>CM048842.1:57910706-60733206 GCA_026545765.1 Plantago major | reverse complement strand
AAGGTAACTTATATATAAAAAAATAAGATAATTTATTGTCAATCCCATGTCTCACCCCTTATCTCTTACCCGCACGCACATCAAATTCAATAAGGGTTGCCAGAGCTTACAACCGTTGACAATAGAGAGTCCACGTACTAAGGCTCTGTTCTCTTCAACTGAAAACTCATTCAGTTCAGTTCCATTCAATTCAGTTCAGTTCAGTTCATTAAATTCATATTATTATTATTATTATTATTATTATTATTATTATTATTATTATTATTATTGTTATTGTTGTTGTTGTTTTTGTTGTTGTTGTTGTTGTTAATATTATAATAATAATAATAATAATTAATTATTATTATTATTATTATTATTATTATTATTATTATTATTATTATTATTATTATTATTATTAGGGCTCTGTTCTTTTCAACTGAAAACTCATTCAGTTCAGTTCAGTTCCATTCAGTTCAGTTCAGTTCAGTTCCATTCAGTTCAGTTCAGTTCAGCTCGTCTTCAGTTCAGTTCAGTTCAGTTCATTAAATTCATATTATTATTATTATTATTATTATTATTGTTGTTGTTGTTGTTGTTGTTGTTGTTGTTGTTGTTAGGATATCCGGCATGAAATGTGTATGTGTTTAAACAAAACATAAACAATTACCTGGGCATTAAATCAAGAGCATTGGTTCAAAGTATTTAAGCTTTCATGATATTACTCAATCATATTTTAATGTAGTAAACAATCATTTCAATAATTCGCTTAATAATTAGTAACTCGATGGAGCTGGAGCTGGAGCCGGAGCCGGAGGGTTCCCATGGTGGTGATGGTGTGGAGAATGACCATGATGGCATTTGTGGTGTGGATGGTGACCATGGTGGCACTTGTGGTGTGGATGGTGACCGTGGTGACCATTAGGAGATGGAGCATGATGTGAATGGTGCCTGGGCACCTCAAATATATCATCTTCAGGATCAATGGTGATTCCATCACTTGGATCAACATTGATTCCATAACTTGGATCAACGGTGATTCCATCATCTTGATTTGTGAGCTCGGTCCAGTCACCTTCCATGCTTTGAATGAAAGATGGAGCGGCAAGCACAAGTACTCCAATGAGCAACAAAAAAGCACCGACTCGAGACATCTTGATCCTAGTTGATTTGTGTGTGTGTGTGTGTGAGATGCAAACCACTCACAGAGACGGTCCTTTTATAGTTGGAATACCACATACCAAAAATATACCAGTGACATGTAATATTACACCAACTGCTCATAGTTAGATATTAGAACCTGTTATAGTAGACAAAACATTAAAGTCATATTTCAATATTATGTTAATATTGCAGCCATTACATTACTCTCAATGATAATAATCAATATCATATTTAACCATTAATTATGTATATCCAATAGAATATGGGTGTCACATTACGCGTGATAGGTGATTTTTTATAATTAAAATTAATTTAAGTCATGTTCAAGATATATACAGTAGTGTTGCAATTACGATGTGCATGTCAAGCCTTGTCACTCAGAGCATGTGAATAAGAAAATATAGCATATCGCCTTGATATTTGAAGCATGTGAATATGCTAGGTGTAACGTCCCGAAAATCACACTAATTTTTAAAAAGACAAGAGCGTTAGAACACTAACGAAAGACAGTCTAAAAGCTTTAAGAAGCTAAAATTCTAACAGTTGAATTGCAAAAGACACTTTTTAAAAGCAGCGGCTAGAGGTTACAAAAATCCCAGTTAAAACCAACTCTCACTCTAGCTAGTTGCTGAACGTCTACCCGACTCAGTACTCCAACTTTATCGGAATCTACAAGGAAATAAAACAAAAGAGTGTGAGACAAAAATCTCGGTGGTGTTCGTGTGTGACAGTGACAATTAACATATTAATAGGAAAATTATATCATAAATCCAAAAATAACAATCATATCATATAACGAATCAACAATGATACAATCAATCGTTTGCTGGTGCAGTCTCCTTTTAACCCCAATCCGAGCCCTTATTGATGTGCTCAAATTATTACTTAGAAAACAAGTAGTAAGCAGTTGTTGTAGACAGACAATGCTAACCACATGATCGTTTGCTAAGGAACCAATTAAGCTACCACAACGGTTTGAAAGCAAACAGTTACTTGTGAAAATAAATTGATTTGTAAGATGGTTGTTTCTAAAAACTAGAATAAGATAAAGCAAATAAAGGTTTTTAATAATGAGAGAAGATGAACACAGTAGTAATGATCAAGTAATGCTAATTCGTTCTAGGGCAATCTTTCATATTTGTCACACGGTCGGCGTACATAAATCAATCAATCCAATTCAACCAATCGTTATTTGAATATTTCAAACTAGAGTAATCGTGGGTTGTCAATCAACGATCCTTAACCGAAAACGATTTTGAAAGTCTTGAACTAGCTTATTGGATTGAAGGTTTTACGAAGATTTTGAACTAGACGAACCTATATGAATGAATCCAAAACCCTAGAAACGAATATACAATACTATCACATAACGACTGTGTTCGGAGTGGTTTAGCTACTCATGATAGAAGCAAGGATCAAAGAATTCAAGATATTGCTCATGTTAAACATAAACAGAATGATAATCGCATGCAAGCTCATACAATTCGACAACAAGAACAAGAACGAATTGTAAAGAGATAAACAATAGAGAATTACCACAATAATCAGGAATTTGATATCAATCTTTCAATCAAAGATAAAACCAAGCTCCAATGTGTTCCAACGTCAAGAATAATGTCTAGGAGCCTCTTTTTCTATGAAAAAATCAAGTATATGAAGTTATGGCAAAAGGAAGACCTAATTCTAACCTAAAAAGGAGTTTTTTCGCTGAATCTGTGAAGTTTTATCGCAAATCTCGCCGAATCTCGCCGCAGCGGGGGCGAGACACTGTTTAGGCTCCCAAATTGCTCTCGCAAAATCTCGCGGCGGCGATAATGTCATTCGCCACGGCGAGTTTAAAACCTCTGTAACTTTTTCCAAAGACAGAATTTGCCGATGCTTCCAAAACTAAAATTGTAGCTCTTTGAATTATCTTTCCGTGGCCACCGATCTCAGGTCAATCGAACATGATATGAGAGAGTTATGGCCAAAATGGCTAGACCGCTCCGTAAAACTTCACTTTTGCAAGCTTCGCTAAAACGGCTCTCAAATCTTCGTCCGAACTCCGAATCCACTTCCGTTTTCGCCCAGTTAATCTACATTCAAAGATCTAGAACCAAAGTTTTCACTCCGATTTTCACCTTCGGGACCAAATAACACAAAAAATCCTACAAAACACAAACAAAGTACCAAAACATAAAAACGTACAAAAACACTATAAAATTAAGGCCAAAGACTAACAAAAGACTGCTAAAAAGGACCAAATGAGATGTTAGAATATTGTCTCATCAAAATCCCCAAACCGAACCTTTGCTCGTCCTCGAGCAAACACACAAGAAAATAAAAACAACTAGACTCTAGACAACGACACACAAGAACACATAAACGAGTCAGACTTCCAAGTGACCGAACTCTACCATTGTAAGCGTTAAGTTCACAAGATGCAAAAGGTTTGCACTCAACCAACCTTTACAGAAATAGTGCACAAAAATTCCTGTAAGAGTGTTTCTCAGGTAAATAGCACTTAAGTCTAACTCTCCAATCCCTCACAAGGAAATCCTACACATCTCTCTCTCACACTCTGGAGGTGTCCAGTAGGTTAATCACTCAAGGAACAATAAGAGAAAAGGAAGGTGACTTTCGTCACAAAGGTGCCTCAAATACCTCATGCAATGTACTCAATAAGTTAAGTCGGAAAGGGCTTTTCCTTGCGCACAGCAACTTGTCGGAGCATACAACCAAATTTCTATATCACCACATATTTGCATACAATAAATTAGATGCTAATCAATTTGGCCACTATGGACTCTTTTAGTCTCATTTTTTTGGTAGCGTATGTTTTACCGAAGTCCGCACTTTAGTGCGTGTCAGTTTGGTATACGTGCCATCAACCCTCACAGTCATATGGCTTTTTAGGACCACCCCGATATACAGGTAGTATCTGAAACACGCCTAACACGACTACGGTGGTGACAAGCACCACAGATACACTCCGAGACGAATCAACTAATCATGGGAAGTAATAAATATTACAAAAAATGAATAACAAACATGTCAACACGACATATTTCTTCTCCCCAAACCGGTTCTTCGCAATGTACTGGCTTTTGATAAAATGAAACATGAAGAGCATGTCGTTCATCATACTTAACTTAACTGAGTACACATGAGAATGAAAAGGCGCAAACAAGAGGGTTTGCACTTCCCGAAAGGATCACACAAGCGCCGGTATAATATTTTTTCATCGGCTTAAAGTTTCTCACCGGCTTTTTGGACTAAAGAGTTAAACAAACTTTCTATTTACAGGAGAAACAAACTTATGGGGTTTTAAATCCACTATACCACCTCAGTTAAGTATCATGCAAAACATAAGCAGCAAGCAAATTTAACAATCACAATAGAAGCTTTCATAACTTGGAAGAACGACTCACGAAAGACTCTAGAGGGTAAAAGAAAAAACGACCGGAAAAGAATAATGACCAAAACATACATAAAGTAAAGGACGAAAGACTCTTAGAGACTCAGGTAATAGAGAAAATGCAGACAAGACACTGGAGAGCACATTCCCCCCTACTCAAACCTAAACTCAAGCATGTCCTCAAGCGTAGAGTGAAAAAGAAAAGAAAATGGGATCAACAGTGGCTTGCCTACAGGTGTACCTTTACAGTCATGTACAAGACTCTTCCGTGTTGGCTAACGGGTACTCTGGAAGTTCTTGGTTCTTCCGGTTGGTGCAGCTCTTTTTCTTCCTTGTTGATAAGTATGTATATATAGGGGTCCAGTGTGCGCTCCTATGAATTTCCTGCTGTCAACCTGCGAAACAGAATATAATGGAGCATAATAGGCTTTAAGTTCACGTGGCTTGCCTTGCACCTCGATTGTGCAGGTTCGGGCATGTAATTCACCACCATTAAAGTCGAGCGGATGAAGGGTCGCCCTAGAAGTAACATATCTTTTTCCATTTCCTTCCCTTTCACCCTTGGCGATTCACTACCTCAAAATTTGTCATCACCGTTACACCATCCAGCTTAACCGGAACATCTTCCACAATCCCCATGCATTTGCTTCGGGTTCCACCAGCAAGAGTCATAAAGCATTTATGCGGCTCCAATCCCTTTAAGCCTAAGTCTTCATAGGTGTCAAAAGTCATCAAATTGCAACTAGCACCAGTGTCGACTATTCCGGTAACCTGAGCTGAACACCCAATGCCTACCAGTAAATCAAAACTATCGGAGTCGCTTATACTCTTTTCTGCCTTAGGAATTGTCGGTTTCAACAGTTTCTTGCTCCGCATTCGCCTCCTCTCTGGAATCACGGAACTCGGTTCCTCGACTTCATCCCCTGTCGATTCAACAGTGGCTACATCTTGACCTGCTTTCAAGACATTCGGGTCACTTGAACTGCTTCTTTGAGTTCCCTCATCGATGCAAGTTCTCAACCTCATTAGTAAATGCAATTGGCAATGACTTAACCTTCCTTGGCTATTCAAAATTTATCTCAACCGCCAGGACTCTAATGTTTTCTGGGGCTGCTGGGGGTCTACCTTTCTCCATGAGCTGTAATTTCCCAACCAAGTCACCCAATATCTGTTCTTTGCGATTGCTCGATACTGTCGAACCTCTGGTTATTTTTTTCCTGAATTTTCTGTACCTCAAACCAGTACCTCTCAGACCTCTCCATATGGCTCCTGATTTCTTTTTCTAGCTCAGTAATACACGACTTTGGAGTCTCTTCCACTGCTCTGGCTGCCACTCTCCTAGCCTTATTTCTCGCCCCCTTAAGCTGTGATACTGCTGCTAGCTTCTCGAAGACACTATTAAGTTCATCAGCGGACGCTTCCAGGGAGGAGTTTTTACAGCTCACATCGACCATGTTTTGATACTCCCAATTCAGGCCTTCATAAAATCGGATGCATAAGCTCATATCGTCTATCCTGTGGTGAGGGCATTGGGTCAGTAACTGCAAAAAGTGCTCCCGAGCTTCATAAAAGGTCTCATCACCCATCTACTGAAACTGCATTATCTGAGCACGAAGGTGCTGCATTTTCTCTGGGGGATAGAATTTATTCATGAACGCCTTGTAGAGCGAATCCCAAGTCGACAGAGAACCGCCAGGTTAGTTTAACATCAAACTCCTCGCCTTATCTTGCATACAGATCGGAAATACCTTCTTCCTTATCTCTCCGTCAGTAACTGTTACCCCTCCGGCTGTCAACGGAATCCCCGAAATTAGTAGTTCGAACTCCTTGATGAATCTTATCACATCTTCATCTGCCAACCCGTAGAATTTTGGAAGGTTGTAGAGGTGGTGAGCCTTGAGTTCGAAGTTCCTCGCTTCGTCGGATAGAATAATTGCTGCCCTTCCGGGCCTAACCTCGCCGGGTTGCATGTAGGCTCCATAGGTAAGCTGAGCCATCGAAGATTCCTTTCTAATAAACCTGTTGATAAAGCTACACAACTCGAAAACCTCGAAATATTCTTAGTTTCTGTTAGTTCACTAAACTCTAGATTGAAAAAATAAACAAGTAAAAATTCACAATCAAGCGCTACAGTATGAATTGATTCCCCGGCAGCGGCGCCAAATTTGATGTGCTCAAATTATTACTTAGAAAACAAGTAGTAAGCAGTTGTTGTAGACAGACAATGCTAACCACATGATCGTTCGCTAAGGAACCAATTAAGCTACCACAACGGTTTGAAAGCAAACAGTTACTTGTGAAAATAGATTGATTTGTAAGATGGTTGTTTCTAAAAACTAGAATAAGATAAAGCAAATAAAGGTTTTTAACAATGAGAGAAGATGAACACAGTAGTAATGATCAAGTAATGCTAATTCGTTTTAGGGCAATCATTCATATTTGTCACACGGTCGGCGTACATAAATCAATCAATCCAATTCAACCAATCGTTATTTGAATATTCCAAACTAGAGTAATCGTGGGTTGTCAATCAACGATCCTTAACCGAAAACGATTTTGAAAGTCTTGAACTAGCTTATTGGATTGAAGGTTTTACGAAGATTTTGAACTAGACGAACCTATATTAATGAATCCAAAACCCTAGAAACGAATATACAATACTATCACATAACTACCGTGTTCGAAGTGGTTTAGCTACTCATGATAGAAGCAAGGATCAAAGAATTCAAGATATTGCTCATGTTAAACATAAACAGAATGATAATCGCATGCAAGCTCATACAATTCGACAACAAGAACAAGAACGAATTGTAAAGAGATAAACAATAGAGAATTACCACAATAATCAGGAATTTGATATCAATCCTTCAATCAAAGATAAAACCAAGCTCCAATGTGTTTCAACGTCAAGAATAATGTCTATGAGCCTCTTTTTCTATGAAAAAATAAGTATATGAAGTTATGGCAAAAGGAAGACCTAATTCTAACCTAAAAAGGAGTTTTTTTCACTGAATCTGTGAAGTTTTATCGCAAATCTCGCCGAATCTCGCCGCGGCGGGGGCGAGACACTGTTTAGGCTCCCAAATTGCTCTCGCAAAATCTCGCCGCGGCGATAATGTCATTTGCCACGGCGAGTTTAAAACCTCTGTAACTTTTCCCACAGACAGAATTTGCGATGCTTCCAAAATAAAAATTGTAGCTCTTTGAATTATCTTTCCGTGGCTACCGACCTCAGGTCAATCGAACATGATATGAGAGAGTTATGGCCAAAATGGCTAGACCGCTCCGTAAAACTTCACTTTTGCAAGCTTCGCTAAAACGGCTCTCAAATCTTCGTCCGAACTCCGAATCCACTTCCGTTTTCGCCCAGTTAATCTACATTCAAAGATCTAGAACCAAAGTTTTCACTCCGATTTTCATCTTCGGGACCAAATAACACAAAAAAATCCTACAAAACACAAACAAAGTACCAAAGCATAAAAACGTACAAAAACACTATAAAATTAAGGTCAAAGACTAACAAAAGACTGCTAAAAAGGACCAAATGAGACGTTAGAATATTGTCTCATCACTTATCTCTCCACTTAGTCAATCCATACCCGCCATAGTATGGGGTTTTACACTACGTGTGGCAAACATGTGAATTAAAAAATGAAATAGGATAGCAAAAATGTATTAGCACAGTTCACACTTTTAGTGGACTCTCTATTGTCAATGGTTGTAGGCTTTGGCAACCCTTATTGAACTTGATGTGCGTGCGAGTAAGACATGGGATTGCCCATAAATTATCTTATTTTTTTATATATAAGTTACCTTAATACTTTTTTCAACGAGCTATCATTCTCATGTTCCAAGACAAAACGGGGTTATGGATCATTTAGCCTTTGATAATTTGACAAATTGATAATTTGTTTAGAGTTGTGTTCACAAACACTGTGAGATTCATGCTTGCCATAATTATATTACTATGTCCGTTCCTCAAAACTTTATACATTGGAGTTGGTGCGTAATTTTAGATAAAAAAATTAGGATAAATGATAAAATTTTAATATGTGTAAATCGGGGGTAAATATATGCATTTATTTATTTATTTGTTTGTTGTGCGGTAGCTTTCTTTATTAGTGATGTATGGAGTTGTGTGGGGCGAGGGCGACTATAAATAACAAATGAGTAAGTATAGTAAAAGGGAAGATTTTCCTGATCTATAGGAAAATCCGGTGTTCACAATAAAGAACCGGTTAGAAACACTGCAAACCGGCCAGTAGCTTTTATATAAATACTCCAAATAAACCATACACTCTCACAAAATTCATACCATTCAACCATCTTTCTCTCTCTACGAAACCATAGTTAGATAAATTCTCTCTTTCTCATCACTCACTCTGCCAGAACCAACGAGGTAGAGGCGCATCTCAGCCTTTCTCCGCCGCGACTACGATCAGAAAGTGAAGGCGCAAGGGATATATTGAAGAAATGGAGCTCCAGAGGATGGTTCGGTATGTTTGTGTTTCCTGCTCACGCTTATGCTTTATGGCCTTTTTCCCCTTCTCTACTTTTTCAAGCAAGAGCATTATAAATATAAACTATAACACGGGATCCTGTTGCCCACTTTATCATTCAAGTTTTTATTCTTGTAGCACAGCTTTAGGTATTGGTTACAAGGAGTCGATGACCAATGTATACATTAATCGGTAGTTTAGTCCAAATTAAAGTGAATGATTAGGCTACTTCAAATCAACAAATTCATCTTGTTTTTTTTGTTAAAATCTCAATTGAAAGTGAAATTTGACTTTTATTTTCGTTTTTTTGTTGATTTTACGATCTGACGTTTCCAGATCTGAAATTCGTACAGTGAAAATCGAATATTTCGCAATCATGTTATATGGTGCTTTATTATGGTTTTAAGAGCTGGTGTGATAGTTTTAAGCATCATTGTTATGGTTTTAGCTTGTGTATGTTTTCGTCGGTTATTGTTTTAGCGCATATGTTATAGTTTCTAGACATATTATTGTAGTTTTAAGCATTAACGTTAGTGTTTTTAGCCTAATATTTATGATTTGGTTTTTTTGCAAATGCTTTGTTATAGTTTTAAGATGCATTGTTAAGTTTTAAGAGACATTGTTATGGTTTTAAGCATCAATATTACTGCTTTTAGCTTGTGTTGCATGTTCGTGCTTTGTTATAATTTTAAAAGCCATTGTTATAGTTTTAAGCATTAATGTTACTATATTTAGCTTATGTTGAATATTTTTGCCTGTTATTTTTTTAGCGCATATGTTATGATTTTAAGACATATTGTTGTAGTTTTAAGCATCAACGTTAGTGTTTTAGCTTATGCGAAATATTTATGATTTGACCTTTTGCAAATGTTATGTTATAGTTTTAAGAGACAATGTTATGGTTTTATGTATCAATGTTATTGTTTTTAGCTTGTGTTGCATGTTCCTACTTTGTTATAGTTTTAAGATGCAATGTTGTAGTTTTAAGCATCAATGCTATTGTTTTTAGCTTGTGTTGCATGTTCCTTCTTTGTTTTTAAGCACCAATGTGATAGTTTTGATGAGAGTTGTTATGGCTTTAACCCAATTAGTGAATGTTTTAAGCAGGTGCTGATGATGACATCTAGTTTGATGATAGGTCTCAAAGGTGTCACTGCAGTATTGAAGCAACAAGCACCAGCAACAAAAGGCAGGAAGCCGAAGTTCACCAATAAGTTTAATCGAAAAGAACCTATTTTAACAACTCAGTTTGCATTTGCATCAAAAAAATACCGAATGAACGTTTACTGTAATTTTTTTTCCTATGAAATAGATGTTTTAGAACCTTTGGATGACTGAATGTTTCAATATTGTACTGACTGAATGTTTCAAGTAGCTTATTTTAAACTTGTTTATTGATGTTCTAATAGCATATTTGAAACTTTTAGACTTGTTTAATGGTGTTTTAATGATATTTGATTATCACTTAAAACTTTAACAAACCATTTTAAAAAACAATCATGTAGCTTCTTAAAACCATCACACCATCTCTTAAAAAATTAGCAAAAGGGATTAAAACTATAATTGAAACATAGAATACCGACGCATTAAAACCGTCACATCTTCTTTTAAAACATTAACAAAATACGTTAAAAATGTAACTGAAACTTTTAATGCTTACAACTTAAAACCATAATATAATCTATTAAAAGCATAACGAAAATGTGTGTCTCGGCGATTTTTTAAAAAACTCGGCCAGTTAGACCGCTAAAACCAAAAACCGCAAAAAACCAAAAAAAACCTTGACTTTCCTACTTTTGAGGAAAATCTTAACTTTTCCAAGACTTTAGCATAACAAATATATGAAATCTTGCAAGACGGGGAGCAAAAAGTTGCACACATATATAATGTAGAATGCGTAAGGGGCTGTTTGGTTTCGCTTTGGCAACATTCTTCATGCAAAAAAAAAAAAAAAAAAACCATTTAATAAGGCAATCCAACCCATGCCAAGTCCATGCCAAAATCTGATTTCCTTGTGTTTGGGCCACAAACTTTGAACTGTATACATGCCAAGCCCATATATTCTTCATGCCAACCGAAATTCAGTGCCATCATGATAAGGATAGCATCAACCACATCATCCCAATGGGCCAATCAGGGAGTTGTCCCAATCCTTTGCCATGGGCAGTTGCCAATTTCTCCACCTCGTTAATTGTTGTCCAAACACAAATCTTTCCATGCCAAATAATGCCAAATAGTGTCAAGAATGATGGCATGAGCATGCCAAACAACACCTAAGTGTACTAATTAATGCCAAGTACAAATTACATAAATACCAAAAGCATACAACTAAGCTTTCGGGATTTGTATGATGCATAAGTGTATTAATTTTTTATCACTTTACTTCCAAAATACCTATAATGACTCATATTAAGGACTATTAGACCCATTGTTTGTTGTCTTGTGTTACAAAATCATATAGAAGGTGATGGCATATCCAATCAGTGTGGTTATTGATTATTTAGTTAGTGCGGAACAGGCTTCCTTTGTGCCACAAGAACATGATGAAATTGTGCAAGGAGAAACTAAACCATTTGTGACACAAGCTGCAACAAAAGGAGCCCATGAAGGCTAATACAGTGGAATCAGGCGACTTATTTAACTACACCTGGTCTTCTTTGTTGTTTACCTAACTGTGCATAATTTACAATCACTGAAGTAGTAAAATGAACTAGCTAGCATTTATGTTTCGAGCACTGCTTCAGTAGCAAAAGTAAGTGTTCCATTTACATAAGCATAAACAACTACTTTGCATGTTCATTCTTCAATACCACTGCAATACTAAGTGGTAGTTCACTTGCCATACCAACTCACATAAAACCATGTCTAAAAAGTATAAGCAAGTTCAACACCATGAAAATGAAACAAACTTAACTTAGGGTGTGATTGGTTCAAAACCCATTTTGTTTGTAGTCAAACTTAAGTTTTGCACATTGCAAAGCCCATTCCAAAATGATGTGTGTTTTGACCATATTTTGCATTGCTTGGTTGCAATTGTGAATTTATATATTTTGTGTATTTTAATCAAAATGCAATGCTTGGTTCAAATTGAGTGTTGTCAAATTTGTGCATTTCTAAATGTGTCTTCTCAACCACTTTATGTTAAATGACCATGTCACCCTTACTTTTACACCTAATTTAACATTGCTTGGTTGTAATGAGTATTAAAATGCGTTTTGCTTGTAAACACTTCCCTCCAAAAAAATTGACATGGTCCATTTTCCCACCATTTTTCCTCTAATTTCCCCACCATTTAAAAAGTATATGGAAAAAAGTTCATGACACAAGATCATATCAACAAACACCCTTTGATTCATTAGACTTCATAATTGATGAAGGAACAAAAAGCTTGTTCTTCACTACATAATGGACATATTAAGTAAAACATAATCGTAACTTAGAACTCAATAGATAAATGTAAAATGAGGGGGTGAATTGTTGCGCCCGAGACATTCCAAGGTTACTTTCATGGCTGCTTCTTCCCAAAATTGGGCAGCAACTTTTCGTACAAGCCCTTGGTAGAGTTCTTAACTACACCAACACTTGAAGTGGTACTCGAACATTCATGTACTAGGCTAAGACATAGTAACGCTAGTAGACAAACAACATGCCGAGTTGGATTATAATTTGAAAAATGATACATCCAAACCAGCTACGGAAATTACCTTCAACTTGTTCAGCTAGGTTGTACAACATAGACCTTGAATTCGAAATTAACCTGAAAATTGTAAAATTTCGACCCAAAATCAACTACGGAAATTGAAGAACTACAGTAGACAGTGGAGGTAGAAGAAGCAGCTCACGTTCAATGGCTGAAAAGGAGCTTTTCCCTCCAATGGAACAATGGGAGGGAAATAGGTTTGTGGTTTTATAAGAGGTTACTAGGGTTTTGGGGTTAATTTTGATTTTTCAAGTGGGAATTTAGGGACAATATAGTCTTTTCATGTGTGGCAAATGTGTATTTCAAAATACTCAAATAGAGGTGTTTCAAAATACCTATCCTATGTAGGTATTTCAAAACACTCAAATAGGTATTTCAAAACACTCAAATAGAAGTGTTTTAAAACACGGCCCTCAAATTATTAGGACTTTGCAAATTCAAAACACACACGCCAAAATAACAACCAAGCATAGCAAAATAATGGGTCAACCATTAAAATACACACAAAAACACCAAACCAATCACTACCTTAACTAAGCCAAAAGTGGTGGAAACAAGTTAGAACCATGATGCCACTCCTATTCCCTCTCACCACCACAATCACTTTGATCATTTCATCCAGTTTCATCATCACCCTCCACTAGACCTTCACTCCCACATGCACCTCGAAGGCGAATAGTCCTTACAAATTTTTTGTACCTAAACATTTTCCTCAGCAAGGTTGCTGATAATTATAAAACAAAGTGCGAAATATTTCCTGTTAGGTGATGAGTGTGTGACTCCAGTGAACAGTTAATAGAGCAGATGGACAAATAACTTGTTGAAACTATAACTGCATAAAGTAAAGAACTCAGGGTTTATAGTGGTATATGAAGTTGGTCAACTATTCTACTTCGTCCCTTTCCAATACTTCAACTCGCTAAGACAAAAAATGAGCCCCATTACAACTCTATCCTTAGCTATATCCAATAACTTGTTATGATTGTTATTTTTGGATTTACTATATGATTTTCCTATTGATATGTTAATTGTCATTGTCACGCACAAACACCACTGAGATTTTTGTCTCACACTCTGTCGCTTTCCTTCATTGTAGATTCCGAGAAAATTGAAGTACCGAGTCGGGTAGACGTTCAACAACTAGAGTGAGAGTGGGATTTAAACTGGGATTTTGTATCTTTTAGCCGCTGATTTTGAAAATAGTGTATTTCGAAAGAATTCTGTTAGAATTTTAGCTTCTCAAAGCTTTTAGATTGTCTCTTCGTCTTTGTTCTAACACACTTGTCTTTTTAAAAGTTATTGTATTTTTCGGGGCGTTATAGTTGTATATAAAGTTGGTCAATTATTCCACTTCGCCCCTTTCCAATACTTCAACTCGCTAAGACATAAAATGAGCCCCATTACAACCCTATCCATAGCTATATCCTGTTCTACCCAGAGTTCCGAACTATGTGACCTTGATCTAATTCCTAAATTCCGAAGATAAGTACTTCTGGCTCCTTCAAGGGGTTTTCCTTAATCTCCCAACTTAAGTAATTCCACCATTATTCCTTGCTTAACACACTTGTTTGACTGGTTTGTTTGCAGAGGTTTTAGCAAGATAATGTTAACCTGTAACAATATTTCAGGTACTTCAGCAAACTAGAAACTCAACTTAAGTTCTTATATTTCAAAGACTAAGTGTGTTGTTTCTTGAGTAAGACTTGTTCTTGACTGAAATCCAAATACGCAAAAAATCGCTTTATGTTATTTCACACTACGCTGAAGTTGTTCACCAAATTAGAAAACGACTAGTTTGTTTTGTAAATTAATGGGGTAATTTTTTTAAAGTACTATATAAAGAGACACTGCCAATTTAGGTACGTTGGATAGAGTGGTAGCGTCCGACTTAGGTAATAAATACCAATCACCCTTTCAAGTACTCAAATAAATTTTCCATTCAATCTGATGAAAAATTTACCCCCGGGAGTTGGTGGAGACCGGCCCTTAAGTTACTCTAGAGAGGGTTAGCCCATGGTTCAAAAGATATCTCGGGCAAGGGCAACAACAACATACCACAGCCCAAAACACCTACTATTACTAGTGTAGAAAAAGATACGGTAGGCTTTTTTTTTTTCCCTCCACTACTCAAAGCTCAAAAGTTGAAAATCTACCGCGCCACAACCATTTGGCCGCCATTTCCATTTCCCGCTTATCTGCCCCTTTCTTAAACCCTATCTTTCCCATCCACCACCCATCACACTCTCTTCTAGGGTTTCTTCTCTTCTCCATTTCTCTCACCACTCCACAATCACCCACCATGAAATCCAGATCACAACGCGGATCCTTCCGATCGCCGCCCTCCTTCTACACTTACCTCAAACCCGGAGCACTCGCCAAGCTCAGATACACCAAAATCACTGCTAGATCCAAGCAAACGGGAATGCAAGCTCTCCGTGCTTTGATCGAGCTCGAGTCCAGCTCCGATTCGCCCTCTCCACAGCCTCAATCGACGGGATTGGCGATTGAAGGGTTTCCGTGTTTCGGTAAGAGGGTTTCGGGTTTCCCTCGCTGCCTTCAGCGGAAGAAGCTCGTTGCTGCTACACCATTTTTTACCGAGACTTAGTCATGTGATGGACTGATCGTGATCCGTGTCTGTGAGAATGAACACGGTGATTTGGACATGTGTTCTAGTTGTAGGTGATTGTAATTGATCTGGGAATAGAGGTGTAGAGAAACATCTAGATGAATAAAGATTACTTCTGTGTTGTAGTTTGGAATTGTGCATGGACATGATCTATCTTCTTTGAAATATACTTGGAAATTTTTACTCTATTGACTGTTGAGTTTTTACTTCTCAAGGCGTAGATTTGCTTACTTATTTGCCTGGGTATGTTGACAGTTGTTAGTTGTTACTAAATCTTTGCTCGATCATTATTGAGTCTTTTCTGCTTGATCGATCCTTGAAAATCTAAAGTTGTCTTGATCTGTTTATCATAAAACTGATATGGTAACATAACATTAACACTGTGGATTCTAGATTGGAGAAGTTATTCTTCTGCCTGCTATTGAGATAGATACTTGAAAGATCACTGCTTTATGTATGGTACATATCTTTCTATGAATCTTTGTTTGCATACTCAGCTGTCAAACTCTGAGCAAATATGCCTGGTAAAAAGGTTTTGTTGCGGGTTTACTTCCACTCCAGAGTCCTGCATTTGACATTGTTCTGTCCTACTAGCTTATTCTGTCTGCATATATTATATTGTGTGATTGTTTATATATCAAAATGATGTGTTCGTGAACCCTGTGAAGTTGAGAAAGGAATAGTTCTTCCATGAAAGTCCATTGTATATCTATGCTAAAGCATCCTGCTCCAGAAAATTCTTACACCGAAAGCACCTCATTGATATGTTTCAGATCAACTTTTGCTGCCCTTTAATCCAAATGGTCTGAATATCTAGTTACATTGAAGTCATATCATTTCCAATATGGATTCAGTTTGGCCTGCTTTTTAATTCTCCTATCCATCTTTTGATATCAATGTTTATTACTATTATCTATAGCAAAGGCTATATGGTTATTACTTATGCTACTTGAGGATTATGGTCATTGAGAATTATTTCTCTTGTTGGAGATAATTAAATTGTTACTCTCTACTTTAATCAAAATCTGTGATTTGGTATATGCTATATATGATATCATTGATGTTCAAGTCTCTAATGTGTTGGTTCTTGCCGAACTTGGACCTCAATTGTTTGGTTTATGCATTGCAGTTCATTTATTTCAACTTTTTGACGGGTTATGGCATGACAGCCTATATTAGTCAAATGGATAGCGAGGGGCTTAAAAACCTTTGTGTTCTGAGGCTGCATTGTAACATTCTTATCCACTATGGTCAAGTATTTGACATCTCTTTTTGCGACCTGTTGTAGCGATATGAAATTATCAACTTTCTAGTTTCTGCCCCTATTTAGAAGTGCTCTCAAACTGTTTTGGGCCTTTTGCTGTATCATGTTTCCTGTTTTTTGTGTTTGTTTTAGTTTTTTGTTGGCACAAGAATGTGGAAATATAGCAACTATGTTTTGTGATGGCAACATAGAAATGAAGAGCTCCGGTAACACAAGACAATGTTTTTCACTTGGTGATCCCTGCATACAGTTTCCATGTTTTATTTGTCAAGTTTCTGTCCATGTAAACTTATGTTTCCCTGATCCTGATCAAATGTTTACTTTTCAGTCTCAGCAGATTTTCTTTCTTTCTATTCATTTATTTTTAATCTTAGGGCCGTTTGAAGTTCAGAGAAAAGTTAGCAATCTTGCTTGTTCAGAATCTGGAATTCACATGGTTTCTGTGATGATTCTTCACTCAGATCAAAGGCTATATATCATGACTGCACGGAAATGAATGAGTATCACAGAGCTTCCACTACATATCTGCTTCTTTATCGTTCTTTCCACATTGACTTGTGTTGCGACTTACTTTCATCTACCAAACCAGAATTTTCCCAAGGTACTATCTCTACCACTACTGTTCCAGCATCAATGTGATTGTATTAAGTGTATTTTATCATAGTTACTCTGCTAGTAACGGTTGAACATGTACTATTCAGTTGCAGTATGAGTGGAAATTATTTATGTTTATATCGTTGTTTGCATCTCGTTTCTCACCTTGCTTCAGTTTCTGGGGACTAGAAGACTTTTCTACCTGTCATAGATTAGATTTGTTGCTACAATGGATCATCTGCTACTCTGCTGTAATGTGCAAAGTCTTTGTAGTTATTACCAAGTATGAGACTTTTTTTTTCTTCTTAATTTTAGTTTAGCAGTGACAACAGTAAACATATTAAGGCTACTCTATCATCAGCTAAGTTCATTTTTTTTCACTGTGTTACTTAATGTAGAGGCTAGTTAATTATAAGAAAGATCCAATTGTAGTTTCACAAGATTTGCTTCAACCCCTGATGGCGATCCTTTTTTGTGCAAGTGTAATGCTTACTGTTTTAAGACACTGCAATCAACGTACTGCTTCTAATGCATTTAGATAGATAAGAATGGATTGTGTTCTAGAAAATGAAAAACCTCTGATGATAAGACAATATGATTAATCTACTTATGGGATATGCAATTCTCAACCTTCACCAAATGATATGGTAACAGCCCAAAAATTCGTATTTCGAATTTAGCGCTTTAGGGCGAACCGAACTTTGAGCGGAGTTGGAATTCGTAAAGCGTTTGAGGGTGAATTAGTACGACTCAAGTGTAATTCGTAACGAATTAGTGAGCATCTAATTTATAAACCGTGAACTAACCCGTCCCAACCCATTAACTAGCTAAACTCAGCCCAAGCCATTAATTAGGTCTTTTAATCATCAATAAAACCTATTATTAAATCCTTTATCAGTTACAACTTGATCGGATCCAAAACCCTTTTCTTTCTAGCAACTCTCGGTTGACACCAATCTGAGCCATCTCTCCCAGTTCATTCTTTGTTCCTTCAATCACCTAGCCATCACTGCATCCTGGCCTTGGAGGAACCAAGAAGAAGCTAGCCACCGCCCGGATTAAGGAGACGACCTTGAGTTTACCTTCGAGGCAAGTTCCCCTAGGACTTGCATGCACAAGTGTATATATGTATGATGCGTGGTTGATATTGTTATCTATGCTATGGTATGAAATTGATGCAACTTCCCCTAAGACTCATTCACGATTATGTTTATGTTTATGCTATGATATGCTATGCTTGCAAATTCATTAGGATTCAGTCATATTCATAGGAAATTTGATGTTTAGTGACTTATATATATATGTATAGGATGTTGTTTGCTTGTGTACCTTTTCCTTATTCTGGTTCTGTGGTTTTCGACATATTGCAGTGTGTTTATATGTTTCTGTCTGGTGAACTGACTTTGATACATGCATAGGGTACAAGTATATGTATTCCTTGAGACAATAATATGTTTAGTACTAATACTTGTATACATGGAAGATTGTTAATTTGATAGTTCTTTGGTAGAAATAATTATTCTATTGTGAGTGTTACATGTCATGTTGCGACCATGCGTATTGATAGTCAGTTGGTTCAATGTCCAATTCCTTGTGTATCATGCATTCATGAGTTAGAGTTTAGACGCATGCATTTACTTTAACAAGACGCTAATGGTTTGAAGTAAAGAAAGGCTTTTATGTTAAAGCTAAGCTAAGGGGGCTCGTAGGGAAATATCATGGTATTTGTGGCGCAGTTATTAGTTTATGTTCAGCTGATAGGGGCCAAGGTCATTAGACCGTCAGTTTTTATTTATTCAACGGATAGGACCACGAAAGTGAACTGAGGCCGGCATATAGCCACCATGGCCAGGATAGGAACCTACGATGCAAGTGAGCTCACGAATCAAGTTAATTTTCAAGTCATGTTTAAGAGTAAAGTTTAAGAATGCTTTTCAAGAAGTTCAAGTGTTTAGAGTCAAGTCAAGTCTTAAGTTGCATTGCATTAAGAAAGACTAAAAGATTTAAAAGACATGAAGATAGCACCTTAGGTCATGGCACGTGCATGGAGTTTGTTCATTCAGTGTCTTTTAAGCTTTTACGATTTTAAAATCAATTTTTGGTTTGACGCCGAACTTTGGAGTGGAGCGTTGCCGGAGCAGTGATCACTACCAAGAGCATCTTTACATTTCAGTTTCATGTATTTAGAATTTGTATTTAAGCTTTTACGATTTTAAAATTCGTTGCATTATTTTACTAGTTCACGGTTTAGAATCAAGAATTTTCATGTAAAGTTTAAGGACGTTAAAAGCGTCGAACTACGTTTTAAATTTTCAAAAGTCAAGTTCGTCGAATTTATAAGTTCACGAACTAGCGCGAATTATATTTTTCATAATTCGTCTATTAAAAATCAGGGCACATAGTTTAACCATGCGAAGTTTTTGTAGAGACCACAAAGCATAGAACATGCATGTCTATTTGTTTAGCATAAAGTTTTCCATGATTGCAGCTGTTTTTTGTTAAATCTTTGATTAGATATTTTAGTAATGCCAAAATATATTTTGGTGAGTTATGAGCTTTTCTAGTTTCTGATAACTTGCAAATAACGGAATTAGTGATTTAAGTCAAATCCAGATCCAAATACATGTACTTGGTAGATTAGTATCTATAAGTTCCAAATACGATGCACATATAAGCTGCTACTTGATTGGGTTGAAGATGGTAATTATGAGAATCTTAGTAGTTGACAGACATTAAATGCAAGAGATCTACACTGCAGGAATTCTCAATATTGGCATTTACATGCATGAAGATCTACTGTTAACAAGGTATTGGGATTACATCCAGTTGTTCCAGTCATATTTTCAGAATAAATGTGTTGCACAAGCTGAAGCTAATTTTTTCTGCTTTTGTTTTTCCTAGAAACTGAGAACATATATGTGCCTGGACAGCATTCTTGCAGCCATTGAATATTCAGACAGGAAAACAAATTGAGAAACTATATAATGGCGAATGCGAGTAAGGTGATGCTCTTTACATTACAAAATTAAATGATGTCCTCATAAATTTGTACGCGCATGAGAGATACAATTTAAAGATGTGTAATGGACTACTATTCTTTATAAGCATAAGCAATATAGATACGGGATTTCCTGCAGAAGTACCTACAGGGAAGGACAGTTATGGGATTAGAACTCTCAGACCAAGGCATCGGCTCCTGCAACAATCTCCAAGATCTCTCCAGTAATCTTGGCTTGACGCTTTCTGTTGTAAACCATGGACAAACTCTTCTTCAACTCCTGAGCATTATCACAAGCATTGCTCATGGCACTCATCCTAGCAGCAAGCTCACTAGCAAGCGATTCCTGCAATGCCCTCAATATCTGACTGTTCAAGTACAGGGGCAGCAGTGCATCAAGAATCTGAACCGGATCCTGCTCAAATTGCAAGATTGGCGAAAAATCTGTAGGCTTAGTCATCATAACATCTCTTTCCACGGTAAGCTTGCCCTCTTTAGTTGTCAATCTGAATAACTCGTCTTCAGCCGCATCAACACACACCCCATTTATATCACATATTTCTCCCTTTGGAGACAATGGCAGCAAAGTGTGAATGACAGGATCAGACTTAACCAAAGAGACAAACTTTGTGTACAGGAGCTCAACTTTGTCTACTTCTTCACTCACGAATAACGAGAAAACGTCATCCGCAATAGCCTGAGCTTCTTTGGATGTAGGAAGATTGGTGCCCTCAATAAACTTATCCACTGGGATGTAAGGCCTACGAGTGAAATATGAGTTACCTTTCTTCCCAACACTGACAACAGTGAAATCCAGGCCAAGTGTCTTGAGTTCCTTGATCCGGGTTTCAGCTTTTTTGATAATCATGTTGTTAAATCCACCACACAGACCACGATCACCAGTGACAACAACTAGACCAACTTTCTTGACAGGCCTGACCTTGGTTAGTGGAATATCAACATCTTCTGTCTGGAGCTGCTCATTTATGTTGTAGAGAACTTCAACTAGTGTTTCGGAGAAGGGCCTGGCATTAACCACAGCTTCTTGTGCTCTTCTGACCTTTGCAGCAGCCACAAGCTTCATGGCTTCAGTGATTTTCTGTGTGTTCTTTACAGAATCAATACGGCCACGCAGTTCGCGAAGATTGCACTGGATTTGGAAAGTTGATCTAGAAGGGCGGGAGGAGGTGGGATTCGGGATCTGAAATGGGGCTATGAACGATCGGGAGGATAGTACAGAAGGGTCAGAGAGGGAAGGCTTTGATGAGACCGACATTGTGATATTGGAGCAAGGCATGGTTTCTTGCAGGTTTGTTGGAGCTCTGCAAGAAGTTGGCAATGGAGAAGGTAGCAAGAGAAGTGCAAATGTGTGACAATGGTTTGGTTTTGGCTAAAGATTTGCTAATGTGATTTCTTATCCGTGTGGTTTTTCGTTGGTGTTGAAGAGGAGTGAAATGAGAGGTGGAGGGAATGAGAGGATGAGGTTTTAGGATAAGGATTTTCATAGTTTGAGGGTGCGGTTTTTTAAAAAAAGGTGGGAATTGTATTTGCCACCAAATCTTTGATATTTCTGGTGTTTGGAGAAGTAACTGAAAAAAGACCCTTTTACTGATGGAATATGAGGAAATGCGTTTGTGATTGACTGATTTCAGTGCTCAGCCTCACTGTGTTACCCAAGTCTTGTACTGATCAATCTTTCCAGGCGGTGTTCATTTAAAGACTGGAACATAGGAACAACTCAATGGAAATATAATGGTGTTATGAGTTAGATTTCCGTTGAAGCCGGGTTTGTAATCTAGTGTATGTTAGTTTGACTTATGATTATGTAATACTCCCTCAATTTCAGAAAAATTGTTACATTTTACTATTCTGCGTTTAACAGTCTCTGCGTTTGACCACAATTTACTCTTAAACGATATTAATAAATAAATTATTAAAATTATATAATGAAAATTTAGTAATTAAATTTTTATTATATGATTTTATTAAATTATTTACTATTATCGTTATGAAGAATTAATCAAACTCAAGATATGACCGTCAAAGTCAAAATGTAACACTTTCTCTGAAATTGAGAGAGTAATTGATATGAATAATATATTACTTCCTTCGTCCCGAAAATAGCTTCTCATTTTGTCATTTTGGATGTCCCAAACAAAATTTCTCATTTCTTTTTTTGGTAACCACTCATCCAACTTTAACATTAAATATACTCAAAGGTAAACCCAATAATTTTATTTTATCCAATTTTCAACTTAAAAAATCAATTTGAGAGACCCACTAGTACTATTTTATCAAAAAGTAATATATACCTTATTTTCTCCCCCAAAAAAATAAATGGGAAGCTATTCCCGGGACGGAGTAAGTAGTTCAAGTGATTTAATATGATTGTAATATTGATATTCTAAAAAAAAAACCTCTTGTCACTAGCTAATTCTGTAATTTGTGAAATGTTGAAGTTACGGATGCATGGATTATAGGGTTTATAGGGATGTTAATTATCAAAGTAAATGTATAATCAATATAGTAAGTAAATATTTTGATTTTTTAAAGATGATTTGATTGGCTTAACTATAGATTTGGAATTGTGTTAATGTGAGTTACCATTCAACTAGTACAATATAATTCGCTGTTTGAAACACTAAAAATCATTTTCTATAACTTATCTTTAACTCAGTTACTATCCATCAACTATTTTTTTTATTTAACTCACTTTTTAACTCTATATCAAACAAGCATTTTATTTTTAGCGAAAATTACATATACTATCCCTTAAATATAGTCCCATTTCAGATTCACCCCGAATTGGTTTAAATGATAGATTAACCCACTTTTTACAAAGACTAAATTTGAGAATTACATCCAGCCCAAAAGTCGAATGCTGGTGTGGACTGACATATTGCTGATGTGGAGTGGAAGTTTGAATTAATAACGAAAAGGCCATCGCCTTTTTTAATTTTTGATTTTCTTTAATTTCTTCTTACATTTTTCTTTTTCTTCCCACTTCATTCATTTTATTGCAAACCAAGTCTCCAGTCTTAATATAATTCTCCAAAAAAGCTCACAACTTTACTGAAAAAGCTCAAACAAGTCCTTAAACTTTTATTCCAACACAAACATCAATCAAACACCATCATCGTCACTACCTTGAATCGCCATCTTCCACCACCCAAAATCGAGCTCGAAACCAGAGCTTTAAGCTGTTACAGAGGAGCTGTTAACAGCAGCTCGTCGGAGCTGCATTTACATCCAGCTCCATCCAATGGAGCTGAGAAAAAGAAGGTGGGAGGAGAGGGGGAGGAGGAAGAAGAAGAAAGTGGGTTTGTGATTTTTGTTTTATTTTCCCTTTTCTTTAATCTTAAATTTAAATTTAATTTATTTTCAATTTTCTTTTATTAAAACAAGTATATATTCCAGCTATGGAGAGAGAAAGTTGATGGTGGCATGTTTGTCAATGAAAATGGGCTTCAGGGGGGATTTGTAGTTCTCGTCAATTCGGGGATGATTATGTAATTTGGCCAAATTTAAGGGGAACTGTAAGTAATTCACCCTTATTTTCAATTAATGTGTGAAGATCTGTGAGACGGTTGATCTTGTACGGATCTTAGAAAGAAAAAGGTTGGAACCGAAGATAATGCATACCGAATTAAGTTAATAAATTACTGGTTATAAACATGCTTATTCATATAATTTTGATGTTTACGTAACTATCTATTTTTTCGTGAATTCAAGTTAAGCATGTAAATACTACCATGCCGGTAGGCACGTCAAAGTTGATTGTTTCTAAAAATGAAACTAAAACATGTGAAGAATATACAAATTTTCTTTTTCTTCTTTACCTTTTGCACTAAAATTACTTTTTTTTTTTAATCATGTGAAGTGTACATTTTATCACATTTGTCCTCTTTTCCATTTATTTAGTATTTCACCTAAAACTGTTGCAAATTCTAATGTATGATATTCTCAATTGAATAAATACAAGCGGATCGAAATAGATTGCAAATATCGAAAAATAGAGGGGCAACATAGTAACTAGTACTCCCTTTGTTCTTTTTAAATGTTTACTATTTGCCATTTTAGTTTTTTTTTTTTTTTAAATAAGTTTAACACAAAGTCTTAGGAAAGACCAAGTATATAGAGAGACTATAAAGACGGGCCTGTTTGCAATTTACCACACTTATTTGCATTTTCCCGGGTCATCGGGTTGGTCAATTCATTTTCGCGGGTCATTTCATTTTCGCGGGTCTATTTACCAGGCTTGGTTACAAACATTACTTATATAGTTATGAACAATACTTAAATATGTAAGAACATTACTTAAATATATGACAACATGTGAAGATACAATAACATATTATTACACTAATTCATATTCAATTACTCGATTTGAGTTAATGTTCTTCGTTGATTGGATAAGTTTCCGACTTAACTGAGTAATGCTCATGATTATTCATGTAAGGTTTCTACTTAACTTAGCAATGTTGTTAACATTACTTAAATAGTTAAGAATATTACTTAAATATATTAAAACATTGTGTAAATATATAAAATATCATTTCTGATAACATTATAGAAATCCTAAGAACATTACTCAAATAGTTGAGAACATTACCCAAATAGTTGAGAACATTACAAATATAGTTAAGAACATTATATCCTAGGTCATCACTCATATACCTAATAACATTTTACTCAAATAGTTGATAACACTGTCAACATAATTAAGAACATTATACTCTATACATCATTCATATAAATAAGAACATTACACAAATATGAAAAACATTTATCAGAATCGTAATATATGGAGTGTCACACATATGAATATGTAAGAACATTGTTTTGATATAAAATAGACAATATAAGCTAATACATTGACTTTTCTTTTATCACATTTAGAGTTTCCTCAGGTTCTTCATTTGCCTCGTCAACTATGTCGTTGGTTGCATTGTTATCTCCATCATTTTATGCTCATCTTCTCTGTACAATGTCCTTCTCCAGTTGATCCTAAATCTGATGTTGATGAGAACATAACAGTTAAACACAGGAACATAGGTTATATAAGTGATAACATTGATTATATAAGCACTAACATCGAAAATATAACCAACAACATTTATTTCCCAACCTAAATGAGAAGATAGTTATAACATTTTGCATATGGCATGATAATGAAAACATTACAGCCATTTTCCAGGAACGCTATAGTCATGACTCAGAACATTTCATACATATTTTCAAATAATAATGGCATGATACTTAACTTTGTAATCATGCAGTTCCAGAAACATTTATAGCCATATGTTGAGAACATAACAGAAATAACGTACACCATTGTAGAAAACAAATAGAACATTGATGTAACAGCGTACAATGCACATTTACGAAAACATCACATTGATACATATAGAACATTACACAAATAACATAGAACATTGTAGACAATACATAACACATTGATGTAACACTACACACTCCACATTTACGAAAACATTACAGAGATACGTTAATAACATTACACGAATAACGTAGAACATTGTAGACAACACATAACACATATTATTAGCAACATTACACGTATTACATGCTCCATATCACATATAACATTATATACATAAGACACAACATTGTACAAATTAGCTAGAACATTTGAACGGTTTTCTACGCGATTTGTTTCAGATCTGTTTTCAAATTTCAACTTCCATTGTGAAAAAATCCATTCATCAATTAATATTTGAATCAAAACATTGTTAAAACTTATATACGAGCATATTTTGAGTAGATCGGTGGATAAACAACCAAATCGTAGTAGAAACACCAATTTTCGAGCATATTTTTATGTACTCTGTTTAGTTGAACATCCTACACATAAGCAAGAACATTAAAAAAATAAGCCAAAACATAACACAGATTAGCTAGAACACTTGAAACAAAAATTACGCGATTTTCAGATCCGATTTGAAATTTCAACTACAATTGCGAAATAAACACCGATTTTACATAAATTATGTCGAGATCTAGTTGTTCGTACCTTCATGATGTTGTTTTCGGTGAGATTGGACCGTTTTTGAGCTTTTTTACGGCGAGTTCGAGCTTTTTTCGAGCTTGATTACATAGAAACCACGTCGAGATAGTGGTTTTCAAGTTGTTTTCCGGCGGTTTCAGGCAGTTTCTGACGATTTCGAGCTGTTTCCGGCGAGAGGTGGATTTCTAGAGAGATGATTTTTGCTTGTTATGTTTTCTAGGGTTTTGAGGAGAATTATGAGGAATGTGGGTTGGGTTGGGTGATTTTGTAGTTAACTTTTTATTTTGTGCTAATATATAATTAATGAAAGTATGTCTTTCTAGTCTTTCTTTAGGGATGATCTCTCTTAAGACCACCTCTAAGTTTAACGTTTCCTTTTAAGGAAACCCACTACCTGCACTAATTAATTTTTCACACTTTATATATTCCCTCAATTACTTTATCTATACTCTCTCTTACTTTTCACCATCTATTTACAATTTTATTCTATTTACTTAAAATTCACCCAAAGTTAAATGGTAAATATTGTAAATATTGGAGGGAGTACTAAGTTAACTAGTAAAGGGAAACCCAATACAAGGGTAATTAGCACGCAGCCCTTTTCCTTGAAGTCATCAATCAAATCCAACGTCCGTTCGCCCCTGGTAATAAATCCATCAATCGATCAGCACTCCATTAAATCATCAATCACCAATAATATTTATACCAAAATTTGATTTGTTCCCAGATCCAATTCAAACAGATTGAAGAATTGACTTATCTCCAATCCAATACAATCAAATGGCAAAAAAATCATCCTTTCGTAGAGGCGCAACGGTGGAAGTGGCAAGCCATCAAGAAGGTTTCTGGGGTTCCTTCTGGGAAGCCTCTATAGTCGCCAAACTCGATACCGAAAACATGTACCTTGTCCAATACAGGACACTCTTGGAAGAAGACCTGACCGGTCCCTTACAAGAAGTTGTCTCAGCTTCCCAGCTCCGACCAAAGCCGCCAGACTTGCAAGTTCAGCGCTACCAGTTTGGCGATCGGGTGGATGCTTACGACAACGATGGGTGGTGGATCGGAACCATAAACGGAGTCAATATCGATGGAGGAGTGATTGCGTATTACGTTTATTTTGATTGCTTTGATGTTGAGCTTGTTTATGATGCTTCTATGATTAGATTGCACCGAGATTGGGTAGATGGTAAGTGGCAGTAGGAAGATTGTAAGAACAATTCCTGCCCTTTTTTTCAGAAAGCAGCTGATTGCCAAATTAGGGCTCCACCGATTGGGGATTTGAGAGGTGGAAAAATACTCTCTCCTGTTTGCCATAGAGTTAAGTCCAAAAATTAAGTTCAAATTTGTTTCAAGTGTTTAGCTTGCACGTTATTTTTTTAACTCAATTTTTTCTCCACTTAACAAATATTCTTCTCTTTACACCCTACTATTTCTCTCTCTTTATTTTCCAATTATACTACTAGGGCAATTTACGTTTACTTGAATAATAGCTCTGATCGGAGCTTTTTTAAGGAATAAGAAGATGGAGGAGGAAGAAGAATAAGTTGACCGATATTGGAGGTGGTGGAAGATGGAGGAGGAAGAAGAATAAGTTGACCGATATTGGAGGTGGTGGAAGATGGTGGAGGAAGATGGTGGGTACTTAGATTTGAAGAAATGAAATTTTTGGGGTTTGTTTGTGATAGTTATAAACGTTTTGGAGATTATTTTGCAATAAGGGTTAATTAATGAATTATACATTTATAAAGAAAATATAAAATACGGGGAAAAGTTAATTTTTGGACTTATATGTAATTACAATTATTTTTGTATTTAAAAAATGGGTTGATCTATAATAGTTTGAATAGAAAGGATTAAAGTGACAAGATGCTATATTGTGGGGTGGTATATGTAATTTTCCCTACTAATAACCTTAAACCAATCAAACAACATTACAACCAATCAAATTACCTTAAAAAAAATAAAATACATCAATTCATGTTTACACACTTCAATATTTATCTCTTACAAATCTTATATAACAACCTTATAAACTCTATAAAATTTTAATTTTATTCCAAAACATCTTTTTGTATAACTCACATTTAATTCAATTCATATTTATCAACTAAATTTTTTACTTAACTCACTTTTTTAACTCTATACCAAACACCCACCCTCTCTGCGTCCAACTAGTCCGGAGACACCGCTAAATGGCCATCCAGATGTGATATGCACCCTACATCTAACATTAGTTCAGAATGAGTGTGACAAATGGTATATAATGATGACAAATGGTATATAACGAAGATATATACTCTCAAATGGTACGGGTCATTCTGAGTTATTCCAAATCTCATTTGTCCGGTTCAGGTCTAAACATATAATATCATCCAACATGTGTTGCTCATGTCATATTAACCGCGCGCATACTTAAATGATTGATTAGTGGTTGTGTCGTAACAAGATAAAATGATATGGTGATATAGTAGGTTCAGTTGGGCCATTTTCAAACTAATTGAACTCATCGTTTGAAGATAAGGTCGATTAAATCTATAAGACTACTACCAATGGGTCATGGTGTCGATTTTTGATTTTTTCGTATATTTTGAACATATTTACCATATTGCATTAGAAGTTGAGATTGGATGAAATTGCACTTCAAAATATCCTTTTAAAATTTATTGAAATCGCATCATAAAAAAGGTGAAAGTTGAAGTGTAGTGAAATGAGTTGAAAGTGGAATATATTTATAGATTTTGAAAAAATATGGTTGTTGGTATAATTTTCATATTTTATTATTATATAAATAATTAATTACAAATTAAAGAGAAAAAAGCATTTAAAAAGATATAGTTTGTGGGTCCAACATGTTGACTCACAAACTACAGGGTGCTTCTTAATAGTTTTGTTAATTATATTTTCTATATTATTTAAGAATAACTTGCTCGTTTCTTCAATCGTAATTTTCGAATCGAATCAATCGAATCAATTATAGTATAAAATATAACTAAGTAGAATCGAATCGAATCGAATGAAGCCAAGAAATAAAGCCTTAGTAGTCAATTAAGATTTGAAAAATCAACAAATTCAAATGTGAAACTTAAATCGGATGGAAGAATTACTATAGCATTTTATTTATATAACTATAACGTGATAACATGCTACGCGTGTTATTGTGGCATTTAGTTCCAAATACCATAAAAAAAGTTATTATGGCATTCAGTTACAAATAAGAAAAAATATGTATAAAGGTACGTACTATCATTGTTTTATTATAATGAATTATCTTTTTTCGATTTGATTTAGGGTTTTAATTAGTGGGAATTGATCTGTTTTAATTTAATTAAAGAAAATGAAGAAGAAATATTTGTTATCGTTGTTGTTGTTGTTGTTGAGGTTGCATTATGTATTTGAATTTAATTGGAGAAGACATATGAGGTTTTTTTTTTTTATGACAAATTGATTATATTGGGGTTGATTTAGGGCTTGGAATTTAATTGGAGAAGATAAATTGAATATATTTTAATGATGAATTGATTTTGTTTGGATTGTATTAGGGCTTAGAATTAGAATGAATAAGACATATTAGTTTTTTGAAGTTAAAGTCTAATTTACATATATATTACAAATCGGTTCAATTTAACTTAAATTAAGTACTCAATTGCATAACTCTAATAGTTGTCCACTTGTATCTATATAATAAGTAATACTCATTATGTCCCAAATTTAATTTTCTGTGGGTTCGGGTATATGTTTTGTTTTGCGAGAAGAGTAAATAAATTAGGATAGTTGAGAATAAAGTTAATAAAATATGATAAAAAGAATAAATAAATGTCAAAAGATAGTTTTATTATAATTAAAAGAGGGATACATTTTCTAAATTACGAGAGATTCTTCCATAGACCGGGTCTATGAGTAAGTTGTAGATCTTATGGTTCACAATAAACAACATCACAATTGGAAAATGAATTTAAAATTATTCTTTCAAGTTATGTGCTTTATTGTGAGTCACAAGGTCTACAACTTACTCATAGACCAGGTCTATGTAAGAAGGGGTCTTCTATTGTCAATCGAGGTGTTGCTCCGACTAACGTTAGTCAGTTATTTTAAACCATTAGATAATAAATTTAACAGTTAAGATTGTTTGACCGACTACCTGTTGCTCTTGGTGTTGCCATTTGATGTTGCAAATGTTGCACACAGTGTTGCTCTTATCGCTCCATATTGTAAAATTTAAAATACAATCCATATATATTTTAAAAGTGGTGTTCTATCTCAAAGGAGAAGCATGCCATATAAGCAAAATCCTATGTGGCAAATTCTAGCCCAAAACAATTGATTTTTTAATCTTCCTATTTTCATGGATAAATTCCATCATTCATAAATTGTACCATTGAATTTGTATAACCAGCTCCTAAAAGTCTTCAATCCAATATGTTATTCTCCTAGCCTGTTAATTATATTTGTCTTATTTAAAAGGAGAAATTTTTTCCTATTTTTTATAACAGAAAACGTTTACAAATTGTTATTAACCATACAATAAAATGAATAGTAAAATATTATTAAACAATTATAGACAGTTTACGTTAAAGTATCACTATATCATCAAACAATTATTTTCATCAAACAATTTTGTACAAAATAAACCAAGTTTCGTATACTAACAAAGCCATGCGTATTAAATGGTATAGGTCAAACAACATTAAACAATATGCGTAACACAATTTCATACAGTTTACGTTAACGTATGACTATTTCATCAAAATTGTTATTAACCATGTAATAAAATGAATAGCAAAATATTATTATACAAAATAAGTCTGTGTGATTCCGTAATTATACCACCAATTGTTTAGATTTTGACTCATTGATTAATTATTTTAAAACTTTGTCTAGATAGTTCAATTAATTAGCTATGTGAAAATTATATATATATATATATATATGTATATATATTTATATATGTATGTATATATATATATATATATATGTATGTATATATATATATGTATGTATGTATATATGTATGTATGTATGTATATATGTATGTATGTATGTATATATATATATACATATATATATATATATATACATATATATATATATATATATGTATATGTATGTATAATGATCTATTCTCTTCATCTGAAAACTCATTAATTTCAGTTTAGTTCGGTTCATTTCAGATTCATTCAGTTCAGTTCAGTTCAGCTTAGTTGTTTTTTATACTACGATTCAGTTCAGACGAAGAGAACAGAGCCTCAACTGTTTTGGATCATTTAAGTTAAAAAACCTGAAACCACTTACGTGGAAAAAAATGTATTGATTCTATGTGTAGTAAGTACTAACCGAGAGGAACAACAACGGGTGCCATATTTCTCAATTGTTTAAGAGTTAATTTTTTATGTTTAGTTTCTGAACTTAAAATTATATATATAAATGTTCAGTTAAAAAATGTTATGAAATTTGAGAACATCTGTCGGTTCCTTACTAAAACAGGTCAATTACACGACTTTGTGATTATGAAACATGCACGTGAAATGAAATTACTAATAAAAATTATTCGAAATAATTAGCTTAAAATTATAATGAACAATCCTAAAGAAATGGAATGCTTTATGATTTAAAAAAGTGGCAGTTCTTAGTTCTGGAGAAAGTTTGTTAGCCCCATAACGTAGAAATCGACCAGATGGAATAGTCGACAAGTAGCAACAACCGTACGGATAATTAAACACAATTTTGGGCCTTATTTTGTGGAACAATTTGTTTAGTTTTATCATCCCTTTAATTTTAGTTACAGATTTAAACTTATGAAATCAAATCTTATCATTTATATCATATTTTAGTTTGTTACGAACTAAATCCATATATATACATAACCCTACACGAATTGCAGCAGGCCAGAATTATTAAATTTCATTTCATAATACTACCGTACTCAATGGCTAGCGTGTAAAAAATGCGTATGATCGGTTCTAGCCCCATGAGAATCTGCCAGACGAGATAGTCATTAACATCATGGAGAAACTTGCATGTCAGTCACCAAATGCATGGGCAAGCGCAAGCAGCATGTAATATTCTTCAATCCGGTTGATTAGAATCACGTTCCATATATTCCATTTCTTTATGATTTGATAGCTCCAGTGTCCATGTAAGCAAAAGTCAAGGCTCAGTTTATTGAATTCACGCAACTCTATATTGGGTCCTTAAACTATGTGTCCGTTGGATAAATATACTCTCAAACAAGAAACAAACATCATTGGAGAACCATCACATCTTCAGGTACTTAAGGAATCACGAAAGATGGCTGTGAAAAAATCCATGACAAGAAGTACATGGCTGCGCGAAAAAATAATGGCATATCGGTAGTAGGTAAATTTCAATTATATAATAAAACAGACATATTATCGTTTATATTATCCCACAATTAAAACATTTTGACATGGGTCATTTTTCATTGATTAGCTTACCAGGATATGGATGATCCAACATACCCGTGTGGATTTTGCGGTGCGCTTATGTGGTTTGATGAGAGGATTAAAAGTACTCCACTGAGCAATCCAGAGTTTGGTTTGTGTTGTAGTCGGGGTAAAATACAACTTCCCCTTCTTAAACAACTGCCACGCCTGTTACGTGATATTATGCAAAATAGGCACATACGCGCCTATAATATGATGTACGCCTTTACTTCGATGGGTGGAATCCAAGACCATTCAGTCAACAATGGACATGGTCTGTATTCGTATAGGCTTGGTGGAAATAACTATCATCTGATGGGTAGTTTGTTACCTAAAGAAAGTGAATCTCCTAAGTTTTTACAGTTGTATATGTATTGCGACGAGGATGAAACTCAAGATCGGATTGATGTCGTCAGGTATTTTCTATTTTAATTTATATTAGTACTAACCATCTTTCATTCGCTAATTAGAATATATACATGTTTTATTCTATAACGATATTTGTATTTTATTTTTCATAGCTCAAGAACTGCTCCTGCGATTGATCCATCTATTGCATATGATCTAAAGAATATGATAGATGAAAAATAATCCAATTGCAAAGAATTTTCGTATGACTGTTGAATGCTTCAAGAAAAATCACGATATGACTGTTAAATTGTGTCTCATTGGAAGGAGATCGCATGATGGTCGCATGTATAATCTACCAACATGCTCTGAAGTAGCTGCATTAATTGTTGGTATGTTTGAATATGAATAATTTGTACCAATACAGATTATATATTGTTAAGTACTTTTAATGAATTTAACATTGTCTCATTTATGAATTATCAGGAGATGAGGAGTACGACATGGATCCCCGTGATATAGTACTGGAGGAAAGAAATGGTGATTTCCATAGAATTTCTGAATTGCATCCATGTTACCTTCCAATGCAGTATCCCTACTTTTTCCATATGGTGAGGATGGATACCATGCGAAAATATTGCACTCGGATAAGTCAAAAGGAGTAAGACACACACTTAGAATTAAGGAGTTCTTATCATTTAGGCTTTTTGATCGTGTTGAGGAGGCCCAGACCATTCTACTTAGTAGAAAGTTGTTTCAGAAGTTCATAGTAGATGGTTATATGACGATGGAATCTCAAAGACTTTCCTTCATAATGAGGTCTGATAAATATATGTCACGTGATGATGCCATTTGGACAGGTGATATTGATCCCGCCGATCCATCAGGAAACATCGGTAAACGTTTTGTATTGCCATCCTCATTTGTTGGAGGACCTAGATATATGGTGCAGAACTTACATGACACTATGGCCATATGCAAGAGTATAGGTTATGCCGAACTTTTCATCACATTCAAGTGTAATCCCAAATGGCCTGAGATAACACGTTTTGTCGAGTCGAAGGGTTTACGACCTGAGGATATGCCTGATGTCATGAGTCGCGTCTTCAAAATGAAGTTGGACCCGCTGATAAAAGACTTGAAGACATAACATGTATTTGGCAAGGCAATCGGAGGCAAATATTTATAAATATTGTGTCTTATATTATATCATTTTATTGACATATTATACATTTCACATTTACTTAATTTATTTTTATTTTATTATCTTTATAGCCGTGTATACTATTGAATTTCAGAAACACGGGCTTCCTCATGCACATATACTACTATGGGTTGATCGAGCGGATAGAAATATGTCAACAAGTTCCATTGATGACTTCATTAGCGCTGAGATACCTGATAAGGAACTCAATTCGGAGCTATACAAAGTTGTATCCGAGTATATGGTTCATGGACCGTGCGGACCATTGAATTCGACTTCACCTTGCATACATGATGGAAAGAAATGCTCTAAGAAATTTCCAAAGTCGTTTAATGAGCGCACAATATTCGATGGTAATGGCTATCCTGTATATAGGAGGCGTGATACCGGTGCCACTATTGAGAAGAATGGCAATATCATTGATGACAGGTTCAATTTATAATTACCTACCAATCTTGAAGTATTAAATTATATTCCATCTATATTTATCGAACTTGATTGTCACATGTATTAAAAAATGATAAGCTATTTCACTATTCATTTATAGGTTTATTGTTCCGTACAATCCATTCCTGTTGATGAAGTACTAGGCACACATAAATGTTGAATGGTGCAATAAGACCAATTCAATCAAGTATCTGTTCAAGTACGTCAATAAGGGTGTGGATAGGATACATGCAAAACTAATTATCGATAATGAGGTGAAGGATTATGTTGACTGTCGGTACGTATCTGCATGTGAGGTAGTATGGCGAATAATAGGATATGATATCCATTATAGAGATCCACCTGTGCAGCGCTTGTCATTTCATATGGAAGGTGAGCAGTAAGTCACATTCAAAGATGGTGATCTGATTACTGACTTATTGGAGAAGCATACAATTGCGGAGATAAAGTTCCTTAAATGGATGGAATTCAACAGACATCATCCCGAGGCACGTAAGTATCTATATTCTGAGTACCCTAGATATTACGTATGGTATCCTTCAGGGAAAACGCGGAGAGATAGGAAGAATTTCAATAATAAAGTTGGAAGAATTTACCATATTCCAATTAAGACCGGACCCCTATATTTCATGCGAATAAAGTTGAATCACATAAGGGGTGCCACCTGCTATGAGGATTTGCGGACTGTCGATGGTGTAGTTCATCCTACATACCGCGATGCATGCTACGCTTTAGGGTTGCTCAATAACGACAAAGAATACATCCATGCTATTAAGGAAGCAAGTTTTTGGGGTTTCAGACGATTCCTTCGACATTTGTTCTCCATACTCCTCTAGTCTAATAGTATGTCCAGGCCTGTTCATATTTTGGAAAATACATGTGAGTATCTATCTGACGACATCCAGTACATCATGCGAAGGAAGTTGAATAATCCTGATATAAATTTTAATATTGTATTCGAATTAAATTTTTAAGTATAAAGTTTAGGTATTCTCACTTTGTTTCTCAAAATTTCAATTTAGGTCTAATGCTAAATGAAGAACAATTGGAGAATTTTGCCCTTGCTGAGATTGAAGAGTTCCTTTCTAGGAATGGGTTCAGCTTGAGTCAGATTGAAGGTATGCTCATTCCCAACAGTGTAGTCATAGATAATGGTATGAATAATTTGATACTTGAAGAAATGTCCTACGATGTTTATGATAGGATTGAGCAGCACAGTCGTTTGTATCCGTCTCTCACCGATGAGCAAAGTACTGTGTACCATACTATTATGGATGCAGTCGATTCTGGTAGTGGTGGGGTTTTCTTTCTCTATGGTTACTATGGCACTGGAAAGACATTTTTGTGGAATACATTGTGTTCTGCATTACGTGGTAGACGTGATATTGTTCTCCCAGGTGCATAGAGTGGTATAGCTTCTCTACTTCTTCCTGGTGGCCGTACTGCACACTCCAGATTCAGTATTCATTTGCAAGTCGATGAAACTACTACGTGCAGTAGGATAACTCCTGGCAGCGATCTTACCGGACTCTTGAAAAATACGAAGTTAATAATCTGGGATGAGGCTCCCATGACTAATAACTTTTGTTTTGAGGCTCTTGATTACAGTCTAAAGGATATAATGAGAGGTCAACATGGTAGAGAATAGAACAAGCCATTTGGTGGTTTGGTTGTCGTTTTATTGTGGGGATTTCAGACAGATACTGCCAGTCATACCTAAGGGGTAGCAGGCAGGACATAGTCCATGCATCTCTATGCTCATCGAAGAAGCTTTGGAGTTCGTGTCGTGTGTTGAAGCTCACTAAGAACATGTGCCTGCAGGTATTTTTCATAACATTTTATATTAATTAAAAAATTTATATACAATTTATATATTTGAAATGCATGTAAATTACGTTTAACATTAATTATGTTTATTGTATTTTATTCAATTATAGTCTGGCCGCTCACATGCTGAGATTGAGAGTATTATGGAGTTTGCTGATTGGTCGTTGAATGTTGGAGATGGTGATTTGGTGGCAATAATGATGGTGAGGTAGAATTTAAATTGCCTGATGATATCTTGATTCGTTCTACTGGTGAACCAATTGTTGCAATAGTTGAGAGCACATATCCTAGCATATTGGACCATATTGGCGATGGTCGGTACTTCCAGGATAGATCTATTTTTTTCGACCAATGAGACAGTCCAGGAAGTCAATGACTATATCATGTTTACCTGGTAATGCCACCGAGTTTATGAGTTCTGACACCATATGCCCTGATGAAGATAATATCGTCAATAGAGAAGATGTGTATTATGTCGAGTTCCTAAACACTATTAGGACTTCTGGAATACCAAATCATATAATCCGACTTAGGGTGGGTTGTCCTATAATGCTTCTTAGGAACATTGATCAGTCCTCGGAGTTTCGTAATGGTACTCGGTTTATTGTTACTGCAATTGACAATCACGTTATTCAGGCGAAAACCATACATGGAAGAACGCTGGAGTTAAGGTTTTTATACCTAGGATGGTACTCACACCTTCTGACCTTACGAAGTTTCCTATTAGATTCTAGCGAAGGCAATTTCCCATATTAGTTTGTTATGCGATGACTATCAACAAGAGTCAGGGACAATCATTATCTAATGTTGGTCTATATCCACCAAAGCCTGTTTTCATACCACAAATTTCTATGGCTTTTTCTAGAGTCACAAGCAGGAGAGGTCTCAAGGTTTTAGCGCTGGATGAGGAAGGCAATCCAACATATACAACTACTAACGTCGTGTACAAAGAGGTCTTTAGAAAGCTTTGAGGTATGTTTTATTGTATAAATAACTTTAAATTTAAATTATCAACATTCAATTATTTTAATTTCAAAACTAACTACCTTTATATATATATATATATATATATATATATATATATATATATATATATATATTTTTTTTTTTTTCTTTTTTTCAGTTGGCGATTATTAATATACCTCCCGCGATTGTTATACATTCCCTTTCAAATAATTCAATGTATTCAACCTTTAAATATTTTTATAGTACTTTACGATGATATTATATGTTTTTGCCTAAACTTAATTATAATTGAAAGTTAAACATGCCGTGGCAACGCCACAGGTTAGTACTAGTTATATGTGTATTAAACAACTAAAAAACATACTAAATTCATTTAAAATAGATTAATTAGAATTGTTTTACAGTATATATATAAAGTGGACAACTATTGAAATTGTGTAATTGAGTACCTAATATAAGTTAAATTGGACTCATTTGTAATATATGTGTAAATTAGACTTTAATTACAAAAAAATAATCTGTTTTATTCAATCAAATTATAAGCCCTAATTCAATATCAAAAAAATCAATGCATCATGACAAAACTAATCTTCCTTATCATTTAAATTTTAAACACTAATTCAACCCCAACAAAATCAATTCTTTATTAAAAAAAGTCAATCTGTCTTTTCTAATTAAATTTTAAACTCTAATTCAACTCATAATTAACAAAAATGATAACCAATCTTTCTGCTCCATCTTTTCCAATTAAATTAAAATTGACCAACTCAAACACTAATTCAACTAAAAAAAGAAATCCATTATCAGAAACAACAGTACATATTATTTGACTTCGTATACGTTTCTATATTTCTATATCTGTAACTATGTGTGTTCGCACTTTGTAAGTAAATATCCATACGTAAAACCTAACTACTGATCAGGTTAAATTAAAACCACAACAATCTTAATCTCAACAACGGCAATGGCGGAAAAATCCATCCATCTAACCATATTCAAATCTGATTATCATAATATTGTAGTTCAAAATTTAGTTACTAGATTTATACATTGTATTATTGTTGGATCATGGTTGGATCAATTTACGACTTTGAGTCCTCAACGTCAAAAGGCCGGAATCCGCCGCTCAACCTTCACCGCCGACCTCGACAAAACCCATGAGAGAGGCGGAGTAACAATCACAAATTGATTATTGACCGAACAACTTTGATACATCCTTTGGGATCATGATTTAAGAATGGGTGTCGAGTATATTGATGTTTAAAATTGGACTTTCGAGTCTAGATTTGTTGGAAGGATCGATAAATAAAATTTCAGAAACATTATTGTTGTTGCAGGGACTTAAATGAACATTTTATAATCTTGAAGAACCACCATTTGAGAATTTGATAGGGCCTAGGGGCTTGGAATGTAATTTGCAAATACATTGTGTGTTTGTAGAACTAAGTCCTCTTTGTTTTTCTCTTTCAAAAAAGGACCCCCGAAGAGACTCAAATTCTCAAAAACTTTGGTCCATTAAGTTTCTAAAATATACTCCATTCGTTCTTTTTAAAGGTTTACTTTTTCCCATTTTGGGAGTTTTTTTAAAAAGTTTAACGTTTTCGTTTTTTAAAATCCACTATCTCTACTTATTATTTTTTTAAACACTCTCTTTCATACTTTATGTATTCTCTTACTTACTTTTCCTATTCTTCATCTTACTTTTTATCACTTAATTAATATTTTATTTCATTTTCTTAAAATTTACACAAAACCAAAAGGTGAACCTTGTAAAAGAACGGAGGGAGTACTATCTAGTCCCTGCAACTAAACAAGTTTGTTTTCAACTAAAAGCAAATCTGAGTTCGTAACCTTGAATCTACGACAATGAATTAGATCTAGGGAGAGAAATATCGCGAGGTGGTTGCTCTCACTCCAAAATCGAGTGTTTAAACAACAATGATCGGAGGACGATTTCAAAAATTAAGATTAGGCCATCTCCAACAGTTGTAACTCTCTGCAACCCACTCTCTCTACCACGTCAGCATTCCACTCACTGCAACTCACTTTGCAACTCTCCACAATTCTCTACTCCAACAGTGAGGCCCAAAATCTATTTTCTTTTAACATTTCTTTCAAACTTAATTATTCATTTCATTTTCTTTTCTCATTTCCTTTTAAACTTTATTCTTGACTTTATTTTAAATGTTGTTAATTAATTATAACAAAATCACACTAATGTTTTTTAAATATATTACTTGAAAATAAAAATTACATTACTTAAAAAAAACTACAATACTTAAAATTGAAAATTACAATACTTGAAATTGAAAATTAAAATAATTGAAAATGAAAATTACAACAATTAAAATACTACATTTTACAAGTGTGATTTTAATATGTATTTTAAATTTTAGAAGTAATGTATAAGTATATTTCTATTTCTACATATAATTATTATCATATAGAAATATTTAAAAAAATGAAAAATAATAAAAAAGATAAAAGTAGAAAATGAATAGAAATAAAAAAACAAAAAGAAAAAATAAAAACAAAGAAACAAGAAAAGAAAAAAAAATTAAAAAAAAAGGAAAAGGATGGTGCAACTCGTCCCAAAATTTGGGATGAGTTGCACCGTCTAATTTGGGAACAGCATTCTGAGGCCCCAAATAGTGCTGCAGAACTCCATCTCCAACTCTGTTGGAGATTGTCTTATTTATCATGAGATTTTGAGTGTATCTGGAGATTTGGAATAAGGAATTGGGAAAAGCTACGAGAAAAATCCATGGAAGAAAGGAAAACTTAGATCTATTCCAATGGAGAAAAATTCGAGGTTCCTTGGCCAGGATCCCATGAATCATAAAGACTCTTTAAATTGATATTTTTAAATATGATAATAAGTTGCAGGTTAGGGTGATAGAGAGCGATAACACATGTCACGTGTTGACATCTGAATTGACGATAGTCAGGGCAACAGCTCGATGGTAGAAAACTCGAAATTTTTCCTAAATTACAAAGTGAAAGTTAAGTTTGGACGGATAAAAATGAAAAATTAAGTTTGGAACTGAGGATTGTAACCTAAAATTACTTTCCCTTTCTTTCCTCCCAAACAAAAACCCAAAACCTCGGAGCAGGGTGAACTCCTTGCAGCTCGAGTGTGAGAGTATGGAGTTCCAAAAGCGAAAGTCCGCCGCACTGGCGGCGATAAACTCGCCGGAGCCGGACAAATCCCCAAAAGGCAACGTAGACGCCCCAATAATCTCTCTCCTATCCGCCATCAACTCCCACCCCTCTTACTTCACCACCAGCTCTTGCTCCGGTCGCATCTCCATCCTCTCTCAACCCAATTCAAATCCTTCTTCCAAGAAAAAGGCCCGTGGTGGTTCCTGGCTCTTCGTCTCACACGACCCTGTTGATCCCTCCTCATTAATCCCCCTCCTCTTCCCTTCCTCTGCAATGCCCAACCTGGTTTTCAGGTTTGAGCCATTGATTATTGCTGTCGAGTGTCAGGGTGTCGAGGCTGCTCAGCGTTTGGTTTCGCTTGCGATTTCGTGTGGGTTTAGGGAGAGTGGGATTACTAGTGTTAGCAAGAGGGTTATCGTTGCGATTAGGTGTTCGATTAGGTTGGAGGTGCCGTTGGGGGACGGGGAGAAGGTTATGGTTCCGAGGGAGTATGTGCAGTATCTTGTCCGGGTTGCGAATGATAAAATGGAGGCTAATAGGAAAAGAACTGATCTTTTTTTTGAGAAGTTGTTGGAGAATGGGTTTCCAGGGGGGAGTGTTGGTGCTTGTGGAAATGGTGAATCGTTGGCCGGTTTGGAGATGGATCAAGTGGAGGTTCAGGAGGCAGAGTTGGGGTATGAGAAACAATTGAATCAAGTCACTGATAATGGTAATTGTTACGTAGTACTTACTCTGAGAATGAACTTCTTTTATTTGATCAAAGATTGGGAAATGATTGTTACTTTTATTCTTGCATTCCATATCTTGCAAGTGAGATGTTTGTTACATGTCCAACTACACGTAAAGAGAAAGGTTTGACAGTTCTAAGCATAAACATCATCATGTGTTGAATAATATTATGTGTAAGATCGGTGCAATCAACTAAACAAAATGAATCTTAGAAGTTCAATGATTTGGAGTCCAGACTAGAGATCAATTATCTTGTGTGTAATGTCACAATACTAAAATCGTGTAGGTCTTTTTTTTTTTTTTTTTTGGTTGAGACTTTGTGACCATGACTTGTATACTTTTAACGCATCCTCACTACTCCTGTATATGCAGATCATATAATCCCCTATGCTGTAATATCCAAATGTGGGGAAAATTGATTTAGAACACTTTCTACATTTTGACCTGAAACAATCATTTCAACTATACAACACGTTAAAGTAATCTTTCATGTTTATTGGTTATATCAAAAACACTAGATACTAGCTAGAATGATTCCATCCTATAGACATGGTCCATCTGTTCACATTCTTAGTAGAGATTATGCAGGTACTTGCTCATATTGGAGGCAACTGCTATTAATTTAGCTAAGTGGCTAGGCTGATTTGGTACAGAAATTAGATGTGAGAGATGTGGCATGCATATATCAGGCGCATTTGTATATTCTATCATCGATGGAGCATTGCTATGCTGGGTTATAGTGAACGCTTTATTTGCAAGAAAATGCTATTTTAGTAAATTGCTGCAAGTGTGATGAAATTAATTGTCAATAATTTCTTGTTCATTAATATGATTCGATTACAGGACTGATTATATTTAATGTAACAGGAACTTTAAATCTTTAAATCATTGGCAGGATCAGTGGACGACTTTTGCATCAATCTCTCTCTTTTTAAGGTAGTTGGGGAACCGGTTGAAAGCCTTTTCTTCTGGGGTCATTCTGCATGTACACTGCACCAAAAGAAGGTTATTGTTTTTGGTGGTTTTGGTGGAATAGGAAGACATGCACGCCGAAATGATCTTTTGCTTGTCGATAAAGAGTCTGGAGTGGTGGAGAAAATTGCTAGTGTAGGAGCACCACCTCCACGATTAGGCCATACATCTTCTCTAGTAGGAGACTCCATGTATGTGATTGGAGGCAGGGCTGACCCACTGAATATTCTGAATGATGTTTGGGGGTTCAATGTGCCAAAGAAAGAATGGAAGCTTCTACAATGTTCTGGGAGCCTGTTCCCTCCCCGGTAATAAGATTGCTAACTTATATAGCTCTGTGGCTAGGACCCTTGACATTTAAAATTCTGGAACTATTGTTGCGCATGTTTTTGCAAATGAAATTGACAGAAATGGTGAAAATACTGTGCCGACATTCAGATGGTAATGATATAATTATGTGGTCACTGATTTGATTAAAATAAAATAAAATTCTGTGTCCTGCTTATATGTAAAAAGTTGAGCTGAACTTTTATATTCTTCTTTCATCTTATGGTTTCATTATGTTCTCTAAATCACACAAACTCTTCACAGGCATCGACACACTGCGGCTGTTGTCGGTTCAAAAATATATGTGTTTGGAGGGATTCGAGATGATGCAGTTGTATCATCACTTTGCGTACTTGATACTGACACATCTCAGTGGACAGAGATAGATATTCAAGGAGACCATCCTGGACCTCGTCATTCACATTCCATGGAAGCAAATGGGTCTAAGTTATATATGTTTGGTGGATACAATGGCAAGAAAGAAGTTGTAGAGGATCTCCACATGTTTGATACTGAAACAGGTCTGTGTACTAAGCTTAAGAGAAATGGCACACCACCAAAAGCTAGGTTTTCACATGTGATGTTTAGTTATTCAAATTACCTGGGAATTTTGGGGGGTTGCCCTTTAAGTGAACATCGGCAATTATTCTTATTTAATCTTAAATCTGAGTGTTGGAGTAAAATAATGTTGAGTTTTGGTGAAGAAAACCTTTTTGTTCGTAGTACTGGAAGTGTGGTTGGTGACGATCTGATAATAATTGGTGGCGGGGCTGCTTGCTATGCATTTGGGACCAAGTTCACTGAGCCTATGAAAATCAGCCTGCTTCGGTTGACATCTTTATGTTATAATACCATTACTGCGGCAAGTGAGAAGTTCACTGATCTTCAAGATGGAAAAAGTGGTCCTTCACTATATTCTGGGGATAGAGGTGAACAGAAAGTATATCATGATGGGCAGGATTCTGAACAAAAGCCTAATGGATGTCCCATGCCTCAGTCCGAAGGATCAAGGGTGAATAACAGTGACTTGGCAGTAGCCTCCCCATTTGTTCTGAGACTTGGAAAAAAGTATGCGAAATTGGGAAAGGACATCTTGAAACATTTTGGTTGGTTAGATCTTGAAAGAAAAGTTTATATTCAGGACAATGGGACACTTGTCTGTTTTCCCATTACTCAAGCATTTGGCATCATGTTTCAAAATAAATATCATCTGGGAGATAAGTCTGAAGTTCCGCAGAATCTCATGGACTTGAAGCCATCTTGTTGGCAGAATATGTTAAAAGATATGTCACATAAAGCGGCTTTGGATCTTTTGGTAGCGTGTGGTGCAAATAAGATAGTGGATGAGATTATCAAAGTCAAGAAAACTCATATTACTCCATTTGAAGTTATGAAGGAGGCTGTAGCTGCAGTTTTGAAGAACCATGGTCTATCCTTAGACCTTCTGGAGCAACTTCCCTCAAGGTTATATTTTTCTTTTTTCTTTTCTTTATAGCTTTCATGATGGAGTTTTGATACTGTAATTCTCTCGTTGAAGTCGGGTTGGCCATTTCTGTTTGTTCCTAATCTTCTTTCGTTTACTGTAGATGGGAGCGATTAGGTGATGTAACAGTGCTTCCGGTATTGTCTTTCTCAGATCCAGCATGGGATTCAGTCGGAGAACATATCTGGCCAGCAGTTGCACAATCACTTGGCACTGAACGTCTTGCTCGTCAAGTAAGCAATGTGCTGTTGGTTAATGCTTAGTTTGGCTAAGCACGGGTAGATTGTAAAAACTTTCTTTTCTGGTCGTCTTGTTGCATTAGAAACATGAGACGATCGTTACCTCATTACTATAAAGCTATATGACCTTTCTATGTTTATTTATGGTTATGGTTCAACACTGGTTTTAAATCATATCTCCATGCATACTGTACAGTGTGGAGATTAAGTTTATCCAACTGATGTAAGGATTTTGTGTGAGGATTAGGTATGCCATGTTTCTTATTCGTTGAGTAAAAAGCTCTTTGCTGATGAATTACGGTTACGATGTCTAGGGCCGGATTGCACAATCTGGGACAAGAGACAGCAAGCTAGAGATTCTTGTTGGAGACAATGGTTGGGTTAATCACCGTGAAAATGGGATAATATATTCTTTCGATACCACAAAATGCATGTTCTCTTGGGGAAATTTATCTGAGAAACTTCGCATGGGCCGTCTTGAATGTAGAGAAGAAGTTGTTGTGGATTTGTTTGCAGGCATAGGATATTTTACCCTACCATTCCTCGTAAGGTAAGCCGTCTGCAAAGTTATGTCCCAGTTTTTGTATCTAGGAACAAGGTCCATCCCTGTTAATTATAGCATAAGGTGGCGACCATATTTCACAGTAATGTTAATCTTTTGTTTTGTTAATTGCTAGCTGTTTGTAAAATTATGTTTATTCACATTGTTGTCAGGGCCGGCGCCAAATTGGTATACGCTTGTGAGTGGAATCCTCATGCAATTGAGGCACTTCGCCATAATCTTCATGCCAATAATGTGGCTGATCGTTGTATTGTACTAGAAGGAGATAATAGAGTTACTGCTCCCAAAGTATGATATTTATCTTATTCTCCTTGATTTATAATTTCACATTTATATGTTGTGGTTTAATTCTTAATCCTATCCCTGTCCGTGGAAGCTTCTATATTCTTCCTGCAACTACCTCTTCGATTATATAAGCTTCTATTATTTTAATTTTGTATTATTATTAAGCGTGGCTGAAAGTCTTGATCATTGGGCTGAAGTCATATACGATATTAACACAGTTCTTAATCTAGATTTAGATGCATGGTTTTAGAATAAGCATCTGGTCTTCACGGAATAAAAAACCAAAGAATAATAAGCACAAGTGGAGAAGTTGGTAAGCATGAGCGATCCTTATATATTGTTTTGTGTGCTCTTCTGATACATGAAGCTTTTCTAAGACTGAAAGTTGCTCAAGCTATACTCAATAAAACTTTTAGTAACATTTTTTGCCAGAACTAGCTGTTCTTTTTCATATGAAAATTTGAAGGCATATTGGATAGCTTAACCTTGATTGATACCTAGGATTTTTCATTCACTAAATTCATAATTTATGTCCTAAGTTTGTTATTCGCCCACAATTCACAAAGCCAGTTTGTGTATCCTTCAGCTAGCAATTCCAAGGACAAAACTCTTCTATTACGTATAATTCCTTTTCAGTAATATTACAAATTTCTTTCCACAAATTTTCTATCCAAGAATCTTAATTCCTCCATTCATAAACTTTTGGGAGACTGAGTTGCTGCCATCGTAACGTAATTCCCCTACTGAATGTAAGGTCGGGAGGTATTTTTTGTGATTGGATAGTTTTGGCCTTAAATTCACCAAAAGGAAGCACATGTACCAGTTCTGAGGGTGGAATTGCTGTAGGTTTTAGGTTTAATGCCGTTTTGATTGCGTAGGGATTTGGGGGTAAAGGTTGGGAGGTTTTTTCAATTACATTGAGCCGGGAATTAAACACCATGTCACCAAATCTCAATTCCCTGCATTTCCTGTTTGTGTGTTAAGATATTGACCACTGGTCTTACTTTGTCAAACAGGGTGTTGCAGATCGAGTCTCTCTTGGTCTCATACCGTCGAGTGAATGCAGTTGGACTACTGCTGTAAGAGCATTGAGGTATGCAAGTGATGGCTCTGCAAAATATGTCATTGCTTAAGTTGAACTTCATGAATCCCAAAATCTCTTAGATTGATTTTTCAGATTCCATTGGCTACCTTTTATCAATTTGCAACTTGCTCAATGCGCCTAACTAAATTGTAAACATATATTATTTTTGAATTTGCAGAGATGAGGGTGGGATATTACATATCCATGGGAACGCAAAGGACACAGAGGAGGGTGTCTGGGTGAACTATGTGACACAATCCATTTCAGACATGGCTAGATCTGAAGGTATTACTTATCTGAACTACTATATGTAAGATCTGGAGAAGGAAACCTGTGCAATTACGATATAACTTATCCTCTGTGGTTCAACTGCAGGTAGAGCTTGGGAGGTCTCGGTGGAGCATGTGGAGAGAGTAAAATGGTACGCTCCTCATATTCGCCATCTCGTCATTGACATGAGATGCAAATTGGCTGAGGGATGACAATCCACTACCAACATGCGCAGTGCTTGATTCACTCGAGTTTATACAAGTTGCAGTCATATCCCACAATTTTGCTAGTATTTGACTATGGGAGACAGCATAAATATTCTTCATCCTTGTGCGTTATTATTATGTTGTTAATCAGTAATTAGAACCCGATTGTATGATGTATCATGTAGCGTAACACCAGGTTTATAAATAGACTAAAGTGTGTTTTCACTTGGGCACAATTTGCCATTTCGTCAATTTGCACTCATTGATGTTTGATATGTACATTTTTCTGGAAAACAAACCATTAAGTTCTCTGTTCTTAGATGCTAGGATTGTAACCAGTATACACTCTAATAGAATGTGTAGAGTTCACATGCCATGTTAGTGTTGGCTTGCAAGTATTTTCATCCATGGTTTGCTGGTGAATGTCTGTCACTCCTTCCATTCGCTTAAGGCAAAATTGAATGTAAGAATGGCACTAGGGAATGAGAATTTAGATTGATATTGCTGAGTAATTATACGTTTTTTTTTCCGAAAGTAAAAGGCTACTATTATACTACTACCAGGCAAAAATACTGGAGTAACACAACCGAATCGAACCCCTCAATTAGTCGGAACTAATCTCAGGGTCTTGCGAAGCTTGTCTTCAAGTACAACATTCGTAAGCCAAATTGGGCAAGAGTCCGAAACACAAAAGCTACTTCTAAGACTAACTAAACTATGATAATTTTGAGAACAAGAGTCTTGATCAAAACTCAAAAGAGAACCCATTGCATCCAAATTTGGGAAGAACATCCGCTACTTGATTTACTTCCTGGTAAACAAATTTGAGCCGTTAAGGCTCTAAATAACAAAATACTGGAGTAACCTACTGATATCATCCACTAATACTTGGTGCAGCCTGTGGAGTGCCTCCTTCCTGTGAATACAAGAAAGAACAAACTGGGAATCAAGTTGTATATCAAGATGCGCGGTATTATACTGAATGCAAATCAACGGCCCTGTGTTGTTCGTTGTGTGACCAACAAAACCAGCAGCTGCTCCTATGAAATCACCATGATGATTCCCAAGGATGCAGCCAGTACCAGCCCAACCAGGATTGTTTTAGCAGCTCCATCAGTATTTAGGGCAATCCGGTTAACTAGAAGAGCTATGAGTTTGCACATTTTTACTTTCTGAGAACTGGTCTTAACAGGAAAGTAATTATACATTGTTAGAACAAAACGTCTTAACATAAAAGTGATGGCAATTAATAAACTAAAATTTTTGGACAAAGAAATATCATCATACCAAAAAGTTGACACCCGAAAATCACAGTAGCGTAGCACCTCTCGATTAAACGTCATCATACTCTCCCGTGGATAAAGTATAACTTGAGCCCTGAGGGATGAGATTTGAAAAGTGATGTAGCAGGATTGCTGTATCTTCCTTTTTAATTGCGCTCACGATTACCTTCTGGAGGTTTTCTGCATTCTTCAAAATCAAATCTACCATTGCCAAATCATATTCACTCATTTCTCCGTCAAACATATTGTATTAGAATTTCTTGAGGTGAGACCTGATCCACAATGGTAGAGGTTCCATGACTTGCACGTCATCGCCAGGTGGTAAAATGTTCAAATACATGCTGATTGATTCAACAGATGGAAAGGCTTGAAGAAATTCCATTAAAACTTCATTAGTAACCATACCAAAGCCTATCCCAAGTTCTTCCAACCGGTCATGTGAGGAAAAATTAAACGTTGGTTTTGCATTTACGAAGTCCTTCAAATAATGACAAGATATGTAATACAGACAATTAGTACAGTCACAGTAGAAATGTATGATGGAACAGTATAAAAGTTCTAGTATTGACATACCTTGAGAGAGCTACCAGGTAGTTTCAAGCACCTCAACTTTTGAAATCCCTTCAATATTGTGCAAGCCCATAGAGCAAAATTTTCACTTTTACGGTGATCAAGAGATGCACTAGTAACCGCAGGAGCATTTAGATGAAAATTTTGGATTCACTCCATAAAAAATTTACTGCTGAAGCTAATCAACTTAGGTGCTTCGATTGCAACAGAATCAACATTGACCCATGTACAATATATCAATTCAAGAACTTCCAGAACAGGGAAAATCAATAGTATATGGCCAGTATTCCGTGATTCCTCATTCTTTATTTGTACACCATACATGAGACGCAAACTTTTGAGGTTGGAAAAGCAATTCCTTGCAGAAACACCTAAAGTGCATTTCAAACCAAGCTTCAATTCTGTCAATGAAGTCCAGCCAGAAAAGCATTGCGGTGAGGCAGTGCAATCAGTTAGGAGAGCCCATATCTCGAGATTCTGAACATTGCGCCTTAAAACAGATTTTGTCCATTCTTAAAAGATGAAGACGAACACTGTGCATTCTCCAGGGGTCATTAAAAATGAGTATCCTATTCACGGAACTCCTAAAACTCTGAAATCTCACATCCTGGTCATCCTTCGCTTTCAAAAATAGATATAAATTATAAATAGTAGTCCACTTATATCGCCAATTTCTGGACAGAACACTTGTTGCTACTGCTGCCTCTGTGCGTAGTTGGGACAAAATACGACTAATTATACAGTCCGGTAAATTACTCATATGATCTTCATGGCTCTTAGTTATCTGAAAATTTTCCCTGGGAGATGTGCTATATGTATCCATAACTAAGCAGAGGCAGTTAATATATAGTAAGAGGAATAAGAATCAAAATCTCACAGCAATTCGAACGGCAATATGAGGTAGCAAATGAGATGAAGGCAAATTAGATTTCCATAATGGCTAGTGATAATACTAGAGCAAGAATTGTTAATGGCAGAGTAATTTGGTTTTCATAATCTTTTACCATTAACAAGAATACACAAATTGCTCTGGCCTTATCGCTAGCCTTCCAGAATTCGTTCACATCAATTCTTGTTGAGCTGAAGCACACCATATCACATAGATGTAGAGACATAAAATGTCTTTAAAACTATATTTAAGTACAATAACTAGTATCAAAGTAAGGTACATATACTACATTCTATTTTTGGTGATTGATTTTCTCAAACATTTAGATTTACTACACTACCTTGGGTGTTCGGATTTACTGCTAACTATACTGTTTGAACCAATAAAAATAAGACATGTGTCATCAATTTAGTTTCACACCCAAAAGTCTAATTTAGTTTAGCTATCAGTATTAATTATAGTATTTGCTATTAAAATGAATAATAAGAATAGAAAGAACAAAGAGGTACAAAACCAGAGTCCCATTCCCACAGGCCACCGCTTTCTTCTCCATCACCGGCATACTCCCGCGGCCGGGCTCCACGGCATCCTCCTCTCTGGAGCAACTCCATCATGAATAGATGAAAAAACACTGATTGCAATTTGAAAAAACTTATCGCAATTTAATTACTTTACAAAATTAAATAATGAGGTTTGATTAATGACGAGAGTAGAACCAGGAGGCCATTAAATTGGCTTCCAAGCTCCAATGACAGAGCTTCTTCTTCTCCATTTTCTCGGTTCCGCCGTTGATGGCAGCCAATGATCAATGGAGATTTCAATAAGGAGGAGGATTACTGGACGCACATAAGACTTTGGAGGATGCTGTGGCGGCCGTGCGCCGGTGTTGGAGAAGAAGGCGGTGGCCGGTGGGAGTGGTACGCAGGTACGGTGGTATTGTACCTTTTCTTTCTTATTATTCTTTTTAATAGTAATTAATTGATTACGTTTTCTTGTGGAATTAAATTGATGTCACGTCTCTAATTCAGTATAGTTAGCGGTAGGATTAGCAGTAAATCTGAAGTTGAACTGGGAAGGATTAGCATGCAGATCAGAGAACTAGAGAGCTGAAATTTCAAGCTTCAAACTAGAAAATGTATTGCATCTCTAAGGCTCTGTTTAGTAATAGTGGATCATAAGCTTACGTGATTGGCTAGCTCATTGATTTTGTCGGAGGTGTTTAATAAATTTATTAGCTGATAAAACATACATTATCAAGTATAAGGCCATCGATCGATAAGCTAGTTCTAAACGGAATGAAACTCCAAATTGATATATAATGAATACATATGAAAGCTACGAGAGTTGAGCAGTGCAGTGCAACATCTCTATATGTCTCTCCAATAGTTGCCGCCAACATCTCTCCTTCCTGCAATCAACATAGGAGTATGGTATAATTTTCTTAATTTTACTTTAACAACAATCAATCAATTAATGACGTTACGTGCCGTGGGGCCAAACATTATATGTATGATCTTATTTTCAAGGTCAGGAAACAGACTTAAAATTATGAAAAGTACGTTATATAATATTTTATTTATTCAAATTTAACGGCGAACGCCCCACTATTCCCTCCCCGGAATATGAATGACAGAAATGTTAAAAGTAAGTTAAGCTAAATCGAAATAACTAAGAATCATACCGCATCAATCACCGGTTTTTGTTGGAGTTTCAGCTCCTCTTCTTCGACATACATGGGTTTCTTCTCCGACGGCATTGTGATTTGCAAGTTGCAACTTTGAAACCAACTCCAACTGCTCTACTTTCTAGCAGGCTTCAAAAGCTAATTCTCAATGTTTGCGTTGCGACGAGTTAAGAAACAGAAACGAACTATTTTTACCAACTAATGAGGTTTAAGATGGACGAATTAGTTATTGAGAGAGAAAGAAACTGTCGGTGGCTACACTGAAAGGCCAAGCATGGGGTATAACTGATGGGGTATAATACATTAATCATACTGTTTCAAACCAAACTTTAATTCATCCAATTTTAATTTAAGTATAACTGATGAATAGTAATTAAATTTTAATTATAATTATTTGTGTTTAGTATAAGTTAAATTTTTATAGGTTGGGAGAAAGTGTTTTGAGTTAATTGAGTTAGAACTACTCACACTTGACATCAATTAAAGTTGGAGTCCAAACATGAAAGTGACTCAGTATCAATTAAAATGATACTTTAGTTCTAAGCCAAATAGCCTCCATTTGTTTTGAAATATCAAATTTTACAAGATACCGTGTATGAGATTCAGAATCTAACATCATATATTTTATTATATATATATATATATATATATATATATATATATATATATATATATATATATATATATCTCACATTTTAACAACAAAATGCATGTAATGCAACTATAATGTATTTTACTAAATATATGATGTTCGGAGTTTAAAATATGATATTTGTAGTCAAATATATACTATGTGATATTGATTTAGTTTCTATGTAAGACGATCTCTTACAAAAAAAAATTTTCTTTCGAAATACACAACGTATTGGATGTATATAGATTAATGAGAGATCTGAAGGATGAATCGATGTTTTCAAGTATAACTATAATATTTTATGTCTGAGACAATATTTATTATCAGCTTATTGGTGAATATTGATGTTTTAATATATATAGAAAACAACAGTTTTTGTGTGAGTAAAACAGCCCTGTTAGTTAAAACATGCAATCTTCGAGGCTATGAAGATGATGTAATATAGCATAGTTACCCTAGGAAATGAGAAAGCACCATCATTTCTTTATCAATGTGCAGTAGCTACGTGCCCTCTTCTATATATGTTCATCGATGGCAACCCGTTACCAGAAAGATTATTTCTAAGATGATTTTTGTTCGAGTAACTTCCAATCTTAATTGAAAAACATTGTTCTACTTTATTTACTATTTCTCAGATTTTATTTGCTATATCTATACATCTATCTGTTCAACCCAACTTTTATAAATAAATCTATTATTTAATACTAAGCTAATTCTTTTAAGCTATAAAAAATTATAGCTTAGTATTAAAATCCGTAGTCAGAGGCCAAAAACCCATTGTAAGTATAGCTAGAGTAATCTTTTAAGCAGAAGATTTTGTAATTATGTGATGCTGGAGCCTTAAAGTGGTAGTTTGTGTAACACTCAAACCCCAAACATTATATGACATGATCATTAATCACTTTGAATTATGATGCCAAAATTAATTTAATCATCTTGATCTAGATTACCCAGTAGAGTGTACAAATCAATTACACATAATTGACTTGTTTATTTTTATTACTTAATTAGCATTTACACTTGATATGAAGACGGTGTACTGATGCAAAAGGCTTCCTTAGATAATCTTCAGAAAATAGATTATAGTAGCTATTTGCATATTCCAGAAATATAGGGAGTGAATTAAAATCAAACAACTTAATCCAAACACAAGACATTTTTGACAAATTATTTTGTTGGCAATTAGCCCACATTAACTTTTTGCCACACTTTTTAGCTTTCATTTCCTTGTCCTGGTAACTGGAATCTGCAGACAAGTAAACTTGAGAGGATAATATTCACAAGATTCTTGAGTCTATAAATAGGAAGAAGCCGGTTTGTTAGACCATTAGTTATCCCAGTGCCTCACCATCTTATCAGAAGCAGCTAATTCGTGGAATAGGAAGAGAGGAGAGGCTTGGGGGTAAAGGCTAGCATATGGTATAGAGATCACCTTGTAGAAAGCATGGTCGAATTTTCCGAAGAAGCCTGTAATTAACTATAGATTATGACTATAATTTCCCTAATTTCAAGAAATAACAGATGGCACTTGCATAAAATTTGAATATGTGACTCTCAAAGTTAGCAAAAATAATTGAGCAGTAAATGCAAGCACAATAACAGATGTCAAGAAAAGGCAAAGGGTATCAACATCATTGCCCCCTTTAAACAAGGAAATAAAATTTCAACTGTGTCTGCAGCAAGCAATCAACATTAACCATCTCTTTACTCTTATCATTATTTAAGACAATACTACTACACTGCTAGATCAGAAAGCAAGCTCACTTGTAACTAAAAATGTCTCTCACTTCCAAAGCTATCTTCTTCTTCTTTCTTGCTACCCTCTACTTGACTTCTCTTTCTGCCTTAGCAGAAAATGAGGAATCTGCAAGTGGCCTTGTAATGAACTATTACAAGGACTCATGCCCTCAAGCTGAAGAAATCATCAGAGAACAAGTCAAGCTCCTTTACAAGCGCCACAAGAACACTGCTTTCTCTTGGCTCAGAAACATCTTCCATGACTGCTTTGTTGAGGTACTAACTTACTCTTCTTGTTTTTTCAATTTCTCACCGGTTTCGCTTCATGCGACTAATACAACCGACTAACTGACTAATACAATGTAGTAGTACTAAGTTAATTAAATAATGACTGTCTTTTTTCTAATCATACTGCAAGAATATTGATTTCTTGATTATCATTTGGATTGTGTTGTTATAGTCATGTGATGCATCATTGTTGCTGGATTCAACAAGGAGGGTGTTGTCTGAGAAAGAGACTGACAGGAGCTTTGGCATGAGGAACTTTAGGTACCTAGAAACCATCAAAGAAGCTTTGGAGAGAGAGTGTCCTGGTGTTGTATCTTGTGCAGACATTCTTGTACTCTCTGCTAGAGATGGCATAGAGTCTGTAAGTTATCTTCCTTACTCAAACTGCTTTGTTATAGTACACTGGAGACTTGGTTGTACTGTTGTCATACTTAAGTTACAATGTCTTGTTTATTTCCTGTATTGTGTTGATATATAAAATGTTCTAAATTTGTAGTATGAATGAGTGCATTGCATTCTTATGGTTTAATCTCTGAGATCTCCTTTAACTAAAAGCAGGAAAAGAACTAAAAACCACTCTTTCTAAACAGTGACTAGCTTGACTCAAATACTTGTCCTTTCTGTTGTAGTTTAAGCGGTGTAAGTTGGAAGAAAAAACTGAATAAAGTGGCTTCTGATGTCAAGAACTGTCCTGTTTTGAATGTCTGTTTGTGAAAGTAATGGAATGGAAATTGTTAATTTGCAGGTTGGAGGTCCATATATCCCACTGAAAACAGGAAGAAGGGATGGTAGAAAAAGTAGAGCAGATATTTTGGAGCAACATTTGCCAGATCACAATGAGAGCATGACTACTGTTCTTGAAAGATTTGCCAACATTGGCATTGACACCCCTGGAGTTGTTGCTCTCCTTGGTATATACTAAATCTGAACTTTTAAACTGATTATGATTACTTGTAGCATAATCATAAACAATGTGTTTCGAAAAAGCAGCTTATGCATTCACTATTCAGCCTTTTCTGCATTTTACCAGTTTTAAAGTAGCTAAAAGAAGCTGGTTTAGTGGAGCTTTTCCAATTATTAGAAGCATTTGCAAGCATAATCAGAAGCCATATTTGCAAACTCTAAAATTGCTTAGAAGCTCTCAAAAGCACCTTTAAAAAGACATCACAAACACTCCCTTATGAATCTGCTAACACACTGGTGCTTTTTTTAATATAGGATCTCACAGTGTAGGCCGAACTCACTGCGTCAAGTTGGTTCACCGTCTATACCCGGAGGTTGACCCTGCACTCAACCCTGACCATGTCGAGCACATGCTCCACAAGTGCCCCGACGCAATCCCCGACCCCAAGGCGGTGCAGTACGTGAGGAATGACCGTGGCACGCCAATGAAACTCGACAACAATTACTACAGAAACATTCTGGACAACAAGGGTTTGCTCATTGTGGATCACCAGCTAGCCACAGACAAGAGGACCAAGCCTTATGTGAAGAAAATGGCCAAGAGCCAAGACTACTTCTTCAAGCAATTCGCCAGAGCCATTACCATTCTCTCCGAAAACAACCCTCTTACCGGCACAAAGGGTGAGATCAGACAGCAGTGCAACCTTGCAAACAAGCTCCATTAGACTAATGGTGTTGTGTACTACTAGTAGTCACTCTTCTTCTGTGCACAGAGAATTGAGTGAGTGTGATCAAAATAAGATTGCCCTTCCTATTGTGGCAAGAAAGTGGAGATGCCATATTTTCTTGTTACGCACTGTTTATGTTTCAGATCTCTTTCTTCTAGGGGTCTACCTTCTGTAAGGTTGTTGGGAGTAATGGGTGTGGGACAGTTTTGTATGTAAGGACCGGAAGGCTGATGAAGTGTAGCAATCAATTCCATGCATTTGTGTCTCTATTATGGTGTACTCATGAGTAATTACATGCTTGGTCTTCATATTCTTGAATCTTAAAGTAACACACACACACACACCCCAGTTGCTTTTGGGATAATGCAAGCTAACATGGAAGCCAATATCTCAAGTGAGTGTTTGTAAAAAGCTTATGATTGTTCTGAAAGAGCAAAAATTAAGTCGAAATGAGTAAAGCAACGAATTTGGTAGGTGTTAGCAAAGAAAACTAAACTTAATATCAGTTGGTGAAAAATCAGAAAGTCACTTCAATGCAGGATAAATTACAAAAACTGAGAACAGAGCTCATACAGGAATCAAGAGTGGGTCATGGGTGCCTTTGCTTTACTTTGAAACCCAAGTGGATAAAAGAAATCAAGTAAAGGGGCCTGGGAATAGAAGAGGAATCATTTAAGAGGAGCACAATCGCCTAAAGATAAGGTTTCTTTACATTCAAAAATGCTTCTTTATGTTATAGGGACCATTTCTAATGATTAAAGAAGAGTGTAGCTTGTCTCTTTACATGGCTGCGTATAGTGACAGTGACATAGATATAATTGCTACTTACTGGAAGCAATCAAGCCTCATGCGAGGTAAAATTATCTTATTTTAGTAAAAGTGAGATGAAATAATCTGATAAGGTTACCAACGCCATAGACTACCGAGTCTCTAGCATTGTAAGACCGTAACAAAGGCAAGGATTATTTATTCTTGCCCACTTGCACCATAGAAAAGAATGAAACTCGAAAGCAGTTTAACAAAATCACACACTTCTTTACCCTTAATATCAGAGATTAGATTTCTTACAGCATTTACTTTACATAATCAAACAATAGAGGGCTATTGTACATTTGAAAATAAGGAGGATTTGTTGCAAATACAGAAATGAATAATAACTGAACATGGATCAGCATGTGAAACAATTACAGACAATCTGATCCCAAAAAACTCACAAAGTTGCCAACTCAAACTCACACTCTGAGTTAATAAAACCAAATAGACTATCCGAATTCCGAAGAGATGGTGGTAAGATCATGTTACCTCAAACCCCTCCCTAGTACTCTGCAGAGCTCTCTTTGGTGAAATTCTGCCGCTGCTTACAATGCACGTTTTGATAATCTAAAAGAGCTTAACCTGTTGTGTTGTTCCGCTTCTCATCATAGCACAGAACTCTTCATAGTTAATTCTCCCATCCTACAAAAAGAAAATTCAGCCAAGTCCTAAATATAATCCTAGAAAAGTTGTAGTAGATATACATAATATCTTAACTGAAGCCAACTTACATTATCTGTGTCCACCTCTGATATTATTTCTCTAATGGTGGCCTCATCCCCCATGCCGTATTCCTTCATTGCAGTTTCCAGCTCGTCTCTCGTGATATAACTGAAATGGGAACGGAGCTATGAGTTCCTATGCTTTTTTTCTCTTTTATCCAAATAAAAATAAAAAATACTTGAGTACAAATAATAATATTCTAGAGTGGTGTTTTCTACAGCTTAAAATTCCTATAAAAAGAGCGATTTTACTCTTGCAGAGAGAACTCAAAGCTTCTCTTCCGTAATAAGCTGGTAGAAACTAAAAACAGAAGATTGTTTGAGCTAGCCTTTTTTATCAAAAATAAAATATATCCACAAACACTGGTTTTGCAGCTTTCTTTAATCTTTACACTTCTTGCAAACACAACAAATTCTCTAATAAGTACATGTACCTTCTTTCTCTAAACTCTAGCACTTCAAAGACAGTTTCAGCTATTGCAAACACCCCATTGTTGGGAATTAAATTGTGGCATGCAGAAAAAATAATACGGTAGTGATTGTTAGAGTATCTTACCCACTGTTATCCTTGTCAAAATACCGAAATGCACCAAACAAGTTTTCGTCTCTTTCAAGCTTATGTCTGTGCATTGTAGCAGTGATGAATTCTAGGTAGTCAATTGTCCCATTACCATCCACATCAGCCTTAAATCAACAGAACCAATAATCAAGGAAAGGGATAACTCAGGGCAAAGAACAAATAGAGTGTCTGTCTAAAGTTAACTTACTGCATCCATGAGCTGTTGTACTTCAGCTTCAGATAGTTTTGACCCAAGCCGAGCCAATCCTATTTTTAATTCTTCATAGGTGATCGTTCCACTATTATCAGTGTCCATATTTGCAAACATAGATTTTAGACCTTTGATCTCTTCTTCTGATAGACTTTGTGCAATGACCTGCAGACATTTTTAGATTAAGAACATGTTAAGAGTAAGATATCACAAAGTTTATCCAGCTACCAAAATGGTGTTAAAATTCATGATCAAGAAATTCTTGTAAACTTGCTCGGGGGTCAGGAGGGTATGGGATACCTTTAGTGCAAGTTTCTTGAGCTTATTCATTGCCCTGAACTGCTTCATTCGAGAGAGAACCGCACTATCTATCGGCTTGTCAGATGCTTGACCCTTAACCCAAGGATGCTCTTCAAAGTGCAAAAGGAAAAGCTTATTTAAGCATATCTAACACAAGTAGTGCTTTTCCAAGGAATTCAAAATAGCTCAGTGGTTTTGCGTGTAGTTTTCCTCAAGAGAAATCAGCAAACAAGAGTAGCAAGTAAATATTAGATCAACTATATTGCAGCCCAAAAAAGTTATGGTATGACGTTACTATTGAGGAAAACTTTGGGCAACAAGTTGAGAGCAAATAGAACAAATTATACCATGTCAAATCATGTTCTATATATCTTATGTCAAATGACATGGATTCATTATTGCAGAAGTTTCCATCAACTTTATAATCAGCGTTTTTTGTCTTCTCAAAAGAAGAAAAGGCAGCTTCCGCTTCACATAGTAATACAGTCGTTGGTTGTCAATTGTTCTCGAAGATGGTACATTTATTTATTATCATTATATTTTTTATTCAAACTGTGCATTGATGAATAGCTTTACAAAAGAAAGTTTTCCTAGGAGCTCTCACATAAGACGGTACAATATTTATGCTACATCATGGAGGATAGGACGGGTGAGGAAGAGTACATATGATGTCTTTGGTAGTGTTGATACCAGAGACAGCATTGTAACAAACCAGACATACATAAAAATACAAACTCCTATTCGAAAATTTATGTTAATTAAATATGAGATAAAATGCTACGTTAATTGTGTCTGCAGATGGAGAGAGTGAGAGCTGGGGAGATTACCAAGTACTTGCGTTGAAGTAATTCTCTTTTTAGGATCCTTTGTCAGCATTTTTTGCACAAGATCTTTGGCGCTGTTGGATATGGAAGGCCAGGGTTGGCTGTCAAAATCAACTTCTTCCTTCAGGATAGCGTCAAAAATGCCCTTTTCAGTTTCTGCAGAAAGATTCCACGAAGCACTTAGAAAAAAGCTAATAAAAGAAAATTATCATCATAGGAGTAATGAAAGATCTTACCAGCCCAAAATGGAGGTACTCCACTTAAGAGGATATATAACATAACACCAGCACTCCACACATCTATCTCCTTTCCATAACTCCGCTTCAAAACTTCTGGAGCAACATAGTATGCACTGCCCACTATATCACGATACACCCTCCCTAAAATTGATCAATGAGGGCAAATTAATTGAAATACACAAGCAAACAATGTTCCAGAATGGAAGCCAATATGTCATAAAATTCAGTTAAAATACATAAATGCAAAAATGCACTGTGATGTTAATGCACACAAACGAGAACAGTTCACATGACTGTTCTCAGGGTTGCAGACATATTACTTCCAGCATTCATACCAGTGATACTTCCTCGGCTTCACAGGTAATCAGTCAAATTTATATATTTCAGTCGCTGAACTCTTCCTTTATGATGACATAAGGACAATCATGTTAACTCTTACGAATCCCAGGATGAAGAAAGTATAACTCACAAATCTTGGCAAGGACTACCATAAATTTCAAGAAAAAAGTTAAAAACTTAACCGGCTGTTTTATTTAGTATATCAGTTAAAAGCACACAAATTTGTCAGGTGAGAGTATTTGAATTGACGTTGTCCAGGTGAAAATTGTAATTAGGATTTGAAATTCAGCAGCTGAACAAGTTTTCTGCTGAGCAATAAGTACTAAACCGAGAATTCGTCAAATCCTATGTCTGAAGCTTCGATAACAAGAAATAAAAGGTTGACCATTGACAAATAGTACACACGCAAGGAGAGCAACAAACAGTAATTTCTAATGCAGTATAAATGTAATAGTACCATTAGATCACAGATTAGCGCCTGAAGAGTAAAAAAGAAACCCATAGAGCACAGATGCAGTTCAAGAAGTGAAAAGTTCTACACACAGGATGACTGAAGGTGCTGCGTGTTTGGTACAAGACAAAAGAAAAAAAAAGAAGAAAATTTTCCCAAGTAAATCTAACAACACAGGGAAAGAAATGCAGTTCGCCAAGATAAGATGATAACTCGAGTATCATTATGATTAGATTTACCAAAAGGTGTTAAGATAGTTAATGATCCAAAACAATCAAATATACGGGGCTAATGGATAAGTAAAGCGGCAAATGCATTATAACCACACTATTCACAAATGGCGGAGTAGAGAGCGGCACACAGAACTTGCACCTTTGCAAAAGGAGCTTGCTACGAATGTCTCATGGAAGTTGGCTCAAGATGGAATTTTCAATTAGTCAACGATAACTTTTATCTTTTGATTTATTGGATTTCATAAGTCGATAGCAGCTAGATTGATTCTTCTTATAGCAGCAATATTTCGTAAAAGCTTTTTATCAAAATGTTCAAATTTAATATTATTACTCAGCTGTCAGCTCTATGCTCAGTAAACCTGGGGTAGGCTAAGCATTACTAGTAGAAGGACCTAATTCCATGAGAAAGTAAGAAACACTGATGATCCCTTAAACTTTTTTTTGCATAAAACGTCAAATGTTTATACCTTCATCACTTGAACATGCACCAAACACACATAGCCTTAGGAGACTGCATGAGCAATTAGGGAGGAAATGAAACATTTGCACTATCACAACTTTAATATAATCACACACATACAATAAGCACAAGACAATATACCTTCTTCAATAAACACAGACAGTCCAAAATCAGTAGCCTTCAACGTAGCTTTATCATCCTTACTCGAAAGCAAGAAATTCTCCGGCTTGAGATCCCTATGCATCACCCCCATAAAATGGCAATGGTGCACCACATTCACAATCTGCCTACACAAATCAGCAGCAGCCTTCTCCGAATAATGCCCCTGCGCTATAATCCTATCAAAAAGCTCCCCACCGGCGCAAAGCTCCATGATTACGTGTACCGAGAGCCTATCCTCATGAGCCCCCTTAAACTCAACTATATTGGGCTGTCCACTCAAATGCTGCATTATATCAACCTCTCTTTTCATATCTTCCTTATCACTCTTACTCACAAGCTTCCTTTTGAGGATGGATTTGCAAGCATAGTGGTGACCTGTTGCAATCTCGGTACAAGAATAAGTAACCCCAAATTGACCCCTGCCCAATTCTTTGCCCACATTGAAAATGGACTTGATTTCTTCAAAGGGTTTGCCTAAAATGTTGTTAGGCTCTAATTTATGGACAGGCTTATGGGGATGGTGTGGTGCTGGTCTGATAGGAGGTGGGATTGGTGCTTGAGACTGAGTAGTGGCAGGTTTCTGGTGATTTTGCTGGTGGCTCTGCTCATAGACTGTGTTTGCTGATCTATAACCATTGGCATCTGCAGTTGCGTGTCCTCCCTTGCTGCAACAGGCACCCATATGATGTAATTGGAATCAAGAATCCAACTTTTTTATTGGGTTTGTTGTAAAAATCGTAGCTTTTGACAGAAATCTTGGAGAAAGAGATAAAATGAAGAAGAAAAGATGCAAACTTGGAAATGAAATTGAAACAGGGTCGATCTGTCTGTGAATTGAATTGAAGAAAAAGGAAAAGAAGAAGATGATGGCTTGACAATGGTGCTTTGTTGGGATTAGTCAACCAAGACAGAGTTTTGCAAGTTGACTCGTTAAACTTTCTGGGCAAGAACGCGTGTTTTGTCTATCATGTTAAGCAGTCTTCTTTTAATCAATTTAGTTTTCTTCTTTCTAAGGCACTGTTATATAAGTTTAGTTATATTTTATATTATAATTTAATTCAGTTCTATTCAGATGAAGATAACATAGCCTAAGGTCATCTCCATCAGTTGCAACTCTCTGCAACTCACTCTCCGCCACGTCAGCATTCCACTCACAACTCACTTTACAACTCTTCACAATTCTCTACTCCAACAGTGAGGCCCAAAATCTATTTTCTTTTAACATTTATTTCAAACTTAATTATTCATTTCATTTTATTTTCTCATTTCCTTTTAAACTTTATTCTTAAATTGATTTTAAATGTTTTTAATTAATTATAACAAAATTACATTGATTTTTTTAAAATACATTACTTGAAAATAAAAATTACATTACTTAAAAAAAAAACTACAATACTTAAAATTGAAAATTACAATACTTGAAATTGAAAATTAAAATAATTGAAAATGAAAATTACAACAAGTAAAATATACATTTTACAAGTGTGATTTAATATGTATTTTAAATTTTAAAAATAATGTATAAGTATATTTCTATTGCTACATATAATTATTATCATATAGAAATATATAAAGAAAAATAAAAAATAATAAAAAAGATAAAAGTAGAAAAGGAATAGAAATAAAAAACAAAAATAGAAAATAAAAACAAATTATATATAAAGAAACAAGAAAAGAAAAGAAAAAACAAAAAATAAATAAAAAAAATGTATTTGGGGCGCGCCCATGGGCCTCGATTTGGAACTCTGCTGGAGTCCCAAATCGAGGTCCAGCAGTGTTGCAACTCCATGTTGCAACACTGCTGGAGACGGTCTAACTGTTCATCTTTTTCTACTGAAACGAGGCATTATGGAATTATTAGTAGGTTTTATTAAATATTAAGATTATATATTAGAATATGTTTTAGTCTTAAAATGGCGAGAGCTAATAAATTTCCACTTGACATTTTAGGGTACAAGATTGACTTTGAAGAAAAAGGAGACTGGAATGCAGCAATACTTTTCCCAGAAGAAAGAAAAATAACATGTTCTGATAAGTTTGTCTAGTCATATAGAGAAATGTCAAAACTTTTTCAATGTTAATCTATTACCCATTTCGTATATTTAATATTTTAATTCTATTCGCATAACTTCATACATTTATTATTTTTTATTATATCTCATAATTTCATATATTACTAAAAAAATAGGTTAGGCTCTATTCTATTCGTCTGAACAAAACAGAACTGAACAGAATTTTAGTATAAAATATAACTAAGCAGAACTGAACTAAACTGAAATTAATGAGTTTTAAGATGAAGAGAACAGAGCCTTACACAACATACAATAAATAATAAACAATCTTACTTGGTCTAAACTGATTGTAATACCACTTTGAATTGTACTAATAGTAGTAAACCATTTAAAATTTGACAAATGACTCAAACAATTAAAAATTAATTTGTAAATAATTTTAATAATTTAAACATTTTAGAGATACAAATTACATAAAATTACAAAATTCACCCGTCCTAGTTAGCACATTTACAAATTCATACCCGAAGTTTGAACAATTACAAATTGATCCACCCAAATTCATGCTTGTTCTGTAAAATTTTTAGGATGAGTGGCCACTATGAAATTTTTTTATTGCATGCATGATTGAAAACAATGTTCCAGAGAAATAACATGTGTTGGTTTGTTGTGGCCCAAATATCACCTCAACTCCTCAAGACCCGTCATGAATAATAATGCCGGCTGAAAAGGTCGGGTTTCGATGTATTATTCGTCTATTCTAACTAAATAAAATGCAATAAACATTTATCTTTGTCTTCTAAATTTTGTGTATCATGTGTTCCATGTGCTCAATGCTTTTCAAATTTCTTTAACTAGTACTAACCCGTGGCGATGCCACGGTATAGTTGACTTTTAATAATAAATAGAAAGGGGGTGTTAAAATAAATTAATCGAGAAAATAAAGTAGTTAAATTTATGTGAATAACGTTGATCATGGTGTCGGTCGGTAGTCCTTCTTCATTCAATATTATATCATTGAGTGTTTATTTATGTTAACTATAGAAAATGTAAAAGTAGGGCCCTACCGTACCCGACCTGTTAATTAGTAGTAATAGGCACATATTTTTTTAAAACGTTTACATGCAAGAGGTTAGATCACGGGTGAGCCCATGTAATATAATTAGCTTATTCAAAAAAAAAAAATGTTTTTTTTTAAATTACCCCTCAAACGAAACCAAAATAAAATACAAAAGTATACACGATCAATAGAGTTGTTCCAAACAACCCCCGCGGTGGATGTGGTCACCCCACAACACACACAAAAAATATATTATACAAACTTAATTTCACATATTACGGTTGTTTTTTTTCCAACCCACTGGTTCCCAACAACCCTGCGGTGGTATGCGTCACCCCACCAAAGACACAAAAATTATTATTCTACGAACATAATATCACATGGTACGGTTGTCAACCCCCCCCCCCCCCCCCAACCGGCCCGTCATGGAAATCAAGAAGGTACAGAGAAGACCGAAGACATTTTTTCCACCAAGAGAGTATAAGCTGATCCCCCCTCCCCCGGCTCGTTATGGAGATCAAGAAAGTAGAGAGAAGATCAAATTGAGTTTCCCTACCTAGAGAGTATCAGATCCCCAGGTCCGTTATGGATTAAGAAAGTAGAGCGAAGATCAAAGAGAGTTTCCCCGCCTAGAGAGTATATGCACTTCACCCAGGAGAAAAATGTACTTTTCACTAACTTAATTATAAAATGTTGCGCTCGGGTCTTGTAACAAAGGTGTGGAACGGGTTCGAGTATATGCTAGACCGGACCTGAACATCATTATTTCGCACGGGGTTGAATTCGGGTTGGATAGAAACAGTCCTTCCGGGCAGAGACCGTAGAGAAGAGAACCCTTATACCTCATCTTACCAATCAAATCTTATACATAAAGAAAAGGAACTTGAAAGTCTTTACGTGTAAAATGTTGTTGATAGACATGTAAAGATCAACACACCATCAATTAGCTCATGTGTATCTCTTCTATATCTTGGAACTGAAAAAAGCGTGTCTAGTAACATATATACCACTATAACAATATATGCTAAAACGATCTTGGTGTGGATAATACAAATATACCAAACCAACATCATAATAAGAACACCGATAATATATGTGCTAAAACGTTACTCTCACGTTTAACTTGGCAAAGCTTAATTCTCCATCAAATACCTGAATTTCTTTGAAAAGTGAAATAAAGGGGCTAAGTTAAAATTTGTCGATTTAAGAGATCTAATCACCAAAGAACAATCCCTTTCAATTACTACATGTTGCCATCAAAATCTCGAACAAATTTTGTTCTTAATTTGGCTGGCTAACCTTCCGCATTTTCAGCAACCATAAAACATTAAAAAAAAAAAAACACCAAGCAATAACATTTCCCTCATGATCCCTATAAACAACACTAATACGTCCCCCTATTCGGACTCTGCTCAACCGTATCAACATTTCACGTAGGATGGCTGGAATTTGAATGAATCTGGTGGACTTAGCCCATCAACTTTATATATTACAGTATATTCAAAGTAGTATAATAATTCAAAAAGTTTCACTAAGTTTGTAATTCAATTTAAATCTCATCCGTTGATTTTACTAATTCAATTTGAATGTGGTACGTACATGTGTCATTGTTTCAGTAGAAGGTGCAGGGTTCGAATCCCATTAGCGTAAGTTTCTCCCTTTTATTTATTATTTTTCAATATTTTCTCTTTGTTTTTCAATCACAAATTAATTGGTTTATATAAAAACCCTTAACACACATAGTGTGTTACGTAAATGCTGGTATTTATTTATATATATATAAGTGCACAACTATTAGAGTTGTACGATTGAGTACTTAATTTAAGTTAAATTGAACCGATTTGTGATACGCATGTAAATTAAACTTTAATTACAAAAAACCAATATGTTTTATTCATTCTAATTCTAAGCCCTAACGCAACTCCAAAAAAATCAATTCATCATTAAAAAAACTCAATTTGTCTTCTCTAATTAAATTTCAAGCCCTAAATCAACCCAAACAGAATTAATTCATCATTAAAAAATCTCAATATGTCATCTCCAATAAATTCAAAACCCTAATCGAACTCCAGCAAAATCAATTCATCATTAAAGAAGAAAAAAAACAACGATAACCAATATTTCTTCTCCATCTTCTTTAATCAAATTGTAACAGATCAATTCGCACTATCCAAAATCTTAATTCAACTAAAAAAGACAATTCGTTATCAGAAACAACGATTGCACTTACCTTCATATACTTTTATTATTATTATTTATAATTAGATGCCACAATGACACGCTCACGTTCTAATTATATTATATAAGAACACTCAACTGATAATCTGAGCGCTAAAACATGAGCCTCACGTTTAACCTGGCAAAACATCATGGAACAAAATTCTCGCCCCCCCTATCCGGACTTTGCTCAACCGTAGAATCAAAATTTATAATTGAAAATCTAAATACCTATTAATTTCTTGTTAAATAGATTGGTGGAGTATTAAATATTTAATAAATGCTCTATTTTTTAAATTCCATTATTTCATTTTATCTTCTTTAATAGTATATATTTTATTTTAGTGAATAAAATAATTTATTTAATTAATAATAATCTAGATTGGTGTCTATAGATTCGTCTTGTCACGGTGAATTCAAATATATGTTCACAATATTTTTCGGAGTTTTGTAGAATAAATTTATATTAGATTTAATTAATAGTGTAAAATGCAACTAATTTCACAAAATTTCACGTATATTGAATTTATTTAATAAATACTCTATTTTTAAATTTCCATTAATTCATTTTATCTTATCTAATAAATTTATATTTTATTTTAATTAATAAAATGATTTCTTGAAATAATACTATTCAAAATTGGTGTCTATGGATTCGTCATGTCACGGCGAATTCAAATATATGTTCAAAATATTTTTCGGATTTTTGTAGATAAAGTTATATGAGATTTAATAAAAACTATATATGTAGACAACATATCAAAAATAACAATGAAATGTATACTGGTTAAATTACAACTAATTTCACAAAATTCCACGTATGATTGAATTAATCTGGTGGGGTTTAGCCTTTGTGCTTTATATATATATATATATATATATATATATATATATATATATATATATATATATATATATATAGATGTATATAGATGTATATATATGTATATATGTACATATACATATATACATATACATATATACATATACATATACATATACATGTATATATATGTATGTATATAGATGTATATATATGTATATATGTACATATACATATATACATATACATATACATATACATGTATATGTACATATACATATATATGTATATACATATATACATATGTATATGTATATATACATATATATATATATGTATATATACATATACATATATATATATATATGGATGGATTTTAAGTTTATCTAAAATACGCGTCAAATTTTATGTATGAAGTACTTTGGAGGGATGAAGTAAAAAGAAGAAAGTTGCTCAAGATAAGTAACAATAAGCATCTTGCACCGATCAATTTAATTTAAAAAACTTAGCTTCCTTCCCAACCAGGTTAGAATAAATAGTCATGTAGCACCTTAATTTCCTTTATTTAGTCTCCTATTATTCTTGAATATAAAGAGTTCATTTGATGATGTTTTGTTGCAAATAAAACACTTTCGTTTAATATATTTAAACTGCATGTAGTCAGGTAGCAAGATAGAGCCACCTGAATCCATAAGCCATGTATATGGATCATATAACTTCTTCCAGAAAATTGTTTCATTCGAAGAACATCGGTTCTTTTACCCCAAATCTTCAATCGACAACCATGAAGTTCAGAATCATTCAAGTGAAGGGCATCTTCAATAGCTTAGTCAAGAAATTCAACACATGCCAAATATGTGGGCTATCTAAAGTTTTCAATCAAGATAGTCATACGGTTTATAGATTGAAAGTATTATTGAACTTTTTCTAACGTGCATGCATCATAAACATTGCCTACATTGATAGATCATGAATCAACCTCCTCCCGGCTTCCTGGAGCAGCAACAACACTGGTAGGATCTTCAACGGCACCCATCTCTGAGACAACAATCTCATCTTCCACCTCTTTCAATCTCATTTTCATCCCATCCAATTCCTTAGTGGCGTCTTCATTTGGTAGATGATCGACGTCGACTTTCATCTGATCACCTTTGTTTACTCTCTTTCAAATTAAACCGTAAACTTCATGCTCTGCTTCATCCATCCTCTTTGTTTACTCTCTTTCAAATTCAGGAAAATCTTCATATGTCATAATATGCCCAAATCCCAATCACATGACCAAGAGAGGAGCACAAAAAACCCAAGTTTTATCAATATCAAATTGCAAACTACTATAAATCTGAATGAAAACACTATTTTCCAGAAGGAGGAGGCAAATGTATTACTTCACTAAATATCTAGATAAATATATAGATAGTGTTTTAATTTTCTAAATGTTAATACACACATACATAGATCACGCAAAACATGCCAAAACACATTCATTTTACTACATAAGGGAAGAACATTACATTATAAACATGTGCAATGATGACTTGACCCTTAGATTGGAAAAGACTGAAGACCATTTGTATCATTTTTATATCCTCGGAAATAGTTGTCATTACTTCATTATCGTATGCCATCACTTTGGTTGCCATAGGAGGTGTTGTTGCTCGCCCGAACTTTCTCCGTTCTGAAGACATAGTAAGTCCATTAGAATCGCAGACTGCATGTCCATATATGTTGCCTAACCTGGCCGAAACTAATAATTAACAACAAACGAATTGAAATCACCATCATACTTAAAACACATCACATTACCATTCTCAGAATCACTAATCGGTCTTTAATAAATGAGAAGGCTAGGGAAACGATAATGACTAATATGAAACGATAGGAATTTAATCCAAGAAAAGAAAACGTTTAATTGTCTGGGTTTGAATCATAATATAATGGATGAATCCATAACCTAGAGTTGTTAAAAGAAAAAGAATAGTAAGATTCACGACTACAATGAATCAAACAGGCTTGAGAATGAGTAATTAAACCGTAAGCAGCCAAGCGCCACCATTCTAGAATTGATGCCACATCTAACACCAAAGGCAATTAGAAATTAGGATCTTAATACCTGAATATCTCGAGGACTCATGATAAGAGGGACATGGAATAATAATTGGAGTGGCAGTGCAAACAGTAGATTTCTCAAAGCAGAATTCATTTAAATATAGTAATAATTGGCATGAGACTTATTGAGGAACGAATTCAACTACATAAGTAATATGTGCATAAACTCGTACATATATCATTCTCGCAATAACATGATTTAAATTTTCAATCATTACACTCATATGAAAAATATATAATCTTGAATGCAAATATCGAAATTTTACCTGGAAATAAAACTTTTGGGTCGATGAGCAAAACGAATCGATCTGTCATATACAGAGATTCAAATAATCACGTGACGATGCTCTAGTCCTCCAGCCGCGTTGCAATAAGAAGAAAGAATGAAAAAATTATGAACCTATAAAATTGAATTTGTCCATTCTGATTTTTAAGCAAGAGAAAGAAGACCCTTTCAAATTCAGTATATGGAACATTTTAGCTTCGAAACAAATATTGACTGATTATTCTAAATTTCCTGAGAAACCATGAAAGCGGAGAATATGTTGAGCATTATATTATATTATATTATATATCTGTCTCTAGTGCTATGTGATTTTTTTCTTTCAATTTTGTTCGAGTATTGCGGTCGTGCTAAATAGCCAATTTCGCGATATTTCCGAATATAGTGACCATTTTCAAACCTTTACTTCAATTAGATGTTCACATTAAAAGTAGATTTCAAACAAATTGATTGTACTTTATTATGCAATCTTAGGAATTAATATAGCACCAACCTTCCTTGTATGCAAACTAATTCTCTTAGAGTAATACGTGTGAATACATCAACTATTTCAACATACCTTCAATATAATTGTTTATTAATTTTTTTAATACCAAATAATTCAAGAAATTTCTACAATCATTCTTGCTTGAAGTCTTATAGTTGACTTTGAAAATAAAAAATGCAATTATAATGTTGTTTGGATTATTGAGTTTATTTGGCTTCATCTGCAGGCTAATATGATGGAATACATCCTGCATCCGTACGACTCCTTGTACTGTTTCCTTAGTTTAATATCACGCCTTTATGTTGCTCAAAAAAAAAAAAAAAAAAAAAAGGATAAATTGGTTCGTTAGTTGAGATATTATTGGATAGCTTTCTAAAAATGGATATGTAAATAAATTAATACAACTCTACCTAAAAATATTGCTAGACGTTTTTTTTCATTCAAATATAGTGAAGTTAGTTGAACATTTTCATTTGAATTAAAATTCATTTGTTTCTAGCTTCAATTTGCCATATCAGCTTTTTGCATACGTGACATAGCTCTTATTTCATCTAGACCATCAATTTTATCATATATATATATATATATATATATATATATATATATATATATATAATCTAAAAGGTGTAACTAGCCGTCCGTGGTATTTCGTTTTGTGGTCCGTTAGAAAATTGCGACATTATTGAACTACAACTAATTACTCGTATACTCGATAAATTTGATTAGGTTGATTCATTGAGGGAATAATAGCAGTTAGATGTAAGACACAACACAACACAACACAAATAAGTTTTTGGCTTTTTTACCGTTCAGTACACTTTTTGGGGCATTTTTACGGTCCACCAGCAAAACTTAATTCTGTTACCGCTGGCCAATTTATTGGTAAATGGTAAAAAGATATGTAGTGAATGGTAACGGATTTATGGGCAGTATACACTGTATATGAGCACTTTTTACTAGAGCACCAAATGTTTATTTAATTACAATTAAACCCATTCACGTGTTGCTTGCGGGGTCAGTTGTCAATTTACAAAAATATTGGGGAAGCATCAGAACTAAGTTCTATTGGAAAAATAAGGGTTAAACACTTTCTCGGTTTCTCCCAAATTCATTCCCATTTCAAATTAACAAACTCATTTCAAATTACAAACTCCTTTATCACTAATCCAACACTCATTTCAAATTACCTTTATAATACCTCCCATTTTGAACGAAAACATTTCATTTAAATGTAATAATATAATTTTGTTAATTATAATTAATGCTATTGAACTAATTTCTAATTATATAAATAATTTCAAGGTTGATTTTTCATTGCACTGGCCTTTCATAATTTACTGGGCACTTTTAATTACAAAGTATCATAAGAGACAGTCTCTAGATAACTTATTTAAAGACGGTATATGCTATCAATAAAACTATCTAGTATGTTATTAATCAAAACGTCTATATTGTTAACGAAATAAGTCTTGTTGTAATATGAAAAATAATAATGTTGAGAATATAAGTGTTTTAATTAATAACATCGATAATTTTCTTGATAATATATGTCTGTCTCTAGATAAATTATCTAGAGATCGTCTCTCAACAGAATTACTCACTTTTAATTTTAAAAACCAAAAACCTTTGTCCCAAATCACTTCCACTAATGTCATTTCCACCGACTAAAGTTCTTTTACCGGACGCACGCCATGGCTAGTTCATACTCAATCTTGAGCTACTATATCCGTTCGTTCTCAATTTTTCATGGTCACTTTTTTCGATTAATTATTTTCAATTTTACACACGAATTAATCTTAAACAGTAATAATACAATTATATTTAATTTATGTATAAACAAAGATTTAAAAAATCAACAAAATTCAAATTGATCCCGTGATCCGGGTCAAATGAAGTAAAATACTAGTGACATTAAATTGTTGGTTAGCTCTCTTACTTTCTTTACACTAGATTTTGTGCCGCGTGGTGAAAACTCGCTAGCCCACAAGCTAGCTCGTCGTGTGATTCGTTAGTTTTTCTGGATTCTTATACGGTTTTTGGTGATTTGGTGATATGAATCTTACTAGTTTGTTTCTTAAAAAAAAAAAAATAATAAAAAACAATGTTAATTCATTATTAATTAGTTTTTATGTTTGTCATACAACTATAAATTTTGTTAAATCACTATATTAATCATATAGAATCGCGTTATTTATTCATGTATTAAAGGTATGTTAAAATCATGTCAATATGCGTGTTGATCAAATGTTCATTAAACTCCAAATCTCTTTATTTAAAAAAACCTCAAGGAACTCAATATCATAAAAATAAAGGTAAGAAGGAAGAAAAATAAACCAACAAACCCATACACTTTTTTAACCAAATTTTAAAATAAAAAATACTAATGTACACGTTAAAGTAAGAAGAATTAATTTGTGAATGTTTCGAAATCTTCTGGAGTATATGATCAAAACTAATTCCAATTTCAAGATTTTGAAAAGAAAGATTTAAGCTGCTTTTACTCTTATTTAATTTGGACACTAGAAATTTTGTTTCGTTTAATGTTGAACATTGTTTATCGGGGCACGGACATTGTTTATTAGGGCACGACATGGGTATTGTTTTTCATCAAGTGTCGAGCATTATAGTGCGTCGTACATTACTTTAGTTATGTTTCGGGCACAGGCCATGGTGTCGGACACGGGTACCAATGTTAGAATTCGGGCATGGGCCATAGGTAGTATAGTGTCGGGCATGGGTGCCACTGTTATGTTTCGGGCACGGACTATGGGCACTAGTGTCGGGCACAGGTACTACTGTTATGTTTCGGGCAGGGACGATGGGCACTAGTATCGGGCACGGGCACTACTGTTATGTTTCGGACACAACAATGGACACTAGTGTCGGACACGGGCACTACTGTTATGTTTCGGGCACGGACGATGGCACAAGTGTCGGGCACGGGTGTAGAGTTATGTTTTGGGCACGAATCATGGGCACTAGTGTCGGGTACGGGTACTACTGTTATGTTTCGGGCATGGACCATGGACACTAGTGTCGAGCACGGGTACTACTGTTATGTTTTCGATCACGGACCATGGGCACTAGTGTCGAGCACGGGTACTGTTTATCGGGCTTTATATGCCCGGGGCATAGATATAAACACTAATTTATAATGTAATTAAGAATTAATTCCAAAATCAAAACAAAATTGTTAGTTCTTTTAATTTCAAAACTGAGACATCAGAATCTCACCCCAATAAACAATAATCCATCTAGTAAGCCCAAACAATAACCAAAGGAAAACAAAACACAAAACGTGACGTCGCATAAGAAAGCAGACTTCACATAGAAACCCAGTTCACTTGAGAAATATAATGAGGGCTAATAAGGCTTGGAGAAATAGATAAAACTAAAATTAGAACATTTTCTTCAATCCCCAATTCTGATAAACCCTAAGTAACAAACCCAAATACTCCAATTTTCTTTGCCCGTGATTCCGATACTTTCCGAGGCTTATCTGGTTCCGCACTAGCAATTTCATATGTATATTACTATCTTCTCTCCGTCGAATTTCTTTTTTAGAGTACTCGGTACAAACATATAACCGCACCGGAATATTTTTGGTTCGGTTTGAACTAAAACTTTTAATATAACGTGTTTCGATTTTGCCCTTTTTTGTCGTTTTAGACTTTCAGTTGATTATGTTTTAGAACTGTATTCCGTCCAGGTCTTGCCAAGTGGTGATAAGAAAACTAAGACGTTTTGTGGTTGGTGAATGCATCAGTGCATGTAGTGTTTTTCATGCGACGGTTTGTTAGATGATCATCATAACTTTGAGTGTGTGTATAGTAATAGGCCTTTTCGTCTATGTTTTAAAAGCCGGATCGGACCAGGAGGTTGAACCAGTTGGGCCGGGAAATCGGTGAAGAACGGCCGGGACAACACTATAAAGCCGCCTAAAAGCCGGAAGTCACAAAACGGTCCAAGTCGGCAAAAAGCCGTGTGAGCCGGGAACCGGTGAACCGCCGACTTGGGTGGTTTTTTGGACAATTTTTTTTTTTTTTAAATTTCAACGACTGATTTGCCCAAGAAGAAACAAAAAATCCTGAAACCCAATCTCTCTAAATCAATAAAATCTATCTTGTTTCCCTTTCACACTTTCATCAGGCGTTTTCCTTCTTTCCGTTCAAAGTCGATTCTTGGCTTCAGATTCAAAGCTACCTTCTCAATTGACTCTAATGGCCGATTCCGTTCTCAGGCGGCCAGATTGTTGCTAAAAAGTGGCCTTTAGAAGAGATGTAGAATTTAAATTTAGAGAGGAGTGGAGATCAAAGAGATGCAAGTGTGAAGTACGGATGTGCAAAAAATCCGTCCGCCCGACCCACCCGCGCAAACCGCCCGTCTTTTACCCACACCTGCCAACTTTTTTTTTATAAAAACTTTGGTGCGTTAATTCTTTTTTAACCCACCGTTGGTGGGTGGGTGGTGGGTTGGATGGGTGCAACCCACGACCCACCTGCCTTATGTATGTGTGTGTGTGTATTTAAGTCTAAGACGAACCCACCCGGCTATAGAATTTGCATCTTGACTTATGTTGTCGAGTATAAATATAGTCCAAGTAAGCCCACAGCTCCTCTTTAAGCACTCTTTCGTCTTCATTTTTGCACTCATCATTCGTATTTCTTAGCTTATGTCATGTATTCAAGCAAAATAACACAAGTTGGCAACTACTCGCGTCAACATTTCATTCATTATTGAGTGAAAATCTTTAAAATAAAGTAAAGAAGGATAACTACTTTTAATTAATCACTACTCTACACAAGTTGCAAGTTTTTACTACATCCATTTTTAACTATATTCACCCGCCAATCCGCCTGCCACCCGTCCGTCATTTTTATCATCCGAACCGCCGCGGGTTGAAAAAATATTCTACCCGTTTCGGTTTATAATTATAATCACTCGTCATAAGTGGGTTGGTTTGATTTTATATTAATACCCGCCCATACCTGTTCATGCTCACTGAAGATCTAGATCTGGGAGAGAAGAAAAGAGTGGGACGGCCATACTAGGTTAGAAAATGAAAGTAAAAGGCTCAATTTGCTTTCTATAAAATGACAAGTCATTTGACTTGTTTTTTAATAATAACCCTATTCTCGTGAATATGAATTGTAGGCAGTTGCTTGTACTTTATTTTCTTACCTTTTCTCCTTAGCTCTACATGAATAATGTAGTTTAAAGTGTGAATTTTATTATTGCTGATTCTCTCCAAAAAGTGTGAATTTTACCAAAATATAATTTGTATATTTGAAACACTAATTTCAACGAAATTAATTTTATGGAATATATAACAAGTTAACATATAAATTAAACGTATGAGAATGGAGCTATTAATAAAATATTTAAATATAATTAAACAAAGTTTCTAGAGAGTCAATTTCTAGGTAAATTATTTAGAGACCAACCTAAGTTATTAATAACATAATGTGTAGTATTATTTATGAAAACGTCTGTTTTGTTAACAAGAAGAAAAAAATACCAATATTGAGAACATAAACTCTTTTTTTTTAAATCTATTAGAAGCTCAACACAAAGTACAAGTGTAAATGGGACTAGTCCCAAAATACAAGAATTCAGTATCTCAAAATAAACAAAGGCCGGCCCGAGTGACCAAAACCTGACAAACCCTAAGCTAAACGGAAAACATGAACTCCAAGCGAAACTTGTGATCCATAAATCTCCTCTACACTTCGGGCTTCATCTCTAATCTTCAAAGCGGGGAGATAGTTCCAGCCTAGGACTGTAACCATCAGTATCAATGCCCCCCCCCCCCCCACCCCCCCAAACGAACAACATAACTCCATGACTCCAGAAAAATCTATGATCACTCTTCTATATCTGTGTCCCATAGAAGCCACCAAAAAGCATAGCTAGGGTCTATCCAAGTTGAGCTTCTAGTGCCCTACATAGAACAAAGATGAAGAAATTACCTGCAAAGGCACCAGCTTTGTTTGTGTTTCCAAAACAACATGTATCACCAAATCTGCAGAAAAAAAACTGAAAGCACCAAACCATAGAAAGATGTTGTTCTTATAGCACCAGAAATCAGTATCAATCAATCTCAAACAGTAGAACTGGATAAGAACAATCAAGACAAACCAAATATGGATAAAGCCTGAAGTAGCCCTCTATGATGTCTATTAGGTTGCTTGACATGGTAGCTAATTCTAGTAAACACCTCACGAGCCACATGTTTACACAGCATATCAACATTCCAAGTTTTATGTTGGAAAATAACTTGATTGCGCACCATCCATATACCTGCCAGAATACAACAATAAAGGCAAGCTTTAATAGCAAACAAGCTTGAATTTTTATGAGAAGAGGTAGAGAAACGAGAAAGGAAATCAGAAAAACTTCTCCCAGATGCTCCAACTTCAACAAAACCCCACAATTTCTCAAACACAGATTGAGTAAAAGGACAAGAACCAAAAAGATGCTCCCTATCTTCACTCACACCTGTATCACAGAGAACACAATGAGTGTTATCTATTAAACCCCACTGATAAAAGCCTGTTTTTCATAGGTAACCTATTATGACACAATAACCAACAGATCATAGAAACTCTTGGAGGGGCCAGCTTATTCCACACCAAAGCAGACCACCCCTCATCACCATGTTTAGGCCAAATCAGATCATAAATGAAACTACTAAGTTTCTTCTTGACAGACTGCAAAAGATCATTGCATTGTTGAACACAGCTCAACTGGAGAATAATATCCCTATTCCTCAAAATAGATTTCCACCACACACGATCCCCTTGCTTGGCCTGCACAGTCCAAATGTTAGAATGATTCAGTTTATACAACATAACCCACTGCTGCCCGATAGAGGATGGAGCTGAAGTAAGTTGCAACTCAAATACATGAGCACACATTGAGGCTTTGTTCCATAAGAGCACCTCCTTGATATTAAGTCCACCCCTACTCTTTTCTTGACATACAACAGACCAAGCCACAAGACTCTTATGACCAATAGGAGTACTTGACCATAGAAAATTTCTTAGAATTCCAGTAACTCTTTTAGCAACTCCAACAGGCATTGGGAAGAGCTTAGCCCAGAAATGCTGGATGCTATACAGTACAGACTTAAGTAACACTAATCTCCCAGCATAGCTTAAGTGCTTATAACTCCAGCTCTGAATCCTGCAAATCATCTTCTGAATAAGAGTATCATAGTCAGAAGCAACAAGCCTTTTAGGACTTAAAGGAATCCCTAAATACTTAATAGGGAACAATCCTTCAGAAAAGCCCATAATCTGCAATAGATCAGTCTTGGTTTGTGCATTAACACCACCAAAAAACATTGAGCTCTTGTTTCTATTAACCTGCAACCCAGACACCTAAGGAAAAGAAAAAAAAAACCATTAGAAGTAACCAATAACTCCTCAGAAACAGCAGTACCCAAAGAAAGGGGATTAGGCAGATGAACAGGTGAAGGAAGCAGACCAGGAAGAGAATTCAAAGTCATAGAATCCATAGATATAATGATTTCACCAATGTGGCAAGTAGTAGCAGTAGGAAGCAAGATTGGTGAAGAAACAGGCACATCCTCTCCTCTACTAACATGGGCACAGGGGCGGATGTATTAGTATGGTGGGTAGGGCAATAGGGCAAGTGCCCTACCCATTCTGATTTTCTAAAGTTTTTTTTAGTGTTATTCCCGTGATTTTTCGACATTTCGCCATACCTTTTTTTGTGTGAGATTTTATTTTTCTTGCTTATATAGTTGATTTTCATAAAAAAAAATGTATGTGTTATTTTTCATTATTTTTATTATATTTTGTATAAAATAGTATTAAAAAAAATCTTTCTTTAGTAGTAATATTTTTTAAAAGATATACGCCCTATCTGAAAATTTATCCTGGCTCCGCCCCTGCATGGACAATGGTAGAATCATGCATAGTAGTAGTAGAATCTAAAGAGGTGGCCAGAGAACTAATCACAGATAGAGGTACATCATAAGTAGCAGAGGTAGTAGCCAGAGCAACATTATCACTTCGATCCAAATTCAAAACATTCACAGAGGAACCAGAACTTGTGGTAACAGTATCAACTTGAGCCATATCAGAAACATTCACAAAAGAATCAGAACTTGTATTCACAATATTACTAGGAGCCAGAGTAGGAGCTTTCACAAAGGAATCAGAAGCAACGCTAGTACCCTGTACATCACGTCTAAGCCACAAAGATGATTCAGTAACACCACAACGACTAGCTAGATGGCCAAATCTCAAACATCGAGAGCAATGAAAAGGTCGGAATTCATAGATAACCTTTTGCCTGCGCACAATACCATCAGGTCCTTTCAGAAGCACAAAATCACGTAAAGGTCTACTAGCATCAACCTCACCATAACCCGTGCATATGAAAGACGAATACGATCACGAGTAAGCTTATCAACACTGCACGGTTTACCTATCATACTGGCTATACGTCCTAACATGTGACTAGTCCAGAATTGCAAATCCAGGTCTGGTAGCTTAATCCAAACAGGCAAAATCTGTAGACGAGAAGCATCGAGACGCATACCTGGTGTCCATTGTCGTAATAAGAGAGGATAACTTCCATTAATGGCCCAAGGACCTCCATCAAGTACCCGTTGCATATCAGAGGCAGTATTAAACACGCAGATACCCTTATCAGTCATGCTTATCTCAGGCGACAGCTTCCAATATGTCTTCACATAGGACTCCATAGCTTTGAAAACCGATTTCTGACCAACAATGGTCCCAATCAGTGCAAATTTCCACAAATCGATCCCTTCCTTAACATCAGATTCATCATACACCAAAACTTCTGAATCGAGCGGATCAGAATATTTCAAGGCCATCGTATTTTCCGGTTTACGGTTACCTGCCAAAACCGCATTGAAACGACGGACTGGCGGTTGTTGTCGCCCCAAATCAACCATTCGTACCGCCGCAGAACTCGCCGGAGCAAGTAGACCAGACGAATGAGCTCCATTAGCGTCCGACAGAAGTGAATCAACAGCCAATCCACCCTGGACAGGATCGTGCTCAGCCTCCGACTGTAAACTCACACCATCGTCAAAATCCTCAAAATCACCATCAACCAATTGGAAATCCTCTAAAATATCAGTGTCTATCCGTGCCCTGGATGAACCAGAATTGGTACTCCTCTTCGTCATACTCAATCGCAATGAAAACGAATGAAAATGGTGAAGGGAAACAACAAAACAGCAATGGCGATTAATCGCACCTAGTAGCGGTGTAAACCACACCTAGAAGCGGCTACCATTTTTATAAACGTTTTGATCAATAACGTTTTTGAAAACATAAATCCGTCTCTATATAAGTTATCTAAAGACCCCTTTCAAAAGACTTACCCATATAATTATGTATATTAATATTCTCATGGTGTCATACCGGTTCAAAACAACCCAATCGATCGGACCCCAATTTAACCTTTTTTTAGAGGTGTCCGTCTCAACTGTTCGGGCCGACTTTTGAAACATAGCTTTTCGTAGTAAGTTGGGTTCTTAGTAAACCCAAGAGCAGTGTGTATTGTGCTGGACATTAAGTATTGGGCGCCCATGATAGTCCGAAGTCTCAGAACGGTATGTGGAAGCCCAACCCACATTATTATCAGTTTTTTTTTTAATTTTTATTTGCTAGTTTCTGACCCGTCGATACTCGACGGGTATGGTGAAAACGTAGTAAAACATACTAACAACACAGTCAAGCCCCTTAGGGACAGGAAAGAGAGAATAATAGAAAGAAGACCAAAGTAGGAATGAGAAATAACATAAAGAATCCTCGTGGATTAATTTGGACATTTTCATGGGTTCTCGTATGGATCCGAATTTGGATAAACCTCGGACCCATATAGGGCCAACTTAAGATACATGATCATAATTAACATTTAGTGTAGAGTATGGATTGGAGTCCAAGCAAAATAGTGAATGTGTCGAGACCCATGAAAGTTTTTTACAAATTTAACTCGATAATCATCTCATTCTTCATTGTAGGCATCATAAAAGTATAGTCGAACTCGCTGATATCAGTAAAAATCATAGTGACATATGTTCACAATGTATATTAAAACCGAAATTAAAGTTATGAAACTAAGAAAAAAAGAGTAATTTTACAAATTTAACATTTTTAGGTTAAATTACATCTGGAACCCTGTTAGATTCAAATGTTGCAGATGGCTACCCATTAGCTCAACAATAACATTCTAGTCCTGTTCGATAAAAACCAATTACATCAAAGTCCACGAATTTTCGGACTTAGATGCAAATAAAAAAACTATTCCTGGGCCAAATTGAAAGATATCAGAAGTGCCGACAAAATTCATTTTGCAATCCAAATCCCTGGTACAACTCTAATTCTCAAAAGCACAGGTTTCAAGTTTCTAAAATATTCAATTAAGTTCCTGGTTTTTCAAAATTGAATTCAATAAACAACCAATTTCAACCAAAATCAAATCCTAGTCTTCACGAACATATAATCGATCACATGACAATCAATTATTCGAAATAAGAATCTAAATTTGGATCTTAAAATTTGAAAAGGATTCCAAATTTTGAATTCTTCAAGTCTGATCCCCAATTGATTTCGACTCGGTTCATCAATATTCGAATTCTTGACATTTCTGGGCTTCGGTTCATCAATTTCAAATTTTTAAGTCTGGGCATCGATTCGATTCTTCAATTTTTGAATTCTTCAGGTCTGGGCTTCGATTCTTGACATTTATGGGCTTCAATTTTTTGTGTTTCTGGGCTTCGATTCTTCATGTTGAACTTCCGGTTGATGTTTTTCGGGATATTGAAGATCTGTTCTTCGATTGCTAAGTTTCTGGGTTTGTTTGTTGCTTTTCAATATGGTTTACACCATCTTCCGGGATATTGAAGATATTGTTTATATATTACGTACATACTTATTGTTTTATTTTTAATTAAAATGGTGCATGTATTTAGAAACATTTGGTAAGGACCTGTTTGGTTTGTAAATAAGATGGTGTAACTTATAAGCTGGTCAACCCAAAAACAACTAAATGGACCTAAATGTAATTGTTCAACTAATTAGTATCCAAATGTGTGAAGGGCATCTGGAGAGGGGGCATATATAATTCTCTCATTTTCTTATTTCAAACAAAAGATAGCAATAAAATATAATTTTAGAAATAAAAAAAATATGGATTGACACACCAAGCCAACATGTCATATAAAAAACTTCTCGTGATTTTTTCTCGTTGTAAATAATCTAACTTGATGTTATTAAATCAAATAAAAATAATTAGTTCACTGTTGAGGATTGAACTACATAAATTAAATCAAATTCAACATTTTTTCCTCAAACAATAAGATTGAAATAAATGATAATTTCGAAGTAAAAAACATGGATTGACATAACTTGGATTATACAATTGGGTAATGCAAAAATGAACAAATTACTCTGGCATCAATAATTTGCTAGCCTTCACTGAAAGGAAAGTCACCTAATTGACAAATGTGCAAAGTAATAAAGCTCTCCATCGATCAAACGGATGAAGTGCAATTGCAGCCAACTTATCTCAATTATTGGCTAAAGTCTTATCCAAACCCAGACCTTAATAGGATCTCAAATATAGGACCTGGGCCCGATCCTATGCACACCAGTAAGAGACACGACATGAATTAATTAGTTGAACCGGAACCAGATCATACTCAGACCTATTTAAAATCCTCCACTGACTTGTTTTTACCCATATTTTAATGCATGGATACTTGTATGGGTCCGCATCCACATCAGACCCGTTTAGGACTAACTTAAGACATGGACCCATAATTAACATTTTAGTGTAGGGTGTGGATACGGGTTGAAAAATAGTAGAGTATGGTCGAGACCCATGCAAGTTTACAGCGGGTTTAACTTAATTATCACCCAATTATTCATTATAAGGATCATAAAAGCAAAATCGAACCCGCCGATATAATACAAATTATAGTAATATGGGTATGCAAGTTGAATTAACTTAACATGATGGAAACTCTTATTTCGTGCCTTGTAAAATGTATCTAGTATTTTCTAGTGGAGGAAGTGTGTGTGTGTGTGTGTGTATATATATATATATGTATGTGTGTATAATTGTTGTATTCATTTTCAAGACTATCATTACTCCGAATTATCGTAAAAACACCATGTTCGATTTTTAGAAAAACAAATGTCCCGAATATGCTCATGATTTCAAATTTTATTTTCTCTATTTTTTGCATAATAATAACTTTCGACACATCCATTACGTACTCTAGTGTATACTATGTTCTTGAACACATATTCAGAAGTTGATACCTCTTCTGGTATAATGTGAAATTTTTAAGTTTTCTTTATTGTTTTCACATATTATGTGTAAGATATTCACATCGCATAAGATAATCACATCGAATGCAACATTCCTTCAAAACTATACCGGACTAATCACGTCAAAATAAGTTATAGAGTGATGCTCCGTCTTTTTTGTTGTTGTAATTCTCTACAACCATTATTATAAATTATAAAGGACTAATCACGATAATATATTATGATTTTTTTTCCTTATTTATAATTACATGCAATCTTCACTTTTTTATATGAGAAATTGCGCATAATAACACTTATCAAAATCAAGAATAAACCAAAAACCCAGTATCATATAAAAGCAACCTCTGCTCCAAGCTCAAAAATCTGATAGCTTTTTTACTTTGGCATAACATCAAACTTCAAATTAACATGTTTTGATACTTTCACGTATTTTAATACCCCATCCGTTCCGGTCAAAAAAAATTCATTTTGCAATTTTAGTGTCATGCTACACATATATTATTATATTAATTTTTGGTAATTATTAACTTCTACCCTCCAATTCTACCTCCAATTCTGTTTTACCCCCTCTATTCTTTGTTTTATGTGCCATAATCATGTACTCATAGTTACAACTTTATCAACCTATATATCTTTTTTTTAATTCATTTTATATCATTTGTTTATTTATATAATACACAATTTTCACTTTATCGGACTACTATCAATTTTTAATTATCCTTTATTCTTAATCCATAAAAAACTTATAGTTGCAACTTTACCAACCCTATATCTCTTTTTATTTTATATCATTTCTTTATTTATATAGTACACAAATTCCACTTTATAACTAATCAGTTTATAATTATTCTTTATTCTTAATCTATAAAAACGATATTCAATGTTCAATTTACCTTATTTCGTTGGTCAAAACTCGAAAAATGTAAAGTTATCGTAAGACGGAAGAAGTACATTTTATCAAACTCCTGAATATTCTAGAAGTACCATATTTATACAATCACATTCAAGTAATTTAAAGATATGAAACAATAAAATACTTCAATTGACATGAAGCAAACTGCATTAATTAATATGGACATGGATGAAAATACGCCATAGCAAATTGCAAAGCATCATATATTTTTCTAATAGTTCCAAAAGCCTAGAACGTTTTATATAATATGTAGAAATAATACAAATTGAACAAAAATTGGTAGAAGGTTGATAAAGTGTAAAACTTAACATTGAAGTTAATAAAGAATAATGAATCGATAAATTTATGAAGAAACAATGGTCCTATCATTTTTTGCATACAAAAAATTGGTGAATACTTCTACATGTATAATTTGGGTGATTTTGTAAGCTATTTTTTCACCACAAATCGAAATTCATTCTATATGCATCATCTTGGAATGAATTACACATTAAGTAAATTGATGGGAAATAGAAAATAATGCAACATGACACAATCAGAACAATTATGATAGAATAATTGGTTTAATATTTTTACCAAATATATCACATAAATGTTTCTCATCAATTCTCAGCATTATTATTTGAATTTGAATGAACCAATCAAAATAAAGGATTTGAACATGTAGGAAAAGGATGGATCAATCATAGCTCTTCATTTTACCAAATAATCGATTGAGGTGGACACCTTAGAATGGCTCCAATCCTTTTTTGTTTAATGTATTATATAGATTGTCTTGTTCTATTATGATTCTTGAGAGAGACCAAGCTAAGAGATACAAAAGACTCGCAAAGAAAAGTTTGATCCATTTTAACTGAATTTGTCGATTCTGGGATATGGATAAATGGGTAATAATTCAAAACACACACTACTGGATATGGATAAATGGGTTATAATTCAAAACACACCCCGGTTGGTGTAAAGAAAAACGTCACTCGAGGAAGTTTCATAAATGGCCTGATTTTCTTATACGATAGAAAAGACCATATTGCATTAGTGTAAACTATGCGAATTATGACAAGCGCTTATACATGAGTAATTTGATTTTTCCTTATATTAAAAAAATCAGGACTTTTTGAAGAATTTCATTTTCACCGAACTTCTATGACCATGGGCGGCCATGGATGGAGATTCAACCTCCGCCCATGGAGTTTCAAAAAACTTGGATTTTTATTTTATTTTGATTATTCTATAGCGAGATGAAGTACACATTGACGATTTGGTGTGATTTTAAGTAGGGTGAATTACATTTGCTCCCCTTAATAAATTTTGTAATAATAACGGGGTCCCTGACATATCAACAATAACACATTAGGAAAGGTTTCATAAATCAATAACAATATAGTCTAAAGGTCAAATTGTAGCCAAACACATCCTTAATTTAAACTTACAATTTACACTTCTATTATAAACATTCATTTTATTATGAAATTGATATAAACAATTATTATTACTCCAAATATAAATAAAAGGTATATAATCATATAAAATAAAGGGACACGTGTTAGCACCAAATTTAAATAGATTGTGTAAGATGAACGTATGAGATTTAAGTTAAATTAAAAAGTTTATTCAAACTTGAGCCAAGTTTTTTGTTATATTTTATTTCATCCATTTATCTAATGCTTCGTTAGGTGAGTTTGCCATTTAATTAGTACCGGTCAAATTATGATACTTCAAACCTAAACATGTAGTACTAATAATATCATTGAGGTATCTAGTAGAGGTAAATGAAATTCACTTTTTTTTTACATATATAAACCAAGTGTAACAAAAGATTAAAATAATATTTTGTTAACTATACGACAACATAACTTATAAAATAAAAAAAATTCTAAAAATATAAATAAAAGTATTCACATCAACGAACTAGAACGGAACTTTAATCAGAAAAAGGCATGTATGCACCAAATTAAAATTGAATGAGTAAGATAGATATGTGAAATGTAAATTAAATTTAAAACTTTAGCAAAAGTTGGCAAATAAAATACTAAAATTATTCGTATGATATTAGGAAATAAAATACTAGCTAGAATTATTCGTATGGTGTTTGCAAATAAGATACTTGAGTTATAATGATGCACAAAATTGAGAATATTTCTATGATATTATAAAACAAAATTTTAGAATTATAATTAACACGCTACATGTATTATTGTGTTAGAAGCATGTGTAGTGCATTATTTAACGGCTAAACTTTGGTTCGTCTATAGAACACCAATGATGATAAAATCCAACAAATTTTATTGAAATGTTGCGAAAAGTGATTTATCGTTGAATAAGAAGGAAAGTGAAGCATGTGAGGGTTTAAGATAAGGCCATGTTTGGAAGACAAACTTTAAAATTAGAAAATGGACCAATCTGTAATTGTTGAAATGTCAGGGACTACAATAAGTGGGGGGTGTTTACTAGGGGGAGCTGGTGTAATTTTCCTTTTTAGGTACTTAAAGGTTTGATTTCGTTTTGCCTATGGTGGGACTAGAATTGGAAAAAAATTGGCGGCTTGATATATTTTAGGGACTTGGTAGCAATTTTAAGTAGATGACAACAAGTCGCTTTTATATAACCTTAATAATTTATCACATAAACCTTAGCCATTACTCATCGAAAAATTAACCATTTCTCACATATAACCTAACAACTTGCAGACCATCAAAATATACAAGAGAGCTGACAAAATACACAATAATATTAACCATTTCTCACATGAATCGTATCCATTTATCCCACATCATATAAACCTTAAATCCTATTCATATAACCTTTTCCATGCATATAAACCTCAACTACTTATCACATAAACTTAACAACTTGCACGTTACAAAACACAAAGTCATCAACAAGAAAACACAATTTAGCAATGAATAGCGACGATTCATGTTTATCAATGAAAAATCACGTTAGCAAGAAAAATCTTTGTTAATGAACAGTTCTTTTTTCCTTTTCTTTTTCTCGAAATATCACGGTCCATCCGCAAATTTACACGTGTGTAGTAGAATGAGATTCCATTCATCCATTGAGTCTTTTTTATCTCTCCCTAATTTTGGTCTTTGAGGAGACCAGCTCTTTTAGTAATAGGAGGTGGATCATGCTATATTTATTTAATTCATGAATCGCGTATTGATTTCTCGTGACAAAGATTGATTCATAACAATTAGGTATCATGGATTTGGCAAAAGGTTCCATATATCAATCATGTCCTGTTACTTAGAAGTTATGATCGTAACAAAGGGTTACCTGATTTTAATTTAGATCTTTATATCTGGATCATTTTAAATTTGGCCTTTAAAAAAAGTTTTTTTTTTTAAATTTTGCAAACTTATGAAATATCAAATAAGGAAGAATCGTGTACTGGTGAAATTCACGCCAGAACAATGATTGTTCATATATAAATGTTTCAACATCAAACATGTAATCTTGGCCCTAGAAAAGGACTAATCAAAACCAATTATTCAAATATGGCTCATTAGATTCCAAACACATCTAGTAATGATTATGAATGACGATTCATTCATTTATTCACTTTGGAGATCACAATAGAGATTGCGAATTAGAGTATTGTGGTAGCTTTATATTGGTTAATTTGGTTCGTACCATAATAATTAATGATACAACACAAAGTAGCCTCACGTACAAACTACCACACCATTTCTGTTAACTGTCACTGTTAAGGATTTGGCAACATTTTGTGCCTCAAACATTCATGTTCAGGGAAAGTTATACAACAATTTGTTACTCAAGTGACAAGATTTTCAAAACAATTTGTTACTCAAGTGACAGGATTCGCGTACTGATATTTCGCCAGTGATGGATACCGAAAATGTATTACATATTCCGAAAATTATACTAATATTGCCAGTTCAAAAATTATCAATACAATAGCAATTTCTCTTATAGAAACTGCACGCAATCTAGAAATGTTAATGTGTTTATTTGAAAGGGTCAAACTAATTACCAAAGCCAAACGGAATCTATGTTCTATACATACAAAAGAGGTAAATGGGATACATAATTATGCGAAGGGGGCGAAAGCTGATGATGTTGGGTCCTCCCTCAAAGTCAAAGTCAAAGCATGCACTTCCCGTCTTTGCTAAGTAATCTCTTGTGCCGTTAGTCTTAATCAATTAGTGGTTGTTTGGAAAGCGATTAAAATGGACCGGGTTTTAATTGAGTTTTAACCGTGAATAGTAATTGAATTATAATTGGGTTTTGAAAATTTGTGTTTCGGGTGGAATTAAAATTTTATACTTCCTCCGTCCCAGAAATAGCTTCCCATTTTGACATTTTGGGTGTTCCAAACAAAACTTCCCATTTCTTTTTTTGATAACCACTCACCCAACTTTAACATTAAATATACTCAAAAGTAAACCCACTAACTTTATTTTATAAAACTTTCAACTTCAAAAATCAATTTGTGGGGCCCACTAGTACTATTTTATCCAAAATTAATACTCCTTCAATTTCAGAGAAATTGTTACATTTTGACTTTGACATTATCTTGAGTTTTATAATTACTCATAACGATAATAGTAAATAATTTAATAAAATCATATAATAAAAATTTAATTACTAAATTTTCATTATATAATTTTAATAATTTATTTATTAATATCGTTAAGAGTAATTGTGGAAACGCGATAACGATTGACCAGTAATAAAATGTAACACTTTTTCGAAATCGGTGAAATATACCGATGTTTGAAAAACGGATCGGACCTATTGGTCGGATCGAACCGAAAATTTTGGGAATAGTGGTCCGTTAGTGCATGTAACCGCCTGGATATCAATCACGAGAACCGTCCGGTTCATTGGTTTGACTGTAAACCACCAACCGTTGAGAACCGTTTTTTTATTTCATTTGATAAATATTGAATAAAATGGAAGTGGTGGGAATCGAACTTGTAGAATAATAAATTTATTCTTTACCACTTGGACACAAGTTATTTGTGCCAAAATTCTTGTTTTATTCTAGTAATAACCTAAACTTGGATATATGTTAACATTTTTCAAGGATATTAATCCTCTACTAAGTAAAAGAACAATCACTTAATATTTTTAACATTCATTTTTCATTTTACAAGTTACAACTTTACATGTTTGAAATTCTAACATTTGAACCATCATAAATTAATATGGTAGATCTAGTATTTTAGAATTTTTTCTTTTATAATTCAATATAAGTTCGAATTATTACAATTCAATATAGGTTCATATTAGACAATTTATTTATTAGTTACATTGTAGTTTGATTATATGTAGTCTAATCTTTTTACTATTTGTTGTGATTGTTCAACTTCATAAATATTAATTACAAACCCCATATTAATTAGATTTATTAACAAACACATGTACAAGACGTCATACCGGGTCAATAAGAGGTTTGACCGCTTGAACCGATTGAACCAGTATTTTGTAGCATGTTCGGTTCTACACCCGGTCTGGTTTTTCGTACATTGATATATACCTTATTTTCTCCACCCAAAACGTAAATGAGAAGCTATTCCCGGGACGGAGGAAGTAGGTTTTATAGGGTTGTTATACAGGGTGTGTAAGAGTGAAGTGATGTTTGTAATAGTTTTTAAGATTATTTGATTGGTTTTAATGTTATTTGATTGGTTTAAGGTTGTTATAATTTAATGAAAAAGTAAAATGAGAGTAAACTAGTAGGTAGAAAGATAAAATTTAATTGAATTGTGAATAGTTGGTGATTAAAAACGGGTACTGTTCAATGCGATTAAAATCATATGATAAACAGGATGAAAAAGATAACTCGATTAAAATCAGGTTTTAACCGTTTGACAAACAACATCTTACTCTCTCAAAAAGTAAAAGTGAATATCACCTCCTCAAACACTAAGGCGAACCGTCATATGACTTGCATAAGTCTCTTATGTGCTGCCGGTGTGGTATGAGTCATGTGGAGAGATGAAATTGAGTAATTAGAGTCGGATATACACTACATTTATCTGCAACAACAAAGTATTAAGCTAGAGTTAATCCTATTATAACAACAAAGTATTATGTTAATTTTGAGAACTTCAAGCAGCTCTTCCATGTTGCTTTTAGTCCGGGGAATCCCCTTTTTTATACCTTTGTAAATAGAAAATCCTACAACTTCATTTCCGACTCCATTTCTTCTCTGGGGTCGAAGTGGTGGGATAAATATATTTTTATGCGGATGGCCCTGAAGCCCGGGATGTCCGCAAGGAGGCGAGAGCAGTGGGGGCTGCCAAAAAAGTTCTTAAGAAAGAGTATCCCAGACTGGTGCCCCCTTCCGAAGAATGTGGCTCCGTGGGTGGCGGAGATCCATAAGAAGAACGATCCACCCACGTATCCGTTCCACGGATGGATTTGTCATCCGCTGCCCTACTTGTGCGGATTGACAGACGTCGTGGAAGTTGGGGGAAAGACTGACTTCAGTAAGGTTCCTTAACTTAGGATTTGCGCTTCCCTTTCTTTTGAATGCCTTGTCAAGAATTTTTATTTCCGAGATTCCTGTTATTTTCCCTTTACGTATCCGTGTATGACACTTTTATTTTGTTGTGTAGCTCACTGGTTTGATTATATCATGTCTACCCTCCGCGAAAAGAAGAGGCAGCGGCAAGCCCTTGAGCTCGCTACTGGCCAAAGGGCCAAGATAATCAACACGTCCGCGGGTCTCCCTATGGCGGACCCAAAAAATGCGGCGGTGTTTGCTGCGGAGGAGGAGAGGCGGGAGAAGGCAGGTGAGGATCCGCAAGTCTTGGTGGTGCCCGACAAGGGCAAAGGCCCGGCGACTCGCAACACCACTACCTCCAAGCCACCAGCTTCTGCTGCATCCGCACCCCAGCGGGATGTGTTGATGCGAGATGCCATTACCTCGGGGAGGAAGAGGGGAGCAACCTCGGATGCCTCTCTTGCAGCGAAGAGGCAGCAACTGTCCGCTATTCTGCCATCCGACCAAGCTGCTCTCGATAAGGAATATGAGCGGGCTCGCGGACTCCCTGAGGTCGAGCGGGTTGGAGAGCTCCATGAGTTGTACCAGAAGGTAAGCAACTTGTTCATGTTTTTCATGCCATGTTCTCAGTATGATAGAAATATAACTTGTATCTATACGGACTTCCTATAGCTCAGATGCTTCATTAAGGCCATGCTGTGGAAGGCTAGTGAGCGGGCCACCATTGAAGAGGACCTGCATAAGGCTATGGCCACATCCGCGGATGAGGCGGAGAAGGTGAAGCAGGCGGAGGCCCAGCTAAAAGAAAAGAATACGCTGATCGATAAGTTGAAGGCTAGCAGGCAAGAGGTAAAATTGGACTTGGAGTGGCAGGAGAACTTCATCGATAAGTTGATGAAGGCATTCCTAGACTCAAAGGATGTGCTCCTCGAGGACCTCCAATATGCCCGCCTTGAGGCTGTCCGGGACTTTATGAAGTCGGACTCCTTCAGGTTTTTCATGGCGGACAAGTCCGATGCTTCCCGCTTTGATGGGTTTTCATCCGCCATCGGCCAGCTGCAGGCTAAAGGACTACTTCCGCAGAACTTCGATTGGAAGGCGGAAGGATTGATTCCTTCCGCGGATGCTAATGGAGTGGAGGTTCCAGTTGACAATGTGCCGGATGAACGGTTGGCTGCGTGTCAATTTGCAGAGCTGGTCACCGAGGAAGGTGAGATCGACAGGAACGGCGGACCCTTCCTTCCCAAGTGCGTCCCAGATGCTATTGGAAAGGTATGCTTCGTGCCTTTTGAGAACTACAGGGCGTATCTGAAGGACTGGTACTTCATGCCTTCTCGGATCGTCGACTATGACGCGGATTTCAACTTGTTCGATAGCATCAAGGCGTCCTTTGATGAAGTCGCTGCGTCCCGCGCTGCCCGTGCCAATGCCACTGCCAATCCGTCCTTCACTAATCCACCGAGAGTTGAAGAAGTTGGGCCAAGCCAACCACCCCCCCCCCCCCCCCCCCGGCGAGAAGTCCGGGGTATGCCCCGTGGAACATTTGTAACACTTTGAATTATGATCTTTTGGTGGCACGGAATGTTTCCAAGCACAATATTTATCCTTTCCTTCGCCCGTAGTAATTATACCCAGTACAATGCTTTTCATGCTTTGAATTATTACTCGCTTTCTCTTTTATTTCCCTTGATCCGTCGTTCATATGCTAAGTTATCATCAATATACATCTCTTACAAATGCGGATCGCTTTGAATGACATCTGATGTAAGATAACCAAATCATTTTCTTTTTGATCCTCGGACCGTTCGTACTTATTATACCAGTTTACTTTATGGGGATGCGCAATCTTCTAGAAGGAGGAAGGTGAAGTAGTGGAATTGTCATTATTACTGTGTCCTTTCATCTTCCGAGCCGTCTGATGATGGACACGTGGCTTGATCGCAAAGATTCGTCGTTCCTATAAATAAGTGCATGGTAATTCTTCATTTCTCAATGCTTTACCCTTCTTCAGGCCTCCCCTTTTATAGAAATTTTACTCTTCGAAAAAGTCAAGTTTCCCCAGGATGTCGGAATCTGCCCGAGAAAACTCAGTCCGAGCTAGGCAACTTCACCTCAATGCCAGTGCAGTGGTTCCCAACCTGGGAAACCCCAATGTTGGAGACTCGGATGATCCCAAGTACGATTGATGTCAGCATTGGACGAATTGTGCTTGCGGAAACATACACCCTCCGATTTATCCTGGTGAAGGCACGGCGGATGACTCAATCATTCTTGATCCAGAAGGTGATCCCCCTTTGTGTCCGGGGATTGCCAGGAGGCGAGCCGAGGAAGAGAGGGAGCGAACTCTGAAGATGATCCGTAGGAGGATCCGAATGCAACAGCAAGCCCGTCGGGTTCAAGGTGGTGGCCCAGAATCTCAAGGCTCAACCTCGGGAATCCACTGAAGGGACATGGTGGGATATGCCCCGTAGAAACATGTATGGTCCTCAGACATCAGAAAATTGTAATCTCCGTTTTTTGTATGCTCGGATGATTTTCTAATGAAATTCGGACTGTCCTTAATAAATGAAATTGTTACCTTTCTCATAGCCTTACTTTGCCGGACCATATTCATGCAAATGTCCCTGTAAGATGATTAGCAAATATAAATTCGGACGTGGCTGATGGGCTTGTCCAGATCAGATGGGGTACGCTCATTTGACCCAATACTGTTCAGCCCAAACGAATAGTCCAAGCCCATCGTCGACGTCAAGGTTCTGACGTGTCGGACGCTTATTGGTTCGTCTCCTCTATAAATACTTCGAGTTCTCCTTTGCATTGATCGTCTAAATATGACTCCAATTTCCATTCTTACTGAAAATTTCCACTTTTTTCCCAATCTCGGACAGGTCTTCATAGTTTGAGCCTGGTAGTAGACATAAGAAGATGATTTCTTGACTAGTCTCCCCCTCGAGACTCCCGTCCACTCTCAAATCGGCGCTTGTCTTGAGTTTGAGAGTGGCGTGGGTCTGGAGGGGATGATTGTTCGAGATCAGTTGGTAGAAAATACAGATCGTGAGAAATGTTCAGATCCGGGGGTAGACTAACGGCTGACCTTATCGGTCGTATGTGCGATCCACCCGGTAGGAGCTTTTCCTTTCCGGGGAGCTGCTGGCGGGTGGGTCGCCATACGATCAATGCGTCAGATTCGTGCTCGGATTCGATCAAACAGGTACCTTTGAAGAACCCCCCTGTCTGGAGATAGGAGGTTTGATGTCGGACATAGTAGATGTGTCCGTCCAATCTGCTCATGAGCATGAGATTCCAAGTGCCAATTACCCACTATTTTAATGTGTCCGTACATACTGTGCACGAGATCCGTAGAGGAAATCAAAGGTATGGTGATATTGTAGAGTTTCAACTTTCCAGTCGGAGGAATTTACTCAATGGAGGACGACGTTTCTCCGGATAGCTCCTTTACAGTTTACGTATTGTAGATGTAGATCCGGATAAAGATCTGAAGTTGTAGAATGCAAGGACACTGTTATATGTACTCTATTTCGCAGATGAATAAAATTCACCTCTTGCTTTTTTTCACTTTGAACGTTAAATTTCAGATTTACGAATTGAAAGATAAAAGTTGTATTGATTTGACGGAAATTCAATTACATCTTGTGGGCTGCATGGCCAATGACAAAAGGGTTAACAAAGATAGAACTGACGGAGTTCCGCGTAACAAACAGTTTAAGCCTAAAATGTCCAAATGACCGGCAGAGGTCCGCGTAACCATCCTTATGCGTAAAACTTGAAGGTTCCTGGCATTCCAAGCACGCTTGAGTGGGTGTCCATACCCGTCTTCCAATTCGTAACTTCCGTTCACTCTTGCACAGACAATCTTGTAAGGTCCTTCCCATTTAGCTTAAGTTTCCCAATATTGCTCAAGATATCAGCTCGGCGGAGCACTAGGTCTCCGACCTGTAAGTCTTTCGTTTGAACATGCCTGTTGTAAGCCCGGGCTGCAGTAGCTTGGTACCTGTGGATATTAGCCAGTGCTTCAGTTCTTTTCTATTCCAGCATGTCCAGATCGAATATCCGAGCTTCATAATTGACGGAATCATTGAATTCCTGGACTCTCATAGTTTCAACTTCAATTTCCGCTGGTATAACTGCTTCCGAGCCATAAACCAGGGCGAAAGGAGTTTCTCTAGTCGCGGTCCGCGCAGTGGTGCGATGAGCCCACAGTACACCATCCAGATCACCCGCCTAACTTGCGCGGTGCGATGAGCCCACAGTACACCATCCAGATCACCCGCCTAACTTTCTTGAGAAGTTCTCAGCCGCTTCTCCAGGATCTTAACAATTGTCTTGTTTGTGGACTCAACTTGTCCATTGGCTTGTGGGTATCCGACATATGTGAAGCGTTGTTCAATCTTGAAAGATGCCAACCATTCCTTGAGTCTGTTGCCTGAAAATTGAGCACCATTGTCCGAGATAAGAACTCTGGGTAGGCCAAAGCGACAAATGATGTTTTTCCAAATGAAGGTCCGCACTCGGCTTTCCATGATAGTTGCCACAGCTTCAGCTTCTACCCATTTGGTGAAATATTCGACGGACACAATTAAGAACTTCTTCTGTTGAGTGCCCCTTGGGAATGGTCCGACAATATCGATGCCCCATTGATCAAACGGACACGCTATGACTGACGGAATCATAGGGTGTGTCGGACGATGGGGAATATTCGCATAATAGTGACAATCAGGACATTTCCGGGCGAAGTTAGCGGAATCCTTATCAATGGTAGGCAAGTAGTAGCCCTATAGGATGATCTTCTGAGCTAGAGTTCGCCCTCCAGAGTGGCTTCCGCAGCTTTCGCTGTGAATTTCTTCCAGTACAGTCTTTGCCTCTTGCGGGCCTAAACACCTTAAATGAGTCCCAGCAAAAGATCTCTTATACAAATATTCTCCAAGTATAAAATATCTATTGGCTCGGCACTGCACCCTCCTTGACTCCTTCGGATCAGCTGGTAATGATCCGTCTTTGAGATAACTAAAGATGTCAGTCATCCAGTTTCTTCCTGTTTCAGTTATCATAACATTGGGAGTAGGACTCATGACGGATGAGTCAGTAATAGTGAGTAGGATTACTCTCCTCGTGTCTAGAGCAGCTGTTGCGGATGCGTACTTTGCCAGAGCATCCGCTCTTTCGTTCCTGTGCCCACAAACTTCTCGTGGTAAACTCATCAAAAAGGCTGACCTCTTGCTTAAGTAGCTCAAGGTATTTGATCATTGAAGGGCCTTTCGTGGCAAAAGCACCAGAAAATTGGGCTTCAACTAATTGTGAGTCCGTGTATGCTTTGAGTTTCCGGATCTGCAGGGACTTGGCTAGACGGAGTCCGACTAACAGTGCTTCATACTCAGCCTCATTGTTGGTGACTTTGAATTCCAGGGATATCACATAGTCGAGTTCCGCGCCATCAGGACTTTTAAGATAGATTCCAATTCCTCCTACTCTTCTAGTGGAGGAACCATCCACTTCCAATGTCCAAACATCAGAGGGATGTTCCTTGGTTTGGGGGTCTTCTGTAAGCTCCTGAGATTCTAACCTGTGTTCCTCCCTCTCTTTGATATTCGGACCACGGTTGTTGGTACCGGATTACCTTGTGATATCATCAAGAAGGAACATTTGGTTGACCCGAGTTTCTTCCCATGATGCAGTCAGAGACTGATTAATGAACTGAGCATCCTCAAGGTTTTCCGGGTTGATCGTCATGAATCGGTTTTCGTATGACCGCTGGTGATTAAGCATTCAAGTGCTGTTTGTCAGGACTTTCTCGAATCCGCTTGGTACTCGCTAGGAAGTCAAGAACAACTTGAGCTTTCTTGCCGGAGCTCAGTAGCTAATGTTGTATTCGCTCAGCTCAATTGCCCATTTAGAGAGTCGTCTAGATTGGTCGGGCTTTCCCAGGACCTGTTTCAAAGGTTCCGAAGTTAGTACTACTACTTTATGAGACTTGAAATATGGCTTTTACTGCCTTGCGGTGTAAACCAAAGCATATGCAAATTTCTCAATCTTCACATATCTTGTCTCGGCCCCAGCAAGGGCTTTACTAAGATAGTAGATTGGCAAGTGATCAATTAGCTTGAATCAGCATTTAACTGGAACTCATTGCCTCTTCCGTTATTGCTAGGTAGAGGTAGAGTGGTTCTCCTTCCACGGGTTTGGAGAGCAGTGGAGGGGAATGGAGGTACTTTTTCAAATTTTCAAAAGCCTCAGAACATTCCGCGGTCCACTCAAAGCTCTCTCCTTTCCGGAGGATTTTGAAGAACGGAAGGTTCTTCTCTGCGGATCGCGAAGTAAAGCGACTTAAGGACATAAGACGTCCAATAAGCTGTTGTACCTCATTGAGGTTCTTCGGATGAGGCAGATCTAGGATTGCCTTGATCTTCTCAGGATTCGCGCTTATCCCTCTCTCTGTGACCATGTAGCCCAAGAACTTCCCGCCCTTCACTCCGAATGTGCACTTTTCCGGATTCAGCTTCATCCCGTACTTCCTGAGGATAGCGAACCATTTGTTCAAGTGCTCTACATGTTGTTCTTCAGTTTTGCTCTTAACGAGCATGTCATCCACATACACTTCCATGGTTTTGTCAATGTCTTCCTTGAACATCTGATTTACCAGTCGTTGGTAAGTTGCTCCCGCATTTTTCAATCCGAAGGGCATCACTTTAAAGCAATACACCCCCCTGCAGCGAAGAAAGCTGTTTTCCTGATGTCCTCCTTGGCCATCCGAATTTGGTAAAAGCCTTGATATGCGTCCATGAAACTCAGTAACGCACATCCGGACGTTGAGTCAACCAATTGATCTATCCGTGGCAAAGGGTACGGATCCTTCGGCCAGAACTTGTTTAGCCTGGTGAAATCATTGCACATCCGCCATTTACCTGGCGATTTTTCTACCAGAACCACGTTGCAAACCCAATCAGAATAACGGACCTCTTCGATGTGCCCTGCCTTCAGGAGTCGATCAACTTCGGCGGATATAATGGCATCCTTGATCGGACCAAAATCTTTTCTCTTTTGATGGATATACTTGATCGAGGGATCCATGTTCAGACGGTGAACATCAATCCTCGGATCTATCCCCTTTAGGTCTTCAGTACTCCAAGAAATACATCAATGTAATCTCGGAGACAAGCAATAAGCTTCATTTCTACTTCCACATTCATCTCTGTTCCGATTCTAGTCTTCTTATCCGGGCTTCCAACAACAAGCTCAACTTCCTTGAGGGTTTCATGAGGCTCGATCCGTGCAGTTTTAGGAAACTTGTCCTTCTAGCTCCCTACTCCAATGTGTGGATTCTCTTTCTTTGATGGAAGAACAACTGGCGAATCAGGGGTCACAGTGACTGCCAATACAGGCGCAGATGCTCTCCTTGTGGACATAATATAGCACTCCCAAGCTTCTCGGATGTTCCCTACTTCCTCTCCAACTCCGCACGGGGTCGGGAATTTCATCCTATTATGGAGGGTGGAAGGTATAGCTCAGAATTGATTGAGCCCCGGACGACCAAAGATGGCATTGTAGTCGAAAGTTTGGTCCACCACTACAAAACGGACTTGCTGTGTCACTCTTGCGGGATGTGTCCCAAGTGAAACATGAAGCATGACACTTCCTAGATGATGGACAGTACCTCCTCCGAACCCTAATATGGAGGTGTTGACTCTCTCATATCGGATTCCTCCCAGATTCATCTGATCTATTGCCGATTTGGAGATGATGTTCGAGGAATTCCCCGTGTCTACCAGGATCTTGTTTACCCGATAAGTTGCGATGGTTAAAGAAACCACCAGCGGAACATCCGGATCATCTATATCTTCGCCTCCTGCTGTAGGAGGGATTTCACTATCATCAAAGTATATAGCATTTGTCCCTCGAATTGCCGGAGTAGCATACGATCTGTCATTGTTCCGGAGATTCTGAGCTGTCCGTTCTCTCGCGTTCCTACTATCGCCCCCAGTTGGTCCGCCTGCTATGATGTTGATCACTCCGCTGTATGGAGGGTTCTCCATTTCAATGTTATCATCGTACCTGTATGGGTGTCGGTCCGCGTGAGGCGGACGGTGGGCTGGCGGAGGTGGCAAGGATAAAGGGTGGGGTGGTAGCTCTGTAGCTCTGTCACGCCTTTTTCGTTCCGTCTTATCATGTCTGGAAGGCTCATTCGTATAGACATGCTCTTCCAACTTTCCCTCTCTTATCAAATGTTCAACCTCCGTTTTCAGTTGAATGCAATCGTCCGTCTCATGACCACGGCTCTTGTGGAACTTGCAGTACCCCTTCGCATTCTTGTTTTTCCGATTATTATGAGATGGCTTTGGCCATTGGATATCCAACTTTCTCTCAACAATGGTCGCCAAGATGTCGGATCTTGGTTTGTTGAGACGAGTGTAGTCCGCGAACCGTCTTGGCGGACTCCTTTCTCTGTTGAAACCTTTATCCCTATAATCTTTCTTTGGGTCAAACTTCCCCTGGCGTTGCTCTTGCTTCGTCGGCTTCTTTCCTTTCTTGGAACCAGCTCTCACTGGAACATTCATTCGGTATTCCTCCCCATACATCACTTCTTCACAGATATCATCCAAATGCTTTTCACTCCTCACTTCCTGACTAGAAAGTTTTATGCGGAGCTCTGAATTGAAAGTATTAGCATACAGTGATGTAACTGCTCTTAATACTGTGTGGCTCAACTCGAAGATCTTCCGCGTTAAAGCGATCTAGGAAGGTCCTTAGATCCTCTTGCTCCCTTTGGATAACTTCTGCCAGATGCTCGACAGTGCGCTTTCTTCTTTTTGATTTTTCAAATCGTCCTAGAAACTTGGAGGAGAGGTCCGCATATGACCTTATCGACTTGTTCGGCAAAGTAGTGTACCAATCCATGGCTGTTCCGAAGAGAGTAGATGAGAACGTGAGAGCTTTCGTATTGTCACTTATCCCTTTGGAATCCATCTTACTGTTGTACCTTGTCAGGTGGCCAACGGGGCAGGTATCCCCATAATAGTATTCCAAGTTCGGAATCACTTGATCCAAGTTTCTATTCCTTTCCTTTTCTCTCATAATGTCATCGCACAAAGGATTTGGCGCACTAGTAGCTATCTGCTCATGATCCTTTACCAGGCGTCCGAGATTCAGAATCTGGGCCTCCAAGGCTTTTTGTTGAGTATAGATTTCTTCCGCAGTCATCATCTCTCCCGTTCTAGGATGAATTGCTACATCCGCGGGGAGTTCGTCTAGGCGGACTACCGGAATGGTTTCTGCTACATGGTCTCTAGCCCGCGGTGCTATTTGCTGCGGAACTCTAAGCTGCCCATTTCCCTCCTCTTGATATGCTCTTTGTCCATTGGGGTTTACTTCTTGCCGAGCCTGGGAAGCGGAAGTTCTCCTGTCTAGGAGGTTCCGCAAATCCTCTTGTGGTAGCTGATTCCCCAACCTTTGCTGGATTGGACGGTGCTCGTTCCTTGATAGAGCGGGCTCTGCTTGCCTTGGATTAGCCACTAGCGGATTGTCTTGTTGGGGTTGGACATTGTTAGACCCCAGACAACCCTGGATTATCGTGAGCAATCGACCGAATTGGTTCTCACTCAATCCGAAGTCACCAGTGCGGACTACACGACCGTCTGGCATGGTAAAGTGTTGGCCAAGTGGAGGACCTTGAGCTTCTGCCGGAGAAACTCATATGATCCCCTCTCCCTAGTTCTCAGGTACAACGTTCTCAGGAATACTTCAGATTTCCCTGTGCGGAACGTCTCCTCCCTCATATGTGGACGGGCTCGCTATGCGACCGTCGCTCGGATATCTCCTTCCAGCGTTCCTTTCAGCCACAGTGGCCCTTCGTCCCCGGGTGGGCGGACGTCCACCCGTTTGCTTTGGGGTGGAGTCCAACGCAAAGACTAGTCCGTCTTCTGTCTCGTTCTTGCCATCAGCCTAACTCAGTCGCGAAACCTTTTGTAAAGATTCCCACAGACGGTGCCAAAAATGTTGTGGGGTGACACCTCGAACACTAACTAAACTATTACAAGCAACCTAGTCTAAGATCCGCCTCCAACTTGTAGTCCGAAGCAAGACTGTCTGAAATGGAGTGCCCGAAGGACTAAGTGGGGAGGGGTTAGAAAGGGTTACCCGGATTGCGTATGTCAATCCGGTAAGAGACTTTACTCAAGAGAGAGTTGGTCGCTCTCAATGTAATAGTTATGGGGAAGGTTATAATGCCAAGAAAAACTTACCTTAAGGTCTTGGACCTTGTGCTATATTTATAGATACCATATCTTATGAAGTGACTCATAAGATGGTGCCAAGTGTATGCTTCAGATTTGGACACCAATGCTACCTTTGGCCCATGGCCCAATAGTGAACGAGAATCCAAAGACTAATTCTTGGGCCGGGGAGGGTAGTTTGGACCTTTCCCTCCGAGAGTACTGTTCATACGTTGGGTCCGTGTAACTCCTTCTTGACATCCTTTGGTTGATTCGCCTAGGTAACTCAAGGCGTCCGAGCCTAGAGTTCCACGGAAGTATCTCAGTGGTTCTGTTATATACGTTTGGTCTTATTGTGATGGTGGCATCCGAGAGTCTCTCGTCCGGTCCGTTTGGCATCCTAGGACTGACAGTTTGTGGTACTTGGAAGGACCATGTGACCTTTTGTCAGGTTCGGAAGTCGTACACTTAGCTTGGTCGGACTTAGCTGAGAAGGTGTGTTGACTTGTAAGTACTAGTTGACCTGAAATGGTTTTCCTTAGGTCGGACCATCTGACGGTCGGACTAGTACTGAATTGGCTATTTCAGCCTTGATGCGCTAGGACACGCTCTATGGCGCCCCTAACGGATTAGACACATGTCCGTATCAACACTGTTGTTGTCGGTGACTCCTATGTATCCCGCCATAGCCTGTTTCACCTTTGAATTGTTGGAATTTTTAATTAAAGTGTGTTTAGTGTCTTTAATTACTCAATTCGGATTGAAGATGAATAAGAAATTAATGCACAAATAAACCGCTTGTAATTAATAATACGAAGGTATTTGCAATGAAGTTGCGTTAAATTCCGACAAAATAAATGTAAAGGTGTGGAAGAAGAGGTTTGAACTTAGTACCTCAAAATGTAGTTGAATGAAATGTTGCATTGACTATTGGGTGTCTGTAGAACTCGCAACCTCTTGGTTGCCAAGGGATGTGTCTATCCAGTTGAGCCAAACACCATTTCATGAAGGGATGGGAACCATATTCAGATATATGACTTCGGCCCCTGACAATTCTTGGTGAACAATTGCATCTCTTCCACACATCCTTTGGATATCTATATATATGTCTCCCCTACCTCATTTTAAAGATAGACATCCGAAAATACATCCATCCATAATCCATTTCCAGATTCTCTTTTAGGAGAATGGTGAAGGATCCAAGAGAGAATATCCTTTACGGGTTTCAAGTCCTAAATAACTTGCAAAGTTTGGAGGACGTTGAATATGAATTTCCATGGGATTTTCTAACCGTAACGAAGGATAAAGAAGTATAAAATAGAGATGCTATTTTGATACTTGGCGGGTGTTGGATGTTCTTCAGTTAATCCATTATTGTAGTAATTCGCCGGAGTTAGTGTTCAAGTGCTAGAATTCTAATTCATCACTGCTGTTCTATCTTGGGATACTATTTGTTACGTAAACCGTGAGCACCAGAGCGGGACAAATAAAGTCTTAAGACCAAGGGGAGGGCTAACCCTTTGCTATAAATTAATATTGTTTTGTTCTTGTGTTGTGTTTTAGATATCCATCTTCGATACACTACCTACCCGCAGTGATATATGAAATTTACCCAACAACTTAAGACTTTATCTATTTTGTGGGAAGTATCGAGATGGTATGAAGGTGTATGTTCGAAGATGACTACAAGATTGGTGTCCATTCGGAAACAGAAGTTTGTGCGGAGCGTTTCGAACAGAGGACATAAAAATTGGTCTCGATGCTATAGAGTTGTACGTTCAAACTGAAGTTGAAGTTGGTGGTCAAGTAGTTGCTATTATATCTCAAGGGAAAATCATGATGCAAAGCCCTCTGCTGTGGAAACGGGTAATGTTTTCATTAATGTTTCAAAGATATGATGATTGAGGCAATTACTTGAGTAATTTATTGTGCATGGATTGATTAATTATGCATGACTATGTGTTTGTTTCTACGATCGGTTTACCGCTGTTTATTTGCACCATTTGTGAAATTGATTTAATTTCTTACTGTCCGTTGGAAAAAGGTGCTTTACTGGAAATAAGTGAAACGATGTGAGACTTACTAGAGACCTGTTCGGCGTGACGGTCCAGTGTTTATGTAGAGATCTTTTTCTTTTCTAATTTCCTTGATCTTGTTTCTCTCTCGTGAAGTGGTTTGTTCCATTTATGTTAATTTTACAAGTTTTACTAGCATGGCATGTTAATGTTTCCATTTTGTGTTGGAATTTCAATTTTTGTATCAAGAGATTTATGATGCAATGTGGCCTTTATTTTGCGTAGTTGTTTCTCGTTGAACTTTGATAGTACGTACGTTTTGAAAACTTGTTGTAACTTTAATCTGAAACTCGAGAGAGTTAAATGCAATATTTATTCTCATGTTTTTGCATTGTGAAATTGCATTATATGCTTGTTTTGGTTCAATCTTCTCTTTACGATTATACAAAAGTATGCAAACTACGTGTGGTCAAGTTTTTTTGTATGATGAGCTTATTACATTTTTCGTCTACGTAATATTGTGTGATGATTGTGTATGTTGGCATATTCAATGCATGGGTACTTATTATGCATGAAGTACATGAGAAATTCTTTCATAGTGTTGCAAGTGTGAATGAGACCTTTGGTCCACGCATATCGGAATCAAGTATCATTTAAGTGAAATCTCGTTATGCGAAAATTCTATTTCCAGACATATGGAAAGGGCGACATTAAATGGGTAAAGTCTTGAATCTTCGTTCATGTGGTGACGGGAGCTTTGCGCTCCCTAGTTGAAATTTAAAAGAATCATTTCTCATGTGGGGCGGTTTTGAATGCACATGAAACTGTTGATCTTTGAATCTTGTTAGAATTCAAGTGTTATTTAAGTGGATCTCATAATGCGGAATTTAGTTTCTCGACATGAAAGCTCAGACCACGTTAAATATATAATGGCTTGAAGTTCTATAAATGTGGGAAGGACGGAAATTCTTGAGGAATACTTCCAACATTTGGCACATGATAGCGCAAGAGCATGGTGTATCCAATACAAAGTTGTGCAAGTATGAATACATGTGAATGTGCAAGTATGAATACCTGTGAATGTTCCCTCGTGGTTGTTTCGAGGTGGAGAAAATATTGGGAAAATTTTCTTGAAGAACATTGGTTGGATTGTAGGTCCAAATTGGGATTATTTCCAAATGAGACCGTGTTACTAGCATGGAATTAATCGATTGAACTACGTGTTCAAAGAATGACGATTTCAATTAAGACCATTGTAGTGGCATGGAATTGAGTGAATTTTTTGTGTCTAAACTGAATTCTTTGTGGTTTACTGAAGGTGAAACCTAGTTGAAAAGAATTCTCTATAGTTGGAGACAATAAAAAAATTATTGACTTATGAAACGTGAAGTTTTAAATCATGGAGATGCATATCCTTATGCATAAGGTACATGTTGAGTGCATGAGCATGATGGCTCAAAGAAATACTTCCTTATCGATGTCATAACATATGAGTTGTCTCAGGCCGGCATGGAGAAACCATAGATTGTTAGTGAAGCATAGGTGGAAGTAAAATGTGGATTGATGTACACAATCACATGAGCATATGTCAAAAGCACAACATGTCATATGGTTAGTCTATACCTGCGTCATAGACATAAGACCATTCGGCAGTTGATCAATAGGTGGGTTATCACTATTGATTATGTGAAATCAAAGGATAACATGCGGAACCGCTAAACAAAAGCTACACCTAAACGATCAAGTAATCTGCCTGTCTAGGGGAATGGGCTTAAGACCCACTCTTTAAGGGAATTTACGGTGGCAACCCAACCATACTGACTGGAGATCCTAAGAATTTGGTTCAATGGAACGACTAAGCTGTAAAGGACCAGTATGTGCCTTGTGAAGTTTTGTACTTCGAGGTAAAAGCACTTAGGAGTTATTCTCCATTTGCGCCATTTCCGTGAAAGACATTAAGTGCTCCTGCAGTCCGGTCAGAGGATGAGTCATTGAACTCTTAATGATCTCTGAAGAAGATTATTAATCTCTTTAGCTTACAAGCAGAGCATTGGCAGGAATGCTCTTAGAACGAGATCACCTATTTAAGTGTGAAGTCTAGGCCACTTCAAACGAGAACACTTAAGAATCCAAGAAGTCCAAGGCCTTTAATGGACTGAGACAAAGGATTGAGGCAATAAGGAGAATTATTGTGTTGATATCATTGTCTTGGTTTACAAAAAACGTAGACTGGTTCAAGGCACCACGTCCACTGGTTGGCAAGTAAATCCGATGGTATTATACTAGGGACGATTCAATGTCAATGACAATCGATCCCGATGCAATATGATTTTCCGCTGAAAAACTGAAGTTTGTGAAGCACATGTGTGCATGAATTTTCATTCATGTGGGGGATTGTTGGAATTTTTAATTAAAGTGTGTTTAGTGTCTTTAATTACACAATTTGGATTGAAGATGAATGAGAAATTAATGCACAAATAAACCGCTTGTAATTAATAATACGAATGTAATCACAATGAAGTTGCGTTAAATTCCGACAAAATAAATGTAAATATATGGATAAAAAGGTATGGAAAAAAAGGTTTGAACTTGGTACCTCAAAATGTAGTGGAATGAAATGTTGCAATTTCACTATTGGCTGTAGAACCCACAACCTGTTGGTTGCCAAGGGATGTGTCTATCCGGTTGAGCCAAACACCATTTCATGAAGGGATGGGAATCATATTAAGATATGTGACTTCGGCCCCTGACAATTCTTGGTGAACAATTGCATCTCTTCCACACATCCTTTGGATATCTATATATAGGTCTCCCCTACCTCATTTTAAAGATACACATCCGAAAATACATCCATCCATAATCCATTTCCAGATTCTCTTTTAGGAGAATGGTGGAGGATCCAAGAGATAATATCCTTTACGGGTTTCAAGTCCTAAGTAACTTGCGAAGTTTGGAGGACGTTGAATATGAATTTCCATGGGATTTTCTAACCATAACGAAGGATAAAGAAGTATAAAATAGAGATGCTATTTTGATACTTGGCGGGTGTTGGATGTTCTTCAGTTAATCCATTATTGTAGTAATTCGTCGGAGTTAGAGTTCAAGTGCTAGAATTCTAATTCATCACTGTTGTTCTACCTTGGGAGACTATTTGTTACGTAAACCGTGAGCATCAGAGCGGGACAAATAAAGTCTTAAGAACCAAGAGCTAACCTTTTGTTCAGCAGTATAAATATTGTTTTGTTCTTGTGTTGTATTTCAGATATTCATCTTCGATACACTACATACTTGCAGTGATATATAAAATTTACCCAAAATGAAGTTGCAACGTGTTGAGCCAATGCCTGCTCTACCCCAGGGTCGATCGATTGATGATACCCCGTATATTCTTTTGTTGATTTGAAGTGTGGACTAGCAAATTCCCAATTGAAAAAAGAACGAAGATTGTTAATGTTGTTTGGTGTGAAATGGCATAAAAGAATAATTAATGAGGTAATTTATTTGGAAGCAACTTCAATGGATGAGCTTAAAAAGGAATCATGACCATCAACGATTGAGTTGTTGGTGCCTGTCGAGAGATAGATGGATATCCAGTCAACAAGTGGCCGTTCGATTATCACTCAAAGGCCAACATTCGCCAACAAGTCTTTAATTATTTTTAATGATGTAATAAGATTAGTTAAAGTGGAGATTGTCATGACATGATTTATTATCGAGTGTGTGTCATCATATTTAACGGCAAGATGATGATAAGATTGTCATGACATGATTTAGTATATACTTTCGCAGTTAATTGGATAATCAACGTAATCTATGACTTCATATGTTTCATGAGTACTTTTAAACCATCAAAATGAATCTTCATCACCATTTGCATTTTATTTCTTTTCTTTTTGAAGAGTTAATGTTCAAAGGCGATGTTTAAATAACTAACTAGTAAATTAATTTTTTTCAGATTGGAACTTTGGGATTTGAGTGAGATCGGGCGGAATTTCGAAATTCCATATATTTTGAAGAATTTTTTAACACTCTTACTTTTGGACAACAATTTATAATTTAACAAATACTAATTCACATTAAACTTTACATAATCCTACTTTTGTATGACTTTAAAAAAACAACTTGCACCTCTACAAGGCACAAATCAAACAACCTACAAGTTAATTCGTATTCGACTCGTACCACAAGCTAACTTGCATGTTTTAATTGTTTCTTTCATGGGTTAAACATACAACGGATTGTTAGATAAACAAGTACCACCCCGACATCAATCTCAATCATATAATTAAAGAAGAAAAAAAAGTTGCATCCTAAAAGAGTGTTTTTGTGTAATACTATAGTGGCATTAATTATTTATTAATTTATTCATTATCCCATTTGGGATCCCAAATTCCAAATGAGATGCAAAATCAATCACAATTTCGTCCCAAAATTATATATGGAAATTCGGAAATTATCCCAATTACGATTGAAAATTTTGGGATAATCCCAATCAGAATCTCGAGATTTTCCTAATATCCCATATCAAACCCCACCCCTAGCTACATAACTACATGTTCACGTGGCTTTTTCCTGCGATAGATTTTGTAATAATAGGTACTAAAATTAGACTTCCGAAACTTGTGCTTAAAATTAAATTGGGGCAAAATGGATTCACCGTATGTGTAAGTTGTGTGAAGTGTGAAGACTCCCACTTGCGATAGACCATATATATAGTAGAGTCCCGAAAGTCTCCTTCAAACGTTAAAATCAGACAATTATACCTTTTTCTCAACTTGGTTTCTAATAGTTTTTCGCGGATCTTTTGACCCGGATTCACTAAAAACGGGTCAAGTAAAAACTAGACAATATAATGTAAAAACTAGACAATATTATATAAATTTAATATCATGTAAAACTAAAGAATTCCTTTCATAAACTAGACAATATAATGTAAAAACTAGACAATATAGATAATTATGTTACACTGAGTGAGTAAATTTCTGGACAAGTAATAAAACTAGACAATTCATTTACAAAACTAAATAATTCAGTTACAAAACTAAACATTATGTTGTAAAAACTAGACAATTATGCAGGTCATTTTTCAAACTTGAGAAGCGTTTTCATCAGCAGCTTGCTTTGCTTCTAGCTTTTTCAACTTTTCATTGCATTAGATCCTTGCAAGGAAAAGGAGTTCTTTGGAACAGCTCCATATACTTCATCAGAAAAACACCATAGTCAGAAGTACTAAACACATATAAAAACTATACAGTTTATATGAAAAACTAGACAATACATACTAAAAACTAAACAGTTCAACACAACTGCACAACACAAAGATATAACATGAAAAACTAGACAAATATTGTTAAAAACTAGACCATATGTGTTAAAAGCTAAAACATAAGGTATTTACATCGAAACTAGACAATATATGTTAAAAACTAGACAAATTCACACAAAAAGCTGTAAAACATTAAAAAGTAGACAATATATGTTAAAAACTAGACAATTTCACACAAAACATTCAGAAAATTCAAACAAACAAAAAATCCCCACAAAAAACATAGACAATGTACACAACCACATAGCAAATCTAAAAATCATAAAAAGTAGATGATACATGTTAAAAACTAGACAATACATACTAAAACCTAGACAACTGCACAACAAAAAAACTAGATATCAAAGCATAAAGTATTTTAAGTAACACCTCACTTATGTAGTCAGTAAAGTAAACACATATCAAAGCATAAAGTATTTTACACAACTGTACAACAAAAAAGCTATAACATGAAAAACTAGACAATAAATGCAAGAAACTAGACAGTTTCACACACAAAATTCAGAAAATTCAAACAAACAACAAATCTCCGTCAGAAACATATACAGTTGTACACAACAACATAGCAAAATGTAAAACGTAGAGTATTTTCATGTAAAACTAGACAATAAATACTAAAACCTAGATAATTAGACTGCGTTGATGCTTTATCTTCTTCTTCCCCCAAAATTTACGGCTTAAAGGAAAAGTTGCAGTACATTTATACCTGCTTCATCAATAATTGCACAATTACATCACAAATTTAAACGAAAAATTCGATCAGACTTTGAGAATCACATATAATTTATGAAATTCAAATGAACAACCACAAAAAACCTCAAACAATAAGATGAAGCAACTAGAAACAGCAGATCTAACAACATACAAACCAAAACTCTAATAAATTGAAGTGACTAGCAAAATCGAATAGGCAAAAAAGCAAATATAGGTTTACCAACAAAAATGCTTAAAAATCACAAATCAAACAACAAAAATGCCTAAAAACTCAAAATCGAATTGCAAAAAAAGCAAATATAGATATATCAGCAGATTTGAACGGAGAAATAAGCAAACCTGTATTAACAACAATCTGGATTTCATCCGAAATTCCTTCGAATCTGAGAATTTGCAAGTTGAATAAGCCTTATCTAACCAAAACGAAGTGATGAGATGCAAATCGAACATCAATATGGAGAATGTAGGTCGAGTGAGAGAAGAAACGGTTGAAATTCGCCATTTTCAGAGATCTGAGCAACCCGTTAAAGTGATGAAGGAGGAGGAAAATGAAGGTTTCAGTTATATTTCCAAGATATATACTAAAACCAACTAGGGTTAGGCCAATTCGACCCGCAAGAAATCAAATCCGGGTAAAATATAAGGATCCACGAAAATCTGCTTATAAGTCTTTTAAGTTGGGCGGACCATAAATCTAGACAATTTTATGTAAAATATAGGGGTCTCTCTGGACTCTCCAAATACAATAGTACTTTTATAAGACTTAATAAAATGTGAAATATATTTTCCCCATGCGAAAGTTGTGTAGTGAAGTGTGAAATATATTTTTCCCCTGGAACAAAAAACATATTTTTTTTTAAAGAACAAAAATATATTACCAACTCAAATATAGTTTACAAGAGCATAAGAAATGCTTTGAAGTATATACTCCAAACCTTTACATTTACAAAGAACACACATTTTACATCTTCAAAGATGCAAAAGGGACATACACAACCCTCCTTCCTTCAGCAAGCTGACCGAAATCTCATTCCAACAATACTATCAAGCCTCTCAACCAAGACAAGGGTTTGGCATGTCTAAACCGGGCCACAAAAATGTCATAGCAATCATTCCAATCCGTCAATTCCTTGATGAAACTCGGCACAAACTCACCCTCCTCATGAAATTTCGTTGTCATCTTGGCCACCCCATCGTCTAGTTGTCTAAACCGAAGTCTACCCGAGAGTGAGGGTCGCGAACGAATCCTAAACCAAGAACACATAGGCGAAATACAATCGGCACGTAAAAACGTGACCAAGAGTGATGGTCCTATGTGGCAACGAAAAGTGCAATTAGAGGATAAGAATATGCCCCTCCGAACCAACCGTCAAATCCTAGAGATAGATCCGATATTAGACAACGCTCCTACACTCTCAAGACTTCCATCCCACACTAGTCGCCTCCCTCCACCCTATGCCCGTAATGGAATGTGCTAGTTTCATGTGATCTGGACTAACAATGAACTATGAGCCAATGTTGTGGCGTTTTTTGAGAATCTGTACAGGTGGTCTGGAGCATGCTTGATGTGGATGGTCTTTTAGGTGAGTCTGTTAGTGATATGATTACATCTTAAATTCTTGCTACTTGTCCTTTACGGGCATAGGGTGGAGGGGTGTAACTATATTCTAACTAAGAGTGGGCATAAATGCTCCGATCCAAAAAACCGATCTTAAAATTCGGTAATCCGATCCTAAAACTTCGGATTAAGATTTTTTAGATTTTTGGATTTTGGTTAACCGATCCAAATATCCGTGGATTATCCGATCCAATCCGATATATATGTTTTTAAAGAATGTTTTACAAGGATACCTGTAAAAACCTAGGTATAAAATATATATACCCCTTAGACAGTCAAGCCCTCGTCAGAAGTTGCTCGCGATTCAATGTGGGTGTAGATGACAATTTCTTTTAACTTTAAACTTAAATGTTAGCATTATTTTGGCTGATATGTAATATTTTATAATTTCGAACTCTTATATGAAGGACATGCAATATTTAGTAATTTATCATTTTAGACGCCCAACTTTGTTATGCTACTTGTAATTTTTAACTATCTCGATTTTTTATTTATATTTTCAATGCATAATTAATAGATATTTGATTTTCAATTATAAATTTTGATTCTACAGTTGAGCAAAGTTTGAATATATATTCCACTATTTATTTTTGGTATGCTGGCTGCATATATAGTTTTTATTAAATCTAATATAAATTTATTCTACAAAAATCCGAAAAATATTGTGAAAATATATTTGAATTCACCGTGACAAGAAGAATCTATAGACACCAATCTAGATTATTATTATTATTATTATTATTATTATTATTAATTAAATAAATTATTTTATTCACTAAAATAAAATATATATTTATTAAAGAAGATAAAATGAAATAATGAAATTTAAAAAATAGAGCATTTATTAAATATTTAATACTCCACCCATCTATTTAACAAGAAATTAATAGATATTTAGATTTTCAATTATATGATTCTACGGTTGAGCAAAGTCTGAATAGGGGGGCGAGAATTTTGTTCCATGACGTTTTGCCAGGTTAAACGTGAGGTTAATGTTTTAGGGCTCAGATTATGAGTTGGGTGTTCTTATATAATATAACTAGAACGTGAGCATGTCATTGTGGCATCTAATTACAAATAATAATAAAAGTAAATGAAGGTAAGTGCAAACATTGTTTCTGAGAACGAATTGTCTTTTTTAGTTGAATTAAGATTTTGGATAATGCGAATTGATCAGTTCCAATTTGATTAAAGAAGATGAAGAAGAAATATTGGTTATCGTTGTTTTTTTTTCCTTTAATGATGAATTGATTTTGTTGGAGTTCGATTAGGGTTTTGAATTTATTGGAGATGACATATTGAGATTTTTTAATGATGAATTCATTCTCTGTTGGGGTTGATTTAGGGCTTGAAATTTAATAAGAGAATACAAATTGAGTTTTTTTTAATGATGAATTGAATTTGTTGGAGTTGCGTTAGGGCTTACAATTAGAATGAATAAAACATATTGGTTTTTTTGTAATTAAAGTCTAATTTACATGCGTATCACAGATCGGTTCAATTTAACTTAAATTAAGTACTCAATTGCACAAATCTAATAGTTGTGCACTTATATATATATATATATATATATATACACACACTAGCATTTACATAACACTACGTATGCTAAGAGTTTTTATATAAACCAATGAATCTGTGATTGAAAAAAAAAGAGAGAAAATATTGTAAAATAATAAATAAAAGGGAGAAACTTACGCCAATGGGATTCGAACCCTGCACCTTCTACTGAAACAATGATACGTGTACGTACCAGATTCAAATTGAATTAGTAAGATCAACGGATGATATTTAAATTGAATTACAAACTTTGTGAAACTTTTTGAATTATTATACTACTTTGAATATACTGTAATATATAAAGGTGATGGGCTAAATCCACTAGATTCATTCAAATTCCAGCCATCCTACGTGAAATGTTGATACGGTTGAGCATAGTCCGAATAGGGGGACGTATTAGTGTTGTTGCTAGGGATCATGAGGGCAATGTTATTGCTTGGTGATTTTTTTTTTATGTCTTATGGTTGCTAAAAGTGCGGAACGTTGGCCAGCCAAATTAAGAACAAAATTTATTCGAGATTTTGAGTGGCAACATGTAGTAATTGAGAGGGATTGTTCTTTGGTGATTAGATCTCTTAAATCGACTAATTTTAGCTTTGCCCCTTTATTTCACTTTTCAAAGAAATTCATGTATTTGATGGAAAATTAAGCTTTGCCAAGTTAAACGTGAGGGTAACGTTTTAGCACATATATTATCGGTGTTCTTATGATGATGTTGGTTTGGTATATTTGTATTATCCACACCAAGATCGTTTTAGCATATATTGTTATAGTGGTATATATGTTACTAGACATACTTTTTTCAGTTCCAGGATATAGAAGAGATATACATAAGCTAATTGGTGGCGTGTTGATCTTTACATGTCTATCAACAACATTTTACACGTGAAGACTTTCAAGTTCCGTTTCTTTATGTATAAGATTCGATCGGTAGGATGAGGTATAAGGGTTCTCTTCTCTACGGTCTTTGTCCGGAAGGGATCTTTGCTCTACTTTCTTGATCTATAATGGGCCTGGGGATCTGATACTCTCTAGGTGGGGAAACTCAATTCAATCTTCTCTCTACTTTCTTGATCTCCACAACGAGCCGGGGAGGGAGAGGATCAGTTTATACTCTCTAGGCGGAGAAAATATCTTCGGTCTTCTCTGTACTTTCTTGATCTCCATGACGGGCCGGTTGGGGGGGGGGGGGACAACCGTACAATGTCAAATTATGTTTGTAGAATAATAATTTTTGTGTCTTTGGTGGGGTGACGCATACCACCGCGGGATTGTTGGGAACTGGTGGGTTGGAAAAAAATAACCGTAATATGTGAAATTAAGTTCGTATAATATTTTTTTTTTTGTGTGTTGTGGGTTTGACAACATAACACCGCGGGGGTTGTTTGGAACAACCCTATTGATTGTGTATACTTTTGTATTTTATTTTGGTTTCGTTTGAGGGATATTTAAAAAAAATGTTTTTTAATAAGATAATTATATTACATGGGCTCACCCGTGATCGAAACTCTTGCATGTAAAAGTTAAAAAAAAAAAATTGTGCCTGTTACTAATTAATAGGTCGGGCACGGACCCTATTTTTACATTTTCCATAGTTAACATAAATAAACACTCAATGATATAATTTTGAATGAAGAAGGACTGCCGACCGACACCATGATCAACGTTATTCACATAAATTTAACTACCTTATTTTCTCGATTAATTTATTTTAACACCCCTTTCTATTTATTATTAAAAGTCAACTATACCGTGGTATCGCCACGGGTTAGTACTAGTTAAGCTCTATTCTTTTCAAATTTGAAATCGAATCGAATCAATGGAACTGAATCGAATCGAATCAAATCAAACGAATAAATCAAACGAATCAAATCAAACAAACTGAAGAAATTACATTTGTCCCATTTTTTAATAATAATGAATACTACATCCGGTCCATTAATAAATTCGTAAGGAGACTTTTTTCTGGACGTTGACTGTAATTACTGGCAAATTACACGACAAAATAATATAATAAAATTATATTATAAAAATAAATTAAGTATATTTGACTAACATAACTTTGTTTTATACTTTTTTGTGCGTAATTTGCAAGTAATTTACGATTTAAGTTCGATAAAAAAATTTCGTTAGGACTTATGCACATCCTAACTTATGCAAAGAGCAATTAAGACTTCACAGAGGTATGTTTATAAAACTAGTTGACTTGATGGTTGCTAGCAAACTATTATCTGACGGAAGATTTGTTAAAGTAGCAGAACAAGTTGGGATATGTATATTTATATTGGCGAAAGGAGCTTCCTATCGAGATGCTGCTGACGTATTCAAGCATTCGATAAGTACTATATGCAAATATTTCAAAAAGGTGTTGGTTGCCCTGGTTACATTATCATATGATATCGTTAGACCACATGCGGATCTTTCTCTGGTTCCACCCGAAATAAAGAACAACACGTTGTACTGGCCATTCTTTAAAGTGAGTAAACATACATTCATAAATTTTAATATTTGACAACATTTAGTTTATATTATTTAATTTTAATATGCTTGTTATAACATCCTTAGGATTGTGTTGGAGCAATAGATGGAACTCATATTCAAGCTGTTATATCCGATAGTGAAGGTATACCATTTAGAGGACGAAAGGGCACCAAAACTTGGAATGTTATGGCTAGTTGCTCCTTTGATAGGATTTTCACTTTCATTAATGTGGGATGGGAAGGAAGTGTTCATGATATGACAGTATGGGTTGATTCTTTGACTCGATCAGAATATTGTTTTCCCCATCCTCCAACAGGTATGTAAAATTGTACTCCTATTACCAATGATCAAAATTTTGTTATATACTACCTCCATCCCAGTTTCATCTTTAACCAATGTCATTTAAGGGTAATTCAAGGTTAATATTGATAAGGGTTGACTGAAAAAAATCAACACGGAAAAATAAATCCGGGACAGAGGGAGTATGTTACAATTGTTATCTTATTATGTGTTTATGATTTTGACAGGAAAATACTACTTGGTGGACTTTGGATATCCTAATACCACTGGTTATCTCGCTCCAATTAAGGACCCCAATGTAAGATATCATATTCCAGACTTTAAGAAGAAAAGAGTTCTTAAAGGGATATCTGAGCATTTTAACTATCGATACTCTTCATTACGAACTACTGTTGAAAGAGCCTTCGGCGGCTTGAAAAATAGATGGAAGGTCCTTCATACAATGCCTCAAATGGAAGACACATATCAAATATACGTGATTGTTGCTACCTTCACTCTTCATAATTTTATGCGCATGTGTAAACTTGAAATACCAGTTTTGCAACATGATGTCAATGTTCGAGGTGGAGTGGATAATGATTTATTGAACCCGGCAAGGAAAGAAGCAATGAACATGGTGCGCAAGGAGATAACATTGAGAATTTGGCGCTCTATTCCAGGCAATATAGCGTCCGAGGAAGATAACATGGAAACTAATACAGAGGAATAAATGCCATTTCTCAATATTTGTGATAATGTCGTTTTGGTTCGACTTTAGTTTGGTTTAACTTGTTTTGGAGTTTTTGGGAGTCATTTGAAAGACTTGTAGAGTTTTGTTTGACTTTAGTTTGGTATAACTTGTTTTTTATTTATTAAGTTTGAGAAAAAACTCAACGTATGCTTCTGAGTTTACTTCTATTGTTTTAATATCTTCCAATAAAAGAACATGTCGATTTTTTGTTAGAGATGTACGTACAAAGTATGTGAACCAGTTTGAATGGTACTCTCAGGTTCCTGTAGTTTCTTATCTTAACTCAACTTTTACGGTAGAAAAGAAGGGTAATTCGAATCGTAACTATACTTTTTATTTCATTGATCTACTAAAAGTCATGTTAAAAAGAAAGAAAGAAAAAGGTTGAAAATATCTCAATTGGATAAATTTTCTTATTTTCCTCGTACAAAAGATGGGTTGTGTAAATAAATGATAAAATAATAATAATAATAATAATAATAATAATAATAATAATAATAATAATAATAATAATAATATGAATTTAATGAACTTAAGAGAGCCAATCAAGAATGAATCAAGAGAGTCGAATCAAGTGAATCGAATCGAATCGAATCGAATCGAATGAAGCCAAATAAAACAGAGCCTTACTAATATAATATATAGTATCCGATATTTGAATTTGATATACAACATTTATAAACATTAGTTGACAATTGACGTAAATAATGTCAAGTTTTCTACTAACATAGTACAAATTAATAATTATATTTTTATTATCTCTAACCTCCAACAATTTAAAAAAAAAAAAAGATGGTGGTACGTAGATGTGCATCAAACAGCTGCAAAGTATATACATTAAAGAATGAGGATTTGCAATTAATAATAAAGATTAGACACACACGCATTAATCTATCTGTTAAACCATGAGGTCACATGCGAATCATTTTGAGTGGGAATAGCAGCTGGTGAGATTCTGATTCCAAATCATAATCATCGACCCCCAGGCCCTCACTAAACAACTAATTGTGTGATAGACGTATTTGTAGTACGTACACATAAATATTGATTGTTTAGTATAACAATAATACTAGTTAATGGTCCGTCGCGATGGGGCATGAAGAAAAAATTAAAATAAGAAATGAATAAATTTGTAAAATAACATGTTAAAATTGAGAAACATATTGACAAAATGCATAATATAATTGTTTCAACATTGCATCGAAAGTTATCCGTACCTGTAGAAAAGTGCATAGCACAACCATATATGAAATTTGGTCGGTTTAAAAAAAATCCTAAAATGTATACACATAAAAGATAAAATCAACTCATAACTTGTCGAACACTTATTTTAAATTATGTTCGTTGTCGTGTCATATGTTTATCCTCTACGTCACAAATTACTGTCTTCAATCCCTTCTCAATGGTAATTCTAGAAAGAGTAACATTTAATTGACCATGGTTGAATACATGTGAGAGAGGTAGAAGCCGACGTTTGAGAAAGAATGTCCCTAACTCTTATTTATGGCCATAACAAAGCAGACGGATATGAGGGACTGTCTCCAATCAAAATTGATAGGGAACTTCATCTCGTCGGGCGGCTCATTATCATCCTCGGAATGAAAACCTTTTGGCATGCGTTGATTGAAGATATCATTTTTGCCTCGATGATATGCTTCCCAAGATCAGTAACTACGAACCATGTTCTATTGCACAAATTGAAAGTTTGATCAATATTCCTCAGAAGAATTATCATACACCCAACCTTCAGTATGATCCTATGGTTAGGCAATCTAGAGCAATTAACTTTGTTGAAAAATTCTACTGCGAAAACATGTTTCAGACCGTTCTCAAAGTTATCTTCCCTAGCAATGCTATATGCGCTCAAATATTCAACACTATCTCTGGACATCTCCGACATGACAAATTGATTTATCTCATCAAATATTTCATTTATTGTAAATCAATGATAGAAAGGCGTAAAGGATCCCCAACCTCCCTTTGCTATGCTACTCCCAACTACTTAGAATCAAACAACGTACTTGTCATCTATAGGTAGCATAGAAACATGCCAGATCAAGTCGTAGTTAAACCAGACACCCTTACTAAACTAACAATGTGTTGTGTCACTCAACACACTATCTCGCCACATTTTCAAACAAATCACACATGATAATGTATAATCCGTTACCAAGTCGTAGTTAGTAAGGATTTCCCACATAAAGAGTCGGACGAATAAAGAACACACGAATTATGTTTTAAAAATAATTCATTAATATATCACGGTATATAAAGAAGTAGCAAAAGCAGAGTTACAGCGGTTCGCCTTTACAGAAGGAAATTAGCTACTCATAGTAATCAAAGAACAATAATCGAAATCTAAGAAGAAAGGAAGAAGAAGCTTAGTCTCTGATGATCTTGATGTCTTCGTGCTGCTCCTCCTAGGGTTTCCTCCTTCTGGGTGCCTAACGGCCAGCGGGTTGGGGTTTCACTTTCCCGAGGACTGGTTCTCTCTCAAGGAGAGCTGCGTTGTGAGCTGTGTGGATTCTGAGACCCCTGAGGTCTTATTTATAGGTGAAATTTCGACCTCCAAACCGCCATTCTTCAATAAGGAAGGTTTAGGAAGGCGGGCTCACCGACAGCGAAAACATCCCAGAGAAAAATAGAGATGATCATGGCGCCCGGTGGCCGCAGTGATGCCCTCTGCGGTCCCCTGGTGGCCGCCCTCTTCGATTGTTGCAGCTTCGAATCTGTTTTCTTCGTTCTTTAATTTCGGGCTTCGTAACTTCGTTTCCTCGTAAAATGGTCTTCTGTAAAGTTTTTCCTCCTTCAATTATCTTCGCATCGGTTGGTCGCATGACATGTTTGACTCCTCGAACTCCGTGCAACGGCTGATCCGGCGTATTTGCTTCCTTTTCCCGATTTGGCACAATTGTGCCGTTTTGGTTCCTGAAATCGTGCAAATCCTCAAAACCGCGATCATGACCTACATAAAAACGCAAATTTGGTAATTGACCATAAAACGATACAAATATTGCATCTAGGGCAAAAAACGAGGGTCTAAAAGTATGCTATATCGCACATTTCATTGTCACATCACACCCCAAACCAGTTTCCTGCTCATTCTTGAGCAAGGAAAAAACGATAATTAAGAAGTGACCATGAAATGAGCAGCAAGAATAAACCACCACATAGACAAGTAGCCAGTTTGAAGGTTCCAAACTCTACTGACTCGCTTAGTTTCCGCTCCAACTTCATGACTCCACAGCAAACAAGTAACAAATAAGCATCACTCACTACAACCAGCGGTTACAAGTGTAACCCAATGTCCTTATAGGTGTACTTCAAAATCATTACCTCGCATTAACGTTATGCAATTCTACTCCCAAAAGTCAAGGCACAAATCAAAGTAGTACTCAGGATGGCTAGGTAAGTAAATCAGGTAGGATAATATAAAGAGAAGGGAAAGCTAGGCCAAGTATCATTAGAAGATAACAAGGTAGAATAAAAGGGTACTTCAATGGGAATTATCCTTTCGGACACCGAGCTCGTTCCTTCGACTTCGTCTTCTCGTAATGATAAATCTTCAGCTTCTCTTCTATCATCGTAACCACTCCATCGGTTGCTTCACACATAGACTACTTGCTCCTTTATTTTTTCTCTTTTTTTTCTTTTTTTTTTCTTTTTGGCATACTATTTTTTGAAGTCATTTTACTGACTCGTATGCGTTTTGGTTGGCCATCATTGGGCTCTTTTAGTCTCTCCATTTTTTGGTAATGTCTGTTTTACCGAATTCCGCACTTTTGTGCGTGCTGGTTTGGTATACATGCCATCAACCCTCACGGACATGTAGCTTTTTAGGGCCACGCCGGTATGTGGGTAGTATCTGTAACATGCCCAACACGAAAATAGTGGTCACAAGAACCATAGATCCACTCCGAGACTTTTGTACCGTTGCTTTTTTTGGTACTTTCTTTTCTATTTTTTCTGGAGCAAGAGCTAGTGATTTTTAGCACCGGAAATAAATAGTAGAGCCAACAACGTTACCTTTCGATGATGATATTCTTCCACTTCTCCCCTAAATCAATTTCTCGAACTGGGGTCAGGGTTTTTCTTCTCTTCTTTCCCCCAAACCTGTTCTTGATCATGATCAAAACATGGTTATCCTCCATTCTTTGGAACTCGTTTCTTCGTTCAAGCTCGGCGGTAGGTTGTTGTCACCGCTTAAGCAAAGCAAGTATAGGATATATGATGGAGATTCATAAGGGCTCAAAAGGCTTTCAGCGGGGTTAGCGAAAGGTATAGAAAAGGATTTAGAAAGGTGAGTACCACTAATCATATTCATGCTGCTGACAAATAAAGACTCAAGGGTAGCAGTGTTCACACGGGTGCACACATGACTTCAATTAGAGTAGCAAGTAAACTCACTCATCAAAGTAGCATGGGCCTGATTCGGTCACAACATATATTCAGCAAGCAGGAAAACAAATCCACAGCCCCTCATCTCAGTTATGGCTCACACTCGGGACTCTCCACAGATCAAAACATTTTTCAACAAGTAAAAGACCTTAGAAGTAACAGATAATCTTAAAATGCAAACTACCAAGTGCGAGTATTTCAAAAGCTTCTACAGTCCAAGCAAGTTAGCAGGCAGTAGTCAAATCACATTCTTCCCCCAAACCTAGCAGAGAGCAGATAGGAAACTAGGAAAGTAAAGAAGAAAAGGATGATACTCCTCTAAGGTCTTCAGTGCTTCCATGCTTGTTCATTTAATTCCTCCTCCGCATATTATCTTGGTCTCCCAGTTGTGCATTGCTCACGAGCTCCACAAAGAGTTTATTCATCTTGCGATGAGTATTCTCCTTCATTCTTCCATAGTACATGGCTCAAAATGTGTAAGATAGCATGTTTGGAGTGAAATCAGGACTATGGCTTACATGCAAATCTCATGGGGTTTTTTCCCCCCAAACCTGATGTTTTGTATAGAAATCGAAAATGAAAAGTAAAAAGTGCAAATGCAAGTGCGTAAAATAAACATAACCATGGGTTGCCTCCCATGAAACGCTTGTTTTAGGTCTTATAGCTCGACCCCTGTTTTCATGATGGCTTATTTGTCGAGGGTTAAACCCTTGATCCCATTGAAGCACTTGTCCATACATTCCTTTGTTGTGTAGCTCGTATCTCCATCCCAACGCCTCTTATTTGATTACATCCACGAAGAAAAGCTGCTCCAATTCTTCATAATGCTCATAGTCAAAGTCCACTATGTCTTCTTCCACCAGATCCGACATTATGTACCCAAATTCCTCTTCATCTCCTAAATGAAAATCATCAGCACTCTCCTAGCAACCTCTTTCAACTCTCTTTCTTTCCTCTAGGAGTTCACCCTTAGAATTGAAACGCTTCTTCTGCCCTTCCACGATTAATGAATAGGTCTTCTCTCCCGTGTCAACTACAGCTTCCATCTGATGCAGAGCTAGTCGCCCAATAAGTGTTTTAGATCTCATCACACTTCCTTCCATATCCATCACCAGGAAGTCTAGCCTTGTCCTTATGCCTCCGATCTCCACAGGCAAACCTCTGATTTCTCCAGCACATTTCTTCGTTGAGTTGTCAGCCAGTTGGACACTAATTCCGCATGGTTCTATCTCGTCTTCAATCCCAAGGTCCCTTGCTTTAGCCAACAACATAAGATTTACGCTGGCTCCAAGGTCAATCATGCAATTTACCTTCTTGCCCTTCACTCCAATCGTCATGCTGAACTGTCCCGGATCTCCTACTCCTTTCCTCACAATATCTGATCCTTCTCTCCATGCCACCCCAATGTAAGCTTTCTTCCGGTTATGGAAGTCCCTCACAGCTGCCATGCAGTCAGATGGGTATAGAGTAAACAGGTCTTGCATTGGCACTGGAATTGATTGGCTCTCTAGGTTTCGTTTAGCCTTCTTCTTAGCAGCCTTCTTGATGTCGTTTGCAATTCTTCCTGGGAAAGGTAGATCCTTCAAATCTACTAACTATCGGTCACGGACCTGACAAATCCCTTCTTGAGCCAATATCTATAATCACGTCCCCTTCTGCAGTCTTCTTTTGCTTTATTCTTCTCTTCCTCCTCATTCGAACCCTTGACTTCCACTACTTCCTTATTCTTCTTCTTCTTCCCCTTAGCGTGTCCTTTACTCCTTGGCACAGAATTTGGTGATGTTATCCCACTCCCAGTGGTTATTGATCCTATGTATTCCATGCGTTGCTCCTTTACTTCTTCCACCTTGTTATCCATATCTCTCACTACGATCTTCATCGCCAACATTTCCTCTTCCACCCCCTTCAAACTTCTCACTTAGTTTCTTCAGCTCCTTGTTGACTGCCACGAACTGTTTGCGAAGGAAATTCATTAGAGCTCGGGTATCACTGCCTCCCTAATCCAGTTCCTCCAGCACTACCTTTCCTCTCTGGTTATGATGTTCCTTGAGGGTCTTGATCTCCTCTTCCAACCCCTTCTTAGCAATTACAATGCTGTCGACCACCTGTTCGCTGCTGATCTTGGAAACTTCATTCTTCCCTTCGATACTCAGCTCGATAGGTTTCCCTTCTGGCACTTCTTGGCTTACTTACTTTGATATGCTTCTTTTATCCAAGTACTCAGGAATTCCTACGCTCCGTCCCATAGCCCATTGTGCTTCTTCCTCAATTGCGACTATTGTCCTTACTTCTTCCATTGCCTCCATCCTGTTGAAGATCTCATTCTCCTTCAGCTGCTCACTCATGTACCTCGAATTCTCAGCAACACTTGCGCAAGCTTCCAGTACTTGCTTAGCAGAACTTCCCATAAATGATCCCTTAAGAGCTACGTCTATAAGGTCTCTGAACTCCTCTCTAACTCGTAGGTAGAAATACTCACAGAGCTATCGCGAAGTAAACTGATGTTGGGGGAAGTTGTATTGCATCTCCCCAAACCTTTTCCATGCATCATGAAAAGATTCCTTTTGTTTCTGAGTGAAATTGGATATCATCCTCCTTGCTCTCATAACCCTTGAAAGCCCTAGAAACCTCTTCAAGAACATACTCCTTAGCTCTTCCCATTCGCTGACTTCTTCTTTGATTGAATCTATCCATCTTTTTGTTGCTCCCTCCAGTGTTTTGATGAAGAACCAGAATTTCAGCTTGAAATAGTAAAAGGACCCAGACTTTGTACTACTGCAATCACATCACAGTATATTCCAATGTTGATATAACTGTTAATGTAACAATGATTCAAATCAGAAAAATAAAACACAACAGAAATAAAATTAAAGAACACAGAGTTGTTTTTCTTAGCTGGTATAGTATACCAGCAGAGCAAATATTCACTATATTGATTAAGTGAATTTATGAAAACAATGCTCAAGGTTTCACAAGTCGAAACCTTGAACTTCAAAAACCAAATGGTTTAGAATAGTGCTACCTATTCTATGGTTGGCAGATCTAGACAAACCTAGATGTTTGAGAAATCAATCCCTATCAAAAGACAACCGCAAAGTCTAGTAAAAAGTAACTCGACTGTTTTGATAGAATAAAGAGCAAGTGTTAACTCTCTAGTCTCGTTACCTAGAATCCGTTCTTGACCTTGTATATATAACATCATTCTTCAGCCAGTCCAAGATCTTCCAGATTCTTCTTTCCGTGCTTATCAAATCTTCAAGCTTCCAGTCCAAGATATTGTCTTTAAAGAATCCAATCTTTGATCTTTTTCCTTAAATACACCAAGTTAAGTAGGACTTCTTTATTTCTTCCAAATCTCCGAAATATACAGCCTGTTACACAACAAACCACAACTAGTCGAACTAGGTTAAGAATTAGTGAGGAAGGCAATATTACAAGAATACCCTGCAACAAACCAAAAGAGTTATTCAGTTAACTATTGATGTAACACTGAACAAAAACAGTGAACTTTCAATCTCCCCCTTATTGCCTTTCTTCACAACACCCCCCCCCCCCTTAACAGCACAATCTCCCCCTTGTTATGATGAAACACCCAAACAACTGGTTATGTCGGTAATGAAACATAAACTCATACTATGTATCTGGTAAACTGCAATCCAAAGAGAGTTTCATTTTCTGAAAAAGCTGCAGAAAAGACAGAGACAACCAAGAAATCCAAGAGTGGTAATAGTCTGCACCTGTTAGAGACTCCTAGTATCATGGTCCGAGAAACAAGCCTAAGTTTCCATAGTTACTACTGAGTGAACAGTGACTCCAACTAGGAAGCAACCTAACAGACAACCAATCAAAGCAAATTCCCACTCCCCCTCAAGTAAACCCACCAACCAGGCAATAGACTATCTTATCAGAGGAGAAATAAAGTAAAATGTCGTATCTCACTGAGGAGAAAATACAAGGTAATATCACACTGGATTTTGAGAACAAAGAGTCAGCACTCAAGAGGAGAAGAAGAGTTTAAACACAGACTGCAGATTCATTCAAAATAAGAAGCAAGTGTTGGGCTCTGTATAAGTTTCCAAGAAAGGGACTCAATGTAGTCTTAGAGAGTCAAAATTCCAAGATTTTAAGGAAGTGTGGTAAATTTAGAGATTGCCAACAAATATAAAGTAAAAATATGCCTCCATTGGGCTCTTTTTCCATCTTTTTTGCTTCCATAACAAGTAATCTGCAGTCTAGTGCGAGGGATTGAGGAAGAAAGAAAGTGCCAAAACCAGAATCAAAATCCAAAGGACTTCCCAAGTACTCACTTCTAACAAGATGCATAATACAGTTTTCTCAAGAGCAAGGAAGAAGAAACAGATAAGCAGGTATGAACATCACAAACAAAAAATCACTGTTGGACTGTGATGTTAAGTCAACAGTGTATGCAACACTTTAGATTACATAGAGCACAAACCAAGAGATCTTCTCAGACTGGAAAATCTCTCAACATCTAAAGGTTTAGTGAAAATGTCTGCTAGTTGATTATTGGTTTCGATATGCTGGATATCAACCACTTACAGATTAACTAAGTCCCTAAGAAAATGATGCCTTATATCTATATGCTTGGTGCGTGAATGTTGCACAGGATTCTTAGAAATGTTGATGGCACTAAGGTTGTCACATAACATGAGTAGTGTGTCACTCTTGAGACTATAGTCACATAGCAATATAGCATATTTTTCAACCAAATTAGTTGAGTGACACAACTACCTGCAGCCACATATTCAGACTCGACAGTAGATAAAGAAACACAATTTTGCTTTTTACTGTACCAAGATACAAAGTTTCTCCATAGATAAAAACAACCACCACTGGTGGACTTTCGATCATCAACATCTCCTGCCCAATCTGAATCACTGAACCCAATGAGAACAGTGTTCGTTTCTTTAGTATACCATAAACCAAGATTTTCAGTACCATATTTGAGTATGCGTTTAACTGCAGACATATGAGTTGTTAAAGGGTTAGATTGATACCTGGCACATACACAAACTGCAAACATAATATCTGGTCTGCTGGCAGAGAGATACAAGAGACTGCCTATCATGGAACGATACAGTGTTGAATCAACAGCTTCACCAACATCCAGCTTGCTCAGTTTGATGGCAGATGACATAGGTGTGGAAGAGCTTTTAGAGCTGTCCATGCCAAACTTCTTGATCAGGTTTCGAGCATATTTATCTTGGGACAGAAAGATTCCATCCTTGCTTTGCTTGATTTGTAATCCAAGAAAGTAACTGAGTTCACCAATCAAACTCATCTCAAATGTACCTGTCATAGCTTCAACAAACTTCTTGACCAACAAGGGATTAGTGGAACCAAACACTATATCATCAACATAGATCTGTGCCACACATATATCATTTCCTTTGCGAAGGATAAACAAAGTTCTATCAGCCTCTCCTCTAGTAAAATCAAGATCAATAAAAAAAGGTAGTTAACCTATCATACCAAGCAGGGGGTGCCTGTTTCAAGACATACAAAGCCTTCTTAAGTTTGAAAACATGATTTGGAAAATGTAGATCTTCGAATCCTTTAGGTTATTCAACGAAAACATCCTTATCAATCAAACCATTTAAAAACGCACCTTTGACATCCATTTGTTGGAGAGTAATTTTGAGAAAACAGGCAATATCAAGAAGTAATCTAATAGATTCTAGCCTAGTCACAGGAGCAAAAGTCTCATCAAAATCAACCCCTTCAATTTGAGTAAATCCTTGTGCCACTAATCGAGCCTTGTTTCCAGTCACTACACCATTTTCATTACGTTTGTTTTTGAAAATCCATTTGGTGCCAATGGCATTTAAGTCAGAAGGTCTTGGAACTAAAATCCATACATCATTAGTTCTGAATTGGTGTAGTTCCTCTTGCATGGCTTCAATCCAAAAATCATCTTTTAGAGCTTCTTTGATGTTTTTGGGTTCCACTTAGGACACAAAGCACGTAGATCTAACCATATTACCTTCATGTTCAGTGCAAACATTGGATTTCATCATGTCTTTATAGTCGATTCTAGGTTTGGCTCTCAACTGCCTGCTGTCATTGGGATTGCCAATGATTTGTGAGGATGGATGATCCTTTTGAATTCTTGCAGGTGGATCTCGTCTCACATCATCCAAGTTTGATCCAGTTACCTGTTCATCAAACTGTGTGAGAGGTTCTTTATCATCAGACTCATCAAAAGAGCTGGATTCATCTGGAGTGTACCATGTTGCATCAACAGTGGGTTCAACAGTTGCATGTACATCTAGTTTGATCGACTCCATTGGTTTCGACTGCACCATATCATAACCTGAAGTGTCCTGTTCTTGTGAAAAACAAGTAGAATCATCAAATTTGACATTGACTGACTCTTGAATAGTCTTGGTCCTAGGATTATAAACCCTATAGGCATGACTATTCAAAGAGTAGCCAACAAAGATTCCTTTCTCACTTTTATCATCAAATTTACCCAAGTAATCCGTATCATTCAGAATGTAACACACATAGCCAAACACATGCATATACTTGAGATTGGGTTTCTTGCCATTTAAGAGCTCATAAGGGGTAGCATTTGTTCCAGGCCTAAGATAGACACGATTGATTATATGACAGGCAGTATTGATAGCCTCAGCCCATGACCTCTTAGACAACTTCATTGAGCTAAGCATAACTCGACCCAATTCCTGAAGAGTTCTATTCTTTCATTCCGCAACTCCATTTTGCTGAGGAGTTTTGGGAGCAGAGAATTCTTGAGATATTCCTTTCTTTTCACAGAATCGAGAAAAAAATTGATTTTCAAACTCTCTTCCATGATCAGATCGAATTCTTTTTACACAGGAATTATGCACATTCTTAAAACGCACACAAAGAGTTTGAAGATGTCAAAAGTCTCAGATTTTTCTTTGAGAAAAGATACCCAAGTAAAACGAGAAAAATCATCTACAATCACAAATATGTAGAGTTTACCTCCCAGACTAGCAACTTCAATAGGACCCATCAAGTCCATATGCAACAGTTCAAAACATGCATGAGTTCCACTCTTTTGACTTTCAACAGTTAGAGGTTGATGAGAAGCACGAACTTGTTTTCTTTTCAAACAGTCCCCACAAACAAGTTTGCCAGGGCTTGTTAGTTTTGGAATTCCTAACACAACTTCAGTTTTAACCAGTTTTTCTAAATTTTTGTAATTAACATGACCTAATTTCTTATGCCGCAAAACAGATTCATTCAGATGAACAGAATTGCACTTTAAACTGGAATTCATCACATAACAGTTATCCTGAGACCTAGTACCTGACATGATACAATCATAATTATCATTGAAGACAATGCAAGATTTTTTGTCAAAGCACACGCAAAGATCATCATCACAGATATGACTTATACTTAGCAGGTTAGCAGTCAAGCCATCAATCAGTAACACATTCTTCAAACTCGGAATTCCTTCAAGATTCAGAACTCCCTTACCTTGTGTGCCACCTCCATATGTGACTAGTCCAGACGATTGAGGAACAACATCCTTTAGATAGTCCTTAGTACCAGTCATATTGTGAGCATCCACTATCGAAATACCACAATCCTGCATTGTTAGTGTTGACAGCAGACAGGGCAACATGACACACTAGATCTGACTTGGATTTCCAACCCTTCTTACTGGTTGTTTTTAGAAGATGTTGATACAACAATTGACTCAACGTTCTTAGACCTAGATTCTTGTGTGCAAATATCTCCAGTGTTTTCAACTTTATCTACTCATTCATCAGTTTTTGATTCTGATGTTTAGCCAAAGATTTTCTATAAAGAAAACAAAACTGTTTTTTATGACCAGTTTTAAGACAAAATTGACACACAAAAATTTTCTTAAAATTCTTCTTTTTGTTACCAATATCAGATACTAGATCAGGAGCTTCCTTTAACACACTAGCAGATTTAGAGATGACTATTGTAGAGTTTAATTCAACAGTTGCATCAACAGTTGGAAACCTCAAATCAGTTAAACCTTTCTTACCATGTTTACTTACTATCATGGATTCAGACTGACTTTGCATCATGGCAACAATTGATTCTGCACAGTGTAACTTTGTTACGAGTTTCTGCATCTCAGCTTCTAGGTAAGCATACCTATCCTTCAGTTGTTCATTCTCGCTTTCCAAAGACTTTACAAATTTCTTCATCTGTTTGATTCTCACAACAAGTTCTTCGTACATCTTCTTCAACTCCTCAATCATCTGTTCTTGAGTGAATTCCTATTCAAACGGATATTCTCCATCTGAAACAAAAGAACCATGCAAACATCTAAGGTTAAGGTTAGTTTCATCATTGGTTCTGAGCTCATCTACACACTCTGTGTCATCATAGTCGAGATAAACAGTGTGATTCAGTGAGATGTTGTTATCATTGTTGATCCAACATTCCATATCCTCACTTAAGATTGTGAACAAGGACACGACATGGTTATTATCAGAACCTCAGGAATCATTGACATTTTCGCTTTCTTCCTCATCCTCACCCATACTCACAAAATAGAGTTTTCCTGCTTTCCTTAGAGTGTTCACACATTCATGTTTGTAATGTCCACATCATTTACACTCAAGACACTGAATTTTTTCAAAAGCTTTCGGATCGGTTTTGGGAAAATCAGAAGAAGAGTTTGACTCGTATTTTTCAGAAGACAAAAAAGGTTTGCTTTTATTAAACTTTTTGACAAGATCATTGAAACCTTTTTGAAAAGACTCAGGGACAAATCATCACTATCACTCATATCATTTTCAAGATTCTGATTTTCATTCGAAGCAGTATACAAGGAGATAGCTTTGTTCTTATTCCTCTTTTGTTCCTCAAGATCCATCTCATAGTTTTTGAGATTATCCATCAAAACATTGAGGTCCATGGTATCCAAATGCTCATTGTCTTCAAGCATGGTACACTTGGCTTCAAATTTCGAAGATAAAGTTCTAACAGCTTTATTAACAAACTGTTTGTTAGAGATTAGTTTACCAAGCAGTTGACATTCATTAGAGATTGTCATAAACTTTTCGTAATAGGTAGTGACAGTCTCATCTTCACCCATTATCAAGCTTTCATACTGGCTCCAAAGCAATTTAGCTTTTCTCTCTGTAATGCTTTGATCTCCCTCACAATGAGTCTGTAAGATTTCCCAAGCTTTCTTGGCAGTAGTACAGTTCTGGATCAACATGAGCATATGGAAATCTACATAGCTAAGAATAGCATTGAGTGCTTTCTCATTAAATGTAGATTCAGTCCATTCGTCTCCAGTCCATTGACTTTCAGGTTTTGGTACTACATCACCATTAGCACCTGGTGGTAGTACTGGAAACTGATACCCTTATAAGACAGACTCCCAAGCACGTACATCAATTGATTTGATGTGAGTTCTTAGCCTGGTTTTCCAGTACAAATAGTTTGTGCCATCAAGTACCGGCAGTCTATAAGCACTTGGATTGACAAAATCCATAATCAGTACAAAATCCACACACTTATTGATTAAGTGCCTGGCTCTTGATGCCAATTGAAATAGTAAAAGGACCCGGACTTTGTACTAAACTGCAATCACATCACAGTATATACCAATGTTGATATAACTGTTAATGTAACAATGACTCAAATCAGAAAAACAAAACACAGCGGAAATAAAATTAAACAACACCGAGTTGTTTTTCTTAGCTAGTATAGTATACTAGTCGAGCAAATATTCACTATATTGATCAAGTGAATTTATGAAAACAATGTTCAAGGTTTCACAAGTCGAAACCTTGAACTTCAAGAACTAAACGGTTTAGAATAGTGCTACCTATTCTATGGTTGGCAGATCTAGACAAACCTAGATGATCGAGAAATCAATCCCTATCAAAAGACATCCTCAAAGTCTAGTAAAAAGTAACTCGACTGTTTGATAGAATAAAGAGCAAGTGTTAACTCTAGTCTCGTTACCTAGAATCCGTTCTTGACCTTGTATATATAACATCATTCTTCAGCCAGTCCAAGATCTTCCAGATTCTTCTTTCCATGCTTATCAAATTTTCAAGCTTCCAGTCCAAGATATTGTCTTTAAAGAATCCAATCTTTGATCTTTTTCCTTAAATACACCAAGTTAAGTAGGACTTCTTTATTTCTTCCAAATCTCCGAAATATACAGCCTGTTAACACAAGAAACCACAACTAGTCGTACTAGGTTAAGAATTAGTGAAGAAGGCAATATTACAAGAATACCCTGCAACAAATCAAAAGAGTTATAAAGTTAACTGTTGATGTAACACTGAACAAAAACAGTGAACTTTCACAGCTCACCATCGGTTAATCCCTTCGTCGGAAACTGCTCAACAATAGACTCGAATGCGTACATGAACTCGCATTCATTCTCTCCTTCTCTTCCTCCGAACTTTGGTAGTGCGCTAATCAGAGTAAGATCAAATCCGTACTCCCTTACATGCGGCTGGATCCGAATTCCACTCCGTTTCGGCATACTAATCGCCCTAATAGTTCTTTCGTCTTCTTCTTCCATCTTGCTTAACAAACAAGCTTACGCAGAGATATATAATAATAAAGCGGATAAACGTATTTTTAGGTTTTTATAAGAAAAATAAACAAATACGGAAAAGAAAATATTTTTGGGATTTTTGCTGTGGAAATCGATTTCCAAATATTATATATATATATATATATATATATATATATATATATATATATATATATATATATATATATATATATATATATATATATATATATATATATATATATATATTTTGGGTTTATGTTGTACGAATTGAAAGACAGTGCGTAAAGTAAAGCGAAAGAAAGAATTCAACTTATCTTGTCGAAACTTGCTTGAGCGGTCAAGTGTCCCCGGCAGCTTCGCCAAATTTTGATGTGCACTCAGAGATCTCGTTTTCCGTTGTAGAACCTGTAATCTCCAAATACAATCAAGATTAAATTTATAATTCGGAAGTCCTCAAATCCACAGTTTATAGCGGAAAGTTGACTCGGAATGTCGTTCTCCACGAACATTTAGCATAGGAACAAGCAAATAACGTTTGAAATTGAAAGCAGAAAAGTAAGCAGTTTGATCTCAGACAGAATAATTAAAACGCAGTAAACCCTAAATTGCTTTGTTGTAAATCAATGATAGAAAGGCGTAAAAGATCCCCTACCTCCCTCTGCTATGCTACTCCCAACTACTTAGAATCAAACAACGTACTTGTCGTCTACAGGTAGCAAAGAAACATGCCAGATCAAGTCGTAGTTAATCCAGACACCCTTACTAAACCAACAATGTGTTGTGTCACTCAACACACTATCTTGCCACGTTTTTAGACAAATCACACAGGATAATGTATAATCTGTTACCAAGTCGTAGTTAGTAAGGATTTCCCACATAAAGAGTCCGACGAATAAAGATCAAGCACGAATTATGTTTTAAAACTAATTCATTAATATATCACGGTATATAAAGAAGTAGCAAAAGTAGAGTTACGGCGAGTCGCCTTAACAGAAGGAAATTAGCTACTCATAGTAATCAAAGAACAGTAATCGAAATCTAAGAAGAAGATTAGTCTCTGATGATCTTGATGTCTTCATGTTGCTCCTCCTAGGGTTTCCTCCTTCTGGGTGCCTGACGGCCAGCGGGTTGGAGTTTCACTTCCCGGAGGACTGGTTCTCTCTCAAGGAGAGCTGCTTTGTGAGCTGTGTGGATTCTGAGACCCCTGAGGTCTTATTTATAGGTGAAATTTCGACCTCCAAACCGCCATTCTTCAATAAGGAAGGTTTAGGAAGGCGGGTCTCAGCCTGACAGGCCAGAAAATAGCCCAGGAGAAAAATAGAGGCATGACTGTGGCCGTCTGGTGGCCGCAGTGATGCCCTCTACGGTACCCTGGTGGCCGCCATCTTCAGTTGTTGCAGCTTCGAATCTGTTTTATCCGTTCTTCAATTTTGGGCTTCGTAACTTCGTTTCCTCGAAAAGTAGTATTCTACAAAGTTGTTCCTCTTTTAATTATCTTCGCATCGTTTGGTCGTATGACATGTTTTGACTCCTCAAACTTCGTGTAACGGATGATCCGGCGTATTTGCTTCCTTTTCCCCTGAGGTCTTATTTATAGGTGAAATTTCGACCTCCAAACTGCCATTCTTCAATAAGGAAGGTTTAGGAAGGCGGGCCTCACCGACAGCCGAAAACAGCCAGAGAAAAACAGAGGCATGATCGCGTCACTGCGGTGATGCCCTCTTTGCACTGGTGGCCGCCATCTTCGATTGTTGCAGCTTCGAATCTGTTTTATTCGTTCTTCAATTTTGGGCTTCGTAACTTCGTTTCCTCGGAAAGTGGTCTTCTACAAAGTTGTTCCTCCTTTAATTATCTTCGCATCGGTTGGTCGTATGACATGTTTTGACTCCTCGAACTTCGTGCAACGGCTGATCCGGTGTATTTGCTTCCTTTTCCCGATTTGGCACAATTATGCCGTTTTGGTCCCTGAAATCGTGCAAATCCTTAAAACCGCGATCATGACCTACATAAAACACGCAAAGTTGGTAATTGGCCATAAAACAATGCAAAAAATTGCATCTAGGGCAAAAAACGAGGGTCTAAAAGTATACTATATCGCACATTTCATTGTCACATCAACTGACACCATGTCCCCTCTAGTAAATAACAGAAGATCATCAGCAAAGCAGAGATTAATGATGCCCAGCTGTTCACATTTTGGGGGGAAATTAAACTCAGGATCTAGCTTAAGCCCCTGCAAAACTCTATGAAGATACTCCATGATAAGCACAAAAAGCAAAGGGGATAAAGGATCCCACTGTCTGAGACCCCTTCTTGCCTTTAGTAACTGAGAAGGATTGCCATTAATGGAGAATCTATAAGAAACTGAGGTCACACATGTCATCACCCAGCCAATAAAAATCTGAGGGAAGCCTAGCTCAGTAAGTATACACTCCAAAGCTGGCCATTCAACAGTGTCATAGGCCTTCTGAATGTCCATCTGCACTAAACATCTAGCAGAAATACCCTTTCTACCGTATCCCCTAACCAACTCCTGAGCCAACATGATATTATCATGTATTACCTTACCTGGGACAAAGGCAGATTGACTGTCATCCACAACAGTATCAATCAACTGTCCTAATCTCCTCGTCAGAATTTTAGAGATAATCTTGTACAATGTTGTCTAGCAGGATATGGGACGCAAGTCCTTCATAGTTTTAGCTTCTTTGGTTTTAGGAATGAGAGTCACCAAAGAGCAATTAACCGCAAGATATAAAGTACAGGTTAGAAAGAACTCCTGGACAGCCTTTATAACATCCATGCCCACAACAGACCAAGTATGCTTGAAAAACAAAGCACTGAACCCACATCAACACCCAGCAAGCTTGTTGCAGTAGTACCCACCAAGTTCTTGTAGAAACCCACAACTTCTTGTTCAATAGCATCAGGTGTAGTTAGAGATTGTCCAGATATTCCAGTTTATAAATCCCTTTTTTTTTTATTTTTCTCCTTAACTGATGCATGGAAATAGCATTATTTCCATCACCAAGTTGCAGCCAAGTGATCTTTGATTTCTGGGATAATATTGCCGCCTCAGTAATATGCAGATCTAACAACAAATCAGTTTGAGCCTTCACCTGCTCAATAATTGTAAAATTCAACATATCTCTATCTACTAGCTTGGACCATATCCAAATTCTCTCTAGCTGTAGCAATCTGTTGAGCAATATATATCTGTGACCCTTCTATTCATTCTCTTCAAGATAGGCTGCAGCCTCTTCAATTTCGTCCATATAACATACATAGCAGTTCCTCTAATATCACAATTCCACACCCCATTCACAGCAGCCATGAAATCATGTTCCATAATCAACATAATCAACAATCATTTTAGTTTTCTTTCCTTACTCAAAACCACTTTTACTTCTCTTCATTTCAAGAGTTTATAATAATTATTCTTATAATTTTATTTAATGTTTATTATATTATTTAACATAATCAACAATCATTTAAATAGCTCAATACACATTTATAACTATTACTCCCTCCATCCCGATTTCATCTCCCCACGGGTCCGGACACAAGATTTAAAAGAAAATTGAATAAAGTAGGAGATATGGTGATAAAGTAGGAAAGAGATTGAATAAAGTATGATAAATTGGAGAGATAGTGTATAAAGTAGGATAGAGATTTTTCATTTAAGGGATGAGAAGATAAAGTTAGGTCGAAGCAAAACGGAATACGAGAATATGTAACTGGACGGAGGGAGTATATACTTTTGGGGTGGTCAAACACGTTTGATCGGGTGGCACGGGCCAATTTGCATCCCTACTCCAAACGAGCCTATTTGGCCAGGCTTGCATTTTCCACTACACCACTACGTCCGGAAACCTACTATGTCCCCATAGATGCGCTAATTGTTTGGTAGCATGTGGGTGCAAACTATCTCAGTTATTCATATATTCATATAATATTGTCCTCGATGGACCTAAAGCCATAGTGGTTTTTGTTCTTAATTATCCCGGAAATCATACCAAGTGAGTAGATATCAGTTTTTACTTATACGTATACTAGTTTATGACCCGTCGAGTATCGACGGGTATGATTAAAAAATGAGTATTTTATATAGTTCAATTTGTCCCGAACTCAACTTCCCATTGGCCCGGAAATATATTTTAAGAGAACAAAGTATAAAAAAATGTGAAGTATGAAAGTGGGAAGTTGAGTTCGGGACGGAGGGAGTATATAATATTAAATAACATTTTTAATTTGTAAACATAAAAGATTTACAGTAGGTGAAGTTTTATTACTAAATAGAATTATCAAAAGTTCACATAGAAAACCAACTCATACGCATAACTAACGAAGAAAAAAGGTAATTATAGTGAAGATACACTTGATATTGATGCAATGTACTTATAAGTCTCTTTAATATGATAGAGATAAACTTGAGAAACACTTTTTGCACAACATATTGGTTGTTGTATCGTATGTATTCCCATCCTAGGCGCAAATTAATACTTACATATGTTGGTCTCCTAAATAAAGCAACATTTAACTGACTTTGGATTAATACAGGTGTGGAGCGATACATTATGGGGTGAGAAATAGATTGTCTCTGGCTTTTGCTTATCGTCATGGCAAAGCTAATTGATATAGAGAACTATCTCTTATTGAAATTAAGAGGGAAGTTTGATTCGTTTGATGGGCTTATCATCAACTCAAATATGATAAGCTTTTGGCCTGCATTTATTTTATACATCACTTTTGCCTCGATTATATGCTCTCCGAGAGTAGTAATTCTCAGACTTGTGCCATTGCACATCTTTGAAAGGCTAATCAATATTCATCAAAATGATGATTGTATACATCCAATCTTTATCACGGTCTATGATTAGTCGCACATTAATCGTATTAAGGAATTCGATTGATAAGACCGCATTCAATCTACACTTTTAAATGGGTCAGGTTCTATTTAATCCTATGCAACCCGGACATATACTCATTCTATAATGGTGTTCGGTCTTGATCGAGTATATGCCCGAACATGTTCAATCCCCAACCCAACACGACCCGTGGACCTGACTACAACATAGATTATGATTATGTTAATGAAATGGTAATAACAAATTTATAGTATTGGGTGGGGGTCGTGTGGACCCATCCATACCGAGACATATAAAAAGTAATGTTATTAAAATAAAAATAATTTTTTAGAAATGGACAATAAGATCCCCAAAAAAAAGTCACCCACCCCCACCCCCTCCCCGAAAAAAAAAAATCATCAGTACATTTAAAAAATGATGTTAGTGAAATATAAATTTATGTTGTGGAATGGGGTGGGGTCGCCCCCCCCCCCCCCCCCCCACCCCCAGGTAAAAAAAATCATATATAACACGTGAAATGGTGAAACAGTAATGTTTTATTTCTTTAGGGGTAGGGGGCGTGGCGTTCCCCCGAGGTGGGTTTTTGGGCACCAACTTGATTAATTGTACGTGTTTTGCATTTTTGTATTCATTTTGATTCGGGTTTGATAAGTTCATTTTTTGAAACACATACCCGTTAATAACTAACGGGTACGGGTCCAGGACCCTTATGATGTTTGTTGGGTTCCAACCCGTCAGATTTTAAAGGTGTTGGATTAGGTTGGACTCTACATGTTTAACCTATTCCAAGCTATTAACAACATCATCCATTTTGTTTATGCTTTCCGTATTTAAGTAGTCGACAAAATCTCCGAGTATCAATGACATATAACATTGTTTGATCCCATCTACATTCTATGTCTTGGTCAATGCAAGAGTATCTTGGTGATGAAAATAATTTTGCAAAAAGTCATTAAAAAAATAAAAAATAAAATATTGGACCTTACATCAGCTTCGATTAGGAGCTGTTATAGCTTCCAAAAGGAAGCTTAATTTGGAGCATTCAAAAGCTTCGATATGGGACCGTTAGTAGCTCCCAGATCAGAGATATTACACCAGAGTTATAATAGGCTGCACAGAAATTTAACAACTCAAATGACTCATTGTACTCCATCGTCGATGCTCGTCCCAGATCTTGGAGATTCATTTATTTATAGAAAAACTAAAGTTAGAAAAAAACTTGGGGGACAATTTTCTAGAAGAAAAACACTTAAAGGGTTGTTCTTTTTTTTTTTGCTGGGAAAATCAAAATTCAACAAAAAATTAAATTTCGGGTGTTGTTGTAATTTTTGTCCAAATACGGTATTGTAACACGTGGCTGGTTTATTAAGCGACACGTATCACTTTGCAAATTGACATTTTTAATGGATAACATTACAGAAAAAACTAGTTTAGTTAATATCAAATAAACTTGGTTAAAATATTATGAAAAAAGGTTCCACGCATATTTTTTCCTATAATCTCAGAGGCATTATGCTATTTTGGGATGTGTTACATGTTCTTTAATGTTATATGTTGCTTTTAAGCTCACTTGGTCGACGACAATAGAGGTTTGCATTAGGAATTGAGTTAGTTTGTTAGGAAATTTGTTAGATATTTTGTTAGAAATATCTGTTTAGATTTTGATCAGCAACATGATGACTTATCTTAGTCTCAGAAAGGTGATTAGTACTCTTGGTTCACTTGAACATTGTAAAAGAGGAAACACACTAAGTATGATAGTCTAGCTAATCTTGTATAGGATGTTAGGTCTCAAAATGTAATCTTTATTTTATGAAGAGAAGACCAAGAAGAAGACATCCAAGCAGAACAAGTTCAACGACATTGAAGATTTGAAGACTGCACAAGATTACTGAAACAAGTTTTACAGATACCTTGGCCAGATATCTTGAAGACACGAATAGTTTTAAACAAACTATGTCACAAAAGATATCTGAGAAATAAATGTTCTATCTGAAAACAAGGAAAGTGTCCACAGATATCTATTCTCAGATACCTTGAGCTTTAACCACATTTCTGAAAAAGAAATATATATATTGCAAACAAAGTTGTTTCAATAAATGTGGTATCTGAAGTTAAAGATAAGAACGTGCAAAGAATCAGAGAAATCTGATCAAGGTTGTCTCTGATACAAAGCATAGTTCCGTTGGCACTACAGGACAAAAGTATAGTACAATGCATTAAATGCACGGACAAAGATGCCTGAACAAAAGCAACAGTAGCTTCTGAAGAAGAAGACAAACCTGCTACAGTACTATACACAGATATCAATAGTTTGAATTTGATTTAAGCCTAACGGATACTATTCAAACGACACTCAAATTCATCTATAAATGTCAACACTTAGACTGCTTGAGAAGACACACATAGAACGCTGAAACACAGAACTTACTGAACACATATCTTAATCTCTCAAGCAAACTACTTACTCTCAAGCTTTCTGTTGCGACCAAAGCTCTTGATGTTGAGTAACACTGAAGTTCTAAGTGTCCTGATCCTAAACAAGCACTGCTATCTGTGAAAGAGTTGAATTGAAAGATCAAGTATCTGAGATTCATTCTCTAGAACATTTATCTAAGACTTGGGTCAGTAAAAAGAACAAGATATCATACATTGAAAAGTGTATTAAGTATACTTGATTAACAGAGCTATCTGATTAACTGAAAAGTTATTAAAGAAGCTCATCTGACAACTCAAACCAAAACCAACACCATCACTGGCGTGGAGTACAGGAAGTACTTGGCTGTGAAAGCCGGAGAACAACTCTGGGGGAACATTTGGTTGGGAACCATTTGTTTAAGGAATCTTAGAATAGGATTTTTGTAAGGTGACCTCAATTATCTATTCTAGTGAATTCTATGTCTTTGAAAGACCGAAGTGGATTAGTTGGAGGATTACGCCACCTCCAGATACCACTATACTTGCTGTGTTATTTACTTTTCTGTACTTACATTTCAGGAACACACACACACACACACTTTAATTGTTTCTGCACTTATCTATCTTAAGTCTTTCGCGCTCTGAATCTAAGTATCAGATATCTACACAGATATCTGAGAAATAGTTTTTATCGATAAAAGTTTTAAAAGACTATTCACCCCCCCCCCCTCTAGTCTTTTACTTTGCCGTTATCTGGACCAACAAGTGGTATCAGAGCAGGAGGTTCACAAGCCTTCTGCACTGAACCTAGATCCCCAGATAGGTGAAGGAACTTTGTCCATTTTCGAGGACTTTTTAATTTGTGTGTTAAGTGTGCAGGAATGACTCTGAGTGATGCACCCGTTCTCAAACCAGAGAACTACGAGAAATGGAAAAATAACATGATGCTCCACCTTGAAGCCATAAGTGATGAAATGATCGAAGTGATAAAGAATGGTCCAATAATCATTCAACGACTTCAACAAGTCATGGAGGTTTCTAATGGTAGAGACAGAGATCAAAGCGAAGGATCTTCACAAACTGATGCGTCAACAAGTGGGAGATCTACTAGTCAAGTTATTTACGAACCAAAGCCCAGAGAACTCTGGACATCGGAAGATGCCAAGAGAAATCGTCTGGATGGTCAAGCTCGTAATATCATCATCAGATCGACACCTGAGCACATACAGTGTAAACTGTGGGGTGCTAAAACGGCGAAAGTTGCCTGGCAACTGATTGAAGAAATCTGTGCCGGAACTGAGAAAACCAAAGAAAACAAGTTCGAAGTTCTCAAGTTGAAATTTCAAAATTTCAAACAAGGACCCACTGAAACTCTGGAAGAACTTGATTTCGGATTTACCACTCTCATGAGTGATATGGCATCACTTGGGGAAAGCAACAGATACTCCCAGTCAGAAAAGATTAAGACTATTGTCAGAAGTCTTAACCACAACTGGGAGCATACTAAATTCTTTTATTTTAACCAAGGAATGCCAAATATCACTCCAATGGAACTCTTCTCACATCTTGCTACGGTTGATTATGAGACAACACAAAGAGAACAAACAACTAAAAAGTTGCAGAATATTGCTCTAGTTGCTCAAGGAACTTCTGAAAAGAAGAAAAGCAAGGAAGAGACTGAGGATGCTCTTGCTGCAAAGCAAATAAGCAAATATGTCAGTCGAGAAATTGAGAGAAGAAAAGCCAAAGAGAAGTCAAAAGCATCTAGCTCAAACTATCACCAAGACAAAATATGCAAAGCTCATTGAACAAGCCATTTCGAGAAAGCATCATGTACTGAGGAAATAGAAATTGGAAACGATATCTGTTTCTATTGTCAGAAACCTGGTCACTTCAAGAAGGATTGTCCTGCCTTCAACAAACTAAGGACAGGTGACAAGAAAGATAGAAGAAGCCAGAAAGCTTTATTACCTGAAGAAAGAAAGAAAATCCAAACTCAAATGGATGCTCTAGACGTTGAGACAGATTCTGAAGATGACAATTCAGATGACTCAACCTTACCATCACCAGAATTATGTGGAGTTACTCATGATATAATCGACTTCGGCCTCAAGAAGAAAGAAATGTGGAGTTCTTTGAAATTGACGGCTAGACATCTCTAACATAGAAATCATCTTATGGTGATGAGGTAACACATACTTCTTGTTATACTTATGAAAGTGATGAAGAAGAAATAAAAGATCTAGAAAATCTCGTGAAAGAACTTGACATCTATGAAAGAGAATTTCTAATGATCCGAGCTAGAGCGAAAATCTTGAAGAAGAAAAGAATTCTCTTGCAAAGGAAAATTCTCAATTAGTTAAGATATCTCGAGAAAAGGATGCTGAAAATGCATTTCTCAAAGCTCGATATCCGAGACCTAAAAGTCACATAAAGAAGCAATGGAATTAATTCTAAAGAAATATGAAGATCTTCTTTACGAGAACAAGGAACTCGAAAAGAAAGAATTATCTTTTCAATCTTATGCCAAAGCTAGTGACACTCTTCTTGAAGTACAATCTTACTTAAGAGATCCTTCGTAAAAGAAAGGACTTGGGTGAATACACGACAGATTGTTCTATCACTCTGAATAAGAGTGAGGAAGAAGAACATTTAAGTACTCAAGAAGATGGTTCCCATGCAATCTATAGTATCGGTCAGAAGACGAAGATTGTTGACAAAGGAAAGGCAGTTGCGACTAAACCTTTGTGGGAAAAACAAGTCAAAAGAAAAACTGTTGGCACGTCTAAAAAGAAACACAACACCGAAAAGTGTAAACACCCACAAGCTATGTCTCTCAAAAGGGTAGAATTGCGAGCCGCAAATTCTCCCATGTCACTTTTTACGGAAAGAAATTGGACCAACCAGAGACTAGCAAAGTCACCGAGAAAAGATCTCGAGATAGCTTCAAGTGCTCAAACGGTATTGGCTATAAAGGCATCGGGAAACAACTTGCTCATGAATACAAACAGAGCAAGAACGATGGCTAAAGGCTAGAATTGCTCAAAGCAATTATCGAAGTGGAAGTTGAATCAAGCCATCGAAAATCAATGCCGTGGCTAGAAGAAATCAAGGAAAGCTAAGTTCTTTGAAAAGCAAACTCGTAAACTGACAGTATCTGAAAGCACCAATGGAGCACCTAGGAACACGAAGGAAGAAAATAATTCTTAATAATGATAATCATTCAATCAGAATTTCTCCTTATGTTCCTATCAGACAAAAGAATGTTCCAAGGAAATTCGTTCAAAAATGGATTCCTACTGGAAGATTGTTTAGTCCTGATGGTTCCAACTGTAAATTGAGAACCTAATCTCCTGCTTCTGTGCGTAATGCTTCCGGACTAAAGCACAATGGCTATTTGATAGTGGATGCGGAAAGCACATGACAGAGATAAAGCAACTGGTCGACGATTACAAAGCTTGCAACACAGGACCAGATATCAGATTTGTTGGAGGAGAATTAAATCCCTCTCTGGGATTTGGCAACGTCAAATTGGGAACATTAACAATCACTGACGTATTACATGTTAAGGATTTGAAATATAATCTATTTAGCATGAGCCAGTTTGCAGACAAAGGTTTGACTGTAAAATTCAAAGCAAAATACTGCAAACTAATTGACAATGAGTTAAAGCAGACAGTCTTGGTTGCTCGGCGGAAAGGCAGTCTTTATGTTGCCGATTGGGCATCTGCCACAACTGAAGAATGTCTCATGGTGAGTCAATCTGGTCACACAGAAGAGCACTGGTTATGGCACAAAAGAATGAGTCACTTGAATTTCAAAACTCTGAACAAACTTGCCAAGAAAGAATTAGTGGTTGGCCTTCCCAAAACATCTTTCAGAAAGGATGGTATCTGTTCTGCATGTCAGATGGGGAAACAATCCAAAATCTCTTTCAAGTCCAAAACTAGACACTCTAGTGTTAGACCACTGCAACTACTACATATGGATCTTTTTGAATCATCTGTAACTAGTTATGCAGGAAAGAAATATGGTCTGGTTGTTGTAGATGACTTCTCAAGATTCACTTGGGTTGTCTTTCTGAAACACAAATCTGATGCCAGGGTGGAGATACCAAACTTGCTGAAAAAGCTTGAAGTCATGAAAAATGACAAGGTATCTGCAATCAGAACAGACCATGGTACTGAGTTTGTCAACCAGTACATAAAGGAGTTTTGTACCTGCAAAGGTATACAACACCAACTTTCCTCTGTAAGAACACCTCAACAAAATGGTGTTGCAGAAAGGAAAAACAGAACCCTTAAAGAAGCTGCAAGGACGATGCTAGCTGACACTGAAATAAGTGAAGTTTATTGGGTTGAAGCTGTAAACACAGCCTGCTACACTCAGAACATATGTTTGATAAACAAACACCATGACAAGACCCCTTATGAAATCTTGGTTGGTAGACCCCCTAATATCAAACATCTGAGAGTATTTGGTTGTAGATGTTTTGTTCTAAACAATGGAAAAGATTATCTGAGAACATTTCAACCAAAGGCAGATGAAGGTGTATTTCTTGGTTATTCCACGAATAGAAAAGCCTACAGAATTTACAACAAAAGAACAAAGAAAATTGAAGAATCAGTTCATGTTGTATTCTATGAAGGAAGTAAGAAAACACCTCCTAATGATGAACTCTCAGAAAGGTTCAAAGAATTAATGTTGAGGGATTCTGAAGAAGAATCCTCAGAAAGGAGAAACATCATTACAGAAAGTTAGGATGACTCTGACGTGGAAAAGCTTGATATGCCTAGTAACAACAAGATGACTCACAAACATGATGAAGAATTTCCTATGAAACTTCCAGAAATGGAAACTGAAGATATTCATCATGAAGCTATCTCTAGAAATAATCTCTCTGAAAAACATGTTCCAGATAGCTCAAACACTGAACAAGTGTCAGACATTAATTGCCCTTCTGAGGAGCAAAATGTCTTAGATACTGAAAAAGTATCAAATCAAAATCCCAGTGATTCACATTCAAATCATTTGGATATTGATCCTACTAGCACTAAACCTATGATGAGATGGATCAAGGATCATCCTGCAAAAGATGTGATTGGACCAATTAATCAAGGTGTTAGGACTAGGAGAGCAATAGCTGAAAATGCTAATTCTCTCTTTGGATGTTTCATCTCAAATATTGAACCTAAAAATATAGAAGAAGCATTAGGAGACCAAGACTGGATCTCTGCAATGCAAGAAGAGTTGGATCAATTTGAGAGAAACAAAGTCTGGAAACTAGTTCCATTTGTGGAAGGAATATCTGTGATTGGAACTAAATGGGTTTTCAGAAACAAAATGAATGAATCTGGTGAAATAACCAGAAACAAAGCAAGATTGGTTGCCAAGGGATTTACTCAGACTGAAGGCTTAGATTTTGATGAGTCATATGCACCAGTTGCCATATTGGATGCAATAAGACTCTTTCTAGCCTTTGCAGCTCATAAAGATTTTAAAGTTTATCAGATGGATGTCAAAAGTGCATTCTTGAACGGTGAACTTGCAGAAGAAGTTTATGTTGAGCAACCACCTGGCTTTGAAGTTTCCTCAGAAAGTAGAATGGTCTATAAACTACAGAAAGCTCTATATGGACTGAAACAGGCTCCAAGAGCATGGTATGACACTTTGGCCAAATACCTTCTGGAAAGTGGTTTCAAGAAAGGTGAAGTTGATAAAACTTTATTTACCTTAAATCATGATGGGAAACTACTCTTAGTTCAAGTATATGTTAATGACATCATATTTGGATCTAAGGACAAGCAACTTTGTAATGACTTTGCAAATCTCATGAAAAGTAAGTTTGAGATGAGCATGATGGGAGAAATGAATTATTTTCTAGGATTGCAAGTCAAGCAACTCAATGATGGAATATTCATTAGTCAAACAAAGTATGCAAAAGATATGCTCACAAAATTCAATCTTAAGCCTTCTGAAAAGAATGCTAAGATACCTATGAGCATTGGAACCAAAATGACCTATACTGAATCAGATAAGAGTGTTGAAGAACATAAGTATAGGAAATTGATAGGTTCACTACTTTACCTCACTGCAAGTAGACCTGATATTCAATACGCCGTTGGAGTGTGTGCTAGATTTCAGACAAATCCGATGCAAACACACTACAACATTGCTATGAAAATATTAAGACATGTAAAAGGTACAGTAGATGTAGGATTGTGGTATCCTAAAGAAAGCGGATTGAGTTTAGGGTACTCGATCACGATTATGCCGGATCACGCTGATAGGAAAAGCACCTCGTGAACTTGTCGGTTTACGGGTACTAGACTTATCTCGTGGTTTAGCAAGAAGCAAAACTCAATTGCAACTTCTACCACAGAGGCTGAATATATTGCTGCTGGTTGTTGTGCAACACAAATTCTGTGGATACAACAACAACTTAAAGACTATGGACTCGATGAGAAGAAAACTCCCATTTTCTGTGACAACACAAGTGCTATTGCGATTACACAGAATCCTAAATTTCATGCCATAACAAAGCATATTGATGTTAGACATCACTTCATCAGAGACCATGTTGAAAAAGGCAATATAGAGATACTCAAGATTGGCACTGAAGACCAACTTGCAGATATCTTCACTAAGCCACTACAAGAAAGTAGATTCTTAGCCTTAAGACATAGTCTTGGACTAATGGAACTACCAATGAACTGAAAAAGTTCAGGAATCTGGAACGGGCATCCAGAGAAGAGAAAAGAGAAATCTGGAACGGGTATCCAGAAGTCAAAAAGGCTAAAGAGCAAAATGACAACTTAAGATCTCTGAGACGGGAACTCAGATATCTGAATCACTCTATAAACGGGGAACACAAAGGAGAATAGTACAACTATCTGCAGTCAACTACTTTCTTGAAATTCGCATTATTTCTATCTTGATGAAAAACTTGGAAAAATCCTAAGTATAAGACAGATTCAGATGCAAACAGTGTTCTTGGTCATACAAAAACGTGATTCAGATAGCTAATAGACAAAATTCATTAAATGGGCACAATTACACTTGTTGATTGTGATCATTGCTGAAGAAGCAATGGTGACCCTTGATGAAATTAAGCGTTTGATCTATACGGTGGAAATTAATTCACAGTAAATAGTGGACTGTAAAAATTCTGACAAAGCCCACTTTGCATTTAATGCCGAACTAGCTTTTGCTCACGCCTGCTTGCAAATCACAGATACGTACACACAAAATCAATTTGTATGTATTTGCCTGATGAGATTCTATTGCTATGTATATAGGATTTTGGCAAAAGAAATCACTTTCGCCTAATCCGAAATTCCGACTTACACAAAAATAGCAAAACCTTCTCTTGATTCTCTGCAAACCTTCTACAATCTCTGCAAATCAAGATTAAGTTTTTCTGCAAAGAATTACTGAATCAAATCTCTTTCAAACACCAATCCAAATTCCCTACACTATATAAAGAGATGGCCCCAAAGAATTCTTCCACACAGAAATCTCAATCCTCTGGTACTGCTGAAAAGCAAGCACCAGAGTTGGTTATTGTGAACAACCGACTGGTAGGAGATTTTAATCCTGACCATTGGACTTCAAATCACAGAATGATTTGGGGTGGTGCCATGGTTGAGGAATACCTCACGGCTGCAATAGAGAACCAAGCCGACAGAAAGCTGATTCTTGACATGCTTGAAAAGGCACAAATCAAGGGTTTTCTATCTGCTCGCCCAAGTGGAATTTCATCACTCGATGTGTTGGAATTCTACAACAACTCCAGGATAATTTCCTGTGTTTCTGAAGGCACTGCAATAGTGTCTGTCAAAACCTCAGTCCAAGGAAAGGAAATCCTTCTGGACTTAACAACTTTCTGTAAGTTGTTTGAGTTTCAAAATCTTGGAAAGGATTTTGAAATAAACACCAAGGATGATGATCTCCTTGAAGGTGTTAAACACTTGTACAGTGGCGTGTGTGATCTTGAAAAATCAGATACACCCACTGAGTTCAAGCTTGCTGACATCCGAACCAGACATCTGATGGTTCACTGGGATGTATTGGCTTGCATTCTTCACAGATGCTTTGATGGTCTACAAGGAGGTGCTGACCAGATAAGCCAAGAACGATGGATCATGATGTTCTTGCTGAATCAACAAGACAAAAGGCTGGAAAACCCTTTTAACTGGGGAAAGTACGCCTTCATGAAGTTTGTGAAGAAGATTCAAGGCTTCGAGCCTAAGATCGCCAAAGGACTAGCTGAGCCAAAGGCCACGATGGCTATGGTGCGAAGATATGCTACTTTGGAAAAGCTTGGCATTGAGCTCGGAGAGATTTGAAATCGCCAACAAGAACTCTACTCTACAAATATGAGTATACGAACATGATGAAAAAGGTTACTGGGTCTCAGAAAGGTTCTAAGAAGCGAAAGTCTGAAAAGGTATCTGAAGAAAAGGTTGCGACCAAGAAGCCCAGAACTTCAAGAAAGAAGTCTGTTGGCAAATCAGAAGACACACCCATAGAGGTTGTCGATTACCAGATATCTGCAGCCATTGCCGATGAATAAATTTATACAGATGAACTCATCAATGCTGCAAAAGAGTTATCAACTACTGAACAAGTAGACTCAGCAAGAGAAAGTGCTTTCAGAAATGTGAAGACTATTACAGATTGCCTTGCTGATGAACTCATAAATGCTGCCAAAAGTGGTGAAAAACACCAAGCCCTATCTGCAGAAACCGCAGGAATTATGGACCAATCAGTTCCTAATGCTGATGAGAGCTCTGACGATGAAGATGATGAACTAGTCATCTCTCAAGTCCTAGAAAGAACAAAGAGGGCTAAGGTTACTGTAACAGTAACTGGTGATGAGGTTTCTGAAGAAGAACCTACACCTCAGGTTGCTGAACAAGCACCTATAGCAAAGGTTGTTGGTGCAAACACATCATCAGGGAACGTTTCTTACGCACAACTTCAAGATGCCCTGATGAGTGGTAATTTAGTGCTGGCAGATGCTGATGAAAATGCCACATCTAAAAATCTGGAAGAACACTCTACTGACCGATCCTCTACTTCCAGACAACCACAACAACCACAACAGCCACAAGTGGTTGATGAAATGGTAAATGAACTCCATTTCGACTTACCAGCAATGCAAGATATCTTTGAAGAAAATCTGAAAAGAGCAGTTCCCAACTCAATGAGAGGGATCAAACCGAGACATCTACTCGTAATGATCAACCGGGGAGGCAACTGAGTTACACTCGGGAAAGGTGTGAAGTACCTAAAACTTCAAACAAAGAAGTCAGATCTTTGAACAAGAAGACCAAAGTATAAAAGGGTCACAAGTTCCGGAGACCAATCAGCCTGGCAATGCTCAGGTAGCTGAATGGTTTAACTCCTACCTTGTGAAAAATTTTATGCTTGTATATCTTGTTACTTATATAAAAATTCTTTGTTACAGGCTGAGTTAGAAACACAGAAACAAGAGGAAGCTGGAAAGCTTGCCTCAGAAACTGAGAAGGAGGTTACCCCAACCTCGCCTCTTAAGAAATCTGATCCTATACCACAGGTGATAATTGATTCTTAAGATAACACTTTTCAGTCATTTGTCTATGTGCTTAATCATTTAAAGTAAATGTTTCTAACAGTCTCCAACTGAGAAAGAGGAAGATAAGGCAGAAATGCCAGAGACGAACCCAGAGACCGACAAGGTTTCTGAAGAACACATCATTGAGCCTTCTAGCATGAAGGTACATGAAAAATCAGTGATAAGTATTCTTCATCATGGGTTATCTTAAACTTCTTCTAAATTATTCAATACTTTCTACTTACAGGCTCATTCAGAAGTAGAAATGCAAAGGGAAAAAGTTGCGACATCCCCTGCATCAATGGAAATTGATGAAGCTCCCAAGGCAACATCACATTGTTTCTGAGAAAAATGACTCTGAGCTTCCTATTGAGGAAGTAAGTCCAAAACTCAGAACTCATTAAAGCATTTTTGCACAAATTCTTTCAAATAATTTCCTAAGTATTGTATTAATCTTAATTCTCAGGTTCAAGAAAGAAAGGTTGATGAGGACCAGACTTCCAAGTCTCCACCTCACAACAAGATATCTGAGACACCAATTGTCTCAAGAGTAAGTCTCTGAGCCTGAAGTACTTACTCAGGTAACTCAGAAACTAAACTACACTTCTATTCAGATATCTACAAAAGTTTTGAAGCTCACTCAAAACTCTTTCTTTCAGGCTCAAACAAGTGCAAAGCAGGCTCCCAATGATGAGAAAAGGGACCTACTTCCCTTCTTCAAAGCTCACACCCTGCCAAAGCATATTCAATGCTTCAAGAAATGGCAAAGGTTAAGGTGCTCTGATCTCTCTGAAATATTGAGAATCACAGATCAACCAACCAGACGAGCACGAGCTCTTGACTTGGAGACGTATATCCATGCAATTTTCCCTACCGAACAGTACACAGTTGCGACTCTATTGCATAAGGATTTCTCCAGAGAAGTGGCGCACAGTTTGATACAAGCCTTTGAACAGGCAGATGGTCAGACAAGATTACAGATGGCATTCAAGCCGCTTCGACTGCATCGCAATTTATACCTTCTGAACAAGAAGAGGTTAATGGGCAGAAGATCACTATTCCTGAAGTGATCAATCTTGTATCTGAAGATGATGAGGAGGAAGAGATAAACGAAAACGACTTCGATGAACCTCCCACTGACCATCACCAAAAGGATGACACAGACAAAAAGGATGATGATGATGCCCCTGCACCAAGGACCAGAGGAATTTCACAATGAAATCATGCCTCAACTGTTGAAAAGCAAACTGAGAGGAAAGCACAGAAATCTCCGTCTCCATCTCCTCAAAAGTCAACTCATCCATCTTCCCAACAAAAGGCTGTTACTGAACAAGTAGTTGAGGATTCTGAGGAAATCGCTCAGAAATTGTTGAATACTCAATCCAGAACTGCTCAACTCAGACAATTGTTGGAAGAAGAACAACAGCTCCATCTTCAACTGGAAGACCAGATAGCTAAATCCAGAGACAAGCTTGACCAACTACAAGATCAATATCTGCAAGAGATGATTTCTTACTCTGAGGTTAAAGAGCTACAGGATGCTGTAAATGCCATCACCAAAGAACTCGATACTGAAGAAGTATATGAAATTAAGCATGATGCTAAGGCTGCATCATCTTCAAAAGAAGTACCATCCTCCTCCCAAAAAGGGAAGAAACCAATCTCTGAGATGGTTGCTGGACTCGACACAATCGATGAGAATGTCCAAGAGGATGAAGATCACTGGGCTGATTACTCAGATGATGAAGAAGACAAGACTTTGGCAGAGCACCGCAATGAACATCTAGCGGTCTCACACTTGAAAAGGAAACTGATCGCTCCTGAAACTTTCAGCAAACTGCCAAATGTCCACTCCCATGAATACATGAACAGATACCAAGTACTGGCTCATCTGAAAAAGGAGATGTCTTCACGGAACAAGGAAGTAATTGCCTCCGTCCCCTCTGAAATGAAAAAGTTCACTGAGCTCATCACTCAGAGAACAACTAGCATAGTCATTGCTCAGAAAGATCTGGGAATGATAAGGGACGATGATGCGTCTTTAGCTGAAAAAGCTTTCCAAGAGGCAAGTTACACTGCTGGAAAAGCATATGCCATCCTAGGCCCATTGGCAGAGCTCACTGATAAGGACAATGGACTTATCAAGCAAAATCAGGAGCTCAAAGCCGAACTTCAGAAGTTGGTCACTGCTTACAATTATTTGCAAGGGCATTTTAACTCTCTCTCAGATTCTTTTATGAGATTGAGTCAGCCAACAATGACTAAGGGGGAAAGAGTGTACAAATCTGGACCTCAAAGTCAGGGGGAATGGGAAGAAGGAGAAGAAAACAAGAAGAAATCTGAGTCAAAGGCTCGAGAGGAAGAAGAAACATGAAAACTTCCCACCACCACTGTCGAATCAATGAACCCTCCTCAAGCCAAGTTGCTTTGCAAATAGTAGTCGCTTCCTTAAACCCATCAAGGAACTACAATGATAACAAGGGCCATGGCACAGAAACCTCCAAGGAGTACCAAGGCTCCAAGGAGAAGACAGGTTAAAGGGATTGATGAATCTTCTGAAGAAAAAGAAGAAGGCCAAATCAAGTCCCTGGGCAATGAAGAAGGCTGTAAAACTCTCACAAGATTTAATCTTGATGATGATGAGGAAACTGATGAAGATGAAGCTCCGTCACGTAAAAAGGAAAATTGAAAGCCTAATCGAGCCCATAGCAGAAAGCCCTAGCGCCTAAAACACCCTCTGGAAATACCAAGTCTATCCAGGTAGTTCTTCAAGCAACAACCCCAAAGAGAATTCAAGATGAGAAGGAACAGATTGAGAGCTGAGCAAAGACAAAGTCAACTTCCACTCAGGCCAGAAGAAGCCAAAATAGAGTATGTGAAGAATGACAATGATTCCTCCGTCTACAGGTGCATCAATCAGAAAAATGGCTATTGGATTCTGGAACTTAAGCATCTACTGGTAAATTCAAGATTTCCAGAACCAATCCATAAACAACTTATGGCATGGAGAAAAGATAAGCCAACCTTGATCAACACCAATCACATTAAAGCCTGGTTGGATTTTGAAGTTGTCAAGAGAATTGAAGCCATGAGAAAGGACCTCTCTGATGAATGTCCATATGGAAAGCCAGATGATGTGCACATTATCAATATCACAGAACAGCACAAGAGCAAGACTCTCTGGAACCCTATGAGTCGTTCTATCTAATCAAGATCAATACAAGGGTGACATCAGATATCTGAGGATTATCTACGAATACTTCAAGCTTTCAGATATCAGAATAGAGCATGCCTGGAAGTGGGGAAAGTATCTGTGGGTCAAACATTTTGTCAAGAAAAATCCTACCAAAACCTACAAAGAGGTCTGTGGATTTGCCAGAGACACTGAGATGCTTGTCAGAACACTTCTCTATGATTATTCTGATGACATCAAAAGGTTTGGAGATAGGAAATTTACAGACTGATCCATAGAACTACTGTTGAAGACTTGAAGAGTTGAAGACTAGTCTATTAGGATGTTTACTTGGAGCTTGGCTACTCCTGTTGTCCTAATTTACTATGTATTTTTGTTGTATTTTTGCTGACTGAGCTAAACTTGTTTTATGTACTAAAGTTATCTGTAATCTTTCACTGTAACTTTTCTGATGAACTTACTCTCAGATAGTATTCTATAAAAGATAACTTGTCAGCAAAGATCACACCTTGTGATTTGGTTGATGTTTACTTTCTGCACTTAATTGAATGAATTGAAAAATCTTAAGAAATGATTAAGTGTTGGATTGTTCACTCATCCATATTTGTAATAGGTCAGATAGTCATCGTTGACTGATCAAAAAGGGGGAAATTTGTTAGGAAATTTGTTAGATATTTTGTTAGAAATATCTGTTTAGATTTTGATCAGCAACATGATGACTTATCTTAGTCTCAGAAAGGTGATTAGTACTCTTGGTTCACTTGAACATTGTAAAAGAGGAAACCCACTAAGTATGATAGTCTAGCTAATCTTGTATAGGATGTTAGGTCTCAAAATGTAATCTTTATTTTATGAAGAGAAGACCAAGAAGAAGACATCCAAGCAGAACAAGTTCAACGACATTGAAGATTTGAAGACTGCACAAGATTACTGGAACAATTTTACAGATACCTTGGCCAGATATCTTGAAGACACGAATAGTTTTAAACAAACTGTGTCACAATAGATATCTGAGAAATAAAAGGTCTATCTAAAAACAAGGAAAGTGTCCACAGATATCTATTCTCAGATACCTTGAGCTTTAACCACATTTCTGAAAAAGAAATATATATATTGCAAACAAAGTTGTTTCAATAAATGTGGTATCTGAAGTTAAAGATAAGAACGTGCAAAGAAATCAGAGAAATCTGATCAAGGTTGTCTCTGATACAAAGCATAGTTCCGTTGGCACTACAGGACAAAAGTATAGTACAATGCATTAAATGCACGACGAGATGTTCGAACAAAAGCAACGGTAGCTTCAAGAAGAAGACAAACTACAAGATTACACAGATATTAATAGTTTGATTTTGATTTAAGCCTAACGGATACTATTCAAACGGCACTCAAATTCATCTATAAATATCAACACTTAGACTGCTTGAGAAGACACACACAGAACGCTGAAACACAGAACTTACTGAACACATATCTTAATCACTCAAGCAAACTACTTACTCTCAAGCTTTCTGTTGCGACCAAAGCTCTTGATCTTGAGTAACACTGAAGTTCTAAGTGTCCTGATCCTAAACAAGCACTGCTATCTGTGAAAGAGTTGAATTGAAAGATCAAGTATCTGAGATTCATTCTCTAGAACATTTATCTAAGACTTGGTCAAGAAAAGAACAAGATACCATACATTGAAAAGTGTATTAAGTATACTTGATTCACGAGCTATCTCGATTAAGCGAAAAGTTATTAAAGAAGCTCATCGACAACTCAAACCAAACCAACACCATCAACGGGCGTGAGTATGGAAGTACTTAGTTTGAGAAACTAAGGAATAACTCCAAGGTTATTGAGCAGGAAGTACTTAGCTGGGAAGCTAGGAATAGCTCAAAAGGTTTCGAGTACAGAAGTACTTGGTGTGGAAAGCCGGAGAACAACTCAGGGGGAACATTTGGTTGGGAACCATTTGTTTAAGGAATCTTAGAATAGGATTTTTGTAAGGTGACCTCAATTATCTATTCTAGTGAATTCTAGGTCTTTGGAAGACCGAAGTGGATTAGTTGGAGGATTACGCCACCTCCAGATACCACTATACTTGTTGTGTTATTTACTTTTCTGTACTTACATTTCAGCAACACACACACACTTTAACTGTTTCTGCACTTATCTATCTTAAGTCTTCCGCGCTCTGAATCTAAGTATCAGATATCTACACAGATATCTGAGAAATAGTTTTTATCGACAAAAGTTTTAAAAGACTATTCACCCCCCCCCCCTGTAGTATTTTACTTTGCCGTTATCTGGACCAACATAGTTGAAATTGTTGTGTTTGCAAATGATTATAAAAAAGTGATTTATATGCTTTTCTACCTCATGTGTTTGATTCTCTAAAATTAAGTAGGTAAACTGATTAGGCTCAAAACATTAAAGGATAATTAAAACAATAAAAAATTATAAAATGTTAAAAGAAACGCAAAATAAAATAATTTATTGTAAATTAATTATTTAATTATGATATTAGTGTCTAGGCCACAAAAACACAACGCTTTACACTTACAATCATCCTTTTTAAAATTTAAATAAAATAAAGCCAAAAACAATTTATGTTACAATCACTAGTTCACCACCATATAGCACACTTTTCGCAGTAACTTTGTTGAAATCATCTCGTTAATGCTATGTAACCAAAGTTAATATTCACCTTTTGGTATAACTCATATATCTTACACTTTTAGGTGTTTCCTATGATTTATTACATTACCAATATCAAATATGAAAGTTTCCAACACATACCAACTAATTAAAATTGTTTACATATTTTTGCCAATTAAAATGATTTAGTTTCTCATATATTATTATTTATCTTAATTTTTCACTGAATTTGTGCAAATATGATGTATATAATTAAATTAAAATTGTCATTCCTTATTATTGCTCTTTATTGAATGTTTTTTATTTATCAAAACATAAGGCAAAACTCATTTCCTTAACTCATTTGGCTAGTTAACTTCATTGACCATCATCAATTTTCTCACACAAATGGTAGGAAGAAGGATGCATGCATATATATGTAATATTTTGGTGAAGCTATGAATTTGATTAGTATAATGGATGGATGTAATATTTGTACTATAACATATGTACGTGTGATGTTGGAATTTAGTACATTATATATCAAAAATCTTTTACTTAATTTGGAAGATATCGACTATCTATATGAAGTTATGAACAACTTAATTGTAACATGGATTACTAATTAGAGAAAATTTTATTTTACACTAAAACCTTTTGGGCCAATTTGAATTTACATCACAACCCTTTTTTTCTTTGAGTCGACACTAAAACCTTTGTCAAAATTTTGACCCAACACAAAGGTTTAACGGCTGTTAAGTCTCCGTTAGCCATATTTTCAAATTACACCAAAACCTTTGCAAAAATTTGCACTCGCTACGGAAACCTCTGCAAGAACTTGCACTCGCTACCGAAACCTTTTCCTATATTGAAAAAGTTCATAATTATGGTTAAGTTTGTATGATATTGCAAATGGTTATGTTTGCGGGAAAGAGGGTCTTTGTAGAGTATTTAATTACAATTTTGGTTTAAAGGGGGGTTTGAGGTCAAGGATGAGTTATGTTTTTTTCTCTATTTGTAGATGCCACTTTTTCTTTCTTGTTTGTACACGTATGTAATTTAGCATGTATAGTAAGATGCTAGCCTAGTTGTAGTAAGATCACCTGGTCTTTTTTACTCGATGCATGCATTGATCATGGATCATCTATTTATGCTAATCTAATTTATATATTGTTTTAGTTGTTCTCGCTCCATTTGCATGGTTGATATATATTTTGTGCAATTGTTAACAAATCTGATAGATTGACGATAATTGTTTGATTGTTATTTGGATTCTCCAATAACTTACTTTGTATATGCAAAAGTTATTGATAATTAGATTTGTGAGAAACGTTCTTTTCTATGTTATAGTAATAGTTTTGAAAATGTTATGGCAGTGACTGTTGATGATATATATGAAGCACAAAAAGTAAGACCATTATTTGTGACATGGTAGTTTAGATTAGTTATTATACTGTGCTTTGGACTTTGAATCACCAATTTGTTTTAGAGAGACTCTATTATTTGTCAAAAACACTTTTTTAATTTTTAATAACAAAATGTCAGAAAAGGTGTCTGAAATTTAATTTGGACTTGCTAGCTACACCTTTGACTAGTCCATTTATGATAAACATGATTAAGGTATGTTACTATACACACTTAATTACATGTATGTAACAAACAGAAAAATTTAGATGTCCAAATAGAACGAAAAAGACCCATCCATTACCTCAAACTCCTGTACATGCTTACCACAAAGACCTCTCAATCGCGAAAATAACCATTCACAATATCATGTAAACTTAACCATAATTATGAACATTTTCATTATAGGAAAAGATTTCGATAGTGAGTACAAGTTCTTGCAAAGGTTTCGGTAGCGAGTGCAAATTTTTGCAAAGGTTTTAGCGTAATTTGAAAATATGGCTAACGGAGACTTAACAGCCGTTAAACCTTTGTGTTGCGTCAAAATTTTGACAAAGGTTTTAGTGTCGACTCAAAGAAAAAAAAGGTTGTGGTGTAAATTCAAATTGGCCCAAAAGGTTTTAGTGTAAAATAAAATTTTTCCTATTAATTAATTTAGACATACTGTATACTAATTCTGGGCATATTTAAGGCAATAAGTTAATTAGATTTTTACGTTTGAGAGTTGAGATGGACCAAATAAGCATAATTAAATAAAATGAACCAATCACATTCAAGGAATTTGACATACTGGAAAAGTATGGACCAATCACAACATAGAAATTTGTTAAATAATTAATTGATGTGGACAATTTATAATGGCTCAAATCATTTTTTGTTTAATGTATTATATAAATATAAATCTTGATTCCATTGGTCTGGTGGCAATCTTTATATAACAATGAAACTTATCAAAAGAGGAACATAACACATAAAATGTGGTAAAAAATATATATACTGCACCTATGAAGTGGTGACAGGATCCTATAATGTTGCAATGTAGCAGGACAATGATTGTGTTAGGTTGTGCATACGTGTACTGAAATTCGGTACCCAAATATCCAACACCACTCACTAAAATTCCATTGATATTATTTCGGATTTTTCATTCATAGAATTTGGTTCACTAGTTTTGAACTTTGCAGTACTACATGATACTATCATTTTTATTGCTCTGGTCACCTCAACTGATGAAACGGAATCGACAAGAGATATATTTGTGCACATAAAGGAATGAACACTTAATTTTGATAACCAATAAGCAGTAGCGCTTCAACTTTTTGCTGCACTGAAACTGTGAATGAAGAATGATTTTGAGTGAAATTGAAAAGATGACTTAGAATTTATGTGTTCCATTCTCATTCACAAGGTCTATAAAAATTAGTTGAACAAGTATTTCCCTCATTGATTGCGTGCCAAGTGGTTTGATGACTAATTTATGAAGTTAACACATGTCATTTTTTACATACTTTGTGATAGCTCGTCTTAACTCAAAGGATACCAGTTGAAGAAGAAAACAAAATCTTCTTAGCCGTCAACCCAATGGACGACAAGGGTTGAGTATATGGATTGGGGAGTTTCGGCCCTGCACTGGCTGGTCCTAGCTCTTCAGCATCCCAGCCATCCAGAGCACCTGTTTTCACACTGGAGCAGGTCCAGGAGTTGTTGCAACAAAAGATCGATCCTTTGCAGGAGGAGTTAGCTAAAACCCAGGAAGATTATCGGCAACTCCAGGAGTCCCAAGAGGCGATGATGCAGCGGATGGAGGAATTCAACAGACGGCTCGCCATGTACCCACCACCACCGCCTCCCGATAGTTAGTTTGGACTTGTGTTTTACTGCCACTTGATACTTTATTTAATCTTCTGTGTGGATATTTAATGTTGAATATGGATAATTTGTATTCGTCGAACCCTTTCTATTAATTAATACAATTTAATTATTTTGAATTTATTATCGTAGATTATATTTGTGAAACAGGTGAAATATGAAAACAGGCATCAAAATTTAAAAAAAATAATAATAATCTGCAAATTTAGAGACGGATAAATTATCCGTCTCTAAATCTGAATTTTATTTATTAAAAAAAAAGATTATCCATCGCTAAATTCGTCGCTATTTAGCGACGGATAATTTATCCGTCTAAAAAATGCACAGACTTATGGGTTTTAAAAAAAAAACCTTATTAGCGACGGATACTTATCCGTCATAAAAAGGGCAATGACGGTCAACAAATTTATCCGTCACTAACCGTCGCTAAATTAGAGACGGATAAATTATCCGTCTCTAAAAAGCTTGTGACGCCACTTTTGGAGACATCACAATTATCCGTCGCTACGGATTTAGCGATGAATAAACAGCAGATTTTTTGTAGTGCCCGTACCCGTCCCGCGCCCACCCCTATCAGGGCTGGCCCAAGATAGAAGTTACCAGGGTCGAAAATGGACCCAAAGGTGCTTCTAAGAAGATTCAATTTGACAGGTTTGGACAAACATACATTCCTATGCTCAACACTAAAAGCTAGACTATTATATTCAATTTGATTAATTCGTCTTTAATCGTTCAATCCGTCCTATGTAGGACTTAATTTATAGTCAACATTACTTAAATGTTAATTTTGTTACATGAATGCCTAAATCATAGCTAACCAACTAGCTAATTTGATAAGTTACATCAGATACATTACGTAGAATATTAAGGAAAATAAACTACCTGATCTTCTTTCACATATTGTACATAGAAAATTAGTCTAATTTACTAAATGCTTCCATTAAAATTGGATTAGCTTACGACCTCACAATTTGAACTACTAGAAAATTAGTTTAATTTAAATTACTTTCGATTTTCAATCTAATCTTTTACTTATGCGTTTGCTCATATATATGTAAGTCTTCTTTCATTTGAAAACAATCTAATTTATCAATTAAATTTGAAACTTCTTGACATGAAACTTGTGTACACTACGCTATCATCGTCCAGATTATCTCCCCGCTGCTTCTTGTCTAATTTACGCAAAGATTTTGCCAACAACTAAAATATCCAATATTATATGCGACTTAGATCTGGAAGCTCGAAAAGAGCTTCCATGGAAGCTTCGGACAATTAGAAAAAAGCTTGCTTTACTTTACCGGAGTTCCGGTGACTCCTGGTGGCGGCGGTGGTGTCCAAGAAAGAATAACTATTTTGTTTAAAATGTAAATTGACTATTTTGGAGGGGTGAATTTTGTAAATTTATGTAATTTGTATTTTTAAAATTGTTTAAATTATTTAAATTGTTAACAAATTAATTTTAATGTTAAAATTATGTCATTTATTCTATTTTAAAATATGTACTAATATTAATACATTTTGATGCAGTACTACAATTAGCCAATTCCAACTTTCATTCAACACGCCAATTCATCATCTTTAGGCTTTCATTTTGTTTTCTGCAAATGCTGATTAGGTGGGAGAAGCACCCAACGAAGGGAAAGCCTATTTGTTTTATGATTTTTACGTAATTAATAATTGGACACGTGAATCGTAGTTGGGAGAATATTCATGAGCTAAATGAAGGAAAACAAGAGGTATCAAATAGTACATAATGTCCATATACAACAACTATGAATGTTTTTGGCCGTTGGGTTTCTATTCAAGATTCTTTGGCACCAAGTGCTAGCTAGGAACCTCCACCATAAAAATATAATATAATTAAATAAAATCATCTCCCAACCCCAATCACATATAGTATAATATGCTTTTAATTTTTATAACTGACTTTTGACATGCGACTAAAATTTAAAAGAAAATCTGATAGAAAATATATAAATTTTTTCCTAATTCAAAATTTTAACTATATAACAAACACTACATAAAAGTAATAACATTGTAATGAACCTGACCACTAATCGATCAAGATACGATTTTTTGTGCCACCGTGGTTACGAATGACATGCGCCACACACAACACCCTTTGTCCTATACGGATTTACTTTTGAATCACTCAAAAGTACTCCTACTAACTGATGCAGTATCTTGAGTATTACAGATATAGTATTATGGGTGATGTTAAATTGAGAGCAATCGTGTTTATATCAGAAAAGATTATTTCTTAATTTTTTTAAATCTTTACTAAAGTAAACGTGATTGCTCTCAATATAACAAATTGTGCTATCGATTTAACACCATTATTGTTATTTGAATTTTTATTTTATCACATCAAGTAGGAACTATCTTGCCTTTGGCATAAGTTTCGAGGAAATCGTCTGAATTCCTTCTGTTTACATAACCAGAGTCCAGACCAGACAACAAATTATCACTTGAAATGCAACATGCCAAACATCTATCTTCGACTGACGTTAATGAATGTGAATTACAGTTGTTTTAGATCTTGTTAAATTTATAAAATAATAGCTTAATTAATTTCCACCGATCCTTTTCCACGTCTAGTTAATTAGAGTATAAGTTGAGCACACCATCCGAAAGAAAGTAAGGAGATAGATAATAACCAGTGTAATTAATACAGTATTAACCGTTCCATCATAATGAAACTATTAATTACTGTACTAATTATAATAAGAAAGTACTGTGTGGGATATATATATAGCTCAATGTCACCCACTCGAAGTTTAAGCAAGTTGATTCAAATAGTTTAGTTACTTTAGCAATGATGATTATGATAAAAATAGTACTAGTACACTAGTAATGATCTGTAGAATGTCCAGCGATTACACTATTAATCAACAGCATTAGCGAATAGCCATCCACAATAATTCAAGAAATGAATCTGCACCCTCCAGGCAAATTAATCAATTATTATTATAAGTATATGTGAAGGTAATTAGCAAGCATAAAATAGTACCATATCTTTTGATGGTGTATCCATCTAAAGAAATAATGGAGGTAGCACTAACATTACAAAACAATAGCGAGTACTAGTTCGGATTTTTGTGCTATTTCTGAGAAACCTTTCAACTTGATGTCTAAGTACAGCTCCTTTCATGTTGAAATCATAATCATGATAAGCTTTTTCGTTTACTTCTATCACGACAACCTTCTTTCTTTTTCAATTTTTTTCCTTTCTAATTGTAATAATGAATTTTACTTTTTTTATATACTTATTATTATTGGGGCCAATATATAGTGTAGTGGTAAATTAGTTGAGAGCCGTCCAATATGGGAGTGATTGACACCTTACTTTCCTGGCTAATTGCTGCTATGTACGCCATCCAATCAATCCATAAATGGGCTCAATTTTCACTTAGGATCATAAACCCTTTTGTCAACTCATTACTTAAACTAGATTACTGCTTCTAAACGTGATTACTGCATCTTTGGCGGCTTTCTTTGTCCTCTTCTTTCGCGGGTTTTTCGTGATTTGCCCGTGCGTACGTAAAAAGTAATTGTCTTTTTGTTCCTGTTTTTTTTTTCTCCTTAATCTTTCAAATTGTTTCTTATCGACAACGGCTAAGGCTGCGCGGCCCGCCCGCACAGAGCCTCGAAAATTTAGGGTCCCAATTTTTATAATAGTATTCTTATATACTATTTAGAAATTGACTGATGGTATAATATTTGGAAAAATCACTTTCTCAAAATTCAAGTCTGGTCTGCATTACCTTACTCATCGTCATGTTATTATTTAAACTATGATTATTTTTACTTTGTATTTTTTGAACTTCTTAATTTTCTTAGTAATAAGATTTTCTTCATATTAGTATTATTTTGCGGAGCCAATTATAGTATGCCGTGCCTTTTTTGTATTGTTTATTCACTTTAGATTTTTTTTCGAATCTAATTTACAAGTCAAGATGTACCGAATATGTGACGCCTCGATCGACAAGGCCTAGAATCCACATTGGGTCTCCAATCTCCATTCATTTTGGGTTTGGCATGGAATCGTAGCGTGGTTTGTACATTATCCGATATATATATATATATATATATATATATATATATATATATATATATATATATATATATATAAAACTCCCTCTCAACTCAATAAAAGATAAATATTTCAAATTTTACGTACGATAAACTTAAACGGATCAAACCATTTTAAAACCAATAAAATAACTCTACAAGATCTATAAATCCATAAATCTATTCCAAATACTCTTTTTCCGACTGAATTACAAAAAACCGCGATTATTTACTTGGCCCTGACGGTGTTTTGCCGAAGTTGGTAGCTGTAGCCTGTGGTTTAATTTGTTGTTGGAAGTACTCACTAAGTCACAATAAATTGGTTGTTAGTGATATAATTAATTAAGCACTTAAGGAAATTAATGAGTGATTATTGATTCCCAGTCACCGTCCCAATAAACCGTAAGCCCAATGGCTTTTTACATAATGGATTACAGCTCCCCCAAAAGACAAAATACTATACTAGCTAGTAGTATAATTCCATCTCATTACTCAAGTGAAGCCTCGAAATTCATTAAAAAACATTGATCATGGATAGCTTAAATGTCATTAGACCATCCACTATGGTAATTGAAATTTCAGTCGTGTGGCGGAGCGACCGCTACCACGACCGATGGTCGTCCACTGTGGAAGCGGTCGTGGGATTGGTGGCGGAATTTTTTTATTTCTTTAAAATTTTTTATTAGTAAGAATATTCAAATTTATAGAAGATTTGGAGTTGAAAATGGTGTTTTTTTATTTAAATCGAGCAGCAAAATTGAACAACATAAATCACTAATAAAAATAGTGAATTGTGAGATGTGAGGAAGTATGTCTTTACTGGTCTCTATTTATAGATCTCGAAAAAATATGACCGGTGGTATAATTTTTATATTTTTTAAATTCAAAATTCGAAAAAAAATCAAAAAGGAGTTAAAAAATGGGGCCAGCCTCAAAATGGTAACTCGTGAGGTCGCGCGGGGGCGACCGCCCCCCGACCAACACCACATTGGACGGTTTACAACTTTCAAATCTCAATGCAATTAAAACTTCACATAGGGTTGAGAAGATATCCTATCTTCTTGTTTACTGCACATAATTGTTTGTTTCATTCTTTTCTCTATTTATATGGTTCAATAATTTTAATTGGAAGTGGAGCCGAGGGCGTCAATTGCTTCTCATATATATTTCATTTCACAATAATTGGTTTTAGGCGTAATATAATTCATGTATACTATTGGTAATAAATGAATTGTAATAGTCGCTCAGTTTAACAAAACTAATAAGATATCTGATAGCTAGCCGATTAGCTAACTGATAAACTAGTCGATTTTTTAGTAAATGTTTAGTAAATTAATTAGCAAATAAATTAGTTGATTTACTAAATATAGTGTATATATATATATAAAAACAAATGCATGAACAACTGAACAAGTTTATCAGATTATCTACCAGTTAAACGTTTACGTTACATGCTTATTACGAGAATAAACCGATCGAGCTAATAAGCTAGTGCTAAACATAGTCTATGTACCAATCTCAGTAATATATGTTAAGTTGATTCAATTTTTTCCCTACTTCACAATTTAACTTTTCATTCCCTTTTTTGTTTATCCCACTCCCAACTTCACACACTTTATATTGAAACTCTATTTGCTAATGTACTCACTCTCTGTCATGCTTATATTTATTTCATTTTCTAAATTATTTTAATTATTTATATAGTTTACTCATAAAACTCGTACCAAACTCGAGACAGTAGAATTATTACCAAATGACACAGTAAGGATATTGCTTTATTCTCAGATACTTTATTCCAACTAATAGAATTACATCCCATCTAAAAGTTTAACTCAGAAAGAGCCAGTACCATTTATATTAATATCTAATACTCAAGACTCGTGGCCGATTTCAACCTCTTTGGGGAGGCCATTCCAGTAAAAATTTAATATGGGACGGAGATTATCTCCGTGGAAATTCGAACCCAAGTTGGACGTGAGCCAGAGGCTGTGATACCATAATAGAATTCCATCTCATCTAAAAGCTCGAAATTGTAGAGAAGTGTGTAATCTAGTCATTTATATGAGTATTAATATGAATGACTAGATTACACACCTCTCTACAAGTTCGAGCTTTTAGAGTGGTGTGTAATCTAGTCATTTATATTAATACTCCAATACTTCCTTACGTATTTTTACTAAAATACGTTTATTATATTATAGAGCACATTGAAGAGTAGGGATGTAGTGTTATACAAGGAAACTGAAAAATAAACTAAGAACTCTAAAGGCATAAGTGATAGTACTCCAAATGGAAAAGGACTTGGTGAGGTGAAGGCAAGGTATCCCACCGTAAGATGGATAAAATAGGAATTGTCCGACCCCTGCAGTTGCACATTAGGGATTTCACAGGATGTTTGACAGCTGTGCTGAGCACTTGAGGAGGTGACCGTCTACTTCACCTCTATATAGACGAATGGAACGACCGACTGCCTAACAAAGATGGAAAGTGCGCGTTTTGTAAATGTAGAGGGATCCAACGACTATAGTCTTTTGTCCCCTCCCCATATTATTAATGTATCATGTTGGCCTCTTTTACATCTTTGGGACACAAAGTCCTCTTGGTTAAAAACTTATTTGATTTTTTATTATAGTAGTACTGTTAGTCGCCTAGTCAACTATCTCATACTTTGTAATGCTCAATTAAATGTTTTACTTTAAAAAAAAAAGAAAAAACCAACTCACCGTGCATTTTACCCTTCATCATAAGCAAGTATAGTATTTCTTCATTCTAAGGCCATTCATTTACTTGCAGGTTGTTTGATAGCATTGTCACGAGCAAGCACGTCGAAAACTTTAATAGATGTTGATATGTACCAATTGGACCCCGTATGCATACACCATCCATCGTAAAGGACTAGTATGAAGATGATATGTGGAGTCCATGTCCACGTGGTCCATGGGGTCCACCTTCGAATTAATCACTTGAAGTCAAAAGATTTTCAATCCCTTTGATAGACTTTTTATCAGCTTATTCAAAGTTTCAAACACATCATTAGAATTGACTTCTCCATTACCCACAAAATGAGTGAGTGATACACTGCCCGCATATATTTCATGCTCCTCATAATTATTGATTTTCAGTTTCACCTTTTATTTGATTCCAAAAACAAAATACGTACTACACAATGTTTCATCTTTCATTAAGACCTACAATAACACGAGTATTTAGTTTCGGATCACTTAAAATCCCAAAAAAATTCTAATCATATGATGGGATCTTGCTTACGGTCCATCACGAATTCGTCTTAGCGAGCTCTAGTGCGGATATGAAGGCACACATAAAGCCCAATAACCTTTATCTTCAGTATCATATTAATTAGGTTAAAGAAACTTCTTTTGGCCAAAGATCTAGAAGAAGAAGGCAACTGCTAGATTCTTCCTAGATGATAAGGCAAGTAGATTTATTAGGATTTTTTAATTATTTCAAAGATATATTTGTAGATATTATTCACCTAAATTATCTTGTCAGAAGAAGATATAATAATAATTAATTGCTTAACCCTAATCAATTGAATATTTATGAAATCACTTTTCAGTCAAAAGACGTGCTACCGTCGAAAGGGATGCCTACCTTGCTAGAATTCTCGTTTCTTGTAAGTGTTCTTCCTGTATTCTTCTAAATCGTGCCAAGGATTCACTTGAAGGTCACTTTCATGGACGAATCATTACCTAATAAAACATATATCGATTATTTCTAAATAAAACACCTCCAAAATGTCCAACCAATGGTAGTGGTTATAGTCTAATTAATTGCTTTTCTTTTATGTCCTGTCTGGTGGTATTAAATTCATGAATCTATCTATATATATATATATATATATATATATATATATATATATATATATATATATATATATATATATATATATATATATATATATATATAGTACATTTTCAAGCATTGTGAAGATAAATGTACGCCGACGCCAAGACTATCGATCATTCCTATTGGTCATTTTTTTTTCAAATGTATTTTGATTGGTTGTTAGAATTTAAAATTTGGTATGTTGATTGTGGAAGATTAAAGTAGTTAAAATGTAGTGCACCATATAACTCCCATTATTTATTTTTAGTACGTTGAATCCATATATAATTTTTATTTAATCTCATATATATTTATCTACAAAACTCCGAAAAAAAATTTGAACGTGTATATATATATATATATATATATATATATATATATATATTCACCGTGACAAGACGAATCCATATAGACACCAAACTTGAATATTTTATTAATTAATTAAATTATTCATATATTAAATTAAATATTATGTAGGTTTATTAAATGATAAAAATTGAAATAATAAAATTTTAAAAATAGAGCATTTACTAAATACTTAATACTCCCTCAATTTATCAAAGAAATTAATATTTATTTAGGTGTCCGATTACAAATGGACACTTTAAAAATTAGCAATAAAGTAACGTATTGGATTAAATAAAAATAATCATCTTATCAACATTTACGTGAATTCTCACACGTTTTCTACTTTTTACTCATTATTTATTCAAATTTTACCTTCTATCTTATATACTCACTATATGGAACATTTTGAATATAAATTTCAATTTATATATATTGAGTTTGTTATGATTGAAAATTAACTTTATTAGATTATTAATGCATTATATTAAGGATAAAATAAGTAGAGTAAGTAAAAGATCTTTAGGTGTTGCATAGCCAACTGTGGCAGCAGCTTGGTTGCCGCCTGATCTTGGTATCAAATTAGTTAATTTTGATGCTACAGTTGAGTACGTAGAGTCTACATGGTGGTGGTATTTGTGTTGTTTCTAGGGATCAACGGGGCCAATGTTATTGCTTGACGTCAAAATTTGTGTCTTATGTTTTTAATCTATAAGGTGCAAAAGGTTTAACTGACAAATTAGTAACTAAATTGGTTCGAAATCCTGAGTGACAACATGTACTAATTAATTAAAGAGAATTTCTCTTTGGTGATTTAATCTCTTAAGTCTTCATATATATATTATAGATTTGCGTCTTTTTTTTTTTTTTTTGCATTATAGAAGAAACTGAAGCATTTGATGTAGAATTTTGTCTATTAGTAGTCGCTATGCTCTAATTTTATTTTTGATTTTTTCAAAATCAATCTTTCAAACTATTTTTTAATTACATATTTGATTTCGATCAACATTTTCCTGTTGAAATTTTTCCTTTTTATCGGGCATTAACTTGGAACCGCGTGCATCTAACGCACCTTTTACTAAGATCAATGTAGTTGTATGTAAACCGAGAGCAATAGCATGATGAACCAAAAAGTCTCCGGGACCTATTGTTAAGAATAATGAATTAGTGCTTTCATTAATAGCATTTAACCAACCAGGCAACCAGATGCTTCGACCGGCATTAAATGCCGGGCTGTTACTTTTAGTTGTCAAATGTGACGTATGATTAATTGTAAGCTTTATTTATTTAATAAACATGCATAGTTCTTGCTTGGAATTGGTTACATTTGAAAATCTGATGGATGACAAACTGTCTAAATTGAATAAGCGTTTACGGTCTCAAGATCATACTCCACTGGATGGAATAAATTTGAATGATAGTGGAAAGGTTCAAACTATACTATTTTGAAAATATATTCTACATGTATTAGTTGTTTATCCAGTAGATACTCAGTTCATATAGATGTTCTATCATCCATGCATACAATAACATCTTCACATTTACTTCAATGGATAGAAAATAGACAAAGTAACTCAATAAACGAAAAGGTCCTTATTGATTTGAGATAGGTGGCTAAAAATAATCACAAAATTGGCTCACTCTTGCCCAACGAAGGACAAACTCCAAAAATTCGGCCAACGTTACATATATGACACTGAACACAGAATTGACAACATGATCAATGTTCTCGGGTGCGTTTCTTTAAACCTCTATACTCAATTTATTTATCTTTCACATATTTCGTTTCAAACAAATTATTTGTTATACATCATTTATTATTATGGTAAAGCAAAACCAATGACACTGGTGTGAAAACTGCTACTGGGACATTGATCAAAACTATGGTGGAAGAGTACAATCCATATGCAAAAGTATACAAGATGGCCAGAGATCACATCTCCCTTGATAATGTCGGTGAGGTAGGCCTTTAAATTATTGCAAGACGCTAGGGGGATGGGCAAACTTACAATTTGCATATTGCACCAGAAGTAACTGCTATAGTAGAGTGTGATGTCGATAACGTACATGCAAAAAATCATATTATGGTTGACAAGAGGAATGGGGGCTTGAAGCACATAATTGAATTTCTTCGATGCTACCTTCTTTTTCAATATCCACTATTTTTCATCCATGGAGAAGACAGATGGTATATCGATATTCAGATAAATATTGTGAGCAAGATGCCAAATCTTATTCTAAGATAGTTCTTAGCTTTTCAGATTCAAGTTAGGGACAATGAAGGTCATCAACTCATACTTAGCAGGACGTAATTATTACAATTCATTGTTGATTCTAGAGGAGATATTAGATTTGGAGTACTTTATGCTCCGTTTTGAGAGCTAGAAGATATACAGTTCTCCCAATGGATTCCAGCGGCATCATATCATGATGCTTCTGAGGGTCCGAATTGCTCAATCAAGATTCGATATACCATTGAAGATCCATTTAGACTCGGTATGCAGTAAGATTAAGCCTGATCTGATGCAACATGTACTCAAGGAAACAAAGGTTATTATATGGGACGGAGCTACAATGACCAATATCATTGTTTTGAAGCGCTTGATAGGAGTTTGGGGGATTTTATGCATCGATCAGCCACACCATTCGGGGTTTGGTTATTGTATTTGATGGAGACTTTAGATAGATACTGCAAGTGGTTCCGGGAGGGTCTAGATCTGACATTGTTAATGCAACAATATGCTCATCCAAAATTTGGGATTCGTATGAGGTCCTCAGACTTACAAAGAACATGCGACTGCAGGTAACTAAATGTTTGTTTCACTTATGGTAATTTTGATTTTAATAATTTGTATCTTTCTGTATATTATGTTAAGTGTGTTTTGTGTTTTTTATACTGGTGCGTTAATAACTGAGATTCATGAGATGAGAGAATTCGCAAAGTGGATACTACGGGTTGGTGATGGAGTTGTCGGCGGTGATAACAACATTGAGGTTGATATCAAGATGCCAGAGGACATTCTTTTTCAAGGAGTGAGTAATCCTATTCCTACCATTGTCCAAAGCACATATCCATCCTTACTTGAGCAGTAAGATTATCCCTGATTCTGATGTAACATGTCTACTCAAAGAAACAAAGCTTATTATATGAGACGATGCTACCGTGACCAATATGCATTGTTTTGAAGCGCGTGATAGGAGTATTTAATTAAACTTAATTAAAAAAGGAAGTATCCTAGGAAGTAGGTATAGTTAGTTTGAGAAATGTTATGCATCGACTAGCCACACCATTCGGTGGTTTGATTATTATATTTGGCGGAGACTTTAGACAGATACTGCTAGTGGTTCCGCGAGGGTCTAGATCTGACATTGTTAATGCAGCAGCTCATCCAAATTTTGGGATTCATGTGAGGTCTTAAGACTTACAAAGAACATGTGACTTTAGGTAACTAAATGTTTGTTTCACTTATGGTAATTTTGATTATATCTAATCCATATATCTTATCATGGACTATAATTCATTATATTATTTTATACAGTACATGTTAATTTATTTTGTGTGATTTATATTTTCAAAGCCTTTATTTATTTATTTATTTATTCATTTATTATTATTATTATTATTATTATTATTATTATTATATAATAAAAAATAGATATGCATTTCCACATAACTCCTTTTTTATGCTCAAATATCAAGCGCACATCAACATGGAATACTGTAATAGTCATCGGTCAATACTGCACCCCTTCAAGAATATATTGAAAGGAAGAGATAAAATTGGGTTAGTTTCATTTATCGAGAAAACGGGAATAAGGTCATGAGGCATATGGACTATCGTTATGTGTCTCCATACAAATCAATGTGGATGATATTAGAGTCCCGCTGCATTATGCAATTTATGTTGTTAAGAGATTGTTGTTTCATTTGGAGAATGAGCAGTCTGTTCCTTTCGAAGATGGTGAATGCATGCCAGATGTCATCAACAAAGCCAATGTTAAACAATCGCAGTTCTTGCAGTGGTTTAAGCTGAACAAAATAGATCCTCGGGCCCGGAAGCTGAATTCTGCTAAACTTCCTCGCTATCATTGTTGAAACGATCATAAAGTATGGTTCGTATGTAAACAAAGAAACAATGTTTCGGTATAATGGTGTTGACTGTGTTGTGCACGAATATCACAAGGATGCATGTGAAACTATGGGCCTCTTATTCAATGATGGAGAGTATATTAGTGGTTTGAAAGGGGTAAGTCTATGGGCATTTGCTAGTTTTTTACGTCACCTTTTCATAACCATGTTGTTATCACGCAGCATGCCGAGGCCTGAGGAAGTGTGGAACAAAACATGAAATTTATTATCAGACGACATTCTGTACAATCAACAAAGGTTACTCAAGAATCACAGTAATAAATTTAAAGACTATTACCCATTCCAACATCCAAGGACAATCAGTTTAAATTTTGTATGTAATTGTCATGTAATGATAGAGAACTCTCCATCCAGGTTTCAAACTTACTGATGAACAAAAAAAAACATTGCTATTATGCAAGTAGAAAAGTTATTGAAGAAAAACTGCAATAATCTCAGTTCATTTGACGATATGCCCGTGCCAGATGAGTCTGTTGTATAAAATGCTACAAATCCATTCATTTTGTGTTAAATGTTTTATGTTAGAGTTGCAATGGAGCATAGGACGATGGTTTATAACCACAATTGACTGATGAATAACGTGCCATATATGAAATTATGTATATTGTCGATGGTCAAGATGGCGAACTATTTTTCTTATACATCTACGGAGGTACCACAAAAACCTTTATATGGAGAACGATGTGCTCTGGTTTGAGGGATATAGAAGATATTGTACTTCAGGTTGCGTCTTGTGGGATTGCATCACTCCTTCTTCATAAAGGTGGGACGGTAGTCCGGCATATTCGAGGTTCGAAATACCATTGCAAATCACGAGGACTCAACATGCAATAAGCTCATGATTCAGAGGTCACGGGACTGCTCAAGGAGGCTCGAGTTTTTATTTGGGATAAGGCTCTCATGACAAACCGACATTGTTTGAAGCAATCGATAGGAGCTTGAAGGATGTGATTGGTCGTTCAGATGAGCCATTTGGTGGGAATGGTGATTGTCTTTGGCGAGAACTTCCGACATATTTTGCCCATTGTTCCAGGAGGAATAGTTATAATATTGTGAATGACTCTATATGCTCCTTTAGGATATGGGATGTTGTGAGGTGCTTCGGTTGACAAAGAACATGAGATTGCAGGTAAATGGCCTGTCTTATCTATATACAACATATACTTATATCATATTTAACTTATCGTTTTTTACGTCCAATTTAATCCTATATAGTCTGGTTCGTCATCTTTCGAATTTAAGAGACGAAATAATTCGCTGAGTGGATAACACAGGTCAGTGAGGGCATTGCCGCTGAACCTAATGAACGTGGGTTGATATCAAGATCCCCAAAGGGTTACTTATTTGAGAAGTAAGTCACTCAATTCCAACTATTGTAGATAGTACATATCATTCGTTGTTGTATCACTTAGGCGATCCATCACTTAACCCTGCATATTTTATCACCGGGATGTTCTTGCACCTACAAATGAAATATTTGATGATATAAATTAATTTTTCATGTCGAAAATGTCTAGAGATAGCGTGGAATATTTGAGCGCATATAGCACTGCTAGGGAAGATACTTTTGAGAACGGTCTCGAACATATTTTAACTGTAGAATTTTTCAACAACATTAATTACTCTAGATTGCTTAACCATAGGATCATAATAAATGTTTGGTGTATGATAATGCTTATGAGGAATATTGATCAGACTTTCGAGTTGTGCAATGTAACAAGGCTCATAGTTACTAATCTTGGAAAGCATATCATTGAGGCAAATATGATATCTTGAATCAACGCGTGCCAAAAAGGTTTTCATCCCGAGGATGATGATGAGCCACCCGGCGAGATGAAGTTCCCTATCAATTGTTTGAGACAATTCCCCATATTCATCTCTATGACCATAAATAAGAGCAATGGACATTTTCTCTCACACGTCGGCCTCTACCTCACATGTATTCAACAATGGTCAGTTAAATGTTGCGCTTTCTAGAGTTATCATTGAGAAGGTATTGAACGTAGTAATTTGCAATGTAAATGGTGATACATATGACACGACAACAAACGTAATTTATAAAGAAGTATTCGACAAGTTATGAGTTGATTTTATCTTTTATGTGTATTTTATATATGGTTGTGCTCAATTTCACTAATTTACATTATGCACTATTCTACAGGTAGGGATGACTTCCGATGCAATGTTTACGCGATTAGATTATGCATTTTGCCAGCTTGTAGTTTTTATATGTTTTTCAACTTTGACATGTTATTATACAAATTTATTCATTTCTTATTTAAATTTTTTCTCCATGCCCCGTCGAGTATCGACGAGCCATTAACTAGTACATGTGAATGAAAATTCCCTTGATTAATGTGTGGATTGTGTAACGAGTATTACGACTCAACCACTAATTAATCGAGACCCGATTATTTGAGCAGATACTACTCAACCACCAATGCATGTCATTTCATCATGCATGGTACTTTGTCATCAGTTATGCGAGCACCAAGAAATTTCTTAGTGGGTTACCCTTTCTAAAATTATTGTAGAGCAAGCATGTGTAACTCTGAAGATTTTATAGATTGATTCACAAAAAGAGAGATGCACCTTATTTGTATGAGTAACATTCTCAACCCATTAAACTATCTGAAACTTTGGTGCGTTACATAAATACTAACATCGTTTCTCCATTTTATTTATCTTTTCAAAAATTTTTTGAGTTTTGTAATTTTTTATTATATGAAAACCTTTTATACATATAATGATAGTAATATAACAAGATACAACTTTGGTTTGATCCCATATATACAACCATCCATTCTATCTATAGGGTCATGATCATAATTGTGTGGTGTCTACCAATGCCTTCCAATGTCTTTTCAATTTTTCCTCAGTGTTTTGTCACCCGTGGGACATGCATATAATGATATAAGCACTAATTCTAATAGAATTTTGGATGAATTTTTCCCAGGTTGTTCTATACTCTTACGTCAATTTTTCATTGTTTTAAAATCTTATAAATTTTGGGGCCAACGTATGATATTTGTAATTGACATCTAAACACTTTGATTTAATAATGTTTGAATCCAGTTATGTATATCAAATGTGCCGCATACATGTTTCGAGCCTAGAACCATAAATGATTTAAACTGTATAATTTTTTAGAGCAGATCCAACTAGAAGGCTAAATCCCATAAATTACTTAAACTATGTACCATCTTTGACAGGCTTCGGACCCCTGCTCATCGGAAAAGTTTTATTTTTGATACACTACAATGAGACAGTGCCACTTTTAATACAGTAAAAGGGCCTTGTCCAATTTCAGTACACTACAACAACCACCCTCAAAATTTATATACTCCGATCAATTTACCGGCCAAATTGATAACGTGGCAACATAAAGTCTAATTTTCCCGCAAAAAATAGTATATTGACCGGATTTTCAGCAATTTTGACCAAAAAGAAAAAAGAAAAATTAAATAAAGGACACATGTCATGTTTCGGTTTAATCTGGGAGATTTTATTTTAGAAAAATGAAAAAAATAATATTATAAATTTCAAAAAAATCATATAAAATTATAAAAAATTAATTATTAATATTTAGAACTTAAAAAATAAAAATTAAATTGAAAATGTTCAGATTAAAATTAAAAATTTATAAGAAATATTTAAATTATATATAAATATAATTATAAAAAATTAGAATACATAAATGTTAATATTTTAAAATTAAAACATATATATTTTTAAAACGAAAAATCATTTTGACAGGTGTATCACAATTTCGTTCAACCGAGTACATTTTATTTAAATTAAATGTATTAATTTTTAAAATTCAGAAAAATTATTAAAATTATAATAAAATCTAAATTATATATGTGTGTGTGTGTCTACGTGTGTGTGTGTGTATATATATGTATGTATGAAAATTAAAAATAAAAAATGAAAATGAAGAAGCTTCCATGGAAGAGGAGGAAGAAGAAGAAGGAATTATTTATATATATATATATATATATATGAAAATTAAAAAAAAATGAAAATGAAGAAGCTTCCATGGAGGAGGAAGAAGAAGAAGAATGAATTGTTTTTATTTTTTTATTTTGATTTTGATTTTTAAATATAAAGATATATAATTTAAATATTTTTTATATTTGTTATGAATTTTATTTTAATTTTTTTATTTTTAAGTTCTAAAAGTATTAAATAATTAATTTTTATAATTTTATATAATTTGTTTGAAATTTATAAAAAATAATTTCATTTTTTAAAACCAAAATCTCCCAAATTAAACTAGAACATGACACGTGTCCCTTTATTTAATTTTCTTTTGTCAAAAGCGCTGAAAATTCGGTCAATATACAATTTTTTGCGGGAAAATTGAACTTTCGATTATCACATCATCAATTTGGCCGGTAAATTGGTTGGAGTATATAAATTTTAAGAGTAGTTATTGTTGTGTACTAAAATTGAACAAGGTCATTCTAGTATATCAAAATTGAGAATGTATAATTTTCTTTCCATTTGCATCCCACTAGTGTTCAACTGATCAGGGGAATGAATGAATCTGAATGTCCTAATCACACATAGTACTCCACATAGTTTAACTCTTTAATCTGACAAGACAATATTAACTGACGTCCAACCCACGCGCTCACTGATACGCGTAGAACTCAGCTAGAGCAATCAAACTTGGTTTTTAAGGTTTACCATTTTACAGTTCCGTGCTGTTTCCTGACCACCATTTTTGCACCAAATATTTCACGAAATGCATACAAAATGAAACACAAATTCAAATGAAATTCAGACGTGGGCCCACCTGCCACCAATCAAACTTTATATATACAACCACAGCCTTCCAAGTTGGAGTCTGTGCAAATATACTCATTCTGTTGTTCTTTCCCTTACGTTAATTAACCCATTTCTCTCCCTCGTCTGAATTTCGACATTCCGGTCACCGGAGCTACTCACAAATTTTTAAATACAATCTTAAAATCAATGGCGAAAGGCCGAAAACTAACCGCCAGCCGGAGCGAACGCTTTCTTGATATATACGGCTACAATAACAATCACGGCCAAGGAACCACCGCCAACAACGACTCGACCGAGCTCGAAGAAGAGGATGTATGGTCAATTATCGACGACTCAACAGACGATCACTCCACAATTGGCGAGTGGACCTCACGCGCCTACCCCGAGAGTAACAACTACAAAAACCGCCGTCCACCCCCTCGCGCAGACTGCCACCACCACCGCCAGGTTGGCGGCCTGTCGTTGGCTTTCGACGATAATGGGGCGGACTCGTCCTCGTCGCCTAGGATCGTACACCAATTTCGGTCGCACGACAGTGTGGAATCTCCACATGGACGCCACATGGCCATGTCAGCACCCGTGAACGTGCCTGATTGGTCCAAGATATACCGAGTGGATTCGGTTGAGTCAATGCACGACTCGGATGAGGGGTTTAACGAATATGAGTCAGAGGTTATCCCACCACATGAGTATCTGGCGCGTGAGTATGCACGCACTGGAAAATCGACCACGAACTCGGTGTTTGAAGGCGTGGGACGGACCTTAAAGGGACGTGACCTGAGCCGGGTCCGAGATGCGGTGTGGAGTCAGACCGGGTTCGATGGGTAATATAATTAAGAAAAATGGTGGGATCCGAATTGGTAATTGTCTAGTGACGTGGGTCTATTTTGATTATTAATCATTTATTATTATATGACAGGAGAAGGTTAAATTGAATTAATATAAGACTAGTTGATTATTCAGATGTCGTCAGTGTACAAAAAAGAAAAGATTTGAAAAAAAAAAAGTTGATTTTTTGTTTATTGGGAATGATGAGTCAGACCAAGTGAGTGTACTAGGAACGGATTGAGCCCAATTTTAGAAATTAGAGTAGCGGGTTCTCTCTCTTCTTTGTTTCTCTTATGTTTGTATTGGTATTGAATTTGGTCGTGTATTTTTAATCAAGCATTATAGTTAAAAGTTATATGGCGGAGTTGGGGAAGTTATCGTGACAGTGTAGTTATCAAACCTGTTGCATTGGCGGGATAATTTCAGTTTGTGTAGCATACATTAATGAAGAATAAGATCATTTTGTTGGACAAAGTGACAAACGTGATCATGTTTATGCATTCGGAACGGGCTAAAAGTGATTAATGGATCATAAATTATGTGATAATAATTTTTGCAGTTTCAAAAAAAAAATTTTAATTTAAGTTTTCACCTTTCATTTACAGTATTTACAATTTTACAATATAACTTTTCTCGATAATTAAGAACTAAAATAACGAAAACAAAAAAAACTTGTTTTAGGAGTTGAATAAGTTTATTCAAGTAGCTAGCAAAGGAAATGTGAGACGGATGACATCTCTCATGTGGCTGTCAAAGAAGCAGAATTTCATCACTCCAACATGATTGCACCAAACCAAACTACTAACCCATACGGTTCCATGGAAAGTGACTGTTCCCTTACTTTAGTTACTAGTCACATTTGAGTGTTATCAAAACAAAACAAATCCTAAATAGATTGAAATACATAATTTGACAGTTACAATAATATTAATAAAACTTAAACCATTTAGAAACTCACAACGTAATAAACACTTGAGCGCACAGAATAATTTACGGACCAAGATTTGTACTTCAACTTGTTGTAAGTTGTAACCACACTATTAATATCGATGTTGAGCCAACAGTTGGTGCAACAGTCCTGACTCACAAATAAACAGAATAATCAGAATGCAGCGAAAATTAAACTTCCAAGGAATAACTAATTTCTAGCAAGTATATGAATATATATACCCACCAAGCCATAGGTAACATATTCACTATTTGAAAGAGGATTTACAAAATCTAGATTCAAGACTTTGACAAGATGAAAACTTGAATTGCCAAAATTAATCACCGGAATAGTTTCACATATTCTATTGCTATTGATCTAGTCTAACCTAGACGACCGAGATCACACACCTGATCCAACAATAGCACCAAAGACTATCAAATACAGTTTACAAGTAAAGAGAGAAAGATCAATATAATTGCACTATTTCTACTTACTTGCCTTCGTTCTGGCCTTGATATTGTATATATAGATGTGTTAATTATTGGTAGGTCAAGTCCCAAGAGATCTTGTTGCTTATTTTTGAAACGATAGAACGCATCTTATTGATACCAAAAAACAAAGTACGTACATTTAGGGGCTGACTGGAAGCCGTCCAAGCCCAAAACTATGCCATAACTAGTAAAACATAGATAAACTCACAAAAAACTAAGCTAGAAGACTGATCACTGCCGCAGCCCTCCTGTTGCTACATCGCAAGGTTGTGTTGTATTTAATTGCTCGTATAGTAGCATGTGTATCTAGTTCCCGGTTCTGGAAGATCTTCTCATTTCGTGCTTGCCAAATATGATAGAATGTTTCTGCCAGAAAGACTCGGAAAACAGTTGCCTTACCACCATTGCCCTTAGACATTCGCCTGAACCATGTAATCATATGCTGCCAATTCGTGACGTGGGGATGGGAGAGTCGCAGCCAAGTCAACCCGCCTTGAAAGATTCTATAAGTGATCGGACATTGGAAGAATAGATGTTCTATCGACTCAGTTCCATCGCAAAAGCTACAATTACCGTCCGTATGGATGCCAAAGAAAGCGAGACGGTCCTTCGTCGCTAGCCTTCCATGCATAGCTAGCCACAAGATGAAAACCGCCTTTGGTCGTGCGTAGTTACGGATGATTAAGTCACACCACTCGACTCTGCTTGAGTTACCCCGTAAGAACTTCTAGATGGCCTGTGTGGAGAACTTCGGGGCAGTAATTTGAGTATTCCATTCCTGTGTATCCTGGATAACATCGCGAACACGGAGGATCGCTTTAATGATCGTGGAGCTGCAAGCCGGCACCCTCCAATCCTCCATCTCTTGGTGTTTTATGTAGTAATTATGAATCCATCGCACCCATAGAGAGTCCGCCTTTGTTTGAATTTTCCACAGAAGTTTTGAGATAAGGGCTAAATTCCACTCCTGGAGATTTATGATATTCAAGCCTCCACAATACCTGGGGGCGCAAACTTACTTCCATGACACAAGAGCCTTGTGATAGTTACCATCTTTGCCGCTCCAAAGAAAGCTTCGACAAATGCGTTGGATGTGGTCTAATACAGCTTTCGGGAAAGGGAAAACCTGTAACCAGTAAGCAGCAATGGTTGTGATTACACTCTTTATGAGCTGTTCCCGACCAGCATAGCTCAAAACTCTCGTAGTCCAGTACTTCATGCGACCCAGAATACGATCAAGGAGAGGTTGATACTGTTGGATGGATAGTCTTCGATGGGAGAGGGGCACTCCAAGGTAACGTACTGGGAGGGAACCAGCAACAAACCCGAGACGGGAAGGTGTCATTGTTCAGAGTCGAGAGGTCATCAAGAAGACTTTCATCTTCGCACGATTGGCCTGTAACCCGCTTGCCTCCGAGAAATGATGAAGCTGCTGCATCATTAATTGGATCGATCGTTCATCACCTCGCATAAAGAGCATCAGATCATCCGCAAAGCAAAGATTAGTAATATGCAGTTTATCACACTTTGGGTGAAAATTGAAATCTGGCACTGCTCGTAATTTCTGTAGACAACGGTGTAGGTATCCCATGACTAGGACAAATAGAAAAGGCGAGATCGGGTCACCCTGTCTCAATCCCCGGCGAGCTTTAAGTAGCTTTGAAGGAACACCATTACTGACATACCTGTACGACACCGTCCTGACACAGCACATAATCCATTTCATGAAAGGCAGAGGGAATCCAAGCTCCTTCATAATCACCTCTAAAGCATCCCAATCCACCGTATCATAAGCCTTGTGCAAGTCCATCTGTACCATACAACGAGGGGAGATGCCTTTCCTATTGTACCCCCTCACAAGTTCCTGCGCTAGTAAGATATTGTCCTGAATAATCTTCCCCGGTAGAAAAGCAGACTGACTCTCATCAACAATGCTATTAATCACACTTCCTAGCCGATTTGTGAGGATTTTTTATATAATCTTGTAGAGGGTTGTACAACAAGCAATCGGACGCATCTCCTTTACCTTAGTAGCCACAGGTGATTTAGGAATCATCGTCACCAAAGTACAATTCAAGGCGGAAAAGAGAGCTGATGTGTCGAAGAAGTCTTGCACTGCCGCATATACATCAGTGCGGATTTGCTGCCATGCTCGTTTGAAGAAGCAAGCATTAAATCCATCAATGCCAGGTGCTTTCAGGTCCCCAATATCTTTCAATGCCTTATCAATTTCCTCATGTGTGACTGGTTGCAGCAGAGACAACCTCTCCTCCTGACTCAGTCTGGGTCCTGATCGAATAGTCCCCACATCTACCCCCACTCGCCGCGACGGAATGCTGCCTACAAGGTGCGAGTAGAAAGACAGAACCTCTCGCTCAATATCCAGGTCATTATATAGAATTCGCCCATCTTCCGTCTCAAGGCGGTGAATACCAACCCGTCTGTTCTTTTCTCTGACCTGTGCATGGAAGAAGGCTGAATTTCCATCACCATGCTTAATCCAATCCACCTTCGATTTTTTCCGTAGCACCTGTTCCTCAATGTCTAGCCACTTCTCGAGTTCCAAAGTAGCATCTTTAATCTGATGAATTAGCACTGGACAGAAACGGTTTGTTCGAAGATCTTCCTGGAGCTGCAAAAGTCGATCCCGTGCATGAGTAGTATGCTGATCCGCCCTCCTCGCATCTCTACTCAAAGTCTTCATAATCGGCTGTAGTCTCTTTAACTTGATCCAGTCGCCTCGAGGCCGAAAGGAGCCGAACCTCTGTGATCGAGCCACCACAGGGAGAAAGCCCTCAAACTGAGCGGTGGCATTTAAAAACTTGAAAGTCGTCTTCTTAACTCTGGTAGGAATATAGTTCTTGAAGCACAAAGGTGAGTGATCTGATACACCCGGGGCAAGGATTTCCAATTCCACATGTGGGTTCTCCTGGAACCACTCGGCATTACCAATGGCTCTATCAATACGAGAGTAGATGATTCCATGTTCGTGTTTATTAGACCAGGTAAAGCGATCCCCTACCGTAGGCAGCTCAAATAACCCCACCTCATCCATCATCTCTGCCAAATCCATGTATTCAGAAGTCGTCACAAGGTTTCCTCCAATGCGATCACCAATCGTCGGCACATTGTTAAAATCCCCTACACAAATCCATGGTTCCTGAATGCCATTTGCTAGTTGTCGAATATCGTGCCAAAGTCGAAGTCTTTGCTGCAATTGGTTAAGGGCATAGATGAAAGTGACAAGTCCTCTATCCGTACCATTCTCATCAAACCAACGACAGTGCACAAGTTGATCCATGGAGCTCAGGAGATCCACTCTAACCCGTGAAGGGTCCCATACCACCCAGATACGTCCCAAAGCATGTGCTGAATAATTATCCCAGTAGTTCCATCTAGTTCCCAGACGTTTTCATATGCGATCCTTGTTTTCCTCCTTTACTCTACTTTCCAGTAAGCCTGCTATGCTTATATTCCAATCATGGAGACAGGAGCCAATCTCCTTATGTTTAGCAAGCTTATTTAGCCCCCTTACGTTCCAGGCTATCATTGAACGTGGTTCTGGCCGTCGCCAGAACCAATCTCCAAAGTAGCGAAACCATTGCGAGTCTCCAGTGGTGTTGCCTGACTAGCTCCTCCCCTGTCAACGTCCACATATCAACGTGGCGATCCCCGTCGGATAGAAACCGGAGACCACTCCTCATCCTGATCCGTACCAGAAGCCTTAGCATTACTAGGGGCCAGCACCTCGCCAGGTTGTGGAGCTCCAGTTACGGCAGTTGAAACTGAAGCAACCGCAATCTGCCTACCCGTGCGCATCCATGCTTTTCCCGAGCTGCACTCCCATGACTTGCCAGACCTGTGCTCCACAGGTTTGTCGCACTCTTTTCCCTTCCCACATGTATGACCTACCTTTTGACACTTCCGCGTAATGTGGGCTTCCACTCATATTCAACTGCTTGTTTTATCAAGTTACCTTGCTTATCCTTGATCACTATCGAACTTCGCAGTTCCTGTGTTATGTCTACCTCAATTAGGATCCTTGCATAGGAGACCCTAAGTTTCTTCGCAGTACACTCATCAGTGAATTTTGGTTCTCCGATGATACTCGCTATCTTACTCAAACTCTTCGCTCCCCAAAGATACAAAGGAAGCTGAGGGAATTTAACCCATATCTGTGCAAATCGGAGCATATCTTCTTTGAGCTCAAAATTCCTTGTCCAAGGACGTAAAATCATCGGTCTCCCGTAAATGTAATATGGTCCCCCCGAATCAACATGTTCCTTGTCTTCCTCTGTCTTAAATCTAATGATGAAGAATCCATCTTCATTATAGTACAGGTCTGGTAGAGTGACGAAGTTCCATACCTTAATCATAAAGTTCTTAACGGCATTTATAGAGAGTGAATTATCTGTGACATACATAATAAGGGAGTTTTTCCAGAACTCCAATTCTTCTTGTATGTCCTCATCTTCAATTTCAATATCAACCTCTCCCTCAGTCACCGGAGGAGGGGAATATACAATGGTCATACCACGATCTGGAGCTCGATTCCCCCGTATAATATCAACCCAAGGTGTGGATGTAGGTGGGGCGGATCGAAATTAACTAAGGGCAAAACCGCCTCTACCGCTTTTCTTCAAATCGAGCATCGCGGCATCCAAAGCTACATTTCAAATTTGCCATTCGCTATTGCGTAATCGAATCGACGCACAATCAACGCATTACTGTCCGATTGATGCTCCGCAGCCAATTCGCCACAGGTTGCGCTCCAATCCGGATTCGATTAGGGATCTTCGATTGCAAACCAATTTGCGGATTATCCAGAGATTTCGCTAGATGATGGAGAAGAAGCTTGGGTTATTGCGGTAGTCACCGAATTTTTCCGTGGTCGACCGGACGCTTTAGAAGGGTTCCGCCAATGCACCATCTTCTTCTTTTTCGCCATCCTCTGTTTTTTCGCCGCTCCTCTGTCTGTTAGTTAGATCTTGTTGCTTATTATTATCTTCAAGAGTCCAAGTATATATTTACATCAAAGAGTCCAATTTTCCAAAATCTACTGTAACTCTCCAACTCCAGTAGCTCCAAACCGTAATCTGTTATCAACCAAGAACTAAAAAAGTGCATGGAATTAGATCATATTAGTGAAGAAGACAATATTACGAAAATACCCTGCAAAAGGGCACATAAAGTGTTAGCATAAACTGTTGATGCAACAACGTACAAAAATGTGCACTTTCAAAAAAGAAAATGAACACAATATATAACGCTACAATCTATAATCAATAAATTCCCAACCCATTAACCCGGTGGGATTAATCCTGGATTATTTTTCGTTCCACAAATTGACACATGTCATCTCTAGCACGCTTACACTTTCTTGGGTTGGATGGCCACTTATTTAGTGCTGGTAATAATTTAATATTTTCCAACTCTGAACCTAAGAAAGTGGTCGTAGATTAACCGATTTAGTGATCTCTAGCAAATTGACGCATGTCACCTCTAGCATACTTACACTTTCTTGGGTTGGATGGCCACTTATTTACTGCTGGTAATAATTTAATAGTTTCTCCGAACCTAAGAAAGTGTTCATAGATTAACCGGTTTAATTGTTACCATTTTTTTAGTGATCCATTTGGTTGGACAAGGTAATGGTTTGAATCGGCCATGACAACCAAATGTTTAAACGTTTCAGAAATTGGTTGTTTAGTTTCATTTTGAAATAAGGGGTAAAATTATGAGCCGTATACAGATGTGTAAAACGAGTCGATCATCTCATTCCTTGAGGAGTTATCGAGCCCGAACTTAGCTCCGCCCGTTAACAAAACGAGCTAGTTTTCGAGCTCAAACTCGAGTCAGGATAAGTAGGCTCAAACTAAGCATATTTGGTTCAAGCTTGAGCTCGTTAGCGTAAGATACATATAAATTAAAAAAATATATGTATTTAACCAATCGCAATTGAGCCTAATTGAGCCATGTCGAGTATCACCCAGTCGAGCCCTACACGGCTCGATAAAAAAACAAGCATAAAGTTAGCCTCGATATCAGCTCGAACACCTTACCAAATGAGCTACCTTGAGCTCGAGCTTTAATGAGCTCAAAACTTACTGAGCTCGAGGCTTAACGAACCATATGTACAGTATTATTTACTGTTATTCCCTATTTTGTCCCTCCTAGATATAATTTTCCTATTTTACCGCTAGTATATTGGTTAATGTGGTGTACTTTTATTTTAAATGTTCGAATTATTATTATTATTGTTGTTGTTTTGAATTTCTAAATCTCACTCAAATCGGAATTTGATAGAGAATTGGTGAGCTGATCGACGACCACTTCTCATCTTAGCCATGATTCAACCAGTAATAAGCGATGGACGTTTATGAGGAAGCCATATTGTTTTGTTGGAAAGTGGGCATAAATATGGAGGATAACGACATGGTGGTTTTTAAAATATTGTTTGCTTTGGTTTTGTTACCGAACCTAAATAGTACCGACTATTTTTTGCTTATTTTTCAGCCAAATGAGTCCATAATAGGGATGTATTTCGAACCGAACGTACTGAATATTGACCTTAACGCACGTTTGTTCATTTAATATATGTCATGTTCAATTCGTGTTCATGTTCGTCGAACATTCCATCACTTGTTTGTGTCGGAGTATATAACAAACATGTTGGCGAACTGTTCGGTTAGGTCAAACTCGAATACGAACTGAACGTTGACTAAAAAAATTCATGAAATTTTCACGAATGTTCGTTTCATTTACCCACTTAGTCTATAGAAACTTTTACGTAGTTTAATGCCGATTATATTTCGTGAAATTCCCAACCAAACGGGTCGTTAATCATCAATGGTCACGTGAAACATTATAAATAAACTATTCTAATATTGTTTTAGAGAAATTACGTTTAATTAACGAGTTCCAGAAATGAATATGCACATTCTTGTTACGAGTAGTATAACCGGTTACAAAAACTTGTGAAAGTCCAAGTTTTTGTGAGAGTCCTGCAATATTGTATACTAATTGTGCAACTTTATGTGTAAATTGTTAATTTTTGTCTATTTGTAAATTATCTGTTGTTGTATACTAATTGTGCGGCTGAATCTTTTTGTTTAGAACTTTCAGGAGAGTTTCTCATAACCAGTACCTTTGAGATTAAATTTTTGAGGCCATTACAATCACTCTCTTGGGGATGGAGAGATAAATAGAAGGAAAGCGAAACCAATAGGGAAAACGAAATATAAAGGAAACATTAAAAGATCAGTTTCCTAATCCAGTCCAATTTTTCGAATTATAAAAGACTTAGAGCAAGAATTATTAATTTGTACAATCCAATACGAAGCTCCCATATAATTAGCCACGATCCAATAATATGAAAAATCCTATTGTAAATGTAAGTGTTATATAGCTGTGTTGAAGAAACCCGTGTTATACACTGGAACATAAAACAATCTTCTCAGTGTTTTATTTGATGTTTCAAGAGCATCAGATTTCAGTTATACGGCAGAAATATAGTGCGGGGAAATATTGTTGTACATCATATTTCTTAGTAGAATTTGCCTTTATTCACTATACTAATTGATTCCATAATTTTTACTAGTGTTGTGTAGATATATTTAGGTTGAACGGGTTTGAAGAAGTCACGAGATCTTAGTTGAGTTTGGAGAATTCAAGAGATATTACTTCACTCTTTGGAGTATAAGCTAAGAGAATAAAAAAGTAGTCTATAAACGTTGCAAATTGCAATATAATTAAAAGTAATTGACTTACCGGCAAATTTGGGTCAAGAGCATCATATCTAATGTTAATTAATTGATTTCTTCCTTAATGACATGTGCACTGCAAATTTCTATCCACTTGTATTTTGTCCATATACTCAACATTAATCACTAAGATTATTTAAACATCTAATGATCCCACAGCTAACCACTAACCACTCATTATGTTGATCTTGATCTAATCTCTTGCATTTTGGAAAATGTTTATTTGTACACCGTGACAGTTACAAAATGTACATCTCTAAGCACATTCGATTTACTGGACCCCAATACGCATGGAGCAGTTTCTGCGACAGACTGTGTGGTCTGGAGACACTTATCATATCACATGTTTAGCTATAATAATCTGATATAATATTTAAGAATAAAATTAAATGTAATTGATATAAATTTGGATCAAGATCATCAACTGTGATGATTATTTCAACCAAGGGTTTCATGATTAACCCGGCTCGAGCTAAAAACCAAATTGACGTGATATTGCATTTTCCATGCACTTTGTCTACGCTTGCATACTCGATGAATATTTTTGTTGGGTGTCTCAGGTTTAGTGCATACGATTACACCATGTATGTCTCTAAACATTAACTGCATATTAAAGTTGATGAACACGAATACACATCGAGCAGCCTTTTAGAGATCGCCTCGGAGAGGCGGGATCAAAATCATCAACTCTGATATTAACTGATTCCTACTTTCATGACGTGTGCACTGCTAAGTGCTAGCTACCTGTTTTGTATTTTGTCCATACTCAATATAAACCTCTGAATTTATTCAAGCTAATGATCAACCCTTAACCACTTCCTATAATCATAAGAAGTGCACGTCAAACCTGACTATCATACCATGATAGAACTTCTTATCTGAAAGCTTAAGCTTATAAAGGTCCAATTATATTAATTTTATCCGATACCATCGATGATTAAGAATTTATGGGAGTGTCTTGGCCTTTTAATTTTGGGTTTATGTTTCCATGTCTATCATGTTTTATCCCCCAAAAACATTCACGGTTGTGTGAAAGCCACGGGTAGGTTCCAAATGTCTGATTATACCACACGTTTGGGAGAAATCCGTTTTGAGCTCATAAGTAACGTTTTGGATTCATTTTCCGTTAAATCGCATGAGAAAGAGGTTTAGACTTGGATGCATTAATGTCTATTATGCATATTTTGACAATTTAAAGTAACATTATGGAGTCAATTTTAACAGGTCTTTCAAATAAGCTAGCAATTTATAACAGACCTTCCAAATAAGCTAGCAATTTAGAACAGGGCATCAAAATTATATAATTCGATAGGAAGTCCCAAATTCTTACAATCTAGTCCCGATCCTGACCCGTACCAACCCCTACAATTTACTCCTCAACCAACTATAAAGTTTCCTCGTATCCTTCCCCATAGAATCCTGTAAAATCCAAATATATTTCATACCTAACAAATCAATCACATTAGTCAATTCTTAATTTCACAATTAAAATTTAGTTAATTGCTGTTTATTGTAAGCTTAAATAGTCACAGTAGGCAATGCTTGCCTTGTATCCTTAATTATTCCAAATGTTCCCTCTATGATTAATCGTCTTGTTTGAATCTGTTTACATCTAATCTTTAGTGATATGATCTGAAGTTTCTCTTCCATTCTAATTATATCCTTTTAGCCTCCCTAATCTCAGTTTGTCATACAAGGCCATCATCTGTTCACTTGTCTAAAAACTCACAATCCGTTAACTTGTTAAATTTGAAACCAGCTTCCCTTTCCATGGGGGCTTATGCAGCTTTGCTTTCCCTTTCCCAAACACTAGACGAGACCTTGCTTCCTGATCATTATCCTCTTCGCTTCAGCAATGAAGATCTAGATTCTCTTCGAGGAAATGTTAGTATCCTGCTAACTTTTCTCCAAGATTTTTCTTCTAAATACAGTGGAGCAGAACTCGAGCCATTAGAAAGTCGCATCATTGATGCCACACATGAGGCTGAAGATCTTATACTTGGATTCCCATTTTCAACCCCTAATCCTTTAAAGTCCTGCATCATAAATATAATTGTATTCTGCATCTCCACATGTTGCTCAAAACATGGAAGAGATTTAGCAGAACACAGAAGAAACTATGTATCTTTGGCTGAGGTGTTAAAAGAGATTGATTCAATTCTGGAAGAGGTGAACAAGATTAAGAACAGTACCGATGATCCATCAGAAAATGAGTCATCTCCAGATTTTCCTGAAAATTCTACCACCGCGACCTCCAGTGATGCCAACGTCGTGGTGTTCAAGGATGATTTTGGAATAGTCCAAGAACGTATTTACGAAGAATCAAGAGATCTGCAAATCATACCAATTGTTGGTATGGGCGGTGTTGGGAAGTCTACTTTGGCAAGAAGACTCTATGAAGATGCCAGCAAGGAGAACAAGTTCGAGAGGTTTATGTGGGTAGTAGTTTCCAAAGGTTACTCTGTAAGGAGAATACTACTGGAAATTCTGCAGCCCTATCAAAAAAATGCCGATGACGAGGAAAGTAATCAAGAGCCCCCTGTTGAGGTGTCTGACCGAAAGAATGATGATGAGGAAGGCAACCAAGATCACAGTGATGAGGGGTTAGACCAAAAGAAAGATGATGAGGAAAGTAGCATAAAGAAACCTCTTGAAGAGTGTGATGAAAGGGAATTAAAGCAACTTGTCCACAAAGAGCTGTATGGGAGAAGCTATCTGGTTGTCCTAGATGATGTCTGGTCTCAAGAAGCATGGGATGATTTAAACCAGATATTTCCAAGGGACACTAAAGGAAGTCGGATTGTGGTGACCACGAGGTTTTCAAATATTGTTTCTGGTTCACCATGTCAAATCGATCCTCTCCAAGAAGAGCAGAGTTGGCGGCTACTTGAAAAAAACATTTTTGGCTGGTACGGACGTTGTCCCTCTAATTTAGAGACGATTGGTAAGCAGATTGCAGGAAATTGTCGCGGACTTCCCCTCACAATTGTGGTTGTTGCTGGGCTCCTCAAGGGAAATATCACAAAAGAGTACTGGCAAAGAGTTTCAGTCAATATAGGTTCAGCTGATCCTACAATTGATGATCAATGCTCCAAGGTATTAGCATTAAGCTATGAAGACTTACCCGTCTATCTTAAACCATGTTTTCTCTATGCCGCATCTTTCCCTGAAGATGTGGATATTGCCGCTGATCGAATTATAATGTTATGGATGGCCGAGGGACTTGTGAAATCAAGTGGATCGAAAAGCTTGGAAGAGGTAGCACTGGGACATCTGGATGATCTTGTTAGCAGAAGTCTACTTATAATCTCCAAGAGGATGAGGTATAGTGGTCAAATTCAAAGTTTTAATATTCACGATCTCTTGAGGGATTTTGCAACAAAAAAAGCTGAAAAAGAGAGGTTCTGTTATTGTATCAGTCCATTAAGTTACCACGGTTTCAAGCAGAGACGGTACAGTATTTACAATACAGATTCTCTTTATCAATTTTTTTTAGGCAAAAACAACTTGATCCATTCCCTGAGAAACCCAGTGGTAATCCGTTCACTTATGATCTTTTGCACGAGCAATAACCAGAAGTATCAGTTTGCTGAAACTAGCGTCCCAAAAACCTTTAAGTTTCTTAGAATACTTGACACATTCAGTGCACCCTATATATACAACCCAAAATATTTTGTGCATTTGAAATACCTTGCTATTGGTTTACAAAACTCATCCTTTCCAAAATCAGTGTCGGAGCTTATAAACCTGCAAACACTAGTCATTTATGATGTTTATTCAGCATATATACCCCTTGAATACTGGAAGATGCGATCACTTCGACATGTAGTTATCCCAGAAAATTTCTATCTGAAGCCACCTGGTGAGGATGATATTTTGGTGGCGACAAACTTGCAAACTCTTCCGGGTGTAAGAGATCTGCGAATAAGCCACCGGGTTACTGAGATGTTTGGTAACCTGAGAAAATTGTCCCTTTTGTACTCTCGATCAGCTCAACTTGGTAATTCTGAGCTCAACAATCTTATCCATCTAAAAATGCTACAAGAATTGCAAATTGCAGTCAGTAGGAACATAGATGATAATATTGAGGATGAATTCCAATGGAGTTTTCCATCAAGTCTTCGGAGGCTAATTCTCCGATGTGATCGGAAGTGGAGCAAATGGGTAATTTGTTGCTTACCGGATTTGGAAGTGCTGGAAATAGAGGGAGGATTCGATGGAGCTGTCTGGAACCCATTCGTAGACGAAGATGAGTTTTCGAATCTGAAGCATTTGAAACTTAAGGGAGTTTATTTATCAAACTGGCTGGACGATAGCAGTCGGTTCCCATGTCTTGAAATCCTAGTTCTTGAGGAGATATGTAATTTCGATATGGCAGAGTGGGAAGAAATTCCTGACGGCATTGGAGAAATAGATGCCCTTGAATCGATTCAGTTGCATAATTGTAGTGAATCTGTGGTGAAGTCAGCCAACAAAATAGATGCGGAGAAACATGATATGGGGCATCACTTTGAATTATTTGTCACCGGTGAAACAAGGTAAAGTTACTTTCTTCATTACGTACTTTCCGTTGGAATAAATACCTTACTTCTACTGATTTTGGACGAAAAATACATCTCGTGCTGTCTATTTACGACTGCTACTGTAAGTTATGAAAAATTCTCATCTTACTCTTTTTGTGAATTATGAACAGGGCCCGCCCACAGGATCAACTTGATCTGCCATATGAGATATCAGAACTAAAAGAGGCTTTCAGCTTATTTGACAGGGATGGCGATGGTTGCATCACAGCCAGAGAGCTTGGTATTGTGATGAGAAACCAAGGACAAAATCCTACCAAGGCTGAGCTGCAAGACATGATCAATGAGGTGGATGCTGATGGTAATGGAACCATTGACTTCCCTGAGTTTGTGAACCTCATGGCCAGGAAGATGAAGGATACTGATTCTGAGGAGGAACTTAAAGAAGCATTCCGCGTCTTTGACAAGGATCAAAATGGTTTCATTTCTGCGGCTGAGCTACGTCACACGATGATAAACCTTGGTGAGAATTTGAGTGATGAGGAAATAGATGAGATGATTAGGGAGGCTGATGTTGATGGTGACGGTCAGATTAACTACGAGGAGTTCGTCAGGATTATGATGGCCAAGTAATCTGGAATCCCATGTCTCACTCAATCTTGAACATCTGTATTGTTTCTTATAAATTTGAAAAGAAAAAAAAAGGAGAAATTGGTGAACTACTAGTATAGCTTCTTATGTACTTTTCCTCGTCCAGCTTCTTATGCATGTGTTGTGGCTTGAGTGTTCTAATGATTAGTGCGCTGTTGTACATGACTGTTGTAGGGCAGCAAGCCAGCAACATGGGTGAATGCGAGAGCGGTTATTACTAAAACTTAACTAACCCACTATGGGCGGGTGATTATAATAATGAACCGTTTTGATTTTCATCCTCAAAGCTGCCATATACAGACGACATGGTTCTCTTCGATTTCTGGTATGATTTGGATCATTCTCCTTCCCTATTTTAAAAATATGCGTCGCTATTTATTTATTTGTTAACAGGAATGTTAAACGCAGAACACTTTTTACTAAACGCAGAACAAATTTTTACATATTACATATAATACCACTATTATTATAATTTACAAAATGGTTCAATAATTTGAAAAAATTACTATTTTACCTAAAAAACATCAAACAAGTTTATTCGAATTAATTTTATCATCCGAATGAATAAATCGAAAAAACTTAAAAAGAAAACACGAAGAACACGAAGATCCACAAAGAATCGTCGCCGGTGACCGGAGCATCTCCGATTTGGAGTTTGCCGTAGCAAACTTGACCAGATCGGAGATGCTCCGATCTGGAGAAGCTCCGATCGGAGCATGGTCGTCTGATCCGTCACCTTGAGGTGACCAGTCGGTCACTAAAGTCGACGAACATGGTTCTGGTCAGCTTCAAAGCTAACGAGAACCATGTTCTCGTCGGTTTCAAATCCGACGAGACGACTCGTGTGGTCGGTTTTTGTCATTTTTAACCGTTTTTTGCGTTTCTTTTTGTTATTTTTTGGATTTTTTGATTTTTTAAAATCAATTTAAATATACTAATATAATTGAGTAATAATTAACAACTACAACTACCAAATTAAAATAATAAAAACATTTTTATATTTCTCATTCTCGATATAATATGGCTAATGATTGTACGATATTGATTTTTGTTGTGTTATGATACCGTAGTGTATATATGTTTATATATTTTCGAAGATGTAATAATTTGAGAATTTTTTAGGAAAATGAGACTAATTCAATATTTTTATCAGTTGAAGGACCTTTTGCAATATATAAAAAAGTGTTCTGCGTTTAGTAAAATGTGTTCTGCGTTTAACATGCCCCTTCGTTAATTACTACACAGACCACTTCTAACTTTTATACTTACCAGCTTGTTGTTTGGATGATGAGAGATATCAAACATTGGTGGATCATAGAAGAGGTGATCTGATTCATCAAACCATGTATATATAGCTGTTGGACAAGAATATAACTAATGGGTAAATTAAGGTGCAGTACATTGTGTGGGCTTTTATCTGTCCCAGCCCGTCACCTTTATCACATATTTTTTTGACATAAATTTTCAATGGATTGAGCCCAAATTGTAGGATGAAATGTCACAAATAGCTCCATGTAGGTGTCAGACTATAAATATAGGTGTCTCCACAATTATGCACATGTAATTAATGCAAAAAAGTCATTAAGCAACTATAATTACAATTTTTTCTGCTGGGCTTCAAAAAATCGGAAATGGCTTCTCATAACAGTATTTACTCTTTTCTTTTCTTTAATTATTTTTATCTTATTTCATTCGTAATTAATTAATTATAAGTTAATAAAATGTAAAAATTATACCAATTTCGTATTCTTCAAATAAAGACCACTCTTAACTATGTTTCGATCATTTTAAATTTCAATATTTTCGCCTCTTAAATTCTATTTATATATAAGCCGGACGGCAGATAGATTTTTTTTTTTTTTGAGGTTACGGCAGATAGATTGTGCGCCCCATAATCGCAAACTAAAAAAAACAAATATCTTAGAAAAATGTTCCCCACAGGATCAAAGTAAAATAAAAAATCTCTATAGATATTATATTGTACACACAACTAACATGCATATGTAAATTTTCACAACAATTAAAGCTCATTCATGTTGAAAATACATGGGATTTTCTATTCTCAGGTCGGCTTCGTACCGATCTGAACACAGGTCTCCGCTAGATTTTTGCCATGTGGCATGTACTTCAATCAGATCCGTCCGTTTCAGTTCGAAATCAATTTTTCAATTATTTTAAGTACGAAGGTTTATGATTTATTTTTTTAATATTTAAAAATTCCCAAAAATATACAAATTGACTATAATAATCTTAGATATAATTATTTATTAAAATATGTATATATAATAAATTATTTCAATATTGTAATATTACATAAATAACCTATATATATGAAAAATTAAATACATAATATTTACATTAAATAAAACATTTAAAACGTTAGCTAAAAACGTTTATCTGTTATTCATTGCAGATACTTTTTGAAGAACACGAAGAACCCTAATTGTCCAGTGAAGAACCCTAATTCTCCATCCCTGCTTGAATTGATGGAGGAGTTTAAGGTTTGTAAATATTCTCCAAGCAATCCGTTGTTACTACAGTTTGTCTCTTGAAATTGACTCCGAAAGTTTATCAGAATCGATGTTTTCTGATATTTGTTCAATTCAACTCGAACACAAATCGATGTTATGATGTTGTTCTCACTTGAATTCGATGTTGTGATGTTGGATATTGATATGTGAAATAATCATAATCATCTCCATCTGTGTTGGCTTTTTCTCTGTTCTCACGTCGTTCTTTCATCTGAGTGATGTCTATTCCATACGCTAACTACGTTCGGTTGCCATGCGGCAATATAATACAGTCGGCACAGCAACAGACCTTTGAATTTTTTCTGTTCAGTTGTTGCTGCACGGTTTCTGATTTATTGCCGTGGCATTATGGCGCAAAATATTGTTCTGTCCTAGAACGGTATGCTGAGTTGCTTGTGTTTTGTATTGAAAAAGGGAGTTGGGACATAAATGTGGATCTTGCTTGAGAAGATGTGGTACATGTGGGTATGTACCTTTATATTTTTCATATTTGTATATGATGTTGCTATTGATCTAGAACATGTAGTTACATATAATTGTTCAAACAGTGTTTATTGGTTATGATGAGTCGATTACTTTTCGTGTTGATCTAGCGAGTTTGGACATAAAGATGGATCTTGCTTGAGAAGAGGCAAGAATGGTGCTAAAAAGTTGAATAAAAAGTCAAAAGATGGGGTGGATAATGATCCTCATGACATGAACGAGCCCGGTATTGATGACATCGAAAATGAACTATAGTGGGGAAGATGATGAGATTGAAGATGAAGGCCCAATTGAATAAGTATGATTTGACTTCATGGAACAACAAATTTTGAACTTTACAATATTTTTCGGCGAACAATTTATATATCCAATATAAATTGGACTTGGTATGCTTGATACGACTTTTAGTAATATACTATTTTACGGTTGGCGATGCTTTATTTTCATTGTTACCTCTGTGATGGATGTTTCATATTGATGTGTGTAAGTGTACCAATCTGATAACGTTGCCACAACAACCATGGTTGGACAGCGCGGCAATTGATTAAAGTATCCACTGCTAATTTGTTGTCGTGGACGTAACCATCGTTGCTGCGGTAACGTTATCAGTAAATAACCAAACGTAAAATATGATATGGACTTGCTATAGATTGGATCAACAATATAAATTGGGCTTGAATAGGCCCATAAAATGTAATGCATGCAAATGAGTAACCCAATAGCTACTAATTTTGAAAATGAACATGACCATAAAATTTTATCAAGATAAAACGTTAAATTAAAATTTATAATATTAAAATGCACTCTAACGTATTTTCGTGACGTGTCTTTTTCTTTAGACTTAGCATTACGGTAAGGGCCGGGACTATTCAGGCTTTCATTGGCCCGGTCCGGGTCCCACCAATTTTCGAAGATCCAGGCCCGGCCCATGGTCCATTCCCGGGATTGAAAATTTGGGTCCGGGCACGGGCTGATGAGGGTCGAATCCGGCCCAATAGTGAAAAACCAATTTATGTACATTCTTCTTTATTATGCATATCCTACCAACGTAAATTTTTTTGTAGTTTCAATTTGTATTTTGCGTAAGTACTTAAGGTAAATTAATGGAATATAGTTTGAAAATCTAAAATTGTCCTACGTATTAACAAAATAAAACGTTGAAGTAAATTTATAATATCAAAAGGCAAGGTAAGAGATTTACATGACGTGTCGATCTTTCGAGACTTAGCGTTACTATAAGGACGAGTCATGCTTCCGATAAAGTGACAATGAACGCAACCAACGTAATTTTTTTTTTCTAGTTTCAATTTGTATTTTGCGTAAGTACTTAAGGTAAATTAATGGAATATAGTTTGAAAATCTAAAATTGTCCTACGTATTAACAAAATAAAACGTCCAAGTAAATTTATAATATCATATAACAAGGTAAGAGATTTACATGACGTGTCGATCTTTCAAGACTTAGCATTACTATAAGGACGAGTCATGCTTCCGATAAAGTGACAGTGAACGTAACCAACGTAATTTCTTTTTCTAGTTTCAATTTGTATTTTGCGTAAGTACTTAAGGTAAATTAATGGAATATAGTTTGAAAATCTAAAATTGTCCTACGTATTAACAAAATAAAACGTTGAAGTAAATTTATAATATCATAAGGCAAGGTAAGAGATTTAAATGACATGTCGATCTTTCGAGACTTAGCATTACTATAAGGACGAGTCATGCTTCCGATAAAGTGACAATGAACGTACCAACGTAATTTCTTTTTCTAGTTTCCATTTGTATTTTGTGTAAGTACTTAAGGTAAATTAATGGAATATAGTTTGAAAATCTAAAATTGTCCTACGTATTAACAAAATAAAACGTTGAAGTAAATTTATAATATCATAAAGCAAGGTAAGAGATTTACATGACGTGTCGATCTTTCGAGACTTAGCGTTACTACAAGGACAAGTCATGCTTCCGATAAAGTGACAATGAACGTAACCAACGTATTTTTTTTTTCTAGTTTCAATTTGTATTTTGCGTAAGTACTCAAGGTAAATTAATGGAATATAGTTTGAAAATCTAAAATTTTCCAACGTATTAACAAAATAAAACGTTGAAGTAAATTTATAATATCATAAGGCAAGGTAAGAGATTTACATGACGTGTCGATCTTTCGAGACTTAGCGTTACTATAAGGACGAGTCATGCTTCCGATAAAGTGACAATGAACGTAACCAACGTAATTTTTTTTTCTAGTTTCAATTTGTATTTTGCGTAAGTACTTAAGGTAAATTAATTGAATATAGTTTGAAAATCTAAAATTTTCTTACGTATTAACAAAATAAAACGTTGAAGTAATCTAAACCCTAAACCCTAAACTTTGCGTAACAATGACTAATTGGACCATCAATAGAAATAGGGCCTGGACAGGCCCAAAGATGTTAATACTTGGAAATAACATGCCCAATTGGTACTAACTAGAAGACTGTTATATAACACAACTCCATTAAAAACACCGTACATATACAGATTATGCTCTTGATGAGGGAGATCAATGCAAAAGGTCAACGTTTCTCGGTGAGGAGGTTTTTGTTCCGAAGTTGAAAGGCCAACCAGTTTCTGGTGGTGAGATCATATTGCTTGACGATATCGTTACCGTACGATCTTTCGTGCAGGAATACGTTAACGACGGGAGAGATACAATTCCTATTGATCTTGTCATGGAGCCTTTGGAAGAAATTTAGAATCATGAAAAGAACGAAGTACATTGAAGATTACAATTTCAATTAGACTATAGACTTATCTACTTTAATATGTTTTTAATAGATTTTTTACACAAAGGCCATGGATCCTTTTGCACTTTGAAATTTGTTTGATATTCATATCATTTACATTTTGGACACATCAATCTTTCCTGCTAATAATGAAATGTGTTGTGCAAGTGTTTTAAGACTTGTTTGACATTGATGATGAACTGTTTGTGAATTTGTTGTTGTGACAATAAATCAGATGTTGTGCGGCAAATTAAATACTAAGATACTTGTTATTCTAATGCTCTTGCAATAACCCATATAACATGCAGAAAACTGGTTGGCAGTGGACATGTCCCTCTACCGATGCGGCAATAGATCAGGTGCCGTGTGGCAACTCAAATGCCAATATACTCCAATGATCTGGCAATAAATCGATTGCCGCACGGCATCTGGTATCCAGTGAGTCTATTAATGCCTACTGCTGCAGCAATCAATAAGATACCATGCGGCAACATGAACACTAATGTGTTGGATTCCAACCTATGCAATATATTTCATTCTAATGCCCTGACAATAAATCATATGTCGTGCTAGAAAATAAGACAGCATAAATTCCAACTACAAATAGCCGACAAAACTCAAGAATGCATAACCAAAGTTGCATTACAATTCCATCCTATCATCGAATTCACCAAAATAAGACGGCATAAATTCCAACTACAAATAGCCGACAAAAATCAAGAATGGATAAACAAAGTTGCATTGCAATTCCATCCTATCATCGAATTCACCAAAATAAGACAGCATAAATTCCAACTACAAATAGCCGACAAATGCGTTCAATCCGAATCAATCGCTTTCCTATCAATGCTATGAAATTCATCAACATCGGAAGCATCATCGGAATCATCAGAAGTTTTAAGCCTAAAACTGGGCAATCCGACTTCACTAAATTTGACTCGAGACCCTCCTACTCTAACTATGTCGGCATCTGAGATATCCGGGAGTGCAAAGTAGAAGTCTATCACGGTCTTCCGATGGTACTCCTTTGGAGTAGCAAAGAGTTTACCCCAATTACGCATCTTACAAGCTTCATCCAGAAAGGGGTAGCTGTTTGGTTCTACAGTGACACCCCCCTTTCAGGCCATACGGTCCTGTTACCCAGCAGGTGCCTTCGTTTTGCGTACACCAACGTCAACTCATTGGTTGTTGGGTGTTTCTTTGTATTGGTTGCTTGCTTAGTTGATGCAGGAGCATGCTTTCGTTTAGGTGCCATCGACACAAATGACCTGAATAAAAAAAAAAAAACAAGTTAACTGATTAGTGTCGATAGTCGAATACAACAATAGCTTAAAGAAGAAACAACGCCTAGAAAGAAATAATATTAAAGAGACCCTTGTTGCTTTGAATCATAGTCATGGAAAAGTCCATCCATAAATTCAGAAATGGAATTTATATGCACACTATCATTTAGCAATAGTCAGAAACAAAAACCCATGCCAAAAGCCAAAACAGACATGGACCAGAGACTTTGGAACTCGTCATTACCACTAAACCCATCTCAATCAGGACTGATGCAGTAGCATCATCTGGAGCATAATAAATTCAACAACATTGATTCCAGAAAACTGAGCTACCTATTCTTTACTATTCTCCCTAAGGTTATTACCGAGTAGAATACAAAGACCAAGTGTGAAACTAGGTACCTTTTCTAGCTCAACCATGCCAACAACCGAAGCGATCACGCTGAAAACCACAAGCCTGTACTAGGTACCTTTTCCCTAAGCTTTTCATTTATAATTATCTACTTGATTGGACTGAATGAAGTATCATGGTTGGGAGGCCTATGTCTAATTCAAGATGGAGATTTCTTTCCAAAAACTTGTATCCATGATCCACCAAATTCAAATTTATATGCACACCATCATTAATTGGGAAATTTTTTTAGGGTTCTTGGATGTTAAAATTGGGGGAAAAAATTTTCAATACTTGCAGAGGCTAAAGACGGAATCGATTCAATTAAGAGCAAGACATATATTTCAGGGACATCAATTCTGCTCGAGAAATAAATTTTGGGATACTCTAAATTTTTCAAAGAGCTGGAAACTTAAAACGAAATCAAAATTTGAAAAAGAGACGGGTGAAATCTCTTACCTTTGAGAACGTGACATGCCGAGGAACACGAAGTAGAGAAGCGGCGCCGATAGAGACGTCGGAGAACAGGCGGAGAACGAAGTCAGAGAGAAAGAAGAAGAAGATGCAGACGGAGGAAGAAGAAGACGCAGACGGAGGAAGAAGAAGCGATGATGATGAAAGGGTTTACTAAAAGGGTATATTTGGAAGTTTAAATATAAATGAAAATTTATTTATTAGTAATAGTTAAATTTGAATAGGGGTATAATTGTACATTCATATTTAACAATTAAAATATAATTATGATAATATAATTTGTGAGATCGTACCTGTTGATCATCTAACGGTGACCTGTATTCAGGTCGGTACAAAGCCGACCTGAGAATAGAATAGCCCGAGAGACATTAGCTTATCGTCACCTAGCTTGTGACCGGATGCCCTACATTGCTCAGTCAGGAACGCATGATGGGATGCATCACTGCTAGTTTATCAATGCAAAGCATTGCTACAAAGAAAACATGCATCACTTCACTTGCGATGTATTGGCCGGAAATTGCAAGTACGAGGCACACGAAAATACAAAATGCACCTAATATCACCTAAAATCGAGTGAATTGCACTTTTGGTCCCCTAACCCGTCGTCCACTTCGATTTTGGTCCTAGGGTTTCCTAATTTACACATTTAGTCCCCTTTTTCGTATTCTGATCCGTATAATATAAGTATTTAGTCCCTTAACTCACCACTTAAGCCAAATCAGCGCCAAATCACTCCACATCATCGCCAAATCACTCCATCTCATTAGTATTTTGTTTATAAACACTTAGCTAAAAGCAAATAAATATAAACATAGACACCTATATTTACAAAATGCTAATTAGTCCATCTCATTAGTATTTTGTTTATAAATACTTAGCTGCTACTACTTAAATTTGGATTTGATTAGTCCATTTTATTTAAATAATTACAGATAAAACAAAAATAATTGTTGACTAGGAACTAATTAACTGGAAAAGAAATTTAATGAAATTAATTAAAACTTACTACACATTTGACTCTAATGTTTTGTAGTTTACAACATTTACACAATATAATTTAAAATATCCACATAATTTTTTAATTATAAAATAATCAAAAATATTATTATTAATTAAAACTAAACCCCAAAAAAAAATTATTTCAAAATATGCCCAATTCTTTTTCTTCTCCTTCTTCCTCCTACCTCATCCTCCATTTTCTTCAAAAAGGCTCCGATCGGAGTGGAGCCTTCTCCAGAGTAGAATTACAATGACTCGTCGGAAAGAGCTCAGTAAAAAGCTCCAGATCTGGAGCCATTGACACTGAGTTGTACTCGGCTCACGAGTCATTCTCTGACTCCGATTGGAGTGTCAATGGTTTGATCGGAATCGGCGACGGATCTGAGAAATTGAGAAGAGAACGGAGACCACGGGTGCGGAGGAAGGAGAACTCGGTGAGGGATTGGGGGAGAGCGAGAGTCACTTCAAGGTAGAGCCTTTGCTTCTCCAGCGATTTCACCAACTCCATTACCGCTGATGAATCTTCTTCCGAAGAACATGATTTCAAGCTCGATCTCCAAAAATGGCTTCTTTAAGTTCATCATTTTCCACAATGCCTCTAGCTTAGCTTAGAGAAGAAGAACAAGAGTACTGCTGTCTCTAACAAAGGAATTATAAATAAAACCAACTCAAACCAAGCGATTCTCCAATACGCTCGAGACTATTTATCCCAGCCTTCTTGAATCTTGCCATTGGTTCTCTATGGAGTTACTTCGGCCTTTTTTTTCACGTACAACGTTCTGCAGCTCAAATAACAATAATAAGTCTTGAGAGGTAAAGAGGACCATATATATTACTTCCTCCATTTCAGATAAAGTGTTACATTTTACTATTCTGCGGTCAACTGTCTCCGCATTTGACCACAATTTACTCTTAAACGATATTAATAAATAAATTATTAAAATTATATAATGAAAATTTTGTAATTAAATTTATATTATATGATTTTATTAAATTATTTACTATTATCGTTTATGAGTAATTAGAATAAACTCAAGAAAATGATTGGCCAAAAATCAATGTACTTTTTCCTAGAATGAGTATATAATTACAAAACTACTTCAATTCTTCTATAAAATAAATAAGAGTTTTGCAACAAGGAGCTAGGAACATTTTTATACCTTTGTGCCATCTCCTGGCATTTCTCTCTTAAGCAATCATATTAAAGCACATATCATGACTGGAAAAGGATCAGTATAGGAAAAGCCGAAAAGATAGATGTAGTTGTGCTGTTTTTTTCCAACTTATAAGGCATGAGAGATTTTACGAAAAATAAAATAAAACACAACTTGAGGAAAGCAAGAAGTAATTTCACTAAACAGGTTTGAGTTTGTTTACTTGATGTGTTGATACATATCTTTATAAACTAAAGCTTTGATTGACGATATATATAGTTTCAACTTCCACAAAATTAAAGTACAAGAAGGATTTCAGTCAGTAAGTAAGTAAGTGATGATAAATGGAAATTAAAAACTACGTACATCAGGTGAAGAGATTACAAGACTAATTAAGTGAGGAAGTGATCATGAATGACTTAAAATTTGTATGCGTGAATAAGCTGACACGACGAAAAAAGATGAGAATGAATGAACGTAGCAGCTAGCCAGAAGTAAGTAAGTACCGAACAAAGACGAGCACACAGGCTGCAGGCAGGGAAGGAAGAGATAATTTATTTGTTCTGTTAGTCAGTTTAGCATGCGCTTGCTTGATATTTCAACAAGGTATATCGCACATGGGAATTTTCGCTCTTAATTTGTTGTTCAAGGCCGAAATTGAACCAAATCGGTATGGAACTAATTAACCTTCACCACAAACGACTCACTACCAACTCAGATCTATGGCTATAAATTTGTAGATATACTTACCTTTGCAATACCTTCTGCGTCACACATGAGATATACGCGCATATATGTGTATCTGAAAGTTAATATTTGGGAGAGGAAGCATAAACGATTTCAAGTCTGCCAGGTGACTTGAGACTGATCTGTTATAAGAGATAGCTGACTGAAGAAAAATCACAACTTGTGAAATCGATTTCTGATTTCCACATGCGCTCCTCCACCGCGCCTAGTTTTTTTTGTTAAATAATACCTTTAATTTAATAATCATGTAGTTATATCATAATCTGCTAGGACGTGGCGGACTAGCGGTCATTGAAATACAAATTGAATTGGAAGAATTGCAACGTACGTAACTGTTGAATTGCAAGTTAGCAGGTTCAAGAAAAGTTGGACATTGAATTACAAGTTAATTGTTGTCATACAGTGAATCTTCTAGCTAGGGCTCAATTGTTGAATTTGAAAATTGCACTTGCTTGGATATGCAGCTTCATGAACATATATATACAGGCCCGGCTAAGCCCATGCGCGATGAGCCTCACCTTTCCTAGGGCCCCAGGCCCAAATATTAGGGGCCCAAATCAATAGTCCTGTAAAAAAAAAAAAAAATTAGTGTTAAATGAAAACAGAGAATTCAGCAGACTCAAGACGACATTCATCAAGTCTGGCGGCTTACCTCCTCATTTCTCGATTTCTTGTTCTTATAATCTTTTCATCTCTAATTTCTCTCACCATCCATTAAATCATCCATTCAATTTCTCAAATTTCGAAGAAAAATGGTTGTTACTCAGTGTTATTGTTCTAATTTCTTGTATATAAACATGTTTACCCTTAAATCCTTCATCCTAATCATTTATGCACACATAATTTTACCCAATTCCAGTTCTATTATAGTAGCAATTTGGGTTTGGATTGGATTTGATAACAAACAAGCAAATAGTTGGATGCAATGTAATCATATTAATTTGGGAATCTCACCTTTGGTTTCTCTGCTCAACTTGTTGCTTTGGGACTTATTTGCTAGAGCTTTGCGGTGTGCCTGCTCTTTTCGGATTTTCTGAGCAAATAATTTCTTCACTTCTTTTTTATCTTTCCTTGTTTTTTTTGTTGTTGTTGGAATTTCAATTTCAATTTCAACTAGTTTGTTAAAAGGGCATGAGACAGTAGTTTGCTACTTTGTTAGTAAAAAAAGGGCTTTTGGCTGAACTTCTCAAGTGTTTAAACGGGTTCTTGACTCTTGAGTTGCCGGATATTGATGTGATTTTTAGTCTTTTATTGAAAGTGAACTAGAGTAATTAGTAAAATAGTCAGGTACATTTTGAATTTTTTATTTTAGGTACTAGAGAATGGAGATGATAGCAACTGAGAATGTATGACGGAGAAATTGAGTTATAAAGAGTCAATCGATTTTTATTTCAAAGAACTCTCGAAGAATTGCACTTTTCAAGTAATTTTTAAGTCATTTATTACAAAAATATTTTAATTACTACTTGTATTGGATGATTATTGTTATTTTTCACTTTAATAAAAAAAATAGTACATTATATTATTTGGTTGGGCCTCTTTTGAAAAGTTTGCACGGGGCCCCGTAAATCTCGAAGACGGCCTGTAATATATACTTGGTATTTATTTATGTTGTATTGCATTTGATTTGCTTTAATTGTTTGCTCTGAAGTTGGAAAATCGTCTATGGAGACTGGGGTAATTAAGCTATCTTTAGAGTAGCAAAGGTACTTGCATTTTCTCCCCAAGTTATCTATTTGTTGTGTTGAGGTAACCAAGTGCGATTGAAAAGACCAAGAAAAGAGAGTCAAAATTGTGTCTATTTTAAAGTGTTAAGTTGGGATGCATGAGTTTCATAACTGGTATAAGATCTGGAGTAACCAATTATGTGTTAAATTATTTCGAAAGTGTCTTTAGTTGGGTTCTTTGCTTGATTTGGCCCCACATTGAAATGAATGCAAGGTAAAAAAAAACAAGACCATTTGAACAAGAACCCAAGCGAAATGGGTATAAGCACAAAGTGGTTGGGCGTGTTTATCTTTTGCTATATTTTTCCATGGAATGTTACTATTGTCCTTCCAGATTTTTGTAACTCTCCGACATCTATTATATTTTGTTGCTATTGCAGCAATTTTTTCTTCTCCACTTTAGATATTCTAGAGTTTCTTCACCACTAAAATTCGACGGAGCTTCTACTACAGAACTTCCAGTAGTTCTTTGGGATTGGCGCTATACCTTGGGAACTGATTGTCCGAGAGAGGTCTGAAGCTTACTAAAGCAGGTAAATTCAGCTTAAGGGGGTCACAATGTTGTCTCGTCCAGGATTCAATCCGAATAATTCTTTCTTCGTTTTTAGTTTGTAACAAGTTGTAGTGAGTGTAATATTTTTTTTTCCTCATGTAATTCTATACATATTTTGCATTGACCTTTCTTGCAGCTACAAGATTAACGGAAATAAAAAGTATTGTTTCCAGCAACTACTTAAATGATCGACAAGGGCTACTACTACCATCCATCACTGGCTTCTTCAACGGACATGTAGTTGATAATAGCCTCGATGACCAACTGCTTTCGGTCCTGACGGGGCAAAGTGGAGGCTGAGGTTTTTTCCAGTGCTAGATGGAGACCCAAAGCTTCAGTAGAGCATTTCACGTCAGTCTTCCATCTAATTTTGTCCAACATATGCTAATAGTGAATCATCTAAATAGAATTTTGGATAAATGATAAAGCGAGTGTACTTAGAATATTTTTGGGCTTAATTGCAAAATTGGTCCTATAACTCAGCGTCCTATGCGTTTATTATCCTCCCTAAATTGTTTTATGCAAAAAAAGGTCTGGTGGACCGTATATGTGACCGTATGAATACAAAATTGCTTGTGTGGGTTGCACACATGGCAAAGTCGGATTTGGAAGAAAAATTGCCGCCTTTTAGGAGACATTAAAGGATATGCACCCCATATCTTGTTGTACCTAGAAAAACTTCCTGTGCAAAGACATTAAAGGATATGCACCATATATATTGTTGTACTACTTTGTACAATATAATATCTAAGATCCTTACTCAGAGGAACATGTAGTTGATGACATCCAGTCTGCTTTTCTTCTTGGGAAGATCATACATGATAATATTTTGCTGGCATAAGAGATGGTGAAGGCATATGGTAGGAAGGGGACATCACCCAGATGTATGATCTAGATGGACATACAAAAAGGTGTATGACAACGTTAGGGGTGCTGAAAAAGTCCAAATCCGAAAAACCGATCCAAAAATTCAATCCGGTAAGTTCGGATCGGATAATATTGAATCTGCATATTTTCGGATTAATCCGATTCCGATCCAAAAAAAAAAGAAAATGTAGTTTATATTATATTTATATATAGTGTCCGTTTGGTTTGAAAAGGGGTATTTCATTTTGCAAAACTGGATTATTCGGCCCATTTAAGGAATTGGATTATGTTTGTGGGTTTTCGCCTAAAAATCTTGTTTGGTTGGACTCTTTGAATTGAACTATTTTCAATAAAATCCAGTTTGGTTCTGAATTGATTTTGGATTATTCAGTAGAATAAAGCAAAGTGGAATTACTTATATACCTCTATGCTTTCCCACTTATTGTATAAAACCGAGTTTGATTTTCAATTTGATTTAGTGAAAATTACATGTAAACATAATTTTAGGGGAGCAAATTTTTACCACCTTCTCGTGTTTAATCGGGAAATTCTGGAATTTTGATCATATGAATTTCGTATACAAAATTATCCGAAAATCTTTGAAATTATTGCATCCATAGTTACATTGCCATTGTTGATAACTTTGGCATCGATTTTGAGTTTATATGACTTGACCATTAAAATTTAGTTTATAGATATTGTTTATAATCTGTGTAATAATTATCTTAACGAAATACATGTTTCCTTATAAGATCGATATTTCATATGAGTGAAATTTATAATCCCATATTTTTCATCTCATGCGTAGAATAATTATTTTTGGCGATTGAAATCGACATCGCATATGTTTATCATCCCATCTAAACATAAATTTTCCTACATTTTAAACATAAAAGTGTAAAGCATGTAAAACGCCAAAGTCAGTGACGGAGCCAGGATTTTAGGTCAGGTAGGGCACAAATAAAAACTCAAACTTTTAATTATATAAATGTTGTTTTTATAATATATAAAGTAAAAAAAAATTCACATATATGTAATTAACGATGCATATTTTGTATTCAAAACACATATATACTCCGCCTATATTCTGTCAAAATTTGCACATATTTAATATGCTAGAATATTTTTTCAAAAAATGATGAAGAAAAAACGTTCTTGAACCGACAACTCTAAATTATCATCGTTATTCTCGTAAGCAACGCTAACCAATTTTTTTAATTATTAATATTGTTTTGTTTAATCATTCTTATAAAAAAGTTGGTTATACTATTAAACAAACAAAATTAATTTTGATGTAAATACATAAGATACGCCAAAAAATAAAAATATAAAAGGTATAATGAGTAAATGAGTAAAAAAGAGAAATAAATATTACGAGGTACAAAATGAAAAGAAAGTGCAAAACTAGGAAACCATTGGGAAAAAAAAAAGAAGGTGGAAACCGTAAAAGCGGAAAAAATGAAAAAGAAAAGAGTCTGTGGAAAATATAAAGAAGAAATGGAAGGTGGAAATTAGGAAGGAAAAAAAAAAGCGCATTGATGTAAATCGATTGGTGTTCTTGGATTGGGATGGCATATTTAGTAATTGATGGAAGTTTGTATAAAATTACATTTCATGAGAAGAAGATAATCCAAAAGTAAATACCTCCTCATGAAGGTATTTAAAATTGGATTATTCATGTACAAATTGAGGATTGAGGCGGGAGAAATTGGATTATTCCAAATAATCCATTTTTCTACCAAAAAAATCAACCAACCTGGATTATCAAGATTCTACAAACCCCTCAAACCAAACGGGCACATAGTTACTTCTCTGCCAAACGCTAATATATATTCTTATTGTCCCAAGTCTCAGCCGTCTCCTCCCATCCCTCACCTCATTGCATCCTCAACCGTCTCCCCTCATCTCATCGTCGCCTTCAATACTACTCCCTCAACGCATCTCTTCATCCACTTCCCCCTAACCTCGTTGCAATCGCAAATTAAGTTCGTTAGTAGAGATGATTTTTAGTAAGGAATTAAAGGTGATGCTAGCCGCTCCACTGTCTGTCTCACTTTTTTGGAGATTGGAAGGTAGGAAAGTAAAAACAAAAGAAATCTCTCAAAGTTGAGAGTCACAGTACTCGTGAAGTTTTCAAATCTAGTAGTTACTAGTTACAAACCTTCTTTTCATTTTGGATGTTAAAGAGTAATTAGTCTTGAATAGCTACTGAAAGCAAATTATAGAAGAAAACTTCTTTTTCATCTTCAATTTCTCGATCTTTGTTAGTTGGAATAAAACTTGTTTCTATATAAAATTTGAATTTTTCGGATCCAATCCGAAAAATCCAATCTCAGATCAGATTGATCCGTATTAGGGGTGGACGCGGGACGGGATCGGAATTGAATATCGGGTACCTGATAATTCGGATTTGAATTTATTCATCCCAATCCCGACCCTATCTTTTGGTACATGATCGAACCCACAATAGATCGGATCGGGATTGAATTACCCTATCGGGTATTTATTTTCATATAAATAAAAATAACTATGTGTAAACGTTGTAATATATACGGCAAACTATGAACCATGTGTTTCGTTACTGTTAGCTACCTAAAGACTCTCCTAATTAACTCGCTAAATGAACATTAGCTTGCTGTTAAAACTAGATAAAATTATCCAGTTAAACATTAGATAAAATTATCCTCATATGATCATCTTCTCGGTGGACCTAATTGCATAACTAGTTTTTATAAGAATATAAGTTTCTTCGGGTACCCTATCGGGTTTCGGATATTAAATTTTCATTCCCAATCCCGTCCCGAACATATAATATAAGTTTCGGGAATTTATATTGCGGGTATCCAATCCCTAAATACCCGACCCTATCGGGATTTTTTTGTACAGGGTCGGGACGGGATCGGAATTACCCGAACCCTCCTCACACCCCTAATCCGTATACGATTTTTCGGATCGGATTTTGGGTTGAGCATGACTTGCTCTGAAATTTCGGATCGGATTGATCCGAATGTGCACCCCTAGACAACATAGAGTGGCTTGCGCTTGAGAGTATTATGGTGGAGATCGGTGAGTCATAGCTCCTGTGACCACTGTATCTTATAGATATTCAGTGAATGGGATTCCTTCAAAGATATTGAAGGCCAAGAGGGGTTTGCGACATGGTGATCCTATGTCATCGTTATCACTCATGTTGATCATGGTGTATAAGCACAGGGTTGTGCAAGAGTGTTCCATCCCAAATGAGAAATTTTGAGGATCAGAAACTTATGTTTTATGGATGATTTGCTCTTATTTACTAGAGGTGATGCCGTTTCTTTGAAGTTAATTAGAACGCCCAAAAAATCAAGATAAGTTTCTGAGAGATTAAAGGGATTGTGAACGTTACTCTTACCAACAACAAGATACATCTTTCTTTTTGGGTATACATCCATAAGAGTTCTAGAGTTAAGTGTGTTTGGTATGGTGCAATCTTAAGATGGGTGAACAACTGCGAAGTCTCCCAGTTCGCGCATGAGTGTGAACAAAGTGCGCGGGAAAGAACATGCGTTGGTATAGTTGGGCTAACATATCACCCGAAAAGCTGCTCATGAGTAAATCTGCCAACCCAAAGGGTTGTGCCTCGACCTGCAAGGGGACGGGGCGTTACATTAATGATTGATAAATTTCAGAAATTTTCTCAAAGTCACAGGATTGCAGGCCAGTCCCACTAAGTGCAAGTTATACTTTGGTGATGTTGGGATAGATGTACAACATGAGATCCAATCTATTACTGGTTCTAGGTGTGGTTGTTTTGCTTTAAAGGAACTTAAGGTACCTCTACCAGGTAGAAAGTTATATGTTCATATGTGTGCCCCATTGATTGATAAAAATTTTGCGCTGATGAAGCATTTGAGCTCCCGGACTTTGAGCTATGTTGGCCGTGCTCAATTAATGAAGAGTGTTATCTTTGTTACTGATAACTATTGGCTTCGAGTGTTCCATTTCCCTCCCTTATGTTAGAAATATATGTTTAGATTTTGATCAACAACCTTAATGACATATCTTAGCTCAGAAAGGTAACTAATTCTCCATCCCTGCTTGAATTGATGGAGGAGTTTAAGGTTTGTAAATATTCTCCAAGCAATCCGTTGTTACTACAGTTTGTCTCTTGAAATTGACTCCGAAAGTTTATCAGAATCGATGTTTTCTGATATTTGTTCAATTCAACTCGAACACAAATCGATGTTATGATGTTGTTCTCACTTGAATTCGATGTTGTGATGTTGGATATTGATATGTGAAATAATCATAATCATCTCCATCTGCGTTGGCTTTTTCTCTGTTCTCACGTCGTTCTTTCATCTGAGTGATGTCTATTCCATACGCTAACTACGTTCGGTTGCCATGCGGCAATATAATACAGTCGGCACAGCAACAGACCTTTGAATTTTTTCTGTTCAGTTGTTGCTGCACGGTTTCTGATTTATTGCCGTGGCATTATGGCGCAAAATATTGTTCTGTCCTAGAACGGTATGCTGAGTTGCTTGTGTTTTGTATTGAAAAAGGGAGTTGGGACATAAATGTGGATCTTGCTTGAGAAGATGTGGTACATGTGGGTATGTACCTTTATATTTTTCATATTTGTATATGATGTTGCTATTGATCTAGAACATGTAGTTACATATAATTGTTCAAACAGTGTTTATTGGTTATGATGAGTCGATTACTTTTCGTGTTGATCTAGCGAGTTTGGACATAAAGATGGATCTTGCTTGAGAAGAGGCAAGAATGGTGCTAAAAAGTTGAATAAAAAGTCAAAAGATGGGGTGGATAATGATCCTCATGACATGAACGAGCCCGGTATTGATGACATCGAAAATGAACTATAGTGGGGAAGATGATGAGATTGAAGATGAAGGCCCAATTGAATAAGTATGATTTGACTTCATGGAACAACAAATTTTGAACTTTACAATATTTTTCGGCGAACAATTTATATATCCAATATAAATTGGACTTGGTATGCTTGGATACAGCTTTTAGTAATATACTATTTTGTCGGTTGACGTATGCTTTATTTTCATTGTTACCTCTGTGATGGATGTTTCATATTGATGTGTGTAAGTGTACCAATCTGATAACGTTGCCACAACAACCATGGTTGGACAGCGCGGCAATTGATTAAAGTATCCACTGCTAATTTGTTGTCGTGGACGTAACCATCGTTGCTGCGGTAACGTTATCAGTAAATAACCAAACGTAAAATATGATATGGACTTGCTATAGATTGGATCAACAATATAAATTGGGCTTGAATAGGCCCATAAAATGTAATGCATGCAAATGAGTAACCCAATAGCTACTAATTTTGAAAATGAACATGACCATAAAATTTTATCAAGATAAAACGTTAAATTAAAATTTATAATATTAAAATGCACTCTAACGTATTTTCGTGACGTGTCTTTTTCTTTAGACTTAGCATTACGGTAAGGGCCGGGACTATTCAGGCTTTCATTGGCCCGGTCCGGGTCCCACCAATTTTCGAAGATCCAGGCCCGGCCCATGGTCCATTCCCGGGATTGAAAATTTGGGTCCGGGCACGGGCTGATGAGGGTCGAATCCGGCCCAATAGTGAAAAACCAATTTATGTACATTCTTCTTTATTATGCATATCCTACCAACGTAAATTTTTTTGTAGTTTCAATTTGTATTTTGCGTAAGTACTTAAGGTAAATTAATGGAATATAGTTTGAAAATCTAAAATTGTCCTACGTATTAACAAAATAAAACGTTGAAGTAAATTTATAATATCAAAAGGCAAGGTAAGAGATTTACATGACGTGTCGATCTTTCGAGACTTAGCGTTACTATAAGGACGAGTCATGCTTCCGATAAAGTGACAATGAACGCAACCAACGTAATTTTTTTTTTCTAGTTTCAATTTGTATTTTGCGTAAGTACTTAAGGTAAATTAATGGAATATAGTTTGAAAATCTAAAATTGTCCTACGTATTAACAAAATAAAACGTCCAAGTAAATTTATAATATCATATAACAAGGTAAGAGATTTACATGACGTGTCGATCTTTCAAGACTTAGCATTACTATAAGGACGAGTCATGCTTCCGATAAAGTGACAGTGAACGTAACCAACGTAATTTCTTTTTCTAGTTTCAATTTGTATTTTGCGTAAGTACTTAAGGTAAATTAATGGAATATAGTTTGAAAATCTAAAATTGTCCTACGTATTAACAAAATAAAACGTTGAAGTAAATTTATAATATCATAAGGCAAGGTAAGAGATTTAAATGACATGTCGATCTTTCGAGACTTAGCATTACTATAAGGACGAGTCATGCTTCCGATAAAGTGACAATGAACGTACCAACGTAATTTCTTTTTCTAGTTTCCATTTGTATTTTGTAAGTACTTAAGGTAAATTAATGGAATATAGTTTGAAAATCTAAAATTGTCCTACGTATTAACAAAATAAAACGTTGAAGTAAATTTATAATATCATAAAGCAAGGTAAGAGATTTACATGACGTGTCGATCTTTCGAGACTTAGCGTTACTACAAGGACAAGTCATGCTTCCGATAAAGTGACAATGAACGTAACCAACGTATTTTTTTTTTCTAGTTTCAATTTGTATTTTGCGTAAGTACTCAAGGTAAATTAATGGAATATAGTTTGAAAATCTAAAATTTTCCAACGTATTAACAAAATAAAACGTTGAAGTAAATTTATAATATCATAAGGCAAGGTAAGAGATTTACATGACGTGTCGATCTTTCGAGACTTAGCGTTACTATAAGGACGAGTCATGCTTCCGATAAAGTGACAATGAACGTAACCAACGTAATTTTTTTTTCTAGTTTCAATTTGTATTTTGCGTAAGTACTTAAGGTAAATTAATTGAATATAGTTTGAAAATCTAAAATTTTCTTACGTATTAACAAAATAAAACGTTGAAGTAATCTAAACCCTAAACCCTAAACTTTGCGTAACAATGACTAATTGGACCATCAATAGAAATAGGGCCTGGACAGGCCCAAAGATGTTAATACTTGGAAATAACATGCCCAATTGGTACTAACTAGAAGACTGTTATATAACACAACTCCATTAAAAACACCGTACATATACAGATTATGCTCTTGATGAGGAGATCAATGCAAAAGGTCAACGCTTTCTATGAGGAGGTTTTTGTTCAAGTTGAAAGGCCAACCGTTCGGTGGTGAGATCATATTGCAGCGATATATCGTATCAGACGATCTTTCGTGCAGGAATACGTTAACGACGGGAGAGATACAATTCCTATTGATCTTGTCATGGAGCCTTTGGAAGAAATTTAGAATCATGAAAAGAACGAAGTACATTGAAGATTACAATTTCAATTAGACTATAGACTTATCTACTTTAATATGTTTTTAATAGATTTTTTACACAAAGGCCATGGATCCTTTTGCACTTTGAAATTTGTTTGATATTCATATCATTTACATTTTGGACACATCAATCTTTCCTGCTAATAATGAAATGTGTTGTGCAAGTGTTTTAAGACTTGTTTGACATTGATGATGAACTGTTTGTGAATTTGTTGTTGTGACAATAAATCAGATGTTGTGCGGCAAATTAAATACTAAGATACTTGTTATTCTAATGCTCTTGCAATAACCCATATAACATGCAGAAAACTGGTTGGCAGTGGACATGTCCCTCTACCGATGCGGCAATAGATCAGGTGCCGTGTGGCAACTCAAATGCCAATATACTCCAATGATCTGGCAATAAATCGATTGCCGCACGGCATCTGGTATCCAGTGAGTCTATTAATGCCTACTGCTGCAGCAATCAATAAGATACCATGCGGCAACATGAACACTAATGTGTTGGATTCCAACCTATGCAATATATTTCATTCTAATGCCCTGACAATAAATCATATGTCGTGCTAGAAAATAAGACAGCATAAATTCCAACTACAAATAGCCGACAAAACTCAAGAATGCATAACCAAAGTTGCATTACAATTCCATCCTATCATCGAATTCACCAAAATAAGACGGCATAAATTCCAACTACAAATAGCCGACAAAAATCAAGAATGGATAAACAAAGTTGCATTGCAATTCCATCCTATCATCGAATTCACCAAAATAAGACAGCATAAATTCCAACTACAAATAGCCGACAAATGCGTTCAATCCGAATCAATCGCTTTCCTATCAATGCTATGAAATTCATCAACATCGGAAGCATCATCGGAATCATCAGAAGTTTTAAGCCTAAAACTGGGCAATCCGACTTCACTAAATTTGACTCGAGACCCTCCTACTCTAACTATGTCGGCATCTGAGATATCCGGGAGTGCAAAGTAGAAGTCTATCACGGTCTTCCGATGGTACTCCTTTGGAGTAGCAAAGAGTTTACCCCAATTACGCATCTTACAAGCTTCATCCAGAAAGGGGTAGCTGTTTGGTTCTACAGTGACACCCCCCTTTCAGGCCATACGGTCCTGTTACCCAGCAGGTGCCTTCGTTTTGCGTACACCAACGTCAACTCATTGGTTGTTGGGTGTTTCTTTGTATTGGTTGCTTGCTTAGTTGATGCAGGAGCATGCTTTCGTTTAGGTGCCATCGACACAAATGACCTGAATAAAAAAAAAAAAACAAGTTAACTGATTAGTGTCGATAGTCGAATACAACAATAGCTTAAAGAAGAAACAACGCCTAGAAAGAAATAATATTAAAGAGACCCTTGTTGCTTTGAATCATAGTCATGGAAAAGTCCATCCATAAATTCAGAAATGGAATTTATATGCACACTATCATTTAGCAATAGTCAGAAACAAAAACCCATGCCAAAAGCCAAAACAGACATGGACCAGAGACTTTGGAACTCGTCATTACCACTAAACCCATCTCAATCAGGACTGATGCAGTAGCATCATCTGGAGCATAATAAATTCAACAACATTGATTCCAGAAAACTGAGCTACCTATTCTTTACTATTCTCCCTAAGGTTATTACCGAGTAGAATACAAAGACCAAGTGTGAAACTAGGTACCTTTTCTAGCTCAACCATGCCAACAACCAGAGCAGTCACGCCTGGAAAACCACAAGCCTGTACTAGGTACCTTTTCCCTAAGCTTTTCATTTATAATTATCTACTTGATTGGACTGAATGAAGTATCATGGTTGGGAGGCCTATGTCTAATTCAAGATGGAGATTTCTTTCCAAAAACTTGTATCCATGATCCACCAAATTCAAATTTATATGCACACCATCATTAATTGGGAAATTTTTTTAGGGTTCTTGGATGTTAAAATTGGGGGAAAAAATTTTCAATACTTGCAGAGGCTAAAGACGGAATCGATTCAATTAAGAGCAAGACATATATTTCAGGGACATCAATTCTGCTCGAGAAATAAATTTTGGGATACTCTAAATTTTTCAAAGAGCTGGAAACTTAAAACGAAATCAAAATTTGAAAAAGAGACGGGTGAAATCTCTTACCTTTGAGAACGTGACATGCCGAGGAACACGAAGTAGAGAAGCGGCGCCGATAGAGACGTCGGAGAACAGGCGGAGAACGAAGTCAGAGAGAAAGAAGAAGAAGATGCAGACGGAGGAAGAAGAAGACGCAGACGGAGGAAGAAGAAGCGATGATGATGAAAGGGTTTACTAAAAGGGTATATTTGGAAGTTTAAATATAAATGAAAATTTATTTATTAGTAATAGTTAAATTTGAATAGGGGTATAATTGTACATTCATATTTAACAATTAAAATATAATTATGATAATATAATTTGTGAGATCGTACCTGTTGATCATCTAACGGTGACCTGTATTCAGGTCGGTACAAAGCCGACCTGAGAATAGAATAGCCCGAGAGACATTAGCTTATCGTCACCTAGCTTGTGACCGGATGCCCTACATTGCTCAGTCAGGAACGCATGATGGGATGCATCACTGCTAGTTTATCAATGCAAAGCATTGCTACAAAGAAAACATGCATCACTTCACTTGCGATGTATTGGCCGGAAATTGCAAGTACGAGGCACACGAAAATACAAAATGCACCTAATATCACCTAAAATCGAGTGAATTGCACTTTTGGTCCCCTAACCCGTCGTCCACTTCGATTTTGGTCCTAGGGTTTCCTAATTTACACATTTAGTCCCCTTTTTCGTATTCTGATCCGTATAATATAAGTATTTAGTCCCTTAACTCACCACTTAAGCCAAATCAGCGCCAAATCACTCCACATCATCGCCAAATCACTCCATCTCATTAGTATTTTGTTTATAAACACTTAGCTAAAAGCAAATAAATATAAACATAGACACCTATATTTACAAAATGCTAATTAGTCCATCTCATTAGTATTTTGTTTATAAATACTTAGCTGCTACTACTTAAATTTGGATTTGATTAGTCCATTTTATTTAAATAATTACAGATAAAACAAAAATAATTGTTGACTAGGAACTAATTAACTGGAAAAGAAATTTAATGAAATTAATTAAAACTTACTACACATTTGACTCTAATGTTTTGTAGTTTACAACATTTACACAATATAATTTAAAATATCCACATAATTTTTTAATTATAAAATAATCAAAAATATTATTATTAATTAAAACTAAACCCCAAAAAAAAATTATTTCAAAATATGCCCAATTCTTTTTCTTCTCCTTCTTCCTCCTACCTCATCCTCCATTTTCTTCAAAAAGGCTCCGATCGGAGTGGAGCCTTCTCCAGGAGTAGAATTACGTACAGCTCCGATCGGAGCTGAGCTCAGAGCTGTAAAAAGCTCCAGATCTGGAGCCATTGACCTGGAGTTGTACTCAGCTCCGACGGAGCTGTTCTACAGCTCCGATTGGAGTGTCAATGGTTTGATCGGAATCGGCGACGGATCTGAGAAATTGAGAAGAGAACGGAGACCACGGGTGCGGAGGAAGGAGAACTCGGTGAGGGATTGGGGGAGAGCGAGAGTCACTTCAAGGTAGAGCCTTTGCTTCTCCAGCGATTTCACCAACTCCATTACCGCTGATGAATCTTCTTCCGAAGAACATGATTTCAAGCTCGATCTCCAAAAATGGCTTCTTTAAGTTCATCATTTTCCACAATGCCCTACTCTAGCTTAGCCAGAGAAGAAGAACAAGAGTACCTGCCTGCCTGTCTCTAACAAAGGAATTATAAATAAAACCAACTCAAACCAAGCGATTCTCCAATACGCTCGAGACTATTTATCCCAGCCTTCTTGAATCTTGCCATTGGTTCTCTATGGAGTTACTTCGGCCTTTTTTTTCACGTACAACGTTCTGCAGCTCAAATAACAATAATAAGTCTTGAGAGGTAAAGAGGACCATATATATTACTTCCTCCATTTCAGATAAAGTGTTACATTTTACTATTCTGCGGTCAACTGTCTCCGCATTTGACCACAATTTACTCTTAAACGATATTAATAAATAAATTATTAAAATTATATAATGAAAATTTTGTAATTAAATTTATATTATATGATTTTATTAAATTATTTACTATTATCGTTTATGAATTAGAATAATCAGCTAAACGATTGGCAAAGTCAAAATGTAATACTTTTTCTGAGATTGAGGGAGTATATAATTACAAAACTACTTCAATTCTTCTATAAAATAAATAAGAGTTTTGCAACAAGGAGCTAGGAACATTTTTATACCTTTGTGCCATCTCCTGGCATTTCTCTCTTAAGCAATCATATTAAAGCACATATCATGACTGGAAAAGGATCAGTATAGGAAAAGCCGAAAAGATAGATGTAGTTGTGCTGTTTTTTTCCAACTTATAAGGCATGAGAGATTTTACGAAAAATAAAATAAAACACAACTTGAGGAAAGCAAGAAGTAATTTCACTAAACAGGTTTGAGTTTGTTTACTTGATGTGTTGATACATATCTTTATAAACTAAAGCTTTGATTGACGATATATATAGTTTCAACTTCCACAAAATTAAAGTACAAGAAGGATTTCAGTCAGTAAGTAAGTAAGTGATGATAAATGGAAATTAAAAACTACGTACATCAGGTGAAGAGATTACAAGACTAATTAAGTGAGGAAGTGATCATGAATGACTTAAAATTTGTATGCGTGAATAAGCTGACACGACGAAAAAAGATGAGAATGAATGAACGTAGCAGCTAGCCAGAAGTAAGTAAGTACCGAACAAAGACGAGCACACAGGCTGCAGGCAGGGAAGGAAGAGATAATTTATTTGTTCTGTTAGTCAGTTTAGCATGCGCTTGCTTGATATTTCAACAAGGTATATCGCACATGGGAATTTTCGCTCTTAATTTGTTGTTCAAGGCCGAAATTGAACCAAATCGGTATGGAACTAATTAACCTTCACCACAAACGACTCACTACCAACTCAGATCTATGGCTATAAATTTGTAGATATACTTACCTTTGCAATACCTTCTCGTCACACATGAGATATACGCATATATGTGTATCTGAAAGTTAATATTTGGGAGAGGAAGCATAAACGATTTCAAGTCTGCCAGGTGACTTGAGACTGATCTGTTATAAGAGATAGCTGACTGAAGAAAAATCACAACTTGTGAAATCGATTTCTGATTTCCACATGCGCTCCTCCACCGCGCCTAGTTTTTTTTGTTAAATAATACCTTTAATTTAATAATCATGTAGTTATATCATAATCTGCTAGGACGTGGCGGACTAGCGGTCATTGAAATACAAATTGAATTGGAAGAATTGCAACGTACGTAACTGTTGAATTGCAAGTTAGCAGGTTCAAGAAAAGTTGGACATTGAATTACAAGTTAATTGTTGTCATACAGTGAATCTTCTAGCTAGGGCTCAATTGTTGAATTTGAAAATTGCACTTGCTTGGATATGCAGCTTCATGAACATATATATACAGGCTAAATTTAATTGCGATGACGCCACTTTCCTAGGGCCCCAGGCCCAAATATTAGGGGCCCAAATCAATAGTCCTGTAAAAAAAAAAAAAAATTAGTGTTAAATGAAAACAGAGAATTCAGCAGACTCAAGACGACATTCATCAAGTCTGGCGGCTTACCTCCTCATTTCTCGATTTCTTGTTCTTATAATCTTTTCATCTCTAATTTCTCTCACCATCCATTAAATCATCCATTCAATTTCTCAAATTTCGAAGAAAAATGGTTGTTACTCAGTGTTATTGTTCTAATTTCTTGTATATAAACATGTTTACCCTTAAATCCTTCATCCTAATCATTTATGCACACATAATTTTACCCAATTCCAGTTCTATTATAGTAGCAATTTGGGTTTGGATTGGATTTGATAACAAACAAGCAAATAGTTGGATGCAATGTAATCATATTAATTTGGGAATCTCACCGGCTGGTTTCTCTGTTCAACTTGTTGCTTTGGGACTTGACTGCTAGAGCTTTGCAGACTGTGCCTCTGCTCTTTTCGGATTTTACAGGCAAATAATTTCTTCACTTCTTTTTTATCTTTCCTTGTTTTTTTTGTTGTTGTTGGAATTTCAATTTCAATTTCAACTAGTTTGTTAAAAGGGCATGAGACAGTAGTTTGCTACTTTGTTAGTAAAAAAAGGGCTTTTGGCTGAACTTCTCAAGTGTTTAAACGGGTTCTTGACTCTTGAGTTGCCGGATATTGATGTGATTTTTAGTCTTTTATTGAAAGTGAACTAGAGTAATTAGTAAAATAGTCAGGTACATTTTGAATTTTTTATTTTAGGTACTAGAGAATGGAGATGATAGCAACTGAGAATGTATGACGGAGAAATTGAGTTATAAAGAGTCAATCGATTTTTATTTCAAAGAACTCTCGAAGAATTGCACTTTTCAAGTAATTTTTAAGTCATTTATTACAAAAATATTTTAATTACTACTTGTATTGGATGATTATTGTTATTTTTCACTTTAATAAAAAAAATAGTACATTATATTATTTGGTTGGGCCTCTTTTGAAAAGTTTGCACGGGGCCCCGTAAATCTCGAAGACGGCCTGTAATATATACTTGGTATTTATTTATGTTGTATTGCATTTGATTTGCTTTAATTGTTTGCTCTGAAGTTGGAAAATCGTCTATGGAGACTGGGGTAATTAAGCTATCTTTAGAGTAGCAAAGGTACTTGCATTTTCTCCCCAAGTTATCTATTTGTTGTGTTGAGGTAACCAAGTGCGATTGAAAAAGACCAAGAAAAGAGAGTCAAAATTGTGTCTATTTTAAAGTGTTAAGTTGGGATGCGCAAGTTTCATAACGGTATAAGATGCGGGAGGTAACCAATTATGTGTTAAATTGACTCAAAGTGTGCTAGTTGGGTTGCTGCTTGATTTTGCCCCACATTGAAATGAATGGAAGGGAAAAAAAAACAAGACCATTTGAACAAGAACCCAAGCGAAATGGGTATAAGCACAAAGTGGTTGGGTCGCGTGTTTATCTTTTGCTATATTTTTCCATGGAATGTTACTATTGTCCTTCCAGATTTTTGTAACTCTCCGACATCTATTATATTTTGTTGCTATTGCAGCAATTTTTTCTTCTCCACTTTAGATATTCTAGAGTTTCTTCACCACTAAAATTCGACGGAGCTTCTACTACAGAACTTCCAGTAGTTGCTGGGATTGGGCGCTATACCTTGGGAACTGATTGTCCGAGAGAGGTCTGAAGCTTACTAAAGCAGGTAAATTCAGCTTAAGGGGGTCACAATGTTGTCTCGTCCAGGATTCAATCCGAATAATTCTTTCTTCGTTTTTAGTTTGTAACAAGTTGTAGTGAGTGTAATATTTTTTTTTCCTCATGTAATTCTATACATATTTTGCATTGACCTTTCTTGCAGCTACAAGATTAACGGAAATAAAAAGTATTGTTTCCAGCAACTACTTAAATGATCGACAAGGGCTACTACTACCATCCATCACTGGCTTCTTCAACGGACATGTAGTTGATAATAGCCTCGATGACCAACTGCTTTCGGTCCTGACGGGGCAAAGTGGAGGCTGAGGTTTTTTCCAGTGCTAGATGGAGACCCAAAGCTTCAGTAGAGCATTTCACGTCAGTCTTCCATCTAATTTTGTCCAACATATGCTAATAGTGAATCATCTAAATAGAATTTTGGATAAATGATAAAGCGAGTGTACTTAGAATATTTTTGGGCTTAATTGCAAAATTGGTCCTATAACTCAGCGTCCTATGCGTTTATTATCCTCCCTAAATTGTTTTATGCAAAAAAAGGTCTGGTGGACCGTATATGTGACCGTATGAATACAAAATTGCTTGTGTGGGTTGCACACATGGCAAAGTCGGATTTGGAAGAAAAATTGCCGCCTTTTAGGAGACATTAAAGGATATGCACCCCATATCTTGTTGTACCTAGAAAAACTTCCTGTGCAAAGACATTAAAGGATATGCACCATATATATTGTTGTACTACTTTGTACAATATAATATCTAAGATCCTTACTCAGAGGAACATGTAGTTGATGACATCCAGTCTGCTTTTCTTCTTGGGAAGATCATACATGATAATATTTTGCTGGCATAAGAGATGGTGAAGGCATATGGTAGGAAGGGGACATCACCCAGATGTATGATCTAGATGGACATACAAAAAGGTGTATGACAACGTTAGGTCTTGAAAAGTCCAAATCCGAAAAACCGATCCAAAAATTCAATCCGGTAAGTTCGGATCGGATAATATTGAATCTGCATATTTTCGGATTAATCCGATTCCGATCCAAAAAAAAAAGAAAATGTAGTTTATATTATATTTATATATAGTGTCCGTTTGGTTTGAAAAGGGGTATTTCATTTTGCAAAACTGGATTATTCGGCCCATTTAAGGAATTGGATTATGTTTGTGGGTTTTCGCCTAAAAATCTTGTTTGGTTGGACTCTTTGAATTGAACTATTTTCAATAAAATCCAGTTTGGTTCTGAATTGATTTTGGATTATTCAGTAGAATAAAGCAAAGTGGAATTACTTATATACCTCTATGCTTTCCCACTTATTGTATAAAACCGAGTTTGATTTTCAATTTGATTTAGTGAAAATTACATGTAAACATAATTTTAGGGGAGCAAATTTTTACCACATTCTCGTGTTTAATCGGGAAATTCTGGAATTTTGATCATATGAATTTCGTATACAAAATTATCCGAAAATCTTTGAAATTATTGCATCCATAGTTACATTGCCATTGTTGATAACTTTGGCATCGATTTTGAGTTTATATGACTTGACCATTAAAATTTAGTTTATAGATATTGTTTATAATCTGTGTAATAATTATCTTAACGAAATACATGTTTCCTTATAAGATCGATATTTCATATGAGTGAAATTTATAATCCCATATTTTTCATCTCATGCGTAGAATAATTATTTTTGGCGATTGAAATCGACATCGCATATGTTTATCATCCCATCTAAACATAAATTTTCCTACATTTTAAACATAAAAGTGTAAAGCATGTAAAACGCCAAAGTCAGTGACGGAGCCAGGATTTTAGGTCAGGTAGGGCACAAATAAAAACTCAAACTTTTAATTATATAAATGTTGTTTTTATAATATATAAAGTAAAAAAAAATTCACATATATGTAATTAACGATGCATATTTTGTATTCAAAACACATATATACTCCGCCTATATTCTGTCAAAATTTGCACATATTTAATATGCTAGAATATTTTTTCAAAAAATGATGAAGAAAAAACGTTCTTGAACCGACAACTCTAAATTATTATCGTTATTCTCGTAAGCAACGCTAACCAATTTTTTTTAATTATTAATATTGTTTTGTTTAATCATTCTTATAAAAAAGTTGGTTATACTATTAAACAAACAAAATTAATTTTGATGTAAATACATAAGATACGCCAAAAAATAAAAATATAAAAGGTATAATGAGTAAATGAGTAAAAAAGAGAAATAAATATTACAGGGGTACAAAATGAAAAGAAAGGGTGCAAAACTAGGAAACCATTGGGAAAAAAAAAGAAGGTGGAAACCAGAAAACGGAAAAAATGAAAAAGAAAGAGTGCAAAACTAGGAAAATATAAAAGAAGAAATGGAAGGTGGAAATTAGGAAGGAAAAAAAAAAAAGCGCATTGATGTAAATCGATTGGTGTTCTTGGATTGGGATGGCATATTTAGTAATTGATGGGAAGTTTGTATAAAATTAGACATTTCGCGAGAAAGAAGATAATCCAAAAGTAAATACCTCCTCATAGAAGGTATTTAAAATTGGATTATTCATGTACAAATTTGAGGGATTGAGGCGGGCTGGAGAAATTGGATTATTCCAAATAATCCATTTTTTCGGGCCGACAAAAAATCAACCAAACTGGATTATTGAAGGTATTCGGACAAAAACCCCTCAAACCAAACGGGCACATAGTTACTTCTCTGCCAAACGCTAATATATATTCTTATTGTCCCAAGTCTCAGCCGTCTCCTCCCATCCCTCACCTCATTGCATCCTCAACCGTCTCCCCTCATCTCATCGTCGCCTTCAATACTACTCCCTCAACGCATCTCTTCATCCACTTCCCCCTAACCTCGTTGCAATCGCAAATTAAGTTCGTTAGTAGAGATGATTTTTAGTAAGGAATTAAAGGTGATGCTAGCCGCTCCACTGTCTGTCTCACTTTTTTGGAGATTGGAAGGTAGGAAAGTAAAAACAAAAGAAATCTCTCAAAGTTGAGAGTCACAGTACTCGTGAAGTTTTCAAATCTAGTAGTTACTAGTTACAAACCTTCTTTTCATTTTGGATGTTAAAGAGTAATTAGTCTTGAATAGCTACTGAAAGCAAATTATAGAAGAAAACTTCTTTTTCATCTTCAATTTCTCGATCTTTGTTAGTTGGAATAAAACTTGTTTCTATATAAAATTTGAATTTTTCGGATCCAATCCGAAAAATCCAATCTCAGATCAGATTGATCCGTATTAGGGGTGGACGCGGGACGGGATCGGAATTGAATATCGGGTACCTGATAATTCGGATTTGAATTTATTCATCCCAATCCCGACCCTATCTTTTGCGGGTACCCGCGATCGGGTACCCACAATAGATCGGATCGGGATTGAATTACCCTATCGGGTATTTATTTTCATATAAATAAAAATAACTATGTGTAAACGTTGTAATATATACGGCAAACTATGAACCATGTGTTTCGTTACTGTTAGCTACCTAAAGACTCTCCTAATTAACTCGCTAAATGAACATTAGCTTGCTGTTAAAACTAGATAAAATTATCCAGTTAAACATTAGATAAAATTATCCTCATATGATCATCTTCTCGGTGGACCTAATTGCATAACTAGTTTTTATAAGAATATAAGTTTGTTCGGGTACCCTATCGGGTTTCGGATATTAAATTTTCATTCCCAATCCCGTCCCGAACATATAATATAAGTTTCGGGAATTTATATTGCGGGTATCCAATCCCTAAATACCCGACCCTATCGGGATTTTTTTGTACAGGGTCGGGACGGGATCGGAATTACCCGAACCCTCCTCACACCCCTAATCCGTATACGATTTTTCGGATCGGATTTTGGGTTGAGCATGACTTGCTCTGAAATTTCGGATCGGATTGATCCGAATGTGCACCCCTAGACAACATAGAGTGGCTTGCGCTTGAGAGTATTATGGTGGAGATCGGTGAGTCATAGCTCCTGTGACCACTGTATCTTATAGATATTCAGTGAATGGGATTCCTTCAAAGATATTGAAGGCCAAGAGGGGTTTGCGACATGGTGATCCTATGTCATCGTTATCACTCATGTTGATCATGGTGTATAAGCACAGGGTTGTGCAAGAGTGTTCCATCCCAAATGAGAAATTTTGAGGATCAGAAACTTATGTTTTGCGGATGATTTGCTCTTATTTACTAGAGGTGATGCCGTTTCTTTGAAGTTAATTGTAACGGCCCAAAAAAATCAAGATAAGTTTCTGAGAGATTAAAGGGATTGTGAACGTTACTCTTACCAACAACAAGATACATCTTTCTTTTTGGGTATACATCCATAAGAGTTCTAGAGTTAAGTGTGTTTGGTATGGTGCAATCTTAAGATGGGTGAACAACTGCGAAGTCTCCCAGTTCGCGCATGAGTGTGAACAAAGTGCGCGGGAAAGAACATGCGTTGGTATAGTTGGGCTAACATATCACCCGAAAAGCTGCTCATGAGTAAATCTGCCAACCCAAAGGGTTGTGCCTCGACCTGCAAGGGGACGGGGCGTTACATTAATGATTGATAAATTTCAGAAATTTTCTCAAAGTCACAGGATTGCAGGCCAGTCCCACTAAGTGCAAGTTATACTTTGGTGATGTTGGGATAGATGTACAACATGAGATCCAATCTATTACTGGTTCTAGGTGTGGTTGTTTTGCTTTAAAGGAACTTAAGGTACCTCTACCAGGTAGAAAGTTATATGTTCATATGTGTGCCCCATTGATTGATAAAAATTTTGCGCTGATGAAGCATTTGAGCTCCCGGACTTTGAGCTATGTTGGCCGTGCTCAATTAATGAAGAGTGTTATCTTTGTTACTGATAACTATTGGCTTCGAGTGTTCCATTTCCCTCCCTTATGTTAGAAATATATGTTTAGATTTTGATCAACAACCTTAATGACATATCTTAGCTCAGAAAGGTAACTAATACTCTTAGTTCACTTGAACAATGTAAAAGAGGAAGTTTACTGAGTATGTTAGTTTGGTTAATCTTGTATAGGATGTTAGGTCTTTTGAATGTAATTTTTATATCTCTGAAAGAAGACTAAAGAAGTAAGCATCCAGCAGGAGGACATCAAAAATTTGAAGATCAAGTCAATTGCACAAGATTGCTGAAGACAAGGAAGGATTGTCTCATCACATACCTTAGCTCAAATACCTTTAGAAAACTGAAGTTATTCAAATAAAAGTTTTCACTCAAAGAGATATCTAAACATCTAAAGGAAACTGAGGAAGGATTGTGTAAAGGCTCAGATACCTTACACTTATCCGTTGAGACTACAGGACAAAATAGTACACTACATTTGTTACGCAGACAAAGATGTCTGAACAAAAGAGGAAACTCTCTGTAAAGAGACAAAGCTCACTGCAGTACTATTTCAGATATCAATAATTTGAAACCCTCAATGCCTAACACATACTATTCGAATGGGGGGATTTTCAACTATAAATATCACAACTTAGAATGTTTGAAAATACACACGCTGAACTCCAAGAACATACAACTCAAGCATACAAGTCTTCAAACCTACTTACAAACTCTCAAGCTTACTGTTGCGACTCTAGTTCTAGTTTCTAAGTTGCTCTCAAAATTCTAAGTGTCCCGATCTTTAACAAGCCTTGCATACTGTGAAGGAGTTGAATCACAAGAATTTAGTTGCGACTTAATCAGTGGTTCATTCTCCTAATTAAACAAGTAACAAGCCTTGGGTCAGTAAGAACAACTTCCCATACTTTGTGAAGAGTATTAAGGAAGATTGTTTCTCTAAGTTATAATTGAGTAATTGAAACACGTTACAAGGTTAAATTTACTATGACAACTACCATAACCTTAAGACACCAACATGCGTGTTAAGGAAATGATTTAGTTGAGAAAACTAAAGTCCTAACCTATCTGAGCATAGGAAGTACTAGCTCAGGGTTATTGATTAGAGGAAGTACTTAGCTGAGAAAGCTGGAGAATAACTCAGGGGTAACACTTGGTTGGGAACCTAATGTTACAAAGTGATTTGACTAGAGATCATCATCTTATCATAGTGAATTCAAGTCTTGTGACATGGTGAGTGGATTTTGAGGGATTACGTTAAGATACCAGTATAATCTGTGACTCATTTACTTACTGCATTTATATTCAGTTATCTTACTGCTATCTCTGCTTTTATTATTGTATTAGGTAACTGACACTTACACACATCAAGCACTTATCACAAATACTTCCGCGCTCTGAAAACTAAGTACCAGATATCTGAGAAATCTGTGAATCGACAAAAGTTTTAAATGACTATTCCCCCCCCCCCCCCTCCCCAGTCTTTTACTTTGCCGTTTATCTGGACCAACACTTTCCCTATGAAATTGTTGAAGCATATCGAGGCATTATGTATGTCTTTTTATGTGGAGTGGGAAAGAGGTAGTGACTCAGAAAGCTCTTATCTCATGGGAGAAAATTTGGGTACTTAGGAGTGTTCGGTGGATGAATATGATTCATTTGGTGGATTGGAATAATGCAACAATGGCTAAGTTTCTTTGGAGCTTAGCTGGAAAAGCTGACTAATTATAGGTGATGTTAATGAATATCAACTACTATGTCATGTTCGCTGATCTTGAAGGCTATGCTAAAACACTGGCTAGTATAATGCAAAGTGTTGCTTAGTTGGAGGTGTTACGGCCTGGTAAGTTTAGCACAAGAAAAATGTATTTGGAGTTGAGGGGCGATAAGCCAACTGTGACATATGTTTTGATGAGTTATTGTGCTATATTACATTAGATAGCCGCGAAATATTAGTTGGTTCGGTTGCCTGGATCTTAAGATCGACTTGATTGTACGTGCTTGTTTTGGTCACGGAATGGTATTCTTGCTCCAAAACATCATAAATCGGTTATAATTAACCCTTACTTGTCGCACCATATGATATTCTAGTTTGGAAGTTCAAATATAGCATGTGAAAGAGTACATTTGAGATTAATGCACCAATCTTCGCCAACATCTTAAAGTCAATTTTACACTTCCAACTTCCAAGAAGAAATCAATAAAGGTTTACAAGTATGAAAGGAGACCACACAAAACTGCTGCAAGAGGGATCGTGAGGTACACCAATCACATGCCCAGCATGTGTAGAGTGAAAGCTTACAAAACAAAACAAAAACAGAAACTAGAAAAAATATCATAATTAAAGTCCATCTGTGGACTTTAATGCAGCATCATCCATACTAGTACTATTATCTATTCTTAGCTTAATTAATCTTTATATTATCTCAGTTTCAGCACCAACAAAATCATCATCATCATCTTCCCTTTTATTTTAGGTTCCTCTTTAATTCATACTACATTCTTCTTGATTCTTCTCCAGCAACACTATACAATTGCATTAAGTATACTCCTTAATTTCTTGAAAAAGTGGGTCCTTGTTCACAATATTTGTATGTACAGCTAGCTATTGTTGATTACTGCTATTGCTTTTTCTGTCCCCACTTTTCACTTGAGCAGCTCAGCTCAGCTCATTCATTCATGGCATTGCCAACCCTCTTCTTTACTCTCCCTTCAATTTCTCATTCTCTTTATTTCTTTAACATTCAGCTCAAAAATTGAATCTTGCTCTTTCAAAAACACAACTTTCTACCAATTTCCTTGAAAAATTGATTGTTCAGCTGGATTCTGCTGAGTTGCTGGCAGCAAGAAACAGGGCAAAGCGGAAAATGAGAGGAGGAGAGGCTCTAATTCTGCTGTTACTTCTTATCTGTGAGTGTTTTTTTATTCTTTTTCAAGATGAATCTTTGTGGGTTTTACCTTCTTGCGCGATCTGTTGATTTTTGTGTTTTCATTGAAATTGACAACTGGCGTTCTCTTTATTTCAGTGTTCTTGTATGTATTTTTCGGTTCTGCACTAACTCTTTGAATTTGAGTTTCGTTACATGAGCTCGGAGAGTAGCTTAAAATTTGAACAATGTTGGTGAAATTTTTATGACGGGAAGAAATTAGGGTTCTGAATTGGGACTTTGTGATTTAGGTGCTTTAATGATTAAGATTTACATAGATTATTCATTCCTTAAGAGGTCTGTACTGTATCTCTATCGCCTCGAGGCTTGAATTTTGTTCTCGTGCTGCCTCAGGAGTGTTTGGTATAAAGTTAAAACCTTGAGTTAAGTTAAATTTTAGTTGTTTTTAACCCGGTTTTCTGAATTTTAGTTCTTAAGAGGTATGTATCCCTATCGCTTCGAGGGTTGAATTTTGTTCTCGTGTTTATCTACTGACCTTTGCATCAATTTTACCTTTGGTCATGCCAACATTCCTTATGTGAACTTTCACTTGATGTTTTTTTGATGCCCCTGTATCAATGGATGAATGGAACAGAATAAATCAGAAGACTGCATGCTATTTGACATTTAGGATCATAAATTCTCTGTGTTTATTTAGTTACCATTTACCGGTGTAGTCTATGTTGCTAAAGGCCAGAATTGAGCTTCATCTTTTATTGACTATTGATTGTGATATTGCCTCTATGGCTAATTATTTGTATCCAAAAGGCCAATCATGTTTTGTGCTTTTCGATTTGGGAATTTGCTAGAGCTAACTGCTTCAGACGTATATTTGATAGTGAATAAAATGCGGCCCTTTTCTTGCATTACCCTCTTTCTGACATCACTATTCAAAAATGTATAACGTGTGCATAATTCTGAAAGTGTGAGTCAAGGTGTGACAATCTTCTCAAATATGCTAATGTATTCCGTAAATGAGATGTTATTTTGGAACTTACCATTTCAAATAAAGTGCCATTCTAAGTCTGATCAATTTAAGTAAATAATATGGTTCTATATTCGCAACTTCCTCTGTAACTCTGCAACAAATAATCACGACTCATTGTGCGCTCAATGTTTACAGGTGGACATGAATCTTGTTGTGCGAAAAGTACTATGCTAGCCGCTCGAAAAGTGGAAGAACTTTTGCCTTACACTTCTCCGACTGCATCTCCTCTGCCATTTCTTCCTCTTCTTGCACCTTCGCCGCTGACTCCATTCACAAACAGCACAATTCCGAAGTTATCTGGTTTGTTCCCTCCCTAACTTGAAAATTTATTCATGCACCCTCAGAGCTTTGCATTTAGGCTATAAATGTACACCTTTAATGTTACAAAGTACCTAATTGGGAATATATGCAACTTTCAAACTTCTGGGATGTATATGTATATCACCCTTTTATAGAGTTATTTAGTTTTGAGATAGCATGTTTATTTGATTTCCCTTATGTAGGACTTTGTCCTCTGAACTTCACTGCCCTGGAGAGAATGATGATGGTTACATCGACCGATTGCATGGCTTCATTTGCGCCACTTTTAGCCAATGTAGTGTGCTGTCCTCAGCTTGAGGCCACTTTGGTCATTCTCATTGGTCAATCTAGTAGACGCACTAACACGCTTTCTTTAAATGGAACCATTGCTCGTCATTGTCTTTCGGATTACGAGCAAATTTTGGTGGGCCAGGGAGCAAATGATAGTCTACCTAAGATATGTTCAATTCGCTCGTCGAATCTTACTGAGGGTTCTTGTCCAGTTACGGATGTTTCTGAATTTGAGAGCACAGTAGATCAGTCTAACCTTCTAGCAGCCTGTGGGAAGATTGACAGTGTGAATGAATGCTGCGCTCAAGTTTGCCAGAATTCCATTCTAGATGCTGCTCAAAAGCTCGCAGAAAAGGCTTACAATCTTATGACCTTGGATGGTTCGCACGTGCTGTCTGACCATTCAACCAGGGTTAATGACTGCAAAAGTATTGTTCTCAGATGGCTTGGAAGTAAACTTGAGCCTTCTCGTGCAAAAGATGTTCTTCGTGGTTTAACCAATTGCAGAATAAATAAAGGTGGGCTGTGTAGATGGTGATATTTTATGCTGTCTCCATAATTTTAACACCCCCCCCCCCCCCCGCAAAAATGATTAGCTAGGAAGCACCAATATGGGTAAGAGATCGATATGTGGATACGTAGAAGTCCCAAACACAGGATACGGAATGTTTACATTTTTGTAATATTTATTATACGTAATATGTTAAAATCATGTAGGATGTGATGAATACTAAAACCAAGACCATGTTTCTATATATTTAGGATCCTTTCTTCTGATTATAATTCTTGTATATCCTTTTGGACTATTTTTTCTTTACCCTCCAACCCAAAAGAACTAAGTGAACCTTGGGAATCCTGCTTCTAACAACAAACAAATTGATTAATAGGTAGGATACGTATTTCAAAAGGATCCAAGAAAATACGTAACCGAGATGTGCGGATAGAGATATGTCCACCACCACATAGATGTATCCGTGCTACATAACTGATTAGTCTTTTGTCATTCTGCATGATCACCAAGTTAAATTCTAGTATAACATAAGATCGACCTCCTTGAAGCATAATTATTTTTAAAAAGTGCAACAATCAAATGCAATTTCCCCCCTTTTTTTGAAAGATATGTATGTATACATTTGAAATCTGACTCTATTTATCATTATTGGATTTTTGGGTGTTTCAGTATGTCCGTTAAATTTTCCAAGTATTAGCCATGTTATACAAGGATGTGGCGTCCAGATGAGTAACCAGACTGCATGTTGTAGCGCCATTGAGAGCTATGTCTCTCACTTGCAAAGACAGAGCTTTGTCACGAATTTGCAGGCTCTGAATTGTGCTACATCTCTTGGAGTCAAATTACGGAAAGCAAACATAACGAGAGATGTCTATAGCCAATGCCATATAAGCCTCAAAGACTTCTCCCTTCAAGGTTAGTCTAGTCATTCGTGTCTTGGTACATGTTATTTCAGTGTAAGAGCAAATTTCAGCAGACTAATACTTTGTTTTTCATGTTATGCTGCTGATCTGGTCTGACATTCATCATTTGAATTCTCCAGTTGGTTCACAGGGTTAGTCTTACTGACTATGTTCTGTTCTATTCTTTGTCATCAACTTTATTAAAGTTTCTAGAGTTTTACTGCTTTCAAGAATCTACGGGTTCTCGAATGCCAAAACATCTCTGAAAGCACAAAACAGATTTTGTATTTTTTTTACATCTAAATAAGTCATTTAATTTTAATGAGATAATATGTTTTCATGTGCGTGTACAGTCACGTTGGTCTACTATCTTTTGACTTGGTGTATTTTTGGATGTAGAGTCGGGGTGCCTCTTGTCGAGCTTGCCATCAGATTTAGTGTTTGACAGTTCTTCAGGGGTCAGCTTCCAGTGTGATTTGAACGATAACATTCCAGCTCCATGGCCAATTACCTCTGAACTACCTACTTCGTCATGCAACAAAAGTATGTATGATTAAAAGAGAGCACAATGGCTTTATTTAGCAAACAAATTCTAATGCTTGAAAGTTCCTTGGTTTTGCACTCTGAATTCAAAACTGACTATTGTACATCCTATAATCTAATTGCAGCCGTCAAACTTCCTGCTCTTCCTGCAGCAGCTTCAGGGCAAAGCAGTAAGTTCATTATATTGAGTTATCTATAGTAATTAATGATTATACAACTCCAGTACAGCATGAATCTGTGAACATATTAGATTAGTCTACAATTTAGGAACTTTGTTAGAAACGATGGTAGAGAATATCGAAAAGTCATCACACACAATGACAATTGTTTTCATTGCTCATTGATGTGTGTAGTACAAAATAGTGTTCGCATCACAGTTAGAGTTGTTTAGAAGACTGAAGCATATTGTATTTCAGGTCTCCAGACTACAGACATAAGTTGGAAAATGATGTTGATGGCCTCTGCTGCATTGCTAAATCTCTTGTAACATTCGTTGTCATCGCTGCTTAATCTGAGTGTTAGAAGCTGCAGTGGCTACATTGGTGCATAGGGTGGTCCGAGGAGAAGTGGAAAATTTCCGCCTGAGGTTCCCCATGCATATAGGTTTGACCCTTTCCTGATTGGGGTTTTTATAGGGAGGTTATGTTCTAGTTTAATTTTGTTATAGTGAGTCTACATCTACCATTTTGATTCTTACATGCTTGTGTAATAAGTTTTGTAAAGAAGGAAGAAATTCTTGTAACTGATCACATCTTAAAATGCCTTGTATATTCATGACTGGAGTGCAACAAAAATAGATAGCCACTATCCAGATTCCAGACGGTGCTTGACTAATTTCTATAGCGCCATCTTTATACAGACTTAACTCATCAAATTGACCATCCATACTCTCTCTCTACTTGACAGGTTAACAGTTAGTAGTATATCACTTAAGGATCCAACAAGACACGCGAAACCTAAATCGAGTCCAGGTTCCTTCCAAGAGGTCTTGATTTTCAATCTTTTGTCATTGCCACCAAGAGATGCATATATATATTCTGTGCTTGGATTTCTAAGTGTTTATGTTTGTCTACAAAGAAAGTAAATCTAGAATATTACTTGGGCTCTGTTCTCTTCGTTTGGACATAACTAAACTGATCTGAACTGAATGGAACGGAACTGAACTGAAGTGTAGTATAAAACATAACTAAACAGAACTGAAATTAATGAGTTTTCAGATGAAGAAAATAGAGCTTTCGTACTAATAAAACAAAGATCTGACAGGGTAAAAGCATATCATGGAGTTAATTGAGTTTTTTTGCCATTTAACCCTGTAGTTTTCGTAATAGGCAATTTACCCCTTGCATAGTCGTGTTTTGTAAAGTTGCAAGGCGCCCTTCTTTTTGTTGGGAAAGCATTTGTTTACCTTTAAATACAAGGAATAATTACAAATTAGTTGTCCAATCATCTTTCTCAGAAACATCACTTTGCTTCAATTCTAAAGTTAACTTTCTGACGTATCGACAGGAAGTTTTGCCTGAAGTCACTTTGTGAGGTGGAGAGGTTTAATAATACATGGCGGTGAAGATGTAATTTTATGTTATTTGTGTAGCATATCTTATGCTTTTGTAGAACGTTTTTGGATGTGATATAATATATTTTGCTGATTCAAAAATAAAAACTTTCTGACGTATGACTTCGCCAGAGTCCCCTTTAAATGGATGTGTCTCTCCAACTTACTTACTAATTGAATGTCTCTTGTACTTTGTTCACTTTCAAGTGGGTCCTTTGTTGTTCTGTTGAGTACACTATGAAAAATCACATGCAAAGTTGTGTGTCATGCAAAACACCGTTCGGGGGAGGTGAGGGTATATTGCACCTTATTTTATAATAAACTGCGTAATCCGCCAGTAAAACTAATACAGAGGTTAAATTGCATTTCCGAAAATACATACTATGGGCTAAATGGCCAAAAACCCGAGATAATTTGCATTGTTTAGGCATGGTTTTTATCACCGGGTTTTTATGGGTTTTTTAAAGTGGTGACTCGAAATATTTATGTGGAAATAAAAAGAAAAGGAAATAAAACATGTCCAACAAGAACATTAATTAAATTTAAGAGGTGATGGGCTGCACAGTTGTACGTAGATGGGAACCATGCACATGAATTCTAAAACTTGATCAAATCGGATCAAAATTAATACGCACTGCAGCTGCTAGACCATTTCTGGATTAAATTAAATTACACAAACTGCATTAGGATTTAAATCTGCAGTACAAATTCACCTAACTCTTTTAATGTGTAGCCTTTGGTCGATATGCCTATGATCAACGAACTGACGTTTTTTATATCGACGACAGATACCTACTTCTCCTTATAACTTTCCTTTTTTTATATCTACAAACTTTAACTTAATTGCTCTTTTTAATATCTACACAAATTTTGCTTAGTTCTTCCCAACAATCTTGGCCGTGATGCATTTAATTTTAGGATTTTTCTTGTGTTTGCTTATCTTACTAGTATGCTCCTATTTTTGCACCTGCAAGTTCAAGGAATTAACAACTGCTTAGGATAATCGATCGATCATTGGTTCATTCATTACATAACTAATTAAAAGACTCAAAATGAAAGCCACCAAATACTGAACTAGTATATATAGTTTTTCCTGTCCATTAAATTGGAGTAGTAGTATATAGTTTTTGTTATATACTGAAAGCCAAATTCTTATAAAACACTATAACGAGCGAAAAATTATACTCCCTCAATTTCAGAAAAAGTGTTACATTTTGACTTTGACCGGTCAACTGTCTTCGAGTTTGACCACAAATTACTCATAAACGATAATAGTAAATAATTTAATTAAATCATATAATAAAATATTTAATTACTAAATTTTCATTACATAATTTTAATAATTTATTTATTAATATTGTTTAAGAGTAAATTGTGATTAAACGCGGAGACAATTGACCGCAGAATAGTAAAATGTATCACTTTTTCTGAAATTGAGGGAGTATCTTTGATCTTATCCAAAGTGTATGCCACACTCTACTAATTATACTAATAATTGTGATATCATTTTCATAATGTTCCTCCTATTGCCCGAAAAGGTCAAAAAACATTGATCCACTTGTGTTGGTGGTCTGAAAAAGCATGCAAGTTATTCGCGATAGACAAAGCTACAGCAATCCACGTTTTGTAATGTTGCACATTACGTACCACAATTTAAAGAATATTTACACCTTTTCACGATATATTCACTAATGTGTCCTCTCTTTACATGTACAATGTAAACTAATTTTGCAAAAATACAGGGTAGAGTTGCAACAGGCAGGGCTTACAGATCTTGAATTGTTTGAAATTTTCTTTACAATAACATTTTGATCGGCCGATATTTATAAAATACTACTTCGTCCTCCTCCTCCGTTCCGGCAGAAGCTTCCCACTTTAACTTTTTTCGGTCAGCCGTATTAATTTTAACTACGAATGAATATTAAACCGTAAATGTAAAATGTTCAATTTAATTTATTATATAATGAAACTTTAGAAACTAAACTTTTATTATAGTATAATTTAATCGAATGTTTTACATTTACGGTTTAAGATTAATTCGTAGTTAAAATTGTAGACGGTTGATCGAAAAGAATCAACGTGGAAAGCTTGTGTTGGGATATTTTCTTGCTTTCATTGATTGGTCCTCCCTCCAAAAATAGTAACTCGATTCGGATGGTATGGAGTATATGTTTCCAAAACCATTAAATGTTGTTCAAATCATTAGCCAACTAGCCAAGTATAGCAACAAGTCCTAGTGACTTCACTCGATCGATCGGTATACGTAGTACGTATATATAGTTCACTTTATATATATCTCTTATTGTCCAACATCAAAATCAAAGAAGAAAGGAAAAGATAAAATGGAGTTGAACCAATCAAGTACTGATGATGACTACTCATCACCACCACCACCGGCGTTACCGTCGTACACCCCGTCTCACACCAGCAACGACCTGGAAAAGGTGCTTATGAACGCAGAGTTACCGTGGTTAAAGCGAATGAGAGTGGCCACATGGATCGAGCTGAAGCTACTGTTCAAACTGGCTGCGCCTGCAGTGATGGTGTACCTGATCAACAACGCTATGTCAATTTCAACTCGCATATACTCTGGCCACCTCGGTAACCTTGAGTTCGCAGCTGCCTGTCTCGGCAATCAGGGAATCCAGTTGTTCGCCTACGGCCTACTCGTACGTTCTATATACTTGTGCTTCAGGAAAACAACTTGCGAATGCATGTTTTCTTTTTAGCTTCCAAATATAGTACTATCAATTAAAGTAAGAAGTTTTTATTTTGTATATCAATTTGAAACAGGAAAGATTCATTTTTAACAGGAACAAACATACTTTTAAAAGCTTTATACCATATCATTTATTTCTGGAACGTACCGCAAAAAAGTGATGAAAAAATGTCTTAGTTTATCATGAACTTTACGAAATAAAATCAAATAGTGGACAATTTATCATGAACTTATTATGTAATAATACTTCCTTTATACTTGACATTTTTTGTTAATGTTTCTCAGAATTCAAATTAATTTGTCACGATTTTAAGTGGTATAGGACTATAGGAGTGAAGTTTCTATTCCCACTTCAAAATATGATCGGATTATGTATGAAATTCACAAATTGCAAAATATAGTCGATATGACTTTGTTTAAAAAGAATACGGGTTGTAAATTCTCGAGCAATTAAAGTCCTACTCTAGTATCTGTCGACGTCTTAAATCTATATGTAACTGGATTTTATAATCTGGACGTGTTTGTGTAATTTCACATGAAAATCCTGAACATCAAGGTTGAAAAAATTAATATCTTGAAACCGAGAGATGTTGATTTATTGCCCCACTATATTAATTGGACCGAACGGTAGGTTAATTATATATATATATAGATGTGGATGAATGGATCACTATCTTGAGTATCGATCTTCCTTTCACAAGATAGTTACTCTCTCTATATGAATTATTGATATTGGCACTGCACACTCCATTTTAGGTTCAAAAGTTAGTAGAATTTACAAATATTCAAATATAACAAGTATACTCCCGCTAACCATGTCTTAATACTATCAACATTTCAGTAACTCTAATTACAAATTAATTATAAATCGTATATGTAATATGTTCAATTAAATTATATATTATAATGAAATTTTACAGTTCCCGAACTAAAATTCGCTTGCCAAAATTTGATTCAATTCGCCGTTGCAGCTGGGAATGGGAAGCGCAGTGGAAACCCTATGCGGGCAAGCATACGGTGCACAGCGCTACGAACTCCTAGGGCTCTACCTCCAACGAGCAACCGTAGTCCTAATGCTCTTCAGCATCCCAATCGCAGTCGTCTACATCCTCTCCCGTTCCCTCCTCCTGGCCATAGGGGAATCGGAACAAGTATCAACCCCAGCCTCAATCTTCGTATACGGGCTAATCCCCCAAATATTCGCGTACGCGGTAAACTTCCCAATCCAGAAGTTCCTGCAGGCACAGAGCATAGTGGCCCCGAGTGCATTGATATCACTAGGGACGCTAGTGGTCCACCTGATAGTGAGCTGGGTGGCAGTGTACAGGATTGGGTTAGGCCTGATTGGTGCATCGTTGGCGCTGAGCTTGTCATGGTGGATAATAGTAGCGGCACAGTTTGTGTACATATTGGTTAGTGATAAGTGTAAGGAAACGTGGAGAGGTTTTACATGGGAAGCATTCAGTGGGCTTTGGGAGTTTGTGAAGCTGTCCATTGCTTCTGCTGTTATGTTGTGTCTGGAAACGTGGTACTTTCAGGTTCTTGTTCTTGTTGCTGGCTTGCTGGATAATCCTGAGATCGCCTTGGACGCACTCTCCGTTTGGTAATCATATCGTATTACTTCATCTTAATTTTGATTTATTAGATGCTATAGCCGTAATCACTCATACACAATCTCATATATATGATAACTCTATAAATAGATCTAATACGTTCTATTAGAAGGTGCATCTCTGGTAGTAGGTTAATTATTTATATATGCCTAATAAAACAAACGAAATTATTAGTAGATGGCTGCAATTCGGCCAAGTTTTCCACAATTGCTACAATAAGTGTAACAAAGTCTGTGATTCAATTTAAATTTTAACTATTCATTTTATTTATTATGCGTACATGTATTAATATTTAAGTAGAATGTGCAGGGTTCGAATATGATTAACATAAGTTTTTCCTATTTTTTAATGTTTATTTCTTTTTCTCAATCACAATTTCATTTATTGTATAAAAATGCTTAACACATGTAGTGTATTTCGTAAATGCTAGTACATGCATAAGTTATAAGCAACTCGTAACTTTTAATTAAGACTTCCAAATCGTTGTTTTCGTTCTAAAATTCAACAATATATAAAACTCTATCATTTTATGTCATTTTTCTCTATAAATGAAAGATTTTGCAAAATGTTTTACCACTAAGTTTTGATCGGTCTGTAATGAAATGTATCTCCTTTGGAGACTATGATTCAGTTTAGCAAAAATAATAAAAATTGGGTCGTTTATGCTAATCTATGAAAAAAATCTAGTGATTGCAATAATTGTTTACGGCTGGAGGAGTAATTCTAGTTATTTTACAGCATGTCTGTGAATGGGCTAATGTTCATGGTGTCAATTGGATTCAATGCTGCTGCAAGGTACGTATGTAGTCGCCCTTAATTCACTCTTCTTAAACATTTATAAGTATTTTTTGGAATATTTAACTAGTAATTTTGAAAGTACAAACTTCGCTTTTCCTATATAAAAAATGGATGGTCCGTTATTTTGATTTTGACAAGTAATGAATTTTGGAATAAATTAAATCGATTATAATATCTCCAGCCGACGTGATTTAATTCTCCTTCAAAAGTGGAGTATATATATAAATGGGTATAGTAGGTGTTTAATTTGGTCCCATTTAATTTATGATTAATCTTCCTGACGAACTTTGGTCCTAGAGCTTTAAACTGGTCATGACTCATGAATGAATATGTTCTCAGTCTATATAGTAAGTATACGGTTGCTCACTCCAATTATTTATTAATGCTACGGATTCTAATTAGCTAGCTGATGTGAAGAAAGAAAAAAACAATTTGTTGGTTACTTGCTTATAAAGTGAGTAAATAATATAATATAATATATTGAGCTAGCTAGTAATTAATAAAACGTCTAAATGAAATGAATTGTATTGTATTGTATGTATGACCTGCAGTGTGAGAGTGAGCAATGAAATAGGAGCCGGGCACCCCAAATCCGCTGCTTTCGCTGTGGTGGTGGTGAATCTAGTTTCTTTCGTGGTGGCACTATTGGAAGCAGCTATCATTCTATCTCAACGCCACATCATCAGTTACATATTCACTGAAGGTGAGATCGTCGCTAATGCAGTAGCAGACCTCTCCCCGTTACTCGCACTCACACTCATCCTAAACGGCATTCAGCCTGTCTTGTCTGGTACTTTTCCATCCTTATCAATTCTGTACGTTTGTTTTATTTATCAGGACAAGTGAAAAGTTATTAGACCATAAAAAAATATATAATTGTGACGGAGGGAGTAAATAATACTAGTTATTACTATTTCCTTAATCATTGCGAACATTTTTACTATATATGAATTTATACGTGTTTCAATTGATGCATGCTCTATAACATTTTCGGAACACTAGGGATTATATTGAATTGACTAGAAAACAACATGTGCGTAACATATCGACTTTCAATTTGGTCATTTCATGAGATGTGACATTGCATTGTAATCTAGTTAAACTAATTACATATCTCTCCTATTTGCGTGTTGATATTGCATACCTTAAGAAAGATCATGTCATCTTTCTTTCGATCGGAAGGAATTTAGAGTTGATTACTTTTGTGGGAAAATTTAGGATATTTATTCACAAACATCATATATTTAATGTAGGGGTGTATAATGTACTAGTATATTAAACACACGTGAATTTGAAACTACAAATATTTATAATTAAACGTGTGATGTTGATCACGTCTATTCCAAAAGGTTGGTTGTATATAAATTTATTATGAGCGAACATACTCTTTAATTTGACGCTTATCTTGGGTGCAAGTCTCATAACTTGATCACGTGAAGAGAGATTAGGTTGCTTTTTGTTTGGATGGATGTAGTAGTTGTAGCTTCGCATCCAGTCATTTTCAGCATAAACATCAGTACTAATTTTCAGAATAAATGAATCTTTGATCTAATCTTCCAATCAGTGACCTCATAAATCATGTGATGATATATAAACGAGACTCACTACAAAAAGCTGGAGATTAAAGAGAAGCATGTAGAAATTAAAGAAAAGTATTGAGTAAGTATTCTGAGAGACGGTCTCTAGATAATTTATTTAGAGACAGACCTATATTATTAAGAAAATGATCGATGTTATTAATCAAAACAATCTCAACGTTAGTGTTTTTTCATATTAAAACGAGACTTGTTTCATTAACATCATAAACATTTTGATTAATAACATAGATGGTTTTATTGATAACATAGTACGTCTCTGGATAAATTAACTACATATCCGTCTCTCATTGTGAAAGTATTATACTAGTTCCAGGACAAAATATCAGATGCATTACTATGTAGTGATGGTCTTAATTAATCCCACTTTGGAGATGTTGAATTGTATAATGATCCTCATTATAATAATTTGACATGCTTATTTAATTAACATAGTAAGTATGTCTGAGATTTTTTTTTTTTTTTGTTAATTTTAGAAGTTAATATTTGATACAAAGTATCATGGGAGACAGTCTTTAAATAACTTATCTTAAAACGACTTATGTTATCAATAAAATCATCCATGATATTACTCGAAACGTCTATGTTGCTAACAAATTGTGTATTGTTGTACTATGAAAAAAAACATCCATATTGAGAACATAGGTGTTTTGATTAGTAATATCGATGATTTTCTTGATAATATAGGTTTGTCTCTAGATAAATTATCTAGAGACCGTCTCTTATGAGATGTGTGAATCCAATACTTGAACAACCGCCCATAATATCACAAAATTAAATTGTGAGTAATAAAATGAAGGTACGTAGTTGTGACCGATATTTCGTTCTAATACATATATTTTCATGAAAAATTGAAGGTGTTGCGGTAGGATGTGGGTGGCAAGCATTTGTGGCTTATGTAAATGTTGGTTGTTACTATGCTGTCGGAATTCCACTTGGATGTCTTCTCGGCTTCAAATTCAACCTCGGAGTTAAGGTATGGTATTTTTTCAGAAAAGAGACAAGAGGAAAGGAACGAAAAAAAAAATGATTTATATTGTACGTTATATTATTTCATTCTACAAAATATTGGTAAGGTTCCAAGTGGTTTTGGTATTTAGACCATTTTTTTTAGTATAGTGTCATAAATAGTTGACATAATTCACTAATGATGTTATTAGGGAATTTGGACGGGCATGATAGGAGGGACAATGATGCAAACTCTTATCTTACTGTGGGTAACGTTTCGGACAGATTGGAACAAAGAGGTACAAATATGATCATATCACTCTATTTGGTTTATTACACCACTGCTATATATATACTCCTTCCATTTTTTAAATATTGCTATCATGAATCATCTCACTATAACCAAAAAAAAAAATAGTACTATGTTAATACTCAAAAAAGTCTTGAGTTTTTTTATCTATTTTTAAGGGTCCCTATTTTCAATTATATTTAAAGCATGTTGTAAATAGTAGTGGTAGTAAAAGTTTTGTATCATCCTGAATTTGGAATGATTTGTCTAAACGATGTCGTAAATAGTTGTTTTAGGTTGGTATGGTTGATGGAGTATATGGTAGTACTATGTTAATATGAATAGGAACCGACATCTTGTTTTCAACCATTTGTTACAACGCTTTTTATGTCGATATTGCCTCCAATGCACCTACCAATCACAATCAATGTGGGTTCCACACTTCACTTATATATGAATCCCACAAGGTTTAATTTGTGACATTATGTACATTTGGACAAGACCGTCATGGTATAAAGTATATAGACCAACGTATCTTTCAAAAAAAAAAAAAAAAAGTATAAACCAACAAATTATGTAATAAAACCTAGATAGAATATTGTCTACAAGTTGAACTATTCCACTAATCCAACTCATCTATTGGGTTACTCATTTGCCTTAGTGGTCCAAAAAGACAAGGAGCAGTTTAAAAGTCATGCTCATGCATAGTCATTTGTCAATATTGAACAACTGGCACTACTAATACTACAATTGATATGAAAATCATCACATTTCAGGTGGAGAAAGCAAAGAAGCGTTTGGACATGTGGGATGATATAAAACAGCCTCTGCTCCTCCAGAAATAATACTCATTCTACTATTATGATGCCGGAAAATAACCAAACTCACACAGTGTTCCACTTCTAGTTCAAAACTTCAAATTCATGGAATAAGTCGCCCATCTTTTCTTTTTGAGTTCAAATCTCATTCATCTTCACTTGGAGATATTGTACTCGAATGATCTGAAAATCGCCAAAACCATACATGAACCGCAATGATGTAATGATCATTTACAAACACTCAAGTTACTGCACAAGGGCATGGCTAGGTAAAAAAACAATCATATTGACCAAATTGAAAAATAAATAGCAATATCTGGCATTGAGAATTTGAGATGCACAAGGTCTATCATCGACAATTTTACAGTTTTTTCCCCTAGTTCAGCACCACAGAGATCTAGCTATCAACATCAATTCTACAACTTACACAAAAACAATTCGACCGATTTTAACAATGATAGATCAGATCACATTCCAAACAGAAGCTAGCTTACAACACAGACCATGAGACCTTCAGTGTGTACATCAATGTATGAAACTGCGTAATTGTAGCAAAATTTCTTCTTTGTTTTACTTTTAACCCATACAAAAGTTCGGTGCAAACAACCATAAATACTACAAGGCAAAGAATGCTGGAGGAGTCAGACAGGAAAATCTGGGAATGTTATGTTCTTGCATATCATTTTGAAGATCACTGTAATTCTATAATGGCCATTGTTCAAGCTCAGCAATGACAGCTTCCAGTGGAATTGGGTGAGACCAATTCCATATCTGTGATCTTCATTTTTATATATTAACAAGTAAATCCATCCCTATATATTGGAGGGAGAACTTACAAGAACTATGTGAGGAGAGCCAGCTGCTAGCCAAAAGTTGTAGCCGGATCATAAGAATCAAGTTGTCTCTTAACAATGCTGTTAGTATTAAATCATGCCACATGCTCCCTTTAATCGATTTCCATGTCGTCCCTTTTGTCTTTTGCATCAGAGTCAGATGACCCTCCAGTATTTTGAGAGGAAAACTTGGATCCCGTTACATGCTTACACATCCTGAAACATTGTTTGAGAAAATTCAAAAATGAATTAAACAAATACGAGAAACAGATAAACAACTTGAAGCAAATACACTGACGGAGCTGGGTGGAAAAGCTTTGAAGAACATGCGAAAATTTGTACAAAAGCCCATCAATGGCAGGGAGTACAATATCCTATTCCACATTTCAGTTTAAGTGAGTATGCAAATTGCAAACCCAACAAAAATCTGCTCTTATTCCTCAACTGTTGTGCTGTAGCAATTTCAAAACAATGTTGAATGTTCTGCCTAAACTTTTACAAAAGTAGCAAAAAGCAGTTGGATATCATATCAACCACGTGCATTCTGTTTCTAATGGCAGTTTTGGAATTTTTTACCTACTTTTACCCATTTCAACATATTAGAACACTAAGTGGTCCTAGACAAGAACTGCCTATGCATTTTGTCCTCATAATCATTCGCGTAATATAAAACACGTATGCAGGATTCTACATGTATTACTAGGTACCTCTCCAGAAAAATGAAGAATCAAGTTAGCAATATTATTTGAATGGGACTGAACAAAGCAAAAGAATGAACATATATATCAAGTCCTCTTTTATGCATCAGAATAAGAATGAAAACAGATTTAGTGGCTTATGGTAATTTTTGGACATACGCATCAAGAGCATCTGCTTTTTTCTTGATTTCACCAGACCAAAGTACAGGATCTGTGTTCTTGGGCAGTGAATCCTGCTGTTGACTTTTTTCTCGAAGCCATTGTTCTGCTTTATTGCATGCTTCAATGACCTTCAAGAGTAAAAGTAACATAATTAATAAACCTCTAGCAAATAATCTGAATACATGAACATGAATTGTTAAAGGAACCATACTGCATCTCTTTCATTAGGTGGAAGTGATGCTGCTGCCGTCCGATACTCCACTATGCAATGTAACAGCCTTCTGGTTGTCTGTGCCCTCGCCTCCTCGTCTTTATAGCGATTTTCAATGGGGTCCACCATCTTACAAACATGAGAAGATTCAGTATGGATAACAGGAGCTGTTGAATTCAGGTGTCACAAACAAAAAAGGAAAAGGATGCAGGGGGCAGTAAATTAAACCTTCTTCAGATCCTCCAACTTCTTAGTATAGACATAAATAGTCTCGTCATCTCCATCTTCATAGAGCCAATCCTCTGTATGTTGTAAGCTACTGGAAATCCCTTCCTTCTCAGAATCAGTAGCAAAGCTCCGGTATGAATTCAAAAGCTATTCATGCGTTTATGAGTAACAAATCAGAACTTTAAAAGGTCAAAAGGGTAAACGCAACACTCTAATGGAGCACAGTGAACCTGAGTAACATAAAACATGATTGGATATATGCAGGTTCACTTGAATTTCAACCTAAAACAGACAATTATCCCCAATAAATCCTACCAAAACATCACATCAATCTTGCACCATTCTTACCTTACACTCTTGATAATATACTTCCATTCAATCACACCACAACAAACCTTAATCCAGCACACAATCCAATTAAGCATATTCAAGTCAATTTCAGCCACTCCCTATCCAAACAAGCTCTATGTGATTGCATACTTAAAAGAGATGGGTAAATTTTCATGGATTGGAAGATCGTGATATAAATCTAAACTCAGAATCAATTATAGATTGACTTAACTTTCTGACCAGCTGAAAAACAACTGCTAGGGTTTCTGTTCCAAAAAACAAAAATAAATTTATCAAGGTCAGAGATTAGCATTTTCACATATAAAGCTACAACCCGGTAGTTCTAGCAAGTTACATAGCTATTAAACCTGGAATGTATCTCCAAAACTAACATAGCTTCATATATCAGATATTTTAACTCATCTATTTAAAATTTAATGTGCACGGAGGGTTCATTTTAAACGACTAGTTGGGAATAAAGTCAAAGCCACTGGGATTGCCCGTATCTTCTCCCTTAAACCAATCACAAAACTATAGAAGCATGCTCCTATCAACCATGATGGAAAAAATAAAAACATACCTTGTTTCGTGTTTCATATACATAAGACTCCAGGGCATTTTTCTTCTCTTTGGTCTGTTCCATCTTTATATCATGCTGAGCTAACTGAAACTCTTTCTCCTGAGCTTGGGAGACCTCGGCCATAGTCATTTGACCATACTCCTGCTCATCAATGAATATGTCCTGCCTCCTGATAGCCTTCAGCCTTCTTATTCCATGACCCTGTAGAAGCCGATGAAAAGCATTTCAACACATGTACAGCTTTAGGAATAATATGGATATCATGTGTGAATGTAACAAGCCGTCAAGCCCTATATCAGCTAGAACAGTATAGAAATATCGTGTAAACTATATCCAGATAATATGATAAATAACATGGCAAGCTACTTAATCCTGACCTGAGGCATAAATTTCAATTCTACTTGCAAATAGATGAACAATCCGTTTGCTGATCATAAAGGTAGCTTTTAGTTTGTTTCCCCAGACAAGGTAAAACACACACTCTAATCATTTCACAAAGGAAGTACAGTATGAAGAATAGTTCCCGAGTGTTTGACACAGATCCAATCACTATAACCTAACTTCTCTCTTGAATACAATTGAGTACAAGATGCATTTAAAAAAAATTAACTGGACTTACAAAACCATTTGCTTTGCCAGGTGACTCATGGCTGCTTGGCTCCACATTTGCCGAATGGTCATTATTACTGTTGTTATGGGTAGAGTCACCCAGATGATCATCAATGAGCTGCACAGGCAAATGCAGTTTCACAATGAACTTTGCATCAATAAGATCCTCCTAACAACACATGATAGTATGACAGTACCAAAGAAAGATCCACTTACAGATGCAGAATCAACACTAACAATGCCATGGAGGTTTAGCTGTACTTTAACTTTTATCTTTGCTTTCTCCACGTGAGAAACTCTGAATGGTCCAATCTGGAAATTGAGAATTTCAAAAAATATATATCATACTAAACAGATGATGTTGATCACCGGAGACTTATTAAAGACATGAATAGCTAAAGTATAGAATTTATTGGGGTAAATATGGAAGCCAAGGCCCACTCCTATTTTATCTAAATATGGAACAAACCACTGCTAGACACAGATAATTTCACAGAAGAGACCACAAGCGTGACAGCATAGCTAGCAAGAAACCACATCCTCATCCGTTTCACTAAGTCCATAAAGCACTTGTGTCTACCAGAACATCTGTAATACGTTGATAACTTCAATCATAAATGTACCTTTATAGAGCTTATTCTTGCCGGCACACCAGAAGGCAGTTCATTCTGGTTTGCATAAAAGGTTTCCATTGAAAATATATCATTTCGATGTATTGTAAGTGCCTTAGTACTTGGGAAAGCACTTCCTTTAGGAAACAACACGCCGTCTGCTAATGTGCACACTGGCACTTCATCCAATGAAAACCCAATTGAGAATGGAAAGCAATCTTGCACCTGCACAGGAGAGGTAAATATACTTTATGTATTGTGTTCAGTCAAAAATTAATTGAGAAAAGTGCTGATTAAAAATAAACCAAAAGAATGATATATCAAGCATCAAAGACCATAAACTTCATGGAATACTTCATGCACTGTGTGTTCAACCAAAAAATAATTGACAAAAGTGCTGCTTCAAGATAAACCAAAAGAATGATATATCAAGCATCAAAGACTTTTAAACTTCATGGAAGGTATATAGACTTGGTAATCTTTTAGACATGATTGGACATGATGATGCACATATCCTTGATACATATCAAAATGCTTTAACTAAGCTACAAACCTACAACTTCCAAATACAAATCATGTCAAATGTGAACTAAAATGTTAATCAAGCAATAAATGTGACGCTACAGTTATGGTCATGTTTTCCTCTATTTCTTCCATCTTCCTTGTATGGAGCTGCATATGCAGTAGATTGAAAGTGGTGGGGAAGACTAGTACTGACGTTAAAGAAGAAGGGGTGAACAGAGGTTTTGTGGGCTGGAATTAAAATACAAGAAACAAAGAAAAAAATGAGAAAAGAAGAAACTTATTATAAAATATAGGAACGGGTATACAAGATCCTCCACCACACTGCATGTATCATGTCCAACTAGTGTAAAGTAAACTCAAAACCACCAAACACCAATGTACAGATATGCCACTATGCTTTATGCATGTCTTAATTCAGATTAAAATAACATTGACTTGCATTTCTCAAACACTACAACACCCTTTGTGGATGCAAGATGATTCTTTTACCATAGAGGCAATAGTTATGATAATGGTCGTGATCATGCACTCTGCATTATGGCAGGAGTACATTCAGGGTTATGCCAATCCTACAGAAAGAACTAACTGAAGCAGGTAGATACAATGACTGCTTATGGACCCAAACCTGGGTAATCTATCAATTACCAGGATGAAGATTGGTTGAAACTGAGTGGAGGTCCAAACCGATTGATGTTGAACGGATTAGGGATTCAGTTCAAGTAATCATATAGACTTGCAGGTTACAACTCTAAGTACACCTTATATACTTATACTCAAATGAACATGTATACCTACAGCTTATGTGAACAGATTAGTTTATGTAGAATTTATCAGAGCACAAAAATCTATGTCTCAATAAAGAGTAAAAAAATGACATTCACAGTATTACGATTTACAAGTACCAGCAGAAAAAAATTGCAATTTGCGACACCCATGATATAACTTGGTCATATTGATTTTCTTCAGAAAGTATACTACTATTAACATATTGTCACTTACGACAAACCTCAAAATCTCTGACTCGGAATATGGGGCTGAGCATTGCACACTGAAGAGCACAGCCACGAGACACGCATTCACTGGCATTTAGTGAACGCCTAGGCTCTTTCCTGAAAACTGAACTCAAAATCTTAGTAATCGCAGGTATACGGGAACCCGATCCAACAAGCTCAACAGTGTGTACACTCTCTACATTTAGGCCAGATTCAAGCAAAGCTTTACGACATGGAATACCAATCCTTTCAAGTAACTCAGATGACATCTTCTCAAAATCATCTCTTTTAATGAAGCCTTTGACATCTTTCTCTTCCATCAAGCACTCAATGCTAATGGGTGCCTCTGCATTAGCGCTCAAAACTTTCTTCAATTTCTCACATGAGGCTCGGAGCCTCAAAGAAGCACGTGCATTAGAATAAACATCAATCTTGTACTGTTCCTTAAATTGAGCGGCGAAATGTCTAAACAGAACTTCATCAAAGTCCCGTCCTCCTAAATTCATATCAAATGCATGGGACAAAACCTTCATACGCCCAGGTTCAAATGATATAACAGCTACCTGTGTGTCACTATGACCAACATCGACAAAAACAACATTTGATGGACCCTTGCTTGGGAACTCTTTCTTGTATATACCATACCCAAGCCCAGTAGCAGTACAATCATGCATCAATCTCAAAGGCTTCAATCCTGCAATCTCCGCAGCATGCAAATAAGCGCGTCTCTGAACAGCCGTGAAATAGGAAGGAACACCAACCACACAATCTGCAACATTCATCTCAAGATTCTTCTCTGTGATCTGCTTCAAATGAGCAAGGAGCATTGCCAAAATCTGAACTGGAGTAAAACTTTGTTTCTCATCCAAGTACTGCAAGTGGATGAGTATTCCACCATCAGATCCCTCAGAAGTCTCAAATGGCAGCAACCTCAAATCATCCTGCACAGAAGGTTCTTTGAAATTCCGACCAATCAACCTCTTGATTTGAGATATCGTCGACCTGGGGTTCATAGTTGCAGATGCAGCCCCAGCACAGCCTATAAACCTCTGTTTCTCACCAAATGAGACTACAGCCGGGTTCTCCCGCTTCGACTCATCATTCAGTAGCACGTCCACGCCCCGTTGCTTAGTAACTGCTATCACACAGTTGTCGTTACCAATGTCAAACCCCACCACACTCATCTCGAACTGAAACCTCAAATCAACAACCAACAACTACACAAAATTCAGCACCAACCCGAGATTCAAAACCCTGCAACCAAATAAACATTTTGAATAACATTCCCCTATGCCCTAAAAAAACATAACCCATTCATTCAAACAATCATGATCAATTCACAGGTTACGGAACATATAGAGCTACATAAAATCTTCAAATGATGAGATTACTGATAAATACAACCGAAAAATGATGTAAAATGCACTAGATAAAGAAAATTGAAATACGAATCAACACATACCTCTTGTAAATGTAATCGGAGAACAAAGAACCCTAAAAGTCCAAGGATTGAACGAAGCGACGAATTGAGGGAAGGAGAAAAGTCTCCGATTATTGGGGCAAATTAGAGCTGACGATGTTTCGGGAGATCTTTTTTTGTTTTCCTGAGTTATTTAATTGGGTAGCCTATTTAAATAATTGGGTAATTACATTAGTTGCCATCTTTTTTACAATTTGTAAATTTCAATTATATTCAAATCTTTCAAGGATACCAATATACAACAATAACGATGACTAATTTTAGTACGATTGCATGGTAATCTTAGTACTATGATCTAGGGGTGAGCGCGGTTGGGTATTTACAAAAAATCAAACCGACCCATCTATGGAGGGTGATTATAATTGTAAACCAAGGCGGTAGAATATTTTCTCAACCCATTTGGTCGGATAAAGAATGACGGTTGGCATGGTTGACGGGTGAACATAGTCGGGGAAAAATAATGTTCCAATGTAAAAACAAGTTAGAAATTCACTTTAGCAAATTGTTTGGAGAATTTCTTAACATATTTTTATAATTAATTTGGTATTTAATGAAAATTATCTTGAATAAAGAATGTAGATATGCTGAAAAATGAAAATATATTACTTCAGAAGACTACAAGTGTCATTTTCTACTTCTCCAAATGTATATGTTAATATGTAGTATAATAAACTTATATAAATGCTTACATTACAATTTCCAGATTAATGCAGGGCAAATACGATCTAATCCATTAGATCGGATTAAATTTCAACTCTTCATTTTTTATTAATGTGACGGGGCGTCACATTGTCCCATAATAAGGTCGCACTAAGTCGTATAATATTTAAATATATTATAAGGATAAATTACTTAACACCCCCTATATTTTAAACTTAACAAAATATACTCAAAAACAATTTCAAACTAACCTTACATTAATAAAAAAAAATTCACAACGTGCCCATTTCATTTTGAGAAGAAAGAATTAATAAACAAAAATTGACCGGAGCTCTGGCCAGAGCTTCCATGGAAGCCAGATCTATTTCCATGGAAGCTTCGAGCTTCCATGGACACGAACCAGATCTGGAGATTCCATGGGAGTTTGTTAGAGTTGTATAGTTGCAAGAAGGCACAATTCCTTTTAGGTATTTGGGAGTTCCTCTCAATGCTAAAAGGATATCTATAGCAAGCTATCAACCACTTCTTGAAAAAATGATAGCTAAGGTAGGGCATTGTACCTCCCGGTTTGTTAGTTATTGAGGAACTCTACAATTGGTGTGTAGTGTCATGTACTTAGTTCAAAATTATTGGAGTCAATTACTTACTTCTCTAAAAATGTCTTGATTGTTGTGGAAGCTATATGTAGAAAATTCCATTGGTCCGGAGGGGGGGGGGGATAATAGTCGAAAGTCTTTAGTTGCGTGAGATAATATTTGTTGTCCTCGAGCTGAAGGAGCGATGGATTTAATGCACTTTGCTTGTTGGAACAAAACCTGTCTATTGAAGCTTCTTTGGGCCTTGCATAACAAATCTGATAAAGTGTGGATCCGTTGGATACATTCATACTGTGTAAAAGGCGTTGATATTCTCACCACGGAGATCTTTGTGGATATTTCTTACTATCTCTTTTGGAAAATCCTCAAGAGCAAAAGTTTTGTGATGGATAATAGTACTTGGCAACGGCAACTTACTGCATCTCAATTTAGTATGTCTACTATCTACTAGATATTAATATTGTCACATAATAAAGTGGACTGGAGAGAGCTTGCACTTAATAACATTGCTACACCGTGCGCCAAGTTTATTGTTTGGCTTGCCCTTTGGAAAAGATTGGCTACGAATGACCGTTTACTTCGAATTGGTATTCCAATTGATCCAAAGTGTTTATTTTGTTTTGTGCATAATGAGTCGTTCAATCACTTTATGTTTGTTTGCGTACATACTCAAAAGGCTTGAGCTGTTGTTTTACAATGGATGGTAGAGCTCGTCCAACTGCTGACTGGGATCATAAAATTGGTCTTATTTGCGGTTATGTGTAAGGACATAATTTTCAAGGTGGTTGCTACAAAAGTAATGTATGCCTTTTAGTGTGAATGCAGTAATGAGGATTTTTCAGGGAGTTAGTAATGTCATGACTGTGGTTTTTTGTTTCCAAAAAAAAAGGAAGACTGACATTAAATATATCCAAATGTAAAATCACTAAGCTTATTTTATCCAATTTTCAACTTTATAAATTAATTTAAGGGATCCATTAGCATTATTTTATCCAAAAGTACTACATTTCTTATTTTGTCCACCACAAATGTAAATGGGAAGCTATTTCCGGGACGGGGAGTACTAGGCATGATTTTGGTTTTTTAGTATAAACAAACTGAGATGAATTCGTTTGCCTTGAGATGAATTATATTGTCAATGAACATCTCATGGATGTGACTTTTGTTTCTAAAATTATTGTTCTTTTGAATTTATTTATTTTCTTGAAATTGTTTTGAAACATTATGACATTGGATAACTTTTGTTGAATGGAGGGAAATTATGTTTCCTACCCTTAAATTTGGGCCAATTACAGTTTAGTCCCTTCTATTCAAACAATTACAGATACACCCAAAACCTGATTTTTTAGTTGACCAGAAATAAAATAAATGGAAAAGAAAATGAATTGGACTTAGTTGCAATTTACAATCTTCAATTTACTACACATTGGACTCTAATGTTTTATAAATTACAACAATGACTCATTATTATTGTAAATTAAACCCCAATAAAATTTATTTTCAAAATATACCCAATTTTTTTCTTCTTTCTCCCCCATTTCTTCTTCCTCCTCCATTTCTTCTTCCATTTTTTTTTATTCTTCCTCCCCATTGTTTCTTCTTCCTCCCCATTCTGACTCAATCGGAGTTGCAAAAGCGACCATGAGGAGTCGCTACTACCCAACCGGAGTTGTTACATTCTGAGTCAGTGAGAGTCTGATCGGAGCTATTCATAGCTCCGATCGGAGATTTTTTAAGAAGGAAGAAGAAGATGGAGGGAGGAAGAATAAGTGGTCCGAGATTGGAGTTGGTGGTTAGAAGTGGTGGTGGAAGATGGTGGTTGGAGGTGGTGGAAGATGGTTGGAGGTAGTGGGTAGTAAATTTGAAGAATAAAAAATGTTAGGGTTTGTTTGTGAGTGTTGAAAATATTTTTGGGTTTATTTTGCAATAATGGAGAATTAATGAATTTTTGAATTATAAAGAAAAGATAAAATGAGTGAAAAAGTTGACTTTTGGGCCTATCTGTAATTACTTTTTTTTTCGTGCGTAAAAAATGGGTTCATCTGTAATTGTTTGAATAGAAGGGGCTAAATTGAAAAGAGGCTATATTGCAGGGGCGGTATTTATAATTTTCCCTTATATTTATTTTATGTTGCTATGGTATGTGGTTTTGATTGCTAACATTGTAGCTATGGTATGTGGTTTTGATTGGTAACAAGTAAAAATGGAGAACCGAAATATATGCATGTTATTTGTGGTGTTAGAACTAGTGAAAGATGCATTTGATGTCCATATATATATATATATATATATATATTGTTTATTGATGTGTTCTATTATATTTTTATGACTTTTCCGAGACGTCTCGGAAAATTAAAAATATTAGATAGGCACCGTTACCGAGATTTTAATCCATGCTAAGAAGCACGTGATGCTTGCTTGAACGCACAACTACTATCCTGGGTTATTGTACATGTACCTAGAAATTAAAACTATGCAACCCCTTGTTGAGTCGTCTGTGTTGAGGCACATATACCTTGGTGGGGGAGCTATCGAAAAATATCATATTCTTACAAGAATATGCGCTTGAGGTATAGGAGACATGGTTCAAAATTTCGGCCTCGGTGCTCATTTGAATGTTCAATTATCTGAGATGTCTCGAAAAAGTTTCGATAACTTTTTCTAAAATTCATTTTAAAAAAAATAGTAATAAATAAGTGCTCCACTACATGGTTAGTCCTATATTTCAAAGTAATAATCTTTTATCGGGGAATGTTGTAGGAAGTACAACTTTATGAATTTTTATTGATTGTGGACAACCCAAACAAATTTTATTGATTCTAGTACAAATTTATAATTGATTTTCCATCTATGTTTCTGAGCCTAAATTTTGTAAGTCAAACTTACCAAAATCATCTTAATTAAAACATCAATTAATATATTCAACATTTCCTACAACTTTGCTCATTGTCCAAAATGTTTTATTGATACAAAACTTCACACTTCATGTTTAATCTATTGATAAACAAGTCTACAAGTGGAGATTTTAAACATGCCCACATACCACGGACATATGTCAGTATCGCCACTGACATATATCTGAAATGGTACTGATATGTGTCTACAAGTCTCAGATTCTGAACATGTCTGTTAATGCTATAGACATATGTACGTATGTATTGGCACTGACATATGTATGAAAGAATATTGATATGTGTCTACAGTTACATATTACATTTACTCCAGCTTAATTAATGACTTCATAATGAATTTCGTAACTGATACTGGATAAGGGTATGATTGTCTCTTCATAATTGTCAATAATCAATCCTAACCACACATTTAACAATGTTGTACCAAAATCAACAATAAAAAATTTGTTGTCTCTTAGTGCCCGTTTGGTTTGAAAATGGGTATTTCATTTTGCAAAATTGGATTATTCGGCCCATTTAAGGAATTGGATTATGTTTGGGGGTTTTCGCCTAAAAATCTTGTTTGGTTGGACTCTACGAATTGAACTATTTTCAATAAAATCCAGTTTGGTTCTGAATTAATTTTGGATTATTCAGTAGGATAAAGCAAAGTGGAATTACTGATATACATCTATGCTTTCCCACTTATTGTATAAAATCGAGTTTGATTTTCAATTTGATTTAGTGAAAATTACATGTGAATATAATTTTAGGGGAGCAAATTTTTACCATCTTCTCGTGTTTAATCGGGAAATTCTGGAATTTTGATCATATGAATTTCGTATACAAAATTATCCGAAAATCTTTGAAATTATTGCATCCATAGTTACATTGCCATTGTTGATAACTTTGGCATCGATTTTGAGTTTATATGACTTGACCATTAAAATTTAGTTTATAGATATTGTTTATAATCTGTGTAATAATTATCTTAACGAAATACATGTTTCCTTATAAGATCGATATTTCATATGAGTGAAATTTATAATCCCATATTTTTCATCTCATGCGTAGAATAATTATTTTTTGCGATTGAAATCGACATCGCATATGTTTATCATCCCATCTAAACATAAATTTTCCTACATTTTAAACATAAAAGTGTAAAGCATGTAAAACGCCAAAGTCAGTGACGGAGCCAGGATTTTAGGTCAGGTAGGGCACAAATAAAAACTCAAACTTTTAATTATATAAATGTTGTTTTTATAATATATAAAGTAAAAATAAAAAAAATCACATATATGTAATTAACGATGCATATTTTGTATTCAAAACACATATATACTCCGCCTATATTCTGTCAAAATTTGCACATATTTAATATTCTAGAATATTTTTTCAAAAAATGATGAAGAAAAAATGTTCTTGAACCGACAACTCTAAATTATCATCATTATTCTCGTAAGCAACACTAACCAATTTTTTTAATTATTAGTATTTTTTGTTTAATCATTCTTATAAAAAAGTTGGGTAAACTATTAAACAAACAAAATTAATTTTGATGTCAATACATAAGATACGCCAAAAAACAAAAGTATAAAAGGTCTAATGAGTAAATGAGTAGAAAAGAGAAATAAATATTACAGGGGTACAAAATGAAAAAAAAGGGTGCAAAACTAGGAAACCATTGGGAAAAGAAAAAAGAAAGGTGGAATCCAGGAAACGGAAAAAATGAAAAAGAAAGAGTGAAAAACTAGGAAAATATAAAAGAAGAAATGGAAGGTGGAAATTAGTAAGGAAAAAAAAAGTGCATTGATGTGAATCGATTGGTATTCTTGGATTGGGATGGCATATTTAGTAATTGATGGGAAGTTGTATAAAATTAGACATTTCACGAGAGAGAAGATAATTCAAAAGTAAATGCCTCCTCATAGAAGGTATTTGAAATTGGATTATTCATGTACAAATTTGAGGGCTTTAGGCGGGCTGGAGAAATTGGATTATTCCAAATAATCCATTTTTTCGGGCCGATAAAAAGACAACCAAACTGGATTATTGAGGGTATTCGGACAAAAACCCTCCAAAAATCCTTCAAACCAAACAGGCACTTAATTAATTCTTTTACTTCAACGTTGTACTACTTTCTAATTTTTCCTTTATCCCAAATTTCATTAAAGTTTCAGCTTAAATGGTGTAGCACCCATGTGTAATAAATAATTAATTTACTTAAAATTATCTAACTCCGCATAATCAAAGCTCATGTGTGGATTTGTTATATAAATCAACAACACATACAATATTCACAACTTTAACATCTGCAGTCATGGTTGTATAGTTTGATGAAAAACAAGAAAAGAATTGTATCAACGGCTACTGTCTACTGTCAGACTTACAATTTTTATAAAAAATAATATAGCAACGCAGCTTGTCCGTTTCCCATGAAAAAAAAAAATCAGAATTATGTACCTGAAAGCAAGTATGTATGTACCTGTTTGTTATAGAAATAGAGAGAATCAGAGCAGTAGAAACTAGAAAGACATAACAAGTATAAACACAACAGTTGAATTGTCAATGACGATCTTGTTTAGGCAGATGTGAATAGATTGACATTTGGGGATTCCTTATTCAAATTGTGAAATGCTCATCCAAGAATAGTGAGAAGCAGCGAGATCTTGCCGAAACAAAGTTATGTTATACTCAGATTCAGTTTCATACTGTTATGGGTGTACATTAAAAAAAACCACCCGCACCGCCCGCCACATAACCACAACCGCCAGTTAATTTTTTTACCAAAACCCGTCATGATTTAAAAAGATGTTAACCAGCCACTAGCGGGTGGGTGGCGGTTTTAGGGATGTACACCCGCCACTCGCCCGCTAATAATATATTTATTATTGGTATTACTAATATAATGCAAATAAGTAATAACATTAGGTTTTTATTACATATAGTTACTAGTTCTTACTATCACATCCTCATATCTCAATGTGCCCAGTAGCATAACTAAAGTTTCTTCATGTCTAAATGTTAGTTTACTACAACAAACATGACTTTTCAGAGTTTTTGTCTTGCATCTTACTTGAAATGCATAAATGGCTTATTATCTCCTATATACGTGAACCATTGAGAATGATTATATTGTTGATTTCACCTCTCCTTGCAATTTTCTTTTCCCTTGTGTGTGTACGTGTGAGAACCGCCACCCACCCACCTTAATTATCACCCGACCCGCCACGGTTTGACAAAATACACACCCGCCATGGTTTAGTATTAGTGCCACCCGCATATGGCGGGTCAGTTGGGCTTTTGGTAAAAAAAATCGCCCGTACCTACCCGCGTACACCCCTACCTACCGTAAGGCTGGAAAAGAGAGAAATTTTGTGTGTCTCGCTCCAGACGGAATGATATTTTGAACCGTGATAGGAGATACTGCAGATCTACAGTACTCCCTCACTCGTTTCGAGGATGAGAACGAGAGATAGTAACATTGTTAATCGGTATATTTCTAAAGACAAATCATCTGTGTGAAAAATCACATCTTTGTTGTTTTCCATATTTGACTCTGGAGGAGTGATGTTTGACTCTTAGAATGTGATCTTTTACTCTAGAAATGTGATGTATGTCGTAAATTATTGGCATTATTACTCTTGAAATGTGATGTTTTACTATGAAAATATGATTAGTTTAGTCTATAGAGGTGATGTTTGAGGTAAATTACATGATGTTAATGTCATTGTGCCATTCAACATGTAATAACAAAGATTGTTGGTTTTGTATAGAAGACATGCTGCTTAATTTTAATGGGTATGTATCAAGAAATCAACGACATCGGTATAAAAATGGTGTGATATGTGAAATACTCCCTCCGTTCCAGACTCAACTTCCCATTTGACTTTTTCTGGTCAATGCTTACAAGTTTCATTTTGCGAATTACTCATAAATAATGTTGGTAAAAAAAAATTAAAAATTCATATTATTAAAGATTACGCTTTAAATTTTAATTATATGTTTTTTTAAATGGGTGAATTTCATCAAGTACCCCTCTTAAATATTCTAATTACACTTGGGTACCAGTTAATTCAACAATAACATATAGGTCCATTTTTTCATTTGTTTTGTTGACCAAACGATGGATACCAAACATGGCATTATTTTGTCAATTTGAAAAGGTATCCCGTATTTCTTCCTAATTCAACTTAAGTCCTCTATCTTTCAATATTTTTTGTTGAATACCTAATTTATTGTTTAATAACACGAATTAAATTTTCTAAATAATTTATGGACTTAATTACAAAAAAATCAGAAATGAATTTCGGGCCAAATTGAACGTAACTGGAAGTTTATTAGAAATTTAAAAAAAGAAAAAATATATATATTAAAAGCTCCACCAGAGAAGCTCTGGTGGTCGGAGCTGTGTGAACAGCTCCAGATGGGAGCTTAACAACTCTGATCAGAGCAGCTCCAGTCGGATGTAAACAGCTCCGATGGTAGATCCCACACCGGAGCATCTCCGGCCACCGGAGCAGCTCCGGTGGAGCCTTGCTTTCCGGTAAATGTTTCTCTTTTTCTTTTTCTCTATAAAAATTACCTTTTTTATTTTGAATATTTTGTTTATTAGTTTTTTGAATATTATAAGTTGTAAAATTAATTTAATTTTGAAGTAAATATTTAATTTATTATAAGTTAGGGTCAAATTTGCAATTTCCAGTAAAAACTTGTGAAGGGTTGTGTTTGGATAAATTTAAATTTTTTTGACTTTTGGACTTATATGTCATAGAAATATTCTAATTGTTATTTGTTCGTTATTGTTGAACTAACTGGTACTTGGATGAGAAGAGACTATCTAACAGGGGTGGTGTATGTAATTATCCCCTTTTAAAGGGAAAATTGGTTCCATAGACCAATTTTGCACCCAAGTTTGCAAAAAAGGCCTACAGTGTTTTGGTGTTTTCAAATAAAGTAAAATCTTACAAATCATTGGTAGAGTCGTAATATCTGATCAGACATTAATAGAGTTAAATGTCTGATCCAGTATTGATAGAGTCATGTAATACAATCCAACTGTATTAGTAGAGTTAAATGTCTGATCATTGTATTATTGATCCATTGTATTAGTAGAGTTAAATGTCTGATCCATTGTATTAGCGAGTCATATGTCTGATCCAACTGTATTAGTAGAGTTAAGTAATACAATCCGACTGTATTGGCAGAGTTATAAATACAGTCGGATTGTGTGTAAAAGTGCTTGGCCTTTTTATGAATAAAAGTGTTTGGTTGGTCTCTCCTTGTTCTCTACCCTTTTTAAATTCATTGGAGGTATTATATGTGAATAAATCAAACTCAAAGTTGAACGGTGTTGGCCATAAAAAATTAAAGGGTAGTTGAGTCTGGGACGGAGGGAGTATATTTTATCTGAACACGTGATGGTGTAACCAAAATAAATTTGTGCTTAACAAATCTCCTGTAAGTGAAATTATCAAACAATGTTGAGCGCACTAAAAGAAATGTTGAGAATGGCGACATGTAAACAAGATGAAAAGGAGAACAAGAAAGGTTCTAGAGACTAGATTACAACGCAAAAGTCCAATTAAAGTTGAAGTTCAATAAAAAAGAAGTTGTTGGATGGATTGTCAAGTACACTAATGTACACACCCATAAACTCACAAGTATAACATGGAAACATTATTGTTAGGCAAGTTAACAATCAAGGTGACAATCACTGTGATTCTCACAATCTTCCACCTTTATTATTAACTTGCCTAACGATTATCACCCATGTTGAAATATGTGTAATAGATGATAAATCAAAAGCTATTTTATTATAACTAGTATGATGTATAATCACAAAATACCAAACAAACATATGTTTGTGTCTTAAAATATGATGTTATGGTTACATATGATGTTTGAGTTATAATTCATGATTGTATTAAGTTAACACATGATGTATTTAGTCAAAATATATGATGTCATGATTATAACAATTGGATCGGATTCTATTATGACCCTATATGGATCCGCGAATTATAACTATTGGATTTGGAGATCCAATAGTTGTCTATATGGATCATTATCTCACTAGATATAGGATAGACAATCTCTCACAAAAGTTTATTTTCAAACTTTGGATCATTATATTAAATGGAACTAATTATTGTAAAAATATTCATTTTTTACTTTTGTTTTCATGATCTAAAAGCATTTAATTTAGTTAGTTTTTAATTCATGGAAATGCAAAAATAATTAATTTTCTAAGTTATCTATATATCAATTTTTACTTACAATAAGTAATCTCATATATATATATATATATATATATATATATATATATATATATATATATATATATATATATATATATATATATATATATATATATACACACCCTTGCCCACTAATAAACTTTTATAATTTTAAAACTGCGCACTCTGGTCAAATATAATTCATGTTATCAAATAGATACTCTTTTACAAATTTCCGGTAATCAAGTTCATCAATAGAAGCAATGAAGCCGATTTACAATCTACTAATAAATTATAATTAAAGAAAATGAGCATAATTGAATTATGGAGTATGTATTAAACACCATTTTTATACGAATATATTCTATATTACACGGATTAAAGTGGAAAATGGGTCTAAACTTTTGTAGGTGGTAGTTGACGGTCTATAGAAGCGGTAGTATTATTATTATATGGAATAGTTCTCGAATAATCGTGGAGGATTTTACAAGAATATAAGTATAATCATTATATCCAAGTATTAAGTATAACATGAGATGTATGAATTGTGTCCCCAAGTGCATATGTAAATTAAATATTTATAAAATAATTAGGAAGATTTTATAGCTTTCTATCCTTGTATCTATGATAGATCTGCATTAATCTCACGCTTGTCTAAAGCACTGTAATATGGTTTAAAGCATAAGTTTGTTAATTAGTTTATTAAGTTGGTTGATGTTCCGGGATGAGCCCACTCATTTGCCCAGTAAACATAGGGCTTTCTCTTGGAAAATGTCCAACTTTATTTTCTCGGTCTTTTGGTAGATATTCTCAAGGTTAGCACTTTGGATCTTATTACTAACAAGAGTAATCTCCCTTGATAAAGCCTTCGATCTTCGAGGAGTGTATTAACATATTCGTGGACATCAAAATACCAATGTGTTATTCCCATAGTACGTGTGTGTGTGTGTGTGTGAAGTTTTGTTCTTACAAGTATATAAAGTGGCATGTCTACAAATTAGGAGAACGTGAATACGAGTCGCGTGAATTGTAGTTCAAGTATTTATAATAATTGAAGTGTATAAAATGTGATACTGCTTTATTGTAAACATAAAAAATGATGAAGGAGTTCAAAATGAGGAGCTAGTCCAACTCTAGCTACAACCATGGGAGTGTTAGGTATTATGGAGAAAATCACTCCACAAGTTGGTTCACAACACTAAAAATACTGTTAAGAATGAATCACACAATTTGATGCTAGTCCAAGAAAGTTGCAAAAAATGAAAAGCTAAAATTTACGGTGCTAAAAACATGGGTATTGGAAGAGAAATTTGCGGGTAAACCATCATCCTAATTCCCGCTAAATTCAAACAAAAGAATTGTTTATATCCACTAGTGTAAATTTAGATATTTTCTCTCATCCATTTGTGCAATTGCTCTTGGCTACTTCATGTTTCAGGATAAGCCATAAACCAAAAACAGGAAGAGAGAATTTACAACATTTTTTCCCCCTTAAGAGAGCTTTCTTGGGGTGAGCTAGGTTTTTTTCATCTTCACATTCATTTGTATTCCTTCGTTTAATAATATATTTAAAGCAGAAAAATTAAGTACTTTGTGGGTTGTTTTATTTACGTGGAATGGACATGTTGTTTTGTGATACTTTCTTATATTTTTAAGTCATTATTATTCACTGTTTTAATTGGCTAATTAGTGTTTCTTGTCCCGTATTTGTAGAGTAGCGTGAAGTACATACACCACTCTCTCAAGAAGGTATTTCATATCATGGCTCGCTAAGATTTCGTCTCGTTTTGTTATTGGAGGTGACAAGGCTAGTTGTGAATAATGGAACATTAATTGTTACAATTGTCTGTAGTTGGAGGTGAGGATCTATACTGCTTATTTGAAGTTACTGGTCGAATTAATATATCATTGGTTACTTAAATATCATCGTCCATTGCAAAGATCAATGAAATTAATCATGTTATTTTGAAAGGAGGTGTTCTTCGGCTGCAATTGGAATTCACAATACAATCATAAGACATGTTGCATATATTGATTGATTTCGCATGATGAATTAATTTTGCAGTAGTATTTTCTTGTTGGCCGTCTTATGTGAAATTCAAGTGAGGTCTATCTTCCTCAGTTGCATAGACGTATGTGCATAACACAAATTGAGATACTATTACAACATATATGTGATGTCTGCTAATTTTACAGTTCAACTGAAGCCGCAGTTCCACTTCTTACAGTATAAGTTGGCCCCAGTAATGGAAAGCTTGAATGAGACTCTAAATGTGTTGATCAAGAGACATATCAAGTATCATCTTATGCAATAGGATAAAAAAAGGCAAGCCAATTGCTTGAGAAACTTGTAAGGTATCGACAATACTACGTTCAAAACTATTTACAACTATGTTCTTTGGCCTACTTACATTAAACTTGGGCTCTCTTAACATGATTATGGTGGGCTGTCATTTAAATGGAGTGGTGAATAGCTTAATCATCGTGTTGGGTCAAGATATTATGTACCATTTGCATATAAGATTGCAATGAGTAGTGCAATCTAAGTAGTAAAGTTGTATTAGCAAAGAAATTGCATCCCTAACAAACTCATCAACACAGGGACTTTTTCACTTCCTTGAACCCGTGAACAATAGGCCAATAGTGGAGCAACTTATGATAACACCACACGCTACCTTCTATAATCCCATCAGAATAAGAACTGTCAAAATACTAGAATCTCGACAAAGAGAACTCAATTCCTGACAAAAACTCTATGTCATTAACATGAAATATATTTTATTTATTTATTTTACCTTTTTCTTGTATTGCAGTGGTTGAGCTTGTCTGGAAACGAATGTAGCCTTCTGAGCCATAGTTATAGTAAAGTTGTGTTCTGCTGAGGTTGTCTCTTGCACCGGGTCATTCGACATGGCTGATGTTCCGGTATACCTAACCAAAAAACGAAAACGTGGCAGACCACGCAAGGATGACAATTTTTATAGAGACCACAACTTACAGTCACCGATAAATAATCCTAACATAGGAAAAAAATTGAATTTCTTCAAACATAATAATACTTTTGAGGGCATTGTGGGGAATACGGTTTATGGTGTGATTGAAGGTTCATTTGACGCTGGATATCTGATATCCGTAAAGACTGCAAACAGTTGCATTCCTTTTCGTGGCGTGGTCTTTCACTCGGAGAAAGTCATTCCTGTAACACCTGCAAATGATATTGCTCCAAAGGCTAAGTTGTACCAAAGAAGAGGAATCTCTGTTCCAGTATATAATGCCCAAAGTCAGTTTAGCAAGACACCTCCCATCTCACCTTGTGCGTCCAACACGTCAGCTCCATATGTATTTGGTAATCATCCTGCATTTTCTATCCCTGGAGCAACCGTACCAAGGAATGTTTCATGTCCTAATCTTCAAGGAAATGTAACAAAGCAAGGAGTTTCAAGACTCGGAATAAATAACAACTCTCAGTTTGCCCATATAATAGATAATGGTGCGATATTAGAGCATGATGAGTTGATGCTTGGATCTAATATGAACAGCATGGCAAGTACAAGAGACATGCTATCAGACTCTTCTTATAAAACAATAATCAATTGTTTTACGGGCAATGGTGTGAATTCTGAACTTGGGTCAAATGTGTTGATACAGAATAATCTACACAGATCGAATGTAGAACTTAGTAGCAATTTGTTGGGAAGTTCACCCCGGCTTGCTGCATTTGGAAATGAACATAATGGGATGACTGTTAATCAGGGTGGATGGCAAAGAGAAATACAAGCTATTCAATCAAATATGGAGCTAAATGATCAATATCATGGTCAAATGAACAACCTAGATCTTAACTTCCATCAAACTATATTCACCAATCAATCTCAACATGGAGTGCAAGATCAACCAGGTACCAATTTTCACAAGGTTGATTTTGTGAATGACAACTCAAGGTGTCAAAGTTTGAATTCACCTCTAGCTTCAGTTATGCCGGAACATAAATCACTGCAGGAACTTGATACTAGTGAAGCTTGTGTTGAAACAAGTTACTTGGATACAAATGAATTTAATAGCTCGAACCCATTATGGCAGAGTTTAAAAGATGAAAATAACTTTACAAAAGTAGAGACAGGCGAAAAATATCCTTGTGAAGATGCAACGAGCTTACCTAAAACCGATTCTCTTTTCAACCAGGAGATTGCCAGCACGCAATCCGAGCCTGAAAGAAGGCATGGCAAGCAAACAGCTTGTTCTGTTGTTAGCATTACCGGCTTCGATTATGTTATGAGTGATGTTGTCCCATCTTCAGAGTCTCTTAGCTTTCATAGCCAGGCGGGTGAACAAGTTATACATGAGGAAGCCAGTGGATACCAAGTATTGTGGAAAAAATAAGAGTTTAGCAGTTTTGAGTAGTTAAATGACAAGTCAGATGTTGCAGTGATATTTTTCTGGTACTATTATTTTGTTGAACAACTCAAATTGTACATACTGTATACTTTTGTTACATGCTAAATTATTTAACTACTCTTTTCACTAAGAAATGTCATATTGATGCATAAACATGCAAGTTTTTTACCAAATCAATTACAAGCCCCATTATCATTCATAGCCTTTTTTTCAATACCAATGATGGTCATCAAAATCGAAAGGTAACCAAATTACCATTGATATCACAACTCAACAACTCGTATTAGGCAGGATCAAGTTACTATTAGTTATTTTTTTTTTTTTTTTATCAATAGGTAAAATAGCAACAAATGAGAAATTAATTAGTCTTAGTGTGCAAAACCGATGGTTTTGCAGTTTTTGAACAAGTGTGGAAAACATCTTTCTTATTCTGATTTATTGGTGACTGTACTTTAATGAGTTCCGGTTTAGATCATGCACTGGGAAATCACAAGCGAGAAAAGAAAAAATGAAAAACCATCATTGTTTAAAGGGTGAATTTAATTACTACCCCTATTAGATCTTCCAATTACATTTGGATACACATTAGTTCAACAATTACATACAGGCCCATATTTCCATTTTTGCATTGACTAAATGGTTGGTGTCAAACATGGCCTTATTTCATCATTTTTAAAAGGTATCTCTGGCTTTTCCCTAATTTAACTTAAACCCTTTATCTTCCCACATTTTTTGTTGAACACCTATGTTTATTGTCTAATACCATGAAATAAAAGTTCTAGGGGTCTTTCATAAATTTCAGACTTTAATTATTATTTTCTAAAAAAATTATGAACTTCATTACAAAATCGGAGACTATTTCTGCCCAAATCCACAGAAACTGAAAGTTTCTAACCAGCCAAACAATTTCAACCCTTTTATAATTGCAACCAAAGTCCCTGGAACAACATACTTCCCAAAAGTAAGGGTTTTCAATTTCTAAAGCATACAATTCAGTCCTTGGTCTTCAAATCAAATTTAAAAACCTTGCAATATCGATTTCCAAAATATTCCATGCATGATACGAGATCAAATTTAGATTAAAAAAACACCATGATGTGACAATGAAATGTGCGATTCTGCATGCTTTTAGACCCTTGTTTTTTTCCCTAGATTCAGTATTTGTATCATTTAATGGCCAATTACCAACTTCTTGTATATTCTGTAGGTCATGATCGTATTTTTGAGGAATTGCACGATTTCAGGCACCAAAACGTCATATTTGTGCGAAATCAGGAAAGTTAATCAAATACGCTGAAGTGGCCGGCCGTTGCACGGAGTTCGAGGTGTCAAAACATGTAATGTGACCAACTAGTGCGAAGATAATTGAAGATGCTACAACTTTGTAGAAGACAACTTTTTGAGGAAACGAATTTAAGAAGCCTGAAATTGAAGAACAAAGATATACAGACAGAACCTAGAGAAATCGCAGATGGCGGTCCAAAATGGGCCACAGAAGGCTAACTGCGGTCGCTGTCGACCGCAGTGCAGTGAAACTTCTAGGTTTGGGCTGTTTCATGGCCTGTCAGGCTAGGGCCCGTCTTCCTGAACCTTCCTTATACATCAAAGGCGGCTAGAGCTCGAAATTTTAAGTATAATAAATCAGACCCGTGGGGTCTCAAATCAAAGAGAGAACGGAACGGGAGGGTTCCGAACCACGAAGAGAAGGGTTCCGAACCACAAGCAGCTCTCTGAGAGAGAACCAGTCCTCGGGGAAGTGAAACCCCAAAACCCTAGCCGTCAGCAAGCAATCAAGAAGGCTTCAAGACATCCAAAAGACATCAAGATCGACATCAACAGAAAGAGATCGAAGAAGAGGAATCCGAGGGTCGACACTCGCCATCTTCTTACGGTTTAGTTGTCTCAAACATGATTTCAATTCAGTTTACAGTTTGTTTACTTTCAGTTATGTCAGGCTAATTTAACTGTGTATGGGTTAGCCGGGATCTTTGATTTGGTTTATATATGATGGAATAGTTTTAGCATCAATGTTGGTTATGCGATTGTTGTTCATACCTATCCTGTTTGAGGAAAGATGCTTTGATTGTTTATGTTTTCCGTGGGACATGAGTATTCATTGCACTAGATTAGGAGATGTCAGCTAATGTTGAAAATTCAATGGAATTGACGGTTTTGAGGAAGAATTAAGGTTTTATCTTGAAGTCGAAGGTGAAGGAATATCACTCTTTACACACAAATGGGATTGAATTATGTTGGAGTCACATGGGACAAGGAAAATGGAAAAGGAAGGAATCAGCCTGTCGAGGTGTAGATGAGGAATGTAGTAAGCTCTATTGTTTGATGATGTATCCAGGATGACTAGTGGATGAAAAATGTGTATTGTAAGAAAGACTTGAGTTGTAATGGAGCATTCCTTATGCTCAATTTTGTTGAATTATTAATAAAAGTTTTTAGCTGTTTCAAAAAAAAAAGTTGATGTTCTTCCTGAAGTTTGTTGTTGAGCTAGCCACTTGTGACAGCTTTGAGCTAGACAATAGTCTACATGGGGTATCTTTGCTGACTGCGCCTTAGTATAAGATATATGACTTGTGTGACTCTTTAGCCGTAACTATCGCTATCTGTTATTCCTGATATAAACTATTTATCAAAGTGAAGGTTAACGCTTACATATTTTTTCTACAAGTTCTTAATTCATCAATTCTCATTATAATTACTTTTCTGCTTATGTGTTTAATTTACTTATTCAAAAATACCAAAAATCTGTTATTTACTTTATATTGAAAATCAAACAATTAATATTCTATCTTAATCGAGCGTTATTCCCGAGAGACCGACATCCCGAGTTAACTTACCACTATAAACTGTGTGTTTGAGACCTTCCGGCAATTATAAATTTAATCTTTGATTGTATTTAGGGATTCCAGGTTTTACAACGAAATCAAAATCTCTGAGTGCACATCAAAATTTGGCGCCGCTGCCGGGGAATAATTAGTAGATTGCCTGCGTAGAATTTATTTGGTTATTTTTCGAGCAGTAACTACTCTTATTTCACAGGAAAATTCAAGATGGAAGAAACAGATGAAAGAACTAGGGCTGTGCAAACAAGCCGCCCAACCGACCCGTCCGGATAAACCGTCCGCATCTCACCCGCACCGGACGATTAATTTTTTTTTTTAAATTACGCGGTTTAAATTTTTTATAACCCGCCAATTGGTGGGTGGGTGGTGAGTTGGTTGGGTGCAACCCGCACCACCCGCCATATTAATTGTTCGCATAACAAGAAAACGTATATATGTTAAATAAATTAATTGTCACTTTTTATTTGAAAGTGGTAAAAATATACTCCCTCTATTTCAGAAAAAGTGTTACAACTTTCCGTTTCCGGCGTTTCACTAAAAGTGTTACAATTTCCATTTATGGAAACTAATTAAATAATAAAACTCCCTACCTTTCACTTTTATTACAATATGCCGCTCATTTAATCTCTAATAATCATGGGGCCCACTTGTACTTTCTTCTTTTTCTTAAAATTGGTGCAAATCCAAATTGTAACACTTTCTCCGAAATTGAGGGAGTATTTCTTAAAATGATAAAATTTACATGAGCATAAGGATGCTCCAAGACATACAAACAAACAACGCTCATGACAACTAAAACCGTAACCCCATGAGTAATCCAAAATGTCCACCACCCTTTTGCTTTACTGCCTAATTACAATTCCAAACCAAATCACTAGTGCCAAGCACCAAACATTCTAGTCTTTTAGAAAATAGAGATCGATCAATCACATTGTAAAACTAGAGTAAAACTAGTGTTATTTCATATATAAAATAATAAACTACATATGTGAAAATGGTACTTTATCATTTTACTTGCTTTCACCCGCCAATCCATACGAACCGCCGCGGGTTGGAAAATTATGCTACCCGTCGTGGGTCGGACAAATAATCACCCGCCTATGGCGGGTTGGTTTGATTTTTTGTAAATACCCATCAATCCCCGCCCGCACTCACCCTTAGAAAGAACTATCAGAGAGATCAGTATGCCGAAACCAATAAGGAGTGGAATTCGGATTCAGCCGCATGTAAGGGAGTACGGGTTTGATCCAACTCTGATTAACTCATTACCAAAGTTTGGATGAAGAGAAGGAGAAAATGAATGCAAGTTCATGTATGCATTCGAGTCTATCGTCGAGCAGTTTCCGACTAAAGGGTTAACTGATGGTGAGCTGAAATTCTGGTTCTTCATCAAAACACTGGAGGGAGCAGCAAAAAGATGGATAGATTCAATCAAAGAAGAGGTCAGTGAATGGGAAGAGCTGAGAAGTCTGTTCTTGAAAAGGTTTCTGGGGCTTGCAAGGGTTATGAGCAAAAGGAGAATGATATCCACTTTCACTCAGAAACCGAAGGAATCTTTTCATGATGCATGGGAAAGGTTTGAGGAGATGCAATGCAACTGCCCCCAACATCAGTTCACTTCGCGACAGCTCTGTGAGTATTTCTACTTAGGAGTTAGAGAAGAGTTTAGAGACCTTATAGACGTAGCTCTGAAGGGATCATTTATGGGGAACTCTGCTAAGCAAGTGCTGGGAGCATGTGTAAGTGTTGCTGAGAACTCAAGGTACATGAGTGAGCAGCTGAAGGAGAATGAGATTTTCAACAAAATGGAGACCATGGAAGAGGTAAGGACAGTAGACGCAATTGAGGAGGAAGCGCAATGGGCTATGGGATAGAGCATAGGAACTCTTGAGTACTTTGACAAAAGAAACATATCAAAGGAAGTAAGCCCAGAAGTACCAGAAGGAAAACCTATTGAGTTGAGCATAGAGGGAAAGGACAAAGTTTCCAAAATCAGCAGTTAACAAGTAGTCGACAGCGTCATAACTGCCAAAAGGGGTTAGAAGAGGAGATCAAAACCCTCAAGAAACATCACAACCAGAGAGGAAAAGTAGTGTTGGAGGAGCTGGAGAAAGGAAGCGAGGAAACACACTACCTGGTAAAGCTTTTCACGGAAAATATCACGTCGACTGAGGAAGCAATAGAAAGGTTAAGTGATGAGGTTGATGCAGTCTAAGACAACTTGATCGAAATGAAGTATGCAGTAAAGGAGCTGGATGAAAAGGTGGAAAAAGTCAAAGAGCAGCAAGTAGAGAGCATTGGGGCTATCACTACTAGGAGCGAGATAATAACCCCGGATTCTATTCCTAAAAGTGAAGAAAGAGCAAGAAAGAAGAAGGATGCGGAGATAGTGGAGATAGAAGAAGAAGGTGAAGAAGAGGAGAGAGAGAAGTCGTAAAAAGTAGCCCAGGAGAAGGGGAGAAAAGACAAGATAGCGTCCCAGAAAGGAAGATATGATGACGGCCTGATGGAAAAGGGATACGTCCAAGCAGAAGATGGGCGAATAGTTAATCTAAAAGACATACCTTATCCAGGAAGGCTCATGAATGATGTTAAGGAGGCTGCAAGGAAGAAGGCTAAAGGAAACTTGGAGGGTCAATCATTACCAATATCGAAACCAGACCTGCTTACTTTATACCCATCTGATTATATGGCAGCTCTAAGGGAATTCGTTAACCGGAAGAAGGCCTATGTTGGAGTGGTCAAAATCAAGAAAGGTGAGGGATATGGTTTTCCACTGTTCTTGGCCGTTGACGGGGTGGTAGAGAGTGGTCGGATGGCCGGGAAAGAAACAAAATCAAGAAATCCAGTTTTTCATTTCGGCTCTGTTTAGCACTAGCTCTTTAGCTAGCATTTCAGCTCCAAGAGCTTCTTTGACCATTGACTAATAAAAAGCTCGTTACATGAACACGCAGCTTCTTAAACCAGCTAGCTGGTTGAGAAGCTAACTAGGTTAGCTTTTTAAAATAGAAAAGCTCATTCTTATCTTTTCATTCCACAAATGTCCCTGGCATAAAATTAAATAAAATAGAAAAAATCAATCGTTATTATATTTGTCTTTTTTTAATTCATCCGCCTCTATTTGAAATGCACACATGCATACTATACATCCATTATCTTTTTTTTCTCATTAAGTTAGAATGCTCACAAATATTTCTTTCTAAATTCTAATAATTTTTAATGACGCTATTAAAGTGGCGGTGAAAAGTACATCGAGTATATTTGAATAATTAGACAAAAAATGTGAAATACAAGTATTTAAAAAAATATAGACTAATAATACGATGAGAAAGTTTAAAATATATATGTCATTTTACAAAATACCAGTTAGCTTATCAGCTAATTTGCTAAACACTTACATTAAAATCAGTTAGTTTATCAGCTGGTCAAATCAGCTACCAAATCAGCTAGCTTATCAGCTACCTAATCAGCTACCAACTAGTTAGGCTCTGTTTAGCAAAACTAGCTGAAAAGCTAGCTGGTAGCTGGTAAGCTAGTTGGTAGCTGATTAGGTAGCTGATAAGCTAGCTGATTAGGTAGCTAAAGTTAGTTGATTTTAGGTGTTTAGCAAATTAGCTGATAAGCTAGCTGGTATTTTGTAAAATGACATAAAAGGGCATTACTCATATTTTTATTTTCTTTAATCTTTCTCATCGTATTATTAGACTATATTTTTTTTAAATAATAGTACATCACATTTTTGTCTAATTATTCTAATATATATTCAATGTACTTTTCACCGGCACTTTAATAACATCATTAAAAATTATCAGAAGTTGAAAGAAATATTCGTTGAGCATTCTAACTTAGTAAGGAAAAAAAATCAGTAATTGTGTGCACTACACGTATGCATTTTAAAGAGATGCGGATACATTAATCCTTATGCTAATTGCAAACAAGTACACAAAATGTATAACAATGGGTATAAACACGAGTGGTTTTTCCTTTTTTTTTCTAATTTAGGTCAGGGATATTTTGGAATGAAAAAAGATAAGAAGTAGCTTTTTTTTAAACTTGGGTAGCTTCTCAATCAGCTAGCTGATTTAAGAAGTTGCGCGTTCACATAACGATCTTTTTATTAGTCAATGGTTAAGAAAAGATCATGGAGCTGAAAAGCTAATGGTAAACACTAATCAGTTATGAGCTACCAGCTAACTTTTCAGCTAGTTTTGCTAAACAGAGCCTTCTTCTATTCTTTAGGACAACATGTATAGATGTAGTACTACCAATTAACTCAATTTTTTTCTTTTCTTTTTGAATTTGATTTGATTGATTTTTATTTTCCCTTCCAGTTTATCTTTTGGATTTCTAACAAACTTGCCCTTGTGATTTTGACAATTTGTTCATTATTCTGTTGAGGGTTATAATTCATAAATTAAAATATAATTTTGAGGTAGATATAAATTTTATTATAAGTGAGGGTTAAATTTACAATTTACAATAAAATTTTTTGAAGGGTTGTGCTTGGCTTAATTTGACTTTTAAATTTATATGTAATAAAAATATTTTAATTGTTACTTGTTCGTTATTTTTTAACTAATGGTGATCTGAATGAGAGTAGGCAATCTAATATGAATAGTATATGTAAATTATCCTTTTTTTTAAATGTGTGCAATTTTTTTCTTGGATTAGAACTGTTTACAATTAGTTTCATAATGAAGAAATAATCGGGCCATTACATATTGATCAACAACCATCGGATATTAAGCTCACTACATTATCAAGACTTTCAATTCCTTGTGCGTTAGCTCATGGTACAATTTCTTTTACCACATGGACATCGAGGATGTTGTTCTCACTTCTCAGAGTTGAGTAATAGTGTGTGGATCATGTATTGCAACCAGGGTGTTGTGTAATGTTGCTTAATCAAGACAAAGACACACAATTATATCTTTGAGACATTCACTACAAGAATTCCACCGTACAGCGACGAAATTTAACGACGAAAAGTGTACAGTCACGGGCTAGGACGGAAACGAGATGAAAATTTATCAGCCAACGGCTTACGAACAAAATGGCAACGAATTGTCAGTTCGAACTAATTTGTTCCCCAATCCATTGTTGATATATCCCTATTTCGCGACATATTTATCCGTCTCTATTATGTAACAATGCGGTGGTCGTGTCGTTACAAATTTAGCTGCGGAAATAATTGGTCATCGCCATTTGTTAATTTTTAAAAATTTAAAGATAGAAATAGTTTTGCTTTAGCTACGGATTAAGTTCTATGTCACTATATTTAGTGACTTATTAGGCCAAACTGTCGATGTACAACAACGAATAGGCTATTTTGTCGCTAATAATGACATAAATTTATACTTCCTCCTGTTCACAATATAAGATGTTTTAGAGTTTTCACACAAATTAAAACAACTCTCCCTTCATTAATAGACTTTGTAAAAAATTGAAAACAAAAATGTTAGTGCCTTAAACAAATAAATCCGCCAATAAAATATGAGAGATATAATTATTTTTTGTAGAATCCAACACAAAACAAATGCATAACAATAGTAGAATAAATAGGTTATATGCATAGAAAATGGTGAAAACACAAAATCACATTATAGAATTTCTCAAACATCTTATATTAAGCATATAGTCAATAACATAAAAAGAATAGGAGGGGTATAACATATGTATGTACGTAATTAGATTATAAACATATACTCCCTCCATTTCAGAGAGATTGTTACATTTTGACTTTGACCAGTCAACTGTCTTCGAGTTTAACCACAAATTACTCATAAATGATAATAGGAAATAATTTAATAAAATTATATAATAAAAATTTAATTACTAAATTTTCATTATATAATTTTAATAATTTATTTATTAATATCATTTAAGAGTAAATTGTGATCAAACGCGGAGACAATTGACTGCAGAATAGTAAAATGTAACACTTTTTCTGAAATGGAGGGAGTATTATCTACTATGTTATTTTATTGACTTTTAGCAAATAAAGACCCGTATCCCAAACTAATTTGGCCATATTAAAAAATTGAAAAGAAAATACACAACCATCATTTGTTTTGGACATGATGGAAGTGCATGTTTCATCTTTTTTTGCATCCATGATACCAGTAATATTAAGGTTCTTTCATTGGTTTGTTTGAGAGCCTTGCCAATTAAAGTAGGAAACAACAAAGCAAATAAAATACTCCTCCGCATGCAAATATACCTAGTAACTCAGGAAGGAAAAGTGCCCCAAGACTCAACAGCTATCACTTCATAGTCCATACTACTCCATAGTACCTACCAAATACTATCACATCAGACCAATAAAATACCAGCAGCCTCTCAGAAATCAAACGTTGTGCCACAAGATGGGTCATCAAACTCGAAATCATAGTTCTTTCTTCAATCCGACAGAAGACCAACTTAAAAGAAAATGGGGGAAACAAAAGGGAACTAAATAGCAGCCAAATACAGTTTCGGCCTAATGCTCCGAACAGAACACAACAACAGTCTTAAACAAATTCCGATGATTGCCAGACTGACAGTAGATGAAGAGCATTTCCATCCTCATATCACTGTTCCAGGTACGACCGGATGCTGTTAATCTCTAATCCTGGAGCATCACAGCAAAATAGGTTCTTTGATAATTTATAATCGATGTTAATAGTAGTAAAGCATACTTTACATGCGTTCTACTGTGTATAAATATAAATAAATCAACTGTGTATACTTCACAATATAAACGAATCAACTGTGTATACTTCACAATATAATGAATTTAAAGGAACAAAACAATTCTGAACATGCAAGGACAAAAGAGAACAATCAATATAAAAAAAAAATCACATGACAAAGATGGCCCAAGCAATTTGAGACAATATGGGGTTTGGCTATAACATAGCAGTGACTCATTACTCGTAAACAATATTTTTATCAAAAAACATGCAGATATATGTACCTGAAGCTGCTACAGCATCTACTGCTGCTGTTGTGGTGGTTGTGCATAACTTCCATATCCAGGATAACCTGCATAGTACATACTTGGATCCTGTGGTGGTGGAGCATAGCCATACTGTTCATATCCTGGGGCAGTATATCCATAATACCCACTACCTCCACCAGCACCACTGCCATATGATTGGTTCGATTCAACCTGTTTGTTTGAAGGACTACGACCCCAGGACAGGCGAATGCTCTGCCCTCCCAATGGTGTTCCATTTAACGTTCTTATAGCTTCCTCAGCACAGCTTCTGTTATAATAGACACAATAGAACATTAAGAAACAGTATTCTCTTACTTCACCTAACACAGAGAAGATATTACAACAATAAATATTCCCAAGTTACCTATCAGCAAATTGAACAAATCCACATCTTTTGCCCATAGGTATTTTTACATGAAGGAGCTGTCCATATTGTCCAAATACTTGCCTCAAATGTTCGTCTGTTACATTGGAATCTAGATTCCCAACAAACACCTGACAGAGCATAAGATTAAAAACCGTTAACACACAATTCTTGATAGGAGAAGCAAATAAATCAATTCAATCAATTCACTAACAGTAGTATTATTAGGGTCATCCTCACTTGGAGCTCCTTGTGAAGTCTGGTAAGGCACTGCAAGAATTGAAAAACAAAGGTGAGAATTATGAAAAATACATCATGGGGGTGGAGTGTTTGGGAGGTGAAAAGAAACAGTGTTCCCCCCCCTAGCTGAAATCTCGAGGTAAAAAACACATGTTCTTCCAGTTCCCGTTTTCTTATCCTGATGATAAATTGTGTAGGTTATAAAAGGAAGCACCATGACATAGAGTCCATAATAGGAACACATTCTATAACCATTAGGAAATCAACAAAGAAGGGCAAGACCAGAAGACTCAATTCAATCGTATTATGATACTTTCTCCGTCCCGTCCCAAGTTTCCCATTTTACCATTTTTTATGTCCCACTCAAAGCTTCCCCTTTCCATTTTTGGCAATTAAACTATATACCCCACTTTAATACTACCCTCCAATTAATATTTACAACTTTACCAACCCACTATCTCTTTTTTACGCATTGTTTATGATTTATTCATTTAAATAATACCAACTTTCCATTTTATCAACCCACTATCATTTTTTATTATTTTCTCATTCAAATCTTTCATTGATTGTGAAGGTCACAGAAGCGACAAAATTTCCAAATAGGACTGGAGTAATACAGTAGAAAACCCCGAAAAGAATACAATGTAAAGGAATAAACTAGTTTTAGTAATAAAAATTCACGGAACTTGGGAATAAACTCTTTACAAAAAACATAGTATTTGGGAATAAGCTCTTTATAAAAACATTTCTTGCCAATCCCGACGACATCAATGTAGAAAGTTTATACTATATGCCAAAACTACTCAATCAGAAAGCAAAGAAAAATGTAAATACACAAAACATTGTACCTGAGACCTACAAATTATAGACATGAGGAAGTAGAAAACAAGGGGAAAGGAAATGGTTAAAGAAAAAAGAGTACAGCAAAGCAGTAGACGAATACGGTGAAGGATAATACTCGGCAAATGTGCCAGGAAGAATAAGGCTGCTAAATGTTGCAGCCAGCAGCAATGTGCAAGGAAAGATCAACAGGTTTTTGCCCTGTCTAGGGTTTCTGTTCTCGTCATCTCCTCGTAGTAATTTGAGCATCTTATAAAAACTAGTGTAGTCTACATTTGCTCAAAATAATGCTTTGGGGCAAGAGAAGCATATTCAACAAATTCTCCATCATATCAATAATAGAAACAAAGGGTTTTTCTTTCGCTGGTCTAGCAGATATAGGTCAATAGCTTGGAAAATACTACTCCCTCCATCAAAGAACAAGCTTCTCATTTTGTTGACTTTTTAATGCTATGTTTGACTAAATCATACCGGATAATTAATTAAGAAAATTATAATACAATGCAATAATGCTTAAACTTTAATAAAATAATTTTATTAATTATATTTCCGGAATGGTTTAGGATTAATTTTTATTCAAACAAACAACTACAAAAAGTCAACAAAATGAAACGGGAGAAGCTTAACATGTATATTGGCAAATTCAACCAACATTGCAAACCCCACCGAAAGCTTCGCATGAGAAATTGCAAGATAGAACGTTAAAAAGACAGAAGGAAACGCAGAAACAGGCAAAAACTCAAACACCTGAGTTAAGAAATGGAAACAATAACAGCTGAAACCTGTAAAAAGTAAGCAGTATTCACTTGCCTCAAATTATCACCCAATCTCCATGTTGAACCTTATCAAACACAAGTCATTCAGGTGGTAAGTGGGAAAAGAAACAGAAGGACAACTGAATCAATTGACGTATCATTCCAAGGTAAAAATGACACGCTAGCTGAAGATGATGGGTAATTATAATTGGCTGAATATAAATTGCAGAATTGAATAAAGATTTTAATGAATAGGAAATTGGCTTGACTTGGAGATAAAGAAGTAAAAGAAACAACAGCGGATGGGAAAAAATAAAGAAGCTTAATTTTGGTTGCATAATGAACGCCGGAAGGACCAAAACCAAAAGTAAGCAACATTAAGATAAAACTGACCTACACAAAACCAGGCATTAAAAGGGTAATCGATTCAGCCGATTCGGCTCCAGGCCCCTTATATGATAGAGCCTCCCGCCCTGTTTTGAGACAACCGGAGTGTTTTATGAGCTTGTAGAAGTTTTAATACTAGAATACCTAATTTTTTAATACTTAAAGAGAGGATATTTGTAAGTCATGCTTATCTTCGATAAGACAAGTAAAGAATGAAATTATAGCTCAACAAACAAAAACTATCCAGCAAAACATCCAAAGCAAAATCCGGCAATGCATAGGAACTGATAAGCTAAGAATAAAACCACCAGACAAATGAGGAGTGCAAGAAAAAGGTAAAGTGTAAATACAAGTCGAGTAACCTCAGACAGATAGAGCGTACCGTTAGTCTGACCAACAACTTTCTGTTTGTTAGCAGCTGGACCAATTCGCATTTGCCTAGTGGAGCAAAACCTCCCGTTCATCTCAGTCATGGCACGTATTTGCTCACTTTCATCACTAAATCTTACAAAGCCATAGCCCTTTGAACGCCCTGATATCTTATCTGTGACTACCTTTGCACCCTTGACAGAGGTATAATTGGCCCTAAATGTTTCTTGGAGCATGTAATCAGTAACATCTCCAGCCAAGTCTCCAACAAAAATTGTGTAATCGGGACCATCATCTCGTTTTTCACCTGCACCCATAGATGCCCAGTTCAATCGGAATGTTTGCTCAACACTCGGCATCACGGTGCCATTATACGTTTGCAGGTTCCGTTCTGCAGCAGCATGACTAGCAAACTCGATAAAGCCATAGCCTTCTGATTGGCCAGTTTGTTTATTACGTATAACTTTGGCAGCAACAACCTAAGGGAACCAACCAACAGATAAAAAAATTAGCCTGTTCTCTTAGAGCCTCGAAAGGAGGTGAACTGATCACATGTCAAATTTCAACCAGAACCAACATGTAAGATACATTAACAGGATGAGCCATGCGAAACCTGCAATGGAGCAGGGAACACTGCTTCTAATGGCCATTTACACTTCATTTAATAATGACAAACAGCTTTTCAGTAGAGATCTATCAATTTATTATTCCAATTACAAATAATCAGTAACAGACACATCACAGGGGCACTAAAGCAGTGGAAGACATGAGTTCTTTCAGGAGTGCATCAAGACCTAGAAAGCACTGGTACAAATACAATGTGAATACGAAAAACAACAAAATCCAAAATATCAGGATATGAATGTCAATAATATTAATACATTCATGTATTTTTGAATGATAAGTGTGTGTGTGTGTATTTATGTTGAGAGAGAAAATAAATATATTGTGGGGTTAGATCTCCATATTGAATCAGATATTCAATAAATAAGAGCACGTTTGAACCTTCGGCCTATTTAGTGACAAATATAACGAGCCTTGTTGAAAAAAAAGACACTTCCATGACTCAACTCTAATCCAAAAAGATGGCAGATAAAGACTAAAGAAAGCAATTTTATCCAGGCAAGAGTAAAATAAGTTTTCAAAATGTATTCCAACATGTGTATGCCAAACGTATTTCAGGCAGATACTCCATGGGAAAAACATATTCATGCTTCGCAAATTAAGACGAGATGAAGGATCAACAAATATGGGCCAGCACGTCCTTACACATGATAAGCCAGTTTGAAACAAAGCACAGCGTTCTACAATTCAACAGCTAACATAGCTGCTAATATTGATTCCTACTTAAGAAACCACTAGAAGTCTAGAACTAAGTGGGGGGGAACTTGCCCGTTCCAACATCACACTACAGTCACTAAGCTCCACTAGCTACATGATCTTTACCTTCAATCTTAGTGTAAAAATTAGACATCCAATTGAATCAAGTCTTCAGACTTAAATTTTCAAGCAAGCAAAAGACACGATAGTACGATACCTCAGCATACAATTAAATCAAGCAACCGGAAAGGAAAACACTGAGTATAAATAAATCGAATGCAACTCACGAACACCAATACCATTAACTCCCTATCACGAGTAAGAACAAGTTGATTGCTAGTAAACACCCGAACAGGAAATTACAACATACAAGTAGAAGAATTAAGCACGAAGTGAGAGAGAAGGTAGGAGAAATGGATACCTCTCCAGCAGAACCGAAGCAGCTATACAAGTATTGCTCGTCCATCCAGTACTGCAGATCTCCGATCCAGAGGCTTCTGATCCCGTCATCAGCCACCTGCTGAGTCTGAGGCGCAGGGTACTGCTGCTGCATCGGTGGCTGTTGGGCTGGTTGCTGGTAGTAATAAGCGGCGGCAGGGTTCTGAGGCTGCGGCGGAGGAACCTGGTATTGAGGGGGCCATTGAGGTTGATGTGGTGGTGGTTGTTGTTGCTGCTGGTACTGCGGTGGGGGAACCATCGAGTTTGGCTGCTGCATCATCGTCTACTCTCGAGTGAGAAGGAAGAAACCCTAGGTCCGAATCGATTCGATTGCGGGTTATGATGCACTAATTGTGGCTGGCTAGTGCACGCACAGTTCACAAAGGTCTGACTTTGAAGCGTGGGGTTCATATATATATTAATTATCTTTTTACGTCCGTCCTGTACAAAGGTTCTCATTTTCATTTTTGACAGATATTAATTATATCTCACTTAACTCATACGTAAATATTTACAACTTTACAAACTTCACTATATAAGTATGTTTTGTTCCTTCTTTATTATTTCTTCAGTAAAATGTTAAACTAAATTAAATTATATAATGAAAATTTAGCCCCTAAAGTTTTATTATATAAAAAAATTGAACATTTTACATTTGCGGTTTAAGATTAATTCGTAGTCAAAGTTGAAAAAGTTTGATAGTGAAAATCAAAATGGAAAAACTTTATCGGATTTCAACTTCTTAACTTAAACAACCCACTATCAATTTTTATTTATTCTTTATTGATTTTGCATTTAAATAATACTTAACTTTCCAACTTCATTATCTTGTTGACCAATAGTTAAAACGGGTCTTTGGACGAACATAAAGAATATAAAATGCATAAAAAAATAATAATTTGTACAATATGACTCTTAAAATAGTAGAAATTCTAAAATAAAAAACCTTGCATGTTAGCAACTCACACTGACACATAACAAGGGATTCATCAAAACAAATACATACGCAGGCATTGTCGCCTAGATGTACAACTCCATATGTAATTTTAGTTTGGATCTAGCTTTGTTTTTTAGTACAAGGTTGTATTTCGTGGAATGTTATTGTTAAGATATTTAACTGAAAGAGCTCATCTCACTTCGTACTCGGTTGTAAAATGGAAGAACATAAAACTTCTTGTGGAATTGAGGAACTACTCGGTTGTACACACAACACTAATACTATTGTTTTGAAATTTGAAGGTTGTATGAAGTAATTGTCAATTTCACGTAAAATATGAGAAATAACCCAAAGGATAAATATTTTATAATCGCAACAAGGTGATAATAAACCCACCGGAACATACGATGAACTTATTCGACTACCTAAAATTTAAAACGTAAAATGAAATATAAACCCAACCCGAACTATACACATTACATTAAACATGGTGGGGAAAAGAGTATATATACCTTCCCAATTAACCATTTGGTAAACCCACTCAGTGAACATTTAAGAGTAGAAGAAACATAAATAAATATCAAAATTTGGATCTAATTGGCAAAGCCCCTATTGAAATATAGATTAGGTACCTAAACATTGATCAAGGGAATGGGCAGTTCGGCTAGTTAACATTGATTTGGATAATGTGCAAACTGATCAATGCAAACACATAAACATCAAAATGAAGCATCAACATTCACTTAGAAGTGGGACATACACATTTGCAAGCAAAATCTAAATCAGCTTAGCCTAAGTAATGCTCTGGCATCAAGAAAAACCATGGATGTTAAGATAACAAGAGATTGCCCTGGCATCAAGATAAATGCTCTGGCATTATCAACAATATCACCCATATTGTAACTGTCTTCAGCTAGTTTTAAACCATCTGGAGTAGCTCATTAGCTTCTCTCCATCTTCTCTCGACGTGTTCCCTAGTCGCTGAATTCCGTGCATTCCTGAAGAAGTTAAGCAATCAGCATGCATTCGAGACACTAGAAAGAAAAAACTAAGGCAGGCATAACAGTACTGCTAAACTACCTACCTTTTTTCATTTATTGCCTTCCTGGCAAGTTCATCAACAAGAGCTTTCAGCCTTTTCAAGATAGCTGGTGTGCACATGATTTTTCCACCTCTTTCACTTGCACATATTCTCTTCAACAATTCAGATGCAATGAAATATCCCTCTTCTTTGTTTCTGATAGGAGAAAAGAGCAGGAAAACCAATCAATATGCTTCATCAGATAACTTATTTATTGCCACACTTGCAGAATGTCAAATTTTGATCACTCACTTTAAAAACTCCAGGAAAACCGTTTCCACACACCCATTATTCTCCACCAGTATCTCAGTTAGGTGTGGATAGCGAGCAAGGTTCCTGAGAGTAGATAACGCATGTTTGAGAACCTGCTGATCCGGTACACTCCGGCTCACAGATCTGATAAGCTTCAGTAAAGTGCCAACAGCCCCAGCATCAACAAGTGCTTCGCAACACTTCTGTGAAAGTTCAGTAGCAACATCTGCAATAACATAAAATGGGCTGTGACAATCAACGTGTACCAATTTGGCAGCCAAGATCCAGGTGCTTAATGGCATGACCTAATCATAATTATGGGCTAAGTTTCATTTTAAGGGGATACGAACTACTAAAGATAAGGGAAGTTTCAAGAATTTTTGAAATATTTCAGAATGTTACAGAAAATCAATGAAACAGATACAAGGTAAACAAAAAATTTAAAATAACTTTATAGAGTTTAAGGAATTGTAACCTGTTCAGTTGAATGCAAAGTTGCAAACTTTTAAAAATGTCCAGTGGAAAAGTTAAAAACATAAACTAATGATCTGAATGCAACTTGCATGCCAAACACATCTAGAAAATTCTTAATGAACTAAAAAATTAAATCTCTTACCTAAAGTTGCACAAGTATGCAAAATGCCACTGACACTTCTCATGCTCAAAAGTTCGGATACTGCTGCCACTAGTCTGTTTATTAAGCGTTTGTTATCATCTATATTTGCTGCAGATTTTTGCATTCTCAAGCGCAGATCCAGCAGCTGATCTCTTGCATCCTTCCGTGCAAGATAACCTTTCCAGTGAGCCTAAAACAGATAATGAAACCAAATATATAGGGTTGTGTCACTAATATGGATTTTGAAGAAAATCACGATTCACGACAATAGGATGTTCTGTAATGAAGAGTTGTCACAAAATAAGCAACTCACTTGAATCAATATTGCACTCTTATTCTCTCTATTAGCCATTTCTCTTGCCATCCATCCACGAAAGTGCGATTGGATAACAATTGCTGACTTTGTTGTCAATGTACCCAGGAGTCTTTTCCTAATATTGTCCCCCCTTATAAAACATTGAATGACAGTTGCAGCAAGCCTTTGACAAAGAAACTCCCTGCGTAAGTTCCTACTACGGAAGGCTCTCTGAATCCTTCTGGCAGCATGTTCTTTCAACAAGAGTTCTTTTCTTTGCAACCATCCACGGCAAATACTCTGGTCCATATCAACAAAATTAAATAGGTGAAACCAATCTCATTTAGAACCTACCAAAATCATTATACTTTATCATGAGAATACTATGTGTTACCAATAATTTGTGGTCAATAATTTATGTAAATATGCAGCTATATAGCTGACAACATTTGCAACTAGAACATAGGAGCTAAAAGACTTAAACGGCATTATACAATCCATGTGAACTCTTACTTCAATTATTAGGTGTTCACACTATAGTGCAGGTCACAGCAGGGGAGGGAAATCATGTGTTAAATAGAAAATTGATGTAGCTGAGAATAACACATGAAGCCAAACAAAAAATAAATAAAGAAAGTTGATAAAGCCCAAAAACACTTTTTACGTAAAAATTGAGAAAAAGAAAGTTATCAACACTCGTTGAATCACTCAAATTGGAGATGTGAAGAAATAATACCTTCCAAACTAGTGAAATTTAGTAATAACTTACTTGCATTGTTGTAAAAGTGTTTTTCTCTTTACAGGCTTCTCTACGAGCCATCCATCCGCGAAAATGAGATTGAATAACAACTATGGACATATATTTCACTGCAAAGATCTGAAACTTCCTCCTACTTTCCAAATACCGGAAACTCCTTTGAATTTTAATGCTTGCTTGCTTCTGAGATTTAAAACTCTTCCATATCATCCAACCACGAAAATAACTCTGGATTTTAGATGCAGCAGAGTGCTGGATGGGGGCCAAGAAAATGTGGTTAAATAGAAAGTTGACAGATATCACTATAGTAACTGTCTAGCATTCTAAAACAAGACAACATATACAGAGCATCAAATTCTTTGAATCACAAAAAGTTCAGTGACGTAAAGCATTGTTTTGATTATAACTTACTTGCATGGTGATATATTTGTTCTTTTCCTTGCATGCTTCTCTACGAGCCATCCATCCACGAAAATGAGACTGAATAACAATTGCTGATATATTTTGCATTCTTAGAATCTGAACTCTCCTACATCTTAAACACCGGAAACTCCTTTGAATTTTTATTGCGGACTGCTTCTTAGATGCAAAATTCGTCCTTGTTAACCATCCATGATAATGACTCTGAATTATGGTTGCTGCTTGTTTCTCCAAGACTATTTGTTTAAATACAGACCTCACTGACCATCCGCGTATGCAGCTCTGAATAACAGTGGCAGCATTGTCGTGATTAGTGGCACTCAATTGATTGCACAAGGTACTTCCTCTGTAGTACCTCCGACCTATCCATGCCCTTGCCACACGCTGAATGATGAGTGTTGACTTTCTCAAATTGACAAAGTTATGCCTATCCATCATAAATGAAAAGAATGCTTCAAATCTCTCCAAATGCTTGCCCCTAGCTGCATGGCCGTCAGTAAATCAGAAAATGTATAAGTTCAGATTGAAGCAAAGTATATATCAGCTTAACTTGGTAAAGTTATGCATAAGATAATGATCCTTGCTCACCCTTTGACTTGATCTCTTTTACGCTTACTTTCTTCTTTACTGACAATAGAGCAAATGCAGCACCTTGTAGGACCAGAGCAGCATCTCTTATTCTCAAGTAATCTCGGTGTTTTGCATATCTTCTAAAATGAGACTGTATTGTTGTTGCAGCATTCTCTACAAATTTCATTATCAGATTATATAGATAACTTCCAAGTCCGCCATCAAATAAAGAGACAGAATATAGCATATGCTACAAGTTTGACCGACATAGAGAGGTGTAGAGGGAAAAACGAAGAAAAATAAGTGGAAGCCAGCAAAGGTAAGCCCAATAAAAATAACATACAAGTTTCTTCAGGGACTCTACATGCACAAAGTTAATAAATTATTAAAACTCATATTCATCGTATAAGCGATGGGGTATTAACTATTAAACATCACCCAGTTGTCCATCTTTTGAAAGTAGAAAAATTTATTTTTTATGCTTCATTACTATCTTACATGAATTATAGAAATTCCTGGTGCTAAGTGCTAACCAAGTTTTCAGATCTGAGAAAATGCCACGGTTATCGTCATCAAGACAAAAAAATATATTGACAGTTTTTCTGTGACCAGCAAAATCTCATGCTTCGTACCTCTTTGAATATCGCTGCTCTTTCTGCGTCCAGTTATAAAGGATTGAGAAGGAAAGTCAGCTGGCTTTGAACTGCACTTGCCATTCTGCTGAGCCATGTCTTGCCACCAGGCCATTATAACCTTAAAATCTTTTGTACTATCTGCACAAAATGGTTTTATTACAAGAATCCACTAGATGCAGATGGGATCTAATTGCAGACAAAATAAACCTCCTACTTGAAAAATGTACTAGATACTTAAGATGCTCACAGGTCTGCTCACCAGTTTGTCATAATCCGTATAACTCTCTATAATCAAGAAATTCTGATTAAGAATGATATAGCAACTAGGACCAAAGAGATGCCATGTACCCTTGCTATTATGATCTTGGCTAGAATTTACATTTAGAAATTCCATGATGTCAGGTTCTATATGCCTTAAGGTTTTTGTGGCATGGGTCGTTTAACCAAAACAATAGAATAAAGATGTGATCTTTAACATGAGATAAATGGACTGATAGGAAATACCTTGGTTATTGTCCCTCTCAGTACTTAAGCGTCTGTTGCTTGAACTTTGACAGCTGAACCCAAGTAATTTATGGAAATTTAATTTTTCCTGAAAAGTAAACAGGAGTACTAATTGAATTTACTGATGCCAAAGTTAAATGTTATGGAAGTCCATGTTTACTCAACTTTACCACATTTCGTTTCACTAATAGTTGAACTGAGAGAAACACCAAGAGCACAAGCACAGTCTGTGCATTACATGCACCTTTATGTTCTAGTATGTCACTGACTTGTAAAACCTGCAAAGCACAGTTCCCCTGTAAATAAATTGAATCAAATGGCACTGTATGCCAGCTTGATTGCACTTGCAAAAATAATTAGAAACACCATGACCCTTAACTGGTTTTGAGTTGTGATAACGTCTGTATTTGGAAGAAGATAATTTTTGTGACATCCGGGTTGTACTAGTCTAGAAATCGTATCATATGTAGGGTAATCCAGAAAATAACAATTAAAGAAGGCAAATATCACATAGTTTACTGCCCTGAGACATCTGTAAAAAAACAATTGAATAGGATCTACAAAGTTCAGTTAATCAGAACACTGCCTTTTAATGACTTCTGCAATTATGGTATATGGTTAGCTTACCAGTGAAGCTGATTAAACAACCGTTGCCTAAATAACTCAAAACAGCCGAATCTATAACAGCTGTTCATTTTGTTTATACCAATAAAATGTTGCTAATCATGCAGATGTGTAACCACGGCAATGGTGTCACTACGTTAGTTCATTATTATTTTCTTCATGAATACCAATAAATAGCTAACATGTGAGACATGATTTTAAAATATTCCTCAGAAAGAAGACCAACAACAGCTCTATAATTCAGCATTGCCTCTCTGTGACACAAACTCTCAAATAAACTGACTAGTGCATATATACAACTAAAATATTCCGAGCCATTATCTGTCCATATTTATGACTAAACATTATGATGAAATTATCATTACCTCTGGAAAATTTCCCAACAAAGATGTTAGTTTCTGAGAAAGTAGGAAGTTGTGCACAGCATCTGTGTATTCAATTGCAGACATGATTGAGACTCCTTGCTTTGTTCCATCTGAATCCTGTCAGGCCAATCGGATTAAAGAATCATGTCAAGCAGGATGACTTAATGGGAAAGAAGAAAGATAGCAAACTACCTCAGAAGAACATGAGCAGTCCTGTTCCTTGCGGAAGTAATAATCAAGCATGCACCACATGGCTTTTCCATCCAATAGTGAAGAATGATTTTCAACCTTTAGATCGTAAGTTCCACAGACAGCCTGAGCAAAGAACCTTTTGAGTCTTCAGCTCGTAGACAAGAATTAAATGTAACCAAGCGTGCATCTTAAGGCAAATGCAGCAAATTCAAACTTATGAATATTCCAAGACCAGAATTGATGTTTGTTCCTTCAATCCATTTCTCACTGTTTCTTACAAACACAGTGCAAATCAGAAACTTTCATTTTTTGTTGTTTTTTTCCAGCTTCAGGTTGCTTTTGGAAAACTTTACTTTTAGGTAGGAAGAGAAACGACCCTCATAAACTATAGTGCTACGAGAGTGACCATAAAATTGGCATTCTGACTAATGATATTGAGTTATTTTTCTTATTCTTTTTGTTTTTTTGACCTCTTTATATTCTGCAGTTGCTTCCCCTGGAAAAGGTGCAATGACAATTTCTATAAAAATAACAAGAGGCTTAAGGAAATTTTGAATGGAGTAAACACCTGAATCCAACTAAGAAGCAAGTCCAAGAGTGTCTGAGTACATGGAATTTCCTGAATAGCAGTAAAAACTGAATGAGATTTGTGATAAAGGGCAGAAAAAATAAATACAACACTCTCATCAAATAATTCATTAAACTATTTCAAAGTTACTAATGTACTATATACTTCGCATTCTAACCGGGAGTGTAAGCAACTAGGATGAAACTGAATCATACCTTAACTCCTCGGATATTTGATATTTCTTCAGACAAGACTGATCTACTGAGCAAGCGAGGTAACTGCAGAAAAAAGAATTGCTAAAATGAGTATATGGCTAAAGATGTACTGTTTCTTTAGGCACATAGGAGAGAGCGACCAAAATGTATTTGTCACCACTGAAAACAGTGGTGAACAAATATATGCTTGGATCCAGCAATACAATTAATTATTAAGATTTAACACCTCAAAATAATGATAAGATAACAATTTATCAAGTCACACACCTGTAGGTGCACAAACATGTTCCACAATGAGGCTAATATAAGCTCTTTGTCCCCATTAACTAAATCTTCTGCAGCAATATCAGTTCCGTCTTCATCGACCAATGGAGTTCCCGCCTTTTTCAGATATTGAAGTGCAATACCACAATTACCAAGGCTCTTTTTCTGGGTGTCAGATGGGACCATCAGTTTCTATCCAACCAAAGTAACAAAGCAGCAATCAGGTGATAAATCGATGATCAGTAGAAATATTTGAGAATGAAATGAATTCCAATAATTAGATCACTATGCACCCAAGTACGGACCATGAGAATAGAGGAATCATGTGTTAGGAGTTGGATAGCTCTGCAAAACCGAATCCCATCTTGCAGATCATCAAATACATTTCTGATGGTGAAGTCATACTCGCTTAAAGGACTCTGCATATTAAGAAGTTAACCCTGAGCCCTGTGAGTGGTAAGAATGGAAAATGAAGAGATTGTAACCACCTCTCTTGTAGAACTTTTATGTTCAGGTGGAAGGTAGTGCAATTATCCCAATTATAGGCGTGACTTTCGTCAATTAAAATGGTACAAGGACTACAATAATAATCAACGTGTGCAATAAGGTGCTTACTTGCTGGAAATGTACTTTATATCCGACAATCGACAGATGTGCAAGAAGATTGCCTTCCCCGTGCATCACCTCAGAAGATAAAAAATCTAGTTGGAAAAAGAAGTTAGCAATAAGAGAAAGAAGAGTGGAATGCTAAATAACACAAATATGAACAACCAAGTAGCACAAGCACATGCATATCCTGCCTTACCAGTAACCACTTGGCAGCTTGATTTAACATTAGATTTTGGAGAGAACAGTAGAGGTGATCCACCATCCAGTCCATCAATACCATACTTAAGGGGAAGACTTGTAGAGGACTTGGCTCTATCAAGTATGATAACCAGCAAAAAGAATCTCTTCAAAATGACATTTCCTAACTTTTCATAGTACCCTGGTCTATATAATCCCTCAACCATTTTGTTATAAGCGAATGCCTTAGCCAGATCAATGTGAGAAAGAAACTGCTTTTCAATGACCATCCTCAAGAAAGCTGTTTCTTGCTCAGAGTTGACATCACCATCGGGAAACAAGGATTCACCTCCCAATATTACATACAAACCAATCCGAAGCCAAACAGGGTTATAAGACATAAGAATTCTCATAACCTTCTCCTTCATCCCTACATCACTGACTATGGGACAACTTGCCCTCATCTTTATCCTTCCTTCGTCAATATTCTGAAAGATAAAATGGAAATGAAGTCATGAAATGGCAATCAATGCTATAGGAAAACAATTGTTAATCCGAACAGTCAAAATACTTTGCAATAACTGGTGAGTCCTACTGTAAGAATAATTATCTTAACAGCTTTAAAATTCCAGATTCTCAAAAACATTTCAGCTTTAACTTCTGAGTTGAGTACTTAACAAAGTAATGACTGCAATGAGCACAACATATTTCTATAAGTTCACAATCACACATGGCATGCTCATTAATCACAGAACTGCCCACATTCCCACAATGACCAGGGAAAACAAGGCAAGAAAAGTTCAAACTACAACCTTGAACCATTTTTACAAATACAGCATCAGTCTTGAAGCATGAGCTCCAATTTTCCATACTCATATAATCAATACGAATAACATTGCCACTCAGTCATTTATGACGACGAAAATCATACGAAGGACATGTAGTGCTCGTCACACTATTAAAGGATTTCATTAGTTGAACAGATAAGCAAGACAAAGTAAAGCTGTAAAACGAATTAAACCATGATCAGTTTTCTCGGCAACTCCATGGTCTTAATCAAGAGAAGAGATGATCACTATTCCTCATGGGGAATATACCAAGTAGTATGATGGAAGGTAAGATATATGTCTTTGTAGAACTTATTACGATTAGCATCTCCAATCAAAGTAAACACCCAACTATAGGGCATAAACTTAAAGCTGGCTTTAGCTAGTGAGGAGCAGACACTACCGAATTAGAACTTTATTTGGAAGGAATTGGGAAAGCAAACCTTTGTTAGTTGAGACATTGTTTCAAAAATTTCCGTACAGGCATCCAAGCTCAAATACATCCTCATTCTCTCCTTCAAATCATCAAAACTACATATCTCCTGCAGCGAAACCCTCAGTTTCAAAAACTTGGAAGCCGAACATTGAGTCTTTTTCACCCCATCCTTACTCCACAACAAATCCCTCTGCCTCTTCGGGCCTCGCCACGGCCCATCGACATCCACTACTCTCCCACCAACTCCACTCGCTCTCTTCCCATTCAAAACCGACAATACTTTAGTCCCAGCACTACCTAAACCTACAGTAAGATCATCGATCTCTCTGGTTAAATTCAACGGCTGACATCCACACGAACTAGGGTTCTCAAACAAAAAATTGAGCCACACAGTAAGCGATCTGGACAGAGACTTGAGCGATTTCTCCTTCTCATTAAGAGCTTTACGCGCGGATTTTGATTGCTCGAGTTCGAATGCTTTTAATCTGCGAGCAGTCTTAGATTTCAAAGCTGAGGATTTACGAGCAGACGAAAGTGGAGTGTTCTTCGTGGCAGTGAAGAATTGTGGAGATTCCGCTGCGGTGTATGGGACTTTGGAGGGTTGTTTGGGGGTTTTGCAATTGGAAATGTCTCTGAAAATGGTAAGGTTTTGCGATGGCGAAGGTGGAAAGGAAGTGACAATTGGTTTTCGTTTTCGTGAATCCATTGTTGCTTTGCTTCCGTGAAAATCTGAGAAATGTGGTCTGGAAGAAGAAGAAGAAGAAAGTTGTAGTGTTTACCGTTTGAGATTTGAATTTAAATTGCAGGCGAAATAAGCGGATTTTTTAGCTTCTTTTTTATTTTTCTTTTTTTTTTGCCTTTATAACAACAAATTTTTACAGTTTTGAATTTGGATGGATTTTTTAAAATTTAGGGTAATATATTAAGGCTAAAGCTATGAAAATGGTGAAAAAAGCCAACAAATCCAGGCATCTCAAATCAGTCAGGGCCCGCTTCATTTCAGGCGCAGGCCAGTTCGATTGTAGAACACTAGGCAGGCGTATAATTATTTGGTGGACAAATTTGGTGGTCCATTAACACATTTTATTCTATTTTAACTATAAATAGGTTTCCTATAGATATGATAACAAAGTAATTGATCCTAATAATAGTATCTAAATATATTATAAAAAGTGGTGAACTATCTAAATAGAGAGAGATATGACACATGTGTAAAATTCTATGTGGCATGTCTCTTTGAATTTCATAGAGTTTCATTTACAAAATTAAAGTAAAAAGAATATAATAATTTACAAGTGTACAATTTATTTTTGGTATGTTAACTGTATACATAGTTTTTATTAAATCACATATATTTTTATCTGCAAAACTCCGAAAAATATTTTGAACATATATTTGGATTCACCGCGACAAGACGAATCCATAGATACCAATCTTATATATTATTATTAAATAAATAAATTATTTATATATTAAAATAAAAAAAAATAATTTGTTAAGTGATAACTATTGGTTGTGTAAATTCTAAATTAGGAAAATAAGCCATGGAACATTTTATTCTAGACAATGCAATGCACCTTATAACTACCACTATTTATATTTTTAGTATGTTCACTACATATATAGGTTTTATTAAATTTCATATAACTTTATCTGCAAAACTCTGAAAAATATTTTGAACATATATTTGGATTAATCACGACAAAACGAATCCATAGACACCAATTATAAATATAATTATTAATAAATTTATTAAATGATATACTCCCTCCGTCCCAGTTTCATTTACCCGTATTCCGTTTTGGTCCGTCCCAAATTCTATTACCCATTCCTTAAATGGAAAATCTATCTCATACTTTATTCACTATCTATCATACTTTATTCACTATTTCAATGTCATTTTGTTTTTATATGTGGCATGTATCTTTGAATTTCTTTCACTTTCATTCACAAAAATAAATCAAAAAGAAAATATTATTAATTGCAATGAAAATAATCTGGAGTTATTAAACCAAGATTTTCCCAGTAGTCAATATAGCCTACTTAATCAAAGTCAGAATTTCGTAGCTTAAATTATGGTAATTAAATAGCTCAAATTATGGTAATTTCGGTAATTTCTGCACACCGAAAAATATTCCATAAAACAATTTTGCAGACCAAAAAATATTACATGAAAAACAATACAAATATATTATAATATATTTCATTCAATTGCAATTTATACAAAAATATTATTAAGAGATGTATAATAAAAAATTTCAAATTTTAGCTGCAAATCCATGTACGAAGTGTCCAAGAAAGCATATTAACTGCAAAAACTTCCAATCTCTTCAAACTGTATACTACCACCGCACATCTCAAGGATTCTTTACAAATCTATGAATCCTGAATTGGTCTACCGGATAGCATTGGTATTAACGTTGAAACATTACATAATAGAAGTAAAAAAAAAAATAATGTGTTATTAAATTTTCTATTTTTTTGTATAGGTGAAATTATTCATCAAACAAAAGATTCAAGACGCTTGCACTCTAATTCAGTATGCAGTTAAAAATAATCATATAGAAGCACCATACACACTTAACTTCATCAGACTATTTAGCATTGAAGAAGAGACAAGACATAAGGGAATTCAAGAACTTGGCAAATTAAAGTCTTGGCTTCAGTGGAATGCTATATGTTAACACAGTCCGATTCTCTTTCAAGATGCGTCATATGGGCCTTAATGAAGGAAAACTCATTGAAGTTCCAAAGTTTTGTACCCCTGATACCCATAAACCTTATTGCCTACGACAGAATCAAACTTATACAAGTGGCAGACTCAATCCATGCAACGGGTGTATTGCCGACATTGAAATCTATCATGTTGCTTTCCGAGGCGTACGTATACCAACAGAGTAATTCACACGAGTCAGAAAATCTATCATGTTTGCGTTTTTATTATAATTTTCAATTTTGAAATTTTCAATTTTCAAAATTACAGTCCAAACATAAGTTAGCACGAAAAAGGTCAACTCAGAGAAGAAGTGACAATCAACATAGGGCGGCACGAAGAGATAGTGGCATATTCATAATAGGTATACTAATATTACCAGTCTACGGACTCTAATCTTATTCTTTCTCTTATCTTGGTTAACATTATATTAATATAGTATGTACATTTTGCAGCTTATCAAGATATGGGCGATCCTACTTATGCATGTGGATATTGTGGTGCTCTTATGTGGTTCGATGATAGGATAAAGTGCAGTGCTAAGTACCGTCCTAAATTTGGTTTGTGTTGTAGTCGGGGTAAAATACAACTACCTCATTTAAAGCAGCGTCCACGTCTCCTACTTGACCTCCTGCAAAATAGGCACAAATATTCACGCAATTACATCGAGCATATATGTGCGTATAACATGATGTATGTGTTCACATCTATGGGTGGGGTTCAAGATGATTCTGTCAACAAAGGACGTGGTCCTTATTCATATAGACTTGGCGGACAGAACTATCACCGTATTGGAAGAATATTTAAATGAATGGATATGATATTATATTAGAAGAGAGGAATGGAACGTTAAGGCCAATATCTGAGTTGCACCCGACATACCTCCCGATGCAATATCCCCTTCTATTCCCGTATGGGGAGGATGGATACCACACAAAAATACGTCATTCTAACAAGTCAAAAGGAGTTAGAAATAAACTCACAATAAAGGAGTCCCTATCATATAGGATATTTGATCGTGAGGGTGAGGCTCGCACTATCCTTTCAAGCAGAAAGTTATTCCAACAGTTTTTGGTGGATGGATACTGATGATGGAAGCACATCGCCTTGCTTTTATAATGAGAAATCAGCCGTTGTTGAGATCTGATAACTACAGGACTCTTGACGATGCCATTAGGAGAGGGGAGCTTGATGCTGGAGATCCAGCCGAAAATGTTGGAAAGCGATTTGTACTGCCATCGTCTTTTGTTGGAGGACCAAGGTACATGGTGAATAACTTTCAGGACACTATGGCTATCTGCAAGAGTATAGGATATCCTGAATTGTTCATCACTTTCACGTGTAATCCAAAATGGCCAGAGATTACGCGTTTTGTGGAGTCTAATGGTCTACGTCCCGAGGATAGGCTAGATGTCCTAAGTCGTGTTTTCAAAATGAAGTTGAATCAGCTGATAAAGGACTTGAAGACAGAGAATGTATTCGGCAAGGCTATAGGAGGTGTTTATCATATTCAATTTTAACTCAATTAATCGAACATGTGATTATTATATTCCAACTTATACTAATTGAACATTTAATTTTTTTGGTATGCAGTTGTGTATACAATTGAGTTTCAGAAACGTGGTCTGCCACATGCTCACATCGTACTATGGATCGACCGTCAAGATAGGAACATGTCCGTCAATGATATTGACGAGGTCATCAGTGTTGAAATACCGGATAAGGAACTAAACCCGGAGTTGTACAATGTTGTGTCCGACTACATGGTTCATGGTCCGTGCGGACCTCTTAACACGACTTCTCCTTGCATGCATGATGGAAAAAATGCTCAAAGGAAGTGTCCAAAACCATTCAATGAACGCACATCATTTGATGGAAATGGATACCCAATGTATAGGAGGCATGACACAGGTTTCACCATTTATAAGAACGGTGATGTAATTGACAACCGGTACGTAATCAACAATTAAAATGTTATTTGTTAGTTAAATAAACACTTAAAATGAGTCATTGTTTCACAATCATGATGTACTTATGTTAGTTTTTTTGTCTTTTATTGAAGGTACATTGTTCTGTATAATCGTTATCTGCTCATGAAGTACCAAGCTCATATCAATGTTGAATGGTGCAACAAAACCAATTATATCAAGTATTTGTTTAAGTACGTGAACAAAGGTGTTGACCGCATAGGGGCCAAGATAACAATTGATAATGAGGTGGAGGATTATGTGGATTGTCGATACATTTCAGCATGTGAGGCCGTATGGCGTATTATGGGATACGATATTCATTATAGGGATCCTACTGTTGAGCGACTACCATTTCACATGGAGGGTGAACAATCAGTGGTATTCAAGGATGACAATTACATTTATGACCTATTAGAGAAGCCTACTGTTGCAGAGACTAAGTTCTTAATGTGGATGGAGTACAATAAACACCACCCAGAGGCACATAAGTATTTGTATGCGGAGTTCCCTAGGCATTATGTTTGGAATGCTAAGGATAAAGTTTGGAGACCTAGGAAGGTTTTCAACAACAAGGTTGGTAGGATTACATCATGTTCCTCCCAAGACAGGTCCCATATATTACCTCAGGATAATGTTGAATCACATTAGGGGCGCCACCTGCTATATATGAGGATTTGAGAACAGTAGATGGAGTTGTATACCCAACTTTTCGTGATGCGTGCTTTGTGATGGGTTTACTCGATGACGATAATGAGTATATTGGTGCCATAAAGGAAGCCAGTTTCTGGAGCTCGGGGCGTTACCTGAGGCATTTGTTCTCTATTCTACTCTAGACAGACAACATGTCTAGGCCTATACATGTATGGAATACTACATGGGAGTATTTATCAAATGGCATCCTGTACATGCTACGTAAGAAGATGGATAAACCTGGTATGTTATTAATAATTATTGACGTTTTTCTTTTATATTATAAATGGTTGTTTTTTTCATTAATTTTTACTTCAAATTTTTAATCCCATTTGAAATATATCTGGAGATCACTAAAGATCAATTGAAGAACTTCACTCTCGCACAAATAGAAGAGTTTCTTCGTCGCAATGGAACTAGCCTCAGCCAGTTTGAAGGTATGCATGTGCCTGATAATGTAGCGACACATAATGGTCAGAATAGTCTAATCGCAGAGGAATTAGATTACGATGTGGTTCAGATGATGGAAGAGCACAATCGTTTATACCCATGTCTGACAGATGAACAGAGAAGTGTATATAATATTATTATGGATGCAATATCATCGGGTAATGGAGGGTTATTCTTTCTGTATGGGTATGGTGGAACTGGAAAGACATTCTTATGGAGAACAGTATGCTTGGCGTTACGTGGGAGACGTGATATCGTCCTGCCCGTAGCTTCCAGTGGTATTGCTTCGTTGCTTCTTCCTGGAGGACGTACCGCTCATTCCAGGTTTAGCATACCCCTACAGGTTGACGAGACATCCATGTGCAGTAGACTAACTTTTGGGAGTGATCTTGCTGGTTTATGTATGAATACTAAGTTGATCATTTGGGATGAGGCTCCAATGATCAATCGGTTTTGCTTTGAAGCGCTTGACCGCAACCTTCGAGATGTTATGAGAGGACCTAATGGCCAGGTGTCAGATAACCTTTTTGGTGGATTAGTTGTTCTCTTTGGGGGGGGGGGGGGGACTTTAGACACATTTTACCAGTTGTACCCAAACTTTAGACTTTGGAGTTAATGTCGTGTTTTGAAGTTAACCAAGAACATGTGCCTTCAGGTATGAGCATTTATGTAATTATTACGCACGTTTGCTCAATTTCTAAAAAGATAAAAAATTATATTGACCAAACACATTATTTAATAATTTTATATTTTGAAGGCTGGCATCACACCTACCGAGGTTGACAATATAAGGGAATTTGCCGAATGGTTGCTACGCATTGGAGATGGGCAAGTAGGCGCGACAAATGATGGCGAGGTCAGTTTCAAGTTGCCTGAAGATATCCTTATTCGTGATGCACCAGATCCAATTGCTGCCATGGTCAGTAGCACATATCCTTCACTCATGGACCATGTTGGTGATGGTCTACATTTCCAGGACAGGGCAAATCTTGCACCGACTAATGAGATAGTCCATGAGATTAATGACTACATCATGTCACTATTACCTGGAAATTCGGCCGAGTTCATGATTAGTGACAACATATGTCTTGATGAGGATGACATCATCAATAGAGAATATGTATATTCAGTCGAATTCCTTAATACTATTAAGGCATCAGGTATACCAAACCATCTCATTCGACTCAAAGTTTGGTTGTCCAATAATGCTTTTGAGGAACATCGATCAGTCTGCCGACCTCTGTAATGGCACGAGATTGATTGTGACTGCAATCGAGAAGCATGTCATAGAGGCGGAGATGATAGCTGGAAAGAATGTGGGACATAAGGTACTTATACCTCAAATGGTGTTGACACCTTCAGATGTTACGAAATTTCTAATCAGATTCCAGCGTAGGCAATTCCCTATATCAGTTTGCTATGCCATGACAATCAACAAGAGTCAGGGCCAATCCTTAGCACATGTTGGTTTGTATCTTCCAACACCCGTATTCAGTCATGGTCAGTTGTATGTTGCATTCTCAAGAGTAACTAGCAGAAAAGGACTCAAAGTTTTAATCCTGGATGAAGAAGGACACCCCACAGACACAACGATCAATGTTGTTTACAAAGAAGTTTTTAGTAATCTTTAAGGTATGTGCATATAATGCATTCAATATAAATTTCCTCAATTATTTTCTAATGACAACTTACGGTATATTGTGCTTTACTTTGCAGGTGAAGAAGATGCATTTGGAGGTTGAAAATTAAATCTTTTAGTACTTTTATTTTTTAATATGTATTTAACTATTACTTTAACTACATTGCACGGTTTGACAATTACCAATTAATTATCCTTTCCCTTTCATTTTCTTCATGGATATACTAAGATATACTAAGAGGTTGAAGGTATAATCTTTTTAATGTTTGACTATTAAGATGACTAATTGGATTTCTTAATTTATTTAAACTGTCATTCTTCAATTGTTTATTAAAGAAACCCAACACCGTGGCATCGCCACGGGTTAGTACTAGTAAGAGGTGTTTTGACATAATTTAGAAGAAAAATATAAGATTCTTGTAACTACTGCTCTTGGGCTGTTGGAGATGGTTGCAACTGCAGTCCCAAATTTGGGATGCTGCAATTTGGGATTTAGGACGAGTTGCATCGTCCATTTCCCTTTTTTTTAAAATTTTTTTGTTTTGCCTTTTCTTTTATGTTTTTGCTTTTTTTTTTGAGAGTTCTTTTTTCTTTTTTGTTTCTATTTCTTTCCCACTTTTGTCTCTTTTATTGTTTTTTGTTTTTCTTGTACTGTAATTTTTTTCAAGTAATGTATTTTTTTTCACTTTCAAATAGTATTGAATATTTTCATATAATAATAATATTTATAACAATAGAAACATACTTATATATAAAACATTACTTGTAAAATTTAAAACACATATTATTTGAATTTAAAATCACACTTTTAAATTTTTTTAAAAATACAGATACTAAAAAACGTAAAACGTACTTGAAAATTATAAACTTGCTTATTGTAATTTTCAATTTTAAGTGTCGTAGTAATTTTTTTAAGTAATGTAATTTTTATTTTCAAGTAATGTATTTATAAAGTTAATGTGATTTTGTTATAATTAATTAATGACATTTAAAATAAATTCAAAAATAAAGTTGAAAAGGAAATGAGAAAAGAAAATCAAATGAAAATTTAAGTTTAAAAGAAATGTGAAATAAAATAAATTTAGGTCTCAACTGTTGGAGTAGAGAATTGCAAAGAACTGTAAAGAGGGTTGCAGTTAATGAAAAACTGACGGGGCAGAGATAATGGGTTGCATAGAGTTGCAACTGCTAGAGATGGTCTTAGTTCCAATAGAGACAAAACCATTACATCATCTATAAATCACATCTCCAAACATGAATTTTGTTCATGCACCATACAAGCTTTCCTTTATCATTTATTTGTCTGCCAACAATTGTCCAATAACTCTCCATCTTAGCAACATAATTGGAGGCCTGAGAATACTGTATTAGTAGTGACTTAGAGCTATTGGAGCACGAGTTTTCACCACAAAAAATAGAGCAATCATGGCCCACCGCAACACAAGTTTTGCAAAATATATAATGGTGTCCATTCGTTCTCAACTGCTTGAAGTATCTTTCACCGGTCTTTAATAGTAATGGACTCATCTAGCTCAACAGTCACATTGATCTCAACAAGCACCCTAGCTGCCTAGCATAGGTTACTCTTAAGTTTTTCTACAGTATAGTCATCCATCATAACAAGTTTATCCAAAGCAATTGTTATTTTACCTATACTTGTTTCTACCCAAAAAGCCCAAAGGAAGTTGAGGCAATACAATCCAAATAAGCATAACTCTAAGCAAGTCATCTTTCAACACGAAATCAACAGTCCATTGCCTAAGGAACTTAGGTTGCTTATAAGAGTAGTACATTAATGACCTTTAGATAATATGATAAAGGGATTCTCTGAGCTCGGAGCTAGGAAGAGTTGACTTCGTCTCTAGGTCCTGAAGGATCCTTGGGAGAACTCTACGCCTTCGGCTATCCCTCAAGGACAAAGAACAAAGTAATAACCTTCATCATTGTAATAGAGCTCCAACAAAGTTCCTTACCTTACTCATAAACTGTCAAACACCATTCATATCATATCCTATAGCATACATGATAAGCGAGTTTTTCCAAAAGAGCAGTTCAGACTTCACATCAGTAGCCCCAATAACAACTTCTATCCCACCATCAACAATCGCCGGAGAAAAATAACCCACTGTCGAAGCATGGCCAGCTAGGCAACCGATCCCCACAAATAACATCAGCCCAAGGTGTGACTACTCTATCAGTATCTATTGTTGTGGGATCAGAGACCGAAGGAACGCAAGCTGCATCCACTACACCCGACACAGACGACAACGTTTGCAACACAAAGACCATATCATCCATACGTTCCACATATACCCTGTTCGTTCGTACTTTTAATAGGTGTCGCACGTAGAACGGTATCATCTCCCCCCCCCATAAACTTTCTCACCAACCCAAGTCACCTAATGACAGAACTATGCTCCTTAACACGCATCTGATTGGCCAATACGACTAGAAGGGAACATTTAATTGGTTCGTGCTTTTCACGTATCTTTCTGGCGTGTGTTGAATCCAATCCAGCAAATGAAACGAACGTACATGTTGAAGACTCAGCTGTAATTTTATCGGAAGTGGGAAAGAAAAAGGAAAAGAAAAGGATCATTCGTCTGTTCTTATCTATACAAAAAAAAAAAAAACGATACATATACATACACATGAATGATTGAGTATATCTCTCTCTCAGATTTTCGATCACCCGAGATTTCAGCTGTAGCTCTTTCAAAGCTCTGTTTTGCATATGATTCTCGTTCATTAGACCGACCGTATCTATCGTTTTACTTATCAAAAGGGGGTTAGGGTTTCATCTTTTGATCGATCAATTAGGTGGTGTTAAAATGGCACAAGCGGTGGAAGAATGGTACAAGCAGATGCCAATCATTACTCGCTCCTATCTAACTGCCGCAATCGTCACCACCATCGGCTGTTCTCTCGATGTAAGCCAACCCCTTTCCTCACTTTTTTTTTTGTCCCTTAGAATGTGTATGTAACATTATTCAATGTTGATTAAAAAATTTCATTTTTTTAATTAAGATGGACATGGGAAATAGATTAAAGTGTTTTACCCTGTTTCGGAGTACAAGTTGATTAATTTCCGATGGAATGAAAGCAGAAACATTTGGGAATAGTTTTCGTAAAAGGTCGCTTACACAGTTTGTGAACTGCAGATAATATCTCCATATGACCTGTACTTGAACCCAAAGCTGGTGGTGAAGCATTATCAAATCTGGCGTGTCGTTACCAACTTTTTATATTTCCGCAAAATGGGTATGTATCTTGTATATATGAATTTGATTGATTGTATTACATAATTGTTTTGATTTGATGGTGAATCGAATAATTACATTGGCTTTGGTGAATTTATCGACTCTGAAGCATACTGTGTGTCATTATGATCGTAGGCTACCCGCAACTTGATATCCAGCATGTTGGGTCTTAGAATGCAGTTGCTTTTTTATGCTACGTTCGGGGATGAGTTTATCTCAAAAAGCAAGTACTTCAATATAACAAGGGCTTCAAGTAAGATGATTAACATACTGAGAGCAATCTTTGTGGATCACCTAAGTATTTACTCTAAATTGTCCCCTTACACCATCCCTATATAGATACCTATCTACTCAAAAGACCAGGCCTCATCCTTACTATGCAAAAACCAATTATTTGGAAACAGGGCCCACATAGATGTACTAAAAAATTATAGGGCCCAGATAGATGTACTTAAAAAATTCTTACGCCTGCTCAACTATCCGCATGATGTACGCCTGCGGCTCAATTATGTGGGCCAACATATATTTTGAGGAACCTGCAATTATTGGCTTTTTGTTCAAATTTTGAGACTCTAGCTTATATTTAAGGGATATACTGTTTCTAGGTGACCTACAAAAATTGGCCTAATGCTATGGAAACTAAAAAGGGCACATAAGTTATCTTTAATGCTCCAGTTTGTAAAGTTGGCTTCTTATCCACTCATCTTGCTGTAATGCGATATGATGTTATGGGAAGTTTCTTTGCTGAGCTTCTGTTAGCTGATATCTGGTTCATCACTCCATTTGGCCCAGTGGGCAAGTTACTGGTATCCCTATGGGAGTCTCAACCACCTTAAACTCAACGTGCACAAGTTGAACAAGATATAAAGCTTGATTGCACGTATGTTATCTTTGACCTTCCCCATATCACAACCATACATATAAACACCAGCTGTGTATGCTATTTCCCAATTCATCCCACTGCAGCTTCGCTTTTGAAATCATGAAATGATTTTAATATCTTGAGAACATGTTCATTTAAATCAGTTAATGAGTTCTAAACATTTGGTATTGAGATGACTAAGTTGCTAATGTTGTGAATCAAATCAGAGAGAATGATAACATGATGATACTGGCGAGTTAAATCCTTCGGTTAACACATTTTTATTTGATGGTTTCTCCAGATTTGGACTTTTTATTTCACATGTTCTTTCTTGCCCGCTACTGCAAGCTTCTTGAAGAGAATTCCTTCCGCGGGAGGACTGCAGATTTCTTCTATATGCTACTGTTTGGTGCATCTGTTTTGACTGGAATTGTTCTTGTTGGTGGAATGATACCATATGTATCGGAGTCATTCGCAAAAATTATATTCCTTAGCAATTCTCTCACATTTATGATGGTTAGTTTCCCTGCATCTAGGATTGCTATGTAATCATGAAATCACACTATCTCCCCATAAATCACAAATTAATTTATATTGCAGGTATATGTGTGGAGCAAGCAGAACCCTTACGTCCATATGAGCTTCTTAGGCCTTTTCACTTTTACGGCAGCTTATTTACCCTGGGTTAGTGACTTCTCAGTTCATAGCAATTTCTTGAATTCATGTGCTATCTTTCCTATTACCAATTCTCATATACCTCTTCATTTGCAACTTATCAATCAATCTAACTCAAAAACATGGAGGTCCTGTATCTGTTGCTTGACTACCTACTTTTTGGGTGATTGTATTTATGGTGGCTCTTGAGATAGGTCGTGTGGTACTTCAGATATTGGTTATTTTTCATACCTCTACGCCACGGGAGTGATACTGGATTTTATCTCGCAGGTTCTTCTTGGGTTCTCTGTGCTTGTTGGAGCTAGTGCTTGGGTAGATCTGCTGGTATGTCCACTGACCCCATTCCTATGCAAATTAGTCCGCTCTCCAATTTTTTTCCCTTCCAAAAAGTGCTCTTATACTTTGAAGATGTTCTGTCCCTGAAAAAATTCATTCAAGATTCTCTTTGGGTTTGGCATGGTTCTGCCTGATCATCACTGATTTAATGCTAACATTGATGATCTTGCATTTTGGCATGCCTTGATTAGATCTGTGGCTTGGTACAACCTTCATTTCCGAGAAAGTTGAATTAATTTGATGGCCACATCAATTTCAGTTGACAATCAATTTTCAAATTTACAAAACTCTGCATATGACTCTTTGTGTTTGCTACTTGACAGTTCTCCTTACACATTAGAGGATGCCTTTACTCATCTTGTAAATTTCAACTTTGCTTCAGGGAATGATTGCAGGTCATGCCTACTACTTTCTTGAAGATGTGTACCCACGTATGACTGGGCGACGACCTCTGAGAACTCCAGCTGTTATCAAAGCATTATTTGCAGATGAGCCTGTAGTGGCAGCTAGACCTGCACAAGTCCGGTTTGCTCCTCCACCAGTAGATGATGTCCAACGGGATTAAGCAAGTTATGGGATGTCTGGTTGATCATGAATGATCATAGTTTCAACCAACATGAAACTATTGAGGTGCCTTGTCTATAACTTATGGATAGCTATATTCCGTAGTGTATGAGATTTAGCTCCAAAAGTGTAAAGATGCACCTAACTGTGAATCTATTTTCCTACAAAGTTTTTGTGTTCCATTTTGGTATATGCAATCACTTTGAAGTCCAAGAATGATATTGGTTGTGTTTCACTGTCTAAGTTTTTCATTTGCTGCTCAACGGTTTCACTTGTGGCTGGCCTCACTGTGTCTCTGTGACCCTCAGCAGAGGAAATTGTAAATGTTCTCTGGAACTGAATGCAACTTTTTTTTTAGAATGTGGTTTTAATTCTTCAAATGGATCTGATGTAGTCGGGAACAATTTCCATAATGCCAGAGCAAGTTGCTTATGCGCACTAATCTTCTCCATGTGTTTCCACTTATGCTCACATCTTGAGGTCCTAGAAAATGTGCTAGCATCAAATTGATCAAGTGTATTCTAACTTCATCAAGGTACTAGTCCCATTCTCCTAGGTCCCAGCATCTATTCCGAGTTCCATACTTGTCTGTTCATATTAGACTTGGTCCAGGCGATCGAATCTACAACACTTGCAGAGGTAACCGGAATCAAGACCTCAAAGCCATAGATCCTTCAAGTTACGTGAACGGTAAAAATGCAAATTATCAGACTCTTCTAGAGTTACGCAAGGTGCTTTCAGTTGTTCCGGAGCTCCAGAGATGTATGATGTTAAGTTTTATTCGCTCTGTTTCACCACCAGAAATAGGTAGAAAGAAATGTACTTGGTCCAATCATCGTAGAGAACGCAGGCTGCAATTTTCATCATACAAAAAGATCTAGTGGAAGAAACTTGTACATGATAGGATAGGAAGGGTGCTAGTCCCTAATGTTCCCAGACCACCGCAAAAAGTTATACTATCACATCCATTATAACAGACGTATCTTGAAAAATATGGATACAGTTACGATAAAAATATACTACTACTATGAATAAAATTGCAACAAAAAAATTACGTGCCGACTAGGGTCTAGAATGCCCTCGAAGGAGCTTGAACGTTAAGCTTGCAAAATAATTACTCTTACAAGAAGTTCTGCGCAAACACTTCCACAGTTCTCAACCGACACATTATTATTCTTTTTTATCAGATCAACAGATTTCCAGAATTTATTACCAACAAAATAACAGAAAAGGCACCAAACAATTACAAAGACGCCAACCATTCTAGCAGACGTATCTTGAAAAATAAGCAACAAGCAGCGTGGCAACTAGAAGCAGCATGCTCAAACCCTAACACTATAATGATCTCGATGGGAAACTTTCCCAACCCAAAATAATAAGGTGAGTCTCAATCCTCACTCAAGTCTTGTGTAAAACTACAGACTAGGGTGTCTCAGAGCAGGCCAGAATAATAATACATCTGGTTTTCTTTCTCAGGCTCCGATATCTTCAAGTCCACTCATGATGTCACCATTAACAAAAGTAGCTTTCTAATAGTGCCCAATTTAAGATTTAACTGATAGAGTGGTACTGGCCTGGTGCTCTCTTGGGAGGTAGCTTGCGCAAGATGTACAGCACGAGAGCTGATGGAAGTATTTCAACCAGCTGTTTGTTTGACACAGAATATGTATCAGAATCTGGGTACATGTGATTTCCACAAGTCAGCACAAAGAATAAGCAAAGTTTATACCGTGTAATAGATTAGGTTCAGAATTGGATGGTCCAACACATCAAGTGATGCATCTGCATCAAAAGCTGATAGCATAACCTGCACAAAATGGAAAAAAAACATGGGGGATTTTTATGTGAGATTTCTTTCTGTGACCTGAAAAGAGAAATATTGGATGAGAATCATGAGATACTATATAGAGAGACCACTATCCCCAATCCAGGATGCACTAACTAAAGTATTATCTTTCCCTACAAACTCTCCTAGATGCTCTCTGCTTCTTGTTTTAATTAATTAATGATCTATATCAACAATCATAGTTCCAGAGGTTCATTCTTGACTAGTTTTCCTTTAAGTAACATGTTCTACACCAAATCATAGATGATTTCTTCGCGCTGAAGAATAAAATTTTGCTGCAGAAATGCATGTACAGAACTATTGGGTGCTTCTAGAAAAGCAAATGGGCAATTCCCCACGTTAATGGTAAGATGCATGCAAGTATTAGGAGATGAGGCCAGAAATATCTTGGTAAAACTTTGTAATCCAGATTGGAAGATAGTTTTATATGCAAGATGAAAATTCATCTATGCACACGCCAGCATCTTGATGCCCAACCAAACAACTTAAAGGATTATTAAACTATGATCGAAAATGAGCTTTTTGTTAGATAGTATTGGGCCTATTGGCGCAGGATAATATACTGGCAGGGTCTTTTTAGGCCAAGTGGCATTTCGCTGACATCACTGTCAACATAGGCAAAGCCAAGAAATAGACTAAATTTGTGCGACTTCATTATACAACAAGGTGAAGAGTATCTCAAATCTTACCACAAAGCACCTGATCACGAAACAAGTGAAGCATATAGCAGTCACCGAGCCAACCTGTATAAGAAATTTGGTCAGTGCACAAAATTTTGAAGGATAAATTTCAGAGAACGACCATGTAATTGGAGACCAGAAATTAATAGGAAGGATAAGCCACCGAACTAATCTTCAACTAAATGTAACTTTGTGAGGTAACTGAATTTACTCATTTACTGCTACATATTACATGGTCATAATAACCAGTCAATATTGGCCTCAGCATGCCGATCCAGTACTCCAGCATTGAAATATCATTCAAGTCAAATCGTATAGATTTGAAGTCATGGGTTAGTTAGATGCTTGAAAACACGTTTAGCCCAATTTTGCGCCGTAACCTTGTAGACACTAACTTGAAAGAAAATCCAAAATTATTTCCAGAACATGCTATACAGCCATGATTGGAGCTCCTACATTTGGAGTATTGACAGATCATACATTTTCATCACACTAACCTCCAAAAGTACAACCAAAATTGAGTGAAGGAATATATGTCAGCAAGCAGTTTATGCAATCTCGTCACTTATCAGGATCAGACAAGATCCACAGCAACAGAAGACTTGAATTTGAATATTGCAGAAGATAAACATGCAGCAGAGTTTCTTTTTCTTTCTGTCATATTTTTGGCACATCCATCATGCCTTTTAGGAAATTCAAGTAAGTTCATTAAATGAAGAAAGTTTTCATTCTGAGACAATTAGGGTGAATAAGGCAGTTCCACTAGCAGTTCAACCCTATCAAACTAAGTATAGGAGTACAAACATTTCTCCAATAAAATTGTTACACTAAATAATTAAATATTCTAATTCATACATTATTAAGAAGTAGCACATACCTCGTGAAGTTTCTTTCTCCTCCCTTTGGATTCAATTGGGAAGCGTCTTAGCATGAAAAATAATCTGGATCATTGATAAAGGACAAGTTAGGTCCAGAAAAAGCGCAATGGCGGCGCATACAGAGAATAGATAAATAATGCGGATTAACAAATTCTTGTTGGGATCTAATGCAGCCTAAAGAAAACTAGTCCTATTTACCTTCCTCCATAAAGCAAAAACCCAACAGCAGCTACCAATGACATCACTGCAGAGATGAAAAGAACAAACAGTTCAGATACTAATATCACTGGCAAATTAAGAAAGCAAAAAGTGCAATTGACAAATCTAAGGAATGCACTCGGAATTTACCTGCAATAAATATCTTTCCAATGAATTCCATGGCACTGTTATCATTTACCCAGAGGTATATCCAGATGCATACCTGCAACAAAATATTTTTCCTGTTAAATTTAACCATCAAACATAGTTTTTACTCTTTCCATCCAACTCCTTTAAATTATAGGATCCCTTTGTATTGAATGTGTCCCAAGGTAGAAGTTTTGAACAATTTTAAGCTTTTTTGTGTCATCATCAAATAATGCATATACCTGTGGAACCTAAGATGGAGAACAATTGGCATACAGCATCAAAGGTGACCTTAAACTTATGGCTGTAAAACTGCAAACTGAAATTGTCGATCTCGATGAAGGTAGTAGGAGTTACTTAAGATAAGGTAGAACCAACTGCAGAAACCTGGAATTTGTGAGGGTACCGTACCACCATTAAAATCTATTAGACTATTAAACTATTTGACATTAGTTGAAAATATCAAGTCGTTTCATGTCCCTCACTATCCACTCATTTCTTCATTTATTAACGAAAGAAGACTACATTTCACATTTCCCCAAAGCAGAGGCAATGATCCATTCACTCTGCCCCTTCAGAAGAATAAGACATGAAATTTTTTACACTTGCACAGGGTCTATGTTCATCTCTTCCTTTGGTGATTTGCAGACTCTTGTGAACATGTTGAAAATTTTCAGTGTCCTCCCACAACCATGATGTATAAGTGTATCTTATGGTTTTAGCTCCTAAGTGCTTCATGAAGACCACTACATTGAGATTGTGCAGCTTGATCTCTGTAACTCAATTTCCATAACGATGTACATCAAGGACTGCATTCAGTGCAGTGGAAGGTCCATATCTTAATTCTTAGTGCACCTTCTCTCCCTTTGAGTTGACAAAGACTTTTGGTTCACTGTCCTCTCACAACTTTGATGGATCAGTGTATCTTATGATCATAGCTCTTAGGTGCTTCATTAAAATGTCACTGCTTTGAAATTACTGTGCATGCTTTCTGTGGATCAATCTTAAGGACGACAGTGCATCTTCTTTCTCTCCAACATCAATTTCCACTAAACTACTGTGTATTGTTACCATATAGAATTTTTGGAGGTTATATGAACTAGTTTCCAAGTTTATACAACTGCTACACATAGAACGCGGTCTGCTAGCGGAAAGAAAAAGAAGAATTCATCGGCGTAGACTTGCGTCAGATTAGGGATAGAAGTACATAAAGGGGAGAAAATATAAACAAACATGGAGAATAGTATATACAGAAGTCAAGGAAACGCACTACTGGTGAAGAATATGATGGTGAGCTTCTTAGATGATGAAGCTAGCAATCATAGTAAATAGTAAAGCCACTCCGTTTAATTTGAGGCTGGATTTGGATTCGACTAGATTGACATACATGATTTTGACAGCTACCATAAACTTTCTACCTGCTCATTTCATAGTCCCACTTATACAAAAGAACATGATTTGAGTAATTGACATCTGCATACTTAATTTCCTTCCCACCTTTAGCATTTAACTTCTCCTTTTTTCCAAAATCCAAACCCATACAAACTGGCCACAAGTAATGTTGTAAACCGAGTTGAAGTAGAATTGTAAACTAAAACAGACTACTGCCTTCTCTAAACACTCCCAAGTCCAATCTCCAATCACTCTTCCATCATAAACGAAATGTGAAAATGTAAGTATGCGACATGGATCCAAAACCTATTTGAAATCAGATAGGACTAGGTTTTGAGACATTTCAAAGTGCTAAGATCACATAGAAACATACTGAACCAGAACCAGGAAATATTAGTGTTATGCAGAATTGCTAAAGGGCAACACACCTGTATCAAGTAAACTGCCCCATTAATAGAAACGTAGAAAACTTTCAGTTTATCTGTTGGTAAACTTCTCGCCTGGTTAATAAAAAGGTTAAAATGTCAGTAACCTGGGACAGCTGCACTGACAAATCACAAGCATCATCCATATACTACAACAATATAATATTACGATATTTTACTTAATTACTGCATTGAAAAGTATAATATTTAGTAGAAAACTTTCATCCATACCTGATGATATATCTCTGCCCAGAAAAGGACAAGAAGTGTATACGTGGAGAAGAAAAGTAGACCAGGAAGATCCAGTAGTATCAGTGTCAGGGCCTGAGTTCAAGTTAATTATTTCAGTGATAAAAATTGCGCAAGCAAGTCCGAGTATCAACATGCATTTTCAGAAAGAATGTAAGCTTAAAGAACACACCATAGAAACACAACCATACAGCGATCTGAAAACAAATACAGGGTTTAAATTGTAAAGCACAATGCCAGGGGATTCCTACAAAGCAATTAACTTTCTCAATTATGGGTTTCAGGAGAAACTGTTCACAAAACTTGCAAGCTCTTCTTGACGATTTCCTTGCTAGTGCCTTTCCCTTTCCTATCCCCATGCATTGAAGGTATTGATCTGTTACAACAGTTAGTCTGATGTAATCTCTAGGTGATGACACCAGTTAAAACTATTCTCTATGCATCAATGTGACAGATGGACTATGTTGTATAGGTCAAAATTTGTACACAGCAATGGTTAAAGATGGTGGTTGTCAATGACATATATGGGCTGCTATTTCTCAGGCTTAGATTAAGGTTTTGCCTCGGCGGTTAAAGTCTAATAGTTCATGATAATTGATATGATTTATTTCTATACGCGATGATAATTATTTATAAAAAAATCATTTCTAATCTCAACTAAGACTTGTTAGACAGCTTTACTGAACATCCAGACCATATCAAGTATGCCACACCATAAGCAATCTCAATCTCACCTTTGGATGCAAAAGAAACACTTTCATATGGAACCCGAACAGAGCGGCACGTGCTGCAATAATAAGATATGAGCTTTAATCCACTGTGCAGAAACATAAGTGTTTAAATACTTGAACAATCCTCTTTGTACCTCCATTAACAATAAAGTTCATGAGGTGGAAAACCTTCTGCGTGGTCCAACCATACTGAGGCACCCTTAGTTCAATTCTAATTAGTTGAATCTGCACCGAATAACTTGCATGTGTTCATAACACTCGGATACTATCAATAAGGTAATACTATAATCTACAGTAAGGTTTCTCAAAGTTGTTGACATGATTCTCCAACTCTAAGAAGTAAGATCTTTTAGCAAAACTTAAAATTCTGATAAAATTATATGCTAAGCAGGACATTCGAACGAGTCGTGCCATTCTGAAACAATAATCAGTATTCGAAATTGAATTCAAGTCAAGCTAGCAACCAATACCACAACCACTCCCAAAAACAGCTTAGGAACTAATCGAAACCTAACAAAAAATCTCGTGATAGCTAAGAAAGCAAACTTCGGTATCCTACTAGAACGAAGTTCCTAAACTCAAAGTCAAACTAGCAAATAAGTTAATAAAACTCGAAATATTCAGCTTCTGAGCTTCCAATGCAGTCAGATGCGAATAAGACAACAATAAATCAACAAACAATAACACGAAGAGGATCAAATTCGTTGAAATGCCAGTACCAAAACAATCAGAAAAACAGCAGTAATATATGAATAAAGTAGTGAAATGAATCGAATAATCGAGTACTGACAAGGGCAATCAAGGAAACAAGGCCGTAAAGAGCGGTGAGAGAGAAGAATATGCCGTCCTGCCATTGGACGGATTCGTTGATCTCGTACCACCAGCCGTCGTCAATCGCCGCCGGCGGAAAGGCCAGTGGCATTCTTGCCATTGAAGTAGTGGATTGGTTGCTCGTTTCTCCGGCTATAGAAGAGGTCAAAATTGATGAGCTGCGTCTGCTAGGCTGTTACTGCAATTATTATTATTTGCAGAAAAAGGAATAGTAGTAGTAGTAGTAGTAATAGTCAGTCAGAAGAAAGAAGAGAGAAGAAAGGATTGAATTGAATTGAATTGGATTGGAGATCAAATCAAAGATGGATTGGTTTGGGAGAAATTATCGATTTCAACTTTGGTCTAATACGAGCGTGTGGATTTTTAATTACAAAAGAATAAAGTACTGGGGTCCCACCCCTTGCAAGGTTCTGGATTTTGGTAGGTGATAATGCTAAATTGCACATCAACAATTTCTAAATTGTAATACTAATTCTTGTTCAACTGATGATGAAGTACTCCCTTCGGCCTGTCATTTCTTTCCAACTTTCTTTGTTTAAACTTCCAAAATATATTTTCTGTAAAATCTCATGGCAATCCAGGAATCTAGACCAATCTCACTTCTTGGCAACTTAGCTTGTGTTTGCAAATGCTTAAGGAAGTGTTTTTGTGATTTTCAAGTAGTAAAATCAGTTTTTTAGTGTTTTATATTACAACTTCAACTTCTGCTACAACTTTTATGTGTAACCGTCAGAAGCATAAAAGCAACCCAATAGCTGATTCTAACTACTTTAAGCAAGTAGTAGTTTTTTTCAATTAAAAACAACTAATTAAATTAATTTTTGCAAACACTAAAACTTCTGTTTTTACAATTTTAATCTGTTTTTTATATGATATATCAAACATTACTGACTTTTGCTTAAAATCAACTTTTAATAGAAGCAGATAAAAAAACACAAGTAAAATCATTTGCAAACATACACTTATTATATAGTGGTAGCAAAAGCATTAGCAAACTGACTTGACAAGGTGTTGTATGAAGTATATATTTTAATCAATTTGTATTATTTGTGACAGAAACGTACTTGATCGGTGGTGATAGCCAATGAAATTGTGGACTAAGCTCGTAAAAATAAGAAATATCTATTCATGTTTAATATCCAAATTTGAATAACAATTGAATCAAATTCAGCCCGATCTGATTCGAACTGGCATGATGTATATTCAAATTGGACCCCAATCCGAATAAGATCCCAATCCGACCCGGGCTCGATAAAAAATTAAATTATAGATCCGAATGAACGATTTACCAGGTTTACAATGATGGTCTTTTTCGTTTGTTTTGGAGATATTTTTTCGTTAGATTTACTTCTTGTTGTTCCAGTTGAATAAGGAATTTTTGTTTTTACTTTTTCTCAAAATAAGAACACTTTTGCAAATTACAATATCCTTTTGTAAGTACAATGATGTGCATGACACGTACTCCGTATGTTTGTACAAGTTCAAATGGTTTATTACTTCATTGTTCCTTATTGTTGTTACTTGTTAGTTGTTACTCGTCGTTCTGTTAATTAAAGAATTGATGTTGGGAAATGGATGGGTTCTAGGCGTCTTGTTTCGTTGTCCTTATTCCGATGTGCATATTGTAATGGGATATAATATACAGTAAATACTAAATAGGAGTAGGAAATTTTGTTAACAAATAAATTATACTCCCAATACTCACTCTGCCTCGGATAATTTCATAAATTAGGTTTGACACGTATTTTTAAGTGGGAAGTTAAAGTTATCATAGGAAAAATAAAAATATGAGAAAACGTACATGTGTAATTTTTGTGTAAAGTTGAGATTGTTTATTATTTATTGATTGTGTGGTAGATTAATTTTTTAGTAATGTATAACATTTTATAGTATAATTAAAAATGAAAAATGTAAGAAGTTATATTGGACGGATGATGTATATATTATTGATAATTAACATTTACGTAATATATGTGAATAACTATTAACAAAACATCAATAATTGAGAAAAATAAAGATTAAAAGAAGTTAAAATTTTGTACTTCCGGAATAGCTTCCCGTTTACTTTTTGGGTGGAAAAAATAAGGTATATATTATTTGTGAATAAAATAGTATTAGTGGATCCCTCAAATTAATTTTTAAAGTTGGAAGCACTACAAGAATTATGCTATATGGCGACCGAAAGGGGCGACGGAATCTATCTGTCGCTATTTAGCGACCAATCGGTCAACTTTAGCGACGGATAGAGCGTTCGCTAATCCGTCGTTGTATACGTCGCTATTATTCTATCCGTCTCTAAATAGCGACGGATTATCTATCTGTCGCTATGTTTTGTTGACTATTGAATTTTTTTTTAAATAGTAATTTAACGACGGATAGATTATCCGTCGTTAAAAAAGTAATTAAAAAAAGAAAATTAAATAAATTAACGACGGATAGCTTAATCCGTCGTTATCTCATCGCTAGATAGCGACGGATTAAGCTATCCGTCGTTAAATAAGATAGAAAAATGGGCAGAAGCCCTTCTTCTTCCCCAAATCTTTCTGCTTCTCCTTTCTTCTCGTCTTTCGCCATGTTCGCCAATTACCCAACTCCGATCAAAACTCCGCCATTCCGGTCAATCTTGGACTCTTTTCGAAGCTCGTTCAACAAGGAACTCATGTGGCCCTTCAATTTCATCATTCTTCGGCTATTTTTCCCGTAATTGAAGGTATTAGTCTAAAACCCTTACTTTTTTAAATTTGGGATTTTTACTAATTTCGAGCAATTGTATGTTTTTAGACTCATCTACTAGCTAGTTTAGCTTATATTAAGTAGTGGGTTAAACTTGAGGTGGTGCAATTGATTGGTTTATTGTGAAATTGATTTGTTAGTATCACGTTATGATGTTTGTAAGTATGTATGGTATTTAATTGATGTTTGTAGTAGGGATTAGTGAGATTTGGTTGAGTTTTTGGAGACCATTTAGATTATTTAGTGATTTTGGTGGTTGTAGTATAATTGGCTCGTATTAACTTAAAAAGAATTATTGCTATTTTAATTTATAATTCGCAATTGTAATGGAAATTTGAAATTTATAAAAAAAAAACTTTAAACGTAAAATGCATGTAATACATGAAATTTGGAACGTATTATAATTAAGCCAGGAATTGGAATTGAGTTGAAATTCAATACGTAATGCGTATAGTTATAAATCTAATAAATTCAGACGTGTCAGGTTAATCATCCAATGAATCCCGATCGTTCATGGATGATGTACTGTCATACTGTTAATGGCAGTATTCAATCTAGTTTTGTGGAAGGGGTTGAAGCCTTCATCACATTTGCGATGACACAAACGGCTTGTGTAAGCAGGGGGTGATAAAGTGCCCTTGCAAATATTTGTGATTTACTGTGAGTCAAATGTATATATGTTTTACATGTAGTTGTATACTAACACATTTTTCCTGTATTTGTTGCATGTTTTTCCAGATGCCGCGACAAAGTAAATCCACCTATTGTCCTCCCCCATGCAATAGGTTGACTGCTGGTAGCCAGTCAGGGGTAGCCGAGCAGGAGGGTCAGAGCAGCAGGACTGCGGTTCCTGAGACCCCACCGAGTTCGAGCAGGGACTCGACATCGGTCTGGGGTAACTTACTAGATGACGGGTGTCCCTTCACTGAGATTGTGGACGGAGCTAAGTGGGATGGGAAGCTTGTGTTGTTCCCTAACGGTAGATCGAAGTAAGTATTATGCATTTGTATATAGAACATAACATAAAATAATTTATGTCACATCATTGTTGTACTATACTAATTAATATTCATTTCTTGTATCTTATACATTGATAACAGGTTATTATGGCCTCTAGAGGCTAGCAATAAACTCAAAGGAGATCATCGAGGCAAGAGGAGATGTCAAGGGCGAGAAGTGGTCGAAGATCTCGGACCGGCTGAAGCATGAGTATTTTAATGAGTTGCGGGTAAGTTTAAATCTGACATTCCTTTATTTGTTATTATAATCGTTGTTTCAATGTGAGTGGTATGTTAGCCACTGTATGTGAGTGGTATGTTAGCCACTATATATGAATGGTATGTTTAGTCGTTGAAGTTGGGTGATATGTTAGTCACCATTGAAAATGTTCTGTTGTGTTATCTTATTAAATTGATGTCTCGGTTAACGTTATGTAATTTGGATGTTGTGTGGAATTGAGAATGTAGAAAACATACTTCATTCCCAACCGATTGCTCCCCCAGATATGGCCTGTATTCGAGATGCTAGGGTTAGATTTGTATAAGCACATGGTTAACGAAATGAAAAGAAAGGGCGTTAGGCCAGCAAGGTGTGGACCGGAGGAGTGGGAGCTTTGGGGGAAGCACTGGCAGCTTCCTGCGACAATGATTCGGCTCGTAATGTAGAGAACCGGTTGACTGAGCCGTCTGATGGTACCGGGGTGGCCAGGCACCACTATGGGTCGCGATATGTTGCTACGGATTACCGTAAATCGGTAAGTGTACATCTAATTTGTCAGTTTATTCGTACATGTGTCTTGTGTTTTTATATTCTATACACTTAATTACTAGCTAAATGTTTGCATATATACGTTCTTCAGGTGTCGGCTGGGGAGGAGAAAAGCGCACTGGCGCTCTTTAAAAACGGTCAAGAAACGGAGATGGGTTGACAAGAAGTCCGAGGTCATGCGCTAATTTTGGTTAAAGTTCATATTTGTGTAGTACAAGTTATTTTGAAAAAACTGTAACTCATGATATATATGCACTTTACGATTTTAGGCTGTGGTGGAGAGGCAGCTCGCCGATGCGGGTGAGGAACTGACAATTGAACAACAAAACAACCTCTTCTTAGCCGTCAACCCAATGGACAACAAAGGCCGAGTATATGGACTGGGGAGTTTCGGTCCTGTGGTGACTACTCCTAGCTACTCAACATCCCAACAATCTAGAAATTAGCTTTTCACACAGGAGCAGGTCTCGGAGTTGGTGCAGTCACAGGTTGCAGCACAGGTGGAGGAACATGCATAGGCACAAGCACAGGCACATGCGGAGCTAGCTAGAGTTCAGGAGGAACACCGGTAGTAGCTGGAGCGGCTAGCTAGACAACAACAGGAGGATACCCAGCGTCTTCAGCAACAAATGCGTGCTTTCATGGCCACGTTCCATCACCAGCCACCCCCGTCTGGTAGTTAGATTTGAACTTATGTTTCTGACTTCTTACTTTAAACTATATGTACGGATATATTTCATTTCAGTACGGATAATTTGTATTTTGTGGAATGATTTATGTTTAATTAAAATAATTTCATTATTCTGGATTTACTATCGGACATTTTATCAAATCCAGGCATCAAAATTAAAAAAAAAAAATTAAAAATCTGGAAATTTAGCGGCGGATAACTAATACTCCCTCCATTCCACCAATTTCTTTCCATTTTGTTTTTGCACAAATTTTAAGAAATTTGAGTAAAAAATAGGTTTATATAGATGAAGTAGTAAGTGTATAGTAAAAAGTAAGAAAGAGAATTGAAAAAGTATGAAAGAGAGAGATTAAAATATTAATAATGGAGATAGTGGGTTTTCATAAAAGGAAATGAAAAGTTTTTAATGGAACGCCCAAAATGAAAAAATGGAAAGAAATCTATGGAACGGAGGAGTATGTCGCTAAATAGTGACGGAAAAACATAATCCGTCACAAAATCCGTTACTATTTAGCGACGGATAATCCGTCGCTAAATTTCCAGTTAATTTAAAATTTAAAAAAAAGAAAAAAAAGACCTATCCGTCGTCAATTCCGTCTCTATTTAGCGCTAAATAGAGCAGCTTTTGATATTTAAAAAAAAGAAAAAACCGTTTTTTTAGAATATCCGTCTCTAAAAAGTCAACATTATATCCGTCGCTAAATCCGTCGTTATTTAGCGACGGATACTCTATTCGTTGTTAGGAGCATTGTGACGAAGAAAGAGACGAAGGAATTTTTATCCGTTGCCATATCCGTCGCTAAACCCTTAGTGACGGATCGCTCCATGTTTAAACACCTGTTTTTTTGTAGTGAAGTGGGATAAAATAATGTTAGTAGGTTTACTTTTGAGTATATATTTAATGTTTTAGTTGGGTGAGTGGTTGCCAAAAAAGGAAATGAGAAGTTTTGATTGAGACACCTAAAATTGTAAAATGGGAAGCTATTTCAGAAACCGAGTAAGTACAAGTCAAGATTTTCCTAAACAAAAAGTAATATTATATCTCCTCCATTCCAAATGCATGACACACTCTTGTTTTTTTTATGGTAGTTTTGATATGATTTTACTATTATTCTGGGGATCAAAGTCATATAAGATACTCCCTCTTAGAAGAAAGGAGAAAGGCACACACAAAACTAAATACCTAAATGTTCTGCTTAAGACTTGATTTATGTATACACCATACTCAATTTACACAAACTCTTATTATAGACGGTCTTCAGATAACTTATCTAGAGATGGCATATGTTATCAATAAAACCACCCATGTTATTAATCAAAACGTCTATGTTATTAACGAAATAAGTTTGTTTTGTTGTAATATGAAAAAACACCAATGTTGAGAACATATGTGTTTTCGAAGCTCCAACGAATTGCAACCATGGAAAATACTCGCTATATGTTGCTTGGCAACAAGGCCGGACTAGAGATTTATGGGCCCCTATACAGAAATTTCAATCGGGGCCCGTAAAAATAATTTAAAAAAATTAATAATAATAATAGAAAAAATTTCAAAATAAATAAAATAAAAAAATTTACACCATCATGAATTAAACACAAAAACTTTCATAAGCTATATATGACATTTACCACTTGGAGACAAAGATTTTAATGCTTAGTCATTGCATGGACACGGATATATACATAGAGTTTCAAATTTAAAATTGAGGTCTCTCAAAATAGGGAGCAATGGATGAAATTTCACGCATGCTTCGGTAGACACCTTGACAAACTTCAACCTATCACTCTCTTTCCTAGACATAAGAGACAATAAGGCATTGAGTAATTTTCCTGAGATACGGCTAGAGACGGATCTATATTGTTAAAAAAATCATCGATATTACTAATCAAAACACCTATGTTCTCAACATTGGTGTTTTTTCATATTACAACAATATATATTTCGTTAACAACATAGACGTTTTGATTAATAAAATGGATGATTTTATTGATAAGTGATAACATAAGCCGTCTCTAGATAATTTATCTAAAAACCGTCTCTCATGAGACTTTGTGTAAGTCGTTATGCATGAATAAAAAAAATGCAGAAAGAGAGGCGGGAGACGTTAAAACCTTAAGTAGTGATGTCTTATTAGTAAAAAAAATACCCCATTATTAAAAGTAGCATATAACCAACAACTCAGGGCGTGGAGAAGCGCGTGGGGAATTGGTTCTGTATACAACTCTAGGTCTTTGTAAATTTCCAGAACTCTGTCTCCCTAATTTCTCTCTGTCTCTATCCCTATCTCTTTCAGTTCTACGTCTGCTATTCAAATCCCTCCTTCGATGCTACATCTCAGACGCTAATCGATTCTCTCCTGACCTGAACAGTCGATTGTCATCCCCTTTGCTCCTCATGTGTCTGTGTAACAATTCCGAAAATTTTCTCCTCATTAAATTAGTTTTGATAATTTATAGCTGAATCAATTTATCTGATGTCATATTCATAGTACTTATTGAGTGATTCATATTTTGCATTTCACTTGGGGTTGTTAATAAGGCTTTTTTGGTCTGTAGTGGTTCAACTTGGTGAACTGGCTAACGCAATCCAATCCGGAATGACTGTGTGGGTTGGGGATATACGGTGGGCTAACGCGATCCAAATGATATGATGTGCCGCAAGTCGGAATTCGGAGCAGTCTTATCAAAGATCGATCTCTGGGCTAGATGAAATTGAGCAGCTCAGGTAATCTATAACCTCAATCTTACTCGTATTTACAATTTTGTTGCCTGATTCTGGATCGGTATTTACGGGTTTACTACCTTTCAATTGGTTCAATTCGATGTGATGGGTTTATTTGTACCTTTTACGGGATTTTGCCTAATTCGTGGTAGTTTATAGTTTAATTTATTGATTTGAATATGCTGGAATCTACGTACGTTTTTTAATGAGTTTATATTGCTCTTTGTTCTTTGTCGAGGCGCTTCTCTGAAGTAGTGCAGGGGAATGTATATGGGGTCTATTTTATTTGCTGTCAGTTTTCTTCACCTAAGGACTTGCTTTCTGCAGGGAGAATGCAAATTGTGTGTATGGTGACGCTGCCAAAGACAGTAGGTAATGTCCTTCAATTTCTGTTTGAATGTCTCAACATCAGTGAAGCTATATTGAGTTTCTTCTTTTCATCATTTTGATGATTTTATACAATTTTGCTGGCAAAAAAACGTTAGGGCGTTCATGGTTTCTTTCTTTCTTTCTTTCGTGAAAGAAAGTTGTTAAATGGCTCTCAAGGTTGCATAACATAGAATGTGAAGTTTCATTGGTCTCATTGTAGTCCATGGAGTCATTGAGTCGATGCGTTCTCTTTTATGTTGAGTTATGCTTGTTCATATGGAGTTGTAGCAATATGTTTAATGGCTAAATAAATTAAATATAATATTAAGAGATAAAGCCTAAAGGATGTTGAGTTCTACCAGATTCACTCCGTGTGATTGTACCTCCTCACATAAGGTAGGATACTTGGATAGCGTAGGATGTGACGTGTGCCTGGCAATTCATAGTACTTGGTTTCGTATTTTTAGCAGCATATTAAAGTAACTGTGTCCCTGTTGTGAGCTGGTTACATATCCTTTTATTGTTTTGCTACTTCTATCTCAAGGTTTTTGTGAACATGCATTAACTCTTCTTCCAAAGGCCTACCGGATGTCCAGATCTGATTTTTTTTGTCTATTTTGGAATGAAGATGGCATGTGTGAGAGTTTGTTTTTGTTATGGATGTTTGGTTCTGATGGTGCATCATTTGCATTTCTTGGTTTAGGTATAATTTTGTTCTTGTGGTCATTCGTTGTTGTTGCTATAATATTGGATTTCCAATTCTGCAAGATTTCTATTCGATTGTAACAGACATGAAGGTTATCAGAAGAGTTAAAAAGGCAACTGAACCAGTCATGAAGATCCATAAGAGACCACTTGCATACTTGCATTTTACAAGTTAGAATGAACCAAGAGAAGCAAAGTTCAAAACATCATAAAAGAAGAAAATTTGGGCTCTCTTTTTAACAAATTAATTGTGTAGTTTGATCATGACTCAGAGGCATTAGTTTATAAACAAGCTGATGTGACAATGAAATGTGCGATATGACATACTTTTAGACCCTCGTTTTTTTGCCTTAGATGCAATATTTGTATCGTCTTATGGTCAATTACCAACTTTGCGTGTTTTCTGTAGTTCATGATCCCGTTTTTGAGGATTTGCACGATTTTTGGCACCAAAACGGCATAATTGTGCCAAATCGGACAAGGAGGCGAATACGCCGGATTGACCGTTGCACGGAGTTCGAGGAGTCAAAGCGACCAACCGATGCGAAGATAATTGAAGATGCAACTTTGTAGAAGACCACATTTTGAGGAAACGAAGTTACGAAGTCCGAAATTGAAGAATGAGAAAAGCAGTTCAAGTGAGGAATCAAGAAGATGCGGACCATGAAGGCCTTCATCGGTCCACAGCCGACCGCAGTGGAGAAGCTGTTTTGGTTCTGGGCTGATTCCTGGCCTCAGGCTAGAGCCTGCCTTCCTAAACATTCCTTATTGAACAATGGCGGTTTGAGCTCGAAATTTCACCTATAAATAAGACCTCAGGGGTCTCATAATTGTACACGGCTCACAAAGTAGCTCTCATGAGAGAGAACCAGTCATCGGGGAAGTGAAACCCCAACCCGATGGACGTCAGACACCTAGAAAGAGGAAACCCTAGAAGCAGCAGCACGAAGACATCAGAGACTAAGCTTCTTCTTCCTTTCTTCTTAGTTTTCGATTTCTGTTCTAAATTACTATGAGTAGCTAACTTTCTCTTGTAAAGGCGAACCGCCGTAACTCTGCTTTCGCTACTTCTTTACATACCGTGATATGTTAATGGAATAGTTATTTGACGTAAATCGTGGTTATACAACTCTATACATCATTCGTGGTGTGATGTTCTGCCGAGTGACATAGTAGTTTCATTGAACTGAGTAGGGGTACTCGTGCCGACTGCGCCTTGAGCACCATAATATTATGCTTTGTTGTCGTTAGAGGTAACTGTGTAGGATTTTAACTAGGAAGTTGGGAGTAGCATAGCAGAGGGAGGTTGGGGAACCTTTACGCCTTTCCATCATTAATTTACAAACAAAACAATTTAGGGTTTACTGCGATTTAGTTATTCTGTCTGAGATTAATCTGTTTACTTTTCTGCATTCAATCACAAACGTTATTTGCTTGTTTCTATGCTAAGTGTCCGTGAAGAACGACATCCCGAGTCAACTTTCCGCTATAAACTGTGGATTTGAGGACTTCCGACTAATAAATTTAATCTTTATTGTGTTTAGGGATTACAGGTTTTACAACGGAAAATGAAATCTCTGAGTGTACATCACAAGATTGATTTATTGGTAGAAAATATTGGTGAGTTATAAATTCTCAAGATTCGATCAGCATCTTTAAAAACTCTTCAAAAGCCATATGGTCAGATTGATTTATTTTCATCTCTTGTTGGTTTAGTCATTGTTTCTTCTTCATCTTGTATATGTATTTGTATAATGTCTTAACATAAGTTAGTTACCATTTATGCATATTAGATTGTAACAGACATGAAGGTTACTAGAAGAGTTAAAAAGGCAACTGAACCAGTCATGAAGCTCCATAAGAGACCACTTGCATACTTGCATTTACAAGTTAGAATAAACCAAGAGAAACAAAGTTCAAAGCATCATAGAAGAAGAAAATTTGGGCTCTCTGTTTAACAAATTAATTGTGTAGTTTGATCATGACTCAGAGGCATTAGTTTATAAACAAGCCATATGGTCATATTGATTTATTTTCATCTCTGGTTGATTTAGTCATTGTTAAGTGTAAATCACATCACATAGGAAAATGTATATATTTCTTTCCTGTAAACCCGGTCAAAGTACTATTAGGTGGCTCGAGACTCCAAAGTCTGAGCCAATGACCCAGGCCATTGGCCTCGTTGGTAGGCCCAGTGATTTTTCCCTTTTTTCCCTTTTTTAAATTTTTTTTCTTTTCTCTTTTGTTTAAATTGTTTGTTGCTTTTTTGCTGAATTTCTTCTGTTTAACTTCTCTCCTGTTTTTCTAAGTTTAACTAAATTATTTCTTTTATTTTGTTGCTTTGTTTTTTTAATTATTGAAACTAAAATTACAAGTAATATCTTGTTTTCAAATTTCATTATTACAAATATGATAATAATATCCGTAGCAATATAAAATGTAATTATACATATTTAAAATCACACTTGTAGAAAAGTAATGTAATTTTTATTTTCAAGTAATATATTTAAAAAATATTAGTGTGATTTTGTTATAATTAATTAACAACATTTAAAATCAATTCAAGAATAAAGTTTAAAAGGAAATGAGAAAAAAAAATGAAATGAATAATTAAGTTTGAAAGAAATGTTAAAAGAAAATAGATTCTGGGCCTCACTGTTGGAGTAGAGAATTGTGAAGAGTTGCAGTGAGTGGAATGCTGACGTGGCGGAGAGAGTGGGTTGCAACTGCTGGAGATGGCCTTACTCTCTGATAATCGCTCAAAATTTAATGTAAAGTCGTTTTCTCAAACAAAAACAACGAAAAGAGTGCAGTAACTTGCGTAGCGTGTTACACGGATTCTAGTAGAAAATATTGGTGAGTTATAAATTCTCAAGATTCGATCAGCATCTTTAAAAACTCTTCAAAAAAATGTTGGGGAATTAGACCGGGAGTTTTGAACCCGACGTGAATCGAACACGCAACCTTCTGATCTGGAGTCAGACGCGCTACCATTGCGCCACGGATCCCCTTGTAGTAATTCTGTATTCGTACTTAATTATTGCAAGTTATATGCATTACATGAATAGCTCGATTTATTGCATAAACTGCTTTTCAAGGTAATCGATAAATTTCACTACACTTTTCGAGGCTTTTTCTTGTCCAAAATTTCTATATATGTTCACGGTCACTACAAAATTTGAGGGGAACAGAATCAACTTTGCGACTAAATCTTATAGAGAAGCAAGATCACAGCAAAGGACTAATTACGAATAAGATCACCATATATTGAAAGAAATAGATTAGGAGGAACACTTCACAATTCATTTAAATTCACTTATTCATATTTCTTTTGTCCCACTATAAATGCATAGTTCGATTTTTTAAGATGGACTCTACTATAAATTACTTTTAAATTACACATTATGAAATTAATTTCAAAGTTATCATATAATAGCAAAATACTAAAACTTAAAAAGAGTCCTAGAGACTAGGAGAGTCCTTGAGAGTCTTGAACAATACACAAACATACACAATTATTCTTGACTTGGTTGCTAAAAAATTCTCGCGGGTCTTAATTCGCGGATCCTGATACCGGGTTTGGTTAACCCGGATTTTCTCGCAGGTTTATGGGTCTATAAATACCCCGTTTTCAGTTTTTTTTTTCCATTTTTCTCCATTTCCCCTCTTCCTGTTTGCCGTTACTGACGATTTGTTCCCGATTTTCGTTGAAACCCTAGCTTTTGCAGTTTTTGCTTTCGATTACAGGTATTTTGTCTCGTTTTTCGTTTCCTTTCTGATTTTCATCAGTTGTTGGTGTGTTTGTTGCGTTTTTAACGACCTTTTTTGATCTTTTAGTGCTTCAATGGAGGATTTGAACACAAATGTTGTTGGTAATGCGCGTGATTCTGGTGATGCTGCTGTTAAACCACACCAACCATTATCTCTACTGCTCTTCCGCCTTCAACTAGTGTTGGTTCAGCCAGATTAGCTCCAGCTTCAAGTTTGAGCACAATCGAATTTTTGATGGTTGTGTTGCAGGTATGTTGGTGTAGATCTGGATTTAATTCATTGGAGAATCATAGATTCACTTCGATTCATTCATTGAGCTTGCTTTTGATGGTGAAATCAGCCAAAATCAGAAGTGGAAGCAAATTAGTGTCATCTTCATCATCAGCAGTTCGAGAAATTGGACATCGATCGATCTGATCTCTTCATCGTTTCTCTCTGAAAACGATCAGTCCTGATCTGTTCATCGGATAATGGCGATTTCAGCCCTAATCGATCTTCTTCTCCGTCATTCAATCTAGTTTTTAAGGTTTTGGTGTTCGATTTACATCTCAACACTTCGATTCTCATCACTCTTCTCCGATTTGGTGTAGGTATATGTTTATCATTCGATCTATTTGTCTCTGATTTCGTCTTCGATTTGCATCTAAATAACTTCTGTTCTGGTTCAATTATACCAATTCAACTTGCAACTGATCGATTGATTTGTGTGTTACTTAGAATTAGGTTGACTATTGTGGTGTTTGTTTCATGATGTTGCGGTAGTAATAATTGTTGTACTTTCAACTATTTGATTTGAATCAAGTTGGGGAAGAAGCAACGCAACAAATATCGTATGTGATTTGAATCAAGCAAGGGAAGAAGCTAGCTGTTATTTTGATGAAGTTGTATGTTTCATGTAAATGTTGTATGTTTAGTTGTAAATAGATGATGTTGTGGTTCATGTATGTTAGACTTCATGTAGTATTGTTTTTAAATTGTCTATTGTTGTAGTGTAATAGTCTATTGTTATGGTAAAATTGTGTATGACAGTTGCCAAATAGTTGAAATGGCTGTGTGAATATGCTCATGAGTGTGTCCATTGGGTCCCATGCTAGTGTGAGGATTGTCCCTGACAAGCCAATGAGTTATGCAGTTTGGTTGTCTATTGTTGTAGTGTAATAGTATATTGTTATGGTAAAATTGTATATGACAGTTGCCAAATAGTTGAATGTCTGTGTGAATATGCTCATGAATGTGTCCATTGAGTCCCATGCTAGTGTAAGGATTGCGCCTGACAAGCAAATGAGTTATGCAACTTGGTTGTCTATTGTTGTAGTGTAATAGTCTATTGTTATGGTAAAATTGTGTATGATAGTTGCCAAATAGTTGAATGGCTGTGTGAATATGCCATGAGTGTCCATTGAGTCCCATGCTAGTGTGAGCATTGTCCCTGGCAAGCAGTGAGTTATGCAGCTTGGTTGTCTATTGTTGTAGTGTAATAGTTTATTGTTATGGTAAATTTGTGTATGACAGTTGCCAAATTTTTGATTTTTTTTTGCATATACTAGGTTTTCGTAAAAATGGTGGTCGAATGAAGAAAACGATTGATGATAAAGATGGAGACGTGGATGGAGGAGTCGACGAACAATTCAAGGGTGTTTTATTTGTTTGCAAAGATGATTGTAGTTTGAATATAGTGATTTTAAATTTTTTGTATTATTTTATATGTATGACATTTATTGATTGATGAATGAAATTGATTTCTATGTTTATTTATAAATATTGTGTTTCTTTGGAATAAATATGTTGTCATCAATAATTTTATGCTAAACATAGACAATTATATATCAAACATAGACAATTTGATCCAAAATTACCAATATGACTGGATGGACACGTGAAAGTAGCTGTGTATTGTAAGGAAAAAAATGCGGGTTGACCCGGTTCAACTGGGTCAACCCGCAAAAAAATGAGATTGTATAATTTTTTGTGTAAATTGCATATATTTGTCTATTAGGTAGGACTCTCAAGGACTCCAGGAGACTGACTCTAACAAAATACATGGCGCATGGGAGGACCAAATTTGGAGCTCAAATACTCATAAAACACCAGACTCCAGAGGATGCACGGACGAGCATATATAGGTTCAATTATAATTACTAATCCTAGTCAGGAATATTTTTAGGTGTAGAAAACGTCGCAAGATTTTGTGAACGATTTTGAATATTAAGCGTATGGATCTCGCACTCAGAACAAAATGTGATAGATAAGGAAATTGCACATGAATCAACACACACAATCAAGTTGAAAGTGATAAGAATCGAGCCAAACTGTTTGGCATGTTGGCCCATGCTGAAGTTCCTTAACCTCTCAAGTATGGATGAGTTCGAAAGGAACAAGAGAAGTCATGTAAGGTATCAACACACAAACACAATTTTGTTACTTCATAATATTGACGTGGAAAGTTAAAATTAATGGAATCAAATTATAATTTAAAGTAATTTGTGATAAAGCCGACAAAAGTTAATCAAAAGTCAAATATAACATTTATTTTTATACCGAGAAAGTACATATAACTTGTGTGTTTGATGTTGTTGTTTTTAGGCACTGAAATTACACTTACTCAAAAGTATAATCTTATCTTTATAAAAAAAACCGTTACATGAAAGTTGGGTTAGATGCAAAATATTACGGTTATTAATATTGTACGAAGCTCGTTGAGTTAACAAATTAATCGCAATTAAACCACTTGAGTTATATATAAAGTTGATATGAAATTCCTAATATGTTATATCTAACGATGACGCATAATGTAAATGCGCATGGTGTTTCAAATTCAAGCCGCACGCGAAATAATATAACAATCACATCCCATAAACACCATTAAACTTATAACAATTCTAAGCGCACAACACACGTTTACATTACTCACTGATAAAAATAATGACTAAGCATTTTTTGCCGACTTTATATAACTTTTAGAGTATTCAATGTTAGAAATACCAACTAGGGGTTTTGTGCCGATATTATATGATTTTAAAAGTCTTCACTTAATCTAACACAACTAGCATAGTCTAGACATAGTCATCACTTAACCTATAACAATTAGTATAGACTAGAACACAAACCTATTATTGGGTTCATTACATACAGGAACCTCTCAAAATTTATTACAACTACAGACCCTCTGCGTTACAACATATATTAACACATAACTCGCTGAGTTACATCATTATATTAACACAGGACTCTCTTAGTTACAATACTGTATTAACTCATATCGGGTCTTTTTTTTTAATACTTAGTGTCAAAGGGTTTTTGGTTAGAATTGAATTCCAACCAATTGAGATAGACATTCAGTCGGAGTTATCTTTTATTATGGGTCCGCCCGATTCCACCTCAAGTATTCAGGTAGTATGGTAAATGGTAGTAATAATGAAAAGGCAAGATGTAGCAAAACGACAGAGAGCAAAATGACGTTACTTGCTTGCAAACAAGCCCATACGTATTGACGTTACCATTCCTCTCAACCGTAATCCGTTGCTCCAGATATATTATATTATTACAGTATTGTACAACTATTAAAATTGTGCAATTGAGTACTTAATTTAAGTTAAATTGGACTCATTTGTAATAATATGTAAATTAGACTTTAGTTACAAAAAATAATCTATTTAATTCAATTAAGTTACATGCCCTAATGCAACCCTAACAAATCAATTCATCATTAAAAAAAAACTTCTCCAATTAAATTTTAAGCCATAATTCAACCTCAACCAAATCAATTCATCGTAAAAAAAACAAGGATAACAATATTTCTTCTTCATCTTCTCAAATTGAATTAAAATAGATCAATTCACACTAAACTAAACCCTAATTCAACTCGAAAAAAAGTACAATCCGTTAAGTGTTGTCACGCTTTTAGTACCAACATAATTGCTCAGCTAATCCACACGCCCCCAAATTATATAAGTACCTCGTCTTTATAAATAAATTCATATCCATTCCCTTTTTTTCACAATCAAGTCAATCCACTCCAAAAATTGTTCTTTTTCTGAATTTATACATACATACAGTGGCAATGGATTGCAAGTACTTAATTGTAAGCCCTGAAAATGGAGGGGTATTGGACTTGTTAAGGTTCATGGTGCTTAACAACCAAGATTGTGGTGCAAAGTTTCTTCAAATTAGTTCACGCCAGGACCAGGACATGATCACCAGTCTTGATCAGGTGACACAGGATCACAGGTGGGTCATCGTCGTCTCCATCATTGTTCGAAAAATTATCAAGGTTCTCGGTAAGCCCATGGAATTCTTTGGCTATGGCGTCGAGTTCTTTCTCAATCTTTTATCGCTCAATGGAGATACTTTTATCCGCTTGCTTCTCAGGTTTCTCCAAGGTATGTATAAGTCAAGATTTTACTAAGTATATGTATGACACGGTCGCACCTTATTTATACTGATGTGATGTGATTTTACTAAACAATTAATACTTGGTGTCTAAAAATAGTAGTGTTAAAGGAGTCGAGTTGAGTGGACAACTCATAGCGGTGGTGTCTGTCGTATTCTTGATGCATAATTGCGATTGTTCTGTAAACAGGAAACGTGATCATGCCAGAAAGAGGTTCTGAGACGTTCATTAGTGCAATTGGACATTTAGATGAGCGTATGGACCTTTTCAAAATACAATCCACAGATATTTCTCAACGGATGGGCGAACGGTCTCTTATGGACTTGTGTATGTTAGCTTCAAAATTATCCTACGAGAATGCTAAGGTTGTTAAAAATGTGGTTGAATGCCATTGGAAGGTTAGATTCTTTCTGTTCTTGTCCTAAATGTCACATTTAAAACAAGCCTGTTTTTTCCTGTAAGAAATGACTCATAGATAAAGATCTTTCTTAATCTTGAACCAGATGTGTTTTGTGGACTTCTACAATTGCTGGAATGGTGAGACCATTGCCTTCAACTTTCATGACTGTGAATCTGTAGTTAATTTTTACTTGACCTTTGTGTAAGCAAAAATGTTATTTTTCTTCAGGGTATCAGAAGGAGATGTCGACGCAAGTTTTCATACTCTGTGATAAGCCTAAGAATGCAAATTTGATACTGATCAGCTTTAGAGGCACTGAGCCATTTGATGCTGATGACTGGATCACTGATTTTGATTATTCTTGGTATGAAATTCCTGAACTGGGTAAAATACACATGGGGTTCCTTGAGGCATTGGGTTTGGGAAACAGAGTTAACACCTCTACTTTCAAACAACACCTTCAAGCAGTAAGCCTGCAGAAACATGCCAATTCAAATGGTAAATTCTTCTCCACGAATAAAAAAATTCACTAGAATTTTATTTTTTTTACTTTTACATGGTTCATGGGTGCATTTCTTATGCTTAGTTTTTAGCACAATCTAGGTGAAAGTTGTTTAACTATGTCTAGACAAATTATCTGATAAACTAGTTCGTAGTGAATAAGCTGTTTAATTGAAATTGAGATTTGATGATTTAAAATGTCTTTCTTAATCAGGCACTGAGAAAGAAGCGGCTCCAGTGCCTGCATACTATGCCGTCAGAGAAAAACTGATAGAGTTACTTAAAAAGCACGAGAATGCTAAATTTGTGGTGACAGGCCACAGTTTAGGAGGAGCGTTAGCAATAATGTTCCCAACTGTGCTTGTTCTGCACGGGGAGGAGGAGTTGATGGGGCGTCTGCTAGGCGTATACACATTTGGACAACCGCGGATTGGTGATAGGCAGTTGGGCAAGTTTATGGAATCTCATCTTGAATCCAAGTACTTCAGGGTGGTATACTGCAATGATCTGGTTCCAAGGTTGCCTTATGACAACAAAACATTCTTGTACAAGCATTTTGGCATATGTCAATACTACAACAGCTTGTATTTTGAGCAGGTCCGTTACTTATTTGCTCCTTTAAACTTTTCTTACCTTTATTAACTGCTCATTTTACCGTTGAAACGTCATACTATCGCTTGCAAATAAAGTTTTGAACTCAACATATGGGTCGAATAATCTTCCCCCTTAACAAGTTGAGAGTTCTCACCTGAAAAAAAATAGAAGCAATTTTCATAAATATAAGTGTATAAAAATATTTTACAAAATGATTTGTTTTGAGACATATTATATGATACATTTGGGCTTTGTTGATCTTCTTTCTTCCTTTTGTTTTCCAGAATGTTGAGGAAGAACCGAATAGGAATTACTTTGGATTCCGATACTTTATCCCTGAATATGTAAACGCTGGATGGGAATTGTTGAGGAGTTTTTTGGTTGGCTACATATACGGGCCGGGCTACAAGGAGTCCTGGGAATCTTTTATGCTCCGGGTCATTGGCCTCGCAATTCCAGGTCTAGCTGCACATAGCCCTGTTGATTATGTCAACTCTATCCGTCTCGGAACTAAGTTAGATTGAGAAATTGTGAGATGCTAGAAGGATAATCAGTGTGCCACCCACCCTAGCATCTGGCAAACTGAGATTAAGATATGATCTATCTATTTGTTTACACCCCAAATCGATGACCATGTGGCACAGTTCATGAGCAAAATAATGAGTTTTAATACCTCTTAGTTACATGTATTCATTAGTTTGATCATGAAATAATATTTGCAGAATTATTTTAAATCATAAGTTTTTTATACAAGAATGCAGAAGCAATTGGAAGAAACATAATTCTACACTTAGTATTGGATAAAACTTATAGAATCCACTATCAAAGAACAGAACGAATAGCCTTCAACTTTCTCATAAAACAAGAAAACATAATTAATCTGAAAACCCTAACCAATAACAAAACAGTCTTAGGAATTACTGTGCAATAAACCAAATAATGTAAAATAGCAATGAACCCGAAGGACCTGCTAGTTCTCTGTTGCACAAGGGTCCTACAGTGAATGGTGAGGGGGTGCTACCATGCCAAACCAACAATTCATGCGACATGGGGCTTTATGCAAATTTTTCATATAATTAATACACTTCGACACGTTTTTCATATAATAGGAAACTTTTGAGAGAAACGTTCTCTCCTATAGTATTGTCATCTTTGGGTTTTATAGGGAGGAGAGTTTAGTGATGTTCGGAAGATGATGGTGTTGATGAAGAAGTACAATGTTAGGAACGAGACTAGTATTTATAATGTTAGGATGCAGAGTTTGTGCAAGCTTAACATGGCAGATGAGGCCAAGGCTTTGTTTGATGAGATTTTGTATGCCTCTGATGGGAAGGGAAATATGATGTGGCTAAGAATCTGTATAAGGAGATGTTGAAACGTAAACTGCGACCGGAGGCTTCTTGTTATTTCACATTGGTGCAATTCTTGTGCAAAGGAATGAATTGCGAGTCTGCTCTAAGCATCTGCAAGGAGTTTATTGAGAAGTGTTGGGTTCCTAATTATTTTGAGTCAATGAAGAGTCTTGTTGATGGGTTGGTGAGCATTGAGAAAATTGACGAGGCCAGGGAAATCGTTGGGCATTGTGAAGGAGAAGTTCACCAGGAATGCTGATAGGTGGAGTGAGATTGAGGAAAGATTACCCAAGTAGTGAGCACCAGTTTGTTAATTTTTCTCTTTTATTTTTATTAGAACAGAACTTCTTTTACGTCCTAGTTTGATGCATCGATTATGTGTAATCAACATTTTCGTGGAATTTGATACTGTTGCACAATAAGCTACTCTCATTTTCTGATATCTTGATCAAATGCTGATCGTGATTCTTTGTTTCTGTAATGGTTACTTGTCAAAGGTGGATTATGTTACTGTTTCATGTCTTTATCGGAGTATGATTATTGGATTCTTGAAGTATTTATAGTTGGGAAATTTTGGCAATTGGTACCTGTGAAATTGTTAGGAATCAATTTTTCTACCTTAAGAAAGACCACACATAATTCATAGTACATCGGTTTTCCCTTATGTTTCAAGGAGAAAAACCAGGCTTTGTACTTGCTACTCCTAATTATATAACCTGTAAACTGTAACTATAGAAAAATAGATCACTAGACTATGTTGATAAATGTATCACTTTGCATAGCAGCCTTGTCATGTATTCTTCTAAAAACACACATCCTATTCTATACTTCAATCGGTACCATGCTTCTTGTAACATCAAATCTAGCAGTTATTCTAAAGCACTATGCATAGCGGATGATTTGAACACATATCTTTCATTTTCAGAATCCCTGCTCAGTGGTTAAAAATGTTGCAAGCCGGTCTCATGAGGTTGTTTCTCCATACAAACAAGATGTTAGACGCGATAACAAACATGTCGCCTGGACTACACCGTGGGCAGGGGCGGCCCCACATAGGCGCAAGGGGCCTCAATCGCAGCCCCTCGATTTTGGACATGAAATGTCTATTATACCCCTTTTAACAATTTAAAGATATAGAGATACAATTTAACATGAGTCAATATGCATAAAACTGTTGTAGTTTGCCTGACCATTGGTCTTGCACAAAGGTTTGCCTTGTCAATTGATTGTGGGTTCGATATCCAACATTGTCATATTTTCATCATTTTATGTCTCTTTGTTTTTTCTGTTCTATGTACATGCATTTACTTAATTTTAATCATTTAAATCTTAACAAAATTATTTGGTATCTAATTCCTTCATTTTATGAACATATAATTTTGTTTCCTTTTCTAACATGGATTTCTTTTACCATCAACTAATTATTAGTTATCATGTTCGTTTTCCTTTTTGCATAAATAATATTTAATAATTATGTTAGTTTTTAAAGTGGATGTGAATATGTGGTGCACTCTTTTAGTTATAGAGAATAATATTCCATGTACTGGTGTATTCTCGCTCCAGCTTCATATACCCTATTCGCATTATTTTTCAAAAAGATAGATAAAAAGTAGTAGTAATAAATTTCAAAAAACTTTGGTGATTATTAGATTTTGTTGTGAATAATGAATAAGTAATGAATATTTATATTAGTTGGATGGAATACATTTAAGTTATCCCTTATAAGTATTATTGATGAACAAATGATATATGGACTTAAAATAGAAATTTTGTTAAGCCTAGATTAGAAAATTATAGTCTAAAACTTGTTCTTTACCATGTAATTTTGAAAATGTAATTCTCATTAATAATGAAAATTTTAATTAAATTTATTTAAAATAATTCGCTACCACTGACATATATTTCTACATTCGTCCCTGACCGTGGGAAGGTTTAAGTTCAAACGACAATTTGGGTGGTTTAATTTGTACAAGCGGCTCACCCGATCGTTTTATTGCCAGATTTAGTAAACCATGTCTACTTTTGAGTACTCATACTAAGATATCAATTCAAAAGGCGTCTGTGTATGCACGAGTAGTGATATCAATTACTAGGGGCAGGGAAGGTTGTAAACGAATCAATATGTTCGGTGAGCAATTCGTGAAAAGCTCGGTCAAAGCTAATCCGTCACCGCGAGCTTAATCATGAGCAAAATCAACTCAGTTTTAAGCAACTTGTTGATACGAGCATGAATCCGATAAAGTCCAAGATCGACTCGAATCGCTCGTTCACACCCTAATTATATTGCAAGTCTCTTCCAAGATGTAAATTATGAGTGAGATATACCGTATTTATGAAAGGGACTAAGGAGATCGACAAACACAACTTGTTGACACGAGCATAAATCCGATAAAGTTCAAGATCGACTCGAATTGCTCGTTCACACCCTAATTATATTGCAAGTATCTTCCAAGATGTAAATTATGAGTGAGATATACCGTATTTATGAAAGGGACTAAGGAGATCGATAAACATTACCGTGGTTTGCACCTGAGGACTCTAGTGGAAGGGACTAAGGAGATCGACAAACATTACCGTGGTTTGCACCTGAGGACTCTAGTGGAAGGGACTAAGGAGATCGACAAACATTACCGTGGTTTGCACCTGAGGACTCTAGTGGAAGGAATATGCTCTCTTCTTCCCAGCTTCATTTCTAAAATCCTGAATCTGCAAAACCTAAATCTCTCTGCAATCACCACCACCGATCATCAATGGCGTTACGCAGCAAGCTCCGATCTCTGACTTCCTTCCACCGCCCTCGCTTATTATCCACCTCAATCCTCAATCCGGACTCAGAAACTCAACTCTCCAGCAAACAGAAAACTCGAGCCGCACTCCATCTTCTCAAATTCGAGAAAAACCCAGAACGAGTCCTCGAGATTTGTCGCGCCGCTTCCCTAACCCCCGAAGTGCACATCGATTGTAGGGCCTACTCTGAGGCCATTTCCAGGTTCAAGGAGTCCGATCACTACCAGGGCATTACGGCTTTGTTAAACGAAGCCCTGGCACGACCTCATGCCTGGAACCACCGTGTCGTTTCGAATGTAATCGGTCTCTATGGCCATGCTGGTCTTCTCAATCATGCACTCAACCTGTTTGATAATCTGCCTCACTTGGGTTTGGAAAGGACTACTAGGGTGCTTAATGCTTTGTTGTTTGCTTGCCACTTGGCCAAGGATTACACCGAGATGAAGAGGATTTTCGCTGATTTTCCGAGGAAGTATCGATTGGTGCCCGATTTGGATACGTATAATACAGTGTTGAAGGGCTTTTGTGAGTCGGGGAGTGTGAATTCGTCGATACAGATACTGGCGGAGATGGAGAGGAATAGGGTGAAGCCGAATAAGAGCACTTTTAGTATTGTCATCTCCGGGTTTTATAGGGAGGGGAAGCCTAGTGTTGTGGCGAAGATTATGGGGTCGATGAACAAGTTTGGTGTGAAGATTGGTAGTTATAATGTTAGGATGCAGAGTTTATGCAAGCTGAACAGGGCAGATGAGGCCATGGCTCTGTTCAATGGGATGTTATCTGAGGGGAAGAAGCCTAACAGCACTGCGTACACGATTTTGATTCGTGGGTTCTGCTTTGAAGGGAAGTATGATGTGGCTAAGAATCTGTATAAGGAGATGTTGATGCGTAAACTGCAGCCAGGGGCTTCTTGTTATTTCATATTGGTGTATTTCTTGTGCATAGGCAAGGATTTCGAGTCTGCCCTAAGCATCTGCAAGCAGTGCACTGAGAAGGGTTGGGTTCCTTGTGTTACTTCAGTCAAAAGGCTTGTTGATGGGTTGGTGAGCATTGAGAAAGTTGACCAGGCTAGGGAAATCATTGGCATTGTGAGGGAGAAGTTCACCAGGAATCTTGATAGGTGGACTGAGATTGAGGAAGGATTACCCAAGTAATTGAGTGATATGCATAAAAACTTCGTATTAGAACTGACTCCCAGGAGTTCTTTTTCTTTGTTATATCTTGTTGGAACTTGGAGTATTTGGTATGGCTGGAAAAAACTCCTCCATGACCAATGCAGGTTCTTACCTATGGAAACGTTGCAATATGTAGTGCAATATTCCAATTTCTACAGGTCCGATATCTTCCAGCCGGTGGTTCTACAACCAAGCAACAATAAACAGTTCTGGGGCCTTGGACTTTAATCCAACTGGAGGAACTGGAGGTTGGATTAAAGTGATCTTTGATGCCGCTGTACCATCTGGAGGAACCGGAGGTATAGCAGCAGTAGTCAGGGACCATACAGGTTTTGTACTTACTGAGAAGAAACTCGGTATTGACTTGGATGTTGAGACTGCCGAACTGTTAGCGGCAAGGCTGGCAAATTCTTTGGCCAAGAAAATGGATCTCCATCAAATCATTTTAAAGGGATTGCTTACAAGTAATTAAACACTTGAAGGGTCCAAACTCCAAAGAATGAACTCTCTCCCAGTGGTGCCATACATAGACCTTGAGCAAATCTTCTCATACTTTCATGGGTCTGAGACTTGTTCACAATCATGTCTTAATACTGCCTTACCTTTTGACTATTGTGAAGTCACGTAGGCTGCTGTTCACCGGGATTATTGAATGCTGTATCTTTCCAAAATTTTGTAATGAGCTTTGCTCTCCTCTTTGGGTTATACTATTAGAAACCTTTTACATCTAAAAAGAAAAACAACAAAACTAGGGTTCTTCCATACAAGGAAAGATTGAGAAGGAACCGAGGCCGATAATATTGATCAATTGAGGGGATTTTGTAATCATTTTCGTACATACAGTACTCCTAGGCAATTTAGACTTACTTTGTCATGTAGAAAAAAATCACAATTTTTACTCATTCAATGAATATGGAGAATATTAATGGGTTTCCTCTGAGATCTACGATAACATACTCCCTCCGTCCCTTAGAAACTGTGTTTAATGTTCATGCACGTAAATTAAAAAGAATAATATTATAACATTGTATAGTACATGTGGGGTTTACTTTATAACTTTATTAGTAGTTGGTTTGATTGTTTAAGTTATTTTTTGACATTTTTAGTAGTGGAAGATATAAAATTATATAATTGTTACTAAAAGGACAAAGAAATGAAAGTAGACAACTCTACCGGGACGTCCAAAATGGCAAAATTGGACAACTTCTATGGGACGGTGGGAATACTTGTTTGCAAATGGATCCTAGCTTGCAGTCCTTGTGCAGAATGTTTTAAGAAAACCTGAAATGGGACACAGTATGGGGCTTCATTGGGGGTCCTCACCCAAACAGAAATTCGTACATGAAATTTTTTATGACCGTATGTAGAATAACTCATCTTGGTTGTCGAATAGTGTTGATTAAAATATAACCTGGAGATGGCATTAAAATTGATCCATTATTGTATGTGGTGCAAAGAGTTGCTACAAAGAACACTAGAATGGAGATTTATCTCCTTGGGTCACTTCCACTCAGGGACAAACGTACATAAAAATTGTGTATATTAAACTATGTCAAGAGGTGAAACGAGCTGCTCTTTTGTTTGTGTAAACAAGCATTGCAGAACTTTTTCAGGCTGTTAAAGCAACTGTGGTAGGCGAAACCAACCTATATTCAGTTTCTGAACCTAGGCAGCTTCATCGATATGGCTTTACTTTTCAAGTGTTGCGCTCCATATGCTGCTGTTGAAGCAACTGTGGTAGACGCCACCAACCAACTGCAACCAGACAATTTGCAAGTGATCAATTATCAAACCAACAGATGGTCATGCAAGTCTGACCTTTAGATTGAAGAAGCCTACATACCTCAGATAGGTGATATATAGCTCAGTTTCTTCATTACCAAATCCAGGTTGAAGCAGCGCTGCAGCAACTAGGGCCAACTGGAAAACAGTATTGGCCTATATAACCAATTAAATTTCTATACATTAGTCTTGAACATTAATGTAAATCCTGGCAGGCAGTTAGCAACCTATAAGTGATCAGATGCTGGACATAATACAACAGTGCAGTGAACTTTTAGCAGCTTAAAAGAGCAATTTTTAACAAGCGTCTTACCACGGTATATCATAGGAACAGTATTGTGCTAACTACATTACATGAGGTGCAATTTTAAAAAAGAAAATGCAAAAGAAAAAAAAATTAAAAACCTCATCTCAATTCAGTCTATAAATTGTAACTTGTAAGATCTATATCAATTTTTTTTTTTTTTTGAGATACTATATTACAATATCACGACAAGTTTAATCAGCAGTAATGCCAAAGCTCTTCAAAGGTTAGGGGTGTCTCAGCTAACCAATTAGGCTACAAACGCTTTGACGATCTATATCATAGTCATTGCTTTAATAAATGTTCAGGATCTTCTTAATTATGTTCCCTTACTAGTGTTGGAAATGAAATTATAGATGATGAGCATCACTAAATTGGTCTTTTATCTGCAGTTAAGGTGAGGACTCAATGAAAATGTCCAAAAGTGGAAGTGATTTGAAGTTTTGAACAAAAGTGAAAGATCCCTTGACCAAATATAGGATTCAGATACACATGTCACGATCTAAACGGTGGTACAGGAGATGGTACACGACTCCCACCAATTACATTTATTAACAATATTTCCATATAAGAGACGTTTACATACTAGATGAACATAAAATTGACATAGCAATGTGAGTCATGAATAAGTAAAAAAAAAAAAAAATTATCGTGTTAAAACGAGCTCTGAGCTCTCAAAGCACAAGACTTAAGAGTGAGCTCTAAGTGTAAAATTTAGGGGAATACACAAGCTTTATCTGATGTAGAAACATACAGCTTGGCCCACTCATACGGAAATAACACTAAAGGCTCCCTTCATATGATTGATTAAATGTATAAGATTCAATTCTCAAAATAATACAAAACTCTACTTCCTAATATGACTACAACCAAATGAAGTTTGATGTACCTTGCTTATCAAGAGAGGCTCAATCTTCTTCGCACGAACATCATCAAGGTTGAAGAAATCGCGTGAACTGTTCCACTAGTAGAGATATAGAATTTAGCATTGATAACTAAGGCGAGAACAATAATTAGTCAAATGAAAGAGCAGTAGAAGTTGAGAGATCAAACCTTCCAATTTAAATCGCTTGCTCTTTTATAAACCGCACCACCAACAAGAGCTATGTCACGTGCCAAAACAAGTCCAACCAGTCCAGCTTCAAGCAAGATTAGAGTTTATTATAATAGACTTGATGAAAGAAACAATTCATTTCATCAGCAAATCCATTCTTTCAGTTTACAATGAAGGCGATCCAAGTCAAGTACAGTCCAGGAGAAGCAAGACCAATGATTCATTACAATCCAAGTATTGTGAATCAAAACATATCTGACTGACTGAACTGGCCCCTTCATTCATTTGATTATATCTTGGCTTATTGCTTATAAATACGAACAAATAGACTGTTTGGTGCCCCATTCATTGTACTATATCGCTTTCCACATCTTCCATAAAAAGAGGTACCAGCTAAAACATGTTTGAGCAGCATCCCACCTCCCACACTATGTATGTGCATAACACACACATATACATAAAGATTAGTATTTCTTTTTAGATTTAAGAGATGGCTGCTGATCCAGGAATTCAACTAATTTATCAGATTGTAGTAATAACAAAACAGACGATGAAAGAACACAAGGCTGAAATAAATATTTACTCACGATGCAGAAGACCCTTCTCCACCATTGCCAGAGCAACACATCCAATTAAAACCTATGCATATCATGATATACATGCAGACGTAAGTCTCCCAACACATAAATATAGTACAACGATATAATATGACAGGTGGTTATTTAACGGGTTTAGAGCTTACCTTGTCTGCAAGAGGATCAAGGTAGGAGCCAACAACAGAATTAATTTTCATCCTCCTAGCCACATAACCATCTAGCTGAGCATTTAAAAGAGTTATTGCAAAAAATATTTTCTTTATATTACAGAAACAGAAATGAAGCAAGGATTATATCATACCCAATCACTTGCTCCAGATACTGCAAGTGCTAGAAATGCAGAGGAATACATATCATGTACAATCATCCTGCCAAACAGCATTTAATCACAACGTGAAATCATTCCTAGATTTACAATGACAAATCAGCTGACAAGGACTTCCTAAACAGTAAACACAAGGTGGGGGGAGTGAAATGCAAGAAAATATCGAAATGCAGAATTGTGCGATGAGAACTCTATGGTTACAACAAGAAAGTCACGGGGTACTAGCATAAACATGGATATCTCTCAATTTAAAGGATCCTAGATGTAAAAAAACTCAATTCCTATAAACATTGCTTTTATAAGATATTATGTGGCTTGTCAACCGTGTATACACGAATTATTCTATATCCAGCTTATAGACTTCAAAAAGATTCGAGACTGTATCAACAAGAAAGCACAAGGATCAAATTTAATGACCTCCCGCTGCATGTAGAAAATCAATTTGAGGAAGACTATCTATGAATGTCAGAATTTGGAGATAATTCTAACCGCCAGTGCAAACTAAAACTATTATGGACAAACCGGTTCACACTTTAATAGTTGTAAATAAGCGCTAACTGCCAATAATTCGCTGTGAAGCCAACTAAACCAACATATTATTTCGAGAAATTCTAAGCACCATCCATCAGCATCTTGTAATGAGGCTCTATGATAAAATACAATTTTAGACAGCAAGAGGATATTCATTCAAATACTAGTAGATGGCAATCCTATAAAATGGATCCGATGAGATTAAATACAGGCATATTACTATCATTCTATCAGGTCACCATGTGAGCAATAACTATGACAGCGAAAATTACACAAGTTAAGAAGACGCACCATCCAATAACCGGTCCAGAAAGCATCCGAGCGAAGGAAATCAAATTGGGAGCATTGAAGTAGGTGTGAGTGATTCCATCTTGTCTCTGAGCAACGGTGATCTCAGGTCCATCTATCAATTTGTGAAGAGTCCTCTGTTTGAGGAGCTTGGGAGCATGGTATTTGGGACGGTGGATGAAATTGAGCTTAAGGAAGTTCAAAACAGCGTCGGATTGAAGGAGGAGAGGCGTGGCGGACTGCGAGAGCTTCCATGGAGAGTTGGAAAGGAAGAGTGGACCTCCCAAGGGAAGGAAAAACCGAGACGATGATCGGAAGAGGAAATGGCCGCCCAAATTGGTGCGGTAGCTGTATTGGAGAAATGGACAAGGAATTGGTGAAGTAGAAGCGAGAGAGAGGGTTAGGAATGTTCGGGAACTGTTCGTGATGGATTTGGGAATTAGGGTTGTCACTGATTTGAAGATCGCCATTAACGTTGAAGCATTTTCAGGGTTTTAATTTCGAAATTGCAGTTTTGCTTTGGGTTTTTCAGAGTGGAAGGCACGTGGCAGAATGTGAAACGTGGCTTCAGACTGTTTATTTTGGAAATTTCGTTTTATATTTTATTTAGGTGCACTTTATCCATAACTTATGATACCATACACATAACAACTTCGTTAATTTATTTTAGGGGAAATTACATATAGGTACTTGTTAGATCTGAATGTCATTGGCTACCACTTAGATCAACAATTACACGCAAGTCGCTCGTTAAAAAAATTACATCAAAGTCCACGAATTTGACTTTTGGCGAATCTAAACCTGAAAAATCCATTTTTGCCCCTGTTCAAATATCAGATTTTGAAATTGGCCAAACAGCCTTTAACTAAATGGTGGACTTGAATGTAATTGATGGTTGATTATTATTTACAGCTCAAGTCCCTGAATAGAATTAAATTCTCAAGTTAAAATTAAAACTTCTTCTTTCCTACCCTACAAATAAAATTTATTTAAATAATATTAAAAAAATTATAAATAATAAATAACATAGTTTTTATAATTTAATTATATATTTTTAAAATATTTTGTCTTAATTGCAAAACTAAAAATTATTTTAGGGCCAAATTGAGAGAAATCAAAAGTGCCCAGCAAAATTCATTTTGCAACGTCAGTCCCTGGTTCAACTCTAATTCTCAAAAGTAAGGGTTTCAAAATTTTAAAACTTTCAATTAAGTTCCTGGTTTTTTAAATCGGATTCAATCATTAACAAAACTCTACCAAGATCAAACCCTCATGTTCACGAGCATATAATCGATCACAAGAACAGTTAATTGATCAAAATAAGCCTTTAATTTCAGATCTTAGAACTCAAAATTATTGAGGAGTTCCACCACTGATAGACCAACCGATCGAAATTATTGAGGAGTACCTCATCCGCCGACCAAATGATGGCAAACTTGCTCGCCATTCTCTGACTTGCTCTTCGTTTCATTCTGTAGCTATCATGTTCTGCTTCCTCTTCTGTTTCATATTCGCTAGCCTCTGTTTCCTAGTAAATCGAATTGGTACATTTGTTGAGCTGGTCGTTGATTGGAATTCTTAGATTGCGGAAATGGGGCTTTTTGGTGTAGGTGAATGATTGGAGAGTTGTAATGGGGAATTTGAGGAAGAATTGGGGAGTTGGATTTCAGTGTAGTAGTAGAGAAGAAAATGGTGAGCTTCGGAGTAGTGGTATGGAGCAGTAGAATCTGTTTTGCAGGCAATGAAATTTTCTAATCTGTTTTGCATAAAAGTTGGGATGGTGGTGGAACAGATGGTGGGGTGGAGATAGGCGATTTTCGATGGCCGGAAAAATCGATCGGAAATGGTGAAGTAATTTTTGTAATTTCTATTTATTACCCTTAATTAAAATGGTTAAGTTAAATTTGTATTTTAATTTTTTTTTAATTTAAAATGATATTTGTAAAGAAATAGATAAGGGCATGTTTGGTTTTGACATAAATTGATTTATCTTATAAGTTGGTCAACAAAAATCTGGATTAATGTACCTGGATGTAATTGTTGATCTGAGTGGTAGTCAGATGTGAGAAGGGCATCTATGAGGAGGGGTATATGTAATTTTCCCTTTATTTTATCTAAAAGGACAACATTGTTAACTTCAGGACCGTCGATAAACCAAACCTCACATATTTTATTAGAAAAATCACATTACATGTTAAAAATTCAATCAATAGTGCATGTTTATTATATACACGTTGTTTGAAGTTAAACATATCATGTCTATTGTTAAAAGAATATGTGATGTTGATCCACTTACCCCGAGATCGTATCTCACAAAAGTTTGTAATGACATGTTTCTTAATTATTCAAATAATACAAACTCCCTAGGATACGGTATCTAAATAATTTATTAAAGACTCACAAATGTTGTTAAGAAAAACATCGATATTATTAAACAAAACATCTATGTTGTTAAAAAATGTACCTTTTAATATGAAAAATATTTATGTTGACAATATAGTATACGTTTAGTTAATAATATTGAATTGATGATTTTCTTGACGACATTGTTCTTCTCTTATATAAATCCAGAAGACTTGTTTTCTTACAGCTCCCGCCCCCTTCCCATGCGACACCCCATCTTCAAACGACGTCTCTGTTTGCTTTTTTTACTCTACAAATTCGCCTATTGTTTCTCACTGGTTCCTACCCAGCCACATGGCCAAATTTCGAAATCATACGCACGGTGCGCTTCGCATTCGTCTTTGTCATCTTCAGGTATAAATCAAGTCGCTCATAATTTTTTTTTGAGTAGAATTCTATTTGCATTGGCTTCTCTAACCCGAGTGCTCCAGATGGCCCAGCCTATCTGCTCTTTTGTCCCCTCAAACAACATGCAGCGCCACCACCGCTCCGCTTGTATTTGATAGGGCACGATGCCACCATACTGGGTAAAGTTCGGTTCCACAATCGATTTACTCCACTGCCCTTTGTTTTCAGCCGTTGTTGCTTATATTGCTTTATAATATTTTCTTAACAAAATTTGCTTGCTTATGTTATGTGATACAACCAGTTTGGTTTTATTTAATTGGCTCAGATCTGTTGTTCATTGTATACAACTATAGTAGATTGAATCAAGTTGTGAGATCTCTGACATTGTGTGTAATGAGTTTCTTTAGTTTCTCAACTACTTCTTTACTGCTTAGTTTATCATGTACTACGTAGTAACATGAAATGGGAAACCACATCCAATATTGAATCACCGTTTAGTTCAGGTATATTAAAGATGCAGGTGTACACAATAAGTCTTGTCTTGTATATCCACCTTAAAGTAGTCCTTTGTTATGCATCTTTTATTCTTTTTTTGATTCACAACTATACTGTGCTCTCATAATTATGCATATCACATTATTTGATCGAAGCTCATGTTACATACCAGAATAAGATACAGTGAGAGTGATTTCTCAAATGAGGTGGTCTCTTGCCAGTGTGTATTTTGTTTGTGGAAACAAGTGATGCAGACAGGGTACGGATATCATGGGGTCTAAATTACACATTAGTGCACTTTCATGCTCTCTGTTAGTAGTTCTGACTAAATATTCAATTTATATTAGTATGTAAATTCGTGAATGCAACATGGGCTCCAATATATGAATGACTTGATGTTTGTACCTCCATAGCCTGATTGTATAAATTAGTGTACAGCTGGAGTTTGCTATTGGTGTACTGAAGATCATCGTTTCATCGTTATCATGATTTTAGTGCCTACAGGGTTTTTACTATCCGAGGTTTATTGATATGCATGTTATCATCATTTTAGGAAATTGATTTCTTTTCTTCTCATTTTATGATCTAGCCATTAGATAAGTTACACGAAAACATTTTCTTTTCTTCTGACGAGTGACAACACCTTTTTGTGTGTATGAGGTAGTTTTCTTGGCATAGGGAGTGTGTGGCTGTTGCGTATGGGTGGGTCAAGTCTACTCCGGAGACAAGGACAAAGATAATCAAGAATCTGCGTGTGCATGGAGATTTTCATATTGTTTCGAACTTCATCCTTGACATTGTGAAATTGGCAGAAGAGAAATTGTTGTTAGAGAAGGTGTATGTTCTTGCCGTGATTTCTGGTAATCGTCTGGTTTAAGTTGGGATTTTAGAGAGTTGGAAATATTCTTGTCAAAATTGTGCTTGTGTACCATAAGGCTTATCATCAACATTTGTTATACTACTTGCCAATTGAATCCAGCCTTTTCTGCCTCCTAATATATTTCTTCTTGTATTTGAGATCCTTTAATATATTTTTGTGGTGATCTTAACTTTCAGAATTGCAATTATCATCTAAATTCTTTGCTTCTGGAATCTTGAGTTAATTTCTTGCATATTGGAAGAAATATACAAGTGCATTTGCATATGATATGACAGTGAAGGTTATCATGAATTAAATGATTTGATGTGCATTGATTAATCGAACTCTGTTGTAACTTAATCGAACTCTGTTGTAACCAAGTTTGATGGTCTTTTATAAGTTGTAAAAAATTTCAAGATATTTGATGTAATACGACCTATAAAAAGAGTCTCATAATTTTAAAAAAAAAGTAATAATAAAAATATACTACCTCTATTCCATTAAAAACTTCCTAACTTTCTTTTTTTGGTGTTTCGTTAGAAGCTTCCTAACCCAAAAAATGAAAGTTTTTACCCCCACTATCTAATTCTTTATTATTTCTCTTTCCTACTTTAACATCATTCTATTCACTCTCCCACTTACTTTATCATCCACTTACAACTTTATCAATATACTATCAATCAAAAACTAATATTTAACTAATTTTCCTTAAACTAAGATAAAGTAGGAAACTTTTAATGGACCGGATGGAGTAATTCTTAATAAATATGCAAATTGTAAAGAAATTGCAAAAGGCATGTGTCATATTTTCGATTGAAGAAAATATGAAGAGGCAAAATTTTAAATTGAGACTGAAAATTAGAAGTCCTATTTCTTGGCCTTCTTTGAGTTATTTTGCAGGCCTTCTTATAGTTCATTTTTATGCTTTTATAAGAGTCGTAAATTCTATAAGTGGCAATATATCAAACCTCTTGTAGTGTTTAATTAGAGTTTTTCTGTGTGTAAGAGAGTGAAAGAGTTTTCATTATATGTTTTGTAAGATTATGTATATTTAATAAAAAAAAAAAAATTCATATAGATCCTACTACTTTATTGAAGTACATAAGTACGGCAAATTCTACCTCCACAAACATTTGTGACTATAAATGGACACCGCGCTAAGCGCGGTGTACCAAATGTAGTCTTTAAATAAGAGGAAAAATGAAAATGTACAATAAATAGTGTTCATGCCCAAGTCTAAAGAATAGGGATTAAGTTTAACGGTACCAAACGAAGTGTTAATGTGGTAGGGGCCTCCCAAACCGCAAAACTGATGTTTAATTATTCCTAGTACTAACACTGCTGTCACAAACTTGTAATGTCATGAGCTCATTAATTGCACACAATCCAAGTACTAATCAATAGTCTTTCAATGTTTTAATCTCATTTGCCATGGATATTATCGGTTTCCTCTTCCATACAACATGGATCCTGGTGCTTTATATGTTATACCATGATTGTACCACGTGCAATATATGTTGCACTGTACAACACTCTAAGACGGTAAGAAAAAATCGATATTATCCTATCCTCTCTTAAACCAAACGTGGTATGTTGTCATTAAGCTGGCACTAAGTAGTAGTTGTCTCCATGACATCAAATACATTTTAAATCTCCTTAAAACTCTCATTCAATCCAATCTTTATTATTTTTTTCTTTCAACTGTTTTTCTTTAGGACCCAATTAGTTTGTATCATGTAACGCTTTATTGATCGATCATTAAGTCTACTCAGATGGATCATCATCTAATGATAGGAAAATCTTTTTGGTTCTGTAACAATATTGGAGCCTTGTAACAAGGAGGGTTGTTGATAATGGAGTGCAAGAAAATGAACATTCTATCTTGCTGTAGAATGCAAAGAACTGACAGTATGAAAAAGAATTCGAAAAGTTCTGCTAAAGAAACGAAGTCATTAGAAGAAGAAAATGATGCAGTTGTATTTTCCAGGTCTGGCAGATGTATATCCATCAATACTGGTATGTAATCTTGTGTCAATTATACGCACAAAGTTCACTTTTTAATGTGCAAGTAACGAATGCATTGCTATTTCGTTGAATGATGTAATGCAGATGCTTTCAAGCAGACCATGAAGCATGGAAATGTGAGAGTTCCGGCTGAGGTATTCACCTTCCGGGAAGTAGCAGACGCGACTGACAACTTTAATCCTCAACTTCTGGTCGGTGAAGGGGGATTTGGAAGAGTATACAAGGGATATCTCAAGAAAACGAATCAAGTATAAGTTCATTAATCTTATGGTTCCTAGGAGTACTTCAATAAAGAGTTTCTTTTCTGTAGTCATAACGTTTAGTTTCCAGGTTGTGGCAGTGAAGCAGCTGGACAGAGACGGACTTCAGGGAAATAGGGAGTTCCTCTCAGAGGTCTTGACGTTGAGCCTCGTTCATCATCCAAATCTTGTCAATCTTACAGGATACTGTGCTGATGGTCAGCAGAGGATTTTGGTGTACGAATTTATGTGTAACGGATCTTTGGAACATCACCTTCTAGGTAATTCTCCCGTTCTGTAACGTTCCTGGAAAACTCTTAACTAACCTGATGGATAACAAGCCTTTTTTTTTAGAATCTTAAGATCAATCATCAATACTGTTTGTTCTTGATGGCTTTTACTATAGCATATAATACATTTTGTTCATTTGTTTCCTAGATTTACCTCCAGACAGAAAGGCCCTGGATTGGTACACGAGGATGCGGATAGCTAAAGGTGCAGCTGAAGGACTCGAGTACTTGCATGATATAGCGAACCCTCCAATCATATACAGAGATTTCAAGCCATCCAACATATTGTTGGATGAAGACTTCAACCCTAAGCTCTCTGATTTTGGACTTGCTAAGTTGGGTCCGACAGGCGGACAGGATCATGTATCGACCAGGGTGATGGGAACTTACGGCTACTGTGCACCAGAGTATGCTCAGACAGGGCAATTGTCAACCAAATCTGATGTGTACAGCTTTGGAGTGGTTCTACTTGAGATTCTATCAGGAAGAAGAGTTATTGACAGCACAAAATCGCCCGAAGAGGAGAATCTTGTTGTTTGGGTACGTTTATAGCACGCAACTGAAGTACTATTTATCTACAAGTTCTCCAAAATAACAATTTGTTCCATCTTACAGACACTCCCTTGGGGGTTTTGGTTGTTATATTTTGCAGGCAGAGCCACTTTTCAAGGACAGAAAGAATTTCACAATGATGGCAGATCCATTGCTTGAAGGGAAGTACCCAGTAAAGGGCCTATATCAAGCTCTAGCCGTTGCAGCAATGTGTCTCCAAGAAGAAGCCAGCACACGGCCTCTAATTGCAGATGTTGTCACCGCTCTTGAATATTTAGCCATACGAAAGGATTTTGATGGAGATATTGGCACTGATTGAGTCTTCGAATTTTTTGAGGTTAATATACAGTGCTTCTCTTGCTCAACAACATACCATTACCAGTGTGTGTTGTTGCATATTTGCATTGTGGGACTGTAAATTGTGTTTGTGTGTGGACTGGATTTATATCACTTGGTGAGAAATCTCATTCAGTTGATCAAGTGCAGATTTGAGTATTATGGAGTTTTTTTTTCTTTCCATTATATGCATCTTAAATATCTTGAACAAAATAGTACACAAGGAATGAGTTGAATGAACTCTGAAGAATTTTTTTTTTACACAGCAAGAAAATAATTTGACAAGAAGAGACTAAAATTGATCTTAGCCAAAAAGGTTGAGAAAGGTATAATAGGAAAACAACCTGTTTAGACATACTGTGGTCTGTGTATCAGATTGAACTTATTTAGACATCAAATCTGTTTGAATCAGCTCTAAGATTCTGATAACTGAACCCGGGAATCTCACCCAGCCGTGGGTTCTCTGCAACGTCAACCGTAGCACACATCCCTGCAGATCGAATCCCACTGTTCCTTCTCTTCTTCCTTCTCCAAGGCAGTACCAATAAGGACCTCAAACCACGCCAAGAATTTCGCCTACCAGTAGACGTGGTCTCTTCCAAATTCCTCTCTACGTTCATGCAACTATTAACACGCTCCACTTCAATTCTCCTGAAGTAGTCTATTTCTATCTTGAGTAGCGATCCTACCGTGCCACATGTACCAATATCAATAGGAACTGCCATGCTTGATTGATACTGATATCTTGCTTCACTATGCAATGACTTTCTATATACAGAATGAAGGTAGAAATGATACTGTGTTCAAGAAAACTGGATCCTAGAATATGAATATATAATGAATTACTTAAAGTGGACAGCATGAGATTTTGCATGATGTTTAACTATTTGATTGGGAAATGGTTCATCATTTGTGTTTGTCATCAAGCAAGAAAGTTAAAATTTCAATTAAGAAGTACTTAAATTATCTTTAATCTGTCTCTTTTGGTCCTTGTTTACTTCCTTAATTATCTGCCATTAGGATCACACCAGCAATCATATAATTATGTTTTGGAAGAAAAAAGATGGATTTATAATGTGAGTGGTCCAACAGTGGTCCTTTCTTCACTTCATACTATGGCTGAAAAGTAATAGTACTCCAAAGCTTGGATTAAATATAATTAATTGCCAAAAATTAAAATAGGCTACTTGCTCAAGTTTTTAAACAAAGTTTTGCGCTCTAGTTATGAATGGAAAGAATTATATTGGGAGACCATGCCCAATACAATAATGCTCTAACCGAGTATAGCGAATACCAACTGTGGAAACAGAAAGAAAGGAGAACTCACTCATAATACCATACACATGCGTGTTAAATTAAATTACGAAGCCAACTTCGACAAAATCATGGACATAACAAAGCTTTCACTTTTTGTAAAGTAGATATCCATGTCACCAAAAGTTCCTCGTTAGCATTGTAAAGTGGCTGGCTTCCTACAAGACTAGTCTCAAATGATCAAAGTAATATCATACTTGCAAAAAAGTTGCTAAAATTAAGCAAAAACAGAGGGCACAAATTGTGCTCCTTGCCTGCTTGAGTGTATACGCCATGTTTGACCATCTCTAGCAACCTATTCTTACTTTTCATACTCAGAGTCAGAGCCCAAAAATTCCACAGGTTTCTAACCAAAGCTCCTTAAAAGTTCCACAAATAAACACGATTATGGAGTTAAAGGACACGTTACAGCTTCTTGGACTACAGAAGGGTAACAGATTGAACTTTCAAACTAATATGTCCAAGCAGGTCAACAATGGATAATAGAGAGCACACAGTGTATCTACTCACTATTCAAATTCCAGTTTAAGATGGCCTACTACAGCAGCTGATTGTGATTTCTAGACAACTAAATGAGGAACCAAATTACTCCATGTTCAGATTTTCATTTGAAATTAAGGCCTTACAGCTCAAGTAACCACACCCGGAGCTTCATGGGGATTGTGATTACAAATGCAGCTTCTTAGCAGCTACTGAAAATGTCTCCTCCAGTTCTCGTTTCACTCTATCAGACGCAAAAATATACAGGACAGCTTTTTGTGCGAGTTGAAACATTTCCATCTTTCCAAGACCTGTAATTGGGGAGTGAACCAAAAGGGCAATGATGCTAAAGTGATCAATAAATCCTGAAATTTTGGTATTAGATTACTTTTTTCCAGAACTAGTCCTACCAAAGGCTGACGATGCAATGTTGTACTCAGTAGATAAACTGGTAGAGAAAACACCAGCATCATCCGTGCACAGAATCAACGGATGATTGGATTCGTACAAGTCAGCTGCAAGAAGATATGTTTTTGTTATATATTGGAAACAGGAACAATTTTATCCTTTTCACAAAAAATATACTATGTAAATGTTAAGGTACTTATAGTTAGACAGCTCCTAGAAACTATCCCAACCCCATGTTTTGAGGAATTACATTTTATTTCTTATTGTTCGGCAATTATCAACGACATGTCATCATCCTTGGAAGACATCAGGAATGGTCCTTGCCTGAAATTTTAATACTACGAATTCCTAACTTCAGGTCAACGGTATCAAAGCATTGGCACGACAAGGTTCAGAATGCAAATCCCATCTCAAACTACCATTAGATCATCACCTTTCTAGTTTTTGACAACAGGTATGATTTGGCCGCCAAGTGAAACAGAGTTTTTAGACACAGTGATGTATTAATACCAGAACAACCCACCTTTCTACAAACCTAGAATTTAGATGAGACAGAAAAGAAAAGCACATAACAAGAGTTAAGAGACCTGACCGAAATGGTGAACATCCACAGAAGTAATTGTTTCTGTTCTGATGTTGGATGTCAAGCAAATCTCTACCTGCTACGATGGAGGGAAGTAAAGAAAATTAGCAGGAAAACATATAAATTTGATGCAACACTCACCAATGCACCCTATGTTTTAAGTTATATCACGGTATTTATCGCTCTGAGTGTACTTCTAAATTATCAATTTTAATTCATGAGCAACTGAATGAAATTGATAAATTACTATACTTTAGAAAGGAACATTAAAAGATGGTTTTGAGGCAGTTCTGGCGTACTTTTTAGCACATAATCCAATACCACATGTATGGCCAATTAAAATAAGCAAACTATGGAATCACGATACCAACAGCGTAATATATTTATTTTGTAGACAAGAATTGGAGCAGCAAAGGAGAGATTATAACCGGGATATTCAGCTGTTTCAAAACTTTCCATTGTTTATCTTCAAAACAACAAGCATGTCCAATTCTCCCAGGAAGAAAATCAAGCATTGCTTGGATTTCGTTTGGATTGGGCACCTACAAATTTTAAGTAGTGATATGAATACCCAGAGGTCTAGTAGTACGAGTACGTAAAGGAATACTGTACAAGGACAGATGATATACACCTCACCGCAGTGTAGAGTAATTGGAAGTCCGAGCTTTCTTGCATATTCTAAAGCTGGCAGAAATGTTGGCCTGCCATGATACAGAATCAGATGTTTTATAGCCTGTGTCAAACATACATAGAATAACTGGAGTGTACGCTGTACCATACCATTCACCAACATTCGGATTGCCAGAAAGATCTATACCCACTACTCCAAGATCTCTCAGCTCATTAGCAAGTTCAACCTTTACAGTCAGTTAAAAGCAGTAAATGTAGAGAGACTCCCAAGATAGTTAGAAGAAGGGGAAAACAAATACTGATCCTTAAATCAAATTTTATCAACTTACTGTTTCAATTGCAGCTGCAGTAGTCTCTCGGCGGTCAATACTGAGAAGCAGCCTAACATATATCTTTTTCCCAACTCCATTACATAAATCATGCACAGTATGAGAACGTTCAGAGGCATCCACATCCACCTTACAAGAAACATCAACGTCAACTGAATTTACAGATTTTATGCCATCTAGAACAGCTTCCACATACGAGCGCTTGGTCATCCCCTTAAGATCATTCCTCTGTTTTACTCCATATACAAGGAAAGATCAATTTAGACATACAGAAAATGCCAACACAATCCAAAACTACAAGAGACCAACATCATTACATACCTTTGGCGTTGTTCTCAGTTCCAAGTAAACAACATTTTCTGCCGCAAAATCCTCAATAACCTGTTACAAATGAGGAAAGGACTTCTCAATTCCGAGCAAGAGTTTATCTAGACTACAAAGTAACACAACTAAACGAAAATTTAGCAGCAATTGACCTCTTTGGTGATCCTAGTGACAGTATTGTGGTCAGTAGTAACCATATGAATCAAGTCAAACAACTTGAACACTTCGCTGAGTGCACGATCATCTGCATAATGCATCGACACTCGTAAATCATAATATTAAAACCTCGTATAAGAGATCATAGCAAAACAAAAAATCACTTTGCACTTCGCTCCCCTAAATTTTCCCAGCTCCACCTACATCTGCCTGCTACCTCAACCACAAAATACGTAAATTGTAGTGCAAATGTACTCCAATCGGCATCGAAATAACATTACAAAAACGCAATTCAGTGCAACTTGGCCATCAATTACCACAAGCATTACGAAAAATATAAAAGCTGTATATACACACACACACACACATTATACATACGTACGTACACTTTAAAAGAACTTGCTCCACATCGGAGAAAACTATGGCGCCCTTGTCACCCAATTCCTTTGCAAGTTCCCTGAAAATAAGGTTCAGTTGAAGAAATGAAGAATTGCGTTATGTTAATTGAAAGGAGAGAATTGCAGAGAATAGAATAATACATACAGAAGAGTGGAGTTTCTGATGGAGCCATTGAGGTGGGCGTGTAATTCTATTTTGGGGAAATCAACACACCAATTCACCTTCTCGTCCTCCATGCCTCTTTCTTGCTCACCTCTGCAGAAACAATCAGTCAATCACTACCGTTGAATTTAACTGTTTGTTGGATTATTTCTGTTGGTGCAAACTTGCACTCACTCTATAAGAGGGCTAATCCAGTAAACCTTGCCCAGCCCAGTACTATTTTGGAGGTTGGGCTTTTTCAATTGTCAATAGAGTTTTGACATCCACTACTATATCGCACTCACGCAAACTATTGGACTATTTGGTAATCAACTAATAACTCTGTTAAATTACTATTAATAAGTTTTCCTATTTGTTATACAACTAAAAACTGTTTTAAGTCATTGCTTCATTCACATAAAATCGAGTTACTACTCATCCGTTTAAAGGCATTTTAAAAAAACTTTGTTAAAGTCGTATGCCAAACAAAATATATGTCGTGAGCTGGAAATTCTTAAGTATATCGGTATAGCACTGAATTGTAGACTATGTGGGCATCTGAACATGTTAGTGTCATTCTATGGACGATTGAGGTTAAAAGCGACACGGAGAAAAAAATGCTCACCCGTCGTCTAGTATGTTTTTATTTCTCTTTGTTGAAGTCAAATGTGTCGAGCATAATATTATAGTCCATCCATCTAGCAGAGCTTGAGCTTGATACAAAGAAATGAAGTCATCCAACGCCCAACAAATAATAAATAACATTGCATTTACACATGAATTACACTTTTTTATTCTATCATTTACTTTAATTTTGGATTTTTTTACCAAGAAATCACTTTTGAGTGACCTTTTTAATCTTAGAAAACAATAGTACAAATTTCCTTTACCATCAAGTCACCACTGCCCCGACACACACTGCCCTTGCCCCGACACACACCGCCCCGAACCACTGTCGAAAACCAGAAATTGGACGGGGGACGAGGAGAAGAGGTGGTGGAGGAGCAGAAGAGGCGGTGGTGGAGAAGGAAGAGGCGGTGATGGAGAAGAAGAGGCGGATTTGATGGTGACGGAAGAAGGGACCGAGGTCATGGAGGCGGTGGAGGACTCCGGCGTGATGGTGGAGGACGAGATCTCTGAAAAATGGACATAGATGAAGAAGAAAGGGGAAGAAAGTGAAACAAGAAGAAATGTGCTTAGATTGAAACTTTGAACAAGACACAAGGACATTATAGACAATTCGCAATAAATGGTGACTTGAGTATAAACAACAAATGTATTGTTGCCTTAGAGTAAAAATTTGTCCACCAAGTGAACACGTCAACCCTAATGCATGGAGTTTTTCATGAGGTACGAAGTATGTCGCATTAAAATAGCAGAGATGACCAAGCTAGCTAACAATCTAGACTTTCACATCCTACATTGTCCCAATGTTTCTAAAATTTAAGGAAAAACTGTTCTGGTAATAAATAACCAAGCAAGGTCTATCACTTTCGGATTGCAACAGTTTCTATAAACTCCTTGCCAATGTAAATGTTTGAAGTGACATTGATATATAATCCGCATTCATAAATAAAGTTGATGAGTTGTGCCATACTAGGAGTACTGGAGTATAAGAAAAATGTCCATAAATATGGACTTGAACCAGTCTTGATCTATATAAGTGGAAGTGGACAGGTCAGGTCAGGACCAGAAGTAGCAAGGAAAGAAAGGGGCGGGTATTTAATGAGAATGGGGTAGCAGATTTTGGCATGGCCAATCTGGTCGAACCCCACGAGCTAAGGTCAACAAAATCAGGAACTAGCCCCATATTTGCATTAAATCAGATGTTTTGCATTGGATCCTACTCCTCTATTGCAAGTAGAGACGTGGAGAATTTGCTAAATTATAAGTTGTTTTTCCTATATAAATTTATGGGCAAATTTGTAGGAAGTACGACTTTATGGCTTTTTATTGATTGCGACAACCCAAATAAATTTTGATGATTCTAGTACAAAGTTATATTTGATTTTTCATTCATACCCTTAAGTCTAAATTTTGCAAGTCAACTTATCAAAACCAACTGAATTTAAACATCAATTAATATATTCAACATTTCTTACAAATTACCACATTGTTCAAAATGTTTTATTGCTGCAAAACTTCATACATTATGTTTCATCTTTTGATAAACAAGTCTACAAGTGCAGATTATGAATATGTCCATATACCACGGACATATTTCAGTACTGGCACTGACATATGTCTGAAAGGGTACTAATATGTGTTTAAAAATGTCAGATTGTAAACATGTCCGTTAATGCTACAAATATATTATGTATTGACACTTCAATATGTCTGAAAGCATATTGATATGTGTCTACAGTTACATTTTGCATTTACTCCAGCTCAATTAACGTTTTCATAATGAATTTTGTAACTGATATTGGAAAGGGTATGATTGTCTCTTTATATTTATCAATAATCAATTATAACCACTCATTTAACAATGTTGTACCAAAATCAACAATAAAAAAGTGAATTGTCTCTTAATCAATTTTTTTCCCAAACATTATACCACTATCTAATTTTGCCTAAATTTATTGCAGAATCAAGATTCGATTCAATTCAATTCACCTAACAAGTGTTAAGCCACTTTAATATGGTGTACAAAAATTTCATGGAACCAGCAAAGTCACCAACCAACTACCTTGTATGTGTATGTCAGTGCCTCTGCTCTGCCCGCCTCTCATCAACTTGAACCCAATTCACCAGCCACATTTTTACACAAAGGATAACAAATTCTCCTGCTTCACCGGATCATGCATTGCATTATTATTGCATGATATGATCACTTCAAGTTGTTTATTACTTACTACTGATATGTTTGCAAAAGTGGTAGTATCAATTTATAGAGATATGAATTCATTGAAATTAAATTAAATTATTTGTTAGGCATAAGTCTGTATATATATAAATTTATTAGTTAGTATTTTAGTGGCAAAAGGTTTCAATATATAACTAAAAGATGTAGAATTTAGTTTGCCAATTTTCCATTCTAGAAATTAATCTTTCTCATTTACACAAGAGTACAGAACACATTTTTTTCTATATTCTCATGCATATTTTGTACAGTAATGTTTAATCAGTAACACTTGCAAGATATCCATTACAAATCATAGTACTATGTGATTTTGGGGATCGATTTCAACCGTAAAAGACATCGACAGCTTAAATTTCGCCAGAAATCAAGCAATAGTTAATCCAGTGAAATTTTCGTAATGTTCCTATATTCTACCGATCCACTGTTTTGCAAGACTCAAATCAACACCACAAGAAACTGGGGCTAAAATGGCATTTGGCCCAAGGCCCCAGCTATTTACAAAACTCCAAAGTGCTAATCACTAGGCCGACACTTTTTGTTGTGAAACCTCGGAGTTAGTTCATTCCCGATTGATATCACACTAATGATAGATTCCAGACCTTTTCCAAATTGATGAAGTGATGAACGAGAAAAAGCTGTAGCTTAGCAATATTGTTAGACTATGGGAATAGAAGACTCCGATGTATGTTTGGTATAGAGTTAAAACCTTGAGTTTCGTAAAAATTTGAGTGTTTTTAATTCTATTTTTTGAATTAAAACTCTTACCCAATCACTCCTTAAGTATCTACCTGAGGTGGCCAACGAACCGAACATTTGGCAAAATTATTGTTCGCTCGTTCGTTCGAAGGTATTTTCGGTTCGTGTTCGACGAACATTACAAATTAGTATTCGAGTTCGGTTCGACATTTTTTTTAATTCTTCGTGTTCGGTTTGCATGTTTGGCTCGTTTGCATTCAACAGTTTGGTTCGTTTGCGTTCGAATGTGTGTTCAAACGTTTTGTTTGTTTATGTTTAAAAGAAGCTCTAAATTGTAAATTTTACAATAAAATAATATACTAAAACATCATAAACAACAATAATAAATTTCAAATTGAAAATTATAACACTACAAGAAATCTTGTTCCTAGCTACGCCAAATTAGCGACGAATCGCTAGCTCTAGCGACGGATAAGCATTTCCGTCGCTAGTTCTAACGACGGATAGGCTTATCCGTCGTTATGTAACGACGGATAGTCTTATCCGTCGTTACATCTAACGACGGATAATCTATCCGTCGCTAGATTCGTTGACCAAAATTGGAAAAGAAATTAAAAAATGGAAAAAAGAAATTTAAAAAAAAAATAATCGAAAAATGAAAATCTAACGACGGATAGTCCTATCCGTCGCTAATAGCGACGGGTAGGACTATCCGTCGTTAGACTTTCAGGTTTTTACGGGAAGCAGAATGCTTCCCTCCCCATTTTTCTTCTTCCTCATTCTTCTTCCTTTCTTCTCCCCATTTCGGCCAAAGCAAATCCCGTCCAAATCTCAAACCATTTCGGCCATTCTTCATTTACATTCGAAGCTCGTGAATCAAGGAGGTCAATTCTGCCGTCAATCTCAAATTTCATCCGCTCATTTCTCCGGATTCGAAGGTAAACCCTAATTTTTTATATTTGGGGATTTTGTTACTTTGAACTAATTTGAGCAATATAATTGAATGTAAATGGAGAGTATATAGTGCTTAGTTTAGTTGTAATTAGGTAATGTTTTACCTTTGAGATGTGCAATTGATATATATTGATTGTGAATTTGAATTTTTAGTATAATGTTAGGATGTTTGTAAGTATGCAGGGCTTTTAATTAATTTGATATTGGTGTATATTTAGTAAAATTATGAAGATTTAGTACCTCGTTTTGAAACCCTAACTTTTTGACATATTTGGAAAATTTAGTTAATATAGACTAATTTAAGCAATTGTATGTTTACTAGCTAGTTAATTAACTTTGAGATGTGCAATTGTTTGAATTGTTAATTAGTATAATGTTAAGTATGTCGTAGTTTTGATTTAAGTATGTTAAGTATGTTAATTAAGATGTGCAATTGTTTCATTTGATAAATTTATACATGTACTAGATTATAAATTATGAGAATTTAATTAATAAAGTGTGTTGATATAATTTGGTGATTACATTCAGAAATGCATGTAATTTATAATTTATAAATTCGTATTAAAGGGTTGGAATGCTTTATTTGTAATGGGAATTTTGGTAAGAGACAAAAACTTTATAACATGCAAGAAATGGGGAAATGGGGATCGAGTTGAAAAAATACGATCTAATCAATTCAAACGTGTCAGGTTATATAATCATCCAATGAACACCGATCGTTCATGGATATACCAAAGGATAGTTAATGGCAGAGTTTTACCTAGTTTTGTGGAAGGGGTTGATGCCTTCGTTACATTTGCACCGGACGCACTAATTGTTTGAGTGGGGGATGATGAAGTGCCCTTGCACCCAAAGATAAATGTAGGAATAAGCAATTTTACCTCCGTAAACTGAGTGGAACACTTGAAACGTAAGGGGTTTGTAGAAAGTATGAGGTATGGACTTCTCATGGTGAGACATACAAGCGCTCATGGATTATGAGAATTTGGGAAGCGTAAAAGAAAACAGAAACTGGTTGGCGATACACATACAAGCCCACTCCGAGTTGAAATGCTCATAAGGACAAATCAACTACCAACTCGTACCAAGAAGTGGTTGTCGATGAAACAGCGAGAAATCCTGTAGACGCTCGTGATGAGTACATTGACCTGCACGAAGACATATATGTAGACTTAACCATTGGTAACGAGGATCAGAGTATGTGTGTAGTGTAGATTATATGTATCTTAATTGTTATATGCTTGCTTTTCCCATTACATGCCAATTCATGTCTTAATTTATACTAATACAATTTGTTTGTGTTTGTCATGTGCTTTTTGCAGATGCCCCGACAAAGAAAGTGCAGTTACCAGATTCCCAGGTCTAGTGGGACCCAGGGTTCACCACAGAGTGCTGAGAGTAGCCCTAGTGGATCGGACAACTACTCTCATGTTAGTCGATCACAAAGGATCGAGCACGGGGACGCCCGTGGTGGTTATGGACTGTGATGCACCGACGGGTGTCCATATACCGAGATCGTCGATGGTGCTACGTGGGAGGGGAAGTTGGTGTTGTTCCCTAATGGCAGGAGGAAGTAAGTATTATATATACATTTTTAGAACATAACTTAAGATAAGTGTTTATATATATGTCACATGAATTGTCTAATAAATATATGTACTCTTCTATATGTCATTCATAATCGCAGTTGTGGCCTCAAAGAATCTTCTCTTGACGACCGCATGAGATATTCAAGCCGAGGAGGGAGTTGCGCCGTGGAGGCGAAAAATGGAGCACACTCAAGGTTGAGACGAACTTCTACTTTGATGAGCTTCGGTAAGCTTAAATGTTACAATTTGTGGTAAATGATACAATGCTTTATTTGTAGAGAGAATCGATTAATGAACTAGTTTACTAATTTGTGTGGTATGTTAGCCACTTAATTGGGTGATATGTTAGTCACCATTGTGTTAGTAAATTCTAGGACAATTTGTGTGGTATGTTAGCCACTTACTTGGGTGATATGTTAGTCACCATTGTGTTAGTAAATTCTAGGACAATTTGTGTGGTATGTTAGCCACTTAATTGGGTGATATGTTAGTCACCATTGTGTTAGTAAATTCTAGGACAATTTGTGTGGTATGTTAGCCACTTACTTGGGTGATATGCTAGTCACCATTGTGTTAGTAAATTCTAGGACAATTTGTGTGGTATGTTAGCCACTTGGGTGAAATGCACCATTGTTTATCTTGAAATTGTGACCTTGGGGCATTAATTTTTACTTTGAATGGAATTGGAATGTAGAAAAAATACTACATTCCGACTGGCCTTATTCCCGGATGTGGCTGCCGAGAATTTGGGCTTTGACCTGTATAGGCATATGGTGGCTGACATGAAAAAATACCGAGACAAAGGAAAGCCGCCACAATATAGGCATATTGGGGACGAAGAGTGGGCTATGTGGCATGAGTATTGGAGAATTAATCACATCGAGGATCAATCCTACAAGAACAGCCAGAACTGGCTGACTGAGCCGCGAGATGGTAAGGGCTCTACCAGGCATCACTACGGGTCACGAGCTGTTGTCACTGATCGCCAGATGTCGGTAAGTATATATATGTGTGTTCTGATTACAACATGATTTGTACACATGTGTATTGCTTTCATTTATATCAATTTACCACTTGTTTGCATTCCTACCAACTTACTAACTACTTGTTGCAATATATAATGTTCTTTAGCTGAACTTGAACAAACCCAAGACTTGCCTAGAGCAAATGAAGATGGGGAAGTTCAAGAACGGCGTTTGGGTGGACCAGAAGTCCGAGCTTATTGCGGTATGTGTATTTTCTAAGTGTCACAGTTGTATATGCATGTGTATTATAAATTAAATATGAAATTGTAGCTCATTTCGTATACACTTGACTATTATAGTGAGGTGGAGCGGATCATTGCGGAGAGGCTGCTCGAGGGTGAGGAGTTGTCCGTGGAAGAACAAGACCGGATCTTTCTACAGGTCAACCCACCCGACAACAAGGGTCGGGTTTATGGTCTTGGTAGTTATGGCGAGACACTGGCGGAGAGCTTCTCTGTGTCCCAGCAGCAATCTCAGGGACATGGTGGTGTTTACACACAGGTGCAGGTCGAGCATATGGTGAATCAAGCAGTGACTCCTTTCCAGACTGAGATTGGAAATCTCAGGGATGAGCAGGCTCGTATAGGGGTGTTATTCGAACCGAACGAACCGAACATTGACCTTAACGAACGTTTGTTCGTTAATATATATCATGTTCATGTTCGTGTTCATGTTCGTCGAACATCTCAACACTTGTTCATGTTCAGTTCGTTAAGGTTTCAACATGTTCACGAACAGTTCGCGAACAATTATAGGTCTTGTATAGGTTATGTTAGAAAATACTCCCTCTTAACTTCCCGCATTCTATTTTCGGACCTTCCAATTTGAACTTTCCAATCCTTTAATGGAAAATCCTTCTCCTACTTTAGCAAATCCCTCTCATACTTTATTCACTATCTCTCCTACTTTATTCAACCTCTTTCCTACTTTATTCACTTTTATCTTAAAATCTGTGTCTGGACGGGTAAATGAATTTGGGACGGCGCAAGTATTATAACTTATGTGAAAAATGGAAATTATAGATTAGGTTAGGAAATATTATACTCCATATATAAAATAATATAAAATTATTATAGATATAATTTGTTCACGAACAGTTCGCGAACTACCGAACAATAAATTATATGTTCGTGTTCGTTTATTAACGAACATGTTCGCGAACTGTTCGGTTAGGTCAAACTCGAACACGAACTGAGCGTTGACTGAAATTTTTCGTGAAATTTTCACGAACGTTCGTTTCATTTACACCCCTAGGCTCGTATGAATCAGAGGATGGAAGAGCTCTGCCGCTTGTATATGAGCCAGAATAACCCCGACCCCTCGTCTCAGTGATGTTGTGATGTTTTGGATACTATGCTACTTTTTACTTTGTTGGATATCTATTCGGATATGTAGACTTTATTTTGGATAATTTGTTTTTTTTTGACGAATCGTTGTTGTTAATTAATGCAATTTCCCCTTTGTGACATATCACTATTATATTGGTTGAAAAAACAGGTGAAAATTATAAAATAATTTTTTAATTTTTTTTAAAAAAACAGTAGTTTAGCGACGGATAATTATCCGTCGCTAAACTACGAATTAGGGAAAGAACGCCCTAATTCGTAATTTAGCGACGGATAGTTATCCGTCGCTAACTACGAATTAGGGTAGCACTCCCTAATTCGTTATTTAGCGACGGATAATTATCCGTCGCTAAACAACGAATTAGGGCGTTCTAGCCCTAATTAGATTAGAGACGGATAATTATCCGTCTCTAATGGCGACGGAAGGGTCAACGCCCATCCGTCGCCAATTCTGTGGCTATTAGCGACGGATAACAATCCGTTGCTAATTTGCCTTAGAGACGTCCGTCATTAAGACGGGCGTCTATCCGTCGCTAAGGCCTTAGCGACGGATCGGCAGGGGGCTTAGCGACGGATAATTCCGTCGCTAAAATCCTGTTTTCTTATAGTGAAAAAAAATAAAAAATATAAGCACAAAATACCATAATTGCATCATGAATTTTCATGTAGTCAAAATGTAAAATAATAATATATATTTTGGTGTGTGTTCGCGAACACTCGATAAAGAATAAAAGTGTTCGATGTTCGGTTCGAAAAACTCGAACACGTTCGGTTTGACCAAACTGAACACGAACTGAGCGTTGACCGAGCTTTTTCACGAACATTTCGCGAACGTTCGGTTCGTTGGCCACCCCTATATCTACCTCTTTTCTATATCTTCTTGTACGTATCATTCTGTTTTATACCGCATTACACAAACAAATATAAATGTAATTTATTACATTTTGTTATAGGGATAGATGAAATAGTATACGTGAAGATGTCATCTGGCCATGAGGGTCAAACTTATGTACAGTTTTCCAGTTTGCCATAAAAAGTGGTACGACGCAAGCATTCAATCTTATGCAGAAAATTAAATGAGAGACCCCGGCAGTACAAAGTGATTTTAATTTGATTTCAACTACACCTTTGTTGAATTTTTGTGCATCATATATGTAATGTGATGATCTATCACCAATTCACCACAACCTCAAACACGCTACCGATATGATCATTTTTCTGCTACTTCACTTCCTAATTTAATCGAAAGTCGAAACACATCTAGATATATAGTGAATTACTCGATCAAAATATGTGTTTTAAGAAATTAACATAAATATCCATCTGTTAAACTTTGAACTATAGATGTATATAGAATTAATCTGCGCATGCCCAAACCTAATAACAGTGCATGTATACAATTGACCGAGCTTTAATTTCACGATTGCTCGCGGACAACTTGATTTGTTCCACCCCTTCATACAATTTAAATTACACGGATGTATCTTATATGTTTTTCAAATTTCAAAACTCTGCACGTTTGCTCCATTCCAAGCCATAAATTAAATTGGAGTTTTATGTGTCTGTGTTTGAATTCCCAACATATATATATCACCATTGTCAGCAACGATACAAACCCGAAAGATAATATCATAAAGAGGATGATTTCTGAGTGCAACAAGAACCATTTTTGGGTGCTGGCAAATTTGAAAAGGATCATATAGGTTAATCCATCTTGTTTCGGATTTGTCAAGAAAATTGAGTTCTTTGGTAATACTGAAATTCCAAAAGACCTGATTAGTATGGTGTGTACTGTGTAGTGATTAGGCATGACATGTAGGGACCATTAGTCCAGTAATTTGTGACATGTTAATGATGTGGATTGTGGAGTGATTTGGCATGGAAGTTAAAGATCACATAACGGACCAAATACATACAAACGGGAGAAAATGTGAATATAGGACTAAAATTGCAAAATTTAATTTTCAAGGGACCAAAATCGTGATGTCTAGCTAGTTAATTAATCAACACAAAGCCTCATAAGAAACGGTTTTTAGTTAATTTAACTAGAAACGGGACTGTCTTGCAATTTAACATTAAAATTGTAACCTATTTTTGCGGATCCTATCACGGATCCTCTCGCGGATCCGGGTCAGTACCGTTTTCATCACGGATCAGGTATATAAGACTCTTTTCTTTCTTCCTGTTCAGCTAGTTTCTTCGCTTGTCACTGTTCTCTCTCATTTTCTCTTATGTAACTACTCTTTAGGATTAGATCTTGCTGTTCTCCTGCTCAAATCTGTTAGAAATTTGTTTGTGAGTGTTTTGTTATAGTTATTGTTGTGTGATTTCGTCTGTTTTCTAGTTTTTGTGTTCTAGGGTTTTGTTCGAGTTTCTTTTGTTTTTGCGATTTTTTTTGTCTGAGGCGTAATCGTGCTTGTATATTAATTGAACAATGTTTTCATTCAAAATCCGAACTCAATCATCAACTTAGATCTGAAAAAAAAAAAAAGTTATACAACGTTTTTAAATTCTTTCGCATATGGCTATGTTCTCAATAATATTGCCCATGTTCTCTAGATAATGTCCTATGTTTTCATTCATAACCTGGCAGTCATTTATGCTCTGTTTTTTTTAAATATTACCTTGCATTCTGTTTCTACTGTATTTTCCTATGTTTTTACGTATATGCACTATCTTCTCACCAATATAATCTATGTTCTCAGCAATATCCACTATGTTTGCGTATATGAACAATTTTTTTTTTTTGCAGTGTGATCCATGTTCTCTACCACTTAGCCTATATGATTGAGAATATGAAATTCTTTTTTGTTAACATCTGATTTTTCTGTGTCACGTTCTTATAATATTTTGATGAGAAAATATTTGAATTGTCTGGTAACATGAGATATATGATTGAAAACATAGAATGATATGATTGGTAACATAGGGTTTTTTCCTTTGCGTCAATATAACCTTGTGTTTTGGTATCATGGATTAGTATGTTGAAAACATGGATGTAATAGTTGAGAATATTTGAGTATCTAAGCAACATAGAACATGGTTGTAAATGTATAGAACATGGATGAATATGTCGAGATCATGAATAAATATGTTGAGATCATGGATTAATAAATAACGTGCCTTTGAAATATTCAAACTCCATGTAGAGAACATGTACTATATTGTATATAAGATTTTAATGTTGACAAAGCAATTACTACACGACAATCATGGGGTATGAACAGATTTGGTTGAGAGCATATGTGATTTTGTTGAGAATATAGGTGATTTGGTAAACAATATTAGTCTATGTTCTCAACATAATCGTCCATGTTATCAACAAATTAATTCATGAACTCAACAATATTCAAAGACCCTAAACTCAACATATTCAAAAACCATAAAAATGATCCGAAAAATAAGATTATATTCAAACGAAAACCAGATTATTCACAACATATAAAATCATGATCCAAAAAACAATATTCTATTCAAAACGGAACCTATATCATTCAATTACATGTTGTACTACTGTTCATGCATCCGCCAAAAAAAGAACATATAACGCTATTTTTTTATATGTTCTTTTGTCTCTTTTCAAACCTCTTCTTGATCTCTATCTACATTATTTCAGGTTCCTCATCTCTTTTTGCTCGTCTCTTGCATTTACTCAACATTCTTCTTCTTCTTCTTCTTCTTCTTCTTCTTCTTCAAGTTGATGAATTTAGTAACCTGATCCTTATGAAAACATGATTACACCTTGTGAATGCATAAACAACAACATTAATGAGCAACTATTTTATATCAATCATAGTATATATTGTTGAGAACATAGGGTATATTGGTGAAAAGATAGTACATATACGTGTTAGGAATATCTGTTAGTATTTTGATCACTCATCACATGTTCTTATCTTAGCCAGAAAGGTGATTAAGTGCTCTTGGTTCACTTGAACATTGTAAAAGAGGAAATCACTGAGTATGATTAGTCTAGTAAATCTTGTATTAGGATTATAGGTCTCTGAATGTAATTTTTATTTCAAGAAGACCATGAAGATCAATCCTAGCAATGGAGCTTTTCTGAAGATTAGAAGACTGAAGATTGCACAAGATTTATGAAGATATCAAGGTTAAGTCTCATTTGATTTAAAATGTCTCTGGACCATGTTATAAGTGTAACATTTGCACATATGCTAAGTCTTGAACATATTAATCAAAGAAGGGAGACATGTGAGCCATCAGAAAGGCTCATGTATCCGTTGAGACTAAAGGACAATGAACAGTACTATGCATTAAATGCATCGGCAGAAATGCTGCAAAAAGCAGTCCTCTATGAAAAATGAGATAGTGACTTCTGAGTACATAGTTCAAGGTATAAACGGATATAATTTGATAGAGAGCACAACGGATACAATTCAAACGCCTCTCAAATTTATCTATATATATATCACACACTTAGATGCTTGAAGAACATACCTTAGAACGCTCTATCTTGCAAACTTACCATCAAGCAAAGTATTCTCTCAAGCACTCTACTACCCTTTCTGAAAGCTTTCTGTCGCTTGAGGAATCACTAGTAGTTCTAAGTTGTCCTGAACCTTAACAAGAGATTGTTATTCGTGAAAGAGTTGAACTATCAGATACCATTTCTGAAGATCATTCTCCAGAACGGACACCAATTACTTGGGTTAGTAAAGAGCAGACTGTCATCCACTGAACAAGTGTATTAAGTAGTCTTGTTCTATTAGGCTCTCTGAAAACATAACTGAAAAAGTTATACGAGAAGCCTCTCTGACAAACCTTATAACCAACACCATCAAAGCGTGGAGTAGAGGAAGTACTTGATTTGGGAAATCAGGGAATAACTCCAAGGTTATCTGCGTAGAGGAAGTACTTAGCTCTAGGAGCTGAGGAATAACTCAGGGGGAACATTTGGTTGGGAACCATTTGTTTAGGAATCTTAGAATAGGATTATTGTAAGGTGAACTCAATTATATGTTCTAGTGAATTCTAGGTCTCAGAAAGACCGAAGTGGATTAGTTGGAGGATTACGCCACCTCAGATACCACTATACTTGTGTTATTTACCTTCAGATTTATATTTCGCAAAGCACACACTTACCTATCTTAAAGTCTTCCGCTCAATTTAAGTATCGTAACCCCTGTGTTTCTTAGAAACTGTGTTTATCGACAAAAGTTTTAAATGACTATTCACCCCCCCCCCCCCCAAGTGTTTTACTTTGCCGTTACTGGACCAACAAGTGGTATCAGAGCAGGAGGTTCACAAGCCTTCTGCACTGAACCTAGATCCCCAGATAGGTGAAGGAACTTTGTCCCTTCGAGGACTATATAATTTGTGTGTTAAGTGTGCAGGTATGTCTCTGAGTGATGCACCCGTTCTGAAGCCAGAAAACTACGAGAAATGGAAGAACAACATGATGCTCCATCTGGAGGCCATTAGTGATGAGATGATCTATTTCATCAATGAAGGGCCTATCAAAATCGCATAACTCAAACAGCATCGAGGTGTCGATGGAAGAAAAGCCTCGCATAAGGAAGATGGAAGCGAGGACATGGTCGCTAGTGATAGTGGTCATGTTGCTCGTGGAAGCATTATATATGAAGACAAGCTAAGAGAGCTCGGACATCCGAAGATGCCAAGAGACACAGATTGGATGGTCAAGCTCAGAATATAATCATCGAGATCGACACTGAGCACATACAAGGTAAACTGTAAAGCTAAAACGGCGAAAGTTGCCTGGCAATTTATTGAAGAAATCTGTGTCGGAACTAAGAAAACCAAATAAAACAAGTTCGAAGTTCTTAAATTGAAGTTCCAAAACTTCAAACAAGGTCCCACTGAAACTCTGGAAGAACTTGATTTCAGATTTACTACTCTTATGAGTGATATGGCTGCACTTGGTGAAAGCAATAGATACTCCCAAATGTAAAAGATTAAGACTATTGTCAGAAGTCTCAATCACAACTGGGAACACACTAAGTTCTTTTATTTCAATCAAGGGATGCCAAATATTACTCCAGTAGAGCTCTTCTCTCATCTTGCTACTGTAGACTATGAGACAACTCAGAGAGAACAAACAGCTGAAAAATTGCAAAGTGTTGCTCTAGTTTCTCAAGGTACTTCTGAAAAGAAGGATACCAAAGAAGCATCTGAAGAAAATGCTCTTGCAGTAAGACACATGAAGAAATTTGTGAATCAAGAGATTGAGAGAAGAAAAGCTAAAGAAAAGCTGAAAAAGCATCTTGGCCCAAACTATCATCAGTACAAAAACATACAAATGAACAACTCTCTGAACACCCCCATTCAGAAAGGTGTTAGTACTGAAGCTGCAGAAATAGGAAATGATATCTGCTTCTATTGTCAAAAGCCTGGTCACTTCAAGAGAGATTGTCCTGCTTTAAACAAGCTCAAGACAAGTGACAAGAAGGACAGAAGAAATTTCAAGAGAAATCAAAGGGCCTTACTGACTGAAGAAAGGAAGAAGATTCAAATTCAACTTGATGCTCTTGACTTTGAGACAGATTCTGAAAATGGAGATTCAGATGACTCAAACCTACCATCACCAGAATTGTGTGGAATCACCCACGATGTAATTGACTTCAGCCTTAAGAAGAAAGAAATGTGGAGTTCTTTGAGATTGTCGGTCCGCATCTCCAACATTGAAATGTGTCTTATGGCTGATGAGGTAACTAACAATTCACAATTTCTGTACTATGAGAGTGATGATGGAATTGAGGATCTGGAGTTGGTCAAGAGTGAATTGGATCGTTATGAGAAAGAATTTCTGGAAGCACAATCCAAAACCAGAATTCTAGAGGAAAGCAAAGAAACTCTTGAAAAAGAGGTTTCTGAGCTAACCAGAGTATCTGAGTACAAGAACGCTGAAATAGCCTTTCTGAAATCTCAGATATCTGAGAATGAAAATTCTCACAAACTAGCCTTGGATGAACTTACTAAGAAAATGATGAAGCTGCTTTCTGAGAATGAAGAACTCAGAAAGAAAGAGCTATCCTTCCAATCTTATGCAAAGGCGAGTGACACTCTCACTGAGGTTCAATCCTATCTGAGAGATCCCTTTGAGAAAGGTGGACTTGGACTTGATGAACAATCGAGTAATTCATCTCCTCTAAAGAAGAGTGATGAAAGGTTGACCTTTGTAAAAAGTCAACAGAATGGTTCTTCAACCACCTATAGCATTGGTCAGAAAGCTAGGGTAGTTGACAAAGGAAAAGGAGTAGCAACCCAGCCTTTGAAAGAACAACAAGTTCACAAGAAACTTGCGGATAAGGTTTCTGAAAAGAAACATAACCCTCAGACATGTAACCATCCACATTGCTACATTACTAGGAAAGGAAGAATTCTTTGGAATAGGCAAATTCTCTCTTGTACCATTTTATGAAAATAAAGATGGTGCAGAACTAGTAAGGCTTCAAGAACATATTCGTAAAGCCAAAGGTGTTCGAAATGGCATGGCTATCGTGCTATTGGAAAAGTTCTTACGCAACAATATAAGGAAGGACAAGAACAATGGCAAAGGTCGATATTGCACGAGTAATAGATGTAGTGGAAGAAATCTCAAGCCACCAAAAACTGAATGCCGAGCTAGAAGGAACTCGCCGAAAGGCTAAGTTTGTCAAAAGCAATCCCGAAACCTGTGGTCCGAAGCACCAAAAGGAACACCTAGAAACACCACAAGAAGGAAAATTGAGATCAAACTTATTGATTTTATTGCATCTCCTTCGATCAAGTTAGATAAAACAAACTCCCAAGAAATTCACTAAAATGTGGATTCCTCTTGGAAGAATGTTTAGTCTAAATGGTTCTATCTCAAGCAAGAACCTAACTCCTGCTTCTGTTGTGCGTAACGCCTCTTGGACTAAGGCTCAATGGCTATTTGATAGTGGACGCGAAAGCACATGACAGAGACAAAGCAACCGTCAACTTCAAAGCTTGCAACAATGGACCGTACATCGATTTGGAGGAGAATTAAATCCCTCTCTGGGATTTGGCAACGTCAAATTAGGATCATTAACTATCACTGACGTATTACATGTTAAGGGTTTGAAATATAATCTATTTAGCATGAGCCAGTTTGCAGACATGGGATTTACTGTGAAATTCAAAGCAAAGTATTGCAAACTTATTGACAATGAGTCAAAGCAGACAGTCTTGGTTGCTCGGCGGAAATGTAGTCTTTATGTTGCCGACTGGGCATCTGCCACAACTGGAGAATGTCTCATGGTGAGTCAATCAGGTGACACAGAAGAGCACTGGTTATGGCACAAAAGAATGAGTCACTTGAATTTCAAAACTCTGAACAAACTTGCCAAGAAAGATTTAGTGGTTGGCCTTCCCAAAACATCTTTCAGAAAGGATGGTATCCGTTCTGCCTGTCAGATGGGGAAACAATCTAAGATCTCTTTCAAGTCCAAAATCAGACACTCTAGTGTTAGACCACTGCAACTATTACACATGGATCTTTTTGAATCATCTGTAACTAGTTATGCAGGAAAGAAGTATGGTCTTGTTGTTGTAGATGACTTCTCAAGATTCACTTGGGTTGTCTTTTCCAAGCACAAATCGATGCAAGGGTGGAGATACCAAACTTGTGAATAAGCTTGAAGTCATGAAAATGACAAGGTATCTGCAATCGTAATGCACCATGGTACGAAGTTTGTCAACCAAGACATTAAGGAGTTTTGTACCAGCAAAGGTATACAACACCAACTTTCCTCTGTAAGAACACCACAACAAAATGGTGTTGCAGAAAGGAAAAATAGAACACTTAAAGAAGCAGCAAGGACAATGCTAGCTGACACTGAGATAAGTGAAGTTTATTGGGTTGAAGCTTTAAACACAGCATGCTACACTCAGAACAGATAAGTGAAGTTTATTGGGTTGAAGCTGTAAACACCATGACAAGACCCCTTATGAACTCTTGGTTGGTAGACCCCCTAATATCAAACATCTAAAAGTATTTGGTTGTAGATGTTTTGTTCTTAACAATGGAAAAGAGTATCTAAGAACATTTCAACCAAAGGCAGATGAAGGTGTGCTTCTTGGTTATTCTATGAATAGCAAAGCATACAGAGTTTACAACAAAAGAACAAAGAAGATTGAAGAATCAGTTCATGTTGTATTCTATGAAGGAAGCAAGAAAACACCCCTTGCTGATGAACTCTCAGAAAGGTTCAAGGAACTAATGATAAAGGATTCTGAAGAGGAACTCTCAGAAAGGAAAAACATCATTGTGGAAAGAGAGGATGACTTTGACGAAGAAAAGCATGAAATGCTTAGTAACAACCAGATGATTCTCAGACATGATGAAGAATTTCCTATGAGAATTCCAGAAATGGAAACTGAAGATGTTCATCAGAGAGCTAATTCTGGAAATGACCTCTCTGACAGGCATGTCCCAGAAAGCTCTCACACTGAGAAAGTGTCAGACATTCACCGCCCTTCTGAGGTGCAAAATGTCACAGATACTGAAGAAGTATCAAGTCATAATCATAGTGATTCACATTCAGATCACATAGATGTTGACCCTACTAGCCCTAAACCCATGATGAGATGGATCAAGGATCATCCTGCAAAAGATGTAATTGGACCAATCAATCAAGGTGTTAGGACTAGGAGAGCAATAGCTGAAAATGCTAATTCTCTCTTTAGATGTTTTATCTCAAACATAGAACCAAAAACTATAGAAGAAGCATTAAGAGACCAAGACTGGATCTCTGCAATGCAAGAAGAGTTGGATCAGTTTGAAAGAAACAAAGTCTGGAAACTAGTTCCATTTGTAGAAGGAATATCTGTGATTGGAACTAAGTGGGTTTTCAGAAACAAGATGAATGAATCTGGTGAAATAACCAGAAACAAAGCAAGGTTGGTTGCCAAGGGATTCATCCAGACTGAAGGTTTAGATTTTGATGAGTCATATGCACCTGTTGCCAGATTGGATGCAATAAGACTCTTTCTAGCCTTTGCAGCTCATAAAGACTTTAAAGTTTATCAGATGGATGTCAAAAGTGCATTCTTGAATGGTGAACTTGCTGAGGAAGTCTATGTTGAACAACCACCTGGTTTTGAAGTTTCCTCAGAAAGTAGAATGGTCTATAAGCTACAGAAAGCTCTTTATGGACTGAAACAGGCTCCAAGAGCATGGTATGACACTTTGGCCAAATACCTTCTGGAAAGTGGTTTCAAGAAAGGTGAAGTTGATAAAACTTTATTTACTTTAAACCATGATGGGAAACTACTCTTAGTTCAAGTATATGTTGATGACATCATATTTGGATCTAAGGACAAGCAACTTTGTGATGACTTTGCAAATCTCATGAAAAGTAAGTTTGAGATGAGCATGATGGGAGAATTGAACTATTTCCTAGGATTGCAAGTCAAGCAACTCATTGATGGAATATTCATTAGTCAGACAAAGTATGCAAAAGACATGCTCACAAAGTTCAAACTTAAGCCTTCTGAAAAGAATGCTAACATACCTATGAGCATAGGAACCAAGATGACCTATACTGAATCAGATAAGAGTGTTGATGAACACAAGTATAGGAAATTGATAGGTTCACTACTTTACCTTACTGCAAGCAGACCTGATATTCAATATGCAGTTGGAATGTGTGCTAGATTTCAAACAAATCCAATGCAATCACACTACAACATTGCTATGAAAAATATTAAGGTATGTGAAAGGTACAGTAGATGTAGGTTTGTGGTAACCTAAAGAAAGTGGATTGAGTTTGGCTGGTTACTCAGATGCTGGATCAATGCTTAATAGGAAAAGTACCGTGAACTTGTCGGTTCTCGAACTAGACTTATCTCATGGTTTAGCAAGAAACAAAACTCAATTGCAACTTCTACCACAGAGGCTGAATATATTGCTGCTGGTTGTTGTGCAACACAAATTCTGTGGATTCAACAACAACTCAGAGACTATGGACTCAATGAAGAGAAAACTCCCATTTTCTGTGATAACACAAGTGCTATTGCAATCACACAGAACCCCAAATTCCATGCCAGAACAAAGCACATTGATGTTAGACACCACTTCATCAGAGACCATGTTGAGAAAGGCAATATAGAGATACTCAAGATTGGCACAGAAGACCAACTTGCAGATATCTTCACTAAGCCCTTACAAGAAAGCCGGTTCTTGACCTTAAGACATAATCTTGGATTAATGGAGTTGCCTAAGGACTGAAAAATTGTCCTGAATCTCTAAAGACTGAATAAGTGAGTAGGCCTCTGAGAACAGGTTCTCAGAAAGCCAAGTTGATAAGAAGTGATGCAAAGGTTTCTGAGTAGCAACACTCAGAAAGGCAAAACATTTCTGGAACGGGTATCCAGAAAGGCAAAGGTCGGTACACACTTAATAAGTAAATAAAACTAGAACTTACTTACTGAGAGTGGGTCAAATACATTCAAACAACTGAAGCTTCTGACACTTGAATTCAGAAAGCTATGTAGTCATAAAGAGAAATGGACACACAAAGCCCAAAAGGTATAAGTTCTGAAAGTCAAACATGTGCAATGTCTTGTATTTTTACCATTTTCATGATAAACAATATATAGATAAAGACTTGACACTCAGAATGATAAGCTCAAACGATTAAGTGTTCCTACTCTTTACTAAGTGACACAATGAATGTAGCATATTAAAAATCCATCAAGTCAGCACATTACCATTTGTTGATTGATAGCATTACAAGATATTCAATATAAGCCCTTGATGAATAAACGTTTGATCTCAACGGTTGAGATTAAAACAAAGCAAGTAATGTCTGTTGAGAAATGCAGACATGGCCCACTACGCATTTAATGAAGTACAAAGGACATACCACGCCTATGCAGATGCAAAGACACGCATTCATATTCAGCTATATGTATGTTGTATCTATGTACATTTTGTCTGCTATATATATAGGATTTGGGCAAAAGACAAACACTTTTACCAATTCCGAAATTTCAAACTTGCATCAAAACAGCAAAATCTCTCAAGATTTCTGCAAAACCCCTCTGCAAAACTCAACTTCTTGTGCTTAGTCTTCTTAAAAGATAGACTAATCTCGATTAATTGTGCAATATTCATCTGAAAAACACTCACTCTAAACTCTATATAAGAGATGGCACCGAAGAAGATGACCACCAAGAACCTTAAGGCAACATCCTCTGCTTCCCCGAAAAGCAAGGAGGAAAAGAACTTAAGGTGTTGAATAAACGCCTTCTGGGAAAGTTTACCCCATCGGACTGGAACCCTAAACACAAAATGAATTGGGGAGCCTTTCTAGTAAAGAGATATGTACCGGCAGTTATATCTTCAAAACCAGAAGAAGCGATATTAGAATGTGAAGAATTCCCATATCTACAAGCTTCTATCTTCGCACCGTGGACTATCCACGGATGTCTTTGAGTTCTATAACAACTCCAAAATCTTCACAAAAGTTGTGAATGATGAAGAAGAAAAATACATGCGCATCAAGTCCAAGGACAAGAAATTGTTCTAGGCGCAAGACTTTTACCAAGATATTCCGATTGAAAAATCGAGGAACATTTGAAGACATCGACATCAGGGCCTTCCATGATTCAAGGCGTCAAAGAGCTATTTGAAGCAATCCAGTTAGAAAATGCAAAAGGTTGCCCAGGAGACTTTGTTCTGAAGGCCATCAGAACTAGTCATCTCCAGAAACACTGGAGTACTTTAGCTCTTATTCTGGTCCGTTGCTTTGATGGCAACAAAGGTGGAGTAGACCAGATAAGCATGGAGAGATGGATGATGATGCATCTTCTGAACAAGAAGCATGAAGGGCAGGAAACCCACTTCAATTGGGGGAAGTACGCCTTCAACAAATTTCTTGGACACATTGAGGAATTTGAGCCCAAAATCATCAATGGCCTTGCTGCGCCAAAGGCCAATATGCACTTTGGTCTCAGGATCTGTTACATTCTGGAAACAATGGGAATCACTCTCAGAGAGAGGCAGGAAATCCCAGTCACTAACTCCCTTTTCAGACACGCTTTTGAAGAAAATGAGAAACTTGCTGTTGAGAACGCACTCAGAAAGGCAGAAGAAGAAGAAACTGCACAGCAAGGTGAGGAGGTCTCTGAGCAAGCCAAAGCTAAACCTCCAGTTGCCAAGAGAAAGAGGACTCATAGCAAAAGAGCCTCCAAGTCCCTAATCATACAAGAGGCACAACCTTCTGGAGACAAGGTCTCAGAAGATGTTGGACGCTCAGAAAGGCAACTCCAGAATGCCCCAAGAGTCCTGAACCAGAATGCTCCAGAACTCTCCAGAGATGATAGAAATATCATAGATGGGTCTGCACCAACACAGAATAGTGATTCTGAGGATGATGAAGTACTTGCAAAAGTACTCAAAAGGTTCAAGTATGAGACCCATGGAGGAGCTTCAAGCTCAGCTCTTCAAAAAGACAAGAGCCCCTCTGCCCAGAAGGAAGAAGAAGGCCTGGGCGAGGAAGATAGAATGATGGAAGATGTTGCCATTGCTTCCACATTCACAATGCCAGCACTTAAATTTCAAGAAAACCTGTTCTTGAACAGTTCCTCAACCTCTGAGAGAGCTCAACTCTCAGAAAGGGATCAAACTGAGATGGAGACTCAGAATGATACTGCAGAGGAGATCAATAATGAGCACAGAGAGACTGTGGAATCACCACAAGTTCAATAGATCAATGATCAGCCTGACTCTATTCAGGTAACAAAGATAGTTTGTATCTAACATGTCAACATAATTGTATGTTAACCTGTTACTCATAAGTCGATTTATTACAGCCAACTTGGAGACACACTTTCGTGGGAAGAAAACTGTCCACCTTGAATCAAGAAGAGGTTCCTCCAACCTCGTAACATCAAGAAGAGCACATCCACGGTAGTAAAAGTTATCTCCTAACAAGAAATAACTAACTAAAATTGCTCTTATGTTCTAATATTCTTAATTCCTCTTCTTAGGCTCCAATCGAGGAAGTAGTGGTGGTGGAACCAACACCCCAAAACTAGAGATTCCGTGGTGAAAAGCTTTACGAGGAAGTATTCTTGAGCCTTCTGCTGAGAAGGTAAGTAATCAGTAATAGTCTTCTTCAACGAATGCTCTGGAAAACCCACTACTAAAATCTCTTATGTTTGTTCTTACAGGCCCAGTCAGAAGAACAATTGGATGGAGAAACAGTTGTGTCATCTCCTCCAAAAGAAACTAAAACTGCTGAACAAGCAGTATCTGCAGAAAAGGTGCCAGAAACCCCCAAGGTTTCTGAGGAACATGCTACTGAGCTTCCTCACTTGGACGTAAGTGAAGTCTCAGAAAGCACTTTTCCACCTATCTTTTCTGTTAAAAGTTTCTAAACATGTTTGATTTTAACTCTCGTGTTCAAGAAAGAAAGGTTGATGAGGATAAAACTTCTCCTCACACCAAAGTATCGAGGCCTCTGTGCCCAAGCAAAAAATCCAAGCAGATGAGACTAGTGTTTCTACACGTATGCTCGTAAAGCTCATACGCACGATACTAACACAGGTGATTTGAACAAAACTAACTTGAACACTTTCTTTCAGGCTCAAAGTCCAGTGCCAGTTGATTTACTCAAGGCCTTCCAGAAGCACACCTTAAAGAAACATCTCAAGTGCTTCAGACAATGGCGAAACTCGTAAAGGTGACCTTTACGAAGTAGCGAAATGTCGACATCGTAAAAGAGAGCAATTGCCCTAAATGAGGATTATATCCATGCATTGTTCCTCAGAGTCCTACTCATTTGCCACTCTAATGCATGAAGACTTCATTCATGAAGTAGCACAAAGACTTATAGCAGATTTCAAGTCTGCGGATGCTCAAACCCAAGAGCAGATGGTTACCCATCCTGCCTTGCCCAGCAAGCTCACTACTTATCCTAATGGGAGGATGATTACATTCCCAAATGTGATCAACCTGGTTTCAGAAGATGATGAGGAGATGGACGAAAATGATTATCAAGAACCTTCCTATGAGCATCCAAACCAAGAAACAAAGAACAAGAGTGATGATGATGATGATGATCAGAATGATGATCCCCAACCTGGACAAGGCGGGATCCAGAAAGCTAGCAAAGAGAGTGGAGAAAAGGCTACTCCCTCAATTGCTCAGAAAGCTCCATCATCATCACCTCCCAAGTCTCATCAAGATACCCAACAAGCTGAACCCAATGATGCCATAGAAGAAATTTTAGCTGCTGAGTTTAGGATTGAACAACTCAGAAAGGTATTGGAAGAAGAGAAGAGAATCAACATTGAGACTCAAGCTCTTGTTGATGAAAAGGAAGCCAAAATCAAAAAGCTCGAAGAAGCTAATGCCAAAGAATTGGCACTCCTAGATGAGCAAAGAAATTTGAAGAATGCCATTGTTGTCACAAAGAAAATAAATAGATGCAATGGATGACAATGATGATGAAGAGCATGATGCTGAGGCTGCATCAGAAAGACCTTCTACATCTTCTCAGAAGGCCAGCACACGTGATGGAAAGCAGAAAAAGATTGTCAATCTGCAAACAATCCAAGAAAAGGATTATGATAGTGATGTTGAAACCCACAACTTGATCACTGAAGCAGAAGATGAGATACTTGTCACTCAGCACAAAAGAGCCATACTTGCTCCTCATATATTCTCTGCACCAAGTAGTTCAAGAAGTGAAGAGCACCGTGCAAGGAACAGTGTCTTTTTAGAACTCAGAAAGACACTAGTTGCCCAAGATATAGAAGTGCTAAAATCCGTCCCAGAAGAGATGAAGCCTTTGGCTGCTGCTTTACTCAACAGAGCAACCAGCATCGCTCTCTCTCAGAAAGTCCTAGGGTTGGTCAGGGATGAGGATTGTAACAATGCTAATGCAGCATTGAATGAAACCCGACCATCTGTCACGCAAGCCAACGCCATCCTAAGGCCGCTTGAAGAGCTCAGAAAAGGAGCGAGGCGGTTGGAACAGAACAACGAGCTGAAGAAGGAACTTCAAGAATTAGTCAGGGTGCACAACAATCTCCAGAAAAACTTTGACACTCTCTCTGAAGCTTATGCTATCATGAGTCAGTCATTCATGACTAAGGGGGAAGAAGAGATGCCTCAAAAAGGCAGAGGAAGAAAAAGAAAACAATCAAATCCTCCCTCCTCAAGTCAACTTGTCATTAAGGACACCACTGGAGACACCCTTCAAGAAGTTGTTCCAGATCAACGGAAAGGTGAGAAGTATGGTCACTAGGGGAACCAAGTCCTTAGAATCTCGAAGAGAAGAAGACTTCAAGAAGAAGAAAAGGAAGAAGGAGAAGTAAGAGGCCAAGAAAGCTGCAAGTCTCCAATTTTGGACTACAATGATGATGAGGATGATTCTGATGAACATCCACTTCACAAGAAAAGAAGACAAGCAACTACTTCACAACCTCCTCTGGCAGCAAAGCCCTTAGCAGCCAGAACTCCTTCTGGCAACACCAAGTCTATACAAGGAACATCCACCAAAGACAAATTTCAAGGTGAAGAAAGGGTTAGAGGATCTCCTCACAGAAGGCCACCAAACAGAAAAGCAAGAAGGGATTTCCAGTTTGGCAGAATAAACAATGAAACACATCAAGAAAGGCCAACTGATGCCCACATTGAGTATATGAAGACTAGTAATGAAGAATCTTCATATAGGTGCATTCTGAACAAGAGAGGGTATTGGATTCTGGAACTACAAATCTACTTGTCAATGATAAGTTTCCAACTCCCATCCTCAACCAGATCCTGAAATGGAGAGAAGCGAATTGCTAAAACCTGAGCACCTTCATGCCTGGTTAAACTTTGAAGTAGAAAAGAGGAATGAAGCCAGAAAGATGGATCTTTCTTTTGCCTGTCCTTACCCTAAACCTGATGATGTACACAAGGTAAGAAAACTGGATGGTGGCTACACGAGGAAGAACAAACTAGGTGTTTCAACCTATGAGTCATTCTATATGACATTGGATGAATACCTAGATGATATACACTACCTGGAAGAAATATACAAGTATTTCAACCCATCTCAGGTGCAAGTAGACCATGCCTGGGTCTGGGGAAAGTACTTCTGGGTCAAACATTTTCTGCGGAAGAATCATAAGCTTGGCAAGAGTTACCATGAAATATGTGACTTATCCAGAAAGACAGAGCTCTCTGTCAGAAGGATTCTTTATGACTATGTCCAAGAATGCAGAAAAGTGGATGATCATGTCAACTGATCCATAAAGGGTGCTGAAGAACTTGAGGTATCTGAACCCAAGTTGTGTTTCTGAAGACTTGAAGACTAGTAACATTAGAATACTCTTTTGGAGCTTGGACTCTCCTTTGTTCTAATTTACTTAGTATGTTTTATTACTTTTTGTAATCTTGCTGATTGTTTCTGAAATTCTCTATCTGTAAAAGTTGCATCTTACTCTGTAAACTGTACCTATCTGAAGATCATACTCTCAGATACATTTTAATAGATGACAACTTATCAGCAAAGATCACTTCTTGTGATTTGGTTGATGTTTACTTTCTGCACTTAATTCAACTAAAATTGAATCATTTGAAATGATTAAGTGGTGGATTGTTTTCTCTTCCAGGATTACAATTTTGTAATAGGACTTGAAAGATAGTCATGGATGACTGATCAAAAAGGGGGAAATTTGTTAGGAATATCTGTTAGTATTTTGATCACTCATCACATGTTCTTATCATAGCCAGAAAGATGATAAGTGCCCTTGGTTCACTTGAACATTGTAAAAGAGGAAATCACTGAGTATGATTAGTCTAGTAAATCTTGTATTAGGATTATAGGTCTCTGAATGTAAATTTTATTTCAAGAAGACCATGAAGATCAATCCTAGCAATGGAGCTTTTCTGAAGATTAGAAGACTGATGATTGCACAAGATTTATGAAGATATCAAGGTTAAGTCTCATTTGATTTAAAATGTCTCTGGACCATGTTATAAGTGTAACATTTGCACATATACTAAGTCTTGAACATATTAATCAAAGAAGGGAGACATGTGAGCCATCAGAAAGGCTCATGTATCCGTTGAGACTAAAGGACAATGAACAGTACTATGCATTAAATGCATCGGGCAGAAATGTTGCAAAAAGCAGTCCTCTCTGAAAAATGAGATAGTGACTTCTGAGTACATAGTTCAAGATATAAACGGATATAATTTGATAGAGAGCACAACGGATACAATTCAAACGCCTCTCAAATTTATCTATACATATCACACACTTAGATGCTTGAAGAACATACCTGAGAAAGCTCTATCTTGCAAACTTACCATCAAGCAAAGTATTCTCTCAAGAACTCTACTACCCTTTCTGAAAGCTTTATGTCGCTTGAAGAATCACTAGTAGTTCTAAGTTGTCCTGAACCTTAACAAGAGATTGTTGTTCGTGAAAGAGTTGAACTATCAGATACCATTTCTGAAGATCATTCTCCAGAACGGACACCAATTACTTGGGTCAGTAAAGAGCAGACTGTCATCCACTGAACAAGTGTATTAAGTAGTCTTGTTCTATTAGGCTCTCTGAAAACATAACTGAAAAAGTTATACGAGAAGCCTCTCTGACAAACCTTATAACCAACATCATCAAAGCGTGGAGTAGAGGAAGTACTTGATTTGGGAAATCAGGGAATAACTCCAAGGTTATCTGAGTAGAGGAAGTACTTAGCTCTAGGAGCTGGGGAATACTCAGGGGGAACATTTGGTTGGGAACCATTTGTTTAGAAATCTTAGAATAGGATTATTATATGGTGAACTCAATTATATGTTCTAGTGAATTCTAGGTCTCAGAAAGACCGAAGTGGATTAGTTGGAGGATTACGCCACCTCCAGATACCACTATACTTGCTGTGTTATTTACCTTTCTGTATTTAAATTTCAGCAAAGCACACACACACTTACTTATTGTTTCTGCACTTACCTATCTTAAAGTCTTCCGCGCTCTGAATTTAAGTATCAGAAACCCCCAGGTTTCTGAGAAACTGTGTTTATCGACAAAAGTTTTAAAAGACTATTCACCCCCCCCCCCCCTCTAGTCTTTTACTTTGCCGTTACTGGACCAACAAGTGGTATCAGAGCAAGAGGTTCACAAGCCTTCTGCACTGAACCTAGATCCCCAGATAGGTGAAGGAACTTTGTGTTAGGAAATTTGTTAGATATTTTGTTAGAAATATCGGTTTAGATTTTGATCAGCAACATGATGACTTATCTTAGTCTCAGAAAGGTGATTAGTACTCTTGGTTCACTTGAACATTGTAAAAGAGGAAACCCACTAAGTATGATAGTCTAGCTAATCTTGTATAGGATGTTAGGTCTCAAAATGTAATTTTTATTTTATGAAGAGAAGACCAAGAAGAAGACATCCAAGCGGAACAAGTTCAACGACATTGAAGATTTGAAGAAACTGCACAAGATTGCTGAAATAGTTTTACAGATACCTTGGTCAGATATCTTGAAGACACGAATAGTTTTAAGCAAGCTGTGTCACAAGTGATATCTGAGAACTAGAAGGTTTTCTGAAAACAGGAAAGTGCCCACAGATATTTACTCTCAGATACCTTGAGCCTTAACCACATTTCTGAAAAAGAAATATATTGCAACAAAGTTGTTTCAATAAAGTGGTATCTGAAGATTAAAGATAAGGACGTGCAAAGAATCAGATAATACTAGTCTCTGAAACTGAGCATAGTTCCGTTGGCACTATAGGACAGAAAGTACAGTACAATGCATTTAATGCACGGACAGAGATGTCTGAATAAAAGCAACGGTACCTTCTGAAGAAGAAGACAAACCTACTGCAGTACTATACACAGATATCAATAGTTTGAATTTGAGCCTAACGGATACTATTCAACGGCATTCAAATTCATCTATAAATATCAATACTTAGACTACTTGAGAAGACACCTTGAACTCCATAAACACGCTGAACAACATATTCTCTCAAGCAAACTACTTATCCTCAAAGCTTTCTGTTGCGACCAAAGCTCCTGATCTTAAGTAGCACTAAAGTTCTAAGTGTCCTGATCCTAAACAAGCACTGCTATCTGTGAAAGAGTTGAATTGAAAGATCAAGTATCTGAGATTCATTCTCTTGAACATTTATCTAAGACTTGGGTCAGTAAAAAGAACAAGATACCATATATTGAAAAGTGTATTAAGTATACTTGATTCACATAGCTATCTGATTAACTGAAAAGTTATTAAAGAAGCTCATCTGACAACTCAAACCAAAACCAACACCATCACTGGCGTGGAGTACAGGAAGTACTTAGTTTGAGAAACTAAGGAATAACTCCAAGGTTATTGAGCACAGGAAGTACTTAGCTTGGGAAGCTAGGAATAGCTCAAAAGGTTTACAGTATTGAAGTACTTGGTGTGGGGAACAACAACTCGGGGGAACATTTGGTTGGGAACCATTTGTTTAAGGAATCTTAGAATAGGATTTTTGTAAGGTGACCTCAATTATCTATTCTAGTGAATTCTAGGTCTTTGGAAGACCGAAGTGGATTAGTTGGAGGATTACGCCACCTCCAGATACCACTATACTTGCTGTGTTATTTACTTCTATGTACTTACATTTCACCAACACACACACACACTTTAACTGTTTCTGCACTTATCTATCTTAAGTCTTCCGCGCTCTGAATCTAAGTATCATATATCTACACAGATATCTGAGAAATAGTTTTTATCGACAAAAGTTTTAAAAGACTATTCACCCCCCCCCCCCCAGTCTTTTACTTTGCCGTTATCTGGACCAACAAGTGGTATCAGAGCAGGAGGTTCACAAGCCTTCTGCACTGAACCTAGATCCCCAGATAGGTGAAGGAACTTTGTCCATTTACGAGGACTATTTAATTTGTGTGTTAAGTGTGCAGGAATGTCTCTGAGTGATGCACCCATTCTCAAACCAGAGAACTACGAGAATTGAAAAAATAACATGATGCTCCACCTTGAAGCCATAAGTGACGAAATGATCGAAGTAATAAAAAATGGCCCAATAGTCATTCAACAACTTAAACAAGTCATGGAGGTTTCTAATGGTAGAGACAGAGATCAAAGCGAAGGATCTTCACAAACTGATGCGTCAACAAGTGGGAGATCTACTAGTATTTACGAACCAAAGCCCAGAGAACTCTGGACATCGGAAGATGCCAAGAGAAATCGTCTGGATGGTCAAGCTCGTAATATCATCATCAGATCCACACCTGAGCACATACAGTGTAAACTGTGGGGTTCTAAAACGGCGAAAGTTGCCTGGCAACTGATTGAAGAAATCATGTCGGGCAGAAAACCAAAGAAAACAAGTTCGAAGTTCTCAAGTTGAAATTTCAAAATTTCAAACAAGGACCCACTGAAACTCTGGAAGAACTTGATTTCAGATTTACCACTCTCATGAGTGATATGGCAGCACTTGGGGAAAGCAACAAATACTCTCAGTCAGAAAAGATTAAGACTATTGTCAGAAGTCTTAACCACAACTGGGAGCATACTAAATTCTTTTATTTTAATCAAGGTATGCCAAATATCACTCCAGTGGAACTCTTCTCACATCTTGCTACGGTTGATTATGAGACAACACAAAGAGAACAAACAACTGAAAAGTTGCAGAATATTGCTCTAGTTGCTCAAGGAACTTCAAAAGAAGAAAAGCAAGGAAGAGGCGAGGATGCTCTTTGCCAAAGCAAATGAGCAAATATGTCACGAGAAATTGAGAGAAGAAAAGCCAAAGAGAAGTAAAAAGCATCTAGGCTCAAACTATCACCAAGACAAAATATGCAAAGCTCATTTGAACAAGCCCATTTCGAAAGCATCATGTCTTGAGGAAGTAGAAATTGGAAACGATATACGCTTCTATTGTCGTAAACTGGTCACTTCAAGAAGGATTGTCCCGCTTCAACAAACTAAGGACAGTGACAAGAAAGATAGAAGAATCTTCGTAAGAAGCCGTAAAGCCTTATTAATCAAGAAAGAAAGAAAATCAAACTCAACTGGATGCTCTAGACTATGAAATGATTACGAAGATGACAATTCAGATGACTCAATCTTACCATCACCGTAATTATGTGGAGTTACTCATGATATAATCGACTTGACCTCAAGAAGAATGAAATGTGTGGAGTTCTTTGAGATTGACGGTCCGCACATCTCTAACATAGAAATCATCTTATGGTGATGAGGTAACACATACTTCTTGTTATACTTATGAAAGTGATGAAGAAGAAATAAAAGATCTAGAAAATCTCGGAAAGATCTTGACATCTATGAAAGGGAATTTCTAATGATCCGAGCTAGAGCCAAAATCTTGAAGAAGAAAAGAATTCTCTTGCAAGGAAAATTCTCAATTAGTTAAGATATCCGAGAAAAGGATGCGAAAATGCATTTCAAAGCTCGATATATCGAGACCTAAAAGTCACATAAAGAAGCAATGGCTGAATTACGAAAGAAATATGAAGATCTTCTTTCTGAGAACAAGGAACTCAAAAAGAAAGAATTATCTTTTCAATCTTATGCCAAAGCTAGTGACACTCTTACTGAAGTACAATCTTACTTAAGAGATCCTTCAGAAAAGAAAGGACTTGGGCTAAATACACAGACAGAGTGTTCTATCACTCTGAATAAGAGTGAGGAAAGAAGAACATTTATAAGTACTCAGCAAGATGGTTCCCATGCAATCTATAGTATCGGTCAGAAGACGAAGGTTGTTGACAAAGGAAAAAGCAGTTGCGACTAAACCTTTGTGGGAAAAACAAGTCAAAAATAAAACTGATGGGCACGTCTCTGAAAAGAAACACAACACTGAAAAGTGTAAACACCCACAGTGCTATGTCTCTCAAAAGGGTAGAATTGCAGGAGCTGGCAATTTCTCTCATGTCACTTTTTCTGGAAAGAAATTGGATCAACCAGAGACTAGCAAAGTCACGAGAAAAGATCTCAGATAGCTTCAAGTGCTCGAAACGGTATTGGCTATAAAGGCATCGGGAAACAACTTGCTCATGAATACAAACAAGAGCAAGAACGATGGCTAAAGGCTAGAATTGCTCAAAGCAATTATCAGAAGTGGAAGTTGAATCAAGCCACTGAAAATCTGAATGCCAGGGCTAGAAGAAATCTGGCAAGGAAAGCTAAGTTTGCTGAAAAGCAAACTCAGAAACCTGACAGGTATCTGAAAGCACCAAATGGAGCACCTAGGAACACACCAAGGAAGAAAATAATTCTTAATAATGATAATCATTCAATCAGAATTCCTCCTTATGTTCCTATCAGACAAAAGAATGTTCCAAGGAAATTCATTCAAAAATGGATTCCTACTGGAAGATTGTTTAGTCCTGATGGTTCCAACTGTAAATTGAGAACCTAATCTCCTGTTCCCTGTTATGTGCAGAATGCTTCCTGGACTAAAGCACAATGGTCGCTTGATAGTGGATGCGAAAGCACATGACAGAGACAAAGCAAATCCGTCGATTACAAAGCTTCCAACACAGACCGGATATCGATTTCTTGGAGGAGAATTAAATCCTCTCAGGATTTGGCAACGTCAAATTGGGAACATTAACAATCACTGACGTATTACATGTTAAGGATTTGAAATACAATCTATTTAGCATGAGCCAGTTTGCAGACAAAGGTTTTAGTATAAAATTCAAAGCAAAATACTACAAACTAATTGACAATGAGTCAAAGCAGACAGTCTTGGTTGCTTTCGGGAAAGGCGATCTTTATGTTGCCAGTGGGCATCTGCCACAATCAAGAATGTCTCATGGTGAGTCAATCTGGTCACGTAAGAGCACTGGTTATGGCACAAAAGAATGAGTCACTTGAACTTCAAAACTCTGAACAAACTTGCCAAGAAAGAGTTAGTGGTTGGCCTTCCCAAAACGTCTTTCAGAAAGGATGATATATGTTCTGCATGTCAGATGGGGAAACAATCCAAAATCTCTTTCAAGTCCAAAACTAGACACTCTAGTGTTAGACCACTACAACTACTACATATGGATCTTTTTGAATCATCTGTAACTAGTTATGCAGGAAAGAAGTATGGTCTGGTTGTTGTAGATGACTTCTCAAGATTCACTTGGGTTGTCTTTCTGAAACACAAATCGACGCCAGGTGGAGATACCAAACTTTGAAAAAGCTTGAAGTCATGAAAATGACAAGGTATCTCGCAATCGTAGACCATGGTACTGAGTTTATCAACCAGTACATAAAGGAGTTTTGTACCTGCAAAGGTATACAACACCAACTTTCCTCTGTAAGAACACCTCAACAAAATGGTATTGCAGAAAGGAAAAACAGAACCCTTAAAGAAGCTGCAAGGACGATGCTAGCTGACACTAAAATAAGTGAAATTTATTGGGTTGAAGCTGTAAACACACTGCTACACTCGTAATGTATGTTTGATAAACAAACACCATGACAAGACCCCTTATGAAATCTTGGTTGGTAGACCCCCTAATCTCAAACATCTGAGAGTAATTGGTTGTAGATGTTTTGTTCTAAACAATGGAAAAGATTATCTGAGAACATTTCAACCAAAGGCAGATGAAAGTGTATTTCTTGGCTATTCCACGAATAGCAAAGCCTACAGAATTTACAACAAAAGAACAAAGAAAATTGAAGAATCAGTTCATGTTGTATTCTATGAAGGAAGCAAGAAAACACCTCCTAATGATGAACTCTCAGAAAGGTTCAAAGAACTAATGTTAAGGGATCCTGAAGAATAATCCTCAGAAAGGAGAAACATCATTATGGAAAGTGAGGATGACTCTGACGTAGAAAAGCATGAAGTGCCTAGTAACAACAAGATGAATCACAAACATGATGAAGAATTTCCTATGAAACTTCCAGAAATGGAAACTGAAGATGTTCATCATGAAGCTATCTCCGAAATAATCTCTCTGAAAGACATGTTCCAGATAGCTCAAACGCTGAACAAGTGTCAGACATTAATTGCCCTTCTGAGGAGCAAAATGTCTTAGATACTGAAAAAGTATCAAATCAAAATCCCAGTGATTCTCATTCAAATCATTTGGATATTGATCCTACTAGCACTAAACCTATGATGAGATGGATCAAGGATCATCCTGCAAAAGATGTGATTGGACCAATTAATCAAGGTGTTAGGACTAGGAGAGCAATAGCTGAAAATGCTAATTCTCTCTTTGGATGTTTCATCTCAAATATTGAACCCAAAAATATAGAAGAAGCATTAGGAGACCAAGACTGGATCTCTGCAATGCAAGAAGAGCTGGATCAATTTGAGAGAAACAAAGTCTGGAAATTAGTTCCATTCATGGAAGGAATATCTGTGATTGGAACTAAATGGGTTTTCAGAAACAAAATGAATGAATCTGGTGAAATAACCAGAAACAAAGCAAGATTGGTTGCCAAGGGATTTACCCAGACTGAAGGCTTAGATTTTGATGAGTCATATGCACCAGTTGCCAGATTGGATGCAATAAGACTCTTTCTAGCCTTTGCAGCTCATAAAGATTTTAAAGTTTATCAGATGGATGTCAAAAGTGCATTCTTGAACGGTGAACTTGCAGAAGAAGTTTATGTTGAGCAACCACCTGGCTTTGAAGTTTCCTCAGAAAGTAGAATGGTCTATAAACTATAGAAACAGCAGGCTCCAAGAGCATGGTATGACACTTTGGCCAAATACCTTCTGGAAAGTGGTTTCAAGAAAGGTGAAGTTGATAAAACTTTATTTACCTTAAATCATGATGGGAAACTACTCTTAGTTCAAGTATATGTTGATGACATCATATTTGGATCTAAGGACAAGCAACTTTGTAATGACTTTGCAAATCTCATGAAAAGTAAGTTTGAGATGAGCATGATGGGAGAAATGAATTATTTTCTAGGATTGCAAGTCAAGCAACTCAATGATGGAATATTCATTAGTCAAACAAAGTATGCAAAAGATATGCTCACAAAATTCAATCTTAAGCCTTCTGAAAAGAATGCTAAGATACCTATGAGCATTGGAACCAAAATGACCTATACTGAATCAGATAAGAGTGTTGAAGAACATAAGTATAGGAAATTGATAGGTTCACTACTTTACCTCACTGCAAGTAGACCTGATATTCAATACGTTGGAGTGTGTGCTAGATTTCGCAAATCCGATGCAAACACACTACAACATTGCTATGAAAATATTAAGGTATGTAAAAGGTACAGTAGATGTAGGATTGTGGTATCCTAAAGAAAGCGGATTGAGTTTAGTTGGGTACTCAGACGCTGATTATGCTGGATCACTGCTTGATAGGAAAAGCACCTCAGGAACTTGTCAGTTTCTGGGTACTAGACTTATCTCGTGGTTTAGCAAGAAGCAAAACTCAATTGCAACTTCTACCACAGAGGCTGAATATATTGCTGCTGGTTGTTGTGCAACACAAATTCTGTGGATACAACAACAACTTAAAGACTATGGACTCGATGAAGAAAAAACTCCCATTTTTTGTGACAACACAAGTGCTATTGCGATTACACAGAATCATAAATTTCATGCCAGAACAAAGCATATTGATGTTAGACATCACTTCATCAGAGACCATGTTGAAAAAGGCAATATAGAGATACTCAAGATTGCATCAAGACCAACTTGCAGATATCTTCACTAAGCCACTACAAGAAAGTAGATTCTTAGCCTTAAGACATAGTCTTGGACTAATGGAACTACCAATGAACTGAAAGAGTTCAGGAATCTGGAACGGGCATCCAGAGAAGAGGTATCTGGAACGGGCATCCAGAGAAGAGGTATCTGGAACGGGTATCCAGAGAAGAGAAAAGAGAAATCTGGAACGGGTATCCAGAAGTCAAAAAGGCTAAAGAGCAAAAAAGACAGCTTAAGATCTCTGAGACGGGAACTCAGATATCTGAATCACTCTATAAACGGGGAACACAAAAGAGAATAGTACAACTATCTGCAGTCAACTACTCTCTTGAAATTCGCATTATTTCTATCTTGATGAAAAACTTGGAAAAATCCTAAGTATAAGACAGATTCAGATGCAAACAGTGTTCTTGGTCATACAAAAACGTGATTCAGATAGCTATTAGCCAAAATTCATTAAATGGGCACAATTACACTTGTTGATTGTGATCATTGCTGAAGAAGCAATGGTGACCCTTGATGAAATTAAGCGATTGATCTATACGGTGGAAATTAATTCACAGTAAATAGTGGACTGTAAAAATTCTGACAAAGCCCACTTTGCATTTAATGTCGAACTAGCTTTTGCTCACGCCTGCTTGCAAATCACAGATACGTACACACAAAATCAATTTGTATGTATTTATCTGTTGAGATTCTATTGCTATGTATATAGGATTTTGGCAAAAGAAATCACTTTCGCCTAATCCAAAATTCCGACTTGCACAAAAATAGCAAAACCTTCTCTTGATTCTCTGCAAACCTTCTACAATCTCTGCAAATCAAGATTAAGTTTTTCTGCAAAGAATTACTGAATCAAATCTCTTTCAAACACCAATCCAAATTCTCTACACTATATAAAGAGATGGCCCCAAAGAATTCTTCCACACTGAAATCTCAATCCTCCACTGGTACTGCTGAAAAGCAAGCACCAGAGTTGGTTATTGTGAACAACCGACTAGTAGGAGATTTTAATCCTGACCATTGGACTTCAAATCACAGAATGATTTGGGGTGGTGCCATGGTTGAGGAATACCTCACGGCTGCAATAGAGAACCAAGCCAACAGAAAGCTGATTCTTGACATGCTTGAAAAGGCACAAATCAAGGGATTTCTATCTGCTCGCACAAGTGGAATTTCATCACTCGATGTGTTGGAATTCTACAACAACTCCAGGATAATTTCCTGTGTTTCTGAAGGCACTGCAATAGTGTCTGTCTAAACCTCAGTCCAAGGAAAGGAAATCCTTCTGGACTTAACAACTTTCTGTAAGTTGTTTGAGTTTTAAAATCTTGGAAAGGATTTTGAAATAAACACCAAGGACGATGATCTCCTTGAAGGTGTTAAAGAACTGTACAGTGACGTGTGTGATCTTGAAAAATCAGATACACCCACTGAATTCAAGCTTGCTGATATCCGAACCAGACATCTGATGGTTCACTGGGATGTATTGGCTTGCATTCTTCACAGATGCTTTGATGGTCTACAAGGAGGTGCTGACCAGATAAGCCAAGAATGATGGATCATGATGTTCTTGCTGAATCAACAAGACAAAAGGCTGGAAAACCCTTTTAACTGGGGAAAGTACGCCTTCATGAAGTTTGTGAAGAAGATTCAAGGATTCGAGCCTAAGATCGCCAAAGGACTAGCTGAGCCAAAGGCCACAGTAGGCTATGGTCTGAAGATATGCTACTTGCTGGAGAAGCTTGGCATTGAGCTCAGAGAGACGGCTGAAATAGCCAACAGTAACCTACTCTACAAATATGAGTATACAAACTTGTTGAAAAAGGTTACTGGGTCTCAGAAAGGTTCTAAAAAGCGAAAGTCTAAAAAGGTATCTGAAGAAAAGGTTGCGACCAAGAAGCCCAGAACTTCAAGAAAGAAGTCTGCTGGCAAATCAGAAGACATACCCATTGAGGTTGTCAATTCTCAGATATCTGCAGGCATTGTCGATGAACTGATAAAGGCAGATGAACTCATCAATGCTGCAAAAGAGTTATCAACTACTGAACAAGTAGACTCAGCAAGAGAAAGTGCTTTCAGAAATGTGAAGACTATTGCAGAAAGCCTTGCTGATGAACTCATAAATACTGCCAAAAGTGGTGAAAAACACCAAGCCCTATCTGCAGAAACCGCAGGAGTAATGGACCAATCAGTTCCTAATGCTGATGAGAGCTCTGACGATGAAGATGAGAAACTAGTCATCTCTCAAGTCCTAGAAAGAACAAAAAGGGCTAAGGTTACTAAAATAGTAACTGGTGAAAAGGTTTCTGAAGAAGAACCTACACCTCAGGTTGCTGAACAAGCACCTATAGCAAAGGTTGTTGGTGCAAACACATCATCAGGGAACGTTTCTTACGCACAACTTCAAAAAGCCCTGATGAGTGGTATTTTAGTGCTGGCAGATGCTGATGGAAACGCCACATCTAAAAATCTGGAAGAACACTCTACTGACCAATCTTCTGCTTCCAGACAACCACAACAACCACAACACAACCACAACAGCCACAAGTGGTTGATGAAATGGTAAATGAACTCCATTTTGAATTACCAAAGAATGTCAGATATCAAGAAAATCTCGCAAAGAGCAGGTTCCCCAACTCAATAAGAGGGATCAAACTGAGATATCTACTCAGAATGATCAACCAGGGGAGGCAACTGAGTTGCACACTCAGGAAAGGTGTGAAGTACCTGAAACTTCAAACAAAGAAGTGTTACTGGAACAAGAAGACCAAAGTATAGAAGGGTCACGAGTTTCAGAGACCAATCAGCCTGACATGGATCAGGTAGCTGAATGGTTTAACTCTCATCTTGTGAAACTTTATGCTTATATATATCTTGTTACTTATAAAATTTCTTTGTTATAAATGAAGTTAGAAACACAAAAACAAGAGGAAGCTGGAAAGCTTGCCTCAGAAACTGAGAAGGAGGTTACCCCAACCTCACATCTTAAGAAATCTGAGCCTGTGCCACAGGTGATAAATTGATTCTTAAGATAACACTTTTTAGTCATATGTTCATGTGCTTAAAAGTAAATGTTTCTAACAGGCTCCAACTGAGAAAGAGGAAGATAAGGCAGAAATGCCAGAAAGAACCCGAAACCAACAAGGTTTCAAGAACACATCATTGAGCCTTCCATATGAAGGTATATATATATATATATATATATGAAAATCGGATAAAAATTCTTCACCTTGGGTTATCTCAAACTTCTTCTAAATTACTCAATACTTTCTACTCACAAAGCTCATTCGTAGTAGAAGTGCAAGGGGACGAGTTGCGACATCCTCAGACCTATGGAAATTGATGAGGCATCAAGGCCTTCATCACAAGAAAAGATTCCAGAGACTGCACAAGTCTCTGAGAGACAAGTATCTGAGCCTCCCATGGAGGTAGTTGACCTCTCAGATATCTGATTTGTCACTTAAAGTTTTCTTGATAAAATTTCTTAAGTATTGTGATAATTTTAATTTTCAGGTTCAAGAAAGAAAGGTTGATGAGGACCAGACTTCCAAGTCTCCGCCTCACAACAAGATATCTGAGACACCAATTGTCTCAGTAGCACAAGTCTCTGAGCCTGAAGTACTTACTCAGGTTACTCAGAAACTAAACTACACTTCTACTCAGATATCTATAAAAGTTTTGAAGCTCACTCAAAACTCTTTCTATCAGGATCAAACAAGTGCAAAGCAGGTTCCCAATGATGAGAAAAGGAACCTACTTCCCTTCTTCAAAGCTCAAACCCTGCCAAAGCATATACAATGCTTCAAGAAATGGCAAAGGTTAAGGTGCTCTAATCTCTCTGAAATATTGAGAATCACAGATCAACCAACCGCATTTAGCACGAGCTCTTGACTTGGAGACATATATCCATGCAATGTTCCCTACCGAACAGTACACAGTTGCGACTTTATTGCATAAGGATTTCTCCAGAGAAGTGGCGCACAGTTTGATACAAGCCTTTGAACAGGCAGATGGTCAGACAAGATTACAGATGGCATTCAAGCCAGTTCTGCCCCAGACTCTGCAATTTATACCTTCTGAACAAGAAGAGGTTAATGGGCAGAAGATCACTATTCCTGAAGTGATCAATCTTGTATCTGAAGATGATGCGGAGGAAGAGATAAACGAAAACGACTTCGATGAACCTCCCAGATCATCACCAAAAGGATGACAGATAAAAAGGATGATGATGATGCCTCGCACGTGGACCGGAGGAATTTCACAAAGAAATCATGCCTCAACTGAAAAGCAACCGAGAGGAAAGCATAAATCTCCGTCTCCATCTCCTCAAAAGTCAACTCATCCATCTTCCCAACAAAAGGTTAATACTGAACAAGTAGTTGAGGATTCTGAGGAAATCACTCAGAAATTGTTGAATACTCAATCCGAATCGCTCAACTCGGACAATTGTTGAAAGAAGAACAACACTCCATCTTCAACCGGAAGACCAGATAGCTAAATCCGAGACAAGCTTGACCAACTACAAGATCAATATCTGCAAGAGATGATTGCTTACTACGAGGTTAAAGAGCTACGGGATCTCAGAACGCCATCACCAAAGAACTCGACATCAAGAAGTATTCAAATTAAGCATGATGCTAAGGTGCATCATCTTCAAAAGAAGTACCATCCTCCTCCCAAAAAGGGAAGAAACCAATCTACGAGATGGTTCTTTGACTCGACACAATCGATGAGAATGTCCAAGAGGATGAAGATCACTCAATGATTACTCAGATGATGAAGAAGACAAGACTTTGGCAGAGCATCGCAATGAACATCTAGCTGTTTCACACTTGAAAAGGAAACTGATTGCTCCTGAAACTTTCAGCAAACTGCCAAATGTCCACTCCCATGAATACATGAACAGATACCAAGTACTGGCTCATCTGAAAAAGGAGATGTCTTCACAAAACAAGGAAGTAATTGCCTCCCTCTCGAAATGAAAAAGTTCATCGAGCTCACTCAGAGAACAACTAGCATAGTCATTGCTCGTAAAGATCTGGGAATTATAAGGGACGATGATGCCTTTAGTGAAAAAGCTTTCAAGAGGCAAGTTATATCACCGGAAAAGCAGATGCCATCCTAGGCCCATTGGCAGAGCTCACTGATAAGGACAATGGACTTATCAAGCAAAATCAGGAGCTCAAAGCCGAACTTCAGAAGTTGGTCACTGCCTATAATTATTTACAAGGGCATTTTAACTCTCTCTAAGATTCTTTTATGAGATTGAGTCAGCCAACAATGACTAAGGGGAAAGAGTGTACAAATCTGGACCTCAAAGTCAGGGGGAATGGGAAGAAGGAGAAGAAAACAAGAAGAAATCTGGAGCTGGTGTGGCTCAGAGAGAAGAAGAAACATGAAAACTTCCCAGCCACCACTCAGAATCAACGAACCCTCCTCAAGCCAAGCTGCTTTGCAAATAGTAGCTACTTCCCAGAAACCTACTGAAGGAACTACAATGATAACAAGGGCCATGGCACAGAAACCTCCAAGGAGTACCAAGGCTCCAAGGAGAAGACAAGTTAAAGGGATTGATGAATCTTCTGAAGAAGAAGAAGGTCAAATCAAGTCCTTGGGCAATGAAGAAGGCTGTAAAACTCTCACTAGATCTAATCTTGATGATGATGAGGAAACTGATGAAGATGAAGCTCCTCTTCACAGAAAAAGGAAAATTGAAAGCCTAACTGAGCCCATAGCTGCAAAGCCTCTAGCAGCTAAAACACCCTCTGGAAATACCAAGTCTATCCAGGGTGGTTCTTCGAGCAACAACCCCAAAGAGAATTCAAGACAGAGAAGGAACAGACTGAGAGTTGAGCAATGACAAAGTCAACTTCCACTCAGGCCAGAAGAAGCCAAAATAGAGTATGTGAAGAATGACAATGATTCCTCTGTCTACAGGTGCATCAATCAGAAAAATGGCTATTGGATTCTGGAACTTAAGCATCTACTGGTAAATTCAAGATTTCCAGAACCAATCCACAAACAACTTATGGCATGGAGAAAAGATAAGCCAACCTTGATCAACACCAATCACATTAAAGCCTGGTTGGATTTTGAAGTTGTCAAGAGAACTGAAGCCATGAGAAAGGACCTCTCGATGAATGTCCATATGGAAAGCCGATGATGTGCATGTAACGAATATCACAGAACAGCACAAGAGCAAGACTTCATTGTGGAACCCTATGAATCGTTCTATCTAACTGAAGATCAATACAAGGGTGACATCAGATATCTGAGGATTATCTATGAATACTTCAAGCTTTCAGATATCAGAATAGAGCATGCCTGGAAGTGGGGAAAGTATCTGTGGGTCAAACATTTTGTCAAGAAAAATTCTACCAAAACCTACAAAGAGGTCTGTGGATTTGCCAGAGACACTAAGATGCTCGTCAGAACACTTCTCTATGATTATTCTGATGACATCAAAAGGTTTGGAGATAGAAAATTTGCAGACTGATCCATAGAACAACTGTTGAAGACTTGAAGAGTTGAAGACTTGAAGACTAGTCTATTAGGATGTTTACTTGGAACTTGGTTACTCCTGTTGTCCTAATTTACTATGTATTTTTGTTGTATTTTTGCTGACTGAGCTAAACTTATTTTATGTACTAAAGTTATCTGTAATCTTTCTTTGTAACTTATCTGAAGAACTTACTCTCAGATAGTATTCTATAAAAGATAACTTGTCAGCAAAGATCACACCTTGTGATTTGGTTGATGTCTACTTTCTGCACTTAATTGAATGATTTGGAAAATCTTAAGAAATGATTAAGTGTTGGACTGTTCACTCATCCAGATTTGTAATAGGTCAGATAGTCATCGTTGACTGATCAAAAGGGGGGAAATTTGTTAGGAAATTTGTTAGATATTTTGTTAGAAATATCGGTTTAGATTTTGATCAGCAACATGATGACTTATCTTAGTCTCAGAAAGGTGATTAGTACTCTTGGTTCACTTGAACATTGTAAAAGAGGAAACCCACTAAGTATGATAGTCTAGCTAATCTTGTATAGGATGTTAGGTCTCAAAATGTAATTTTATTTTAAGAGAAGACCAAGAAGAAGACATCCAAGCGGAACAAGTTCAACGACATTGAAGATTTGAAGAAACTGCACAAGATTGCTGAAATAGTTTTACAGATACCTTAGTCAGATATCTTGAAGACACGAATAGTTTTAAGCAAGCTGTGTCACAAGAGATATCTGAGAACTAGAAGGTTTTCTGAAAACCAGGAAAGTGCCCACAGATATCTACTCTCAGATACCTTGAGCCTTAACCACATTTCTGAAAAAGAAATATATTGCAACAAAGTTGTTTCAATAAAGTGGTATCTGAAGATTAAAGATAAGGACGTGCAAAGAATCAGATAATACTAGTCTCGACATCGAGCATAGTTCCGTGCACTATAGACGAAAAGTACAAGACAATGCATTTAATGCACGGACAGAGATGTCTGAATAAAAGCAACGGTACCTTCTGAAGAAGAAGACAAACCTACTGCAGTACTATACACAAATATCAATAGTTTGAATTTGAGCCTAACGGATACTATTCAACGGCATTCAAATTCATCTATAAATATCAATACTTAGACTACTTGAGAAGACACCTTGAACTCCATAAACACGCTGAACAACATATTCTCTCAAGCAAACTACTTATCCTCAAAGCTTTTTGTTGCGACCAAAGCTCCTGATCTTAAGTAGCACTAAAGTTCTAAGTGTCCTGATCCTAAACAAGTACTGCTATCTGTGAAAGAGTTGAATTGAAAGATCAAGTATCTGAGATTCATTCTCTTGAACATTTATCTAAGACTTGGGTCAGTAAAAAGAACAAGATACCATACATTGAAAAGTGTATTAAGTATACTTGATTCACATAGCTATCTGATTAACTGAAAAGTTATTAAAGAAGCTCATCTGACAACTCAAACCAAAACCAACACCATCACTGGCGTGGAGTACAGGAAGTACTTAGTTTGAGAAACTAAGGAATAACTCCAAGGTTATTGAGCACAGGAAGTACTTAGCTTGGGAAGCTAGGGAATAGCTCAAAAAGGTTTCTGAGTACAGGAAGTACTTGGCTGTGAAAGCCGGGGAACAACTCAGGGGGAACATTTGGTTGGGAACCATTTGTTTAAGGAATCATAGAATAGGATTTTTGTAAGGTGACCTCAATTATCTATTCTAGTGAATTCTAGGTCTTTGGAAGACCAAAGTGGATTAGTTGGAGGATTATGCCACCTCCAGATACCACAATACTTGCTGTGTTATTTACTTCTTTGTATTTACATTTCACCAACACACACACACACTTTAACTATTTCTGCACTTATCTATCGTAAGTCTTCTGCGCTCTGAATCTAAGTATCAGATATCTACACAGATATCTGAGAAATAGTTTTTATCGACAAAAGTTTTAAAAGACTATTCACCCCCCCCCCCCTCTAGTCTTTTACTTTGCCGTTATCTGGACCAACACTTTGCCCTTTCTGAGGACTATATAATTTGTGTGTTAAGTGTGCAGGTATGTCTCTGAGTGATGCACCCGTTCTGAAGCCAGAAAACTACGAGAAATGGAAGAACAACATGATGCTCCATCTGGAGGCCATTAGTGATGAGATGATCTATGTCATCAACGAAGGGCCTATCAAAATCAGACAACTCAAACAAGTTACTGAGGTGTCTGATGGAAGAAAAGCCTCAGACAAGGAAGATGGAAGCGAGGACATGGCTGCTAGTGATAGTGGTTATGTTGCTCGTGGAAGCATTATATATGAAGACAAGCCTAGAGAGCTCGACATCCAAGATGCCAAGAGACATGATTGGATGGTCAAGCTCGTAATATAATCATCGATCGACACTGAGCACATACAAAGCGTAAACTGGGTGCTAAACGGAAAGTTGCTCGCAATTGATTGAAGAAATGCAGGTCGAACTAAGAAAACCAAATAAAACAAGTTCGAAGTTCTTAAATTGAAGTTCCAAAACTTCAAACAAGGTCCCACCAAACTCTGGAAGAACTTGATTTGATTTACTACTCTTATGAGTGATATGGTCGCACTTGGTGAAAGCAATAGATACTCCCAGTCGAAAAGATTAAGACTATTGTCAAGTCTCAATCACAACCGGGAACACACTAAGTTCTTTTATTTCAATCAAGGGATGCCAAATATTACTCCAAGAGAGCTCTTCTCTCATCTTGCTCAGAGACTATGAGACAACTCGAGAGAACAAACAAATTAAAAATTGCAAAGTGTTGCTCTAGTTTCAAGGTACTTACGAAAGAAGGATACCAAAGAAGCATCTCAAGAAAATGCTCTTGCAAGAAGACACATGAAGAAATTTGTGAATCAAGAGATTGAGAGAAGAAAAGCTAAAGAAAAGTGAAAAAGCATCTTGCCCAAACTATCATCAAGATCAAAACATACAAATGAACAACTCTCTGAACACCCCCATTCGTAAAGGTGTTAGTCTGTCAGAAATAGGAAATGATATCCGCTTCTATTGTCAAAAAGCTGGTCACTAAGAGAGATTGTCCGCTTAAACAAGCTCAAGACAAGTGACAAGAAGGATGTAAGAAATTTCAAGAGAAATCAAAGGGCCTTTACCGATGAAGAAAGGAAGAAGATTCAAATTCAACTTGATGCTCTTGACTTTGAGATGATTCGAAAATGGAGATTCGGATGACTCAAACCTACCATCACCGAATTGTGTGGAATCACCCACGATGTAATTGACTTCACCTTAAGAAGAAAGAAATGTGTGGAGTTCTTTGAGATTGTGGTCCGACATCTCCAACATTGAAATGTGTCTTATGGTGATGAGGTAACTAACAATTCACAATTTCGTACTATGAGAGTGATGATGGAATTGAGGATCCGAGTTGGTCAAGAGTGAATTGGATCGTTATGAGAAAGAATTTCTGGAAGCACAATCCAAAACCAGAATTCTAGAGGAAAGCAAAGAAACTCTTGAAAAAGAGGTTTCTGAGCTAACCAGAGTATCTGAGTACAAGAACGCTGAAATAGCCTTTTCCGAAATCTCGGATATCTGGGAATGAAAATTCTCACAAACTAGCCTTGGATGAACTTACTAAGAAAATGATGAAGCTGCTTTCTGAGAATGAAGAACTCAGAAAGAAAGAGCTATCCTTCCAATCTTATGCAAAGGCTAGTGACACTCTCACTGAGGTTCAATCCTATCTGAGAGATCCCTTTGAGAAAGGTGGACTTGGACTTGATGAACAATCGAGTAATTCATCTCCTCTAAAGAAGAGTGATGAAAGGTTGACCTTTGTAAAAAGTCAACAGAATGGTTCTTCAACCACCTATAGCATTGGTCAGAAAGCTAGGGTAGTTGACAAAGGAAAAGGAGTAGCAACCCAGTCTTTGAAAGAACAACAAGTTCACAAGAAACTTGCGGATAAGGTTTCTGAAAAGAAACATAACCCTCAGACATGTAACCATCCACATTGCTACATTACTAGGAAAGGAAGAATTGATGGAATAGGCAAATTCTCTATTGTACCATTTTATGAAAATAAAGATGGTGCAGAAACTAGTAAGGCTTCTGAAGAACGTATTCAGAAAGCCAAAGGTGTTCGAAATGGCATTGGCTATCGTGCTATTGGAAAAGTTCTTCTGCAACAATATAAGGAAGGACAAGAACAATGGCGCAAGGCGATATTACACGAGTAACAGAAGTGGAAGAAATCTCAAGCCACCAAAAACTGAATGCCAGAGCTAGAAGGAACCTGGCCAGAAAGGCTAAGTTTGCTGAAAAGCAATCCCAGAAACCCAGGGTCCAGAAAGCACCAAAAGGAACACCTAGAAACACCACAAGAAGGAAAATTGAGATCAAAATTATTGATTTTATTGCATCTCCTTCTGATCAAGTTAGACAAAAACAAACTCCCAAGAAATTCACTAAAATGTGGATTCCTACTGGAAGAATGTTTAGTCTAAATGGTTCTATCTCTGAAGTAAGAACCTAACTCCTGTTTTCTGCGTAACGCCTGGACTAAGGCTCAATGGCTATTTGATAGTGGACGGAAAGCACATGACAGAGACAAAGCAAATCGTCAACTACAAAGCTTGCAACAATGGACCGGACATCGATTTGGAGGAGAATTAAATCCTCTCTCGATTTGGCAACGTCAAATTAGGATCATTAACTATCACTGACGTATTACATGTTAAGGGTTTGAAATATAATCTATTTAGCATGAGCCAGTTTGCAGACATGGGATTTACTGTGAAATTCAAAGCAGTGTATTGCAAACTTATTGACAATGAGTCAAAAGCATACCTTGGTTGCTCGGCGGAAAGGCGCCTTTATGTTGCCGACGGGCATCTGCCACAACCGAAGAATGTCTCATGGTGAGTCAATCAGTCACATGAAGAGCACCTTGTTATGGCACAAAAGAATGAGTCACTTGAATTTCAAAACTCGAACAAACTTGCCAAGAAAGAGTTAGTGGTTGGCCTTCCCAAAACATCTTCGAAAGGATGGTATCTGCTCACTTTGTCGGATGGGGAAACAATCTAAGATCTCTTTCAAGTCCAAAATCAGACACTCTAGTGTTAGACCACTGCAACTATTACACATGGATCTTTTTGAATCATCTGTAACTAGTTATGCAGGAAAGAAGTATGGTCTTGTTGTTGTAGATGACTTCTCAAGATTCACTTGGGTTGTCTTTCTGAAGCACAAATCTGATGCAAGGGTGGAGATACCAAACTTGCTGAATAAGCTTGAAGTCATGAAAAATGACAAGGTATCTGCAATCGTAATGCAGACCATGGTATCGAGTTTGTCAACCAAAGACATTAAGGAGTTTTGTACCAGCAAAGGTATACAACACCAACTTTCCTCTGTAAGTACACCACAACAAAATGGTGTTGCAGAAAGGAAAAATTGAACACTTAAAGAAGCAGCAAGGACAATGCTAGCTGACACTGAGATAAGTGAAGTTTATTGGGTTGAAGCTGTAAACACAGCATGCTACACTCAGAACAGATGTCTGATAAACAAACACCATGACAAGACCCCTTATGAACTCTTGGTTGGTAGACCCCCTAATATCAAACATCTAAAAGTATTTGGTTGTAGATGTTTTGTTCTTAACAATGGAAAAGAGTATCTAAGAACATTTCAACCAAAGGCAGATGAAGGTGTGCTTCTTGGTTATTCTATGAATAGCAAAGCATACAGAGTTTACAACAAAAGAACAAAGAAGATTGAAGAATCAGTTCATGTTGTATTCTATGAAGGAAGCAAGAAAACACCCTTTGCTGATGAACTCTCAGAAATGTTCAAGGAACTAATGATAAAGGATTCTGAAGAGGAACTCTCAGAAAGGAAAAACATCATTGTGGAAAGAGAGGATGACTCCGACGAAGAAAAGCATGAAATGCTTAGTAACAACCAGATGATTCTCAAACATGATGAAGAATTTCCTATGAGAATTCCAGAAATGGAAACTGAAGATGTTCATCAGAGAGCTAATTCTGGAAATGACCTCTCTGACAGGCATGTCCCAGAAAGCTCTCACACTAAGAAAGTGTAAGACATTCACCGCCCTTCTGAGGTGCAAAATGTCACAGATACTGAAGAAGTATCAAGTCATAATCATAGTGATTCACATTCAGATCACATAGATGTTGACCCTACTAGCCCTAAACCCATGATGAGATGGATCAAGGATCATCCCGCAAAAGATGTAATTGGACCAATCAATCAAGGTGTTAGGACTAGGAGAGCAATAGCTGAAAATGCTAATTCTCTCTTTGGATGTTTTATCTCAAACATAGAACCAAAAACTATAGAAGAAGCATTAAGAGACCAAGACTGGATCTCTGCAATGCAAGAAGAGTCGATCGCTTGAAAGAAACAAAGTCCGGAAACTAGTTCCATTTGTAGAAGGAATATCCGTGATTGGAACTAAGTGGGTTTTTAAACAAGATGAATGAATCTGGTGAAATAACCAGAAACAAAGCAAGGTTGGTTGCCAAGGGATTCACCCAGACTGAAGGTTTAGATTTTGATGAGTCATATGCACCTGTTGCCAGATTGGATGCAATAACAATAAGACTCTTTCTAGCCTTTGCAGCTCATAAAGACTTTACAGTTTATCAGATGGATGTCAAAAGTACATTCTTGAATGGTGAACTTGCTGAGGAAGTCTATGTTGAACAACCACCTGGTTTTGAAGTTTCCTCAGAAAGTAGAATGGTCTATAAGCTACAGAAAGCTCTTTATGGATCAAATGTGCTCCAAGAGCATGGTATGACACTTTGGCCAAATACCTTCTGGAAAGTGGTTTCAAGAAAGGTGAAGTTGATAAAACTTTATTTACTTTAAACCATGATGGGAAACTACTCTTAGTTCAAGTATATGTTGATGACATCATATTTGGATCTAAGGACAAGCAACTTTGTGATGACTTTGCAAATCTCATGAAAAGTAAGTTTGAGATGAGCATGATGGGAGAATTGAACTATTTCCTAGGATTGCAAGTCAAGCAACTCAATGATGGAATATTCATTAGTCAGACAAAGTATGCAAAAGACATGCTCACAAAGTTCAAACTTAAGCCTTCTGAAAAGAATGCTAAGATACCTATGAGCATAGGAACCAAGATGACCTATACTGAATCAGATAAGAGTGTTGATGAACACAAGTATAGGAAATTGATAGGTTCACTACTTTACCTTACTGCAAGCAGACCTGATATTCAATATGCAGTTGGAATGTGTGCTAGATTTCAAACAAATCCAATGCAATCACACTACAACATTGCTATGAAAAATATTAAGGTATGTGAAAGGTACAGTAGATGTAGGTTTGTGGTAACCTAAAGAAAGTGGATTGAGTTTGGCTGGTTACTCAGATGCTGATTATGCTGGATCAATGCTTGATAGGAAAAGTACCTTAGGAACTTGTCAGTTTCTAGGAACTAGACTTATCTCATGGTTTAGCAAGAAACAAAACTCAATTGCAACTTCTACCACGTAGGTCGATATTGTCACGGTTGTTGTGCAACACAAATTCTGTGGATTCAACAACAACTCAGAGACTATGGACTCAATGAAGAGAAAACTCACATACCACGCCTATGCAGATGAAAAGACACGCATTCATATTCAGCTATATGTATGTTGTATCTATGTACATTTTGTCTGCTATATATATAGGATTTGGGCAAAAGACAAACACTTTTACCAATTTTGAAATTTCAAACTTGCATCAAAACAGCAAAATCTCTCAAGATTTCTGCAAAACCCCTCTGCAAAACTCAACTTCTTGTGGTTAGTCTTCTTAAAAGATAGACTAATCTCGATTAATTGTGCAATATTCATCTGAAAAAACACTCACTCTAAACTCTATATAAGAGATGGCACCGAAGAAGATGACCACCAAGAACCCTAAGGCAACATCCTCTGCTCCTACTGAAAAGCAAGGAGGAAAGGAACTTAAGGTGTTGAATAAACGCCTTCTGGGAAAGTTTACCCCATCGGACTGGAACCCTAAACACAAAATGAATTGGGGAGCCTTTCTCGTAAAGAGATATGTACCAGCAGTTATATCTTCAAAACCAGAAAGGAAACTGATATTGGGAATGCTGAAGAATTCCCATATCTACAAGCTTCTATCTGCTGCACCCATTGGACTATCCACACTGGATGTACTGGAGTTCTATAACAACTCCAAAATCTTCACAAAAGTTGTGAATGATGAAGAAGAAAAATACATGCAGACTGAAGTCCAAGGACAAGAAATTGTTCTAGACTGCAAGACTTTCTGCAAGATATTCCGATTGAAAAATCGAGGAACATTTGAAGACATCAACATCAAGGACGCTTCCATGATTCAAGGCGTCAAAGAGCTATTTGAAGCAATCCAGTTAGAAAATGCAAAGGTTGCCAGAGACTTTGTTCAAGGCCATCGAACTAGTCATCTCCAAAAACACTGAGTACTTTAGCTCTTATTCGTCCGCTTTGATGGCAACAAAGGTGGAGTAGACCAGATAAGCATGGAGAGATGGATGATGATGCATCTTCTGAACAAGAAGCATGAAGGGCAGGAAACCCACTTCAATTGGGGGAAGTACGCCTTCAACAAATTTCTTGGACACATTGAGGAATTTGAGCCCAAAATCATCAATGGCCTTGCTGCGCCAAAGGCCAATATGCACTTTGGTCTCAGGATCTGTTACATTCTGGAAACAATGGGAATCACTCTCAGAGAGAGGCAGGAAATCCCAGTCACTAACTCCCTTTTCAGACACGCTTTTGAAGAAAAGGAGAAACTTGTCACGAGAACGCACTCGTAAAGGCGAAGAAGAAGAAGCACAAAGAAGGTGAGGAGGTCACTGAGCAAGCCAAAGCTAAACCTCCAGTTACCAAGAGAAAGAGGACTCATAGCAAAAGAGCCTCCAAGTCCCTAATCATACAAGAGGCACAACCTTCTGGGGACAAGGTCTCCGAAGATGTTGGACGCTCAGAAAGGCAAATCCAGAATGCCCCAAGAGTCCTGAATCAGAATGCTCCAGAACTCTCCAGAGATGATAGAAATATCATAGATGGGTCTGCACCAACACAGAATAGTGATTCTGAGGATGATGAAGTACTTGCAAAAGTACTCAAAAGGTTCAAGTATGAGACCCATGGAGGAGCTTCAAGCTCAGCTCTTCAGAAAGACAAGAGCCCCTCTGCCCATCAGGAAGAAGAAGACCTGGGTGAGGAAGATAGAATGATGGAAGATGTTGCCATTGCTTCCACATTCACAATGCCAGCACTTAAATTTTCTGAAGAAAACCCTGTTCTTGAACAGGTTCCTCAACCTTCTGAGAGAGCTCAACTCTAAGAAAGGGATCAAACTGAGATGGAGACTCAGAATGATACTGCAGAGGAGATCAATAATGAGCATAGAGAGACTGTGGAATCACCACAAGTTCAAGAGATCAATGATCAGCCTGACTCTATTCAGGTAACAAAGATAGTTTGTATTTAACATGTCAACATAATTGTATGTTAACTTGTTACTCATAAGTTGTATTTGTTACAGGCCAACTTGGAGACACACTTTCAGGGGGAAGAAAACCTGTCCACCCCCTTGAATCAAGAAGAGGTTCCTCCAACCTCAGAACATCAAGAAGAGCCTGTCCCACAGGTAGTAAAAGTTATCTTTGAACAAGAAATAACTAACTAAAATTGCTCTTATGTTCTAATATTCTTAATGCCTCTTCTTAGGCTCCAACTGAGGAAGTAGTGGTGGTGGAACCAACACCCCAAAACCTAGAGATTCCGTGTCAAAAGCTTTACGAGGAAGTATTTCTTGAGCCTTCTCAACGAGACGGTAAGTAATCAGTAATAGTCTTCTTCAACGAATGCTCTGGAAAACCCACTACTAAAATCTCTTATGTTTGTTCTTACAGCCGGTCGGAAGAACAATTGGATGGAGAAACAACAGTTGTCATCTCCTCCAAAGAAACTAAAAGCTATTTGAACAAAGATTCTGCAGAAAAGGTGCCGAAACCCCAAGGTTTCGAGGAACATGCTACGAGCTTCCTCACTGAACGTAAGTGAAGTCTCGAGCACTTTTCCACCTATCTTTTCATTAAAAGTTTCTAAACATGTTTGATTTTAACTCTCAGGTTCAAGCAGAAAGAAAGGTTGATGAGGATAAAACTTCTCCTCACACCAAAGTATCTGAGGCCTCTGTGCCCAAGCAAGCAAAAATCCAAGTAGATGAGACTAGTGTTTCTACACAGGTATGCTCAGAAAGCTCACTTCTGCACACAGATACTAACACAAGTGGTTTGAACAAAACTAACTTGAACACTTTCTTCGTGCTCAAAGTCTAGTGCCGCTTGATTTACTCAAGGCCTTCCAAGCACACCTTAAAGAAACATCTCAAGTGCTTGCATAATGGCGTAAACTCGTAAAGGTGACCTTTCTCAAGTAGCCGAGTAATCGACATCCCGTAAAAGAGAGCAATTGCCCTAAATGGAGGATTATATCCATGCATTGTTCCTCTGAGTCCTACTCATTTGCCACTCTAATGCATGAAGACTTCATTCATGAAGTAGCACAAAGACTTATAGCAGATTTCAAGTCTGCGGATGCTCAAACCCAAGAGCAGATGGTTACCCATCCTGCCTTGCCCAGCAAGCTCACTACTTATCCTAATGGGAGGATGATTACATTCCCAAATGTGATCAACCTGGTTTCAGAAGATGATGAGGAGATGGACGAAAATGATTATCAAGAACCTTCCTCTGAGCATCCAAACCAAGAAACAAAGAACAAGAGTGATGATGATGATGATGATCAGAATGATGATCCCCAACCTGGACAAGGCGGGATTCAGAAAGCTAGCAAAGAGAGTGGAGAAAAGGCTACTCCCTCAATTGCTCAGAAAGCTCCATCATCATCACCTCCCAAGTCTCATCAAGATACCCAACAAGCTGAACCCAATGATGCCATAGAAGAAATTTTAGCTGCTGAGTTTAGGATTGAACAACTCAGAAAGGTATTGGAAGAAGAGAAGAGAATCAACATTGAGACTCAAGCTCTTGTTGATGAAAAGGAAGCCAAAATCAAAAAGCTCGAAGAAGCTAATGCCAAAGAATTGGCACTCCTAGATGAGCAAAGAAATTTGAAGAATTCCATTGTTGTCACAGCTGCTGAAATAGATGCAATGGATGACAATGATGATAAAGAGCATGATGCTGAGACTGCATCAGAAAGACCTTCTACATCTTCTCAGAAGGCCAGCACACTTGATGGAAAGCAGAAAAAGATTGTCAATCTGCAAACAATCCAAGAAAAGGATTATGATAGTGATCAAACCCACAACTTGATCATCAAGGTAAGATGAGAGACTTGTCACTCGACAAAAGAGCCCTACTTGCTCCTCATATATTCTCTACACCAAGTAGTTCAAGAAGTGAAGAGCACTGCAAGGAACAAAGGTCTTTTAGAACTCGAAGACACTAGTTGCCCAATCTGACGTAGTGCTAAAATCCGTCCCGAAGAGATGAAGCCTTTGTCGCCGCTTACTCAACAGAGCAACCAAAGACGCTTCTCTCGAAATTCCTAGGGTTGGTCAGGGATGAGGATTGTAACAATGCTAATGCAGCATTGAAAGAAGCCAGCCATGCTGTCCTGCAAGCCAACGCCATCCTAAGGCCGCTTGAAGAGCTCAATAGAAAGGAGCAGAACTGGTTGATGTAACAACGAGCTGAAGAAGGAACTTCAAGAATTAGTCAGGGTGCACAACAATCTCCAGAAAAACTTTGACACTCTCTCTGAAGCTTATGCTATCATGAGTCAGTCATTCATGACTAAGGGGGAAGAAGAGATGCCTCAAAAAGGCAGAGGAAGAAAAAGAAAACAATCAAATCCTCCCTCCTCAAGTCAACTTGTCATTAAGGACACCACTGGAGACACCCTTGCTGAAGAAGTTGTTCCAGATCAACCAGCCAGAAGGCTGAGAAGTATGGTCACTAGGGGAACCAAGTCCCTTAGAATCTCAGAAGAGAAGAAGACTTCTGAAGAAGAAGAAAAGGAAGAAGGAGAAGTAAGAGGCCAAGAAAGCTGCAAGTCTCCAATTTTGGACTATAATGATGATGAGGATGATTCTGATGAACATCCACTTCACAAGAAAAGAAGACAAGCAACTACTTCACAACCTCCTCTGGCAAAGAAAGTTTTAGCAAATGTAACTCCTTCCGCAACACCAAGTCTATACAAGGAACATCCACCAAAGACAAATTTCAAGGCAGGAAGAAAGGGTTAGAGGATCTCCTGACAGAAGGCCACCAAACAGAAAAGCAAGAAGGGATTTCCAGTTTGGCAGAATAAACAATGAAACACATCAAGAAATGCCAACTGATGCCCACATTGAGTATATGAAGACTAGTAATGAAGAATCTTCATATAGGTGCATTCTGAACAAGAGAGGGTATTGAATTCTAGAACTACAACATCTACTTGTCAATGATAAGTTTCCAACTCCCATCCTCAACCAGATCTTGAAATGGAGAGAAGGCAAGCCAGAATTGCTAAAACCTGAGCACCTTCATGCCTGGTTAAACTTTGAAGTAGAAAAGAGGAATGAAGCCAGAAAGATGGATCTTTCTTTTGCCTGTCCTTACCCTAAACCTGATGATGTACACAAGGTAAGAAAACTGGATGGTAGCTACAGCAGGAAGAACAAACTAGGTGTTTCAACCTATGAGTCATTCTATATGATATTGGATGAATACTGTTGGTCCAGATAACGGCAAAGTAAAATACTGGAGGGGTGGGGTGAATAGTCTTTTAAAACTTTTGTCGATAAAAACTATTTCTCATATATCTGTGTAGATATCTGATACTTAGATTCAGAGCGCGGAAGACTTAAGATAGATAAGTGCAGAAACAGTTAAAGTGTGTGTGTGTGATGCTGAAATGTAAGTACAGAAAAGTAAATAACACAGCAAGTATAGTGGTATCTGTAGGTGGCGTAATCCTCCAATTAATCCACTTCGGTCTTCCAAAGACCTAGAATTCACTAGAATAGATAATTGAGGTCACCTTACAAAAATCCTATTCTAAGATTCCTTAAACAAATGGTTCCCAACCAAATGTTCCCCCTGAGTTGTTCCCGGCTTTCCAAGTACTTCACATACTCAGAAACCTTTTTGAGCTATTCCCTAGCTTCCCAAGCTAAGTACTTCCTGTGCTCAATAACCTTGGAGTTATTCCTTAATTTCTCAAACTAAGTACTTCCTGTACTCCACGCCAGTGATGGTGTTGGTTTTGGTTTGAGTTGTCAGATGAGCTTCTTTAATAACTTTTCAGTTAATCAGATAGCTCTGTGAATCAAGTATACTTAATACACTTTGCAATGTATGGTATCTTGTTCTTTTTACTAACCCAAGTCTATGATAATTGTTCAAGAGAATGAATCTCAGATACTTGATCTTTCGATTCAACTCTTTCACAAATAGCAGTGCTTGTTTAGGATCAGGACACTTAGAACTTTAGTACTACTTAAGATCAAGAGCTTTGGTCGCAACAGAAAGCTTTGAGGATAAGTAGTTTGCTTGAGAGAATATGTTGTTCAGTAAGTTCTGTGTCTCTAAGGTTCAGCGTGTCTTCTCAAGCAGTCTAAGTGTTGATATTTATAGATGAATTTGAATGCCGTTGAATAGTATCCGTTAGGCTTAAATCAAATTCAAACTATTGATATCTGTGTATAGTACTGTAGCAGGTTTGTCTTCTTCTTCAGAAGGTATCGTTGCTTTTGTTCAGACATCTATGTCCGTGCATTAAATGCATTGTACTATACTATTTGTCCTATAGTGCCAACGGAACTATGCTTTGTATCAGAGACTTAACTTTATCAGTTTTCTCTGAGTTTTAGCACGTCCTTACCTTTAACTTCAGATACCACTTTTATTGAAACAACTTTGTTTGCAATATATATTTCTTTATCAGAAATGTGGTTTAAAGCTCAAGGTATCTGAGTGTAGATATCTGTGGACACTTTCCTTGTTTTCCAGATGGACCTCTTGACTTCTCAGATATCTCTTGTGACATGATTTGTTTAGCAATCATCATTCGTCTTCAAGAAATCTGGCCAAGGTATCTGCAAAACTATTTCAGTAATCTTGTGCAGTTTCTTCAAATCTTCAATGTCGTTGAACTTGTTCTGCTTGGATGTCTTCTTCTTGGTCTTCTCTTCATAAAATAAAAATTACATTTTGAGACCTAACATCATATACAAGATTAGCTAGACTATCATACTTAGTGGGTTTCCTCTTTTACAATGTTCAAGTGAACCAAGAGTACTAATCACCTTTCTGAGACTAAGATAAGTCATCATGTTGCTGATCAAAATCTAAACAGATATTTCTAACAAAATATCTAACAAATTTCCTAACAAATACCTAGATGATATACACTACTTGGAAGAAATATACAAGTATTTCAACCTATCTCAGCTGCAAGTAGACCATGCACAGGTGCAGGAAAGTACTTACAGGTCAAACATTTTCTCGGAAGAATCACAAGCTTGGCAAGAGTTACCATGAAATATGTGACTTATCCGGAAAATGAGCTCTCTGTCAGAAGGATTCTTTATGACTATGTCCAAGAATGCAGAAAAGTGGATGATCATGTCAACTGATCCAGAAAGGGTGCTGAAGAACTTGAGGTATCTGAACCCAAGTTGTGTTTCTGAAGACTTGAAGACTAGTAACATTAGAATACTCTTTTGGAGCTTGGACTCTCCTTTGTTCTAATTTACTTAGTATGTTTTATTACTTTTTGTAATCTTGCTGATTGTTTCTGAAATTCTCTATCTGTAAAAGTTGCATCTTACTCTGTAAACTGTACCTATCAGAATATCATACTCTCAGATACATTTTAATAGATGACAACTTATCATCAAAGATCACTTCTTGTGATTTGGTTGATGTTTACTTTCTGCACTTAATTCAACTAAAATTGAATCATTTGAAATGATTAAGTGGTGGATTGTTTTCTCTTCCAGGATTACAATTTTGTAATAGGACTTGAAAGATAGTCATGGATGACTGATCAAAAAGGGGAAAATTTGTTAGGAATATATGTTAGTATTTTGATCACTCATCACATGTTCTTATCTTAGCCAGAAAGGTGATTAAGTGCTCTTGGTTCACTTGAACATTGTAAAAGAGGAAATCACTGAGTATGATTAGTCTAGTAAATCTTGTATTAGGATTATAGGTCTCTGAATGTAATTTTTATTTCAAGAAGACCATGAAGATCAATCCTAGCAATGGAGCTTTTCTGAAGATTGCACAAGATTTATGAAGATATCAAGTTAAGTCTCATTTGATTTAAAATGTCTCCGGACCATGTTATAAGTGTAACATTTGCACATATGCTAAGTCTTGAACATATTAATCAAAGAATGGAGACATGTGAGCCATCAGAAAGGCTCATGTATCCGTTGAGACTAAAGGAGAATGAACAGTACTATGCATTAAATGCATGGCGTAAATCTTTAAAGCAGTCCTCTCTGAAAAATGAGATAGTGACTTCTGAGTACATAGTTCAAGATATAAACGGATATAATTTGTAGAGAGCACAACGGATACAATTCAAACGCCTCTCAAATTTATCTATATATATCACACACTTAGATGCTTGAAGAACATACCTTAGAACGCTCTATCTTGCAAACTTACCATCAAGCAAAGTATTCTCTCAAGCACTCTACTACCCTTTCTGAAAGCTTTCTGTCGCTTGAAGAATCACTAGTAGTTCTAAGTTGTCCTGAACGTTAACAAGAGATTGTTATTCGTGAAAGAGTTGAACTATCAGATACCATTTCTGAAGATCATTCTCCAGAACGGACACCAATTACTTGGGTCAATAAAGAGCAGACTGTCATCCACTAAACAAGTGTATTAAGTAGTCTTGTTCTATTAGACTCTCTGAAAACATAACTGAAAAAGTTATACGAGAAGCCTCTCTGACAAACCTTATAACCAACACCATCAAAGCGTGGTGTAGAGGAAGTACTTGATTTGGGAAATCAGGGAATAACTCCAAGGTTATCTGAGTAGAGGAAGTACTTAGCTCTAGGAGCTGGAGAATAACTCAGGGGGGACATTTGGTTGGGAACCATTTGTTTAGGAATCTTAGAATAGGATTATTGTAAGGTGAACTCAATTATCTGTTCTAGTGAATTCTAGGTCTCAGAAAGACCGAAGTGGATTAGTTGGAGGATTACGCCACCAAATATTAGTTGCCACCACTATACTTGCTGTGTTATTTACCTTTCTGTATTTACATTTCAGCAAAGCACACACACACTTACTTATTGTTTCTGCACTTACCTATCTTAAAGTCTTTCGCGCTCTGAATTTAAGTATCAGAAACCCTGTGTTCGAGAAATCTGTGTTTATCGACAAAAGTTTTAAAAGACTATTCACCCCCCCCCCCCTCTAGTCTTTTACTTTGCCGTTATCTGGACCAACAATACATAAAAACATAGTAAATACAGTAAATAACAAAATTCAACATAATATTGTCGAAAAACAGATCATAAAACGATTGTCAGATTTTGAATGGAAACATAGGACATGTTCCAGAGAACATATGTAATATTTTTTAGAACATAGCACATACAAGAAAGAACATAGAAACGTTGTATACACCAAACGATTGTCAGGTTTTGAATGGAAACATATGACATGTTCCAGAGAACATAGGTAATATTCTTGAGAACATACTACATACAAGAAAGAACATATAAACGTTGTATACCTTTTTCTCAGGTCTGAGTTGATGATTGAGGTCAGATCTTGAATGAAAACACCATCTGATCCTTATGCAAGCATGATTACACCTTGTGAATGCATAAACAACAACAACAACAACAACAACAACAAAAACATCAATGAGCAAATATTTCATAGCAAACATAGAAGATATTGTTGAGAACATATGGGATATTGGTGAGAAGATAGTTCATATGCGTAAAAACATAGAAAATACAATAAAAAACAGAATTCAAAATAATATGTCGAAAAACAGAGCACAAAACGACTGTCAGGTTTTGAATGAAAACATATGACATATTCCAGTGAACATAAGTAATATTCTTGAGAACATAGCACATGCATGAACGAACATAGAAACGTTGTATACCTTATTTTTTCAAACCTGAGTTGATGATTGAGGTCGGATATTGATTAAAAACAATGTCTGATCCTTATGCAAGCATGATTACACCTTGTGAATGCATAAACAACAACAACATCAATGAGCAACTATTTCATAGCAAACATATTAGATATTGTTGAGAACATAGGGTATATTGGTAAGAAGATAGTACATATACGTAAAAACATAGGAAAATACAGTAATAAACAGAATACAAAAAAATATATCGAAAAACAGATCACAAAATTATTGTCAGGTTTTGAATGGAAACATAAGACATGTTCTAGAGAACATAAGTAATATTCTTGAGAACATAGCACATACATGAAAGAACATAGAAACATTGTATACACAAAACGTCTGTCAGGTTTTGAATGGAAACATAGGACATGTTCCAAAGAATATAAGTAATATTTTTGAGAACATAGCACATACATAGAAAGAACATAGAAACGTTGTATACCTTTTTCTCAGGTCCGATTTGATGATTGAGGTCAAATCTTCAATGAAAACACCGTTCGATCCTTATGCAAGCATGATTACACCTTGTGAATGCATAAATAACAACAACAACATCAATGAGCAAATATTTCATAGCAAACATAGAAGATATTGTTGAGAACATAGGGTATATTGGTGAGAAGATAGTTTATATACGTAAAAACATAGAAAATACAATAAAAAAACAGAATTCAAAATAATATGTCGAAAAACAGAGCACAAAACGACTGTAAGGTTTTGAATGAAAACATAGGACAAATTTCCGAGAACATAAGTAATATTCTTGAGAACATAGCATATACAGGAACGAACATAGAAATGTTGTATACCTTATTTTTTTAAACCTGAAGTTGATGGTTGAGGTCAGATTTTGATTAAAAACAATGTATGATCCTTAAGCAAACATGATTACACCTTGTGAATGCATAAACAACAACAACATCAATGAGCAACTATATTTCATAGCAAACATATTAGATTGTTGAGAACATAGGGTATATTGGTGAGAAGATAGTACATATACGTAAAAACAAAGGAAAATACAGTAACAAACATAATACAAAAAAATATGTCGAAAAATAGGGCACAAAACGACTGTCAAGTTTTGAATGAAAACATAGGACATAATCCAGAGAACATATATAATATTCTTGAGAACATAACACATACATGAATGAACATAGAAACGTTGTATACCTTATTTACCAGATCTGAGTTGATGATTGAGGTCGGATCTTCATTAAAAACACTGTCTGGTCCTTATGCAAGCATGATACACCTTGTGAATGCATAAACAACAACAACATCAATAAGTTACCATAAAAACACAAAAATATAGATGAATTGTTCTAGATCTACAATTTTTCGAACTTGATTTTTTCATATCTATGTTGATTCGAAGCTATTATCATTCGAAACATGAATCAACTATGTATCAGTCTATAAACAATCATAATATCAACTATATAGCTTGATTTTTCGATCAAATCGGTTGAAAATAATCAAAAATTCGTTCAAATCATGATTAAAATAGGTCATCAACAATTTTGCAACATGAAGAACGATGAAAAACTATCAGAAATCTCAAAACAAACGTTCGAAATCAGATCTAACCTTTTTTCGATCGTGTTTTTTACAGAATCTAACAATGTATCTTCTCAGCTGATAGTTTTCGGAGCGTTTTCTAGTTGTAGAGGGAGGTTTTTGTTGGTCCAGATAACGGCAAAGTAAAAGACTAGGGGGGGGGGGGTGAATAGTCTTTTAAAAACTTTTGTCGATAACAACTATTTCTCAGATATCTGAATGGATATCTGATACTTAGAATCAGAGTGCGGAAGACTTAATAAAGATAAGTGTAGAAACAGTTAATATGTGTGTGTGCGTTGCTGAAATGTAAATACAGAAAGGTAAATAACACAGCAAGTATAGTGGTATCTGGAGGTGGCGTAATCCTCCAACTAATCCACTTCGGTCTATCAGAGACCTAGAATTCACTAGAACAGATAATTGAGTTCTCCTTACAATAATCCTATTCTAAGATTCTTAACAATTGGTTCCCAACCAAATGTTCCCCCTGAGTTGTTCCCCGACTTTCACAGCCAAGTACTTCCTATACTCAATAACCTTGGAGTTATTCCTCAGTTTTCCAAATCAAGTACTTCCTATACTCCGGTAACCTTGGAGTTATTCCCTGATTTTTCAAACTAAGTACTTCCTGTACTCCACGCCAGTTATGGTGTTGGTTTTTGGTTTGAGTTGTCAGATGAGCGTCTTAATAACTTTTCAGTTAATCAGATAGCTCTGTGAACCAAGTTACTTAATACACTTTTCAATGTATGGTATCTTGTTCGATTTTACTGACCCAAGTCTTATGATATCTGTTCAAGAGAATGAATCTCAGATAGTTGATTTCTTGATTCAACTCCTTCACATATAGCTTTGCTTGTTTAGGATCAGGACACTTAGAACTTCAGTGTTTACTCAAGATCAAAAGCTTTGGTCGCAACAGAAAGCTTTGTGAGTAAGTAAGTTGCTTTGAGAGAGTAAGACGTTCAGCGTTTGTATGTAGTTCAAGGTGTGTCTAAAGTTCTGTGTATTCCCAAGCAGTCTAAGTGTTGATATTTATAGATGAATTTGAGTGCCGTTTGAATAGTATCCGTTAGGCTCAAATTCAAACTATCGATATCTGTGTATAGTACTGTAGCAGGTTTTGTCTTCTTCTCAGAAGCTGCCGTTGCTTTTATTCAGACATCTCTGTCCGTGCATTAAATGCATTGTACTATACTTTTTGTCCTGTAGTGTCAACGGAACTATGCTTTGTATCAGAGACTAGTGTTATCTGATTTTTTTTTTTTGCACGTCCTTATCTTCATTTTTCAGATACCACTTGTATTTATTGAAACAACTTTGTTTACAATATATATGTTTCTTTTTCAGAAACGTGGTTAATGCTCAAGGTATCTGAGAATAGATATCTGTGGACACTTTCCTTGTTTTCAGATATGTCTCTTATTTCTCAGATATCTCTTGTGACACAGTTTGTTTGAAACTATTCGTGTCTTTAAGATATCTGGCTAAGATATCTGAACAACAGATTCAGTAATCTTGTGCAGTTTTCTTCAAGTCTTCAATGTCGTTGAGCTTTCTGCTTGGATGTCTTCTTCTTGGTCTTCTCTTCATAAAATAAAAATTACATTTTGAGACCTAACATCCTATACAAGATTAGCTAGACTATCATACTTAGTGAGTTTCCTCTTTTACAATGTTCAAGTGAACCAAGAGTACTAATCACCTTTCTGAGACTAAGATAAGTCGTCACGTTGCTGATCAAAACTTAAACAGATATTCTTTACAAAATATCTAACAAAATTCCTAACAAATTTCTCAACAAATTTCCCCCTTTTTGATCAGTCAACGATGACTATCTTCCCTATTACAAATCTGGATGAGGAAACAATCCACCACTTAATCTTTTCTTAAGATCTTCAAATTTATATAATTAAGTGCAGAAAGTAGACATCAACCAAATCACAAGGTGTGATCTTTGCTGACAAGTTATCTTTTATAGAATACTATCTGAGATAAAGTTCTTCAGATAAGTTACAAATAAGGATTACAGATAACTTCAATACATAATACAGTTAAGCTCAGTCAGCAAAAATACAAAAACTACATAGTAAATTAGGACAACAGGAGTAACCAAGCTCCAAGTAAACATCCTAAAGAACTAGTCTTCAAGTCTTCAATCTTCAAGTCTTCAACAGTATTTCTATGGATCAGTCTGCAAATTTCCTATCTCCAAACCTTTTGATGTCATCAGAATAATCATAGAGAAGAGTTCTGACGAGCATTTCTGTGTCTCTGGCAAATCCACAGACCTCTTTGTAGGTTTTGGTAGGATTTTTCTTGACAAAATGCTTGACCCATAGGTACTTTCCCCACTTCCAGGCATGCTCTATTCTGATATCTGAAAGCTTGAAGTATTCGTAGATAATCTTCAGATATCTGATGTCACCCTTGTATTGATCTTCTGTCAGATAGAACGACTCATAGGGTTCCACAGCAAGTCTTGGTCTTGTGCCTGTTCCTGTGATATTCAGAATTTTGTGCACATCATCTGGCTTTCCATATGGACATTCATCAGAGAGGTCCTTTCTCATGGCTTCAGTTCTCTTGACAACTTCAAAATCCAACCATGCTTTGATGTGATTGGTGTTGATCAAGGTAGGTTTATTCTTTCTCCATGCCATGAGTTGTTTATGTATTGGTTCTGGAAATCTTGAATTTACCAATAGATGCTTAAGTTCCAGAATCCAATAGCCATTCTTTTGATTGATGCACCTGTAGACAGAGGAATCATTGTCATACTTCACATACTCTATTTTGGCTTCTTCTGGCCTGAGTGGAAGTTGACTTTGTCTTTGCTCAGCTCTCAGTCTGTTCCTTTTCTGTCTTGAATTCTCTTTGGGGTTGTTGCTTGAAGAACCACCACCCTGGATAGACTTGGTATTTCCAGAGGGTGTTTTAGCTGTCAAGATTAAACTACCACTAGCAGCTATGGGCTCAGTTAGGCTTTCAATTTTCCTTTTCTTGTGAAGAGGAGCTTCATCTTCATCAGATTCCTCATCATCATCAAGATTGAATCTTGTGAGAGTTTTACAGCCTTCTTCTTTGCCCAGGGACTTGATTTGACCTTCTTCTTCTTCAAAAGAAGATTCATCAATCCCTTTAACTTGTCTTCTCCTTGGAGCCTTGGTACTCCTTGGAGGTTTCTGTGCCATGGCCCTTGTTATCATTTTGGTTCCTTGATGGGTTTCGAAGTAGCTCTTGTTTGCCAAATGGCTTGAGGAGGTTCATTGATTACGAGTGGTGGGAAGTTTTCTTCTTCCTTTCTGAGCGCACCAGCTCATTTCTTCTTGTTTTCATCTCCTTCTTCCCATTCCCCCTGACTTTGAGGTCCAGATTTGTACTTTCTTTCCCCCTTAGTCATTGTTGGCTGACTCAGTCTCATAAAGGAATCTGAGAGAGAGTCAAAATGCCCTTGTAAATAATTATAGGCAGTGACCAACTTCAAGTTCGGCTTTGAGCTCTGATTTTGCTTGATAAGTCCATTGTCCTTATCGGTGAGTTCGCTTGATGGGCTAGGATGGCATCTGCTTTTCAAAGATGTAACTTGCCTCTTGAAAGCTTTTTCACTAAAGACGCATCATCGTCCCTTATCATTCCCAGATCTTCGAGCAATGACTATGCTAGTTGTTCTCTGAGTGATGAGCTCGGTGAATTTTCTCATTCGTATGAAGGCGAGGCAATTACTTCCTTGTTACGTGAAGACATCTCCTTGTTCGAGTAGCTTGATTGCACTGTTCATGTATTCATGGGAGTGGACGTTTGGCAGTTTGTTGAATATTGTAGGAGCAATCAACTTCCTTTTTAAGTGAGAAACCGCTAAATGTTCATGGCGGTGCTCTGCCAAAGTCTTGTCTTCCTCATCATCTGAGTGATTAGCCCAGTGATCTTCATCCTCTTGGACATTTTCATCGATCGTATCGAGTCCAACAACCATCTCAGAGATTGGTTTCTTTCCTTTCTGGGAGGAGGATGGTACTTCTTTCGAAGATGATGCAGCCTTAGCATCATGTTTGACTTCAGATACTTCTTCAGTATCGAGTTCTTTGGTGATCTCTTGCACAGCATCCCGTAGCTCTTTAACTTCAGAGTAAGCAATCATTTCTTCTAAGTATAGATCTTGTAGTTGATCAATCTTATCTCTGGATTTAGCTATTTGATCTTCCAGTTGAAGATGGAGCTGTTGTTCTTCTTCCAACAGTTGTCTGAGTTGAGAAGATCGAGTTTGAGTGTTTAGTATTTTCTGATTTGTTTCTTCAGAAAGCTCAACTATTTGTTCAATAGTAACTGCGTGTTGGTTAGAAGCTGGATGAGTAGATTTCTGAGGTGATGAAGACGGAGATTTCTGTGAAGTCTTCTCAGTTTGCTTTTCAGCAGCTGAGGCATTGTTTCTCTGTGAAATTCCTCCGGTCCACAGTGCGGGGCATCATCATCATCCTTTTTGTCATTATCATCCTTTTGGTGATGGTCAGTGGGAGGTTCATCAAAGTAGTTTTCATTCATTTCTTCCTCCTCATCATCTTCAGATACAAGATTGATCACTTCCGGGATAGTGATCTTCTGCCCATTAACTTCTTCTTGTTCAGAAGGTATAAATTGCAGAGTCTGGCGGTGGCTTGAATGCCATCTGTAATCTTGTCGACCATCTTGCTGTTCAAAGGCATGTATCAAACTATGCGCCACTTCTCTGGAAAAGTCCTTATGTAGTAGAGTCGCAACTGTATATTGTTCTGTAGGGAACATTGCTTGGACATAAGTTTCCAGGTCAAGAGCTCGTGCTCGTCTGGTTGGTTGATCAGTGATTCTCAATATTTCAGAGAGATCAGAGCACCTTAACTTCTGCCATTTCTTGAAGCATTGAATATGCTTTGGCAGCGTGTGAGCTTTGAAGAAGTGAAGTAGATCCCTTGTTTCTTTAATGGGAACCTGCTTTGCATCTGTTTGAGCCTGAAAGAAAGAGTTTTGAGTGAGCTTCAAAACTTTTATAGATATCTGAGTAGAAATGTAGTTTAGTTTCTGAGTTACCTGAGTATGAACATCAGGCTCAGATACTTGTTCTACTGAGACAATTGGTGTCTCAGATATCTTGTTGTGAGGTGGAGACTTGGAAGTCTGGTTCTCATCAACCTTTCTTTCTTGAATCTGAGAGAAATACAATACTTAGGAAATAGTTTGAAAGAATCTATGAATAAATATGCTTTTAATGAATTCTGATTTGAGCTACTTACTTCCTCAAAAGGAAGCTCAGATTCATTTTTCTCAGAAACTTGTGCAGTTTCTGGTGTTCTTTCGAGTGATGTTGCCTTGGGGGCTTCATCTATTTCCATTGATGCAGGGAAAGTCGCAACTTTATCCCCTTGTATTTCTACTTCTGAAAAAGCCTGCAAGTAGAAAGTATTGAATATTAGAAGAGATAAAAGATAACCCAAGATGAAGAATACTTGTCACTTGATTGTCATATACCTTCATGTTTGAAGGCTCAGTGATGTGTTCTTCAGAAACCTTGTGGGTTTATGGGTTTGTCTCTGGCATTTCTGCCTTATCTTCTTCCATCTCAGTTGGAGCCTGTTAGAAACATTTAACATGAATGAGCACATAAACATTTTTACTGAAAAATTAGTTCACTTTAAGAATCATTTACCTGTGGCACAGGCTCAGATTTCTCAAGAGTTGAGGTTGAAGGAACCTCTTTTTCAGTATCTGAGGCAAGCTTCTCAGCTTCCTCTTGTTTCTGCGTTTCTAACTCATCCTGTAACAAAGAAATTCTTATAAGGTAACAAGATTTATAAGTATAAAATTTTTCACAAGGTAAGAGTTAAACCAGTCATTTACCTGAGCAGTTTCAGGCTGATTGGTCTCTGGAACTTGTGACCTTTCTATACATTGCTCGTCTTGTCGGTCACGGTTTCTTTGCTTGAAGTTTCGGTACTTCACACCTTTCCGAGTATGCAACTCGGTTGCCTCCTGTTGATCATTACGAGTAGATGTCTCGGTTTGATCCCTCTCGATGATTTGGGGAACACCTTTCAATTCTGAGATTTTCTTGACATCTTGTATTACTGGTAATTCGAAATGGAGTTCATTTACCATTTCATCAACCACTTTTGGCTGTTGTGGTTGTTGTGTTTGTGGTTGTTGTGGTTGTCTGGAAGCAGAAGGTTGATCAGTAGAATGTTCTTCCAGATTTTTAGATGTGGCATTTCCATCAGCATCTGCCAACACTAAAATACCACTCATCAGGGCTTTGTGAAGTTGTGCAAGAGAGACATTCCCTGATGGTGTGTTTGCACCAACAACCTTTGCTATAGGTTCAGCAACCTGTGGTGTAGGTTCTTCTTCAGATACCTTATCACCAGTTACTTTTTCAGTAACCTTAGCCCTCTTTGTTCTTTCTAGGACTTGAGAGATGACTAGTTCATCATCTTCATCATCAGAGCTCTCATCAGCATTGGAAACTAATTGGTCCATTATTCCTGCGGTTTCTGCAGATGGGGCTTGGTGCTTTTCACCACTCTTGGCAGCATTTATGAGTTCATCAGCAAGGCTTTCTGCAACATTTCTGAAAGCACTTTCTCTTGCTGAGTCTACTTGTTCAGTAGTTGATAACTCTTTTGCAGCATTGATGAGTTCATCTGTCATTATCAGTTCATCGGCAATGCCTGCAGATATCTGAGAATTGACAACCTCTTTAGGTGTGTCTTCTGATTTGCCAGCAGACTTCTTTCTTGAAGTTCTGGGCTTCTTGGTCGCAACCTTTTCTTCAGATATCTTTTCAGATTTTCGCTTCTTAGGACCTTTCTGAGACCCAGTAACCTTTTTCATCAGATTTGTATACTCATATTTGTAGAGTAAGTTACTGTTGGCTATTTCAAATTGCCTCTCGAGCTCAATGCCAAGCTTTTCCAAAGAAGTAGCATATCTTGCACCATAACCTCATGGCCTTTGGCTCGGCTAGTCCTTTGACAATCTTAGGCTCAAGCATTGAATCTTCTTCACGAATTTCATGAAGGCGTACTTTCCCGATTAAAGGGTTTTCCACCTTTTGTCTTGTTGATTCAAAAGAACATCATGATCCATCGTTCTTGGCTTATCTGGTCAAGACCTCCTTGTAGACCATCAAAGCATCATGAAGAATGCAAGCCGGTACATCCAAGTGAACCAACAGATACTGGTTCGGATGTCGACAAGCTTGAACTCGATTGGGTGTATCGATTTTCAAGATCACACACGTCACTGTAAAGTTCTTTAACACCTTCAAGGAGTTCATCATCCTTTGGTGTTTATTTCAAAATCCTTTCCAAGATTTTGAACCTCAAACAACTTACAGAAGGTTGTTAAGTCCAGAAGGATTTCCTTTCCTTGGACTGAGGTTTTGATAGACACTATTTCAGTGCCTTCAGATACACAGGAAATAATCCTGGAGTTGTTGTAAAATTCCAACACATCGAGTGATGAAATTCCACTTGGGCGAGCAGATAGAAAACCCTTGATTTGTGCCTTTTCAAGCATGTCAAGAATCAATTTTCTGTCAGTTTGGTTTTCTATTGCAGCAGAGAGGTATTCCTCAACCATGGCACCACCCCAAATCATTCTGTGACTTGAAGTCCAATGGTCAGGATTAAAAACTCCTACCAGTCGGTTGTTTACAATAACCAACTCTGGTGCTTGCTTTTCAGCAGTACCAGTGGAGGATTGTGACTTCTGTGTTGAAGTGTTCTTGGAAGCCATCTCTTTATATAGTGTAGGGATTTGAAATTGGTGTTTGAAAGAGATTTGATTCAGTGATTCTTTTCAGAAAAACTTAATCTTGATTTGCAGAGATTGTAGAGGGTTTGCAGAGAATCAAGAGAGGGATTTGCTATTTTTGTGCAAGATGAATTTTCGGATTAGGCAAAAGTGATTTCATTTGCCAAAATCCTATATATATAGCAGTTGAATCCCAACAGACAAACACATACAAATTGATTTTGTGTGTACGTATCTGTGATTTGCAAACAGGCGTGAGCAAAAGCTAGTTCGGCATTAAGTGCTTAGTGGGCCATGTCTGAATTTCAACAGTCCACTATTTACTGTGAATTAATTTCCACCGTACAGATCAATCGCTTAACTTCATCGAGGGTCACCATTGCTTCTTCAGCAATGATCACAATCAGCAAGTGTAATTGTGCCCATTTAATGAGCTTTGGCAACTTGCTATCTGAATCACAATTCTGTATGACCAAGGACACTGTTCGCATCTGAATCTGTCTTTTACTTAAGATTTTTCCAAGTTTTTCATCAAGATAGAAATAATGCGAGTTTCAAGAGAGTAGTTGACTGCAGATAGTTATACTATTTTCTTTTGTGTTCCCCGTTTATAGAGTGATTCAGATATCTGAGTTCCCGTCTCAGAGATCTTAAGCTATCTTTTTGCTCTTTAGCCTTTTTGACTTCTGGATACCCGTTCCAGATTTCTCTTTTCTCTTTTCTGGATACCCGTTCCAGATACCTCTTCTCTGGATGCTCGTTCCAGATACCTCTTCTCTGGTTGCCCGTTCCAGATATCTGAACTCTTTCAGTTCATTGGTAGTTCCATCAGTCCAAGACTATGTCTTAAGGCTAAGAATCTACTTTCTTGTAGTGGCTTAGTGAAGATATCTGCAAGTTGGTCTTCAGTGCCAATCTTGAGTATTTCTATATTGCCCATTTCAACATGGTCTCTGATGAAGTGATGTCTAACATCAATGTGCTTTAATCTGGCATGAAATTTAGGATTCTGTGTAATCGCAATAGCACTTGTGTTATCACAGAAAATGGGAGTTTTCTTCTCATCGAGTCCATAGTCTTTGAGTTGTTGTTGTATCCATAGAATTTGTGTTGCACAACAACCAGCAGCAATATATTCAGCCTCTGTGGTAGAAGTTGCAATTGAGTTTTGCTTCTTGCTAAACCATGAGATAAGTCTAGTACCCAGAAACTGACAAGTTCCTGATGTGCTTTTCCTATCAAGCAATGATCCAGCATAATCAGCGTCTGAGTACCCAGCTAAACTCAATCCACTTTCTTTAGGATACCACAATCCTACATCTACTGTACCTTTTACATACCTTAATATTTTCATAGCAATGTTGTAGTGTGTTTGCATTGGATTTGTCTAAAATCTAGCACATACTCCAACGGCATATTGAATATCAGGTCTACTTGCAGTGAGGTAAAGTAGTGAACCTATCAATTTCCTATACTTATGTTCTTCAACACTCTTGTCTGATTCAGTATAGGTCATTTTGGTTCCAATGCTCATAGGTATCTTAGCATTCTTTTCAGAAGGCTTAAGATTGAATTTTGTGAGCATATCTTTTGCATACTTTGTTTGACTAATGAATATTCCATCATTCAGTTGCTTGACTTGCAATCCTAGGAAATAATTCATTCTCCCATCATGCTCATCTCAAACTTGCTTTTCATGAGATTTGCAAAGTCAATTCAAAGTTGCTTGTCCTTAGATCCAAATATGATGTCATCAACATATACTTGAACTAAGAGTAGTTTCCCGTCATGATTTAAGGTAAATAAAGTTTTATCAACTTCACCTTTCTTGAAACCACTTTCCAGAAGGTATTTGGCCAAAGTGTCATACCATGCTCTTGGAGCCTGTTTCAGTCCATACAGAGCTTTCTGTAGTTTATAGACCATTCTACTTTCTGAGAAAACTTCAAAGCCAGGTGGTTGCTCAACATAAACTTCTTCTGCAAGTTCACCGTTTAAGAATGCACTTTTGACATCCATCTGATAAACTTTGAAATCATTATAAGCTGCAAAGGCTAGAAAGAGTCTTATTGCATCCAATCTGGCAACTGGTGCATATGACTCGTCAAAATCTAACCCTTCAATCTGAGTAAATCCCTTGGCAACCAATCTTGCTTTGTTTCTGGTTATTTCACCAGATTCATTCATCTTGTTTTTGAAAACCCATTTAGTTCCAATCACAGATATTCCTTCTATAAATGGAACTAGTTTCCAGACTTTGTTTCTCTCAAATTGATCCAACTCTTCTTGCATTGCAGAGATCCAGTCTTGGTCTCCTAATGCTTCTTCTATACTTTTAGGTTCAATATTCGAGATGAAACATCCAAAGAGAGAGTTAGCATTTTCAGCTATTGCTCTCCTAGTCCTAACACCCTGATTAATTGGTCCAATTATATCCTTTGTAGGATGATCTTTGATCCATTTCATCATTAGTAAGAATTATTTTCTTCCTTGGTGTGTTCCTAGGTGCTCCATATGATGCTTTCAGATACCTGTCAGGTTTCTGAGTTTGCTTTTCAGCAAACTTAGCCTTCCTTGCCAGATTTCTTCTAGCCACGGCATTGATTTTCGATGGCTTGATTTAACTTCCACTTCGATAATTGCTTTGAGCAATTCTAGCTTCGACCATCGTTCTTGCTCACCTTGTACTCATGAGCAAGTTGTTTCCGATGCCTTTGTAGCAATACCGTTTGAGCACTTGAAGCTATCGAGATCTTTTCTCGTGACTTTGCTAGTCTCTGGTTGATCAATTTCTTTCGAGAAAAAGTGACATGGGAGAATTTGCGGCTCCTGCAATTCTACCTTTTGAGAGACATAACTTGTGGATGTTTACACTTTTTCGGTGTTGTGTTTCTTTTCAGAGACGTACCCAACAGTTTTGTTTTTGACTTGTTTTTCCCACAAAGGTTTAGTCGCAACTGCCTTTCCTTTGTCAACAATCTTTGTCTTTTCACCGATACTATAGATTGCATGGGAACCGTCTTACTGAGTACTTACAAATGTTCTTCTTTCCTCACTCTTATTCAGAGTGGTAGAACAATCTGTCTGTGTATTCATCCCAAGTCCTTTCTTTTCTGAAGGTTCTCTTAAGTAAGATTGTACTTCAGTAAGAGTGTCACTAGCTTTGGCATAAGATTTAAAAGATACTTCTTTCTTCTTGAGTTCCTTGTTCTCAGAAAGAAGATCTTCATATTTCTTTAGTAGCTCAGCCATTTCTACATTATGTGACTTTTCAGTCTCAGATATCTGAGCTTTGAGAAATGCATTTTCAGCATCCTTTTTCTCAGATATCTTAACCAGTTTAGAGTTTTCCTTTGCAAGAAATTTCTTTTCCTCTTCGAGATTTTCGGCTCTAGCTCGGATCATTAGAAATTCTCTCTCATAGATGTCAAGTTCTTTCCTGAGATTTTCTAGATTTTTTATTTCCTCTTCATCACTTTCATAAGTGTAGCAAGAAGTATGTGTTACCTCATCAGCCATAAGACAGTTTTCTATGTTGGAGATGTCTGGTCCGTCAATTTCAAAGAACCACACATTTCATTCTTCTTGAGGCCGAAGTCGATTATATCATGAGTAACTCCACATAATTCTGGTGATGGTAAGGTTGAGTCATCTGAATTGTCATCTTCAGAATCTGTCTCAACGTCTAGAGCATCCAGTTGAATTTGAATTTTCTTTCTTTCTTCAGTTAACAAGGCTTTCTGGCTTCTTCTGAAGATTCTTCTATCTTTCTTGTCGCCTGTCCTTAGTTTGTTGAAGGCAGGACAATCCTTCTTGAAGTGGCGAGTTTACGACAATAGAAGCAGATATCGTTTCAATTTACGCTTCCTCGGTACATGATGCTTTCGAAATGGCTTGTTCAATGAGCTTTGCATATTTTGTCTTGGCGATAGTTTGAGCTAGATGCTTTTGACTTCTCTTTGGCTTTTCTTCTCTCAATTTCTCATTGAAAAATTTGCTCATTTGCTTTGCGGCAAGAGCATCCTCGATCTCCTCCTTGCTTTTCTTCTTTTGAAGTTCCTTGAGTAACTAGAGCAACATTACGCAACTTTTCGGTTGTTTGTTCTCTCCGAGTTGTCTCATAGTCAAGAGCAAGATGAGAAAAGTTCCTTTGGAGTGATATTTGGCATACCTTGGTTAAAATAAAAGAATTTAGTATGCTCCCATTGTGGTTAAGACTTGACAATAGTCTTAATCTTCTCGGTCGAGAGTATCTATTGCTTTCCAAGTCTTGCCATATCACTCATGAGAGTGGTAAACCTGAAATCAAGTTCTTCCAGAGTTTCAGTGGGACCTTGTTTGAAATTTTGAAATTTCAACTTTAGAACTTCGAACTTGTTTTCTTGGTTTTCTCAGTTCCGGCACAGATTTCTTCAATCACCGCCAGTGCAACTCGCTTTTAGCACCCACGCCTTAATCAGATGTGCTCTGGTGTCGATCCGATGATGATGTTACGAGCTTGACCATCCAGACGATTCCTCTGGCATCTTCCGATGTCCGAGTTCTCTGGGCTTTGGTTCAGAATAACTTGACCAAGAGATCTTCCACTGGTTGACGATCTGCTTGTGAAGATCCTTCGCTTTGATCTGTCTCTTCCACCGAAACCTCCATGACTTGCTTAAGTTGTTGAATGACTATTGGACCATTCTTTATTACTTTGATCATCTCGTCACTTATGGCTTCAAGGTGGAGCATCATGTTATTTTTCCATTTCTCGTAGTTCTGGTTTGAGAACGGGTGCATCACTCGAGACATACCGCACACTTAACACACAAATTAAATAGTCCTCAAAGTGGACAAAGTTCCTTCACCTATCTGGGATCTAGGTTCATCAAGGTAATTGGTGAACCTCCTGCTCTGATACCACTTGTTGGTCCAGATAACGGCAAAGTAAATGACTAGAGGGGGGGGGGGGTGAATAGTCTTTTAAAAACTTTTGTCGATAACAACTATTTCTCAGATATCTGAATGGATATCTGATACTTAGAATCAGAGTGCGGAAGACTTAATAAAGATAAGTGCAGAAACAGTTAATATGTGTGTGCGTTCTTTGAAATGTAAATACTGAAGGTAAATAACACGGAAGTATAGTGGTATCTGGAGGTGGCGTAATCCTCCAACTAATCCACTTCGGTCTATTAGAGACCTAGAATTCACTAGAACAGATAATTGAGTTCTCCTTACAATAATCCTATTCTAAGATTCTTAACAATTGGTTCCCAACCAAATGTTCCCCCTGAGTTGTTCCCCGGCTTTCACAGCCAAGTACTTCCTATACTCAATAACCTTGGAGTTATTCCTCAGTTTCCCAAATCAAGTACTTCCTATATACTCCGGTAACCTTGGAGTTATTCCCTGATTTTTCAAACTAAGTACTTCCTGTACTCCACGCCAGTTATGGTGTTGGTTTTTGGTTTGAGTTGTCAGATGAGCGTCTTAATAACTTTTCAGTTAATCAGATAGCTCTGTGAACCAAGTTACTTAATACACTTTTCAATGTATGGTATCTTGTTCGATTTTACTGACCCAAGTCTTATGATATCTGTTCAAGAGAATGAATCTCAGATAGTTGATTTCTTGATTCAACTCCTTCACAGATAGTTTTGCTTGTTTAGGATCAGGACACTTAGAACTTCAGTGTTTACTCAAGATCAAAAGCTTTGGTCGCAACAGAAAGCTTTGTGAGTAAGTAAGTTGCTTTGAGAGAGTAAGACGTTCAGCGTTTGTATGCAGTTCAAGGTGTGTCTAAAGTTCTGTGTATTCTCAAGCAGTCTAAGTGTTGATATTTATAGATGAATTTGAGTGCCGTTTGAATAGTATCCGTTAGGCTCAAATTCAAACTATCGATATCTGTGTATAATCTTTAGAAGTTTGTCTTCTTCTCAGAAGCTGCCGTTGCTTTTATTCAGACATCTCTGTCCGTGCATTAAATGCATTGTACTATACTTTTTGTCCTGTAGTGTCAACGGAACTATGCTTTGTATTAGAGACTAGTGTTATCTGATTTTTTTTTTTTTTTGCACGTCCTTATCTTCATTCTTCAGATACCACTTGTATTTATTGAAACAACTTTGTTTACAATATATATGTTTCTTTTTCAGAAACGTGGTTAATGCTCAAGGTATCTGAGAATAGATATCTGTGGACACTTTCCTTGTTTTCAGATATGTCTCTTATTTCCCAGATATCTCTTGTGACACAGTTTGTTTGAAACTATTCGTGTCTTTAAGATATCTGGCTAAGATATCTGAACAACAGATTCAGTAATCTTGTGCAGTTTTCTTCAAGTCTTCAATGTCGTTGAGCTTTCTGCTTGAATGTCTTCTTCTTGGTCTTCTCTTCATAAAATAAAAATTACATTTTGAGACCTAACATCCTATACAAGATTAGCTACACTATCATACTTAGTGAGTTTCCTCTTTTACAATGTTCAAGTGAACCAAGAGTACTAATCACCTTTCTGAGACTAAGATAAGTCATCACGTTGCTGATCAAAACTTAAACAGATATTCTTTACAAAATATCTAACAAAATTCCTAACAAATTTCTCAAGAAATTTTCCAACAAATTTCTCAACAGTTTTTGATCGGAAATCAGTTTGATCGGCTTGTTTTGGTATAGAGTTTTTAGAGAGAGAATTTTTGAATGAGTTGTTTGTGAGCATTAATGACGCAAGCTATGTTTTTTTTCCAGGTTATAACGTTTATATATGGATCCATATTTTCTCGACCTAGTATTTGGCCCTTGGTTGGGTGGCTTATAGGAAATGGTTTTTGTTTTGGGGTCAATATGTAATATATAAAAACTTCATTTCTATGTCTCTATCTAAGGGTTGTTTCTTAGAAAACTTACTCACTAATCAAGGGACCAAAATACAATTCCCCCGACCCATAATTTTCTTGTTTATTCATTGTTTCGGCAGCTTTTTGAGAAGATATTTCACCATGCATTTTGGCATTTGCATTTTAGGAATCATTGGCACATCAGATATCACATGATTATACCATGACTCAAAATCTCAGACACTGAGCACTTTTGGACCAATCAGATTAATTTTCTCCACAATTAGCCCATACACATTAAAACAAGAAAATACTAAAAAAGGAACACTTCACGCAGGAAGCAAGCAAAACAAACCAAAATAAACATGCTAGTAATAGTAGTATATGTAAATTAATCACGTGCAGGCAGAGGATCCAATTACTGATTCAAATCATGGCCCGAGGTAGAATTGTTGCTTTGAGTGGATTCTTCATGACAACAGTGAATGCAAACGTCTCTGTTGGGTCGGGTTGATGACCCGGTGTTGGGATCCACTTGAACGCCTGGACCATCTTGGCAAGCAGCAGGTTCACATGCAAAGTGCCCAAGCTCCATGCCGGGCAAATCCTGCGACCAGCCCCGAAAGGTATCATTTTCACCCCTCTCATGCCGGTTATGTCCACTTCCAATCCGTCTTCGGTCAAGAACCTCTCTGGTCGGAACTCGTCCGGGTTAGGCCATGTTTCCGGGTTCTCGGTCAACCAAGCGGTGTAGATCTCCACGCTCACGTCTGGAGGGATTGTGTAGCCTCCAAGCTCGATTTCACTTGTTGCTGAAGATTAAACGTTTGCAAGTGATTGTTAAAGTGATGATTTTAGTTTTTTTTCCCCTTATTTAGAAAGGAGTAGGAAATAAGCGTCTTGATAAAGTAAGGGTGCTAACCAACTTTTAAAAATCCAAAAAAAATGAAAATATATGTTTCAAAATGTAGTATACATTGGGCCAAATCTAAATAGTGAGGGTTCGTGACTCCTGAGATCAATAGGATTTAATAAACTGTTAATTTAGACAATCGACTCTAAAGATGATACTGAGTACCCCTGTTAAAATATCATAATCATCTGGCCTAAATGAGAACTATTTTATAAATTTCATTTAGGAGAAAGCTATCTCGGCTCCTAAGAGTTGTTTATGGAAGGGGTCCAAATATAATCCTCCCTGATAATGACGCACAATGCATTTTTTGTTGAGAAAGGATAATGACATATTTCATACTATTGGAAAGGTATTTATGCCCTAGATTTGGTAGGACATTCTTAGTGAAATAAATATATAAATGCTGAAATATATATTATATAGGAATTCTTTTTTCTACTTAAAATTAACTACATTTAGTTTAGGATGTATTTATTGTCATACGCTAGTTACTATTTTTGTTGGCGTAAATTTATTGTAGAAACTTGGCAGTTGAGTGATGGAAACTTTATGATATTTATGCACACAGGCCAAATAACGCGTAGTAAAAAAATTTAATCAATGAATAAGAAGGTAAAAGAGGAAACCTGGAAGGATGAATTAGTAAATTACCAGCATGCGAGAGCAAAAAATGACTGGGAGGGTGTCTCCGAAAAGTTTCTTTCACAATAGCCCCAAGATAAGGCATTTTCTCCACATCAGCCTCAGTAACCTCCCCATTTTTGCCAACACAGTCCACAATCTCCTTGTAAAGCTTCTCCTGGATCCCTTGGTCTAGAACCAAATGTAGCAAGGCCCATTCAAGCGCAGTTGCACTCGTATCCGTACCCGCATTAATCGCTTCCGAGCATAATGTCACCATTTCTTCCTCTCCAAGCTTCCCTGGCCTCCCTGGTGGCTCCAATCCGAACAACGAGTCAATGTACGCTGCACCAAGTGGACTCGCCATCTCGGAACAGTTGAGCTTTCCGTTGCTATCGGAGAATGCCTTCCGGTCTCGGATTAAGGGAACTAGGCAGTCTAGCTGCTTTTTCCTCAACTCCTTGGCTGCCCGGACTTGAGGACGAAAGAGCGGCGTGAGGACCGGCAGGAAGTCAGGCAGTTTGGGCAATGTTGCCATCATAACGTCTTTGAGAACGCTTTCGATTGTTTTGATACGTTCTTCGGAGACTTTTACTCCGAAGCAGAGGCAGATTAGTATGCTGCATATTGTTAGCCTGCAGTTGGACATTACCTCTACGTACCCTACTGTTGAGACCTGTCACAATCAAGTCATAAAATTAGAAAAGTTTTAAACATCATTAATTTTGCTAATCACTAATGTGTTTGTGAGTACTTTTTGTAAGAATTCTAACAAAATAATTCCTTAATTACCAACTATGCTAGCCATGTGAGCAAACATATACGGGTGGTTTGGATCGGAATTTTAACTTTAATTGAGGTGAACGATGATTAGTGACTAAATTTCAATTAAGTTGTTAAAATTTGTGTCTGGTATAGAGTTGAAGAAATTGAGAGTAAAAGACAAACAGAAAGCCTAGAGAGAGATTGAGGAAAGTTAATTGAGTTTGGATTCAATTAAATGTGGGAAGAAATTGAGTTTATTATAATTGAGTCCAAATTAATACAATAGTCTAACAAAATTTAATTAAAATTGAGGAATAATTCTAACCCAATCAGTCTGATACTATCTCTTTTAATGATTTGTACGTCTCGACAAAGTTATGATTTCATAACCCCTTAAAGTGGTCTTAATAGGAATATATAATAAGCAAAAATTAACCACGTACATAAGTTGTTAATTAATTATCAAATAAAGAACAATTGTACATATTAGTATCCAAACGTGTTATTTTTATACCTTGAAAATGAAATGGAGGCTTTCTCACCACCTTTTTCCATTAGAAGTTTAAAAGAGTTCCCTTTTTCTTCTTCGCATTAATTTAAAGCAGAGGAAAAAAGAAAGGAAAAATATATTTTACCTAGCTAGCTCCATAAAAATAATCCCAAAAACCTCTAAAAGAGAAGAAATAATGTAGCAATTAAAATGTGTTGCATTTGGAATTAAGCTCACCTCATGATAAAGCCGCTTCATGTGGTTCTCGACAGCCCAGTTCCTAATCCAGCTGCACTGCTTAATCCTCAACGGATTAATAAGCTCGGTCACAAAGTTCCTACGCAACGAGCGCCACAACGGACCATACTCGGCCGAATTAATCGCACATTTTCCAACACTAAATATAAGCCGAATGGGCGAATCAGCCGGCCTACTCGCGAAAGCCGCACCCTTTTGGACTAAAGCTTCATGAATAAGCTCCGAACTAGTAACAATAACCAACGTCCGTTGTCCCATTTTCATAGTAAAAATGGGACCATATTTCTCGCGTAAATCGCGTACCACGTACATAAAATGCCGACGTTGGAGGATGACTTGGAAGAGGTTCCCGACCAGGGGCCACCCCGGTGGCCCGGGCGGGAGGTTCCTCTTCGGTTTGGCGGGTTTGGTGGTGGCGGAGTAGTAGTGGCGCCACCAGAGGTGTAGGAAGAAGAGTGTGAAGCATGCTATGACAATGTCTATTGCGAGCTCCATTTTTTTTTTTTGTGTGTCACTTGGTTGAGTAGTGAAGAATTGGATGTTAATTTAGGGGTTTTAAAGAATGGAGGATACTGGTTGGTGGGATGGTTTTAATCCATCTACCTACTGGCTGTAATAAATATTTTGGTCAGTATATTGTTGTGGTGTGTCTCCTTAATTTATGGGTTTATTGACATATCATTGGGTAATTTTACGAATATATATACTCCATTTTGCAATGACCAGGCTACTTGGGTGGTTTATAGCTCCATTCTAAATACCGTGTACATCTGTACAGCTACGTATATATGTACATTATTGATGGAATAATTAAATGCATGTATTAGAAATTACTACTAGCTAGTATTTGTCGTGGGTGGACAGTTGGCTCTCTACTTATTATTTATTAATCCATGGTTATTAATCCTGAAAAAAACAGTATAGAAATGTAGTTTTGCTTGCATTTTTATAACTGAGTTTGGCTAAAAGGAGGACAAGTAAGGTAATCAATGATATTAAGTAGTAACCGTGTTATCTTGCAAATGCAGGTAAATGTACGCTTTTCCTTTGCATTTCTATAGAAACGCAGGTAAAGACATAAGAACTCCTTTCACACATGAATTTCTAACGATGGTGTGGGGGTACTTTTGCAATTAAATGTAGAGTAAGTATCCTGAGAGACGGATCTAGAGACGAACCTATATTGTAAAAAAAATCATCGATTTTATTAATCAAAACACATATGTTCTCAATATTAGTGTTTTTTCTATTACAACATACTTATTTGCAAACAACATAAATATTTTGATTAATAACATGAATGATTTTTTTAATGACATAGGTCATTTTTAGATAACTTATTTAGAAACCGTTTCTCATGAGAATTTGTGTTAAATGTAAGCTTAACAAAACGCGATGGCGGGATGGAGATTAATTGAAAGTATTAGCTCTTTCAACAATTTAATCACTTAGTCCCTCATCCCGATTTCTACATGTAACGATGTCCTAACCTCAAGCTCTGTTTCTTCTCATCCATGGAGGAATGACCGAAATTGTTCTACAAATTCAGTCATAACCCTGATTTGCAACGTTTGCTTCTACTCCTCGAAGGAACATTAAGAATATAATTTGTGAATCCAACCAATTATCATGGTCATTTATCTTAATTGCATGCTACACAAGCGGGAAAAATACTCCATTTGCTCCTGTATGTTTGATGCTCTGCCCATTTGGTCCTGTATGTTTTAAGCTATCACAATTAATCCTGTAAGCTGTCTAAATTTTTAATTTTGATACTCCGGTCACAACTTTGGCTATTAAAATTAGGTCTAGTTCGCCCCCAATTCAAAAGAACTCGTGAATTAGTATTAATTCACCTCCTAATTCTCCCCCTTAATTCGCGAGCTGAGAAAAAAGAAATGAAAACCCTAAAGCAATATATATTTCCGTCTATTCCCCAATATATGAACAACAACGACTAAAGATCTCCAATCTCTTCCATGGATCAGCAACACCATCCTCCCTTAGATTGCCCTCAACCTCACCGAAATCACCAAGTCACCACCTTTATTCACCTAATAATTTCATAACCTTCTTCTCCTAAATTCACAAGATGTATCTATCTCACTCTACCTCCGCGGTCGATTAGGAAGAACGAAATTGAAATTGTATAAATTCGATGCGATTGCAGTAATTGTATCATCCTTTTCCCTTTTTAATTATGTTTTTTTACTATTGATGGTTGAATAGGCCATTTTTTTTCAAATGGTTATTTTTAATTTGAGTTTATTGCTGAATATTCTAGTTAATTAGTTGCTTTGAGGTTATGATTGAATGGTAGTTCAATTGCTTCAGATTATTGTTTATGGTATTGGTATATATTTTAGAAATCTCATGCTTCAGATTATTTCTTTTTTTCTCAGTTCGTGAATTAGGGGGGGAGAATTAGGAGATGAATTAATACTGACTTCTTTTGAATTGGGGGCGAACTAGACGTAATTTTAATTCGCCTAGCCGGAGTTGTGACCGGAGTACCAAAATAAAAAATTTAGACAACTTACAAGACCAATTGTGGTAGTTTAAAACATATAACACCAAATGGGCAGAGCATCAAACATACAGGACCAGTGGAGTATTTTTCCTACACAAGCGTCAACCTTAATTAATTTGCTTGTTTTGTTACAAACATAATGTAATATGTGTAGAAATGCATGTAAAGCAAATCCATTGCATATTTATTAGGCACATGGTATTTGAAGTTTGACATATGATGTTTGTAGTCAGGGGCGAACGCTGAAAATAAAGTGAGGGGTAGCACAATTGTTCAAAAAGAGAATCATATAGAATATAAAAGTCGTTAAAAATATTGTACCTAAATTTCAAAAATAAAAATTTACAATTGACCACGACTCTTTGCCATACTTTGAAATCTATCAATGATAGCTTCATTCGACACTTTATTAAAAGTATCTTTTTCAATATAAACAACAAAGTTGTCATTCATCCACTCGTCACCCATCCGGTTGCGGAGCCGATTTTTCATGATATTCATTGCAGAAAAAGTTCTTTCCACTGTAGCAGTTGCAACTGGCAAGACCAAGGCTAAGGTAAGAAGTCTATAAACCAATGGATACACCACATGTCTTCTAGTCTCGACCATTTCTTGAGTTACATCACCAAGGTCATGTATATCGGACATGTCAACATTTTTAGTCATATCATGATAGAAATTTTCAAGTTGGTCTTGTAATGCTAAAAGCTCAACATCTGTAAAATCATTTGGATAAAATTTTGCGCATTTAACTTCTCCTTATCAAAAGCTTCGAAAGAGTGTGATGGGTTTAAAAAAGCAACACAAAGCAACAATTCGGTGTTTACCTCATCGAACCGACCGTTCAACTCAAGCAACTGCATATCTAAAATGGTAGTAAATACCTCTACATGATAACGATGATCGTTGGTCATCTCCCCATCATTCCGTTTTCTTCTTTTTCCATCCATGTATAGATCATCCATACCAGGAGCCTTAATCTTGTGATTTACACAAAACTTGGACACCTCATCTATCAAATCTTCCCATCCACTATCTCTCATTGTTTGAAGTCCTCCCTTAGAAACACCAACCAAATTCATAGCACTCACAATGTCTTGCTCTCTCATTTGCAATGCTAGGCACAATTCATTTGTTATTCCCAATATTGATTTCATCAAGTGTAAATCAAATACAAAGTCAAACGCTAGCATGTCCCTTATCAAACGTGATGCTTCACCCCTTTGATTAGAGTGTGTTCCATCTTCTACAATCAAGCGAAGCAAATGAATTATGGAGTCAAACAAATTAATCAAGCTTAGAATAGTACCGTAATGAGAACTCCAACGCGTATCACAAGGACGTATAAGAGTCTTTTCTTGGTTCAATCCTCACCCATTGGCAATTTCTTCATTTTCCAAGTCCTCAATAATCTTTACTGCTTGTCTTTCTCGTAAGCTATCTTTCCTCTTACATGATCCTCCAACCACACTAACCAAATTAGTTATCAAAACAAATAGCTCACAAATACGAATATGATGCTTTGCGACAGCTACAAGGGCAAGTTGAAGTTGATGGGCAAAACAATGGACATAATAAGTTGTTTTGTTTTCTTACAAAATAAGAGCCTTCAATATGTTAAACTCCCCTTTCATATTGCTAGCCCGTCGTAGCCTTGTCCTCGCAACATAGAGATGCTTAATCCATGTGAATTTAAAAGATCTTCAAGTGCACTTTTAAGTGTGATTGCACTTGTAGACTCAACGTGTTTAAAACCCAAAATCCTTTCAAGCACACGACCTTTTTTATTCACAAATCTCAACACTACAACCATTTGCTCCTTTGTCGACACATCACGAGAATCATCAAGCTAGAACACACAAAAAAAAAAAAAAACCTTTGCCAACCTCTTCAATGATAGCTTTGGTTGTTTCGTAGGCACAAGCACTAACAATATCCTTCTGAATACGATAAGATGTTAATTGTAGATTTCTAGGGGCATTCTTCAATACTACCTTTCTTACATCTTCACTATGGTCTGCGAGAAATTTCAAGAGTTCCAGAAAATTTCCTTTGTTTTTCAATTCTTCAGACTCGTCATGACCACGAAAAGCAAGCCCTTGCCTCAAAAGCCATTTAATGCAATCAATTGTAGCACTTAGCTGAGCCCTGTAGTTCTTCTTTACTTCATCTGTCATTTTAGCTAAAATTGTCTCAATATGTTGCTTCTCATTGATTAGATCTAAACATATTTGAGAAGCTTGAGTATGGACACTGCCAGGACCACCCATATGTCTGCGAAGCTTATCTTTCCTACTCCAATCTGTAAACCCATCTTTAACAAATGCATTGACACCCCCTTGATTCGCGAGTTCATTTTTGAAAAGGTAACAACATAGACAATAGGCAGCATCCTTTTCTATACTATATTCGAGCCAATCAAAGTGATCGAACCATAAATAATTAAACCTTCGCATTTTCCCACGCATCAATTTCTGAGGGAAATTCAGGAGTTTAGGTTGGCAAGGACCATTCAAAATGTATTGTCTCCGAACTCGCTCTCGAATGTTATGATGATAACTTGTTATTGGGGCCGTTTTGCTGGATAAGAAGGAAGTTCTGGCAAGTTTGAATCTTGAGTAATTATTTCGAGTACCTTTTCCACTATTTCAGGTGAAGGGGAATCTACTAGTGTTTCTGGCAATTCATCCTCTAACGGTTTCGGCGGACTCGCAATAGGTAAATGAGGATTGTAATCGACTTTCGAAAAGTACCTCTTCATAATTCTACATTAAAAAAAGAAATATTGTTGAGATAAATTAGTAGTAGTACATTTAAAATATGAAACGTCGAACCATAATATAAAAGTTGTATTAAAATTAGTAGTAAATGTAGTGAACAAAACATTTTACTACTTGCCAATTGCCATAGTTCACTAATCACTATATTGAAATTTATATCCACTTGCCTTGCCTTTGGTCAATGGTCATAAATAATTACAAGACTACCTTGTGCAGTGTGTAGTTGTCTAGTGTCTATCTTCTTGCTTTTCTTATTCTATTATATTGTACTATACTACTATCGGTCTCTTCTACTTTCCCAATTCCATCTTCTTCTACTTGTGCTTGTGCAGACGGCAATCGGCACTCTTCTACTTCCCAATTCTATCTTCTTTTACCTTTTCTAATATTTCAATCCCTAACCTTGAATCACAATTCCTATTTTTCTACTATCTTTCACACCAAAATACTCTTAAAAAACGAGATCAAAGTTCAAACAAAACATAAATTAGCGACGGTGATTCAGATCGGAGCTCGACTGTTCAAGGAAGCATCATACATAATTACATACTGACATACATCAAACTCATAGTCAGATTCATTATATTTCGCAAAAATTAGGGTCCAGTAAAATTCAAGATCGTACCGATTGAGAAGGAAGGTGATTCGAGATTGGTTATCCACTGATGGAGGAGGCCAAGCTATTTGATTCGAGGTCAATTTCCGCAACTCCACGAGCACAGGTGCAAGGTATTGTTCTCTGAGCAGCTTCGATAAAGGAAGGAGAAAGGAGTTCGAATTTATTCTTACATGCCTCAATGAATCAGACTTAGATATGGAATTAATTAGGTTTTGATGAGTAATTAGGTGTTTTTATAGTATTAAATTTTGACTCAGGAGTATAATAGTAATTCCGCATGCCAAAAAGCAGGGGTAGCACTTGCTACCCCGTGCGCCTTGTACATTCGCCCCTGTTTGTAGTTAAATATGTGATGTTTATTCGTTGAGTAAGTATAGTATAAGGCCTGATTTTCCATTAGGATATGGAAAGGCCGGTTCGGTTAGTTTATTCAGCTGCCCGGAAAAATCTTGGTCACATTATAAAAAAGATCCAAACCAGTTAAAATAAAAAAAGGCTGATCGGTGAATGGAAGACGAAGAAGACGAGAAGCACGCCGGCTAAAACAACATTTTCTTGTTGTAGAGAATCCGATGATCGTGCTAAGTGCACAGCTCCCGAGACGCTTCGTCGTGATTTCCTCCACCGGCGGTTGCTATGAGGCTAAGGTCCCGCCGTCGTCGACGTGGCGGAGGATTTCGTAGAGGAGATTGTCGTCTGAATTCGATTGAGGCGGAGAAGAAGCCGGATCCGGATCCGTGGTCGCTGATCAGAAACGCCAAGAGATCAGAGACGCGTTGGGTGACACAACCGGATGCGGATGCGGATCCGTGGATGCTGCAGGCTTCATCTCCGTCGCGAGGCTCCTGAATTACGAGATCTCCGAAGAGGACGTGAACCAGATTCTACCGGATGATGGAACTGGAAGAATCGAGACATTATGATCTTGAGCAGAAGTCGAAGTAGCCAGCTGAGTGACCACAAGCTGACCAAACAGATTCACCTGAGGTAGAGAGGTATTTGTCACAATGAAGAAAGTAAGGAGTCTTAGAAGTATTTGTTAAACAAAATTATTTTGACTCTTCTTCAGATGCTTGGGTTTAGTGCCTGACCATCCATTTATGATCAATTTCTGCATCTGAATGATGTTTGTTGGCATTTATGTATTTTATTCTTTTTGTGAGATTTATATTGTGACCAGGGGATTTTATGTTGTGTCTGTGGGATTTTGCAACTGTGATATTTTTGCTGTAACTGTGGGATTTTTGCATCTGTGAGATTTATCTTGTATCTGTGATATTTATTTTATGTCTGTGAGTTTTTATAACTGAGGAATTAATGTCGTGTCTGTGAGTTTTTATAGTTGGTGAAATTTATGTCGTGTCTGTGAGTTTTTGCATCTGTCTGTGGGTTTTTATATCTGGGGGAATTAATGTCGTGTATGTGAGTTTTTATAATTGGGGGAATTAATGTCGTGTCTGTGAGTTTTTGCATATGTCTATGGATTTTTATAAATGGGGGAATTAATGTCGTGTCTGTGAGTTTTTATAACTGGGGGATTTAATGTCGTGTCTGTGAGTTTTTTATAACTTGGGGAATTAATGTCGTGTATGTGAGTTTTTATAACTGAGGGATTTAATGTCGTGTCTGTGATTTTTTATAACTGGGTGAATTAATGTTGTGTCTGTGAGTTTTTATAACTGGGGGATTTAATGTCGTGGCTGTGAGTTTTTGCATATAGGAAAAAGTTCGGTCTGACCGCTCGCTGGTCTGACCGCTGACCGCAAAAAAACTTAAAAAAATAGGTCTTTCCTATTCCTAATGGAAAAGCAGGTCTTTTCTAGACTTTGTATTATTCTTTTTGTTTTTAAAACAGTTTCTGACAAAAGTCTCTAATATTTTCTAGGTTTTATGGCGTGCTTGATTTAACGACCTGTTTAGCACTACAAGTTTTTTTTCTTCAGCCCTGCATTTAATGACCTATGAAACACTACAAGGTTCTCTAATGTAATTTCTAATGTTCGGATATGTGTTTGACAATTAATCAAAGTGAATGGATCAAATTGTAATTTCTAAGAATTATTATCTTTTAGTTTGTGAATTTAGAAAAATTAAAACGCAATAGAGCAAGAAATACATTGTCAAAGCAGGAGAGTGAGCTTGTAATACAACTCGATGATCTTGATTGGAGAATTATATTGAAAAAGTTGACCCACACGATATGTGCACCCCTAAGTGTAGCTAGTGACCCATCAAGAGCCGAAGTTTAAAGAGACCAATTATGTGAGCTACTACTAATTAGTGACAAACAGCCGGAGAACAAGTAAAAGTGAATATAGAACTACTCGTGGACGTTTATGAGTTTTTTGAATTCTAACGAATCGGATCCGGTCCATTTATGAGTCATTGGAGTTCTCCCACCAGAAAGAACGAAGTAGGGCTATGCAAAAAAAGCCACCCGACTCACCCGCACAAACCGCCCGCCTTTTACCCGCACTCGCCAACTAATTTTTTAACAAAAAATTTGGTGGGTTATTTTTTTTTAAAACCGCCATTGGTGGGCGGATGTCGGTTGGATGGGTGCAACCCGCGGCCCACCCGCCTTATTGTGTATGTAAGTAAGTATATGTTTGTGAATTTAAGTCTAAGGCGGACCCACCCGGCTAGAGAAGTTGCATATCGGCTTATGTTGCTGAGTATAAATATAGTTTAATTCTATTTAATCACTTTTTCGTCTTCATTTTTGCACTCATCATTCATCTTTCCTAGCTTATGTCATGTATTCAAGCAAAATAATACAAGTTGACAAGTTCTCGGGTCAACAATTCATCCATTACTGGGTGAAAATATTTAAAATGAAGTAAACAAGGATAATTACTTCAAAATAATCACTACTCTCATTGTTCAAAACATGTTCTTTGTTGGTGCGCACATCTACCCTTTACACAAGTTGTAAGTTTTTACTACATCAATTTCTTTTCTATATATTTTTTTTGAGAATAATTTCTTTTCTATATTTACCTGCAGGTTGAAAAATTATTATATACGGTTTATAATTATAAAATCATCCGTCATAGGTAGGTTCACACCTGGAACGAACCATGTAAAGTATTGGACGCATTTCCTGGTTTATCCAAAAACCACCGTAAAACCCTCTTCTCAGCCGTTTGCCATCTCCAATGGCCAGTGGCGCCGCCGTATTCTCCTCACTCTCATCCGCCTGCAGTTTCCGGCGGAACCTCTTCACTCCCATCAACATCGTCCGCACTCTAACCTCCTTCCAGAATCCTCAGCGACGCCAATGCTTCATTCCAATAAGAAGAGGCTTCAGCTGTTCATCTACTGCTTGTTCTGATGTAAATTCGACCTCACCGATACCAATCTCCAACAATTGCGACAGGTATTTTCTTCATCCTCTTAACAGTTGCACCATCTGCGTGTTTATGTTTAGGTTTTTGCCACCGACTAATTTGGATAGAGCATTGTCAAATTCTACTTATAATCGGAAGTGTACCTTATTTATGCCCAATTTTATATCAGAGTCTCTCTCAGTGGACCTTGTTTTGAGAAACGTAGGGACATTCTCGCTTTCAGTAGTGATTCAAAGTGGATTTGCAATGTACTATTCTGTAGCTTTCCAGTCATTTTAAGGTTCTGTAGAAGGGAAACTCCTCTAGCTGCTATCCTTATACTAACTTGACCGACCTAAGGCCATAGCATCAATAGGCAAGGAAGGAAATATCCTTGCGGTAATCTGTTAGGGTGTGATTGGTAGAGACAGTTTATCTTCTGTGTTGATGAGTAGCAGGAACTCTGTGTAGCTCAAGAATTATGACGAATGTGTCGAGCATATCACCTTGTTTTGTGTCAATATAGCAAACATATCAAGTTTGGCTTTTCATACATGTTCCAACACCAATCAGCACCAATCAGCTATCTAAGAACTTCATATGGAGATGTCATTAAAATGGAGAAAAGCAGCAAGCTCTCGCTTTGGTTTTCCTTGGGCTGGTATTGTGTTTTCCTCAAATGGAGCAATGGGAGTGAGAATTGAATTTGGTTTTCTATTGTGTGACCAGGGTTTGGGGATTAATATGGGATTTTTATGTGAGATTTTGGGGGCTACAGTCATTTGACAAGCCCAAATGCGTATTCCAAAACCCTCAACTAGTGTTATTTCAAAATAACTACCTTGGGTAGTGATTTTAAAACCCTCAACTAGTAATATTTCAAAATGCAACCCTCACTTTTATTCGGACTTTATACATTGCAAATACACACACCAAAATGCACCAAGCATTGAAATAAGGCAGGTCAACCATTAAAAAGTGTCGCAAACATCCTACCAATCACACCCTTATTACTGGCACACATGCCGAGACTGAGAAAGTGATTTAGTATCTCCTTGTAATCATAATAAACAATATCTCTTGTTGCAAGATTGTAATATGTTTAGGGATCTTAATTCAGATAGTTGTGTCATGTGTGTTAATAGAAGGGGAATGAACTCGACAATACGGGAAATGGTGGTTGTGTTGAAGAATGTTCTTTTATACCTAATTGACATAAACTTATTATGTACCTGTCCATGAGGCCTGCATTTTGTAAACATTCTTAATCCTTTTTTCTCTAAGCATGTCTTTTTTGATTTGTTTTCAGCTATCCTACGTATAGCCGCCTTCTTCCTTGCCCTTCTCAGAACAGTCCCCCAAGGGTGGAGCACTTAGTTGTTAGGGAAGGAGGGCCTGTCCTCGATTATATTACCAAAGCATTGAACCTTCCACCCCTGTAAGTAATTTCAAAGTTACTTTTTTTTTTTTTTTTTTCCCTTTCTGTTAACTACATATCACGTCTAACAATAGCATTGCTGAATTGATATTAAACTTTTGTTGGTTTCTGTTGTTGAAGATATGTTGCAGATCTCATTCATTTTGGAGCTGTATTTTATGCTCTTGTATGCCCGGATCCTCCTGCAAATTCCACGCCCGAGCAAATTAAGATTTATAAGGAAGTTACAGACCCATCAGTGCTGAAAACAAGATCATCTATTAAAGGCAAAACTAGACGAGAAGCTCAGAAAACTTTTCGGATAACTAGAACTGATGAGTTTGTTGAAGCTGGGACTTACTTAAGGGTCCACGTTCACCCAAAACGTTTTCCAAGGTATTCAGTGGATAATGCTGGCTTCTGAATGTTGGTAGCAGTACCAAGTTGATGTGAAGTGTAAAAATCATATGATACTGATTTATCTGATGTGATCAGGTGTTATGAAATTGACTGGAGATCACGGATTATAGCAGTGAATGAGGACTACGTTGTCTTGGACAAACCTGCGGGTACATCTGTATGTCTTTGCCCTTTGGTCCTTCCATAAATAGATCATTACACTATGCACTATTACTGGAGTCCTTTCAAAATCCCCAAGCCTGATACTATCTCGTACATATTTGATCTTTCTCCCTTTTGCATCTTCTTTTTCCTCTTTATTTGGATACTTGAAATTTTTATAGCAAATAAAACAGCCGGGGCTTGCTTCACATGTATGATGCTTGATGTTTTTTTACCCTCCTCTGCCAGACAAGTAGAAGGCCCTTTTCAAATTTGTAGGTCATATTGGTGTGGTTTTCAGTTTAAATTTGTTACCCCTGGTTGCCATTCCTGTAGGTTAATTTAAAGGTGGTGACTTATTAAGTGCGTGGTCTCTCTGATAGTCCAATTGTCTGTCTTAACTGTATATTTAGAATGAGACATGACACTAACTTCTGATGTTGCTATAGATCCTTACATCATTTGCAATTCACAGTGGAAACCTAATATACACATGGGCATGTACTGTGCTAGAGAACTTACCATTTTCCAATTCTCTATTGATGTAGCCATGAACATGTTTCTTTTTATTTATTCATTCGCTCATGTCTATGTTATCGCATCAGTTTCTGACTCCGAGACATCTGCTTTTTATGTACTCATACCTTTGTTATCTTTGATAATCAGGTTGGAGGAACCATAGACAATATAGAGGAATCTTGTGCTACATTTGCTACCCGTGCCTTGGGATTAGAGGCTCCTTTGAGAACTACCCATCAGATTGATAACTGCACAGAGGGGTGGTATGCAAAAAATAATAATAATAATAATAAAAAAAAAAAAAAATATATATATATATATATATATATATATATATATATATATATATATATATATATATATATATATATATATATATATATATATATATAAAAGCAGTTAGCAACCGAAAATTGAGATATACTCTTTAGTTATATTTTGTTTTATTTCTGTGCAGTGTTGTGCTTGCGAGAACAAAGGACTACTGCTCTGTTTTTCATGGGAAAATAAGGGTTAGCAATTGACCTTTTTCTTTATTTTTGCTTCCATTCACCTGGCAGGGTCATAATTTATTTAGTTCCCATATGTAACTAAAGCTATGAAGCACTGATACGTGTGGGAGGCGGCCGTCCCCATATTAAAACGCGTCAAACAAAACGACTGATCTGTTTTTAACAACATTCCAACTTGCCGCTTTTTCTCAGTTCTCACAATCCGTGGCCAATTCACGACCTTTTCCCCTTCTCCGGCACCAATTGTCTCTGCTACTGCTTTTTCATTCGTCTTCCCCTGTTTCTTTCAAAGCTATCGATATTCCGCAGTTTGTATTAGCATCTAGGGTTTAGCAAGTACTGGGCTTATTAAATCAAAATCACATTAACGCACTTGCAATTTCAGCCCTCCTTTGTTCAAAATTGTTTTCAAGACTGTATTTATCTTATTTGACCATTTCGTGTTTATTAGAAGTTTAGAATTTTTAGTTTACATATTAAATATACGTAAAAATATATACAATATTAAACATGTCACACGTGTATCCGCATCCTACCTTTTTGGGTTTTGGTGCATCCCTGTATGATTCAGGCTGTATCCATCTCATATTTGTAGCTGTATCCGTCTTGGTGCTTCCTATAACTAGAGAGTACAACTAGATAAACATAGAGACTTTTGTCGTTCTTGAAGGGTCAAGTCATGTTTCTATTTTATAGGTTAAGCTTATCTTTCAGGTTCAATAAGTAATGGATTCCTTCAATAACATGCAAAGTGTCAATCAGAGATTACCTAAATCTGTTGATTATAGGATCTTGGTTAGTGATTGATCTTAATTGATCTTGATTGATTTCTGTCCTGGTTTCTCACCATCTATATAAAGTCCTCTAGCTCATATCAATGGATCATGAGTCCATAGCATAACAACGAAGGTAATTATACTAGTCTTCTTAGTCTTTTTGACATGGCATCAGAGCCAGTCAACCCTAGCCCTAGTCAAACCTAATTTTTTTCTTTCCAGTTCCAGCAGCAGCCGCTCTTTTCCAGAGCTGAAGCTAACAGCGTTTCTTCTTTATCCTCTTCATTAGTCATCGATCGTCATCGATCCCACCACAGGCGACCTATATCCGGCGACCTCCCTGGTGGCGGAAATCAGCGTTTCTGCCTCTTCGTTTTTTTTAGTGCGTTTCTTTTACTCACCTTCGTCCTCTATCTCTGGCGGTGGTGATCTCAGTCTTGAGTCTTCTTCGTTACTTCTGTTTCTTGGGTGTTTACTTCAACCATGGACAAGATTGATAATCAGTGCCCTAAATTCAATGGTAAGAATTATGCTACTTGGGTTTTTCAATTTGAAACCTTTCTGAAAGGAAAGGACCTATGGACACATGTTCAAAGCACTCTCTTGGACACTGCTGATGCCAAGGTCAAGGCTGCCTGGGAGGTTAAAGATGCTCAAGTTCGAAGCTTGATTCTTAGTTCGGTTGAATCTCACATAATTCTGAATTTAAGGCCTCATAGTACAGCTAAGAAGATGCTGGATTACTTGCGACGGGTGTACTTTCAAGATCATTCTGCCCGTTATTTCCAATTGGAGCTGGAAATTTCCGGTTTTCAGCATGGTTCGCTGACCATTCAGGATTATTACTCCACTTTTTTAACCTTATGGTCCGAATATATGGATCTTTCTATGTCCGGAGTACCTGCTGCTTCTCTTGATGCTCTCCAACAGGTTATGAATAATCGTCAACGTAGTCAGTTCCTCATGAAACTTCGTCCTGAATATGAATCTGTCCGTTCGTCACTTCTTAATCGGGTTCCAGTTCCTAACTTCTTCGTGAAGAACAGCGTCTTGCTACTCAAAATACTCTTGAGCAGCACCACCCTCCTGTTGTGTATGCTGGTCAGACAAAGCATAAGCCTCGAGAAATGGGTAACACTGAGTGTTATTGCTGCCACGAATTTGGGCATATTGCTCAAAACTGTCCCAAGAAGAAGTGCAACTACTGCAAACAACTTGGGCATACTATCAAAGAATGCCGCATTCGCCCGCCGCGGCGTCAACACAATTCTCACCATGCTTCTGTTGCTAAGGAATCTTCTGCTGTGGTGAACTCCATGCCTCCAATGTCTGCTCTTACCCCCGACATGGTTCAACAACTCCTTGTTTCTGCATTTTCTGCATTGGGAATCCAACCAGGTACTTCTTCTACTTGGCTTCTAGATTCTGGTGCTTCTAATCATATGACTTCTTCGGCTCATGTCCTTTCTAATATTCGTAAATATAATGGGTCCTCAACAATTGAGACAGCGAATGGTACTCAGTTGGCAATTAAAGAAATTGGTGATCTTTCTCCTTCTGTTAAAAATGTTTTCGTCTGCCCTAACTTATCCACGAATCTTATCTCTGTGGGACAACTCATTGACGATAAATGTGATGTGAGGTTTTCTTCTGCTGGTTGTATTGTGCAGGATCAGGGGTCGGGGGAGATGATAGCCAGGGGGCCTAGGATTGGACGTCTCTTTCCTTTGCAATTTCGTAGCCTTAAGTCTATTGTTTCTGCTTTGAGTTGTAATACAAACTTAGGTTCTGTGTGGCATAGGCGACTTGGCCATCCACACTCGAGAATTCTTTCTCATTTGTTACAATCTGGCCATTTGGGTAATAAAGTTGATTATTCTGCTCAATTTGAGTGTGACTCGTGTAAATTGGGAAAAAGTAAGATATTGCCTTTTCCATCAAGTGGTAGTCGTGCATCTGCTTGCTTTGACTTAATTCATAGTGATGTTTGGGGGATCTCTCCTGTCATTTCTCACGCTCAATATAAATACTTCGTCACATTCATTGATGATTATAGTCGGTATACTTGGATTTATTTTCTTCGATCTAAGAGTGAAGTCTTTTCCACTTTTAGGTCTTTTCTTGCCTACGTTGAAAACCAATTTTCCACATGTATCAAGGTTCTTCGTAGTGACTCGGGAGGGGAATACATGTCCAATGAATTTCATACTTACTTAAAATCCAAAGGTATACTTTCTCAGAGAACTTGTTCTTACACTCCTCAACAAAATGGAGTTGCCGAACGAAAAAATAGACACTTGCTTGATATTGTAAGAACTCTTCTCATCGAGTCTTCTGTTCCTGCCCGTTTTTGGGTTGAGGCCCTTTCCACAGCCGTTTACTTAATCAACCGATTACCTTCTCAGGTTTTGGACTTAGAATCACCATACTTTCGACTTTATCAGAAACATCCCAAGTATACTGATCTTCGTCCTTTTTGGTCATGTTTGTTTTGTGCTACTCCCTCCCACCGAGCGTCATAAACTCTCGCCTCAATCCACCAGATGTGTGTTTCTCGGGTATAGTATCACCCAGAAAGGGTTTGTCTGTTTCGATCCAGTTGCCAATAAAATGCGCATCTCTCGCAATGTGATCTTCTTTGAGAATCAACTTTATTATCCCACTTCCTCACCTATTACAGATGCTAGTGTCGTTTTGCCTGCCTTTGAGCTTGATTCTACTAGTCCTTCTCTTCCACCTCCGATTGAGCTTGGTTCGAGTGACTGTCCTTCTCTTCATCATAGATTTAAGCCTGGCTTTGTTTATCAGAGATGACGTCCCATGGCTCCATTGCCTTCCCCGGTTGCACCTGATCCAGACCCTGATCCTCCAGTTACGGTGAGTGACCTGTCTTTGGAAATTCCACTTCGTCGTTCTACATGAAAACGAGACGAACCGGATCGGTTTGGATTTCCAAAGCAATCTTCTCGTCCTGCTCTTGCTGCTACTTTATCTTCCGTTGCCATTCCCACTTGTTACTCGAAGGCAGCCCAGCACGATTGTTGGAATCAAGCTATGCAGGAAGAATTACGAGCCTTGGAAGTTAACCAGACCTGGGATATTGTGACTTGTCCTCCTGATGTTCGACCTTTGGGGTGTAAGTGGGTGTATTCTGTTAAGGTTCGTCCTGATGGAAGTATTGAACGCTATAAGGCACGTTTAGTTGCTTTGGGAAATCATCAGGAGTATGGGGTAAACTATGAGGAGACTTTTGCTCCAGTTGCAAAAATGACGACAATTCGTACTATCCTTGCAATTGCAGCTTCTGAGAATTGGCCTTTAAGTCAGATGGACGTTAAGAACGCGTTCCTTCATGGGGACATTCAGGAAGATATATTTATGCGTGTTCCACAAGGTCTTTGTCCTTCCCCAGTTAACAGTGTTTGCAAGTTGCGTCGTTCTCTTTATGGCTTGAAACAAGCGCCCCGTGCATGGTATGAAAAGTTTCGGGCTACCTTGCAGGAGTTTTTGTTTCAACCGAGTCATTATGACACTTCTATGTTTATCCGACGCACTCCTACTGGCATTGTTGTCCTTCTGGTGTATGTGGATGATATTGTCATTACAGGTACTGATACGGCTCTTATCTCTCGACTTAAACACCACTTGCACAACTCATTTCATATGAAGGATTTGGGACCTCTCACATACTTTCTTGGTCTTGAGGTTCATACTCACTCATCTGGCCTTTTTCTCAATCAAGCTAAGTATGCTCGTGATCTTATTGCCACTGCTGGTCTTTCTGATTCTGCACCTGTTGACACACCTATGGAAGCCAATCTTAAGCTCCGGAAAGATGATGGAGATCTTCTTCCTGATCCAACTCTATATCGTAAGCTTGTTGGTAGTTTGGTTTACTTGACTATTAGCCGTCCTGATCTTTCCTTTGTTGTTCAACAAGTTAGTCAGTTTCTTCAGAATCCGCGTCATTTGCATTTGGCTGCTGTTCGTCGTATTATACGTTATGTCCTGGGGACGATTACTAGAGGCCTTCATTTTCCATCTGGGACACCTCTTCAGCTTTCTGCCTATAGTGATGCTGATTGGGCTGGGTGTTCCGACACTCGCAGATCTACGACTGGATGGTGTATGTTTTTGGGTTCTTCTCTTATTTCTTGGAAGTGTAAGAAACAAGATCGTGTGTCTAAGTCCTCCACCGAGTCAGAGTATCGAGCTATGTCTATTGCATGCTCTGAAATCATATGGCTGCGTGGTTTGCTTGCTGAGCTTGGTTTTTCTCCTCATGGTCCTACTCCCTTGCATGTGGACAACACTAGTGCTGTTCATATAACTGCTAATCCTGTTTTTCATGAACGGACGAAACATATTGAGGTTGATTGTCACTTTATTCGTGAGGCCTTTGAATCTAAAGTTATTTCTCTTCCTCATGTCTCGACGAGTCTTCAAATTGCCGACATCTTTACCAAAGCCCTTCCAGGTCCGCGTCATCAGTTTCTTGTGGGCAAATTGAAGTTGGTTAATCACCCTCATCAATTTGAGGGGGGGTGTCAATCAGAGATTACCTAAATCTGTTGATTATAGGATCTTGGTTAGTGATTGATCTTAATTGATCTTGATTGATTTCTGTCCTGGTTTCTCACCATCTATATAAAGTCCTCTAGCTCATATCAATGGATCATGAGTCCATAGCATAACAACGAAGGTAATTATACTAGTCTTCTTAGTCTTTTTGACACAAAGGGCAAATGTACTGATAACATTACCCATGGTTCTCACTTCTCAGGAAAAAATGGTGAAGAAGCTTTATCTTGCACTGGCCACTTCTCCCATGCCACTTGGGGTGATTACACATTACATGCGCCCGGTCAATATGGCACCTCGACTCGTTTCTGGAGGTAAGGCACTATTGCCCTTGTTCTCATTCTTATACTTGTTAATCTGCACCACGCAACACATGTCACTAGATGTCACAGAAAGTTATGTTGTCCGAAATGAATAATCATGTTTGTGTAGTGTGTAAAGATGATGCTGTCCGCTTGCAGGTTCTGTTACTGGCTGGCACTTGTGCCAGCTTGAGATCCTAGAATGTAAGAAGGTTCCCTGGCCATGTAACACAATTGAAGAAATAAATTGCATCGAGGATTGTGGATGGCCCCGTAAAGATTTTGCATATGAGTGTAAGATCAACCTTTTGACTGGTCGTACACATCAGGTACTGACCTTGAAATATTATGATAAGAGTATGCTTCCACATGTTGGAGATGAGAATTTAAGTTAAAAAAATCCTATGCATGCAATTGTTCTTGGTCTAACTTTTTCTACACATAAATATGAGGTTTAAATGATAAAGTTGATTATTTATATTAAGTTTTTTTTAATAATATATAACTTGGGTCCTTTTGGATAACAACTGAGAGTTTGTATCTATCACTATTTATTCCTAAAATCTATTAAAATATACCTGCATTTGGAAACTTAGTGTTAGTAGCAAGTGACAATAGGCACTTTTGTTTTCCTTTTACTTGTGATGTTGAATAAACGTTGGCTTTTGATTGAATCTATACTTCTATAGTGCATTTCATTGACAAACGATAATTACCTACAGATTCGCGTTCAGTTGGCTGCTCTTGGAGCCCCTTTAGTGGGTGACTCGATGTACATGCCAGCTGCCCTAGCCGAGGCAAACCATCCTGGACTTGATCCATTTGGCAAGAACAAGAAAGAGTATGCTACTGAAGCTGATTGGTCCCGTGCTGTTGAAGAATGGATTGAATGCCACGGAAAAGAACCTAGTGTGTCCATTGGTCTTCAAGCATGCCATATTTCATGGGATGATGGCGAGCACTCGTATGAGGCTGGATCCCCTTGGTGGAGGTAGTTGATGGTCACATGAACTGTAAAAGCTGCTTACATTGCAGTCAAATCTATCAGTTATGAGAGGTAGGCCCTGTTACGTATAGTCTATTTTATAAATTTATTTCCTCGACTTAAAAATCTCTTATGTTCTGCTGAGCTTTCTTAAGGTCGTTTTAATGACTCAAACTTCACAGGATAACAAAATTAGTGAAGAATTTAATATGATTCTTTGTCTTATAAAGATAAGACAGATGGGAATGGTGTTCCTGACTACGGACATTGTACTAATTAGTAACACTGAGGCATTGCCAATAATCGTAAGATCATAGATAATTTTATAAACTTCTTGGTACTGTCCGTTTAACCCATGGGTAATGTCACAAGAAATGGTAGGACTTGCATCATTGTTAATGTCTGTGCACGAGATATAAAAGTAGACTAGAAATCCACACCACCGGTTTGCAGAGGAAAGAATAGCACATTGGTTTTTCTAGACTATCTTAATATATTTCTTGTTGCAAAGTAAAACACATTTGACTCTACTTCAAAGAAGCAGCGGACATAATCAGGGGCGAAGCTAGAAATATTTTTCATCCCATGCTAAGCTTCGACTTATTTAAACAATTATGAAATATTTTAAATAATAAATAAAAATTATCTAAAATTCATGTAAAATATCGATCTTTTTAATTATTATTAAAAATCACATTTTATAAGAAATATTCTAAGCACAAATTATCTATGCCAGTCAAGTGTTTTGAGTGATATTTTACCAATATTTTGACAATATTGACTTATGATGATATAAAACCTTTTAAGTATCTTTTCTTTACGTATATATTAGTAAAAATCACATAAAACACACTTGAGCGGGTCGTCATGTATGTTGTCTTTTTTTTTTTAGTTTAATTATAATATTATATAAAAGTAGACCGTTCTAAATGTAAAAAATCTAAATTAGATAACATATAATTATTATTCTCTGAAATGCACCCCGTGCCGGGCACGGGCTACTCTTATGAGTAGCTTCGCCCCTCACATAATATATACATAAAAAAGAATAAATTTGTCAACTGTCTTGTGACCGAATGTTTTTGATATGGAATACAGAAAAAATATATATCTGCGCACTTAACTAGCTAGGAAATCCTTAAATGTATTCTACATTAACTACAGGTTCCAACTCTGATTTATATCTGATCAAAGCAAAATAACATTATAATCAGAATGGAAAAAAAACCATTCCTATTCATCTAAGTTGCTGAATTTTCTCGGCTGCTTGAATGTCACCAAGTGTCTGTCTTGATATGGTGATGAACGCTTTATACCAAGAAGCCGATAATTTGGGAGTTCTTTTGAGTGTAGGAAAATCGACAAAGTGAAGTCCGAATCTAACAGAAAATCCATCTACCCACTCAAAGTTGTCGAGCAATGACCAAGCAAAATACCCCCTTACATCTGCTCCTTTTCTGATAATAATGGCAAATAAAATTTTAGACATAAAATTTGTAAGGAGATAGCTCTCACGGGAACATTAACATTCTTTGCATGAAACTTAGGTTCAACAACACCATGATTGTTTCTAGAGTAATACTACCATTTAATCTAAGTGTTACCCGATTTGCCTCTCTGGCATGTAAATGGAAATCTTAAACTGTACCACTAAGATGACAATCATACAGTGAGAAATCAAATACCTTATTGCCATTCCCAAGGAATGCAAATAGCAACTCATGTACTCAACTCGTTTATTATCGTCGAGGAAGTAACTTAAAGATGCATTTAGGTCATTCTTAGTGCCAAGACCTGCAATAGTTTCCTCTGATTTAATATTTCAATAATAGTTTCATGTAAAAGCAACATTTTCTTTACATACCGTTCTCTGTGATGAACATTGGTGTGTTATTGTATCTGTCCTTTATGTATGTCACGATCTTCTCCATTCCTTGTGGGTAAGCATATACCCAGGAGAGGTCAGTCTGTGCAACAGACTTTGATGATTTTATGTTTTTCTTTAAGAGTTAAAGATAGGTCGAAGTCAAAATAACTAAAAAATTTAGCTTACTTACAGATTCACCAATGCTCGCTCCATCTCTCTCTGCAGTCCTGAGTGCATATCCTTCTGATTTGGAGACTCCTGGCTCCCCCAATTTACATTCAGAATATATGCAGTCTTTGCTGTAGAAACTTGTGTAATGGTTTATGCCAATGAAGTCCAATTTTCCATTCATACTTGTTACATCTTTCGAAAATTTAGGCAGCAGAGGTCCTAGTATTTCCTGCATCTCTTCTGGATACTCTCCGTATAATATAGGGTCCAAGAACCTGCATTTGTTGTTAAATTCAATAGAATATGTGTACATGTGCAGTTTTCTATAATGGGATTAATACAAACAACTGATAACCATGCAAAAAGCATATGCTTACCAATTCAAGTAGAAGGATTGAGCTCTCTTAGCTGCTGACTTATCCTCTCTTGAATTGCTATATGGCTCAAACCAAACAGCATTCATAACAATTCCTATGGTTCCTCCTTGTTTATTCTGCATTTTTTTCCCAATAATTTTATGTGCTGGTGTATTTGCATAAATGTACTACACACGGAAAATTTTAGGGCTGCAAAACAGGATCACGATAATTGTACCTGATATTTATCTCGATAAATGTTAACAGCTGCTGCATGAGACAAGATCATATTATGTGCTGCAATAAGAGGCTCTTCCTCTGAGTTACCATGGCTGCAGTTACCATACGATCCAGAGCAGCGAGATGGTGGATAGATCCCTGATCTATATCCACGAATTGCCATGACATTTGGCTCATTGAAGGTCACCCAGTATTTCACTCTGTTCCCAAAATATTTGAAGCATACATCTGCGTAGTATGCGAAGTCTTTCCTGGAAGAATGTTGCATCATAGTACATGGTAGCAGATGACATTGGCTTAGCGATCTATTTCAGGTAATATCATACATGCACGGTTTAAATTAAGCGATTGTCGATATGATTGTGACATACTGTATTCTTGTGCTACGCCATGCTCCATATCTTTCTTCAAGTTCTTGGGGTATGTCATAATGTGTCAAAGTAACAAATGGCTGGATCCCTGTAATTATTGTTGTTGATATATCAATTATCAGCTTTCAGTTTTATATTATCTGAAGGTATCTACATGTCTTCTTGAGCCTATTTCTTATTCAAACATAATAAAAATGTTATATTTGCTTTGTAGTCTTGTTGATGTTGACCTTTATTCAGGAGTGCGTCAATAAGCTTGCTGTAATAATCGACCCCCTTCATGTTTATCTTTCCAAATCTACCCCCTGGAATAAGTTGTCAGCCAAGATTGAGTCATCCAGTGAATTAAGCATAGAACATGCACAAGAAGAGTATTGTTCTTACTAGGAAGAATCCTTGCCCATGACATGGAAAATCGAAAGCTGTTCACACCCAGATTCTCCATAAGACCAATATCCTCCTGTTCTTGCAGATTATTAAAATAGCCATGTTGAAATTAAAACAATGTAAGTTGTTACTTGTTAGTGCATTATATGTGAACCTGAACACTTTCAAGGTCATTCGTGTGCGTGTGTGTGTGATATAATTTCAAACTCAAAACTTTTAGTTGTATAGATCCTCGCTTGATATGAAGTGGGTTTGTCTAAAGTAACAAGTGATGTTCATGTTTGATGCAAAAGAGAGACACCTTTTGTAGGAAAGATTTGTAGACCACTGTAGGTTGTTCCAGTGAGTTGTGGGATGTTGTTGATTTCGGGTAGAAATATGAATAAGAAATGATTTTGAGTAATATACCTGGCCTTTGGAGCATTCTCTAATTAGTGATATACTTGGTCTATGCAATAATTTTCTTGTTCTAAGTTGATTTTTTTAGATAAGGGAACATACCTTGATTTTGTCTAAAGAGTTGTATTTGAGTTTCACAAATCTGATATGAATGACAACAAGTGAAGTTGAAATGTGTTAATTTACCGGATAAAGATGATACTGATCCACGGCAATATCTCCATTACTCCCGTCCAATATGTTACCTGCATCATATCTGCCCCCAGTTAATCTCGGATCCAGTTAAGCTGTTTGATACTCTTAAGAGCTCAGTTTTGTTCAACTAACCAGGTGAGTCCTTTTGGAACTCTTGTCACAATTGCTCATTTTAAAATATACTTATTTTTATCTGAAACATCATCCATTACTTAAAATTGGGATATTAATTTTCGTTTTCAAATCCAAATGATTTAAACGAAGGACGCTGGTAGCTATGTTGCGTAGTAGTATTACTACTCATTTCCCATTAATAATTACTTGAGGGACAACTTGGTCTTGGATCAATTATAAGATTAATAAAATATTACTTTGTAATTGATATTACCTTGATAAAATTTTAAACTTTCAAGTGGGTAGAGCTGCAAAACAGAAGGGCTCGGCAAGGTGGTCGAGACTTCGAGCCGAACTCGAACCTAACTTTGGGCACCCTTTATTGTCGAGTCGGGTAGGGCTTGACTAATTGATACTCATTACTCAATTAGGTTCGTTTAGTAGTAGATTGTGGATGAACTCCTACTGTCGCTTTCATCATCTTTTTATATAAATAAGTTTTGGAGGTGACAGACTAGAGAATTTGTCTCTGAATGCTATGTACAATATTTTAGGGTTTGTACCTAAAAGAAATTGCAGATTTACACTTTTTCTTTCATTTCCCGCCAAGTTCATTTCTTTTTCTTGGAAAGGTCTCCAATCATTTTCTATTTTATTTTGATAAGATTATAAGTATATGGGAGACAATATTTAAAGTGTAAAATAAGAGAATTAATGAGTTTACTTGAGAAATACTAGTATAGTAGGTTTTTGAAAAATACACGGAATATTCCCATTTAGTTTTGTATTAATTTTTCTCGGCCGCAAATAACTCTTAAATCACAACGAACAAAAGACTTAGAAAAATTATATTAAAATATAATAATTATACTATTTTAATATAAGTTTTTACTTTTCTTTCTTTAATGTAATTTAGGAGTAATTTGCGATAGGAAAATGTAACCGGAAATTAAATGACAAGTTTCTAAATCACGTACTTGGTTTATTATTATTATTAAGTCAACTTTGTATAGTATCTTGGGGTATCTTTCCCATGCCACTAACTTTACATGACATTGCGATGGGCCTGTTTGTTAAATCACCTCTATCTGTAGGCCCATTGGTGTCCACTAAGATGGTGAGATCGGTCTAATTTTCCCAATGAGATGATTTTGAGATAGAATACTTCCCTAATTTACTTACCAGCTTTGTGTGTAAAAGTGTCCCAGTTACTTGGCCCCTTCCCATCAGTCGAGCTAGCTCCTTCAAACTGAAGCAGAAATCAAAGAGGAGTACATGAAAGAAGTATTAGTATAGTACTGTATTTATTTGTATAGTTACAATTCACAGATCCAATTGTAATGGAGAAGAAATCCATCGATCTATCTATCGTAACGTACCTGATAGGAGGAAGATGCTGTTCCGAAAAGGAAGTTTTCCGGAAATAAAGACCGATCAATACAACATTCTTTTAAACCTACTGATAATGTTGAGCTTGTGATCATCATCAGCACCAGACAAAATGACCACATCACTACATAACTACGCATGCACATTTTTACTTGTATTGTACTATTGTATTTTATGTCACACAAAAATGAAGCTAAGCTTTCATGGATGATATATAGAAAATATATTGTGTTCATTTCATTGCCTTTTAACTGATTTTATAGTTGACAAGAGAAGAGAGCAACCAACCAAGTAAAAGCCAGAATAATTTTGATATGACAGGATAAGAGATTGTGACACTAAATATTTGTGTAAGGGGAAAAAGATTTCATCATCTTATCATTCCATTTTTTTACTCCCTCCGTTTCACTAAAAGTGAAATAATTGTGTTGTACATAATTTTTAAGGAAAATGTATAGAAGTATGTGGTCCACAAAAATATGTGTTGGAGAATGAGTATGGGATATTAATTGAGTGGAAAAATACATGTGGGCACGAAAATGTGTGGTTAGAAATGAGTTTTATTATAAGATTAATTCCTATAAAAGAAAATGTAAACACTCTTAGTGAAACGCTTAAAATGAAAAATTGTAACAATTTTAGTGAAACGGAGGGAGTATTTTAATTGCCACCTACTTTTCGATCGTCTTGTTATGATTATTGATGATATGAGAACAATACGTACCAAATACTTTCTATATGATACTGAGTGGACGGTTCACATTAAAGATAAATAAAAATATACAAACATTATAATTATTACAAAAAAATATGAGGGGTTCACTAGTAGTCGTATACTAGTGTTTTTTTCAAACAATATAATACATTTTATTTATCATTCTGTTAACTATCGGTATTTGTTTTTAAAAACATCACTATTTTTCTAAACAAAATAGAATGGTTTAAATTTAAAATTAAATATAAACAGTCATTCACAATACTTTGTGATTTTAGTTTGAGATAATTCTTACAAAAATTACATACATCAATATATTCTAAACTTTATACTCCATCAATCTCATTTTCCATACCTTTAATCAAAACATTCCTCCTACTCCATTCACTTGCTCTCATGATTTATTCACTTTTTTCCTCATAGTTTATTCAATTCCCTCATACCTTTATTTAATGAGAGAATTACACATTGATACCATCTCCAATACTTTACTACCTATTACTCATACATAGTTTCTTTCCCACAATTTAGTCACTATTTTACTTATTTTCCCACTTTGCCCTCAATTCAATATGGTAATTGCCTAAACAAGCATCATCTGATTGATTCGATCGATCAATCTAATTTTAGAAGAAACAAATTCCAATCTCTCTCCAAAATCGACTCAATTCACCCATACCAGAATCTTTTCTAAACAACGAATAATCAATCGGAAATAGGCATCACAAAACCCTCCTTTATGTTCGCCTTTCATGACCAACGCATAATTATCTGGGAAGAAACAAGCATCGTTGTCTAGCTTCGATTAGATGCTTGTTGATTATCAGGGAAGAAACAAGCATAAGCAAGCATCGTTTGATTAGATGCTTGTTGATTGTGGTTATGTTGATTAGATGCTTGTTGATTATCTAGTAGATGAAATGCTTGCATGAGATAGGATGCACGCCGTCTACATTCGATCAGGTGCTTGTTGATTATCCGGGAAGAAACAAGCATCAACAAGCATCGTTCGATTAGATGCTTGTTGATTGTGGTTATGTTGATTAGATGCTTGTTGATTATTTAGTAGATGAGATGCTTGCTTGAGATATGATGCTTGTTTTTTGTGACTAGAATGCCGTCCTTGGTTTACAAACTCGTTATGGGATCATCATTGCATCAATGTTTAGTGTCTGGAGTAGATCTCTATGAAACAAGGGATGGTGCTGCTTGAACTAATGACTATGATGCTTGTTGTTTTTCAAACTGAGTTTAAATGAGCGGCCTAGACGTTTCATGATATGTTTGAAAGGGAGATATTGAAGTTTATTTTTTAATTTTGAAAAAATCTTGTTTACCAATGTAAATGATTTGATTAGATATATGTAGTTAAGGAAGTGATTTCATAAAAAAAGTAATGTTACTTTTTAAAGTTACTAAAATTAAGAAGATAACTAATTTGTAGGAATGTTTTGACTAATTTGTAGAATTTTTTTTTTTTTATGTATGATTAATGTGTTTGAAGTTTTTAGAAGTAGTATCGTTTGTAATTTATTCTAATTTAATCCACCTTACATTTCTAATTTATTCTAATTATTTATATGTTTTACACTTGAAATTCATATTAAGTTTAATAAGAAGTTGTATCATGGACGAAGGGAGTATAATGGAACCACATCCATAGAATATTATGAACATCATTGATAGTTAATTAGAAGAGCTCATCTCTTCTCTTCGTACTTGTTTATAAAAAAAACTTATAAATTGATAAATGTATTCACCCCAGTATAAAAAATGCAAATTTCGATAAGATGTGATTCTGCCAAACTTTTATGTCTCCTTGAGGTTATATTCGAGAAAAAAGAGAGATTTATTCTTTTTAGAAAAATGAAAAAAAAAAAAGAAAAAGAAATGCATGTAATCTTCTCCCATTCCATGTATAATTTAAGTTGACGTATAATAGTGTAACACGTGGAAATATAAACAAAATTTCCATACGTATAATACCTGATATCATGTCAATTATCTGGAAAACCCCACCACGCGCCGACCACGGACCACAAAAAATGCTAATGATTGATTGATCGAAGCGATACACTATCCTTGTGAAAGAGACTACGGGTTGATTAACATAGAATTATACCTCCATTTTAATTGAGTGAGAATTATCATCCTATTTGACTTGTCATTTTAATTAATCAAAATTGTTTCCAAACTTTCACTCAATTTATTTCTTTCAATCCATAATAAAACTACAAAATTCTATAAAATTCTAATTTTATACCAAACACAATTTTTCACAATTCAATTAAAATTAGTCACTATTCATCAGTTATACCTCAATTAAAATGGCCTCAGTTAAAGTTTCATCCCAAACAACCCGCTATACACCATTATGGCTCTACTACTTTCAATTTAGCTTTTCCAATTCGTTAAATTTTTTTTACCATCGAGTAAAAAAGCATTACGTGAAACAATGAAACTTTTAAATCATTGGTGGTTGAAGAAGCTACCCAGGTTAGCTTTTTTTTTTTAAAAAAAACTACTTGTTATCTTTTTATTCTGAAAATATCCCTAACCTAAATTAAATAAAGTAAAACCAATCGTTAGTATTATTCTCGTGTTCTATCTTTTACTGCGGTGCCGTTATTTGTTCCATCACCTCTCCTTGCTAGCGCTCCAGATAATCTGCTCCTGCTAGTGCCACCAACCATGAAAATTCAAGAGAAACATCTACTGAGATGAATGTAATCTGTGACAACATTGCAGATTTGATATGGGAAAGTGATGATCTAGCTTAGTTACTTTTCTCAATAGACGACTTATATTTTATATTTGTTAGAACCTTTGTTATACATTTTGTGTACTTGTTTGCAACTTGCATAAGTTACTAATTTTTTTCCGTATTAAGTTAGAATGCTCAACGAATATTTATTTTCAATTTCTGATAATTTTCAATGATGTTATTAAAGTAAATTGAAAAGTACATTGAATATATATTAAAATAATTAGACAAAATGTGATGTACTATTATTTAGAAAAATAAGAGTAATGCCCTTTTATGTCATTTTATAAAATACCAAATTTTATCATTAATTTGCTAAACACCTACATTAAAATCATTTAGCTTTTCATTTAGTTAATCATTCTATTCAGCTTTTTCACCTACAATTAGTTAATCAGCTACCAGTTAGCTTTCCAGCTACCAGCTAGCTTTTCAGTTAGTTTTGCTAAACATGGCCTATACATCCCGCTTTTACAAGATACAATATCTCCTTCCTTTTTAATTACCGAACTGCGTAAACATTATACTCCTCCGGTATTTTTATCAGCTTCCTAAGCCTCTATTTTATCTTATATTAAGAAATAAGCATAAAAAATAATCAGTGGGTGGTATACTTGTATTGTATTGATATAGTTGTGATTGAGTTGTAAAGTGCTCCCTCTATTCCATTAGAAATTTTCCATTTTTGGCGTTCCATTAAAAACATTCAATTTATTTTTATGGAAACCCACTATCCCCATTATTAATATTTTAATCATTCTTTTTCATACTTTATCAATTATCTTTCTTACTTTTTACCATACACTTATTACTTTATCTATATAAATTATTTTTCACTCAAACTTCTTAAAAATTGTGCAAAAAGCAAATAACAAGTTATCTTTGGAATGGAGGGAGTAAGATATAGAATGAATAAAGTGTTGATGAATTAGGAAAGAGAAATAATAAATAATTAATTAGTGGGATAAAAACTTATTTATTTGGGTTAGAAGTTTGTAATGAACTCCAAATAAGAAAAGTTAAGAAGATTTTATTGGGCCGGAGGGAATAGTATATGTAACTATAAATGTAAGAGCAACTTTTGCGAGAGATTGTATATTGAAGATACCAAATCAAACATTACAAACAAGATGTTTGAAGTTTAAACATATAATGTTTGTATTTAGCTATGTTATGTTGAATTGGTCAATGCGAGAGACGGTCTATCTCAAAAGTTTGTATATATTTAATCATAAATACTCTTCTCGTCCCATGTCAGTTGTTCATTTTACTTTTTGACACTGAAAATAAGGACAATATACCACTATATAGTAAATATGAGGTTCACTTTATTTGTGGTTACTGGTTAGTTTGTTGTTTAAGTTATTTTTTACTTTATTGGAAGTAGTGGAGATATAAATTTAGTTTTTTCTCAGATGATAGAAAAATAAAAGTTGACAACTCTAATGAGATGTCCAAAATGACAAATGTAGGCAACTAACATGGTACGAAGGGCTGCAAACGAGCTGAGCTTTTGTAAAGCTCGGCTCGTTAAGCAAAATTTGATATAAGCTCGAGCTCGAGCTCGATCGAGCTGCATATATTGAGCTCGAGCTCGAGAGTGAATTTTGTTATTTGAGCTCGGCTCGCGAGCTTTATTTGGTCTTGTAATCAAACCTTTAAAACTCGAAAGCTCGAATTTAGCTCATTTCATGAGCTCGACAAAGCTCGAATTCAGCTCGACTAAAAAGCTCGAAATTCAATTAAATGAAAGTACGAGTACATAATGCATCACAAAGGCTTTGTGACAAAGCACATTAAAATGAAAGTCGTCCAACATAATGTCTTACAAAACACATCAAATGAAAGTCGTCCAACATACGACTATACGAGTACATAATTGAATTACACAAGCATAATATTCTTCAAATTCTTCATATGCTCCATGTATCTCAACAAAACTCCATGGACATCACCAAAATGCAACTCGTTGCCGTTCTCGAGCTTAAACCTGAATTGAAATAAAACCATTATCAACACTTTAATAATAGTTTCAGCCAAAATACAAGCATAATTACTACGGAATAGCTCGACACTAAGGCATAAACATAATTAAACCCAACTAATGCCAATAAGCTCGACACAAAGGCACAAACATAATTAAACCCAACTGATGCCAATAAGCTCGACACAAAGGCATAAGCATAATTAAACCCAACTAATGCCAATAAGCTCGACACAAACAAGCCCAGCAAAAAACAAATCATTTCACCTTCAGTTCAAGTAATAGAACAGAGAAGAAAGGATAGAAAATGAGCAGAATGAACATAAAAGAAAGAATAGGAGAGAAGGGATAGAAAAGGAGCAGAATGAACAGAAAAGAAAGAATAGAAGAGAAGGGATAGAAAAGGAGTAGAATGAACAGAAAAGAAAGAATAGAAAAGAACAGTTTACCTTCACTTCAAGTAAATCTCTAAGTTGGCATTGGAATAATTATCTCCACAGGCACGTCAGCCTGTTTAATTAAAGAAATAAAACATTTAAAAATGATTAAACAAAATTATATAAAATTATTTTATGATTAACAAAAACATTAACTTACATTTCTTTGTGGTGCCTTGATGCCATGTAGGTTACGAACCCAATCTCCTCCACACATTAACATCTCCGCAGTGTCAGCGGCTAATGATGCACGATAAGGGTCAATCACTCAACTTCCAGCACTAAAAGTAGACTCAGAAGCTACTGTACTTGATGTAATAGCCAAAATATCAGAAGCCATTTTTGACAAAATCTTGTACTTGCTGTTATTTTCCTTCCACCAACCCAAAACATCAAAATCTGACCTATTATATCCATGCACACCATCTTCCAAGTAAACTTGTAACTCTGACTTTTCAGGAGGCTCATTCTCAACGGACTTCACATAACTATCAAATCCAGAAGACCCGGATGACTCCGGTACATCAACACTTGAGATTAGCATACCATTTCCACTTGATGTCTCATGTGAAGAGTTAGATTGGGAACTTGATGAACTATTTTGGTTTGCATTATACTCATTAAAAAGAGAAGACAACATGCTCTTAACTTTGAATATACTAGCTTTGGCTTCAGCTTCAGAGTAAATAATGTTGAATGGAAATTCAACAAGCCTCATTTTGCACCTTGGATCCAACACAGAAGCAATAGACATCAACATGTTACACTCACCCCAATATTTATCAAACTTGTCTTTCATCTTACGAACCATGTCCCTCACAAATTGATCAACATCTTTTTCCCCCTCATTTATCACCTCTTTGACCCTCCAAATAACAGGATGAAATTTGTTTGAAGTTGGATAATTTGATCCAGAAATTATTTGTGTTGCCTCATAAAACACTTCAAGAACTTTGGTCACTTGTTTTACCTTAACCCAATCTTCCTTGGTAGGACAAGTTTTGAAAGTTGGTTCAAGTTCTACAATAACAGGAAACACATCCCTAACTCGATAGGCAGCCATTAACATATCATATGTAGAATTCTAACGAGTAGTACAATCAAGAATCAACTTTCTAGCACCAAGTCCCATTTGATGCACAAGATCACCAAATTTCTTAAGACGAGTCTCCGATATATTCATATATCTGACACTTTCTTTCACATTATGAATAATATCCGAAATTTTCGACAAATCATCTTGCACAACTAAATTCAATATGTATGCACAACATCTGACATGAAATAAAGCACCCTCCAAAGGTAACTTCCTAGTCTTAGAAATTGACTGTTTCATTATCCTAATAGCCACATCATTGCACGACGCATTATCAACAGAAATAGTGAACACCTTACTTTCTATGCCCCATTCCAACACACATTTGCGCAAAATATTTGCTATTTCAATACCTACAAATATATACATATACAAACATGAATAAATGCATTTATGACACAAAGATGTATATTAGATTAAAACGATCACAGTATGACAAAAATGATCATAAAAAAAGTTATCACAAAAAAAATGAGAACATAAAAATATATTACACATGCTAAGTAAAATATCAGTGATTTATAAATGAATACCTGAATGTGGAGGAGGAAACTTTACAAAATTCAGTAACCGTTTCTGCAACACCCAATCGGAATCAATGAAGTGCCCAGTCATACAGATATAAGAATGCTTTTGAGTGTCACACTTCCAGACATCAGTAGTCAAAGAAACTCTGTTGGTGCCCTTCAACATGTTTTTCAAATTTATCTTCTCCCTTTCATAGACAGTAAAACAGTCCTTTTTAGCTGTGGTTTGAGAAATTTTTTCAAACATTGGATTATTAATCCTCATTTGAAAATTGTACCCCACTTCTTCAACAACACTGAAGTGCTTCTCATTCATAAGAATCCAATGAGCTACAACTTCTCTTTGCTTGGCATGATCATACTTCCCAGATGTCACCATAGACAATTCAACTTTGCTTTTTGATGGCTTGAAATTCAACATCTTTTGATTCTTAAGATGTAACTTCGTTTTGATACAAGTTGAACTGTGCCGCGCAAAAGAGGTGGTAACTCCGGATCTTTGCGCCTTCATTTTCTTTTTGCAATGTTTGCATTGAGCCCATTTTGAACCATCAGGATCTGTAACTGGATCAAAATCATTCCACACTGGAGATGGCTTTGTTCTTTGTTTCTTCTGGAATGCATCATCCTTTACAGCCTCATCTGCAGCAGCCCCGGTATCAGTTTCTTTCCCATCATTCCCATTAGCTTCTTTTTCAGTTTCCTTGTCACCATCTAACTCTATCACATCCACAATATTTTCCTCGCCTGGTTCGTTTATCTTATCTAACATATGACCATAATCATCATCATCTTCAATCATTGAGTCGATGGATTTTGGATAGGGATTTTCCATGTTATCCATCATACAATCCTACAAGAATATAAATCAACAAAAAAATCAGAGAATGTAGAATGAATACAATCTGCAGACTCGATTCATTCATTCAAAAGCAGTCAATTGTTAATGTCCGTTCATTCATTCATTCGACAAACATCAAATCCCAGCAAAAACAAGTAAAATAGAGTACATTTCCCACTTTCCAGGCTCATAGAATCAATGAACACAATCAATGAACACAGCTTCTCAATTCTCATACAGCACACAGTCACACAGTAGTAAGAACAAACAAAAACATCTTCTATTCAATTAAATTATTAGATTTATCCGAAAAAAAAAAGAAAAGAAAACCTACTAATTCAGCCCTTCAAATGCTAAGAGAAGAGGTGCGGTGGTCAGCTAAAGAGGTACGGTGGTTGGTGGGGGGGGGGGGGGGGAGAAGACCAGGCGTAGTAGAAGTGCGGTAGACGGTGGTGGTTCTGGTGGACTGGTGAGTGGTGATGGCCGGTGGGTGGAAAATTTACTTCAGGCGTGGTGGCGATGGGTGGGTGCAGAGGAGAGGAGATGGTGCGGTGGTGGAGAGGGTGGTGATTCGGACTTGATTCACGATGGGTGGGTGACTGAGGACGCGTTGGAGAGTGGCGACTGTAGGCTCGTGAGTAGAGGAGATGGTGCGGTGGTGGAGAGAGGGGCGCAGTGGTGGAGAGAGGAGGCGTGGCGGTGGCGATCTGGACTCTGGAGGGGCGCCGCTATGAAGGAGATAAATGGCGTGGTGAATCTGGTGAAGGTGAAATCATATTTGGTAATTATGTTAGGTTAGAAAGTAAAGTAAAGTGTGAAGTATGTATACTATATATATTTATTTATTTATATAATTATTAATAAATACTATTCGAATAGCTCGTCGAGCTTTCGAGCCGAATACCCCAATATTCAAGCTCGAAACTTTTTCGAACTATAATTAAAGCTCGAGCTCGAACAAGCCGAGCTTTTTTCGAGCCGAGCTCGAATAGCTCGAAAAAAGCTCGGCTCGTTTGCAGCCCTAGCGGTACGTAGAAAGTATATACTAATGTAATTAATTCAACAACATCAATCCGTCCATACAATTTGTCTCTCTACAATATTTTCAAAATGAGCCTTAATAACAAGTGTATATATTAAATGTTTCCATGTTTACTTTATTTAAGTGAACTATTTTTATTTTGAATACAAATTACTTGTAAATTATAATAACGAATAAAATTATATTTCAAAAAGTGATATTTGACACTAAAAAAAATTGAACAGTACCAACTTGATATTCAGTTGTTATTCTGTTGGTATTAATCTTTACCAACAGTTTTTTTCCGTTGGATAAACTATTGGTGATAGTGGCATTGGTAATTCAGCAACGGAAGAAAATTTCATTGGTGAGTTTTGCAACCCCTTTTCTTGTCGGTAATTTGTTGAAAAAAAAGGAAAAATAATATAATAAATTAATGTCATCCTTGTGACTCGAACCCGCATCTATTAGATTATTAACTCTATTTATTGCCACTACACTACATAAAACACTTGATTTTATCTTGTATACATTTTATTAACAATTGATTATGACATTTGACAAGAATGGTTTGGATTAACAAGTATTCCTTACAATCCTGATTTTATTCTAACCAATTCGAATGTTTCTCCCAATTTACAGCCACTAATAAAACTCATAATATATACCCCGAATCTTAGTCTATCAAAACTTCTCCGACAAATTTTATTACATTGCTATTGGTTTGGACTTAATTGATTATTATAAAATGCATGTCTTTATAATATCAAAAACAAGTTTGGTATTTTATTTTAGTTTATTGATGTGAATTAGAGAACTTATAAATTGAATGAACTATGTTAGAAAACTAAATTTGTTGGTAAATTGTCGCTATTTTTGCGACCATGCTAATTTTTGTTGGTATTTTGTTATAAATTTGTTACAAATAGCAACAAATTATTTACGTTGGAATGTTATGTTGGTGTTGACTGCTTGCTCTAATATTTCCAACAATTTTACAACAAAAAATTATTGGAACCTAGACCATTTGGTAATTTGTTGGTATACTGTTGGTAATTTTTATTATGTTTTTTAAGGATAAATTACCGTTGGTACTTTGTTGCAATTCCGTTGCGAGTGGCAACGAAATTTGTTCTGTTGGAACTTATGCGTTGGTGTTGTCAAGTTTTTTTGTAGTGTGATAATATAGTTTTATTAAAAGATTTAAGCATTATCGTTCATGAGTGATTTATGGTTAAAACTGAAACAGTTAATCGAAAAATGTCGAAATGAAAAGCTTTGAGTGAATTGTGGAAGTACTAGATACAACTCCAAAACATCATTTGTTTTAAGGCCATCTTCAGTAGTTGCAACTCACTCAGTCCCAAAATCTCTGCCACATCAGCATTCCACTTACTGCAACTCATTTTGCAACTCTCCACAATTCTCTACTCCAACAGTGAGGCCCAAAAATTATTTTCTTTTCACATTTCTTTCAAACTTGATTTTTCATTTGATTTTATTTTCTCATTTCCTCTTAAAATTTATTCTTGAATTTATTAAAATATCGTTAATTAATTATAACAAAATCACATTAATTTTTTAAAATATATTACTTGAAAATAAAAATTACATTACTTAAAAAAATTACAATATTTGAAATTGAAAATTACAATACTTGAAATTGAAAATTACAATAATTGAAAATGAAAATTACAACAATTAAAATACTACATTCTACAATTGTGATTTTAAATTCAAATAATATGTATTTTAAATTTAAGAAGTAATGTATAAGTATATTTCTATTGCTACATATAATTATTATCATATGGAAATATTCAAGAAAAATGAAAAATAATAAAAAAGTAGAAAAGAGGAAAGAAAACAAGAAAAGAGGAATGGAAACAAGAAACGAGGAAAGAAAAGAAAGAAAACAAGAAAAGAAATGAAAAACAAAAAAAAATATTAAAAAAAGGCAAATGCCCAGCGCTGGGCCTCGCGCTCAGAGTCCCAAACCGATTTGGGACTCGGTTTGTGACTCTGCTGGAGAAGGCCTAACAATATTCCTTCTTTGTCCACATGGAATTAATATGCAAAGTGGAAAATAATCTCACAAAATATTGGAAATTTTATAATAAATAAATAAAACATAAAACTCGTTTTTCACTCCACCGCACACAAACTTAAAAATCATCATGAGATTGCTTTACTGTTCGATGTTCATATTTTTTTAATGGAGTGTAGTTTAATGCAATTGTTATTTTAGGGACCCGTTATTTTATTCACTTAAATATGTTACACTATTTATATGATCTCACTCCCGAACATTAGAAGAAACAGTACAATCGTTTTTGCACTTCATGTAGCGAACTGTACTTAGTGTTTTCATCAGTGTCTCGGAGACGCTGGATGAAACATTGTGTTACAGTTAGCTTTTCGATTATCGTTCTTTATTTTGTTTTTCCTTTATTCACTCATTAATATTGTTCCACAATTTTAGTTGTCTTTTTATAAATATTTTATAGGTTGAATCAGTATGAGGGGCTCATGATACGAAGAGGATTCAAAGAGATAGAAGTTTATGTATACTCAATGACTCCAAGACTTATTACAACAGTTTGATATATTCTCTGTTAGAATTGTAGGACCGGGATTGGTACTTCTGGACAGTTTTGAACGATGTTGACTATTGATGTTGAGTCAACACCGTTACGACAACAGTGAAGAGAGTTCAACTAAACTACGACAACAGTGAACTGTGATCGACAGAACTCAGTAAAGTGCAACGGAATAAAACTGAACACAAAATTAATCAAGCCGGTATATAAAGATACCGACGGAGCCGTAGGCAAAATTTCTACTAGATATGAGAAGTAGAATTACAAAAAGAAGTTTAAATCAATCACAGACGATTGATTAAACTTACGAAAAACTAGACCTAGAACAGACAAGAAAAACCTATTCTAGTTCAATGATACTAGAGTAATTCTCAATCTTTAGAGAACACTCACAAGTAACACCGAAATAAAAGTTTAGTAAAGCAAGACGCCGTAATATATAATGAACTATCTTTGTTCTTGACCTCGGCAATCCAGCACTTGCATTAGCTTGATCTTCTCATATATATAGATGCCAGGATCTATCTCATGGAGAAGGCTCAAGCCCAAGTCGAAACCTATTGGATTTCTTTCATAAGTAAACTGCCTTCTTTTTTATCTTTAGTATAAGGAGTATCTATATATCAATCTCTTTTAAATCTCACTTTCCTTATAGCATCAGATTCTTCCTTGAACAATATGGCAGCTTCATTCTTGCATTATGCTTCTTATTTTCCTTTTTGCTACAGTGCCCGTTTTACTACAGTGTGCTACAGTGACGTTTTGCTACATTGTGCTACAGTGCCCATACTTCTTCACATTGGTTTATGGGTAAGGAAATCTTCTGTATATAATATATCTTGAGAATCTTTATTTCCTTCTTTCTCTCAATGTGCCCATGTATTAACAAACTCTTTCCTTCTTTATTTAGATTGCATTCCTTGTGTCCAAAGCAAATCAAACTCTTCCCTGAATTATGTTTCCAGCGCCCAGATCTTCCAAACTACGTTTGGATTCTTTCCAGCTCTTCCAGATTGCGTTGGGTTTCTTCCTTGAGGCCCAAGCTAACCAATCTTGATCCATTAAGCAATGTTGAAGCCCAACTTATTATTTTCTACAAAATATCCATAGAAAAACAACTACAATTGTCGAACCGGTTAATAAACGAAGAAAGGCCGAATTAACAAAACAAGTGCAATATAAGTTGCACTTTCATTCTCTAATATATCCAGGAAACGTGAGACTAGCTGGAGAAGGATTAGGAGGCGTGTGGAGTATTTCTAGGAGAAGATATACTTCCTCCGTCCCGGAATAAGTTTTCCACTTTGACTTTTTGCGGTCAAACTTTTTCAACTTTGACTACGAATAAATCTTAAACCGCAAATGTAAAATGTTCAAACTGGTGAAGTCAGAAGCTGTGAAGGGGATTCCCAAACTGACCGGAGCAGGAAAGCAAGTATGTGGTGATTGTCTAAAAGGTAAGCAAACCAGAGTCTCACACAATGTCTCCCAGACAGAGAGTCAGACACCAGGTATCTCGAAATGTTTTCAGTTGTTGCATATGGACCTCATGGGTCCTATTGAGGTAGAGAACCTAGGAGGTAAAAGGTATGCCTATGTTATTGTTGATGATTTCTCTAGATATACTTGGATATATTTTTTAAGAGAAAAGTCTGAAACGCTTGAAACCTTTGAGGTAATGCATGCTATGATTCATAACTTGTATGGTTCTAATATGTTAAGAATACGGTCTGATCATGGTAGAGAGTTTGAGAATAAATCGTTTTCTCAATTTTGTGATAAAAATGGTGCTTTTCATGAATACTCTGCACCTAAAACTCCCCAACAGAATGGGGTGGCCGGAAGAAAGAACAGAACTCTACAAGAAATGGCGAGAGTCATGTTAAGCTCAATGAATTTGACAAAAAGACTTTGGGCTGAAGCTTTGCACACGACATGTCATATAATTAACAGGGTATACCTTAGGCCTGGAACGCTGATGACTCCCTATGAAATCCTAAATGATAAAAAACCCAATCTTAAGTATTTTTATATTTTTGGCTGTGTTTGTTATATTTTGAACGACAGGGATCACTTAGGAAAGTTTGATGCGAAAAGTGAGAAATGTATTTTTGTTGGCTACTCCAGAAACAGTCATGCCTATCGGGTGTACAACCCAAGGTTGAGGACGATTCAGGAATCGGTTAATGTTGTCGTTGACGATTGCCTTAGTTTTGCAGAAAAACAGGTCACTACAGGTGCATAAATGATAAGTGACGAACAGGTGCCAGAACCAGCTATCGGTTCCTATGAAACGTTGTACAACTCTGCGCATGAGAACAATGTCTCTGTCGATGTTCCAGAAACATCTAGTCCAACAATGCCCGAAGAAACAGATTCTGACTCTGAATCAGTTCAAGAACAGCTACTGGGAGATGATGTCAGGAGAGACCCACCAACAAGGATTCAAAACAATCATCCTAGCTCTCAAGTGATAGGAGAAATCACTACAGGTATGAGTAGGGGCGGACCTGGGGGACGCCCCCCCCCAAAATTTGGAATTTTTTTTTATAGGTAATATTTTCGAAAATTTTGGATTTCGCCCCCCCCCACAACCCTCGGAAAAACCTCATATATGTAATTTCGCCCCCCTGAGGTTGAAATTCTAGGTCCTCCCCTGGGTATGAGAACACGACCTAAAGACAGCTCTTGAATCTAGCTAACCTAACTAGATTAAAGCCTAGCAACAAAAACGCAGAGAAGATCCAAACAATCTGATCGATGTTTGCTGAATATATGCGTTATCTGAGAAGTAACGTGACTTCTGTATATATATACAGAATCCATTTTCTAATTGCTGTAGAACTCTAATCCTTGTGTTATCTTCTATATCTTCTCCTAGAAATACTCCACACGCCTCCTAATCCTTCTCTAGCTAGTCTCACGTTTCCTGGATATATTAGAGAATATATCAAACTGCTGTAATAAGTCTTGGAGTCATTGAGTATACATAAACTTCTATCTCTTTGAATCCTCTTCGTATCATGAGTCCCTCATACTAATTCAACCTACAAAATATTCATAAAAAGACAACTAAAATCGTGGAACAATGTTAATGAGTGAATAAAGGTAAAACAAAATAAAGAAAAATAATCGAAAAGCTAACTGTAACACAATGTTTCATCCGGTGTCTCCGAGACACTGATGAAAACACTAAGTACAGTTCGCTACATAAAGTGCAAAAACGATTGCACTTTCAGTTTTGTCGACTTTTTTTTACCTGAGGATGATATGGCGTGAACTAGCTGTTTGATACAAGTTTTAGTTTATTTGTAATTTTAATGACTGGGGTCTGTTTAATCATGTCATACAAGTCGACAGATCAATCAAGGGTTACATACCATATCTGATTAATTAATTTATAGGACAAAGTATATGGCCACATCCGACTTGTCAAGATAATTTAAATGCACAGAGTAATGAACGATCCAAAAAGTAGTTGGAAGTTGGAACTGAGACCAACAACCTAGAAGTTCAATGACAATTTCTATACTTAACAGAATGTTAGGGAGCCAAATTCTATCTATGACAAGAAGTAAGGATAATAAATTTTCAACAATCAAGAAATTAAGTAGTATGGCACGGAATTTTCATTGTCACACAAGCTGATTGGAGTCACAGTTAGTGCTTGTCCAGCCGGTGTATGCATAGCCGGTACGTACATGGGGAAATCTGATGACAAACCGTGCAAGGTGATCAGGCTGGAACTGTTAGAGGAGTTGCGATTGGTGTAGATGAAGATTTCTGCTATTAGAGCCACAATGGATTGGAACAGGATCTTGGGAAGTCAAATGAGCTCATGTCCATCAGTTAGTCAAAGTATAAATGTGTCTAGTGCATATTATATAAGAAAAGAAGATTAATTAAGAAACAGTTGTGGCTTTAGACAAGCCCAAAATAAAGAATAAGAATAAGTTGGATTGAACTCATATCTAAGTATCGATCACTTATCTTTTAAATATTCGGACGTCTCCTGTTACTTACTTAGCCTCTGAAGTTTTCCATCCTTTTTGGTTAGAAAAATAAGGTAACATTACTTTTTTTATTAAAATATCGCATTGAAATATTTTGTTAACCTTACTTTTTGAATTAAATTTTGTGAAAAATGAAATATAGTTGTAAAATGGAAATGAGAAGATTTAATTTACTTGGGTGACTGAGGAAGTATGTATTCCCTCCGTCCTAAAGAATTAGTCTCATTACTTTCCGGCGCTATTTTTAAGAAAGTCAATTGTTTATTGTTTGTTGTTGGGGAGATAAATGATAAAGAGTGTAAAAATTATGAGAGATAAGATATATAATGATAAAGAATGAAAAAAGTAAGAGAGATAGTTGAGTTAGTGGGTGTACTTTTTTACTATTTTTTGAATGAGACTAGTTTCATGATACGTACATAAAAGGAATATGTACATTATATCATTATATTATAGTGAGGGAGTATTAATTAGGAAGTCCAACAAAGATTAATTAGTACTATGCATGTCCAATATTTTCAATAGATTGGAGCAAGTGTAACTCACACCCCATAATTTTCAATAGATTCGAGCAAATATGAGGTACAAATGGACAAATGGATCATATTTCAACATAGTATATACTATATACATTTGTGCGTTTTACCCGAAATCCCGAATGCACGCACAATGGGATTGTTTGGATTGGACGAGCCACTTCATCTCATGGGTACTTAACAAGACCGACTGGGCCTTATAGAATTCAGCCCACAACTATGTACAAGTATCAACTAACGTAGGCTTCATCATCATTGATCCAATTTCCCATCAATCAATATCAAGTTTAATTATAATTTAACGACGAAAAGTTTAATAAAATTATATCTTAAAATCATATTCCATAAATTCTCATTATAAAATTTTATTAAACATTTTACCATTATAGTTCATAATTAATTTGCGATTGAAATAGGTACTAGAGCAACTTTCGCGCAGATAGCGAGAGACGGGAGATCAACATTATAGAGAATGCAAATATAATTCCATTAAACACAAGATGTTTAAAGTTAAACAAAATTTATAATTAAATATGTTATATTAATCCGTTGTCTCCAATAAACGGTCACTCATAAAAATTTGTATATTGTTATAAAAATTCAAAATATTGTTAGTTACACACTACGGAGGGGCATCTTAATTAAGTTTAATAAGTTACATTGTCTTTGTAACGACTAGGAAATTTTGTCGTGGCCGGGTTGGTGTGCTGTTTTCGCCTGTTGATGCTTAAGCACCGCCGAAGCATCTTTGTCGCCACGACCACTGCAATTAACAACCACCTTAGTGTTGTTGGGCAATGTCGGACACAGTTTTTCGAGATATGCTAGTGCGTGAGCAGACTCCAATGCCGGAAATATCCCTTCTAACCGGCACAACAAAGCATATGCTGCATGGAGATCGGAAAAAATGAGCGCGTATGAAGAATTAGTTCACATTTGTAGTAAGAGCTAAAAAGCATGGTTTGGATTGCATTTTTTTAATCCGCTAAGTGACATCTTGTTCGAAATTAATCCATAAGAATACTTGTAAAATGTGTCGTATTTCAGTGAATTTTGAATTTTGGTCTATTACCATGTACATCATATGTGGTGAAAAAAAGATAGTGTAGTTTAATTAAAAAGAAATGAGTTGAAGAAAGGTTTTGAGATTTTATTATAATTAGCAGTTAGCCACGTGTCAAGTTTTCATTTGATCAAACAGTATTATTAGCACCAACATTAGCAGTAGATCTTAACCCGATTGGAGATGGGGAGTTTGGTTGAGTTGTTGTTAGTGGAATCGTGACGTGAAAGTTTAATGAGGTTTGATAGAGTTTGAGGACTGGAAGTAGTCTAAAAAATGCAAAACTAGAAGTAGTAGGATTAGTTTCGAAGATGATTGTCACTTTGAGAATAAAAAATGCAATTCACCCTTTAAGAAACCTTCATGTTAATTGACATGTAGATCATGTTGTTACCATCTAAGGATTCATCATCTGTGACGGTATAGAACTCCGCACGACCAATTTCTTTAAGAAAACTCAGCTCGGGACTAACCGAAGGGTATTCCAGTCTGTAATTTTCCACAATAATTACACAATTAGTTCGTAAATAAAGTTATATTACAAAATTATACCAAATTTACTTTTATAACATAATTATATTATATTTCGCTTAGTACTTATAACTTAACAGTAATTTGTGGTCAACGTTCATAATGACAACATACCCGACACCTACTGAATGTGGAATGATTATGTTGCCCTCTGCATCTTGCAATAAATAGCTCATGGAACCATGATAGACCCCAACATCTCCTTTAACCAAAGTTGCTGAATGCTTTCCACTCTCTAACCCATTTCCGGCTGCCTCGACTCCGATCAACCTCACCTCTTCATCTCTCACAAATTCATGAAAAATCCCTAGTGCATTCGATCCACTACCTATACAGGCCACAATCACGTCCGGCTTTCCGCCCCATTTCTCCATTCCTTGTTTCCTCGTTTCTTTTCCAATTATCGACTGAAACTCACAGACCATGCTTGGGCACGGGTGGGGTCCGACTGCTGTCCCCGCCAAGTAGTAGCTGTTATCTAAGTCTTCAACCCAGCACCGGATTGCTTCAGACGTCGCATCCTTGAATGTTCCTTCTACAGATTTTACCTGTGGGAGGCTGGATGGATTAGATGAGTAATTGATATAATTTCACAACATCTAAAAATTCAAAATTATAAAAAGGTGTGGAATCTCATTCGTTTATATTAATCTAAGCTTATTAAGAGGTGTGAATCTCATCATTTATATCAATTCTGTAAGACCCTTGCACTCGTGATCAGTTTCAACCTCTGTTGGGAGTACATTCAGTTGGATATTCAATATGATGTAGTCTAAAGACTCTAATATCATAATAAATTATACCTCGTCTAATTATCAAGGTTATAAACATCTGTGGAATTTAGTTATATGTTAGTAACTCTGTATAACCATAAATTAGTTCCTAAATTTGCTACAATTTCATATGCAATATATCCTTTCATGTTATTAGAGTTACCAGCCTTGTTTATCAGTTGAGCTCATATGGCCTTTTGACCACAAGTTTGTTATGTAGGTCCAAGCTTATAGTACACATGCAATCAATGATTTGGAAAGCTACTCCTGGAGTAATTAATAACTAACAAATGAGTTGCAGAATTTGTTATATTTTTATATTTAGAGTTTGAGGATTACTTAATGATTAGGTTTATGTTTGGGACGAAATTAAAGCCTTGAGTTAAAAGAAGAAAATTTAATAGTTTTTAACCAGATGGTTTAAAATTTTAATCACATGTCATAGTTGATTAAACAGGGCCTAATTGTACCTTGGCACCTAGGTGTTTCATGAGTAGCAAGTTGGAGGATTGTCTCTCCATATCAACATTTCCCATTAAAATTGTGCAATCCAAATTAAGCTTCGCACAAGCTGCCGCTGTAGCAACACCGTGTTGGCCGGCTCCTGTGGCAGCCACCACGCGTTTACAATTCATGCGCTTGGCAAGCATGGCCTGAGCAATGGCATTGTTGATTTTGTGTGCTCCACCATGGTTGAGATCTTCTCTCTTCAAGTAAATATCTGGACCATTTCCCTCGTTGTTCTTGTAATGATCGGTCAGTCTTTGCGCAAAATACAAAGGAGTTTCGCGCCCAACATAGTCTTTCAGCGCTACGCTAAGTTCAGCCTACAAAATAAGTACCAAAGTTCCTTAAAACTAGCTACAATATTGGTGTTTTATATGTAATTATAAGTCTAGGACTCTTTGTCCCGTGTGATGCGACGTGACAAAAATTGTGTATATATATGCAAGTACCAATTTTTAACACAAGACCAACGGTACATGAATTGAACCTGAAAATCGGGATCATGCATGACAAGATCGAATTCAGTTGAAAGCTTGTTTAATGAAGTGATGAGTGTCTCAGGGACGAAAACTCCTCCGAACCTCCCAAACTTTCCAGTCCTCATGACCAATGCGTTGTCCATTTGTTCAAGATTTGATGGTGTGTGAGTTGTCATCACCGAGCATTGCAAAGAAGCTAGTTTTTTGACATTACGTGGTAACTTTGAACCGAAGATCAAGTTAGCTGCAGGTTTAATTGTGAGCAAATTAGAGGAATTTGCTGAATGGAAGGAATAAGATTGGTATGTGTTACTTGTGCAAGCCATAAGTACTGAAGTTGTGGTATATAGTAGCTAGTTTTGAAGAAAAAGAGAACGATGGTAGCTAGAGTTTTGTTATATTACTGGTCGTAATGAATTTCGAGCGGTTTTATAGATAGAGAGTGAGACGTTTAACCAAAAACGTTTTAAAATTAGGCAGAATTAATTCTCACATTTTTTAGCTTATTTTATTCATGAATCATGAATGTGCTTTTCATCTGATTGGACTGTCTTGACATGTAATGAAGTATTTTCCATCCATCCATATATATTATTATTATTATTATTATTATTATTATTATGTAAATCACATGGATCTAAACCTCACCAAATTCATTCAGTCCTACGTAGAATTTTGTGAAATTAGTTATATTTTAATTAATATATATATTTCAATGTTATTTTTAGTATGTTGACTGTGTATATAGTTTTTAGTAAATTTCATATAACTTTATCTAAAAAATTCAGAAAAATATTTTGAACATATATTTGAATTCGCCGTGACAAGACGAATCCATAGAAACCAATTTTTAATACTATTATTAATTAAATAATTTTTTTGTTCATTAAAATAAAATATAAATTTATTAAATAAGATAAAATAAAATATTAAAATTTTAAAAATAGAGCATTTAGTAAATTCAATCCTACGTGGAATTAGTTGCATTTTCAACCGGTATATACATATTTCACAATTTATTTTTGGTATGTTGGCTGCATATATAATTTTTATTAAATCTCATATAATTTTATCTACAAAAATCCGAAAACTTTATTGAACATATATTTAAATTCCCCGTGACAAGACGAATCCATAGACACCAATCTTGAATACTATTATTCAATAAATAAATTATTTTATTTATTGAAATAAAATAAAAATTTATTAAATAAGATAAAATGAAATAATTAAATTTAAAAAATATAGAATTTATTAAATGTAGACGCTCAGAAATCTACAATCAAAATTAGGGTTAGAGATTGGAGGGCACCGACAACCTGCAAGGCAACAATAGCAAACAGAGACGTGAGATTCCAAGGTGACACCGGTGTGGTGCCGGCAAGGACTCAACGCCTTCAAGTTAGATGACTGATAGAAGGAGTAATCAAATGAAAGAAACAAAGAGGGAGAGATGGTGGCAAGCGTCGACTTATCCTGTTGGTTGAGTCAGTTCGGCTACGTTGTGGGCGAACACCGGCAGTGGGCTAGCTGACCTTACGGGAAGGAGCTAGCTGGCAGTTGTTTGACAGAGATGGATGATGGCGGATGGTTGAAGGTTGATGATGGATGGTGATGAGCGATGATGGATGATGGTAGGTGACGGCTGATGTTGATCGGAGAGCTTGAGAGAGATGGTGGCGTGAGAGATTGATTGCTAGGGTTTGTTGCCGTTCGAATGCGATGGTCTCTACATCTCCTCAGCCTTCTCTATATAACCCACCCATCGTTGGAGTCTGCCCGCGAATCTCGGGGAGGTCGTTGGAACGGATTAGACCGTGTCTCAAGTAGTTAGGAGAGTGGACGTAAGTCGGTTGCTTACTGATGGACTAAGTCAGTCAAGCTATTGGAGTTGGTTAGTCTGTTAGTCGGTCTTGATTGTGAGTTAGTCATGCAAGGTCAATGAAGCTAGCTTGTCAACCAATGGAGGGTTAGGTGTGAGCTAGTCAGGTGACATGCGGGCTGATTGGCTGCATGGATGACTCAGCTAGGTGGGCTTGCTAACTGGCCTTTGGAGTCCAACTCACGTATGAAGTCAAGGCGGACTCATTAATGGATTGTGGGTTGGGCCGTAGCCTTGATGGATTGATCTGCTAGTCTAGTTGACAAGAGCGAATTTTGGCAATCTGGTTTGTCCCCCACTCTTCGAGTCGAATGTTTCGAGTCGGAGAGTAGAAATTTTATGCCTAAAAGAGTGATGCGCGCCAGATCGTAGGCCAATGATATTTTGCTCCATCAAAGGTATCAGTTTCCTCGTAAGTATATCGGGATAACAAATGATGAACTCATTGATAGGGAGAGCGATTGGATAGAGGTGTGGAAGTCACTCGTAGTGATCTAGTGGTTAGCTTGGCAGAGCAAGTCATCAAACTTGCAATGCAGAAGCTTACTGACAGGTGTTCTCGGTTGTAAAAATCCAACCTAGCATGATGGGCGTTTATGGATTGAAATTTTCGATATGGGCAGTTTAGTCTATCTAGCAAGATGGAAATTTGTTGACAGAAAATTTCAAGGTGAGCAACTTAGTCCATCTAGCAAGATGGAAATTTGCTGACAGAAAATTTCAAGGTGAGCAACTTAGTCCATCTAGCAAAATGGAAATTTGCTGACAGAAAATTTTGAAGTGGGCAACTTAATCCATCTAGCAAGATGGAAACTTGCTGACAGAAAATTTCAAGGTGGGCAACTTAGTCCGTCTAGCAAGATGGAAATTTGCTGACAGAAAATTTCAAGGTGGGCAACTTAGGCCATCTAGCAAGATGGAAACTTGCTGATAGAAATTTTCAAGGTGGACAACTTAGTCCTTCTGGCAAGATGGAAATTCGGTGACAGAAAATTTCAAGGTGGACAACTTAGTCCGTCTAGAAAGATGGAAATTTGCTGACAGAAAATTTCAAGGTGGACAACTTAGTCCGTCTAGCAAGATGGAACTTGCTGACAGAAAATTTTGAGGTGGGCAACTTAGTCTATCCAGCAAGATGGAAATTTGCTGACAGAAAATTTTGAGGTGGACAACTTAGTCCATCTAGCAAGATGGAAACTTGCTGATAGAAATTTTCAAGGTGGACAACTTAGTCCGTCTGGCAAGATGGAAATTCGGTGATAGAAAATTTCAAGGTGGACAATTTAGTCCGTCTAGCAAGATGGAAATTTGCTGACAGAAAATTTCAAGGTGGACAACTTAGTCCGTCTAGCAAGATGGAACTTGCTGACAAAAAATTTTGAGGTGGGCAACTTAGTCTATCCAGCAAGATGGAAATTTGCTGACAGAAAATTTTTAGGTGGGCAACTTAGTCCATCTAGCAAGATGGAAACTTGCTGACAGAAAATTTTGAGGTGGGCAACTTAGTCTATCGAGCAAGATGGAAACTTGCTGACAGAAACGAGACGACTTGCCCGGATTGGTAAATGACTTGCCCGAATTGAGGGCTACCTTGCCCGAAATGAGTTGCCTTGCCCGAAATGGATTGCCTTGCCCGAAATGAAGGTCACCTTGCCCGAAATGAGTTGCCTTGCCCGGATTTGAGTGCTAGTAGCTCTTTGACTTGTAATATTTATCCATTATTTAATTTGGGATCAAAATTCTAAAATTTGAGATTTGTCTCACATAACCCAACTAAAACCAAATTGAACCTGCCTCACTTCTTCTCATATCTCTCCACGCCATTTTTACTATTTCAGTCAGAAAAATCGATCTCCTTCATTCTTCTTCCTCACGCCCTTTAGCTTACAACTTTGAATGGAAATCACAAGTCCCTCTTAGATTTTTTCTGGTGGAGGTTTTCAGGTGCGACTGCGCTCTTGGAAAGGAAGAGAGAGTGGAGAAGAGAGGCGTGAGAAGGGGAAGATTTGGAGGCGCGGCAGATTCTGAGTAGAGCGTTCAACTTCCGGTGGGTGCGGGCGTGCTTCCGTTTCGAGGTCTCCAATCTGAGCGTATTTGACAGCTGGGTTCGTGGAGAAGGCAAGCAATTCTGGCCGGAATTTGTTTTTTTTCCGGTGGGCGGAGTGCGTGTGTGTATGTGTTGTGCGCGGAGAAAGCAGAGTAGGGGTCAGGAGATAGGATTGCAAGAGCGTGGATCTGGTGAGCCGGAGCGGGCCGGCAGAGAGGCTGTGCAGTGTGGGCGTAGTGGAAGTCGGCCGGAGCTTGCAATTTCCGGTGAGTTTGCCATTCTTTCCCGTTTTACTGTCCATTCATCATCATTTTTTTTTTGGTCTGCTGGATCTCTAGGAGAGACTATCTCTTGTTGGATTTTATTTTTGTATGTCTCTGCTTATTTTCTAAGCTCAAGCTGGGTTGTATGCTAATTGGATGAGTTAGAGTGATTGAAGGGCTGAACTCGTAGTAGAGGGATAAATCATTCCGTTTTTATTCCAATCAGCATTTTTAGAAGGCATCTGGTGTACTTTAGGCTGCCACATTTTCGTTGTGTAAGAAATGTATTATACGGTGAGTCATGTATTGTGACCCACACTTTGGATAGACGGTTCATGCAGGATTGATTTTGTTGGGGGGGGGGGGTGTTCGTATGAAATTTTTGAGTCTATTTTTGGTTTTGTGCCTGTGGAATTTGATTTGTTGTAATTCGTATTGGTGGATTCTGTTTGCTTTGAAGGGGTGTCATAGAGTAGACATACGCATGTTGCCTTTTGTATCGACCGGTGTTTGGTGAAATCGATTGGATATGAAATTTTGTGACGTTACACCATTTTGCGAATGGATATGTCTATGGATATTTTAGTCTTGGAAATATTGATGTTGTAATGCTTTGTTTGTAAATATGCCGATGGATTGTCTTAGAGCTAGCTAGGTTGATAGCTTGCTTGGCATGTATATTGATGATGTTGGACTGGATTTAGTTGATGGATAATGTGTTTTGCATGCTAGGAATCAATTCTAGCTGGAAGTGTGCTGATTGAGGTCTGCCGCGTCTGTCGGCTTGTATTTTTTATGTTACACCGAGTTGATGCTTTTCATGGATTTTTGGGTGAGGCTTTCTTGTTTGAACTTGACACAGGTGGATCATGGAAGGGCACCCGAGCAAGTTGATTGTGTATTCTCGGTCGACTGGGGTTGACGGCTAGGACTTACACGGTGGGTCTTTGTCCGCCATGGGTCAGCCTACTGGCATCCTATCCGGTGACGTGGCCTCAGTTCTTAGTGAGGCGAACTTGTCACACATGAGGGATCTCTTTGGGATCCCAGAGTCTGGTCTCGACTCCTCGGCGGGCAATGGTGACCAGGACATCCCGGGGATGGTCTGCTTGTATGAAGTTGCCTTCAAGATAGGGCTCAGACTCCCACTCCCCAAGTTTGTGGCTGACGTACTTAGCTATCTCCAGGTTGCACCTGGTCAGCTGATGCCCTATGCTTGGCGGGTTATTCTTGGAATGCAAGTGCTGAGTGAGGTCATGAATGTTCAGATGTCTGTCGACACCTTTTGCCACTTTTACACAGTGAAGGAAGTCTCATCGGATAAAGGTCGGGTTCAGACCAACTCGAGGCCAGGTGTCGACAGCTCGGTCTGTATTGGCAACGCGTCCGATAAGTCAACTTGGAAGGAAAGGTATTTCCTGGTGAGCAGTGAGCACGTGTTTGAGCCGGCAGACTTGGCAAGGGTTCCGATATCGTGGAAGCCTTTTGGTAAGTTCAACCCTTTGCTATTTAGTGTGATTGTTTTACCTCTTCTTTGCACTTTTCATATTGGATTGAACTTTGAACACTCTTTCTTACAGGCAGCCATGTAAGGAAGGATATGCTAGATGACGGGGACGTGGTGGTTCAAGCAATAAGAAATGCTTCTAGTATGACCAGATCGATCGACCACCTCTTGAGCCCGACTACGTTGAAGGCATGTAGCATGTGGCGTGCCGTTATCCAATCATTTGGAGGTAATGACATCCTTAGATTAGTCATGTCGATAGGATGCGTTTTGAGATAACTAGTTCTGACGATGCTTTTCTTTCATCTCGTGTACGGACAGGAAATGGAGATGAGTATGCTGTCAGAATAGCGAGGGCGATGAAAATGACGAAGTCGGTCGCGGCTCCAGTTGAGAAAGTGGACGACTTGTTGGGGCGGTATGCAAAGAAGCCTAGGTTTGAACTCTTGGAGTCAGGAGGCGATCTTCCTAATGACCCACCTAATAACTCGTCGAATGCTGTGGAGGGATGCCTTCCAAGTACTCAGGCAGCCGATACGCCGGGTGTTCTGCCAGGCAGCCCGGTTGGAGCTTCGCATAGTCTTGCCAGGACTACTTCTGTTCCCTCCTTGGCCGGGCAGGGTGTGAGCTCACCATCTATGGTGACACGTGGAGAAGTGGGTGACAGTCCTTCATCGAATGTCAGCTTTGAGGTTGATGGAGCTACTCTCTCTTGTGAATTTGGCGCAATAACTTTGAGTTCTGGAAGGTGTTAATGATGGGCAACCTTGATCGTTGGTGAGAGGCGAGTGACTCCTTTGACGGATTATGCTCTCGACCAAATTGTCAAGGTAGTCTCCGCCACCCTCTAGCGTTTCTCTTTATCGTTTATGTGCTTAGATCAAAGTATGAATTATTGATGTTTGCCTTGTAGGCCTTGAGCGCTATAGGGTACATGGGCAAGGCCGTGCAGCTGCTGGAGGCGGAGTTAGCTTCTATTACGAGGAAGCATCGGATCAGTGAGCACTCTGTTGCGGTACTTAGGAGGGAGAAGGTTCGACTTGAGGGCGAAGCGTTACGCTATTGCCAAGGCAAGAATGAAGCACTTGAAGAGTTAGCTAAGGTCAAGGGAGGCGGCTTTGGTGAGGCCGAGAGGCTAAAGCCGCTAAGCTCGAGATGGGCGCTTCCGCTATTAAGGAGAACGAAAAGCTGAAGGCAGAACTTCATGCGGTCAAGCAGAATGAAGATCATCAATTGATTTTGAATGAGCGGGCATTCTGTTTGAAGGCCATAGGTAGGGGGGAGCTCGGAAGTTACTATCAAGAGAGGGTCACGATGTGTGAAATGTATCTGACTGAGCATGGTGAAGTTCTTGTGTCAGTCTGATGGTTGCTCGGAGGAGTATGTTGATGGAGCTGGTACCATTTAGTAGTTTCATGTTGGGTGGTGAAACTCTGGAAATGTTGTCTTATGAGCTGTTTCTTTTGTCGTTTATGTTGTATGTCACTCTCCGTGTTGGATTCGACTTCCTGATACTTTCAGTCATTCGTATTTGAACCTTGTTGTTCACATTACCCTCGTAGGGTTGGATAGATTATGTATGTTTATTGTGGCTTTGGATTTTATTTTGGGTTGTTCCTGGGATGTCTCGAGCCGCGTAGGCTGTGGGATGTTTATGTCTCGTATTTGGACTTGCATGATAGTTGCAACAAATATACTCTCAAATACATAAGCATTCGACTAAAATTAAAATACGTGAGCGAGGCATCTCAGAGTAGTGAGTAACACATGAAGTTATAAATGCATTGTTCTTAGATTTTATACTAAAACGTAATTCATGATGGAGAATCAGACATATTCATAAATCATGCATCATGCTCGTCTTAGAAGTCTAATTTGAGTCAAACATAGCAAGCTAACCTCTAAACGACGTGCTTGGCACTGCTGGACTCTGTCTACTAGGTTTGTCCCCCAGTTTAAGCGCTAGTCCAGAGGGGTAGTGCTTGAACTATTATCGTGTTCGTCCGCCTACTTCTTCAAATTAGTGCCATGCCGGGTCGATCGGAGATCTATGTATGTCAGCTTGTTGTTGTGTGCCATGCTACGCCAGTCGGATGGCTGTGTCGATCGACTTACCTGGGCTCCACGCCCGGTCGGATGGTCATGTCGATCGACTTGCAATTGGACGCCATGCTACGATCGGATGGTCGGTCGACTTGCAATTAGGCGCCACGCCCAATCGGATAGGCTGTGATTAGCTTGCAATTGGGCGCCATGCCTGTCTGTCAGACGGCTGACTTTGTGGAGTTCACCTTGTGTCCTAACGGTAGAATTCAGTGATGGACCCTCTTGGAGAGGGGAGGCCTTTAACCGTCCTGCCTAGTCGGGTTAGTTGACCGACTAGCCTCCGGTCAGGTTGGTTGTGATAGAGAGAAATCAATCTCAAAATGGCGACTTTGGTTCATACCTTGGAATACAAATGGCGTGGCAGCATGTCATGCTCGTTTGTTTACTTTTGTTGGCAACTAAGTTCGATAAATCGATTGAGACTGTTGGAATAAGCAGAGAGCTCTTGTTTGCATGTTAACAAGTGGATGGAGCTGACATTCTTTGTATGGTAGTGATCATCAATTTTGAAAGGCTTCCACTTGTCTAAACCATGGAGCTGTTTTTGGCGCATTTCATGGATTAAGCAAGTGCAAGCCAATCAAAACAGATGTGAGTCCATGTGTTTTTGTTCTCATCCTGGTGGATGGTTGGTTTTGTTGGGCATAATGTTTTGGATGATCACCTGGAAGTGAGATGTGCCGCGTGGGCATTACTTCAATTGTGCTCATGATGTGTCAGCCTACAACATGAGTGGAATCGATCCTTTTGGAAAGGTTTGGTGGGGTGGGGCGGTTGACCGACCTGCATAGCTGGGTTAGGTGACCAGCTAGCCCCTTGTCAGGTCAGCTGATTGTAGTGAGAAATCAATCTCATGTGTATAAGTTGTTGTACCTTCACCGAGGATATGTATGCCCATGTTGTTGTCTGACTTGTGAGCATCAAGGACTAGAGACTAGTTGTATGTCTCATGCTCCTGCAAGACGTTTATGGGGGGTGGGGTGGGGCGTTTACCCGAACTGCCAGTCGGGTTAGATAACCGACTTGCCCCTGGTCAGTTCAGGCTGTTTTCAACAAAGGATCAACCTCGAAAGAACAAGTGTATCAAAAAAAGTACCTCTTTAGGTGGATGGCGTTCCAGCTGTTGGCTATCTATCGTCCTTCCTTGGTTTCTAGCTTGTAGGCTCCGTTGCCTACTACCTTTGTGATTTTGTAAGGACCTTCCCAATTTGGTCCAAGCTTTCCAGCTCCTGTCTCCTTTGTGTTCTGGAATACCCTGCGTAAAACCCAATCGTCTTGCTTGAAGGTTCGTACGCGAGTGTTCTTGTTGAAGTGTTGTGCAGCTTTCTGTTGTAAGGCGGCGCTCCGGATCATGGCTCTTTCTCTGAGCTCATCGACCAAGTCAAGCTCGTGTGCCAATTCTGCATCGTTGGTCTGCTCGCTAGCCATTTTGTATCTTGCTGTGGGAATCCCACTTCTATGGGTATGACTGCTTCAGTTCCATACGTCATGCTGAATGGTGTTTCTCCAGTTGGAGTCCTTGGTGTGGTTCGGTATGACCATAGGACGCCTGATAGTTCATCCGCCCATGCTCCTTTTGCTTGTTTCAGCCGTTTTTTGAGACTGTTCATGATAGTCTTGTTGGTCGACTCCGCTTGTCCATTCGCTTGGGGATAGCGTGGAGTGGAAAATGTAAGCTTGATTCCCCATTCTTTGCAGAAATCTTGAAACTCATAGCTTATGAACTGGGAGCCATTATGCATCACGATTTCGTAGGGACTCATTACTGCAGATCACATGTTTCCAAATGAAATTTTTTACCTCTGTGTCACGGACTTGCTTGAAGGCTTCTGCTTCCACCCACTTGGTGAAGTAATCGGTTACTGCGAGCACGTACACTCGTTGGCCTGGTGCAGTAGGTAGTTTTTCTACTATGTCCATCCCCCATTTCATAAAAGGCCAGGGGGTGACGGATGGATGCAGCTTCTCTGGTGGAAGGTGGATGATTTGTGAGTGCCTTTGGCATGAGTCACATCTTCTCACAAAGTCTATGGCGTCAGCCCTCATAGTTAATAATAGTACCTGCTGTGGCGCTTCGGTGCAAGGCTTGAGCTCAGAATGGTTGCCACATTCCCCGCATGCAATTCGAACATATGTCCGCTTCATTATTAGTTACGCACCTTTTGAGTAGGGTCCTGAATAGGATCTCCTATAGAGTTGTCCGTCGAGGAGCGTGAAGCGAAAGCCTTTGCCTTTATCCTCCTTGCCTCGCTTTTGACTTGGAAGTTCTCCATTGACAAGTACAATATTAATGGAGTCATCCAATTTGACTCGCTTGTTATATCGCCATCGCCTGGTTGGCGGGCTCACCTTCCATGTTGCGAGCCATTGTACATACACTACTGTGAATAGTCATTGGTCTTTGTGGTTTGGATGGTCGCTCCCAAGTTGGCAAGGCGTGCGTGGTTGTTGTCCGTCCTTGGTACCTGTGAAATAGAGAACTCCTCGAAGGAGGACTGCAACTCCTTGACTAGCTGGAGATAGGCAGCCATCTTGGTGTCTCTGGTTTGGTAAGAGCCCTGCAATTGGTTAACTACTAACCGTGAGTCCGATTGCACTGAATGATTTTATGCCCATGTCCCGAGCTAAGTTGAGGCCAGTATAAGTGCCTCATACTCGGACTCGTTGTTGGTTGCTTTGAATCCACATCGAATGGCTCTTTGGATTGTGTCACCGTCTGGAGGTAAGGACTATGCCGAGCCCACTTCCTTTGGTATTCTTTGGAGCCATCGAGAGCTTCCACGCAAGTTGTCCTTCTCCTAAGCAAAATAACTCCTTTTCCGCTAATTGATTTGGGGTGAAGTCTGCTGAAGTCTGCAAGTGCTTGAGATTTGATGGTCAAGCGGGGTTGGAAGGAGACGTCAGTACTCAGCTCGACCGCCCATTTGGAGAGCCTAATGAGACTTGGGCTTGTGCGGGATGTTGCGTAGTGGAAAGTCGGTGAGGACTACGATTGGATGACATTGGAAAGGCGTAGCTTCCTTGTGAGGTGACTAGTGCAAGGGCTAGCTTCTCCAATTTGGGTATCTGAAGTTCTGCATCTAGTAAGGACTTGCTCACGTAGTAGGCGGGAGTTGGTTTCCATCCTCTTCCCTGACTAGGATGCCACTTAGTGCTGAGTCGGAGACTGCGAGGTAAACAAACAGAGTCTCTCCGGCCTTGGGCTTTGATAGCACTGGAGGTGTGGTAAGGTAACGCTTGATTTGTTGTAGGGCGTCCTCACACTCGTCTGTCCACTGGAAGTCTTTGGCCTTCCGTAGGGTGTCAAAAAATGGTCGACACCTCTCGGAAGACTTGGGTATGAACCTGCTGAGGGCTGCTAGCCTCCCAGTCAATTTCTGCACATCTTTAACGCACTTGGGGGAGGGAATGTTATAAATTGAACGAATTTGATCAGGGTTAGCCTCAATACCTCTCCGCGTGACCAAATACCCAAGGAATTTCCCAGAGGAGACTCCAAACGAGCATTTGGCTGGGTTCAACTTCATATTATACCTGCGGAGGACTGAGAAGGCTTGGCGGAGGTGGTCGAGGTGCTGATCAGCAACCAAGGACTTGACCAGCATGTCGTCGATGTACACCTCCATGGTGTCCCCCAGCATGCTAGCGAACATACGGTTGACCAGTCGCTGGTAAGTGGCTCCTGCATTCTTGAGTCCGAATGGCATGACCTTATAACAGAAGGTTCCTCTCTCTGTGACGAAGGCTGTCTTCTCTTGATCTTCAGGGTGCATCAGTATCTGGTTGTATCCTGAGAATGCGTCCATGAAGCTTAATACCGTATCTGCGGTGGCATCCACTAGCATGTCTATGTGGGGAAGTGGAAAGGAATCCTTCGGGCATGCTTTGTTGAGGTCGGTGAAGTCGATGCACACTCGCCATTTGCCATTCTTCTTCTTCACTACCACAACATTGGCTAACGGTCCGGTAATGTACTTTGCGAATTCGATATCAAGCAACTTTTGGACTTCTTCATTGATAACCTTGTTCCGCTCTGGGCGAACTTCCTCCGTTCGATCATTTGGCGGGTCGACTTCAAGTCGTGGGTGATTACCTGGGTCAACTCATCATGTCATACCATGTGACCAAGCAGCGGTCTTGGTGAACTTTGAGAAATGTGATCAGTTGCTCTCGTAGCTCTGGTCTCAACCTTGCCCCAATCTGAACTTTGTGATCTGGATGGTCTGGGTGAATCTGAACTTCATCGAGCTCTTCCGTCCCTGGTTGGTCTGGGTCAATTGGGGGGTTGAGTTGCTGTAATTGCTATAATTCTGCTGCCTTGGGCTTCAGGGCTTCCATGTAACACGTCCTCGCATCCCGCTGCTGCCCTAGAATCTCCTTCACCCCCCACTTGGTAGGGAAGCGAATCACCTGGTGGTAGGTTGTGATCGCTTTCATATCGTGAATCCACGGCCTACCAAGGATGGAATTATAGCTTGACAGACTGTCTACGATCAAGAACTTTGTTGGTAGGTTGATGCCTTCCGCATAGACAGGAAGGGTAACACTCCCAATCGTGTACTTCTTTCTCCACTGAAGCCATACAAAGTTGTCGGCTGGCAGAGGATGGCGTTCTCATTTATTCCCATTTCTGTGAGAGCATCTAGAAAAATGATGTTAGCAGAGCTCCCATTATCAATGAGAACTCTCTTCGTAAGACAATTGGCAATAAGAATGGAAATTACTAAAGCGTCGTCATGAGGACTAATTAGTTGCTTAGACTCTTGGTCTTAGAAGCTAATAGTCAAGTCAGACGAAGAGGTTTCTGATGCTCTGCGAGCATCGAGCTCGGGCCTTACCGTTTGCCTACTGTGGCGCTTTGCCGCAGAGTATGAGACACCACTGATCTCTGATCCCCCAGAGATCACGTTGATTACCTTGTTGGTCTGAGGGGGCTCAGGTAGATCAGTGCCCTGCCGACTGGCGAGGGTCTTTTTACCTTTGTCAGAGAGGAACTCCGTCAAGTGTCCTCTCTTCAGAAGCTCAGCTACCTCCAATCGCAGTGAGATGCACTCTGCGGTTGTATGTTCGTGGTCTCCGTGGAACTCACACCACTTGTTGGAGTTTCTGATCCGAGGTGTTCTAAGTTTTCCGCCACCGACTCGCCCATGCTCTTCATGATCGCTACACATTCCTCTGGTTCAATCTTTGAGGAGTAACTTCGAGGCGGTGCTCGGTTACATCCTCCTCTGTTGGTGGAGGGCGAGGTGGATTCGCATAGACCATGTCTTCTCTCGGTGGGTATGGCCTAGCACGATAGTCTGGAACCCTTCGCTCAACTCGTCTGTCGAGCTTGGACTCCTTTGAACACTTTGGCTTGACATGTAAGGTCTTGGCATCATCCTCCTCCCATTTCTCGAGCCCATGCTTTGGCAGCACGTCTTCCATTGTTCGGCAGGGTACATGGTCACTCCTTGTACAACCCGAGTTGGGTGGCAACCCTTTCGAAAGCGTTGACAGTGATGTCCTTGTTGCAATTGGGGATTGACACCTTCTCCTTGTTGAATCTTGCAACGTACTCCTGAGAGATTCGTTAGGTCTTGCGGACGCTATACAAGTCGTCAAGCAGTTTTAAACTTCATCGCTTGCGAATTGTTCCACAAAGCAGTCGACTAATTGGGCAAAAGAGGAAATGAAATTGTTGGGTAAGTTGGTATACCATTGTAGGGCTGGTCCGATCAGACTGGAACCAAACCCTTTGCACATGCATGCCTCACGGAGATCCCTGGGGATGGCTATGGTGAACATCCTCTGCTTATACTGTGAGACATGGTCGTCTGGGTCCGTCGTTCCATCATAGAGCTTCATACTTGGGAAGGTGAACTTGGTTGGCATCTCCACCAAGGCTATAGCATCGGCGAAAGGAGAGTCAGCAAAGCTGTTGGGTAAGCTCTTCTTGATTGGTGCTGGCACTCCAGGGATCCTTTGGATCATTTCTTCCAAGCTCACCAGTTTGGAGGCTAGCTCCTCGTTGCTACTTCCGTGACCTGCAGAGAGGGTTAGCAAGTGATCTACCTGACTTGCGCTTTGGTTGCGTTGTTGTGGTGATTCATCGTTCATCCTTGGGTTAGCACCTTCGAACGAAACCCTCCTGCTGGTGGTACCCTGAATGATATCAAGGGATGGCCTTGGCGGAGCGCTCACCACTTGAGAGACTGGAGTTACGGGAATCACCCCTTCCGTCTCTTCAAAGGTTAGCTGGCAAGCCTCAATCGTGTTGCGCGGTGGGTTCTCCACCCCAGTGCCATGAGTCAGTCGGCGAGACGAGGCCGCGTCCAATATTGGAGCCTCCTGGTGGACGACAGACTCAACCCTTTCCTTCAAGAGCGAGTTCTCCTAGCGGACAGCGCGGTTCTCTTCCTCAAGGAGCTTGATCTTCTTGGCGTTCTCTTGCATCTGGGCCGCCAAGGTTTTGATCTGAGTGACGACGTCCACCTCCTCTACCTCTTCCAGAACGTATTCGTCTGAGTGCATCATGATGGATTTCTTAGCGTGTCGCGGTCGCTACTGGATTACCTTTCTTGATAGCCGGGGCCCCACGGTGGACGCCAAATTGTAGACGCTCAGAAATCTACAATCAAAATTAGGGTTAGAGATTGGAGGGCACCGACAACCTGCAAGGCAACAATAGCAAACAGAGACGTGAGATTCCGAGGTGACACCGGTGTGGTGCCGACCGAAGGGACTCCGACGCTCAAGTTAGATGACTGATAGAAGGAGTAATCAAATGAAAGAAACAAAGAGGGAGAGATGGTGGCAAGCGTCGACTTATCTTGTTGGTTGAGTCGGTTCGGCTACGTTGTGGGCGAACACCGGCAGTGGGCTAGCTGACCTTACGAGAAGGAGCTAGCTGGCAGTTGTCTGATAGAGATGGATGATGGCGGATGGTTGAAGGTTGATGATGGATGGTGATGAGCGATGATGGATGATGGTAGGTGACGGCTGATGTTGACCGAAGAGCTTGAGAGAGATGGTGGCGTGAGAGATTGATTGCTAGGGTTTGTTGCCGTTCGAATGCGATGGTCTCTACATCTCCTCAGCCTTCTCTATATAACCCACCCATCGTTGGAGTCTGCCCGCGAATCTCGGGGAGGTCGTTGGAACGGATTAGACCGTGTCTCAAGTAGTTAGGAGAGTGGACGTAAGTCGGTTGCTTACTGATGGACTAAGTCAGTCAAGCTATTGGAGTTGGTTAGTCTGTTAGTCGGTCTTGTTGTGAGTTAGTCATGCTGGTTAGGCGAGCTAGGCGAGCTAGCTAGCTTCGTCAACATTTGGAGGGTTGGCAAGGTGTGAGCTAGTCAGGTGGCATGCGGGCTGATTGGCTGCATGGATGACTCAGCTAGGTGGGCTTGCTAACTGGCCTTTGGAGTCCAACTCACGTATGAAGTCAAGGCGGACTCATTAATGGATTGTGGGTTGGGCCGTAGCCTTGATGGATCGATCTGCTAGTCTAGTTGACAAGAGCGAATTTTGGCCAATACATTATATTAATTCAATCCTACGTGGAATTTTGTGGAATTAGTTGTATTTTCAACCAGTATATATTTCACTGTTTATTTTTTGTATGTTGGCTGCATATATAGTTTTTATTAAGTCTCATACAAATTTATCTATTAAACTCCTAAAAATATTTATGTTTATATTAATATATATTTATATTTTCAATTAATATATAATAGATATTTATATTTTCAATTATACATTTTGATGTTACGGTTGAGCAGATTCCGGGAAGGGGGAGAGAATTTTGTTGCATAAAGTTTTGTCAGGTTGAACGTGAGAAACTGAGGCTAATGTTTTAGCGCTTAGATTATCAGTTGGGTGTTCTTATATAATATACGGTTAAGCAGAGTCTGAATAGGGGAACGTAGTAGTGTTGTTGCTAAGATCATGTGATCAATGTTATTGCTTAGTGATAAAATTTTATGTCTTATGGTTGCTGAAAATGCGGAAGGTTTGCCACAGCCAAATTAAGAACTAATTTATTCGAGCTTTTGAGTGGCAACATGTAGTAATTGATAGGGATTTTTCTTTGGTGATTAAATTTCTTAAATCGACAAATTTTAGCTTTGCCCATTTGTTTCAATTTTTAAAGAAATTTAGGTATTTGATGGAAAATTTTGTTCCATATCTTTCACTATTAAACCTACCTATATACAAATCATTAATCATTTATCTCCATCTTCATGTCCGATATTGATTATCTGTTTGTATTAATAAAGAAAAATCAGTTTGTCATATTTTTTTTTTTTCCGTTTCAATTGGTGTTTCTCCAATTATGGAGGATGGTCCAAGCATAAAAGAAATAGAAAAGTACTAAATAATATACTTATTTAAGTCATAGTTATCATGAAAATAATTAAGTTTGAGTATTCATCTTCAACAAAATTAAAACATTTCGATATAATAGATAGATGTTGATGAAGTGGATTATATACTCTAAGAACAATACTAAGATAATCCAAGCTTACAAGAATGGAACTTATACAACCTTAGACCATTCTCAATGGTCATGGTGATGGCCGTGAATAGTGGCATCTGTAAGCCACAACTGAAATGACGATAAAATCTGAAAAAATCATGTCCAATGGGTCGTGGCCACAACCATGAATAGTGTTTTTAATAGATTATTATTTTTATTATTATTATTATTATTATTATTATTATTTTTAATTAAATAAATCATTTCATCCACTAAAATAAAATATTCATCTCATATAACTTTATCTACAAAAATTCAAAAAATATTTTCAACATATATTTGAATTCGCCATGACAAGACGAATCTATAGATACCAATCTTGAAAACTATTATCAATTAAATAAATTGTTTTATTCATTAAATTTATTTAAATTTATTGAATAAGATAAAATAAAATAATGAAATTTTAAAAATTAAAAACGACTCATTTAAACACATTATAAATAATTAATGTTGCATCAAACGTTCAAAATGATACTCATTTTAAATAGTTTAGCATCAAACATTCTGGACAAACTAAAATATACAATTATTTTGATTAGCCTCATATATATATCCATACGACCATACCATTTGTGCACTTTCGGTTATTCGGGGCACTTTCGTATATTTTTCTACTATATTCTAAAGTTGATGGTTTACTTTGAATCACACATGATCCGCATGTGCATAAATGATACTTGGAGCGCTTTCTAATAATTACTCGGACATTTTCTAATACAGAATTAATATAAAAAAATTCATTTTAAGTTGTATTAACTCTCTACGTTTCTTTTTATTTTTGAATTTAGGTTTCGACTTTTCTCTAAATACTTATGTATGAAAGATAATGAATAGTCGTAGGAGATAGTGAATAAAGTAGAAGAGGTGAGAAGGTAAAGAATAAAGTAATAAATTAATTTTCAATTTGTAGGCATGCGAAGATGGGATCTATCCATATATTATAAACACCAGTTTTTATTATCAATTCTATCTATAGTACTCTGGCCTCAAATCAATGTGAGAAATTCTTTCATTTTTTTTAGATTAAAAAATTACAAAACAATTATAATCAGGTTTGATGCCAAGTTAATGTGTATTTGGTTCTGTTACCTTTACAATTTTACTCTAATTTTGGTTACATAATTCTGCCAGTGATATTCAACCTTTGTAGCTATTTATAAATGTGATCAATCAAATCTTCTAAATCTCATAATTCCATCAAAATCGCCACCCACACACTAATTTTCTTAATGGGCATGAATCCAGATAGGACCTTTGGATCTATGCTTGACATAGTCCCTTCAACTGATCTTCTAAGAATGTTCTATGAATCGTGTACTAGACGTGCTCTTTTCAGTTCTTGAAGATAGAAGAGATACACGTGGGCTAATTGATGATGTGTTGATCTTTACATGTCTATCAACAACATTTTACATCTGAAGACTTTCCAGAAGATAGAAGAGACACACGTGAGCTAATTTCCTTTTCTTTATGTATAAGATTCGATCGGCAGGATGATGTATAAGGTTTCTCTTCTCTACGATCTCTGGCTGGAAGGAGTACTGGTTCAATCCAACCCGAATTTCAACCCCGTTCGAAATAATGATGTTCTGGTCCGGTCTGGTAAAAACTACATTTTTTCCGGCGGAGGGGGGGGGGTGTCTGCATATACTCTCTAGGCGGGAAACTCTCTTTGATCTTCTCTCTACTTTCTTGATACATAACGGGTTTGGGGAATCTAATACTCTCTAGGTGGAAAAAATCTCTTAGATCTTCTCTCTACTTTCCTGATCTCCATAACGAGCCGGGGGAGGGCGGGGATCAGCTGATACTCTCTAGGCGGGGAAAATGTCTTCGATCTTCTTTGTACTTTCTTGATCTCCATGACGGGCCGGGGGGGGGGGGACCGTACCACGTTAAATTATGTTCGTAGAATAATAATTTTTGTGTCTTTGATGGGGTGACGCATACCACCGCGGGGTTGGAAAAAACAACCGTAACATGTGAAATTACGTTTGTATAATATTTTTGTGTGTGTGTGTGGTGGGGTGACCACATATCACCGCGAGATTGTTGGGAACAATCCTATTGATTGTGTTGTATACTTTTGTATTTTATTTTGGTTCCGTTTGACGGGTATATTTTTTTGTAAAAAAACATGTACCTGTTACTAATTAACAAGTCGGGTATGGTAGGACCTTATTTTTACATTTTCTATAATTAACATAAATAAAACTCAATGATATAATATTGGATGAAGAATGACTATCGAACGACACCACAACCAACGTTGTCTATAAGGAATTTTGACTATCTTATTTTCTCGATTAATTTATTTAATCCTCACATTTCTATTTATTATTAAAAATAAATTATACTGTGACATCGCCACGGGTTAGTACTAGTTTTGAAATTTAAAATATGCAACAACCCAAAGATTATGACTCTTGTTAGTCAATTGGTCGAATCTGAATCTTTTAAAGTGGAGTTTGCAAAAAGGCCACATTTTGGTCAATTTAATTTAGAATACTTTTAAGGGAATTGAATTTTGCTACTCGACTTGCTGGTCACATTACTCAACTAGCTGGTCATGTGATAATTGTCTCCACCCTCCTTCCACCATTTAAATTATTTAATCACATTAAAAAAAACCAATAATATACAAACACATTTTAATTTTCTAACAAAATTAAAAAACACATTCAATCAAATCATGATCACCACCTTAAATAATCAGGTCAGTACTTACACAATCTTTCATACCTATTTTCATCTAAAACAATATAACATACCTATTCCAAATAGAGCAAAATGTTTTTTACACTAAAACCTTTTGGGCTAATTTGAGTTTACACTATAACCTTTTTAATTTTTCATTTTACACTAAAAAGTTTATAAAAAGTTTGACTTTACACAAATGTTGAATGGCAGTTAAGTTACCGTTAACTTATTTTTAAATTACACCAAAACCTTTGAAAAAACTTTTACTCGCCACCCGAACCTTTCTATATAATAATAATTATTATTTTTTTGAAAAATTTAAAATTTTATTTCAACAAAAAGAATACCAGAAGTGTTCCGAAAAACAAGGATTACAATGCGAGTCACAAATCAACGACGCTTTACTTTACAACCACAAAAGCTAAACAACAAACCTCATATCCCATATAATTTTTGTTGTTGTCATCGTCGCGTCGTTATTGTTATTATTATGCATTGAACTTAATCCCAAATAAGTATCACTTGAGACAATATTAACGAGCATCCATTAAACTTAAAAAAAGAATGATCAACTCTTATCACTCACTCCGTAAACATGATACACTAGTGTATTTTGTCTGCCAAACACACTTTCTTCCTTTGTTTGCTAAATATAACAATAATTTTATTTTATGATAAATATAACAATAAGATACTGCATAATTATCTAGTGAATGTCAAATTCCAGAGTACAGGGATAATAAATGACAAAATTTGTTAGTATATATATGAATTGACATTCATATGTTTTCTTCTATCTATAGGAAAAATACTCCATTTGGTCTTATATGTTTACCACTCTATCCATTTGGTCCTATATGTTTTTCACTGCCACTTTTGGTCCTCTAAGTTATCGAAAATTCTAATTTTGGTACTTTGATGATGATTTCGGTCAAATTATTTCAAATTGGGGGCAAATTCACCCCAAATTCATTTGATCATGCGAATTGATGATAAATCACTAACTAAATGCCAAAAGGTAGCCTGCTTCAGTCTCGCTTTGAACCTCTCATTATTTTATGAGAAAATTACATATACCACCCCTACAATATAGCCTCTTGTCACTTTAGTCCCTTCTATTCAAACAATTACAGATACGTCCATTTTTTACTCATGAAAAAAATCTAGTTACAGATTAGCCCATTAGTCAACGGAAGTGATGATGTGTCATGTGATTTTGCTGATGTGGAGGATAGAGTTTGCATTATTAACGAAAATGCCATCCACTTTTTTGATTTTTGACTTTCTTAATTAGTTTATTTTCCTTTTCCTTTTACTTTTCTTTTTTTTCCTCTCTTTATTGGGGCCCGTGGGAGTTGGGTTTATTTGTAATTAACTAACACAATTTCAGGGACATGTATGTAATTGATTTGAACAAATTTCAGACGGTTAGTTAGTTACACCACGTGCGGACCATACTGTAATTAACTATCTATATTACATGGATTAATATGTAATTGAGTTGCATTTAAAAAAAAAAAACTAGTCGTTAATGTTACCGTTTTTTATGAATGTTTTTCTATACAACCTCCATTTCAACCCTTTTACTCACTTGTTTTCATCTCCAATTGCACACACTTTCTCGAAATGCAATCAAGTAGATCTTTCTTTCTCTTGTAATAGGGTCACTGATGGTGGAAATTCTAGAATATGTCAACAGTTTGACTGTCTTAGGAGGATGGTGATAACCCGTTCCACTTCAAGAGAAAATCTAGGAAGGTTCTACCACCGTTGCATTATTCATTTTATATAAAAGTTGGTGGACACCAAGTGAAGAGTAAGCCTACGTGTTGGAGCAAAATTTGGAAGAAGAAAGGGTGGAGCAAGCTATAAGAAAGAGTGCAAGATCTCAACATGTGACTTAGACAACTAATTAATCTTAACCTAATATTGTTGGCAGTATATTTATTTTGTTTGATAAAGAAATGTATCTTCTAGGGCAGTGTTGTTTGATCTTCTAGTGTAGTAGAGTAACCAAAAAAAAAAAAAAAAAAGAATTGGAATATGTATGCAAAATTTTCCCATTAATGAATCAACGGTAGTAGGAACCTACAATTGCATCAAATAATACCATAACCAAACAACCATAACATAAATAATTAGCATTATCCATTACTTTCATACACCTAAGAATCCATAAAAGTCAAGGCAAAAGAGAACAAAAAGGTCAAATGTAACCATAAAGATAACCATAATGGAATATAGCCTAACCCTCTAGTGCACTATTAAGCATCATACACAACTACACTATCAAATGCACTATCATGCAAAAAAGATATGCTTATGACAAAATGAATGTGAAACAAACTGAAATTCAGAAGTCAGGAGTCATAGATTGTTTGGATGGCACTTCATTTGCATTTCTCTTTCTCTTATTAGTTGTTCTTCTAGGGTTTGTTCCCTACCTTATTGAATCAAAATTAACATACAAACTATCATTTGGGCAAAATAAAATTATTAAACATAGAGATATGATTGACCCTTGTACAAGAGAAAGAACTACTTGATTGCATTTTCAGCAAGTGTATGCAATATGAGATGAAAGCAAGTGAGTAGAAGGGTTTAAATAGAGGTTTTATAGCCAAATCATTCATAAAAAACAAACACAAATGGTTACCTTTTTTTTTCTTTTTTCAAATCAATTACAGATTAGTCCCTGTAATATATACATTCAATTACAGTACGGTCCACACGTGACTAAATAAACGTCTCAAATTTGTTCAAATCAATTACATACATGTCCCTGAAATTGTGTTAGTTAATTACGTATTCACCCATCTGCCACACTATAAAGGGTTCTGTTGGTTTTCAATTTTATTTTACCTTTACTTTAATTATTTTTTTTGAATTTGAATTTAGTTTTGCATTTCTTTACAGGAGAGAGGTAATTTATTCCACATGGAGAGAGAGAAAGCTGATGTAGGCATCTCAGTCAACGGAAATGGACATTTTGGGTTTATCTGTAATTGTTTGAATAGAAGGGAATAATCTGTAATTGGCTCAAATTTAAGGGGTAGCTTATGTAATTTTCCCTTATTTTATAGGCATACACTTCACATGTTTTTAGTGATTCACGTGGAATTATCGAATGATAAACGTTTTGGATAAAAATCTACAACGCACTAAAACGCCCTTGTTGACGATCCTTTACTCCAACAATGTCTAGGGTTACTCTCTCGAATAATGTGATCTTACACCAGTAAATATTTAATCCCCCCCCCCCCCCCCCCCCAAGATTGCATAATGTTCTTATTAAATATGGTTGATACATGTCATATAATTAAGCAATACTTTCAAATCCAGAGGTTAATGTACTCTGGCAAGGAAGTATAAAAAAAAACAAAACGGAACTATTGTCATAACCCTAGTTATGTTTAGTGTAGATGGTGTTTGGCGTCTGATTAAAATTTTTGGTAAGTAGAAATATGATTAATGTATTTTAACTTTTTGCTTTTCCTTTTCTACTTAAATAGGAGGCAAATTCTTAATAATTCATCATTTTAAAATAAATTTGAAGCAAATTTCCTGTAATTTAATTTGTTTAGCCGGAGTTGTCGTCAAAGTACCAAAATTAGAATTTTTGAAAATTTACAAGACCAAAAGTAGAAAACTTATACGACCAAATGGGCAGAGTAGTAAACATATATGACCAAATGAAGGATTTTTCCTCTATCTATAAAATTAAGTGTTCGAACTCTCTTAACATTCCACCCCTCCTAGTTGCTTCAATAAAATTACAAAAAGAGCAAAAATTTTTTTACACTAAAACCTTTTGGGCTAATTTGAGTTTACACTATAAACTTTTATTTTTTTGCATTTTACACCAAAAAGTTTATAAAAAATTTGACTTTACACAAAGGTTGGATGGCCGTTAAGTTACCGTTAACTATTTTTAAATTACACCAAAATCTTTGAAATAACTTGTACTCGCCACCAGAACCTTTCTATATAATAATAATTATTATTTTTTTTTGAAAATTTTAAAATTTTATTCCAACCAAAAGAATACCAGAAGTGTTCAGGAAAACAAGGATTACAATGTGAGTCACAGACCAACAACGACACTTTACTTTACAACCACATAAGCTAAACAACAAACCTCATATCCCATATAATATTGTTCTTGTTGTTGTTGCTGTCGTCGTCGTCGTTTATGTTATTATACTTGTTATTGTTATGCATTGAACTTAATTCCAAAATAAATATCACTTGAGACAATATTAACGAGCATCTATCAAACTTAAAAAAGAATGATCAACTCTTATCACTCACTCCATAAACTGATAAACTAGTGTGTGTTTGTCTACCAAACACAGTTTCTTCCTTTGTTTGCTAAATATAAAAATAATTTTCTTTTATGATAAATATAACAATAAGATATTGCATAATTATCTGGTGAATGTCAAATTTCAGAGTACACGGATAATGCATGACAAAATTTATTAGTACATTATTTGGCATACATATGTTTTTTTCTATCTATAAAACTAAGTGTTCGAACTCTCTTAACATTCCATCTCTCCTAGTTGTTTTGATAAAATTACAAAAAAAAGAAGGCTCCAAAAATATATGCTCGTTCCACATATATGGGTAGCTTTGTGTCCTTTTTTTAGATCCAAACGCAGGAAGATACACAATTGACAGAGGCACATATGTAGTGTCTTAAATCTCTACATTGAACCAACAAATTCTATGAAGAATTTGATTGTAAAAAGTAAAAGTCACGGCGAATATAATGCATAATCCTACCACCACTAGACCAGCAACCCCAAACAATTCATGCGAACAAATATTTTGATAACTCAAACCAATCAATAAAGGTTCTGGTGTGATTTAAAAAACTTGAAAAAGGTTTTGGTAGCGGGTGCAAATTTGGTGTGATTTAAAATACAAACTTCACGGCCGTCATCAATTCTTAGTGTAACGTCAAAATTTTGCTAAAGTTTTGGTGTGAAATGTAAAAAAATAAAGGTTGTGGGGTAAGTTTAAAAACGGACAAAAGCTATTAGTGTAAAAAAGAATTTTCTCTTACAAAAAAGAAGGCACCAAAAATATATGTTCGTTCCACATATATGAGTAGCTTTATGTCATTTTTTATATCCAAACGCAGGAAGATACACAATTGACAGAGGCACATATGCTGTGCCTTAAATCTCTAAATCGAACCAACAAATTCTATGAAGAATTTGATTGCAAAAAGCAAAAGCCACGGCGAATATGATGCATAATCCAACCACCAGTGGACCAGCAACCCCAAAAAATTCATGCGAACAAATCTTTTGATAATCAAACCAATCAAGAAAAGGTTATGGTGTGATTTAAAAAACTGGAAAAAGGTTTTGGTAGCGGGTGCAAATTTTTTAAAAGGTTTTGGTGTGATTTAAAATACAAACTTAACGGCCGTCAATTTTTAGTGTAACATCAAAATTTTGCTAAACGTTTTAGTGTGAAATGAAAAAAAAAAAAAAAAAAAAAAAAGAGAGATTGTGGGCTAAGTTCAAAAACGGGCAAAAGTTATTAGTGTAAAAAAGAATTTCCTCTCCCAAATATAATACTCAAACCTTCTAATATCACAATACACTGCCAAACACTTATGCTCCGACTATTTCTTTGTTCGTGACTTAGTTGTTGCAAATCCCTCTATGTTCATCATGTCTCCACCAAAACTCAACTTGTAGACGAAGTCCTCATCAAACCACTCGGTCGGGCACCTTTTCTACTGTTACAATACAAGATTGGCGTCTCTGATGGATCTTCCATTTGCGAGAGCATGTAAAGTATGATTAGTAACATTATCTTTTTGTATTTTTTTTTTATCAGCCAAATATATTAAATCACATTCAAGTGTTTTTCAAGAGCATAGATATGCTACATGATTGGCATAAAAATACATTTTCACCACAAGGAAAAATTACAACTCTCCACCTTTCACATAGTCTCTAGTAAACCACCTTCTTGTCCATGTTACTTGGAACTAATTCTTTCAATTCTCCAAACAATCCATCAAATCTTCCAATTAGACTGCTAAGCTCCACCTTTAATTATTGTTCAAGCAAGGCCGCCCATTACAGAACCAAAATTTAGACGGCCACCATCCAAACCAACATCATCACCAATCAAGGACATAAACAAGGACCCGTCAATTCCTCCAAACAAACAAGCTTCCACCCACTAACAATATCCCTCCATCTTATGGTCACAAGAAAACAAGTGTCAAGTAATTTAAGAAATAGTCATAGAATGTCACCTAATGGCATAATAGCCTCGTCCCTTTACCCTATGCCTACAAGAGACAAGTGACAAGTAATTTAAGACGAGGTCAAAACCAAAATGTCACACCTATATTTGTCATCCCCTACACCCTACGCTCGCAAGCAACCAAATGGCAAGCAATTTAATAAGTGATCGAGAATAAAAGCTCGCCCCAAAAGATAGAAGAAATGATTCTTAAGATATTTAAAGCTAGATCAACAATGGTCTAGCTCCTTAAGTTAAAAATAGTGATTAATATCCATGCAAGTAACAAACACCCAAGTCATTACCTCCCTTAATTAAAGAAACCAACAAGCCTTCCACTCCTTCCTCGCTAATTATCTTTTTGTAGTTAATTAATCATTTATCCATTCCATTCTTATTATCACTTAGGTATCAGAATCCTAACAATCCTAAAGAAGGCTCCTAAAAACAAAATCGAAAGGAAGCTCATCATTTGTTAGTTGTTTGTCTCTGTAAGTACTCATGTTACATTTGTTAGTTGTTTGTATATATTTTTTTTTTTTTTGGAAAAGGAAAATTTATTCATAAACAGGAACACAAGAAGTGTTCCAGCAACAAGTCTTTTAACAATACAGATGCACTTGGTCCAAACAGAACAAACAGACTCCGAACAATCTAACAGACGTACATCCATAAGATAGACTTAGTCAGCAGAAAACTCAAGGTGAACCTTAATCAACTCAGCCAGAACCTCCACTTTTAATCATTTCGACTACACACGTCAACCCCTCCGTTTAGTATGTCATAGTCCCGAGGGACCACGCCAAGAGGAGCGAGGAAAATACTTATGTGCCATGACGGGGAGATACAACCCAAGTAGAGGAGGAAAAAAAGGTGGTGAAATCCGTCATAGACAGCCGAAATCACTAAAAGTAGAGGGGTGAACCCATCAAAGACACCAAAAAAACCGCAGGCCACAGGATATAACTAACAGACAAAAACCAATCAGAAAAAATCAGATTGAGAGGCAGTCCAGGGGAAACAGATCCCCGTCAGAGCGTAAGGCAAGTCTCCTGATTAGACTCCTACCTTGAAGCCAGTTCCAAGTGTTCCATTTGATCATGTCAAAAATTTCTTCAGCGTTCAAAATGATACCAGAAAAGATGGAGCTATTTCTGGCCTTCCAAATGTACCAAAGAGTGCCATGCCAAATTACCATCCAGGTTTCTTTTGATTTAAGTAGTTTGTATATGTAATCACTCGGGTATATGTAACTTACTGATCATTAAATGAGAATATAATTTACCTCACTTTATTGTACTTTTTTGTTTCTTTCTCTGGCTCATATACGAAACGTAGTGAAATAATACCTACAATATGGTAGGGAAATGGTAAACTTGCCATTTTTTTGTGTGTATAATCGCATTAACAGTCATTAAAAAATCATTTTTTTTTTTTTTTTTTTTGTATTTGGGATTAACAAGATGGATGACTTTTGATTTTGTTGTTTTAAACATTTTCCATATATACTAGCGTCCCGTCCCGTCCCGTACGAGTGTCGAGGAATGAATACGCACCACTCATGTTTTTTTGGACTCAAATTAATTAAATTGTGTGGCCGAAACTCGATAGAAAAAAAAGAAAGAACTAAGTTTCACGTTGTCAATGAGAAGCAAGCTAAGTTGAAGTTAGCCGGTGGCTAAACAACTTCCTTTTCAGTACGAAAATTGCCAAATGTGACGATGAAATTTCATGGTTAGGATTAGGAATTAGGACTATGATATACTACATTCATGTACATGTATGCACACGATTGATCTTCAACAAATTAACCATATTCGATTGTATATATCCATATCGGTTTTAACTTTTCGTTTTGACTTTTTCGGGTCAACAATTATCAATTTTAATCTCGAATTACTTTTAAACTATAAAGGTAAATAGTTTAATAAGATTATATAATGAAAATTTAATAAGTGAGACTTCAGTGGATAAAAAAGACATGAATTTTACATTGGAGATTTATTGTGACGTGTTGGAGTAGGATTGAATTACATGATATAACTCGAAATATGTTAGAGTAGGATTGGGTATGTTCGGCCATATCCAACCCATGAGATTCAGATAACAGACGAATTGAAGATTGTAACAACCAATACATGCACAAATATAATAAATTCGACAGTTAAAACTTCATTAAAACTCAGTGCATAAATGAACTTGTTATAGGAAAAAATTCCCCCTTTATATTCTAATAGAGTATAATTCAATTTGATATTTGATACACTGGCTGATTATATGAAAATCACCTCACCTATATGAATATGAGAATTTTCTTAAGCGTTCACAAAATATCAACAAATTAACATGAATTGTATGATCAATACTCAACTTTAGCAGTACAAACAGAAGATGCGTTCAGAGCATAAACATATATAGTTACATCACACGTACTGATTGTTGTAACCTTTATCTTGAACAATTTCAGCACCTTAGCTTTTCTATGGATAGTTGCTGATGATGTGAAATTCACCATCCCGGTAACGAAATCCAGGTCGAAAGATGGATTGCTGATCAAGTTGCTCATCACAACGACTACTTCCGTTCAGATATCATGGCTTCCACGAGCCGGTATGGTATCCGCCCCTATAACTGCTGTAGCTGCAGTAGTGTCACAATATTTTATGTCAACCACACTTCTGTCGTACTTGAAGCTGGAATAGTTTGTATTGTAAATGTTTAGGACTAGTCCTAATGTGAAGTTGAAATTGAAAGGAGGAAGGTAGTCTATGTGATCTATAGTCATTTGTTGAGCAGTGACTTTTGGTTGTTTGGGCTTCAGAACGGTTAAGTAGACGACTACTAGTGTGATCACTTCTGCGAGTATGACAATTTCGGTGGCGTACACACATATTTTCAGGGCTCTTCCCATGATTAATCTTCTTTCTGGATGGAACTATTTGAAAGTGTTGGTTGGGTTATGATAACTGTATTAATAGTTAATGTTTTTGAAAGAGCCAAACAATGGGGATACTTACAAGGCAACTAGATTCATTACTGAGAAAACAACATGGAAAGAGTTTATCTGTTTGCATAATGTCTGATAAATCTTGTTGCTGTCTACAATTTTGTACAGATGCATGCCATCTCTAGAATCCTGTCTGAGGAAATATCCAAATGCAAATGACAAAAACTGTTAATTCGCAAGCATATTTACGTGCATAGCGACATTCGTTCAGATTCCAATATCTGTCCTCCTGACATGGAACTCTCACTGATTCTGAAATCAATGATCTTGTCACCTCTTGTAAGAAGTGGTGAGTTCTGCTAGATCTACCACCATCATACTAAAGTTTTAGGTAAGCATGGGTTATGAAAAGTGAATCGAAAAATGGAAACAGTTCTTGTTCTGATTCCAGATCTTCAGTTTCTGAAGCTAGCCAAACATTATGTTGGCAACACAGATATACAGCCTGTTAGCAACCAAAAGACCATACATTCTACAAAAGCAAGAAACAACAGTTTCACACTATCGACCCTAGCATTCGACATCGGATATTGTGAAGGAAGTGCACACTCTTCTCCATTGAACAACAACCTCTTGGGAAATCCATCACCCCCTACAACATTAGTTCCCCATATATCCCTCTTCTTAAACGTTATAACGGATTGCTGCTTACCTGGTACCCTCGGATCTGTCTTTGGATTAGTCCCATTCGTCTTCCCAATCAGATAATTCAAACCTGGAAACCCGGTCAAGAAGACCATATCTTTCATATCATGAAGCAGCGTCCCGTTGAACGAGTAAGCCCTGTCAAAGCCAGGTTTTTTCAACTGAACTGCGACGAACCAGTCCTCAAAAGCATTCTCCTGCCAGTTGAACAGTGTGATCCGAGCTGTCCATCCTCCTTTGTGGTTACTAGTAACATGCCAGTTTACGCTAACACCACAATTATCCGGACAAGGCAATGGACGAGGAACGTGCTTATGGTTTATCATCGCCCAGGTCACAGCCTTCTTAGTCCTATCTGCAAACGGAACGAGTAGTGTTTCTGAAGGAAGAAGCATTGCCTGAGCGTCAGGGTTGCATCTTTTAGAATTTTCACATCCACACGCACATGTATCGCATGGGATGACAGAGTCATTGTAGTAAGCAGAATATGAAACACAACACCGTGTCTCTCGCTTTTTCGGCTGTGTTATGTTACAAACCACTTGCCAGCTCGCGATTGCGGTTGTCACCAACTGGAGACCACTCGGGTCGGGAAATTCCGCATCGTCGACCCGTACCGGAGGGCTACATTTGTACTTGGGATTGATAACACCCTCAATCTTCCAATTCTGAGGAGGGTACAGAGCTGTTCTGTTTAAATCAGGTGGGATTTTAAACACCTTTAACTGAAAAACAGCTATTGATTTTGTATCATTCATTATACTTGGCAATATAGTGCCATTTCTGCAGCAATATGGAAGGTTTCCAACATCATTGTCTTTTTCTCTCTCGACAGGTAGATCACCTATAATCGGCTTCCTTGCACAGCTCATGACACTCGAGAAATCAAGATCTTTGTAGTATTGTCCCGAAGGACCATAGATGCAATCTGAAGGATTCTTGAGACGTGCATACGCTCCCCTCATTGATTGTATAAACTCCCCCCTCATCCACTCCCACGTTAAGTTCCAATGATCGAGCCTCCCAAGAGGATTGCTGTTTTCGATAGTCACTTGAGCAAGATAGTTGCTACCAAAGGCTTGCAGAATATCGTAAGATAGCAAGAGATCACCTTTTTTTCGTGGGTAGTGCTTGGTGGTCATCACGTTGATCTTAGATTTCAGATCCCTCACGCAACACGTATGCATGCTTGTTCCTATTAAGCCATACAAATAGAATCCATAATCAGTTTTTCAAACTCTCATTTTATGCCTTTGCTGTGATATCAGTTGCAATTGCAAATAAGATCAATACTTACCTCTTCTTTTGGGCTTTGGACATTTATATCCATCGTTTACGAGCCTGATAGTACGCGGCATTGGGTATCCAGGAGGCCTGATACCAAACTGAGTGCCTGATAACTCAATCTGTGCCTGGATTTGAGCCAGATCTCCAGCAGTCTGGATTGCAGTCTTCAAGTCTGCCTGAGGGTAGCCCGACAGAATAGTTCCATTTACGACAGGGGCAGGGAACTCATCACCGTCTGCTGAGACAGCGTTACTCGCCGATACCAAAATCTCTTGGTTCTGGAACCCGATAAAGATTTTCCAGCTCTGGAGCGGATGCATTCCCGCATTTAGTACTGTGGCAATAGACTTAAACGCCCAGGGCTGTGCCGTGACATTCTTTATAAACGGATACACCCTCGTTCGCGACATGAACGTGTACGATAGAAAGATGCCGTTGCAGTCATTTTCTGCCGGTGGAGGAGCTGGAGGTGACTTGTTAACGCTGTCATAATCTTGCCCCACGATCAGGCGAACCATGCAGACATTCAAGAATGTACAAAAAAGTATCATTTTCAAGATCATTTTTAAGGTTCAGAGTCATGTAAGAGACTCAGAGTAGATTTTCAGTGTTTTTTTGTGAAAGAAGTAAAAAATCAGAAAAAAACATCAGTCTTGAATTTAGCTAAGACTTGGTCAAGTGAAATGTCCTCTAAACATGCCCCATTTTGGCGGGGATATAACTGCCAGATGCAAGATGGAATGACTGTTTTGTCCTTTCTAATACTGCAATGCAACAGGTCACTCACTCTAATTGGCTTCCAGGTTTGGTTTATTGATATTTACTTTCTGAATTTCCTGAATAAAATTAAACAACACCAACAGATTAAAAGGAAAAGAAAAAAAGGAAGAAGATGAAGAATGTTAGTATGAACTTCTTAATACTACCTACCATTAGTTAACAATAAGTAAATAACATGCATCCATGTGAATGATGTGATGACAGTACAAGAAGGCCAAAGCAGTTATTGTCATTATAAGCGAACGCTACAACAATCAAAAGGCTCAAACAAACCAGTACAAGCGTACAACATATGACCCTCTTGGTGTTTGTTCAAATCCAATCAATTTGCACAACCACTAACACAGTTAACTCTTTACAAGCCCCACCAGCATCGATTCCATGGCGGTGAGGAAAGAAAAACGAAGCAAAAGTAACAAAAAAAAAAAAGAAAATGGAGAATGAAAATCCAGTTCTGATACGTCGTTTCATTTTGCCATCAGATTCAGATGTACGCGCTTCAGCCTTCAATCTGTAGCATCTTCTAGTTTTTTACAAGATCACAAGATCCTATGTTCTCTTTGCAGCTTCTGATCATTTTGGCATTCCCACAACAACAAGACGGCTTTAGTGAACTTACAATAGGGCTTTGATACATTTCAATTGTTTCTACTTTTAGGCGACCTCTACGTTGGCTAATTTTGTGTTCCCTTCGACAAATTTGGCTTTTGATTTGGATAGTCTTGATGACCTTGTTGAGCAAGATGAGGTAGATTTTGGGGAAGAAGTTGACTTCGTCTTTTTCCGTTTTTGCTTCTTCTTAACACTAGAAAGATCTGGCGTGTCTTTAAACATCTCTGATCCAGATCGGTGATGCATAGAATCTCCAAAATCTGTTTAGGTAAAAACAAAGGTGAATGAGATTACTAAAACAAGCTACACCCCTGCACGAATTTACACATCCAGCATGAAATACCCATATGATTAAGTTGCCATTTCATTCATTATCTTCCGGACTGGGCTAAAATTGATATCTAGGGATCGAAGTGGACTAAATGCAAGCAGAACATAACGTTATACATCGTGGCCAGACCAAGAAAAGCAGATGGACTAATCTAACTATCTCTAACAACCTCCCGATATTATACCCAAAATGAGATGATCCACTTCTTGAAATTTAAAATTTCCAACATGATATATAAGATAAGTGACAAAACTCAACTAAGCGATTCAAGTATCCTCATGACCTCACTACTTCATTGCTTTGTCCATCCAGGTGATAACAAAGTTATATGCAAGCTAACGGAACCAGGTAAACCTGAAGATAATTGGTAGGAAACACAATTCATGCTTCACAAAACAAAACTGATTTTATCCTATTCCTTATTATGACAAAATGTAACTCAGGCGAATGGGCAATAGTCCGATAAAACGTTCATACAGAAATAGTCCACAACGCAAACATGATCGTCACAAATTACCTTCAAGTCAAACACTGCTTTAATTTTCTGTATTTAGAAGAGAAGGAAGTTGATAGGACAGTTCCAGGTGGTTCTTAAGGAACAAGTCATGCTACGGTTACAAGTCTACCAGTTTCATGTCATATGACACTAGCAGAAACCAGTCTTTTCAAACCAGCAAATATTAGTATAAGCAAACAACCAACCAACCAACTAGTGAGAGATTAGACAAACCTTCCCCTGCTTAAAGGTAAAGAATATTGGGAAATTCCTCACAACTTTTCGTAATACAAGAAGACTAGTGTACAACAGGAGAAAGGACAACATATTTATCAAATTTTCATTTCCAGTCAAAATGTAACCCGTGATAGTACCTTTTTATTTTTGTCTCAACAGAGACATTGCACATGGGGCAGATAAATCCATTAGATTAACAGTCCTTTTCATAACTTCTAAGTGCACCCCCATTTCCCAAACTTATTAGCATTCCCAATCTCTCTAAAAAGTTCAACTATGTGTATATATGTTACAGAAAATACTAGGTAAGATTTAAGAATTAGAAGAACCAACCTTGAGACGACCATGGCGAAAGTGCCGAACCCGAATGACCAATCGAAGTCGACGCGAAATCAGGGCCGGTCCTGAACTCATTCATCTGCATTTTGTCAAACAACAATAAGATGATTCATGATCATAAAAACGGTAAAACTTCCAGAGTTTCTTCACAGAAGATAAATAAAAAAAAAAAAAAAAAAAAAAAAAAAAAAGAGGGAACATTGCAATATTGCATACCCAAGTGGGTGCAGCACCAGAGGGACCATCCCACCCAATGTGAGCCAAATGCTTAACGTCTGTTGGATGTCCAATCTCCATTTCACGCTCCTTCACAACTACACCAATAAAAATTCAATCTTTGAGCTTAAACACCAAGATTAAACAACAAACAAGATGGAAATGAAGATGTAGCATTTACCAAAGAATTGGGATAATGTGTACTTGAACCCTTTGTAAATCCCCTTCATTTTCGTTCCCATAATTGAAAACTGCCTTCTTCTGAGGTTTGAAGCAAAATGTAGAAGAAAGCTCCACAAACACTTTGCTCCTTTACCTAATTAAAAACAGAAACCAAATCCATAATATCATCAAATAAATACCTACATCATTGTGAATCTGAAAAAGTGGAAAGAAAAGAATTTTTTTTTTTTACCATAGAATTGAATTTGACAAGAAAGGCATAAAGTCATGCAGGAAAAAAGGAAAACCCTTTTAGGAAAAACCAGAGAGAAGATTGAGGCAAATGCTGTACCTTTTTCAATAGAAGCTTTTTTGTCTCTCCTAAATCTTTTTGTTACAATCTGATGTGCATAGTTTCAGGTATTGTAATTGTTGGGCTTAGCCAAGAGATGTTGGAAGATACATGCATACAAGTGAAATTGGGTTGCGACGAATCAAGAAACGGAGCACAAGAGAAAAACCCAAGAATGGACCTAGAAAGAAGAGAAAGGAAATGTTGGGTGTTATGAGAGTGTACAAGATATTGTGATGATTCGACGGCGTAATGTGTGTCTGAGAATTTACAAGATATTGTTGTAATTGTAATGATTGGAGGTAAAGAAAGCAACAAAGAAGATGATGAGATGAGAGAGAGAGAGAGAGAGAGCAGGAAACCACTAAAATGAAGGGGTCAAGTGAGGATTTGAAGGATTCGGATGAACACAGGAAAAGATTAAGAAAAATTATAGTCTATAAAGTCAAATAGGCCTTGCCCTTCAACCTAGTAGTTGTGATGGTTCCCAACACTCATGTCCGTTAAAAACGAGATGGAGGAAGGGTATTTTGGTTGATCCTAAAATTAAATCCGTAAATTTTCAGTTTAAACAGATAATATCATACCAGTGTGACTCAAAACATGCATTACTGTACTGTCCAAAAGATTGGACCTCGATCGATTAGTGGTCGGATTGTTACGAATGGTATCCGATCGGGACCATCTCCAAATCCACGAGGGGTGCAGTGCAGATGGTTGGTCTGGTACATGGATACCCTCATCCAAGATTCGACGAGGACGTCGAGCAATTTAAGGGGTACAATGTAATACCAAACATCACACATATTAGTTAAGAATGAGAGAGATGAAGGGTATATAAGTAGACCATCACTCTCACGTACTATGTGGACTTTGGGTGATTTCAAAAGCAAATCTGTGATGGATCCGGTCCAAGCGTACGATATCACACTAGTGTGATGTGTGTGGCCCAAGTCATGCGTAACTGCACCGGTCTAAATGGTCGGGTCTCGATCGATTAGTGGATGAGTCGTTACAGTTTAGCTTATTATACCCAAGTAATGCAAGTCTATTCCAGGAATACTTTATAGGTAAATATAAGTAATTCAACACTAACCATTAATTATTTATAAGAACAACACATAGTATATTATATTCATGCAAAATGACGATGTTTTAAGTAAAAATTGATGTCCGCACTCAACCATAATATTTGTTCGTTTTCTAATCTCTCTATAATATCTTAATTCCTCCGTCCCGAAAATAGCATTTCATTTTGATTTTTCACAGTCAAATTTTAAACTTTAACTACGAATTAATCTTAAACCGTAAATGTAAAATATTCATTAAATTATATAATGAAAATTTAGTCCTTAAAGTTTCATTATATAAAAAAATTGAACATTTCACATTTGCGTTTAAAATTAATTTGTAGTCAAAATTGAAAAAAATTAACTGCAAAAAGTCAAAGTGGGAAGATATTTCCGGGACGGAAGAAGTATTTTTCAATAGAGTTACTGGTATTGGCATCAGTTGAGCTCATTGAAGTAGAATAGTAGTTATGGCTTGAGTTTTTTTTCTCCCTTGAAACGGCAAAATTTATTACTAAAATCTTTTCAAAAAGTACTGATGCTCACCAAGCAATACAATGCAAAGTCTAGCCTAAATGTACAGAGAAATCTATCCCAACTAATACAAGTATTTTTTAATATCACGATTTACATCAATGAAATACATTTTTTCAATCAAAAGCAAGAGATCAAGAGCAAGAGATCAAGACAATCCATACTAATCATACTCTTACCCCTATGCTCTTGGCTTGAGCTACTTGACTTGGCTTCGAATTACATGTCTTGAATTCTATAACTCACCCCAAATCTGCAGAACGTCTGCCTCCCAGCATGAATAAAACAAAGAAAAGGAATCGTCCATCCCTCTCTTTCCTTTTTTCGCCCCCATGTCCCCACACCACACCCTTCTATGAATGTAACTTTGTTTCGCAACTTCGCTCACTTCAAATTACATGCATAAGATTAGTGGAATCCGGATACTCATTGACATATGGACCACTACGAACTGCCAAATAGTAACGGATTTTAGCGACGGATAACGATTTTAGCGACAAATCGCTAAGGATTAGCGACGGATTGAACGATTTGCTCAATCCGTCGCTAATCTGTCGGTAATCAGGATTGTTTTATCTATCTCTAATTAGAGACGGATAGATTATCCGTCGCTAATTAGGTTGACTAAATTAAAAAATAAAAATAAAAAATAGTTGTTAACGACGGATAGCCCTATCCAACGGTAAATCCCTTGAAACCCTAATATTAACACAATTCCAAATCTGCCACTACACTCACTCTTCCATCTCTTTTCTCTTCTTCCTCCCACCAATCTTCCTCCTTCCACCACCACGCCACCACCACCACTGCCTCCACCACCACACCACCGTACTCCACCTCCCATCCACCGCACTGCCACCACCACACCACCCAACTCCACCTCCCATCCACCACCACTGCCTCCGTCCTCCACCATTGTCCAGATCTCGTCCATCCACCACTGCCTCCCTCACACCGTCCAAGATCTCGTCCGATTTGTCAAGATCTCGTCCGATTCGTCAAGATCCGTTGAAATTCGTGAAGATCGATCAAGAGCAGTGAAGATCTATATTTTTTTCATTTTTTCTTATTAATTTTGTACAATTTCTTCTTTGTATTATTGAATATTGTGTATTGTATTATTGAATATTGGAGATTGAATATTGCATTATTGAATATTGTGTATTGTATTATTGAATATTGGAGATTGAATATTGCATTATTGAATATTGTATAAAATTGTCAATTTATTGTATATCCGTATTGAATATTGTATAAAATTGTCAATTTATTGTATATCCGTATTGAATTTTGTATCATTGTATCATTGTCGGTTTATCCAATACGTCTCCAAATCTGCAGATTAAAAATAAAAATAAAAAAATAAAAAAAAACACCTAATTAGCGACGGATAAACTATCCGTCGCTAATTTACAACGTCTTGGTCAACGGATCAATCCGTCGCTAATTCGTTGCAAATTTTATCCGTCGCAAAGTGGTTTCCGACGAAGAAAATAAGGATGGCGTTATTATCCGTCGCTAAATCCGTAAATGTGTCGCTACGGATTTAGCGACGAATCGACAACCTTTTAGCGACCGATAAATCTGTCGCTAAAAGCCATTTTTTGTAGTGGACTGTTTGGTATAGTTGATGTTCCATTTTAATTGAGTCGGACTTACTTTCGTATTTGGTCATTCCATTATAATTGAGATTGTCATTGCAATTTTATAATTGAGACATAACTCAATTAACTCAAAACATACATAACAAACCTATAAAAACACCTATAACATTTTAATTTTATACCAAACACAAATTTGCACAACTCAATTAAAATTTAGTTACTATTCATCAGTTATACCTGAATTAAAATTCTCTCAATTAAAGTTCCGTGCCAAATCACCCCTATAGCTTGTCAAATCCACTTACTCCCTAAACGTAAATAACTTAAATTTATGTAGTGTGCTAAGTCATACCCTAGATTAGGGCTGAGCATAAATGAGACCGGACCGAACCGGCCCGAAAAATTGGTTTTCGGGCCAGCCCTAAACCTATTCGGTCCGGTCCTCAGTCCTAGAAATTATGAAATTTTGGTTTTCGGTCCGGTCCGGATCAAAACCCGAAAAACCGCGATCCGGACCGAGAGAACCGAAATAGTAAATAAAATTTATTTTTTTATTTTTTAATACTACTCTACAGCATTTTCCCCAAGTCATTTCTTCCTAAACCCTAACTTTCCCCAAGTCATTTCATTATCTCTTCAGCCTTCTCTAACCTTCTCCTCTCCTCCACTCACCTCCACCAAACAACCTCCACCTCCGCCTCTGCTCCTCCACCTCCGCTCCTCCTCCATCACCGCGGCTCCTCCACCAAACGGCCTCCACCTCCGCCTTTGCTCCTCCACCACCGTGGCTCCTCCTCCATCTCGGCTCCACCACCACCGCAGCATCAATTGGAGAGCTTGTGGGATGGATTTGGGGCACAAGCTCAAATCAGAAAGAATTGATGCTAATTGCTAAGAGAAAGAGAGGAAAAGAAAGACGGCAGTATGTTCTAATTCCCTTCTTTTTCTTCTCTTTCTTCAGTGTGTTCTATTTATTCAATTTTCAAACTTTTTTTTAATTTAATTCGGTTTTTTCGGTTCGGTCCGGTCCAGGACCGACCAAAATTAGGCCCGGTCTTCGGGCCGAGGAAAACACGGCATTTCTGTTTTCGTGCCGGCCGGGACGGTCTCCGTTCGGGCCGGTCCTGGTCCGATGCTCACCCCTACCCTAGATGAAGCCCATTAATATTTCACTTGAGGGCTTTATGTTAAACTTGGCTAGTATCTTACCGTACGTAATTTACTATTTTGTTACGTTTACTTTGAATTTTTTTTGTTAAAGTGCAAGTCGGTAACAAAGTGGCTCTCTCCATGAATGCAATGTACATGACAATAGTAATGAATTAATGATCATGCTGAAACATCAACATAGTAAATTAGTAGTATTACATTCTTCATTCATTAAACAATTAACGTACGTAGTTCATATTCTGATCATACTAACATGGAATGAGGCCATATATACCAAAAGCTAGCAGACACATGTACTTTAGGGATAAAATGATTTTATTTTTTAAAGAGGGAATGAGTTCACATTTTAGGATATGGATATGTTAATAATTGATTTAAGAAGCTGGGGTAAGAAGTTTGATTGCAGTAATAAAAGATTTAAGGGAAAGTTACGGGTGTACACGGGCGGGTACATGTGGTTTTTACCAAAAGCCTAACCGACCCGCCATATGCGGGTGGCACTAATATTAAACCATGGCGGGTGTGTATTTTGTCAAACCGTGGCGGGTCGGATGACACTATAAGGTGGGTGAGTGGCGGACGGTTTGGCGGTTCTCAAACGTACACACACAAGGGGAAAGAAAATTGCAAGAGGAGGTGAAATCAACAATATAATCATTCTTAATGGTTCATGTATATAGGAGACAATAAGCCATTTATGCATTTCACGTAAGATGCAAGACAAAAACTATGAAAATAAATGTTTGTTGTAGTAAATTAACATATGAAGAAACTTTAGTTATACTACTAGGCAAATTGAGATGTGAGGATGCGATAGTACAAATTAGTAACTATATGTAACATAAACCTGGTGGCGGGTGTACATCCTAAAACCGCCACCCACCCGCTAGTGACGGGTTAACATCTTTTCAAACTATGATGGATTTTGGTAAAAAAAATTAACCGGCAGTTACGGTTATGTGGCGGGCGGTTTGGCGGGGCGGTTTTTTCAATGTACACCACTAGGGAAAGTGGAAGGGTCTGTGGCAACAATGCATCATTTTAATTTATCAATTGGGCCCTTTTTACCTATTTCATAATAAGAATCATACTGTAAGTGGCAAAAGTATTTTAATACCAGACCATAAATCACATTGCCAAAGCAGTATTCAATCTATAAAATAAAAATTACTTTGGCATCATCATTTTTGCTTTGATATTATCATTTACCTTTTCTTTTAAACCTGTACAAATAATAAAAAAGTAAAAATACCCGCAAGGGTGGTTCAGTTGGTTAAAAGGGATGAGAATATCCTCTTGGTCACAGGTTCAAACCTCACGGGAAGCGAATTTCTGTGATTTATGCCTTCTGAGTTTGAGCCTGTTGCGGTTTAACTTGGCTTACGTGGTTTGCAGGCTATTACGTGAGCCCGTGAGGTTTCGGGTGCGCACTGGGTAAACCCCAACGTCAAAAAATAATAATAATAATTATAATAATAATAAAAATAAAAAAAGTAAAAAAGATGAGTGAAGAATTAAAACTTAAATAACGAAAGCTCACTTTCAAATTAAAAATGGGTCACATATCTCTGTGAAGATATATAACAAGACTTAACTTCAACTTGAATAAGAACTCATCTATTAATCAAATTCGTATTTTATCATATTATATTTTGTATTAGATAGCGTCTATAACTTAGTTTCTGTTTTCTAGTTGGATTAAATAGCTAGTTTAGATTTCTATATAAGCATATGTTGCTTTCTATTTCTTGTACTTTTACTCTTCTTATTACTTCGATCTATTGATCATTCATCTATATAATATAGTTTTCTTTCAATTTCTATATTGTAATATGGTATCAGAGCCTGGTTGGTCTTTGATGAAGGGTATTCCAGTTCATGTAAAAGAAAGAAGAAAAAGAAAAAGGGCATGTGTTGTATGCTGTAGCTGCTAGCTCGCATGGAAGCTTCTCTCTATAGCAAAGCTATCTATCTCTACCGCTTCCAAGATTCTGCAAATTTGCAATTTCTTCACATGTTTTTTTTTTCCTTTCTCAAATTCTTTTTATCCCCTTCTTGATCAAAATTTATGATCAATCTTGCTATTGTTGCTCTCTCATTCCTCATGATTTTTATACCAACTGCTAAAGATCTTGGACTGATCCGGTCCCTATTTGCCTGCTCTGGACTTACTACTTCTCCTTACGGTTTCTTCGTCTTGGACTGTTCTGGTCCCTCTCTCTGCCTGCTCCAGGCCTATCTCTATGTGATCAACTATTGATCCCTCTTCGCCTGTTCTGGGCCTATCTCTATATCTAATATACTATACACCTGCTCCGGGTATTACTCTATGTGGTCATACGTTGATCTCATCTATCTATGTTAGCTCTATAGTTGTCTCTCTATTTATGCTTGCTCTGGGTGAATGTATATATGCCTGCTTTGGGTGTCTCTATCTCTGCCTGCTCTGGGTGGATCTCTATCTATGCCTGCTCTGGGTGTCTTTAGACTCAACTTCAACTTGAAGAAGAACTCATCTCCTAGTCTAATTCGTATTTTATCATATTATGTTTTGTATTAGATAGCGTCTATAACTTAGTTTCTGTTTTCTAGTTGGATTAGATAGCTAGTTTAGATTTCTATATAAGCATATGTTGATTTCTATTTCTTGTACTCTTACTCTTCTTACTACTTTGATCTATTGATCATTCATCTATGCAATATAGTTTTCTCTCAATTTCTATATTGTAACAATCTCCATTTTCGTTTCCTGTCGTCTCCTCAAGACTCATAACTTAATTAGGGAAAAATTTACCCTTAGTATTGTATATAATTTTGTTATAAGCAGCAAGAAAAGAGTGGTAAATGACCAACGCTGTCTAATTAACACTGGAAACCCCTAATTGTGTAAATTATAATTAAGATGATCATGATCATTTGGTCGAACAATATTACAGTAATACAGAGGGATTGCTTTCAAAACATTGAGAGATACCATTGAGTGGGGTTGTTTGGTTAACAACTAAAATTTTGAAAATCGAGTAAAAATACCTAAATTTTATTTAATTCAATATTTTAATTCTATATCAAATTTAAAAGCTATACTAAAAAGAAACAAGGACTGGTCCATTTGATTCTTGAAAGCTAGACGGTAAAGCATGGCATGTATTGGAATAATTGGGACGGTCCAGTTGAATTTTTTAACACAAAAACTTAATTCGAATTAAGAAAACTCAATTTCAGCTTGTCAAACACTTCGCCAATATTTCGCTCTTGTATTCTCATTAGCTGGAAAAATTGCATTCCTTTCTTTTCTTTAATTTATTCCATATTTTTATTGCTATATGCAACTCTTGATTGCACCAATTTCAGTCTTCTAGTGTTCTTGGACATGGTTGCCATAATCAGGCATAAAGGCTTGTACCTTCTTTGTCATGGTGTTTTTCAACATGTATATTCAGTTCTTAATATGCAGTAAATGTTGAATATAGGTGACTGTTAAGAAAACAGGGTCAATGTACAATGTGGAGTTTGAAACAAGAACATGCACATGTAGGTTATGGCAACTACCTGGTGTGCCTTGTTTGCATACTGTGAGTGGTTTGGCTAGGGCAGGGGAAGATCCATATATGTATGTTAGCAAGTGCTATGAAGTAGATACATATCATAAGGTGTATGAAAGTGCTATATATGGGATAAATGGGGCTGATTTATGGGGCAACACTATGTATATTCCTCCATTGCCACCAAACTTTGGTAAAAAGAAAGAAGCTGGCAGACCTGGGAAAGCAAGAAGGAAGGGTGAGGATGAAAAAGATTCACATAAAAGTAAAGGGAGAGCTGTATCTGCTACCAAGTTGAGAAGGAATCAAGGGAAGCTAAGGTGTGGTACATGTGGGAACAGGGGTCACAATGCAAGAAGATGCCCTATCAATAGGCCAGGACTTCATCATGATGATGAAAGGGCTGAAAACAGTGGTGGGAATCCTAACACTGAAGATGAGGATCACTTGATAAATGAGTTCATGAACCACTTTGAAGAAGATAATGTACCTCCCATACAGCCAACAAAAGCCGATCGAGCACTCTCCGACTCTTTTTAAGGGGCAGTTCTCTTATTGGCATTTTTATAAGCGAACTCAAAATTCAACTTGAGTTGAAATTCGAAATTGATGGAGCAACTCAACTGGAGTTGATTTTTTAAGTTTTGTGTTTGGTCTTGAATTGCCATTTTGATAAGGTTTAATATTTGAATTTTGATGTTTTGAATTTTGACGTTGATAAATAGTACAGTAGTAACTCAATTGAGTAGCATAGGTAGCGTGGTGAAACAAACACAAAATTTAATAAAATTCAACTTGAGTCGATAGCCAAACACCACGTGTATTCGTGATCTCCGGGTAAGTAAGACACTAATAGATTTTATACTAACACCTATAATGGCTATCCGCTATCTATTTACAATTAAGAAGAGAAATACTTATAAGAATGTTTTGTGAAATGTTTTATGGCATGAGGCAAGGCAAATTGCATTTCTATAATCAGATCAGACGGAGATTTGTTAACATCAGCATTTAGCTTACGGAACGGAATCATATCAGTCACTTAAAATTAAGTATGATCATATACATTCCGACATCAAAATAAAGAATAGATATTAATTCCTCTGTTCCAAAGAAAACTTTTTATTTTACTATTCTGCAGTTTGACAACAAATTATACTTTAACTATAATAATAAATAATTTAATAAAATCATATAATAAAAATTTAATTATTAAAATTTTATTATATGATTTTATTAAAATTATTTATTATTATATTTTAAAAGTAATTTGTAGTTAAAGTTAAAGACAGTTGACTGTTCAAAGTCAAAACGTTTCTTTGGAACGGAGGGAGTTGTACGTTAACATGATGAGTTGCAAGCCAGCTTTACAGCAAACTAATGTAATCTGTATATATTTAATTAATTTGAAGATCAATCTTAAGTACCGCAGTATATAATTAATTAGAGATCGATCGATCGATCGATATGGGAGGCCGTATTTGATTGTTGGGATGAAATGATTGTTGGGAGCACGTTTGAGAGAAAGCAAGTTGTTGCTTACTGTACGGCACACATTAAGTCTTGTATTGCCACAACTGGAAATGTGTTCGTCACCTTCGGACAGCTGCTTAATTCATCTAGCTGTACTGCTGAAGTGCTGATTATTACGTACTATCTACTGCTCCTCCCTCAATTAGAATAGTCACTCCTCTTTTGCTACCATAATCATATAACCCCAGTGATAGAAGGTAATAGGAATTTCCGGAGGACTGGCCACCAGTCGACGTACATATCCGAAGTTCGGACCAACCAACATCACCCTTTGTGAGTTTGGGCTTGACTCGACTCTTATGCAATTTTTAACAATCCAACTACTAATCGATCTAGATTTGACCATCTGAACCGACGTGATTACTCATAATCAAACCTCAAATGTCTTGTTAGTTCGATTATTGCCCGCTTTAGAGATCTGGTAGGTTTGCGTTTTGCATCACCAAGAGACTCGTACCATTTGTAATAGTGTTGGAATATTTCACATCACTTGTGAGTAGTCATTCAAACAACATATAAGATGGATCCCCCCCTTAATAAGGCATTTTAAGGGAATGATGACCCAACTTAATATAATAGAATTCCATCTCATCTAAAAGCTCGAACTTGTAGAGAGGTGTGAAATCTAGTCATTTATATTAACACTCCAATACTCCCCGCATTCGTGGCCGATTTCAACCTCTTTGGGGTGGCCATTTAAGTGGAAATTTAATATGTGACATAGAATGTCTCAATGGAGATTTGAACCCAGGTTGGGCGTGAGCCAGAGACTCTGATACCATGATAGAATTCCATTTCATTTAAAAGTTCGAGCTTTAAATGAGATGTAATTCTTTCATGCATAAGAACCTAGAAGGTTCGGGGATCGAATCCCTCCGTCAACATCTCTACCCGTATTAATTATCCATTCCTTGGGCCTCCCCAATAGAAGTTAAAATGAGCCCACGAGTGAGGGGGAATGCTGGATAAATTAATATAAGTAAGATTAATTCCACACCTCTTTATAAGTTCGAGCTTAGCTTTTAGATGAGATGAAATTCTATCAAATAGTAAAAGTGTGTGTCGGGGATCTTCCACCTTTAGTCTTCAAGGATTATGTATCATTTATCTCGTTCGCTCTTTTGTAGAGATTGCGTGTTTGGTTATAACTTTGCATTTCTTAGATTCTAGATGTACTAAAAACAACTTCAATTCATTTAAGACTATCTACAAGGGCGCACCAAATCTATATATATTATAAATACAAGTTTTTTATTCTCAATTTTAGCTATAGGACTTTGGACTCAAATCAATGTGAGAATTTCTTTCATTTTTCGAGATTAAAAAATTACAAATTCGTAATTATAATCAAGGTAAGTTTATGTTTGCAACCAAGTTAATGGAATTCGTTCTGTTACCTTTACAATTGAAATCTAATTTTGGTTACATGATTATGCCAATGATATTCAGTTTTTGTAACTATTCATAGATGTGATCAATCAAATCTTCTAAATCCCATTAAAATCACCAAACACATACTTAATTTTGGCACATATGGAGTCTATTAATAGTGAATTTACATAATATATATAAGAATGGTATTAAGAATGTTTGATGCTTTAATTACTTGAGATAATTATGATGCCACTCTTCTGTATGCTTCCCAATTTATTGAGCCATGACAAATTTATCTTTTTAAATTTAAATGTATTTATGAAATCCAATTAAGATTATATATTTGATATATGATTCCAAACTGTTAGTTTTAAATTTAATATAGTGAAATGAATCCAATCATTTTATCGGACTCAAGTAATCAATATTACATTGTTCAATTAAGCTTAGGCTTCATTTGGTTTGAGGGAAAATAGGGAAAAATAAAAAGATATGGGAATATAAGATTTTCCTGAAAAATGTGAAGGGAAAACAGCTTCTTTCTTTTTTTTTTTTTTTTTTTTTTTTTTTTTTTTGTGGAGATAGATATATGGATAAATATTTTCATAAGTTTTCCAAAATTTCCTGAAAAATACAAAATGGTGGAAAATAATATCTTCCCCTACTTTTTTCTTTTCTCCATTATCCATCAAACCAAATGAAGCCTTAATTATCTTTTATACATTCAGATTTGTATGATTTACTGTTGAATATGAATTTTCTTAATGGGCATGAATCCAGATAGGAGGACCTTTGGATCTATGCTTGATATAGTCCCTTCGACTGATATTCTAAGAATGTTAATTGTGCGGTATGAATCGTAACTAGACGTGCTCTTTTCAGTTCCAGAAGATAGAAGAGATACACGTGAGCTAATTGGTGGTGTGTTGATCTTTACATGTCTATGACTAGTATTTTACATGTGAAGACTTTTAATTTCCTTTTTCTTTATGTATAAGATTTGATTGGTAGGATGAGGTATAAGGGTTCTCATCTCTAAGGTCTCTGGCTGATGATGTGCACTCAGAGATTTCATTTTCCGTTGTAGAACCTGCAATCTCCAAATACAATCAAGATTAATTAATTTTATAAGTCGGAAGTCCTCAAATCCACAGTTTATAGCGGAAAGTTGACTCGGGATGTCGTTCTCCATGGACACTTAGCATAGGAACAAGAAAATAACGTTTGAAATTGAATTCAGAAAAGTAAACAGTTTTAATCTCAGACAGAATAATCAGTTCGCAGTAAACCCTAAATTGCTTTGTTTGTAAATCAATGATGGAAAAGCGTAAAGGTTCCCCAACCTCCCTTTGCTATGCTACTCCCAACTTCCTAGTTAAAATCCTACGCAGTTACCTCTAATGACAGCAGGGCATAATACTATGGTGCTCAAGTCGCAGTCGGCACGAGTACCCATACTTAGTTCAATGAAACTACTATGTCACTCAGCAGAACATCACACCACGAAGGATGTATAGAGTTGTATAACCACGATTTATGTCAAATAACTATTCCATTAACATATCCCGGTATATAAAGAAGTAGCAAAAGTAGAGTTACGGCGGTTCGCCTCTACAAAAGGAAATTAGCTACACATAGTAACAAAGAACAGTAATAGAAACCTAAGAAGAAAGGAAGAAGAAGCTTAGTCTCTGATGTTCTTGATGTCTTCGTGCTACTGCTTCTAGGGTTTCCTCCTTCTGGGTGCCTGGCGGCCAGCGGGTTGGGGTTTCACTTCCCCGAGGTCTGGTTCTCTCTCAAGGAGAGCTGCTTTGTGAGCTGTGTGAAATCTGAGACCCCTGAGGTCTTATTTATAAGTGAAATTTTGACATCCAAACCGTCATTCTTCAATAAGGAAGGTTTAGGAAGGCGGGCCTCAGCCTGACAGGCCAACAGAGCAGCCCAGGAGAAAACAAAAGGTCGATCAGCACACCGTGGACCACAGAGGCCTTCATGTCCTCAAGGTACGCCATCTGCGATCCCTGCATACGAATATGTTTCTTCTGTTCTTCAATTTCGGGCTTCGTAACTTCATTTCTTCGAAAAGTGGTCTTCTACAAAGTTGTTTCATCTTCAATTATCTTCGCATCGCTTGGTCGCATGACATGTTTTGACTCCTCGAACTCCGTGCAATGGTCAACCCGGCGTATTTGCTTCCTTATTTTTGTGCGAAATCATGTAAATCCTCAAAACCGCGATCATGACCTACAGAAAACACGCAAAGTTGGTAATTGACCATAAAACGACACAAATATTGCATCTAGGTCCTAAAACGAGGGTCTAAAAGTATGCTATATCGCATATTTCATTGTCACATCACACCTCAAACCAGTTTCTTGCTCATCCTTGAGCTAGGCAAAAACGATAATTAAGAAGTGACCATGAAATGAGCAGCAAGAATAAACCACCACATAGACAAGTAGCCAGTTTCAAGGTTCCAAACTCTATTGACTCGCTTAGTTTCAGCTCCAACTTCATGACTCCACAACAAACAAATAACAAGTAAGCATTACTCACTGCAGCCAGCAGTTACAAGTGTAACCCAATGTCCTATAGGTGTACTTCAAAATCATTACCTCGTGGTAACGTTATGCAATCCTGCTCCCAAAAAGTCAAGGCATAAATCAAAGTAGTACTCAGGTTGGCTTGGTAAGTAAATCAGGTAGGATAATATATAGAGGAGGGAAAGGCCAAGTATCATTAAAAGATAACAATGTAGAATAAAGGGTACTTCAGGGGGACTTATCTTTTCGGACACCGAGCTCCTTCCTTTGACTTCGTCTTCTCGTAATGACAAATCTTCAACTCCTCTTCTATCATCGTAGCTTCTTCATCGGTTACTTCACACATAGACTACTTGCTCCTTTATTTTTCTCTTCTCTTTTTTTTCCTTTTTGGCATACTATTTTTTGCAGTCATTTTACTGGCTCGTATGCTTTTGGTTGGCCATCATTGGGCTCTTTTAGTCTCTCCATTTTTTGGTAGTGTCTGTTTTACCGAATTTCGCACTTTTGTGCGTGCTGGTTTGGTATACATGCCGTCAACCCTCACGGACATATAGCTTTTTAGGGCCACGCCAGTATGTGGGTAGTATCTGTAACATGCCCAACATGAAAACGGTGGTCACAAGGACCATAGATCCACTTCGAGACTTTTGTACCTTTGCTTTTTTCGGTACTTTCTTTTCTATTTTTCTGGAGCAAGAGCTAGTAATTTTTAGCATCGGAAATAAACAGTAGAGCCAACAAGGTTACCTTTCGATGATGATCATCTTCCACTTCTCCCCCAAACCAATTTCTCGATCTGGGATCAGGGTTTTCTTCTCTTCTTTCCCCCAAACCAATTCTCAATCATGATCAAAACATGATTCTCCTCCATTCTTTGGAACTCATTGCTTCATTTCTTCGTTCAAGCTCGGCGGTAGGTTGCTATCACCGCTTTAGTAAAGCAAGTATAGGATATATGGTGGAGTTCATAAGGGCTCAAAAAGGCTTTCAACGGGGTTAGCGAAAGGTATAGAAAAGGATTCAGAAATGTGAGTACCACTAATCATATTCATGCTGCTGACAAATAAAGACTCAAGGGTAGTAGTGTTCACACAGGTGCACATAGGACTTCAATTAGAGTAGCAAGCAAACTCACTCATCAAAGTAGCATGGGTCGAATTCGGTCGGAGCATATATTCAGCAAGAAGCAAAGCACAAAAACAAATCCATAGCCCCTCATCCCAGTCATGGATCATACTCGGTACTCTCCGACAGATCAAAAACATTTTTCAACAAGTAAAAGACCTTAAACGTAACAGATAAAGTTAAGACATAACTTAAATGCAAATTACTAAGTGCGAGTATTTAAAGTTATTACAGACAGAGTAATTTTAGCAAGTAGCAATCAAATTCACCCCCCCCCCCAAACCTAGCTAAGAGTAGATAGGAAAGTAAAGAGAAAAAATGAAAAGATACTCCCCTCAGTGCCATGCTTCCACGGCGAAATGCGTCTAGGATGGAGGATCATCCGCTGGTGGAGTGAAGAAATCATCCCGGCTTCCATAGTAGTGGCTCGGTCCTGTTCCAGGTGGCAGATGGAACGGTGGTTGCGGGTAGCAAAGTGGATAGTTATACTGAGGATAGTTCGGATAACATGCTTCCAAGAAGGTCGTTTCCTGCTGAGCTTGAAGACAACTCAGGTACGAATTCCACTCCATTCTTTGGCAGTTAGCGTACATCTCCTCTTGCTGCCTTATCTCTTCCTGCTGGTTAGCATGGCATTGGTCCAAGAAAGCTTGCATCTGGCCTAGATCAAAAGCTCCTTGTTGCTCGTTCCTCCTTTCCCTTGCTTCCTGAACCGCTTCCCGGTGTGTCGTGAACATACGTTCAACCCTCCTTATAGTGAATGGTTCGGTAAGAGCCACTTTTTTTTTTGGAATAAAGATAGCATTTTATTCCAGATACTCAATGAAGTACAACATCACAACTCTGCCACAAACACAAATACACAGCAGCGAACTACGCCTACTAATCTAAAGAACTGGATAATCATCATAGGAACTACACAAGGGGGCTAGAGTGGGGTGTTTCATACATCGACAAACTGTAATCTGGACTACTCTACGCAAAATCCGTTGCAAATCTTCCACATAATCCTGGAAAATACGCCGGTTGCGTTCTAACCATAGTGCATAAACAAACTCCGTAAATAACACCATAAAAATGCGTGAAGCTGCTTTCTTGCCTTTAGTGGTCTGAGACAATTTAGGCACTAAATCAATCTAGTTTCCAACTGAACAAGGCTAACCAAACCAATTCTTCAAGGCTTTCCAAGCTCCACATATACTGGAACAGGTAAAGAACAAATGATCTTGGTTCTCGGCACCCAAAGTACAAAACGTACATAATACACCAATGCCTAGACAATAACGTTGCACTCGCTCCGTTGTTGCCAATCTTCCACGCAAAGCCAACCATAGTATAAATTTGGCCCGTGGAGTTGCAAGATTATGAAGCACAAGATCACACCAGGGAGCTTTGGGTAAGCTAGGCCGCAGCAGTTGATACGCTTTCCTCATATTAAACTCATCAGCATTTAGCAAATCCTGCCAACCCTGCAACTCATAAACCGCATCTCTACACTTCAAGATTTTCTTAAAAAGGTAGGAAGTCTGTACAAAAGGAGCCATCAACGATATTTGCTCTTGCTTAATGTAAAAAGCATGGATCCACTTGACCCACAATTTATCAGCCTTCTTATGGAGAGCCCACAATAACTTTAACATACAAGCTTTATTCCATGTTGGAAGATGGACCAGATTCACTCCCCCTTCAGTTTGTGGCCTGCATATATCGTCCCAAGCCACCAGTGATTTCCTACTACCCAACTCTCCAGACCACAGGTACTGTCTACAAATTTCCTCAATTGCCTTCATAACTTTCTTAGGAAATAGAAACACTTGGATCCAAAAATTCTACACATCATATAATACACTTTGGACCAGCTGAAGTCATCCACCATGGACCATAAGAAGCTAGCACTCAACTACCATACCTTTTTCAAGCAGAGGTTGATATTGAAATTTTTTTTTTTTTTTGATTCAAGATGCATTCAAATAATTGAAAAGATAGTGTACCTTCTGGTGAACACCTTTGAAATAATTGCCCTATTCTCAAGAGACACTCCTGCATAGTAAATCTCACTTTTCCTCTTGTTTGCTATCAACCTAGATGTTTGACTAAACACTTCAAAGTAGTCCAGCAATGTAGTGATAGACTCCAATGTCCCTTTAGAGAAGAAGAGAATATCATCTGCAAAAGTTAGATGTGTAATTTTCAACCTAGAACATCTTGGATGATAGGAGAAGGAAGGATTTTTATGCACAGTATGCATCAATCTACTAAGATATTCCATACAAAGCACGAAGAGGTAGGGAGATATGGGGTCTCCCTGCCTTAAACCCTTCTTTCCCGCAAAAGGTTCCAATAAAGCACCGTTAAGGCTTATATAATAAGACACCGTAGACATACAACACATTATCCAACCCACAAACTTATCAGGAAATCCAAAACCACGCAGCAGTTGCTCCACAAATCCCCAGTGAATAGAGTCGTATGCCTTCTGAAGGTCCATCTTAATCATGCACCTTGAAGACAAGCGCTTCCTACCATAACCTCTTATAAGTTCTTGTGCTAAAATAGTATTATCATGTATAAAGCGCCCAGGAACAAAAGCCGTTTGTTCTTCATTCACTAGATAACTCATCACACAACTCATTCTGGAAGTCATTAATTTTGATATGATCTTATACAAAACAGTACAACAAGCAATTGGGCGGTAGTCTTTAATTGTTGTGGCAGCAGACCCTTTAGGAAGTAAGGTGAGAAGAGTAGTATTGACACTTCTCAACAGCTTCCCACTTTCAAAAAAAAATCCATGACTGCCGTTGTGACATCTCCTCCAATAATATTCCAGGCGCCTTTAAAGAACTTGGCTGAATAGCCATCAATCCCCGGAGCTTTGTCATCACCAATTGACATAAGAGCTACCTTTATTTCAGTACTACTTATAGGTTTAATAAGCTGTAACCTTTGCTCATGGTTGAGCACACCTGCCCTGATTACTTGGACATCCACACTTGTAGAGACAAGACCAGTAGTCCCCAAAAGGGATTTATAGAAGGCCAACACCTCAGTTTGGATATCTCCCTGATCAGTCAGTTTGGCCCCTTGAGTAGTATAAAGTACATGTATTCCAGTCTTCCTTTTCAAATTGGCATGAAAAAATTGATTATTACCATCCCCACATTTAAGCCAATGTAGCTTCGATTGCTGCTTGAGAATTTGCTCCTCAACAACCATCCATTTTTCATAAACAGCTACTGCCTCCCTCTCACGATCAAAGAGTTGTCTATTTAAGGGATCTTGTTGTAGCTCAGCTTGGGCAACTTCTAAGTTGGTCCTGGCTTCTGCAATTCTGAGATGAGTACTTGCATAATACTTAGTCAATCCTCTCAACTTCTCTCGCAGTGGTTTCAATTTGGTCCAGACTTGGAACATTTTGACCCCCCTGATCAAAGAGCCACGTTTCCTGCGCCTTTCATCTCCACTCCTTTCTCCTTGCGAAATCCTGTTATTAAACCTGGAAATGGGAGATTCCACATGTGGTTTCCCTTAATCGAAAGTATTTCTTGCATGATGATCCGCCCAATGTCAGCGTAGTGTCTTGCCATTATTGAGTAGACCAATAATGCCTCCTCTGCGTCGACTCCCAATTCTCGTTTCCTTGGTCGGATGTTGGAGCGCACAAATTGCACCCAAAACCTGGCATAGTCGTTCAGGACTGTCTTCGGTATCTCCCTTTGTATGTCATCTTCTTCATAATCACTCCTCAAAAGCATGTGGTGGATCTCATCTTTCACTTCCTCGTAGCTCAAGTCGGAGTGCGGGGGGCTCCACAAGATTCGGCCTCTTGTCCTTCTCCGGTATCTCATAGAACTTGTTGATAGTCTGAGGTCCGAATGTGAACTCGACTCCCCTTATTATGATAGGAGGCAGCTCGCTCTCATCATCTAGGTCGTCCACCTCCATATGGAAGAACTCCGCATAGAACTCCTTGACTATGTCGAGGTTGTAGCCATCGAGACAAGTAGTAAAGGGTCCCCATCATTGTGCGTGCAATGGCGTGAGCATCCAGTTAAAATTCTCTCTTGAGGAGAATTTGATTTCGATGTTTCTTTCGGGAGCTACTCCTCGGTTCTTGTTCACCTCCAACCATGCTTGAGCACCTTTCGAGAGCGAAGGGCGAATAGCACTCTTCCTGGGCCTCCCTCTCTTCTTGCTTGACTCCCCCTCTCATGGTACCTAGGTTCAAAAAAGTATGTGGGATAGCATGTTTGGAGCTAAATCAATTCTAAGGCTAACATGAAAATCCAATTGGTTTTCTTATCCCCCAAACCTAGTGTTAACCTAGTATTTGTCACATCATGCATTCCAAAACTTAGCTAGTAACAAGACCAATAGCTTCTCCAAAACGATACAATAACTAGTCACATAAACTCAAATTCCCAAGGTGTCAAGTATCAAGTTGGAGAGCACAATGCATATGAAAAACCATCCTAAGAGCATGTGGATTAGCAAGTATGTTTCCTAAGCAATATATCATCAAGTAAAAACCATACAAGCATGTAATCGAAAGAGAAAGAAGTCATTAAGAGAATTTGTTTCCTTGAGGCATTTCATCAAACACTTGGTGGGCATGAACAAAAACTCTCAATTTCTCTAACAAGTTGTCATATATCTACCAAGACAAGTGATAGCAAGTTAAACTCTACTAGTAAGCATGTAATCTCATCAACAATTAGCACTCATATCAATCAAATGAAGCATGTAATTGCAAGGCACCAAAGAAGTATGAAGAAAGTGCAAGCAAAGAGTTAAAGAGTTTAAACTTAATAATGAAGATGAAATTGAGATGAGCAAGTGTAGAGATCACTTACTTGATGTTGTTGATGGATGTATAAGCTAAGAATGCAAGGTAAGTGCAAAATGTGAAGAAAGTGAAGATTTTGGAAGTAAAATGAAGTGGAGAGGGGAAGAAATTCGAAGAGGGATTTTTAAAAGGGAGGAAGTGAGCTGGGGGCAGCTCACTGCGGTCTCCAGTGGGCCCAGTGGCTGCTGCCCGGCCTCCTCAATTTTTGCGACGTTTTGCATTTTTTCGATTCTTTTTGGTTTTTTTTATTTTTTCAAAAAGCAAACATAATAAATAAGAAATTTTGAAAATGATTTTGAAAAGTTTTTCGAAAAATAATTTCGGCACGGAAAATGAGAAAGAGACAAAAATTGAAAATGTGAAAGTAAATGCGTAAAAGTAAACGTAACCTTGGGTCGCCTCCCAAGAAGCGCTTGTTTTAGGTCTTATAGCTCGACCCTTGGTTTCATGGTGACTCATTTGTCGAGGGTTAAACCCTCGATCCCGTTGAAGCACTTGTCCATCCATTCCCTTGTTGCATAGCTCGAATATTCTATCCAACGTTTCATTTCTTCTTACTCGATCTCATCCAGCTCCGGATCTTCATCGATGTGAAAAGTAAACTCTAAGTAGTCGTTTATTTCCTTCGGGCAGTTCCATTCACCTTCACTTTCAGCAGATCCGCATCTCCAGTTTTTTTCGTCCGACCCAAAGTGCTCGTCGAGGATCGACGGAAGAGTACTTTCAACTGATTCTTCTCCTGTCTCCCAGTACGTCTTGAATAGATCCATTGGTGCTAACAAATCTTCAAAAGGGACTACCAATACTTCTTCAGAGTCCATCCACTAGTCGTCTATGGCGAAATTGATCCTTTGCTGCCTTTGCCTCCTCTAGAGTCTCACTCGGAGTCCCCATTACTATCCGGTGATTCGATGTATTCATCGAAATCTCCATTCTTGCCACGTTAATAATGGTGTTGGTGGTGGCCATAAAAGGTCTTCCCAGAAGCATGGTGTCATTGTCCGGGTCTTCGCAGTCCACAATATGGTAGTCCACATGAATATCGAGCCCCTCCAGCTGAGTAATCACATTATGTACCTTGCCGCAGGCAGTTGTAGTAGAGCCATCGGCAACCAGTATGCCGGCCCTTGCTTCCACCATTCCTGTTAAGCCAAGTTTCTTGTAGACGGCGAGCGGCATCATATTAATGCTGGCTCCTAGATCCAGGGTTCCTATGGCTGTCTTCCCCTTGATGACAACATCGATGTTGAAAGCTCCAGGGTCGGGCTTCTTTAGTAGAACTGGTTTTGCCCTCCCTTCTTTGGTAGGAGAATCTTTTTCACACCCGAATGTTGTAGGAGAAGGTTTGAGGCCATTACCTTGCGTCCCTTCGGGGTTCTTCCGTCCAGATTCGGTACGGTTTCCTCTCCTGATTCCTGTAACCTTGGCAGCTTCAACAATCATAATAGCTCTCTCAATTTGACCCGGCAGCTTGTCCTTGTTCTGTTGCAGTTCCCCTACTTCTTTGGCGATTTGACCAATCTTCAGTTCCATTCCTCTCAAGGTGTTGTTGGTTCTATTGAAGTTATCCTCAGCCTTGGCGATAAAGGAATTGGTCTTCGCGGTAAATTCACCCTGTTGCTTCACAAATTTCCCAATATCTCCCATCTCTGTCATTATGGTATCTATCTTATCTTCCATGGAGGATGGCTTGAGCAGGTTTTGTGACGGGCTTGGTGGGGGTGTGGGAACAAGTGCCATAGTGGGTGGTCTAGGTGGTAGTTCGGGTGGGTTTAAGCTAGGTCCAGTATGGTATGATAAGAGAGGGTGTTAAGTGATAAAGCTGTTAACCGGTTGGTTCCTTGGCCTCCATTTCCTTGATTCTTGCACGTAGTGTGCCTCTTCCAGTGGTGTTGGTTCCTCCGGTCCTTCATCCACATCATCCTTCTTCCCCATCCTTATCTCTATAACTTCAATCCTCCTGCAGATCTGTTTCCAAGGAGTTTCCTTGATTGCTCTGACCTCCTTATAAGTAACCCCCCTTCTTCCTCGTCCTTTCTTCATAGAGTTCTCGCTAAGGTTCTCGCACACTTCCCAAATCCTTCTTGGGGGTGCATCTGGCAGATTTCCTTGACATGCTCCATCTATGAGTGCTTGGCTGATAGAGTCAATTCCCTTGTAGAAGTTGTTGACCTTGTCAAACAGTGCATAAGAGTGCATAGGGCATCTGTCAAGTAGATCCTTGTATCTTTTCCACGCTTCATGGAAGGTTTCTCCGTCAAATTGGTTGAAGTTTTGGATCTGGCTCTTCGCCTTGTCCTTAAGGCGACTGGGGAAGACCCTTCTTCTGAGTTGACATTCCGTGAGACCATTCAGCGGTATACCTCCAACTATTGCGTAGAATTCCCTCATAAAGTGCATCGGGTCCTCAGTTGGGTTCCCGTAGAAGTGTGGTAGCTGGTTCAGATGAGTTCCCTTCAGATCATACTCCCTCGCAATCCTTTCCAGATAGATGCTTGAGGCATGCGGTGTAAGCCTTGGCATAAAATAGTCACGCATGGGTCTATCGTCTTCGTCTACTAGCTCCACCCTTGCGTAGTTATCCCTTCTTCGGTTCTCATCTAACCTTAGTCTTTCATCGGCTAACCTTAGCCTCTCCTGTTCCAGCTCTTCCCTCTCAGCTTGGATATCCAGTCAAATCTTAAGCAGTTGCTAACGTTCAGAAGTTGCGACATTCCCATATGGATTGTCGTTGCTGTTTCCTTCTCCACTCATGTTGCTAGATGATTCCATGATGGTAGCAGGCAGTCTTCGCCTTTCAAGTTTATCTATGTCGTCTTTGGGCTGTACCACTGGTGTTCATGCACTTCTCCTGCATTGCATAAAGACTAGCAGACAAACCTTTGCAGATACGAATAAAAATTTCTAGAAAGATAATAAACAGAAACTTAAAGTTACTAGTTTTTGGGTTTTTAATAATTAAATAAACTAATACGGGAAAGAAAATATTTTTGGATTTTGCCGTGGAGAAAGATTCTCACAGATTTTATGATTTTTTGGGTTTATGCTATACGTATTAAAAAGACAGTGCGTAAATTAAAAAGCGAAAGAAAGATTTCAACTGATCTCGGTCGATCGAAACTTGCTTGAGCGGTCAAGTGTCCCCGGCAGCGGCGCCAAATTTTGATGTGCACTCAAAGATTTCGTTTTCCGTTGTAGAACCTGTAATCTCCAAATACAATAAAGATTAAATTTATAAGTCGAAAGTCCTCAAATCCACAGTTTATAGCGGAAAGTTGACTTAGGATGTCGTTCTCCACGGACACTTATCATAGGAACAAGCAAATTAATAACGTTTGAAATTTAATTCATAAAAGTAAACAATTTTAATCTCAGACAGAATATATAATCAGTTCGCAGTAAACCCTAAATTGCTTTGTTTGTAAATCAATGATGGAAAGGCATAAAGGTTCCCCAACCTCCCTCTGCTATGCTACTCCCAACTTCCTAGTTAAAATCCTACGTAATTACCTCTAACGACGGCAGGGCATAATATTATGGTGCTCAAGGCGCAGTCGGCACGAGTACCCTTACTCTGTTCAATGAAAATACTGTGTCACTCAGCAGAACATCACACCACGAACAATGTATAGAGTTGTATAACCACGATTTATGTCAAATAACTATTCCATTAACATATCTCGGTATGTAAAGAAGTAGCAAAAGCAGAATTACGGCGGTTCGTCTTTACAAAAGGAAATTAGCTACTCATAGTAACAAAGAACAGTAATAGAAAACTAAGAAGAAAGGAAGAAGAAGCTTAGTCTCTGATGTTCTTGATGTCTTCGTGCTACTGCTTCTAGGGTTTCCTCCTTCTGGGTGCCTGACGGCTAGCGGGTTGGGGTTTCACTTCCTCAAGGACTGGTTCTCTCTCAAAGAGAGCTGCTTTGTGAGCTGTGTGAAATTGGAGACCCCTGAGGTCTTATTTATAGGTGAAATTTCGACCTCCAAACCGCCATTCTTCAATAAGGAAGGTTTAGGAAGGCGGGCCTCAGCCTGACAGGCGAACAGAGCAACCCAGGAGAAAATAGAAGGCTGACTGCGGTCACCTGTGGACCGCGGACCGTAGTAGGGCCTTCTGCGGTCCCCTGGCGGCCGCCATCTGCGATCCCTGCAGATTCGAATCTGTTTCTTCTATTCTTCAATTTCGGGCTTCGTAACTTCGTTTCTTCAAAATGTGGTCTTCTACAAAGTTGTTCCACCTTCAATTATCCTCGCATCGGTTGGTCGCATGACATGTTTTGACTCCTCGAACTCCGTGCAACGGTCAATCTGGCGTATTTGCTTCCTTATCCCGATTTGGCACAATTATTCCGTTTTGGTGCCTGAAATCATGCAAATCCTCAAAACCGCGAGCATGACCTACAGAAAACACGCAAAGTTGGTATCTGACCATAAAACGACACAAATATTGCATCTAGGGCCTAAAACGAGGGTCTAAAAGTATGCTACATCGCACATTTCATTGTCACATCAGCTGAAAGGACCAAAACGTGTTTGGTCACCGCACTACAATTCTGTGCGATTAACACATCAAACGACTTTGAAAGCATTTTGTTTTCTTATGAATTGTTTCATCTCAGGCACAAGATATAGGGATAAGCGAAGCTTATTTTTAACTTAACCGTGTGAGTCTTTGTCTTATTATGTTGCTATTGTGCCTTGACTAGGTTTTCCCCAGGGAAGAAAAAATATAGTTCCGACTCTCCTGATTTCGTGGACTGCGGTTCCATTACTCCTCCAGAAGAAGTTGAATCCCCCTCTTCCCATATTCGATCTGTCGTGATAGATTTCACTCATTTAACAATCTTTCTCCAACTCTTTTTCCGTGCCTCAGTGCCAGCACTTCCAGTCTTTTTTCAATCGAGAAAAGTACCATCCGTCCTTCCATTCTAGCGATAAAACTTCCCTTTCTTTTCCATTCATATAGACTTGAATGTCCTTCTCCTTTTTTTTGCAAGTTTCCAAATTATGTGTTTAAAATTATTGATCGTCAAGCGTCTCGAATTTGAAATGACCCAGCTTCTCACACGTGTAGCTTCTTGGTGTTGTAATGGCTAAAAATGACAAATGTATGAAGTTATGTGGGACAGATGGAGTATTGCTTACTGTTTGTAAGTTAACATAATAAATCAATCTTAGTCATGCAACCCATTTATTCTTATCAAAGTTGGAAGAAATAAAGCATGAGAAGAATATCACTACATGGGACTTATTTCTTAACATAGTGCTTTGGTTTAGTTTCACAAGAGTAGTTGCTAAATATCACTACTTGGGACATATTTGACTTGAATACGAAGGAATACCCTTTATTTATAATTCATAAATGACGGAGGTTGTAGAAAAATTGAGGAGTTGAAGTTTACATTGCACGGCGGGTATAAGGAAGAATAACCTTGAGTCACGTGTCTGTTCTCTATCGACATGAAAATTAGATAGGTTATTGTTGTAATTGACGAAATGTGCCTAAAGTAACTTGCAACTTAGTAAATAATATACAGGTGTGTAAGTTGATGACGTATATGAGTTTTACGTACTCTTTAGATTATTCCGCAATAATTTACTTATACATTTAAAAAGATGGAAAACAAAAACATTGCATCATGCATATATCATATCAACAAGAAACAAATTTGAAAAGATTCAACGGGATTATTTAGTGTATTTTTGAATAATAATTGAGTTTAAGAAGACTATTTAATAATAATGGGTAAATATTAAAAAAGAAAAAAAAAGTGTCCCATAAAGAAAGAGAAAATGTACTCTAAGTCGAGACACTTCCAGTTTAAGTGAGCAAGATTGGTATTGTTCGATCAGTTTATACTTGATTTGTCAACCGTACAATTAGAAACTCCACCGACCCAAACATTGGCCAAAGAATTGTAAAGTTTAATTTGAACAAGTCTTCTAAAAACAATCACAAGTTTACGACCTAGAAAAGTAAAATTTCGATACTAATAAATATAAAACTATCCATTACAATATTAAACCTATCTATGTACACATCATTTAACGTTTCTCTACGTCTCCTTTATACAGACGATTTGCACTTTGATACATTTTCGTGTACCATCAAACTTAGTTAGAAAAAAAATCATATACAATAAGATATTAAATTTCACATCATATGTGTATAAATAATAAACAATTTCCTATTATAGATTCAAGAGCATACATTTGCCTATACATGTTCACAGATACCACCGCGGGTTTTTAGGAACCGTGGGTTGGAAAAAAACAACTGTAACATGTGAAATTATATTTGTATCTTTTTTTTTTTGTGTGTGGTGGGGTGACCACATACCATCGCGGGGGTTGTTGGGAACAACCCTATTTATTATGTTGTATGTATTTTATATTGGTTCGGTTTCAGGGATACAATTGAAGAAAAAAAAATCATGTTCACCTGTTATTAATTAACAGGCCGGGTATGGTGGTACCCGTACAAAATATATTTTATCAACCCGTTGGGTCCCGAACGGGTTAAGGTTGAATTCTACTCCTTTCAAAGTATATCCGTCATTATGAGTCGTATTTTTACATTTCTATAGTTAGCATAAATAGATTCAATGATATAATATTGAATGAAGAAGGACTACCGACCGACACCATAACCAACGTTGTTTACATATATTTGACTAACTTATTTTTTTGATAAATTTATTTTTTCCTTCAATTTCTATTTAATATTAAAGTAAACTATATGCAGAGGTAGTTAATTTCATTACCTAGATGCGAATATACCACTAGGCACTGGCTTGGAGTCATACTACTGAAACTTCTCATCATTATTCCACCGGAAATTAATTAAACAGCAGAGGAGACAGGTAGGGCTGTACATAAAAAAAACCCGCCCGCCCGTGCCGCCCGCCAATCCGCCCCCCGCAAACCGCACCCGCCGGTTGAAATTTTTAAAAATATCCGCCGTGGGTCGAAAATTTAATCACCCGCTTCGGGCGGGTGCGGGCGAAGTCACCCGCCACCCACCCGACCATGTAAATTATATATATTTTTTTATTTTTTATTATATAGTTATATAGTAAATATAAGAAATAAGAATTAATATGAGTATATGACCTCATTCAAATTTCACACAACAGAGAACTTATACATATGTATGGTGATTGTACTTGCTTATGGAGTGTTTTATTTCGTATTGGAACTTATATTTATCTTGTTCGAACATATTATAGCATTTTATTTTATACGTTGAACCCGCCCGCCATCCACCCGCTTAAATGTCAACCCACCCGCCGTGGTTTGATAAATTGTTCACCCGCCATGGTTCAATATTTTGTCCACCCGCTATAGGTGGGTCGGTTGAATATTTGGTAAAAAACCGCTCGCACCTGTCCGCATACATCCCTAGGGACAGGAAGCTGTTAAATCCGGTTCTCCTTCGTGGAATTTTTGTTGGAATCAAGTTCAAACTAAGTGGCTTTTTGTATCTGATCATAAGAAATCTACTTTGGATGTGTTTTTATATAATCGGATAATTTAGTGATAGATTCACAATTATATATTGCACTTGTTAAAATATTCGTGTCGAGTATAAATTGACAAGAACGTATTAGCCCTTATCTCAAAAAATATATCATTTGTAGAAATTTTGAGCAATTATTTATCAATGGGTATGAAATTAGGCTATGTTCTGTTCAACTGAAAATTCGTTCAGTTCTGTTTAGTTATATTTTATACTACAATTCAGTTCAGTTCAGTTCAGTTGAAGAGAACAGAGTCTTAGTCTTTAAATGTATTTTTAACTATCCCAGAAGTTAATTTAATGGAAAAACTCCCGTGAAAGACCAAATGAACCTATAAATTTAGAAAAGAGGCCAAGAGTAAATTACAAGTATAAAAAAAAGGCCAAGTGCCTTTACACCCCACATGAATGGACGCTTATACCCTTGGATGGTTAAAAATGAATTTACACTTTCAAAAATAATTTTTAATATCATTTCACCTCTTAAAATTTTTAGTTTGGTTTTTCCATTTAATTTGTGGTTGGATTTTTTTTCAGTTTAAATGTTATTCTTTTAAGCTGTTACATATTTGTTTGAATGTATAGAGTATAGACTGTATTAGTAGAGTACACTAATAGAGTCTGACTGTATTAATACAGTCCACTAATACAGTCCACTAATACAGTAGGACTGTATTAGTAGAGTTCTGAAATATAGTCAGGCTGTATTAGTAAACTCTACTAATACAGTCGAATGTATATATATATAGTACATTAATACAGTCCGACTGTATTCATGTTCTTTATTAATACAGTGAGTCTGGTCATGTAAATAAAAATAATAAAATCTAGAAATGTAGAAAAAATACAGGAAAAGAATGTAGAAAACCGTATACAACAAAACTCATGTAGAAATGTAGAAAAATGTAAACAGAAAATGTAGAAAAAATTGAATCTAGAAAATTATATACAACAAAATGGATCTTCCCATATCTTAACGGATCTTGATGGATCTTGGCATATATTGATGGATGTGGGGTGGATATTCTCAGATCTGGGCGGATCTTCGCATATCTTGACGGATCTAGGGCGGATTTGGTGGTGGCGAGGTGGAGTGGAGGCAGGGTGGTGTTGGTGGACAAAGGGAGGCGGTGGTGAATGGAAGATAGCCGATCTGGTGGTGGTGGGAGGGAAGTTAGTGGTGTTGACGGTGGAGTGGTCATGGCAAAGGAGTGGAGGCCGAGGCGCCGGGAAGGAGGTAAAGAGTGGTGGACGATGTGGCGGTGGTGGACGGTGTGGTGGTGATGGGTGGGAGAGGGCTGGAGGTTGAGAGGTAGAGGGAGAAAAGAGAGAAAGAGATAGAAATAGGGTTTCAAGTGCATGCTGGTTAAAATAGTGGATACAGGGGCATTTTAGTTTTTTGCCGGGACGTTTTTTGTGTGTAAAAGGCCATGGCCTTTTTATGAATCAAAGAGATCCAATTGGCACCGGCCTGCTTTTGTCCCTAATTTAATTGTGGGGCAGAACATGGAAGGCAATGGGCTGACTTTGGAAAGCCCAGAACCAGCTCATAAATTTAAAGCCAAGTCCAAACCCAGTCCATAAACCACGACAGGCCTACATTTCGAGTCCGAGCCTGTCAATTTTGATAAAGTAGGCTACCCTTCACGGCTTAACAAATCTTCATAGCATATACTCCCTCCGTCCTGTGAATCTAGTCTGGTTTATTTTTGGCGCTTTTTTGAATAAATTCAATTGTTTATTATTTGTTATTGGTGATAGATATGATAAAGAATGCAGAAAGTTGTATGAGTTAATTTAACGGTGGCTAAATTGGGCTGAAAATACTGTTGATCAATGCTGACCATAACTCTGTTCCGCCATGAAAATCACACAGGACAAAATCAATACAAACAATTCCATTTCTAATTCTACACAGGACAACAGCAGGGCACCAACAGGCTTACTAAGACCCGTTCCGTTCAAACCAACAAACAAGATAATATTGCAAGTAAAATTAAACATTGATTCTACTCATGAAACAAAAAGGCATATCATTGGATCCATGAAATTCTCCATTGTTCACTGCAAGCTCGAAGGCAAGTAACTCCGGATACGATATCCGGTCTTCCAATTATCCAAGTACACCACCATATTCACAGCCCAGAACGACCCCAACAGTGCACCAACCATCAACACCCTCTGCAAACTCTTGCTCTCAACTCGAACCAATGCGTGTGTCACGAATGCCAGCAACATCCCAACAGCGGTGTATAGAAATCCTATTGTGAAACCCTCTGCTCCCAATTGCGATCCGAAACCCTTGTAAAAGAACACCAATTTAGACGCGTCTTGTTTGTTCACCAACACCATCGGCATTTTCCTGATTATGTTGAACATCGTCCCGGAAACACTGAAGAAGTAGACGAAAACGGCACCAGCCATCCAGACATTCTGGTTGTGAAGCAACGTGTTGCCTGATAACAATTTCTTTATGATAGCAGGAATCGAGAGCAATATCACTCCAGTTATGATCAGCATTGTTGATTTGGATACTAATGGTGGCCGGTTGATGGTTCCAACGGATAATTCAGTTCTAGATTGGATGAATTGGACAAATGAATCGGCATATCCTGTGGAATAGCTGTTGTCCATGGCGATGGACTCTGTTTTCATATCCGTGGCGGAGGGCGGGACTAGGCGGATGTGTGGGAGGGAGTTGACTCCGAAGACAGAAAATGACGATTGAGATTGTTCATATTCGATTTCGAAGAAGAAAAGGTAACCTGACTGTGATGTTCTTCTATCTTTGTTGTTAGCGTGGAAGGATGAGGAGACGATGGAGTATTCGAATTTGAGCTTTGGGAGAGCGAGCTGGGACTTGGAGTGGAGCATTTTGGCGTCGAAGAAGATGATGAAGTGGAACGGCCGAGGGGTTGGGAGGGAGAGGATCTGTTCGAGGAGGGGGTTGTTGAGGTGGATTACGCCCGAAGGAGATTGGGATTGGAGGGTGGTGAGCTTCGAGAGGATGGAGTTTGTTGTGGGTAGGGACGCGGAATGGGGTGCGAGCACGTGTAGGATGATGAGGACTGCGGCGGACGTGCCGCCGGCGGTTTGGAGGAGGGAGATTGCCATTGGTAGCACTTGGATGTACTGAGATGGTCACTTGTGCATGAAGAATTTTGTTGCTGCAAATAGACAAAGTAGTTATTGAATTAGGAGAACGACTAGGCTTTCTGTTATTGATTAAGCCAAATATTGACACATCAATTATGTTTTACAGTCTAGATCTCTACTTTCAAGCTGGTCAAGGAAAAGAAAAAACAAATAATAATAATATTATTTTTGGAACCGGTAAAAGTATTATTGATAAACTTTCACAAAAACACCAAGAGCATAAGAGATGCTCAACGGTCGTCTCCAATCCATAGCATCTTACAACTTACTCTTTACCTTACAAAACTACACATCAGCCTACACATTCCCAAACGACACAATCTATTCAAGAACTTTTATCAAATTACACGTAAACAAATAAGACATGCGAACTAAAACCATCGTCTCCAAAATAATTAACTCCGCTAACAATTGTTAAAATACGATATGATTGCATTTTTATCTATATTTGACACACCCCTACACTCTATGTTCTCATAAAAAAAACCAATGATAAGTAATTTAAGATATGGTCATATACGTTAATGCAAAAAGAAGCCCTTTCAAAGTAACAATAAGAATTGTGTTTCAGTCTATTAAATAATTTGATAATTGTAACGCGTATTTTCAATCATATAAATTCCATTCCTAAGTCTTTCTATTCATTCAGAGCCTGTACTTTTTGCATTAATGATATAATTTAAAAAGGAAATATAAGTTAGTTCTTCCAATTACATTTCTACGGAAACTTAGCATCTCATCTATAGATAATAATCTCGTCCAAACTGATTTGAATTTAATTCTAAATAATGATTTACTCTAAACATATCTTAGTTAAAGACATAAATTCCGTATAATTACCACATTTCTACACATTCTAGAAGAAAGCAAGTGACAATACATTTTAGATGTGGTCATATACTACAATGCAATTTAATCGATATTTTTAACACCGTGACACTCTATGTTCTCATAGGAAATAAGTGGCAATCAATTTAACAGTTTAAATGTGATCATATATTTCAATGCACTTCTTCTTGTTTTGCCAAAGACCTCATTTAACTATCAATTATTACCAAATCTGCATAGCAAAAACTAACATTATTCTTTAAGCAAAAAATAATGATTTATAGAGAAACCAAATAATCCCTATGGTATTTAGAGCACAAAAATTTTAACATTAACGATAATGTACGATCTAGGACATGAACAAAATTCAAACATAAAACCTCTCACACTAAAAGGTTTTAGATAACCGAACATCTATGATCAGTATATCTATCACAGAGATTACTTTACCATATATAAATGAAGTAAACAAGGTTCATGGTTAATTTTCACGCAGGAGAATTAACCTACGCATGTCTAAAAGTAAATAAAAAAACATGATCAGTGTAGAATTCAATCACCTTTTTAGATCAAGTTATCTTTTGATAACCAAACACATGAATCATTTAGACTCCAATTATAATAAGAAGTATTATGTTGGGACGTTGGTCCCAACTGGTAGTTCGTGGTACGAACTACTGAGCAATTCGCCCGTATTCGGGAGCCTCCAAGAGATTTTGGCACAGTTTCACCTATTTCTAGTGTAGGGTCACAGCTAGACGGTTGCCTAACCGATGCACGCAAAGCAGTAAATTCGGTGGAAATATTCTTTGTCATTGATAAAAGCGTAATTAGGGTTAAGCCCTAAGGTCATATTTATATTGTCTACCTGACAAGTATTCCAGGCAGTACAAAACTCTAATGCAAGTAAAAGATATCTAAAAGATATGCAGAAATAAATAAAAGATCCTAATTATTCTACTTGCCTTATCATCAAGAGAAAATCTAGCAATTGCCATCTTCTCTTGGATCTCTGGCTTCTAAAGATTATCCTGGATATATTATACCTAAATAATAAGAAATACTAGTATTCCACCGGACTGGGCTTGCTTGGCGAACTCTAGCCACTTTTAATAGTTCGTGATGGATCCTTAAAGCCCAACGTTCCATCATATTCTTAGTCCTTTTACAATTTTTAGAATGGACAATGTAAGAGAGGAACGTATTTGACTGATAGGATAGTAATTTGTATAAGTTTTAGGATTTTCGAGCAATGTAATTTTCCATTTTAGTCATTAAAGGAGATAAAATGTTGAAGTTTCGACTAAATTAAACACTTTGAATACAAGTCACTGAAGAAGTTATCTAAATAAGTGAAAATCTAAATGACCGGGTACGTGTTGACCAAACTACATGCTGAAAACACCAAATTGCTGATGAATATATTCTCGGAAGGAGGAAATGCTTAATTAGGCTCAAGAAAACTAAGTAACGTATACGTTAGAAAGGAGCACCGGAGAAGTACTTATGGCAGACTAAAACACATACGTACTCCTTCCATAAAGCAAACTAAGTAGAAGAGACAAGACAAAGTACTTAATGAGAGTGACATGTTTGTTTCAAAGTGGAATTTGTGTCCAAGGGACATAACCAACAACCGGACTAATTTTCACTATAAATAGGGAGCTTTAGAGCTGGGAATATATACCTTGAGAACACTCGAATACTAGCTATTAGGGGTGTACATAAAAAAAACCGCCCGCGCCGCCCGCCAATCCGTCCGCCGCAAATCGCACCCGCCGGTTGAAATTTTTAAAAATATCCGCCGTGGGTCGAAAATTTAATCACCCGCTTCGGGCGGGTGGGTGGCGGGTGCGGGCGAAGTCACCCGCGACCCACCCGCCCATGTAAATTATATATATTTTTTTATTTTTTATTATATAGTTATATAGTAAATATAAGAAATAAGAATTAATATGAGCATATGACCTCATTCAAATTTCACACAACAGAAAACTTATACATATGTATGGTGATTGTACTTGCTTATGGAGTGTTTTATTTCGTATTGGAACTTATATTTATCTTGTTCGAACATATTATAGCATTTTATTTTATACGTTGAACCCGTCCGCCATCCACCCGCTTAAATGTCAATCCACCCGCCGTGGTTTGATAAATTGTTCACCCGCCATGGTTTAATATTTTGTCCACCCGTTATAGGTGGGTCGGTTGAATATTTGGTAAAAAACCGCCCGCACTCGCCCGCGTACACCCCTACTAGCTATTGCAATCAAAACTCCGAAGCTCTAAGTTCATAAGTACTCCTACAATACTCAAGGTTATTTATGCTACTTGTGAAGAAGTATATCAAGCTTTTAAGTTGCAACTATTAAAGTGTTCTTTCTTCTAAACAAGAAGTAGTCTCATTTCCAGAAACAATATATTTAGTCTTAGAAAGATAACTTAAGTTGAGTTTCTTATTCACTGAAGTAACTGAAATATTGTTACATAAGTGTTCAATGTCTTGATAAACCTCAATATAAACAAAGCACATCGAACAGGTGTGTTAAGCTAAGGAAGAAGGGAAGAATTAATTAGTTTGGGAAACTAAGAAAAAATCCTTGAAAGTTAAGGTTACAAAGTTGGAAACTTTGGATAGAACGGGATTTAGCTAAGATATGATTTTGTGACGGAACTCAATTTCTAGTTTTAGTGAATTCAAATCCTTAGAAAGTGCAAAGTGGATCAGTTGAAACATTACACCACCTTCAGATACCACTATAAACTTGTGTATTTACTTCGAGCAATCTATTTTTCTACTTATTAATATTTTGCACACTAAAATCACACACTCAACAATTAATCTAAAAAATCTTCCGCACATGCATCTTTCTTGTTTAAACACTTAATATTTTGTGGGCTATTGCCAAAGCGGATAAGCTTTGATTAGGTGGGTGCATGCCTACTATATAAAAAAACCAGGATGTGGAGTCCATGCCTACTCCTTCACAGGCATCTTTCTTGTTTAAGAAGTTGATGTAATGCAGGGATTCTATCATTGAAGCAGATAGCTGGGGGATTTCACTTGATACTCATGAATTTCATAAGGTGTCTTGCTATAAGTTTATTCGCCCTCCTGTTGATGTTGTTTACTGGCGAGATCTCATGATGAATAATCGAGCAACGCCCAAAGCTAAGTTCATTCTTTGGCTTGCCTTATGGTCTCGATTAGCAACAAAAGCTCGTCTTGTCCAGGTTGGTATTGATGTTGACCCGTTGTGTGTGTTTTGTGCTACTGAACATGAGACTATGGACCATTTGTTGTTTGGTTGCCAGGTTATTAGTGTTGTTTGGCATGCTTTACTTGGCTGGTATGGCTTGCCAGTTTATCTGAGTTCCTAGAATGATCTTTGCATTTATTTGCACAGCTTCTAAGGGGAGACATCCCAGACGCAGAGTGTTTAAGGCAATCTGTACTGAACTGATTTATGTGTTATGGACAGCCAGGAATTCGTGTGTTTTTGGAGGCGGACAACAGGATTTCAACCAGTTGCTTCGGTTAGTAGTTCAAAAAGCTATAGGACACTGTATTTTGGATGCCAAATTGATTCCCGTATGTAATCAGCTATGTAGCTATCTTAGGATTCGTTAGTTGTGTGTTTTGTCATAGGTCTTTTTGTTTTGTGATGTTGTAGATGCTTGAGACGGTGTACTTTTCACTAATCTACTGGAATTGTTAGAATATGTATATATCTAGAATCCTAGTTAGATTAGACTTAGATTAGAATACTTGGTGATCAAGTTATTACATTGTATAAATACATGTACTCATCATTGAATCCAACAATAAGAAATATATTCTTATAATCTTACATGGTATCACGCCGAACATCGGTCCCTCTCTTCCGCTGCTAGCCGCCGCTGTTCGATCCTCCTTCTTCCCTGCTTTCACGCCTCGCTCAAACAACCTCTCCCTTTCTTCCCTATCTCCTTGTGTTCCGCCTCACGCCAAAACAAATGCCTCTCTGCTTCCGCCTCACGCCTCCACACAACATCGACTTAGCCTCATGCTAAATCGATAAATTCTCCTCTCTTCTCGAACAGCTTTTCCAAGACCCACCATGTCCGATCAATCACCCAAGTTTCATCCCGCTCTCTCTATCACCAACGTCCGCTCCCGATTCCCATCATTGGATCATGAGACCGGTATGTATCATTCTTGGGTCACGTTATTCCGTGTTCAAGCACGGTGCATAACCTTATGCATCACATCATCCCTCCGACGGAAGAAACCGCCATCGCCAAAATCAAGGCTCTCAAAGAAGCCGATGTTGATCTCTATGATCGACTTGATGCCGTCAGACATAAAGGATCTATGCACAGCTCTCTTCTGACATTCTTCATGCCATTCTTGTCAAGAACGATACGGCTGCTGCTGCTTGGTCCCGTCTTGAACAAATATTCATGGATAACAAAGGTTCTCGAGCTACCCATCTTAAAGAGGAACTTCGGACGTCCCGCCGACAACTTCCCTTCGCCGAGGCTTATTGCAATCATGTCAAGTCATTAGCCGATGAGGCTTTGCCGATGGTATAGAGGTCTCTCCTAGCCGTCTTATTCTCCGTCTTCTCAGTGGCTTAACTGAGGCATATTCTGGCACCGTGGACTATGTGCAAAATCAGGATCCTCTCCCTTCCTTTGAAAGTGTTCGTTCTCGCATCAAATTAGCGGAATGCACCCTCAAGCATCGTGCTAACAAAGAAGCCGGTGGCTCTTTTGATCTCTTCCGTAGTACCACTTCGGAAATAACTCAAACCTGTTATCTCCTTCTTCTTACGTTCCTTCCGGTACCCTAACTCCAAAAACAAGAAGAAGAACAACCCCAAAGGTGGTCCAACCGCAAAACCGTGGGCAATTCCGATACCAACCGGACCTCCTCCCAACCTTGGCCTCCCACTACCACGCCATGGCAATCATATGGTGGCCTTGGTACCGTGGTCTCCCATCTTGCCCATATCCTACGGCTCCCTGGCCGCATCCTGCTCGCCCTCCCGGTCAGCAGGGACTTCTCGGTCCTCGTCCGCCTAACCACCGGGCATTCTTCTCTGGTGCATCACCAACTAACGTCGATGCAGCCATGCATACCTTGGGACTTACTCCTCCGGATGCTAACTGGTACATGGATACCGGTGCTTCTTCCCATATGACACCCGACAAAGGTACTCTCTCTTCTTATTTCAATTCGAGCACTTATAATCGTCAAGTTGTTGTTGGTAATGGTCATATGATTCCAATTAAAGGTTATGGTAACACTTCTTTCTCTCAGCCCCACCTCCTCTCTTCTCTTGAAAAACGTGTTACATACCCCTAACCTTGTCAAAAACCTCATCTCTGTTCACAAATTTACCACCGATAACTCTGTTTCTATTGAATTTGACCCGTCTGGCTTTTCTGTCAAGGATTTACAGACGGGGAAACGAATCATGAGATGTGATAGCACCGGTGACCTCTATCCAGTCCACCCCAACACGCAAGCCACCCACTTCAATTCTGCTTTTTCGGTTTCTTCTCCTGCTTTATGGCATAGTCGTTTAGGGCATCCGGGAGAGACTACTCTTCGATCTCTCTCTAGCAAGAATTATATTCATTGTAATGCTCTTAAACATCAGTTTTGTCCTTCATGTTCTTTGGGGAAACAAATAAAATTGCCGTTTCATAATTCATTGTCAAACACTACTTCTCCCTTTGATATTGTGCATAGTGATCTCTGGACTTCTCCGATAGCTAGCTCAAGCGGACACCGCTATTATGTGCTTTTTCTTGATGATTTTTCTAAGTTTTTATGGACCTTTCCTATCTCTAAGAAATCTCAAGTGTATGCTATCTTCACTATGTTTCATGCCTTTGTTCGCACCCATTTCAATACTTCTATTAAGAATATACAATGCGATAATGGCAAGGAATTTGACAATGGTCTATTTCACTCCTTTGCCCAAACTAACGGTATTCACTTCCGTTTTTCTTGTCCTCACACTTCATCTCAAAACGGCAAAGCCGAAAGGCATATTCGTTCCCTAAACAATATAATCCGGACACTTCTTGCTCACGCATCCATGCCACCTACCTTTTGGCATCATGCACTTGCCACATAACTTATCTTCTCAACATCCTTCCCTCGAAGGTGCTTAACTCTTCCTCCCCTACTCAAATTCTCTACAACAAACTTCCAAGCTATAACCATCTTCGTGTTTTTGGTTGTCTTTGTTTTCCCCTCTTCCCATCCCCCACTATAAACAAACTCCAAGCTCGTTCGGTCCCGTGTGTATTTCTGGGGTATCCTTCCGATCATCGGGGATACAAGTGTTATGAGATCTCTAGTCGTAAGATATTTGTCTCTCGACATGTCGTTTTTGACGAAACCACTTTCCCTTTTTCCACACTGCACACGCCAAACTCGAACACATACGAGTATTTGGATTCAGGAATCGAACCCGCCATTCTTCATCATATGCTTGATCCGGTCATTCGACCAACCGGTTCTCGCTTCTACGGGCAACCGCCTCTCCTTCCCGCTTCTGCCCAATCTGCACAACCCAGCCCTCCTTCCGGTTCTGCTCCACCTGAGCGTGCCGACCCTCCAGCCGGTTCTGCTCCACCTGAGCGTGCCGACCCTCCAAATGTTCTTCCCCATCAAGGCACCGCACTCCTCCCCAAACGGTTCGGACTACCTCCAGCAACCTCCACCCGGCCTCGTGTATTGAATCCGAAATACTATGGTCCAAATTTCGTTAACTTTGCCTCCTGCAATTTTTCACCTCTTCCTCGTAATCCCGTCCATGCTTTAACCGACCCGAATTGGAAATCCGCAATGCTTGATGAATATAATGCTCTTATTGATAATAAGACTTGGGAGTTAGTTCCTAAGCCACAGAATGCAAATATTATTCGATCTATGTGGATTTTTCGTCATAAAAAGAAATCTGACGGTTCTTTTGAGCGACATAAGGCTCGTCTTGTAGGTGATGGTCGATCTCAGCAGAAAGGTGTTGATTGTGATGAGACATTCAGTCCTGTCGTCAAGCCAGCCTCTATTCGCACCGTACTTAGCATTGCAGTATCTCGATCTTGGCCAATTCACCAACTTGACGTTAAGAATGCGTTTCTTCACGGTAACCTTCGTAAACCGTCTACATGCATCACTTTGGGGTTCGAGACTCGAGATTTCGACCATGTTTGTTTCTTCAAGAAATCTCTCTACGGATTGAAGCAAGCACCTAGGGCTTGGTACCAGCGCTTTGCTGACCATATTGCGACTGTTGGTTTCTCTCATAGCAAAGTTGACCATTCATTGTTTATCTACCGGTGGTTACGACATTGCCTATATTCTTCTCTATGTTGACGATATTATTCTCACTGCATCCACTGACACTCTTCGCAGTTCGATTATGGCCTTCTTAAGTGCCGAATTTGCTATGAAGGACCTTGGTCCTCTGCCATTTCTTGGGTATCATTGTAACTTTCAAACAAGGACGGTTTATTTCTCTCCGAAACAATATGCGAGAGATTCTTGATAGAGTGGCATGTCAACTCGCTCTCCATCGCAAACACCGGTCGACACTAAATGAAACTCGGCTCCTCGGATGCTCCTCCATTCACGATCCCACCACATATCGTCAACTTGTCGGTGCTCTTCAAGATCTCACATTCACTCGTCCGGATATCTCTTATGCGGTTCAACAGTGTGTCTTCACATGCACGATCCTCGGGTTGATCATATGAATGCTCTCAAGCGTATTATACGCTACATTCAAGGAACCAAGGACTTTGATTGCAATTATATAAATCGCGAGTGGACACCTTAACTTCCTATACGGATCTTGTCGACCGGGTGGTTGTCCAGATACTAGGCGATCCACTTCCGGTTATTGTGTTTTTCTTGGTGATAATCTCATCTCTTGGTCTTCTAAGCGACAACCCACTCTTTCTCGCTCCAAAGGTCAAGCGAATATCGCGGTGTTGCTAATGTTGTTTCAATCTTGGCTTTGCAATTTACTTCGAATCGCACTTTCCGGTTCATAAAGCAACGCTTCGTTTATTGTGACAATGTTAGTGCTATTTACTTGTCCTAATCCATCCAACATCAACATCAAGCACATAGAGATGGATATACACTTCGTCCGCGAAAAGGTTGCCAGAGGTGAAGTTCGAGTCTTACATGTCCCCACTCGTTATCAGATTGCTGACATTTTTACTAAGGGACTTCCGAAGATTCTCTTTGATGATTTTCGTGACAGTCTAAGCATTCGCAAGCCTCCCGCTTCGACTGCGGGGGTGTGTTAGAATATGTATATATCTAGAATCCTAGTTAGATTAGACTTAGATTAGAATACTTGGTGATCAAGTTATTACATTGTATAAATACATGTACTCATCATTGAATCCATCAATAAGAAATATATTCTTATAATCTTACAGGAATAAAACTATCTTTGTTCCAAAAAAAAAATCTTTCGATTCGCACTCTAAATGTTAAGTATCAACAGTTACTTTTACATGGTGAAAAAATTGCTTTAGACACGAAATCTTTTTAAGCACATTCACTCTCCCCGGCCCGCAACTTTAAACCTTATTGTCTAAGGGATCAACCAATTAAAGATAGTAAAGTAATTATTTAACTAATTAACGACTGTTCTTCATTTCTTCGTGTTCATTCTCTTCAATCGAAAACGTATCCGGGTTGAATTTTTTAATGTCGCGACACTATATTTTGGTGTTTTGAATGATCAAAATGCTTGTCAGTTGCTATGTCTTGAGAAACCTTAGAGTTCATAAAAAATTAAAAATAGTCGAACAAGAAAGAAAAAACATTTACAGTAAAAACTCCATACAATAATATCGTTGGGACCGACAAAAAATATTCTTATAAAGAGTTTATTCTTAAACATAATTTTGTTTTAAACGTTTATACACAAGTTGGGACCGTAAATTTTTATTATTATAGAGGGTTTATTTCTTTATAGAGTATTCTTTTATGGAGTTTTTACTGTATTTCATACTCCGCCGAATTGGTTTGCCACACGAGCCTTTTGTACTAAACCTCTACCAAATGTATGCATTCGCCCCTTGTTATACGTTTGATCTGGACGATATGTAACTCATCCCAATGATATAATTCATGTAAAACTCATGTTTATCAATTTGATGGTAAATAACAAGAGGTAAGAGTTACAACAATTTAAACTACACCAATGCAACATCGATTTCAACAAATACATAACGGACACAGGGATAGAAAAACCATATAAATATATGATGACATATACGTTGGTTCTATTCAACCTATAACACGTTAAATTGTATTCAAAATGGATTCGACGATGCCATGACTTATGAGTATCCGAGTTAATTTCTCCCCGTTTCATTTTGATTTTCAAGACGAAAATAAGTAAATAGTTAGCTTATGAGCAAGCCATATGTTCAACTAAAATTTCATCGAATCGAATCAATTGAATCGAATCGAACCGAATTGTAGATAAAATATAACCAATATAATGTAACTAAATCGAATGGAACCGAATCGAATAAGTTTTCAGGTTGAAGAGCCAAGTCTCGAGAGATTTATCTCAGATAATTTATCTAGAGACGAATCTATATTGTAAAGAAAATCATTTATGTTATTAATTAAAACATTTATGTTCTCAACATTGGTGTTTTTTTATATTACAACAAGACTTGTTTCGCTAACTACATAGACGTTTTGAGTAATAACATACGCTAGCTTATAACAACCCACATGGCGGATACAAAATCATGTATACATACACCTATATTTAGAAGACAAGTGTATGTATTCTTGCTTTCTTTTGCAACATTAATTAATTTCCAATCCAATGTGATCCCACGATTTCTTCAACTGACCAAATTCAACTTGCAACTAATTAACAAACTTCCATTCATATATATGTGATGTATGCATCTATCTCCTCTCTGTTGCGTTGGTCATTAATTAGAACTTTATTTCACCAAAATGTACCATAATTATTAAATACTATATACCATGTCATACGTAACAACACAACTAACTTATATAAATTTATAAATTGTTTCTGTTATCCATATATCCAATTCACCGGCGCCAATGACATTTTTAAAACTTTCACTCCACCGAAATTATATCATTCATCCATTTTTTCCGTTATCTAATTAGTTAGTTAGATCTCAGATGTGTAGCTTCTTTTTTCTATTTTTAGAAACTTCATTTATCTCCAGAATCCTTATAAATATCCATAGCAAACTATCTCATTCTCAGCAATTAAGAAAACCTGAACTAGCTAGCTACTCACTGCAACCACATTAACCAAGTGATCGGTCGATCAATCGATCATATATATAGCTACAAATATTCGATATAATATGGCTTCGGTTAGCTATATAATATCTAGTTGCAGCTTGCTAATTCTTGGCATTCTTTTATGTTCATTGGCGGCTGAAGCAAGGACGGTTCCAAGACAAGAAGCATTTGTTAAAACTCAGGGCTCACATTTTGTTCAACATGGATCGCCATTTTTGTTCAACGGATTCAATGCCTATTGGATGATGCATCTTGCTGCTGATCCGACCCAACGTGACAAAGTTTCCACCGTATTCAGAGATGCTTCTGCAGTTGGTCTCACTGTTTGCAGGACTTGGGCTTTCACTGATGGAGGCGACCGTGCCTTACAAGTTACTCCTGGAATCTACGATGAACGGGTCTTTCAGGTAAAATACAAAACAAATACTCCTACATTGCTTATGAGCAGCTCATGGTCGACATATAAGTTGGATAACTTTCTGCTTTAACGTGCAGGGACTGGATTTTGTGATTTCCGAAGCGAAAAAATATGGAATTCGAATGATATTAAGCTTCGTAAACAATTACAATGATTTTGGGGGAAGGCCACAGTATGCTCAATGGGCTAAAACAGCAGGAGCTAATGTAACCGGTGATGATGATTTTTACACTCATCCATTGATGAAAGATTATTACATGAATCACATTAGGGTAACTACTAATTAACCTTTAAATTAAATTTATTCTAGTATTGTAATAGGAACTAAATATAACTAACATTGGATTTTTTTATAATTGCAGAAAGTTGTGACAAGAATAAATACGATTACTACAATTGCGTACAAAGACGACCCAACTATCATGGCATGGGAACTCATCAATGAACCTCGTTGCCAAGTCGACTACTCTGGAGCAACAGTTAACGTATGTTCTTGTTATTCTAAATGCAATTGTGTTCTTACAAAAATAAATTGTTAAAAGTGTTTTATTAAATAAACAAATGTTGCAGGGTTGGGTACAAGAGATGGCTAGGTTTGTGAAATCCCTAGACAGAAGGCACTTGCTTGAGATAGGAATGGAAGGATTTTATGGAGACACCATGCCGCAGCGCAAACAAGTCAATCCCGGTTACCAAGTTGGAACCGATTTCATTAGCAACAACCTCGTTAAGGAGATTGATTTCGCCACCATACATGCTTACCCCGACATTTGGTAAGATTAGTCAGTATACACACAAGTATATATTCCTTGTCTCAAAAAACTAGTATCAGTTTGACTTTCTTCTGGTCAATCTGTTTCGATTTTCACTATAAACTTACAAAAACGTACTTATAGGTTGTCAGGGAAAACCGAGGATGAGCAAATGGGGTTCATGGAAAGATGGATGGGAACACATTGGGATGACGCGAGAAGAATACTTAAGAAGCCATTGGTGATCGCGGAATTTGGAAAGTCAAGCAAAGACCTAGGATTCAGTGAAACCGAAAGAGACTTGTACATGTCAAATGTGTACAGAGACATATACCGGTTCGCTAGGACAGGGGGTACAATGAGCGGGAGCTTGGTGTGGCAGTTAGTGGCGGAAAACATGAACGAATACGATGATGGGTATTCAATAGTTCTGTCACAGATGCCATCGACTGCTGGGATAATTTCGGGACAGTCTCATGCGATGAGTTCTTTATCTCATTTGGTAAGCGGTAGTAGCAATGGTGGTAGGGCTGGTATGGATGACGATACCATCAGGATCACTCATCGGAATCCTCCACGCAGACACCATCACCATCGTCATCATCGTCATGCCAAAATAGCAAGGAGGCATGGAAGAAAATCAATTCCATAAGTAGCTAGCCAGCTACTACATATTATGGCTAGCTAAGCCTAAAATTCGATCAATCACTCGAAGAATATTTTTATTGTAGAGTTGTTGCAGCGTGCATTATATGTTTTAATTTTTTATTGTACGTTAACTACTAGTTCTATATTGCAACCGGACTTTGATTTGTTGAACATGTATAATTTCAATTTGTAATTCGACTTGATCAAGATATCTATATTATAGAGTTGATTTTGTGGTTTTGAAGTTAATTTTCAATGCTTCCATTAATCTCTCGACACTTTGCAAATCTAAATTTGAATTGATTACAGGAGTCTAAAATGTTTAAATATGTTGTATTGCAGAATTCGAATCAAGTATTCAGTCAGTTGCAATCAAATTGAAAAGAAAGAAAAGTTGAAACAAGTCCTGTAAAATGAGAAGGGAGAAATTCTTCCAACTAACTGTTTATTTAAAAGTTAGTTAGGAAAGCACAAAAGTGTAGGCGTAAAGTACAAGCAGGCTAAAGAGTATAATGCGGCGTCAGTCCTTCAGTCTTTGTCTCTTTTAATTGAGTCCTTGTATGTTATCAGATTAATTGTGAAATGGTACAAAAACTTGTTTGGGATTGGATAGTTAACGATGGAAAACAAAATCAACCCTGGCTAATTAATTATACATTAATTCTTGAAAAATAGGCCCCGAATAACACAAAGTATAATGAGATACGGTCTCTAGATAGAGACAGTATATATTTTCAATAAAATTATCCATGTTATTAGTCAAAACGTCTATGTTGTTAATGAAATAAGTCTTGTCGTGATATGAAAAAACACCAATGTTGAGAACATAGATATTTTGATTAATAATATCGGTGATTTTCTTGACAATATAGGTCCGTCTCTAAAAAAATTATCTAGAGACCGTATCTCAGGAGACTTACTCTTCGAATAATAGTATAAGAATTTTTTATTATTCTTATAATAGAAATAAAACATAATACTCCCACCCACCGTCCCATTTTCATTTACCCATATTCCGTTTTGCTCCGTCCCAAATTCAATTACCAATTCCTTTAATGGAAAATCTATCTCCTACTCCATTCACTATCGCTCATACTTTAGTTACTATTTCTCCTACTTTATTTAATATTTTTCCTACTTTATTACCATATCTCATACTTTATTCACTTTTTATTTAAAACTTATGTCCGACCCCGCGGTTAATTGAAACCGGGACGGAGGGAGTATTTAAAATGTGAAAATAAATATAGTTACTAGTATGTATTGATATATTAAAAAAATTATATTTGTAAATATTATATTAAAAATAAAAATAAAATGATATATTAAAATTGTGAAGAAATAGAACAACTTAAAAATGTGGCAGACATTAAAACTATCTCTGTGGAATATTTTAACCAAAAGAATCACATTACAAGTATAAATAAGATGTACTAAAAATATAAACACTTTGAATTTGAATAATAACTGAAGAAATATATTTTTTGAAGATTTATTTAATTTTCATAAAATTATTATAAAAAGATACATCTGACATGTGAAACGAAAAAGGGAAGGGGTTAACAATAAAGAATAAAAATTTGAAAAGAAACAGAAAGAAAGAACCTGTAACCTTTTAGGAAAGAGTCATTTACTAAAACTTATGACCCCTATGTCAAACTAAGACCATCTACAGCAGTTGCAACTCTCTGCAACCCATTGCCACCTCAGTATTGTACTCACTGCAACCCACTTTGCAACTCTCTTTAATTCTCTACTCCAACAATTGAGGCACAAATTTATTTTCTTTTCACATTTCTTTCAAATTTAATTTTTCATTTTCTTTTCTCATTTCCTTTTAAACTTTATTCTTGAATTTGTTTTAAATGTCGTTAATTAATTATAATAAAATCATATTAATTTTTTTAAATATATTACTTGAAAATAAAAATTACATTCCCAAAAAAAATTACAATACTTGAAATTGAAAATTACAACAATTAAACTACTACATTCAAATCCTAGTTATCATACCCGTCTTGATCGAGCACGTATTGCAAAATTGTAAGGATGGGTCATTAATCTAGTTTACATTTTTCAAGTGTGTTTTTACATTTTTTTAGTATGTGTATTTTTTTTACAAGTGTGATTTTAAATTCAAATAATATGTATTTTAAATTTTAGAAGTAATGTTTTATATATAATTATATTTTTCTATTGCTACAAATATTATTATCATATGAAATCTTTTTTTTCAATACTTTAGAAAAATAAAAGCAAACAAATAATAATAAGAAATGAAAAACAATAGAACAAAACACAAAGAAGTAGAAAAAAAAAAAGAAATAAATAATAACAAAAAAACAAAAGAAAACTTGAAAATAAAAAAAGGAAAAAAAGAAAAAACATGGTAATAAGACACTGGGTCGAGGCTTAAAATTTGGGCCTGGACCTAGCGTCTGAAACCAACTCCTTGCTTTGAGACTCCAGCAAACTCCTTCCTTTGAGACTATGTTGGAGTCTCAAAGCAAGGCACAACAGTTGGTCTAAGGTTTTGTACTACTAAGGCAACGTCCAATATCTATAATACAGTACAGACAAAATATGAGGCGCCCCTCACTTGATGGACCCTGTGCAGTCGGGCTCCCCGCACATGACCTTAGACGGGCCACTGTGTAGAATGCTTATTTCACACAATGATTAGTTCTCTAGCTAATTCATTTTGTTTATTGTCTCAATTGGTCCTTAACCATTCTCCATTAGTTTCACAATCAAGTCCTCTATCATTTACACATTTAGTCCTCGGGCTCAGAGAATCTCAACTTTCGAACAATGACAATGAAATCTTCTATAAAACAAATTATATAGTTTCTCTAGGGGAGCCCAATGTCATGGGATAAAACTTTGATTCGTAAGAAATCCTTAACCCGTGCGGCACTAGACTAGTTCGCCTCGATCCTAGCTAGTAAGCCTTCCAACCGAACTACTAAGTGTGTAAGGAGAGTAGTATTGAGAGCTAGAAAGTTTGCAAGAATGCTTGAATGCTTGTATTGCTTGATGATCAAAATGGAGTGGCCAAAGGCCTATATATACACAACCACCTCCTTAAGGAATGGTGTAGATCCTTCTAGGTCCTTCTATGATCTAGACCCTTCTACCAAGTTCTTCTATCTACAAGCTTTATGTATTCTTCTACAATATACAAGAACATTCTAGAGAATGTTTAAGCCCCCCATGGATTTCGGTCTTGCAAGTATTGGGCATGGGCCACAAGAGTGTTAAACCATGACATTCTCTCCCACCTAAGTCGTTGCCGTCCTCGGCTCGACCTTAGCTCGATACTCGTTGATCATATGTCTAAATTGCCACAAATGGTCTTCATGCTCCCAGCTACTCTCGACATCGGGCAGTCCCTTCCATCGAACAAAGTATTCCGTGTAAGGCAGAATTACTCTCCTTCGAATTTCTCGGTGGGAGATGATTTCTTCCACATCCTTATCAAAGGAACTGACGACGGATGTGGGTTGTCGACTCGACTGTCCCATTTCCGGATTATCCCTATCTTCGTGATAAGGTTTGAGTTGGCTCACATGGAAGACCGGATGAATCTTAAGTTTTCGCGGCAACTCCAAGCGATATGAAACATTCCCCACTCGCCTTTCAATCAGAAAAGGCCCTTTGTACCTCCGAATCAGTCCTTTATGTACGGACCGTAATGATTTGAACTGTTGGGGAAGTAACTTCACCATTACTCTGTCGCCTTCTTTAAATTCAACTGTGCGCCTCTTGAGATCTGCGCACTTCTTCATTTTCTTGGCAGCCTTGTCCAAAGATGCCCGTGCAAGATCGGCCTCTTCCTGTAAGGATTTGGCAAAAGTGTAGGCCGAGGGGCTATGTCCCGAGTAACCCGTTGCTAAGCTATGCAGAGTCATAGGTTGCCTTCCGGTTGCCAACTCGAAAGGACTCCGCCCCGTAGATTCACTCCTTTGTAAGTTGTATGAGAATTGAGCGGTGTCCAAGAGCTTTGCCCAATCCTTCTGATTAACGCTCACGTAGTGGCGAATATATAGCCCTAGCAATGCATTGACCCGCTCTGTCTGCCCATCAGTTTGTGGGTGAAAACTAGTCGAGAACGCCAAGTTAGAGCCCAACAACTTGAACAACTCGGACCAAAACTTCCCGGTGAACCGTGGATCACGGTCGCTCACTATCGTCTTTGGCACTCCCCAGTGCTTCATGACATGCTTCAAGAATAACTTGGCCGTGTCCAAGGCTGTGACGTCGGGTGGAGCAGGGATGAAGGTACCATACTTCGAGAACCTGTCGACGACCACAATGATGGTCCCATATCCCTCCGACTTCAGCAAACACGTGATAAAATCCATTGAGATGCTCTCAAATGGATGTTCTGGCACCGGTAGTGGCTGGAGCAATCCGGCTGGCTATTGTTGTTCAATCTTGTCTTGTTGGCAGACCAAACATGTACGGACATAAGCCTCGACATTGTCCCTCATCTTAGGCCAATAATAGGAATCCTCCATCAATGCCATGGTGCGATGTATCCCCGGATGGCCTGCCCATTGAGAGTCGTGACATTTTTTCAAAATGTCCCGCCTTAGACTCCCCCACTTGGGCACATACAACCGATCTCCTTTAGTGAACAACAATTCATCCCGGATCCAGAATCTTCGTGTCTTCCCTTCTTACGCAAGCTCCCTTAGATTCTGGGCCATGGGATCCTTTCCCAAGCCTTCCCGTATGCGCTCCTTGAGGTTTGTCTCGGGTTGGTTAATTGCGGCAAGCTCCGCCCTGCGACTTAGAGCATCGGTTACAGGATTTGTCACCCCCGGCTTGTACTCCAAGGTGTAGTCGAACTCTGCTAGACACTCTTGCCACTGTGCCTGCTTTGGTGTGAGTTTCTTCTGAGTTTGGAAGTAACTTGTGGCAACATTGTCCGTTCGGACCACAAATCTACTCCCAAGAAGGTAGTGCCTCCAAGTGCGTAGACAATGCACTATCGCCGTCATTTCCTTCTCATGTACCGTGTATCGCCTCTCCGTGTCATTCAGCTTCCAGCTCTCATAAGCTATCGAGTGTCCATCTTGCATCAGTACCCCTCCTATAGCAAAGTCTGATGCATCTGTTTAGACCTCGTACTCCTTAGCATGATCCAGTAAGGCAAGTACCGGCTCCTCCGTTACTGCGGCCTTGAGTCGCTCAAAGGCCTCCTGGCACGTCTTGTTCCATGCCCACGTATGGTTCTTCTTCAAGAGATCTGTCAGTGGCGCGGCAATCTTGGAGTACCTCTTGATAAACTTTCGATAATAATTGATCAACCCCAAGAAGGAACGTAATTGGGACACATCCTTTGGGGTTTCCCAGTCCTGAATAGCCTTCACCTTGGCCTTATCCATGATAATTTGACACTTCGTTTTGGGCGAACGAGCACTTCTCCAACTTTGCATATAGCTCGTTCTCCCGCAAGGCCTAAAATACCAACCGTAGATGTTCCACATGGTCTCCCAATGTGGGTGAGTACACCACAATATCATCAAGATAGACTACCACAAACTTGTGTAGATATGGGAAACACCTTATTCATCAAAGTGCAAAGCGTAGCAGGTGCATTTGTAAGGCCAAACGGCATAACAAGGAACTCATATGACCCATACCTTGTGACCATAGCGGTCTTTGGCTCGTCTCCCTCCGCAATCCGTACTTGCTAATATCCCGACCGCAAGTTTATCTTCGAAAACCACTTGGCTCCTCCAAGTTGGTCGAATAATTCACCAATGAGTGGGATTTGGTACTTGTTCCGGACCGTCAACTTGTTAAGTGCCCCGTAGTCTACACACATCCGTAGCGACCCATCATGCTTCTTTTGGAACAACACCGGAGCACCATAAGGGGACTTGGATGGTTGGATCATTCCTACATCCAACAACTCCTTCAATTTCCGTTATAACTCCTTTAGCTCGGACGGAGCCATCCGATAGGGTGTGCGGGATGGTGGCATAGAATCAGTCACCAACTCGATCTTATGATCTACATCCCTCCATGGTAGTAACCTCTTCGGGAGCTCATTAGGCATTACATCCTTGAATTCTTCTAGCACCACCTGAACCTCTTGGGGAATTATGCCTTTTCCTTTGGACTCATCCTCACCACTGGGTAAAAAAAGGCCACAAAGGTCCCTTCACCGCTTTTGAGCCCTCGATTAAATTGCATGGCTGAAAGCACCCGTACCCCTTTCTTCCCTCCTAGCCGGAATGGCCCTAGTCTTTTCATGATCCAAAATGATTAGTGAATCAGAAAAAGGAGCAATGAAAGCCCGAACCTGATCAAACCATTGTAGTCCCAAGACTACTTCATAGTCGTCCATGGGAACTACGGTGAACGAGATCTCTCCTTGCCAGTCTCCGATGCGCACCCGAACTCTTTTGGCTCGCCCACAAACCTGCTTGGGAGCCGTATTTACGGACTTCATTGACCCTTGGCTGGTGAGATAGCCAAATCCAAGGTCCTTGCCACTTCTTCTCACATGTAGTTGTGGGTTGCCCCCGTATCAACAAGCGCCTTCACTTTCTTGTCCCCAATCAAGGCATCCACAAACATAGACCCCCTTCTTGGCCCCTTGTTTGGCTCGACATTTGCCTTGAGGGCATTGAGTAAGTGCAAGGATCCCATTTGGGCATCTTCATCTTCCGTCCCGGACTCCTCAGATGCTTGTGCTGCAGCAACTTTCTTCCCCCTCATGGGACAATTATACTTCAAGTGATTAGTAGAACCACAAATGTGACAAGCTTTGGTCCTACATGTGTCCTCCAAAAGCTTCCCGGAATAGGACACCATCTTCCCCGTCTTAGGTGGGCGGTCTCCCCCACCTTTTCCCTTGTTCTACCTCCTGAACTTCGGCTTGTCACTCAAAGGCTTCAACTCAATCAATCGTTCGGCCACCGCAATAGCCTCTAAGACATTTTGTGCGTTCGCCCACTGAATCTCAAGCTTTGCCCATGGCTTGGGACCATCAATGAATGCAAACAGAGCCTCCGAGTCAGTTAGGCTTGGTAACTCGAGCATGATTTCTTGGAACTCCTTAACATACTCCTTGATGGACCGGCTATGCGTCAATTGCTTGAGCCTAGCCCGAGCCTCAAACTCCACATTTTGTGGGTAGAATTGGCGCTTGAACTCGGCCTTGAAATCATCCCATGTCTCCATTCGCAGATTGCCTCGTTCAATGTCCGTCTCACCCCTCCTCCACCATAGTAGGGCCGTCTCACCCAAGTAGTAAGGAGTTGTTTATAACTTGGTTGCATCGTCCCGAATGTTGCAAGCCCCAAAGTAGCGCTCTATAGCCCATAGAAAATCATCAATCTCTCGAGCATTCATAGACCCCTTGAATGGGTTAGGCCTTGGAATATCAATCCGATGAGGTGCCGCACCTCCATGTTCCCCAACATTTGCCATAGCCCTTTCAAGTATAACCATCTTACCCTTGATGGTTTCCCATGCCTCCTTCATTTCTGCCTTGTAGGCCTCGAACATGGCATGAATGTCCATATTATGAGAGTTGATAGTGGCTAACACCTGCCCCTCCAACTCCTCCTGGTTGTCCTCTAATGCCTTTACCCGCTCCATCAGGTCCTCCAACGCCTTACTATGGTCATCCATGACTACCTCGACCCAGGCCACCGGGTCTCCATGGACTTGACCTTCTTCGTGTCAACTGGAGAATCACTCACGTTGGAAACGGACTCCATTCCTTCCTTCTTGCACGAACTTTCCACGAACTACCTCAAAGACGAAAGCTACAGAACTAACAACGTGGCTCTGATACCACTTGTCACGGGATGAAACTTTGATTCGTAAGAAATCCTTAACCTGTGCGGCACTAGACTAGTTCGCCTCGATCCTAGCTAGGAAGCCTTCCAACCGAACTACTAAATGTGTAAGAAGAGTAGTATTGAGAGCTAGAAAGTTTGCAAGAATGCTTGAATGCTTGTATTGCTTGATGATCAAAATGGGCCAAAGGTCTATCTATACACAACCACCTCCTTAAGGAATGGTGGAGATCCTTCTAGGTCCTTCTATGATCTAGACCCTTCTACCAAGTTCTTCTATCTACAAGCTTTATATATTCTTCTACAATATACAAGAACATTCTAGAGAATGTTTAAGCCCCCCCATGGATTTGGGTCTTGCAACTATTGGGCATGGGCCGCAAGAGTGTTGGACCATGACACCAAGCTCCACTACATAACTAGGCGAAAAATCAAACCCATCCCGTTGTTTTTTCAATATATGCATTCACATACAAAACCTACTAAAAGTAACCTTTTATAGGCCTGTAAAAAGCCTATTGGGACTATTCTAAAGCTACATACAATAAAAGCATGTAGATCCGTTTTCATAATTACATATACCCCAAGCACATTGTCTTCCCTCTCTCTCACTAACCAATAACGAAAATCAATTTCATTTTATCCCCTCTTACTCACTATACTCTGTCTGACCTTGCAACCCACCGGATATGGAACAACAACGAGCAGCCACATGGGATACAACAATAGGCCACATGGGCTACAACGATCGGCCACATAGACTACGACCTGAATTTCATTTTGGAAATAGTCAGACAGCTCCAAACTCGTCGTCAACCGCCTTGCTTTGACCCTTTGCCTCTCTGGACTCCTTTCATACTATTAAGGAAATAAATAAAGAAAGATGAGTTCTATTTCAAACACACAACTCACTCTCTCTTTTCTCTTCCTCTCAAGCTCTTATTCTCCTGCATTCTTCAATATTCAAAGTCTTTCAAACTCGATATTTGAAGTGCTCTTATACCATTTGAAAATAAATTTATGATGAAAGAAAATTGCCACTATTCCGTAAACACAGAATTAAAACAGTTAAATGGGGGACAATTTAGTCTTACATAGAGACATAAAATTGCCAACTCTACTTGTATCATACACTTGCTCAAATCTCGAGTCAGCTCTACTTGTATCATACACTTGCTCAAATCTCGAGATTGCTACATAACCACATACACTACAACTATAAGAAGTACTAAAATTACAAAGGGTCAGATCAAAACCCATCCTCGTATGTACACATACATTATACCACAAGGACTTGTCATATGTAGAAAAGGAACGAAAGAAAGGTCTATTCAAACAAAAGCAAATTGGAGCAAAGATGTAAGCGTTTATTGCAAGATTAAATAATAAGACAGTTTGCCTAGTGGTCTAAGGCGCCAGATTTAGGCTCTGGTCAAATCCCACAGCTGTCATTTTTAGTTTTACCCTTTTTTGAGTTGGATCCATAATCAATTTAAATTTTCACTTTTACCAGCAAAAACATCCAAGATTTTAACGACACGAATTACCATAAGTTTATATAAATTTTAACGGTATGGGTTTACTATACAATAATATCTACCATCTTCCCTACCACCGTTGCGATCGCGACATGGCTATACAATAAAGGAGGAGAAATTTTGTTGATTACAATCTCCCAAAAATCTACTTCTAAATCTGTTCGTCCTAAAATTTAGGATACATTTAGGTTTCATTTTGTTTGAGAGTAAATAGGGAAAAGAAAATGAATAGGGGAAAAATAAGATTTTCTAGAAAGATGTTCTAGGGAAGAACAACTTTCCTTATATTTTTGAGAGTGTTCAAAGAAAATTAATAAATAAGCATAGAAGAGAGAATGAAGAGAATGGAGAGAATGGAGAGTTCATTCTTATGTCAATATGGAAGTACATGATAGGTGTTTATACAAGAGAAAAAGGCATACCAAGGGACTAATAGTATATGAAGAGACAGTTACTTCTCCACTAACTTGTATGCATTACTCCTCTCATCCACTAACCCATGTATGCATTATAATTACTCCTCTCATCCACTAACACATGTATGCATTAACCTTCTCATCCACTAACCCATGTATGCATTAACCTTCCCATCCACTAACTCATGAGCATTTATCCATAACACTCCCCTTGAATGAACATGAGGTGGTGATGGTTGGTACGCGAGAGATATACTGCCTCATTAAAAACCTTGCTAAGAAAAATCAATTGGGATAAAAACTTAGTCAAGGGAAAAACAGTGCAGTGCGTAACCAACTCCCCTGATTGAAGCATCACTTTACATCTCTGAATCTATGCATTCCAATCTTCTAGGCCAACTTCTCAAGTGCTGATGTTGGAAGTGATTTGATGATCAAATAAGCAGAAATGTTGTACTTGCATGTGATCTTCTTCTTGTAGGTCTTGAGCGGGAACAACTTCGTCGATGCATACTTTTATCTTCATGTGGAAGAATTTCCCGAACACTTGAATATAATTTCTTCATATCCAAATGATCACAATCATGGAGATATCGAGATGATTATATGCGCTTATGATGTTGCCTCGTTAAAAACCTTACTAGGAAAAACCCAATGGGATAAAAACCTAGAAAGGGAAAAAGAGTGCAACTTTTGCTCATGCAATGCGCAAAATTAATCATTGTTGCTTGATTACTATGTCGCTTTAATTGAAAAGTAAACGCATACCTTCTTCGGGAGGTATAGTAAGGAATATTAAAATTCAAGCTAATGCAATAGTTATGAATTTGAATTCTAATTTGACATATGATCGATTAAGGTACTTCTGAACCATGTTAATCTCAATGTTAACAATATGTCATCTTTGTAAATATTCCTTTACATGCTCAAATTTCAGGTTTAGCTAACATTGGTGTAACCAATACTACTCTTCACGAGTCTTGAGAATTTTTATCTCATAGTTCAGTATTTCACTGTGGCGAATACGTATTTGTATTTTAGCAACGTGAAGTTGAGTATAGAAGTTTCATATGTGAAACATTAGTTTTTCAAGAACTTTTCTCATCTAATCCATGTTTGCTAACATAATACTTTTAGTCTCCTTCCGGGACTAACTGACAGGGATGATATCCCCTCATTGAACTATCTCAAATCATTTTACTTGTAAGTCAAATCAGTCACTATTCATGTCCACAACCTGCGGGTTGTGACTAACTGGTAACATATAAGATCACGATTATCATGTGTATATGCAAATGAGTCCTAAGCCTACTAAATGATATGACAATAAAGATATTATGCATGACGAACTTCACTTTATCTAAATGTACATGACATTGACTCAATAATACAACGGTACCATACGTATCTCAAATTCATAAATCAAAAGGACTTCAAGTCCATGAGCTCATTTTCTATCATCATCATGATGTCATCAAATGGACTTACATGTAAGATCCCCATTTACATGTCCAATAATATATGTCCATCAAATCTTGCATATGCTTGGAAAGTTTCTCGGTTCCATGTATACCGGTATAACAAATCTCTTTGCAAAATTTTCAAGTTAGTACTGATCATTGATATCTGAATATTTTGGAGGTACCATTTCATTTCATATAGGCCATCTAATAATATTCAGATGTATGTGCCTTTCATGGGCATATCATACTCTTCAAGATGACCAACTGTTTTATCTTGCCATTTTCCTATATTGTACGTATTTGGAACCGCATATATTGCACTTTCAGGTGCATTGATCATTAATACTATAGGCAAGATACCTCAGTGTTCAACACATACCATTATATCACTGATCTGTAACTCTGTATGCCTCAAAATTGGAATATAGCGGGTCAGCAGTCAAATCATAAAATTTTATGGTTGAACATATCTCGGAAATTTTGAAAGATATAACTGGTATAATATATGATACATCATCATCCTTTTGAACATCTATTTGATGTATCTCATATTTAACAAGTCTAAACTTCCGGTTTGACTTGGGGATCAAACATTTTTTTTTTTTTTACCAGCTTTATCCATCATCCTCCCCTTAAGGTGGTAAAAACTATCTCTAAGGGATAGGTTTATGGGGCATTTTATTATCATGTCTAGTTCTCTTCAGGAGAACATAACAATGGGGAAGTTAACATATTTGCACAGTTGGAATTTATAGATAGTGCTGAAAATTAATTTGTCCCAAAATAGAGATCAATTAACTCACTCAATAAATTTTAATTGTAAAACAATTGAAAGATACATGTAGACTTCTGACCACTTATATTGTATCAATCTTATCAACTTGATGAGTGTGATATTGCTTATTTTCAAGATCTCAATTTTCATGCTTACTCAATGTTGTGTCTTACCATTGATACAATTGAATTACAACATGAGAAAGCTTTCAGCACATAATTATATTTTGTATATGAGAACTTCAGGTTTCACAAAAACGGTAAAGTTGTAACCAGATGATCGAATTTGTCACATCAAACATAATGTTCAATATTATAACTTTCTGCCAAGCTTCTGGTTGGTAGTGACTAATTCTTAGAGAATGTGCCAATCTTCTTGTTGATGGGTAGTGAAATTTCATAGCGCTTGTATACAAAATTAATTTTGATACTGGCCAGAACGATGTGACATAAAGAAACGAATCATTGTCTTTTTTTATTTGGCAAGACACATAGTCATCAACTCCTTCAAGGAGTAAGTCTAACACGTGTTCTTCTGGGACACAATGTTCTTTAACGTAGTTACTCTTATAGAGCCTGAACTTTCTTTTGAGGCTTCATTTATATTTAAAAACTACTTGAATAATCCATACCAAGTAAGTTTTGCACTTCAGGTGGTAAAAGCATCAAGTGATTCATTTGTAATTATGTCTTCTAGGCACAAGTTGTCACTTATGACTTTATACTACCAGTTCACACAACATCAAGTCGAAAAGTGATATGCAAGGACTTATAAATCCATATACAGTGACTAATAGACGTAGTAAATAAGAGTGATTGCCACTTTGGTCCAAAGTTCACCAGTAAATAAGAGGAGACTAATGAGCATTCACGAAATTAGTTGTAATGACCCCTCTGAATGCTAGCATCATGATAGATGTTGTATAAATATTGTTCGATCCCAAATGCAGGTTAGGTAATCAACTTTGTGCTTGATATAGTTTCATCATCTTGAATATAATTACTTTTACCAACTTGAGATTGGAAATGCATTAGACATGTATTATATGTGAATTGTTGTACATATATCTTATAATATGTCTGATTGAATAGATTATAATTTGTACTCTTCAATAGCAATAGCTCTATAAGGGTATATATGACATAACAGTTTCTATCCAAATACTTGGACAACAAAATATATGTGTCCATTTGGAGAACAAGACCCAACTACAGGTCGGCGAGATATATTTTGCATTTTCATTTACCTCTTCCAACTTGAGGTTGGATATTTTAATACATTTCTCCAAACTTCAGGTTGAGATTTATTTGATCACTCGTATATTTTTCTCAACTTGAGGTTGATGAGATATATTTCATGCTCACTTCTGGTGAAGCTATGGACAAAGTTTCATATATAACACTACAAGACATCCGTGAATTAGCGACGGAAGGCAGCGACGGATAGAATCCGTCGCTATGTAGCGACGAATCGCTAATTTTAGCGACGGAATGGAGACGGATTGAGCGAAGTCGCTCAATCCGTCTCCATTCCGTCGCTAAATTAGCGACGGATGTGTTTCCGTCGCTAAATAAGTTGACCAGATTAAAAATAAAACAAAAAAAAATTAAAATTAATTTTAGCGACGGATCGCGATCCGTCGCTAAAATCAATATACTATCGGGTTGTCGTCTCCAACAGAATCATTTCTGCTTCCTTCTTCATTCTTCGTTCTTCGTTCGCCACTAACAAATTCCGGCCAAATCTCGACCGTTCCGGCCAATTTCGGAGTTTTCTCGAAGCCTGTGGGACAAGGAGCTCGTGTGGTCAACAAATTTCATCTTTTTTCAGCTAAATCGAAGGTATTTTGGCTAAAACCCTAACTTTGCCAAATTTGGGGATTTTGTTAATTTCAACTAATTTGAGCAATTGCATGTTTATTGTAAGTATGTAGTAGTTAGTTAAGCTTATATTACGTAGTGTGTTAACTTTGAGATGTTCAATTGATATATTGATTGTGAATTTGGATTTTTAGTATAATGTTAAGATGTTTGGAAGTATGTAGGGTTGTTAATTTGATATTTTCGTATATGTAGTAGGATTAAAATGATTTAGTTGAGTGTTTTGGAACCCTTACTTGTTGTCAAAATTGGGAATTTTGTTAATTTCGACTAATTAGATCAATTGTATGTTTATGGGAGCTATAGTATACTAGCTAGTTAACTTTGTGCAATTGATATATTGGTTGTGAATTTGTATTGTTAATTAGTATAATGTTAGGATGTTTGTAAGTACGTAGTAATTTTGATTCGATAAATTCGTATATATACACTAGATTATGAAGATTTAATTAAGTGTTTTGAGACTAGTTGGTGATTATATTAACGTAAAATGCATGTTATAAATCTAATAATTGTAGACGTGTCAGGCTAATCATATAATTATGAATCCCGATCGTTCATGGATGTACCGTCGCATAGTGAATGGCAGAATTCAGTCTAGTTTTGTGGAAGGGGTTGAATCCTTCATCACTTTTGCGCTTACACAAACTACTTGTTTGAGTGGGGGGAAGATGAAGTGCCCTTGCAATGTGAACAAATGTAGGAATAAACAATTTTTGCCTCCTGAAACGGTAGTGGAGCACTTGAAACGTAAGGGGTTCGTGTCTCAGTATGAGGTATGGTGTTATCATGGTGAGACACGAGCACCGTTCATGGATTATGAGCATCTCTCAAAGCGTAAAAGGAAGGAGAAAAATGTGATCGGAAGTACCCAAATTACGTCTACATCTGATGCTAATTATGATCATGAACGGATGGAGCAAATGGTGTATGATGTTGCGGGTCCAGAGTTCATGGACACCAGGGAGCCAGTAACCGAGGGGGATGTGGAGGAGCCTCCGAATCCTGCGGATCAGGTGTTCTTTGACTTGCTGGAATCAGCAAAGAAGCCGATTTATCCGGGATGTAAGCTGAGCGAGTTGTCTTTGTTGGCTCGGCTAATGAGTTGTAAGGCTAATGGCTAGCAATCTGAAGCGAGCTTCAATGAATGGGTACAAGTAATGTCGGATCTTTGTCCGGAAGAAAATCTAGTTCCCACAAACTTTTACCAGGCGAAGAAAAAGATGCGGGGGATGGGGTTGCCCATGGAAACCATAGATTGTTGTGAGGATATGTGCATGATCTATTGGGGGGAGGATAAAGATCTACTGAAGTGCAAGTTCTGTGGTAAGGACCGGTACAAGCGTTACAAGGAGGGGGCTGCAAAGAAACGTCAGAAGAAAAATCTACCACATAAGAAAATGTGGTATTTTCCTCTAGCACCTCGTTTGAAGAGGTTGTACGCTTCAAGTGCTTGTGCTGATAAATTGCGGTGGCACAAGGAGCGAGTAATCCCGAAAGAGGGTAGAATGGAGCATCCATCAGACTCACCCGCATGGAAACAGTTCGATAAGACCTACCCGGAGTTTGCAGCCGAGCCTAGAAATGTACGCTTGGGGCTTTGTACGGATGGTTTTAACCCGTTTGGAAATGACCGGAAGTACTCTTGTTGGCCAGTCATACTGACACCGTACAACCTGCCCCCCGGTGAGTGCATGAAGGAACCATTCATGTTCTTGACTGTGTTGGTGCCCGGGCCAGATGATCCGTCACAGAATCTGGATGTGTTCTTGCAGCCCCTAATCAAGGAGCTGATTGAGTTGTGGGAAAATGGTATCCCGGCATATGATGTGTCAAAGAAGAAGAACTTTACATTGAGAGCAGCATTATTGTGGACCGTGAGTGATTTTCCTGCGTACTCCATGCTATCTGGAAGGAAAACCACGGGTTTTAATGCATGTCCACATTGTATGGAAGACACTGATGCATTTAGACTGAAGGAGAGCGGAAAGGAATGTTGGTTTGACTGTCATCGTAGATTTCTACCAAAGGACCATACATTCAGGAAGAACAAGACTCAATTCTTGAAAAATAAAGTAGTGAACAAAGGCGCCCCGAGACAACTTACTGGTGCAGAAATACTTGCGGAGATAGATAGTTTGGGTCTTATGAAAGTGACTAAATTTGGGTCGAATAAGCATAACGAGAAAATTAGCAAAAATTGTGGACGGAAGAAGAGAAGCATCTTCTGGGACTTGCCTTATTGGAGCAATCTTCTTATACGTCACAACTTGGATTTCATGCACATTGAGAAAAACGTGTTCGAGAACTTATTCAACACGATTTACAACATTCCCGGAAAAACAAAGGACACCCCTAAATCTAGAGCCGAGTTGGATACATTGTGTAAAAGGCCCGAGTTGACAAAGCAGAATGATAAGGGGCAGTGGCCCAAGGCATGCTACACAATTGACACTGAATCTAGGAACAAACTATTTGATTGGGTGAGGGGATTGAAGTTCCCCGACAATTACGCCTCAATGTTGGGGCAGTGTGTGGATGTGAAGAGGAGAAAGATGTACGGGATGAAGAGCCATGATTGTCATGTGTTTATGGAGAGGCTTCTCCCTGTTGCATTTCGAGAAATGCTACCTAATCCTGTATGGATTGCAATCACCGAGCTGAGCTTATTTTTCAAGATTTTATGCTCAAGGGTGCTTGACGATGTAGTGTTAGCAAATCTTGAAAGCAACATATCATTGATTCTATGTAAGCTCGAGCGTATATTTCCTCCGAGCTTCTTTGATTCTATGGAGCACTTGCCGGTTCACCTCCCACATGAAGCGAGGCTTGCTGGACCGGTTCAGTATCGATGGATGTATCCATTCGAGAGGTGTGTAATCAAGGAAATCATTTACTTATAAAGTCTGAATTTTCCCAAGTTACATTGTGTTACATCAACATATATGCATCACAGGTACTTGGGGAAATTGAAGAGGTATGTCAGCAACAAAGGCAAGTCTGAGGGATCGATGGCCAATGCCTACGTGCGAGAGGAAGCTACAATCTTCTACTCCTATTACTTTGGGGACCATGTCCCGACGAAGGCATCTAGGCCGTCCAGAAACGCAGACACATTTGAAGTTCAAGAGGATGATGACGTTTCCATTTCAATTTTTAGGGTCTCCGGGAGACCTATTGGAGAAGAAAAGATGTAATGGCGATTTGGATAAGGAGTCAAGGCCACATATTATGTCCTCTCGAACTGTGCTGAAGTTGAAAAATTTATGGAGATTTATGCTCGGTGAGTAGCTTTCTTACGCTAACACATGGATTTTAACTTCTAACTACTATATATATCTAATCATGTAATCGTGTCCACAGCCTTTTCAGAGAGAAGAATCCAACAATAGCAGATGACGTAATTGAACAACTGCTTCAAGAGAAGTTGGAAACAGAATTTGCAGATTGGTTCAAGGAGTACGTACGAAATCCTGTCAACAAAGTCACATGTCCTTACTTAGAATCTCTAGCAGAGGGACCAAACAGAAAGGTCTCCACATTCTCATCGTACATAGTAAATGGCCTTAGGTTTAAAACAATTGAGTCTGACATCGCCATGACCACAAGCAATTCTGGGGTGTGTGTCAGGGGGCAAGATCAAGATGCAACTGATGATTTGTATGATTTCTACGGGAACCTGAGACGAATTGTGCGACTTGAATATCCGGGGTTTCCTTTGAAAAGAACCTTCATTTGATGTTGGTGGTATGATCCTACTCCAAGTGGTACGCAGAAACACGAGCTGTATCAGATGGTAGAAATTAACCATAGGAAGAGGTATCGTACTAAGTATGAACCGTTTATCTTGGCGACTCAAGCACGGCAGGTGGTGTTTATTGAATATCCAAGCCTCAAACGCGATAAGGCGGACTGGTTGGCTGCGATGCATATACAGGCCCGCTCCAGAGTAGAGTACCAACTCGTATCAAGAAGAGGTCGTCGATCAAACAGCGAGAAAGCCTGTACAAGCTGATGATGAGTTCATAGACCTGGGTGAAGACCAATTTATAGACTTAACAATAGCCGATGAGGACGAGGGTATGTGTGTATTGTATGCTTAGTTGTTATGTGTATATATGATTAGTTGTTGATTATTATTACTTTAATATCTGTCAAATGTATATTCATGTATATTTGTGCGTTAATATCTGTCAAATGTATATTCATGTATTCTTTACTAACTCATTTTTTCTTGCAATTTCTTATTTGCAGATGCCGCGCCAAAGGAAGTCGACATACCTTCCTCTCGGGTTTAGGGGTGCTAGTCCAGCGGGTTCTAGTAGTACCCCAGCGAGTCATGGTAGTCCTCTTGTTGGATACGACATTGGGGGGAGCAGCAGCCAGTCTCACGTACCAGAGACTCCACCGGCTTACACGGCTTCTGCTCCTGGTGACTACCCCTCTGACGGGTGTCCGTACTTGACGTTGACGGACGGTGCTACATTTCAGGGGAAACCGGTGTTGTTCCCCAACGGCAGGAACAAGTAAGTATTATGGAGTTGTAGAACATACACTTAAGATAAATATATGTTACATGATTTTACTAATGAATATTCGTTTCTTGTTTGTCTCATTGATAACAGGTTTTGGCCTCCGGATGTCTCGGACAAACTAGGCAAAATCTTCGGGGGGGGGGGGGGGGGGGAGATGCCGGGAGAGGGAGGCGAGAAGTGGTCAAACGTCCCGGACCGGATGAAGCACTTTTACTTCGACGAGCTGCGCGTAAGCTTAAATGTTACAATGAATGCTTTATTTGTTCTTTTAATCATTATGTTAATGTGTGTGGTATGTTAGCCACTATATCTGTGAGTGGTATGTTAGCCACTAAGCTTGTTTTGATGTGTTAGTCACCATTTATGAACTTGTTGTGTCATTTGAGTGGTATGTTAGCCACTTAACTTGGGTGATATGTTAGTCACCATTGTGTTAGTCAATTTTAGGACAATTTGAGTGGTATGTTAGCCACTAAGCTTGTTTTGATGTGTTAATCACCATTTATAATTAAAATAAAAATTAACACATAGCTTTAGGAAAGACCAAGCGTATAGAGAGACTATAAAGACGGACTTGATTGCAATTTACCACACTTATTGCATTCTCGCAGGTGATTGGGTCAGTCAATTCATTTTGCGGGTTACTAGGTCGGGTCAATTCATTTACACGGGTCATTTTTCCAACCTTAGTTACAAACATTACTTATATAGTTAAGAATATTACTTAAACATGTAAGAACATTACATAAATAGATAATAACATTTTGAGATTCAATAACATGATGTTACCGTAATATCATATTCAATTACTCGATTTGAGTTAATGTTCTTCGTTCATTGGATAAATTTCCGACTTAACTAAGTAATGTTCCTGATTATTCATGTAAGGTTTTTAATTAACTCAACAATGTTAAACATTACTTAAATAATTAAGAACATTACTTAAATATATAAAAACGTTGTGTAAATATTTAAAATGTCGTTTATGATAACATTATAGAAATTTCTAAAAACATTAATGTTATATTCATTATTTTTTATAGCAGTTACTCGTTTGGAGATTTGTTTTCAAATTAAGTAGTGATCAGCCCTTTCCGCTCGAATTTGTTCCAATCTTTTGTTTCTTTCTGCCTTTCATTTTCGTGCAGCCAGGGTCAAGGACGGTAGTGCTTTTCGTTGTTTTTACTTGTTATTGACATTGACGGATGTTAAAATGCTCAGTAAAGATTAACAACATACTCATATGTTTTTTTTTTAAGCAAAAGATGCACTTTTTAAGATTAAAAATATATGCGTTTTACTTAGTTTTTGTTTAAACTAAGTAAAATGTTCTCCAACAAAACTTTGTGTTTAATCAAATAAATGTATATATTGTTAAGAAAATACATTTTTTGATAAAAATGTAGTTGTTTTTAATGAAACACTCCAATTAGTTGATAGTAAGCTCAATGTTATATGCAGGGGCGGACCTTGGGGAGGGGGGGGGTCGCCCCCCAAGATTTTTTTTTAATATATATGTAATATTTTTTTGAATTTTAGATTCGCCCCCCACCCCCCCCCCCCTCCAAAAAAAATTATATGTATTATTTATTGTTTTGGATTTTGATTATGAAATAAAGTATACTAAGAGAAAGAGTTGTTACGTCCCAAAGTGTTTTTCCTATTACGTTCACTGTTTTGCCCATCGGCTACAGTTGACATTAGTTGCTACGTCCCAAAGTGTCATTCCTATTGAACGATTCTTCTTGCATTTGAATGAGATCATAAATTCAGTTGATGCCTCTGTCAAATGCCATGATCAGTTGCAACTTGCGCGTGCTATTGAAATTGAAGAATTGATTTCAACGAGTGAGCTTCAAACAGGACGCGGAAAGAATCAGATTGCAACCTTACAACACCCAGGTGATACAAGGTGGAGTTCTCATTTGAAATCTATTCATAACTTGCTTAATATGTTTGGTGATTGATGTGCAATATCTTTCTGAAATGTGCCAACTATTGTCGAAGTCGATGAAGTCAACCATATATCCCCTTATTGATCAATTGATAAGACTAATTTTGACTCTCCCAGTTTCTACGACTACATCAGAACGTGCATTTTCTGCAATGAAAATTGTGAAGACAAAGTTACGTAGTAAGATGGGGGATGACTTTTTGTCTAGTGCTCTATTCATGAATATCGAGAAAGAAATCACTCGGTCTTTTGATGTTGATTCAGTTATAGATGAATTTGAAGTCATTAAAAAATGTCGAGTTCAATTCAAGGTTTGTAAGTGAGATTCAAGATGGAGAATCATTCAAGTTTGCACCAGCTACTAGGTATGTAATCGATTAATATTAATCATCAACATTTTTACTTTCATTAGTTTTCTGGAATGTGACCATGTTCCACACTTTCATTATGCAGATCACTTCTATTTGTCGTTCAGTTGCTCATGTTGCTTTATTTTGGAATACTTGCACTATCTTCGGCTTATGTAATTTGATAGGGGCTTTAATTTTGTAATCACCAACAAGGTATGTGATTGTGCTTGTAGATTAAGTGCAGATTTTCAGTTTATATGCTTTGGAACTATGTTGAATTCATGCTATGAAATATTGCATTAAATGTACGAGAGCAAACATCACATAATTAAATATCAGTTATTTGTGTGTGGACATTTGAAATCCGACCCGACTAATTAAGCCCGTATATATGAAATCCGACTCGACTAATTAAGCCCGCTACCCAGTAATAATAAAAAAATTCGCCCATAATCTAAATCCGGTTATATATACGCTCTTTTATTATACTTACTCTATCTTTAATTGAATTCACAAAAAAGTAGTATCATATAAGAAATTATAATCTGTTAATTTCAGAAGCATAAACAATTATTCTAGAAAAAAAGAAGAAGCATAAACAATTTAATCCAGGTTGTAATTTGTTTGTTCATAATTCTCTTTGAATTAAAGAAACTAAATTCATTTTACGAAACGAAATGGTGTATGTAGGTTAGAGAGAGATGGGAGTCTAGCATTGAGATGCTAAAAACGCCACCTGGCAAAGAATTCAATTGCTTCCTGGCACTGACCCTCCAGGTAGCTAAGAACTAATCGCATCTATGTGCATGCGCATTAATGCATTCTACCCTCTTTAATTTTCTAAGTTATTCTTATACCCATTTTAAATTCAGAAAAAAATCTTATACACATTTCATGTTATTGGTACTGCTGGAACCAATCGACAACGGCACCGGCGAACTGGAGTTGACGATCGTATGCATCGACGGATAGGCTCAGATTCAGGCGTCGACGTGGAGCTGGAATCAATATGGGTTTCGTTCTAGAAATTGAGCCATACACGTCCATAAATCAACCCTTTGCCAAGAACCTATGTTGCTATTCGATCTTCTTGTGACAAGATTGCCTGGCATGACCTCCAACCCCTTCCCTACCCACTACGTTGTGCTACATTCCACGACCCATGCCCAAAATTTCGATCCGTTCTTCCTTTTCGGTTGCTAATATTCAACACCATTTGACTTTTCTACAATAAACTTTAGTACATTAATATCTACACATGTGTGGTTAATTTTTTTCCACTCATTTATCCACAATCAGTACAATAATTTGTTAGTTACTCTATCACTTTACGATGAATTTTAGTAATTAACACATTATTGACGTATATCCTTCGAAAACAAATAAATGTATACGAAAGTCGCACTTCCGCAGCATATGGCCTGGCCACAACACCGAATTACGGAATGACTTGAAATCTCACATGTTCATCTAAGATTCTCAACTCACCTCCGTTATTAGAGAATTTGGTACATATGTTATTGGGTAGACTTGATTTTGGACTTATTTTAACCGAATGATCATCTTTAGGTGAATCGGGATGAGAGATATTATGATATCATATACACTTATCTCGTCCCAATCAAAGTTCTTGATTCACTATTTTGATATAATATTTTTAATTTTTTCCGAGGAATTTTGCAACTGAATAAAAGTCAAATTTTTACTGGAGTTAGCAGTTGTTAAGATGTACTAATATGCGTTATTATCAAAGTAATGGAAATAAGCAGGATCACGTTCTCCCACGCAACATGAAATAATTGAATTTGAATAAATAGTTGGCATCCTGTCTGTATTTCATGTTTCTTTGTCAATAACAGTAAATTAATTCCACCAATGCCTTTCTCCATGTGTCGGTCCGATTCAATTATTTGCCACCATGAGTTTAAAATTAAAGTCTCCACCAAGTGTGCTAGTATTACTGTATCAGTAAGTAGTTCTATACTTCTATATTTAGTCAATGTATGTATTCCATAAGTTCCATATAAACTGTATGTACACTTTTATCATTTTCAGTGATTTGTTAGATTGTAAAATTTCATTTCTTTATCACTTTACCAATAATTATATAATTTTATATCATCCACCACACCTAATAAAGTTAAAATAACTTAAACAATCAAACCAATTATAAATAAAATCATAAATTAAACCTCACATGTAAAATACAGTGTTATAATATTAAATTATAATTTATGTAGATGAACATTAAACTCTATGGGACGGACTGGGAGTATATGAAAAGAGATACTTATTTCAGATTGAATAGTTTTAACTTTGATTTATGTCAAACTTTTCTGACTATAATTAATTTTAAACCGCAAATGTAAAATGTTAAATTAAATTATATAATGAAAATTTAGCCCCTAGAGTTTCGTTATATGAAAAAGTTGAACATTTTACATTTACGGTTTAAGATTAATTCGTAGTTAATGTTGAAAAAGTTTGACCGCAAAAAGTTAAAGTGGAAAATTTGTTCCGAGAGTAATTAAAATTAAAATTTACCAAGTACTACAACAGTACATCTCAAATTCCAGTTGTCAGTACAAACTCTCAGAAAGAACACAACATATATTGCTTGCTTGCTAGCTTACTTAAATCATCATTCTCTTCAAGGAAGAAACATCTCATTCTCATGAGCCCAAAAATCGCCAAGAAAATGGAGAGAAGTGCCTTTCTTTGCATTCTTCTTCTTGTATTTGCTATTTCCAGTTCATTTTCTCACGCAGCAGACTCTGCCTTTGACGGTTATTTCAGCAAGACTTGCCCAGATACACATTTCCAGACTTCTGAAGATGGCCAGATCTGGAATCTCGCAATGGACAAAGATGCTGGTACTTATACATGCTCTTTAATCCCTTTGAATTCTGTTCTTTGCTATGTGAAACTTATTTTTACAATTCAAATTTGAAATTGTGATTATAGGATGTGGTTTTATGACAAAGGAGAAGTATAGATTTGGATGGTTCAGCATGAAGGTTAAGCTTGTTGGGGGTGATTCAGCTGGAGTTGTCACAGCTTATTATGTGAGACTTCAATTCAAAATTATCCCAATATTAGTTAGTTAATTATCTTGATTATCATTGATATATACTACTTCAGTTAGTCTGAGAGTGTTTGCAAGCTGATTAGGGAGACTTTTTTGGTTTCTAGAAAGCTGACAAGAATGAAAATGTTGTTCTAGACTGGTTATTACTTGTACAATCTCTACTTGCAAGCACTTTTTTTCCTCCAGTTTTAGTCTTAGTAAATGCTATTGCCAGCTCTCTTAATCTGATCTTAATTGTACTTATGGAGCTTCTTTTTGTTTTGTTTCTGAAGATGTGCTCGGAAGCCGATTCAGATAATGTAGCGGGTTGGGAATCGAGGGACGAGGTGGATATCGAGTTCTTGGGGAATAGAACAGGACAGCCTTATGTTATACAGACCAATATTTACCAGAATGGAACTGGTAACCGTGAGATGAGACACAGTTTGTGGTTCGACCCTACTGAGGATTTCCATTCGTATTCCATATTGTGGAACGCTCACCAGCTTGTGTAAGTTCTTTTACCCATTTTCTCAATGTTGAGATGTATTCTTGCACTTATTGCCATCCACATAAGCGTGCATCGCCACATTTGTACTAGTTGTTGTGTCAATGTAGTTATTATGCTAGTAGTATTGCACAAAATTGCTAATTGCTAGTAGTAAGGCAGATAGCTTAAGATGTTTCACCCGATATAGAGGTAGGCATAGATCTTTTGGTTATTTCACCCTTTTAAGTTTGACATGGCTCGACCTATTTCTACACGACTAGTTGTTTAGTGTTGTCACTTGTCATTTATACGGATGGAGATCATACATCAATGGGTGAGTAAGAATGCAAGATGTTTGAGTTAACAATGATTGTAGACTGCTTCGCAGGACTTCGGCATCGAAGTGCTAATAAACTATGAACATGATCTTTTCCGCGTGTGTAGTTGGTTGGAGAAATTTTTGTCTCATTCCCCTCGAAGTAGGATGAAAAGGTCCATATGTACTTAGAGTAAACCATCCACAGGTCCATATGAGAACCAAAAGCTTTACACTGAATATATATGATGTTTTCCGAAACAGGTTCTTTGTAGACAGAGTTCCCATTAGAGTGTTCAAGAATGCAAATTACACCAACACCTTCTTCCCCACGGAGAAGCCAATGTACTTGTTCTCCAGCATTTGGGATGCTGATGACTGGGCCACGAGGGGTGGGTTGGAGAAAACTGACTGGAAAAAAGCACCCTTTGTGTCTTCTTACAAGGACTTTAGCGTAGATGCATGCCAATGGAAAGATCCCTACCCAGACTGTGTGTCTACCACCACAGACAACTGGTGGGATCAATACAATGCGTGGCATCTTTCAGCTGATCAGCAGACGGATTTCGCCTGGGTGGAAAGGAACCTTGTGATCTACGATTACTGCAAGGATACTGAAAGGTTCCCAAAATTGCCAGAAGAGTGTTGGTTGAACCCATATGCCTAAGGGCCGCTCGGGTTGACTCAGAAGCGAAGATACACGTTTATTGATATTGGGAAGGGGCAAAGCATGTGGTTTTTTTGGAGCATAGAAACTTCACTTGCCGATCTATTCATTAATTATTTGTGGTGTTGTGTACATGTTTATTCAAAATATCTTGTATTATGGTTAACGAAATTTATGTTTATTGATTATTGGATGGCTGTAACACCATATTAGGAACATTGATGTATTAAGAATTTTGAGCAGTAAAGTCTAAAGGCCATAAACGTTTTCATTTTCATCAGTGCATATATAGAGGAGAGCTTTGCAATTTCTTGATAGATTCTTGACAGTATTTCCATTTCAAAATCATAAAAGCGCTAATGCCTAAGGTAATTTACGAAAATCCGGCATTAGCATGTTAGTTCTGAAGGTTTGAGCTGGGATTTAATGAATTTCCAAATTATCAGTAAACTATGAACTGGTACTGGGTTAAGACTTCATTTCTGGGTTGATATTGCAAATTGCAATAGGGCCTATATGATACGGGCCGGCCTCAATTTTACTAGGCTTAGCTGCTCGAGGGCTGGACTTCAGCCCATATGATTTTTTTGACCCACGAGCTTGCCAAGTCCAACCCGCTATTGTTTAAATTAGTATACCACTATACATCCATCCATACAAAGCGGTGTAAACCTCACCAGATTCATTCAGTCCTACGTAGAATTTTGTAGAATTAGTTATATTTTAGTCAGTATATATTTCAATATTATTTTTGTTACGTTGACTGTATATATAATTTTTATTAAATCTCATATAACTTTATCTGCAAAAATCTGAAAAATATTTTGAACATATAATTGAATTCGTCGTGACAAGACGAATCCATAGACACCAATCTTGAATAGTATTAATTAAATAAATCATTTTATTCATTAAAATAAAATATAAATTTATTAAATAAGATAAAATGAAATGATGAAAATTTAAAAATGGAGTATTTATTAAATTAATTCAATGTGGAATTAGTTGCATTTTAAACCAGTATATCTTTCGCTGTTTATTTTTTGTATGTTGGATGCGTATATAGTTATTATTAAATGTCATATAAATTTATCTACAAGACTCCGAAAAATATTTTGAACATATATTTGAATTCACCGTGACAAGACGAATCTATAGACACCAATTTAGATTATTATTATTAATTAAATAAATTATTTTATTCACTAAAATAAAAATATAAATTTATTAAATAAGATAATATAAAGCTGATGGATTAAATCCCACCATATTCATTCAAATTCTAGCCATCCTACGTGAAATTTTGATACGGTTGAGCATAGGCCGAATAGGGGAACGTATTAGTGTTGTTGCTAGGAATCATATGAGGACAATGTCATTACTTGGTGACAAAATTTTATGTCTAGGTTGTTGAAAATGTGGAAGGTTGGCCAGCCAAATTTAAAACTAAATTTGTTCAAGATTTTGAGTGGTAACATGTAGTAATTGAAAGTGATTGTTCTTTGTGATTAAATATCTTAAATCGACAAATTTTAGCTTTGCCCATTTGTTTCACTTTTCAAAGAATTCAAATATTTGATGGAGAATTAGGTTTTGCCAGCTGGTTAAATGGGAGGCTAACGTTTTAGCACATAAATTATCAGTTGGATTTTCTTATGATGATGTTGGTTTGGTAGATTTGTATTATCCACACCCACATACCACCCTAGGGGTTTCCTCGATTAATTTATTTTGTCCTCCCATTGCTATTTATTATTAAACGTAAACTATATCGTGGCATCGCCATGGGAATTTTGTGGAGTTAGTTTCATTTTCAGCCAGTATATATTTCACTGTTTATTTTTTGTATATTGGCTGCATATATATTTTTATTAAATCTCATATAAATTTATATACAAAAATCTGAAAAATATTTTAAACATATATTTAAATTCATCGTGCCAAGAAGAATCCATCTAAATCTTTTCGACTTTATTACTCGCATGTTTGCATAAAGTCGGCTAACAACAATAGTATCTACTATAGTGGTGCACTTAAATACAATTCTATGCATATTCTTCTCGAGTTGTTATTTTTTATTTGATATGGATCAAGATAAATTTGATGCTTCTATTTTTTACAATAGGCTCCATCAGTTGAGGTTGGAGTGGTTGCACAATATTATTCGGGACATATTTGACTTGGATACGGGAGTAATACCCTTTATTTGTGATTCTTAAATGGCAGAGGTTGATGCGGAAAAATACGGAGTCAAAGTTTACACTGCACGAGTGGGATAAGTAAGAGTAACCTTGAACACGTGTTCATTCTTCACCATCACGTATATTAGCCAAGTAATTGTTATCATTGACGAAATGTGGCTAAAGTACCCTGCGAATTAGTAGTAGTATAATACAAGTGAGTAAGTTGATGATGTATATGAGTTTTAATTATAATTTAAATCTTTGTAGAGATCTCTCGCTATTAAAAAGAAAATATGGCAGCACTATATACAACTACATTAATCCATAATGATTTTTTTATATAGTAAAAAAGAAGGAAAATTAAAAATTCTTACATGATTAATCAACCGTACAATTAACTAGGAACTCCGATTCAACCACTGGCCAAACGAATTTATAAAGTTTGATTGGCACAAGTCTACTAAAATGTTTTTTACAATCAAATGTTTACGACCTAAAATGTAAATTTTGAATACTAATAAACATAACAACAATTATCCATTTAGAATATTAAACCTACCTATATACAAATCATTTACTCATTTTATCTCCATCTTCATGTCCGATATTGATTATCTGACATTGATTATCTGTTTGTATAATAAAGAAAATTCAGTTTTCCGTATTTTTGGCTGATTTTTTTTTTTTTTACGTTTCAATTGGTGTTTCTCCAAATGAGGAGGATGGTCCAAGCATAAAAGAAGTAGAAAAAATACTAAATAATACACTACAAAAAATACACTTTTTAGCGACGGATAAATCCGTCGCTAAACAGTGCCGATCCGTCGCCCCAGCTGGGGCGACGGATAGTAATTCCGTCGCCCCACTGGGCCTTTGACGACGGATAGATAATCCGTCGTCCAATTCGCGACGGATTGGACGACGGATTAATATATTTGAATTTTTTTATTTTTTTTAAAATCGATTATTGGCGACGGATAGAAATTATCCGTCGTTATATTTGGCGACGGATAATTTCTATCCGTCGCCAAATATATTATTGGAATTAGTGACGTAATCTGGAATTCCGTCACTAATTCCGTCACTATTAATCCGTCACTATTTATTCCGTCACTGTTAATCCGTCACTATCTATCCGTCACTATTTATTTCATATTAATCCCTGTTTTTCGTAGTTCACCTATTTAATCAATATAATGTTCGATAATAAATCAATAATACGGAAAAAGTTTCAATAAATGATAAATAATATAAAGTAATATTCGGAGCAGGAGAAATTATCCGAACAAGTGTAAATATAGTAAATTCGAACGTACATATACATAACTAGCTACCAGACGGGTGAGGGTCGAACCGGACATGAAGCTCCATTCAGAATCAAGGCGCTCGTTCTCCTTCGTTTCTTCGTCATGACGCCCATCTCGTCCCTTTGTTGCTCCATCTCTTGAGTTAGCCGAGCAACCTGCTCCCGGACTGCACCATTTCCGAGACCTGGTCCTGTGTGTAAACCGGACGTCTAGACTGCTGGGATGATGATGAGGAGCACCCCGGACTAGCCAAGCTCAAACCGAGGCTCCCGAGTCCATATATTCGTCCTTTGTTGTCCGGTTTGTTGACCTCTAGGAAGATGTTGTCCACTTGTTCAGTTGACAACACACCACCCGTCTCGTCCTCTTGCCTCGCCACCTGAGCATCAACCTCAGCCTGAAATCGTAAATAGCAGATATCATGATAAGTTACTGTTTTTCAAAAATAACTTGTAATAGTGTACAAATATGAAATTTAAGCAACATAAACATACCGCAATAGACGAGGCCCAGCAGTCGGTCCATACCCCGCCCTTCTGCTTGGCCTTCTTGAAGATGTCATACTTGGATGTGACCTCCCCCCGTGCGATCTGAACAACATATATAGTCAACAATTTATCATCTCACAATTAAGTAATTAGAGACACAATACATACACGTAATGCTAGATTGAAAAAAATATATATATATATATATATACATATCGATTGGTAATAATCAGTGACAGTAGATCGCCTCCCAAGGTGGTGAACGGCCCCGCCAGATCGGTGACGCCTGTTACGTCTCATTGATGTAGGCAATGTCCTGGACATCAGTTCGGCACCAGTAGGCATCCCAAAGGGCCCACTCCTGTGCATCAACCTGTGGAGGCATTGGGCCACCCCGATCCCGAATGGCCTTCCAAGTACAGACCATATCCCTGTACAGTTTAGATCCCACAGTCTCGTAAACACGCCAGATCTGTGGGATCAACCTGCTGGGATTGAAGTACTCCTTCTACATTCCCAATTTCATACAACATCCAAAGTCAATACATATATAACGTCACCATGTTACATCAATTTAATAAGATACAACAACATCACAGATATGGTGACTAACATACCACCCAAACAAAGTGGCTAACATACCACCCAAACAAAGTGGCTAACATACCACCCAAACAAAGTGGCTAACATACCACTCACATTGTCCTAAATTTTACTAACACAATGGTGACTAACATATCACCCAAACAGAGTGGCTAACATACCACTCACATTGTCCTAAATTTTAGTAACACAATGGTGACTAACATATCACCCAAATAAAGTGGCTAACATACCACTCACATACAGTGGTTAACATACCACTCATATTAAAACGATTATAATTACAAACAAACGAATGTCATATTTTAACTTACCCTCAGCTCATCAAAGTACTCGGCCCTCATGCGGCCCGAGATGTGAGACCAACACTCACCACCCTGCCCCGGTGGCTCTCTCCTGCTCCGGAAGATGTCACCTAGTTTGTTGTGGACCTCCCGAGGTCATAAACTGTTGTCAATGTATAAGATACAAGAAACAAATATATATTACTTTAGTACAACAATTTATACTTGTCAACTATCATAAGTTATGTTTTACATATTTAAGAAGAATGTATAATACTTACTTGGCAGGACCAGCAGGAAAAATCACAGGCAAGCCGTTCCACGTGACGTTGGGATGATGTGGATCGAACATGAGGTAGGGACAAAGAAGAGCTGCTCTCAAGGTGAAGTTCTTTTTGGTCGAGACATCATATGCAGGGATACCATCCGTCCACAACTCGATCAGCTCCTTGATTAGGGGTTGCAAAAAAACATCCAACGTCACCCAGATCTTTCGCCTGTGCACCAACGCAAATAAACATGAATGGCTCCTTCATGCACTCACCGGGTAGGTTATGGTGTGAGCATAATCGCCAACAAGAGTATTTTCGTTCACTCCGAGCAAGTTAAAACCATCCGCATAAAGTCCCAATCACATTTCTAGATTCGGCCGCAAACTCGGATATGTCTTGTCAAACGATTTCCATGCGGGTGAGTCTCTGGATGGTCCATTCTACCATCTTCGCATTATCCGGATTACTGCCTCCTTGTGCCACCGCATTTTATCCATGAAGCACTTGAAGCCTACAATCTTTTCAAACGAGGTGCTAGGGAAGTACCACATTTTCTTATGTGGGAGATTTTTCTTCCGTTTCTTTGCGCCCTTCCTTGTAACGCTTGTACCGTTCCTTACCAGAACTTGCATTGTATTAGATCCGCATCCTCCTCCCAATAGATCATGCACATTTTCTGACAATGCCTATGGTTACCACAGTAAACCCTAAACCCCGCATCTTTTCTTCTTGGTAAAAGTGGGAACTAGGTTTTCTTGAGTTAAAGGTCCGACATTACGCCAACCCATTCATTGAAGCTCGTTTGATTCGGCCATTAGCCTTACAACTCATTAGCCGAGCCAACAAAGACAACTCGGTGAGCTTACACCGGATAAACCGGCTTCCTTGATGATTCTAACAAGTCAAAGAACACCGATCCTGGATTCGGTGGTTCCTCCACCTCCACCTCGGTTTCAGATGTTAGTTGTGTCCATGAACTCACGCAAAGATCATACACCATTTGTTCGACTCGATCTTGAATAGCATCGCCTCTGATGTACTTTGTTCCCGACTTGTTCATTTTTCTCTTCCTTCCACGTCTATCAGATTGGTCATATGTATTGGGCTGCCGATTCCTCACCATGATGATTCCGCAGACACGCAGCAGAATCCATTTTTCCTCAAGTGCTGGACTACCGCTGTAGGAGTCACGTATTGCTTGTTTCTGCACTGTTTCATTGCACAAGGGCACTTTATTAACCCATCCTTTACACAAGCCGGATTTGAGATTGCAAATTCAATGAAACCTTCAACCCCTTTCAGAAAACTCGATTGAACTCTACCATTTAGAGTACGACAATACATCCATGAACGATCGGTATTCATTGAATAATTAGATAATAACCTGACACATTTGAATTCATTAGATCGAGGTTTATCATTTACGATAATAAATCAATTTCAATAAATTGCTACGTAATATAAGTTATATTAGCTTCAACATCAATTGTTACGGCATTACATAATATAAGTTACATTAGCTTCAATTTTACCCTAATGTTTGGTTTCATAAATCAACTAATGATTACTAGTTATACAAGCCTAGAGACAAAACGGATTATCAAATGATTCTTTCTCTTGCAGCCCCCTCCTCATCACTTGTGACGCTTCCTACCACAGAACTTGTATTCCAACAGATCTACATCCTCCTCCCAATACACCATGCACATGTTCCGACAAGTAGAAAGTCACTCATTAGGCGGCCCCAAACCCGGCCTCTCCCTCCATTGGAGGTATGCCATGGACGGTGCTTCCTCACCGTGATGAATCCATAACGTCGCAAGTGCTCGAATACTGCTGTAGGAGTCATAAATTGCTTGTTTCTACAGGTTTCCAATGTGCAAGGACACTTTATCAAACCCCCAGTTGCACAAGCCGGACGTCCCATGGCAAACGAGATGAAACCTTTAACCCCTTCTACAAAACTCCTAGAAACTCTGCCATTTACCGCCGTACGATCGTACATCCATGAACGCTCGGAATTCATTGTATACGTTTTTAACCTGTTCCAATTGATTAGATTGTATTTAATTTATTAGATCGATTCCAATTCGGATAAGAAGATTGTAGAGATTAATTGTTAATTATTATACGTTCCTTATAAATTAATTATTAAGTGTTCGATATGTTACAAAATTTATTAAGTGTTTTACTACTACGAGTTATAAATTATAAATTACACGTTAATATAATCAACATATTATCCGTCGCTCAAAACACTTAATTACATCCTCGTAATTTAGTACATATACGAATTTATCAAATCAACTCCAACTACTACTTACATACATATCAAATTAACTAAACTAACTACATACATACTTAACATACATATCAAATTAACTAAACTAACTACATACATAATTAATTAACATACATACTTATCAAATTAACATACATACATATTGAATTACTACATACATTCATATCAAATTAACTTAACTAACTATCAAATTACATATACAAATCAAATTAATCAAATTACATATACATATCAAATTACATATAATTGATCAAATTAACTAATCAAGCTACTACATACTTCATATAAACATACAATTGAGAATAAGTAGTCAAAAATCAAAAAAAATCCCAAATTTCAAAAAGTTAGGGTTTAGCCAAAATGCCGTTGATTCCGAAGAAAATATCGGATGAAATTTGAAATTGATGGAAGAAACGAGCTCCTCGTCCAACGATCTTCGAATTGACACCAAGATTGAGAAGAATCGTCAACAATTGGCCGGATTTGACGGAGGAGAATGAGGAGAAAGGAAGAAAAACGGAGGAGAAAGGAAGAAGAAGAAGAGCGAAATGGCTTCTGCTCCTGTGAATCAGTCTGCTAAAACCCCTCTGGGCCGACGAATACGTATCCGTCGCTACAGGAGCGACGGATACGACGGATAGTTATCCGTCGCCCTGTAGCGACCAATAAAGTATCCGTCGGTTGATTTTTTTTTAAATTTTAAATATAAATATTAACAACGGATAAATTATCCGTCGTTAATATTTAATTTTTTTTAAAGTCAAAGTATGGCTAATCCGTCGCTTATTAGCGACGGATATTGTTATCCGTCGCTAATAAGTGACGGATAACTATTATCCGTCGCTAGGTTTATCCGTCGCCAAACAAGCGATCCGTCGTTATGGGGCGACGGATAAAATCTGTCGCCCCATAACGTCATTTTTCAGTAATTTCTTGTAGTGATATGCTTATTCAAGTCATAGTTATTATAAGAAAAAGTTTGAGTGTACATCTCCTACAAAATTAAAACATTTCGATATAATAGATAGATGTTGAGAAGTGGATTATATACTCTAAGAACAATACTAAGCTAATTCAAACTTACAAGAATTAAACTCATACATTATTATATAGTTTAGCATGAGCGAACGTTTAAAATTGTGTTTATTTGTATTCTACGGGTGAACTTTGATTTAAGGGATTTGCACTTTGCATTTTAAAAGTAGTGTATCACTGTGAAATGTCACCAATACAATTCTACCATGACAATTCAAATGGTTGGTAATGTTCAAAATATGACTCTTTAAAGCGCCACCTATTGATGGGAAGTAACACTTTCAAGTGTATATTGAGATGCAGTGACATTTATAAATGAAATGAATACTATCTACAGTGACACTCTCAATGGTAACTAATAACTATTACAGTAACACTTGAAAGTGTTAGTTGAAATATCTAATGTGGCATTGAATAAGATGTCATTGTACAATAGATTATTGACATTATAGAAACCACTGTAATAATTGAAATTATGTTTGTAGAATAATTTTTTTGTGTGTGTGGTGGGAGGAGCACATACCACTCCAGGGGTTGTTGGGAACCAACCCTGTTAACTGCATTATATACTTTTGTATTTTATTTTGGTTCAGATTGGAGTATAAGTTATTAATTATCGTTTTAGGTACGTGTAGAGGACCCGATATAATATACTACTATATGTTGTCAACCCGTCGGGTCCTGAACGGGTTCGGGTTGAGTCCTACCCTTTCAAATCATATACGTCATGATAAGTCGTATTTTACATTTTTCATAGTTACCATAAACAAAGAGATAGTGATATAGTATTGGACGAAGGACTACACACATATACCACGGCTAACGTTGTTTGCAAGGAATTTTGATTATCTTATTGTCTTGAATAATTTATTTTATCCTCACATTTCTAATTATTATTAAAAGTAAACTATACCGTGGCATCGCCACGGGTTAGTACTAGTGTGTGTATATTACGAAAGATAATTCATTAGATGAAACTTGAAAGTTGTAAAATCCCAAAAATTTTATTGGACCGTTTATATGAATTTAATTCGGAGATGAGAAATTATTTGGACTGGAGTTGCTATACGGGTTATAAATTATTATTTTTATCGACTGTTAAATTGAGACGGGCTATGATAATTTTATTGGATTGGGTTTGGACTGGAATAAAAGCCCAAAGTAGATGTATCGAAGAGTTATTGGATAATTAGGGCTTCCAAGAATTCACCATATATATATCTCACTCGTTAGTTAGTTTCGTTTTTTCAACCTAAAACTCATTCGAGCCTGGCCATTGATTCGATTCATTCGATTGCCTTCGCTCATTCGTCAGATTCGATTCATTAAATTCATATTATTATTATTATTGTTGTTGTTGTTGTTGTTGTTGTTGTTGTTAATAATAATAATAATAATAATAATAATATTATTATTATTATTAATATTATTTTATCATTTATTTACACACCCGATCTTTTGTACGAGGAAAATAAGAAAATTTATCCAATTGAGTTATTTTCAACTTTTTTTCTTTCTTTCTTTTTAATACGACTTTTAGTAGATCAATGAAATAAAGAGTATAGTTACAATTTGAACTAACAAAAAATCTACATGTTCAAAAACTCCAAAACAAGTTAAACCAAACCAAAAATCGGACCAAACTTTATAAAAATAATATTATATATCACAAATATTGAAAAATGGCATTTATTCCTCTATATTATCTTCCTGGGCTCTATATTATCTTCCTCGCTCTATATTGCTCGAATAGAGCGCCAAATTCTCAATGTCATCGCTTTGCACTTCGCTCATCGCTTTCTTTCCTTGTCAAGTTCAATAAATCATTATCCACTCCACTTGGACATTGATATCATGTTGCAAACCGGTATTTCAAGTTTACATGCGCATAAAATTATGCAGAGTGAAGGTAGCAACAATCACGTATATTTGATATGTGTCTTCCATTTGAGGCATCGTATAAAGTACCTTCCACGCAGTTGGTTTTAAAGTTTGTTATACAATAATAAATAAAAATGTAAAATGACAGAAAAAAGAGTAGGAAGAATGTGAGAAAGATGACAAAAATAATATATTTTTTTAATTGTGATTATATATACCATCATATAATTGTTATTATTATTACACAATAATTTCTTGATTCGATTCGATTCGATTAGTTTCGATTTGATTCAGTTCCTGGCCCATTCGATTGATTCGATTCGATTCGATTCGATTGATTCGATTCATTCCATTCGATTCGATTCCAAGAATTTCAATGGTTAATGTTCTTTAATGGAATTGGTATGAAGAAAAGTCGACAGCCATGCAAGAGAGATAGATTGACACAAAATTTCCACTATATTGGCTTGGATCACGTGAAAGGTAACATCATTTTTTTGATTTCACATATGGTAGTAGTACTTAATTAGTACTAAGTATTAGTAGTTGATTAATTAGCAGGATCAGCGAGAATTTGGTTTTGACTTGGTGGTCTAGCCTTGGCTCCGGTCATCCATCCTTTCGAATATATATTTGAGATTTATGGAGCAGCTGAGTTATGGACAGAGTTGATTAAAATTGAGGTGAATTCGGTGTTAGATACATCAATTCGATAGCAACTTATTGGATTCGAGTTAAGGAAACTCTTAACACTTTATTTTTATATATATATATATATATATATATATATATATATATATATATATATATATATATATATAATTTTAAAGTTTGACAAATAACTTATGGTTATTATATTAAAATATATGACTTGATATAATAGTCTATTCGAAAGTATAAAGTATGTGTATACCTAAAATTTTTGTCTGTGTATGCGATTTAGTGATTTGATAAAGCATGGATTACGTGTATGTACGTTTATGTACGTTTATGCTCATCGATGTGCCTATGAAGTGCGTGGACCCTTTCGGAGGATTGTCGTGCTTTGGAGTACTCCTAGTGTTGGAGTACTCCTAGTGTTATGTGTGTGGACCCCTATTGTGTTATGGGATACTTTATGTGAAAGTCGGCCTGTGTGCCACCACGGTTTGTGTGGCCGTAGTGCATATTTGATTCGAGCTAAAGAAGTAATTTATATGGAACTTGTGGCGCATCTATTTGTGCCAGGGGCCCGGGATATGTAACCGATAGAGAAGTAGTACCGTGAGGGAAGGGTGAAAAGAACCTGGTGGGTATCCTTAATTCTCTCATCTCTTGAACCTATTTGTTGTGACATGTGTTCCATACAAAAGATTTTCGACTATGTTTGAAATATAAAAATGGAGTGTATATATATGAATACTTTTTATATGTACTTGATCCGGGTAAAAGTGCCAAGAGCTCACCCTTACACCCCTTTCAGATATTTATATTTAGTAGTGATTGGACGAAGATACTTTGGAGTTGAGACGGTAGTCAGATGATGGATATTTGAAGGCTGTTTAGTAGTTGCTGGGACTCTGAGATTTCTATTGTATATGAAATGTAATATTGAGATTGTTATCTTTTGAGGATTTGTAATTGCTGTAATTACTATGTGATGGATTTTAGATGCACTGTTGTACCACTCTGAGATAATGTATGTATTTGAGGATTAAGTTAAGGCTCGTTTTACGCGAAATTTATCTCACGATAAAAAAGCGGTCATTTAAAGTGATTTTGATTTTGGGGCGTGACAAAAGTAATTCATTACTTGCCGAATAAAATTATGAATATTGATCTATTATAATATTAAGCCACGCAGGGCAATTACTTGCCGAATAAAATTATGAATCTTGATCTATTATAATATTAAGCCACGCATGGCAAACATGACAAACAAAATGTAAATTAGTATCACGGTTACGACAAAAGATCAGTTATTTTGTTCCTTATCCAAAGGTGAGTTTGCTTGCCTCAGTTAGATGATCCGCCACACCATTTATTTCGTTGTACACAGAATACTTCTAGTTTTCCAACTTGATCCATCAATAATTGCTTCGTGAAGAAATGTGTTGTTGCGATGCAACTCTTCTATGTAGGCAAGAGATTAAAATAATTTGAGAGTCCTTCTTTTCCTAGAAGTCTACTTCTAGTTAGTTTACACCATAAGTTGTGTGTAATTTTAAAGTGGGATGCATAGAGTCAATCTCAACTTCAAATATATATCTCCCGTATTAATATAAGTTCATGTGTGCATTAATAGATAAGTAAAGTCATGCATTTTTTATAATGTTATTTCACATTCTTGTAAGTATTATACTTTTTTTCCTTGTAAAGCTATGTTTTTTTCATCTGTAAACTTATAAATTTAAGTTCAGATTCATTCAGTTCAGTTCAACTTAGTTCATTTTTACACCACAATTTAGTTCAATTCAGTTTCATTTAGTTCAGTTCAGTTGAGTTCTGTTTAGACAAAGAGTACAGAGCGACACCTAAAAAGAAAAAAAAAAAAGAAAAGAATATACAAGATAGTCCAATTAACTCCAGCATTGGTAAATCATACGGGTCGACCTGTGAGACCGGGCTGACCCGTGAATTGTTTTTAAAAAAATCAATTTTGTTGAACTGCATGAGTGTCACACTGCTATGGAGCTGGCATGTATGCTGACTTGGATTAAAAAGATCCGGTTTGCTAATAGAGTAAAAGAATTAGGGAAGATTTAGTGAAAGAAATTCAATTTCGTAGGAAGTATCTTGGTAAGCTCAATAGGACACGACATTAATATTTAGATAATCAAGTAAGTATTTCACAAAACTCTTTATTTATATTTTTATTTGCCTGTAATTTATATCATCCTAAAACTCATTCCATCTATGTCATATAATTATATTTCACATAATAAATACTACTTATTATGTGTTATTACGCTATTCAAATTTATTTTGGTCACGGTTTACATAATAGTTTTATATTTCTAATTTGTTTTGTCACGAATCAATGATAATGGTTAATAAGTAATTAATAAATAATATTATAAAAATACAAGTATTAGTATTTTATTAGAATTTTAATATTATATTTTAGTTATAATTTAAGATTATTTTATAGTACTAATAAATTGTATATTGAAGAATAAAAAGTTGAAACCAAATACTCCCTCCGTTTCAGTTTCATTTACCCGTATTCCGTTTTGATCCGTCCTAAATTCAATTACTCGTTCCTTAGGCTTCATTTGGTTTGAGGGAAAATGGGGGAAAAGAAAAAAAAATAGAGGAAAATAAGATTTTTATGGAAAATGTGAGGGAAAAACAACTTTACTTATTTTGTGGAGATAAATGTATTTTGTATAAATTTTGATGAATTTTCCAGGAAATCCTGAAAACTACCAAATTGTGGAAAATAATATTTTCTCCTATTTTTTTCTTTTCCCCCATTTTTCCTCAAACCAAATGAATCTCTCTCCTATTTTATTTAATTTATTTACTACTTTATTACCATATCTTCTAATTTATTCAATTGTTTTTTAAAAATTTATGTATGGACCCGCGGGATGTAGGGAGTAGTACTTTCGGTAATAGGAACTAGGAAGTTTAGAAAGTATTTATTTATTTATGTATGTATATTTTCCTTCTTTATTAGTCGATCATAGTAATTAATTCCTTTCCCCTCGTGGACGATAACCGAATACTTGCAGATTCCAGGGCCAGGCTATTCGAGTTTCAGCAGCAGCTAAGCATCCTTGTAAACAATGGTCTGCGACAAGTGTAAGTCTCTTCTCCTTTGCTCATTCATGTTCCTGGATCTATCTGTTTCGCTCCGATTGAGAATTTTAAGCTTTGCGTTTTTACAGGCGAGAAGAAGCTTGGAAAGGTGATTGTACCTGACAAGTGGAAGGACGGTGCTCACAATACTACCGAAGGCGGTGGCCGCAAAATCAATGAGAACAAACTCCTATCTAAGAAAAACAGGTTAGGGTTTCCTTCTCTTTCTTCATCATCCTAATTACTCATTGCTAGGTTTTCCGCCTGATTACTTTGTGTGTTTGATTTTAGGTATTTTTGCCAATCTGATATAGTATCTGTTTTACTAAGAGACCGTTTGGAAGTGCTTATTCTAGCTACTTCTCTTGCTTTTAATGGTTCATATTCCTTCTGTTGTGGTGCTTGTAATCATGGACACTGCTTCTGCTTGGCTTAATATAGAAGCATGCCCCAGGGCAATTTTTGGGAGTTTTCTCAAAACTATACTTGTAGGAGCTGTTTCATCTCTGCTTATTAGTTGTTAGGATTTAGAGATAGCTCGTTTGTGAGAAGGTGTTTCATCTCTGCTTATTAGTTGTTAGGATTTAGAGATAGCAAATGAGATAGCTCATTTACTATTTGCAAACACTGCCAAAGGGCTTGTGAACGAGTAAATTGTCTTAAGCAGCTAAAAAATCTCACGAGAAGACGTGATAGTATATTTGTCACTTTAACAACACATTGAGAATTACCTTAATTAACTCTTGAGTTTGGTTCCTTGGTAGCTGTGCTGTTCCTTTTGCTTCATAGTTATCTGATTTTCATAATGTCTTATGGGAAGTGTGAACCATGTCCTACAAATATTCATTTTATTAATATGCATTATTTATTGTTGGGGCGTGTTGGTTGGTATGTTCGAGTAGCGATCTAGTACTAGTTGCATTCTTTGATTAAGATTTTTCGCTTTAAGAGTAGAAATATCACTTCATAAATTTACAAACATGGTCATTAGTCTTTCCCGCAGCGTGTCTGATCTCCCTGGCCTTGCACTTTAGTGCACTTGGCTCTAGGATTGTCAATAGCGCAAGCCTAGCATGCTATTTGGGCGATTTATGGTTTTCCGGAAGCGTGGAATAGAGCACTACGGATATGACAAAATTATAAGATCTAGTTAAATGCGTATCTGTGATAAGCCCAACCCTTAATTCGGTACATACGCCTTTCCAGAGAGCTTATACTTACACACATTCCTGATGATTGGAGGAACTGGAGTTCGACTTCAATATAAAAAACTGAAGATGAGGAAAAGAATGATCCTGATCTATACCAATTATATAACAATTATGGAAATTATAATGACGAAGATGGTTTTGATCTTCATTCAGAAGATAGGGTTTGAGAGGGGTAATAGTTATTAGATAGTACTCCCTCCGTCCAAGAAATAGCTTCCTATTTCATTTTTTGTTGATTTTCTTATGTTCCGTAAACTACAAATTAATCCTACATCATACCAGAGAAATGATGAAGAAAATTATATCATCCAAGTAAAATCATCATATGGTTTTTATATGCATGTGCTCTTATATGAGTTACTATGAATAACTAATTAAGTATACTTATGAGTCATGACAAGTGTTGTTATGGGCTTTGCATGCCCACGAAGAATCAAAGATAATATTTAGCATCAGAGTCCTCTCAGTGAATATTAGTCCTTGGATCACTTCCTTACTGCATTTGTTTTGTCCACGTGCCACCCTGTTGGTTTCCATTGTGTTTGCCATGTGAAGGGTGGATTAGTTTGCCCCACCATCTAGATGCTTATTCCTTCTTTTTATTTCTTCCCTTCTTCATCTGAACAATAGAAAATTGGTTTCCTTGTAGATGGACACCTTATGGAAAGACCAAATGTATTATCTGCAAGCAACAAGTTCATCAGGATGGCAAGTACTGCCATACTTGTGCATACAGTAAAGGTACACACTCATCTTTTTTCCAGTCACATTTATCATTGATGAAAGATTTTGTTGCAAAAAGTTCTAATGTTGTTTTTATAATGCAGGAGTATGTGCAATGTGTGGGAAGCAAGTACTTGACACCAAGTCGTACAAGCAGAGCAATGTTTGAACTTTGAAGCCATGGATGGTTTGAAATGTTAGAAAAGACCCCTAGTTACTGTAAACTTTAATTTGTATATCAAAGTATCAAACTGGGTGTCAAAACAAAGTGATGATTATCATGCTTCATATGGCATTTCTATCGTTGGCTATTCTCGTGAACAACTAATTGTACTCTTTTACCATTTCCTGGAATATTAAGCTGGTTTTTTGTTACTTCGTTGATGTTCATGTGTGCTTCTTACATTTTCTTTCTCAACCTTGTATACCTTTCTCTTTGTCAGTTATCTTCCTCATGGGATGCATTAACTTTTGGTTCTAATTTCATTCCCTTTGAACTGTCTCATCTTATGCTCCAACTATTTTCATGTTTTGTGCCAGTTCATTTAGATTGAAAGGTGAAATTAATAATCAAATTTGAGATTTGATGGATATAATTATTATATACGATATTTCAGAAAGGATAATTGTTCGTCAGTTGGGAGCTATGTCTATCCTTCCAGTTGGAGGCAGGACAGAAGCCTGATTTAGGTTATTTTATCTCTCAGATAGAATTCATTTGCTGTTATCACTTATCATATTAATCGTATCTACATCAATTGATAAGTTTTCTAGTGCATGTTGTCGTACATGTAAAGCATAATTTGATTGTGTAACGGAACTAATAAAGTGTTTGTAGGATGACTCTTGGGTGCGTGGCTGCCTGCTGATGGTTCCAATGCACACGTGTTATCTGCACGTAACAAACAGATAGTCTGTTAAGATCTAAGTTTGTTAAGAGATTCTGCTGATACTAGACCTTCGAATCTGTAGAACGTGTGCTTGACTCTACTCTTCCATACTTACAGCCTAGGAAATTTTAGGGTGTCTGCCAAAGAGTTAATGATATGAGAAGTGAGTTTCCAGCAGTAGTTTGAGTATAGGCTTTTAAGAATGTTAGCAACATAGAATTCATGCATTATATCCCAAGAGTTAATGATAAGAGAAGTGAGTTTCCAGCTGTATAGTTTGAGTATAGGCTTTTAAAACTGTTAGCAACATGGAATCCATGCATACTGTAATATAGTAAAGTTCCTTATGTTATGTTGTAAAGAAAATAAATAAAAGCTGAGCATTATGTACAGTCTGCAGCTTTGGATATGATCCATTCTCCAAAAAAAGCTTTGGATATGATCCCATAGGACTCTCATCATACTACAAATCCTGGTCCAGTGCTTAGCATGCTGTACACGACCAAGTACTATGACAATAGAAAGTTTACAATAGGTGGCAAATGTTGATAAATATTTATTAATGACACTCTAATAGGAACAAACAAATTATTTTGCCAAGACATGAAAAGCTGTTCTGGCTCCTTATGAAATTCTTCCATGGCGATAGAATTGCAATATTGCTCAAGAATGCACAACTGAAATAATTATGGCTCTTTGAAAGCATCCTTTTTCTCAATCCAGTATTTCTTTATTTCCTCAGCAGTTCTTCCAGGGACTCTCCCGGCGATTAAAGACCATCTGATGGCAGTTTGATGGCAGTTTGTGAGGAGCTGGATGCCAACATAAATGGAAGGAATATATATGGACAGTCACATACCTGTTGCCGACCAGGTTATACATCCTTACGATAAGTTCTTCTTCATCTTTAGAAAAATGAAGTTGCGATTCTTTGCTGTTTGCTTCTCCTACGTACAGTATGATATGATATCATGTTAGGTATTGTATGATAAAGTGGCAGCTAGATGGACCTTGGTTAATTAAGAAACTTATCTAAAATAGCCTAAAACTTGCACGAAGATCACAGGTGTGATTCGGAGAAGATAGAAATTAAGTTGTGCTATGAATTACCTTGAGTACCATCTAGACAATGATCATCTGAAGAAGAATTTTTAGAACTAGCCATTTGGTTTTGCTGCTCTTTCTTTATGACAGTTGTCAGTAAAAGATATAGACTGTATGATTTGTAGTATGTTGCATATGGATTGTTTAAATAAAGATAATGTGAGCTGCAGGGTGACAAATGTAGTTATCCTCTTTCCCTGGTGGTATGCTAGAATAGCAAGTTCATGATGGTGATTTTTGTTGAGCACTTGGACTAATATGATTCGTCTGGAGGGCAATTCTCTGGCCTTTCTTAACCCCTGGGCCATGTTTGTACACAAGTTAAAAAGCTAATCAGTAGAAGAGTGTCGTAACCAGCTAGGGAGGTTGAGAGATCCGGAAAACTGGATTTATGTTTGGGCAATTCCGTAATTGATTGCTAGTACATATAAGAGATTAGAAGATATCTCGTAAAAAAGTTACATTTTATTTTTATTAATCGTTTCACGTTTGACTATTAATTTACTCTTAACGATATTAATAAATAAATTATTAAAATTATATAATGAAAATTTAGTAATTAAATTTTTATTATATGATTTTATTAAATTATTTACTAAGAACGCTTAAGTAATTTATCAAACTAAAGACAAATGGCCAAAAGTCAAAATTTAACACTTTTTCTGAAATGGAGGGAGTATAATTTTACTGGTTTCCTCTCAATATTTCTTCTGGCTTCATCTTCTTTTATCTTCTTTACCTGTTAACCGTGTTAGAATGATTGGAAATTTGGAACCATTTCCCTGTTATCTTATTTACCTGTTAAGCACTGTTGAAAATTACAAATATGAACCTGCTTGCTTTAATTGGTTGATTTGTTATTAGATAACCATCATGCTGGGTCTGCCCATATATTTCAAGCGGAACTTCAATTTCACATGTATGTTTCTAAAACGTTATATCATACGCCTATATTACAATTAACCATTCTGTTGCTTCCTACCATGCATGCACTTAATACAAAATGAACCCTTAGTATAAAATAATCACGTTTAAACTTAATTAAAACATTGTTTTTAAGTGGAAATCAACATGGTTTTAATTAAACCATTTTAGTTGGATTTTTTGGATGCAATAGTACCACGTGAGTAGATGTACGGACTTTATATTCTTGTTCTTTCAGTTCTGTTTAACTTTTTGTGGTTTTGGTGTGTTTAGAAAGATGTGGGCCAAGTATATTATGGTGATCCGTGAGAACTGCCATCTCAAGTAGTAGCTAAGAATTATTTTTAACATATAATATAATTTAAATAATTGCTTATATATTCTTCATTATTTTTTAAAATTTTTTTTTTAATTTTTCCTAGTTTTAGCAATCGCTGGAAAATCCTTTTAGAAATCGCCGATTTTTCCTAGAAGATGAAATCGCCGAAAATCCCAGCTTTTAATCGCCGATTTTTCCCAGCTTATGCAATCGCTGAAAAATCCCTAGCTTAAAATCGCCGAAAAATCCTTTAGCTAAAAACCCGGGAAAAAATGAAATTTTAAAAAAAAAAAAATAATTTTAAAGATAAAGGAGGAATTGTATAAACGAAATATTTTCCGAAATTTACTTCTATATTTTTAAAGAAAGAATTGTTTAAACGAAATTTTTTCCGAATTTTTTTTTTATCGATTTATGTTTAGTGTTGTTAATTCGTGTTCAATTGCATGTTAATGTTTTTGTATTTGTATAAATGAAAAAAATTCGGAATTTTTTTTTTGTCCGATTTATGTTTGGTGTTGTTATATGTGTTAGATTGTGTGTGTTAATGTTTTTACATTTTCATAAAAGTGCATTTTCGATTTTTTGTTGAATATATAAGTGTTGTTTTGAGATAGGGGCATTTCGGTCAATTTATAAAAAATTTGTGTTGCGTTTAACGATATTTGTGTTGCGTTTAACACACCCCCTAAGAACAATTCTACCTAGTCCCGTGCAAGTCCTCGCTACCTAAACTAGGCACTCCCTCAGTTCCGGAGAACTTCATACATTAGAGTTAGCGCACAATTTTATGCGAAAAATTAAAATAATGACTATGTTTTGAAACTCAGACCCGGACATTGACCCGGCCTATCTACTGTAGGAGGTTCAACCGGGTCAACTCGGGTCAACCTACAAAAAATATTTTTAAAAATAAAACATAATGTATACCTTAAAAATTCAACATATACATTTTTTACCTAAAAAAAAAGATAGAAAACATTGCATAAACGACATATGCCTCAATTCCATTGCCACAATTCATATAAAATATAGAAATAACAACAATCCATAAACCACAAACACAAAGTCACCGTAACTCCATAACATTGAGTTCAAAATAACAAATAACATCAAAGCATCATAGAACCACAATGCAACAGACATATCAACTTCATGCTTTCTTTCTTTATTTTGCAATTCTTTTATGCTAGGCTGTATCAAGTCTAACGATGCATTGCCTTTCATGTAACTCCCTATCGTTTTCATTTTTTTTTGTCCCAGAGCCACCAACAGTTTCTTCATCCTCAACTACAAACATATCATCCATTTCCATCTTGGTTTGTCTTTCAACATCCCTAGTAGCTAGAACACCATTCATTTCATCAATGATATCTTTAGTAACCTTTAGACAACCCGCAACCTCACCTTTCTTGCGTGCTAAATGTTGTTTCACTCTATTAATCCCTCCCCCTTTGAACACTTTTTCACAAAGAGTGCATTGCAAAATCTTATCACTACAAAAAAACTGGTCTGTAGCGACGGATAGATCCGTCGCTACAGACCAGCGATCCGTCGCCCCACTGGGTCTTTGACGACGGATAGATAATCCGTCGTCCAATTCGTGACGGATTGGACGACGGGTTATCATATTTGACTTTTTTTTTTTTTTTAAATCAATTATTGGCGATGGATAGATACTATCCGTCGCCAAATATAACGACGGATAGATTCTATCCGTCGTTAGATGTGACGATGGATAGAATCTATCCGTCATATCCGTCTTTACATAGAATCTATCCATCGTTATATTTGGCGACGGATAGTATCTATCCGTCGCCCAATATATTATTGGAATTAGTGACGGAATCTGAAATTCCGTCACTAATTCCGTCACTATTTATTCCGTCACTGTTAATCCGTCACTATTTATTCCGTCACTATTTATTTCATATTAATCCCTGTTTTTCGTAGTTCACCTATTTAATCAATATAATGTTCGATAATAAATCAATAATACGGAAAATGTTTCAATAAATGATAAATAAAAAAAGTAATATCCGGAGCAGGAGAAATTATCCGAACAAGTGTAAATATAATAAATCCGAACGTACATATACATAACTAGCTACCAGACGGGGTGGCCGAACGGGACATGAATCTTCCATTCAGAATCAAGGCGCCGTTCTCCTCCCTTTGTTCTCTAGCGTACGCTCCATCTCTTGAGTTAGCCGCAACTGCTCCCTGACTGCCTTCACCAATTTCGAGACTGGTCTGTGTAAACCGGACGTCAGATCAGGGATGATGATGAGGAGCACCCCGGACTAGCCAAGCTCAAACCGAGGCTCCCGAGTCCATATATTCGTCCTTTGATGTCCGGTTTGTTGACCTCTAGGAAGATGTTGTCAACTTGTTCAGTTGACAACACATCACCCGTCTCTTCCTCCTGCCGCCACCGAAAGCATCAACCTAAGCTCAAATCGTAAATAGCGATATCATGATCGCCATCGCTTTTAAAAATAACTTGTAATAGTGTACAAATATGAACTTTAAGCAACATAAACATATCAATAGACGAGGCCCGGCATGGTCCATACCGCCTTTCCGCTGGCCTTCTTGAAGATGTCATACTTGGATGTCACCTCCCCCCGTGAGATCTGAACAACATATATAGTTAACAATTTATCATCTCACAAATAATCAGAGACACAATACATACACGTAATGCTAGATTGAAAAAAAACATATATATACATACCGATTGGTAATAATCAGTGAGAGTAGATCGCCTCCCAAGGTGGTGAACGGCCCTTCCGCCAGACGATCGAGATGCCCGGTACTCGCTTATTGATGTAGCATTGTCCTCGACATTAGTTCGCGCCAGAGCATCCCAAAGGGCCCACTCACGCATCAACTCGGAGGCATTGGGCCACCCCGATCCCGAATGGCCTTCTAAGTACAGACCATATCCCTGTACAGTTTAGATCCCACAGTCTCGTAAACACGCCAGATCTGTGGGATCAACCTGTTGGGAATGAAGTACTCCTTCTACATTCCCAATTTCATACAACATCAAAAGTCAATACATATATAACGTCACCATGTTACATCAATTTAATAAGATACAACAACATAACAGATATGGTGACTAACATATCACCCAAACAAAGTGGCTAGCATACCACTCACATATAGTGGCTAACATACCACTCACATTGTCCTAAATTTTACTAACACAATGGTGACTAACATATCACCCAAATAAAGTGGCTAACATACCACTCACATACAGTGGCTAACATACCACTCATATTAAAACGATTATAATTACAAACAAAGGAATGTCATATTTTAACTTACCCTCAGCTCATCAAAGTACTCGGCCCTCATGCGGTCCGAGATTCGGCTCCAACACTCACCACTCTACCCCGGTGGCTCTCTCATGCTCCGGAAGATGTCACCTAGTTTGTTGTGCACCTCCCGAGGCCATAAACTGTTGTCAATGTATAAGATACAAGAAACGAATATATATATATATTACTTTAGTACAACAATTTATACTTGTCAACTATCATAAGTTATGTTTTACATATTTAAGAAGAATGTATAATACTTACTTGGCAGGACCAGCAGGAAAAATCACAGGCAAGCCGTCCCACGTGACGTTGGGATTCAGTGGATCGAACACGAGGTAGGGACAATCGTCATGGTCACCCTCCAGTATGTGTCCGGCCGATCGGGCAGAGCCATTGCTCTCTCCTCATGGGGCTCAAGAATCGAGACCCGCCTCGACTACGAGCCCTCCCCTCCTCGACCTGTCCCCGACCCAAAGACTATCATGCAAACCGGGGGGATAGTGGACTTCTCTGTCATGAATCTGCAAAAACATGTAATAAATACAATAAAATGTGTTAGTACGAGTTATAATACAGAACAAATTATAATAACACATATAATTACTCAAGTGTTATCAACTACTAACTAGTTATAATACACATAATATACCGTTATCGACGTCCTCTAAGTCTACATATTGGTCCTCGTGCAGATCAAACAACTCATCATCTGCTTCTATGGGAATTTCTGCTTGTTTATCGACATCCTCTTGTTGGTACGAGTTGGTAATTGAGTCGTATTTCTCAATGTACTCCACTTTCGAGCGAGCACGAATAGGTACCGCAGCTAACCATTCCGCCTTATCGCGTTTTTTGCTTGGATATTCAAGAAACACCACTTGTCGTGCTTGAGTCGCCAGAATAAATGGTTCATACTTGGTTCGGTACCTCTTCTTTTCGTTCACATCCACCATTTCATACTGCTCGTTCTTCCTCGTATTCTCCTGGATTAGGATCATACCACTCAACATCAAACAAGAAGGTTCGTTTCAATGGCAAGACGGAATATTCAATCCTCACTATTCGTTTTAGCTTGCCGTGGAAATCAAACAAAGCAGCGTCTCCATAATCTTCTGCACCCTTAACACACACCCCGGAGTTGCTTGTCGCCATGGCCGTGTTACATTCAATCGTGTGGAACGTAAGGCCATTGACTATATAACCTGGGAATGTGTAGACCTTTTTGAATGGCCCTTCTGCGAGAGCCTTTAAGTATATGCATGTGACGTTGTTAATAGGATTCCGGACATACTCGGAACTAACTGAAATTCCGTAGGAATTTTTGAGTCAAGTAGTTCCTCTAGTGTATCCTCTGTCATCTGAGGATTTTCTTCCAAACAACGCTTTTTGAAAAAAACTGCAAACATTGATTCGATGATAAGTCTATAATTGAAGTAGAGACTTACGTAGCTATATTAAAATTTAAAGAAAGTGTTGCTCACCTCGCAAATAGTATCATATACTGGTCAACCTCAAAGACAATTCGTGAGGACATAATATTGAAATGCTTTCAACTCTTTATCTGTAAGATATTCTTTCTTAGTCGCACCAAGAGGTCTCCCGATACCAAGATGATAGGGAAAACTCATCATCCGCTTGAACTTCAATGTGACTGCGCCGAGCCTTGATGTCTTCGTAGGGACGTGTTCATCAAAGTAATAAGAGCGAAGGTTGCGCTTCTCTCGAATGTAGGCATTGGCAATCGAACCTTCGTGTTTACCTTTGTTGTTGACATACTTCTTCAATTTCCCAAGTACCTCTCGAATGGATACATCCATCGACATCGGTCCAAAGAAGTCTCGCTTCATGTGGAAGGTGAACCGGCAAGTGCTCCATAGAATCAAACCAGCTCGGTGGAAAGATACGCTCGAGCTTGCATAGAATCAATGGTATGTTCCTTTCAAAATTTTCCAACACTTTGTCATGAACCACCCTTGTGCCTAAATTTTTGAACTCGGTGATAGCAGTCCATACATGTTTCGGTAGCAACTCTCGAAATGCTACCGGGATAAGCCTCTCCATGAACACATGACAGTCGTGGCTCTTCATCCCATAAACCTTTGTCTTCTTCAAATCCACACACTTCTCTAAATTTGAGGCGTAATTATCTGGGAAACTCAATGCCCTCACCCAATCAAACAAAACTGACCTAGAAGCGTTGTCAATTGTGTAGCACGCTTTCGGCCACTTACCATTCTCATCCTTCTATGTCAACTCAGGCCTTTTACACCACGTAGACAACTCGGTTCTAGACTTCGCATGGTCCTTTGTTTTTCCCTCAATGTTGCAAAGTGTATTGAATAAGTTCTCGAACACGTTCTTCTCAATGTGCATGAAATCTAAGTTGTGACGGATAAGAAGACTGCTCCAATAAGGCAAGTCCCAGAAGATGCTTCTCTTCCTCCAACCACATTTTTTACCAATTTTCTCGTTATGCTTCATCCACCCAAGTTCAGTCACCTTCATAAGACCCAACCTATCAATCTCCGCAAGAATTTGTGCACCAGTAAGTCTTGTCGGGGCTTTTTTGTTGACGATTTTATTTTTCAAGAATTGATCCTTGTTCTTCCTGAACGGATGGTCACTTTCTAGCAACCTACGATGACAATCAAACCAACAAAATTTTCCACTACCCTTCAGTCTAAATACATCTGTATCCTCCAAGCAATGTGGACATGCATATTTCCCTGCGGTTTTCCTTCCAGATAGCATGGAGTACGCAGGAAAGTCACTCACGGTCCAAAGAAGAGCTGCTCTCAAGGTGAAGTTCTTTTTGGTCGAGACATCATATGCAAGGATACCATCCGTCCACAACTCGATCAACTCCTTGATTAGGGGTTGCAAGAAAACATGCAACGTCAGTCCAGGATTTTTCGGCCCAGGCACCAACGCAGTCAGAAACATGAATGGCTCCTTCATGCACTCACCGGGGGGCAGGTTGTACGGTGTGAGCATAACTGGCCAACAAGAGTATTTTCGTTCACTCCCGAACGGGTTAAAACCATCCGTACAAAGTCACAATCGTACATTTCTAGATTCGGCTGCAAAACTCTGGATATGTCTTGTCAAATGATTTCCATGCGGGTGAGTCTGCTGGAAGGTCCATTCTACCATCTTCTGCATTATCCGAGATTACTCGCTCCTTGTGCCACCGCATTTTATGCGCAGAAGCACTTGAAGCATACAATCTTTTCAAACGAGGTGCTAGAGGGAAGTACCACATTTTCTTTTGTGGGAGATTTTTCTTCTGTCGTTTCTTTGCAGCCCCCTCCTTGTAACGCTTGTAACGTTCCTTACCACAGAATGTGCATTGTATTAGATCTACATCCTCCTCCCAATAGATCATGCACATTTTCGGACAACGATGCCATGGTTACCATAAACCCTAACCCCGTGATCTTTTTATTCGCTTGGTAAAATTGGTGGGAACTAGGTTTTCTTCAGACAAAGGTCCGACATTACGCCAACCCATTCATTGAAGCTCGTTTGATTGTCGCCATTAGCCTTTACAACTCATTAGTGAGCCAACAAAGACAACTCGGTGAGCTTACACGGATAAACCGCTTCCTCGATGATTCTAACAAGTCAAAGAACACGATCCTCGGATTCGGTGGTTCCTCCACCTCCACCTCGGTTTCATGTTAGTTGTGTCCATGAACTCGCCGCAAAGATCATACACCATTTGTTCGACTCGAGCTCGAATAGCATCGCCTTCGATGTACTTTGTTCCCGACTTGTTCATTTTTTCTCTTCCTTCCACGCCGTCAGATTGGTCATATATGCTTTGACGGCCTTGCTTCACCATGATGATTCCATACCTGATACGCAGGCAGGAATCCATTTTTCCTCAAGTGCTGGACTACCGCTGTAGGAGTCACGTATTGCTTGTTTCTGCACTATTTCATTGCACAAGGGCACTTTATCAACCCATCCTTTACACAAGCCGGATTTGAGATTGCAAATGCAATGAAACCTTCAACCCCTTTCAGAAAACTCGATTGAACTCTGCCATTTAGAGTACGACAATACATCCATGAACGATCGGTATTCATTGAATAATTAGATAATAACCTGACACATTTGAATTCATTAGATCGAGGTCTACCATTTACGATAATAAATCAATTTCACAATAATTCAATCAATTGCTACGTAAGATAAGTTATATTAGCTTCAATCAATTGTTACGGCGGCATTACATAATATAAGTTACATCAGCTTCAATTTTACCATAATGTTTGGTTTCATATATCAACTAATGATTACTAGTTATACAAGCCTAGAGACAAAACGAATAAAACTCATCATTCTCTTGCAGTCCCCTCCTCATCATTTGTGACGCTCCCTACCACAGAACTTCAGATACCTATGGACCCATCACATGAGGGTGAGGCCGGATCACTGTAGCACGGTCTAACAAACCTTTTTTCTCCCATCCCATGTCGTATTCCAATTCTCATGTCAAGATGCTATCATGGGTAAAAGTAGGGATAAACCCAAATTATTATAGTACGGTCACATCTAAACGCGTGAAAATTAAACGGGAATGACTTCCTCAAATCAATAAATGGTTGTAGTAATCTCCTGGTTGCTATAACATTAATTTCGTACAAGGTATTGTCTATCAATCATGATGTCCCTCTCTTGATCTGTTGATCACACGTATGAGATTTTTTTTTAATCATAAAAGAATGGTCATTTACTACTCTCACAAACTAACTGTGTAGGGGACCCTATGTGAGTAAATTGTGCGGATCATTTTGAGCTCAGGTACGTTGTGCCAACTGCCAATGTGAGTTTGGACAAAATTTTAGATGAAGCAGTGAATGAATGGATGATAGATAAGCTTTGTAGCAGATATTGAATCCTCCATATCACCATGAGCGGTTCACCACATATATGGCATCTTCGAATAGCTACCAAGTACAGAAAGCTTTTTACAGCCAAATAAAGTTGGCCCTGTCTTGGTCCATTTTGTCATCGGCAACATCCTTGAATATTCAGCTTAAATATTTCGTCAATAATGTTCGAAAGGGTGGTTTTGGAATGGGTTTATTACATAAAGATAAATAAATATGCCACTTTAGGTGGTGTACTAACATACAAGTCTAGTTTGATATAACTCTTATAAAAAAGCTCAAGCTATTTTTTGTGCCCTAAAATCTAATAAACTCTTACAAAAAAGTTCAATCTATTTTTTGTGCCCTAAATTCTAATCAATTGGACTTCAAATTCTCGTTACATTGGGTTTGATAACATAATTGACATCCATTAGTGTTAATTAATTACTAACTACTTATATTTACATATTTTTTTCATCTAAGTACTAATTAATTACTAACTAATTATATTTGAATAATATTGTGACTACCAATGAAACTAACTGACCACCTGAAATCAATTAAACTTACATTGAATTTAATATTTATAGTTGAAACTGACACTCATGTCGATCATAACATTGGTTTCAACTGAAACTAATGAAACCAACACTGTTCATGCTTAAACTAACTTTTGAAACTAACACAATGATGCTGAAACAAATGTCGAAACGAGTGGTGTTGGTGAAACTAACTGAAACCAATTAAACTAACACTGAAACTAATAATTGCCGCTGAAACTAACACACATGTCGATTATAATGTTGGTTTCAACTAAAACTAACATCGTTAATGTTGAAACTAACACATTTGGTACTGAAACTAACATCGTTAATGCTGAAACTAACACATTTGGTGCTGAAACTAACACCGGTGATGCTGAAACTAATGAAACTAACATTATGATTCTAAAACAAATGCTGAAACTAATGGTGTTGTGAAATTAACTGAAACCAATTAAACTAACATTGTAAATACTCCCTCCGTTCCAAAGAAATCTTTCTATTTTGACTTTGGTCGGTCAACTGTCTTCGACTTTGACTTCGAATTACTCTTAAACTATAATAGTAAATAATTTAATAAAATCATATAATGAAAATTTAATAGTTGACCGCAGAATAGTAAAATGGAAAGATTTCGTTGGAACGTAGGGAGTAATATTTATCGGTGAAACTAACACTCATGTTGCATGTTGGCTTCAATTGAAACTAATGAAACCAACATTGTTAATGCTGGAACTAACTTTTTGAAACTAACACACTTGGTGTTGAAACTTATAACACTGATGATGTTAAAACAAATGCCGAAACTAATGGTGTTAGTGAAACTAACTAAAACCAATTAAACTAATATCGAAACCAATAAAACTAAGATTGTTGATGTTGAAACTAATTTTAAAACTATTAATGATGCTTAAACTAATATTGTTGACGGTGAAACTAGTGCTTCATTGCCCCAACAATCGCTTAATTAGGGTTTAGGCCGGGTCCAGGCCTAAACCCTAAATCCTAATTAAGACCGTAGCTCCCGGAGGGTGTATTCAAATTTAGTTTATTGGGTTCACCATTTCCCCTAGGGATTTAGAATTTTGAGTTCCTGAAACTAATAATATTGGGGGTTGTTAAACGTAGAACACTTTTTACTAAACGCAGAACACTTCTTAATATATTGTAAAAGACCCTCCAAATTATCTAAATTAAAAATTAGTCCTACATTTTTATAAAACCACTTAAACTATAACATATTCGAAAATATATAAACGTATACGAACTACAGTACCATAACTGAACAAAATACAATGTCGTACAATCATTAGCCATAATTTATCAACGATGATGAATCTAAGATGTTTTGTATTGTTTTAATTCATATTTGTAGTCGTTAATTATTATTCAGTTGCAGTAGTATATTTAAATTAATTAAAATTACATCGAATAATTTTTAAAAAAAAACAAAAAATCAGTTTAAAAAGAAAAACGATTTGGCGGCCATGGTCGCTAAACTGATAATAATGCCATTTAGGTCGCCATGAGCCAATGGCGACCTCGTCGCCATGTAGTCTTTCAAGGTCGCCAGATCGAGCATGACGAAGCTCCGACTGAGCTGAGGTTCGATCTGCTCCATATCGGAGCAGATTCGAGCATCTTTCCGATATGGAGCAGATCGGAGCTGCTCCAATCGCCGACTCCGATGTCGGAGATCACCGGAGCTCCGGTACCGTTTTTCGTATTGTTTTTCGATTTTTTTGATTTCTTTTATTCGGATTTTGAAATTAATTCGTATAAACTTGTTTAAATATTTTTGAGGTAATATTGTAATTTTTTAAAGTTAATGAAGTATTTTGTAAATTGTTATAATAGTGGTATTATTTGCAATATGCAAAAAAAAGTGTTCTGCATTTAGTAAAAAGTGTTCAGCGTTTAACATTATTGATAATATTTTGTTCTGAAAATAAAATTGTTGGTCCTAAAACTAAATTTAATGAACCTGTAACTAACCTGAAACTAACATTCTGAATTCCTGAAACTAATACCATTGATGCTAAGACTAACATTGTTGGCCCTGAAGCTAACTTTAATGAACTTGAAACTAACATTGTTAGCCCTGAAACTAACTTGGGCTTTTCTATTCTCAGGCCGGCTTCGTACCGACCTGAACATAGGTCTTCATTGGATGATTGCCATGTGTCACTTAATTTAATCTGGTCCGTTATTTTGAGTTCGAAGTCATATTGCCTATACCTTTAGGTACGATTGATTTTTTCAATAGTAAAAAATCTCCATTAAAATCTAAATTTACTATAATATTCTTATAATATAAATAATTTTAATTTTGTAAAATTACATATCTAACACTTATTATTAACAAACAAAAGATATATTGATGGATCATGATTGCAAACAGCCTTTAAGTTTCCAAACGTTAACGTTTAATTAATTGAAGCTTTATTCTTATTATAATTGAAGAATTATCAAGTATCCATTGAATAACCCTAATTCTTATTTCTATTATCAAGTATCCATTGAAGAACCCTAATTCTTATTTCTATTATCACCCAACTCATAATTGGCGAATTCGTAGGTTCAATTCCTACTGGATGCACGTGAATGGGACCCTCCAATAAATCTATTCATGATTCTACGATTGAATCAATTTAGATAGAATGACATACACATAATTTAGATAGAGATAGAATAGAATTACATTAAATGAACTAGAAAAAATGAGAAAAATGACATACATAGAATTTAGATAGAGATAGAATAGAATTACATTAATAGAGAATTAGAAAGAATAGAGAATAATATATTACTATAGAATGTCATATTATTTATTAGTATTATTTTCTTTATTATTCTTTTATTATTCTATAGTAATATTATATAGATACTCCCTCCATTTCAGAAAAAGTGTTACATTTTATTATTTCAATCTGCTCTGATTATTAATTTACTCTTAAACTATATTAATAAATAAATTATTAAAATTATATAATGAACATTTAGTAATTAAATTTTTATTATATGATTTTATTAAATTATTTACTATTATCGTTCTGAGTAATTTAATACTCAAGAAAACGATTAACCGTCAACTCAAAATGTAACTCTGAAATGGAGGGAGTATTATTTATCTATATATATTACTATTTTTGAATAGAATATTTCAATTGCATTTTATTATTTAGGTTAGCTATTAGCTAGATGTATATCCGTAGACTGTAACGACACATATTTTTGAATAAGGCAATAGATTTTCAATAGAGTGATTTTCCTATCAAGTAGTTATTCACATCAAATCGAATGTCTACCTTTTCTGACTGAGTCAGTGCTTGATCCAGTGGAGAAAGAAAGTAGTGGTGAGACTAATACCGTAAATTTCATTTACATTAATGATAATGAACTTCCATGTTTTCACTAAGCTGCATAAGAAGAATTGGTTTGGCTAGCAGGCTACGTACTTGCTGTTAAGGGGCTTGCTCTCTTCCAGAAAAGTAATTAGGGCGGTGGAAGGGACGTTCTTGGATAGTGAAATCGTGGAAATGGGTGTTTGATTGGGTAGATTTGTGGCGGTCATGGACGGCGGCCGAGAAAGCTTCGCGATGAAGACGATGAAGAGAATTGTTTCATAGAGGGAAGGGTAGGATTGTAAGATTATATATGACAAAAATCACTTTATTATATTTAATTAAATTTTAATAGGGGTATAGTTGTACATCTATATTTTACTATTAAAATATAATTAATATAATATAATCTATAAGATCGTACCTTGCGATCATCTAACGGAGACCTATATGCAGGTCGGTACGAAGCCGACCTAATAACATTTCAACCAATTCTCTACACGGAGAAAATAATCACTCATTTCGGGGATCGAACCCGTGACCTCTTGGGTACAGGGTGTCTCAGCTTCCCACTCGGCTACAGACGCTTTGACAAAACTAACTTTAATGAACCTAAAACTGAACCTGAAACTAACTTTCTGAGTTCGTGAAACTAACTTTAATGAACTTGAAACTAACATTCTGAGTTCCCGAAACTAATACTAATGAACCTGAAACTAACTTCAGGTTTTCTATCGATCAGTGTCGCGCATTATTGTCGATCGATGTATCGACATCGACGTGTGCATTCTTCGATGTCAATCAATCATTCTTTCTGTATAACCGCTATTTTTATTATTATTTTTTTTAAACTATTAACTTCTTCCAAAAAAATTAATTATTAAAATTTTAACTCTCCTTCCCCAATCCCCACCACCACCCACCATCTTCTTCCCCACCACCAACACCGCACACCACCACCAAAATCATCACCGAGCTTCCATGGCGGAAGTCGATCGATTTTTTTTTTTTGTAGCTTCCGCCATGGAAGCTCCGATCTTCCATGGCGGAAGCTCAAAAAAAAAAAAAAAAACAACAACAACAACAGATCAGAGCTTCCACGCCATCCGACAGTGGCGTGGCCGGAGCTCCGGCATTGGCGTGGCCGGAGCTCCGGCAGTCCATGGCGGAAGCTCCGATTAAGCTTTCGTGGCGGTTTCCGGTTAGAGTAAAAATATTTATTTAAAATATATTTAAATAATTTAAAGCGACGTAGGCGGTTGGAGCAACACGTAGCGCAACACCTTGACTGACGGTAGAAAGCCCCAACTAACTTTCTGAATTCCTGAAACTAAAACTAATGATGCAGAAACTAATACTATTTTGTTTTGAAACTAACATTGTTGTGCTTGAAACTAATTTTTTTAAGTTCCTGAAACTAACTTTAATGAACATGAAACTAATACTAGTTAACCTGAAACTAACTTTTTGAGTTGTTGAAAATAATAATAATGATGCTGAAACTAATACAAATGATGCTGAAACTAGCAAAAATAATATTTTTTATATCGAAACTAATGATAGAAGAAATTTAGAACTCATCAATTTGAGAGCTTTCTTCTCCAGAACACTTGCTTTCCCTGCAAGTATACACAATCAAATACTACGTGTATCAACAAAAAAAACAACACACAAACTACCATCTTTATATAATATTGCCAGCCTCCAAGACTAACTGCACTAAGCCACTAACCGAAAGAACAATGGACAACAATACAAGCAGAAGAAGAATGGTTTCTTAGATCAGAATGATGTTCATTAAAGCATTTTGGGCAAGGAAGATTTTCGACTGAAATCGTTATATTCTCAAGGACTGCTAATTTAAGCTTGACTATGAGTTAGAATTTAACTCAGTGGGATCGAAATCCAAGACTTCCTTTTGGTGAAGTTCTATTTGTGCCTGCTTGTAATTCCTCGTCTTTTCTCTAATTGACCATTAATTTTCTTCGTTCTGCAGTTGGTGCAAAGGATACTCATATGGAGTTTGTCCTGCAGAATACTTGTGATCCTGAAACTGGCTGGGTTGGGGATGCCGAGACTTTTAAGCTCAGTAATATGTTAGTCTTTACTCTTAAGTTCCTGCCATGGATGTGTTACTCTCCTGGCATGAAAAGTGGATTTCAGATGTTTGTTAAATCTAATTGAGCGATAGTTTGAAGTCCACAATTAATTATATTGTCCTTTTTTTAATAATTATTTTGAATGGTCTTTATATGTCATAGTTGTTTATATGTGGTTTATATAAGTAATTTACCCTTGGAATTATACCTGGTGTGAATGTATTCATCATCAGCTTGTATTGTAAAAACGAAAAATCTAAGCCTGCCCATGCTGATTTGTACTATCCTTTCATGTTTGTATCGATCTAGCTTAATTGTTTTGTTTTTGTTGCTTCTCCTCTATTGCACAACTCTCTTTATAAGAAATATTTGCTCATGTGCAATGTTACTGAGCTTGCTCAACATCGACATGGACATCCATCCCCATGTCATCAGTACAGGTAGTGACGGGCACCTGAACTGTCGCTCGTCTATCCATTTGCATACTATTAAATCAATCAACAACTGTACCAATTACTGAGATGGATGACATGACACTACATAACTTACCAGGGTGTAAACATTTTTGCCTGTCATTCCATTTAGGTCATGGTGTATTAGTAACTGTGTTAGCCTTGTGCACTCTAACTGTTTTGCTCGTTTAGTATTATGAGTGAATAGAAGCATCACACGACACTAGAGTCGAACTTGCAATCAAGAATGAACAAAGATTTTGTCTGCTAGGTGCGATGAGATAGGTATGCCACCTTCGAAGAATAAGGTACGAGGGAGTTGATCAAGGTGCTTGATCATGTACCGCATTCGGACATAATACACTCCATAGTCCAGGTTTACTGGATGCTAATGCTTACATCAAGTTAGCTGGAACTTGGTGTTAAGAGTAATAACAAAGTCAAGGTATCTTCATCATGCACTTGGTTGCATAATACATTCAGTGGATAAAACCACAAATCTCTTTTGTAAACCAAAAGAAATTAATTTGCAAATAAACCACAAATCAACTTTGTTCTAAAACATATGTTCATCTCGCCCATATGTCAATCTGATCAAGTGTCTAAAAACAACATTAACAGTAAATATGAAAATGGACAATCAGAAGAAACAATAGCTAGGAATTAACAAGTTGAATCCAACAGAAACGAGATGAGCCATACATCAACTACGAAAAACAAGAGACTGCATACTTGATAACTGTTTGGCAACATCAAAAGATGCACGGCATATTTGCCTAAGATAATTGTGACAAAAACAACGGTTATGGTTTTAGAAGTTCATGTAGTTTATAAGCAGCAAGGCGACTTCAAGGAGTTCAATGTTAGGTCCTCAGAAACCATGAATCTTGATATGATCCTTCTTCACAATGCCAGCCTATAATAACAAATTGAGGGGTGGGGGAAGTTCAATAAATCAACCAAAGAACACCACGAAAATAGGCGTTAATTATAATCAACACACAAAGGAATACAGTACCTGAACAAGGAAGGTGGAAACATTCTTCCTCTGATCACCTTGGAGTTGTATAACCTGTACAATCTCATTAAGTCAGGGTTATGTAATTGACAAAAAAAGACAGCAAAACAACACTAGATGTTGATTTCTAACCTGGCCTAGCTCAGGGTCCTGAACGACGGTACCGTTGCAGCAGAATTCCTTCTTAAGGTCCTTGAGTATTTTATTGTAACTGAACTCTTTCTTCAACCCCTGTACTGTTGTCAAGCTTTTCCTACCATTACGTTGTTGCACACGAATGTGCACGTATTCTTTTGCTGATCCTGCACCTGAATCTTCAGCACTTGCCTCAGCAAAAGGATCTAGCAAGTCCAGAATGATACACCATGGTCAGGAATCAGACTATGCACATGGTAACAAAAAATGAAAAGAAAAAAGATGATTCAAGAGCTCAGAGAGTAAAGGAGCAGGGGAGTACTCACCAAAAGTGCTAGGAACTTGGACGTCAAAATCAGACATGAACCTTGGTAGTGAGAGTTGTCTAGCAGAAAATCAACACTGCAAGAAGAATTCAAAGCTGAAAACATGCCCAGTAGTGTAACAGGTGCTAACCAAATTAACTGACAGAATGAATGAGTAAACATAGATAAAACAATAGTAAGTGGAGCATCACGTATTCTTCTGGCCATTGTACGTGCTACAGGCTGTACTTGCTTAAAACAATGAACTCACAAATTCGATAAAACTAGGCACTAAACAGATACCCTGCCACTATCCCATTACATGAGCATACTGACTCAATAAGGCACCTAGACTAAAGAGAGCGCATGAAAGACGAGAAAGACACAAGTTAACATTATTATTTGAAAAGCAGTCACCAAGAGTTTCACCGGGATCAGAATCAATTGTCCACTAGGGCGACAATTGCAATCAAGAATACTTATTGTAGTTTGAACGGTAGTAAGGTATAATAAACACAAAGTGGAAACCAACAACTGCATAACGAGCATGAATACAGGACAATATTATGAGCACATTGACTGCCAGCCAAGGTTCTGCAGCTGATCAACATACTGTAAAACCAATCAAACCAAATCGCAATCCTATTATCTATTCTGAAATACAAACAGGCCATAGGTCGCCAAGAGATTTAGACATCACTAACCGGCCTAGTTAATTTCCCCTTTTCTAAATTTAGGTGAAGTATAACAATACCTAATGCAAATCTCAATTCAATCGAATCGAAATATAACAATCAAGGCAAACCCTAATCCCAATTTTGGCAGGAAACAAAGTAGCGAAGATAATCGTACGCAAGTATCAACAAATTAAATACCCCTTTTCACCATACAAGTTCAAGAACAGGCAAGATGAATTTTCTCTCCAAAAATTCAGATATCAAATCGACAATCAAGACGAAATTAGAAAAGAGCGTAGCTATTTTACCTGATGGGATGAAAATCAGTAATTTTGTTGAGAAAATCGAAAGCAGAGAGATCGGTTGGATGATTGTCGAGAAAGTAAATCTTTATAGCTTCTACAGATGATTGCTTTGTACTTGCTTTCTGCTTTATAACTAGCGTCCTGTTCCCTTTTTTCTTCATTTATTTATTTTTACTTAGTTTTTTACTCCCTCTGTTCCATAGATTTCTTTCCATTTTTCCATTTTAGACATTCCATTAAAAACTTTCAATTTTCTTTTATGGAAACCCACTATCTCCATTATTAATATTTTAATCTATCTCTTTCATACTTTTTCAATTCTCTTTCTTACTTTTTACTATACACTTACTACTTCATCTATATAAACCCATTTTTTACTCAAATTTCTTAAAATTTGTGCAAAAACAAAATGGAAAGAAATTGGTGGAATGGAGGGAGTATTTGTTAACCGGAGTAAATGTACAACCCAACGGATCGAGACCTGTCCCATTGTACTGACAAGGTTGCTCAGACCATCTCCACCACCAGTTGCAACTCTTCGAGTCCCAAAATATCTGCCACGTTAGCATTCCATTTACTGCAATTCACTTTGCAACTCTCTGCAATTTTCTACTCCAACAATTGAGGCCTAAATTTATTTTCTTTTCACATTTCTTTCAAATTTATTTTTTTATTTCATTTTTTCACATTTCCTTTTAAACTTTATTCTTGAATTTATTTTAAATGTCGTTAATTAACTATAATAAAATCATATTATTTTTTAAAATATATTACTCAAAAATAAAAATTACATTATTTAAAAAAAATTACAATACTTAAAATTAAAATTACAACAATTAAACTACTATATTCAAATTCTAGTTATCATACACGAGCAAAAAATAAAAACAAACAAAATTAGAAGAAATGAACAACAATACAACAAAACACAGAAGTAGAAATAAATACAAACAAAAATAAAAAACACTCCTCCAAGATAAAAAGAAAATCAGAAATTAAAAACAAAAGAAAAAATTTTTAAAAAAAGGGTAAATAGGCCATGGGGCGCGCCCCATGGTCCCAAAAATCAGCCTCGCTTTGAGACTCTGTTGGACTCTCAAAGCGAGGCACATCAGAGTCCCAAATTGATTTTGGGACTCTGATTGAGAAGGTATCATGACTGACCCACACACGTCTCATTAGTATGATATTATTCGGTTTTGACTGAGCCCGCACGGATTTACTTTTGAAGTTCCCAAAATACCCCATACTGTAGAAGAGTGGTGGTGTATATATATATATACACAACATTTATCCCAACTGCTTTTAACTAATGTGGGATGTTACAATCAACCCCTTAAATCGTTGACGTACTCGTTCAGCTTTAGGCGGTTACAATCTGTTCCGAGACCAACCACCAATGAAGGTGTAGTGTGACATTTTACCCTGCATGGCACTTAGTTCGTGCAATTCCGAATAGTCTCGCCGTGATACATCATTCTTGCGTAGGAGATTATTAGCGGGTATGGTAGACAACATCTTCCGGCCTGATGTATGATAAAATGGATCTTCATAAGGCTTATGATTCTATCTTTTGTTGATTAATTATGCCTTGTTTGGGTTCCTGATATGTTTTTTGGTTGGACTGTGACTTGCTTGAATACTGTCACTTATATCTGTTTGAATGACCAAATGACTGCTCCTTCTGCGGGATGGAAATTATTGAGCCTAGGTGATTCTAGTATCCGAGTAGGATTATGCATATTTTGGAGGATCATCCTACTTGTAAGTATCATCCAAAATGTGATCTCTTGAAGATAACTCATTTAACTTTCACTGAATTGCTATTATTTTCTAAGGGCAACTTGAATTCTGTTTCCGCTTTATTGGAAAGGTTTGAAGTATTTAATGCCACTTCTGTTTTGATAGAAAATAAAAGGAAGAGTGATATTTATTTTGCTGTGTTGGAGATGAGAAACGGAGGGAGATAACAGGGTTTGCTCAACTCCATGAAGGGTCCTTGCCCTTTAGGTATCTAGTATCCCCTTGAATGCCATATGGCTCTCCATAATACAGTAGCATCCCTTAATTTACAATATGTTGGCTAAGATCAGGACTTCTCGTTTGCTTAGTTGTGGAGATAGATTACAACTGGTTCAAAGTGTTCTTTATGTAGTTCAGTATTATTGAACTTAGGCTCTGTTCTTTTCAACTGAAATTTACTGAACTGAATTGTAATATAAAATATAACTAAGCAGAATTGAACTGAACTGAATGGAACTGAATGAGTTTTCAGTTGAAAAAAACAGAGCCTTAGTTTATCTATTTTCCTAAAAGGCCATGACTGTTATTACTATAAGTTGTAGACAGGCCTTGGTTTCTTGGGATGATGTGCGTGTCAACCTAAGGCGGAAGGGGGCTTAGGACTAGTTTATTTGGAGGTGTGGAACAAAACTTGTATTGAAGTTATTTTGGGCTTTGCATTCTAAGGCGGATGAGCTATGGATCAAATGGATTCATGCTTATTATATCTAGGATAAGGGTATTATGACTACGGATGTACCTCCCCTTGCATCATATTTGGTTAAGAAGATTTTGAAAGTTCAAGAATTGGTCACAATTCTGTTTAGCAGGGGCAATTCTTGGCCTCCCAGTTTAGTATGCAAACGTGTCAACCGTAAATCTCACTATATTTTAATAAACACTATTGGGAGCCGAGCTAGGTTAAAGAACATTAGTATTTCCTAATAAATCAAGTTCCTCACATATTTACTTTCCCAAAACTGCAAACAAAGAATTTTTTTAATGGAACAAAACAGCTTGGAGGAGCATCAGAAATGATCATATCCACTTACAACTATCACTGGTCCAGCAAGAACGAAACTGAAACTGCCATTCTTAATACCTCATGTCATGAACAGTTTGGGATATTAAATTAAGACTGCAAAATGATATGGATACCATTTAGTCATTAACTGATCAAACTGTATTGTTCATCCCATTAGTAACTAGAAATACACAAGGACAGCCAGCCTAAGTCAGAAAATTCTACCGACACGTTTCACTGCTGGTTCTGTTGTTGTCGCTGTTGCTGAAAGTTCTGTTGATTCATTTGACCAGCCATCATGGAAGCAGAGGACTGTTGTAGATTTTGTGCCCCTTGCTGCTGCATGTTCCCAAATGTACTTTGCCCACCAAGCTGCTGCTGCATTTGCATAATTCCACCTGCATTGCCCGCTCCCATGTTGAACACTAAAACACATTCAAAACAACCAATTGTCAACTAAATATGTAACTACATTTGATGCTCTGATAATACTGGTGATTCCATTTTAGATTTTCTCTACCGAACAAGAAAAATTGGAGATAATGTTGCAACAAGCTCATATTGTAAATTTACAAACACCCTGAAATGTTCTGTCCAGTCATCATGATATATAACTAACCATGCACTTTAGCTAAATCACAAAATTATAAAGAGACAGAGAAGCGGTTTCATACTCTGTTCGCTCAGATTTTGGGAAGGAAGAGATCTGTTTACAGCAGGCATTCCAAACTGGAACCAACAAGTAACATCATATTAGCAACTAAATATTTGAACCTGTATGACAGAAGACTAGATGTGACTGAACGATGAACCAGTGGAGATTCAGACACTAAAACACCATCCAAGGCAATATGAGATTAACCATCAAGGATGTTCCAAGTTCCAACAAATACTAGCTACTTCATATAATCTGAATCGGGTTATAGCTTTCCAGATATTGCCACCAATTTGAAAACTAACCTGCATCCTTGGAAGAACTGATTGTGATGGCATCATAGCTGACATGTTTGAGATCTGAAATATATCATGTTCACTTAGGGTGAGAAAGGAATAGCATGTTTTAGGAAGATTTAATTGTTTCTGCAAGGCAAATACCCGAACTAGACTAGATGCTGGAAATGGGGTAACCAGGGTAGATATCAAACGAAAAGGGTGAAAAATCTCACCATCTGAGAAGTTGGAGTTGTCTGGGCCGCATTGTAAAGTGCACTATTGGCCGGGCTCGAGAACTGGTTTAACTGACGATTATTCAGCTGGTTTCCTTGAGTTAGTTGGTTTGAACCCATGTGCATCGCACCTGATGTCAGTTGCCTACCCTGTAATTGATGGGGTGCCAATGCCTGGGAAAATTGCATTGGATGCTGACCATGCATCTGCTGTGACACAGATTTCAATAGAGTTAAAATGTGTCTACAGCAAGATAAAAGATGTCTGGCTACAAGCTGAAAATTCCATAACTTGAAAAGGATAAATATCTGCTTACCTGATATTTTTGCTGTGCCAGATTCTGCAAGTCTTGCAGCTGCGATTGTTGGTTCTGCACATGAAATAATTAAATAATTTACGACAACTGTGCCATGGCCATAAAGCTTAGATGTACATGTTTCATCAAGCACAAGCCATTGGTTACCAAAATGGAAAAACTTATAAGGACTCCAAGTACACAATCTAGATTCTAAAATCCCTCATAGCCCAACATTTTCTTCATCACTGATGTCATTTAGTTTTTTTCTTTTTTATTTTAAATATCTAGTTTACACAACTTTCTAAGTATACTTTACTTGGTACAGTCATGGTAAATTCTCTATAACTTAATAATATGCATACCGAAAGTGTGTAAAAACATAGAGTAATTTTCTTTAAGACATTACAGAATAAAATTTAAAATAACCCAACGCATCTCTACGAATTATCATACCTGTCCCAGTCCAGGCATTGATGATTGTCTTAGCTGCTGTTGAGCTATAATTTGTTGTTGTTGATGTGGAGGTAATTGCATAATTTTCCTGTGTTGAAGCTGGTGTTGCTGTAATTGTTGTGGCTGCTGTTGCTGATGTGACTGTTGCTGAGGAGATGGTGTATTCATCATGTTTGCACCAGATCTCGGTGAATTTGCATATTGTAAGGGAGATGCTGTCGTATTGTCAAAAGGAGTACCCCCGGTTGAAGGTGATGCTGCAGGCCTTCCCATAATCTGTGCCCCAGAAGGCTGTCAATTCATAATAGCATGGATTAAAGTTAGAAGGATGTGCCATAAGGCTTTGGTGTTTACACAGTATAAATTGGAAACATAATTAATTTTTTGCCACTCCCTGACCCTTTTCTTTAAAGATTACACCAAAATCCATCTAATATCCTGCAAACCAGCAAACTTAATGTACAAAAGGAAGAACAACAAAAACTCAGTAGAGAAAACACAGGTAGTGAGACTGGTAAAATGTAGCACACAGAAATACCAAATTGAGAAACCAAGCACCACGCTGAGATGCATAACCCCTTCTCTTATTCAAAACGAAGTATCTGAAATTCCCACGTTAATGGCCCACATGTATATACATATCATTTAAAGCTTTCCACTTATTAATCTGAAATTTCTTCATAAAGACTGAACCAAATACAAACTTTAGTGGCCTTCCAGGTGGATTGACCCGGCATTCAGTGGCCTTACCGGGCCGAATAGCTGGCAACAGTCCAGGTTGACCTGGTAGGGTTTATCACAGAAAAAGGAAAATGTTCATGGACTTGTTCAAGTGAAGTTTATTTTTTTCATTATAGATTGTTATTTGTCTATTTGGATTATTATAATGTTCCAAGATTGTGTACTTGCCTATTTGGATTATTCTAATGTTCTAAGTTCTAACTTCTACTCTTATCATTCTATGCCATTTATTGTTGAATGTTATTTGTTTTTACTTTATAACTTGTCTATGAAATTTGAAATTTTAACTAGGTATTATTCTATTAGTGATCTATCATTATTAATTGGAGGTGAAGTATATCATATTTTTTTGTTTTTTCTAATATTATTATACTCTCTCCATTCTTTTTAAAACATTCACATTTCATTTGGCACAAGATTTAAAAATGATTAGTGAAGATATTATGTTAAAAAAGTTGGAGGGAATGAATGAAGATACATCTGTAAATAATCGTAGTTGCTTTACACAAATGAAAACTGAATGTTTGTAAAAAAAGTCATATGTCTACAATGAGAATGTTTCTAAAAGAACGGAGAGAGTGTATAATATTGCACATTTATGATGTCCACGGCCGGTTGACCCTCCCTCAATAGGGAGGCATAGATCATAAGACACAACGGTGCAGGGGTCATCAGACTGTTAGATACAGTATGACTTGAGAAATCAGTTTTCAGAGTACAACGAAATAATTGAAAACTCACCTGTAGTAAAGAAGCCTGGTTGTTGTTACTTGCAGTGGACATAAGTGGAGGTGTACTCTTTTGGTACATCCCTGAAGTTCAAAAACATTTGTTATAGGTGCACAATCTGGGAAAGCAGCGCAGATGAAATAGAAAAGAGAAGTAGGAGAAGCAAGGAATATGGAGCAGCTGAATACCAGATGATTCTTGAAACGACTGAGTAACATCATTAGCCGTGAGTATATCAACCAAATGCATCGGAAGTGAAGATGTTACTTGCCTCTGGTCTGCAGGTATACGTAATCCTACATACAACACAGAAGAATGAGTGGAGATGTCAATTAAGATTTTTTTGGTAGCGCATACAACAGCACTGAGGAAGCTCAGGAGTCAGGACCAAAAAGCCATGCTAGAAAAATGGTTTAGTGATTATCATCAATCTTTTGAATGGTAGGACAGAATTATATCAATAAAGAAGAAGGAAAACACAAGCTGTATGATCAGAAAAGGTAACAAGGAAAGACAGCAAATTATAAATTCCAAATACAGGGTTTCTACCAATAAAGTTGACTCAATTTGTTATGATACTAAGAAACTTATTTATCCTCAAATCTTCGAATAGCGCAGATAATATCATAAAAACACCTGTAATTGCTCTCCCACCGCAAGCACCAAGAATACACTGTGGAAGAATATTCCAAAAGGACTTGCCATCTCTATCCCTCAATTTCCTAAGTCAAGACTGGGGAATCCACAACCTTCCTAGGTATCACCAGTATAAACTATGTTTGTTCAATGATGTATCCATAAAGTACAAAGTGTTCTACAATGCAGGATAGGTGATCCATAGACTCAGCCTAAGAAGCACCTATATGTATACGGGTACAGATACCGATATGAGACGGATACATTGGTACGTAGAAGTCCAATAAAACAGGATACAAGACATCAAGGATAAATTAATTCTTTTTATAATTTTCATACATAAAATATGTTAATAAATTGAGTAGGATATGATAAAATAAGGACCACCTGATTCGTGGAACGTCCGGAATGGGTGTGCAGCATGCAGTACCCGATTCACTCCCCATTTTGAACCCGATAACATCTTATGGGTTCACTAATTTCTGCAACGTAAATTCGCTAGTATTTGGTACATAATTTGCTAGTACTTGGAATAATACTCCTTCCGTCCCAATTTCAACTTCCCATCTCTTAAATGGAAAATCTCTCTCCTACTTTATTCACTCTCTCATACTTTATTCGCTATCTCTCCTACTTTATTCAATCTATTTCCTACTTCAATGCCATCTCTCCTACTTTATTCACTCCTCTTAAAACTTGTGCCCGGGCCCACGGGAAGTTGAATCCGGGACGGAGGGAGTGTATATATATATATATATATATATATATATATATATATATATATATATATATACACACTTGTTAATACTATATAATCGTTTTTCGGGTATGACTTTTCCTCTTTATACTTGTTAATACTATATCCCTCATTAAAATAGTTTCTCAGTTGAACCATTAGCCAGAATTTTGACTCTAAGGTCCAAACGAAAACCTAGCTCAATAGTGAGATAATGAGGGACCCATTTTTTAAACCCTGAAACAAGTGTGCATTGTGTAGTCTTTCTACTCTTTCTTCTCCGCCTCTCTGCCATGGAGTCTTTTCTTGCGGGTTTTCGTATCTCTCCTCCCCTCTAAACTTCGGAAATTATATATCTGTCTTATTTTTTCTTTTCATCCATCTACCTAGTACCTATAGATCTAAATCTTTAATTTTGATTTCTCCCATCTACCAAAGGATTCGTCAAATTCAGAGAACCCACACGTTAATACAAGAGAATCGGTGCGCCAAAGAACCAGAGTTCCAGAATGTGATTCATGGGGCTAGCACAGAATCCGGTAACCATGATATACAATCTGTCCACAATATATAAACCTCTCTAACACAAATTATTGGTATTAGCACTTTCCTCGAAGGAACTGTTCGTGATTTTTTGAGAATATACAAGTCAAATTTAATACTACGACAATAAGTTGATATAAGTTATTCACTTATTTTAAGTTTGTGGAATGGTTAATTATGGTTTTAACGGTAAAAGGTGAGAAACAATAATAGGGCAGAACAGCACAAACCTTCGCCGTGATTGACAGCATTTCGAAGTAAATTCTCTTGTTCTTGTATTTTTGCAGCCTGAACCTTGTCAATGGTGGGGAGAAGTGTTGGTCCCTGCCTCGTGCCAAAATAGGCTTTACGTGCTTCAGCTATGATTTTCTCGGCACTTTCACACGCGGATGCAATCATATTGATTCTAGTCTGCAAAGAAATCATGTTTAATATCATCCGATTCCATACAATAAATTAAATGTGATATTTGTCTCGAGCAGTAGAGAAAAACTAGTGATTCACCTTTAATTTGTCAATCTGAGCTGCAACTGGAAGATTCTGTAATCCGTGTAACAATTGATCTGTCTTGGTGTTATTAGCAGCCTCCATTTCGGGTAAGAGCTTTGACGACAACATAACCGGCAAGACTGTTTGTTATAACATTAAAGCAATGCAATTAATGCAACATGACAACAACAAAAGTAAAACAAAAAAGGGATTGGAGTTGCAAGTAGCAGAAAGGAAAGGTAAGGACATATTTGTAGCAGTCAAAGAGATGAAGACCTTTTATGTTATTATACAATGAATGAAATTCCGTCACCATGCATTATAGGAAACACTGTACACTACTACATATCACATTTGCAGCTTGTACTTGCTTTTAACAAATTATAAAATGACAAAGTCAATAAATACACAAAACAGAAACCCTACCCCTACTTCACTGCATGAGGTATCTATGTTTTGTAGAATTGTTCATTTTCCAAACTGGAAGCCTTGACTCGGGCTTCCTAAACTATAGAGTGAGTCAAGATGTAAATAGTTGGAAAGCATGCACCAAGAGTCCCAAGAATTTCAATGGGAATGAAACTGCAGTGGCACTGCTATTACGACTGTAAGATTCTTTATAGTAATTTGAAGGTTATTAGCATAATAAACACAAAGTGGAATGAACAGTTGCACAACAAGAAGACAGGACAGACATGTGGACCAGAAGTGAGTTGTGCAACCAAATCCAAATTTTGGCAACAGCCAAGGCTTTGCAGCTAAACAACATACTGTAAACCCCATAGGCCATAAGAATGTTAACTCACCACTACCATGCATACACATATTCCACCATACCGTGCATACTGTATACACCCTCTAGTTTACGTCGAGTTGTAGACATCACCGTTTTTCAAGTTATTTTAAGTTTCTTTATGGGAAGGAAAATCAGAAAGCATACATAATGCAAAACTCAGTTCCATCGAACCGAAAAGAAACAATTAAGACAAACTATTCTCAAGTTTGGCAGGAAACAAAATAGGGAAGATCATTAAGTATCAACAAATTCAATATTGCTTTTCACCATACAAGTCAAAGAATGGCCAATATTCCCTTTTTCCATCAATTCAGAAAACTAAATAGACAAATCAAAGCGAAATAGTAAACAAGAAAGGAGTAGAACAAATAAGGTAGCTAGATCACCAGATGGGATGAAGAATCAGTATTTTTCTTTAAAAATAATGAATGGTTGTTGAGAAAAGTAAAATAAAAAAGCAATTGGAGTTGCAAGTAGTAAAAAAGAAAAGATAAGGAAAGAAACATACTTGTAGCAGTTTCAGCAGTGACAAACTTAGGATTGACAACAAAAGCCTTGGAAACACTCTTGATATCTTCAACAATATTGTAAAGCTCCAAGTTTACCATGGAGAACTGTGATAAAACATCCTGCCTGTTGTTGCATACGGAAACTAGTGAGGTATGCCAGAAGAAGATGATAAACACACAACAAGAACAAATCCATGAAGAAAGAACAAAACAGAGAAACTCAAGCACAATTCTCTTCAGTCTTTCTGCAAAGATTTACATGATGGCATCACACACATTGGGAGCTTAAAAAATGCAGTAGTTGTTAATTCTTATATTTCCTTTTGCTGATTTTGAGTAGAGTAGTTTTCTTCTTATGCTGATTTTAAGTAGAGTAGTTCTAGTACTGATCACTAGTTTCTTTAGCAAGGATCTCTATCTCATTCTTTGTACACAACTCTTCTAAGTATCTTTTTCATTCCTTTGCAAGTGTTAATACAAACCAGAATAATTTGAATCTCTCGTCTTCCGCAAATATGTTTTCATATCGAAACTTGTGCTTTTCTGATAAGGCAGGCATAACTGATTGATTGATTACACAGATATTCAATTGACATGAAATAAAGAGGTGAGGTAATGTACCATTTGGGAGTGGAATTGGCACGGGCAAAGGCATCCAAATCCTCGAGAATGCGAGTGATGGCTTTGAAGAGACTGACAGCTCGAGTTTTGACAGATTCAAGGTTTAGCTGCTGTTGAACCGCAGGGTTCAGCCGCTCCACCACCCTTGCTGGCGGCGGTTGGAGCTGCTCCGGCGGTGGTGCTGCCATTTTAATCGATTATTGTGCCTGCCCTCACTGATGAATTCAGCTTTTTTCGTGCCAAAATTGAACTCTGAAAACTCCGGAATATATCCGATTAGAAAAAGGGTAATTAGAGCGAAAATTGGCTCAAAATCCAAAATTGACGGATGAATGCACTGAATTGGGGATTTGCAGTGAAGTTTGGAGCTTCATTTGAATTTGGGATGTAATTTCAATTCGATGACAAACAGACAATAGTAATCTACTCCTTTCGTACGACCGCCATCCTCCCGACACAATTAAGAGCGGCCGGATTATCACTATAAAGCCGGAATCCAAAAAACCTAACATTCAATACCCATTACAGCCGCTATTCAGTTCTGGATCTCTTTCTTTTCTTTCTTCTTCAGTTCTGGTGCTCGCGATTTGATGATGGAACTCTGTTGATCGACTTCGAAGTCGCGATTTCTGCTGTGCTTCTTTGCTAGGTAGGTTTGCTGATCGAATTCTTCTTCTTCTTCGCGCTTTCTTCTTCTTTGCTGAACTCGATCCTCTGTTATTTGTCTTCTTCTTCTTCTTTGCTGAAAATTGAAGAGAAGAAGAGAAGTGAAGATTCTGAGGAGAGAAAAAAAAGGAGGCGCATATAAAATAAGTCATTTGACTTTTTTTTTTAATAGTCATACTATTCCCGTGAAAATGAATAGTAAGTACTGACTAACTTGATTAGGTTATGTAAAATGAGTTGGATGGGCATATATTACATACTATTTTGGGAATAATTTAATTATAAAAAATTAATGTTTTCATAAAAAAAACGTCTTTCTTATTACTAAAATTATTATTTATTTATGAATATCACTAGCATTTACACAATGCGCTACGTGTGTTAAATATTTTTATAGAATTAAGAATGATAAAAATGAAAATAAATAGATGAAATAAAATTATGTAACAAAATTAATTACTTTATACTTAAAAAGTAAGACATGTACGCATTACACATTATATTGAAATTGAATTAATAAGATTGATAAATGAGATTTAAATTGAGTTGAAAAAAAATAGTTATACTTAGGCTGAGAAGGATTTTGTGCATGTCGAGTTTAGTTTATATATTATCTAATATAAATATTATTATGACATCATACCGGTTCAAAACGGCCCAACCGATCCAACCTTTTTGGGGGTGGCCGGCTTAACTGTGCGGGCCGACTTTTAAAACATAGCAATCTTCCCACTTTTACTTTTTTTTGTCATCCGAATTAATCTTGTGCCGGAACGGAGAAAGTATATATTACTCCCAACATCCCGTGGAACTTCATATGTCATTTTTTAACCATCCACGAAACTTCATACATTATTAAAACCGTAAGTACTCCACGCTCAACAAATATTACAAAATCTCACGCTATACCTTTTTACCAACTTTTTACACATTTCTCTCACTAAAAATGTATTTTTACCAATTCTTCGTGTTTTATCATTAATTTAAAATTTTCACCTAAAACTACACGTCAACCATAGTATATGAAATTTTTTGGAACAAAAGGAGTATGTTTTATACCATATTTGTATCACAAGGTCTCCAAAGTGACAGTCTCTAAAAAAAAACTTATCTATAGACGGACGTATATTGTTAATAAAAATATACATTTGTTAATTAATGTTGTTAATACTGATATTGTTTCATTAAAAAAAATACATTTTATTATCAACATAAACTTTTTGATTAAAAACTTACTCATTTGTATTGGATGCAAAATACCACTATGAAATATACTTACACATAACTTCATACACCGTCATTTTTATACATCAACATAAGTACATAACTTTATACACTACTAAAAATGAAGTTACAGCAAGCCCAAATAATAAAAATATTTACTTTTACCCACAAATTACACAATTTATCATTTAATTAACTTTTTCCTTCCTAAAACTGGAACTGCACGTCAATCCTAATGTCTGAAATTCTACGGATTTCATGTCAACTTCATTTCCCACTTAATATTAGGGTATCATTCGAGTTTATCCATTTAAAATGCAACAATTGCAACTCACATCCACAATCAAAACTCTAGGGGAAGAGCAAGAACCACAAACTATTGAGAGAGTCAGAGAGTGATTGTTGCTATGTACAAACAATTCCAACATACAGAAGATCGAAACCCCAACTGTCAAACTCTAGCTTGCCTCTTGTCAATGGGAACAGGATTAACAAACTTCCTAGTAACCGAACCGAAACTAAACACTAACAAGTGAAAAATAACAAGGAAAAAGATAAAAGAAAAGCCATCTGCCGTCCCGTAACTCAAACATCTTGATTGGTATATAGCTTCACTTGCCTGGGCCAAACTTGACCATACACGTCCTTCTTTGTGTATCTCCTATCCCACGACCACGGTACATCTGATGCATCAGGATTGTATTTAGAGAGATTTATGTAATTCAACAAATACTACTACTACTACTCATATCTTGTATTAAGAAACAGGAAACCGAGATGAGCTAGATCTAGCTAAGAAAGACGTCACCTTCTGAGGAGTATGGTTTTGGAGGAAGTTCATATGGAACAGGCAGCTGAATAACTTCCCGCGATTTATTGTTTGAATCTCCTTTCCAAGCGGAAGAGACTAGTTTTGTCCTCTTTACTTCGGAGGTCCTTGCCAGTGGCCCTTTATCCTGGAAGTCAAATAATCAGAACATTTTGGAGCTAAGACCTTTGCATTCGATCTGAAAGATATAAATAAATTTACCTATGCTTTTACCTCCGAGTTACTGGAATCATCTGTACAAGAAAAGCCACAGCTATATTTCCCAGAGATAGGAAGAAAGAGCACTCCAAGCTACAAAAGATCAAGAAACAGAGTCAGTTTGAAGCTTGCGTTACAGGCTACAGCCACCCTTTTATTGATATTCTTCAAAACTGTTATTTATTAATTTATTTATTTTTGTTTGAGACATCAAAACTGTTATTTATATATACTGCCAATTTGGAATTATGACTGATGAAGTTTAAACATTACATGTAGCAGCTACAACTAACTGACCAAGTGTTTTGTGATAGATTACATATACCAGTTAATTACAAACTTCCTTCGGCACGTAAAAGAACTGCAGAAGAGGTCAACCTGGAATACTTTAAACTGGCTAAACAATCATCCATGCAAAAGGCATATACCTCATATGAACGAATCATCAACTGAGAATTATTTTTCTGAAGAGCTCCCCAGGCAGCCTTGCTGAGGTTCGACGAAGTAAGCAGAAACCATCTGTCAATAAAAACCATGGCATATAAATGAACAGTCAGAGCATGACGTGGATTCCAGCACACAAATATTGAACTCTGGGAAATGTGGCAACTGGAATGGACTCTTACGCTAACTTTTGACCGTTATATCGTGTAAAAGTCTTTATATGAGGCATTGCGCGACTGAAAAGTTTGAAAAGCACAAGAATAAGCATCCCGTCAATGTACCAAAAAGTTCATAAAAAATCTGTGCATTGGATATGACAATCTAATTCAAATCTGTGTGTACCAGCGGCCAGTCTGGCTTGCCTTCCACTTTGCCCAATACTTATTCAAGAAGTCTTTCTCCACATTCTTTAGTGGGCTTGGAACAGCATTCCCAGCTCCATAACCCTTCAAAAACAAGAATACAAGAATTCTCCAGTTCAGTTCAATAATTTTTGCAAAGCATAAAAGAGGCTTCAGCAGATGTTAGATCTCTAACATAAAGACTGGCAGAAGCTACTGAAGTTTGATTTATTGTGAGAAAAATATGCTATTTCGTCTTGAATCACTTGATAATTATAAAGGCAAACGGTTCGGTCAATCCTGGGGTGGGTGGGTGTGTGTGGGGGGGGGGGGGGGGGGGGGGTTGTGCAGGATCAATTTTTCCCATAAGAACATACTCTTACTCTCATTTGATTTATACTGAAAAAATGAAGAAAAACTACCTTGTTGTTGTGATATACCAGAAAATTAAGTAACAAGTTATTTGAGTATGCATTTCCAGAAAATTATAGATGTGCTCAGTTGTTTAAAACAGAACAAAATAAAAATGAATGCTTATGGCTTCAGTTTTTGCTTTATCAGTTTCCTGAATGAGCTCAAGATCATGACTGTATCAAGTGCATTACTTCCAAGGAATTTCTGATGTCTTCCACCGTAGGCCAAATTATCAAGGGCTTCCCTAGACCCAAAGGCTTCTTTTCTTCTGTCATTCCGGCTGACATTGAGGATGCTAGTTCACCCATCCATTTCTCGTCCAACGAACCAAGTGAAGAAAACTGCAGAGAAGCAGCGACTGAACGACATAAGAAGAGAGCAAGAATTGGAATAAAATACAAACAAATACAATTATACATATTATAAATAGGATAATTAAGTTATTCTTCAAAGAAGTTCCAAAGAACATCATAAACTTAACAAACATGTAGCTAATCCAAATTAGAGGATCCCAATAAGATTAAACTCCATTGTTCATGTGACCATGTCCATCAGGTGAATACTACGACGATAATATAAGATACATTGGGCGTCATCAACGGAACATTTTAATGTGTACTTTATGGTGGAAAGTACTTCAAGACTTCAAGTTGCTAAGGTCTATAAAACTTTAGAACAGTCACTCATCACTTAGATCACTGAACATCACAAGTATTCTATAGAAGACAGTCTTTGTAATTTAATTACTACATTCAACATGCAAGAAGGTAAACCAGTAAACCTGATAAACGAGAGGTGATTTTTCAAACTCTTTCTCAAAGGTACACTCCTGGAGAATAGTCCGTAACTTCATATGTCCCCACTTCTTTAAGCTAGAGCCAGTGTGATATCCAGGTACAGATGCAATGAGCCTAACCTGTACAGCACAATTTGATATCATGGTAACCATCACGCCATAACAATATGCGAACCAAAAAAATAAATAAACAATATAATAAGAGCCAATAATAAGTCCAATCAAAGCGTGAAACACCTCTTATAATAGTGTGTGTGCACTTTCTTCTGGGTTCATACCACAACAGAACAAACAATAGCTGCACAGCCCCAATCACTGGCACAGATCGATCCAATTCAAATTTCCACTCCAAAATCCCAATTGATACCACATAAATGGATGGAATTTTCCCACTCCAATCCAACCGATGAAATCATTTCACTACAATAAAACCATGGATCTGTTTTCCTCCAATCTGATTTTCCGATTTCACAATAGCATCGATCAATGGCGGGTTGTTTCTTTTCACCATCGTCTTCTTCCTCTTCAGGTATGTAACTAATTCGCTAATCAGCAGTTTCTTTGAGTACCTTCTTCCAACTAGCAGGGTGATACGCGATCATAATTTATGTAAAGAGAGATAATTCTATTTCTTAACATTTTCGTCTGCCCAAGTATATATGAGTTTGTCATAGATTTGGGGTGGAAGGGATATGATTTTCCATTATATTAGAAAAATCATGACTTTTACAAGAATTTCACCTCTTTGTACATACATGAATGAACATTCTCTTAATTAAATACTCCCTCCATCCCAATAAAACTTTCTAGCCCCGACTTTTTTGTGAAATTTGACCATAATTATTACTCACAACAAAGAGTGAAGTTATATTAGAAAAGTATGCTCAGTTTACTTTAATAATTTAATTTTATCGAAAATTGATATTTTGTAATTTAGTAGTAGTAATTTGCGGTCAAAGTTTTTAATATAGTCAAGGTTAGGAAGTTATTATTGAGACGACTGGAGTATTGTCGTATATAAGATTATTTTGTTGTACAGTAATTTTGGTTCAATTTTTCTCAACATTATAGGAACCGCGCTTAGTGCGGTGTACCATTCTAGTTTACCAAATTTAATTTAGACGTCTATGCAATGGCAGACTATTCATATAACTTCGGCCTAACAGGAAGAAAGTGGCATGATAAATATCCCAACATATGCAAGGACAGATTCAATTTATAGCTCATATATTTCCTACGCTTATGCATGTTTTCCTTCTATTTATTATTATGCAAATGCAACTGGGGACCAATATGGTTCCCCATTCGTCCCCCCACCACCACACACACACAGACAAATTATTCCTGGTTGCAACTATTAAATATTAATTGAGAAAGATGAATGTCATATCAAACAGGGCAGATATAATCAATCACCCAAGTAAAGCTGCATTCCAAAGGAGCCAAACCGAACTTCCCAACCGCTACCATATAATCCCAATAACAGAAAGAACATATCATGTAATCTACCTTTGCTGAGCTGTAATCAAACTTTCTGAAAAAGGACGCATTTATGTTGCAGTTGCCAACAGCCGGTATGTTCACATTCACTTCAGGCAACTGCATGTAAATAGATGGATATATTCAGAACGGGTCAACAAGTAAAATTCTGGGTCGTGCAAATGGGAGGGGAAAAAAACCTGCCATGCAAATAGCATTTTGTGAATTCAGTGAAAACCTACCACACTAATAACCTTTAAGCTTCGTTGTCATTTTCATACTTGTATCACACAAATAGCATTCTCAGAATTCGTAAAAACTTGCCAAAATTTTTGCTTCACAGATAAGTTTTAATATTTGAAATAGGTTTTCACATCCAAAATTAATTTAGTAAGAATTAACATGACATGCATAATGCTTTATGATTCTTCTACAAATAAATCAGACACACTTTATTGTACTTAGTTCAAGTAAGATTATAAGATTACTCAACATGAAACAGAAACACACAGCACCAAAATGGTGACTTTGAAGTGGGAGCCGGAAGCATGAACAGGAACAGAATAAAGACGAAAGAAGCATAAGACTGTACATCAAAATGAGCACGGTGCACATTTAAACTATGGATTCCCTGAGAGTAGTCAATACTAGGGTCTAGGTACATAAGCGGGCTATTTTCATACCGTAGACCACATATCAGTACCTTCAGTGTACTTAAATAATCTATCAGGTCACTTTCAAATGCACTTCCAGGACTTGTACCATTTTGATCTTTCCAAGGAAAATCTTGCATCCACAAGCCCTGACTTTTGTTGTTCCAATCGACATATATCAAGTTTGCTGTATGTACAATGACTCGCACTCCTTTAGGATAGATAAGAAGCATGGCTTTTGAATGGTGTGTTCCATATGAAATTGGCAATGGTGGCTTATGGAGAATCCAGTTAGAAGGCTTGTTTCTCTGAGAATAATCAGCAAACGAGTTTGATCACATGCATGTACCAAAAATACCAAAATTTTGTCTGAAATTTTTGGCCAACCTTCATATACTCTAGGGTGCCATCGCCTTCACCGTGTACTACTAGTACATGTTGAACTCTTTTTATTGAAGGACATGCTACATTAGGAAACGAAACGAAAATAAAGTGGCACATTAGAAGTATCATGGATTAGAATTCCAAAGCAAGATCCAGATTTAGCACCGAGTTTAACATCAAAATACATGAAAACAACCAATTTTGGCACATTTATATCACATAGACGAATATGAAAGACAAAATTGCAAAAGTAACACCATGTGCTGTATTTTAAACATCATATCATACGCAAGAAGCTAAATTTATTAAGAAACACAACATGATGTTTCATTTTATTTGTAGAATTCTTAATCAATACATTCAGTTAAAGCAGGTGAATTTTTATAAGCTTTACCCTGCCAAGGTCAGTCAATTAAAAGAGAGAATGAAAATTAAGTATCAGTATTTAGACAAGTGGGGGTTATTGCAGAATACTCACCAGAAAGTAGCCAATCAAGATCTACCATGTAATTTGATAAGACAGCAAATAGCACGTTCCCCTACAGAAGAAAAAACTTAGTTAACTAAAACATGAAAAGTACGAACATATTTCCTACGTTAAGAAACTCCAAGCATCAATATTCCATCTCACCAGCTGTACTTGTACATGGGTGTAGAACTCTTTACCTGAATTACGTCACTAATAGAAACAGCATTTGTGTTTGCCCATCCAGGCAATTCTTTCACTCGCATCAGCCTAAATGTCAAAGGCAACATATCCTTGGCAACTTGAAAAGAACGTATTCCTTCGGGTGAACTGTCAGGCACCTAGTCATTACAGCCCACTGAGTCATATATGATAAAAAACGGAATTACCAATCAACTAATGCAACGAAAAAGAAAACCAAAGCAGTGTACATTTGAGTTCTGTAAAAGTGCTTCCTCTTCTGGAACTTTTTGCATCCTCTTGCTACTACGACCTAGTTCACTGCTATTATGACTATCATCATTCAAAGGCCTTTTCTCTCTATCACCGGATGGAGATGTTGATACCTTCTTGTTAGAGACGGGGACATACTTAAAATGGTAATGCCCCGGTAACAACTCTATAACATCACCAGCTTCAATCTTCCATTCTTCCCCGGATAAAAGCTTCTTTCTTTCATTAGAGGACCTTAATACAACCGGGTTTGTCCCTTGCTACATTCCAGTTTCCAGTCAGCATGAAATATTCAGAGAAAGAAACTAAACAGTCAATGAATAAAATAAAGTAACGCATGCACTCATGAATGAAATTATAAGAAACTGAGCAAAAACCCCCCAAATTCCAACCTCTAAACACTGAAACATTTCTCAGTTGACAAAAAAGGGGCCACAAATTCTAGTTTCATCAGACAAACAAAGTGTACAAGAGTAGAAACACAAAGGGCAAATAGAACATGAGGAAAAAAAGGCATTAAGAGACGCACAACGAGGATATGGACAGAGGAATCTGCAGAAACATTAAGAGAAAGATGCTTCCGGCTGAGGCGCTTATCGGCGAGTGGAATACAATCGCGGCCGACGTAATTAACCCCCCTTGACAGGGGTATTTTGGGAATCGTGGAGCTTTGTCCTTGTTCCAAATTGCAAGGTACCAAAAATCCAATCTTGGGAGAAAGAAGAAGGAATTCCGAATGAGTGTGTGAATTTTAACAAACTAGTAAAGTAGTATGTTTATGGGATATCATCAAAATGGAAGAGAAAAGAGAAAAGAAAGCTCGTATTTTACCAGTGAAGCCATGGAGTTTGATCTGCAGCAGCACCATGCATAGAAGTAGAAGTTAGAACCCAACAAGGCTCAATATGTTATGTATGTGAGTGAGCCAGCTAATATTTGGGGTTCTGCCAAGCTGCCGTTACCCAGGTATAAATAACCAAAGTAGATTCTCCCTTAATATCCCTTAATATGGGTGCGTTTATCAGTAATTTGTAAACCTTCTCGAATCATTCTATAGAACCATTTGGATTTTAGATTATTAATTCTTATAGTTGGTGTTATTGATTATAATCATTCAAACTTACTAATGTTCCCGTGCAGACAAGCAAAATGTGTCGAATAAATTATTAAAATCATTAAATCTAATTTATCGTATTTATAGAATTTTACTATATTTAATTCCAAAATGATATGGTAATTTAATTGATTTTAATACGCTCCATTTATAGCCTATCAAATTGCGCCACAGTGGAATATATGGAGTATTTTCGATTATTTCACATTAGAAAAATGTGGAAATTCGGAGATTTCTAAGCCAATCAAATGTCGTCACATTAGAAGAATGATGTCGAAATACATTCTTTTAATTAAAATTATAACTTGAAAAAGAATATACAATTCAACCAATAGGATTGTGCCACGTCATAAACTTGATGCAGTTAATAATTAATTGCAAATAGAGAAAAGAAGATAAGTACAAATCTTGGCTCAACCAATCAGATTTGATCATTCTATTTTTCCCACACCTATATAAGGAGCTCATTCTCCACAAAAAATCAGAAGTGAAGATCACAAGTTCTAGAGCCAGAGCAAATACTCTTATCCTTCTCTCAAGATCTGCCTTGAAGTTCGAGCAAGCATTCAAGAAGTTCATCCGAAAATTAAAGAGAAGTCATCGTTTGATCCAAGAAGAGGCCCCTGCGCACTTGGAGAAACGTTATTGGAAGATCAACCGCTACTAAAGGAAGATCAAATCCAAAAGCCTAGACGAAGCCCGATCAACATTCTTGAAGTTCTTTGCCAAAAAGCATCATTTGATTCAAGATCAAGCCTAAAAGCCCTTGAAGAAACGTTTCCCGAAGGCCAAACTTCCTCTTCAGAAGATCAAAGGCCAAATCCTATAACGATGTAAAAGCGTTCTTCGTCGAGTTCATCAATATCTCAAGAAGTTCGTCATCGTTCGCCTCAAACACTCTCAAGTTCACGATTCGATCCGAGATCAAGCCAAGAAGCCCTCGAATCGACGATTTTCCGACTTTGAAGTTACAAATCCTAAAACGAAGAATTTGAAGATCCAAGTTCGCCGCTTTAGAAGACTAGAATCAGAGGATTAAAATAAAGAACTGTACCCGCTTTCATTAAATCAATAAAACTATCATTTGAGCAACTTTAGTTGCCACAACCCGTTCTATATAAAAAGATTTTTTGAGAAAATTCTGTGTGATGTTTGGCAAATTGAATCATCATCTGAAGACTCCACACTTATCAAACTGACTAATTCAAGAAGATTTGGTATTAATTCATTAACACATTATTCATAACTCGAGGGTGTTCTGCATTTAACACCATGTTTTTACGGACAACTGATGCTGTTGAAAAGTATGCACAGCCAGCCCATTGGACATTATTTACCTGGACAGATGGAAGCTATATTATGATCCAAGTATTCCTCGCGATAAGTGTAGTAAAACATAAGGCGAATTTGGTGAGTGATGTCAAGTGTCAAGAGGTCCCGTAAAAAAGAAAAGACCCGCAAATTGTCTTGGCCTTCAAATTTTCTGAGTGGCACTGCCTTCTCGTGCAATGTTAAACCATTTCAACGTATAACTTGTGAAATAATAGCATATCTTAGTTCTATGATTATATAGGAATAGGTTCTTCCCAGTGTTTCTTTTTAGTATACAAATGCCTCTATGACTAAATTTTTTGCTTTATCAGAGGGTCTACCAAAAATCTTCACATCTCACAATCAATAGCACTCAAGATCTGACAGCATTTCCTGGAACTGAAGTCTGGCTGACACCGTATCTAAGAAATAAGTCGATTATCTTCTTCTCTTTGATTCTTTCCGCATCTCCGCCATGTAGCTCTCTAAGTTGGCTTTTTCCCACAAACGTCTTTCGACTAGATCCTCCTTCGATGATTCATCTGATTAAACAAAAGGAGAACGTGTGTTCAGTGGAAAGAGATTTAGAAGTGCATAGAGGTAACAGCAATAACCATCCTAATGATATTACGACCGGATAATAGAATTAAGGAAATGTTCTCTATTATCTTATGCCGGTGGATCATACCATGTCTAAACACTGAAAACTTGCAGAATGAGATGTGGATCAACATATGAAGAAAGGATGCACATAAATCAAATATACAGTTTGCATGGACAACCAATAATGCTAGTAAGACGATAATCCCTATCAAACATAACCACAAGAGAGCCTCAACAGACAAGCTCCAGAAACAAAATCCTTACAGCATGATGCAGGTGAAAACATTAACAGTACCTATGTATCTCCATGAATCAAAAGGTACACCCAGGGATCTTCTCGTCATATATGAGGCATCTTCCCATGAATATGGTGCTTGTTTCACCTTGTATCTCCAGAACCAACACCCATACCATAGTAATAGCTGTGGACAAGAACCACTTTATGTTATGCATTTTGACTCTTCTTCTAGTTGAATTCTTATAACTTCCCCACATTTTTTTTCCTTTGGGGGGGGGGGGGGGGGGGTAAGTGAAAAAGAACACATGGAACTTCACTAACCTTTCCCACAGTGTAAGGCAGCAATAAGAAACGAATGCAAAGAAGCTCCCAGACAGATGGCTTTTCAGCACCTTTTATCTGTAATTCAAGCTCCTTGCTGATCTCTTCTTCCAGCTTCCTATGAAATTTAAAAAATTCACTCGTATTGAGTACAGGTGATATCAGCTAAATTCTCTATACTGCTGCTAGGCAGAGAACATAAATAAGAACAAATCATGCACTTAGTAGCCAGGAAAAGTTGCAGATAACTGATACAATTTAAAATAAACTAGAAGTATGGACACATATGTCTAAAGCATACTTGTTTGCTTGCTTGCCACCCTTCTTCTTATTGGTCACGCCCCCAGTCCGTTCAAATTCCATTGCCTTCAGCTTATTTTTGTAAGCTGGAGTCTTCTTGACCATATCGATAGCCTGAAAAGAGACAAGGACACAATAGAAACAGAGAGTGAATGAGTGACGTGCTAACAACACGTTAATAATGAGTTAGAATGATTCACAAAGGATGGGAACTTCGCCCCAGGTTACATCCCTTGTATTCTGTAGAGTTTGAGATTAACTGAGAGAAAGAAACAGGGAGGAAGGAGTTCCAAGATACTATACCCAAGCACCCGTCCAAATGGAAGCGTACATTTCAAATCATTCGAACCTTCTGTGGCTAGAACCCTCAAACTCTCTAGGTGATGCAAGTGAAGAACAAAGAAGAAGAGAAGTACTCCCTCTACCCCGCTATTAACCACCCAATTTACATTTTTAAACGTCCCATTAATAAATAATCATTCCAAAAATGGCAAAAGTACAACACCACATACCACTCATCTTCCTAATTTGTACTTTCTGTCATACTTTTTCCACTTTAAAAAAAAAAATTATATCTCCTACTTTAATACCCACTAACCAATTTTATTCATTATTTATTTCTTTCATCAATATTTATTCATATTCCTTAATACACAGTTACACACCCACAAATTTATGGGTAATCAATAGCAGGCCTGGGGGGATAGAAGAGTAAGAGAAGAGATCATTTTTGGATGTGTTGAAATGAAGACTTGAGCTCTCTATTTATAGAGATGGAAATAGAAAGCAAGGAATGTGGCTTCACAAGGACCATTCCTAGTAAAATCTAGACTTCCTCCACTACAAAGTCTTCATGCCTTCAATCATTCATTCGGTCGACACAAACAAAAATGGTATCTAGCGTTTAACGCGCTTCTAACCATGTGGCTTTCGAGTGGATTATCCTTCACACTGGAAATTGGAATTCTCAAGTGTAGAAATCATTGTGAAGTTTGTCTCACAAGCTTCGCGTTGATATCAAAAACACCCAAAACCGAGTGAACAAGCTCATGTAAATTACCTTTTTGCGATTCAGTTGCCACGCTTCAACCTACTTTTTTGAGTCAATTATATTTGACACCCTAAATTTGTTTTCGCAAGTGAGATATATCTTTGTGAAACCCATCTCACAAGCTATGCAGCGATAAAATAAACATCCAAAAAATTGGTTACGCATGATCAATCATTGGACTCAACTCCAACCAAGTCCAACTACATTCCCAAAAGTGAAGACAACAGTAAGTCCAATGATTCTCAGAAGCTATTTAAGGATGCTGTATGTAGCAATATTCATATAGGGTTTGAAGTACAATATGCTCCAATGGGAGAATAGGATCATATGACATGTCCAGTTACCTGATTATACCTGGTCCATTGGTTTAGATACTGAATTCCTGAGAGCACCAAAAGTAGACCCACAAGAACAGCACGTGTATCCTGGGAAAAAAGGACGAAATTAAATAAAGTTGAATAATTCTGTCTGCGACTTCTGTAAGTTTTAACGACTGATTGTATAGATCAGAAATATAAGCACCAATAGCATCAGATAAGAAATGTAGCTTACTGTTTTATGGCCGTAGTAAGCGTGATAGTAGCGAGCTGTATTATAGAATACCTACAGCGGAATAAATAGGTTACTACTAATATATAATGGTGGATTCTAAAACTAAAAATCACAAGCTTGTGAGAGCAGTGGTGATGTATAAAATGCCAGAACGATGTCAAGAGTCAGATGTATTATGAAACATCAATTGCTTGTATCCAGAGTAACAAAAACAACAGTAACAACAACAATAACTGATCCTTTATCCTAATTACTTGGGTATGCTAAGGGAATACTTGAAATGAGACAACGGACAATTTAAACAAATCTCAACAACTGCCTATCAAAATAGTTGTAGCATGGTCAGATACATTACACAAGACTTGATGAGTTCAACAGACATAATACTTATGACTTATGATGAATCAGGAAGAAATCACATGGCAACTAGAAATGCTTTACCTGCATGAAGTGTGTATGTGATTCAGAATGCATCTGTAACCGAGTTTCAACATTTTACTTCTAAACTAAACCTTGATTCTTAGAAGTTAGAGCACTCACCCACTTAACTTCAACCACTTGGAAAGATTACATTACAAACTTATGTTGTACTAACAAAAACTGATGAATCAGCATGTACACCCTTTGTTCTTATTTATTTAATAATCATATAACGCTATTCCAGGAAAGGTAGTGTTCTCAAAAATAACCCCTGCCCCCAACAACGCCACGCCCACGGTCGAATCTGTACCAACTCAATGAGTTTGTCCTTGTGATGAAACAGAATCACAAAGAATTGGAATTTTACATGCTAACCAAACATCCAGGAAAACATACCTCTTCTGGATGCGCAATTGCATAATCATACTGCTCCCTTGTGGCTTCATCTTTCAGAATCTGAAATGAAGAGAAGTGAGTGCACCGACAAATAAAGTCCCTTCGACATTACTTTTAAGTAAACAGCAGGATCTATATGCGAAAGTATTAACATGTGCATCATGGCTTCTTTGTGCTATACATGGACCTTAAATTTTGCTGGTAAATAAGTAAATGATGTATTTTCTCTTCCTTGGCAAATCAAGGTCCAAATGCAATCATAATTGTGACAATTTCAATCCCAGGCAACAATAACTTCTGCATTTTAACTCAATTCAAGTGATTTGACTCATAATTCATACAGCCACAGCCTGACATTGATGATTAAACATACAAACATGCACTTATATGATAATATTTCAATGTAGCAAGATCAATGAATAGAAAATCAATCACCTCATAAGCAGTTGCGATTTTCACAAACAACTTCTTCGATTCTGGATCAGGATTTTTATCCGGGTGACTGGACAAATAAAACATCACATAAATAACAATGCGACAGTGATACAATCATACAAACACCATAACAAATCAAAATTCCCAAATAAAAGAAAGGAAAGGGAAAACGAACTCACTGTTTAAGAGACAGCTTGTAATAGGCTTTCTTAATCTCAGATGAATTGGCATTTTGAGTAACCCTGGAATCACATAACAGTAAAACACAATCATCATCGTCAGTAAGACAGCTAAATGGAACCAGAGAAATACAGCGGACCATGATTTACCTACCCAAGCAGATCGTAACAATCGTCCTCGTCACAGTAGATCGAAACGGAGGGTTGGATGAAGAGGAAGAGAACGAGGATCAAGGTAGCTGCGCACCACCGGATCGTGGGTAGTGGCGCCATCGGTGGCGATGTTCTTCCTCGGCGGATCTCCGCCACTGAGATTCAGAGCAGAGCAGTAAATATGTCTATCAAGAGAAAAGCTGAAAACGTTTTTTTCCTTCTTATGTTTGTTAAGTCTACAGACCTTTCATCGGTGACAAATTAAAAAACCCACCGACCGTCTGTAGTGTAACCGCACCCGTCGATTATAATTTTATAAACAAAACCACCATAATTATACATTTTAAACCCGTCATAGGACGGCGGGTGGTGTTCAGTGTATGTGTCACTAGCCAAACGCCCGATCCGACCGCCTAATTATTTTTTATTTTCGCATTGAATATATATAGTAAAATAAATGTAGGCAGTGAGTTTGAAGGCGGATTGTGTATATCTCGAGTGGGACGAATATGCATCTATTAAGTCTGCCAATGATAATTTTTGGATGCTTGAATGATTATTAAAAATGAGCATGAGATGATAGAGAAGGTGTGGGTTTTTGTGGGTTTATACCTCAGACCCATTTTACACTTTCATATCTCAATATCATCTCGTCATATTTGCTCCGTTGATCTTCGGTGGCTTGTTTTCCCGGTTGATCATTTAGTTTCTTATTGTAGTTTCATATCATCTTGTTGCTTAGATTTTGTAATTCTGGCCTTGTAACCATTTATTTGCATATTCAATGAAGTTTATCAGATTTGGGTCATTACAATTGGTATTCAGAGCAAGGTTGATATCCTATCGGCGATATTGACCCATTCTGATGGCTGATTCACAGATGAAGTATCGGATCGACACACAGAGGAAGTATCGTGTGGAGATGGCTAGCATAAATGTTCGAATTGAAGGGATTTGCTTAGATATGGCGGATTATATGGAAGCTTGGTATGGAGTTTGGGAGGATTACTGTGTTTTGCAGTTCGGATGCTTCCCTCAATTTGCTGGCGACCTTCACCGTGCCCTTACAGCTCAACTCATGTACTTCATCTCTTCATTGAATGATTTCTCGATATCCCATCGCGCTACTGAAGAATTCATACCCGTCCTCCTCAAAGCATTATTGATACTTCCGAAGCTACTAACTGAATATCCACTTCATTATGATATCAGTCTAGAACTATTCGATATTTATGGTCTATGTTTGGATTGCTATGATCTGTTTGTGGAATTGATTGATGAGAGTCCTTATTTAGTTTTGAAGCAGAAGAATCAACATATTAGTTGCTTGAATTATTAGCGGTTGTATATAAGGCGAACTCAGAAGCTTTAACAGTGTTTGAATGCCTTAATAAGATGATCAAAATGCAATTGGATGTGAAGGTTGCAGCAAGAAGAGAATAATATGGATAATGACCATGACGTTAATGAGGTCAATTTTGTGGTAATTGATGTGAAGCTAGAGATAGACAAGATAATAACGTCAGGTTTTGGATTGAAATATACTATTATCAATATAAGTGATGAAGGGATGACTGATACGGATGAGAAATTGGGTGAAGGGTATGATGTTCTTAGCGCTAGAAAGAAAATTGAGGAGCAGTCAGGTGAGAAGGGCAATGAAAAAGGAGTAGGGTTGGGTGACGAGAAGGAAGAAGAAAACGAGTTTGTGGCAGAATTGGATAATAGAACACGCAGGAGCTTCGAGATAAAACATGACTATCCCCAGCATAGATTAGTAACCACGAGATATGAGAAAGACATGTTGGATGTGTTTGCAGGGTTGTTTCACAGAAGGAAGAATGATGATCCAACTAACAATTCTTGGTTTGGCATGAATTATAGCAGGAATGACAATGGCCTAACCATCGATGAATCGACATTTCTTGATGAATCTTATATACCTTTCGATAAGGGAAAGGTTCAGCAGTATGTTGGTTGCACTGTCAGAGATGGTCCTTAGGTTTGTTCGAGATGAGTATACTTCGGGGTGTGTTGGGTGAAAATTATTTCAGAATTTATGAAAATCAACACATCATGGGTCCAGAAGAAACCCGAAAGTGTATTGAATGTCATTTTAAAAACTGGGATGGTGAGTTCTTTGGGGAATGTGTGTCTCTTTGCAAAATTTACTGGCCGTTTGATAAGGGAAAGATTTTCCATATTAAAGCCCATTGTGATGTATGCTCGGAGAACAAACAATGGAGGATTTGCCACGAATCAGGGTCAAAACAGGTTGTAACTCAAATTATATATGTGGTTTCTGGTTTTTTTCTTGGATCGTGGACTGGATATTCTTGGTTGTCTATCAAATCGTTTTACAACTTTGTGAAGATGTCACTTGCATCGGCTATCATGTTATGCTTGGAGCTATGATACAATACATTGATTATGCTTGGAGCTGCACTCAATGTTTGCGTTTCTAATGAACTTGGAGCTAATCGTCCTAGAGCTGCAAAGTTTTATGTACTCTTAACTATGATTACAGATACTGTTGTTTGTGTGCCCAATAATATATTGAGAAATGGAACAGAGAATGATGGGGTGAAGAATTGGAATAGGTTTACAGTGAATGGGAAGGCATTGTTGCTTGCAATTCTGATAAGAAGAGTTATTATAGAGTTCCAGAATTTAATGATGCTTGATGTCAAGATGGTAGATCTGAACTCGAAGGCAACTGGTGCATACATGAAGTTTTTAGTAAAAAGATGTGTATCAACTGAAAAAAGAGGGCTGCAAATGCTTCATAAACAGGTGCTATTTCATAGACATCCCAGAAGCTCAGAATTTGTTGGTATATTTGTCGACATGGATATGGGATCCAGGGCCTAGAGGTACTGCCTTATCATGTTGTTGGAGTTATCATTTCGGCACATTCCTGGAGGTGCTATATAATTACATGGAGCTATTTTCAACACAACTCCAGATTAATGGATTGTATATTGAGTCCAATGCAATTCAAAATTGGTTTGCTTTTTACTCTACTCGAATCTGGGATCTAGGAGGCGCAAGACTCTAAATTGATTTGGATACATTTTTAATCATCTTATGATACATACCCCAGCCATTGTAATATTGTTGTTATCATTCCATAAGCCTTGAGGATAAGGCTTAGATTAGAGGGAAGGAATGTTATATCCGAGTGGGACGAATATGCATATATTAAGTATGCCAAGGACATGAGGGTAATTTCTGGAGGAAGGGGCATAATGATAATTTATGGATGCTTGAATGATTATTAAAAATGAGCATGAGATGATAGAGCAGGTGTGGGTTTTTGTGGGTTTATACCTCAGACCCATTTTACACTTTCAGATCTCAATTTCATCTCGTCATATTTGCTCCGTTGATCTCCGATGGCTTGTTGCTTTTCCCGGTTGATCGTTTAGTTTCTTATTGTAGTTTCATATCATCTTTTTGCTTAGATTTTGTAATTCTGGCCTTGTAACCGTTTATTTGCATATTCAATGAACTTTATCAGATTTGGGTCATTACAGATTGTAAGTTGTTTCTTGTGTTTTATGTTGGATTTGTTTTATATGTTTAGTGGTTGATTCTAATATTTAGTACGTAGTAGCTTTTGTTGATATTGTAAATTCATAAAATGACAAGTTTTGATGGCTATAATGATTTCCCAATAATATAAAGTGAACTTGTTTGTTTTGATTTGTCTACTTTCATTCTTGTGTCTTAGAAAAAATTATAATTATTAAGAATTGATTAAATGGGAACTTAGTTTATAAGCTATATCATCAGCCTAGTTGATTTGTTTCTTACTGCCTTTATTTTATTTTGGTACTAAAAAGGATATATTAGAGTTTGTGAGCTAGAGTGAGGCTCTGTTCTCTTCGTCTGAACTGAACTTAACTGAATTGTAGTATAAAAATAACTAAACAGAAATGAACAGAACTGAACTGAAATTAATGAGTTTTCAGACGAAGAGAACATAGCCTGAGTCCCTATAATGGGAATTACATGGGAGGATTTTGCTACAACTTCTCTCTAAAATTCCTTTACAACATAATTTGTCAAAATGATCAACACATACATTTGATGATCTATTTATCTTAAGCAATTCAATCTCCCATGGGCTTCTCAGCAGAAGTTTATACTACTCAACTTCATCAATGACTTCCAGTGGAAAGTTTTTTGCCTTAGTGATCCAATAAAAACCTCCTTGGAATCCATTTCAACGATAATCAAGGAATTTGTTGTTCACAGACCAACTTTAATCCCTTAAGGAGACTCTTCAATTCAGTTTCCTTCACGGATGGGTGCACAATCGTCTTAGTGAATCCCCAAATCCATTCGTCCTTATTGTCTCGAATAACTCCTCTTATTGCGCTAAGGTTTAATTCCGGCTAGCAAATGTCGTCTACATTCAATTTGATCCAGGTATGCTTTGGTTTTTCTCAAATCGATTTTTGTTTTCCAATATCATGGGGTGGAAATGAAGCTTAAGCTCTCAGATAATTAGTTGTTTAATTCAAGGTATGCATCTTTGTTTACTCTCAGATTTGCCTTTGAATATCCTGGAATTAAAGGATTTCCATAGAATCCAAAGAGTTGCAGTAAATATCGTCGGCCAGGGAGCGGAGATATTCAATCTCGTTTCAAAGTTTTCCTACAAGTTCGCTTTAAACAATGTGCATCAAATATCGATTCAAATTGATTACGCGCACCATGCATGTAGAAGAATTTCCTGCCACATTACTTTTGCTTTCCTGCAATCTTTGAAGATGTGTAGAACTGTTTCTTTATCCTCTCCGCATTGTTGACATGAAGCATCATTTGTGATTTTTCTTTTGAATCTCAGAGCATCTGTAAGTCTTCCTTTAATCGCAAGCCACGAGAAATGCTTGTATTTATTTGAAAGCGTACTTTGCCAAAAACATTTACAATCTGGTTTTAATTCTTGTTGTAGCGAAGCTATTCATCTTGCTAAAAGTACAATATGTAGATTGACATTTAAAACTCCCCGAAGTAGTTTTATTCCATAGAATGCGATCACTTTCAATACTAAGTATGACATGGGATTGCATTAAGTCTGTTTTTTAATGCGTAAGGTATATATGTGTCTAGTATAGAGAAATCCCAAGTGTCATCCTGCTACAAAACTTTATCCAGAGTAACACCATAATCTCTGATGTGATCATAAAATGTGCGATTTGACACACTTTTAGACACTCGTTTTTTTCCCAAGATTCATATGTATATAGAAAATGGTCAATTACCATTTACCACTTTCTTGTGTATTTTGTAGCTGATGATCGTGTTTTCGAGGAATTGCACATTTTCCGGTGCCAAAATGTGATATCAATGCCAAATCGAGGAAAATAAGGAAAAATGATGATTCAACCACACAAGGAGTTTGAGGAGTCCAAATGAGGCACATGACCTACCGATGCGAAGCTTATTCAAAATGCTAAAACTTTGTAGAAAACTACTTTTCGAGATAACAAGGTTACGAAGTCCAAAAATAGCCCGGAATACGAATCTGAAAACATCTTGGCGAGTCGACCTTGTGCGGCCCCCAAGGAGCCGCAATAGAAACTTGTGTGGTCCCTGACCGCAGTATGCTGTTTGTTGGGCAATATTGCCCAATCCAAGTCCGTAATAGTCTGGCCCCTAATCCTCCACATTCCTTATTTGAGATGCACGAAAACCCCTACTCTCACCACTATATAAAGACATCTTGGGGTCTCATAATTGACACGCCGCATTCACATCATCTCTCTTGAGAGAACCAGTCCTCGGGAAAGTGAAACCCCAAAACAGCAAAACCCTGGTCGTCAAGATCCAAGAAGAAGAAGGAGAAAACTCTAGCCGTCAAGGACGAAGAACATCAAGACTAAGCATCTCTTTACTTTTGTTTATTATTAATGATGTATTCAATATGCGTTATGAGTAGCTAAACTTTATTAGTAAAGGTGAACCGTTGGAACTCTACCTGCTACTCCTTTATATACCGTAATATATTAATGAATTAATTTTAAACGTAATTCGTATTTGGAACTCTCTATTCATCCGACTCTCTTTATTGAGGTACCATAGTCTTCCTATAACTAGGTATTGGTAAGTAATCAAGTTTCTTGTTTATCTTGTCTGGAAACGTGGCGTGGTGGGTTGTTGAGTGACACAACAATTTCATTGACATAGTAGGGGTGCTTGGATCAACTGCGTCTTCGTTCATAGCATGTATCCTTGCTGCCAATAGACGGCAAGTACGTTGTTTGCTTTCAAGTAGTTGGAAGTAGAACAGTAAGAGGGAAAGTTGGGAAACCTTTATATCTTTTACATGATTACAAATCCGTTATTTAATATTTGCTATTATATACGACCCTGCAAGATAAATTAGAATTGATTCAAAATTGATTGTTTGATAAACTTGTTTACTTTTACGCACCTTAGAATAATCTATGTGATATTTGCCTGTTCCTATGTAATTGTCCGTGGAGAATGACATCCCGAGTCAACTTTCCACTATATTAATATTGATTGTGTGGAATTGTAGGCGTCCAACTTAAATAAATTTAAATCTTTGCCAATGGTTGGAAAAAGTTGGAGTACAACGATAATTAATTTCCCAAGTGCCCGTCACTCTCTAGCATCAACATAGCTGACTTGCTTCCATATTCCCTCACTTCCAAACCAATTATCTAGCCAAAATAAAATACATTTTCCTTCTCCCAATTGACATATGAAACACTGAGATAGTTCTTGTGCGCATCTGGTTATACCCTTCCACATAGGGCTGTCACTAGGATTATGATTATAATGTGGAACGCTTTGGTTCTTCGGGTATTTTTGCTTAACCAAATGTAACGAGATTGTGTCTTCTTATTTGAGGATTTTCCACATAATATTTGAGATTGTGTTTTCTCTTGTTTTTCGCAGCCCAAAACCTCTATTCTCCTCTGGTTGGATTATTGTCTTCCATCTTACCAAGTGTAATTTTCTTTGGTTAGGATCGTTCGACCATAGAAAATTACGATTCAGTTGATCAAGCTTGTCACAAACATGCTCTGGTAACCACCTTGCGTGCATCTGGTGTATTGGAATGGTTGAGGTTACGAATTGAATTAAAGTCGATCTTCCAGCAATAGATAAAAAATCTCTTCTTCCAACAAGAATACTTTGCAGAGATCTCATCGAATAACTGAGCAAAATCTGCTCGATCAGATCTGCCATGCTTTAGGTAAACCCCCAAATATTTGCCTAAATTTGGAGTTTAGCTGAATCATAAGATATCAGTGATATGTATTTTCAAACTAGCTCCACATGTTCTAAAGAAATAAACTTTGGACTTTATTGATTCAAATTCAGTCCCAACAAAATTAGTCCATCACTTGTTTAATTACCGTGCATCATATACAGTGGCCTGACTCATAAGAATGAGGTCTTATGTGAACATGATATGGGAGAAAGCCGGCCCATTTCCACATGGTATAATTGGTCTCCATATTTTCCTTTATGCCATTTCAATAATCAAATAGGATAACCGTACAATGCATATAATGAACAAATAAGGACTGGGCAGGTCACCTTATCGTAAACCACATTGATGTTTGATTGGTTCAAGGGGTTCTCCATTCCACTAAATTTATGAGGAGGAATTTCTAACACAAAACATAATAAGTTGGACCAAATTTGCAAATTTAAAAGCGTGTGGTGATTCCTTAAGAAAGTTCCAATTAACTCGATCATACTCTCTAAATCCAATTTCTTAATATACAACCCACTTTATTCCTTTTCTTCGAATGTAAAGAATGAAGAATTTCTTGCATTAAAAAGATGTTATCTTGTGTAATATGACCTTTGATTAAAACTTGATTGGCACATAGATATCAAATATGGCATCAAATGTTTCAATCTCATAGTTATGAAGTCTGTAATAAATTTGTATAGCACATTACATAACTATATGGGTCGAAACTCTGAAATACTACTTCGATTCAGAACCTTGGGGATAAGACAAACAAATGTTCTACCCATATTTGTAGAAACATACCCGATCTGAAGGCATCATGGACGAAGGTGATCACTGAAGTTCCCACATTATCCCAACATTTCTGGTAAAAATTGGCCTGGAGATCATCTGAATTGACAAGTACCTAAGATACTCTTTCTATCAAGTATTGATCCTACATAGCCCACATCTGAATTGTCAAGATATATAACAAGACTCAATTTCAACTTGAAGAAGAACTCATCTCCTAGTCTAATTCGTATTTTATCATATTATGTTTTGTATTAGATATCTTCTAGAACTGAGTTTTCGTTTCCTAGTTGGATTATGTAGCTAGCTAGTTTATATTTCTATATAAGCATCTGTTGCTTTCTATATATTTCTTGTACACTATAAAGTTGCTACTCTTACTATTTCAATCAATTGATCAATCATCTATACAATATAGTTTTCTCCCAATTTATATATTGTAACATGGTATCAGAGCCTCGATAGATCAACTTTATAGTTTCGATGTGTGATTTCCTTTATTCCGGATCTTCTACTCAACATCATGATGTTGTTTCTTTCTCACCTCCTTGTGATTTTTATACCAATTTCCTAAGTTGCTCTTGACTGTTCCGGTCCCTTTCTACCTATTCTGGGCTTACTACTTCTCTTTACAGTTTCTTCTTCTTGGACTGCTCTGGTCCCTCTCTCTGCCTCTCTGGGCCCGTCACTATGTGGTCATCTGTCGATCACCTCTCGGTCTGCTCCGGGCCTGTATCTATGTGGTCACATGTTGATCACCTCTTTGCCTGCTCCAGGCCTTTCTCTATGCGATTACGTTGTCGATCACCTCTCTGCCTGTTCTAGGCCTATCTCTATGTGATCAAATCTTGATCCTTCTCCACCTGCTCTGGGCCTACCTCTATATAGTCTAATCTCATATTTACCTTCTCTGGGTATTACTCTATGTGATCATACGTTGATCTCCTCTATCTATATGCATGATCTTGGTGAATCTTTATATGTGCCTGCTCTGGGTGTCTCTATCTCTGCCTGCCCTGGGTTGCTCTACTATTGTTTTTACCCCATATGATATTCAAGATGAACATGTGCGATATCCATGTTCCTCTGGGGGGGGGGGGGGGGGGTTTGTCAAGATATATAACAAGACTCAACTTCAACTTGAAAAGGAACCCATCTCCTAGTCTAATTCGTATTTTATCACATTATGTTTTGTATTAGATATCTTCTAGAACTTAGTTTCCATTTCCTAGTTGGATTACGTAGCTAGCTTATATTTCTATATAAGCATCTGTTGCTTTCTATTTCTTGTACACTTGCTCTTTGTTGGTCCAGATAACGACAAAGTAAAATACTGGGGGGGGGGGGGGGGGTTAAATAGTCTTTTCAAACTTTTGTCGATAAATCTTTTATAGTGGTATCTAAAGGTGGCGTAGTCCTTCAACTAATCCACTCGCCCTTTCTCAGGAGTTGAATCCACTAAGATAAGATAATGAGGTCTCCTTACAAAATCTTATCTCTTGATCCCTTTTACACTAGATTCCCAACCAAGTGTTCCCCCTGAGTTATTCCCTGGCTTTCTCAGCCAAGTACTTCCTCTACTCGATAACCTTTGAGCTATTCCCCAGCTTCCAAAGCCAAGTACTTCCTGTGCTCAGTTAGGTGAGGACTTTAGTTTTCTCAAATAAATCCTTTTCCTAAACACGCATGTTGGTTTCGGTTATGGTAGTTTGTCAGGTAAGCTAACTTGATAACTTATTCAGTTACCTAGAGAGCTTAGAGGAATCAATCTTCCTTAATACTCTTTTCAGTGTATGGGAAGTTGGTCTTTATAGACCCAAGTCTTTGTTGTTTGTTCAAGAGAATGAATCTAAGATATTAGTCGCAACTTTATCCTTGGATTCAACTCCTTCACAGTAAACAAGTCTTGTTAAGGATCAGTACACTTAGAACTTTTGTGCTACTTAGAATCAAAGAGCTTTAGTCGCAACAGTAAGCTAATGAGAGTAAGTAGGTTTAAGGCTTGTATGCTTGAATGTATATCGCAAGTTGTGTAAGTTTTGTATGTTCAGTGTGTCTTTCAAGCATTCTAAGTGGTGATATTTATAGTTGAAAATCATACCGTTAGAATAGTATCCGTTAGGCACTTAGAAATTCAAACTATTGATATCTGATGATAGTACGACTGTGAGCTTTGTCTCTTTACAGAGATTTCCTCTTTTGTTCAGACATCTTTGTCTGGTAATAAATGCACTGTACTATCGTTTGTCCTGTAGTCTCAACAGAACTATGCAAGCTATATGAGGCTTTGCACTTCCTTACTCAGTAACCTTTGGGTGCCAGAAACCTCTTGAAATACTTGTCTTCCAAAGACACTTTTCTTCAAGGTATCTGAGGAGACATTTATCCTTAGTCCTCAGCAATCTTGTGCAGTCTCTTGATCTTCAATAAATAGAGCTCTTCCTGCTGGATGCTTGCTTCTTGGTCTTCTTCAAAGATATAAAATTACAATCTGGGACCTAACATCCTATATAAGATATACTAGACTAACATACTCAATAAGCTTCCTCTTTTACAATGTTCAAGTGAACTAAGAGTACTAGTTACCTTTCTGAGTTAAGATAAGTCATTAGGGTTTGCTGATCAAAATCTAAACAGATATTCCTAACACTCTTACTACTTCGATCAATTGATCAATCATCTATACAATATAGTTTTCTCTCAATTTCTATATTGTAACATGAATAGCCAAAATATCCATTCGAATATCTTTTCGATACCACTAGCCAACTTCAGTAGTGTGTTTGACATATCTCACTATCTTGAGTGTATTGTTGTAATGAGCGAGCTTTGGATTAGACTGAGATATTGCACACACTCCAACTGCATGTTGAATGTCTGGCCTACTTGCAGTAAGATACATGAATGAACCAATAAGTCTCATATACTTACGTTATTCAACACTCTTGTAAGATTCGGTATGTGTCATTTTAGTTCCTATGCTCGTAGGTATATTAGCATTCTTTTCAGAAAGCTTCACATTGAATTTGTTGTGCATATCTTTTGACCTTGTTTGACAGTTGAATATTCCATCATTGAGTTGCTTGACTTGCAATCCTTGAAAATAATTCAATTCTCCCATCATACTCATTTCAAATTTACTTTTCATAAGCTCAGCAAAGTCTTCACAAACTTGGTTGTCTTTAGAGCCAAATATTATGTCATCCATGTAAACTTGGACTAAAATTAGTTTACCATCATGATTTAAAGTAAAGTGAGTTTTGTCCACTTCTCCTTTCTTAAAACCACTTTCCAGCAGGTACTTGGGTAAGTACCATACCATGTTCTTGGAGCTTGTTTTAGTCCATATATAGCTTTCTGAAGTTTATAGACAATTCTGCTTTATGATGATATATAAAAATCTGGTGGTTGTTCCAAATAAAGTTCTCCCACAAGTTCACCATTCAAAAAATGCACTTTTGACATTCATTTAGTAAACTTTGAAGCCTTCTGTGTGTTGCAAAGGCTAGAATCAGATAGATTGCATGCAATCTTGCAACTGGAGCAAATGACTAACTAAAATATAGTCCTTCAGTCTGAGTGAAACCTTGAGCAACCAGTCTTGCTTTGTTTTTTCTTATTTCACCTGCTGATTCATTCATTTTGTTTCTGAAAATCCATCTTGTTTCTATCGCTGAAAGTCCTTTAGTGAAAGGTACAAGTTTCCAGACTTTGTTTGTTTCCATCAAATTGATTACATTCTTCTTGCATTGCTGAGATCCAACCAATGTCTTCTACAATGGATTTTAAGCTTGAAGACGTCTAATTTGGAAACATCTTCTTCTTCAAAGTTATAAATCCTATGATTTGAGATGCTAAACAACCTCTAGGCCGAAAATACAAACTCTTCGATACTCTAAAAATGTCGAAAATCATCTTCGTCTTCTCCTCTTTGTACACTTATGCTTCCTTGTAATTTCTGAAATACACCTCAAAACAGATGGTTTTTCCTACAAAACGAAAAGTAAAGAAGTAACAAAATACTATAAAAAGATAAGGAATTAACTACTCAAAGTTAGCGAAAGTATAGTAAAAAGAGACATAAATGATGCATTTTCATACGTCATCGTTAGTATGTATTTGCAAATGCTTTACTGGTGACTTTTTGGTTGTTTTTGCTATAGGATGATTGAAGTAGATTTTAATCACAAGTTAGTAGTGCTTAATATATTGTTTAAAAACATTTTGAAGTTGTAAAAGTAACATTTTTATCGTTTGAAAAGTTAATTTAATTATCAGTTAGAAGCAGCTATTAAGTTATTTTTCTACTTATGATGGTTACCTACTTTAATTTTTTTTAGAGAATTCGGAGTAAAGTTTATAGGCTAAGTCTATAGTCCGACTACAATTGTAATAGTTTAACATCCGCCCATCTTAATTGTACTCGTTTTAACCGTTAGATGATGATGTGCACTTAAGGATTTGAAAATGTTGTAGTACCTGTAATCCTCAATTACAATCAAAGATTAAATTTATATTAGTCGGAAGCTCTCAAACTACAGTAATAGCAGTAAAGTTAACTCGGGATGTCGTTCTCCATTGACACATATCACAGGAACAAGCAAATAACGTTTGTAAATTTCATGCAGAAAAGTAAACAGATTGATCGCAGATAGATTAATTAAATCGCAGTAAACCCTAATTGCTTTGTTTTAAATCGATGATGGGAAGGCGTAAAGGTTCCCCGACATCCCTCTGCTATGCTACTCCCAACTTCCTAGCTAAAATCCTACGCGATTACCTCTAACGACAACAAGGCATAATACTACTGTGCTAAGGCGCAGTCGGCACGAGTACCTCTACTCAGTTCAATGAAACTACTGTGTCACTCAGCAGAACATCACACCACGAAGGATGTATAGAGTTGTATAACCAAGATTTACGTCTAATAACTATTCCATTAATATATTACGGTATATAAAGAAGTAGCAAAAGCAGAGTTACGGCGGTTCGCCTTTACAAGAGAAAGTTAGCTACTCATATCTAAGGACGGAAATCGAAAAGAACAAGTAAGAAAGAAGAAGAAGCTTAGTCTCTGATGTCTTCGTGCTGCTTCTAGGGTTTCCTCCTTCTGGGTGCCTGACGGCCAGCGGTTTTAGGGTTTCACTTCCCCGAGGACTGGTTCTCTCTCAGGAGAGCTGCTTTGTGAGCGGTGTAGAATTATGAGACCCCTGAGGTCTTATTTATAGTTGAAATTTCGTGCTCTGTCCGCCATTGATCATTAAGGAAGGTTTAAGAAGGCGGGCTCTAGCCTGACAGGCCAGGAAAACAGCCCAGGAGAATCCAGAGCCTTCACTGCGGTCGCCTGGTGACCGCAGAGACCCCTTCTGTGGTCCCCTGGTGGCAGCCAAGTTCGGTTCCTGCAGATTCGAATCTATTTCCTTCGTTCTTCGATTTCGGGCTTAGTAACTTCGTTTTCTCGAAAAGTGATCTTCTACAAAGTTGTTGCATCTTCAATTATCTTCGCATTGGTTGGTCGCATGACATGTTTTGACTCCTCGAACTCCGTGCAATGGTCAATCCGGCGTATTCGCTTAACTTTATCGATTTCGCACAATTATGTCGTTTTCGTGCCTGAAATCGTGCTATTCCTAAAAAATGCGATCATGACCTACAAAATACACACGAAGTTGGTAATTGACCATAAAACGATACAAATATTGAAACTAAGGCAAAAAACGAGGGTCTAAAAGCATCCTATATCGCACATTTCATTGTCATATCACACTCCCAAACTAGTTTATTGCTCATCCTTGAGCAAGGAAATAACGATAATCAAGACGTGACCATGAAATGAGCAGCAAGCATAAACCACCACATAGACCAGCAGACAGTTTCTAGGGTTTCAAACTCTACTGACTCACTCAGTTTCAACTCCAACTTTCATGACTCCACAACAAACAAGTAACAAGAAGCATCACTCACTACATCCAATAGTTACAAGTGTAACCCAATGTCATTATAGGTGTATGATGAGACAATATTCTAACGTCTCATTTGGTCCTTTTTAGCCGTCTTTTGATAGTCTTTGACTTTAGTTTTATAGTGTTTTTGTGCGTTTTTATGTGTGGTACTATGTTTGTGTTTTTGTAGGAATTTTACCCTTAGGTACAATTTGGAGGAAAGGTGACTTCGCTGGATTACAATCAAGTGAAGAGATCATAGTCCGGATTAGTACTTGAAAAGGGAGCGTGCTTTTGGAGAAGAAAGTCGACCTGAAGATTGGATGGCTCGCCGCGGCGAGATATTGCGAATGCCATCCCCTGTTTCGAGATTGGTCCTCGCCGCGGTGAAATTCTGCGAATCGACTTGGAAATCCACGAAGAGGTTCTCACCGCGGCGCGGCTATTAGCCCGCCGCGGTGCAATTTTGCGAATGTTGAGAGTTTCAGCACATCAAAGCTCGCCGCGGTCCAGTGTTTGTCCCGCCGCGGCGAGCAAGCCGAATTGATATATATATATATGTTCGATAAGTGGAGTCTGCCGCGGCCCGCCTATTCTCTCGCCATGGCGGAGCGTGTTTTTTCTCCTGCGCATTTTTTCTTTTTAATTAGGATTAGGGGAAATTTTCCACATACTTCTTTTAACCTAGTATTTTATAAAAGCTCCTAGATTCAGACATTGACATTGAGACATCTCTGGAGCTTAGTTATTCATTGATTTTACACATCAGGATTATTGGTATTGATTTCTCTATTGCTTTCTTCTTTACAATTCGTTCTTTATCTTTATCGATTGAAATTGTATGTTATTGCATGCGAGTTTCTCATCTATGTTTCGTATGATTATTACCATGAATCTCTGAATGCAATTATCAATTATGAGTAGCTAAACACCTTTGAATACAGTAGTATGTGAAGATTATGCATATTCGTTCTAGGGTTCATCAAATCACTCATATAGGTTAGTCTCGTATAAAGTCTTCGTAAAAACCTTCAACTCGATAAGTCCGTTTTAAATTCTCTAAATTGTTCATGTTTAAGGATTGTGAATTGATGACTCACGATTTCTCCCGTATAATATATTCTAAGAACAATTGGTTGAATCGAATTGATTGATTTACTGTACAACAACTGTGTGACAAATATGAGTGTTATCCCTAGTTCGAATTAGTATAATTGGATCTTGCCACTGTATTCATCTTTCTCTCATTGTTAATCGTAATCTTAGCTTTGGTCAATCTAGTTAGAAGTATACAAAACCATCAATCAAACTGTTACTGGCAAGTATCTGTTTACTCTCACTGCTACGTAGCTTGATTCATTCCTTGGCGAACGATTTTGTGGTTAGCATTGTCTGTTTACAACAACTGCTTTCTAATTGTTTTGCAAGTTGTAATTTGAGCACATCAAATTTGGCATCGCTGCCGGGGAATTAATCCCTATTGTAGCGCTGAGAGCCGGTGGTTACTTTTCGTGATTTCATTTTACTTGGATTAACAAAAACTAAGCATTTGTTGAGTTACTGTTGTTGTGATCCAGGAATGGAGTCCTTTTCCAGCTACTACGCACCCTCTGCAAGGGTAGCTGGACCTGCTATTGTGATCGACGAAGCATCAAAGAAATATGAACTGGAAAGTGATTTGAGGCATACACTACCTGTGTTTTTAGGAAACCCTAAGGAGGATTCCCTCCGGTTCATCCAACATTTTGAATATGCAGTCAGCAATTTATCCAAACAAGGATTGGAGGAAGAACAGGTTAAGTGTGTGTTATTTTCCCTCGTAATGAAGGGTAATGCCAAGGATTAGTTGTGGAGAATTGCCCCAGGATCGCTTACTTCTTGGGAGGATATTCTCAAGGCCTTCTACAAAAGGTTCTTCCTACACTCAAAGACAGTGAAGCTTCAAAGAGAAATATCTGAGTTTAGTCAGCAAAAAGGGGAATGTTTTGATTTTGCGTGGGAAAGATACCTTGGAATGATAAGATCATGCCCACACCATGGATTTTCTGAGAAGGTACTTATGAGCACCTTCTATGAAGGATTGAATGTAGAATACCAGACTGTGGTAGAAGTGAGTGGTGGTGGTATTTTGAACAAGACACCTGTGGAGATGAGGATGGTTTTTGAAGACATGGAAAACCGTGCATTAATCTTGGGAGATAAAAGGCTATCGAGATCAAGGAGCCTGAATTGTTATATGCTGAAGATATTAATAGGATTACCAATGAATTGCGACAGAGTGCAGGGGAACCAGCTCCGGAAATGGTGAATAGTGCAAATATTTTACCAGAGAGCAGCTCCTTTAGCGAAAGCACGTTGGTGGCTTTAATTGCTCATGATGAAAAATTTATGCAGGTCGTTATGAAGGGGCAAGAGAGAACAGGACAGCAGATTGAAGGGATGATGAGCAGAATAGAGGACTTAGCAAATAGTTTGGCTAACTTCGTAGCAGGTCTAGAATTCGGGGATGAAGATGAATTGGAAGAAGAGATTCAAGCAACTACAGTACTGCGTAGTGGTAAGGTTGTTGAGAAGCCAGATATGATGACTAAACCGGAAACTCCACCTACACCAGCAGTAGACGTTACTGAGGAGGAAGCTAAGGAGATTATTGAGGACCCAAGAAGCAGCACTGAGGTTTTGCATAAATCTAATAACCCCTTCCGCCCCCCAGGACCACCAGTTTCTAAGATATTACCATACCCTGGGAGAGTTAAGAAGCCAAAAGACGACAGTAAGTTCAAATCTATTCTGGCAATGCTTTCGAAAGTGAACGTGAACATGCCACTGCTGGAGCTTATTGATAATGTCCCCTCTTATGCTAAGTTCTTCAAGGACCTCAATGCTAATAAGAAGAAGCTTTCGTCTACTGAAAAGTTGATTCTTCCAGAAACAACAAATTATGTGATCGGATTACCAGTGAAACAACAAGACCCAGGGAGTTTCGTGATTGATATACAAATGGAGAATGGGAAGTTAGCAAAAGGTATGCTTGACTTGGGAGCAAGCATTAATCTTATTACCCATTACCTTTATCAGGAGCTCAAACATTTGGAACCAGTGAATATGACTTTACAGATGGCTGATTGTAGTATCCAGCGACCGCTTGGTATTATTCGGGATGCTTTGGTCAAGGTTGAAACGTACTTGGTACCAGCAGATTTCGTAGTTCTAGCTCCCAAGAATGTCAAGACCAGCAGAAACCATGTGATTTTGCTAGGAAGGCCATTCATGAAAACTGTCAAACTTCAAGTCGATGTTGCAGAAGGAAAAATAGCAATGGACATTGGAGGCAATCGAATCAGCAAGGACGCAGTGCGTCCTGCAGGTAACTCTAATGCCTATTCTGTTACAAAATGTGAAACTGAACATGAGATTGCCAAAGAATTTCATTGCATCATCGATGACTGTGTATATACTACTTTGCTTGATGACAATACTAGCGATAAGTTAGAGGCTGCTTTGACACTAGATCCTGATAGGGAAATACTGAGTGAGGAAAGTCATGAGCTAATTTGTGCTTTAGATTCAGCTGAAACTGAATCGGCAGGTGAACTCGATTCCCCTAGTGAGCCATTAGGTGAAATCGACTCCCTTAGTAGCAATACTGGGGAAATCGAACCCCCTAGGCCTGACCTTAAGGAACTCCCATCCCACCTTAAGTATGCTTTCCTTGGTGAAAATCGGTCCAAACATGTGATAATCTCTTCGAAATTGCAAAAGGAAGAAGAGAACCAACTAGTTGAGCTTCTTAAGGAGAATTTCGCGGCCATAGGATTGGGAATTGGAGACATTAAGGGCATTAGCACAACCCGTTGCACACACAGGATAAGTTTAGAAGATGATGCTAAACCTGTTAGGCAACCCCAGCGCAGGCTCAATCCTGTCATGCAAGATGTAGTGAAAACTGAGATCCTTAAGATGCTTGAGCACGACATAATTTACCCCATAGCTGATAGTAGATGGGTAAGTCCTGTGCATGTAGTTCCTAAGAAGTTGGGGGTTACTGTCGAAACAAATGAGAAGGGCATAGAGGTCCCGGTAAGAAAAACCACGGGGTGGCGTGTGTGCATTGACTACAGGAAACTAAACGCAGCCACCAAGAAAGACCACTTCCCTTTGCCATTCATTGATGAGATGCTTAACCGCCTTGCTAGGCGAGAGTTCTATTATTTTTTTGGATGGTCATTCAGGTTTCTACCAAATACCCATTGATCAGGAGGATCAGGAGAAGACGACATTTACTTGTCCTTATGGGACTTTTGCCTATCGCAGAATGCCTTTCGGACTGTGCAACGCTCCTGCTACTTTTCAAAGATGCATGCTTTCTATATTTTTACGACATGGTCTTTGGATTTTATAGAGGTTTTCATGGATGACTTCTCTCTTTTTGGAGATTCTTTTGCTGATTGCTTACATAAACTTGATAAAGTGCTTAAACGCTGCATTGAGTGTAACTTAACTCTTAGCTGGGAAAAAAGTCACTTTATGGTTAGAGAAGGAATTGTCTTAGGGCATGTAGTCTCAAAACGTGGGATAGAAGTTGATAGAGCAAAGCTTGATGTGATTGTTAAACTCCCCCCTCCCACTTGTGTGAAAGAGCTGCAATCTTTTCTTGGGCATGTTGGTTTTCATAGGAGATTCATTAAGGATTTCTCGAAAATTGCTAAGTGTTTGAGCAACTTGCTTATGAAAGATGTGCCTTTTGTTTTCAATGATAAATGCATACAGGCCTTTAACATCTTGAAAGAATAACTTGTTTCCGCTCCCATTGTTGTTGCTCCTAACTGGTCCTTACCCTTTGAGATTATGTGCGATGCTTCTGATTTCGCTTTAGGTGCTGTTTTAGGACAAAGGGTAAATGGGCATTTTTATATATGTGATTTACTATGCCAGCAAGACACTTAACCCTGCGCAGGTTAACTACACCACAACTGAGAAAGAATTCCTATTTGTTCTTTTCGCATTGGATAAATTCGTTCGTATCTGAAAAGGTTCAAAGTGATCATCCACACGGATCACGCTGCAATCCACCACCTCATGGCAAAGAGTGATTCTAAGCCGCACCTCATTCGGTGGGTTTTGATGTTACAGGAGTTCGATTGTGAAATAGTTGATAAGTGTGGTAAAGATAATCTTGTTGTTGACCATTTATCTAGGCTTGATCCTAAGACAATCTCCCCTTCTCCACCTATTCCCGATGACCTTCCTGATGAGCACCTATTCTCTGTTAGCTTAGAGCCTTGGTTTGCAGATATTGTGAATTTTCTTGTTGCAGGTGTTTTCCCCGCTAACATATCTTCGCAGGAAAGAAGAAACTTTGCGCTCTGAACCAATGGCTACTTTTGGGATGACCCCCACCTTTTCAAGGAGGGAGCTGATGGCATCCTATGGCGCTGCATTCCAGAGAGTGAAGTAGGCAGTGTTCTCACCTTTTGTCATACCATACAGTGTGGAGGGCACTACAACGGGAAGAAAACCGCTCTGAAGGTTCTTCAATCAGGTTTCTTTTAGCCCTCTTTGTTTAAAGATGCTCATAAGTTTTGTGCTAGTTGTGATGCATGTCAGCGTAGTGGTAACATTAGCAAGCGTAATGAGATGCCTTTGACTAGAAATCTTGTGGTAGAACCCTTTGATGTGTGGGGTACTGACTTTATGGGACCCTTTCCCAAAAGTAATGGCAATGAATATATTCTTGTTGTTGTGGACTATGTGACTAAGTGGGTGGAGGCTATTGCCACCAGAACTAACGATTCCAAAGTTGTGCTCTCTTTCTTGTCCAAGAATATTTTCAGCAGGTTTGGTACACCCAGAGCAATCATTAGCAATGGCGGATCTCATTTTATTAACCGTTCATTTGCGAACCTGCTTGTGAAGTATGGAGTGCAACACCATGTCGCAACCGCATACCATCCACAAACTTCTGGTCAAGTGGAAGTTAACAATAGGCAAATCAAGATCATTCTCACAAGGGTCGTAAAACCAAACCATAAGGATTGGTCAACCAAGCTAGATGATGCACTATGGGCTTACAGAACTTGTTACAAGACTGTTATTGGTACAACCCCCTACCGGTTGGTTTATGGCAAAGCTTGTCATCTTCCCGTGGAGTTGGAGCACAAAGCGGCATGGGCCACCAAGGAGCTAAATCTCGATATGCAGGAAGCTGGGGAAGAAAGATTGCTGCAGATCTCTGAGTTGGAAGAACTCCGCCACCTTGCCTTTGAGAATGCAAAGATTTACAAGCAGAAGACAAAAGAGTATCATGACAAGGGGATAATCCGCAAGGACTTGCACCCAGGTATGAAAGTTTTGGTTTTTAACTCTCATCTTAAACTGTTTCAAGGAAAGTTGCATTTGCGTTGGGATGGACCATACACGATAATTTATGTGGCACCGCATGGTGCTGTCGAACTCTTGAATTCCACTGACGGTTCCACCTTCAAGGTCAATGGGCAGCGAGTTAAGCCATACTTTCAAGGGTACATTGAGCGAGCGGAAGAAGTGGTCGCACTCTCCGAGTCCAGTACATGACTCTAAACTGTACTTCACAAGCCAGACACTTTCGATCCCTTTTATCTTTCCACACTTAGCTTGAGGACATGCTTGAGTTTCGGTTTGGGGAGGGAATGTGAGGCTCTTCAGTTTCTTGCCTGTGTTTCTATGTGTTTTTTCATATTTTCGTGAGTTTTTCGTGTGTCCGAGTTATCTTTCCAAGTTTTCGAGCAGCTATTGTGAGTGGTAACTCCACTTAATGCCTTTGTTTTATTTGATATGTAACTGGAAGTAGCCTAGTGCATTGTTAATTCCTTAAGGTCTGTTTCTCTTGCAAATATCTAGTCTGTCCAGTTCTTTAGTCCAAAAGCCGTGAAAAGCCTGAGCCGATGAAAAAATATTGTACCGGCATTTGTATTGTGTGATTCCTGGGATGTGCAAGTTTTTTACGACTTACTTGCGCCTTTTCATACTTATGTGTACTCATTTTGTTTGGGGATGACGAACGGCACGCTTTTAATTCGGAGTTCTCTAACTTTTAAACCCCGTTCTAAAGAACAGGTTAGGGGAAGAGTTACTTACATGTTTATGACTAATTTTTTAGCTTTATATGCTTGATTGTGTTTGAGTCTGTTGCTGTTTCCAAAGCTGTATGAATTTAATCTCGGGGTGGATCTATGGTCTTAGTTGATCACCGTCTGTCGTGTTGGGCATGTTTCAGACACTACCTATATACCGGCGTGGCCCTTAAAGCTATATGACCGTGAGGGTTGATGACATATATACCAAACTAACATACACAAAAGTCCGGACTTTCGGTAAAATAGACGCCCGTCAAAAAAGTGAGATAAAAGAGCCCAATGAGGCCATGCATTGAATGCAGTGCAATAATGGTTTATGTTTGATTTGCAAGTGAAAAGGGAACAACACAGGTCTTGAACTTCTGTTATAAGTTGTTTTTGAGAAAAAGTCCCTTCTGATCCATCTGATTTGAGTACATTAACATAAGATAGTCTAGGCAATTTTGTGATGCGAGTCACCTTCTCAGTTTACTTTCTGAGCGCATAACCCCATTGGATACTTCCAAAGAGAGTAGAGATTGCATATTATTCCTATGAGGGACTAACGTGCTGGACTTAAGAGTTATTTGCTTGAGAAACGATTTTTTTGGAATTGTCTGTGCACTTCTCTGCCAAGGTTACTTGAGAACAAAACATTTGCATTTGGTGGACTTAATGCTTTCAATGGTAGATTCGATTACTTGGATTTGTAACTCTTGTATTTGTCTACATGATTTAGAGTCTAGTGTGTTTAGGTTGTGTGTTTACTCGAGGACGAGCAAATGTTCGGTTTGGGGATTTTGATGAGACAATATTCTAACGTCTCATTTGGTCCTTTTTAGCCGTCTTTTCATAGTCTTTGACTTTAGTTTTATAGTGTTTTTGTGCATTTTTATGCGTGGTACTGTGTTTGTGTTTTTGTAGGGATTTTACCCTTAGGTACAATTTGGAGGAAAGGTGACTTCGCTGGATTACAATCAAGTGAAGAGATCATAGTCCGGATTAGTACTTGAAGAGGGAGCGTGCTTTTGGAGAAGAAAGTCGACCTGAAGATTGGATGGCTCGCCGCAACCCAGTAATAGGCTCGCCGCGGCGAGATATTGCGAATGTCATCCCCTGTTTCGAGATTGGTCCTCGCCGTGGCCCAGTGATAGGCTCGCCGCGGTGAAATTCTGCGAATCGACTTGGAAATCCACGAAGAGGTTCTCGCCGCGGCGCGATTTTGCGAATGCTGAGAGTTTCAGCACATCAGAGCTCGCCGCGGCCCAGTGTTTGTCCTGCCGCCGAGCAAGCCGAATCGATATATATATGTTCGATAAGTGGAGTCCGCCGCGGCCCGCCTATTCTCTCGCCGCGGCGGAGCGTGTTTTTTCTCCTGCACGTTTTTTCTTTTTAATTATGATTAGGGGAAATTTTCCACATACTTCTTTTAACCTAGTTTTTGATAAAAGCTCCTAGATTCAGACATTGACATTGAGACATCTTTGGATCTTAGTTATTCATTGATTTTACACCTCATGATTATTGGTATTGATTTCTCTATTGCTTTCTTGTTTACAATTCGTTCTTTATCTTTATCGATTGAATTGTATGTTATTGCATGCGAGTTTCTCATCTATGTTTCGTATGATTATTACAATGAATCTCTGTATGCAATAATCAATTATGAGTAGCTAAACACCTTTGAATACAGTAGTATGTGAAGATTATGCATATTCGTTCTAGGGTTTATCAAATCACTCATATAGGTTAGTCTCGTATAAAATCTTCGTAAAAACCTTCAATTCGATAAGTCCATATTAAATTCTCTAAATTGTTCATGTTTAAGGATCGTGAATTGACGACTCACGATTTCTCCCGTATAATATATTCTAAGAACAATTGGTTGAATCGAATTGATTGATTTACTGTACAACAACCGTGTGACAAATATGAGTGTTATCCCTAGTTCGAATTAGCATAATTGGATCTTGCCACTGTATTCATCTTTCTCTCATTGTTAATCGTAATCTTAGCTTTGGTCAATCTAGTTAGAAGTATACAAAACCATCAATCAAACTGTTACTGGCAAGTATCTGTTTACTCTCACTGCTACGTAGCTTGATTAATTCCTTGGCGAACGATTATGTGGTTAGCATTGTCTGTTTACAACAACTGCTTTCTACTTGTTTTCCAAGTAGTAATTTGAGCACATCAGTGTACTTCAAAATCATTACCTCGCGGTAACGTTGTGCAATCCTGCTCCCATAAGTCAAGGCACAAATCAAAGTAGTACTCAGGTTGGCTTGGTATGTAAAATATGTAGGATAATATAGAGGAGTGTTTGGCTAAGCATCATTAAAAGATAATAAGGTAGAACAAAGGATATTTCTGGGGGACTTATCCTTTTGGACACCGAGTTCCTTCCTTCGACTTCGTCATCTCTCAACGACAAATCTTCAACTTCTCCTTTATCATCGTAACTACTTCATCGGTTGCTTCACACATAGACTACTTGCTCCTTTATTTTTTCTTTTTTCCTTTTATTTTTCTTTTGACATACTATTTTTTGCAGTCGTTTTACTGACTTGTATGCTTTTTGGTTGGCCATCAATTGGCTCTTTTAGTCTCTACATTTTTTGGTAGTGTCTGTTTTATCAAATTTCGCACTTTTGTGCGTGCTGGTTTGGTGTACATGCCATCAACCCTCACGGACATGTAGCTTTTAGTGCTACGTCGGTATATGGGTAGTATCTGTAACATGCCCAACACGAAAACGGTGATCACAAGGACCACAGATCCACTCCGAGACTTTTGTACCTTTGCTTTTTTCGGTAATTTTTTTAAATTTTTTTTCTGGAGTAAGAGCTAGTGATTTTTAACACCGGTAATATAACAGTAGGGCCAACAAGGTTACCTTCGATGATGTTCATCTTCCACTTCTCCCCCAAACCAATTTCTCGAACTAGGGTTAGGGTTTTCTTCTCTACTTAATTTCCCCAAAACCAATTCTCGATCATGATCAAAACATGATTCTCCTCCATTCTTTGGAACTCGTTGATTTGTTTCTTTGTTCAAGCTCGGCAGTAGGTTGCTGCTTAAGTAATGCATGTATAGGATATATGGTGGAGTTTCATAAGGGCTTCAAAAAGCTTTCAGCGGGGTTAGCGAAAGGTATAAAAAAGGATTCAGAAAGGTGAATACTACTAATCTTATTCATGCTGCTAACAAATAAAGACTCAAGGGTAGCAGTGTTCACACGGTTGCACACATGACTTCAATTAGAGTAGCAAGTAAACTCACTCATCAAAGTAGCATGGGTCGGATTTGGTCAAAGCACATATTCAACAAGCAGCGAAGCAGTAAAACAAATCCACAGCCCCTCACTTAGTCATGGTTCACACTCGGTACTCTCCCACATCTCAAAACTTTTTTAACAAGTAAAAGACCTTAGACGTAACAAATAAGCATAAATTAAAATTCAAACTACTCGTACAGACCGAGCAAGTAATAGTCAAATTCCTCCCCCAAACCTAGCCAAAAGCAGATAGAGAAACTAGGAAAGTAAAGAGAAAAAGAAAAGATACTCCCTCTCGGTTCTGTTTCTTCCAATCCAGATGGTGTTTTAGGACGAAGATCCTCCAGAAGGCGGTGGAGGATAAAATCCTTGATAGTCTTGGTAGTACAGCGACGGATCGACCTCAGGCAGTGGATAGAGCTGCGGTGGTGGGTAATAAGGTGGATACTCAGAGTGGCCATACTCGTCGATGTTCTCCTGCTAGAAGGAGATCTGCTCATAGCTGTGTAGGTAGGTAACATGATTATTCCACTCCGACCTCCGGCCCATTTCATTCATCTCATCACGCCTTTGCGCACTCCCTTGACTCCCCATCTGATAGTTGTTCACAAATTCATTGAACGAATTCATGTTAAAAGCTCCTTGCAGCGGATCCGCTACTCCTCTTCTTCTAAGTTCGGCTTTAGCAGCCTTCTCGTGCATCTCAAGGAGGTGGATGGTACTGTCTTCATCAAAATGTTATATGAGCCGAGCGAATCCCGACTCACTAGTTGGAACCCCATTCTTCTTGCACATTGCGGTGATAAGACCGGGGAATGGTAGGTTCCTTCTTTTGTTTTCCTTCACCAATTGCATTTCCTTCATGATGGTTCTTCCAACATCAATGTAGTGACCGTCCATAATCGCATAGACAAGTGTGGCTACGTCATCTCTTTAGCCCTCCGTGGTGTAGGGTTGGCTTCAAGTTGGTCTCTACAAAGTGCATCCAAAACCTTGCTCTTTCGTTGAAGTCGCCCTCAGGAAGGATAATCCCACCGAATCCTCTCTAAATCTTTCTCCGAGTAATACCCTTGGGATGTATAGTAGGATGTATCCATACTTCAACTCGTGATATGCCGGTTCCTTGTATTCTCCATGAATGTGCTCCTCGAGTATGTTGAAAAATTCATTGATAGCTCCCGGCTCAAACATGAATTCTACCCCTCGTATGGTGATGGGGTGGTCTAGAAGTGCATCCTTCGGCCTTTTGATCTTCAGTTGGAAGTACTCCGCGTAGAACTTCCGGACTATCTCTATGTCATACCCTTGCAGGATGGAAGTGAAAGTTCCCCAAACATAGAGACTCAAAACATCGTGAATCCAATTAAGGGCCAGGTTCATTCCCCATCCAATCTCTATGTTCCTTTCGGGAATTACCCCTCGGTCGCTATTCACCAATAGCCAACTTCGAGCTTTACTTGAAAGCGTCGCCAATGCCACCTTTTTTCCTTTCTTTGCTCTCGTAGTGCTTGGTTCACCTACATCATTTCCTCATTTGGTTCATCCCATAGTACCTAAGCCAAAAAGTGTGTGAGATAGCATGTTTGGAGTTAAAGCAATTCTAAAGCTTACATGCAAATCCAATGGGGTTTCTTCTCCCCAAACCTAATGTGTGGCACAATGCGTATGCCAGATTATAGCTTGTAATAAGATCAATAGACACTTCAAAATAATGCAAGAACTAGGCATGTAACTCAAGTTTTTAAATTGTGTCAAGCATCAAGTTGAAAGGCAAATTGTAATGTAGTCTCCATCCTATGAGCATATGACGATGCAAACATATTTTCTACGCATACTTCAACAAGTTAAGACCATGTAAGCAAGTAATCGAGAGAGAAAGGGGTCGACAAAGGAGTTTGTTCTATTGAGACAAATTATCGAACACTTGGTAGGCAAGAACAAAAACCTTCAAATTCTCAAACGATTTGTCAAATCTCCAACAAGCAAGCGTTAGTGTAATGAACACTAAAAGTAAGCATGTATCCACATATCTCAAGCATCAACAAATTAATCAAATGAAGCACATAATTGCTAAACACTCAAGAAGCAAGAAGAAAGTGCAAGCAAAGAGTTGTAAGGTATAAACATTGAATTGAGGATGTAATGAGGATGATAATGAGTAATGCTCACTTACTTGATGTTGATGATGGAAGGGCAAGCTAATATTGCAATGGGGATGATAGAATTATAGAGCAAGTGAAGAAATTTGGAAGAGAAATGAAGTGGGGGAAGGAAAAAACGTTTTTGGGGGGTTTAAATGGGGAAGGGAGTGAGCTGGTCCACAGGTGACCGCAGTGAGGCAGTTTGAACGCGATGAATCGCGTGTTTTCGATTTTTTTTCCACCTTTTCAAAAAGTAAACATAATATATAAGAAATTTTGGAAATGATTTTGAAAAGTTTTTCGAAAAATAATTTTGGCACGGAAAACGAGAAAAAGACGAAATTTGAAAATGCGAATGTAAATGCGTAAAAGTAAACGTAACCTTGGGTTGCCTCCCAAGAAGCGCTTGTTTAAGGTCTTATAGCTCAACCCCTGGTTGTTGATGACTCAGTTTCCATGTTAAGACCTCCGTTCTCCATCAGTAGTCAGCCCATCTTCCATGAAACTCGGGTTGGTATTCCAATCCTTCACTCCCATGTTGAATTGGTAACCTTCCCTTATAAACTCGAACCTGAGTCTCTTATACATCTCTAGGGGGATAACATTCACATCTGCTTCCAGGTCTAGAGTTCCTACTACCCTTTCGCCCCCTATGTTGACTGTAATTTGAAATGCTAACGGGTTGATTTCCCTCCTGGGGATATTAGTTCGGAAGTAGGGGTTTTCTTTCCTCTTGTTTCTCCTGAAATTCTCCATTTGGTTCTTTTCCCTGTAGAGGTATTTACACATTCTCATGGAGTCACCTTCTATACGCAATTCACTAGATAAGGTAAAGTTAAAGCGAGAGTTAGAAAGCTTATCGAGGAGTTTTTCGAAAGTCCGCCTTTCTTCCGCATCTATCCGCTTTATGGCTTCCTCCTCATCTTCGCATTCTTCGTCTTCTTCTTTTCCCTCATCACGTTGCTCTAGAAGTATCATCAGCCTTTCCATTATGTTTACCAGGCTTCCTTCCACTTCTTCTACCTTCTCATTGATCCTGCAGAGCACTTCTTCCGCTCTTTCAATGAATGCCTCCACCTTGTCGTCCCTTTCCTTTTGCTTTTTCCATAAACTCCCTTACCATATTCAGCTCCTTAATAATGAAATAGATATTTCCTTCCAAAAGGGGTGTTTCCTGCTGAGCTAGTGCGGTTACCTTATCGGTGTTATGGGGGTCAGAGGTCGACTCCGATGTTGCCTAACTTCGTGCCAGGTTCAGTCTGACGGAGGAGTTCGGTTTGATGATGGTTCACCATCTTGGAGGTAGTTTGCCTCCTCTGACGGTTCCTTGTGTCCATCTTCTCGTTCAGACTCTCTCTTAGATAGCTCAACCTCTATATCATCCAATCTTTTCGTGATCATTTTCCATGGGACTTCCTCGACGGCACGAACCTCCTTAGATTGGACACTCCTTCATCGTCCCTTTTGCATTGAGTATTCGTTAATATTCTCACATACCTCCCAAATCCTTCTTGGGGGTACGTCTAACAGGTTCCCTTGACATGCCCCGTCAATAAGTGCTTGGCTGATAGAGTCAGTTCCCTTATAAAAATTGTTGACCTTGTCGAACAGTGCGTAAGAGTGCATCGGGCACCTTTCAAGTAGATCCATGTATCTTTCCCACGCTTCGTAGAATGTTTCTTCGTCTAGTTGGTTGAAGTTTTGATTTGGCTCTTCAGGTCAGATGTCTTCTTCAATGGGAAGTATCCGAGCATAAATTTATTGAAAACCTCGTCCCATGTTGTCAAGCTGCCTGGTGGTAGTGAGATAAGCCAGTTCTTCGCCTTATCCTTAAGGCATCCAGGGAAAATTCTCCTTCTGAGTTGACATTCTGTGAACCCGTTCAATGGTATTCCTCCAACTATTACGTAGAATTCTCTCATAAAGTGCATCGGGTCCTCGATTGGGTTCCCGTAGAAGTGTGGTAGTTAGTTTAGATGAGTTCCTTTCAGATCATATTCCCCCGCAATCCTCTCCAGATAGATACTCGAGGCGTGCGAAGCCTTGGCATAATATAGTCGCGCATGGGTCTGTCGTCTTCGTTCATCAGTTCTACCCTTGCGTAGTTATCCCTTTTGCGATTCTCATCTAACCTTAATCTTTCATCGGCTATCATTATCCTTTCCTGTTCCAATTCGTCCCTTTTAGCTTGAATCTCAAGTCGAATCTTAAGCAATTGTTCAAGTTCAGAAGTGGCGACATTCCCAGATGGGTTGTCGTTGATGTTTTCTGCTCCACTCATGTTGCTGGATGATTCCATTGCGGTGGTAAACAGTTTTCTCCTTTCAAGCTTATCTATGTCATCTTTAAATGGTACTACTGGTATTCCCGCGCTTCTCCTGCCTTGCATAAAGACTAACAGACAAACCTTTGCAGATACGAATAGAAAATACTAGAAAGATAATAAACAGAAATCTAAAGTTACTTGTTTATGGATTTTTTGATAGGAAAGAAAACTAATTCGGAAAAGAAAATATTTTTGGATTTTTTGCTGTGGAGATCGATTCCCACAGGTTTTATGATTTTTTTTGGGTTTATGCTATACCAATTTAAAAGACAGTACGTAAATTAAAAAGCTAAATAAAGATTTCAACTTATCTCGGATGATCGAAACTTGCTTGAGCGGTCAAGTGTCCCTGGCAGCGGCGCTAAATTTTGATGTGCACTTAAGGATTTGAAAACGTTGTAGTACCTGTAATCCTCAATTACAATCAAAGATTAAATTTATATTAGTCGGAAGCTCTCAAACTACAGTAATAGCAGTAAGTTAACTTGAGTTGTCGTTCTCTACGGACACTTAGCATAGGAACAAGCAAATAACGTTTGTAAATTTCGTGCAGAAAAGTAAACAAATTGATCGCAGACAGATTAATTAAATCGTAGTAAACCCTAATTGCTTTATTGTAAATTGATGATGGAAAGCGTAAAGGTTCCCCGACCTCCCTCTGCTATGCTACTCCCAACTTCCTAGCTAAAATCCTACGCGATTACCTCTGACGACAGCATGGCATAATACTACTGTGCTAAGGCACAGTCGCCACGAGTACCCCTACTCAGTTCAATGAAACTACTGTGTCACTCAGCAGAACATCACACCACGAAGGATGTATAGAGTTGTATAACCACGATTTACGTCTAATAACTATTCCATTAATATATCACGGTATTTAAAGAAGTAGCAAAAGCAGAGTTTCGGCGGTTCGCCTTTATAAGAGAAAGTTAGCTACTCATATCTAAAGACAGAAATCGAAAAGAACAAGTAAGAAAGAAGAAAAAGAAGCTTAGTCTCTGATGTCTTCGTGTTGCTTCTAGGGTTTCCTTCTTCTGGGTGCCTGACGGCCAGCGGTTTTGGGCTTTCACTTCCCCGAGAACTGGTTCTCTCTCAGGAGAGCTGCTTTGTGAGCGGTGTAGAATTATGAGACCCCTGAGGTCTTATTTATAGTTGAAATTTCGTGCTCTGTCCGCCATTGATCATTAAGGAAGGTTTAAGAAGGCGGGCTCTAGCCTGACAGTTAGGAAAATTTCAGAGAATCAGAGCCTTCATCATGGTCGGTGACCGCAGAGACCCCTTCTGCGTCCCCTGGGGCCGCCAAGTTCGATTCCTGCAGATTTGAATTTGTTTCCTTCGTTCTTCGATTTCGGGCTTAGTAACTTCGTTTTCTCGAAAAGTAGTCTTCTGCAAAGTAGTTGCATTTTCAATTATCTTCTCATTGGTTGGTCGCATGACATGTTTTTGACTCGTCGAACTCCGTGCAACGGCCAATCCGGTGTATTCGCTTAACTTTCTCGATTTCGCACAATTATGTCATTTTCATGCCTGAAATCGTGCAATTCCTCAAAAACGCGATCATGACCTATAAAATACACACGAAGTTGGTAATTGACCATAAAACGATACAAATATTGAAACTAATGCAAAAAACGAGGGTCTAAAAGCATGTCATATTGCACATTTCATTATCACATCAGATGACTTGTACAGATTACATTTTCAATTAAATCTTGACCGTTCAAATGATTGTAAAAATTATACAATGGCAATTCGTGTAAATTTTACTATACATAATGGGTTATAATGTCATTATATAGCTTTTATATTCATATAAATCATATATTAATTCTAACAATCAAAAACAATATTTAAATATTTATTTATGTTATATTCTAACAACAACATGACTTCTTTCACGCCCACTCATAATTCCATGAACCCAATCCCGAATTTCAGTACATCTTAGATAATTATACACAAAAGGAAAAAAAATGCTCTCTACCTAGGTTTTAACCTAGGCCTCCCCTGCCGCCGGCTTCAGCAATTCCGGCGCCTCTTTTACTTTATTTCCGCTTGTTTACCTTTCTTTGATAATGCAATCTGATCCGAGAACACAGAAACGTCCTAGATCTCGGGAAACTGATACAGCAATGGATATGGATCCGATAACTATTACTGATGAGGAGGAAGCAGATCTACCTAAGAAGCCATCTTATGCACACCAAGCTGCCCTGCACACGAAACCATTGGATGTGAAAATTGATGACAAGAAGAATGAATTAGAACGCGAAAAAATCAAAATCTCGAAGCCCACCCCCGAGATTCCGTTCATCCAGATCTCGTTTGACAAAGATTTACATGAGCTTATGATGAATTCATGTAAGAATTCTATTCTGATTAAGGTGATTGGTAAGCCCTGGTATTATCCTACCTTATTGTCCAAACTGGAGTCGATGTGGTCCCTTCAAGGGCATTTTTTCGAGCTCATGATTTAGGGCACAACTGCTATTTGCTTGAAAGGTTTGGTTGAAGAAAAAATAGAGTTGATTCTTACAGGAGGACCATGGCAATTAGCAGGAAGCTTTCTTAAAGTTCGTAAATGGGTGCCTAACTTCCGAGCAGACAAGGATAAGATGGAAAGTGCTGTGACTTGGGTTCGCATTTTAAATCTCCCTATTGAAATGTTTAGAGAATCAGTGATTCAGACCCTAGCTTCGTGTATTGGTGATCCTTTAAAAATTGATGGCAACACATTTACAGCAAAAAGGGGATGTCATGCAAGGTTCTGTGTTGAAGTGAAAACAGAGCTACCCCTCGAGCTAGGTGATAAGCTCAAATTATACTCTAAAAATAAAATAATTAGATATTAAGCTGTAGTTGCAGACTAAAGCTTAACTCGTGATCGATCTCTAGGGAATTAATCAAAGATACTTGCCAGTAACAGTTTGATTGAAGCTAAGATTACGATTAACAATGAGAGAAAGATGAATACAGTAGCAAGATTCAATTATGCTAATTCGAGCTAGGGATAACACTCATATTTGTCACACGGTTGTTGTACAGTAAATCAATTAATTCGATTCAACCAATTGTTCTTAGAATATATTATACTGGAGAAATCGTGAGTCGTCAATTCACGATCCTTAAACATGAACAATTTAGAGAATTTAATACGGACTTATCGAATTGAAGGTTTTTATGAAGATTTTATACGAGACTAACCTATATGAGTGATTTGATAAATCCTAGAACGAATATACATAATCTTCACATACTACTGTATCCAAAGGTGTTTAGCTACTCATAATAGATAATTGCATACAGAGATTCATGGTAATAATCATACGAAACATAGATATGAAACTCGCATGCAATAACATACAATTCAATCGATAAAGATAAAGAACGAATTGTAAAGAAGAAAGCAATAGATAAATCAATACCAATCATCCTGATGAGTAAAATCAATGAATAACCAAGCTCCAAAGATGTCTCAATGTCAATGTCTCAATCTAGGAGCTCTCCTAAAAAACTAGGTTAAAAGAAGTATGTCTGAAGTTATGGTGAAAGAAATCTATTTAAAGGAGAAAAAACGAGTAGAATCCTAGAAGAATTCGACCAGAAAATCGCCCAGCAAATAAGCTCTCGGGAACTCTCGCCGCGGTGCGCCTAGATGTCTCGCCGCGGCGAAGATGCTTTCTGACAGTCAACTTGCGATGTCTGTATCGTTTTCCTCAGGAATAATTTGGCTATGATTTTGGCACGAAAGTTGTAGCCCTTTGAATTATCTTTCCATGGCCACCGATATTAGGTAAATCGGACTTCATATGAGAGACTTATGTCCAAAATGGCTAGACTGCTCCGTAAATCATCACTTTTGCAAGTCACGCTAAAACGCCTCTCAATTCTTCGTCCAAACTCCGAATCCACTTCCGTCTTCGCCCAATTACTCTTTATTCAGAGATCTATAACCAATGTCTTCACTCTGATTTTCACCTTCGGGACCAAATAACACAAAAAATCCTACAAAACACAAAGTACCAAAGCATAAAAACGTACAAAAACACTATAAAACTAAGGTCAAAGACTAACAAAAGACCGCTAAAAAGGACCAAATGAGACGTTAGAATATTGTCTCATCACTAGGGCTCTACATCTGTGGTAAAGTGTACCAGGTTGTGTACGAGAACCTCCCTTCTTTATGTCACAGCTGTGGAAGGGTGGGCCATTCTATTGGTGAATGCAAATCTTCTCAGCCATTGCAAGATTCAGTAGAACCAGTATGTCAGGAGCAACTTACTACTCAAGTTAATACTGGTGAGTCAAGTAGGATTGATGAGGATATCGATTCTAGTTGGTTGATTGAAAAACCTAAGGATAAAGAGTTCGGCGATTGGATGGTGGTGGAACACCGGAAGAAGAAACCACCACAAGAAAAATTCCGGCAAACAGCCGGTGGTGATAAGGCAACGCAATACCCAGACTAGTCAGAAATTGAAGGAGGTTCAACGATCAAGTTTTAATCCTGGGCCAGGCCCAAGTAATCAGGGGGCTAAGAAAACTCAGGCGAAATCAAGCAGAAATAGTGAAAGTCTGCACCAAGGTACTGGGAGGAAAATTGTACTCAGGCCCAATACTCAAAAAAACTGGATTTCAAGCCCAAAGAAAGCAGGGCAAACAATCTACCAGGACGCTACTGTATTAAACTCGGGAGGAGTACAAGAACCTAACCCTATGTATACGTTCTGCAATAATATTTTCCACATACTGCCTTCTGACGACTCTGGAGATTTACCCTAGACTGAAACTGAGAATGGAGGAGAACCTGGAAATCAATCCGGAGGAACTGGAAATAGAATTCAACGACAACGGGAACATGATCGTTCACTAGAATCCCAATCCAGCGATTTTGACTCAGACCCATCAATTCCAAGGGCCCTCCAGGATATTACGAACAACACGGGGAGAAAGGATAATACACGTCATGGAAATTCCATCAACAATATGGGAAATAGAGGTGAATACTTATATTCTGATAATGGAAGACAACCAACGGACAGGTTGGCAACGTTACGACCTGAGCTTCTTTGAACATGCTCGTCAGAATGTATTGGCACAGGAAGCCAAGCGACAGTTGATGTCGTTATGGATGGAGGCGGAGATTGATTATCCAATTCATCCTACCCAGCTACATATGGTTAATATGAAGATCGTGTCCTGGAATTGCCAAGGAGCTGGTAGTGAAGGTTTTCGTAGAAACTTTTGAGAGTTAGTTAGATCACATAACCCTTTACTGGTCTTTTTGTTAGAAACACGGGTCTCCAAACAAGTTGCTTATACTATTGCACCTTTTCTGGGATACTCTAATTATGAGATAGCTCCTACTGATGGTATGTCTGGAGGAGTATGGATGCTGTGGAATGAGGCAGATGTAGATGTAGAGATTTTAGATATTGAAGATCAGGGAATTCATGCCCTTATAGGTCTTCGAAATCAAGAGAAGTGGAGGATTTCAGGTATCTATGCAAAACCGAGACGACAGGACAAAATACGGATTTTTCGTAGCCTAGAATCAATCTCAAAGTCGACTCCAGAAATTCCTAGGCTAGTGGCGGGAGATTTTAATGAGATCGGATACTCGCATGAGAAATAAGGAGGACGGGTTGCTTAGAAGCAGACTTATGTTCTTTCAAAGATGCGTGGCTGCTTGTGGATTACATGACCTAGGATTTCATGGCCCAAGTTTCACTTGGACAAATAAAAGGGAGTCCGGGCATATTATTAAGGGTAGAATTGACCGGGCAATGGCGAACTCAAGGTGGACTGATAAATTCCCCGAGAATGCTGTTTTGCATCTCCCACGCACTAAGTATGATCATCATCCTATTATGACCAACTGCTACGGTTTGGAAAATCTAGTGGATAATAAGCCGTTTCGGTTCGAAGCAGCCTGGTTCACTCATCCAGATTGCGAATCAATCCTTCGGAATATTTGGTCAACAAGTCAGAATATTGTACAGGCTATCTCTAAAGTTCCAGATGAAATGATACCATGGAACAAGAAGCACTTTAGTAACATCTTTAGAAGGAAGAAAAAGGTGCTGGCCAGAATTGCCAGAATACAAAAATCTCTATCTGAGAAATACAATGAATATTTGGACAAACTGGAGGCTGATTTAATTCTAGAGTACAATCAGATTTTGCAACAGGAAGAAATTTTCTGGTTTCAAAAATCTAGAATAAAATGGCTTGTGGAGGGAGAACGAAACACTAAATTCTTCCATAATTCCACACTTGCGAGGAGAAGAAGAAATAAAATCTTGATGCTGAAAATAGAGAATGAGTGGGAGAAGTCGGATGAGATCTTAAGGCGGCATGTGCGAGAATACTTTTCCAGCTCATTTCAAAACAGAGGAGGTAGTCAGACAAACCTGGAAGTGTCGAGGCTCCAAATGAAGTTGACTCCGGAGGATGCTGTGGAGTTAACCATGACAGTAGACTTAAAAGAACTGAAGCAGGTTGTATGGGCTACTCATGCGTTTAAGGCTCCGGGCCGGATGGTTTACAAGCTGTCTTCTATCAGAAAGGCTGGGATTGGCTTGCAAATTCACTTCTGGAATTTATCCAAAATGCTTTCCAGGGCAGGTGCTTTGATCCCCAACCATGCGCAGCTCACCTGTGCCTGATTCCAAAGGTACAAAATCCAACGTTAGTTTCTGAGTTTAGACCAATCTCATTATGCAATGTGATATATAAATTCGTAACTAAATGTGTGACGATGAGGTTGAAAAACATAATGCCAATGCTGATTGCGCCTACACAGTCCAGTTTTATTAAAGGAAGAAGCACGCATGATAATATCTTTGTTATACAGGAGGTGTTACATTCTCTGCGCTCAAAAAAGAAAAATAAAGTTGGTTGTATGATAATGAAGTTAGATCTGGAAAAAGCCTATGATATGGTAAAGTGGGATTTTCTAGAGGATACTTTGAGAGTCTTTAATTTCCCAGAGACCCTTATTGATTTGATTATGTTCTGTGTACAAAATGCGTCAACCAAGATATTATGGAATGGTGAGCCGTTAGATGCTTTTGAGCACTTGTGTGGGCTTCGACAGGGAGATCCGTTGTCACCTTATATGTTCGTACTATGTGTGGAAAGGCTTTCTTACTTGATTAATGAAGAGGTGGATCGGAAAAATTGGAAGCCAATTATACCTTGCAGGAATGGTCCAGCTCTTTCTCACCTGTTCTTTGCAGATGATCTAGTGCTGATGGGAAAGGCGAATGTGAGTACAGCCAGGTACATTCGTAAAACTCTAGATAAATTCTGCGGTGCCTCCGGATTAAAGATTAATCCAAATAGATCCAAGGTCTTCTTTTCTAACTCGGGTGGGGCAGGTTTGAAGAGAGAATTAAGTGACATACTGGGTTTCGGGCAGACGGTAAACCTTGGAAAGTACTTAGGAATTTACCTGACTCATGGTCGAGTAGATAGAAGAGTCCATGCAGAGACTTTTGACAGAATTCTCGCAAAGCTGAATGGTTGGAAATCGAAATTACTATCTCTAGCTGGAAGATCAACTTTAATTCAGTCGGTAGCCTTCGCGATTTCGATATATTCAATGCAATCAAGTTGGCTGCTAGAGTATGCTTGCGACAGAATTAATAGAGATTTTCTATGGTCTAATGACCCGGAGAAGAAAAAGATACATCTAGTTGGCTGGCAAAAGGTGGTGTTGCCTAAAGACAAAGGTGGACTAGGACTAAGAACGGCTAGAGGGAGTAATGAAGCTCTTTTAGCTAAGTTAGCCTGGAAAGTTTTAAGAAAAGAAGATACAGTTTGGCAGAACTTAATCCAAGAAAAGTACCTTAAATCGGGGAACTTATTGCATTATAAGATCAAGCCAGGGGACAGCTCGACATGGAAAGGAATTATTAAATGTGCGAATTTGATTAAGCCCTTTCTTCGCTGGAAAATTGGTGATGGATCTTTAATATCGTCTGGTTTGATAACTGGTTGGGAAGCGGAGCTATATGGGACCAAGGTGTGCAGATTTCAGCTACTGATGTGGAACTTAAGCTGAATGATCTAATCAGCGCAGATGGGGAATGGGCTCTGGAGAATTTGACTTCATTCATCCCACAGGACATTATGGACAAGATTAACAGTTTCAATATTCAGCTCACAAACACAACTGATTTGATTCTATGGAATGCAAGTGCAAGTGGTACATTTACTTGTCAATCAGCTTACAAAGCCATCCAAGAGTATTATGGTGAACCACGGGTTTCAAACAAGAAATGCTTGGATATGGAAAGCAAAGTTCAGTAACAAGCTAAAACACTTTCTTTGGCTAGCATCTCAAGAAAGGTTGGCTACAAATTACCTGCGTAAATCAAGGAAAATCACGACCGAGGCGAATTGCCCGTGCTGTACAACCCAAGAGGAAACAATAGCCCATACATTAAGAGAATGCCCTCAAGCAGCTCGAGTTTGGATGAAATTGCTACCTGCACATCACCTTACGAAATTCATGCTCATTCCAGAAGATAAATGGCTCGAACAAAATATTGGGAATTCGAGTTTCAAAAGCGATTTAATACCGAATGTACCTTGGAAGTCTATCTTCATGGCTAGTATATGGCAAATCTGGAAGGCGAGAAATCACAGAGTCTTTAATGGATCAGATGAAGGATTACAAGCTACGATCTTCCAAATCAAGCAACTTAGCCTCGATCTAAAACACCATTTGTCCAGAAAAGGGAGAGGACGAACTTTTGAGAAATGGCAAAAGCCTAAACCGGGGTGGGTTAAGCTCAATACGGATGGGAATGTCTTGACCTCGTCAAATCTGGGCGGCACCAGAGGGGTTTTGCACAACGAAGATGGAAAGTGGCAGTGGGGTTTCACTGTTCCGCTCCAGGCTCCGACAGCTCTATCATCGGAGCTTATCGCTATCAAAATTGGTTTGGAGGAGGCATGGGAACGAAGGTATACCAAAGTTCAAGTGGAAACCGATTCTCTCCTAGCGGTGAAGATTCTGCGCGGTGAAGATGTGGTTGTGGAGCAAAACGTTTTGAGTAATGTGGAGGAGTGTAGAAGACTTATCCATATGCCTTGGGATTTAGAAATAAGTTGGGTAAGTAGAGTATCCAATGCTGTAGCAGATAAGCTAGCGAAACTTGCGAATTCGGGTATGGTCGGCAAAATCCTTTGGGAAACGCCACCGACCCAAGTTGTATTTTTTTTGGATTTTGATATTGTCTAACGACTGACCGTCTTTCATTTAAAAAAAAAAATTCAGCACATCTTCAATTTTCATGAATTCAAGCATTTCCGTTATCTTTTATTCTCTGTCATAGGCTCTGTTTACCACTAGCTTTCCAGCTAGCTTTTCAGCTCCATGAGCTTTTTTTGACCATTGACTAATAAAAAGCTCGTTATTGAACGTTGAATTTTCTTTTCCAAATTTAATGGAAAGAAACTTCCTTGAGTAGCTTTTTTGAAAAAAAAGGAGCTTCTTATATTTTTATTCCAAAAATATCCCTACCTAAATTATCCTAAATTAGACTAAATAAAATAAGAAGTAAAAACACCCATATTACCAAGCAATGAATTCTATACATCATGCACCCAACATTATCAGCCTGAGATTCATCTTGCAAGCACGCAACAAGTTATGACATCTAGTTTTAATTTAGGTGCTGAAGGCATTGTTATAAGCATAAGGATCCTGTTATATTTTGTCTTTTTGCACTAAAGATAAGGATTAATGTATTCGACCTCTTTAAAATGCATACATGTAGTACATATCAATTCTTGATTTTTTCATTACTAAGTTAAAATGCTCAATGATTATTTCTTTCAACTCGATAATTTTGATGATGTTATTAAAGTGGCGATGAAAGACATTGAATATATATTATAATTATTGGACAAAATATGATATATTATTATTTAAAAACTATAGACTAATAATACGATAAGAAAGGTTAAAGAAAAGAAAATAAGAGTAATGCCATTTTATGTCATTTCTAAAAATACCGTTACTTTTCAAATTTAATTTAAACACTTACATTTAAAACCAAATTGCTTTAAATTCTTAACCAAATTAGATTTAAATGGATTCTGCTAAACAGATCCATAGTCTCGAAATAAGAAAACCACCTGCCCACCCTCCATTTCAATTTCATGCACCGACTTTTTTCACTAGGCTGGAAAGCGGAGACTAGTTTATGGATGTAAAAACTTCACTATCATCCTTAATCTTCCGTGCTTCGATTTCTTCCTTTCCTTCCTTCAACCAGGGAACCAATTAGTGCTTAAAAATGAATGGGTGTTTTCTTCGACGACCAAATCGATATGTAGCTAGAATTTGTTGAAAATTGAAAAACTAATGAAATTGAGGATTAGGGTTCATAGAATTCTGACTGGACACGGAAGAAGGTACATTGTTGTTAACCTGGTTAGATTCTACCAAAAATATTTTTGTTCTTATTTATAGCTTAATATATGATTTATATGAATATAAAAGTTGTATAATGCCATTATAATCCATTTTGTACAGTAAAACTTACACGAATTGCCATTATATAACTTTTACAATCATGTGAACGGTCAAGATTGAGTACAATTTAAAATATAATTTATACAAGTGATCTAACGTTTAAATATGATTACAACTACGATGGGTGTACGTTAAGGCTTAAGTTATACAAATGTAGTTGAACCTTAAAAGTGTCCTTATAATATAAAAATATGAGATTTAGAAACTGATAACAAATGAACAGTAGACTGTTTGACATAGCAACCATGTTAGTCACCATTCACGAGTTTTCCTATTTGTCATACAACTAAATTACTATGTTACGTAAATATTTACAAGTATTACTATTTATCATACAATTAATGAATTAAAGATTATGTTAATCCATTAAAACCTTAAACTATGTAAACATTTAAGTATTTTTAATTTAGTTTTTTAAATTTTATTTCTATACCAATCACTCCGCATTATGTCCAGTTCTATCGTAAAATTGACGGTTTGAATATTCATAACTTGGATCTCTATATATTAATGACAAGCACATGACAAAAGCAATATGCCGATTAGAAAGAAAAGGACTTGACAAAACTCAAAATCAATATAATGTCATAATCGGTGACAGGGATTTGCGAAAGTTACATGTCGATTGAAATATATTGGTGGCTCTTCGTCAATTAACTAAAAATTATTTTAGTTCAATATACGCTATAGTTTTTGTGTTTAGAAAACAACTAAAAAGTTTATATTGAATCATTATTACACGTTTACACTCACATAAAATCTAGTTATTATCCATCTATTAAATATCTTTAAAGGTCAGAAATATTAAAGTGTTATGACAAACAACCCGTAGAAGTACGCTAAGAAGTCTGAAAATGGTACTCCCATGTAATATGTATCGATAACCTTAGTGTAATTAACGTGTCATGTTAAATCAAAAATTAAAATTAGTAAAAAATAAAGCTGTTAAAATTTTAAAGATGTATTTCGTCTAAAAATACCTTTTAATTAATAATTTGTGTGAGGAAGTTTTGTCTTTCCCTGCGTATGGATTTTTAGCATACAACTTATTAATACTAAAACACAAATAAACTATTTGGCATACGAGTTTAACGCATAAATTTTAACAAACCTTTAAACATGTGAGTAGTAACTCGATTTTATGTGAATGGTATATAGTGACTTGTTACATTTGTTTAGTTATATGTCAAATACGATTTATTATACAACTCGACTTTAACCATGGTTAAATTGTTTGCTAGAAATACTGTAGATATAGTTTATATAGAGATCGACCTATGTTGTCATAAAAATCATCAATATTATCAAACAAAACATCTTTATTATCAACATTAATATTTTTCATATATAAAAGAAGAATGTATATTGTTAACTATGTTTGGAAACATATTTCGGTATCTATATAAAAAGTAGTATTTGGAATATGCATAATCCCTATCCATTATTTTGAAGTCGGCAGTGTGGTAACAGTATATAGAACGTGCGGATGATTAAAAGAGGGTCTATAGGGTCGTTATCGACTATCACATGCTACTTACACTTGAGGTTGAGGTCCCCAATTATGCAATCGAAATTTCCATAAAGAGAGAAACTTTCTGTGGTCCACTTTCATTACTCTCATAGATTCGATCGATTTGACGACTAAAAATCATTCCAAATTACATCTTCTTAATCTTATCCCACCAGCTGTAGCGGACTGGTCCGGATTTACCATACCAAATTATGTACCATCTCTCGTACCAGCGTTGCAATCGTAACACGTTTGTTTGATAAAATTATATTTATGGAAAACGTCACATAATTGCTTTTATTTAACACTAGTATATTATACTGTATATTTCAGCATCCAAACCAACTCTTAGCACTGACACTGTCAGTAACATCATTTTTAAGCCGCTCCAATCCATCATCTAATATCACTAATGGTTTACTTGCTCTGGGATGGTTCTAACAATTCATTTATATGTATGAACCAATGAAAGCTAACTAAATATTTAATATAACTAGTATTAAATCTTTTGAAATTTATCGAATATATATAAAGTTGCTGGTAGTGACTTATTAATTTTGAGCAGTAAAGCGTTTCAGTAAATTTGATAATCATTCGTACCGTTGCAATTTATCTCTTCTAAAAGTTCACCGGTTAAAATGTTTTTAATGATTTAGTTCATGAAATGTATGTCCTAGCAATTCAAGGAACACTGACAAATGATTTTGATTCTCACGTTAGATTTCAACCATATGCTGTAGAACAAAGAAGAAGCTGTTGAATCCTAGCGGATGCTCTAACTATGGTACGGGAAATGGTACACAATTTGATATAATAAACCCTAGCGGATGCTCTAACTATGGTTTCCCAAGTTTCCGGATTTGAGTTTTAATATTAACATGGCGACAAATAAGTTCTTATTTAACATGCGATTAAAATATGAAAAACTTATTTAAAAACATATGGGTATTTTTTCTTCTTCTGGAAATGATAAAATTTTATTGATGAACAACATGTGTGTATAAAAATGTTAGAATATGTATATATTTAAAGTAGATTCCTAATTAGATTAGAATACTTGGATTCCTAATTAGATTAGAATACTTGGCTATCAAGCAATCACATTGTATAAATACATGTACTCATTATTGAATCAATGCACAAGATTATTATCTTACATGGTATCAAGACCTAAATTCGGTCCCCTCCACGCTAATTTGCTCCGTCGGCCCTCTTCTTCTACGCTTCACTTCCTGTTTCGTCAGCCTCACGCGGAAACAGCCCTCCCCTACCTCTATTCTTCCGGCCTCACGCCACCTTCTTTCCCGAACAGCTCCTCGTCTCCACCATGTCTGAATCATCCAAGTTTCATCCAGCTCTCTCTATCACCAACGTTCGATCACTAATCCCTATCACATTGGATACTAAGACAGGCCTCTATCATTCTTGGGTGACGTTATTCCAGGTTCAAGCACGGGTGCATAATCTTATGCATCACATCCTACCACCGGCGGAAGAGGCCGACATCGCCAAAATCAAGGCTCTCAAGGAAGCCGATGTCGATCTCTACAATCGACTTGATGCATTGCTTTACGTGGATCTATGCGACCGCCTCTTCCGACCTCCTTCATGCCATTCTTGTCAAGAATGACACGGTTCTTCGCTTGGTCCCGTCTTGAACAAATCTTCATGGATAACAAAGGTTCTCGAGCTACTCATCTAGAGGAAGAGCTCGCAGACGTCCGCCTTGACAACTTCTCTTCTGCCGAGGCCTATTGCAATCACGTCAAGTCCCTTGTCGATCGACTTGCCGACGTTGGTATTGAGGTTTCTGAAAGCCGTCTAGTTCTACGTCTTCTCAGTGGTTTAATCAAGCTTATTCCGAACTTGACTATGTTTAAAATCGGGATCCTCTACCTTCTTTTGAGAGTGTTCGCTCAGATAAAGCTCATGAGCTAACACTCAAGCATCGTGCACAAAGAGGCCGGTGGTTCGCCCTCTTAGCTTCTTCTGGTGGCCATAACTCGAGATACCTCGACTGTCATCCCATCCTCTTCTTCCGCAGTACAACAAAAACAACACCAAGAACAAGAAGAAGAACAACAACAGATGCGTTCCAAACCGCAAAGGCAACACGACATACGTGCAACCTCCTGGAGCTCCTCCTCACCAGTGGCAGCCACGGCAGCCCACTCCTCAATGGCGTACCAGACGCTGGCCACGGCAAGAATGGGCCCGCCATGCCCCTTCCCCACGGCCCCATGGCAGCCCGCCTCGTCCACCAACTCAGGGTCTCCTTGGCCTCGTCCGCCTCATTAGCAGCATTCTATTCCGTGCTTCACCCACCGATGTCGAGGCGTATGCATACCTTGGGACTCACTCCCGGATGGTAATCGGTACATGGACACGGGTGCTTCGTCTCATATGACACCCGACAAAGGTACTCTCTCCCCTTATTTCAATTCGGGTACTTATAATCATCGAGTTATTGTTGGCAATGGTCATATGCTTCCGATTCAAGGTTATGGTAACACTTACCTATCTCCTCCCCATCCTCCTCTTCTCCTGAAAAACGTGTTACATGCTCCTAACCTTGTTAAAAATCTTGTCTCGCATAAGTTTACCTCAGATAACTCTGTTTCCATTGAATTTGATCCTTTTGGTTTTTCTGTTAAGGATTTCCAGACCGGGAAACGAATCATGAGATGTGATAGCATCGGAGACCTATATCCAATCCACTCAACAAAATCGGCCACCCCCCTTCAAACAGCTTTTTCAGTTTTTCCTTCTACTTTATGGCATAGTCGTTTAGGGCATCCGGGAGAAGCTATACTTAGCTCTCTCTCTCGCAAGAATTTTATTCGTTGTAATGCTCTAAAACATTCTTTTTGTCCCTCTTGTTCTTTAGGGAAACAAATAAAATTGCCTTTTCATAATTCATTATCCACTACTACTTCTCCCTTTGATATTGTGCATAGTGATCTCTGGACTTCCCCTATAGCTAGCTCTAGCGGTCACCACTATTATGTGTTGTTTCTTGACGATTTTTCCAAGTTCGTATGGACCTTCCCTATCTCTAAGAAATCTCAAGTATTTGCTATATTCGTTATGTTTCATGCATTTGTTCGCACACAATTCAATACGTCTATTAAAAACATCCAATGCGACAATGGCAAGGAATTCGACAATAGTCTATTTCACTCTTTTGCACAAACCAACGGTATTCACTTCCGTTTTTCTTGCCCTCACACTTCTTCCCAAAACGGCAAAGCCGAAAGGCATATTCGTTCCCTAAATAATATTGTTCGGACTCTTCTTGCTCATGCATCGATCCCGCCATCCTTTTGGCATCATGCACTAGCCACAGCGACTTATCTACTCAACATCCTTCCCTCAAAGGTACTTGAGTTTTCCTCCCCCACTCAATATCTATACCATCGACTTCCACGATATGACCATCTTCGTGTTTTTGGTTGTCTTTGTTTTCCCCTCTTTCCTTCTTCTACTATAAACAAACTCCAAGCTCGTTCCACCCCTTGTGTTTTTCTTGGGTATCCGTCTGATCATCGGGGGTACAAATGCTATGAAATCTCTAGTCGCAAAATCATTGTATCTAGACATGTGGTTTTCGACGAATCGAGTTTTCCTTTCTCCAAGCACCACACACCCGACCCCACCACCTATGAGTACTTGGATTCGGATATTGATCCATCTTTTCTTCATCACTTGCTCACTCGGCCCAACTCCATCTCTAGCCCATCCGAAAATTTCACCTCTCGGCCAGTCGCCTCAATCGAGCCAACCGATATCCCTTTGGTTACGCTTCACCGGGCAAACCGCTTCACAACCCGGTTCTGCCACCACTGGGCCAACCGCTAATCGGCCCACATTCCCTCCCGGTTTTGCTCCAACCGCACCTCTCACCCCGTACGCGGAACCCTAAATACTATGGTCCGGATTATGTCAATCTTGCTACATCCGTTGCCATCTCTCCTCTTCCTCGAAATCCAGTACATGCTTTAGCCGACCCCAATTGGAAATCCGCCATGCTCGATGAATATAATGCTCTTATTGATAATAAGACTTGGGAGTTAGTTCCTAAGCCATCCAATGCAAATATTATTCGATCTATGTGGATTTTTCGTCACAAAAAGAAATCTGACGGTTCTTTTGAGCGACATAAGGCTCGTCTTGTAGGTGATGGTCGATCCCAGCAAAAAGGTGTTGATTGTGATGAAACATTCAGTCCTGTTGTCAAACCGGCTACTATTCGTGACCGTGCTCAGATTTTCCGCCTCGTTCTGCCAATTCACCAACTTGATGTCAAGAATGCATTCCTTCACGGTAACCTTACTGAAACCGTATACATGCATCAACCATTGGGGTTCAGAGACTCTCAACATCCTGACCATGTCTGTTTACTGAAGAAATCCCTCTACGGATTGAAACAGGCACCGAGGGCCTGGTATCAGCGATTTGCTGATCATCTTGCGACAGTTGGTTTCTCTCACAGCACAGTTGATCACTCTCTGTTTATCTACCGCCGTGGTTCTGACATTGCTTATATTCTTCTCTATGTTGACGATATTATTCTCACTGCATCTACTGGACTCTTCGAAATCCATTATGGCCTTCTTAAGTGCCGAATTTGCTATGAAAGATCTTGGTCCTCTCAGCTACTTCTTGGGCATCGCAGTGACTAGGAACAAAGACGGTTTATTTCTCACACAGAGACAATATGCCGAGGAGATTATCGAACGAGCCAACATGTCCTCCTGCTCTCCTTCCCAAACGCCGGTCGATACCAAACCGAAATTGGGAGCCTGCTTCCTCCTTTTGCGGATCCCATCGCCATCGACTTCTTTGGTGCTCTTCAATATCTCACATTCACTCGTCCGGACATCTCTTATGCGGTTCAATGTATGTCTTCACATGCGATCCTCGGGTTGATCATATGAATGCTCTCAGCGTATTATACGCTACATTCAAGGAACTAAGGACCTTGGCTTGCAATCGATAACTCAGCGTGGACACATTGACTTCCTACACCGATGCTGACTGGGGTGGTTGTCCTGATACACGACGGTCTACATCTGGTTATTGTGTTTTTCTCGGTGATAATATCATCTCTTGGTCGTCTAAGCGACAACCCACTCTTTCTCGCTCCAGGTCTTGTTGAATATCGCGGTGTTGCTAATGTTGTTTCCGAATCTTGTTGGCTTCGCAATTTGCTACTCGAACTGCACTTTCCGGTTCATAAAGCAACGCTAGTTTATTGTGACAATGTTAGTGCCATTTACTTGTCTGGTAATCCAGTCCAGCATCAACGCACGAAGCACATAGAGATGGATATACACTTCGTCCGCGAAAAGGTTGCAAGGGGTGAAGTTCGAGTCTTACATGTACCCACTCGTTATCAGATTGCTGACATTTTCACTAAAGGCCTTCCGAAGATTCTCTTTGATGATTTTCGTGACAATCTAAATATTCGCCAGCCTCCCGTTTTGACTGCGGGGGCGTGTTAGAATATGTATATATTTAAAGTAGATTCCTAATTAGATTAGAATACTTGGATTCCTAATTAGATTAGAATACTTGGCTATCAAGCAATCACATTGTATAAATACATGTACTCATTATTGAATCAATGCACAAGATTATTATCTTACAAAAAATGCTATCAACCCAGTATTGCTATAGGAAACACCAGTGTGTAGATATAATAAGCATCTTCATAACCAGTATTGCCATAGGAAACACCATTGTTTGAGTAGGGGAGGCCAAGTCATGCATGTGCGAATACCCTGTCCGCACAGGGCCCCGAAAATTTGAGGGCCCCAAATTTTAGGGTCGTATTCTTATATTTATCTTTTATGTAAAAAAAAGGTACCAATGCTAGAAATGGCCTGGTGGTAGAACACTCTGATAGAAAATTTCATGTCTTAAATTCGAGTCCGGTCTGCGTTACCTTAGTCTTTTACTCTTATTGTCATGTTATTATCTAGACTATGATTATTTTTACTTTGTATTTTTTGGACTTCTTAATTTTCCTAGCAATAAGATTTCCTTCATATTATTATTTTGCGGAGTCAATTTTAGTATGCCGTGCCTTCTTGTATTATTTATTCATTTCAGATTTTTTTTGGGGGCCCAGTCTTACAAGTTCGCACAGGGCCCTGAAATATGTAATATGCCCTGTGTTTGAGAGCGTGGTCTATACACACGACCTTAATCTCATGAGCCACATGTCTAAATGCTGGGAAAACCAAGTCCTAGATTTTACAGATTACACAAACACAATCATGGTTTTCCTTGTTCAACAAGTCCCGGATTTTGCAGACTACACAATCATGACTTTCCTCCTAGCGCCCTGAATTTTAAAATACGAAATATGCAATGATTTTTAAGGGAACTTGACTTGATAAAAATGAATAAGTGGAACTTGACTTTAGAAAAATGAATAAGAGGGACAAGAATTGAAAACGGGTTGGAAAACAACCCTATGTTCGACATCAGATTTTGGACGACTCACGCAACAAAATAGCGATCCGTCCGGTGAAAGTATAGAATGGCATGTTAGAAACCTTCTCTCCAACAATCAGCTCGATCGGACGGTTAACAAACCGAAAAACGATTTTAGAAGATAACTGCGACGTGCATAAAGTATGCGCGCGAAAACGTAGTTCTAGCTGAGGGTTTTGTTTGAATTAACTAGGTTTAGGGCAAGAATGGGCTTGTTAAAGAAACGAACTTGGGCTTTAGTTAAGTGATGGGTTGGATAAGGTTTCAAGTTACAAAAGCTGGGCCAACAACGCTTACGAACTCCGCTTTGACGGTCGGCTCGCTTTAAAACGCCTAAATTCGAATTACGAATTTTTGGGCTGTTACAATCTACCAACTTTTAAAAATATTCGACCAAGAATCTTGCTCAAACCCCACTAACCAGAACCCGAAGCACATTGGTACATAAGATCACACCAAGTAGATAAACATCACAACATACAACTACAATCAATCACATAAGCATAAAAGCTCACATTCACAAGTAGAGAAAATAATTACATGCAACAAGAATCACGTAAGTACAAATCAACACATTCATAGATAACAAGATCATAAGCTCAAATATAAACAATGAAAATGTTACCTAAGTGGAGAGGTACCTGGCCAGTGATCAATACCCCAACATGACTCTTTGATGCTAAAAAGATATTCAACTTTGAAAATTTGAAGTGATCAAATTCTCGGTCCGTAAGAACCGGTTTAAAAACCTTGGGCTTTGATACTAAGTTGTAGCCCCCTAAATCTTAAAAGACGAACTATGTGATGATTCCTAGGGGAACTTGCATTGAGAAAAATGAATAAGATGATGAGTTCTCCTTACAAAATCCTATCCCTTGATCCCTTTTGCACTAGGTTCCCAACCAAGTGTTCCCCTTGAGTTGTTCCCAACCAAGTAATTCCTCTACTCAGTAACCTTTGAGCTATTCCTTAGTTTTCCAAACTAAGTACTTCCTATGCTCAACGCCCGTGTGGTGTTGGTTATGGTAGTTTGTCAGGTGAGTAGGCTCTTAATAACTTGTGCAGTTATCTATGAGTGCTCTGTAGAATCAAACTTACTTAATACACTTTTCAATGTATGGTAAGTTGTTCTTTACTGACCCAAATCTTGATGTTGTTCAAGAGAATGAATCACAGATATGAGTCGCAACTATATCTTCTGGATTCAACTCCTTCACAATATGCAATTCTTGTTAAGGATCAAGACACTTAGAACTTTCGTGCTACTTGGAATTCAAGAGCTTTTGTCGCAACAGAAAGCTAGAGAGTAAGTAGGTAGTAGTCTTGTATGCTTGAAAGTATATTGCAATTTATGTTCAGTCTAAGGTGTGTTGTCAAGCATTCTAAGTGTTGATATTTATAGTCGAAAATCATGTTGTTTGAATAGTATCCGTTAGGCACAATGAAATTCAAACTATTGATATCTGAAGTTAGTACGACAGTGAGCTTTGTCTCTTTACAGAGATTTCCTCTTTTGCTCAGACATCTCTGTCTGCAATGCACTGTACTAACTTTTGTCCTGTAGTATCTACGGAACAATGCAAGCTTTCTGAGGCTTTGCAAGTCCTTTCTCAGTGAACTATATATAGTGCATTAGAAACCACTTGTTGAAATACGTGTCTTCCAAAGACACTTAATTTCTTCAAGGTTTCTGAGCCAAGGTTTCTGAGGAGACATTTTTCCTTAGTCTTCAGCAATCTTGTGCAGTCTTCTGATCTTCAATCAAGGCTTCCTTCTGCTAGATGCTTGCTTCTTGGTCTTCTTCAAAGATATAAAAATTACACTCAGAGACCTAACACCCAATACAAGATTTGCTAGACTAACATACTCAGTAAGCTTCCTCTTTTACAATGTTCAAGTGAACTAAGAGTACTAGTTAACTTTTTGAGCTAAGATAAGTCATTAGGGTTACTGATCAAAATCTAAACAGATATTCCTAATAAATTTCCCCCTTTTTGATCAGTCACCCATGACTATACCTAAAAACCTATCATGAACTGGATGAGGAAACAATCCAACACTTAAACATTTCTTATGATCTTTCATTTCTTTTTATTTAAGTGTAGAAAGTAAACATCAACCAAATCACAAGGTGTGAAGTGTCATTACACTTAGACAGATTTAGCAGGAATTCACACACATTGGTATCTGAGATGTCTACCTCTCTGACAGGAGGTTCATATATGTGTCTCTCAAAAACCTCAAAGGTTTCTGGAATATCCTTTGATGTTTCTGGCTTTTCAGCCACATTGTCTTTCTTCTCAGTTGGAGTCTTTAAGAAACATAAAAAGTGTTAGAAAGTTCATTAGAGGGAGATATCTGAGAATACACATAAGAATATGCAGCTACCTGTGTGACAGGCTCAGATTCCTTGTTTATGGAGGATTCAGAATCTTCCTTCTCAGATTGTGAAGGAAGCTTTCCAGCTTCCTCTCCTTCCTTCTGAGATGGAAGCTTTTCAGCTTCCTCTCCTTCCTTCTGAGATGGAAGCTTTTCAGCTTCTTCTCCTTCCTTTATTTCTTTTTCAGCCTGTAACAAAGATTAATCACATTAATAACAAAACATATAACATAGAAATTTGACAAGTAGAGATTTAAACCACTCAGTAACTTGATCATTGTCAGGCTGATTGGTATCTGGAACTTGTCTGGGTTCCATGCTTTAGTCTTGTTGTCCAGTGACCGCAGCTCTGTTTGAAGTTTCAGGCACTTCAAGCCTTTTCTGAATCTTTGGCTCAGTTGCCTCTCCTATTTGATCCCTCTCAAATGAGAGTTGGAAAACCTGTTCAATTACAGGATTTAGCTCAATAACACCATCAGCTCCCTGACGCATCTCAAATGCTTCTACCAAGTAATCATCTCTTGGATCAGCAGAAGTCTAGGTAGCTTGTGGTTGTGGTTGTGGTGATCTGGATCTTGATGGAGATGGAACATCAGTGATAGTTCTCTCCAGATCAGCAACAACATTTTGTACTGATGCACTGATAGTGTCATCAAGTACAACTGCATCACTCCAGGGCATCATTGATAGATTGGAAAGTGGATGGCCCTGGTAGAGTTTTTCCTTGGGAAATGGTTACTTGTTCAGTGACCTGTGATGCAGGGACTTCATTAGCAACCTCATTCCTTTCCAAGAATAGGTCAAAGTCCAACTCTTCTCCTTCTTCAATAGTAAGCGGTTGGGACGCATCATCCCTCTTGGCATCAAGAGTGGTACCTGCAACAATATGGTGTGCTGGCTGGGCAGAGGCATTGGTATCTTCAACACTATGGTCAGATACCTTTGTGGCAGTATCCACCAGTGAGGTGCTCTCCTTGGCACATTCCTTCTTCTTACCTCCAGTTCTACGTTTCTTCTTTGGCACATCATTTGCCTCAGAAACGTCTTCTACTGGTCTCTTCTGGTTCTGCTTGAGCTCGCAATGTATTGTATTTGCAAACAAGGTCACTGTTAGCAATTTCTCCATTCTCCCTGAGCTTTATGCCAAACTTCTCCAGAATGTAGCATATCTTTAGACCAAAGTTGTAGTATGCTTGGGCTCAGCAAGATCACCTTTCATAACAGGCTCAAAGCCTTAAAGTTTGTCAACAAACCTTAGAAAGATGTACTTCCCCCAGTTGAAGGGTATTGCTCTTTCCTCCAAAGTGTTAAGGAATGCAATCATTCCCCATCTTTCCATGATGATATGGTCAACTCCACCTTGATTTGAATCAAAGCACCAATGCAATACAAGGGCTATCAAATCCCAAGGTTCAACAAGATGTCTGTCGAACTTTGTTGGAGCATCATCCTTTTCAGGATTTTTATAGAGAGAGTAGAAGATTTCTACACTCTTGATTGAGGTATCTGGCACATAGTCAGTACCTTGGGTGGGTAACCCAAAATGAGTGCTGAAGGATTTCAAATCAAGGTTTATGTCAACACCTTGTACCTTCGATGTGATGAGCACTTCTTCAGTGCCATCTTCTTCAGTGATGGTGGAATTATTGCAGAATTCCAACACATCCACAGTGAAGACGCAAGTGGGCCTTGCAGAGCAAAACACTTTAATCTTTTTAAGTAAAGAGAGCCCATACTTTATATCTGCTTGGTTATTGGCAGCACCAAGCACATAATCATCGACAAGTACTCCTCCCCAGAGTACCTTTGATTCAGGGTTCCACATTGAGAAGTTGAAATCACCAACAACTTTTCGATTTTTCACTACAATCGCTGGATTTCGCTTTTCAGCAGTTCCAGATGTGGACAGTTGGGATTTCTGAGATATAGCTCTTTGGTTGCTATCTCTTTAAATAGTAGTAGTATAGAAGTGAGATTGAAAGAGATTAAGAGTGAATTCGGTTTAGTGATTCTTTTCAGAAAAATTTAGCAGAAATTCAGAGGTTTTAGAGAAGATTTGCAGAGAAAAGATGAAGGATTTTGCTTCTTTTGTGCTAAGTAAAATGTGAGTTTAGGCGAAAGTGTTATCTTTTGCCATAAACTGCTTTATATAGCAATACAAGTACACAGATACATATGAATTATGTATCTGTGTATCTCGCAATCTGCACAAGGCATGGTGAAAAAGTGGTTTTACATTAAATGCGAGTGGGGCCAGTTACTGGGTTACTGCGCTAGTGGGCTGTTGAGATGCATATGATCCGTTGAATTACAATCGCCATTCTTTCAATGGTTCAGATTGTTTTCTCAGCAATGATCATAATCAACACATGTAATCGTGCCCAATTAATGCTATTTGGCTAATAGCTATCTGAGTCGTTTTCAATTCTCAGCAACCTGTAACTAGGAGACAAACTGGTTTCTGAGCTTATTAATTAAGCATCCAGTGTTGTTTGAAAATTATCATAAAAATGGCAATTTTTCAAAACACAAGAGATAGTTGACTTCTGACAGATAGTACTATTTGTCTACTTCTCTCTTTTTGTGTTTTCCCTTACTCAGTGGCCTCACATATCTGAGTACCCGTTTCAGATTCCTCTTTATCCAACTTTCACACTTAGCCATGATATCTGAGTGCCTGTCTTAGATATCTCATTTTCTCTTTAAGTGTCTTTCTTCTCAGAATGCCTTACTTTTCTCTATTAGCTCATTGAGTTCCCGTCTCAGTGACCAATTTTAGCACCTTGGCAATTCCATTAACCCAAGACTATGTCTCAAGGCTAGGAATCTACTTTCTTGCAGAGGCTTTGTGAAGATATCTGCAAGTTGATCTTCTGTACCAATCTTGAGTATCTAAATATAGTCTTTTTCAACATGATCTCTAATGAAGTGGTGTCTAACATCAATGTGCTTTATTCTAGCATGGAACTTAGGATTCTGAGTTATTGCAATAGCACTTGTGTTGTCACAGAAATGGGAGTTTTCACTTCATTGATCTCATAGTCTCTGAGTTGTTGTTGTATCCATAATATTTGTGAAGCACAACACCCAGAGGCAATATACTCTGCTTCAGAGGTTGATGTGGCAATTGAGTTTTGCTTCTTGTGCTGAACCATGATATCAATCTAGTACCAAGGAATTGATAGGTTCCTGAAGTACTTTTTCTATCAAGTATTGATCCAGCATAGTCAGCATCTGAATAGCCAACTAAACTCAAACCACTCTCTTTTTGATACCACAATCCAACTTCTACAGTACCTTTAACATACCTTAGAATCTTCATAGCAATGTTATAGTGTGGGGCAAATTTCGGATGGTACCCCTTAAATTGGGTCCAATAACAGATTCACCCCTTCTATTCGAACAATAACAGTTACATCCAAAAATTGAACTAAGCAATTTCCGATATTACAGATAGGTCCAAAAGTCAAACTTGATGATGACATGGATTTGCTTTTTGCTGATGTGTCAGCTAAAGTTCATGATAATAACAAAAATGCCATTGAATAATTTGATTTTTGAGTTTCTTTATTTTTGTTTCTCAATTTTATTTTATTTTGCTTTTTTTTTACGTCTCTTATTTAATTGCTAACAGACATTGGGCCTCTATGTAATTAAGGGAAATAAATTTTGGGCCGTTGATATAATTGGTTGGTGAGTTGGGGTCAATTGAATGACTATAAACTCTTTGGCCCAACTAGTTATTATCCAAAAAAATTAAAAGTTCAATTCAATCCCTATAACTTTTCTAGTTTTACAATTAGGTTTGTTAAATTCTCAATTGTAAGGGTTTCAAGTTCTCAAAACTTTAAATTGAGTCCCTAAAACTATGAAACGAATCCAACCATCTTAAAACTCCGATTTAAAGCTCCAAATCGGAGCTACTAAAGCTCCCTGCCGGAGCCGTTGTGAACAACTCCAGCATGGAGTTGTTGCAGCTCCAATTTGGAGCAGTGAACAGCTCCGAAATCGAAGCTCCAATAACTCCAGATCGGAGCTGCAACAGCTCCTATTTGGAGGTGTTGCAACTCTGACATGGAGCTGTTGCAGCTCCAAATCGGAGCTGTGCAACAGCTCCAGATCGGAGCGCAGCCCGATTTGAGGCAATGCATCCATGTTTGAAGTTCATTACTCAAATCCAGAAGTATACTCCGATTTGGAGTATATCCGTCCTTTTAGCCCCTTAAATCCGATATGTAGTTGTTTTCATTCTGTCCAACGAAGAAGATGATGCTAACAAGGTGGAGTTTTATGTAATGAAGAAGAAAAGAAAAGAGAAGAGAAGAAGAAAGAAAACGTAATCTGGGAAAGGGAAGAAAAAGATGAACAGGAATCAATAAAGGAAAAGAAAATAGAAAAGAAAATGAATAATTAATTTTATTTTATTTTTGATTTAATTTATTGTTTAAGTTTAAAAAATTCCAGCATGGCATGAGAGAGAAATGCATTTTAATTTTGGTCAACTGTATGGGGGTATAGGGGGTCAATTTAAGGGGTACCATATGTAATTTTCTCTATAGTGTGATTGCATTGGATTTGTCTGAAATCTTTCACATACACCAACTGCATATTGAATATCTGGTCTGCTAGCTGTGAAGTAAAGTAGAGACCCAATTAATTTCCTATACTTGTGTTCTTCAACACTCTTGTCAGATTCAGTATAGGTCATCTTGGTTCCAATGCTCATAGGTATCTTAGCATTATTCTCAGAAGGCTTTAGATTAAACTTATTGAGCATGTATTTCGCATACTTTGTTTGACTAATGAATATTCCATCATCAAGTTGTTTGACTTGCAACCCTACGAAGTAATTCAATTCTCCCATCATGCTATCTCAAATTTACTTTTCATGAGCTCAGCAAAGTCTTCACATAGTTGCTTGTCCTTAGATCCAAAGATTATGTCATCAACATAAACTTGTACTAAGAGTAGTTTCCCATCATGGTTCAATGTAAAGAGAGTTTTATAAACTTCACCTTTCTTGAATCCATTTCCTAGCAAGTATTTGGCCAATGTGTCGTACCATGCTCTTGGAGCTTGTTTGAGTCCATATAAAACTTTCTGATGCTTGTAGACCATCTTGCTTTCTGAGGAAACTTCAAAACCAGGTGGTTTCTCAACATAGACTTCCTCAGCAAGTTCACCATTTAGGAATGCACTCTTGACATCCATTTGGTAAACTTTAAAGTCATTATGAGCTGCAAAGGCTATAAATAGTCTGATTGCATCCAATCTTGCAACATGAGCATATGACTCATCAAAATCTAGTCCTTCATTCTGGGTGAATCCTTTGGCAACCAACCTTGCTTTGTTTCTCGTTATTTCACCAGATTCATTCATCTTGTTTCTGAAAACCCACTTGGTTCCTATGACATATATTCCATCAATATAGGGAACTAGTTTCCAGATTTTGTTTCTCTTAAATTGATCCAATTCCTCTTGCTTTAATGCTAAGATCCAATCTTGGTCTTTTAATGCTTCTTTAATGGTCTTTGGTCCAGTGTCTGATATGAAACATCCATATAGAGAATTTGCATTTTCAGCAATTGCTCTCCTAGTTCTTACCCCTTGGTCTAAAGGACCTATCACGTCCTTTGCAGGATGGTCTCTTATCCATTTTATAATGGGTTTAGAACTAGTAATATCATTATCATGCTGATTCATTTTTGTATCATTATGATCACAATAAGATACTTGGTCAGTATCTAAGATATCTGGCACGTGAGATGTGCTTGGGATATCTGACACTTGTTCAGTGTCCTGGGTTTCTGAGACAGGATTCACAACAATCTCCTGCTCAGAGACCTCTTCATGATGAAGATTCTCAGTGACTTGATCCATTTCTGGATTTCTCATAGGAAATTCTTTATTATGTCTTAGAGTCATTGGTTGTTACTCGGCAATGGTTGCCTTTCTTCATCAAACTCATCCTCTAAGTGAATGATAGAATCATTTCCTCTCTGAGATTTTTGTTCAGAATCCTTGATCATAAGTTCTTTGAACCTATCTGAGAGTTCTTCATTCAAGGGTACTTTCTTGTTTCCTTCATAGAATACTACATGGTCATATTCTTCAATCTTTTGTGTCCTTTTGTTGTAAATTCTGTAAGTTTTGAAATACTCCTTCATTTGCCTTTGGTTGAAATGTTCTTGGATATTCTTTACCATTGTTAAGAACAAAACATCTGCAACCAAACTCCCTTAAATGTTTGATACTAGGGGGTCTACCAATCAATAACTCATAAGGAGTCTTATCATGGTTTTTGTTGATCAAACATCTATTTTGAGTGTAGCATGTTGTATTTAGAGCTTCAACCCAATAGATTTCTCTTATTTCAGTGTCAGTAAGCATTGTTCTTGCTGCTTCTTTTAGGGTCCTATTCTTCCTTTCAGCAACACCATTTTGTTGTGGTGTCCTTACTGAAGATAGTTGATGTTGTTTACCTGTGCAAGTATAAAACTCTTTTATGTACTGGTTCACAAATTCAGTACCATGGTCTGTTCTGATCACAGATACCTTGTCATTTTTTATGACTTCAAGCTTATTCAGCAGGCTTGGTATCTCGACCCTTGCGTCAGATTGAAAAACAACCCAAGTGAATCTTGAGTAGTCATCCACAACAACCAGACCATACTTCTTTTCTGCATAACTAGTTACTGAGGACTCAAAGAGATCCATATGTAACAGTTGCAGTGGCCTCACACTGGAATGTCTAGTTTTAGACTTGAAAGATGTTTTGGCTTGTTTCCCTAATTGGTAAGCTGAACATACACCATCCTTTTTGTTTGCCATTTTAGGTAATCCAACAACCAATTCTTTCTTGGCTAGCTTTTTCGGAGTTTTGAATTTCAAGTTACTCATCCTTTTGTGACATAGTCGATTTTCTTCAGTGTAGACAGATTGACTCACCATGAGGCATTCTTCAGTTGTGGCAAATGCCCAGTCAGCAACATAGAGACTTCCTTTTCGCCTAGCAACCAAGACTACTTGCTTTGACTCATTGTCAATCAAGTTGCAGAATTTGGATTTGATCTTTACTGAGAACCCCTTGTCAGCAAATTGACTCATGCTTAGAAGATTATATTGCAATCCCTTCACATGTAGTACTCCAGTGATTGTAAGGGCTCCAATTTTCAGATCTCCAAATCCTACGGTTGAATTCACTTCTCCTCCAGAAAACCTGATATCTGGTCCTATATCACATACTCTGTAGTTAACCAGATTTGCTTTGTCTCATGTCATGTGCTTCCCACATCCACTATCAAAATGCCACGTTGGATTCTTCTTTAGAGTGTTCTCATAAGCCATTAGGCATGGCTCGATGTTGTAGCAATCTGTATAGACCTCCTCAGCAACCCCGTACATTTCTTTCTTCTTTTGACCAAAGTCAACCAATTCATAAGTGATGTCACACAACTCTGGTGATGGAAGTTTAGAATCATCTGAGTCTTCATCCTCGGACTCAGAGTCAAGATCAAGAGCATCCAGTTGGATTTGAATCTTCTTCCTTTCCTCAGTGAGCATAGCACTCTGACTTCTCTTGAAATTTCTCATATCTTTCTTGTCACCTGTCTTTAGCTTGTTGTAAGCTGGGCAGTCTCTTTTAAAGTGACCAGGTTTCTGACAATATAAACAGATATAGTTTTCGATTTCTACTCCCTCAGTACTCGATGCTTGTTGAGCAGGCTTGTTCAGCGAGCTAGTCAATTGCATACTTTTGTAATGGTGATAGTTGGGACCTAGATGCTTTTTCAGCTTCTCTTTGGTCCTTCTTCTTTCTATTCCCTGACTGACGTATTTTCTCATGTGCTTTACAACAAGAGAATTTTCCTCAGTCACCTCTTTGGTATCCTTCTTTTCAGAAGTACCTTGAGTTACTAGAGCAACATTCTGTGATGTTTCAGCAGTCATATGTTCTCTTTGCTTTGTCTCATAGTTGACAGTTGCCAAGTGTGAGAAAAGCTCCACTGGGGTGATGTTAGGCATTCCTTGGTTCAAATAGAAGTACTGAGTATGTTCCCAGTTATGATTCAAGCTTCTCACGATAGTCTTAACCCTTTTAGAGTTAAAATATCTCTCACTTTCACCAAGTGCAGCCATTTCACTCATCAGTGTTGTAAACCTGAAATCAAGTTTCTCAAGAGTCTCAGTGGGACCTTGTTTCAAATTTTGAAATTTGAGCTTCAAAACTACGAACTTGTTTTCCTTGGTTTTCTCAGAGCCGGCACAGCTTTCTTCAATCAGTGACCAGGCCTCTTTCGCCATTTTTGCACGCCACAGTTTGCACTGTATGAGGTCTGGAGTAGAACGAATAATGATGTTTCTTGCTTGACCATCCAACATATTTCTCTTGGAATCTTCCGATTTCCAGAGATGTCTAGGCTTTGGTTCATACGCAATTTCACCAGTTGGTCTTGCACTCGATGTTGTACCAGATGTGGAGGAACCAACAACATCTGTTTCCTTAACTCGACCATTGGAAACCTCAGTGACATGCTTTTCTTGTAAAATGACAATGGGGACATTCTTTATAACTTCGATCATCTCGTCACTGATAGCTTCCAGGTGAAGCATCATGTTGTTCTTCCATTTCTCATAGTTATCTGGCTTGAGAACGGGTGCATCACTCAGATACATCCTGCAGCAAACACTAAACAAACAAAGCAAGTGTACGTGGTAAGCAGTTAGTGGGCACTTATAGGTTCAGTGCAGAAGGTCAAAGAACCTCCTGCTCCGATACCACTTGTTGGTCCAGATAACGACAAAGTAAAAGACTAAGACTTGGGGGGGGGGGGGGGTGAATAGTCTTTTCAAAGGGTGAATTTCATCCAGTACCCCTCTTAGATGTTCTAATTACACCTAGGTACCAGTTAGTTAAACAATAACATATAGGTCCATTTTTCCATTTTTTGGTTGACCAAAGCATTAATGCCAAACATGGCCTTATTTTTTCAATTTCAAAAGATAACCCTCACTTCTTCCTAATTCAACTCAAACCCTTTATCGTTCAACATTTTTTGTTGAGTACCTTATTTATTGTTTAACCAATAAATTAAAAACTTCTGGGGGCTTTTTATAATTTTCATAATATAATTATATTTTTCTAAAAAGTTTATGGGCTTAATTGCAAAATAAAAAAGCAAGTTCCGGGCCAAATTGAAAGAAACTGAAAGTTTATTAGAAATAAAAAAAAATTTGAAGAAAATTAGAGCTCCACCGGAGCAGAGATAACTCCGATTGGAGCTTTAATTTCTGACTCAGCCAGCTAAGTTACAACTTTCAGTAGTAGCAGATCCGTGAGTCAGGTTATAGCTCCGTGGCAGGCTGTAGCTCCACCGAGTCGCCTCACTACAATTTTTTTTTAAATTTTCTTTTTATTTAAAAGATCATGTTTATTAGGTTGAATATAATTTGATTTTGAAGTAAATATATATTATGTTATAAGTTAGGGTTAAATTTGCAATTTGGAGTAGATCTTGTAAAGGGTTATGTTTGGCAAAATTAAAATTTATTTGACTTTTGGACCTATATGTAATAGAAATACTCTAATTGTTACTTCTACATTATTGTTGAACTAATTGGTACTTGGATGAGAAGGGGCTATCTAACAGGGGTGGTGTATGTAATTATCCTCTTTTGGAACTTTTGACGATAAAACAGTTTCTCAAATATCTGGGAAGGTATCTGATACTTATATTCAGAGAGTGGAAGACTTCAGTGATAAGTGCACGTGCTTAGCAGGCTATAAAGTGTGGAAGTACTGAGCAAGCAATAAATAAGCAATAAGTAAAGTGCAGAAAGTAAATAACACAGTAGTTTATAGTGGTATTCGAGGGTGGCGTAATCCCTCAACTAATCCACTCGCCCTTTCTCAGGACTTGAATCCACTAAGATAAGATGATGAGTTCTCCTTACAAAATCCTATCCCTTGATCCCTTTTATACTAGGTTCCCAACCAAGTGTTCCCCCTTGAGTTGTCCCCAACCAAGTACTTCCTCTACTCCGTAACCTTTGAGCTATTCATTAGTTTTCAAAACTAAGTACTTCCTATGCTCAACGCCTGTGTGGTGTTGGTTATGGTAGTTTGCCAGGTGAGCAGACTCTTAATAACTTATACAGTTATCTATGAGTGCTCTGTAGAATCAAACTTACTTAATACACTTTTCAATGTATGGTAAGTTGTTCTTTACTGACCCAAGTTTTGATGTTGTTCAAGAGAATGAATCACAGATGTGAGTTGCAACTATATCTTCTGGATTCAACTCCTTCACAATATGCAATTTTTGTTAAGGATCAGGACACTTAGAACTTTCGTGCTACTTAGAATTCAAGAGAATTTGTCGCAACAGAAAGCTAGAGAGTAAGTAGGTAGAAGGCTTGTATGCTTGAAAGTATATCACAATTTATGTTCAGTCTAAGGTATGTTTTCAAGCATTCTAAGTGTTGATATTTATGATTGAAAATCATGCCGTTTGAATAGTATCTGTTAGTCACAATGAAATTCAAACTATTGATATCTGAAGTTAGTATGGCAACGAGCTTTGTCTCTTTACAGAGATTTCCTCTTTTGCTCAGACATCTCTGTCTACGTAATTAATGCATTGTACTAACTTTTGTCCTGTAGTGTCAACGGAACAATGCAAGCTTTCTGAGGTTTTGCAAGTCCTTTCTTAGTGACCTATAGTGCATTAGAAATCACTTGTTGAAATACTTGTCTTCCAAAGACACTTAATTTCTTCAAGGTTTCTGAGGAGACATTTTTCCTTAATCTTCAGCAATCTTGTGCAGTCTTCTGATCTTCAATAAAGGCTTCCTTCTACTGGATGCTTGCTTCTTGGTCTTCTTCAAAGATATAAAAATTACACTCAGAGACCTAATATCCTATACAAGATTTGCTAGTCTAACATACTCAGTAAGCTTCCTCTTTTACAATGTTCAAGTGAACTAAGAGTACTAGTTACCATTATGAGCTAAGATAAGTCATTTGGGTTACTGATCAAAATCTAAACATATATTCCTAACAAAACACATGCCAGATATCTCCAATAAACTCTGACACACATGCGATGGGTGTATGCGATGCTGAAACGTGGCCCCATAACCAATGGCAAAGTAGCAAGCATAAAGTCTTTTGAGTTTAGATTGAGTAACACATACTCTATATTTCTTCTAGATATTACACATCTCCACATATGCATTCAAAAGAACACATACATGAGAATATATATGCATCTTGCATGTGAACTTTGTTGGCATCGTGACTCCATTGAGTTCCGCCAATGATGCAAGTCAGAACAGATCTTTCTCTAGCATCCTATCTTCCATGGAAAAGTGTTACACTCATTGATAATCTTTCACTTGATCAGACACCTCTAATTTTGAAAGACAACTCAAGTGTCTTTGATTTGACTCCACTATCATGGGTCTTAGATGGTAGAGAATAATTATTTGTTGTAGAGAGAACCACATCTCGGACGATAAATCTCTTTCTACTTCTAGTACTTTCTCATCCCAAAGTATAATGATACTGTTCTCTTCATCACTACCATTTTCCACAAGATAAGCATCCCACGCAACCAACGTTTTTCCGAGCCCTACTCTTTCCATCACCAATACTTTCGTAATCTTTGAATTGATGGTGGTTGTATTTGTTGATGCTAACAATTCACTGCTTGACGGTGCAAAAGATTATTTTTATCAAACCTGATTATATTTCAAACTCCACCGTTCAGATTCAAGATCGACAAGCGGGGTAGTTTCTATCAAAGTTTCATGACGGTCCAACGGTTGAATTAGCGGGAAACTCTATTTTAATAGGATTGCGCAGTATTGTCAATGTTATACGAAAATTCTCTCTTCGTAAAAAAATCAGCCCTAGTGTTTTTTGTGGCTATGTCAGAAAATCCACATGCACATATAACATATTATCAGCTAGAATATGATACCACTTTGATGCAATATGCGTGGTTAAATATAAATAACTATAATTCAAAACTCGTTGATTCTACAGTTGACCGAGAATTGACATATCAAGATTCGTTGATTTCATATAAATATCGAGAATTGACAGTTATGGGAGGAAAACCTCAATTTTTATGCAATATCATAAACAGTCTAACAAGAAAGGTTAACATGTGTTTAAATAGCAAACCCTAATCGCTACTAACATATGAAATTAACAGAAAGGTCCTCAGAAATAACGAAAACATCAGAAAAACACTAAAAAAGGAGTAAAACTCAAATTTGACCCTCCAATTTATTTATAACGTCATTTGTCCAACATCAATATGCAATGTACAACACGCTAAAGCACCATGAAACACTATATCATGTTGTGTGTAGAAAAAATCAAAGTTGGGTATGTTTGAAAAGTTCAGTTATTAATGCACAATTATGGTACGTCATTTAAAGTATCAGAAGAAAATACATCATGCTGTAGGGAATAGGAATTGATTGGTGGTTATGTATAATGGTGTTATTAACTGTGCTTCCAAACGAAGGGTATAGTTTTTAATGAAATGTAAATGTTAGATCTAGTTTAGGGATTAATTTCAGTTTGAGTTGCTCAGATTAGGGCTATACATAAAAAAAACCTGCCCGCGCCGCCCGCTGCAAATCGCATCCGCCGGTTGAAATTTTTAAAAATATCTGCCGTGGGTTGAAAATTTAATCACCCGCTTCGGGCAGGTGGGTGGCGGGTGCGGGCGAAGTCACCCGCCACCCACCCGCCCATGTAAATTATATATATTTTTTTATTTTTTATTATATAGTTATATAGTAAATATAAGAAATAAGAATTAATATGCGTATATGACCTCATTCAAATTTCACACAACAGAGAACTTATACATATGTATGGTGATTGTACTTGCTTATGGAGTGTTTTATTTAGATTGGGCTTATATTTATCTTGTTCGAACATATTATAGCATTTTATTTTATACGTTGAACCCGCCCGCCATCCACCCGCTTAAATGTCAACCCACCCACCGTGGTTTGATAAATTGTTCACCCGTCATGGTTCAATATTTTATCCACCGCTATAGATGATTCGGTTAAATATTTAATAAAAAACCGTCCGTACCCGTCCGCGTACACCCCTAGTTCAGATGAGCAGCTTATGCAGCCTATGTTTTTGAAGAATGTAATTGAGGACTAAAAAAGTAGGTCGAGGGTCAAAAGTCAAGAGTCAAGAAAGACATTTTGATCTTTCCTTTCCTCGGGTCCCTCCTTTCCTCATTATAAGTAAGGGAGAAAATATAATTATTACCCGAAAGAAAAGACTGAATGAGAAACAGCTAGTAATAATAGAGAGACGTCATATCGTGATCAAAATCAAACATATGCGCACTTTATGCGAAAGGAAGATTTAGCCGACATCTGGCTTCATTTTCAATCCGGTAGTTTATTGCACTATTGCCACATTGTCTTTTTCGATAAGTAAATTTGAATTTATGGAGCCTAATTAAGACGTGCTAGCTCCAGAAAGTGCTTATCTACCCAACACTACCATAATCCCTGCGTATCCTGTCAGTTCTCCACTTTAATTTTTAACACGTAAAGTAAGTAGAATATTATTATAACTATATATAGTACATGTCTAACTTTATGAGTTGTTGGTTTAATTAATTGTTTAAATTGATTTTTAACTTTATTGGAAATAGTGAAGAATATAAAATTGTACTCCCTTTGTCTAAAATTCAATTTCTCACATTTCATTTTGTGACGTCTCAGTTTTCAACTTCATATCCTTAAATGTAAAATATATCTCTTACTTTATTCAATTTACTTCCTACTTTAATACCATCTCTTATACTTTATTCATGACTGGTCCCGCGGGGGTTGAATCCGGGACGGATGGAGTATAAACTTTTCTGAAAATGGTAAAAAAGTTGAAGTGGACAACTATAATGAAACGTCTAAATTGATAAAAGTGGTCAACTGATCTGGGACGGAGGGGTTACATATTATTATATATATACTCCTATATATCATACACAATAGCCACACATAATTGCATCATCATACAAACAAACCCTAAAAAGATACTACTTTCAATTATCTGAGGTGAGCAATGTCCGATTTCTCACTCCCCCTTGTCCTCAACTCAATTTCTAACAATTTCTTGTTCCAAAAACTTTTGTGCAGTTCAATATAAGATTCTATCGATCGATCACAAATTCATGAACTTGCTAGTTTAGGTAATATGTTGGCCTTCTAGCTAGTATATATGGAAAATTATTTATATCTACATGCAATTATATGTCCTGTCAAATTTTCCTTTCCTTCTGATCTTGTGAACCTACCTACCTATACCATATATAATGAAGAAGGGATCAAATATTGTTCATCAGTCTGACATATATAGTTTTGCAACTATATTTGATACTTAGGTTTTGTTGATCGATTGTTCAATGGATCGATCCATGAAGAAATCTGCTGCGAAGAATAAGTTGCTCTCCATCCAGGTACACCAACTTTTCTGTTTAACTTATAATATGAACCGATGATCAATGGCTACTTATGTGACAATAATCTTGTTGCTCAAAAAAGTACTGTTATGATTTGTCAATTTGAAGCTCATTTAATCTTTTCAAGTAGATCGATGAATGTCTACTTTACGTGTTAAGTTACACAGTGGACGCAATGAAAGATCACAAGCACTAAAGAAACATGAATTATGTAATTAAGCTATATAGGTAAGAGAAATGTAAATTCAAACCCTAGCCTAGATTGCTTGAATCTTTGAGAGAATCAAACGATATTACAAATATCCACAGCTTGATATAGAAGGCTGTTGATATTGATTAGATCAGATTCAAATTTTATGCAAGTTTATGCAGATCTAAAATGTCAAAACTAGAGGAAATATATAACGCTAGCTATACGGAGAAAAATTAACCATCAGATGGAACATGATAACCTAATTTGTTTATTTATCTTTTCTAAAATGGCAAAAATGAATTATTGATAACTTCACAAAACGTTACAACAAAATTAGTGACATTAGTTGGTTATTACTTCAGATAATTAACCATCTTCCTATGATATGATAAAACTATTCCAAAATGATTACAAGATGATCGAACCAAAGCTTTACAATGGCGAGTAGCTTTGTTAAGTTCTACTCTCTCTCTTCTCTAGTAACTGCTCTCTCACAAACAATGGAAATTGATAGTGTATAAAGATGATACTAACTTCTTATACTCAAGGCAATAACCGTAGATGAATTAGCTGGCTTCTATAGTTCTCTGTTTTAGCTTCACAACCGTTGTTCCCTCCAACTGCTTCAAATTTCAGCCGTCTCCTGAAACCACCATCAAAGGTTCCTGAGCTCTGACTTGAAGAAATGCATTTGTCAAGTGCGACTTTATCAGAAATGAACTAATATTGCATCACTTATAAACACCAAACCCTCTCCCGGTTCACCATGGCGCATACACGGCACTCTTTAATCATATTGACCCTGGCTAATGTGTAATCTCAATAATCATCTCATAACTGATATAAAGAGTTTTACATTACTTGTATAAGAAAACTAGTGCAGCCCTAACTAGCTAGTAAACCCTAATTGGCAACATGCTATGAGTCAAGCCCAATAGCTTGTCTATATATATATATATATATATATATATATATATATATATATATATATATATATATATATATATATATATATATATAAAAAAAATATACTTGGAATATTATGAATATATAAAGGCTCATTATTTGAAACTCATTCGATTCGATTCGATTCGATTCTGCTTAGTTATATTTTATACTACAATTCAGTTCAGTAAATTTCAGTTGAAAAGAAAAGAGCCTAATTCAGATGAATCTTTCATAATCTTCCAATCAGATCTCCGCAACGAATTTGCACACATAATGTTATACGTTCGTTCCATCGGTGAATTAAGATACTAGTACTTGAATCAAGATATACTATAGAATTTTGAATCAGCACAAAATGTAAGAAAAAGGGAGGGAAAAGTTAACGGCTAAACCATTTAAACCTCCAACCTTTGTTCAGACGACGGAGACTGACCCAAAAGGCTCGTATGGGTATATTTCACCTCCAACTTCTGATGAGTAATTAGACACAAACGTTGAGAGTAAAGTGGTAGTTTGGGGAAAGATCAGGGATTTAAAGAGTTTTAGAATGTGCATGATTATGGTAAAAATTTGCTGGTACCTCAACCAAACAAATATCACCGATCGGCTCCCCCGATGCTATTGATATTTAATCGGCAAGTATTATTCGCTTTAAAGTATTTTACGGGGCAGAGATCACTAATAGAATTCATAGTGCATATATTAGGATAGGATAGGATATGCATGAAATTGTCCGAAAAGGCCAACTACGGGTGAATGTTGGTTAATATTTCATTGGTAGATTTTCTTGTAAACTCTCCCTCTCCTACCTAGGTGGAATCATATTATCAATTAATGCCAAGACATAGTAGTATTGTACGGTAGGGTTACCAAAATTTTCTCCCACCTAAAAATTAATGAGATGGTTGATTGTTTGAAGTTGTTAATGAGTTTGTCTAACACTTAATAATTATAATATTGTAGACTTTTCCCCTTCTCAAATTAACTTGCTATAAGAAGGTTAAGGTCCAATTATGGTTTTTGGAATTCAACTTCAGACTTAACTTGAGTTGATTTTAATTTAGCGTTCATATATAATTAAACTGTAGTTGAGTTATGAGGTTTTATGTTTAGTATTAAATTGTGATATTTATATGGTTTAGTAGGATGTGTTAGGTTTAAAATTTTGAATTTCAAAGTAACTCAACTTGAGTAACATAGTGTAGAGTGGAGAAACTAATATGAAAAAATGATATAACTCAACTCGAGTTGAAAATCTCTGCTGAAGTTGAGAGCCATGTTTAACATGGTGTTAAAGTTTGGTGTCTTTTCGTGTTTTTTTTTTTTAGAATTGACGAATTTTCTATTAATAAACTGTCACAAAATACAAAGATACAGAGGTGAGAAGTGATGTTCAACAATTATCTCCACATGCCACACTCAAAATTATAAATTCTCAATTATCCAAAAACCTTCATCAACGTTACAACTAATTACAAGACACAATACAAGACATGAGTGTGTTGTATATAGGAATAACACATCCGTATACGGTTTCTATGGTGGTTGTCAATAACGCGTATATGTTTTAGTTTTAATATAATATATTCATTCTATTAAACACAAACTAGAGGTGAGAAGTGAGAAGTGATGTTCAACAATTATCTCCACATGCCACACTCAAAATTATAAATTCTCAATTATCCAAAAACCTTCATCAACGTTACAACTAATTACAAGACACAATACAAGACATGAGTGTGTTGTATATAGGAATAACACATCCGTATACGGTTTCTATGGTGGTTGTCAATAACGCGTATATGTTTTAGTTTTAATATAATATATTCATTCTATTAAACACAAACTAGCTAGTAGGTATTTAATTGCCAAATAGCATATCATGTAATCAATGGGCCTTAATGTCATACTTATCCTGCACTAAATTGCTCTTAGAGCTATTCTGGCGGAATAGATTACATGGTGATATTGAAATATGTATTATGAGCTTTGATACACTTAAAAATCTTGTGCAAAGATTATTTATAGTAAAAACGTTGTAACAAATTTACAATCCTAATTGGTAAATTTATCACTAGTCTCTTCAACTGCAATTTTCTGAACTGAACTGAACTGAATTGTAGTATAAAATATAACTAAGCAGAACAGAACTGAATGAGTTTTCAGTTGCAGAGAACAGAGCCTTACTAACTTTTCACAAGTTATCCTTGTTCACAAGTATCAATCTAGCTCCATTTTTTGAAAAATTAATATTACTGTATATATATAAGTGGACAACTATTGTAGTTATACAATTGAGTACTTAATTTTAGTTAAATTGAACCGATTTGTAATATATACGTAAATTAGACTTTAATTACAAAAAATAATATGTCTTGTTCCTTCTAATTCTAAACCTTAACACAACTCCAACAAATTCAATTCTTCATGGGAAAAAACTCAATTTGTCTTCTACAATTAAATTTCAAACCCCAAATCAACCCCAACATAATCAGTTCATCATTAAAAAAATCTCAATATGCATTCTCCAATTAAATTTAAATCCGTAATTCAACCCAACAAAATCAATTCATCATAAAAAAAACAACGATAACCAATAGTTCTTTTCCATCTTCTTTAATCAAATTGAAACATATCAATTCGCATTAACTCCAACCTTAATTCAACAATTCATTATTAGAAACAACGATGGTATATACTTACCTTCATATACTTTTCATATTATTTGTAACTATATGACATAATAACACGTGTAGCGTGTTCTCACATTCTAATACATCAATAATACTGGGTGAGAAGGATTTAATGCACTTGACCCATTAATAAATAGCCTTCACAAAACAACACATTAAGAGGGGTAAATTATGTTAATTTGCCATAATTTGTCCTAATATAACTTAGAGGATGGCTCCTTAGGGAATTATCATAGACTCAATACTAGAATGGTTATCGGAGAGGTCAAGGAATTAGCTAGCACAGTCACGAGGGATATGTTTCGACCTAATACGCCAACATCTTAATTAGATAATACCTGAAAATAATATTGAATGATGTTCTCCGTTGATTAGTCGTATATAGTGAATATAAGTGAGAAATTAAAAAAAAAAAAAATGTTCTCGTGTGCGTGGCCTCCAAATTATTTTTATAAATAAGGGTCCACGACCATACTACAATGCCTGATCAATCACAGTGTCGTTCCGCTCCAATAACAAAGGTATAACTTCACATCCCAGAAACAACTAATTACAACGCATTAAAACTAAATTACATTGGTTTAGTTCAGTCATAACTTGATAATAAATTCAAGAAAGCCTATGGCCCACCTCCCTACACCAATTGAAAGAAATTTGTTGGTTGTGAGAGAGAGAGTAAAATAGATGTTCTTTTTTTAAACGGCAAAAGCTTTATTAATCACTTTTGAAACAAAGTAAATCGAGCATAATGATGATATTAAGATAGATGATACATAAAAAGATATAGATCTATACACTACAAGAAATTAGCTGAATAGCGACGGACAGGGGCGACGGATGCCTATCCGTCACTATTTAGCGACGAATCGGTCATTTTAGCGATGGATAGAGCGTTTCGCCCGATCCGTCGCTAATCTGTCGTTGTTTTCGTTGCTAAATAGCGACGGATAGTCTATCCGTCGTTAGTGTTTGTTGACTTTTTGATTTTTAAAAAAACAAAAAAAGTATTTTAACGACGGATAGATTATCCGTCGTTAAATAATTAATTTTTTAAAAAAATAAATGAAAATCTAGCGACGGATAGAGTTATCCGTCGCTAAAACCCTAGAAATTTGCATATGTATACACCGAATCTGCCACTATTCACCATATCTTCTTCCATCTTCCTCCACCACCCATCTCCCTTCCACCACTCTTCTTCCAACTCCACCAACCTTCCACCACCATCCTCCACCGCACCACCACCCTCCTTCCACCGCACCACCACTACAAAAAAAAAGGCTTTTAGCGATGGATTTATCCATCGCTAAAAGCCTCCCGATTCGTCGCTAAATCCGTAGCGACGGATAGGACGTCCGTCTCTAAAACGGGCGTCGCAAAGGATTTAGGGACGGATAAATAATCCATCCCTAATTCGCGACGGATTGGCGACGGATAAATCCGTTGACCTTCCGTCGCTATTTAGGGACGGATTACTATCCGTCCCTAACTAGCTGGGACTTTTAGCGACGGATTCCTAATCCGTCGCTAAAAGTCCCAGCCCTAATTCGCCCAAAATTACCATTTTTAGCGATGGATTCCTATCCGTCGCTAAAAACCCTTTTTTTAATTTTTTTTTAATTCATGTTTCACATTTCACCTGTTTTTTCACACAATTTAATAGTACATATTATACCCGAAACAATTAAATTGTATTAATTAACAATAGTGATTCAACGAATACAAAGTATCCAAACCGAAGACTAAATATCCGTACAGAATATGAAATAATGTATATGTAGCATGAACAACATAAGCATAAGTCCAATATAACTAAGAATCGGCCGGAGGAGGCGGTCGTTGTTGGATCGTCAAGATCATTTGGGTCAAAGCATTCATCTGCTGAGCCATACGAGCCTGGTTCTCAAGCACTTGCTGGTAAGCTGCCTTGGTTTGCTCACTGAGAAGCTAGGACCCGTCAATGTAGGGCCCAAACTTCCAATTCCATACACTCGACCCTTGTTGTCCATTGGGTTGACGGCAAAGAAGATCTGGTTTTGCTCTTCAATCGACAGCTCCCGACCGTCGATCCTCCTCTCGATCTCACTCTGCAATCGTAAAGTGCATACGAAATGATATACAGTTTTAGAAATCTCTTATAATACACAAATACAAATGTGAACCTTAACAAAGAAACGTACCGCAATACGCTCAGACTTCTCGTCCACCCAAATGTCGTCCTTCAGCTTAGCCTTCTTGAAGTGGTATAGCGCGGTCTTGGGGTCCCCAGCCTGGATCTAAAGAACATACATGCAAAGCGAACAAGTAGTTAGTTGGTAGAAATGAAAGCAGAAAAAACATATAAATCCCTCTTCCACAGCGGATAATGAAAGCAAAAAACAAAAGTAGTAAGTAATTAATATATACACTAACCGCCATTTGGTGATCCGTAACAACAGCTCGCGATCCATAATGGTGTCTGGAAGTACCCGTACCATCAGTCGCTGAGTCAGGCGGTTCTCTCTGTTCTTTTCCGCTTGATCCACGGCAAGGGGTGCCCTCCAGTACTCCAGCCAATGCGCCCACTCCTCATCCCCTGGCTTCGTGCCCTTGTCTCTACATTTTTTCGCAGCATGAACCATTTTCCTATAGAGGTCTGACCCTAGCCTGTCGAAAATCGATCACAACTGGGGGAGCAGGGCATTGGAAATGTAGTAGGTTTTCTACAACAATTCCACACAACATAGAAATTACACAAGGTAAATGAAGACAACAATTTCAAGATAACACATGCAACAAGTTCATTAATGGTGACTAACATATCACCCAGGTTCAGTGGCTAACATACCACTCAGATTGTCCTAAAATTTACTAACACAATGGTGACTAACATATCACCCAAGTTTAGTGGCTAACATACCACTCACATAAAGTGGCTAACATACCCCGCACATTAACACAATGATTAAAACAACAAATAAAGCACTGTAACATTTAAGCTTACCAGCAACTCATCGAAGTAAAAAAGCCTTCATCCCATCCGAGACATGTGACCACTTCTCGCCGCCAGCGCCAAGTAACTCCCTCCTCCCCCTAAAAATGTCAACAAAGTTCTTTGGAAGCATCGGAAATAAACTGTTATCAATGAGAAAGACAAGAAACAAATATTCATTAGTATATATAGTTAAATCAATGGTATGTGACATATACTTGTCTTAAGTTATGTTCTACAAATGCATAATATGTACTTACTGTGCCTGGCCGTTGGGAACAACACCGGCTTCCCCTTCCACATAGCACCGGGTGTCAACTGTAAAAAGGGGCAATCGTCAGGGGCTAAGTTAGCCCAGACAATTGACGTTCCCGTGCTCGAGCTCGGTGGAGTCTCAGGAACCGTAGACTGGTTGCTCCCACCAATATCAAGTTAAGCCCATAGAAGGACTACTCGCTCCACTGGGTGGTGTACTGCCTGTACCAGAACCATCAGGGATCCCACTCGATGCGGGAGGACGATATGTATGTCTCCTATGCCGCGACATCTGCAAAAACATAAAACAAATAGAGAAAAAAATGTGTTAGTAAATTACCGTGAATTTGCATGTAAAACGTATACATTTGACACCTAATAAAGCACAAAAATATGGTATAATCAACAACCCCTTCAACAAAAATAGACTGAATACTGCCATTAATAGTGCGACGGTACATCCATGAACGATCGAGATTCATAATTGGATAATTAACCTGACACGTCTAAATTTATTAGATTTATAATTACATGTATAGCATTACGTATTTAGTTTCATTACAATTACAATTACATTCTTAATTATGATACGTTAAGAATTTTATGAATTACATGCATTTTACGATTAAAATTAATTTTTATAAATTTTAAATTTTCATTTAACTATTAACATTACAAATTGTAGATGAAAATCGTAGTAATTATTTTTATGTTAATACTAAAAAATTATATTAAAATCACCAAATTGTCTCCAAACACACAATTAAATCTTCCTAATCCTACTACATATATGAAAATATCAAATTAAATACCCTACATACTTACAATCATCCTAACATTATACTAACAATCCAATTTCATAATAAATATATCAATTGCACATGTCAAAGTTAACACAATACGTAATATAAGCTAAACTAGCTACTACGTACTTCCTATAAACATACAATTGCTCAAACTAGTCGAAATTAACAAAATTTCCAAATTTTAAAAAGTAAGGGTTTTGCCAAAATACCTTCGATTACGGAGAAATTGGCCGAACAAAGATGAAATTGATGGACCACCCGAGTTCCTTGTCCCACGAGCTTTGAAAAGACTCCAAGATACGCCGGAATGGTTGAGTTTTGGTCGGAAATGGCAAGAGGCGAAATGGAGAGGAAAGAAAAGAAGTGTCCTAAGTGGAGAAGAAGGGGCTCTGTTGATTATTCAGCGACGGATTGGACGGATAAGCCAATCCATCGCTGAATCCAATTTTTAATTTTTCTTTTCAAATTTGATTGTTAGTCAAACCTAATTTGCGACGGATTAATCTATCCGTCCCTAATCTGTCGCGGATTAGGGACGGATTATTAATCCGTCTATAATTCGAGATGGAGTAGCGACGGATTGAGCAAATTGCTCAATTCGTCGCGACTCCATCGCTAACAAGCAGCGATTCGTCGCTGAATGGCGACTGATATTATCCGTCGTTAAATCTGTATATTCTTGTAGTGCACCACCCTCCTTCCACCACCATCCTCCATCTCACCACCACCATCCTCCACCGCACCACTGCCTCCACCACTACACCACCATCCTCCACCGCACCACTGCCTCCAACCTTCCACCACCATCCTCCACCGCACCACCACCCTCCTTCCACCACCATCCTCCACCGCACCACCAGATCCATAACCACCACCACCAGATCCATAACCACCACCACCAGATCCACCACCATCTTCCACCACACCACCACCATCACCCTCCGACCACTGCCCCAGATTCGATTATCTGTTTATTGACATAATAATAAAAAAACAAAAAATAGCTCATAATTTAAAAAAACACAAAAACCAGCTAATAATTTAAAAAAAAATAAAAACAGCTAACTATATGTCGCTAAATAGAACTCGAATTTGGTGAAAAGGTCAACATTTTATCCGTCGCTAAATCTGTCGTTATTTAGCGACGGATAATCTATCCGTCGTTAGAATCATTGTGACGAACAAAATGACGACGGGTTTTTTATCCGTCGCTGACGACTTAGCGATTGATCGGTGGCTGTTTAGCGACGGAGCCAGTTTTTTGTAGTGTATCACATGGTATGATGTTTTTGGGTGAGACCAAAAACAATGATTCCTGAGGGTTCCAATAAAATATGTGTCACCAAGTCACCGATAACCGTGATGATGAAAAAGTTATATCTTGATATATTCTGTATATTGTTTATTACGGTGTTACTATTATGTGATAAGTAGATTGTTCATTGTTGTTATTGAATGTCTCATCGCCACTTCCCAGATTTCCGTTATGTTACTTTGTATGTTGTATTGTATCTTGGAACTTTAAATGTTCCACCATATTAGATCATATGTTGCATCTATTGAAGTATGACATGAAATAAAACACCCATTTCACATGAGAAATAATGTTATGCTGTGAGGAGAGTACGTAATGAATTAATGTCGATAATTTGCCATGTAGCAAACCAGAACACATGCCAGATCGCTTAAAGAAAATATATTAAATTTCCACTGTTGACATGGAAGCATGTGACTCGGATACATGGCCACGTCGACATCTGCTAGCTAGGTGCAGGGTAATGCCGACATGGAACAAGTTATTACGGTAGGGTATATAGACTTGACCTGGGTCATGTATATTTATCATGTTTTCTGTTTGTTTGAGACATTTGTTCATCAATCACACAATTGTAAGCTATATTAGATAATTAATGGAGAAACTGCAGGTTGCTGTTACACTTGGAAGAACCACAACCAAATGAATCTTAAACTTTGGTGCATTTAGATATTATGGTAGACTTGGAACAACACACACCAAACGGAATTCATTTCTCAATCATTTTCGATTTTAACCATAAATTACTAGTATTAAACTGTAATATTCAATGATTTAATAGAGTTACTTAATGAAAATATAAGATGTAATATTTCACACCGTTTCACTAAAAAACACATCACTTGTCGTGACGGGTCATTTATAATTTAAAATGGATGACTGGTGTTTTCAAATAAACTATTTTCGCAAGACAATAAACTACATAGACGTTATTCGAAGCTTGGGTGGACCACGACCGCCTCCTCTCGCTACGGTAGCCTGACTCCCTGAGTACAAAGCATGATGATGTAGGGTAAATCCGGATAAGTCAATGTCCTGCTTAAGTTTCGAGGTCAGTCAGTTCGTTAAGGCAAGGACCCGTCAAGATGTGGGTTCGCCAGAGTACGGATCCGGTCAAGATGTCTTCTAGGTTTTCTTTATATTGCTCTGATCTTTTGGTCCGTCACAAGTGATATACCTGTCTCAAGAGGGTCCGTTAAGATATGGGTTTAGGAACGTCTTTTTGGGAAGAGCCCGCCAATAGGATGCGTCCGGCACAATTTGACTTGGACCTCTCCTGAGAACAAAAGAAGGGGTTAGACCCTGTTTCCTGTGGATCTTTGGTTTCCGCCTGAGTTCGGTGGTTGTTGTTGAGTGGAGACTGAGACTCCAGCATTTGAAGCGGCTGATCTAGCGCGAGTAGAATGTGTCTTCTTCGTTCGTTTCTTAGCAGGTGCCATGGCGTTTTGTACTTAGGGATTCCCACAGACGGCGCCAATATGATGTAGGGTAAATCCGGATAAGTCAATGTCCTGCTTAAGTTTCGAGGTCAGTCAGTTTGTTAAGGCAAGGACCCGTCAAGATGTGGGTCCGCCAGAGTACGGATCCGGTCAAGATGTCTTCTAGGTTTTCTTTATATTGCTCTGATCTTTTGGTCCGTCAAAAGTGATATACCCGTCTCAAGAGGGTCTGTTAAGATGTGGGTTTAGGAACGTTTTTCTGGGAAGAGCCCGCCAATAGGATGCGTCCGGCACAATTTGACTTGGACCTCTCCTGAGAACAAAAGAAGGGGTTAGACCTTTTTGGGCCGGCCTGCCTTTGACAGTCCGGGCTAAGAATCAACTTGGGTGACGGGCTGATCGAATTATCTCGGACCCGAAACCTAGAGAGTAGATTTTGTAGAAGTGGTTGCGTACCTTAATGAGGAGTAAGTGCGAGGTATTTATAGGGGAAGCTCGGGGGGACAAGCCGTCTGACACCCCGGAGTTCTGTCGGTGTGGCGATAGTGTGACACGTGGTCTCGGAGATAGGTGGCGCGTTTATCACACGTTTGTCAGTGCAACTTCCATGTAGATGGGCCCGTTAAGTCGGCTGAGTCCGTCAGGACTTCGATGCCGGGCGTTTTTAGGGCAAGCCGTGCTGGTCTTTTCCTTGCTGTTTTATATGCCAAGTTTGTGGGGGGTCGGACCCGCCAACAGTAAGGCTCATAGTTAAGTTATGCTGGGGAGTAGATATCTCTTGTGACGGGCTTCTGGTCCTGGGAGTCGGACTCTGCTCAGCTGGTGACGGTCCTATAAGAACTTAAGAGAGCGGGAACGTTGTAGAACGGCCAATTCGTTGAACGGACTTATATGTTCATATCACATGAATTTACCCTAGTTATCTTATCTTATTGTGTTAAGCACAACCATCTAACTTTATAACTTTATATATCCTTATCTATCCATTAGTACAGATGAGAGCGACAGTGGAGATCCCTTAGCTTGTGCAGATAAATGAAATTTCCCCCTGTTGTGTTATAGGCCACATATATTAATTTTGAGCTTATATTGACCCACAATCATTTAATTGACTGATAGGACTGACTCCATTATCTTTTCCATCGTGTATCTAATAAGATTGGAACTCGATAAAGTGTAATCCAATGGAATAGAAATCAACTAACAAACCTGAATCTTATGCATGCAATTTTCCCATCAAGATTGAGTCTTTTCTTGGTGCATGATTGGTGGGTCTTGGATCTTCTTGGCTAATGATTAATTTTTCATTGGTGTTTCTAATGTGAGATGAAACAACTTGTTATTCCACTTAGCTTGAGTTCCGTAGTTGAGTATCTTTCCAACATAGTTGGTTTCTAGCCTCAGGTCCCATAATCGCCTCAAGTCTTTTCTATGAAATTTCAAGATATTTTCTTGTCAAATAGGCTTACCAACTGAAAATTTGGAAAATTATTATCGCAGTTGTACTCTCTTTAATTAACCAAAATCAAGCGGATAAGTTGGTTGGTACTTTGTTGGGCTAATAAATTGTTGATTTTTGTGAAATTACTTACTAAATTACTTGATAAGATAATTATTGCTAAGTAGAACATGAGAATACACAACAAGTGTTATTATGACACCTATTTATAGATAATAGAAGAAGTGCAAGAAGGTAAAAAAATATCGTTGTTTCTTATGAATTATTGTTTTTTGGGATTTGATTAGGATTTGAATTTGTTTTGTTTTAATTTAATTGAAAAAAGAAAGATTGATTATTGTTGTTTCATATGATGAAAGCTTAACAAAAACAACTAGCTAGTTTATAAGCTATATATCATTTATGCGTTTATGTAGCATACACAATTTTTAAAATAAACACATTGATCTTATAAGATAGTACTACTAAACAAGGATAGGAATGTAGTAACTTGTATTGTATTACTCCCTCATTACAAAACAAATGACACATTTGACTTGGACACGGAGATTAATGTATAGTAAAAGTAGTAGAGATAAAATAAATTGGTAATATGTTGTTCAAAATGAGTAATGTACAATTTTCAAAAGTGAAATGCGACATTTGTATTGGTAAAGAGATTTACAAATAGCAGTTTGATTTGATGATACAAATGCAGAATGTCTAGCTATATGTATAAAAATTGTAGAGCTGAGGTCCCTTAAAATTTGATTCCAAGTTTCCAGCCTTAGAAGGCTAAACGTGTATGCCAATTTGACCAGTGAAATGTAGGAGAGTGAAAGGCTTAAGTAGTTGCCCTAGTTAGTTAGCTTGGTGTGGCAAAAAATATTAATTGTTGAGAAGATCCATTATTAATTACTACTACTACTCTCTTGAAGTCGGCAGAGAATTAAAAGGGACCTCTTAACTACAAGTCACTATATCTGTAGTCATAGTCTAATAGTAATAGAGAACCTTAATTCAAATCAATCAGCACGCACTTTATCTTAGGAGTATGCAAAATATGGAAACAACATACTCCATATAATAAAAAAAAAAAAAATTATAATGAGATTCTCTCACTACAACTGTCCCAGTCCTCTGTTTCGTGATTGCATCTCCATCTTCGTGTTCCTCTATTTAACATAGGTTCTCTATCTTTTCAGCCTCTTTACATTTCATTTTTTATTCTATTTTGTTAATTGCAACTTTTAATATTAATTAATAATTTTATTGTGGGGTCTTTAGAAAAATCGAGTTGTTGAAAATTTCATAATAATTGCAGATAGGTCCCCTTTAACTAGTATAAGTAGCTCTTCCTTCCCATCATTCTGGACACCATTCTTACAGGCACTGATCGAGATATATATATATATATTCATTCATTTACACACTATATTTATCATCTCATTCACTATATTTTGCCAAGGCTGCTTTATTCTAGCTAGCTTCTTCGCGCTTTCTTATATATTCAACATCTATCTCTTTCAATGTAAGTGTTCATCAAAATGCTCTGGGCCTTAGAAATACTAGCTAGTACCAATTCATGGTTGCCTAATCATTTACTAGCTACTATTATTACTTTTGCAGTTTTGTTCATATTATCAATCCTCTCACCCCACATTTTTCTGCTCTAAATCTAATAATTCACTGAAAAAAACGATGAACTAATCTTTCCTCCGCAGAGTTTGTCTGAAATTTTTAAGAAATTGTGCAATACTATATAATTTGGCTCTTTTAAACAAATTATCTACACCTCATCTTACTATTATTGTTTAATGAAGCTACTAGCATGATATATATTGTGCATTAACTACTTGTGTTATGAATTGCACCATGCATGATTCCCTATAATTTTATGCATGTTAGTCTTAAATATATAGCTAGCAAAGTGGTGTTAAGCTAATTAACGCATGTTTAATTTGTCATCATGATAAGTTTGACCAGAAGTTTATTTCTTATAATGAAATGAAATCTTGGCAAATTTATAAGTTTATAGTAAACAGAAGTTTAATTAATTTATACATATATGTTGATGAAAATGGTGCAGCATCAAAGGTCTCTGGAGAATTCTCAGATGGTGGTCCTTGTGAATGATTCATTGCATCTGAACCAAGTAAGTTAACTAACTCCAACTTTCAATTCGTTCAATGCACATTTTTTCAGTTTTATGTGCTAGCTAGCTCAATGTAGTTTTGAAAGTTTATTACTCCCTCCCCTCCGTTGCAAAGAAATCTTTTCATTTTAACTTTGACCGGTCAACTGTACTTCGACTTTAACCGCGAATTACTCTTAAACTATAATAGTAAATAATTTAATAAAATCATATAATGAAAATTTAATTATAGTTTAAGAATAATTACAATCGAAAACAAGACAAAAAGCGAATAAGTAAAATGGAAAATTTATTTTAGACTAGGAGTAATTAGTAACATTTCTGCCATTTAAAAAAATAAATTGTAGGCCAGGTCTACTGTTGTTTCTCCCTTATACTATTAAATTACATTTTGACTACTCTTTAAAAAAATAGAAACCATTGGATTTCAGATTACTTTAACACTAGCAATTCGTGTTGATACAATTAAGATACATACGTACTTACGGGTGTTTCCTGACATGCATAATCCACTTTAATTATCTGACCAGCCAGGAGTTTGGTAATCTTAGTATATTTGGTATATAGTTAATGATCATATAATATAGTATCTCAATTATGGAGTATATGTTAGAAAAGAACATGATATGTCTGTCCTAAAATTGTAAGATCGGTCATATAGTATATTGTCCCTAGACACATTACACATGCAGTCTGCAGAATCCTCCATTCTTGCCCTATAATTATTCCATTTGCATTATATTTCTTGGCTAATAATACTACTATAACACGTAGTATATATATTTTGTGAGACAAACATGTATGATTGTCAAACACTGTCTCATTAATTTTCCTTGGCTAATTATCCCACTCGACCGCATTGGGAGACAAAAGATGCATAATTTGCAACAACTGTCTCGTTTTGTTATGCAAATGCTATCAATGAAATTCTTGAAAAATTCATAATTTTTTTTTTAACGTGAGTGTTAATTAAATTCCAGTTGGAGTTTTTTTGTTAACAAATTCAACTGGAATTGAGTTGATTGAGAAAATTTAATTTCAATTTATAAACAAACAAGTTGAGTTCAATATAATTATTTGACATATTCACATAGTTTACATTAATGTACGTACAAAGGAAAATAAGGTAATTCCTCCCAATACTTTTTGAATGGAGATGTTATGTTATGAATTTAAGTTGCAAAGTGTGATGGGTCATGTATACTATGTTGTAAAGGTGTCTCTTGTACATTGATCCATATCAATCCGAATTAATTTCACAACATTAATATGACAAGTACTATATAAAAAGGACAAGAACATTACCTAGCTAGCTTGTCATTAAATTCATCAAAGGCGTTGAAATGGAGAAAACCTTGCAACATTATCATCGACGACAAAACAAGAAACATCGTCGTAAAAGCTATTATCTCCTTGTCATTTTTCCTAATCCATATCCGTACCTTCATGCCTCATCTTTTCCTCATCGAATCACCTCAACTTTCGTCCTAGGCTTTATTTCTTTAATCTTGTCATTTTCCTTGTTCAATGTTTTATAACTAGCTACTGCATGAAATTTTGAATTTATGCACAAATTGTTATATGATTTCATGGGATTTTTAATAACTTTGCATTATTTTGATCAGCCCGTGACAATGAACGAATCGTCTGATCCACCATTCGAGGCAACTTACAAAAATCTATTTGGAAACTTGTGCCCCAAGGAAAAGAAGTTTCTGGACGTTCCGGTGATGGAAGAGTGTGAGTTGCCTGTGATTGACCTAAACAGGCTAACTAGCGGGGTTACTGAAGAAGAGGAGGCATGTAGGAAGGAGATTGCGCGAGCTTCTCGGGAATGGGGGTTTTTCCAAGTGATCAACCATGGAATTTCCCGAGAGATATTAGAGGAGATGAAAGCACAACAAGTGAAGCTATTCAAGAAACCGTTTAATGAGAAGAGAAACTGCAAAGATTTGAATTTCTCGGCAGGGAGTTACCGTTGGGGAACGCCTTCTCCTACAAGCCTCAAATATCTATCTTGGTCCGAAGCGTTTCACGTTTCATTGAGTGATATTTTGGGTTCGGGTGGTCTCAATACCCTCAGGTAATTCTACCATAGTTTTAAGTATTAAAAATGGTCCTTGTTAATTGTTTGATTTTAAGTAGTAGCCATCGTCACCATTATCACATAATTAAATAAACACAAGTACCAACTTTTAAATGTAATGAGTTTATAAGTATGAATCATTGATGCATAGATTTCGATAGAATAAAGTTACAACAACAAAGAAGAGTATAGTGGTGTATCAATCTTTGTCCGTTAGTGAACGTGAGTGCATAGTGATATTTAAGGCTTCGGATTCACAGTTGAATTCCCTATTCATAATACTGTTTAAGCCAATTAAATTGTGGCACGTGTCATGTCTACCAGCAAAGCTATTTACTCAATTAAGGTCTGTTTGATCAAGCTGTTTGATTAAATTTAGAACTCCCTTTTCCTATTTCCCTCTTCTACTTATAATTCTCAAAATTTCAGATCATTTTTCCCAAAAAAAATTAAGCAGCTTCATCTTTGATTTCGTTTTCAACTATAATTTGTGAATTAATATTTCATGAATATAATAATTATAAGTGTAACATTGTAAGTAAAATTTACATAGAATGAATAGAGTATATCATCAATTCTTGGAACTTCAAGTTTCATGGTAGAAAATATAAAAGCAAAGCAAATCTAATAAGCTTCTTCAGTATATTGACGTGTTTAAGAGATTTAGACACAAAATAATGAGATGAAGAAGAAAATTAATCAATAAATTTGATAATGAGATGGAGAAGAAGCCAGAAAATTGGATCGTGTAAGATCCATAAATTTTTCATGTTTTACTATTCTAGCCTTCAACAATTTATTGAATTATTTATTATTTATTGATATTTAATTGGTTAAGGAGATGAGTAATTAATTTGTTCTATTCAAATAAACTTATTTGAATATGTTATGTTTTAATTTGTTACGTTTTATTGAACGTGGGTCCAAAAAGAGAAAACAAAGCGCTTCTTTTGCCAGTCACATTGGAGAATTTGTTTTACTAGTGATAGAAATTAAATGAGTATGAGTCTTGGATACATACTTATTATTGGATTCTTGGTAAAATCTTGTTTGATCGTTCTAGAACATGTTAATCATAAAAGTGTCTTTAATGATGGAGACATGTCATAAAAGGAACTTTCTCCCTGTACCAAATTATGAGACAGCAACTGCTAATCAGTATGTGGCCCTGCTGCATGTATATCTCCTTATGCATTTTACGGCGATTGATTTGTCAATGCCAAATTACAATTCTCTCCACCATCTTTATATGTTTCATACTTTGACCCTTCAAATTTTATGTTTCTAAAATTTGATCCCCACATCAAGTTTTGAACAACCTTTAGAAAATTCAAGGTCCAATATTCTCCTATATTCATCATCATCATCATCTAGACGGGTGTATTAATTTTTCATACACATATGAGGGAGTAACGTATACTATTATGTTTTAAAAAGTGATCTTGGTACCTAAGAAATTCAGACAAAACTTGTACTATCATATACCTTCTTTTTTTTTTTGATAGAAACTTGTACTCCCTCCGTCCCACAACAAATGTCATGTTTTGACTTTTTGCAGTCAACGTTTTCCAACTTTGACTCCGATTTAATCTTAAACCGTTAATGTAAAATGTTCAATTCAATTATATAATGAAACTTTACTTCCTATCATGTAATACTAACCAATTTTATAATTGAAAAAACTTGGCCAATTATGTTTTCTAAGATTGTCTTTTTGATGGATATAGCTCTACAATGGAAGAGTTTGCCACTACGGTGTCGGAACTGGCTCACAAGTTAGCAGACATACTAGCCGAGGAAATGGGCCGAAAACCGGGTTTTTTGAAAGAAACATGTTTGCCCAACACCTGCTACCTCAGGTTGAACCGGTATCCTAAATGTCCATTATATCCTCAAATTTATGGAATTGTGCCTCATTCGGATAGCGACTTCCTGACCGTACTACACCAAGATAATATTGGAGGGCTGCAACTAGTGAAAGATGGGAGCTGGATTGCTGTTAAACCCAATCCTGATGCACTCATTATAAACATTGGCGATTTGTTTCAGGTAACAATTTATCTTCTAGTGATTGTTATTATCATCTACCCTTTTGTATTTTTCTAATAAATTGTTACAAGCATATGCTACAAGTCCAATTAATAACTCTAAAACTCGGTTAAAGGGTGTTGAAATGTGTTTTAATTAGTTAAAAACTTGTTCAATTAGCCTCATTTATACGCCACATTGTTTGGTGGGCACAATGACCCAGATATTGGTTAGATCAATCTTATTCAAATTTATTAATACATAGTGGGCAGGTTTGTTAGTGGACCAATATGTAATTTATCTAGTTTTTCTGGCTGCAGTGTGAAGCCCAAACATTGTTTGGCCCAGTCCAGTCTTAATTGCTTGCTCTCATTTGACGATAATCAAAAGTTATACTATAATATATAAACTTTAATCAAAAGTTGTCTTATGAATATGTTAAACATTAGAATTGGTACTAAGATGATTATATATTTGCAGGCGTGGAGCAACAACGTATATAAAAGCGTGGAACACCGTGTGATTTCCAACGCGATGAAGGAGAGATTCTCCATTGCGTACTTCTTATGTCCATCGTACGAAACAATTATAAAATGTGACGATAAACCAAGTGTTTATAGAAGCTTCACGTTCGGCGAGTACAGGAAAAAGGTCCAAGAGGATGTTCAGATTTTCGGACACAAAATAGGGCTCCCAAGGTTTATGAATTCTAAAGCATAGCGGCATAAATTAATTAGGAGAAATTATATAGCAAATTAAATGTTAGTTAGCTACTACTAGTTTCTAACATATGTTTGTAGCTAGTCGAGGATCTACATCATGATGCAGTTAAGTTAAATTGTGTGCTAAATCAATTAGGAGGCGTGTATTTTTTATGGTGCAACTTTCTCTATAATATTCCTATATTGTTGGGATACTTTGTGTTCAAATAGTTTGTATTGGATAAATTGTGAATACTTAAGTTATTTACTACTAGTATTTCTTATTTTCCCGCATTTTTCAAAGTAGTATAATAATTCACAAAGTTTTACCAAGTTTATAATTCAATTTAAATTTCATCCATTGATCTTACTTATTCAATTTGAATCTGGTACGTACATGTGTTATTGTTTAAGTAGAAGGTGCAGGGTTCAAATCTTATTAGCGTAAGTTTCTCCCTTTTATTTATTATTTTTAAATGTTTTAAAAAATCATAGATTCATTGGTTTATATAAAAGTTAGTATTGGATAAATTGAATGATTAAATTCCTACGCGACTCCTTATCTAAATTCAATTAAAACTTAAGTGACTTCCTCTCGCAAAGTAACTAATGGAGTATATGGGATGAATGACATAAAAAGAATTACTACATGGGTGAATTATCTAGAAGTGTGTATGGTGTGCATGTAAAATAGTGTGTGCTTAGTGGTTAAGTAAAGGATATTCTTACTAAGTGGAAAAAAGAATTACTACATGTGTGCATTGTCTAGAAGTGTGTATGGTGTGCATATAAAATAGTGTGTGTTTAGTAGTTAAGTAAAGGATATTTTTACTAAGTGGTTAAGTAAGAAATATCTCTTACTTAATAAGTAAGAAAGGTAGTCCCTAGGACTACTATAAATAGAGGGCTTGTGCATATGCCATAACCAAGCTTAGCAAGCTTAGTAAGTGTGTTTGTAACCTACTACTTGTATTCCAGTTCTCTCAATAAAAGCTTCCCCTTGTTCTTATAAACACTCTCCCTACTACAATTCCTACACACTATAAACATGATCCTAACCAAACCTCCTAAGTGGTTGTACCCACCATGGCAGTCTAAGCTTTGGTTCTTACCTTCCTGAGAAGTTCTAAACCGGTGAGCTATGTCCAACCATATGCTTATAAGGAAAGTATGCTCCGTGGTTGCCACCTAGTGGAACCTCCACATCAGAAATCTCACTAAGCAAGATCAAAAAATGATAGAGAAAAAACATCTATGAGGTTATTATACTCGGGTACCTTGAGGCTTCTATGAGAAGAATGTATTGCCTCGGTGATAGCAGCAAATACCCTCATCAGTGTTTTCTCTGTATTCTTAGTGCTAAATATCAAAGGACATAACTCATTGTAGTTTATTACTTTAAAGGATAGGTAGGAAACTTTGTTTACCGTCTTGGCCTCTGGTTTTAAGTAACACAATGGAGAATACATCCACTCTAGCCCGTTCCTCTTCAATCAACTCCTCCTCTTTCAACCATAGAAAATCAAACTCCAGTAAAATAGACTATCTTTATGAAGTAGAATATGTAAATGATGATAGTAAAGTCCCTAGTTACCTCTTCTAAATCCATATAAAGCCTTCACAAAACCAAATTCTACCATTCCAAAAGTCATAAGACATGTGTTCAATCCAAACAAGCATGCTGCCAGAGAACTTGTCTTGGCATCTCAACTGGAACAATACTTAGTTCCAGCAACTGAGGCAGAAGTCATGATTCCTCTCCGTCTCAATGAAGTCATGGTTCAGCAATGGAGAGCTCAAGGCTACACTCATGGTAGAAAAGGTTTACCTTTTGTGGCAAGACTTGCACTTCTTGACACAAGATACAGGCAATACCAACATGCATGTATTGCAACACTCCAGACTACGTTGAATGCATGAACAGTGTTTGTTACACTTTTTCCAAATTTCAACATAGCACTGGATGATCCGCAAATCTACCAAAACATCCAGATACAGTTGCAGATCGCAGGTGCCCCACAGGTCCAGAATACATATTCATAAACACTTCACTACCAGACTGCATACAGAGTCCAAAATCACGCCATGGATCTGAGCTTCCCAAGAGACACCGAAGATGCATTACTACTTCAGTTAGAGTCACATAATAGTCCATCATGCATCCATATTCCAAGGCAGATTCCACGGGATGAGCTACTCAAGCTTCTACCAGAATCATGGGTAACCAACTATGAGAAGTTCCATGAAACTAGCGTGCCCATCCAGTCAGTTGATTCTTCAATCAACAGGAGGAAAGATGGTTCTATCCAGATCTCTTTCAAGCAACAAGAAAGAGACAAGCCCCGTCCATCAGTATTCTGCACGGAGATAAATGCAATCTCACTTCCAGGAGAGCCTCCATCTGCAAAATCACATATTTACCAGGCGTTCCGATCGAGTCATTCAACTACCTTGGAGATCCCGTATATGCATTTGCTGATGAGACAAGTCACAAATTCTTTGATGTTTGTGATTGTGAGAAGTGCTTAGCAGACAGTTCAGATGAAGATGAAACACCTAGCCAAAGAAGAAAGAAGAAATCTTCTCAGCAAATCCTCAGAGAAAGATATGAATCTGGAGATTCACAGGTTGGACTCCTTGGTGAACCCAATGGAAAGACTTTTGAATACTATGTATTGTATCCAAACAAGTCATCCAATGGTAATTCACAACCAACCTCTTTTGATCGAGAAGAAGTTCAAGAATGCTACATGTTCGGGCCATCCTCGTCACAAAGCCAGCAGAATCTCAGCTTTCTGCCAGAAGACTTAGAGCAAGACAATGCCAAACACCCTTGGAAAGTCAAGAATCCAATCATTAAGAATCCAGACGGATACATTAAAGCGGTCAAGGCGGCGGTTTACATCGGATTGGCGATCTGAAAATGCAATGCCCGTAATAATCTCCTCAGACAAATTGATAAAAAGGTAACTATTTTGGACCTTGCTATCAAAGAAATAAACAAAAAGATATCCTCCCTTCATCAAGAACTCCTCCACCTGGCATCAACAGTCTCTACCGCCTCTCCCATTATAAGCCAAAAGGAATCAGAACTCAGGTTTCTCAGAGCACAGCTCATCAATTCCTTACAAAGCCAACCTAAAGCTCCTCCTACCAGTATGCCATATGATATCTTTACTCCTTACCCAGTCCATACTCCACCTTACATGGTTCAATCACAACCCCTCTCTTTCTCACAAGATCCAAGTATCTTTGGATCGTCTTCCTTCCTCCCCACAAGGATAATTGAAGAACAACATATTCCTAAAAAACGACAGACCACAAAAACACTAAAAACCACAGCCCCAGAAACAACAAATATCCAAGCCTTACATGACACCAGTGATCCACAATTCATGGTGGAACATGCAAAAAACCCATTTCATCATTCCTTGAGTCGGCAGCAAACCATGAAGAAAGTCCAAAGAGACAGAGCACCAGAGTAAAACATGCAGAAACTTCTGGCAATGAAGACATACTCATTCCTGAGTTCATGATGGCGGAACCAAGCGTCGATGAAGTGGAAAGTGACACAGGAAACATCTCAGAAGATAGGCCAGACTTTGCAAGAACTCAGCCACCTGAATGGAATCAAAGGAATTTTAATGACCAGCACCATGGTTTCTCCTTTGATAACATTCCCCCCAGCAAAATGGCGTGACAAGATCTATGAAATGCATGCCTGGTGTACAGAACAACTCCTTTATCCAGGAACTAGTTTCACCTCAGTCTTTGACAAACTGGTTGCAAGGTTCCATGGACGGCTCAGACAATGGTGGATCAGTCTTGGTCAGTACAGACAGCTGCAGATGCGCCAATCACCCTCAGTAGACGCATTCATTGGCCACATCCATAATGAATTTCTTGGAACATGGGAACATTACACTGTCCAAGCAAGAGAAGAATATCTCAACATGAAATGTTGCTCTTTTTGGAGAAAAGGTCTTGAGAAGCATTACGATGAGCGAATGTCGAAGCGCTTTTATGCTATCAATGGGTTAGACGACATTAATCTCAAGCAAGCATACTTGAACTCACTTCCAGAACCACTAGGAAATGAGACATCAAGGTTGCTATCACTGAAGAATGTCGCCCTTCCTCAAGCTTCACTAGGAGAAATATACCAAACGACCCTAGTAGCCCTGGAGAAGCTATGCAACCACCAAAAATTCTTCAAGCAATTGCATGAGCAAGGAAAACTTCTTGGAAAAGCTTGTGAGCGCCCAGACTTATCCATCAAACGCAAGCCAAAGAAGTGTGGATGCTCTACATTTGGAGGAAAAGAAAGGAAGTTTAAAGGCAAATGGCAGAAGAAATTCCCTCAGCTATCTAGCGGAAAGAAGTGGAAGTTCTTCAGGAAGAAAAAGAGAAGAGGCTTCAAGAAATCAGATATGTGCTACATTTGGAAACGGAAAGGTCATTATGCAAAGCAGTGTCCAAACAAGAAGAAGCGAGACAACCTTGTTGGATACCTAGCACAGATCGAAGATATTGACGATGCAAACATTGAGTCAATCTTCTCCCTTGATGATGAGCCAACAGATGATACCATCCTCGCCATGGGAATTGAACAAGAGAGCGACTCCTCTGAAGATTCAGAAACTGATGAAGAAGAAGATTTGGATGGCCAATTCATATGTTCCTGAATCTTTACATGCTTGATGTCTGCAAAGCAGAACAATCAACAGAAGTGGCACTGGCATATCCATCTCAACCATCACCCAATGCCAAAATATACATCCTTCCAGGTAAGTATGACAAACCCATACCAGTCATAGCCTATTTTGATACAGGAGCCACATCTTCCATTATCAAACCAAATATCCTTCCACCACCACCCCCCCCCCCCACTGGGATTCATGCTCAATACCTTTCAAAGCAGCCAACAACCAAGTTTTCTATATCTCCCTTGTAAGTAAATCCATTTACATTCAACTTTTCCCAGGATACATGGTCAAAACTAGAGTATATGGGTCTGAACTTCCTGGAAAAGACTTTATACTTGGTTTTGATATCCTACATAGCCTTAAAAGAGTCACCTGGCATCCAAAAGGCCTTAAACATAAAAATCACATCCTACCTTGGACAACAGTCTCCCATCTCTACCTAATGGAAATCCTGAACCCCATCAAAGATGAAATCATTAAAGCCTCATGTGCATCCTCACACTCAGAATTCCTCACCAAAATGTTCCTCACCATTATGGAAAAACCCAGATTTTTTCATATCCCTACCTTTCAAAAAGAATGAAGATATCAATCAAACCAAAGCCAGCCACCCTGGAATGAACCCAGATCACTATAATCTGGCACTTGAAGAAGTAGACCAACTCCAAAAAGAAGATCTCATTGAGCCTACTACTTCACCATGGGCATGTGAAGCATTTTATGTCAACAAAAGAGCTGAACAAGTTCGAGGAAAACTAAGGCTAGTCATCAACTACCAGCCACTCAATCATTTCCTTGCGGGTGACAAGTTTCCATTACCAAAAAGAGAAGTTTTGTTCCAGAGACTTCCTCAAGCACAGGTCTTCTCCAAGTTCGACTTAAAGGCAGGATTTTGGCAACTTGGCATTAAACTTGAAGATCGACCAAAAACAGGTTTTTGTGTCCCAGATCGACATTACCATTGGAAGGTGATGCCCTTTGGGCTGAAAACATCACCCTCACTGTTCCAGAAGGCCATGATCAGAATCTTCGAGCCAATACTCTCCCGCACTGGTGTACATCGACGACATCCTCTTGTTTTCACCAGACATTGACTCTCACACCTTATTGCTCAAGAAGTTCCATAATATCATACAACAGTATGGGATCATGTTATCTGAAAAGAAGATGGCTATTGGAGAAACAAAAGTTGATTTCCTCGGAATGCATATCTCAAAAGGCCAGTACCATCTCCAACCACACATTGCCTCGCAACTTGATGAATTTCCAGACGAGAAGCTCACTTACAAACAAGTCCAACAGTTCCTTGGAATTGTCAACTACATGGCAGACTTCATCCACGATCTAGCAAGGCATAGATCAATACTGTCAGCACAATTAAAGAAAGACGCCTCACCTTGGACACAAGACTGCACAGAAGCTTTAAAGGAGCTGAAACGAATTTCAAAGACACTTCCAGCACTGAAGATACCATCTCAAGGAAAAAGGATTTTACAGACTGATGCAAGTGATTGTTATTGGGGAGCAATCCTACTGGAAGAAGATGAAAAAGGAAAAAGACACATCTGTGGATACAAAAGCGGTGTTTTCAAAGACAGCGAGAAGCACTACCACTCCACTTACAAGGAAATTCTTGCAGTTAAGCGTGGAATTGAAAAGTTTGAGTTTCATCTAGTTGGGCAACACTTCCTCATCGAGATGGACATGTCATCCTTCCCGAAGATGATCCAGTTCAAGCAGAAGGTTCTACCCCAAGCACAATTACTCAGATGGGCAAGCTGGTTCTCACAATGGAAGTTTGATGTGAAGCATATCAAAGGAAAGGATAATTTCCTTCCAGATTTCCTTTCCAGGACGCAGAGATAGATTTCATCTGTCATTCCCATGATATACATGCTTAATCCAGAAGGTCCAACAGAAGAGTCCCTAAGGTCCATGATACAGAATATGCCTCTAGGTATAAAAGAAGAAGTTCTCAGCACAGTTCTAACATACAGAGGTGTTGAAACACTTCACGGATTTCTGAAGTTGTATGTTCACAGGTATGGTCTAGATCAAGGTCCTCTACTTGGTCTACCTTACCATCCGGTATACCCATTTCTTACTACCATAGACTTGAATCCAAATCACCATGGTACATTTCCGAAGGAAGCATACTTGTTGCTATGGTACTTAGCAGATCTCTACACCATTGGAGTTATCATCCATAAGAGTGAACTATTATAGTACATTGCAAAGTGCATCATGACAAGGAGGAAGCCACATTACAAGATTCTCTACAAATGGCTCACACTGTTCCAAGATGTAACATGGTGGAAAGAAAACATGAGAGCACAGGAAGGAATGGATGTATTGGTCACATTCAGAATCATTACAACTCAGAATCAACAGGATAATGGTGTCATTGTTCAAAAGCATTATGAAGCCAAGATAAGGACAAGCTACATTGATGATGTCTTTGAACGGACAAGATTCCATCAGAGGGCAAGTAACATGACAACACTCAATGGCATTGCAGAAGGAACTATTAATGAAAGACTCTTTTGTCCATATACGTCAAGTTGGCACAACCGAGAAGCATATCCCGAAGATTTCGTTGAAGAGATCAGACAAGCACTTATGAGCTTCCATGAGCAGTACACGTGGCCAAAGACAAGACCTGACCATCCGATATATCGGGTTGAAGGAAATAAATTCAAAATCAAAAGATACATTCCAGGTCACAAGATGGACGTGTCAGAAGTTGTTTCAGCCAGCGAAGAAGATAATACAGAAGAAGACAATGATTAACGGCAGAAACAACTCTTTTCGGAGACAGGGGGAAAAAGAATTACTACATGTGTGAATTATCTAGAAGTGTGTATGGTGTGCATATAAAATAGCGTGTATTTAGTAGTTAAGTAAATGATATTTTTACTAAGTGGTTAAGTAAGAAATATCTCTTACTTAATAAGTAAGAAAGGTAGTCCCTAGGACTACTATAAATAGAGGGCTTGGGCATATGCCATAACCAAGCTTAGCAAGTGTGTTTGTAACCTACTACTTGTATTCCAGTTCTCTTAATAAAAGCTTCCCCTTGTTCTTATAAACACTCTCCCTACTACAATTCCTACACACTATAGACATGATCCTAACCAAACCTCCAAGTGGTTGTACCCACTATGTGTCTGTAGATTTAATTGAGTTGAAAATTTTGATAGCTATTCCAATGTCACACGTTACATGATCGCTATAAGTAAATTGTGGTTCATTAACAGAACTCCGTAACATAGTATATATTCAGGTGGACAACAATATATGACAACAATATATTGGATTCGTTAAATACTACTTCCTCCGTCCCGAAAATAGCTTCACATTTTATTATTTTAGGTGTCCCAAACAAAACTTTCCATTTCTTTTTTTTTGAAACCACTCACCCAACTTTAATATTAAATATACTCAAAAGTAAACCCACTAACTTTATTTTATCTAAATTTCAACTTCAAAAATCAATTTGAGGGACCAACTAGTACTATTTTATCCAAAAGTAATATATACCTTATTTTCTCCACTAAAAAAGTAAATAACTATTCCCAGGACGGAGGAAGTAAGTAACTTATGAATCATACCATGTTTGAAAACTAATATCGTTTCAGTCATACTTGTTGCATATAACTCTAAGGCTCTGTTATTTTCAAATTAATTTTATCGATCGAATCGAAAAAATGATGAAATCGAAATCGAATCAAGATCGAATCGAATCGAATCGAAATGAAAATGAATCAAACGAATCAAATCAAAAGAAGAAATTACATTTGTCCATTTTTAATAATAATGAATACTACATCGGTTAATTCGTAAATTTTTTTCGGATTTTTTTTTCTTGATCAAGAAATTACACGACAAAAGAATATAATAAAATTATATTATAAAATAAATTAATTATATTTGACTAATATAACTTTGTTTTATACTTTTTGTCGTAATTTAGAGTTTGGTTTGACTTTAGTTTGGTATAACTTGTTTTTATTTATTAAGTTTGAGAAAAACTCAACGATGCTTCGAGTTTCTATTGTTCTAATATCTTCCAATAAAAGAACATGTCGATTTTTTGTTAGAGATGTCGTACAAAGTATGTGAACCAGGTTTGAATGGTACTCTCAGGTTCCTGTAGTTTCTTATCTTAACTCAACTTTTACGGTAGAAAAGAAGGGTAATTCGAATCGTGACTATACTTTTTATTTCATTGATCTACTAAAAGTCGTGTTAAAAAGAAAGAAGAAAAATGTTGAAAATATCTCAATTGGATAAATTTTCTTATTTTCCTCATACAAAAGATGGGTTGTGTAAATAAATGATAAAATATTAATAATAATAATAATAATAATAATAATAATAATAATAATAATAATAATAATAATATGAATTTAATGAACTTAAGAGAGCATCAAGAAAATTTGAAGAGAGGCAATCAATGAATCGAATCGAATGAGTTTTCAGTTGAAAAAAACAGAGCCTAACTAGTTAACTACCAAGTGCTTGTTTGGCAAACAGTCAAAGTAAAAAAAACCTGGTTAAAAACACCTAAAAACACTCATTTTAACCTGATTTTCTTGATTTTAATCGCTATCAAGTGTTCCTTAAGCAATAGAGACGAGAATATACCAAATATTTCATACCGGACTGCTCTCTCCCAATAAAAGACTCCAGGATTAATTGGCTCCCTCCACACGACATAGGCCACGTGTGCTCTTACGTCCAAATGTCGGGTAAATACTTTTATCTTAAACATTACACTTAAACATGGTTTCTCTCCTCTGCGCACTACTCACGATCTTTTAAAGGTTGTCTGTGGTTGTATGTATATGCGTTAAATGTTATACTCTGATGCAACACATTAAAGACCATAGAGTAGACGTCTTATAAAAACCACTACACATGCTATGTGCAAACAACAATTGTTGGCTCAAGGGCTTTGGTTCAGTTAAGCAGGTCGCATATGCCGGATACCAGTGATAAATCGAAAAAACAAAGACATCTGACATATGATGTTCATCCGTCATCGTATAAAAGTTTGTATAACCTTATTGAATGTCATGCCGGATGAATATTGAATTAACGTTGTTTGTGTTTATGCTGCTTCCACACGATGACAAAAGCGGTTTCTATCACACTTTTAGCGTTTCATCTAACTGGCTCATCTGCATGACCTTCATCTCCAGAAGTGAAGTCCCACAACTAACTTTAGGCATTACCTCAACAAGCACTTCTTAATTTAACAATCCTTCTTCACTAAGAAATCCTAATCCTTGTCACTTCAAACCATTTCCAGCTCTCTATTGTTGTATTCTATGATTCTATCCGCGTTAATTCAACTTTCGCAACTCCTTTTAATTAATTCCTCAAACTTTGTCTTTTCATCTTCACAACCATTATATGTATGCCTGTCCTTTCAGCTTCTTCAATCTATAAAGTATAAACTATAACACCTAAACATCTTTACTTCTACAGTCTCCGATGGCTCGCCGGAAATTTGACAAAGATGATGGCATTTACGGCTGGTTAGTTTGTGTGCTTATCGTTCTAGGTACGCTCGCAGTGATCTGTTGGCTGAGTGTCACACCAGCAAATCCAGAGTTCAGGATCACCCGCATGCAGTATCCCACTAGGAATTCCATGAACTCTACGGCTAGTGATCAGAATACAACTGTTGCGGATAATACAATGCTTGTCGATCTCCAAATCTACAATCCGAATAAGCGTATGGGGGTTTATTACAACAATATCAGCTTGCAACTGTACAGAGATGGTGGTGGTATTGTAGGGACGGACTCTATTCAAGGATTCTATCAGGGGTACAAGAACACTACATCGTTTCACTCAATGCTATATGAAGATCAAGAATTTTCGGAAGGGGTTCGTTACCGAATTCATGTGGAAACTGCTGTTAGGTTTAAGATTATTAGATGGAAGACGAAGCTGAAGCAGATAAAATATGAAGACTTTTCAGTAATGCCGCCTAATAATCCGCGTGGAACTGTCTCAGAAGGAAATTCTACACGGCAGCAAGACACGTTAAAGATGACAACATGAAAGTCAGTTTCAAGCAAAACTGCAAGTCTCTTGCAGCTCTTTTTTTTTTTTTTTTTTTTTTGCTGGTATGTTTCACAAATTAGAAAGTTGAAATGTAGATTTCAGGCATAATCATTCACAAATATTCACTCTCTTTGATATTTTTGGTGGGTGAACAAAACATCCTTGGATGCATTTAGCATCAAGTAGAGTCAGTTCTACCTGCACTCATCTAAAGAAGAAAGGTGTTTGTCAGTTTCAGTATTGAAGAACCTCTAGAGTCTAGATCACAGTTCCAATATTTTCCAAGTATATAGTTTGATACATGCTGTAAGATGATATCAAAGAACATATATACTAACCTTCACACTACACAGCCTAGGCAAAAGGTTAGCCAGCTCAAGTGGGTAAGTGCACTCGTATTACAGGGTTCTCCGCCAGCTAAGAAAATATAAAATATAGTTTCTATGGTGCTGCCTGTATGGCCTTGAACAGCTGTTGACAAAATTGTTAGGCGCCTTTAACCGAATACTTTGCTGCAGTTTGGCGAAGGGTAGCGATCTGCTTTCTCCATTCACGAATAGGAACCTGACACATAATAGGAGTCTAGAGGAGTTCACAAAAAATTAAAATACAAAAATAAATGTATTATGACCGGTTAAACTTCTGATTTTACTGTCCATGAATATTGCATAGAGATAGATACAATATAAATTTCCAAAACACCGGATAAAAGAAATCTTACAGCAGGAAAACCTCCATAATCCCCTGGTTGATCAATTGTCTTGGTAACGCAACTATTAGCAGCTATCCTGACCTGCTTCCCCATGTAATTGGAAATGTAAGCAGTGTCATGTACTAGGATCTACGAGCCATCATAAAGTGAGACTGAAAGGAAGAAGCAGAGGATAAAAGAAGTTTGTCATGGAATAAAGGATAATTGTTCGCATCATGTGCTTTTGATTTATTTAAGCTCTACATCAATTGAGGTCCCAACAAATTCAGAACAAATGGATCCTTGAACCCAAGAGACAATCGGAATGGTACAGTACTGCAGCTCGGGAGCATGTTAATAGCACGAGTAGATAATTTCTGGAGTGAATGGGCAAAGAAAGAAACAATAATAACACGTAATGGATGAGTGGATCCGGAAATATACCTTTGATGCAATGTGCACATGATCTCTAATTGCAACCCTTCCACCTAATGTCACATAATCTCCAATCCTGTTATATTAGAAACTAGTTTATATTTCACAACATTAATTGCAGTGATCTGGATTTTAAGCGTCAAGAGATGTAGGGTAAAGGAAGGAAAAGGAATGGTGGCGTACGTCGCTGAGCCTGCAATGCCAACTTGACCACAAAGCATACAGTTTTCCCCAATCAGGACATTGTGACCTATCTGCAAAGTGAAGCATGTATAAATTTCGACAGAAGGTCAATTACAAGCTCTCCAGAAGACAGGACAGACCTGTACTAGATTATCAATCTTTGTATGGTCCCCAACTGTTGTATCTCGCCAACTACACAGACAGATGCAAAGGTAATCATATACACGCATACTTCAACAATTGGTTTGTTTACATTCTAAAAACAACAATATATTGTCCTTGTATATTTCACCTGCCCCTGTCAATGCACGTATTGGCACCTATTTCCACATGGTTGCCTATTCTTGCTTTCAGGTTCTGGATAAAGACGAAATGACTAATATTACACATGGAGCAATGAACAATAGAACGAACAATGTCATCATAAGCCACTAGAGATGACAAAGATACATACAATCAACTTTTATTATAATTCATGACTAGATATGAAAGGAAAAACATAATACTACTAACCTGTGGCTTCTTCATCATCTGTCCTTGTTCATTGACAAAAAACCCAAAACCTGCATGGAAGAGTTAATGTGAACTTCGGATAAGATGAAATATTAATCAACTTTGATACAACCAAAGCACTTTGTGTCTCAGACTTACCATCTTGACCAATGCAGGCCCCATTATGAATGACACAATAATCACCAACCATGCAATTAGTGAGTACAACGTTATACCTGGAAAAAGTATGCTCACTCAATAAAAACCAAAGTCCATGGAAAAGCATTTTACGAGTACAACTCTGGAAAAATGATCAATATAGAAGAAGAGCCAACAACCAACACATAATGGAGTCATTTCTTGTATAACTGCTAACATGACAAACAGATCCAGAGTCAAGTTTGTCAGAGAGAGTTCATGAACCAAGCTATATTGTTCGACAGGAGTGCCTTGAATATGTGAAGGCTAAACAAACATCATAGTTCTCCAAGGAATCACAAATATTATATGGCTTACAGTAAAAGGTTTGAGCTGCTCTCCATTTTCCAATCAGAAATTAGATGGCTCATATGTTTCTCAAACTGATACGAATGTGTTCCTAGCCACAGCTTCTATGTAAATCAAAACCTGGTATTTACAAGTATTTTGGCAGGCAAGTACAGCATTCATTCACTATTTTGGTTAGGTTATAGTTGTGATTGTCGCAGGACTAAATACAAGAACGTACCCTATTCTTGATGATTGACCGATTGTGACGGCAGGTCCAATGATGGTTCCAGATCCAACATGAACATCAGGACCCACAATAGCTTCTGAATGAATTAGCGCATTAGTTTCTATCACAGAAGTGGGATCAATGAGAGCAGCTTTATGAAACCTGCCACCTCCATTGTGCCATATCTGAAAATCCAGATTAAACTCCAGATTCTGGTATTTGACAACTTCCTTCCCTGATCTTGAAATAAAGCATATAAAAAACATGGTCACTATTTTGATAACGGTAAAAAATGACAGCATTTGATTTGTCCCAAGAGATGATCTTTTGGAAGATCAATTAGGCCCAAAAGTAACAGTCGTAGATAGAAAATGAAAACGGAAATATATTCGATCGAAATGTACTCTGTATCACTTAACAATTCATAATTTTAAATGAATTCAAAAGTAAGTTTAACTCGAGAACCGATGCTGGCATTTTGACAAACACATACCGTGCAAGATAAAAATTTGGGTATATACCTATGTACAGGGCAGATAGCACGACTCACCGGGATTTTGCAAGAGAATATTGGGATTGGAATGCTCTTGGACAGTTGAAAATCGGTTCGAAAAGCTTCCAAGAAATCCTGAGACATGAAGACTCCGAAGATTTTGTATGGCAGATTTAGGAGCAGGCGACGCAGCAGCGTAGGAATACGAGAGTAGAATCGCAAGTTTCCGACTGAGAAACGCCATGTACTGCTGGAGTAGAAGCTTAAGACCGATCGGGATTTCGGAAGAGAGGAAGGTTTCAGTAGGTTCGCCTGCCTGATTGATTGATGTTCTCTGTCTTCTCTTCTTCAGAGTTGAAATATAGCGCCAAAGTATGTTGAAATTCTAAACCTAATCAAGTAACTTTTGCACATTGCTACCTATCTCTTCCAAATTTACAGTTTCGTAACCAACCTTTTTAAAGCTACTACTCACATCCCATTATCTCCATTCCTATGCATATAAATTTTTTATTATTTTTATTATGTAGGGCCCGTTTAGCTCAGAGGTTAGAGCATCGCATTATTCATTTTTTTTAGCAATCCCCTTTTTTGTAACTATTTTTCTCCCTTCGATTTTCTTTATCTTCCATTTTCGCCTAGAAGATCTAAAACAGATCTTGGGGATTCTAGAAAAACACTTCACAATTGATTTACTAAAAAAGAGGTTTTAAGACCATCTACAGCAGTTGCAATCCTCTGCAACCTACTCTCTCTGCTACGTTAGTATTCCAGTCACTGCAACCCTCCTTGCAGCTCTTTGCAATTATCTACTCCAACCGTCGAGGTTCAAATTTATTTTCTTTTCACATTTCTTTCAAAACTTAATTTTTCATTTCATTTTCTGTTCTCATTCCTTTTAAACTTTATTCTGGGATTTATTTTACATGTAGTTAATTAATTATAATAAAATTACATTAACAATACAAATTATATTACTTGAAAATTTTTACAATACTTGAAATCGAAAGTTACAATAATTAAGCTACTACATACAAGACCTGATCGAGCATGTATAGCAAAATTGTGAGGATGGTCTAAGTTGTATGTAAGTTAATGCCTTGACGATTGACAAGTAATATTTTGACCAGTATTAATCTATTTTATCCATAAGAGATATAATTCGTGATTAAATTTCAGTAGTAGAACTCAAAATGGTCAACTTTTAAGCTATGTAAAAGTTAAGATAACCGACAAACTTTGGTTTCAATTTGCGAAGCAATACATGGTCGATCAAATAAATCCAAATCGGCACCAAGAAATTATAATCTAGTTTACATTTTTAGTACGTTTTACGTTTTTTAGTATTTATAATTTTTTTAATTTTTATAAATGTGATTTAAATTTACAATTATATGTTTTTATATATAAGTATGTTTTTATAAATATTTAATAATATATGAATTTGAAAAAAAATTACATTATTTGAAATAAAAATTACAATACAATAAAAGAGACAAAAGTGGGAAAGAAATAGAAATAAAAAAGAAAAAACAACTCTCCAAAACAAAGAAAAAGAGAAAAAAAATTAAAAAAAGAAGAGAAATTGGCGCTGAGCTCTGAGCCAGCGCTCCATTGGAACTTCAAGGGAGATGCTCTAAGTCTTTGTAGTACATGGAATCTTATAATTAGGGGTGACAAACAACACGTTCGTAAATGTTTGTGAAAAAGCTCAGTCAACGCTAAGTTCGAGTTCAGTTTGACCGAATCGTACATGTTTGAATATTTTCGAACCGAATGTCGAACATTTTTTTTAATGTATGTTTGTGAACAGTTCGCGAACACACACACAAATATATGTTATAATTATAAATTTTATCTACATGAAAATTCGTGATGCAATGATAATATATTAAGCTTAAATATTTCGGTTTAGAATATATTATTGTTGTTTATGGTGTTGTAAGTATATCATTATATTATTAAAATTTATAATCTAGGGATTTTTTTTCGAATGTAAACGAAAAAAATGTTCGAACATACATTCGAACACAAAGGAGAGTGAGAGTTTACAACAAAGTCTAACACGGAATAAATATATGTAACATTGGAAGAAAGATCATATGACACATAGATCGTTTGGAATTTACAGCATAATAATAAGATGATCCATTGGTACAAATAAGAATTATAATACACATACACGTGCACAATACAAGTTATAGAGGTAATTCATAAATTATTGAATAGCCAATATGACTAACTAATACTTGGGATCCATTCAAATCTTTGAAACCAATGTTATTGGAACACTTCAGAAGACTCTGACATTTTATCTCTGATAGATGCTTGTAAAAGGCTTTTGCATATGCCTTGTTAGTTGAGTTTAGATGGACTAATAGAAAGTCGAACTTAGTCGCTGATAAGCTTGTAAAACTAGCTAATTCGGAGGTGGCCGGAACTATCCTATGGGATTCCTCACCATCCCAAGTTGTACCTTTTTTCAACTTTGATAAAGTCTAAGGACTGATCGTCTTTTCTTAAAAAAAAAAAAAAAAAAATTATAAATGTGTAGAATGAATGACTCATTACCCGCAATTGCTAGCTTATGAAAATCACCATCGCCATCAGAATGGTCATTAACAATTGTTTAGCCCAAACTCCGTAGTTGGCTGCATCAAGTTATCCCCAAGTCAACTACATCACAAGTCAATATTACGGGTGATATATACGGTATTACATATAACTCTAAAATATACATTGGCACTACTTGTACGCAAGGCTTGTAAACCAAGTCAGAGATATATAAAGTTGTTTAAAGTCTTAAATTCTGTAAAGCTCAATAAAAAAATTAGTTGTAAAATCAGGAAAAAATAATTAAAAAGGCCCGTATAAGATGGTATAGCTGGGTACGCTGTTAAACGGGTCAAAATGCATACTTTTGGGACGTTAATATTTTAGAGAGGCCCTCTTGTGCAAGTGGTATATAATGGGAAAAATTCATTTTTGATACTTTAAGTTGTGACAGTTATCGTTAAGGGGTGTACGCGGGAGGGTACGAGCGGGTTTTTACCAAAATTCTAACCGACCCACCTATGACGGGTTGTCCTAATCGATAACCATGGCAAGTGTATTTTTTCGCAAACCGCGACAGGTCGGTTGACACTTATCACGGGCGGATTGGCGGGTTTATAACATACAAAAATAAGCGTTCCTTTAAAATTATGACCAAGTAAAATTATACCCAAAGTAGAATCACAAGTAATGTAATGTATAAAACATAATAGAAGATGTGTGGAGAATTAAAGAAATAATAGGGAAAAAAATGTACTGCAACTCTAAAACAGTGAACTAGTAGGAAATAATAATAAGATACATATCAACATAATTACTAACCATTTATTATTAATAATAACAAAATAATCCTATACAACAGTACATAAAGAGTAAGAACACAACACCATATAATATATACTCTTTACATATTAATTAATTTTCAGAATATAAATATCTATGAAATATATATAATTAGGCGGGTGGGGTGGGCGGGTGGCGGGTGACACCCGTCTAGGGATGGCAATGGGCCGGACCGGGCTTCTTGAGGCCCGGTTCGGGCCCGGACATATTTACACAGGCCCAAGCCCAGGCCCATGGCTCGGACCTGGCCCAGGCCCGAGCCCGATGTGGGTCGGGGCCGGGCTTGGATGTATATACACATCATATATATTTTTGAATGTAGATTAGAAGAAATATATATACATAGGTATAAGATTATGTTTCCAACAGAAACTAGTTTGATATGAAGAATGCAAATGCTATTTTTTTTACTCTGATGAAATTGCGAAACAGAATTTTCAGTCGAACTTTCCATTTTTTGGAATGGAATAGGACCATTAAGCTTCTTGCTTACAAACACTTGAAGTAGAAAACGATTCTACAAGTAGACTACAACATTCATTTAAGTATCATTTTATATAATTCATTTCAAGATAATTATTTTTATTAGTGCTATACTTCAATGTTTAATGTAGTTATGTAACATAATTCACTATCATATAAAAATTAAATACATAGTACATAAATATATAAATACAACATATATTACTATATAAATGTACATATGACGGGCCGGGCCCGGCTTACGGGCTGGAAGTTAGGCCCAGTCCCGACCCATGGGCTCCAATATCAAGCCCAGTCCCGGCCCATAAGCCCTAATGGGCTGGTCAAAGCGGGCTTCACTGGGCCGGGCTCGGGCTGGGTGGGCCAAATTGCCATCCCTACACCTGTCCAAACCGCCACCCACCCGTTCGTAGAGGGTGAAAAAGAAGTATAACCATGGCTGTTTTTGTCTAAAATTTTAACCGGCGGGTTCGATTATACGACGGGCGGTGCAGGCGGTTTTTATTTATGTACACCCCTAGTTATCGTTTTGGTAGCTTAAATTGTGACCGTCCAATTTTGCAGACTTAAGCCAGTATTCATCCAATTTTAGATTTATTAGTCAAACTTAACGGAACCGTTAACTTTGACCGAATTAGTAAGAATTAGCGTGAATTAGTCGATTTTCCGTCAAGTCGGCGCGTGAACTACATGCGCTCTAATAAAATATTAATAAATTTTAATTAAAAAATTATTAATATTCTATTAATAGTAATATTTTATTATTAATATTATTCAATTTTCCATTGACCACGAAACTTTTTTATTAATATTAGTCGATTTTCCATTGATGATGAATTAATTTTTTTAATTAATATTTATTAATATTAATATTTTTTAATATTAGACAATTCTCATTGTTGATGAATTAAATTTTTTATTAAAATTTATTAATATTTTATTAGTATTATTAATTTTTTTATCTATATTAGTCGATTTTCCATTGATCATGATTTAATTTTTTAATTAAAATTTATTAATATTAATATTTTTTTATTTATATTAGTCGATTTTTCATTGATTATGAATTAATTTTTTATTTATATTAGTCGATTTTTCATTAATCATGAATTACTTTTTAAAAATTTATTAATATTAATAATTTTTTTTATTAATATTAGTAAATTTTCCATTGATCATGAATTAATTTTTAACTAAAATTTATTAATATTTTATTAAGAGCGTAATTAATTCACATGCCGACTTGATAGAAAATCGATCACGTTAATTCTTACTAATTCGGTCAAAATTAACGGTTCCGTTAAGTTTGACTAACGGAGTACCAAAATTGGACGAATACACAACTTAAGGTAACAAAATTGGACGCTCACAACTTAAGGTACAAAAAATGAATTTTTTCCGGTATACAATATAATAAGGTTTTTATAGAAATTGATAAGTATACTGATAGTTGATTACGTAATTGTTAGCTAGCTGATTGAATAATTTGTATTAACAAAGTGGCTTTATAGATTTTCAAATTAACTGATAATAAGATAGTCAATTCACAAAATAAGTAATATAAAGCAATCCGTAACATTACCTTGTTAATAAGCTACATGAGATTGATTATCAAATTAACAATGGTGCGGAGTAACCATAAAGAGTGACGATGGTGCATATCTTAAAAAAGTTATTATTAAAAAAGGGATTTAAAAAAAAAAGAAATATAATTAAAAATAACACATAAATAATTACACTTTGCCGAAAATCAACTACATGTGTCTAAGAGAGTAAAAAAAAAATTCTCATTAAAGAGGATATGCATTGCGAAATGATAAAATACCACTAATATTGTTTAAGAAGGGCGGAATCTTGCCCTGCCTGCAGCAATGTTAAACGCAGCGCGTTTTCGGCTAAACGCAACACAAATATTTTGTAAGTTGACGAAAATGCCCCTAGCTAAAAAAAAAAATTATGAAATACGAAAAAATTTAAAAAACTCGTATATACATACGAAAACATTATACGAACATGTACGGACAGTAAATAACAACAGTAAACACAAATCGGAAAAAATTTCGAATTTTTTTTTCGAAAAATATTTCGGTTATAAAAATTTTCGAATTTTTTTTTTTCCGAAAAATATACGAACATGTACGGACAGTAAATAACAACAGTAAACACAAATCGGAAAAAATTTCGAATTTTTTTTTTTTTCGAAAAATATTTCGGTTATAAAAATATTTACAAAAAACTTGAAGTAATTTCGAAAATTTTTTTTTCTTTTTTTTTAAAAAATAAAGGTTATGAAATTAAAACCGGCCATTTCACCATTTGGCCGGTTCGGTTTTAAAACCGGCCAAATTAAAACCGGCCAGTTCATAACCGAATTTTTTTTTTTTTTGTAAAAATTGAAAGTAATTTGGAAATTTAAAAAAAAATACGAAATGGGATGTGGCCGGCCAAAGGGTGATTTCGTATTTTTTTAATTTTTTTTTAAAATTTCCAAATTACTTTCAATTTTTACAAAAAAAAAAAAACGATTATGAACTGGCCGGTTTTAAAACCGGCTAAATGGTGAAATGGCCGGTTTTAAAACCGGCCATTTCATAACCTTTATTAAAAAAAAAAAAAAAATTCGAAATTACTTCAAGTTTTTTGTAAATATTTTTATAACCGAAATATTTTTCATAAAAAAAAAAATTCGAAATTTTTTCCGATTTGTGTTTACTGTTGTTATTTACTGTCCGTACATGTTCGTATAATGTTTTCGTATGTATATACGAGTTTTTTAAATTTTTTCGTATTTCATAATTTTTTTTTTTTTAGCTAAGGACATTTTCGTCAACTTACAAAATATTTGTGTTGCGTTTATCCGAAAACGCACTGCGTTTAACAACCCCGTATTAGAGCTCTGACTGCCACCGTCAACTAGCTCTAGTCTTTTACAAGTTTGATCGTTTGACTTTTTTAAGTCAATTAATCAAGTTATTAAAAAGAATCAAGGGAGTAATAATTAGGAGTTATTGTTCTACACCACCAAAGTGAAAGTTAAAGATTGACTGACCCGGATGGGCGGAAGAAGAAATGACCGATGTGCCATTGAAGGAAAACCTTGACTCATCATACCACATTCGACAACCCACCCCACTAATCACCCATTGTCGTCGATTCTCAATACTTTCCCTGAAATTGTTCAAATTATAACTCAAACACTCCCAACAATCCTTTGTTCCCAAGTCTCTGGTACACTGAACAATCCCATACGTAGTATGTCCATTTAGGTCATCATTAAACCCCATCCAGAATCTCAATCTATCTTTGGAAGCGGGCCCCACCTTATCCACCATCACGTTGAACCCTTCCGCGGCCACTGCAGGATCAGCATAGGCAGTTGCATTTGTAGTTGACGAACCGGTTGGCTCCCACTTTCCGTAAAACTTGGTAGTCGAAAATCGCAACATGCACCAGTTCATCCATATTATGCCGCTTCTACTTGCACAAGCAGTCGTGATTGCCCGTTGGGTGCAAGCCTCGCAGTTGGAAGGAGAAATGTCGACCCTGCAGAGTATCTGGCCGTATATCTTGTCGGGTCTTCTGCCTGACTCGGCTTCGTAGTATCCCCTGTTCTTGTTGACGTTTGCTGCCAAAGATGTGAAAACTGAGTTGCGGTTAGCTAACATGGATGTGGAGTTGTCCGCAGGTTCGGGTGGGTCGCATAAGGTAGCAGTTAGAAAGTTCGTATCATCGCCTTGGCATGGAGGGTAAGAGATCAAGAAAATGGATGTTATTATTGCTAGTTTGATCAATATTGTTGACATTTTAATCAATTGTACTGGCTTCGATTCGAAATTAATGTATATTGAATCCTTAATAGGAACTTAATTAGTTGAATTCATGATGTTTTGCTTAAATACTAGCTACTTCAAGTTAATGATATGGTTGACTAAATATACCAACTTCCCCATCGGTGTCCTAGGCTGTTGGAGATATTGAGGGGCCGAATATAAATTCCTTACATGAAAAATATTTGAGTATGTAGGAGTATGTTTAAAAAAAACAAAACAAAGAAAGTCTACGATCTATCTACAACGGTAATACTTTAATATACTGTTAACCCAAAGAGTTGATGTGAATCATGTGATGATAACAAACAAGTTAAACTATGTGCTAAGTATGTTGTATGTTTCTCCATAAGAGTGCATGTACTGTAAAAGTTTTAAGGATCAATTACATATATCCCTGGTGGAAGACTCAGTTGCATATAAAGCTCTGCTTGTTGAACAATTGCATATGAGTCCCTTCAGCTGATTTTGAGTTGACCAACTTATTTGCTAAGTAACTTATTGTTCAGACAAACAAGGCCATATCAATTCTTTCATAATACTCCCATTTTAATTTTCTAAATGATTAATTGTTAAATGATTTTTTTATTGTATCCACTACTTACATAATAAGAATAATATTTTTTTATTAATTATTACATGATTAACCTAGTGGTTTGCCAAATTAGCAGAACCACCGTCCATGTCATGATCGATTTGATCATTTGGACTTATTTGTAATTGTTAAAATATATTTAGATGTCATTGTAATTGTTCAAACAACATGGACTAATGTGAGAAGGGGGCATCTAGGAGGGGTGGTATATGATATTTTCCCTCAAAGAGAAATATATGGACAACGAAAAACTTTCCTTCTTAGTCAAAGTATCGCGAATTAAAAGTTCCAGCATGTACTAAAAATAAAGTGAAAACTATTATCAGTGCAAATTACTCACTAATCACCTATCCCAATCCAAACCTAATTAGTGCGATATTTGAGTGATAATTTAAGACAATAAGTCAACGTAATTGGTTATGACATAGTGTGTCTAAATTAAAAAGAATCTTAAAACTCTAAGAACATATCTTCCATTTTTCAAAAATCACATTTTATTATTTTGATCAATCATCGTTGTCATTAATTTATTTTAAACGATATTAATAAATAAATTATTAAAATTATATAATGAAAATTTAGTAATTAAATTTTTATTATATGATTTTATTAAATTATTTACTATGAAGAATTTATAAACTCAAAAACAAATGACCATTAAAATCAAAATGTAACAATTTATCTGAAATGGAGGGAGTATAAATGAATACATTTGTATATTAGTGATAAATTGAAAACACAATAAAGTGCAAAAATATAAGATCTGAAAAGAAAATTTAAAATAAAAAATAATCAATTCAAGAATTGGAAAATAAGAGAATTCAAAAAATTGAAACGTCAAATACGTAAAAGAAAAATATGAAAGAAAATAAACATTGAAAATCACGAATTTGATTTAAATTTGAAGAAACAAACAAGCCCGGAGCAGCTTCACAATATACATATGCAAAAGTGTAGGAAATGACGCTTGGAATCTGGAAATAAGAATAGGGCTAACCTTGATACTCATCACCTCAGAAAAAGTAGAATTCAGACAAATTAGCGGCATTGCATCTTCAGTTTACCGGCGCCACCTGTGGGCATGACGGTGTATTCATGAAACAATAAGGAGAAATAACGATTAGGGTGGAAGGTTAAGCGGCTATGATTATTTAAAGGAGATCGGTTCATGGACCCAAATTACCCAATCGTTGTGTTTTGTGAAGAGAAGAAATGGAGAGAAACAAACAAAGGACAAATAGAGACTAATTATTTGGTGCGCCGATTCCTCTGAAGTGGTGGCACCGTTCAGAGTGAAATGGCTACGGGAGAATTGGCGATGGGTTGTGTCGATTGTAGATGTTGAGAGAAAGTGAAAACGCAATTTTGTAGATTTGGGTTTAACGCTTTTACATGACATATTGAGACTTATTATATTGTTTAATTACCGTCTTTACAAAATCAAACTAATCAATCATAATAATTTGTAATTGTGGAACCATCCCGTTCAAGACGGTATCTAGACCTCTCCAACAATGATTGCTAGTGTCACCTCTAGTTGCACCTGAAGATCGCACTAACTATTCTCAATTTCTTCTGCACTATTTGGCTTGACGATGATGCACCATCTCAAGACAACTTCTTCTTCCAATTAGTTTTACTAATAGTTGCATGTTGATCATGAAGTGACTTCTAGAGGTACGCAGGACCTAAAATCCATTGTTGATCTGCAAGCTTTAGCCTTTTCAAATATAATTATCAATATGCTGCTTACTATCCATTGCCAATCTCTGACCATCGATAGTTCCTACTAGTTTCAATTTATTACCAGAAGCAGACTGGTCATCACTTGAAATATTCTTCACCTTTGACATCTATTTCAATGATGAGGCACCACATTGTGAGCCATTGAGTTTTATATGTAAGCCATAGAGATGGTATTCTGATAATGAATGTAGTTCGTTGCTAACGCGATATTGAAATATGGAGTAGCTTCTTGAAGACCATTAATTTGGGATTGCACGTGAGAGGAGAATGACTCACGTGACAAAAATTATAGATCACATAATTTAGAAACGTATAAGAATCTTACTCTTAATGATTCTTCTTCATGTTTCTGAGGATACAACAAATGATATCAATAATATATTGGAAGAAGAACAAATTAAAAAAAAATTATTGAAACAATACACATAGAGCATGTATATTAATTTGAGAATATATATTTAAAGAGAAATATATGGACAACGAAAAACTTTCCTTCTTAGTCAAAGTATCGCGAATTAAAAGTTCCAGCATGCACTAAAAATAAAGTAAAAAATATTATCAGTGCAAAGTACTCACTAATCACCTATCACAATAATCCACACCTAATTAGTGCGATATTTGAGTGATAATTTAAGACAATAAGACAATGTAATTGGTTATAATTAACATAGTGTGTCTAAATTAAAAAGAATTTTAAAACTCTATGAACATATAATTGAATACATTGGTATATTAGTGGTAAATTGAAAACACAATAAAGTGCAAAAATATAAGACCTGAAAACAAAATGACAAAATAAAAAATAATCAATTCAAGAAATGAAAAATAAGAGAATTGAAAAACATTGAAAAATCAAATACATAATAGAAGAATATGAGTAGATCGTTAGTTATAGATTTATATTTATATTACAGTCTTTACAATACAAAAGCAAACTATTCAATCACAATAATTTGTGATTGCGGAACCATCCCGTTCAAGACGGTATCTAGACCTCTCCAACAATGATTTTTAGTATCACCTCTAGTTGCACCTGATGATCGCACTAACTATTATTCTCAATTTCGTTTGCACTAAGATGTTGCACCATCTCGAGACAACATCTTCTTCTTCCCTTTAGTTTTACTAATAGTTGCAAGGTCGAAACAATCTGTAACATAGGCTTGACATGACAACATGTGTCATTTGAGTGACACGACCGGTTTGCGTTAGCTTTCAAGTCGTGAGACGAGCAATTGAATTAAGTCATAATTTGATTGCATTGACTGAATTTCACCCTTGAATGTGTAAGTTCTTCTTGTTTAGTGGCTTTGATGCCTTTAAATTGAAGATTGAGGAAATTTGTTGTAATTGATTTGTGATTGTAATGAAAAGGTCAGGAACCTGTATTTCTCCTGTTTCGTAAGATTTTTAATTTTTTTTATTTTATACAGGGCCTATTATGAGGACCTGTTCCTCTCAGTTGGTATTGTCCAATTGAGAGGAACATGCCCTCCTCTCTATAGCTTATTGTGAGGAGGCTATGGTGATAATCATGTGAGGAAATTATTTCATCTCTATTGGTCTAATGTGAGGGATTTTTGGCCTCATGTGATAAACAATTTACTCTCAAATAACTGTTTTTTTTTTTTTTTGGTAGCATGCTGACGCTATATATAAATATGGAGTAGCTTCTTGAAGACCATTAATGTGGGATCGCATTATCGCAAGTGAGAGGAGAATGACTCACGTGACAAAAATTATAGATCTCATAATTTACAAACGTATTTCTCGTTGCTTGTTGAAGAATCTTACTCTTGATCAATCTTCTTCATGTTTCTGAGGATACAACAAATGATATCAATAATATATTGGAAGAAGAACAAAACTAAAAAAACATAATTGAAACAATATATATATATATAGCACGTATTTTAATTCACAAAAGTCATGTAAAAGCTATTTTAATAATTTATCTAAAGCAGATCATTTTACAATTTACCATTACAAATGTGTTTTAACCTATTTTCGCGGATCCTCTTGCGGATCCGGGTCAGTACCACTTTCATCACGGGTCAGGTTTATAGGGCTCTTTTCTTCCTTCCTTTTTAGACAGTTTCTTCACCTGTCACTACTGTTCTCTCCCATTTTCTCTTATGCAACTGCTCTTTAGAGTGAGATCTTACTGCTCTCCTGCTCAAATCTGTTAGAAACTTGTTTGTAAGTGTTTTGTTATAGTTATCGTAGTGTGATTTCGTTTATTTTTCAGTTTTTTGTGTTCTAGGGTTTTGTTCGAGTTTTTTTTTTTCGCGATTTTTTTTGTAGTATGAGGCGTAATAATGCTTCCTTAAGAATTGAGCAATGTTTTCATTCAAAATCCAACCTCAATCATCAACTTAGATATGAAAAAAATAAGGTATACAACGTTTTAAAATTCTTTCGCATATGGCTATGTTCTCAACCATATTGCCCATGTTCTCTGGAATATGTCCTATGTTTTCATTCATAACCTGACAGTCATTTTATGCTTTGTTTTTTACAATATTACCTTGAATTTTGGTCTTTACTGTATTTTTCTATGATCTTACGTATATGCACTATCTTCTCACCAATATACTCTATGTTCTTAGCAATATCCACTATGTTTACGTATATGAACATCTTTTTTTTTTTTTTTTTTTTTTTGCAGTGTAATCCATATTCTCTACCACTTAGCCTATATGCATTTTATTTATAGCATAGTTGGTTTGGTTGAGAACATAGTGGTTTTTTTTGCTTGTTGTGTTCTGTGAAACATAGTTAGTATCTATGCTTTTGAGAACATAGTTGTCATTGTTCTGTTGAGATCATAGATGTTTTATATTGAGATGTTAACTTTGTTTTTGTTGAGATCATAGTTTTTTTGGTTGAGAACATAGTAATTTATGTTGAGATCATAGGATGTTTTGCTTGAGATCATAGTTGTTTATGTTGAGATTGTTGTTACGGACATGTGTCCAATCCGTTAAGGGCGCCATAAAGCGTGTCCTAAAGCGCATCACGGCTTAATTAGCCAATTCAGTACTGGTCCGACCTCACATGGTCCGGCCAAAGTGAATCAACCAGTACGCTAAAGTCACTACACCCTTGCTGCTAGTCCGAGTTAGCTGGGAAAAAGACTTCTAAACCTGGCTACGTCAGTACAGAGATGCCAAACGGACCGGACGAGAGAATCTCGGACGCTACCATCACATCAAGACCAAAAGTATAACAGAACTACTGAGATACTTCCGTGAGACTCTTGGCTCGGACATCCAGAGTTACCCAAGGGCAGAGCAACCAAGCAGACAGATTTGTCCGAGGGACCAACATGGACCCTACAGGCGGAACAGTACTCAAGTAGGGAAAAGGTCCAGACTACCCTCCCAGGCCCATTGATTACTATTGGATTACTGTTCACTAATGGGCCATGGGCCAAAGGTAGCATTGGTGTCCAAATCTGAAACGTACACTTGGCACCATCTTGTGAGCCACCTCATAAGCATATGATAACTATAAAGATAGTACAAGGTCCAAGACCTTAAGGTAAGCGAGATCAAGGGAAGAATCCCCAAGTATCATCATCCCTCATAACTATTACATTGAGAGCTTCCAACTCTCTCTTGAGTAAAGTCTCTTACCGGATTGACATAGGCAATCCGGGTAACCCATTCTAACCCCCCCACTTAGTCCTTTCAGGTACGCAAGCTCGGACCAGTACTACGTCGGACCTCAAGTCGGAGGCGGGCCTTAGACTAGGTTATTTGTAATAGTTTAGTTAGTTAGTGTTAGAGGTTTTCCCCCTCAACAGAGATCATAGACTGTTTTCTTGAGAACATAGTGTCTTTGGTTGAGAACATAGTTGTGTATGTTGAGATCATAGATTTATTTTTTGCTTGAGAACATAGTTGTTTATATTGTAATCATACCTTGTATTCTTCAGTTTTTATGGATTATGATCTCAATATAAGTACCTATGATCTCAGTGTTATACGCTATGATCTCATTATTATACACTATGATCTCAGTGTTATATCTGCAGTGATACTTTTGTTCAGAACTAGAATCTCATTGTTATTCTATATGATATCATTATTATAATCCGATTGAGGGACGCACGGCCAGTCCGTCCTCCGATGAAGGGGTCGTACGAGCTTCACCGGCTGAAGCTCAAGGCCCTGCAGCAGGCCAACAGTTCACTATGCCCGATGGTCGCACTGTCCGCACTAGTGATCTTGGACTAAGCGAGACGCAGTTCGATAGGTTGCTCACAATCATTCAAGGCTGCCTGGGGTCTAACAATGCTCCTCCTCAACACGCCACTCCGCCAGTGGTCACGCCTCCTCAGGCAGAGCCTGCATTATCGAGAAACAGGCAACGTCCGATCCAAGAGAGGTTGGGGAACCAGGCACCTCAAGAGGATTTGCGGAACCTTCTCGACCGGCGGGCGTCAGCCTCTCACGCTCGAGGTGAAGGAAGCTCAAACGGAAGGAGAGAGTATCAAGAAGGAGATAATAGACACCCAGGAGCTCCGCGACAAGCACTACCTAGAAACAGAGATCAGGTGGCAGAAACTGTTCCAGCTGTCCGGATAGAAGAACTCCCTGCGGATGTAGCTGTGCATCCGAGGACAGGAGAAATCATGACCGCCGACGAAATCTATGCTCAGCAGAAGGCTTTGGAGGCCCAGATTCTGAATCTCGGACGCCTGGTAAAAGACCACAAGCAGATAACCACTAGTGCACAAAATCCCTTGTGTGATGAAATCATGAGAGAAAAGGAAAGGAACGGAAACTCGGATCAAGCAATCCCGAGCTTGGAGTACTACTACGAGGATGCTTGTCCTGTTGGACACCTGACAAGGTACAACAACAAGATGGATTCTAAGGGAATGAGCAACAATACAAAAGCTCTCACGTTCTCATCTACTCTCTTCGGAACGGCTATGGATTGGTACATTGCTCTACCGAACAAGTCGATAAAGTCATATGCAGACCTTTCTTCAAAGTTCTTGGCGCGATTTGAAAAGCTAAAGAGGAGAAAGCGAACCATAGAGCACCTGGAAGAAGTTATACAGCGGGAGCAAGAGGATCTTAGGACCTTCTTAGATCGCTTTCATGCTGAAGTTCTTCAAGTTGAGCCGCACAGTATTAAGGAACGGGTCCGTCACCTGTACGCTAATACTTTCAACTCAGAGCTCTGCATAAAACTATCTGGTCAGGAGGTGAGGAGTGAGAAGCATTTAGATGACATCTGTGAAGAAGTGATGTACGGAGAGGAGTATCGGAGGAATGTTCCAGTAAGAGCTGGTTCCAAGAAAGGAAAGGATCCGGTGAAGCAAGAGCAACGCCCGGGGAAGTTTGACTCGAAAAAGGATCACAGGGATAGAGGCTTCCACAGGGAAAGAAGTCCGCCGAGAAGATATGCGGATTATACCCGTCTCAACAGACCAAGATCCGACATCTTGGCGACTATCATCGAGAAAAAGCTGGACGTTCAATGGCCCAAGCCCTCTCACAACAACCGGAAGAATAGGGATGCAAAGGGGTATTGCAAGTTCCACAAGTGTCGTGGTCACGAGACTGATGACTGTATCCAACTAAAAACAGAGATTGAACACTTGGTACGAGAAGGCAAGCTCAAGGAGCACATCTACACGGATGAACCCTCTAGGCACGATAGAGCGGAACGAAGAAGGGAGGATAATGCTACAGAACTACCTCTCCGTCCGCTATCTTTGCCACCTCCGCCAGCTCACTGTCCGCCTTGCACGGATAGACATCCGTATAGACACTGCGATGGTATGGATATGGAGAACCCTCCCTACAGCGGAGTAATCAACACCATTGCGGGCGGGCCATCAGGAGGTGACAGTAGGAACGCAAGAGAGCGGACATCACAAAATCTTCGGAACAACGATAGAGCGTACGCTGCCCCAGCAATTCAGGGTACAAACGCTATATTTTTCGATGATAGTGAGATTCCTCTTCCTACGGCAGGAGGAGAGGACATTGATGATCCAGATGTTCCGCTAGTGGTTTCCTTGACCATCGCAACTTATCAAGTGAACAAGATTTTGGTAGACACCGGGAGTTCCTCGAATATCATTTCCAAAAGAACACTGGACCAGATGGCCTTAGGGAGAATCCAATATGAAAGGGTCCACACCTCTATACTGGGATTTGGAGGGGGAACAGTTCGACCCCTGGGAAGTGTTATGTTGCATGTTTCGCTTGGTACTTTCCCGGAAAGAGTTACTCAGTTGGTCCGATTTGTAGTGGTGAATCGTACTTTCGACTACAACGCCATCTTTGGGCGCCCGGGGCTTAATCAATTCCGAGCTATCCCCTCCCCTCTCCATAACAGAATGAAGTTTCCAACTCCCTTCGGAGTCGGAGAAGAGGTGGGAAACGTCCATGAGCTCAGGAATGTTACATAATGTCCACAAGAAGAGCGTCTGCCCACGTGCTGGCGACCACCCTGACCCCTGGTACGTCAGTGGTTCTTCCAGCTAAAAAGGAGAACCCGCAGATCGGAGTGGGGAGCCAGAAGGAGAAGTTTCCTAGAACATTGCGAATCGAGCCTCACGAGACACTCAAGGAAATCAAGATTGTTGCTGGAAACCCGGATAAGAAAACAAGAATTGGGACCGAGATGACTGCAGAGGTAGAAATGAAGCTCATCGCTTTTCTCCGTGAAAACAGCGATGTGTTTGCCTGGAGTACCGATGACTTGAAGGGCATTGACCCGAGGATCACTGTTCACCGTCTGAACATGGATCCCTCGATCAAGTACATCCGACAGAAAAGGAAAGATTTCGGTCCAGTCAAGGATGCCATCATATCAGCTGAAGTGGAGCGACTCCTGAAAGCAGGGCACATTGAAGAAGTCCGTTATTCTGACTGGGTGTGCAACGTAGTCCTGGTAGAGAAGTCACCGGGCAAATGGCGGATGTGCAACGACTTCACTAGGTTGAACAAGTTTTGCCCAAAGGATCCGTACCCTTTGCCGCGGATAGATTAGTTGGTTGACTCTACGTCCGGATGTGCATTGTTGAGTTTCATGGACGCATACCAAGGTTTTTACCAAATCCGGATGGCCAAAGAAGAGATCAAGAAAACAACTTTCTTCGCTGTCGGGGGTGTATATTGCTTCAAGGTAATGCCCTTCGGATTGAAAAATGCGGGAGCCACTTACCAGCGCCTTGTGAATCAAATGTTCAAAGAAGAGATTGGGAAAACCATGGAAGTGTATGTGGACGACATGCTCGTCAAGAGCAAAATTGAAGAGCAACATGTGCACCATTTGAGCAAGTGCTTCTCTATCCTTAGGAAGTACGGAATGACATTGAATCCCGAGAAATGTACGTTCGGAGTAAAAGGAGGGAAGTTCCTCGGGTACATGGTTACCGAGAGAGGGACAAGCGCGAACCCAGAAAAAGATCAAGGCAATCCTAGATCTGCCGCAACCAAAAACCCTCAATGAGGTACAACAACTCATAGGACGTCTGATGTCCTTAAGTCGTTTCATCTCACGATCCGCGGAGAAAAATCTCCCGTTCTTCAAAATCCTCCGGAAAGGAGAGGGCTTTGAGTGGACTGCGGAATGTTCTGAGGCTTTCGAGAAATTGAAAACGTACCTCCATTCCCCTCCACTGCTCTCCAAACCCATCGAGGGAGAACCACTCTACCTCCACCTAGCTATCACGGAAGAGGCAATGAGTTCAGTGTTAGTACGAATTCAGGCTAACGATCACCTTCCAATCTACTATCTTAGCAAAGCCTTCGCTGGGGCGGAGACGAGATACGTGAAGATTGAGAAACTTGCATATGCTTTGGTTTACACCGCAAGACGGTTAAAACCATATTTCAAGTCCCATAAAGTTGTGGTACTGACTGCGGAACCTTTGAAACAGTCTGAAAGCCGACCGGGAGGCGACTCTCTAAGTGGGCGATCGAGCTGAGTGAATACAACATTTGCTATCAGGCTCCGTCAGCCAAGAAAGCTCAAGTCCTCGCCGATTTCTTAGCGTAATATCCTGAGGCGGATTCAGAGAAGGGCCCTGACACACAGGCATTCGAATGTTTACTCACCAAACAGGTTGTCCGGAATCCAGTTCCGCCGCAGTTCAACCCAACAAACCTCGAAGACGTGCAGTTTATCAATCAATCTCTATCTGCATCTCATGAGGAAACTCGAGTCAACCAGATGTTCCTTCTTGACGGTATGGCAAGCGAGTCCGTGCCTAATGACTCCAGACCCAAAAGTAGGGAAACCGAAGCACAGAGGTGGAAACCTCGGGAGCCAGCAGGAGATCTCCAAGCCGAAAAACATCCTTCTGATACCTGGATATTGGAAGTGGACGGTTTCTCCACTGGAAGAGTCGGAGGGATTGGAATCTTCTTTAAGAGCCCCGATAGCGCGGAACTTGACTACGCGATATCCCTGGAGTTCAAAGTTACAAACAATGAGGCTGAATATGAAGCATTGATAGTTGGAATGCGACTGGCAAAATCCCTGCAAGTTCGGAAGCTCAAAGCTTTCATGGATTCTCAGCTCGTGGAAGCTCAATTTTCGGGAACTTTTGCCACAAAAGGTCCTTCGATGATCAAGTATCTCGAGCTACTCAAACAGGAAGCCAAGCACTTTGAGGAATTCACCCTAGAAAAGTTTGACAGAGCCTGGAACGAAAGAGCGGATGCCCTGGCAAAATACGCGTCCGCAACGGCAGCTTTGGACACAAGGAGAGTGATTTTACTCACTGTTACTGACTCATCCGTCATGAGTCTCAATTCCGCCTTCATGGTAACTGACACGGGCGGAAATTGGATGACTGACATCTGGAATTACCTCAAGGACGGATCTCTTCTAGTTGATCCGAAGAAATCAAGGAGCGTCCAATGTAGAGCAAACAGGTACTTTATACTGGGGGAAGATTTGTACAAGAGATCATTTGCAGGGACCCATTTGCGGTGCTTGAGCCCGCAAGAATCAAAGACTGTGCTAGAGGAGATACACAGCGGGAGCTACGGAAGTCATTTCGGGGGAAGGACTCTTGCCCAGAAAATTATACGACAAGGCTATTACTGGCCTAGTATTAATAAAGATTCCGCCGACTACGCTCGGAAGTGCCCTGATTGCCTATACTATGCGAACATTCCACATCATCCGACGCATCCTATGATTCCGTCAATCATAGCGTGTCCATTTGACCAATGGGGCATTGACATAGTCGGACCGTTCCCGAGAGGCACCCAGCAGCGGAGGTTCCTGATTGTGGCTGTTGAATATTTTACCAAATGGGTAGAAGCTGAGGCTGTTGCAACCATTACAGAGAGTCGAGTGCGGACCTTTATCTGGAAGAATATCATCTGCCGCTTTGGCCTGCCCAGGATTCTCATCTCGGACAATGGTGCCCAGTTCTCAGGACATAGGCTCAAGGAATGGTTGGCGTCCTTCAAAATCGAGCAACGTTTTACATCTGTTGGATACCTGCAAGCCAATGGACAGGCTGAGTCCACAAACAAAACAAGAGTCAAGATCCTCGAGAAGCGGTTAAGAATTTCACAAGAAAGCTGGGCGGACGACCTGGAAGGCGTGCTATAGGCTCATCGCACCACTGCACGGACTGCGACCAAAGAAACTCCATTCGCCTTGGTATATGGCATGGAGGCAGTCATACCGTCCGAGATTGCCGTTGAGACTTTGAGGATCCAAGAGTTCGAAAGCATTGCAAACCGCGAAGCTCGGATATTCGACCTAGACATGCTCGAACAGAAAAGGTCTGAGGCACTGGCGAATATCCATAGGTATCAGGCAACTGCTGCCTGAACCTACAACAGGAACGTCCGAGCGACTAACTTGCAAATCGGAGACCTAGTGCTTCGACGAGCTGACATTTTGAACAATATTGGAAAACTCAAGCCCAAGTGGGAAGGACCCTACAAGATTGTCGGAGCAAGAGTGAATGGGAGTTATGAATTAGAAGATGGGAACGGACACCCCCTCAAGCATCCGTAGAATGCTAGAAACCTTCAGAGGTTCTACGCATAGAGATGACTGTGCAGATCTCCGTCAGGTCGATTGGTCATCTCAGGTTCCAACTATTTATTACACGGAACTCCGCCAGTTCTGTTTTTTGATCCTTTTGTCATTGGCCATAGAGCCCGCAAGTTGTAATTGAATTTCCGGCAAATCAATACAACCTCTATCTTTCGATTTGTGATTTTTCGATTTATGCATCTGAGATTTAACGTTCGTTTAACGACAAGAAGGAAAGCAAGGGATTTTATTCATACAAAGACGAATTATACATAATCCTGTCTGTGAAACTTACAAACTCGGATCTTTATCAGGATCAACAGACGCAATACATAATCTATAGAGAGAGTCTCCGGAGATACGTCATCTTCCGTCGAGACTATTCCTCCGACAGGACACTTTTCATCCACTCACTACTTCTGGGAAAACCGTAGATCTGATATCCCTGCACAACACAAGATGCTTTAATAAGTCAGAAATTCTACGACATTCTCTATGGATCCCGTGCACAATGTGCTTGGAAACATCAGAATCGTGAGTAAGTGATAAACACTGGGAACCTCATGCTTATAAGCAAATTGCACAGACACATCTATCGTGTCCGACGTCAAAACTCAGATCTATACACGGATCTGACACATTGGTCGTACGGTGATCCACCCTTCAGCAACTCATCGAGAAGAAAAAGCTCCTAAAGGGTGGATCACTCGTACAACCAATAAGATAGTCCGTTTGCTAACCTACAGGTCTGTACGTATACCGAGATCTATGCTTTTCAATGACTGATCTTCAACAATCTTCCCCTCCAGACCCACGCCACTCTCAAGCTCAGGATAAACGCCGACTTGAGAGTGGACGGGAGTCTCGAGGGGGAAACTATTCAAGAAATCATCTTCTTGCTATTGAGTCGATATGGAAATTGGAAGTTGGATTTGCACGACCAAGGCCAAGAGGGATCCGGAGTATTTATAGAAGTAACGAACCAATAGGCGTCCGACACGTTAGAACTTCGACGTTGACAATGGGCTTAAACTATTCATTTGGGTTGAACAGCATTGGGCCAGATGGGCTTATCCAATCAAGCCTAAACAAGCCCATCAACCACGTCCGAGTTTGTTGGTCATCCTACAAAGATATGCGCGTCAATATAATCCGACGACGCACGAGTGAGAAAAAGGTGGCGATCTCATCCGATGAAAAATAGTCCGAATTTTATAGAAAAAATTATCCGAACATTTACATACCATGAGTACAATCTGAAAAGGTCCAAGGATAAGTACATACTTCCACGGGGCATACCCCGCCTTGTTCCTTCACCAGATTCCGGAAGTCGAGCCTTGGGACTCCGAGCCACCACCTCGGCCCTGACGAGCTTGCTGCTGCATTCGGATCCTCCTACGGATCAACTTCAGCGTCCGCTCCCTCTCTTCCTCGGGTAACCTCCTAGCTATTCCCGGACATCGAGGGGGATCGCCTTCAAAATCAAGGATGATCGGGTCATCCGCGGTCCCTGTAACCGGGTAAATCGGTGGATGCATGTGCCCACAAGCACAGTTTACCCAATGCTGATATTCCTCGTCATCAGATTCCGTCATCCTGGAGAACGCTGGCTTTTGTGGAAGGCTAGAGAGGATAAAACAAAAGACAGAGTAGAGAAGGGTACAACAGTGAAAAAAGGAGGAATTACCACACCCTTATTTATAGTCGCAACGGGTCCTTAAGATCTCGTCACTTGTCGATCATCCGATGACTGGGAAGATGAAAAGACGCAGTCATAATGACTATTTCACTGTTTCACCTTCCCCCTTCTAGAAGAATTACGCATCCCAAAGAGCGAACGGCCCGAGGATCGGAAAGATGATAGTTTGATTTCTACATCAGACGCCATCTACAGCGATCCATGCTCTTAAGAGATGTGTAATTTATGATAACTCAGCATATGAACGACATATAAAAAAGGAAACAAAGAAGAGAGCAAGTAATTATTCGGAAGCATAGGAGGTTTAACTCCTCGGATTAAATATGAATCAAAGCAATAGTACATAATGACATTCCGCGTTATCAAAAGATACAAATCCAACAGAAAAATTCAGCAGGTACAGAATTTCAACGGGGCATACCCCGGACTTCTCACTGAGGCCCGGCTTGGCTCGGACCAGCTTCACCAGCTTGGGGCGGATCGACAGGGGGCGTGTTGGAGACGGCTTGCGCAGCAAGGGATTCAACAAGATTGAACAAGTTGAAATCCGCGGGAAGGCCAACGACCCGGCAAGGCAGGAAGAACCACTTCTTTAGGAAAGCCCGGTAATTATCGAAAGGTACAAAGCATACCTTTAGGAGGGCATCCGGGACCCACATCGGGAGGAAGGGCCCGCCGTTTCGAATCTCGATCTCACCCTCCTCGGTGACTAGTTCCGCAAACTCACACGCGGCCAACTGTTCATCCGAGACACTGTCGACAGGGACCTCCACACCATTAGCATCCGCAGAAGGGATTAACCCTTCCGCCTTCCAGTCGAAGTCCGGTGGAAGTAGTCCCTTGGACTGCAGCTGCCCGATAGCGGACACAAACCCATCCAGGCGGGAGGCATCGAATTTGTCCGCCGTCAAGAACTTGAAGGAGTCGGACTCCATGAAGTCACGGCCAGCCTGAAGACGGGCATATTGGAGGCCTCCGAGCAGTATATCCTTGGAATCCAGAAAAGCCTTCATCGACTTGTCGACAAAGTTCTCCTGCCAGTCGAGGTCCGCCTTGATTTCTTCCCAGCTGGCCTTCAGCTTATGGAACTTCACTTCTTGCTCTTTCAGCTGCATCTCCAACTGCTTCACCTTCTCCGCCTCATCCGCGGATGTGGCCATAGCCTTGTGGAGGTCCTCCTCAATAGTAGCGCGTTTGCCGGCCTTCCATTGCATGGCCCTAACGAAGCATCCGAGCTGCAAGAAGTCCGCAAGAATGTAAGTTACATTTCTATCATACTGAGAACAAGCCAAGGAGATCATCGAAAGATTACTTACCCGCTGGTATAGCCCATTCAGGGAGTCCGCAAGCCAGCTCGTACTCCTTATCAAGAGCAGCTTGGTCAATAGGCAGGACATCGGACAATTGCTGTCTCTTGGCTGCAGGGGGAGCCTCCGAGGTCGCTCCTCTCTTGCGTCCCGAGGTAATAGCGTCCTGCATCAACACCTCCCGTTGTGGTGCTACAACAGCGGAAGCCTGGGACTTTGAAGCAGTGGCGCTCCGAGTGGCAGGGGCTTTGCCCTTGTCGGGCACCGCCAAGGCCTGAGAATCCTCTCCAGCTTTATTCCGCCTTTCTTCCTCCGCGGCAAATACTGCGGCATTCTTCGGATCCGACATAGGAAGACCCGCGGAAGTGTTGATGATTTTGGTCCTCTGACCAGCGGCGACCTCCAAGGCTTGCTGCTCCTTCTGTAACCTTTTCTTTTCACGGAGCGTCGACATGATGATGTCGAACTAGTGAGCTGCACAATAAACCAAAGGCGTCAGATACATATATGTTAAAGAAGAATTACCAGAATTGCGGAAATACGTAATCAAAACAGGGTATCCCGAAGAAGAAAGAGCACAAAGTTTCAAGTCCACAAATCCTTACTAAAGTCCGTCTTCCCTCCAACCTCCACTGCGCCTGTTAGTCCGCACAGGTAGGGAAGTGGCTGACAGATTAATCCGTGGAACGGATAAGTAGGTGGGTTATGCTTTTTATGGATCGACGCCACCCACGGAGCCACGTTCTTTGGAAGGGGGCGCCAATCCGGGATGCTCTCCCTTAGGAACTTTGTTGGCAGTCCCCATTGTTCTCGCTGTCTCTCGGACGCCCCAGGTTTCAGAGCCATCCGTACGAAAACGTACTTATCCCACCACTTCGATCCCAGTGACGAAATGGAGTCCGAAATGAAGTTATAGGGTTTCCTATTCACAAAAGTATAGAAGAGGGGATTCCCCGGACTGAATGAAACATGAAAGAGCTGCCTGAAGTTCTCAAAATTTACTGGCTGCCCTTTCTTCTTACAAAAAACAACGAAGCAGATAAGATTACCCAAGGACTTTGGGATAACCTGACTCGGACCAAACCCAATGTGATTCAGAATATGCTTCAATTCTGTTGCAATGGGGATCTTCCACCCACAAGCAAAAGCTACCTCGTGCACACACCTATACCCGGCGGGCGGGTTGTAAAATGAGATTCCGGGCTCGGGAACCATGATTTCTACGGAGTCGGGGATCTCCCACTTCCGCCTCCATTCTGGAATGTCCTCCGCTTTAACCCTTGATGGACACGTAGGAAGAAGTCCGTCTGTATTTAGTTCTCCAAATTCGTCCGCTATTGTAACAGCGGACGCAGGACGGGGGAACTTGATTCGGGCAGCTTTCGTGCCACGACCTTCAATTAATGGAAGACTGGACTGAACGGGCGCATCAGGGTGTAATGCAATCCGCCGACCAGAGCGTCTAGGGGGACGAGCGACAGGAGATCCTTCTTCTCCTCGTCTTCCTCTTCCTCACCATCTTCCTCCTCCTCATCGACACCTTCGGGTCTCCTAGACGTGCTTGGGTTGGACGGACATGTCGCCGCTACAACACGGTCTTCCACCCCGGCCTCGAACATCTCGACTTCATCAGCCTCCCGACCGCTGTCGCCTTCCCGCTCCACATGCAGTTCGTTCGGATCCCCGGACGTCCCAACGCCACCTATAGTCCGAGATTGGAGTAACGACCTAGTCCTAGCAAGATCAACCTGGCCCGCTGTAACGTCGGCCTGTGCTTCTGCCGCACCACGGACTCCTTGCCCAGCATCAGAGTCCCTGGACGACCCAAGGTTCACAACTAGGAAATATCTCTCACGGACAAGGTCAAATCCACGGACCCAGTCCCTAAGTCTACTGCATCATTGTAACCTGAGGCCTTGTGCTGGTTCTGACTATCGCTCCCGGACATCCTAGGGCAGAAGGAAACGAGTCAGAAACGATAGTGGTGATTGTCCGAGAGTTCGTTTGGGTAACTTTTTAAGTCAAAGAAAGCCTACAGAGTTCTACTTAACTAGATTTTTCTGCATGAAGCCTAGTCTCGGCACTAGTTGTACTAACCTTGGCACACCGAAATGCGTCATTGGCACTATCGTCTATCCTACCCGGCACGCTAAGCGGGGCCAATTTACGGAAGACTGTGTGCCAATTGGCACCAACACATTACCAAATAAGCATGCATAATCAAATTTTGGTTACAGTGGGCATGGCACACGAGATGAATCAACAGGATATTGGCAATAAAATTGGCATGCAACAGGACAAAGGAGAATTGTTTCAACTAAGAACGCTGCTAAAGCCTATCACTCGCAACATCGGCAAATACGGACTCGACAATTTCATATCCGAGCAGGGCAAAAACATACGAGCGAGTAGTAAGCATATCACGAAAAGGAGAGAACTTAGGAGGAGTGAGGACGTACTTACTTGACAAGGTTGACTTGATAAGTTTGAACGGACGACTAAGCCTTGCTGCTTCTCCGAGGGTACGGATTCGAAGAAGAAATTTCAAAATTCTGTGAGTCTTACTTTCTCGGATGCGTCTTCAATTGCTCGAATTGCTTTGAGTTTCGATATTGCTAAAAGTGTGAAAGTGACTGATGAGCTGACTATTTATAAGGGGAATTTGGGGAAAGCCAAGAGTCACATCACTTGGATTTGCATCCCAGCCGTTGGTCCTCTTCAATCCAAGGGTTGTGCCGCTTCGCGAGTAGACGGCTGTCAGTACGTCGCATTTAATGCTTGACAGACGCGTCACATCCATCGGGCTTAGAACCCCAACCGTTGATGTCGTCTCGACTTTACTCGGGATCTTTCCCCCGTGGGCCGGACGGACAACCTATTGGGCCTCTTTGGCTTACGGATCAGCGACCCAGGAGGACCAATTCAACAATCGGTCCAACGGATAGCTTCCAGAGGGCTACGTCAGATCCTAACCGTACTCGGATCTATATATCTCGCATACAAATACCTTTTCCATCTACAGAGAGATATATTGAATTCCTAAGAACACGGAACACGGATGACGGATCTCAACAAAAAGGATTTTTTCCTTTTTTCAGTTAACGATTCGGACACGCTCCACAACACACTTGTTCTTTTCATAGTTACCAACTATCTTCTACTAAGATACTTGGAAACTAGGGGGACATATGTTGTTACGGACATGTGTCCAATCCGTTAAGGGTGCCATAGAGCGTGTCCTAAAGCACATCATGACTTAATTAGCCAATTCAGTACTGGTCCGACCTCACATGGTCCGGCCAAAGTGAATCAACCAGTACGCTAAAGTCACTACACCCTTGCTGCTAGTCCGAGTTAGCTGGGAAAAAGACTTCTAAACCTGGCTACGTCAGTACAGAGATGCCAAACGGACCGGACGAGAGAATCTCGGACGCTACCATCACATCAAGACCAAACGTATAACAGAACTACTGAGATACTTCCGTGAGACTCTTGGCTCGGACATCCAGAGTTACCCAAGGGCAGAGCAACCAAGCAGACAGATCTGTCCGAGGGACCAACATGGACCCTACAGGCGGAACAGTACTCAAGTAGGGAAAAGGTCCAAACTACCCTCCCAGGCCCATTGATTACTATTGGATTACTGTTCACTAATGGGCCATGGGCCAAAGGTAGCATTGTGTCCAAATCTGAAACGTACACTTGGCACCATCTTGTGAACCACCTCATAAGCATATGATAACTATAAAGATAGTGCAAGGTCCAAGACCTTAAGGTAAGCGAGATCAAGGGAAGAATCCCCAAGTATCATCATCCCTCATAACTATTACATTGAGAGCTTCCAACTCTCTCTTGAGTAAAGTCTCTTACCGGATTGACATAGGCAATCCGGGTAACCCATTCTAACCCCCCCCCCCCCCCCCACTTAGTCTTTTCAGGTACGCAAGCTCGGACCAATACTACGTCGGACCTCAAGTCGGAGGCGGGCCTTAGACTAGGTTATTTGTAATAGTTTAGTTAGTTAGTGTTAGAGGTTTTCCCCCTCAACAGAGATCATAGACTGTTTTCTTGAGAACATAGTGTCTTTGGTTGAGAACATAGTTGTGTATGTTGAGATCATAGATTTATTTTTTGCTTGAGAACATAGTTGTTTATATTGTAATCATACCTTGTATTCTTCAGTTTTTATGGATTATGATCTCAATATAAGTATCTATGATCTCAGTGTTATACGCTATGATCTCATTATTATACGCTATGATCTCAGTGTTATATCTGCAGTGATACTTTTGTTCAGAACTAGAATCTCATTGTTATTCTATATGATATCATTATTATACATTATGATCTCAGTGTTATGTCTGCTGTGACACTTTTGTTCCGAATTATGATCTCAATATAAGAAGCTATGATCTCATTGTTATCCTGTATGATTTCAGTATTATACCGTATGAACTCAATATAAATAAAAAGAATACAAACACAGTGATTAAGAAAAAATAATCTTTTATTGATAAAAGCATTCTACTCAATGTTGAATTATTACATAGATTGAAAACAGGAAAAATATAAGATTACAACCGCTGCATTCCCTCCACAAATTTGATAGCTTCAGTCATGTAGAGGTTCTCAAAAGAACCACCCCTACCACCTCCCATTGAATAGAGGTTGACAAGCTGGTTTCTCAACTGAGAAGCCCACATCAGACGTTGAGGGTGGCGAAGTTCAATCAGCTCTAGACGAGCTACAATGTCTGCAGTCCTCATTAGTGGTGGGAGTGTTAAATCCTCCCTCAAACACTCTCTGAGATCATAGCATTAGATGCAGAGAACGTAGCAATTATGATAGAGATCATAATACTAGAGGCAGAGAACATAGCAATGACAAATACAGATCATAGCATTAGTGGCAGAGAACATAGAAATTATAACAGAGATCATAGCATTATATGCAGACAACATAGAAATTATGATAGGGATCATAATACTAGAGGCATATAACATAGCAATGAAAAATACAGATCATAGAATTAGTGGCAGAGAACATAGAAATTATAATAAAGATCATAGCATTAGATGCAGAGAACATAACAATTATGATAGAGATCATAATACTAGAGGCAGAGAACATAATGATAATAATAGAGATCATAGCAGTAGTGACAGAGAACATAGTGATTATATTACAGATCATAGTGAGAACATAGTGATTATATTATGTCTGTAACAACTTCACATCGAGTTCGTAGTATAATTTTTACAGAACAAAAAGGCTGAAATCATAGCAGTATGGGCAACTATTTCATAGCAAACATAGAAGATATTGTTGAGAACATAGGGTATATTAGTGAGAAGATAGTTCATATACGTAAAAACATAAAAAATACAATAAAAAAATAGAATTCAAAATAATATGTCGAAAAACAGAGCACAAAACGACTGTCAGGTTTTGAATGAAAACATAGGACATATTCCAGAGAACATAAGTAATATTCTTGAGAACATAGCACATACAGTAATAAACATAGAAACAATGTATACTTTATTTTTCCAGATCTGAGTTGATGATTGAGGTCGGATCTTGATTAAAAACACTGTCCGATCATTATGCAAGCATGATTACACATTGTGAATGCATAAACAACAACAACAACATCAATGAGAAACTATTTCATAGAAAACATATTAGATATTGTTGAGAACATAGGGTATATTGGTGAGAAGATAGGACATATATGTAAAAACATAGGAAAATACAGTAAAAAACAAAGTATAAAAAAATATGTCGAAAAATAGAGCACAAAACGACTGTCAGGTTTTGAATGAAAACATAGGACATAATCCAGAGAACATAGGTAATATTTTGAGAACATAGCACATACAGGACTGAACATAGAAACGTTGTATACCTTATTTTTCCAGATCTGAGTTGATGATTGAGGTCGGATCTTGATTAAAAACACTGTCCGATCCTTATGCAAGCACGATTACACCTTGTGAATGCATAAACAACAACAACATCAATGAATTACCATCAAAACACGAAAATATAAATGAATAGTTCTAGATCTACAATTTTTTGAACTTGATTTTTTCAAATCTATGTGGACTCGAAGCTATCTTATCATTCGAAACATGAATCAACTATGTATCAGTCTATAATCAATCATAATATCAACTATATAGTTTGATTTTTCGTCAGATTGGTTGAAAACATCGAAAAAAATCAAAAATTCGTTCGAATCATGTCTAACCTTTTTTGTTGTTCGTTTTTTCTGCAGATTCCTGAAGAAATAGCAGCTAACGTTGCCGATCGATCGATTTGTTGCGTTTTTCCGGTGAATTAACGGTTGAATCGAGCTTTTTTTTTTGGAGAATTTTAGAGAGAGAAAGTAGTGAGAGAAAGAAGCACAGAAATAAATGGCGAAATGTGGTTTTTTCTGTTGGTTTGTAGCATATATATACCGACCTGTATCACAAACAGTCCGACCCGCCTTCTTGCCCTTGGGTTGTGGTGTTTTTGAAAAGTTGTTTTTTATTGGAATTAATATGTAATGAATAGAAACTATGTTTCTATGTCTCTATCTAGAGTGTGTTTATTAGGAAACTTACTCATTTTAATTTGAGAATATATGTTTAAAGAGAAATATATGGAGAGCGAAAAACTTTCCTTCTTAGCCAAAGTATCGCGAATTAAAAGTTCCAGCATGTACTAAAAATAAAATAAAAACTATTATCAGTGCAAAGTACTCACTAATCACCCATCCCAATCCACACCTAATTAGTGCGATATTTGAGTGATAATTTAAGACAATAGCACAATATATATACTCTGTTCTCTGCAACTGAAAACTCATTCAGTTCAGTTCCATTCCGTTCAGTAATGCTTAGTTATATTTTACATTACAATTCAATTCAGTTCAATTCCATTCAGTTCAGTTCAATTCAGTTCAGAAAATTGCAGTTGAAGAGAACAGAGCCATAATTGGTTATAACATAGTGTCTAAATTAAAGGGAATCTTAAACTCTAAGAACATATAATTGAATACATTTGTATATTAGTGATAAATTGAAAACACAATAAAGTGCAAAAATATAAGATCTGAAAACAAAATGAAAAATAAAAAATAATCAATTCAACAATTGAAAAATAAGAGAATTCAAAAAATTGGAAAATCAAATACTCCAACATAATAGATATATATATGACTAGATCGTTAGTTATAGATTTATATTTATATTACAGTCTTTACAATACAAAAGCAAACTATTCAATCACAACAATTTGTGAATGTGGAACCATTCCGTTCAAAATGGTATCTAGACCTCTCCAACAATGATTGTTAGTGTCACCTCTAGTTGCACCTGATGATCGCACTAACTATTCTCAATTTCATCTCCACTACTTGTCTTGACGATGATGCACCATCTCGAGACAACTTCTTCTTCTTCCCTTTATTTTTACTAATAGTTGCATGCTGATCATGAAGTGACTTCTAGTGGTACTCAGGACCTAATATCCATTGTTGATCTGCAGCCTTTAGCCTTTTCTACTTATAATTATCAATATGTCGCTTACTATCCATTGCCAATCTCCGACCATCGATAATTCCTACTAGTTTCAATTTATTACCAGATGCAGACTCGTCATCACCTTGAAATATTCTTAACCTTTGAATCTAGTTCAATGATGAGGCACCAGATTGCAAGTCCTGTAGACCTGCTGCTTGTTCACCAGGTTGATTTCCCATCCTGGTCCATTCATTAAACATTGAGTTTTATATGTAAGCCAAAGAGATGGCTTTCTGATAATGAACGTAGTTCATTGTTAACGCTATATTACATATGGAGTAGCTTCTTGAAGACCATTAATGTGGGATCGCACGTGAGAGGAGGATGACTCACGTGACAAAAATTTTATAGATCACATAATGTAAAAACGTATTTCTCGTTGCTTGTTTAAGAATCTTACTCTTGATCATTCTTCATGTTTCTGAGGATACAACAAATGATATCAATAATATATTGGAAGAACTAATTAAAAAACTGTTATTGAAACTATATATATATATATATATATATATATATATATATATATATATATATATATATATATATATATATATATATACTGGGATAGAATCTGTCAATATTAAAATATTTCTCAGGACATAATTATCAGTACAAAATAGCCCAGAGACGCCATTTCTTTCGGCTTAGAGGGGCAAACAGTACTTTCATATGTGTATCGGAATATGTTAATACGCCGGATTCCAATACCAAACCTTATCTATCTTATTTTTAGTAAGTAATAGAAGTCTTTTTAATCTAATGGTTCTTGCTTGAATTATGTAATGTATGGATCAAGTGGTTTTGTGATCCATGAGCGGAATTAAGTGGTATCAGAGCCATGTTATCAGTAAGCACATAATTTAGATAAGTCTTAATACAAACACTGTTTTTAATCATGAATATGATTAGAAGAAAAGATACTGTTAAAAACAGTAGACGGGAGGAATATGATATCCCTCAAAATTTAGACTTATTAAATAGATGGACAATACCTAAAATTGAGCCTAAGGTTATTTACCAGTTAGGAACTTTTGAGAAATTAGGTTTAAAACAGGTAGTAAAAATTACTGAGGAATCTGTCTCACTAGATAATGATGAATTAGTAATAACATTACTTAGTGAGAAAGATATAGCTGTTTACAAAAACTTTTACAAATTTTTCCATATAGGTTTAGTGCAAATTGCTTTTAAACCTTTAACCCTAGAAGGATTACCTGGGAGTTTTATAGCTGCTCTTAGAGATGGTAGGAACTTAGACTGGAAAAAATCTTTAATAGGAATTATACAGTCTAGTTTGGCCCATGGTCCAGTTTATTTTGATGTTTATCCGAATTTACAATTATCCTTATCGGATATTAATATTTTAGATTCCTTAACATTAAATGTTAAGATTAATGGTTATAATTATATTGCTGGCACAGAAACTATATGTATCTGTTATAGGATTTATTATAAACCTATGTTTACTTTAAATCCTCATTGCCGAAGGGTTGATAAACCTTTAAATGAAACTATTTTAATTGAAACAAATTTTAGCAAATCTAAAATTACTACTCGAAGATCCATTAAATGGGAAGAAATAGAATTTCCAGAAAATTGGACAATTCAACAGGCGGTGCCCTCACAACCTGTTATTCAAAATAACTTAATAGATGTTATCCAAACACCTGAAGGTTTGGTAAAAATGCAATTTGAAAATAATAACGATTTAATAGGATCTTCTTCAAGACTGGTTAAGTCTTCGTCCATGAGATCTTTTATATCTCCTATAGACTATGTGGTTGAAACTCCTTCTAGGATGTCAACCTCTGCGAAAAGTAGAATGCAGAAATCTGTAGAAACCATACAAGAAGATCATATAGATGAACGTAGAATAAATAGAGATCGTGATAATATTGTTAAAGGAGTTAACTATACTCCAAGTGAAGCAGATATAACTGCTTCAGAAATGGAATTTCGTTATTAATGTATTTAAACCACCCAATTGATTTTAGCCCTGGCTCGTTGGCTAGGCAAAAGACTAGGAATGAATTTAATTCACCAAAGTGGGAACCTTTTAAAAACTGGTTTTTTGCAAACTTTTCTCAAAGTGAAAAAACTTCTATTCAAGAAGAATTTTATAAAGATTGCGGAAAACATAATACTATGATTCCGTTTGTTCCTTGGTTTGTTTCAAGATATGTGGAACAATATATTTCAGCATTAGAAAGAAATTATAAACTTTCAACTGGAAAATTTTTACAACAAGTCTATCCGCCGCAACAGTTGTTTCAGATTGAAAAGGGAAATCATAGTTTTCTAGCATTTGCAAAATTACTGGAAGATGAAACTCTACCAGTAACTTGTAGACAAATAAACAGAATGATTGAACAACAGAATTATACTAATCTGTTTATAAATGTCCTTGGAGAACATTTGACTTCTCTAAGTGAAAGGGTAGAATTGGTACTAAAAACTATTAACCCTAATCTTCCTTTAAAAGAAAAGGAAAAGGAACAGGATTCAGCCTGTCCTAATATCCAACCACCTCCTGAAATAGCAGACTTTAAGTAAAGTCTATGAAGGAACTCGAGAAGTTCTTAACTGGAAAAATTCAAAGATATGAAAGTAACAACTTTACATGATGTTGTACAAGAAAATTATGATTACAAGCAAGTAATCAATGATGAAATCAATAAACTGGGAAAATGGGCTGATAGACCCACCCAGAATATGTACTATTATATAGGATACCTTCTCCTATAGATACTTTACATGAGGAACAAGAGTATATCCTGAATAATAGCTATAATGGCAAAAACATCTATGAATGGAACTTAGATGCTTATGCTGATAGACAAATTTATAATATGATTCATAGAATGCTTATGTATTCTACGATTTGTAAGAAAAATGGTAACACTGACAAAAATGTTGCAAAAATGATTGTCGCTGGTTTTACAGAACAATTAAAAGGTTGGTGGGATAATTATCTTTCCCCTAAAGGAAAAGATCATATTTTTAATACTGTAAAACAGGAGGATCAAGTCTTAGTTGAAAATGCAGTTTATACTTTGGTAGTTACTATTATTGAACATTTTACTGGAAGATATTACGATAATAGTGAAAATATCAGAACTGTCTTGCAGAATTTAAGATGTAAAACACTGACTGATTACAGATGGTATAAAGATACTTTCCTAAATAGAGTAATGGAATTACCTGAATACAATAGTCCACATTGGAAGTCAAAATTTATTGATGGACTTCCTGCATTATTCGCAGAAAGGGTTAGGCAAAACCTTAGAAAAGATAAGGTTTCGATCCCTTATGAAGATTATACTTATGGCAAGTTAATTGGAACTTGTATACAAGAAGGCTTAGCCTTATGTAATGAGATCAAATTAAACCAACAAATTAAAAGACAGAATTTGAAAAAGAAAGCCCAGTTGGAACAGTTTTGTGACCAATTTGGTATGGATTTACCATCCACATCAAAACCCCATAAGTCAAAAAGACAAGTCGGCCTATAAGGGAAAAAAGAAGAGACATTACTCTCCTAAAAAATTAGAAATCCGTAAACACAGAAAAGAAGATAGAGAAGAAAGAAAACGGATTCGAAAGAAACTTATAGTTTGTCGCCAATGTGTTAAACTTGGTCACTTTGCAACAAATTGCTGGACCAAGCGAAAAATAAACAGATTAAAAGCTGATGATGATTTAAAAGAAACTCTTTCAAAAATATTTTTGAATTCTGATGAAGAAAAGAGTATAGACTCTTCTGAAGAATCAGATATTTCTGATAGTACTGAAGAAGAGAATTTGAAAGTTCTTGACCAAGAATCAGTATTGTCTGATTCAGAGTCAGATTGTGAACCTTGTATTCTTGGACAGCCATGTATCAAGGAAAAAGGTAACACAGATAATGATAAATTCTTTAATAAAGAATTTTATAATATTCTTTCACATTTTCAAGGAACTGAATTAAATGTCTTGGATGGCAATAATATTATTGAACTTCTCAAAACAATTAAAGATCAGGAGTTAAGATCTAAAATTATAGATCAAATGGAAAATATTCCCAGTACTTCCTCGGTTTTACCTGAACCAATGTTTTCCTCTGAAGATTTTAGAAAAAATGAGCCTTACTCTATGACAGAAGTCTATAAACTTCTAAAGCAAAGAAGAACAGTCGAAACTCCTACTTCTACTCATGATTTAGAAATAGAAGTTGAAAACCTTAAAAAGGAAATACAGGCTCTAAAAAGAGAAAACAAATTAATAGACTATCGAGTTTCTAAACTCGAAAACTATACAAAAGAAACTAATCACTTTGCTACTGGTGAATCAAGTCAAAGTAAACCAATAGCTCGACATTTTGATTCACAAGTGGATGATAATTTTCTTTCAACTTTAGAAATGGTTATATCCCAAAAATGGTATATTAAAGTTACCTTATTAATAGATGACTATTTTTCAAAAGAATTTACTGCTCTTATAGATAGTGGTGCAGATTTGAATGTAATACAGGAAGGATTAATTCCTACAAAGTATTTTCACAAAACTACGCATACTCTTTCTCATGCTGGAGGAGAAAAATTAAATGTAAAATATAAGCTTCCTAGAGCTTATATTTGTATTGATAAAAATTGCATTCAAACTAGTTTTTTACTAACAAAAGATATTTCTAACCAAGTAATACTGGATACCCCTTTTATTTCAAAAATTTATCCTTTTACCCACGTGGATAATTCTGGTATTACTGGAACTTTTCAAGGTGGAAATATCCACTTAAAATTTATTACGAAGCCAGTTAATAGAATGTTACATGAGATGTATGATCATCTCACTTTAAAGAAGAACCAGATGAACTTCTTAAAACAAGAAATAAATTCCTTGACTATTGAAGAAAAATTACAAAATTCCAAATTACAAGGAAAAATTAAAATGATTGAAAATGAGCTCTCTTTAGAAATTTGTAATGATCATCCCAATGCATTCTGGGATAGAAAGAAACATGTAGTTAGTCTTCCTTATGAAGAAGACTTTGATGAAAAAAGAATTCCGACAATGTCAAGACCTTGTCAAATGAATTTAGAATATTTAAAACTTTGTAAAAATGAAATAGAATCTTTATTACGGAAAGGCTTGATAAGTCCCTCTCAATCTCCTTGGTCTTGTATAGCCTCTTATGTTAATAAACATAGTGAACAAGAAAGAGGAGCTCCTAGACTTGTAATAAATTACAAACCCCTTAATAAGGTTTTAAAATGGATTATGCATCCTATTCCAAATAAAAAAGATCTTTTAGAAAGATTATATGATTCAATACTTTTTTCAAAATTTGATTTAAAATCAGGTTATTGGCAGGTACAAATCGACCAAAAGGATAGGTATAAAACAACCTTCAATGTTCCAATAGGACATTATGAATGGAATGTCATGCCATTTGGACTAAAAAATGCTCCTTCTGAATTTCAGAAAATTATGAATGATATTTTTACCCCTTATAGTGAGTTTATATTAGTTTATTTTGATGATATCTTAGTTTTCTCAAAAGATATTGAAACCCATTTCAAACACTTAGACATTTTAAAGAAAATTGTTATACAAAATGGTTTAGTTATTTCAAAACAAAAAATGTCCTTAACAAAAATAAGATTTTTGGGACATTATATAGAGAAAAGTAATATTATCCCAATAAACAGAAGCATTGATTTTGCAGACAAATTTCCTGATGAGATAACTAATAAAACTCAGTTACAAAGATTTTTAGGAAGCCTAAATTATATTTCCTCTTATTATAGAAATATAGCCTAGGATACTGCTATTTTATATGATAGACTTAAAAAGAATCCAAAGCCTTGGTCTGAAGACCACACTCAGGCTGTAAGAAAATTAAAAGAAAAAGTTAAAACTTTGCCTTGTCTTATGCTTAGTAATCCTGCTTGGGATAAAATTGTTGAAACTGATGCTTCAGATATAGGATATGGAGGTATCTTAAAACAGATAGACCCCCAAAATAAACAAGAATATCTTGTTCGCTTCTATTCCGGAAAATGGAATAATAGCCAGAAAAATTATGCTACTATTGCTAAAGAAATTCTTGCGATTGTTAAGTGTATCTTAAAATTTCAGGATGATCTATATAATCAAAAATTTATAATTAAAACAGATTGTAATTCTGCTAAGTTTATGTTCAACAAGGATTTCGAACATGATGTTTCTAAACAAATGTTTGCAAGATGGCAAGCTCATTTAGCTCCCTTTGATTTTGAAATCATCTATAAGAAAGGAGAAGAAAATAGTCTCCCAGATTTTCTGACTCGAGAATATATTTCTTAATTTTTCAGGAATGTACCCACGAGGTTGAGGCTCCCCCTCTTATAGAGGAAGAGGAGGAAGGGGATCAGAAAGAATTCTGGCCCAATTCGGAAAGCAAAAGCTTATAGCTATGGATTCATCACATATGGATCCATCACAGAATTCTGAAGCTCAAAGCTCGGCAGGATACCAAGAATATCTTGAGTATAAAAGAAAAAAGGAAGGAAAGATTCCATATTTTGCTAAAATAGTAGCAGAAGAATATGAGGAGAGTCAGATTGACTATATCGAAAATCGATATCAAGAAGTAATACTTCTACTGGAAAACAGGGATATGCGATGGGCAGACAATCCCTGGACCTTGATGGCAAGGTATTTGGATAAGGCATCATATGCCTTAGGATCTTATAAAACAAGATCCTTTTTATGAAAATATTTTATCAAATACAGGTTCTTGTGAAATAACACACTTCTCAGGGGTACAAAAAGAAGTTTATAACTTCAGCAAAATCTATATTAAAAAGATTATATCTTCGGAAGAATGGGGAATAGCACCCTTGAGAGAAAGGGAATTTTATTATCCCAACAATAGAAATCCCATTAAATACAATTACTGGGATTATATTGAAGCATTTAATAAAGTGCTGCTCTATGAAAATGATATGAAGAAACACTCTTGGTTTATAAAAATCAGTAGTGAAGCCTATGAGCAGGAGATACCAAACTGGTTTCTAAACTGTGGAAATATTTTGGAACTACCTGGCTAATATTGCCTGAAAACTTTCCAGCCTTATTTATTGATTGGGTGAAAATTTCTCCCAAAAAGGCAGAAATCCCTAAAGGGAATTACTCCTTATATTTCTTTATGGAATTTTCTATACCTTGGATTTGGAAATGGGTACCTATTATCGATAATATCGAAGATCAAATACCATGTATTAATAGATCTTCTTATACGAAGTTCTGGGAAAAGATGAACAAAAAAGACCCAGAAACAAATAGTTACACTGTATTGATACAATTAATCTTATAGAAAGAAGAATAAAATTATATCAGGAAAAGAGAAATCTAGCTACCCAAAGAGAGGTTTCGACCATTGATCAAATCAGGCAAAAACTCAGCATGCAAGCAAAGGATAGCAACAGAGAAACGCTAATAGAAGCATACATAGAAGAAATGAAAAAAGATCTTCTACAGAAATTAGATGGGGAATCTCAGTCTGTGAAATCAAATACATCCATGGCTTCTGCAAGCCAGGTACAGGAAGATTATCAGGATGCTCAAAATCCTGATGAAACCCAAGAAGACGTATTTGAGATACTCAAGAGTACTCTAAAAAATAAGCACAAAGAAAAGGAAGAATCTTCCTCAGCAATAATTCTGGCAGACAAGGCCACCTGATGATGGGCCAGAGCACTAATAAAAGAAAGATGATGGAAATTGCTCCACAACAAAAAGGGAAGCTGAAGATGACAGCCATAATGTAAAGAACGGAAGAAAATTAAAGGAAAAGCTGATAGCGACGTTTACGGAGAAAATCACACTGAAGGAATCAAAATTCCTACTATAGATGAAGGAGAGGAGAAGGCTTAGAATCATCGACGAAAAACACTTCCTCTCAGTTTTATATTTTGAAATTTGTAATATATCTGAAGTTTGTAAAATACGCGTGCAGTCCTTATTGTGTTGTAAGTTGTTTCTTCTTTATTCTGTAGTTTGTAATCTTTTCAAATATCAATAACATCAGCCTAATGATAGGCTAAGTTTGGTTTGTGTTAAGAAAAGTTTAAATTATGTATTTACTATAATTATGGCAAAAAAGTTTTACTGTTCATCGGTCACTATTCATAGTTACTATTCACGACAAAATCACAAATCAAAAAGACTTCTATTACTTACTAAAAATAAGATAGATAAGGTTTGGTATTGGAATCCGGCGTATTAACATATTCCGATAGACATATGAAGACACTGTTTGCCCCTCTAAGCCGAAAGAAATGGCGTCTCTGGGCTATTTTGTACTGATAATTATGTCTTGAGAAATATTTTAATATTGACAGATTCTATCCCAGTAATATATCCTGATGTCTTCTTATTTTTAATCCGTAATCTGAAAGCTAATTAATCTAATGGTTCTTGCTTGAATTATGTAATGTATGGATCAAGTGGTTTTGTGATCCATGAGCGGAATTAAGTGGTATCATATATATATATATATATATATATATATATATATATATATATATATATATATATATATATATATTAATTTGAGAATATATATTTAAAGAGAAATATATTGACAGCGAAAAACTTTCCTACTTAGTCATAGTATCGCGTATTAAAAGTTCCAGCATGTACTAAAAATAAAGTAAAAACTATTATCAGCGCAAAGCACTCACTAATCACCTATCCCAATCCACACCTAATTAGTGTGATATTTGAGTGATAATTAAGACAATAAGACAATGTAATTTGTTAAAACTTTAAGACCATATAATTGAATGCATTTATATATTAGTGATAAATTGAAAACACAATAAAGTGCACAAATATAAGATCTGAATACAAAATGCAAAATAAAAAAAAAATCAATTCAAGAATTGGAAAATAAGAGAATTCAAAAAATTGGAAAATCAAATACATAATAGAAAAATATAAATAGATCGTTAGTTATAGATTTATATTTATATTACAGTCTTTACAATACAAAAGCAAACTATCCAATCACAACAATTTGTGATTGCGGAACCATCCCGTTCAAGACGGTATCTAGACCCTCCAACAATGATTGCTAGTTGATGTGCACTAAGAGATTTTGATTTCGTTGTAGAACCTATAATCCCTAAATACAATCAAAGATTAAATTTATGTCGGAAGTCTTCAAATCCACAGTTTATAGCGGAAAGCTGACTCGGGATGTCGTTCTCCGCGAACACTTAGCATAGAAACAAACAAGTACCGTATGTAAATTGCATGCAAAAAGTAAGCAGATGATTGAAAAAGGATTGATTAGATTGCAGTAAACCCTAATTGACTTGATGTATTCGATGGTGAGAAGGTGTAAAGGACCCCCGACCTCCCTCTAGCTATGCTACTCCCAACTTCCTAGTTAAAATCCTACGCGATTACCTCTAACGACAGCAAGGCAAAATACTATGGTGCAGTCGGCACGAGTACCCCGACTCAGTTTAATGAACTACTGTGTCACTCAGCAGAACATCACACCACGAAGGATGTATAGAGTTGTACAACCACGATTTACGTCTAATAACTATTCCATTAATATAACACGGTATATAAAGAAGTAGCAGTAGCAGAGTTATGGCGGTTCGCCTTTACAAGAGAAAGTTATCTACTCATAGTATTCTACACAGAAATCGCAAAACAGTAAAGAAGAAGAAGAAGAAGAAGAAGAAGAAGAAGAAGAAGAAGAAGAAGAAGAAGAAGAAGAAGAAGAAGAAGAAGAAGAAGAAGAAGAAGAAGAAGAAGCAGCAGCTTAGTCTCTGATGTCTTCGTGCTGCTTATAGGGTTTCCTCCTTCTGGGTGCCTGACGGCCAGCGGTTTTGGGGTTTCACTTCCCCGAGGACTGGTTCTCTATCAGGAGAGCTGCTTTGTGAGCGGTGTAGAATTATGAGACCCCAAGGGTCTTATTTATACTTGAAAATCCGTGCTCTGGCCGCCATTCATCATAAGGAAGGTTAGAAAGGCGGGCTTTAACCTGACAAGCCAGCAAAAAGCCTGTTTCCAGAAGATTCTGCCCTACTGCGGTCGACAGTGGGCCGCCATTGGCCTTCTGCGGTCGACTGTCGACCACTGTCCTTCGATTTCTTCAGCTTCTGTCTGTTCTTTGATTTCGGGCTTCGTAACTTCGTTTCCTAAAAAAGTGGTCTTCTACAATGTTGTTGCATCTTCAATTATCTTCGCATTGGTTGGTCGCATGACATGTTTTGACACCTCGAACTCCGTACAACGGCCAATTCAGCGTATTTTCTTAACTTTCCCGATTTCGCCCAAATATGACGTTTTGGTGCCTGAAATCGTGCAATTCCTCAAAAACACGATCATGACCTACAAAATACACAAGAAGTTGGTAATTGGCCAAATATAATACGAATATTGAATCTTGAGTAAAAAACGGGTGTCTAAACACATGCAAAATTGCACATTTCATTGTCACATCACACCCCAAAACCAGTTTCTTGCTCATCCTTGAGCAAGGCAAAAATGATAATTAATAAGTGACTATTAAATGAGTAAAGAGCATAAACCACCACATAGACAAGCAGTTAGTTTCTAGGGTTTCAAACTCCACTGACTCACTTAGTTTCAACTCCAACCTCTATGACTCCACAACAAGCAAATAACAAATAATCATCACTCACTACAGCCAGCGGTTACAAGTGTAACCCAATGTCCTTCAAGGTATACTTCAAGATCATTACCTCGCGGTAATGTTATGCAATCCTTCTCCCAAAAGTTAAGGCACAAATCAAAGTAGTACTCGGGTTGGCTTGGTAAGCAAAATAGGTAGGATAATATAGAGGAGTGTTTGGCTAAGCATCATTAAAAGATGAGCAAGGCAGAACAAAGGGTATTTCAGGGGGACTTATCCTTCCGGACACCGAGTTCCTTCTTTCAACTTCGTCTTCTCTCAATGATAAATCTTCAACTTCTCCTTCATCATCATAACTACTTCATCGGTTGCTTCACACATATATAGACTACTTGCTCCTTTATTTTTTATTTTTTCTTTTTCTTTTTCTTTTGACATACTATTTTTTGCAGTCATTTTACCGACTCGTATGCTTTTGTTTGGCCATCATTGGGTTCGTTTAGTCTCTACATTTTTTGGTAGTGTCTGTTTTACCGAATTCCGCACTTTTGTGCGTGCTGGTTTGGTATACATGCCATCAACCCTCACGGACATGTAGCTATTTAAGGCCACGCCGGTATGTGGTGGTATCTGTAACATGCCCAACACGAAAACGGTGATCACAAGGACCACAGATCCACTCTGAGACTTTTGTACCTTTGCTTTTTACGGTACTTTCTTTTCTATTTTTCTGGAGTAAGAGATAGTGATTTTTAGCACCAATAATACAAAAGTAGGGCCAACAAGGTTACCTTTCGATGATGTTCATCTTCCACTTCTCCCCTAAAATAATTTCTCGAACCAGGGTTAGGTTTTTCTTCTCTACTTTCCCCCAAACCAATTCTCGATCATGATCAAACCACGATTCTCCTCCATTCTTTGGAACTCGTTGCTTAATTTCTTCGTTTAAGCTCGGCGGTGGGTTGTTGACACCGCTTAAGTAAAGCATGTATATATATATATATATATATATATATATATATATATATATATATATATATATATATATATATGGTGGAGTTTCATAAGGGCTCTGAAAGTGCAAGACACAGTAACTGTTGTCATAACAACGATAGTAGTTTACTATCAATGTTTGCCCAATAGTGACTGTTCTGACTGATGCACTTTATTTTCTATAAATTAGGATTTTGCCTTTATTCACTAACTTAACCTAGTTCCACGATTTTAGTTGTTTGATTGTGTTATAGGAACAGGTTTGGTATGCATCGAAGAAAGAAGGAATGAGATGTGAAGATCTAAGGAAGGAAAGACTTTGAAGATCTAAAGAAAAATTTTGAAGATCTAAAGAAGGAATGCAATATGTTGTAAGAAGGAATGTTGAGAGAACATGGGAAGATCCCGTACAAGGCAGGGCTCTTTGGCGTGTTGCCATTGTCGTGCCGCCATTGTCAATTTGGAGAAACAAAGTGGTTGTCTCTGTCAAAAGTTTTACCAGTGTGAGGATAAAATAGATAAATTATACTCCAGGTTGTACCTTGTACCGTTTATATACTCAACATTGGCACCGTATAAAATTTATACATTAAATCAACCATCCGTTTAAACATTATACTCCGACCAATTTTGTCATCAGGAAATGGCACGTGTTGTTCAAACGTAGGCACTATTCATGAGATAGAAGGACAAAATAGATAAATTATACTCCAGGTTATAACTGATATAGTTTAGATACTCAACATTGCCACCTTATAAAATTACAGTAAATCAACCACCCGTTTAAACATTATACTCCGGCGAGTTTTGTCATTAAAAAAATGGCGACACATGTCGAGTTGTGGTTAAATCTGTAACATTTTATTTTTAAGAAATGTAAAATAATTTTTAAACTGTATAAAAATAGTATTAATTAATATATACTTCCACTAATTAAAAAATAAAAAAACATGGAAGCTTGACAAATAAAAAAAAAAAGATTAGCAAAAATGTCAACTGTACATTCAATCAATTGACCAGATATGTGTGAGATGCACTTGCTCATTTCTTGATTGTGCTGGCTCAACTTGCCTCAGAACCAAAGTTGGTGGAGTGGCTTGAGGAAGTTGGACATTGTTGGATCTGAAACATCCTTGGATAGTCGTGAGCAGTAGACCAAATTGATTCCCATTCATTCCGAAATCTTCAGGTCGAATGATCTGGCCATTTGGGAGAGTGAAGTTCTGACCTGGGGGCGGACCATGCGTTCCTGTTGGACCAGCTACTGAGAGACCTTGGCCTCCTGCCGTAGGTGCCAAGTTGCCCCATCCTTAAGGATCAACTCTAGTTGCTTGTACCTGATCCTCTGTTCTTTCTCCGGATGAAGCACTGGCAGTATGCCCTTCACTCAAGTAGTGTTCCTCACTTCTGGATTCATGCCTTCCTCCATGCCTCCTTGTCCGAGGTGCATTTATTCCTCTAGTCAGAGGTCGACCACGAGGCCTTGCAACTGGAGTTTCTATCCCTGTTGTTGTTGTTCGGACTGTTCTTCGCGTTCTTGCCATGGTTCGGATGAGCTGGGACTTTTCGTAAGTGTTGGTCCATATAACGTCAAAGTAAAAGACTGGGGGGGGGGGGGTGAATAGTCTTTTAAAACTTTTATCGATAAACACGGTTTCTCAGATATCTATGAAGATATCTGATACTTAATTTCAGAGAGCGGAAGACTTTTCTGTGATAAGTGCACGTGCCCAGCAAGATAGGTGTAAATACTTTGCAAGGTAAATAAAGCAAGTAATAAAATGCAGAAAGTAAATAACACAAGTCTTTTTATAGTGGTATCTGAACGTGGCGTAATCCTTCAACTAATCTACTTTGGCCTTTCTCAGACCTAGAATCCACTAAGACAGATAATTGATGTAACCTTACAAATATCTTCTCTCGATTCCTAATTACACTAGGTTCCCAACCAAGTGTTCCCCCTGAGTTATTCCCCGGCTTTCACAGCCAAGTACTTCCTGTACTCAGAAACCTTTTTCCTGGAGTTGTTCCTTAGTTTCCCAAACTAAGTACTTCCTGTACTCCACGCCAATTAAGGTGTTGGTTAAGGTAGTTTGTCAGGTGGGCTTCTTTAATAACTTGTTCAGTTATGCAGATAGCTTTGAGAATCAAGTATACTTAATACTCTTTGCAATGTATGGTATCTTGTTCTTAACTGACCCAAGTCTATGATAAATGTTCAAGAGAATGAATCTCAGATATCAAATCTTAATTCAACTCTTTCACAGATGGCAATGCTTGTTAAGGATCAGGACCTTAGAACTTTTGTGCTACTTAGAATCAAGAGCTTTGGTCGCACCAGAAAGCTTGAATGTAAGTAGTGTGCTTGAGAGAGCTTGTGTGAGAGTATTCAATGTGTGTTCAGTGTTCTAAGGTGTGTTCTCAAGCAGTCTAAGTGTTGATATTTATAGATGAATTTGAGTGCCGTTTGAATAGTATCCGTTAGGCTTAAATCAAATTCAAACTATTGATATCTGAGTATAGTACTGTAGTACGTTTGTCTTCTTCTTTAGAAGCTACAGTTTTTTGTTCAGACATTTCTGTCCGCGCATTCAATGCATTGTACTATACTTTGTCCTGTAGTGCCAACGGAACTATGCATTGTATCAGAGATCTTATACTATCAGAGTTCTCTGATGCTTTGCACGTCCTTTTCCAGAGATTATCACACCTCCATATACCACTTGTTGAAACAACTTGTTATAATATATTTCTTTTCGGAAACATAGTTTATGTCCAAGGTATCTGAGTGTAGATATCTGTGGGCACTTTCCTCGTTTCAGAAACCTTTTATTTCTCAGATATCTTTTGCAATACTGTTTATTTAAAAACGCTTGTGTCTTCAAGATATCTGGTCAAAGGTATCTGAAAACCCTTGTCTTCAGCAATCTTTTGCAATCTTCAAATCTTCATATCCGTTGAACTTTTCCTACTGGATGCCTTCTTCTTGGTCTTCTTTAGAGGAATAAAAATTACATTCAGAGACCTAACATCCTATACAAGATTTGCTAGACTATCATACTTAGTGAGTTTCCTCTTTTACAGTGTTCAAGTAAACCAAGAGTACTAACCACCTTTCTGAGCTAAGATAAGTCATTAGGTTGCTGATCAAAATCTAAACAGATATTCCTAATAAATTTTTCCCATTTTGATCAGTCAACGATGACTATCTGACCTATTACAAATTTGGATGAGGAAACAATCCATCACTTAATCATTTCTTATGATCTTTCAATTTATATAATTAAGTGCAGAAAGTAAACATCAACCAAATCACAAGGTGTGATCTTTGCTGACAAGTTATCTTTTATAGATTGATATCTGAGAGTAGGTTCATTAGATATGTATGTTACAAAGAAAGTTCAGATAAATTTTACAAGATAAAACAAAAATAAGGTACAGTCAGCAAGATACAAAAGATTACATAGTAAATTAGGACAACAGGAGTAACCAAGCTCCAAGTGAACATCCTAACAAACTAGTCTTCAAGTCTTCAAAATCTTCAAGTCTTCAAAACAGTTCCATGGATCAATCTGCAAATTTCGTATCACCAAACCTTCTTATATCATCAGAGTAGTCATAGAGAAGAGTTCTGACAATCATCTCTGTGTCTCTGGCAAATCCACAGACTTCTTTGTAGGTTTTGGTAGGATTTTTCTTGACAAAATGCTTGACCCACAGATACTTTCCCCATATCCAGTCATGCACAATCTTGATATCTGATAGCTTGAAATAATCATATATGATCCTCAGATATTTGATGTCACCCTTGTATTGTTCTTCATCCATGTAGAAGGACTCATAGGGTTCAACAGAAAGTCTTGGCCTTGTGCCTGTTCCAATCAGATTGGGAATTTTGTGCACATCATATGGCTTTCCATAAGGACATTCATCAGAGAGGTCCTTCTTCATGGCTTTTATTCTGTTGATAACTTCAAAATCCAACCAGTTCTTGATGTGACTGGTGTTAATCAAGAATGGTTTGTCTTTTCTCCATGCCATGAGTTGTTTATGGATTGGTTCTGAAAACTTTGAATTTAGCAGTAAATGTTTGAGTTCCAGAATCCAGTAGCCATTTTTCTGATTTATGCACCTGTAGACATAGGAGTTGTTTTCAATCTTCACATACTCAATTTTGGCTTCTTCTGGCCTGAGTGGAAGTTGACTTTTTCTATTTTCAGCTCTTAGTCTATTCCTCCTTTGCCTTGAATTTCCCCTTGGGGGATTGCTTGAAGAACCACCCCGGATAGACTTGGTATTTCCAGAGGGTGTTTTAGCTGCCAAAGGCTTTGCAACTATGGGCTCAGTTAGGCTATCAATTTTTCTTTTTCTGTGAAGAGGAGCTTCATCTTTATCAGTCTCTTCATCATCATCATCAAGATTAATTCTTGTGAAAGTTTTGCAGCCTTCTTCATTGCCCAGGGATTTGATTTGGCCTTCTTCTTCTTTTTCAGAAGATTCTTCAATCCCTTTTACTTGTCTTCTCTTTGGAGCCTTGGTACTCCTTGGAGGTTTTTGTGCCATGGCCCTTGTTACCATTGAAGGTCCTTCAGTTGGTTTCTGGGAAGTAGCTTGACTTGAGGAGGGCTCATTGATTTTGAGTGGTGGCTGGGAAGTTTTCTTGTTTCTTCTTCCTCTTTGAGCAGCACCAGCTCCAAATTTCTTCTTATATCCTTCTCCTTCTTCCCATTCCCCCTAACTTTGAGGTCCAGATTTGTACAATCCTTCCCCCTTAGTCATTGTTGGCTGACTAAGTCTCATAAAGGATTCTGAGAGAGACTCAAAATGTCCTTGTAAGTGGTTATAGGCAGTGACCAACTTCTGAAGTTCAGCTTTGAGCTCCTGATTTTGTTTGATAAGTCCATTTTCCTTATCAGTGAGCTCTGCCAATGGGCCTAGTATGGCATCTGCTTTTCCAGTAGTGTAACTTGCCTCATGAAAAGCTTTTTCAGCCAATGATACATCATCATCCCTTACCATGTCTTGGTCTCTCTGAGCAATGACCAGACTGGTTGTTCTCTGAGTGATGAGCTCAGTGAAGGTCTTCATCTCTAGAGGGACTGATGTAATGGCAGCTTCATTTTGAGAAGATAACTCCTTATGCAGTTTAGACAGTACTTGAAATCTGGTCAAGTATTCACTGGAGTCGTGGATATTTGGCAGTTGGTTGAAGATTTCAGGAGCAATTTGCTTCCTTTTCAAGTGAGAAATCACCAAATGCTCATTTCGGTGTTCTGCCAATTTCTTCTCTTCTTCATCATCTGAGTCATCAGCCCAGTGATCTTCATCCTCTTGGACATTTTTAAGATTTTCTAGTCCAACAACCATCTCAGGGATGGGCTTCTTTCCTTTCAGAGAGAAGGATGGTATATCTTTTGATGGTGATGCAGCCTTAGCATCATGCTTTGCTTCAGATACTTCTTCAGTATCTAGCTCCTTAGTAATGGCTTTTACAGCATCCTGGAGCTCTTTGACCTCAGAGTAAGCTACCATTTCTTTCAAGTATTGATCTTGAAGCTTATTAAGCTTATCTCTGGATTTAACTAGCTCTTCTTCCAGTTGAAGATGGAGTTGTTGTTCTTCTTCCACTCGGTTGTTTGAGTTGAGCAGCTCTGGTTTGTGTATTCAATATCTTCTGAGTTGTTTCCTCAGATTGCCCAACTATTTGTTCAGTAGTGTCCTTTTGTTATTGGGAAGATGGATGGGTGGATTTCTGAGGAGATGGAGGAGGGGATTGTTGTGATGTCCTCTCAGTGTGCTTTTCAGCAGCTGAGGCACTCTTCCTCTATGTAATCCCTCCTGTCCCTGGTGCAGGGGCATCATCATCATCCTTCTTATCATCCTCATCCTTGTGATGGTCAGAAGGAGAATCTTCATAGTCATTCTCATCAGTCTCCTTCTCTTCTTCATCTTCAGAGACCAGGTTGATCACTTCTGGAATAGTGACCGTTTACCCATTAACTTCCTCTTGTTCAGAGGGTATGTACTGTAGAGTCTGGGACAAAGTAGGCTTGAATGCCACCTGCATTCTGGTCTGACCATCTGCTTTCTCAAAAGCTTCTATGAGCTTGTGTGCAGCTTCTTTGATAAAGTCCTTATGCATCAGAGTAGCAAAAATCTTCTTTCATTGGGAACATAGCATGGACATAATTCTCCAAGTCAAAAGCTCTGACTCTTCTCAATTGGTGATCAGTCACCTTTGTTAATTCAGTCAGATCTGAGCTTCTGAGCTTTTGCCACTTTATGAAACACTTGAGATGTTTCTTGAGTGTGTGGTTCTTGAAGAATGTAAGCAGGTCTTCTGTTGAGAATGCAGAAACCTTTGGCACACTTATTTGAGCCTGAAAGAAAGAGTTTTTAGTTAGATTCAAAACTTGTGTAGATATCTGAGTATTTGTGTAGTTAGGTTTCTGAGTTACCTGAATGAATGCATCAGGCTCAGAGACTTGTACTACTGCGGTAGGGAGTTCCTCAGATATCTTGTTGTGAGGAGGGGACTTGGAAGTCTGGTCCTCATCAACCTTTCTTTCTGCTTGAACCTGAGATTAGAAACATAACACTTAGGAAATTTTATCAACAAAAATTTTATTGACAAATCAGATATCTGAGAGGTCAATTACCTCCGTTGGAGGCTCAGATACTTGTCTCTCAGAGACTTGTGCAGTCTCTGGAATCTTTTCTTGTGATGAAGGCCTTGATGCCTCATCAATTTCCATATGTTGTGAGGATTGAGTGAGCAACTCCTCAGCAATTTCTACTTCTTTTTTAACCTGCTAAGTAGAATGTGTTAGTTTGAGAAAAAATGATCAGAGATTTGTTCTTTATAGATATCTGAAAGAAATACCTTCTCTGCAGAAGGTTCAGATACTTGTTCCTCAGAGACCTTGGAAGTCTCTGGATTCTTCTCTGAAGAGATAGACTTTTCAGTCTCTTCATTTTTCTTCTCGGTTGGAGCCTATTAGAAACAAACACTTATTAGTCAAGTGTATAAAGCACATATCTGAGTTATATCTTAAGTAATTATTTTCTACCTGTGAGACAGGCTCCTGTTCCTTAAGTGATGAGGCTATGGAAGCCTCCTTCTCAGATTCTGAGGTAAGCTTTACAGCTTCCTCTTGTTGTTGTGTTTCTAAATCAGCCTGTAACAAAGAAATTTCATTAAATAACAAGATTTATCATACACAAAAATATCACAAGTAAAGAGTTAAACCATTCAGCTACCTGAGCAATGTCAGGCTGATTGGTCTCTGGAACTTGTGACCCTTCCATGCGTTGGTCTTGTTGTTCCATTTCAGCTTCTTTGTTTGAAGTTTGAGGTACTTCAGACCTTTCCTGAGTATGCAACTCAGTTGCCTCCCCTGGTTGATCAGTTTGATCCCTCTCATTGAGTTGGGAACCTGCTCTTTTGCAGGATTTTCTTCAGCAAAGAAAAATGCTGGTATTTGTAACTCAAGTACCATTTCAGCAGTATCCACATCTGGCTGTTGTGGTTGTTGTGCTTGAGATAGACTTTTGAGTGTTGAGGCAATGGCAGTATCCTCCAACACTAGAGTATCGCTCATCAGAGCATCTTCAATATGCTTCAGTCTTTCTTGCTTTGATGGTGTAAATTGTCCAGTGACCTTGGACACAGTTGCTTCTTCAGCAACCTTTGAAACAGGTGCTTGTTCAGCAACCTGTGGTGTAGGTTCTTCTTCAGATACCTCTACACTAGTTACTTTTTCAGTAACCTTAGCCCTTTTTGATTTCTCTAGGACTTGAGAGATGACTAAATCATCATCTTCATCGTCAGTGCTCTCATCAGCATTAGGAACTGATTGGTCCATAATCCCTGCGGTTTCTGCAGATAGGGCTTGGTATCTACCACTACTTTCTTTAGCAGTATTGATAAGTTCATCAGCAAGGCTTTCGGCAGTAGTCTTGACATTTCTGAAAGCACTTTCTCTTGCTGAGTCTACTTGTTCAGTAGTCGATACCTCTTTTGCAGCATTGATGAGTTCATCTGCATTGATGAGTTCATCGCTGGCGGCAGGTATCTGGGAATCGACAACCACAATGGGTGTGTCTTCTGATTTGCCAGCAGACTTCTTTCGTGAAGTTCTGGGCTTTTTGGTCGCAACTTTTCCCTCAGATACCTCTTCAGTCTTTCGCTTCTTGGAACCTTTCTGAGATCCAGTAACCTTTTTCATCAAGTTCGTATATTCATATTTGTAGAGTAGGTTACTGTTGGCTATGTCAGCCTTCTCTCTGAGCTCAATGCCAAGCTTCTCCAGCAAGTAGCATATCTTTAGACCATAGCTCACTGTGGCCTTTGGCTCAGCAAGTCCCTTAGCGATTTTAGGCTCAAAGCCTTGAATCTTCTTTACAAACTTCATAAAGGCGTACTTTGCCCCAATTGAAAGGGTTTTCCAGCCTTTTGTCAAGAACATCATCGTCCAGCGTTCTTGGCTTATCTGGTCAGCACCTCCTTGTAGTCCATCAAAGCATATGTGAAGAATGCATGCCAACACATCCCACTGAACTAACAGATGTCTGGTTCTGATGTCAACAAGCTTGAAATCAATGGGTGTATCTTGTTTATCAGTGTCACACACACCACTATACAACTGTTTTATACCTTCAAGGAGATCTTCATCCTTGGTGTCTATTTCAAAATCCTTTCCAAGATTTTGAAGATCAAACAACTTACAGAAAGTTGTTAAGTCCAAAAGGATTTCCTTTCCTTGGACCTTAGTTTTTATAGACACTATTGCAGTGCCTTCAGAAACACAGAATATAATCCTGAAGTTGTTGTAGAATTCTAACACATCCAATGAAGAAACTCCACTGGAAAGAGCAGATAGAAAACCCTTGATTTGTGCCTTTTCAAGCATGTCAAGAATCAGTTTCCTATCAGCTTGGTTTTCAACAGCAGCCGTGAGGTACTCCTCAATCATGGCACCACCCCAAATCATCATGTGATTTGAAGTCCAATGATCGAGATTAAAGTCTCCTACCAATCGATTGTTCACTATAACCAACTCTGGTGCTTACTTTTCAGCAGTACCAGTGGTAGAAGATTGGGATTTCTGGGTAGACGAACGTTTAGGAGCCATCTTTTTATATAGTGCAAGTGTTTGAAAGTCTGAAAGAGATTTAGGTGAGAGATTAGTGATTCTTTGCAGAAAAACTAACAGAGATTTGCAAAGGTTGAAGAATGGTTTTTGCTATTCTTGTGCAAGGCAAAATGTCGGATTAGGCGAAAGTGATTTCTTTTGCCAAAATCCTATATAAATAGCAACGTAATTCTAACAAACATATACATACAAATTGGTTTTGTATGTACGTATCTGTGAATTACAGTAAGGCGTGGGTAAAAGTTTGTTCGGCATTAAATGCATAGTGGGCCATGTCTGAATTTCTACAGTCCACTATTTACAGAGAATTAATCTCCTCCGTTAAGATCAATCGCCCATTTCAACAAGGGTCACCATTGCTTCTTTCGCAATGATCACAATCAACAATTGTAATTGTGCCCATTTAATGAATTTTGGCTATTAGCTATCTGAGTCACGTTTTTGTGTGAATGAGAACACTGTTTGTATCTGAGTCTATCTTATACTTGTTGTCTTTTCACAGTTTTACACAAAGATGGAAATAATACAAATTTCAAGATAGTAATTGACTGTAGACAGTTGTACTATTCTCTTTTTTGTTCCCCCTTTCTGAGTGATCTAGATATCTGAGTACCCGTCTCAGAAATATTTAAATAGCCATTTTACCCTTTAGCCTTTGGTTTCTGGATACCCGTTCCAGATTCCTCTTTTCTGGATACTCGTTCCAGATTCCTCTTCTCTGGATACCCATTCCAGATTCCTATTTTCTCTCCTTTGATATCTTCTTCAGATATCTGAACTTTTTCAGTTCTTTGGTAGCTCCATTAGTCCAAGACTATGTCTTAAGGCTAAGAATCTACTTTCTTGTAGTGGCTTAGTGAAGATATCTGCAAGTTGGTCTTCAGTGCCAATCTTGAGTATCTCTATATTGCCTTTTTCAACATGGTCTCTGATGAAGTGGTGTCTAACATCAATGTGCTTTGTTCTTGCATGAAACTTAGGATTCTGAGTTATGGCAATAGCACTTGTGTTGTCACAGAAAATGGGAGTTTTCTCTTCATTGAGTCCATAGTCTCTGAGTTGTTGTTGTATCCACAATATCTATGAAGCACAACACCCAGCAGCAATATATTCAGCCTCTGTGGTAGATGTGGCAATTGAATTTTATTTCTTGCTGAACCAAGATATCAATCTGGCACCAAGAAATTGACAAGTTCCTGATATGCTTTTTCTATCAAGCAATGATCCAGCATAGTCGGCATCTGAATAGCCAACCAAACTCAATCCACTATCTTTTCGATACCACAATCCAACTTCTGCAGTACCTTTTACACACCTCAATATTTTCATAGCAATGTTGTAGTGTGATTTCATTGGATTTGTCTGAAATCTAGCACACACTTCAACTGCATATTGAATATCAGGTCTACTTGCAGTGAGGTACAATAGAGACCCAATCAATTTCCTATACTTGTGTTCTTCAACACTCTTGTCAGATTCAGTACAGGTCATTTTGGTTCCAATGCTCATGAGTATCTTAGCATTCTTTTCAGAAAGCTTTAGCTTGAACTTGTTGAGCATGTCTTTTGCATACTTTGTTTGAGAAATGAATATTCCATCATTGAGTTGCTTGACTTGCAGCCCTAGGAAGTAATTTCAATTCTCCCATCATGCTCATCTCAAATTTATATTTCATGAGTTCAGCAAAGTCTTCACAAAGTTGCTTGTCTTTAGATCCAAATATAATGTCATCAACATATACTTGAACTAAAAGTAGTTTCCCATCATGGTTAAATGTGAAGAGTGTTTTATCAACATCTCCTTTCTTGAAACCACTTTCTAGTACGTATCTGGCCAATGTATCATACCATGCTCTTGGAGCTTGTTTCAGCCCGTACAGAGCTTTCTGAAGCTTATAGACCATCCTATTTTCTGAGGAAATTTCAAAACCTGGTGGTTGCTCAACATATACTTCCTCAGCAAGTTCACCATTTAGGAATGCACTCTTGACATCGATTTGATAAAATGTAAAGTCATTATGAGCTACAAAGGCTAGAAAGAGTCTTATTGCATCCAATCTTGCAACTGGTGCATAAGATTCATCAAAATCTAGTCCTTCAGTCTGGGTGAATCCCTTGGCAACCAACCTAGCTTTGTTTCTGGTTATTTCACCAGACTCATTCATTTTGTTTCTGAAAACCCACTTGGTTCCGATTACAGATATTCCATCAACAAATGGAACCAGTTTCCAGACTTTGTTTCTCTCAAATTGATCCAACTCTTCTTGCATTTCAGAGATCCAATCTTGATCCTTTAATGCTTCTTCTATAGTCTTTGGTTCAATGTTTGAGATGAAACATCCATAGAGACAATTTGCATTTTCAGCGATTGCTCTTCTAGTTCTAACTCCTTGGTCTATGGGACCAATCACATCCTTTGCAGGATGATTTCTTATCCATTTCATAATGTGTTTTAAACTAGTAGGATCAATATCATTTTGATTTGAATGTGAATCAATATGATCTTGATGGGATACTTGTGCAGTATCTGAGATATCTGACACATGGGAAATGCCATGGATATCTGACACTCTTTCAGTGTTAGAGATATCTGGAACTTGCATTTTAGCAATCTCATTTTCAGATACCTCTTCATGATGAAGGTTCTCAGTAACCTATTCCATTTCTGGAATTCTCATAGGAAATTCTTCATCATGTCTTAGAGTCATCTGGTTGTTACTAAGCATAGGTTGCTTTTCATCGTCAGACTCATCCTCTAATTGAATGATAGAATTGTTTTCTTTTTAGGATCCTTTTTCAGAATCTTTAATCATCAGTTCTTTGAACCTATCTGAGAGATCATCATACAAGAGTACTTTCCTGTTTCCTTCATAGAATACTACATGAACAGATTCATCAATCTTTTGCGTTCTTTTGTTGTAGATTCTATAGGCTTTGCTTTTCATAGAATAACCAAGAAATACTCTTTCATCTGCCTTTGGTTGAAATGTTCTCAAGTATTCTTTTCCATTGTTAAGAACGAAACATCTGCAACCAAACACCCTTAGATATTTGATACTAGGGGGTCTATCGATGAAAAGCTCATAAGGAGTTTTGTCATGGTGTTTGTTAATCAAACATCTATTTTGAGTGTAGCATGCTGTGTTTACAGCTTCAACCCAATAGATTTCACTTATTTCAGTGTCAGCAAGCATTGTTCTTGCCGCTTCTTTCAGGGTCCTATTCTTTCTTTCAGCAACACCATTTTGTTGTGGTGTCCTTACAGAAGATAGTTGATGTTGTATACCTTTGCAGGTACAAAACACTTTTATGTACTGGTTCACAAACTCAAGATCTTGGTACACTTTATGTCTTTGATGCATTACGATTCTGAGATACCTTGTCACTTTTCATGACTTCGAGCTTATTCAGCAAGTTGGGTATCTCAACCCTTGCATCAGATTTGTGTTTGAGAAAGACAACCCATGTGAATCTTGAGTAATCATCAACAACAACCAGACCATACTTCTTTCCTGCATAACTAGTTACAGAGGATTCAAAAAGATCCATATGTAACATTTGCAGTGGCCTTTCACTGGAATGTCTAGTTTTAGACTTGAAAGATGTTTTGGATTGTTTTCCCATTTGGCAAGCTGAGCATACACCTACTTTTCTATATGCCATTTTGGGTAAACCAACCACCAACTCTTTCTTGGCTAGCTGGTTCAGAGTTTTGAAATTCAAGTGACTCATTCTTTTATGCCATAGCCAATTTTCTTCAGTGTTGCCAGATTGACTCACCATGAGACATTCTTCAGTTGTGGCGGATGCCCAATCAGCAAATAAAGATTTCCTTTACGCCTTGTAACCAAGACTGTCTGCTTTGACTCATTGTCAAACACTTTACATAGTTTTGACTTGATCTTGACAGTGCACCCTTTGTCTACTAGTTGACTCATGCTTAGGAGATTATATATCAATCCCTTTACATGTAGTACTTCAGAGATTGTAAGGGCTCCAAACTTCAGATTGCCAAATCCTATGGTTGGATTTTCATCTCCTCCAGCAAACCTGATAACGGGTCCATCATTGCACTTTCTGTAGTCAATCAGATTTGCTTTGTCTCCTGTCAAGTGCTTCCCACATCCACTATCAAAATGTCACTTTGGATTAGTCTTTAGAGTGTTCTGCACAAAACATGAAACAGGAGATTAGGTTCTTATATCAACAATGGAACCATCTGGACTAAAGAATCTTCCAGTAGGAATCCATTTCTGAATGAATTTCTTAGGAACATTCTTTTGTCTAACAGGAACATAGGGAGGAATTCTAGTTAAATGATTAGTATCATTGTTATCAAGAACTATTTTCTTCCTTGGTGTGTTCCTAGGTGCTCCATTTGGTGCTTTCAGATACCTGTCAGGTTTCTGAGTCTGCTTCTCAGCAAACTTAGCTTTCCTTGCCAGATTTCTTCTAGCCCTGGCATTCAGATTTTCAGTGGCTTGACTCATCTTCCACTTCTGATAATTGTCGTGAGCAATTCTAGCCTTTAACCATCGTTCTTGCTCTTGTTTATACTCACGAGCAAGTTGTTTCCCGATGGCTTTATAGCCAATACCATTCCGTGCACCTGGTGCTATCTGAGTTCTCATCTCAGCAGCTTTGCTAGTCTCTGGGTAGTCTATTTTCTTTCCAGAAAACGTGATATAGGAGAATTTGCCAGCTCCTGCAATTCTTCCTTTCTGAGAGACATAGCACTATGGGTGATTACACTTTTCATTGTTATGTTTCTTTTCAGAAACATTCCCAACAGATTTCTTTTGGACTTGTTTTTCCGACAAAGATTTTGTCGCAACTGCCTTTCCTTTGTCAACAACCTTAGCTTTCTGACCGATACTGTAGGTTGTTTGGGAACCACCTTGCTGAGCACTGATAAATGCTCTTCTTTCATCACTCTTATTCAGAGTGGTAGAACTATCTGTTTGTGTGTCCAGCCCAAGTCCTCTCTTTTCTGAAGAATCTCTTAAATAAGATTGTACTTCAGTAAGAGTGTCACTAGCTTTGGCATAAGATTGAAAAGATAGTTCTTTCTTTTTGAGTTCTTCATTTTCAGAAAGAAGATCTTCAAATTTGTTTTGAAGATTGGCCAATGCTTCTTCATGTGACTTTTCAGTCTCAGATATCTGAGCTTTGAGAGATGCAATTTCGGCATCCTTTTCCTTAGATATCTTGAGTAATTTTGAATTTTCCTTTTCAAGAGAATTCTTTTCTTCTTCAAAAATTTCGGCTCTAGCTGGGACCATTAGAAACTCTCTTTCGTAGAGATCAAGCTCTCTTCTGAGATGTTCCAAATATTTGATTCCTTCCTCATCACTTTCATATGTATAACAAAAAGTATGTGTTACCTCATCAGCCATTAGACAAGGTTGAATGTTGGAGATATCTGGGAAGATTTCTTCAGCCACTCCACACACTTCTTTCTTCTTTTGACCAAAGTCAATCACTTCATGAGAAACACTGCACATTTCTGGAGAAGGAAGTGTGGAATCATCTTAGTCTTCATCCTCAGAATCAGACTCAATGTCTAGAGCATCCAGTTGGAGTTGAATCTTTTTTCCTTTCTTCAGTGAGCATAGCTCTCTGACTTCTCTTGAAGTTTCTTCTATCTTTCTTGTCACCTGTCTTTAGTTTGTTGAAGGCAGGGTAATCCTTCTTGAAATGACCAGGTTTCTGACAATAGAAACAGATATCGTTTTCGATTTACCTTCCTCGATTTGATGCTTTCTGGTAGCTTGTTGATGAGCTTTGCATATTTTTGTACTGGTGATAGTTTGAGCCTAGATGCTTTTTCAGCTTCTCTTTGGCTTTTCTTCTCTCTATTTCCCGATTAACATATTTTCTCATTTGCTTGACAGCAAGAGCATCCTCAGTCACCTCCTTGCCTTCCTTCTTTTCAGAAGTTCCTTGAGCAACTAGAGCAACATTCTGCAACTTTTCAGTTGTTTGTTCTCTTTGAGTTGTCTCATAGTCAACAGTGGCAAGGTGAGAGAAAAGTTCCACTGGAGTGATATCTGGCATTCCTTGGTTAATGTAGAAAAACTTTGTGTGCTCCCAGTTATGATTTAGACTTCTCACAATAGTCTTAATCTTTTCTGACTGGGTATATCTATTACTTTCACCAAGTGCGACCATGTCACTCATAAGTGTTGTAAACCGGAAATCTAGTTATTCAAGAGTCTCTATGGGACCTTGTTTAAAGTTTTGGAATTTGAGCTTCAAAACTTCGAACTTATTTTCCTTCGTTTTCTCGGTCTTGACGCATTTCTTCAATCAGTTGCCAGGCCACTTTCGCCGTTTTTGCACCCCACAGTTTACACTGTATGTGCTCTGGAGTAGAATGTATGATGATATTACGAGCCTGACCATCCAGTCGATTTCTCTTGGCATCTTCCGATGTCCAGAGCTCTCTGGGCTTTGGTTCGTAAATAACTTGACTGGCAGGTCTCCCAGTTGGCGATACATGCATGAAGACCCATTGCTTTGTTCTCTGTCTCTACCATTAGAAACCTCCATGACTTGCTTGAGTTGTTGAATGACTATTGGGCCATTCTTTATTACGTCGATCATTTCGTCACTGATGGCTTCTAGGTGGAGCATCATGTTGTTCTTCCATTTCTCATAATTTTCTGGCTTGAGAATTGGGGCGTCACTTAAAGACATCCTGCAACAAACACACTAAACAAACAAATCAAGTGTAGGTGAAAATCAGTTAGTGGGCACTTATCTTGGATCTAGGTTCAGTGCAGAAGGCTTGGGAACCTCCCGCTCTGATACCACTTGTTGCTCCAGACAACGGCAAAGTAAAAGACTGGGGGGGGGGGGTGAATAGTCTTTTAAAACTTTTGTCGATAAACACGGTTTCTCAGATATCTGTGAAGATATCTGATACTTAATTTCAGAGAGCGGAAGACTTTTCTGTGATAAGTGCGTGCTTTCACAAGATAGGTGTAAATACTTTGCAAGGTAAATAAAGCAAGTAATAAAATGCAGAAAGTAAATAACACAAGTCTTTTTATAGTGATATCTGAAGGTGGCGTAATCCTTCAACTAATCCACTTCGGCCTTTCTCAGACCTAGAATCCACTAAGACAGATAATTGATGTAACCTTACAAATATCTTCTCTCGATTCCTAATTACACTAGGTTCCCAACCAAGTGTTCCCACAGTTATTCCCGGCTTTCCACGAAGTACTTTCTGTACTCAGAAACCTCTTTCCTGGAGTTGTTCCTTAGTTTGCCAAACTAAGTACTTCCTGTACTCCACGCCAATTAAGGTGTTGGTTAATGTAGTTTGTCAGGTGAGCTTCTTTAATAACTTGTTCAGTTATGCAGATAGCTCTGAGAATCAAGTATACTTAATACACTTTGCAATGTATGGTATCTTGTTCTTAACTGACCCAAGTCTATGATAAATGTTCAATAGAATGAATCTCAGATATTAAATCTTAATTCAACTCTTTCACAGATGGCAATGCTTGTTAAGGATCAGGACACTTAGAACTTTTGTGCTACTTAGAATCAAGAGCTTTGGTCGCAACAGAAAGCTTGAAGGTAAGTAGTGTGCTTGAGAGAGCTTGTGTGAGAGTATTCAATGTGTGTTCAGTGTTCTAAGGTGTGTTCTCAAGCAGTCTAAGTGTTGATATTTATAAATGAATTTGAGTGCCGTTTGAATAGTATCCGTTAGGCTTAAATCAAATTCAAACTATTGATATCTGAGTATAATCTTTTATGCGTTTGTCTTCTTCTTGAAACTACCGTTTTGTTCGACATTTACATCGCGCATTCAATGCATTGTACTATACTTTGTCCTGTTGTGCCAACGGAACTATGCATTGTATCAGAGATCTTATACTATCAGAGTTCTCTGATGCTTTGCACGTCCTTTTCCAGAGATTATCACAACTCCAGATACCACTTGTTGAAACAACTTGTTATAATATATTTCTTTTCAGAAACATAGTTTATGTCCAAGGTATCTGAGTGTAGATATCTGTGGGCACTTTCCTCGATTCAGAAACCTTTTATTTCTCAGATATCTTTTGCAATACTGTTTATTTAAAAACGCTTGTGTCTTCAAGATATCTGGTCAAAGGTATCTGAAAACCCTTGTCTTCAGCAATCTTGTGCAGTCTTCAAATCTTCAAATCCGTTGAACTTTTCCTGTTGGATGCCTTCTTCTTGGTCTTCTTTAGAGGAATAAAAATTACATTCAGAGACCTAACATCCTATACAAGATTTTCTAGACTATCATACTTAGTGAGTTACCTCTTTTACAGTGTTCAAGTGAACCAAGAGTACTAACCACCTTTCTGAGCTAAGATAAGTCATTAGGTTGCTGATCAAAATCTAAACAGATATTCCTAACAGTAAGTTTCCCACAGACGGCGCCAAAATGTCGGGGAATAAATCCGCAACACCTACTAAGTGATTACCAAGTCTTCTTCCTGCACCCTATAGTGAGCACATGCCGCCTGGTGAACCCTCGGATGGTTGGACCACGCTAAGGACCTGCACAGAGACTAGTGGGGGGGGGGGTTAGAAAGGTAGATCCGGTTTGCTTAGGGTCAAACTGAATAAAGACTTTAATTGAGAGAGATTGAGTGTCTACTCTTTATAAGTGTGATTATGGGGAATAGTGACTTACTGTAGCATGGGAATCTGTGCCATATTTATAGGTATGTCTCATCAAATGGAGGGATCCACAAGATTGTGCCAAGTGTAGGCTTCACAATGTGTCACCAATGCCTTATTGGGCTCAAAGTCCATTAGCTAAACATAACCAAATAGCTGACTGGGCTATGTGAGGGCAAAGTAGGTATTTCATCGTCGCGATCGGATCTTACTGATATGCTTTACGATCCGGATCGGACTAAGCTACTTGTTCTAGCTTAGTACACTTGGTCTTTTGGTAATGAGACGTCCGACCCTTAGGTCATACAATCCGAAGCAAGTCTTTTCCCTGGCATTACTTGTGCAGAGAACGGTACAAGTGGTGAGGTAGGTCGGATAGTACATCTGGACCAATGCCTGCTTAGGACCAAAGTCCGGATACTCTTTGTGAGGGTCGGACCAATGGTATCGGACCACCTGGTCGAGCTTTCTCAGTGAGTGTAGACTAATTCAATCTTAGAACGTCTTAAACGGATTGGACATTGTTGAATGCTAAAAATAATTGAAGATGCAACAACTTTGCAGAAGACCACTTTTCGAAGAAACGAAGTTACGAAGCCCGAAATTGAAGAACGAAGAAAACAGATTCGAAGCTGCAGACATCGCAGATGGTGGTCCACGGGGGACCGCAGAAGGCCCCATTGCGGTCCACAGGCGACCGCAGTGAAGGTTCTGTTTTCTCCTAGGCTGTTTCTCTTGGCCTGTCAGGCTAGAGCCCGCCTTCCTAAACCTTCCTTATTGAAGAATGGCGGCCAGAGCTTGATTTTCACACAATAAATAAGACCTCAGGGGTCTCATAATTCTACACCGCTCACAAAGCAGCTCTCCCGAGAGAGAACCAGTCCTCGGGGAAGTGAAACCCCAAAACCGCTGGCCGTCAGGCACCCAGAAGGAGGAAACCCTAGAAGCAGCACGAAGACATCAGAGACTAAACTTCTTCTTCTTCTTCTTCTTCTTCTTCTTCTTCTTCTTCTTCTTCTTCTTCTTTCCTTTCTTGTTCTTTTCGATTTCTGTCTAGTAGATTACTATGATTAGCTAACTTTCTCTTGTAAAGGCGAACCGCCGTAACTCTACTTTTGCTACTTCTTTACATACTGTGATATATTAATGAATTAATTTTAAAACGTAATTTCATACTTGTTCTTTATTCATCCGACTCTCTACGTGGAAAATCCTTACTAACTGCGACTTGGTAACGGACTTTATATTATCTTATGTGGTTTATCTGAAAACGTGACGAGATAGTGTGTTGAGTGACATAACACATTATTGGTATAAGTGAAGGTGTCTGGATTAACTACGACTTAATCCTTTTGGCATGTTACTTTGCTGCCTGTAGATGGCTAGTACGTTATTTGATTCTAAATAGTTGGGAGTAGCATAATAGAGGGAGGTCGGGGATCCTTTACGCATTTCCATCATTGATTTACAACAAAGCAATTTAGGGTTAACTACAATTAAATTATTCTGTCAGAGATCGAACTGTTTACTTTTCTGCATACAATTTACAAACGTTATTTGCTTGTTCCTATGCTAAGTGTCCGTGGAGAACGGCATCCCGAGTCAACTTTCCGCTATAAACTGTGAATTTGAGGACTTTTGACTTATAAATTTAATTTTGATTGTATTTAGGGATTACAAGTTCTACAACGGAAAACGAAATCTCTGAGTGCACATCAAAATTTGGTGCCACTGCCGGGGACACTTGACCGCTCAAGCAAGTTTTGATTGTCCGAGATAAGTTGAAATCTTTCTTTCGCTTTTCAATTTGCGCACTGTCTTTTAAATACGTATAGCATAAACCCAAAAAAAATCGTAAAACCTGTAGAATCGATTTCTACAGCAAAAAACCCAAAAATATTTTCTTTTCTGTATTAGTTTATCTTCTTATTAAAAAATCCAAAAAACACGTAATTTTAGATTTCTGTTATCTATCTTTTTAGTATTATCTATCCATATCTGCAAAAGTTTGTCTGTTAGTCTTTATGCAAGGCATTAGAAGCACGGGAACACCAGTAGTACCGTTTCAAGACAACATTGATAAGCTTGAAAGGCGAAAATTTCCTACTACCATCATGGAATCATCTAGCAACATGAGTGGAGAAGGAAACAACAACGACAATCCATCTAGGAATGCCGCAACTTCTGAACTTGAGCAACTTCTTAAGATTCGACTGGATATCCAAGCTGAGAGAGAAGAGCTGGAATAGAAAAGGCTAAGGATAGACGAGGAATGATTGAGGTTAGATAAGAACCGAAGAAGGGATAACTACGCAAGGGTGGAACTGGTAGACGAAGACGATAGACCCATGCGCGACTATGTTATGCTAAGGCTTACACCGCATTCCTCAAGCATCTATCTGGAAAGGATTGCGAGAGAGTATGATCTGAAAGGAACTCATCTGAACTAGCTACCACACTTCTACGGGAACCCTACTGAGGATCCAATGCACTTTATAAGGGAATTCTACGCAATAGTTGGAGGTATAACACTGAATGGGCTCACGGAATGTCAACTTAGAAGAAGGGTCTTCCCTAGCTGCCTTAAGGACAAGACGAAGAACTATCTTATCTCACTACAGCCAGGTAGTTTGACTACATGGGACGAGGTTTTCAACAAGTGTATGCTCAGATACTTCCCATTGAAGAAGACATCCGACCTGAAGAGCCAAATCCAAAACTTCAACCAATTTGACAGAGAAACCATCCACGAAGCATGGGAAAGACACAGGGATCTACTTGACAGATATCCAATGCACTCTTAAGCGTTGTTTGACAATGTCAACAACTTTTACAAGTGAACTGACTCTATCAGCCAAGCACTCATCGATAGAGCATGTCAAGGAAGCCTGCTAGACACACCCCCAAGAAGGATTTGGGAAGTGTGCGAGAACCTTAGTAAGAACTCTATGCAGAAAGGATGAGGAAGAAGGGTGGTTACTAAGGAGGTCAGAGCAATCGAGGAAACTCCTTGGAAACAGATCAGCAGGAGGATTGAAGCTATAGAGATAAGGATGGGAAAGAAGGATGATGTGGATGAAGAACTGGAGGAACCAACACAACTGGAAGAGGCACATTACGTGCAAGAATCAAGAAAATGGAGACCGAGAAACCAACCGGTAAACATCTTTTTTCCCCAACACCCTCTCTTATCATACCGTACTGGGCCTAGCTTAAACCCACTCGAATTACCATTTAGACCACCCACTATGGCACCTGTTCCCACACCACCACCAAAGCCGTCACAAAACCTGCTCAAACCATCCTCCATGGAAGATAAGATAGATACTATAATGAAGGAGATGGGAGACATTGGGAAATTTGTGAAGCAGCAGGGTGAATTTACCGCGAGGACCAATTCCTTTATCGCCAAGGCTGAGGATAACTTCAGGAGAACCGATAACACCTTGAGAGGAATGGAACTGAAGATTGGTCAAATCGCCAATGAAGTAGGGGAACTGCAACAGAACAAAGACAAGCTGCCAGGTCACACTGAGAAAGCTATGATGATTATTGAAGCTGCCAAGGTTATAGGAATCAGGAGGGGAAACCGTACTAAATCTGAACGAAGGAACCCCGAAGGGACGCAAGGTAATTGGGTCAAACCTTCTCCTACATCATGCGGGTGTGAAATAGACTCTCCTACCGAAGAAGAAAGGGTCAAACCAGTTTTACAAAAGAAACCCGACCCTGGAGCTTTCAACATAAATGTTGTCATCAAGGGAAAAACAGCCACAGGAATCCTGCATCTAGGGGCCAGCATTAATATGATGTCACTCGCCGTCTACAAGAAACTTGGCTTAACAGGAATGGTGGAAGCAATAACCGGCATATTGGTTGCCGATGGCTCTACTACAACTGCTTGTGGCAAGATACGTAATGTGATTACTATGCTGGAGGGGCTCGATATTCTTGTGGATTACCTGATTGTGGACTGCGAAGACCCGGACAATGATACCATGCTTCTGGGAAGACCGTTTATGGCCACCACCAACACCATTATCAACATGGCAAGAAGGGAGATTTCGATGAATATATCGAATCACCGGATAGTAATGGGGATTCCGAGCGAGACTTTGGAGGAAGCAAAGGCAGCAAGGATCAATTTCGCCATAGAAGATTGGTGGATGGACTCTGAAGAAGAATTGGTAGTCCCTTTTGAAGATTTGCTAGCACCGGTGAATCCATTCAAGACATACTGGGAGACAGGAGAAGAATCAATTGAAAATACTCTTCCATCGATCCCCGACGAGCACTTTGGGTCGAAGGACAAAAGTTGGAGATGCAGATCTGCTGAGAGTGAAGGTGAATGGAACAACCCAGAGGAAACCAAGGACTACTTAGAGTTTACTTTTCACACCGACGAAGATCCGGAGCTAGATGAGATCGAGGAAGAAGAAATGAAACGTTGGATAGAAGATTCGAGCTACACAACAAAGGAATGGATGGACAAGTGCTTCAACGGGATCGAGGGTTTAACCCTCGACAAATAAGCCATCATGAAAACAGGGGTCGAGCTATAAGACCTAAAACAAGCGCTTCTTGGGAGGCAACCCAAGGTTACGTTTACTTTTACGCATTTACTTTCGCATTTTCAATTTTCGTCTTTTTCTCATTTTCCATGCCGAAATTATTTATCGAAAAACTTTTTCAAAATAATTTTCAAAATTTCTTATTTATTATGTTTGCTTTTTGAAAAAATGAAAAAACAAAAAAGAGTCGAAAACGCACGATTTAGCGCGTTGAAGGGGCAGTGGTTGCCTCACTGCGGTCGCCAGTGGACCGCAGTGAGCTGCAGCTCACTTCCCCCTCCTTTAAAATCCCCCTTCGACTATTCCCCCCCCCCCCCCCCCCCCACCCCACAACTTCATTTTTCTCCCAAAATCTTCACAAACTTCATATTTTGCTCTTACCCATTGCATTCTTAGCTTATACATTCATCAACAACATCAAGTAAGTGATTTGTACCCTTGTACATCTCAATTTCATTAATAACTCTTTGCTTCCACTTTCTTCATGCTTCTTTGGTGCTTTGCAATTATATGCTTCATTTGATTGATATGAGTGTTAATTGTTGATGAGAATACATGCTTACAAGTAGAGTCTAACATTTTATCACTTGTCTTGGTAGAGATATGGCAATTTGTTAGAGAAATTGAGAGTTTTTGTTCTTGTTCACCAAGTGTTTGATGAAATGTCTCAAGGAAACAAATTATCTTAATGACTTCTTTATCTTTCGATTACATGCTCGTATGGTTTTTACTTGATGACTTATGATTAGGAAACATACTTGCTAAGTCACATGCTCTTAGGATGATCCTGCATATGCATTATGCTCTCTAACTTGATACTTGACACCGTGTGAAATTGAGTTTATGTGACTAGTTCTTGTATTGTTTTAGAGAAGCTATCGATCTTGTTACAAGCTGAGACTTGAAATGCATGATGGACCAAACACTAGGTTTGGGGGAGAAGAAACCCCATGGGATTTGCATGTTATCCTTAGAATTAATTTAGCTCCAAACATGTTATCTCACACACTTTTTTGAACCTAGGTACCATGAAGAAGGTACAAGTGGGGGAGTCAAGCAAGAAGAGAGGAAGGCCCGAGCAGAGTGCTACTCGTCCTTCCCTCTCGAAGGAAGCTCAAGTATGGTTGGAAGTAAACAGAAACTGAGGAGTAGCTCCCGAAAGAAATATCGAAATCAATTTCCCCTCAACAAAGAATTTCACTTTGATGCTCACGCCATTGGACGCACAAGGGTGGGGACCCTTTACCACTTGTCTCGATGGCTACAACATCGACATAGTCAGGGAATTCTATGCGGAGTTCTTCCAACTTGAAGTTCCAACTTGAAGTAGACGACCTAGATGATGAGAGTGAGCTGCCTCCCATCACCATAAGGGGAGTCGAGTTCACATTCGGACCTCAGACTATCAACAAGTTCTATGAGATATCGGAGAAGAAGGACAAGAAATCGAATCTTGTGGAGCCCCCACACTCTAACTTAAGCTACGAGGAAGTGAAAGATGAGATCCATCACCTGCTTTTGAGGAGTGATTATGAGGTGGATGACATACAAAGGGAGATACCGAAGACCGCCCTCAACGACCATGCCAGGTTTTGGGTGCAATTTGTGCGCACAAGCCTCAGACCCAAAAAACGTGAATTGGGAATCGATGCAGAGGAGACACTGCTGGTCTACTCAATAATGGCAAGACACTACGTTGATATTGGGTGGATCATTATGGAAGAAATGCTCTCGCTTGAAGGAAACCACAGGAGGAATCTCCCATTTCCAGGTTTGATAACAGGAATATGCAAGGAGCAGGGAGTGGAGATGAAAGAGGCAGGGAACGTGGCTCTGACTGAACCATTCACTATAAGAAGGGTCGAACGTATGTTCACCACACACCGGGAAGCGGATCGGGAAGCAAGGGATAGAAGGAACGAGCAGCAAGGAGCCTTTGATCTGGGCCAGATATGCAAGCTTCTTGGACTAGTGCCAAGCCAACCAGCAAGAAGAGATAAGGCAGCAAGAGGAGATGTACGCTAACTGCCAAAGAAGGGAATGGAATTCGTACCTGAGTTGTCTCCAAGCTCAGCAGGAAACGGCCTTCTTGGAAGCAAGTTATGCAAACCACCCTCAGCATAATTACCCACCTTGCTACCCTTAGCCACCGTTCCATCCGCCACCTGGCACAGGACCGAGCCACTACTCTGGAAGCCAGGATGATTTCTTTACTCCACCAGCGGATGATCCTCCATCCTAGACGCATTCTCCATGGAAACACGGCACTGGGGGGAGTATCTTTTCTTTTTTCTCTTTACTTTCCTAGTTTTCCTATTTGCTCTTAGCTAGGTTTGGGGAAGAATTTGATTGCCACTTGCTAAATTACTCGGTCTGTAATAACTTTTAAATACTCGCGCTCAGTAACTTATAGTTTAAATTCTGTTTTAGTATTTGTTTCATTTTCATCTGTTACGTCTAAGGTCTTTTACTTGTTCAAAAATATTTTGATATGTGGGAGAGTACCGAGTGTGAACCATAACTAAGATGAGGGGCTATGGATACTTTGATGAGTGAGTTTACTTGCTACTCTAATTGAAGTCTTGTGTGCAACTGTGTGAACACTGCTACCCTTGAGCCTTTATTTGTCAGCGGCATGAATATGATTAGTGGTACTCACCTTTCTGAATCCTTTTCTATACCTTTCGCTAACCCCGCTGAAAGCTTTTTCAGCCCTTATGAAACTTCACCATATATCCTATACTTGCTTTATCAAAAGCGGTGACAGCAACCTACCGCCGAGCTTGAACGAAGAAACAAAGCAACGAGTTCCAAATAATGGAGGAGAATCATGTTTTGATCATGATCGAGAATTGGTTTGGGGGAAAGTAGAGAAGAAAACCCTAACCCCAGTTCGAGAAATTGATTTGGGGGAGAAGTGGAAGATGATCATCATCGAAAGGTAACCTTGTTGGCCCTACTGTTTATTAGCGGTGCTGAAAATCATTAAGTATTTTCCCTTATTTGTTGAAGAATCTTGCTGCTGCTGATCATTTTTCTTCATGTTTCCAATGACAACAAATGATATCGCTAATATATTGAAAGAAGAAGAAATTAAAAATCATCATATAAGATTTTCTCCTAGGAGCTACTCTTTACGCAAGCCTTTTCCCCAAGACAATTTTCTTTGTTGAGCTTTAGACGTTACCAACACGTTTTAACTCATCAGATAAGGTTTTCCATTTTTTGTGAAATCAATTCTTCCATAGGAATTGCTCAAAACATTAGCTTCTCCACTACCAGCTAGGAACTTTCCGACCATTTGACATTTTTAAAATGTGACTTTAAGATATACTACCTCCGTTTCAGTTTCATCTTCCCGCATTTCATTTTGGCCCGTCTCAACTTCATCTTCTCATCTTTTAAATGAAAAATCTATCTCCTACTTTATACACTATCTCTCCTACTTTATTCACTATTTGTCATACTATATTCACCATCTTTCCTACTTTATACCATCTATCATACTTTATTCACTTTTATCTTAAATCTTGTTTTCAGACCCGCGGGAAGTTGAAACCGGAACGGAGGTAGTATATAGGAGTTGGGTGTGAAAATGAATTTCATCTTCATATGCTTTCATAAACTCCAAATTCTGGTAGATAGGTACAAAAATTCATGTAGTGTAACACTGTAATTTCTGTTCTTTTCATCTGAAAACTCATTAATTTCAGTTCAGTTCAGATTTAAATTCATTCAGTTCAGATTCATTTAGTTCAGTTGTGCTTAGTTCATTTTTATAGTACAATTCAGTTCAATTCAGACAAACACAAGATAGCCTAACAGAAAGATATTTTATTGATTGTGAAATGAATTAAGTAATGCACGCGTCGTAAGTGCGGCAAATAATCCAATTGTATATCCAACTCTCTTTCTCACAAAACGCCATGCAACCCCTCTTTTTCATCACCTTCACTTCTACTTTAAACCTCACATCACGAGTATTATCTTAGCTAAAGGAATCGAAATACATGAAAATAATTATAGAACGGAAAAATTAAATCCAAATGCCAATTTTAATCATAAATCATTATAAGAAATTAGTAAAATCAAATTAGTTAAAATAGATTAATTTTACTGTGTCGATCTGAAGTCTGAAGAAACATACTTTAAAATATAAATAGTGTAAATAGAGTAAAACATATAGATAGTACTAAATTATATAAACTTCTTTTACATAAAAGTTTACAATTAGGTACCGTTAGATTTGCGTGTATTTATAAGAGACACCATACACCATCAAATTAACGATACAATCCCTTGTTTAGCTCCCAAGGAGTGACAACAGACTCTCAGTTGATACGACAAAATGAGTAACAAAATGAAACACAATTACTTCTTGAAATGCACAGCATTATCATTATTCATCATCGTCATCATCAACATCGATACATCCCAAGCAAAATCCCTAAACCAACAATTTCCCAATATTCTCAATTCAACACTTCACATAACTGATGATCACAACATTATTCAATCCGTTCTCGCGGGATTTCTGTCCTTCCTCGCCGCCGCAATCTCCAGCGCCGGTGGAATAGGCGGCGGAGGATTATTCATACCGATTCTCACAATTCTGGCCGCATTAGACCTCAAAACAGCCACAGCTTATTCAGCTTTCATGGTGACTGGAGGATCGATTGCGAATGTTGGCAGCCACGTGTTCGCAAAGAGACGAGGCCTGATCGACTACGACATTGCGCTGTTATCGGAGCCGTTGATGCTGCTGGGAGTGAGCTGTGGAGTGATCTGCAACAGAGTGTTTCCAGAGTGGCTGATTTTGGTGTTTTTCGTGGTGTTTTTGGCTTTCTGTACGTTCAAAACTTGTAATTCTGGGATTTTTTACTGGAAGCTGGAAACGGAAGGGTTGATGATCACCAGGAGTAGACAGAGTGTGCAGGAGGAGGGTTCCGAGGAAAGTACGAAAGAGCCCCTGTTGGAAGGGGTAGTGGACGAGGGTAATGTGGGGATTCCCTGGATGAAGATTGGGATGTTGTTGGCTATCTGGTTTGCCTTCTTCGTTTTGTACCTTCTTCGTGGAAATCGCTATGGACAGGTAAGTTTTGTAATTACTGTACTATCTAATCACTCTTGTTTCTTTTTAACCCAGTAATTTAAATTCCAGAATCCGTCCGCCACAGAACAATTGTCACATATTCCATCATGTTTGTGACAATACAAACTCACCGTGTCGAAAATATGAAATGTGTCATTTGTTGTTATGTAACGGATGGAGTAGTTAATAGTAGAATTAACCCGTGTGGGATGTTTGCTCGCATAGATGGCCTCAAATTTAGAATCCTCGTTTATGTAGGATTGTAGGGTATTGGTCTTGGAAAATTAATTCACTACAATCTACATGCACTAATTTCATTTCAATATATTCAATTAGACCTAACTTTCTCTAATAAGTTAGGCCATTAATTCTTGACGCATAACAGAGGTGATGTCTGACTTGGCCAAAGCCAATCTTATCTTATCAAATCAAATCAAATCAAATCGTAGATCATTAGAATATAAGAGCATCAAATATTCACAACCGATTCTATCTTGCCCTGCACTTAAAATTCATAACATAATCCTCATGTAAGTACTGTAGAATAATCCCAGAATGAAGACAAATTCCAGAAAAACAGCATTAGACCAATTAGCCAGAGTGATCCAAGAACTAAGCCATTGGATGAATGAGTAGTACATTGTATTAGCAAAGACAAGGAGCAATAGTTTTCACCAATCACGCGTGCAGAATTTTGATTGAATGTTGAGTGGTCCTTTTTTTGGAAACACATACATGTACAGAATCTCAAGGATAACAAGATTAAAAGCCATAAAGAGAAAAAGGAGAGGGTAGACATTGATATGTCAATACTGAATGCCTGTAAAGATGGCGGTAATCAAAGATGGACCAGTGAAGTACTTTGACATACTATTTTCATAGTCACCGTTGTAACTTGCATCTGAAATGCAACTTTGGGAAAATGCAATTCTGCTTCGTGCATTACATTTTTAGACATGCCATTTCCTATAAACTCATCAAACTTAGACTCATTCTAATGGTCTATGTACATGTTGAACTCTGTAGGGCTTTTTTCAGATAGAGCCTTGTGGAACAGGGTACTGGATCATCTCAGCAACTCAAGTACCTATAGCCCTTTTGTTCACTGGATTAATCCTTTATGGGAGAAAATATCGAAAGAATAATAATCCAACTCAACAGGTGCTTACAAATCTTTATGTTTCATTGTTCACTTCTCAAGTGTACTGATTTTCCTTTTGCTGTGCGTGAAACAATGTACTGATTCATACTCTGCTTCTTGATTCAAGGAAGATGATAGGGGAATCAGATGTGACTCATCTGATAAACTCACATTTCCTGCAATGGCACTGTTAGCAGGGGTTCTTGGTGGAGTTTTTGGAATTGGGGGTGGTATGCTCATAAGTCCGCTTCTTCTCCAAATAGGCATAGGACCTGAAGTAAGTTCTCCTATACCAAACCTTATTTGTGCTTATAAAAAAATTGAAGACATTTTTGCAAAGAATGCAGTTGCATATCAGCCAGCCAATGGCCATGGCATGATACAGTGCATCTTTCACCACTTAGAAAATCACTATGACTGAGCACGAGCAATCATCTGATAATGATTTCCATCGTAATGTTTCTCATGGTGTACTTAGGTCACTGCAGCAACGTGCTCATTCATGGTGTTATTCTCCTCAACAATGTCCGCTATCCAATACTTGCTACTAGGCATGGAACATATAGAGGGTGCACTAAGCTACGCATCCATATGTTTCGTTGGTTCACTAGTAGGACTGACATTAGTACAAAAGGCAATAAAGAAACATGGGAGGGCTTCCCTTATCGTGTTCTCAGTTGGTACGGTAATGGCATTGAGCACTGTCTTGATAACTAGTTTTGGAGCTATGGATGTCTGGAAAGATTACAAAAGTGGAAGGAGCATGGGGTTTAAAACACCATGTTGAACTGATCTTTTGTCTTTCCTATTCTTAGGATGAGTTAAGTCTACTTTGTCCCGAGTCCTCACTAATGTATTGTACTTTCCAAGTATTTTGGACTCAAGATCAAAGTAGTGGACTATTACATCTAGAACTGCAAAACAGTCTAAACATGGAAAATGTGTTAACAGACAGTAACCATATACTATATTAATCTGCTTAATGCTGCTATGCGAATCGAGGCTCAGATCATCCAATGAGGTGATCGAGCTCTGTTACGAGCTCATTTTCTTATCAAGCTGAGTGTGACTCAACTAGTTTAATACTCAAAAGCTTGTTAATGTTCGTTTCATAATGCATACTCGATCTTTCTTTATTTTTTTCAAACGGCAAAAGTATTATTCATAAAACTCGTTAAGACTTGCTTCATAGCCAATTCTTGAAGGTTGGATACGACTCCTTCAGGTATAGTAACTTTTTTTTAAACCGAGCTCAAGCTCCTTTGATCCAAACAAGTCAAGCTCGAGCTTATTATGGTGTCTCAAGACTCGAGCCAGCATATTTGCTTGTTTTTTTAACGAGCTGAGCCGATCTCAGGTTCTGGAAACAGTTCAAGGAGCTCAAGGTATGACAAAGACCAGATGATACCACCTAATTCTAGATTATGTGTAGCAGAACTCCTAATTCCAACAGGTCTAAACAGATGATAACATTACCTCAAGAGGAAACAAAAAATAAATAAATAACCCAAAGTGATTAGCCAGACTGCAAATATGAGCTTATGAATTTCGGAAACGTTTATAGGCTTGAGAGGGTAAGTCATCAGTAAACAAAACAGATGCAGATAAGAATCAAAATCAATTGATCATTTGTTTTGAGCATTCTCTTTCCTCAGAGATGAGAAATGTCATCAACCGTAATCGCAATCGATTGATATTTCTTATACTATTCCACAAGAAAGCCATGATAACACTATAACACCGTATGCATAGATGATAACAATTTGTAAGCAGACAGCATCAATGTAAACTGTACATTTTCTTCAGAATCAGTTCAGCAAGTTACCCTAAAATATGACTTCCCAAGATCAACTAGACTGATGTTTTTAAACGAAAAGACACATCTTATCGAACAAGTAATAGAAGTTAGCGAGATAGATCAAGTACAGAGATTTTAATAAGTTGTCAGATTCCCAAAATACATCTAGTTTATCATTGATACCTCAACAGAAAGCGAGAAAATTGCGAACAAGTTGTCAGCAAATTGTGATGCAGGTAGCTTCCTCGGTGTTAGTGGTCCAAAACTCAAGCAACTCGAGCAGGGTCCTCTGGAGTAGTATCAGCAGCAGTTGGTGGCATGAATTGCCACATCGAAATTCCAGGGTATCCAACAAACGGCATCATTTTGCTCCCAATCACTTGAGGTGGAGCAACAAAAGGCGCATGAAGTTGAGGGGGGTGAGGTAAATATGAAGGGGTGCTTAATGCTTTCACTTGTTGTTCAAGTTTCTCTTTTTCAGCCTTCAGCTTCAACTTTTCATCTCGAACTTCATTTTTCTCAGCCTACAAATTACAAGTAAAAGGCAATCAATGAGCTGAGTAGACTTGTTAGAGAGACAGAAAAGTTTATATGAACAAGGATTATTACGATATTACCAATGGGTCTGTGCAAAGTAACTCAGCCCAAAGATTCAATAAAATTATTGCTACCCGACATGAACAGGTACTTGTATGGGTACAAAAATCAAGTTTTTAAAACAGTTTGTATGGAACTGAACAAAAGAATCAAGAGGGTTGAAAGTTAACTCCAGGGGTATAACCGTATAAGTTATTCTCTAAACTGCAGGAATGTTCATAATTTTGTCAAAGGGTAGTATGGGTGAATATTCCAATTGACAATCAAACAGAAAACACCAAATCCATATCATAGACAATGGGAGGATCCATACCTTCAATTCAGCAACCTTTCCCTGTAAATTGGTATATTCATTTTTCAGCTTTTGGGCTTCTTCCCTGAGTTGAATCACCATACGAACAGCATCACTTAAAATAGCAGCTTTATCTGTTTTGGGGGCCCTTCCAGGTTCCAGAATGCAACTTAGTTCTTGAAACCTTGAGATCCAAAATGAAACCAAATGACAGAATCAGAACAGTAAAACAAGGGCCACCAACACGGCAATACATAGCGCTAAACATCATAGTTTTTGCAAAAGAAACCACAACAGAATGAATGCTTGCCTGTCATTCAGCCTATCCCTCCGCAATTTCTCCTTGTAAGCTTTGGAATCAGATCCACCACATGCTCCAGACCTCATCCTGTCACAAAAATAAGTCCGTTATTCAAACCCATACAAAATACTCTAGGAAAATTCAACAAGTTCATCTGTTGTTCTGGAAAGAACAACATATCAACAGAGACTATGCACATAGAGTAGATTGCGATGCAAAAGACGAGGCATACCGCTTTCTAGAGCCACCCACCTCCTTCAAACAATCTGGATTTCCAATCGACTCATCAATTTCCACACTGAAACAGCAAATAGAAAATCAGATTGGGTTGAAGAACATATAATAAGAAGACGAAGAAAAGTCATGGTCAATACCAGAATAAATAAACCATATCAGACTGCAACTCCTGACTAATTACAAGAGGACATGATTAAAATAACACCCTAAAAGTTACAATCAAGCTGGGTTTTGCGTATACTTGTCAACTAACAAATAAAACCTAAAAGTTACAAGAAGCAGCTTAATCTAAGCAACCTGGTTGAAGTTGATAGCTTCGGTATAATCTATTCAATTCATTTCATTGATTGCCATTACTTCATTTAGGTACTCCATATATTAGTACTAGTTTATAGTAATATAGTATAGTACCTCAGAATTTGCTTGCAGTGGTTGTTTAATAAAACCTTAATCGATCGAAAACATAAATAAAGAACGAAGGTACCTAACAATTAACATAAGACAAATCGCCAAACAAAAGTGATGGAAAAAAGCCATTCAATTAAAAAATTCAGATAAACGTATCAGTGTTTACTACTAACATTTGTATTTGAGAAAGAATAACGAAGAACATTGATAGATTAGTAGAAAAAAATGATTGGTAGAATTGGTAAAGGAAAGCAATGCTGCAGACCTAAGAGAAGAAGGGGGCAAGGAATCGTTGGTCCAGTTGAAGCAGGGATGAAGGTCTTCGAGGAGAGCGGCGCAATCAAAGTCCCAGTTATCTACCGAATTTGGCGTACAAGCCGCCATTCAATTCAATCGCAGGCAAATGATTGATTAATTATCAACGGGTTATTGTCTCTCAGCTCTGCAACTTCTTTTGTTATTGGTTGAAGAAGAAGAAGAAGAAGAAGAGAAATTGATTGTTGAAGAAGACGATGAAGAAGGATGGATTTTATTTTGTTTTGTTTTGATATGAGAATGGGGAAGAAGATGGAGAGGCTACAATAGAATTTCGTGGCGTGCTGCTTCCTTCTTAGAACGCTTGGCTTTGGGTTGAGATTTTTGGATTCGACCCACTATTTTCAGCTAATTCTTAATTATTCCCCATTTCTATAAATACTTATTCTGCACATGAACATACACCAATAGGGATATGTATATAGTAATATAGGCAGCTATTTTTGTATGAAAACTAAACCGGTATATTATAGGCGGGTGCTTAAAATAATAGACTAAGACGGTTAGAATAGTTTTTCAATCCGTGATAGATCTGGTGATAACAATGCAGGTAAATTGGCAGGTGAATATAGACAAAACTAAATAAAACTTAAATCCATAAACAAGCCATTCATATGTAAGTAGGTATGGACTTACCAAAGTTCGAAATTGAAATCAAATGATACATGGCAAATCTAAGAGAGAACTATATAACCGTTGTTATAGTTGGGGATTCGGTAACTTACTAACTTATTTATTTAATATACATATATTTACTTTTTTTTATATACATATTGGCGGGTCAGGGTTGGATGACTACGTGCGTTGCACTAACCCCATCTGCCACCCGCCAGCCAACCAAAAGACGGGTTATAAAAAAGTTAACATGCAAACTTTTAAAAAATAAGACAGGCGTGCGGCAAGAGATGAGGTTTGCATAGTGCGGGATTAAATTTTCATTATATGATTTTATTAAATTATTTACTATTATAGTTTGGAAGTAATTAATGGTCAAAGTCGGAGACAGTTGACCGCAAAATAGTAAAATGGAAAGTTTTATAAAAAACGGAGGTAGTATAATATTTGTCCCTTTTTTCTTAATTATCTTGCAGGCCGTGAGTTAGTCAACAATATACTACTATTTGTCAATTTAAAGAGTTCATGCAGTGCCTCAATACTTGCATAGACTTCCATGTTTTTTCCCATTTGTCTTTCAAAATGTTCACATTTGTGACTACCACGTGACTATAGAATTCTGGTGTTGCAATCTAGTAAATTAATAGAGTTGAAGGACTTGTTTTCAACAGACACAACAAAATATCAAAGTGGTTAATTCAATGTGTATTGTAGTGTAGAAGTTAGTGCATGGCACGCTGGTGAATAGATCAATTTGGACCGTGACACATAGTCAAAAGTAAAGCAGCCCTATATATATCAATAAAAGGATGGATGATACTCGTTTACAACTTCGTATGATTACTATTTTGATTATTCCGAATGTCTCACAATGTCAAAAAACTAACGCCAAGTTGTCAGGTTGTTACAACATAGTGTGTAATCTTTTCAATTGTGTATTGTTTAAAATACAAATTTAATAGATCCTCTATAAATAACATATCTAAAAATAAACATTTTCTTTTGTAAAAATATTTATGACATTAATCAAAATATCCATATTATTAACATTGGGGTTTTGTCATGCACAAACACATACTATGTTTTATTAACAAGGTACAGATGTTTTGATAACAACATGATATCTTATTAGTAACACAGATTCGTGCATGGATAAGTTATTTACGGACGTAATACTTAGGTTTAAAATATTATCATTAATTGAGTAATTATCCTAATAGAATAAATATACTGCACATGACAGCAAAAAACATATACTATATAGTTTTTCTATTGAATAAGATGGAGTACAAAATAAAAAAGTATGCGAATAGAATATCTGGTCATGTGGTGGATGATTGAACATGTTCGCTTCTTTGCTTTTTTCTGGTGATAGACAAGTAAATAATTGAACACATATGAACTACTTATATATCATCTATAAAGATATACATATATGACTGACTACAACCACTGTTCTCAAATCTCAATAATCTGGGAGCAGAAACTTCTATTAAATTTAAAGTTTGTGTTTTAGACTTAGCTAAAATACCTTGTTAGGAACTTAATTAGGATGCCTCCTAAGTCCTAACACTACAAAAAGAAAATGATTAACTGAAGTCAGTCACACAATACGGCATATGGTGGAGGGGTGTAGTAAAAATGGGTGATCTTCATGTACGTCACGACACTATCTTAAATTTCTTGCCATTTGCTTCCTCGTAGGCATATGGTGTAGGGGTAGTGCTATTAGTGCATTTTGTGAGGTTATCCATGACTACATCTTAAATTACTTGCCACTTGCTTCCTTGAGAACATAGGGTGGAGGGGTGTAATTAGTATAGTCCCTAATTATCATTTGAGTGGCTCATGATCACACCTTAAATTGGTTGCCACTTGCCTTGTTAAGGCATAGGGTGTAGGGGTGTTGGCAATGTTTTGATGTTTGAAACTCCTTGGAATTGACAGTTTTGTTGAAGCACTAAGATGTTATCACGAAGGCAAAGGTGAAGGGGTATCATTTCTTTGTACACAAGTGGTGTTGAAACTGGACCGAGCCATATTGACATGGAAAATGAAAGTTTAGTTGTTGAGATTTTAGAGTTGGAAAGGAAAGAATGGAGGTTTAGTTGATGTAATAAGTTTTGTTTTGTGAAGAAGACTTGTGTTGTAAATGGAGCATTCCTTATGCTCATTTTGTGGAGTTTTTAATAAAAGTTTTTAGTCGTTTAAAAAAAAGGGCGTTTGAGAGGAAAAAAATGGTTAATTAATTTCACAAAGTCTCTAGCTAACTTATCTATAGACGACCTATGTTATCAATAAAATCATCAATGTTATTAACCAAAACCATGTTGTTAACGAAATAAGTTTTTTTGTAGGGCGAATTACTTATGGTTCCCCTTAAATTTGGCCAAATTACAGATTCGTCCCTAGATTGACAACAATTACAGATAGGTCCAAATCCCCATTTTTGAGTTGACCAAACAAAAAATAAAGGAAAATTAAATTAAATGGACTCAGTTGCAATTTACAAGTTTCATTTTATTACATACTTGACTATAATATTTTATAATTACAAAAATAACCCAAAATATTATTTTTACAACCCCCAATTCTTATTAACTAACAAAAATACCCCACCCATCTCCTTCCCCACCACCACCCACCACACCACCACCACCCACGACTGCCGGCTGTCGAAAAACACCAAACTCCAATCCCGAAAAAGGAGCTTCCGCCATGGAAGAAGAAGGGTTAAAGTTTTAATAATTAAAACTTTTTGGATCTTTTTATAAAAATCGAAAACTGTTTGGGCTTCTTTTGTTATAAACTAAAACTAATATAATTACGGAATTATAAAGAAAAGAAAAAATTGACTTTTGGGGTTGGTTGTAATTGTTGAATTTGGCATTCGTAAAAAATGGGTCTATCTGTAATTTAAGCCAATCTAGGGGTGAATCTGAAATGAGGGTCAATTTAAGGGGTAGTATTTGTAATTTTTCCTTTTTTTGTAATATGACAAAACATCAATGTTGAGAATATATGTGTTTTGATTAACAATATCGATGATTTTCTTGACAATATAGGTCCGTCTCTAGATAAATTATGTAGAGACCATCTCTTAGAAAACTTACTCAATTAATCGATAAGAAAAAGGGTTTTAAGTTATGCGACCCTTTTGATATTGAGTAAAAACGTAAATCACTTAAAAGTTTTTTTTGAAAGTAACTGCATTAACATAACTAACATCGTTTAGGCACTAAACGAGGGGTAACAGAGTACGAGTCTTTGATTAAGTACAAACTAAGTTGCGAAGGGCAAGAGTCCCAAACTAGTAAACTAGGTCTAAATGGCTTAAAGTTGAGTAATGAGAATGATTTTTAGTGGAGTTGATATTTTATGGTTTTATATGGTTGTTATATACTTCTACTATATTACAGTATATATATAAGTGGACAACTATTGAAGTTGTGCAATTGAGTACTTAATTTAAGTTAAATTTGACCAATTTGTAATATATATGTAAATTAAACTTTAATTACAAAAAATAATTTATTTTCTCATTTTAAATTACAAGCCCTAATGCAACTCCAACAAAGCCCATCCATGGTTAAGAAAAACTCAATATGTCTTCTCCAATTAAATTTCAAGCCATAATTCAACTCCAACCAAATCAATTCATCGTAAAAAAAAACAATGATAACCAATCTTTCTTCTCCATCTTCCCCAATTAAATTAAAACATATCAATTCACACTAATCTAAACCTTAATTCAACTCGCAAAAGGGGCAATCCATTATCAGAAACAACGATATTATTTTCCTTCATAAATTATTTGTAAGTAGGTGTGCCACAATAACTCGCATAGCGTGTTCCCACATTCTAGTTACAATATTATTATTTTACACACACACACACACATGCTCGAATTGGCGTAACATGAAACCTATTAGTCCGAAAGCGCCGTGTAGAGCAACAAAAGACCCCCAGTTACTGGATCTAATCCTCCACGAAAAGTCAGAAATTTCGCATATTTTGACCAATTCAAGGTGAAAAACCCATTTCACATGTTAGGCGTAGCTGGTGTATTCGGCGGTTCCCTATTCGTTTTTAGCCTTATTTTTAGCCTTAATAGAAATTCTAGATAGATATCCTATTCATGAAATAGGATGCACTTTCAAGATGCCTTGGTGGTGAAATGGTAGACACGCGAGACTCAACGGTTAATTACTCGAATGTATAAACAGAACCACTTTCTGATTTCTACGAATGACATACATATATATATATATATATATATATATATATATATATATATAAAGTGGACAATTATTGAAGTTGAAGTTGTGCAATTGAATACTTAATTTAAGTTAAAATTGGATTCATTTGTAATATATATGTAAATTAGACTTTAATTACAAAAAAAAAAAACAATCTATTTTATTCAATCAAATTACAAGCCCTAATTCAATCTCAACAAAATCAATGTATCATGACAAAAACCAACCTTCCTTCTCAATTTAAATTTTAAACACTAATTGAACCCCAACAAAATCAATTCATCATTAAAAAAAAATCAATTTGTCTTCTCCAAATTAAATTTTAAACCCTAATTCAACCCAACAAAATCAATTCATTATTAAAAACAACGATACTCCAATTAAATTAAAACATATCAACTCAAACACTGATTCAACTTTAAAAAAAAGAAACGCATTATTAGAAACAACAATATTACTTGTCATCGTATACGTCTTCTATAACTGTAACTATGTGCCACAATAACACGTGTAGCGTGTTCTCACGTTCTAGTGTAATAATTAAGTGATAAGTTATGACTTTTTTATTAGTTATCTGAATGTTTGTAAGGCCATTTGATTGTTTAAAATTGCTCCCATATATTAAAAAATAAGAGGAAGAAAAATAAAAAGTGAAGGACAATTAGTAAAGATTTAAAAGTCAGTTAAAACTAACACAATTCACCTTGATTTTAACTCCTGCCCACCCCAAAACAGTGTTTAAAATTAAGTGTAATTCAGCTCTAACGCTATGCCAAACACCGAACTAATGTTTTAAAGTTCATTATTTATGGACAAATTAGGTTCGCAAAGTTCAGTTTAGTTCTATATTAGTTTGAACAAATCACTTGTTTGTTCTCAATTTAAAATTATTATTCTCAATTTGACACCAATATAAATCATGAAAATAATTACATTAGGTGTTTAGCAATGATATAATTAAAAAAAATCAAAGATGATTAAAAAATAAAAGGGAAATAGGGCCAAATGGATAGAAAGAAAATAGGAGTGAAAATAAGAGTGGAAAAATATTATAGTTATAGCAAAAAAGGCACTAAGGATTTCAGTAATGAAATTGGTGATTATACATACACATAAAAATGTACATAAAATATATACCATACATAAATTTTCATTATATAGTTCAATTAAATATTTTACTATTACCGTTTTAGATTAAGTCGTAGTCAAAGTTCAATTTTGTTGATCGCGAATTAGTCCAAACTAGACAAATGGCATGAGACGGAGGTAGGGGTGTTACTCAACCGAACATTGACCTTAACGAACGTTTGTTCGTTAATATATATCATGTTCATATTCATGTTCGTCGAACATCTCAACAAATGTTCATGTTCAGTTCGTTAAGGTTTCAACATGTTCACAAACAATTCGCGAACAATTATAGGTTTTGTGTAGGTTAGGTTAAAAAATACTCCTCTTAACTTCCCGCATTCCATTTTGGGACCTTCCAATTTGAACTTCCCATTCATTTAATGGAAAATCCTTCTCCTACTTTAGTCAATCTCTCTTATACTTTATTCACTATCTCTCCTACTTTATTCAACCTATTTCCTACTTTATTCACTTTTATCTTAAAATCTGTTTTCGGACGGGTAAATGAATTTGGGACGGTGCAAGTATTATAACTTATATATGTGAAAAATGGAAATGATAGATTAAGTTAGGAAATATTATACACCATATATAAAATAATATAAATTATTATAGATAAAATTTGTTCACAAACAGTTCGTGAAATACCGAACAATAAATTATATGTTCGTGTTCGTTTATTAACGAACATCTTCGCGAACTGTTCGGTTAGGTCAAACTCGTACACGAACTGAGCGTTGACTGAAATTTTTCACGAAATTGTCACGAACGTTCGTTTCATTTACATCCCTATACGGAGGGAGTATACATATATTAAAATTGTAAGTCACTATACAATGTTACAAGACAGGTTTAAAATGGATTAGGAATATTTGTGAGAACAACACGCATATTAGAGAAAGTTAATTATGAAGAGTTGAATGATGATTTTGCTTCAAAGAGCATTATAAAAGTTGCAATTTTAAAGTTATTTTCTTATTTGTATCGCTTTATTCGAAAGTTAATCTCAATGTTCTATTTGAAATTTTCTTTTGTCGTATATACTTTGTTATTATCTATGGAATTTATATTTTTCATTTATGTTTTATTATTGTACGAGATTTAGTTTTGAAAATTAGTATGGGGCCTCAATATTCTAGAATAGGCCCTAAGAGGAAGGCTCTCTTTAGCAAAACTAGTTGAAAACCTAGTTGGTAGCTGGTAAACTAGCTGGTAGCTGGTTAGGTAGCTGATTAGAGAGCTGATTAACTAGCTGAGAAGCTAGCTGATTTTAAATGTAGGTGTTTAGCAAATTAGCTGATAGGCTAGCTGGTGTTTTGTAAAATGACATAAAAGGGCATTACTCTTATTTTTATTTTCTTTAACCTTTCTCATCGTATTACTAGTCTATAGTTTTTTTAAATAATAGTACATCACATTTTGCCCAATTATTCTAATATATATTCAATGTACTTTACATCGCCACTTTAATAACATCATCAAAATTATCAGAAGTTGAAAGAAATATTCGTTGAGCATTTTAACTTAGTAATGAAAAAAAATCAGTAATTGATGTGTACTACATGTATGCATTTTAAAGAGATGCGGATGCATTAATCCTTATGCTAGTTGCAAACAGTACACAAAATGTATAACAATGGATCCAACAATATAAAATATAAGTAAAGAATAATAAATAATAAAAACGGGTAGTTTTTCCTTCTTTTTTTTTCCCTAATTTAGGTCAGGGATATTTTCGGAATGAAAAAGATAAGAAGGAGCTTCTTTTTTTTAAAAAAAAAACTAACTTGGGTAGCTTCTTAACCAGCTAGCTGATTTAAGAAGCTGCGCGTTCACGTAACGAGCTTTTTATTAGTCAATGGTCAAAAAAAGCTCATGGAGCTGAAAAGCTAGTGGTAAACGGAGCCGAAGTAACTCATGTACACACCATACACTTAAATTTAATTTGAAAAATTAAGATCAACGATAAGATTTAAATATAATATATGTGAATTAGGCTCTGTTCTTTTCAACTGAAATTTATCGAATCGAATCGAATCAATGGAACTGAATCGAATCGAATCGAATTAATCGAATCGAATCGAATCAATTGAATCAAATCAAACTAACTGAATCGAATCGAATCAAGAAATTATTGTGTAATAATAATAACAATTATATAATGGTATATATAATCACAATTAAAAAAATATATTATTTTTGTCATCTTTCTCACATTCTTCCTACTCTTTTTTCTGTCATTTTACATTTTTATTTATTATTGTATAACAAACTTTAAAACCAACCGCGTAGAAGGTACTTTATACGATGCCTCAAATGGAAGACACATATCAAATATACGTGATTGTTGCTACCTTCACTCTGCATAATTTTATGTGCATGTGTAAACTTAAAATACCAGTTTTGCAACATGATATCAATGTCCAAGGTGGAGTGGATAATGATTTATTGAACCCGACAAGGAAAGAAACGATGAACAGGGTGCGCAAGGAGATGACATTGAGAATTTGGCGCTCTATTCCAGGCAATATAGAGCCCGAGGAAGATAATATAGAGGAATAAATGCCATTTTTCAATATTTGTGATATATAATATTATTTTTATAAAGTTTGGTCCGATTTTTGGTTTGGTTTAACTTGTTTTGGAGTTTTTGAACATGTAGATTTTTTGTTAGTTCAAATTGTAACTATACTCTTTATTTCATTGATCTACTAAAAGTCGTATTAAAAAGAAAGAAAGAAAAAAAGTTAAAATAACTCAATTGGATAAATTTTCTTATTTTCCTCGTACAAAAGATCGGGTGTGTAAATAAATGATAAAATAATAATAATAATAATAATAATATTATTATTATTATTATTATTAACAACAACAACAACAACAATAATAATAATAATAATAATATGAATTTAATGAATCGAATCGAATCGAATCAAGACGAAATAATCAAGAAATCGAATCAACTGAATCGAATGGAATCGAATCGAATCGAATCGAATCGAATTTAATCGAATCGAATCGAATGAAGCCAATGAAGTAATGTAATTAATCAACCAATCGGGATATTACACCACTTTAAATATCCCCATCCTCTAAAAAAACATTCCCAAAATGACCTAAAATAAGTTTTCACGGTCATATTCTGATTCCATCTTGTGATCATCTATATATATCACATTATACGCATCACTAATTTTGTATGTTTTAAGATTTGATTCATCTAGCTAGATTTTAGCATTTTGAAAAAGAGAATGATTCGTTGATTAGATTTTTAGGTGATAATGACACCAACTTGCTAAAGAGGTAAAACATATTGCGTAGAATCTAAAATAATGACCTAAAATAAGTTTTCACGGTCATATTCTGATGCACAAATTTGATATGGCTCTTGGGAATGTTGAGGCCTAGTTTGATTTGATGATGGCCAATTGGCCATGGGTGAATTCAAGATATCAATAGGTTGCCTCTATCTATGCTTGATGAGTTGCTAGCCTAGCTATGTATATTCCACTCCAAATTAAAATGTACGTACATGTAGGTGTCAATATATTTAGTATAGTTAGAGTTATAGTAGATTCCTTATAGTAGTTTCTCAATCCCAATTGAGTTATACTCTTGTAATTGTAACTAGTATATATATTGAATGAGATCAATAGAAAGAGTCACGGACTCATATTCTTTCATGGTATCACATTAGGTTCGATTCTCTTCCGCTGCCTATTCAAAAATACCGTGTCTCTATTCTTTCTCCTTCTTATTGTTCAAATGCGCTTCTGATGTCATTACTGCTTTTGTCATTAGTGATCCTCTCTCTGACTTCCTATAAATCCGTTTATTTGTCGGCGTCATGAGATATGACTAACGGTACCTCCACTCCCAAAAAATGCTGCTCCCACCTTCCACCCCGCCCTCACGGTGTCAAATATCCACAATAATATTCCAATCATCTTAGATTTGGAAAACTCGCAGTATGGTACCTGGGCTGAACTCTTCAAGATCCATGCTCGATCACACCGGGTTCTCTACCATATCCTCCCTTCTCCTGAAGGTGTGGTTATTCCTCCTCCGACTACGACCGACGAGAAAGAACTCTGGTTAACCATTGATGCTGTTTACTTGATGGATTTATTCGACAATTTCGTTGGATCTGCTGAACCGCTCATTGAACCGGATGCTCTTGAAAGCAAGCCTGGAATCAATTTAAGGATATTTTTCAAGACCACGAGACGTCTCGAGCAATTACTCTTGGACAGGAATTTGCGACTACTCGCATGGAAGATTTTCCCAATGCGAATGCTTATTGTCAACGTCTTAAGAGCCTTGCCGATCAACTCAAGAATGTTGGGGCTCCGGTTGTAGATCATCGCTTGGTGTTACAATTGGTTTCCGGTCTTACGGAAGCTTACAATGTTGGCACACAAATACGTCATGCTAATCCATTGCCGAAGTTTTCTCAAGCTCGTTCTTCCTTATGTCTTGAGGAACGAGAACTCCAGGCTATGGCATTTAACTCTTCCAACGGTGCGGCTCTGGTTACTTCGACACATGATGCTAGCTATGACCATAATATGGCACCCCGTCCATCCGGACAGGGAAACAAGCGCGGAAACGGCAAAAAAGCGATGCAGCACGTGGAATAGACGTTCGCACGCGGAAGATGCCCTTACGCAGCAGCGTGCGGCGCTCGGTAGCGCGGCCCTGCAGTGGCGATGGTATGGTACGCCATGCGCTATCTGCGCCATCAATGGTACGGCGCATCCGCCTACCATTACCCGTCCACCTTCCCATGCGCCAACACTGCGCCATCCTCATGGAATCTTGGGTGCGGCACCTAATCCACAAGCTTACATGGCGTCGATGGCTCCACCGAGTCAATATGCTCCAACCGAGATTGAATCCGCACTGCATACAATGACTTTACAACAACCGGATCCAAATTGGTACATGGACACTGGAGCAACGTCTCATATGACATCCACCAAAGGTAATCTCTCATCTTATTTTAATATGAGCAATCAAAATAATGGCGTTATTGTAGGCTATGGTAGTTCGATTCCAATTCGTGGTTATGGTCATACATCTTTGCCTCCCCCAAACCCTCCTCTTAGCCTACAGAATGTTTTGCACGCCCCTCATCTTGTTAAAAATTTGATATATGTGCGCAAATTTACTTCTGATAATTCTGTTTCGGTTGAGTTTGATCCTTACGGATTTTCTGTGAAAAATTTACAGACGGGGATAGCCATTATGAGATGTGATAGTTCTGGGGATCTCTACCCACTCACCACAATCGCCTCCCACATCCCAACCTCCACTTTTCTTTGCTCTGTCTCCTCCTCTTTGGCATGCTCGCTTAGGACATCCAGGATCACCAGTTTTAGATTTTCTTAAACGTGATTCTAGCATAGCATGTAATAAGGATTTTTCTTCTAGCATTTGTCGCTCTTGTGTTTTGGGTAAACATGTTAAGTTACCATTTGACACTTCGTTCAGTTTCCGTTTGATATTATTCATAGTGATTTGTGGACCTCTCCTGTCTTAAGTTCTATGGGACATCGCTATTATGTTCTCTTTCTTGATGACTTCTCAAATTTTTTGTGGACTTTTCCTCTTGCTAAAAAGTCTGATGTGTTTGCTAAATTCTTAGAATTACGCACATTAATCCTCACACAATTTGAGAAACAAGTAAAAATCTCGGTGTGATAATGGGAAAGAATTTGATAATAGCCAATTTAACGGTTTGTGCTTCCAATGGGATGACCTTTCGTTTTTCTTGTCCCCATACATCTCCACAAAATGGTAAAGCTGAGAGAAAAATCCGATCCATAAATAATATCATTCGTACTCTTCTTGCACATGCTTCTTTGCCTCATTCGTTTTGGCATCATGCTCTTCATATGGCTACATATTTACTTAATATATTACCCACCAAAGTGCTTGACAATGCCTCTCCCTTCCAGATGTTATATCATCGAAAACCTACTTATACACATCTCCGGGTTTTTGGGTGTTTATGCTATCCTCTTACTCCTTCTACTACTATCCATAAATTGCATGCACGTTCCTCTCCTTGTGTGTTTTAGGATATCCACAATCATCGAGGATATAAATGTTATGAATTATCTTCTCACAAAATTATTATTTCTCGACATGTAATTTTTGATGAGACTATATTTCCCTTTGCTTCATCCCCTTCCCCGAACCCTTCCAATTATGGTTTTCTTGATAATACTTCTAATTCTTCTTGGCTTCGCACGCTTGCTCATACATCCGGATTTCATATCCCAATAATCGAGTCCAAGCAAACCGGCCCCGTTCCATCTACTTCTGGACCACGGGTCCAGGAGCCTCAGCTAGGCCAGAGCCTCACGCCGCCCACACTCCCCAACCAGCTGGGCGTTACGCCTTGACAGAGGGCCCTCCTCTTCCCCCGGCCAGTGGGCTCTTCTCCTTCCCATATCGTTCCTCCCACCACAAAATCCTCCACCGGTCCATAATGCACCCGAACCTTACGGTCCGGTGGGTAAGTCCCTAATCCAAAATTTTTTGGACCAGATTATGTCAATCTCCACACAGTTTCAAAATCTCCTCTTCCTCGTAATCCTCTTTTTGCTCTTCGTGACCCGAATTGGAAATGTGCTATGGAAGAAGAATTTGATGCTCTTATTAAAAATAAGACGTGGGATTTGGTACCCCGTCCACCTAATGTTAATATTATTCGCTCTATGTGGATATTTGCTCATAAAGTTAAATCTGACGGTTCTTTTGAGAGGCATAAGGCCCGTCTTGTAGGTGACGGTAAAACTCAACAGGTTGGCATTGATTGTGGAGAGACTTTTAGTCCGGTGGTCAAACCGACGACGATTCGCACTGTTTTGAGCCTTGCTTTGTCCCAGCATTGGTCCATTCATCAGCTGGATGTGAAGAATGCATTTTTACATGGTGATCTCTCTGAAACTGTGTATATGCATCAGCCCGTGGGTTTTCGGGATGCTTCTCACCCGGATTATGTGTGCTTACTTCGCAAATCACTCTATGGCCTCAAACAAGCTCCACGAGCTTGGTATAAGCGATTTGCGGATTATGTATATTCTCTCGGGTTCGTCAACAGCAAATCTGACAACTCCTTATTTATCTATCGACAAAGGTCGAATATGGCATACCTTCTTCTCTGTGTTGACGATATTATCCTCACCACCTCTTCAGATTCTCTTCGCCGCACGATTATGACACTTCTTGCATCAGAATTTGCTATGAAAGATCTTGGCCCTATCAATTATTTTCTTGGCATTGCAGTTTCTCGAAATAAGCAGGGATTGTTTCTTTCACAACGCAAATACGCAGAAGAAATCATCGAGCGAGCTGGCATGTCGGCGTGTAAACCGACTGTCACACCTGTCGAAGCCAAACCCAAGCTGGCGCGTGCGGTTTCTGCTCCAGTCTCGGATCCTACTCTGTATCGAAGTCTTGCTGGTGCCCTTCAATACTTGACCTTCACCCGTCCTGATATCTCGTATGCTGTCCAGCAAGTATGTCTCCATATGTATGACCCTCGTGATGATCACTACCATGCACTTAAGCGCATTATTCGCTATATCAAGGGCACACTCTCTTTTGGCTTGCACTTATATCCGTCCACGTTTTCCAAACTAGTGTCCTACACTGATGCGGATTGGGGTGGGTGTCCAGATACTCGTCGTTCCACCTCCGGGTATTGTGTGTTTCTTGGGGATAATTTGATTTCTTGGTCGTCTAAACGTCAACCTACTATGTCAAGATCAAGTCTTTGAAGCTGAATATCGTGGAGTTGCTAATGTGGTTTCAGAATCTTGTTGGTTGCGCAATCTCCTCTTAGAGCTCCATTGTCCGATTCGTACAGCGACATTGGTTTATTGTGATAATGTTAGTGCTATTTATCTCTCTGGTAATCCAGTACAACATCAGCGCACCAAACATATTGAGATGGACATACATTTTGTTCGCGAGAAGGTGGCTAAAGGCCAAGTTCGAGTTCTACATGTACCTTCTCGGTTCCAGATTGCAGATATATTTCTGAAGGACTTCCACAGTTTTGTTTGAAGATTTTGAGACGGTCTCAAGTTTTCCACCTCTCGTTTCGACTGCGGGTGAGTATTAGACTATGTAAATATTATGGAATAGAATATTTAGTATAGTTAGAGTTATAGTAGATTCCTTATAGTAGTTTCCCAATCCCAATTAAGTTATACTCTTATAATTGTAACTAGTATATATATTGAATGAGATCAAGTAATCATTCTTTCAATTACAAGTAAGGAACCAGAATCAACGAAAAGGCCAAACTATTTCAATCTACTCCTATATGTAGCTAGTTTGTTTGTGGTCTAGCCACAACGCAATTACAAGCCGTTGGGCCCGTTCAATAACTTGGATAACCAAGTATTTCTCAAGGATATCTTTAAGAATAATCATATATATACTCCTTCCGTTCCGATTTCATCTTCCTGTAAATTCGGGCACAAAATTTAAGAAAAAAATGAATAAAGTAAGAGATATGATGATAAAGTAGAAAATAGATTAGATAATTTATAAAAAATAACAAATAAAGTAGGAGATAGTGAATAAAATAGGAGTATAACATTATACGAAATAGCAGCTAACTACCACTCCTACGGACAAAATTTTTTATACTATAGATTGTGATAACTTTATTATTATTTTTGTTGTTGCTATTGTTGCTTTTCTGCAGTCTTTGGTTCTTCCTTGGTAGAGGTTAGAAAAGTGGTTTATAATTATCGAGTCTTGTATTCGAGAAAATACCACTTCCAATCTACTAGAAGTTGGATGATTGTTTAGTCTTAATCAAATAAATAATGTTCGCAGCAGCACAAATTATATGATGATGTTTCAAACAAATTACTAGATTTTGCAAGAGACCGAAACGGAATCTAACATTACAATTGCAATATAAATATCGCATGGTTAACTACAAATATCACATTTTTAAAAATGCATGTAATTTAACTATTATGTAAGTTTATTAAATGCATGATGTTTTTAGTTAAAACTGTAATGTTGATCCGATTTCTCGTAAAAGTTTGTATTTCAAGGCTGTAAATTACAAGAGAACAGTAATATGACCGATGGAACTCGTCGTTGGATCATCTTTACTTCTTATTATTTCTTATATTTTGTATTTGTTTAATTAGTTTGGCTAATAGTTACAGGTTATTTGTTAGGTTTAGTTTGTGGCCATGGGTAATTTCTAGATTAGTTTATTAGGTGGGTTTTGACCCGTTAGGTTAGATTAGGGCCGCACTATTTAATTATAATTATGATGTAATCCTATTTATAGAAGAATGTTAATAATACATTGAAAAAGATACGTGTTAATGTTAGAGAGTGCTCGTAAGGAGACCACGGTCGTTAGTGGTGACCTTATAGCTCCATACGAGCATCTGAGAGTGTCGTAAATATACTACGGTTCAGTCTGACTTAACTATAATACAACGAGCATAAAAGATGATATTCAATGATGAATAATGCAAGGATTAAAACAATCCTAACTATCTCAAAGGGTTTTTCATGTTCTAGTTTACAGAAATCGCAATCCACACCACCTAATCAAGACAAAAGACAACTCATCATCATCTTTTACATCATCAAAAATCACAATCAAGACTTTTATGCAGCCTTCAAATTACCACCTTTCTTCACCTCCTTGGTTTCATTACCAAACTCATTCTCATATAACAAAATCAGTACTTCCAAGAAAACAAGTAATTTGAAATGTAACCATAAATGCACTATTAACATCACCCGTTCCTATACTTACAAAGAAGCAAGTGGAAGTGATGTACCGTACATACTAGTTGTCGGTCGCTTTTGGTTAGGGTAATCCAGTCGTTGCATTCAAAATTTAAAACCCCTTATTGTAGTGATTTACATGGACAGGGTTTTGTTTAGAATTTTCCCCCAAAAAAATGATTTGAACACTTCCAAAAACACTTTTTAATGTAATGTCACCTCTTAAAATTTTTATTTTTATTTTCCATTTCCACTTTCTTTTTATTATGCAGCAAACATAAATGAATTATTAGAAGTTTACATTTCATAATTTGTTTGAATGTATAAACTGAATTAGCAGAGTTTACTAATACATTCAGACTGTATTAGTAGAGTTATGCAGTACAGTCGGACTGTATTAACGGGATCATCAATCAACCTTCCTTAAGTTTTATCTTAGGAGCTTTATTCCCTCGTGGTGGATCTAATGCTACCATCCACTCTTGGCTTGTTTTGACTTGACATACTAGACAACGTGGGTGGCCATTTTTCTCTCCATCCAGGATCTATATCGAGGTATGTTTTGTGTTATGGTAGTTTGGTATAGAGTTGTATTATTTTCATTCCGATCATATTTTTTATGCTCCTTGTATATGGATTGTTGAGTTATCAGTCAATTTAGCGATTCCAAAAGAATCCGCATCTTCTAGTCTTGAACTACTGCAAGTGTAACTTTACGGAAAACTGGATCATACAAATATATGGCCCAGAAACCAGGCCTTGATCTACCCTTACTGGACCATAACCGGATGAAGCCCTTTAATGATGCTTCCTATGTGCTTTTAGGTTTGGACCCGGATCTTGTACAACTCTTTAGTGATGCACACCTAATGTTCAGGAAAATATTGTTTTGTCGAAAATTTACAAAAAAAAGTATCATGAGAGATGGTTTCTAGATAACTTATCTAGAGACGATCTATGATATCAATAAAGTCATCCATGTTATTAATCAAAACGTTTATGTTATTAACGAAATAAGTCTTGTTGTAATATGAAAAAAAAACACCAATATTAAGAACATAAGAGTTTTGATTAATAACATCGATGATTTTCTTGACAATATAGGTCTGTCTCTAAATAAATTATCTAGAGACCATCTTTCAGGAGACTCTCTCGAATATTTATTTTTAGAATAATAAAATCCAAAAAGAACAAGAGAGTAAGTTTGTCTCCACGTGTCAGAAGACCTACGGTCGAAACAAGAACCTAATCCTACATGTCAAATGCTGAAACAATAATTGGCCAGGATCATATCCAAAGCCAGATAAGGCACTCTCTGCATCCATCCATCACATAATCTACCCTGTAACATAATCATATATCCTACTCATCATCTATCATACATACTGCATTTGTTTGTCAAATTTTGTGAAACAAACAACAGATAAAAAAGAAAAAGAAAAAACCAATGGCTCAAGCTATGGCTTCAATGACTGGGTTAAGCTCGGCTAACACCGGCAGAGTTGGACTGGCTAGACCAGGGTTCGTCGTCCGTGCCTCAGCCGAGACTAATGACACTAGCCGCCGTGCCATGTTGGGGCTTGTTGCTGCTGGAATCGCAACCGGCTCGTTTGCTCAGGTTGTGCTTGCGGAAGCCAAGTCGATCAAGGTTGGAGGACCTCCTCCTCCTTCTGGTGGACTCGGTAAGTGTCGAATTACTCGTTAGGGAATAACAAAGATATGTATGTTGCTTATATGAATTAGTTTATCTTTGATTCTTCTGTAGTAGAATATACTTATGTAGAATTGTAGAATTATATTGATAAAACTGAAATCAAACTGATTACTGAGAGATTTACAAACATATTGAATGAAGAAGACGATTCAATCTGCTATAGAAACAGAGTACATATACCTAACAGAACTAATAAACCGTCTTAACAAAGGTACAACTCCTCATGCGGATTGTACAGCTGAATCCCTAATGTTGGCGAACTGTGGGAATTAGCTAGAGGCTAATTGGTTAAAGAAAACTATACTAACAAGTAATGTAACTTTATAAGTGCTGCAATCAATTATAGTATTCGACTACGAATCTTATACCCTGATTCTAAATTGCAATTTTGATTTGATTCAAATTTAAGTTGGAACACTGAACTCGGACCAGGCAAGAGACCTCGAGTTGCCCTTAAAGAACCGATTTTTTCTTCAGCCGTTGCCACCAGCTGAGGCTGCAGCCAGGTGTAAGGAATCTGCCAAGGAGATCTTGGGTGTGAAGCCACTCATTGACAGGAAAGCCTGGCCTTATGTCCAGAATGACCTTCGCACGAGGGCAGAGTATCTTCGTTATGACCTCAACACCATCATTTCTGCCAAGCCCAAAGGCGAGAAGCAGTCCTTGAAAGACCTCACTGGAAAACTCTTTGAGACCATCAACAATGTGAGTTCAAGGCCCATGCTTAAGTATTCTGGTTAATAAATTTTGGAAGTAAGTATACATATATATTCTTATGCTAATCAAGTTTATGTTTTTCTTTATCAGCTGGACTATGCAGCAAAGATCAAGAGCAGTGCGCAAGCTGAAAAGTACTACGCAGAAACTGTATCTACCTTGAACGATGTTCTTGCCAAGCTTGGTTAGAAATTGAACTATGTACAATGTTCTAAAATTTCTATCTTTTGGGTAAATCAGATACTTATTTACATGCAATTTCAGCAAACTGTATCTGTTTGGGACTCAGAGAGTAATCTATGTGATTAAATTCTCATCTCAAGTCAAGAGCACATTAATACATATAACAAATGTATAGAACTTGTCCTGAGCTTCAACAACATTCTTCTGGAGGTTCGTAATATTGGAATTTATCGCTTCTAGAGAGTCGTATGTCTGGTGGTGTCAAACTTCACAGAGAAGTCTCCTACATAATGCATCTAGAGAGTATGTTACTCTTTTAAGAACCACTTCCATTACAGTTATGGAATTAAATTCAAGTACTGTCAAAAGATGCACTACTATGGTTCAATAACTAACTTACTAAGAGTAAGAACGTCACATCATAGAACAATGAAGCAAGTTCATTGCGAAATCAGAAATGCACCAAACCAGTGAATCACAAGTGCTTTAACTTTCCATGAAGTCACAAGAGATTTCTGGTTAATTTTCATACCATCATGTGCACTCAAAGTACGAGCATAAAAATGGTTCCAAGCTGTAATTTTAGATTCATAATTAGAACTAGTGTATTCAAGAACATATAGAAAAACTTGACATTTCACACATACTAAACATCATCTAAACTGCACCCAGAAGCCAGACATGCAGAGGAACCATAGCAATGTGAAGTCACTCCGACCAGCACTTAACAATTCCAGTCAGCTTACCATCAATAAACCATATCTTCCAGCCTGCCAAAAATAATTGAGTCTTTTCCAGTTGAGTTGGCATTCGAACAAAGAAAACAGAATCATCAAACTCAGAGAACGAAAATGAAGTATGCACATACAATCCCTCGTATCATGCCCTAGCTAACTACATTGCAAAACTGCGTACTGCAAATTAATTAGTGCATATCAAATTAAATATATAGAGACTATTAATGTCAAGTGATAACAATGGTTGACACTTTCGTCTAGCTAGTTGTCAGCTGCCAAGCCACCAAGGGATACGCTTGATCGATTCCTGGTGACTCACTATATAGTTTTTTTACATTTTTTTTCTCCTTTCCAACTTTTATGATTTAACGTTTTTGTTAATATCTATTTTACTTTTACAATTTAACCTATTGTTTTCTTTTTGTTTATAATTATAGTTTTTATTGTATTTTTATTGATAATGACCAAGCATATGAAGAATAAATGCAATAAATCTATAACAACTGTGGCAGGTTATAGAGTTATGAAGTACAAAAAATAACTTTAACTTTACATTTTCTGAGATCGATTATTAAATTAAATCCTAATAAATTTTATGCATTTTTTATTTTCATAATTTTCAATTCATGTATTTTATTTTGTGACATAGTTGGAATCGATTTGAAACTTGTTAGGTGTAAAATCAATTTTTTTTTCCACATTTAGAAAGATACAAACGGACTATCTTGTGTATAGAACTATCGAAAATGTAAGGTCTCTCTACCATCAAATCAAAAAGGAATATGGAATTCATTTGTAGGTATATAGAGTTACTGAGAAGGAGAAAGAAAACAATCAAGTCGAAGTGTTTATATATTATGTATTCGCTTGTAAGTCCATTTCGAACAACAATGGAGGATAACAACAAATGTTCTTGAAAGTTCAGTAATGCTCAAGTGGATATTGAAAGAGCTATAATTAGGCATCGAATACTAAACAAAAAGCATGTTAATTACTCGCAAGTACTTTGCAGATGTAACCAAAATAAGAATGTACATGCAAACTTTAATTCACCAGAAGAGAAACAATAAATAAGGTTTTAGTAAAGACAATTACCTCATTTTTCAGACGAGCAAGATAATCGCCAGATTATGAGACATTTGTCAATTGATTTCCACCCCCATGTGTAACTTGTTCCACTGATAAAAAGCTTGGTTCATACAGCAGCAGCGATGCAATTGAAAATGGCCTCCAATAAGTGTTTGTAACAAGTTCAGAACCTTTACCTTTCATGGAGTTACAAGACATGAGTTTACTATAATCTGTAAAAATTATGTCTCCTTGTTTCGACAAGGAAATTGGGGTTAATCGAAGAAAATCGACGTAAAACGGAAAGCACGAGCGTACTAATACATCTTTGGTCCAAGAATCAGCTACCCCATACTCATTCAACTTCCAGAGAGCAACCTGGGAAGGAATCCTGCTGTCAAGAAGACATAGATGACTAGCTAGTTTTCCCAAACTCATTGCGCAAGACTTTCTCAGCTCCAGGTCACATGGTTGAGAAATTCGGCCAACTTCTTCTTTGCCAATATCAAAAGTGTTAATTGACAAGTTACCCGTAAAGTCCATGTCAATCCAGTGAAAGAACTCATTGACAAAAACAATCCTGCGCATATCGGATAGCATTGCGATTTTCGAACATCCCCTCCAGTACCATCTATTAACCCCAACCGTGGCTATTTTGGAACTTTTTCCAGGCTCCAAATTCTGGTGCCGAATTCTGATGACCTTGAAACAGTTTTCTAGTGAACTAAAGCCAAACATGTACTCAAGCAAATTATGATATGCATACCTTCAATCTCTAACAACTGTTCGGTGTCTTGGAAGGGGGAAGAATTCTCTTGTCAAGGGATTGGTGATAAAAATCGTTACACAATGAGGTGTTTCTTCTTTAACACAGATTAAACCCTTACATGAACCGACAACAGAAAAAGATATCGCACGATGATCATCTATTTCCGTACCTGGTGGTATCAATAGCTGCTGCATAGGAATCCGGAAAGAATCTCCATTGTCAGATGTCTCAATCAACGAGAAATGACTTGTGGGTGCAACATAAAGACGTGGTTGATTATGGTGGAGTATGAAGCATGAAAATGGTGTGTGTGGTGCATAGTTGTTAGTGAAATCATTAGCCTTTAGAATCTTCAACCATTGCTTGCACACAAGTTTACAGTTCAAGATCGAAGCAATGGGCAACCGGAAAAAGATTTCGAGTAAGATAAATAAAGGAAGCTCCATGATGATGCACCTGGATTTGCTAACTCCATTTCCTAATCTTATGTGTCTATCTTTTTCTCCTTGATGATAACTTTTTTCCTTCATCTTGAATTGGAACTGACTCCCACAGATCGATAAAACAAAATGGTTGAGAGAAGAAGCAAAAGAGAGTGGTGGAGCAAATGGGGAAAATAGTTTAATTTCTATTTGCACAAAATAGATGTCTGTTTTTTAAATGTCATTTGCTTTAATTGTAGAGCTTGGTCTAGTCCAGTCAAAAAAACACCTAAATATGGATTATTGTAATTTGAAATCTTCCATTTTTAAAGAAATAAACTTTTGACCATTATTGCAACCTGATTAGGAAGTTATCTTTTTTAATAAACACTGCCTCATAGCCATAGTTAATAATATGGTCAGATAATTAATGTAAACTGAAAAGCTAGCTAATTAGACTATATTATTTTCGTCTGAACAGAACATAACTGAACTGAATCGTAATATAAACAACAACTAAGCAGAACTGAACTGAACTTAATGAGTTTTCAGATTAAAAGAACAAAGCCTTAGTAAGATGCACGAGACCTAAAAATCAAAATAGTTTATGCGGGATATATATGTACAGGATGTTTGGGCACATGGTGGCAGACATGTAAACGTATTGTGGTAGTAATTGGTTTGGAAACTTGTGGCAATGTGTTAGTGTTAGTCGTAGTGTCCAGGGATATTATGCGAGTCGAGCATTAACTAAGTATTCAACTTGATTCATTAAGATTCGAGTTCGATTTACTCGGTAAAATATCATTTACATAGCCAATTGATCCTCGACTAGTTATTTTAGTTGATTTACATGTTTATATTCATTTTAATATTTTAAACCCTGAGCAAGTCAAAGATTGCAAATATCCCCAAACTGCGTTAACTTCTTAAATTTGAATCCCTTATCGTAACTTTCAACATGTCAACTTTAAAAGCCAATAAAATGACTAAAATGGACTTTAGTTCAAATTTCTCATGAGTGGATCTGTTCTGCTCCACCCGTGGCCATGGGTGGAGCTATTTTACTTCGCCATGGGGGAGCTATTATTTTCCACCATGTGCGGACTTGTATTGCTCTGTCACGACGGAGCTTCAAAAGCTCCACCAGTGGCGAACAATAGCTTCAAGAATTGGTACGGATGTTATCGTAAGGCTCGTATTACTCAGTGGTTGTTTTTGTAATTCACTTTAGAGCTCAATCTTGTTGTTACTCGAGCTCGAATTCACTTTAGATTCGTTCACATAACGAGTCGCGACAAGGTTAAATTGCCTTACCTAGTGTTAGGAATATCTGTTAGTATTTTGATCACTTATCACATGTTCTTATCTTAGCCATAAAGGTGATTAAGTACTCTTGGTTCACTTGAACATTGTAAAAGAGGAAATCACCGAGTATGATTAGTCTAGTAAATCTTGTATTAGGATTATAGGTCTCTGAGTGTAATTTTTATTTCCAGAAGACCATGAAGATCAATCCTAGCAATGCAGCTTTTCTGAAGATTAGAAGACTGAAGATTGCACAAGATTTATGAAGATATCAAGGTTCAGTCTAACTCAAGAAAGACTATGTCCTTAATACTTTCTTAAGTATATTTACTTACTTTTGAAATATGATTCTGGACACATGACATCATGAGTATGGAGCATGCAAGCCATCAGAAAGGCTCATGTATCCGTTGAAGACTACAGGACAAGAAATAGTACAAGTGCATTAATTGCATCGGCGTAAAAAGCCACAGTCCTCTCGAGACATGAGACAAGGACTTCGAGTACTCATTTCAAGATAAGTATGGACCGAATTTGAATTGTGTCTAACGGATATCATTCCAACTCTCAAATTCATCTATATATATCACACTTAGATCTTTGAAATACATACCTTAGAACGCTCTATCTTGCAAACTTACCATCAAGCAAAGTATTCTCTCAAGTACTACTACCCTTTCCGAAAGCTTTACATTGCTCAAGAATCACTAGTAGTTCTAAGTTGTCACGAACCTTAACAAGAGATTGTTATTCGTAAAGAGTTGAACTATCGGATACCCTTTACAAGCTCATTCTCGAGCGGACATCAATTACTTGGGTCAAGAAAGCGGTCGCCATCCACTGAACAAGTGTATTAAGTAGTCTTGTTCTATTAGGCTCTCTGAAAATATAACTGAAAAGTTATACCAGAAGCCTCTCTGACAAACCTTATAACCAACACCATCAAGGCGTGGAGTAGAGGAAGTACTTGATTTGGGAAATCAAGGAATAACTCCAAGGTTATCTGAGTAGAGGAAGTACTTAGCTCTAGGAGCTAGGGAATAACTCAGGGGGAACATTTGGTTGGGAACCATTTGTTTAGGAACTATATAATTTGTGTGTTAAGTGTGCATGTATGTCTCTGAGTGATGCACCCGTTCTGAAGCCAGAAAACTACGAGAAATGGAAGAACAACATGATGCTCCATCTGGAGGCCATTAGTGACGAGATGATCTATGTCATCAATGAAGGGCCTAACAAAATCAGACAACTCAAACAAGTTACTGAGGTGTCTGATGGAAGAAAAGCCTCAGACAAGGAAGATGGAAGCGAGGATGCGGCTGCTAGTGATAATGGTCGTGTTGCTCGTGGAAGCATTATGTATGAAGACAAGCCAAGAGAGCTCTGGACATCTCAAGATGCCAAGAGACACAGATTGGATGGTCAAGCTCGTAATATCATCATCAGATCGAAACCTGAGCACATACAGTGTAAACTGTGGGGTGCTAAAACGGCAAAAATTGCCTGGCAATTGATTGAAGAAATATGTGCTGGAACTGAGAAAACCAAGGAAAACAAGTTCGAAGTTCTTAAATTGAAGTTCCAAAACTTCAAACAAGGTCCCACTGAAACTCTGGAAGAACTTGATTTCAGGTTTACTACTCTTATGAGTGATATGGCTGCACTTGGTGAAAGCAACAGATACTCCCAGCCAGAAAAGATTAAGACTATTGTCAGAAGTCTCAATCACAACTGGGAGCACACTAAATTCTTTTATTTCAACCAAGGGATGCCAAATATCACTCCAGTAGAGCTCTACTCTCATCTTGCTACGGTAGACTATGAGACAACTCAGAGAGAACAAACAGCTGAAAAGTTGCAAAGTGTTGCTCTAATCTCTCAAGGTACTTCTGAAAAGAAGGATACCAAAGATGCATCTGAAGAAAATGCTCTTGCAGTAAGACACATGAAGAAATTTGTGAGTCAAGAGATTGAGAGAAGAAAAGCTAAAGAAAAGCTGAAAAAGCATCTTGGCCCAAACTATCATCAGTACAAGAACATACAAATGAACAACTCTCAGAACACCCCCATTCAGAAAGGTGTTAGTACTGAAGCTGTAGAAATAGGAAATGATATCAAAAGCCTGTCACTTCAAGAGAGATTGTCCTGCTTTAAACAAGCTCAAGACAGGTGAAAGAAGGACAGAAGAAATTTCAAGAGAAATCAAAGGGCCTTACTGACTGAACAAAGGAAGAAGATTCAAATTCAACTTGATGCTCTAGACATTGAGACAGATTCTGAAGATGGAGATTCAGATGACTCAAACCTACCATCACCAGAATTGTGTGGAATCACCCACGATGTAATCGACTTCGGCTTTAAGAAGAATGAAATGTGTGGAGTTGCTGAGATTGCTGGTCCAGACATCTCCAACATTGAAATATGTCTTATGGCTGATGAGGTAACTAACAATTCACAATTTCTGTACTATGAGAGTGATGATGGAATTGAGGATCTGGAGTTGGTCAAGAGTGAATTGGACCGTTATGAGAAAGAATTTCTGGAAGCACAATCCAAAACCAGAATTCTAGAGGAAAGCAAAGAAACTCTTGAAAAAGAGGTTTCTGAGCTAACCAGAGTACCTGAGAACACGAACGTTGAAATAGCCTTTCTGAAAGCTCAGATATCTGAGAATGAAAATTCTCACAAACTAGCCTTGGATGAACTTAATAAGAAAATGATGAAGCTGCTTTCTGAGAATGAAGAACTCAGAAAGAAAGAGCTATCCTTCCAATCTTATGCAAAGGCTAGTGACACTCTCACTGAGGTTCAATCCTATCTGAGAGATCCCTCTGAGAAAGGTGGACTTGCACTTGATGAACAATCAAGTAATTCATCTCCTCTGAAGAAGAGTGATGGAAGGTTGACCTTTGTAAAAGGTCAACAGAATGATTCTTCAACCACTTATAGCATTGGTCAGAAAGCTAGGGTAGTTGACAAAGGAAAAGGAGTTGCAACCCATCCTTTGAAAGAACAACAAGTTCACAAGAAACATGTGGATAAGGTTTCTGAAAAGAAATACAACCCTCAGATATGCAACCATCCACATTGCTGCATTACTAGGAAGGGAAGGATTGCTGGAATAGGCAAATTCTCTACTAAACCATTTTATGAAAATAAAGATGGTGCAGAAACTAGTAAGGCTTCTGAAGAGTGCATTCAGAAAGCCAAAGGTGTTCGAAATGGCATTGGCTATCGTGCTATTGGAAAGGTCCTTCTGCAACAATATAAGGAAGGACAAGAACAATGGCGCAAAGGCGATATTACTGCGTAGCAATAGGAAGTGGAAGAAATCTCAAGCCGAAAAAGCTGAATGCGAGCTAGAAGGAACTGGCGGAAAGGCTAAGTTTGCTGAAAAGCAACCCCAGAAACCCAGGGTCCAGAAAGCACCAAAGGGAACACCTAGAAACACCCCCAAGAAGGAAGATTGAGATCAAAATTACTGATTTTATTGCATCTCCTTCTGATCAAGTTAGACAAAAACAAACTCCCAAGAAATTCACTAAAATGTGAATTCCTACTGGAAGAATGTTTAGTCTAAGTGGTTCTATCCCTGAGGCAAGAACCTAACTCCTGTTTCATGTTTTGTGCAGAACGCCTCTTGGACTAAGGCTCAATGGCTATTTGATAGTGGATGCGGAAAGCACATGACAGGAGACAAAGCAAATCTGGTCAACTACAAAGCTTGCAACACTGGACCAGACATCAAATTTGCTGGAGGAGAATTAAATCCCTCTCTGGGATCTGGCAACGTTAAATTAGGATCATTAACAATCATTGACGTATTACATGTTAAAGGTTTGAAATATAATCTATTTAGCATGAGATAGTTTGCATACAGGGGATTCACTGTGAAATTCAAAGCAAAGTATTGCAAACTTATAGACAATGAGTCAAAGCAGACAGTCTTGGTTGCACGGCAGAAAGGTAGTCTTTATGTTTCCGATTGGGCATCTGCCACAACTGAAGAATGTCTCATGGTGAGTCAATCAGGTCACACAAAAGAGCACTGGTTATGGCACAAAAGAATGAGTCACTTGAATTTCAAAACTCTGAACAAACTTGCCAATAAAGAGTTAGTGGTTGGTCTTCCCAAAACATCTTTCAGAAAGGATGGTATCTGTTCTTCCTGTCAGATGGGGAAACAATCCAAGATCTCTTTCAAGACCAAAACCAGACACTCTAGTGTTAGACCACTGCAACTATTACACATGGATCTTTTTGAATCATCCGTAACTAGTTATCCAGGAAAGAAGTATGGTCTGGTTGTTGTAGATGACTTCTCAAGATTCACTTGGGTTGTCTTTCTGAAGCACAAATCTGATGCTAGGGTGGAGATACCAAATTTGTTGAATAAGCTTGAAGTCATGAAAAATGACAAAGTATCTGCAATCAGAACAGACCATGGTACTGAGTTTGTCAATCAGTACATAAAGGAGTTTTGTACCAGCAAAGGTATACAACACCAACTTTCCTCTGTGAGAACACCACAACAAAATGGTGTTGCAGAAAGGAAAAATAGAACCCTTAAAGAAGCAGCAAGGACAATGCTAGCTGACACTGAAATAAGTGAAGTTTATTGGGTTGAGGCTGTAAACACAACATGCTACACTCAGAACAGATGTTTGATAAACAAACACCATGACAAGACCCCGTATGAACTCTTGGTTGGTAGACCCCCTAATATCAAACATCTGAAAGTATTTGGTTGTAGATGTTTTGTTCTTAACAATGGAAAAGAGTATTTAAGAACATTTCAACCAAAGGCAGATGAAGGTGTGTTTCTTGGTTATTCTATTAATAGCAAAGCATACAGAGTTTACAACAAAAGAACAAAGAAGATTGAAGAATCAGTTCATGTTGTATTCTATGAAGGAAGCAAGAAAACACCCCTTGCTGATGAACTCTCAGAAAGGTTCAAGGAACTAATGATAAAGGATTCTGGAGAAGAACCCTCAGAAAGGAAAAACATCATTGTGGAAAGGGAGGATGACTCTGACGAAGAAAAGCATGAAATGCCTAGTAACAACCAGATGATTCTCAGACATGATGAAGAATTTTCTATGAGAATTCCAGAAATGGAAACTGAAGATGTTCATCAGAGAGCTAACTCTGGAAATGACCTCTCTGACAGGCATGTCCCAGAAAGCTCTCACACTGAGCAAGTGTCAAACATTCACCGCCCCTCTGAGGTGCAAAATGTCACAGATACTGAAGAAGTATCAAGTCATAATCATAGTAATTCACATTCAGATCACATAGATGTTGACCCTACTAGTCCTAAACCCATGATGAGATGGATCAAGGATCATCTTGCAAAAGATGTGATTGGACCAATCAATCAAGGTGTTAGGACTAGGAGAGCAATAGCTGAAAATGCTAACTCTCTCTTTGGATGTTTCATCTCAAACATTGAACCTAAAACTGTAGAAGAAGCATTAAGAGACCAAGACTGGATCTCTGCAATGCAAGAAGAGTTGGATCAGTTTGAGAGAAACAAAGTCTGGAAACTAGTTCCATTTGTAGAAGGAATATCTGTGATTGGAATTAAGTGGGTTTTCAGAAACAAGATGAATGAATCTGGTGAAATAACCAGAAACAAAGCAAGGTTGATTGCCAAGTGATTTACCCAGACTGAAGGTTTAGATTTTGATGAGTCATATGCACCAGTTGCCAGATTGGATGCAATAAGACTTTTTCTGGCCTTTGCAGCTCATAAAGACTTTAAAGTTTATCAGATGGATGTCAAGAGTGCATTCTTGAATGGTGAACTTGCTGAGGAAGTCTATGTTGAACAACCACCTGGCTTTGAAGTTGCCTCAGAAAGTAGAATGGTCTATAAACTCGTAAAGCTCTATATGGATCGAACAGCTCAAGAGCATGGTATGACACTTTGGCCAAGCACCTTCTGGAAAGTGGTTTCAAGAAAGGTGAAGTTGATAAAACTTTATTTACTTTAAATCATGATGGGAAACTACTCTTAGTTCAAGTATATGTTGATGACATTATATTTGGATCTAAGGACAAGCAACTTTGTGATGACTTTGCAAATCTCATGAAAAGTAAGTTTGAGATGAGCATGATGGGAGAATTGAACTATTTCCTAGGATTGCAAGTCAAGCAACTCAATGATGGAATATTCATTAGTCAGACAAAGTATGCAACAGACATGCTCACAAAGTTCAATCTTAAGCCTTCTGAAAAGAATGCTAAGATTCCTATGAGCATAGGAACCAAGATGACCTATACTGAATCAGATAAGAGTGTTGATGAATCAGATAAGAGTGTTGATGAACCAAGTATAGGAAATTGATAGGTTCACTACTTTACCTTCTTATGACGGACTGATATTCAATATGCGGTTACTCGTGCTAGATTTCAAACAAATCCAATGCAATCACACTACAACATTGCTATGAAAATATTAAGGTATGTGAAAGTACGATAGATGTAGGTTTGTGGTATCCTAAAGAAAGTGGATTGAGTTTGGCTGGTTACTCAGATGCTGATTATGCTGGATCAATGCTTGATAGGAAAAGCACCTCAGGAACTTGTCGGTTTAAGAACTAGACTTATCTCATGGTTTAGCAAAAGCAAAACTCAATTGCAACTTCTACCACGTAGGCTGAATATATTGTCTTTGGTTGTTGTGCAACACAAATTACGTAGATTCAACAACAACTCGTAGACTATGGACTCAATGAAGAAAACTCCCATTTTACGTGATAACACAAGTGCTATTGCAATCACACGAACCCCAAGTTCCATGCGAACAAAGCACATTGATGTTAGACACCACTTCATCGGAGACCATATTGAGAAAGGCAATATAGAGATACTCAAGATTGTACGAAGACCAACTTGCAGATATTTTCACCAAGCCCTACAAGAAAGCGGTTCTTGACCTTAAGACATAATCTTGGATTAATGGAGATGCCTAAGGTGAAAATGTCCTGAATCTCTAAAGTCCGAGTAAGTGAGGTAGAAAAGAAGTAGGCCTCGAGAACATGTTCTCGAGAAAGCGTTGATAAGAAGTGATGCAAAGATTCGAGTAGCAACACTCGGAAAACAAAACATTTACGAACGGGTATCCAGAAAGGCAAAGGTTGGTACACACTCAATAAGTAAATAAGACTAGAACTTACTTACTGAGAGTGGGTCAAATACATTCAAACAACTGAAGCTTCTGGCACTTGAATTCAGAAAGCTATTTAGTCATAAAGTGAAAAGACACACAAAGCCCGAAAAGTATAAGTTCTGAAAGTCAAACATGTCCAATGTCTCGTATTTTTGCCATTTTTATGATAAACAATATAAAGATAAGGATTTGACACTCAGAATGATAAGTTCAAACGATTGAGTGTTCTTACTCTTTACTAAGTGACATAATGGATATAACTTGTTAAAAATCCATCAAGTCGGCACAATACCATTTGTTGATTGATATCATTACAAGATATTCAATTTAAGACCTTGATGAATAAACGTTTGATCTCAACGGTTGAGATTAAAACAAAGCAAGTAATGTCTGTTGAGAAATGCAGACATGGCCCACTACGCATTTAATGAAGTACAAAGGACGTACCGCCTATCTGTATACAAAGACACGCATTCATATTCAGTTGTATGTATGTTGTATCTATGTACATTTTGTCTGCTATATATATAGGATTTGGGCAAAAGACAAACAATTTTACCAATTTTGAAATTTCAAACTTGCATCAAAACAGCAAAATCTCTCAAGATTTCTGCAAAACCCCCTCTGCAAACTCAACTTCTTGTGCTTAGTCTTCTGAAAAGATAGACTAATCTCGATTAATTGTGCAAAATTCATCTGAAAAACACTCACTCAAAACTCTATATAAGAGATGGCACCCAAGAAGATGACCACCAAGAACCCTAAGGCCGCATCATCTACTCCTGCTGAAAAGCAAGGAGGAAAGGAACTTAAGGTGTTGAATAAACGCCTTCTGGGAAAGTTCACCCCATCGGACTGGAACCCTAACCACAAAATGAATTGGGGAGCTTTTCTGGTGAAGAGGTATGTACCAGCAGTTATACCTTCAAGACCATAAAGGAAACTGATATTGAGGATGCTGGAGAATTCCATATCTACAAGCTTCTATCTGCTGCACCCAGTGGACTATCCACACTGGATGTACTAGAGTTCTACAACAACTCCAAAATCTTCACAAAGGTTGTGAATGATGAAGAAGAGAAATACATGCAGACTGAAGTCCAAGGACAAGAAATTGTTCTAGACTGCAAGACTTTCTGCAAGATATTCCGATTGAAAAATCGAGGAACATTTGAAGACATCAACATCAAAGACACTCCATGATTCAAGGCGTCAAAGAGCTATTTGAAGCAATCCAGTTAGAAAATGCAAAGGGTTGCCCAGGAGACTTTGTTCTGAAAGCCATCAGAACTAGTCATCTCCAGAAACACTAGAGCACTTTAGCTCTTATTCTGCTCCGTTGCTTTGATGGCAACAAAGGAGGAGTAGACCAGATAAGCATGGAGAGATGGATGATGATGCATCTTCTGAATAAGAAGCATGAAGGGCAGGAAACCCACTTCAATTGGGGAATGCGCCTTGACAAATTCCTTGGACATATTGAGGAATTTGAGCCCAAAATCATCAATGGCCTTCTTGAGCCAAAGGCTAATATGCACTTTGGTCTCGATCATACATTCGAAACAATGGGAATCACTCTCGGAGAAACAAGAAATCCAGTCACCAATTCTCTTTTCGGACGCTTTTGAAGAAAAGGAGAAAATTCTGCGAGAACGCACTTTTCGAAAAGCGAAGAAGAAGAAATTGCACAGCAAGGTGAGGAGGTCTCTGAGCAAGCCAAAGCTAAACCTCCAGTTGCCAAGAGAAAGAGGACTCAAAGCAAAAGAGCCTCCAAGTCCCTAATCATACAAGGCACAACCTTACGGAGACAAGGTCTCGAAGATGTTGGAGCCTTGAAAGGCAACTCAGAATGCCCCAAGAGTCCTGAACGAATGCTCCGAACTCTCCGGAGATGATAGAAATATCATAGATGGGTGCACTGACCAACGAATAGTGATTACGAGGATGATGAAGTACTTGCAAAAGTACTCAAAAGATTCAAGAATGAGACCCATGGAGGAGCATCAAGCTCGGCTCTTGAGGAAAGAAGAGCCCTTCGCAAACAGGAAGAAGAAGGCCTGGGTGAGGAAGATAGAATGATGGAAGATGTTGCCATTACTTCCACATTCACAATGCCAGCACTTAATTTTGCTGAAGAAAACCCTGTTCTTGAACAGGTTCCTCAACCTTCTGAGAGAGCTCAACTCTCAGAAAGGGATCAAACTGAGATGGAGACTCGGAATGATACTGCAGAGGAGAACAATAATGAGCCTGAGAGGCGTGGAATCACCACAAGTCCAAGAGATCAATGATCACCGACTGACTCATTCAGTAACAAAGATAGTTTGTATCTAACATGTCAACATAATTGTATGTTAACTTGTTACTCATAAGCTGTATTTGTTCCAGGCCAACTTGGAGACACACTTTCAGGGGGAAGAAAACCTGTCCACCCCCTTAAATCAAGAAGAGGTTTCTCCAACCTCAGAACATCAAGAAGAGCCTGTCCCACAGGTAGTAAAAGTTATCTCTGAACAAGAAATAACTAACTAAAATTGCTCTTATGTTCTAATATTCTTAATGTCTCTTCTTAGGCTCCAACTGAGGAAGTAGTGGTGGTGGAACCAACACCCCAAAACCTAGAGATTCCAGTGAAAAGCTTTACGAGGAAGTATTCTTGAGCCTTCACGAGAAGGTAAGTAATCGATAATAGTCTTCTTCAGAATGCTCTGGAAAACCCACGACTAAAATCTCTTATGTTTGTTCTTACAGCTCGGAAGAACAATTGGATGGAGAAAGCAGTTGTGTCATCTCCTCCAAAAGAAACTAAAAGCTATTTGAACAAGCGATTCTGCAGAAAAGGTGCCAGAAACCCCCAAGGTTTCTGAGGAACATGCTACTGAGCTTCCTCACTTGGAAGTAAGTGAAGTCTCATAAAGCACCTTTCCACCTATCTTTTCTGTTAAAAGTTTCTAAACATGTTTGATTTTAACTCTCAGGTTCAAGCAGAAAGAAAGGTTGATGAGGATAAAACTTCTCCTCACACCAAAGTATCTGAGGCCTCTGTGCCCAAGCAAGTAAAAATCCAAGCAGATGAGCTTAGTGTTTCTACACAGGTATGCTCAGAAAGATCACTTCTGCACACAGATACTAACACAAGTGGTTTGAACAAAACTAACTTGAACACGTTCTTTCAGGCTCAAAGTCTAGTGCCAGCTGATTTACTCAAGGCCTTCCAGAAGCACACCTTAAAGAAACATCTCAAGTGCTTCAGACAATGGCAGAAACTCAAAAAGGCTGACCTTTCTGAAGTAGCCAGAGTAATCGACGTCCCAGAAAAGAGAGCAATTGCCCTAAATCTGGAGGATTATATCCATGCATTGTTCTCTACAGAGTCCTACTTATTTGACACTCTAATGCATGAAGACTTCATTCATGAAGTAGCACAAAGACTTATAGCAGATTTCAAGTCTGCGGATGCTCAAACCCAAGAGCAGATGGTTACCCATCCTGCCTTGCCCTGCAAGCTCACTACTTATCCTACTGAACAAGAAGAAGTTAATGGGAGGATGATTACATTCCCAAATGTGATCAACCTGATTTTAGAAGATGACGAGGAGATGGACGAAAATGATTATCAAGAACCTCCCTCTGAGCATCCAAACCAAGAAACAAAGAACAAGAGTGATGATGATGATGATCAGGATGATGATCCCCAACCTGGACAAGGCGGGATTCAGAAAGCTAGCAAAGAGAGTGGAGAAAAGGCTACTCCCTCAATTGCTCAGAAAGCTCCATCATCATCACCTCCCAAGTCTCATCAAGATACCCAACAAGCTGAACACAAAGATGCCATAGAAGAAATTTCAGCTGCTGAGTTTAGGATTGAACAATTCAGAAAGGTATTGGAAGAAGAGAAGAGAATCAACATTGAGACTCAAGCTCTTGTTGATGAAAAGGAAGCCAAAATCAAAAAGCTCGAAGAAGCTAATGCCAAAGAATTGGCACTCCTAGATGAGCAAAGAAATTTGAAGAATGCCATTGTTGTCACAGCTGCTGAAATAGATGCAATGGATGACAATGATGATGAAGAGCATGATGCTGAGACTGCATCAGAAAGACCTTCTACATCTTCTCAGAAGGCCAACACACTTGATGGAAAGCAGAAGAAGATTGTCAATCTGCAAACAATCCAAGAAAATGATTATGACAGTGATGCTGAAACCCACAACTTGATTACTGAAGCAGAAGATGAGAGACTTATCACTCAGCACAAGAGAGCCCTACTTGCTCCTCATATATTCTATGCACCAAGTAGTTCAAGAAGTGAAGAGCACCGTGCAAGGAACAATGTCTTTTTAGAACTCAGAAAGACACTACTTGCCCAAGACACAGAAGTGCTAAAATCCGTCCCAGAAGAGATGAAGCATTTGGCTGCTGCTTTACTCAACAGAGCAACCAGTATAGCTCTCTCTCAGAAAGACCTAGGGTTGGTCAGGGATGAGGATTGTAACAATGCTAATGCAGCATTGAATGAAGCCAGCCATGCTGTCCTGCAAGCCAACGCCATCCTAAGGCCGCTTGAAGAGCTCAACAGAAAGGAGCAGGAACTGGTTAGGCAGAACAACGAGCTGAAGAAGGAACTTCAAGAATTAGTCAGGGTGCACAACAATCTCCAGAAAAACTTTGAAACTCTCTCTGAATCTTATGCTATCATGAGTCAGTCATTCATGACTAAGGGGGAAGAAGAGATGCCTCAGAAAGGAAGAGGAAGAAAAAGAAAACAATCAAATCCTCCCTCCTCAAGTCAACTTGTCATTAAGGACACCACTGGAGACACCCTTGCTGAAGAAGTTGTTCTAGATCAACCAGCTAGAAGGCTGAGAAGTATGGTCACTAGGGGAACCAAGCCCTTAGAATCTCAGAAGAGAAGAAGACTTCTGAAGAAGAAGAGAAGGAAGAAGGAGAAGTAAGAGGCCAAGAAAGCTGCAACTCTCCAATTTTGGACTACAATGATGATGAGGATGATTCTGATGAACATCCACTTCACAAGAAAAGAAGACAAACAACTACTTCACAACCTCCTCTGGCAGCAAAGCCCTTAGCAGCCAGAACTCCTTCTGGCAACACCAAGTCTATACAAGGAACATCCACCAAGACATTTCAAGGCAGTAAGAAAGGGTTAGAGGATCTCCTGACCGAAGGCCACCAAACAGAAAAGCAAGAAGGGATTTCCAGTTTGGCAGAATAAACAATGAAACACATCAATAAAGGCCAACTGATGCCCACATTGAGTATATGAAGACTAGTAATGAAGAATCTTCATATAGTTGCATTCTGAACAAGAGAGGGTATTGGATTCTGGAACTACAACATCTACTTGTCAATGATAAGTTTCCAACTCCCATCCTCAACCAGATCCTGAAATGGAGAGAAGGCAAGCCAGAATTGCTAAAACCTGAGCACCTTCATGCCTGGTTAAACTTTGAAGTAGAAAAGAGAAATGAAGCCAGAAAGATGGATCTTTCTTTTGCCTGTCCTTAACCTAAACCTGATGATGTACACAAGGTAAGAAAACTGGATGGTAGCTACAGCAGGAAGAACAAACAAGGTGTTTCAACCTATGAGTAATTCTATATGACATTGGATGAATACCTAGATGATATACACTATCTGGAAGAAATATACAAGTATTTCAACCTGTCTCAGCTGCAAGTAGACCATGCCTGGGTCTGGGGAAAGTACTTCTGGGTCAAACATTTTCTACGGAAGAATCACAAGCTTGGCAAGAGTTACCATGAAATATGTGACTTATCCAGAAAGACAGAGCTCTCTGTCAGAAGGATTCTTTATGACTATGTCCAAGAATGCAGAAAAGTGGATGATCATGTCAACTGATCCAGAAAGGGTGCTGAAGAAATTGAGGAATCTAAACCCAAGTTGCATTTCTGAAGACTTGAAGACTAGTAACATTAGAATACTCTCTTGGATCTTGGACTCTCCTTTGTTCTAATTTACTTAGTATGTTTTGTTACTTGTTGTAATCTTGCTGATTGTTTCTAAACTTCTCTATATGTAAAAGTTGCATCTCTTTCTGTAAACTGTACCTATCTGAAGATCATACTCTCAGATACATTCTAATAGATGACAACTTATCAGCAAAGATCACTTCTTGTGATTTGGTTGATGTTTACTTTCTGCACTTAATTCAACTAAAATTGAATATCATTTGAAATGATTAAGTGGTGGATTGTTTTCTCTTCCAGGATTACAATTTTGTAATAGGACTTAAAAGATAGTCATGGATGACTGATCAAAAAGGGGAAATTTGTTAGGAATATCTGTTAGTATTTTGATCACTCATCACATGTTCTTATCTTAGCCAGAAAGGTGATTAAGTACTCTTGGTTCACTTGAACATTGTAAAAGAGGAAATCACTGAGTATGATTTGTCTAGTAAATCTTGTAATAGGATTATAGGTCTCTGAGTGTAACTTTTATTTCAAGAAGTCCATGAAGATCAATCCTAGCAATGGAGCTTTTCTGAAGATTAGAAGACTGATCATTGCACAAGGTTTATGAAGACACAAAGGTTTAGACTAACTCAGAAGGACTATGTCCTTAATCCTTTCTTAAGTATATTAACTTATTTTCGGGATATGATTCTGGACATATGACATCATGAGTATGGAGCATGCAAGCCATCAGAAAGGCTCATGTATCCGTTGAGACTAAAGGACAATGAATAAGATTATGCATTAAATGCATCGGTAAATCTTGCAAAAGCATCCTCTCTGAAAAATGAGATAGTGACTTCTGAGTACATAGTTCAAGATATAAACGGATATAATTTGATAGAGAGCACAACGGATACAATTCAAACGCCTCTAAAATTTATCTATATATATCACACACTTAGATGCTTGAAGAACATACCTTAGAACGCTCTATCTTGCAAACTTACCATCAAGCAAAGTATTCTCTCAAGCACTCTACTACCCTTTCTGAAAGCTTTCTGTTGCTTGAAGAATCACTAGTAGTTCTAAGTTGTCCTGAACCTTAACAAGAGATTGTTATTCGTGAAAGAGTTGAACTATCAGATACCCTTTCTGAAGCTCATTCTCCAGAACGGACACCAATTACTTGGGTTAGTAAAGAGCAGACTGCCATCCACTGAACAAGTGTATTAAGTAGTCTTGTTCTATTAGGCTCTTTGAAAACATAATTGAAAAGTTATACGAGAAGCCTCTCTGACAAAACCTTATAACCAACACCATCAAGGCGTGGAGTAGAGGAAGTACTTGATTTGGGAAATCAAGGAATAACTCCAAGGTTATCTGAGTAGAGGAAGTACTTAGCTCTAGGAGCTGGGTAATAACACAAGGGGAACATTTGGTTGGGAACCATTTGTTTAAGAATCTTAGAATAGGATTATTGTAAGGTGAACTCAATTATCTGTTCTAGTGAATTCTAGGTCTCAGAAAGACCAAAGTGGATTAGTTGGAGGATTACGCCACCTCCAGATACCACTATACTTGCTGTGTTATTTACCTTTCTGTATTTACATTTCAGCAAAGCAAACATACATATTTATTGTTTCTGCACTTACCTATCTTAAAGTCTTCTGCGCTCAAAGAAGCTAATGCCAAGGAATTGGCACTCCTAGATGAGCAAAGAAATCTGAAGAATGCCATTGTTGTCACAGCTGCTGAGATAGATGCCATGGATGACAATGATGATGAAGAGCACGATGCTAAGGTCAGATCGAAAGACCTTCTACATTCTCTCGTATACAAGATACTCCAAGGCAAACAAAAGATGTTAGCCAGCTTGCAAACAATCCCAGAGAAGGATTATGAGAGTGATGCTGAAGAAAACCGCAACTTGATTACTGTAGAAGAAGATGAGAGACTTATCACTCAGTAAAGGAGAGCCCTACTTGCTCCTCATATCTTCTCTGCACCAGGTAGTTCAAGAAGTTAAGAGCACCGTGCAAGGAATAGTATCTTTTTGGAACTCAGAGAGACACTAGTTGCCCGAGACACAGAAGTGCTAAAATCCGTCCCAGAAGAGATGAAGCCATTGGCTGCTGCTTTACTCAATAGAGCAACCAGCATAGCTCTCTCTCAGAAAGATCTAGGGTTGGTCAGGGATGAGGATTGTAACAATGCTAATGCAGCATTGAATGAAGCCAGCCATGCTGTCCTGCAAGCCAACGCTATCCTAAGGCCGCTTGAAGAGCTCAACAGAAAGGAGCAGGAACTGGTTAGGCAAAACAAAGAGCTGAAGAAGGAACTTCAAGAATTAGTCAGGGTGCACAACAATCTCCAGAAAAACTTTGAATCACTCTCTGAAGCTTATGCTGTCATGAGTCAGTCATTCATGACTAAGGGGGAAGAGATGCCTCAGAAAGGCAGAGGAAGAAAAAGACAACAATCAAATCCTCCCTCCTCAAGTCAACTTGTCATTAAGGACACCACTGGAGACACCCTTACTGAAGAAGTTGTTCCAGATCAACCAGCCAGAAGGCTGAGAAGTATGATAACTAGGGGAGCCAAGTCCCTTAGAATCTCAGAAGAGCAAAAGACTTGTGAAGAAGAATAAAAGGAAGAAGGAGAAGTAAGAGGTCAAGAAAGTTGCAATTCTCCAACTTTGAACTTCAATGATGATGAGGATGAATCTGATACAGATGAACACCCACTTCACAAGAAAAGGAGACAAGCAACTACTTCACAACCTCCTCTGGCAGCAAGGCCTTTGGCAGCCAGAACCCCTTCTGCAAATACCAAGTCATTACAAGGAACATTCACCAGCACAGCCCCAAGGCAGGAAGAAAGGGTTAGAGGATCTCCTAACAGAAGGCCACCTAACAGAAAAGCAAGAAGGGATTCCCAGTTTGGCAGAGTAAACAGAGAAACTCATCAAGAAAGGCCAACTGATGCCCACATTAGTCTTGTTCTATTAGGCTCTCTGAAAACATAACTGAAAAGTTATACGAGAAGCCTCTCTGACAAACCTTATAACCAACACCATCAAGGCGTGGAGTAGAGGAAGTACTTGATTTGGGAAATCAAGGAATTCTTCAAGGTTATCTGAGTAGAGGAAGTACTTAGCTCTAGGAGCTGGGGAATAACACAGGGGGAACATTTGGTTGGGAACCATTTGTTTAGGAATCTTAGAATAGGATTATTGTAAGGTGAACTCAATTATCTGTTCTAGTGAATTCTAGGTCTCAGAAAGACCGAAGTGGATTAGTTGGAGGATTACGCCACCTCCAGATACCACTATATTTGCTGTGTCATTTACCTTTCTGTATTTACATTTCAGCAAAGCACACACACATACTTATTGTTTTTGCACTTACCTATCTTAAAGTCTTCCGCGCTCTGAATTTAAGTATCAGAAACCCCCAGGTTTTTGAGAAACTGCGTTTATCGACAAAAGTTTTAAAAGACTATTCACCCCCCCCCCCCCTCTAGTCTTTTACTTTGCCGTTATCTGGACCAACACCTAGCAATATGACAAAATAAATTTCTCAATATACCTACTGGTTGACCTGCTTATTGACTCGAAAACGAACTGACATAGAGCTTCTACGATAAGGTAACTTAACATTTCTTTTTTTATACTTCATTCGTTTATGATAAGTTTTCCATTTTGCCATTATCATCAGCCCACATAGAGCTTCTAATTTCCTTTTTTGTACTTCCTCCGTCCCATTCCAAGTTTTTCATTTGATTTGTGGTCAATAGAATAAGGAAAAGTGGAAGATTACTTATTATTTAAATGAAAAATAACAAAGAATGGGTAGATTAATAGTGGGTTGATAAAGTGAAAAGTTGAGTATTATATATATGAACAAAAAATAAAGAATTGATAAAAATAAGATAGGAGTATCATTTTAGTAAAGAAAATATGAGTATATTGTTAGGATATTAGTAGAGATTGTATATAAAGTTCAATTGCGAAAAAATGAAAATGATAAAGTTTTACGTGGGATGCAAAAATGGTAAAATGAGAAATTTATCATGATATGGGGAACTAATTGTTACTTTTCTTCACGAACTTATGTTTTACCAACGGATTTATTTCCTTTCTTTTGTTAATTCTATTTTTTTGGTAAAATACTTACCTAGACCATATCTACAGTTAATTTTGTAGACCAGACCATATGGCTGGAAATGATACACAATATCAAATGAGTGTGGGCCACATCAATATATATGTAGATGATTTATAGCCACGTCGTATATGAAAATGTGATAGATATAGTAATTTGGGCGCCCTAGTAAATTTTCCCATTTTTAATGTTGGTTTCATGACTCATTTTTGTTGGTTTCAGGAAAGCAAAAGGCCACGGAAACAACATTTAACTACAGGGGATTGAAAACGTGTGTCGAGTTTCTCCAAACTCTAGCCCTGAGAAAACATTCGAAAAGCCTATATAAAACACCATTCAGGGTGTTGTTCCAGAAGAAAATAGACGGACATATAAATGCAAAGTTCAGTATGCTTGTATTTTTTAACTCTAATTAGTATGCTAGTACGTATGACTTATAAGGTAGGTTGGACAACAAAGTCTGTTAGTTTCAGGAGCAAGCCTCTTAGTTTCAGATATTATATAGTTAGTTTCACAACGCATGAGTTAATTTCATAACACAAAAAAGTTAGTTCAGGACATAAGAATTAGTCTCAGAACACAAAAAGTTAGTTTCACAACGCATGAGTTAGTTTCATAACATAAAAATGTTAGTTTCAGGACACAAAAAGTTAGTTTCAGGACACATAAGTTAGTTTCAGAAACTCACCGTAAATTCTAAAACCCTAAGGGGAATGGTGAACCCCTAAATCAACTGAATTTGAAAACACCCTCCGGGAGCTACGATCTTAATTATGGTTTAGGGTTTAGGACGGTCCAGGGCGTCCTAAACCCTAAACCCTAATTAAGTGGTTGTCGGGGCAATGAAGCACGTCAAAAAGTTAGTTTCAGGTTCATTAAAGTTAGTTTCAAAGTCAGCAATGTTATCATATTCACTAAAGTTAATTTCAGATCCATTACAATTAGTTTCAGGGCCAATAAATGTTAGTTTCATAACAAAATAGTATTAGTTTCAGGAACTCAGAAAGTTAGTTTCAGGTTCATTAAAGTTAGTTTCAAAAACTCAGAATGTTGGTTTCAGGGCCAACAAATGTTAAGAATAAAATAGTATTAGTTTCAGCATCATTTGTATTAGTTTCATCATCGTTAGTATTAGTTTCATGAACCCAGAAAAGTTAGTTTCATGTTATTAATATTAGTTTCAGTTTCATTAAAGTTAGTTTCAAGAACTCAGAATGTTAGTTTCAGGTTCATTAAAGTTAGTTTCAGGGCCAACAATGTTATTTTCAGAACAAAATAGTATTAGTTTCAGGAACTTATAATTCTAAAACCCTAGGAGAAATGGTGAACCTCATCAACTGAATTTGAATACACCTTCAGTTCTGTTGGTTTCATGAGTCTTTGAGTTAGTTTCAGGAGCCAGTTCTGTTGGTTTCATGAGTCTTTGAGTTAGTTTCAGGTTGGTTTCATGACTCTTTGAGTTAGTTTCAGGAGCTAGTTCTGTTGGTTTCATGAGTCTTTGAGTTAGTTTCAGGTTGGTTTCATGAGTATTTGAGTTAGTTTCAGGAGCCAATACTGTTGGTTTCATGAGTCTTTGAGTTAGTTTCAGGAGCCAGTTCTGTTGGTTTCATGAGTCTTTTTTGTTGGTTTCAGGAAAGCAAAAGGCCACGAAAATAACATTTAAACGCGGGGGATAAAAAACGTGTGTCGAGTTTCTCCAAACTCTAGCCCTGAAAAAACATTCGAAAAGCCTATATAAAACACCATTCAGGGTGTTGTTCCATAAGATAATAGACAGACATATAAATGTAAAGTTCAGTATGCTTGTATTTTGTAACTCTAATTAGTATGCTAACTTATGTGTGTTATGAAACTCAGAAAGTTAGTTTCACCACCAACCCCTTGGGTAAATGAAAGGGTGCCTGAAACAATTGTACTAGGGCCCGAAACCAACGAGTTTTGGCTCGAAACCCTACCTGAAACCAATAGCCCAGGACCACCATCACCACTAAACCTACTACACCCAGCATATTCTATCCTACCCACTACATTGTTGGTTTCATGACCAACTAAGTTGGTTTCATGCACCGAGGAGTTGGTTTCAGCAGCCAATCCAGAACCACCACTCCCACTGCTCTCACCAATAAACATCATCTTACCATTAACACAATTAACATGAACATCATCAACCTTAGCAGATCCGACAAGGATAGTAATATCAACATATTTTAAACCGTGAGCAGAACATAAACCAATCATCGCAGCAATATCATCATCAGTGAAAAGCATGAACGTTTTCTTCTCAATAAGATAAACAAATCGAGTCGAATCCAAATCCTTAAGATTAAATTTCGAAATTGCAACATCTAGAAGATCATAAAATTTAAAACCAGGTTTTATGCCAAAAGCATGGCTAAAGCCATTGAAAGTGAGAGAGACAAGGAAATCCATGTCGAAATTGAAGAAAAAACAGTGGAAAACAGGAGAAAATCGGATCGAGAGAGCAAAAACGAGAGAGAAAAACAGAGAAACCTGGAAACGAGATGAAGAACAAATCACAAAATGAATTCCGTATAGCGTTAATGACTTCCGTACGGTAGACTTGGGGAGAAAGAAAGGAAGGAGGGGCATTAATGGAAAGACAAGTTCTAGTTGGAAGAAATTAGGGCTCAAATAAAATAGAATGACATTTTTTGCAAGCCTTTTTATGAGTGGTCTTTATATGCAAACCCAACTGGTCCTTAAATGCCATTTCCTATTTTTCTTTCATGTTCTTGGTCTATTGTTTCTTTGTTCTTCCTCATCTTTCTGTTTTCTTACAATACTTGGTTTACATAGTCTTAAATATGCTTGTTCGTCTTTCACAGAGAAGCATATATCTCCATCCTCAACAAACAATGGGGCTAATCTACCCACATCACAAAATCCCCCCTGATGAACGGACAAAAATACTATATAACTACGTACCCTGAGGCCAGATGCTTGATCTGATCCAAATAGCTACTAATGATTGCTGTGTAGAATTTAGAGCAAAAGATTTCGACGCAGAATATGAAATATGCTATTCAAAATCAAAGTATTGTAAACCAGAATGTCATCCTTGAACAGAATATATAGTATGTAGTCATATAAAATAAAAACAAAAACTAAGTGAACAATCAATTGCATGACCTAGGACGATACCTCTCCAACTTGGTATCGGGCTGCATTCCTTCAAAAGTAAACGTACTTGGTTTGTATGGGATGAAGACTCTACCGGCCGGAACTGTATCAATATTGGCAACCTGTAAACTGTTTGTATTGTAAGAAACCAGTTTCTCCTCTTTCAAGCAGAACCAGATATCACCATCATTAGCCATAATTAATGGGATGACACTGTCGCTACTGAGCTTCTCCTTTTTTACAAAAGGCAGCGGAATGGTTTTCTCGATTTCACTCCATCGATGCTTCTTGCGATATTTTTCTAACACCATAACATGGAGATTTTCACCCTTTACCACCGCGAATCCTAACTGTCCGTTCCAATCTAGAGGTTTCTGTTTTATCGTCAAAGAACCCAACAGATATTCGGTTGTAGGAGTTACACTGAGAGATTCTGTTCTCATGTTCACAGATATGACTTCTAGATAGTATGAGTTAGTGCTGCATCTGACAGATCGCAGACAGTGAACTTCTTCTCCAATAGGGAAGAACCACAAATGGTGCTTTTTTATTGTGCATCTTTCTCCATCAATAATCTCAGGAATATCAGGAAGCGTTAACGGTAACCGCTCCCATACTTGGGAGTGACCAGGGGTGAAAACTTCAAATACTTCGGCAGAATCTTCATCTTTGTGAACCGACAATAGCTTGAATCTTCTACTGGCTGGAACGTAAGATAAGGCCATGCCAATGTAGTTATCTTGGTGTGGATCAGGTACTTCAAAAAGCTTGTGAATAGTTGGGTTCCAAAGGCAATACTTGTTATCATCCACGAACCGCATAAGCAGCAATCCATTGCTGCTGCCCAATCTAAGCACTGCTCCTGTATTGGGCATGATTTTCTTCATAACACAGGGAAAAAAAGCAAAGGCACTAGCATTCGCGCGTGTCTCTGCAAAGTAGACACTATAAACGATAGACTGCCACTTCTTGCACACGAGTTGAAGTTTAATCAGGGACTTGGCAGGCAACCGGGACAAGATCTCCAAGATGATCTCATCCGGTAAGATCTCTTGAGCTTCCATGAGTCCTGAGCCCTGAGTCCTGTCGAGTAAGTTAAAGCACAAAATATGCCAAACACAATAAAAGAAATTATAGAAGATTAACTAAAATCACTGTTATTAGTTCTACTTTCAGATTAGAAACATGCAGAACAGGGTTTTAATGAGTGGCTTGAATGTAAATTTCTACTTTCGGATTAGAAAGATGCAGAACAAGTTTTCGGTTTTAACGAGTGGGTTGAATGTAAATTTCTTGAATGGATTCTGCTTCAGGTCGCATAATTAAGCTTAAGCAAGGATTCTAGAGCTCTATGAATGATAATTTTAATTTGAAACAAAAGATTAACAAAAGAAGAGGCAAATTACCTGAGTTCCAATCGGAAGAAAATTTCTGAGTTCTGAATTAATGAGCAGAGTAATCAGGTCAGGCCATACTTGTATTGGTGATGGAGACCTATCTATTACAGAGTCCTATTCTCCCGTGATTCAACTCGATGCAGTAGAATTTTATCCACCCTAGATATTATCAATAAATTTTATCACAATTCACAAACAAAATCTTCATATTAACTTTTTACTCTTGAATAAATATGATGGAGATGCAGTATCTCGCAAAACCTCCTTTTTCTTTAAATGTTACCCACATTCCCCTAATATCTTCTTAACCATTATTCTATACGCATAAAGAGAATATCAATATTCATAAGGAAAAAGAGGAGGCGAAAATCTATCAACATAAATCTATTAATACATAGAGTTTTATCATAGACGGTCTCTAAATAAATTATAAAACTATCCATGTTATTAGTCAAAACGTATATGTTGTTAATTAAATAAGTCATTTGTTGTAATATGAAAAAACACCAATGTTGAGAACATACATGTTTTGATTAATAAGATCGATAATTTTATTGACAATATAGGCCCGTCTCTAGATAAATTATCTAGAGACCCCTCTCAGAAGAATTACTCCTATTAACAATATCAAAATTTTAAATTTATCAGATTAAAGGGGAGGTGAAAACCTCTTATAACATGTACTGTAAGTTTTATTACAAAATTTAATTAAATTAAAAAAAAAAAAAAAAAAAAAAAAGTAAACAGTTAATCATCAAACTTCCCAGACATCAAGACAGTTCCAAACATTGCTAGTGCTTAAAGAGAGTTTGAGACTCTTCCTCTTGGCTGGATCAACACTCCGAACTCCATCAACACGACCACTCTCGTTAAGACGAACAGCACTTTCCTGATAAACATGGGAAATCAAGTGTTTCCTAAGACCTTTAAGAGCAATTTTCTTTGATGTCTTGTTCACGATGTCCAACCAGATAAACTCATTCTGATCATGCTGGATCAGAACCATCCCTTTGCTCTTCAAGTAAGCCACCGTCCTGAGACTCCCGTTGATGCCAAGATGTTTAAGCTCTGCAAATGAGAACAGTTTCCGCCACAAGTCTGCACCTTCACGACGTGTCATCATCCACCCGTCCAACCACCCCTCTTCATTAAAGTAGCTCAGAAACAAGCATCCACCCACTACATCCAACTTCCTCCCAACAAGAGGTGAAAAAGGGTCACCAGGCAATGGCACCACTCTATAAACTTCAGTCGAAAAATCAAGGGCGATTATCAACTCAACCGATTGCTCTTTCTCTCCCACATTCGCAATCCAATATACTTCACCGTTAACGAAAACCCCATGCCCCAAATACGGAGCATAACAATTCGGAAAATCACCAATCCTAGTCCAACTATCAGTTTTCAACGAGTACACCAAAGTCTTCAGTACATAACTTCCACCCTCCATAACTTGCGAAACTCTCACAACCTTATAGTCATCGTTCGCACAATCATATCCAATCCCTAACGACGGCAATTCCTGGTCCTCAACAGCATTCATGATCTCATCAAGCAAAGGCAACTGGAGATACTCCCTAGTAAGCGGATTCCACAATGCTCTCGGCACACGGCGATGGTCACTGAACAGAATGAGACCATCGCACGAGGCTACCGGAACAATACGAGAAAAGCCAGGATGAGCTGAGATCTCTAGATCCCTGGCCTTAATCCATTTAATAGGAATTTCTGAATACCGACTTTCAGAATAACATATAGAGTCCAGCGACAATTTGTAAAGGCTATTACCGAATTTGTTTCTGATGATGATTTGATCGTCACCGATGTGATTGCGAACGTGAGAGCGAGTGAACCTAGGGTTGTCGATAATCTGCCGCCACGTCTTGCATACCAAGCGGAATCGCATAAGGGGATCCAGTGGCACTCGCCTGAGTATTTCCTCGAAGAAATCGATTGGGTAATCTGCCATGGTTATAGCTGAAGAAGACGATGGAGATTATTTGAATTGAATTGGGAAATTAGGTTTCTTTCAAAAAGCTTGCTCAGCTGTAAAGGAGGAGGAGAAATTGGGGCTGATACTCCCAGAATAGTCCCCGAGTTTTGCAGAATCTACAAAGAACCTCCATATATTTTCATAAATTGCAAGAGGAACCAAAGTTTAAAATGAAATTAGTAAAGTAAAACCAACGGACGTTCAAAAAAAAAAATTCAAGATTTCTTTAAAGTTGGTTGGTTGTATTCGTTTTATATCGTCTCCCCCTCTAAGTTACACAAAGTCTCTGGAGAGATTGTTTCTATATCACTATATGTAACTAATCTAGGGACATAGATATGTTGTTAAGAAAATAATCGATATTATTAATTAAAACGACTATGTTGTTAACAAAGTGTGTCCAGATATTTTTTTAGGATATGTCCATGGATATTTTGTCATTTAGAGGATTAATCTGGGCAATATATAACTTTTTAAAATAATCAAGAAGAAAAATTTATTCAAAATATTTAGGTGGACCGTATACAGCTTCATTTCGGAATTTTAGAAAAAAAATAAAATTAAAAGAAAAATGTTTTCATTTACCATTTTTCCTTTCCTTATTTTTCAGAAAAGTTATTCAACAAATTAAATCTGGTGACGACATGTGCCCAGCCCGTCTGAATTGTTAAGCGAGTAAAACTTAAGTTTATGAATCTGCTTCCAAAAGTCATTGGGTATATAAATTGAACGTGTGGTTAATTTAATGGTCACAAATTTGACAGTATGAATATTTAATATCCTTTATGTACCTGATACAATATTAAATTAGTCGAATTTTGACGTGAGTTTTACTCATTTTGAATAACTTTTGCTATACATCATCTATAGTGAAAGCTAGACTGATCCTAAAACCTTAAAACATGGATCTGTGAACAAGTTCATGCCAGCGTTGTTTAGATTTGGGATTCACATTTGTAATATTTCACATACTCAACTTTGAATATGATGCATTAAAGTTCTAGAATCATTTAGTTAACATAATACTAAGAGCTGACGACTTGTATTAACATGTTTATGATGGAAATCCAACATAAACATGTGAATTATGATCAATAGATAAGTCTTAAATATACTTGAACATAAACTCGTGATGTTAAAAGTTTAACATAATCTTGCTTTGACTTAAGGAGAAGGATCTCAACATTACAATTGAATAGGAAAACAAAGAGTATATGCATGCTTCGTAAAAGTCTAAACATGAAAACTTGAATAAAAATTAAGCTTGAAATTTGAAATTGTTCTAATCAACTCTCAGATGAAATTAAGTGTAATGAAATCTGGAAGATAACAATCTGGATTTGAGAGATGGAAATTAATAAGTTTAGGCAGGGGGTGGTTGTTGAGTAGGTTTGTTCTGATCATGTCCTCCTCGTGGATGAAATTCTCTTTCTTCCCGAGCAACTGCAGATGCAGAAATATAGTAGGAAACCGCGAACAGGCCGTGAATGAAGCACAATATTCCTCCAATTGATAGTCGACGATGGTGGAGAATTCCACAGTATGCTCTTGATTTCGAGTTCTCATATGTTCCAGATATTAGCAGTGAGAATGCAATCACAAACATGATCCTGCAAGCAGATTCATAAGATCGATTAATTTTCTATGTTAATTAGCTAGCCAATAGTTTATTCAACAAGTTATTTTCACAATGCAGGTGAGTGTTGTTGTACCACATCCTTTTCAATCATTGGTCTTAAATATACATACCATAGGAAGACATGGGAAGCAAGAGCAAGTTGCCTGTTAGCCGAAGCTCGGTCCAGTTCATCTTTGGATCTAATGAAAATGCAGCCACCAAGCAATATGGTTAGTACATGAGCCAGCGCCAAGAGAACCACTGCAGCCAAACCAAACTTGAAAGCTTGGTAGCTTGGATCATGGCATTCAAATATAAACGCCCTCAAATGATTCGCCTGTCAGAAACCCGAAATTAGCCTTTGGTATAGTATATATAGAAAATGCAGTTTTGTTACTTGATACACCATTTCATACTCATTTAAACAAAACCTGGACTTTCACATGAATTAATATTTATCATGGGAAGGCATGTGAGAAGGCGAAATGTGTAGTTAGAGAAAAAAAGGAAGAGGCGAACCTTGTTCTGCGAAATCTCAGCCTGGATACCCAGGATCCCAGCAATGACATCCATAACCATGATACCGAAACACAGTAGCAAATCCATGTTTTTCGCCATGGCTAGGAATTGAAAGCCAAGATTTTCGAAACTAAGGAGATTGGAAGGCTCAAGTTATTTGCTACATAAAACAGCAGAGTTGTTGCGGTATAAATACGATGAGTAAACCCAATTGATCAATCCATCTCAGATGATGAGAATCAGAATAAAGATTAAGGTGGGCATAAGGACAGGCTAACCAAAGCATCAGATGAGAGTGAATTGCACTTTTGGTCATCTAACCCGTCGTCCACTTCGATTTTGGTCCTAGGGTTTCCAAATTTGTACATTTAGTCCCCTTTTCGTATTCTGATCCGTATAATATACGTATTTAGTCCCTTAACTCACCCCATCATCGCCAAATCACTCCATCTCATTAGTATTTTGTTTATAAACACTTAGCTAAAAGAAAAGTAAAATAAATATAAACATAGACACCTATATTTACAAAATGCTAATTAGTCCATCTCATTAGTATTTTGTTTATAAATACTAAGCTGCTACTACTTAAATTTAGATCTGATTAGTCCCTTTTAATTAAACAATTACAGATAAAATAAAAATCATTGTTGACCAGAAACTAATTAACCGGAAAAGAAATTTAATGAAATTGTTGGTCCAGATAACGGCAAACTAAAAGACTAGGGGGGGTGAATAGTCTTTTACAAACTTTTGTCGATAAACACAATTTCTCAGATATCTGATACTTATTTTCAGATAGCGGAACACTTTTTGTGATAAGTGCACGTGCTCAGCAAGATATGTGTAAATACTTAGCAAAGTAAACAAAGCAAGTAATAAATTGCAAAAAGTAAATAACACAAGTCTTTATAGTGGTATCTGAAGGTGGCGTAATCCTTCGACTAATCCACTTCGGCCTTTCTCAGACCTAGAATCCACTAAGACAGATAAATGAGTTCACCTTACAAATATCTTCTCTCGATTCCTAAATACACTAGGTTCCCAACCAAGTGTTCCCCCTGAGTTATTCCCCGGCTTTCTCAGCCAAGTACTTCCTATACTCAGAAACCTTTGAGCTATTCCTTAGTTACCCAAACTAAGTACTTCCTATGCTCAGTAACCTTGGAGTTATTCTTTAGTTTCCCAAACTAAGTACTTCCTGTACTCCACGCCGTTTAAGATATTGGTTAAGGTAGTTTGTCAGGATTTGATAGATTAATAACTTCTACAGTTATGTAATACTACCTTCTTGAACAAGAGTCACTTAACACACTTCACAATGTGTGGTGATATGTTCTTTACTGACCCAAGTCTATGATAAATATTCTAGAGAATGAATTTCAGATTCTTGATCTTTTGATTCAACTCCTTCATAGATAGCAATGCTTGTTAAGGATCAGGACACTTAGAACTTTTGTGCTACTTAGAATTCAAGAGCTTAGTCGCAATTGTAAGCTGAAGAATAAGTAGATTGAAGGCTTGTATGCTTGAATGAACAAGTTCGTAGATGTAAGTTCTTGGTGTGTAAGTTCTGTATGTAAGTTCAAGGTGTGTTTCAAGCATTCTAAGTGTTGATATTTATAGTTAAAAATCATGCCGTTTGAATAGTATCCGTTAGGCTTAATGAAATTCAAACTATTGATATTTGTAAATAGTACTGCAGAAGACGTTGTCTCTTTTCAGAGATTTCCTCTTTTGTTCAGATGTCTCTATCTGCGCATTTATTGCATTGTACTATTTTTGTCCTGTAGTGCCAACGGAACTATGCACGCTTTCTGAAGCATTGCATGTCCCTTTCCAGAGACCTTCTCATCTCCAGATACCTGTTGAAACATTATTTTCCAGAAACATAGTTTTATCCAAGGTATCTGAGTGTAGATATCTGTGGACACTTTTCCTCGTTCAGAAACCTTGCGTTCTCAGATATCTTTTGCAAAACTGGTTCATTGAGAAACACTTGTTTGCCAAAGATATCTGGACATAGGTGTCTGATAACCTTTGTCTTCAGCAATCTTGTGCAGTCTTCAAAACTTCATTTTAAAGTTGAACTTCTCTTGTTGGATGCCTTCTTCTTGGTCTTCTTCAAGGAAATAAAAATTACATTCAGAGACCTAACATCCTATACAAGATTTGCTAGACTATCATACTTGGTGATTTTCCTCTTTTACAGTGTTCACGTGAACCATGAGTACTAAACACCTTTCTGAGCTAAGATAAGTCATTAGGTTGCTGATCAAAATCTAAACAGATATTCCTAACAAATTTTCCCCTTTTTGATCAGTCAACGATGACTATCTTTAAAACCTATTACAACTTGGAAGAGGGAACAATCTAACACTTAATCGTTTCTTAGGATCTTTTCAATTCAAGTCTTAATTAAGTGCAGAAAGTAAACATCAACCAAATCACAAGGTGTGATCTTTGCTGACAAGTTATCTTTTTATATATTGATATCTGAGAGTAGGTTCATCAGATATGTTACAAAGAAAGTTTACAGATAACTTTTACAATGATAGAACAATAAAGTATATTCAGCAAAATACAAAATACATAGTTAACTAGGACAACAGGAGTAACCAAGCTCCAAGTAGACATCCTAATAAACTAGTCTTCAAAACTTCAAGTCTTGAATCAGCAGATCTATGGATCAATTTGCAAATTCCCTATCCCCAAACCTTTTGATATCATCTGAGTAGTCAAAGAGCCAAGTCCTGACTATCATCTCAGTGTTTCTGGCAAATCCACAAACTTCCTTGTAGGTTTTGGTGGGATTTTTCTTGGCAAACTGTTTGACCCACATATACTTTCCCCATTTCCAGGCATGCTCGATTCTGATATCTGATAGCTTGAAGTATTCATTTATGATCTTCAGATATCTGATGTCACCCTTGTATTGATCTTCAGTCATGTAGTAGGACTCATAGGGTTCCACAGCAAGTCTTGCTCTTGTGCCTATTCCAGTGGTGTTGGAAATTCTGTGCACATCATCTGGCTTCCCATAGGGACAATCATCAGAGAGGTCCTTTTTCATGGCTTCTATTCTCTTGATTACTTCAAAATCCAACCAGGCTTTGATGTGATTGGTATTAATCAAGACTGGCTTGTCTTTTCTCCATGCCATGAGCTGTTTATGGATTGGTTCTGGAAATTTTTCATTTACCAGTAAGTGCTTGAGTTCCAGAATCCAGTAGCCATTCTTCTGATTAATGCATCTGTAGATAGAGGAGTCATTGTTGGTCTTTACATACTCAATCTTGACTTCTTCAGACCTGAGTGGTAGTTGAAGTTTTCTTTGTTCAGCTCTCAGCCTGTTCCTCCTTTGTCTTGAATTTTCCCTTGGGGGATTGCTTGAAGAACCACCCTGGATTGACTTGGTATTTCCAGAGGGTGTTTTAGCTGCCAAAGGCTTTGCAGCTTTGGGCTCAGATAGGCTATCAACCTTTTTTTCTTTTTCTGTGAAGAGGAGCTTCATCTTCATCAGGCTCTTCATCATCATCATCATCAAGATTAATTCTTGTGAAAGTTTTGCAGCCTTCTTCATTGCCCTGGGATTTGATTTGGCCTTCTTCTTCTTCTTCTTCTTCTTTAGAAGACTCATCAATCCCTCTTACTTGTCTTCTCCTTGGAGCCTTGGTACTCCTTGGAGGTTTCTGTGCCCTGGCCCTTGTTGTCATTCCTTTTTTAGGAAGTTGCTGAGTGGTGGCCACTATCTGTAGAGCAGTCTGACTGGAGGAGTACTCATTTATTCTGAGAGGTGGTTGTTCAGATTTTCTTTTGTTTCCTCTTCCTCTTCCTCTCTGAGCACCTGGAAATCCTTCCCCTTAGTCATTGTTGGTGACTAAGAATCACGAAGGATTCGAAGGAGTCAAAGTTGCCTCGAAATAGTCAGAAGCAAAGAACCAACTGTTCCATATTAGCCTTGAGCTCCTGATTTTGTTTGATAAGACCTATTTCCTTATCAGTGAGCTCTGCCAGTGGGCCTTGAATAGCATCTGCTTTTCCAGCAGCATAGCTAGCCTCTTCAAAGGCTTTTCCAGCCAAGTTTTGGTCATCATCCCTAACCATGCCTAGGTCTTTCTGAGCAACGACCAGACTGGTTGTTCTATGAGTGATGAGCTCAGTGAATGTCTTCATTTCTGCAGGATCGATGTAATGGCGCTTTATCTTGAGAAGACAACTCCTTTTCAATTTAGCCAAGATTGATATCCTGCTCAAGTATTCATTGGAGTTGACATTTGGTAGCTTGCTAAATATTTCGTGAGCAATCGACTTCCTTTTCAAACGAGAAACCGCTAAGTGTTCAAAGGCGTGTTCGCCAATGCCTTGTCTTCTTCATCATCCGAGTCATCGCCAAAGGATCTTCATCCTCTTGGACATTTTCATTAATGTTTTCTAGTCCAGCAACCATCTCAGAGATGGGCTTCTTTCCTTTCAGTGAGGAGGATGGTACATCTTTTGGTAATGCAGCCTTAGCATCATGCTTGTCTCCAAATACTTGCTCAAGATTCAATTCCTCAAGAATTGCACGAACAAAGTCGAGTTCTTTCATTTCAAAGATAAGCTTCCATTTCCTTGATTGTTTGATCTTCAATCTTTTGGAGCTTTGCTTTAGATTCAGCTATCTTCTCTTCCAGTTGAAGATTTAGCTGTTGTTCTTCCTCCAACAGTTGTTTGAGTTGAGCAACTCTGGCTTGTGCATCCAATATTTTCTGAGTGTTGTTCTCAGAGTGCTCAACTACTTGTTCAGTAGAGTCCTTTTGTTGAGGAGATGGATGGGTGAATTTCTGAGGAGATGGAGGAGGGGATTTTTGTGATGTCCTCTCAGTGTGCTTTTCAGCAACTGAGGTATTATTACCTTGTGCAATCCCTCCTGTCCCTGGTGTAGGGGCATCATCATCATCCTTCTTATCAACCTCATCCTTGTGATGGTCAGAAGGAGGTTCTTCATAGTCATTCTCATCAGTCTCCTTCTCTTCTTCATCTTCAGAGACCAGATTGATCACTTCTGGAATAGTGACCATTTTCCCATTAACTTCCTCTTGCTCAGAGGGTATGAATTGTAGAGTTTGGGGCAAAGTAGGCTTGAATGCCATCTGCATTCTGGTCTGACCATCTGCCTTTTCAAAGGTTTCAATGAGCTCATGTGCTACTTCCTTTATGAAGTTCTTATTCATCAACGTGGCAAATGCATATTGCTCAGTTGGAAACATTGCATGCACATAATTCTCCAAGTCAAATGCTCTTGCTCTTCTCGTAGGGTGATCTGTGACCCTTGCGATTTCAAACAGATCAGAGCATCTGAGTTTCTGCCATTTCTTGAAACACTTTAGATGTTTTGGCAGAGTATGAGCCTTGAAGAATGGAAGTAGGTCCTTGTTCAAATCTTCAGGGACCACTAATGCACTAGCTTGAGCCTGAAAGAGATAGTTTTGAGTTAGTTTCAAAACTTTTAGTAGATATCTGGGTTTTAGAGTAGTCAAGTATCTGTGTTACCTGTGCAACAACAGGCTCAGAAGGTTGGACTATTGAGGTTTCAGGTGCCTCAGATATCTTGGTGTGAGGAGGAGACTTGGAAGTCTGATTCTCAGCATCCTCTCTTTCGTTTTGATCCTGAGATTAAAAAACAACACAACACTTAGAAATTTGTCAGGAGAGAAACACTTAGATAACTTGATATCTGAGATGTCAATTACCTCCACAGTAGGAGACTCAGATACTTGTCTCTCAGAAACTTGTACAGTTTCTGGTATTCTCTCTGGTGATGAAGGTTTGGTGGCCTCATCAATTTCCATTGGTTGAGGGGATTGAGTGGGCAATTCCCCAGAAACTTCTACTTCTGTTTGAGCCTATGAGTAGAAAGTGTTAAGTATTTAGAAAAATGATCAGAGTATTATTATAAAGAATATAGATATCTGAGATATATACCTTCTCAATAGAAGGCTCAGATTCTTGTTCCTCAGAGACTTTGTGAGTCTCTGGTTGATTCTCTGACGAGTTAGGCTTCTTAGCCTCATCATTTTTCTTTTCAGTTGGAGCCTATTAGAAACAAACACTTTAGTATTATTCATATGTATAAAGCATATATCTGAGATGTTATATCTTAAGGAACTTTCTTCTACCTGCGAGACATGCTCTTTTTCCTTAAGTGGTGAGGCTATGGAAGCCTCCTTCTCAGATTCTGAGGCAAGCTTTCCAGCTTCCTCTTGTTCTTGTGTTTCTAATTCAGCATGTAACAAAGAAGTTTTATTAAATAACAAGATTAATAAACACAAAATATCACAAGTAGAGAGTTAAACCATTCAGCTACCTGAGCAGTGTCAGGCTGATTGGTCTCTGGAACTTGTGACCCTTCTATGCCTTGGTCTTGTTGTTCCATTTCAGCTTCTTTGTTTGAAGTTTCAGGTATTTCAGACCTTTCCTGAGTGACTAACTCAGTTGCCTCCCCTGTTTGATCATTCTGAACAGGTGTCTCAGTTTGATCCTCTCTAGGAGTTGGGGAACCTGCTCATTTGCAGGATTTTCTTCAGCATATTGCATTGCTGGTATGTCGAAATGGAGTTCATTAACCATTTCATCAACCACTTGTGGCTGTTGTGGTTGTGGTTGTTGTGGTTGTCTGGAAGCAGAAGTTTGAGCATTTGAGAGCTCTTTCAGATTTTTAAGTGTGGTGTTGACATCAGCGTCTACCAACACTAGGTCACCACTCATCAGGGCTTCTTGAAGTTGTTTATACGTGACTTTCCCTGATGGTGTGTTGGCACCAACAACCTTTGCTATAGGTGCTTGCTCAGCAACCTTTGAGCTAGTTGCTTTCTCAGCAACCTTGGACCTTTTGGTCCTCTTTCCCTTGGCCTTGGTTACTTTTTCAGTAACCTTAGGGGCTTGGATCTTCTCCTCCTTACCCGATTCGTCATCGAAATCTGGAACGGAGTTATCAACAATCCCTGCTGCTTCTGTAGAGAGAGTTTGAAGTTTCTCACTGCTTTTATCAGCATTGATAAGTTCATCTGCAAGGCACTCTGCAGCATTGATGAGTTCATCTGCAGTGGCGGCAGGTATCTGAGAGTCCACATCCATAGAGGGTATGCCTTCTGATTTGCCAGCAGACTTCTTTTGTGAAATTCTAGGCCTCTTGGTCGCAATGGAACCTTTAGATACCTCATCAGTCTTTCGTTTCTTGGAACCTTTCTGAGATGAAGTAACCTTTTTCATCATGTTCGTATACTCATATTTGTAGAGCAGGTTACTGTTGGCAATATCTGCCGTCTCTCTGAGCTCAATGCCAAGACACTCCAGTAAGTAGCAAATCTTCAGTCCATAGCTTACTGTGGCTTTTGGCTCAGCAAGGCCTTTAACGATTTTAGGCTCAAAGCCTTGTATCTTCTTCACAAATTTCATGAAGGCGTACTTCCCCCAATTAAAAGGGTTTTCCAGCCTTTTGTCTTGTTGATTCAACAAGAACATCATCATCCAGCGTTCTTGGCTTATCTGGTCAGCACCTCCTTGTAGACCATCAAAGCATCTGTGAAGGACACATGCCAACACATCCCAGTGGACCAACAAATGTCTGGTCCTTATGTCAGCAAGCTTAAAGTCGATGGGTGTGTCTGGCTTGTCAAGATCACACACATCACTGTATAGTTGCTTCACACCTTCAAGGAGATCTTCATCCTTGGTGTCAATTTCAAAATCCTTTCCAAGATTTTGAAGTTCAAACAGCTCACAGAAAGCTGTTTCGTCCAACAGGATTTCTTGTCCTTGGACTTTGGTCTTGATAGACACTGTCTCAGTGCCTTCAGAGACTTTGGAGATAATCGTGCAGTTATTGTAAAACTCCAGGACATCCAGTGAAGAAACTCCACTGGGAAGAGCAGATAGAAAGCCCTTGATTTGTGCCTTTTCAAGCATATCAAGTACCAGCTTTCTGTCAGTCTGGTTTTCTATTGCAGCTACCAGGTATTCCTCAATCATGGCACCACCCCAAATCATCCTGTGATTTAAAGTCCAATGATCAGGATTGAACTCTCCAATCAACCGATTATTTGTTATAACCAGCACTGGTGCTTGCTTTTTAGTAGTACCAGATGTAGTAGCTTGGGATTTCTAAGTAAAAACATGTTTGGGAGCCATCTATTTAAATAGTGAAGTTTTTGAAAAACGAGAAGAGATTAAGGTAGGAAATTAGTGATTCTTTGTAGAAAAACTAAGAGGGAATCAGAAGTTGCAGAAAAAAATTGCAGACAGATTTGAGAGAATTTTGCAGATTTTGTGCAAGAGCAAATGTAGGATTAGGCGAAAGTGATTTCTTTTGCCAAAATCCTATATATATAGCAGTGTAATTCCAACAGACAAAAATACACAAATTAATTTTGTGCATTTGTATCTGTGTACGTGCAGTAAGGCATGGGTAAAATTCAGTTTGCATTAAATGCTTAGTGGGCCACGTCTGAGTTTTTACAGTCCACTATTTTACAGAGAATTAATCTCAGCCTTTAAAATGGAACGTCCATTTCATCAATGGTTGGGATTGCTTTTTCAGCAATGATCAAAATCAGCCCATGTGATTGTGCCCAATTAATGAATTTTGGCGATTAGCTATCTGAATCACATTTCTTCTGTGTGACTAAGGGACAATTTTTGTATCTGAGTCTATCTCACACTCAGTATCTGTTCATGTTTTACACAGATAGAAATAACACAAATTTCAAGAGAGTAGTTGACTGCAAACAATTGTACTATTCTCTTTTATGTTCCCCCTCACTGAGTGATCTAGATATCTGAGTACCTGTCTCAGAAATCTTCAAATAGCCATTTTACCCTTTAACTTTTGATATCTGAGTACCCGTCTCAGATACTTGTTTGCTAAGTGTTTCACCTTTTGCCTTTGATATTATGGATTCCTGTTCCAGATATCTTATCTCTCCTTTTTCCCTTCTCAATCATACTGAGTTCCTGTCTCACTCACATTCTTAGCTTCTTTTAGTATATGAGTTCCCGTCTCAGATACCCCTTTTTTTTGTTTGAATATCTAGATGCCTGATCCAGATATCTTTCTCCTTTCTGAATCCTCATCTCAGAGATTAGAACTTTTCAGTTCCTTTGGTAACTCCATTAACCCAAGACTATGTCTCAAGGTTAAGAACCTGCTTTCTTGCAAAGGCTTTGTAAAGATATCTGCAAGTTGGTCTTCAGTACCAATCTTGAGTATCTCGATATTGCCTTTTTCAACATGGTCTCTAATGAAGTGGTGTCTAACATCAATGTGCTTTATTCTTGCATGAAACTTAGGATTATGAGTTATGGAAATAGCACTTGTGTTGTCACAGAAAATTGGAGTTTTCTCTTCATTGACCTCATAGTCTCTGAGTTGTTGTTGTATCCACAATATATGTGAAGCACAACACCAGTGACAATATATTCAAATTTATGTGGTAGATGTGGCAATTGAGTTTTGTTTCTTGCTGAACCATGATATTAATCTGGCACCAAGAAATTGACAAGTTCCTGAGGTGCTTTTTCTATCAAGCAATGATCCAGCATAGTCAGCATCTGAATAGCCAACTAAACTCAATCCACTGTCTTTTGGATACCACAATCCAACTTCTACAGTATCCTTTACATACCTTAATATTTTCATAGCAATGTTGTAGTGTGATTGCATTGGATTTGTCTGAAATCTAGCACACACTCCTACTGCATATTGAATATCAGGTCTACTTGCAGTGAGGTACAGTAGAGACCCAATCAATTTCCTATACTTGTGTTCTTCAATACTCTTGTCAGATTAAGTATAGGTCATTTTGGTTCCAATGCTCATAGGTATCTTAGCATTCTTTTCAGAAGGCTTTAGATTAAACTTGTTGAGCATGTCCTTTGCATACTTTGTTTGCTAATGAATATTCCATCATTGAGTTGCTTGGCTTGCAATCCTAGGAAGTAGTTTAATTCTCCCATCATGCTCATCTCAAATTTACTTTTCATGAGCTCAGCAAAGTCTTCACAAAGTTGCTTGTCTTTCGATCCAAATATTATGTCATCAACATATACTTGGACTAGAAGTAGTTTCCCTTCATGGTTCAAAGTAAAGAGTGTTTTATCAACATCTTCTTTCTTGAAGACACTTTCCAGCAAGTATTTGGCTAAAGTATCATACCATGCTCTCGGTGCCTGTTTCAGTCCATACAGAGCTTTCTGAAGCTTATAAACCATTCTACTTTCTGAGGAAACCTCAAAGCCTGGTGGTTGTTCAACACAGACTTCTTCAGCAAGTTCACCGTTTAGGAATGCACTTTTAACATCCATTTGATAAACTTTAAAGTCATTATGAACTGCAAAGGCTAGAAATAGTCTAATTGCGTCCAATCCTGCAACTGGAGCATATAACTCGTCAAAATCTAGTCCTTCTGTCTGGGTGAATCCCTTGGCAACAAACCTTGCTTTGTTTCTGGTTATTTCACCAGACTCATTCATTTTATTTCTGAAAACCCACTTGGTTCCAATTACAGATATTCCGTCAACAAATGGAACCAGTTTCCAGACTCTGTTTCTCTCAAATTGATCCAACTCTTCTTGTATTGCAGAGATCCAATCTTGATCCTTCAATGCTTCTTCTATATTTTTAGGTTCAATATTTGAGATGAAACATCCATAAAGAGAGTCAGCAATTGCTCTCCTAGTTCTAACTCCTTGGTCTAAAGGACCGATCACATCCTTGGCATGATGATTCTTATCCATTTCATAATGGGTTTGAATTAGTAGGATCAATATTATTTTGATCTGAATGTGAATCAATATTATCTTGATAGGATACTTGTGCAGTATCTGAGATATCTGACACATGAGAAATGCCATGGATATCTGACACTTTTTCAGTGTTCGAGATATCTGGAATTTGATTTTCAGCAATCTCATTCTCAGAAACCTCTTCATGATGAAGGTTCTCAGTAACCTGTTCCATTTATGGAATTCTCATAGGAAATTCTTCATCATGTCTTAGAGTCATCTGGTTGTTACTAAGCAATGGTTGCTTTTCATCGTCAGATTCATCCTCTAAGTGAATGATAGAATTGTTTCCTTTTGAGGATTCTTCTTCAGAATCTTTAATCATCAGCACTTTGAACCTATCTGAGAGTTCTTCATTCAAGGATACTTTCTTGTTTCCTTCGTAGAAGACTACATGAACAGATTCTTCAATCTTTTGCGTTCTTTTGTTGTAGATTCTGTAGGCTTTGCTATTCAGAGAATAACCAAGAAATACTCCTTCATATGCTTTTGGTTGAAATGTTCTCAAATATTCTTTTCCATTGTTAAGAACAAAACATCTACAACCAAACACCCTTAGATGTTTGATACTAGGGGGTCTACCAATCAAAAGCTCATAAGGAGTTTTGTCATGGTGTTTGTTAATCAAACATCTATTTTGAGTATAGCAGGCTGTGTTAACAGCTTCAACCCAATAGATTTCACTTATTTTAGTGTCAGGAAGCATTATTCTTGCTGCTTCTTTTAGGGTCCTATTCTTCCTTTCAGCAACACCATTTTGTTGTGGTGTCCTTACGGAAGATAGTTGATGTTGTATACCTTTTCAGGTACAAAATTCTTTCATGTACTGGTTCACAAACTCAATATCATGGTCTGTTCTGATTACATATACCTTGTCATTTTTCACGACTTCAAGCTTATTCAGCAAGTTGGGTATTTCAACCCTTGCATCAGATTTTTGTTTGAGAAATACAACCCAAGTGAATCTTGAGTAATCATCAACAACAACCAGACCATACTTCTTTCCTGCATAGCTGGTTACAGAGGATTCAAAAAGATCCATATGTAACATTTGCAGTGGCCTTTCACTGGAGTGTCTAGTTTTAGACTTGAAAGATGTTTTGGATTGTTTTTCCATTTGGCAAGCTGAGCATATACCATCTTTTCTATATACCATTTTGGGTAACCCAACCACCAATTCTTTCTTGGCTAGCTTGTTCAGAGTTTTGAAATTCAAGTGACTCATTCTCTTCTTATGCCATAGCCAGTTTTCTTCAGTGTGGCCAGATTGACTCACCATGAGACATTCTTCAGTTGTGGCAGATGCCCAGTCAGCAACATAAAGATTTCCTTTTCGCCTAGCAACCAAGACTGTCTGCTTTGACTCATTGTCAATTACTTTGCATAGTTTTGACTTGATCTTGATAGTGTACCCTTTGTCTACTAATTGACTCATGCTTAGGAGATTATATTTCAATCCCTTTACATGTAGTACTTCAGAAATTGTAAGGGCTCCAAACTTCAGATTGCCAAATCCTATGGTTGGATTTTCATCTCCAAAGAAATCTAATAATTGGTCCATTATCGCATTTTCTGTAGTTAATCAGATTTGCTTTGTCTCCTGTCATGTGCTTCCCACATCCACTATCAAAATGCCACTTCGGGTTCTTCCTCAGAGTGTTCTGCACAAAACATGAAACAAGGAGTTAGGCTCTCATTCCAACAATGGAACCATCTGGACTAAAGAATCTTCCTGTAGGAACCCATTTCTGAATGAATTTCTTAGGGACATTCTTTTGTCTAACATGGACATAAGGAGGAATTCTAGGTAAATGATTAGTATCATTGTTATTAAGAATTATTTTCTTCCTTAGTGTGTTCCTTGGTTCTCCTTGTGGTGCTTTCAGATACATGTCAGGTTGCTGAGTCTGCTTGTCAGCAAACTTAGCTTTCCTTGCCAGATTTCTTCTAGCCCTGGCATTCAGATTTTCAGTGGCTTGACTTTTCTTCCACTTCTGATAATTGCTGTGAGCAATCCTAGCCTTTATCCATCGTTCTTGCTCTTGTTTATACTCACGAGCAAGTTGTTTCCCGATGGCTTTATAGCCAATGCCATTTTGAGCACCTGGTGCTATCTGAGTTCTCATCTCAACAGCTTTGCTAGTCTCTAGGTAATCTATTTTCTTTCCAGAAAACGTGACATAGGAGAATTTGCCAGCTCCTGCAATTCTTCCTTTCTGAGAGACATAGCACTGTGGGTGATTACACTTTTCAGTGTTATGTTTCTTTTCAGAAATATTCCTAACAGTTTTCTTTTGGACTTGTTTTTCCACAAAGGTTTGGTCGCAACTGCCTTTCCTTTGTCAACAGCCTTAGCTTTCTGACCAATGCTATAGGTTGTTTGGGAATCATCTTGCTGAGCACTGACAAATGTTATTCTTTCATCACTCTTATTCAGAGTGGTAGATCTATTTGTTTGTGCGTCCAGCCCAAGTCCTCCCTTTGTTGAAGGATCTCTTAAATAAGATTGTACTTCAGTAAGAGTGTCACTAGCTTTGACATAAGATTGGAAAGATACTTCCTTCTTTTTGAGTTCCTTATTCTTAGAAAGAAGACCTTCACATTTCTTTTGAAGTTTGGCCAATGCTTCTTTATGTGACTTTTCTGTCTCAGATATCTGAGCTTTGAGAAATGCATTTTCAGCATCCTTTTCTCATATATCTTGAGTAATTGTGAATTTTCCTTTGCATGAGAATTCTTTTCTTCTTCAAGGATTTCGGCTCTAGCTCGGACCGTTAGAAATTCTTTTTCGTAGAGATCAAGTTCTCTTCTGAGATGTTCCAGATCTTTGATTCCTTCCTCATCACTTTCATAAGTATAACAAGAAGTATGTGTTACCTCATCAACCATTAGACAAGGTTCAATGTTGGAGATATCTGGAAAGATTTCTTCAGCCACTCCACACACTTCTTTCTTCTTTTGACCAAAATCAACCACTTCATGAGAGACACCACACATCTCTGGAGAAGGCAGTGTGGAATCATCTGAGTTTTCATCCTCAGAATCAGACTTAATGTCTAGAGCATCCAGTTGGATTTGTATCTTCTTTCTTTCCTCAGTGAGCAGAGCTCTCTGACCTCTCTTGAAGTTTCTTCTATCTTTCTTGTCACTTGTCTTTAGCTTGTTAAGGGCAGGGCAATCCTTTTTTAAATGACCAGGTTTCTGACAATAGAAACAAATATCGTTTCCGATTTCTGCTCCCTCAGTACTAGATGCTTTCTGAGCCGGCTTGTTCAGCGAGCTAGACAGTTGCATATTTTTGTATTGATGATAATTTGAGCCTAGATGCTTTTTCAGCTTCTCTTTGGCTTTTCTTCTCTCAATCTCCCGACTGACATATTGTCTCATTTGCTTTACAGCAAGAGCATTCTCCTCAGTCACCTCCTTGCCTTCCTTCTTTTCAGAAGTTCCTTGAGCAACTAGAGCAATATTCTGCAACTTTTCAGTTGTTTGTTCTCTTTGAGTTGTCTCATAGTCAACTGTGGCAAGGTGAGAGAAAAGTTCCACTGGAGTGATATCTGGCATTCCTTGGTTAAAGTAAAAAAACTTTGTATGCTCCCAATTATGATTTAGACTTCTCACAATAGTCTTAATTTTTTCTGGTTGGGTATATCTATTACTTTCACCAAGTGCAGCCATGTCACTCATGAGTGTTGTAAACCGAAAATCTAGTTCTTCAAGAGTCTCTGTGGGACCTTTTTTAAAGTTTTGGAATTTGAGCTTTAAAACTTCGAACTTATTTTCCTTTGTTTTCTCAGTGCCGACATAGATTTCCTCAATCAGTTGCCAGGCTACTTTTGCCTTTTTTTCACCCCACAATTTACACTGTATGTGCTCTGGAGTAGAACGTATGATGATATTGCGAGCCTGACCATCCAGTCGATTTCTCTTGGCATCTTCCGATGTCCAGAGCTCTCTGGGCTTTGGCTCGTAAATAACTTGACGCATCTGTCTGTGAGGAGCCATCACTTGGTTCTCTGTCTCTACCATTAGAAACCTCCATGACCTACTTGAGTTGTTGAATGACTATGGGGCCATTCTTTATCACGTCGATCATTTCGTCACTGATGGCTTCTAGGTGGAGCATCATGTTGTTCTTCCATTTCTCATAATTCTCTGGTTTGAGAATTGGGGCGTCACTTAAAGACATCCGGCAGCAAACACACTAAACAGACAAATCAAGTGTAGGTGAAAAGCAGTTAGTGGGCACTTATCTGGGATCTAGGTTCAGTGCAGAAGGCTTGGGAACCTCCTGCTCTGATACCACTTGTTGGTCCAAATAACGGCAAAGTAAAAGACTAAGGGGGGGGGGGGTGAATAGTCTTTTTCAAACTTTTGTCGATAAACACAATTTCTCAGATATCTGTGAAGATATCTTATACTTATTTTCAGAGAGCGGAAGACTTTTTGTGATAAGTGCACGTGCTCAACAAGATATGTGTAAATACTTAGCAAAGTAAATAAAGCAAGTAATAAATTGCAGAAAGTAAATAACACAAGTCTTTATAGTGGTATCTGAAGGTGGCGTAATCCTTCAACTAATCCACTTCGGCCTTTCTCAGACCTAGAATCAACTAAGACAGATAAATGAGTTCACCTTACAAATATCTTCTCTCGATTCCTAAATACACTAGGTTCCCAACCAAGTGTTCCCCCTGAGTTATTCCCCGGCTTTCTCAGCCAAGTACTTCCTATACTCAAAAACCTTTGAGCTATTCCTTAGTTTCCCAAACTAAGTACTTCCTATGCTCAGTGACCTTGGAGTTATTCCTTAGTTTCCCAAACTAAGTACTTCATGTACTCCACGCCGTTTAAGGTGTTGGTTAAGGTAGTTTGTCAGGATTTGATAGATTAATAACTTCTACAGTTATGTAATACTACCTTCTTGAACAAGAGTCATTTAACACACTTGACAATGTGTGGTGATATGTTCTTTACTGACTCAAGTCTATGATAAATGTTCTAGAGAATGAATCTCAGATTCTTGATCTTTTGATTCAACTCCTTCACAGATAGCAATGCTTGAAGGATCAAGACACTTAGAACTTTTGTGCTACTTAGAATTCAAGAGCTTAGTCGCAACTGTAAGCTGAAGAATAAGTAGATTGAAGGCTTGTATGCTTGAATGAACAAGTTCGTAGATGTAAGTTCTTGGTGTGTAAGTTCTGTGTGTAAGTTCAAGGTGTGTTTCAAGCATTCTAAGTGTTGATATTTATAGTTGAAAATCATGTCGTTTGAATAGTATCCGTTAGGCTTAATGAAATTCAAACTATTGATATCTCAAATAATCTTGCAGAAGACGTTGTCTCTTTCGTAGATTTCCTCTTTGTTCGGATGTCTCTATCTGCGCATTTATCGCATTGTACTATTTTTGTCTCAGAGTGCCAACGGAATCAGGCACGCTTTCTGAAGCATTGCATGTCCCTTTCCAGAGACCTTCTCATCTCCAGATACCTGTTGAAACATTGTTTCCCAGAAATATAGTTTTATCCAAGGTATCTGAGTGTAGATATATGTGGGCACTTTTCCTCGTTCAGAAACCTTGCGTTCTCAGATATCTTTTGCAAAACTGGTTCATTGAGAAACACTTGTTTGTCAAAGATATATGGACATATGTGTCTGATAACCTTTGTCTTCAGCAATCTTGTGCAGTCTTCAAAACTTCATTTTAAAGTTGAACTTCTCCTGCTGGATGCCTTCTTCTTGGTCTTCTTCAAGGAAATAAAAATTACATTCAGAGACCTAACATCCTATACAAGATTTGCTAGACTATCATACTTAGTGATTTTCCTCTTTTACAGTGTTCAAGTGAACCATGAGTACTAACCACCTTTCTGAGCTAAGATAAGTCATTAGGTTGCTGATCAAAATCTAAACAGATATTCCTAACATAAATTAATTAAAATTTACTACACGTTTGACTCTAATGTTTTGTAGTTTACAACATTCACACTATAATTTAAAATATCCACATAATTTTTTAAATTATAAAATAATCATAAATATTATTATAAATTAAAACTAAACCCCAAAAAATTTTATTTCAAAATATGCCCAATTCTTTTTCTTCTCCTTCTTCCTCCTACCTCATCCTCCATTTTCTTCAAAAAGGCTCCGATCGGAGCGAAGTCTTCTCCAGGAGCAGAATTACAGCTCCGATCGGAGCTGTAAAAAGCTCTCTAGATCTGGAGTTGTCAATGGCTCCAGATCTGGAGCTGCACTCATCTCCGATTGGAGTTGTCAATGGTTTGATCGAAATCGGCGACGGATCTGAGAAATTGAGAAGAGAACGGAGACCACGGGTGCGAAGGAAGTAGAACTCGGCAAGGGATTGGGGGAGAGCGAGAGTCACTTCAAGGTAGAGCCTTTGCTTCTCCAGCGATTTCACCAGCTCCATTACCGCTGATGAATCTTCTTCCGAAGAACACGATTTCAAGCTCGATCTCCAAAAATGGCTTCTTTAGGTTCATCATTTTCCACAATACCCTACTCTAGCCTAGCCGGAGAAGAAGAACAAGAGTACCTGCCTGCCTGTCTCTAACCAAGGAATTATAAATAAAAAAAGATGAATTTATATTTAGCAAACAAACTAAGAAATATTTTTTGTATAAACAAAATAATAGTATTATTAATATTGTATAATTTGATATGAATTAAAAAAATTATTTTAATCTTTTTTTCACTTTTTTTCCAATTTTTCAGTTTTAATTTGGTGGCCTTAGTTCTCATGAACTAACACTAATTCGCCAGGTAGGATCCAACTTGTCTCCATGTCAGCAAAAATCACATGCTAATTCAATGTATAAGAAGACGGGACCGTATTTGCAATGTATAAGAAGACGGGACCGTTTTGCAATTAATCAGGAATGGATAGTAAAAAGGTCCCTTTTGTATTCAAGGGACATGTCTTTATGAAAAATACCTATACGGCTATTGATTCTGTTTTGCAAAATGTGACATGATTATTCCTTTCATAGGGAACAAGGAAAGAGTTGGTATACTAATTGTACAAAAACAAGTATGTTAGATTTGCTGGTTATATTCTCCTCCAACTGCTTAATATTCACTTGCATGTTACTCCACTTATCTGGGCTGGGTTCGTGTAAGGTATAGGACTTGGGCGAGATCTGGGAGTTGGCTTGGGAACGTTGTCCAAACTTACCATACTTCATGAAAATGCCAATCTTTCTGGATAGAAAGCAAAACTAAGTCTAGTAAAGCAAAAGCAATTAAATGTGATGTACTATAACTCATAACTTGTCATCTTCATTGATGAAATTTCTCCTCTCATTTCTCCGTCCAGATTAAATGTTCAATTTTAACTTTTTGTAGTTAATATTTTTGAACTTTGACTAGAATTTAATCTTAAAATATAAATGTAAAATGTTCAATTAAATCATATAATTAAAAAATTTGAAAGTAAAATTTCATTATATAATTTAATAGAAAATTTTACATATACATTTACGATTTAACATTTTACATCTACGGTTTAAGTTTCATTATATAATTTAATCAAAACGCCTAAATGTATTCGTTTTTTGTATGTATGAAAAAAGACAACATATGTACATTTTTATTAATAACATAAACGAACATATATAATTTAATCAAAATGCCTAAATGTATTCGTTTCTTGTATGTATGAAAAAACATCAATATCGACAACATATGTACGTTTTTACAATAACATAAACGAACATATATATAAATTCGCGGATTTATGAGGGTCCAAGATGAAATTTACCAAAAAAAAGAAAGAAATGAAAAAAACAGAAAAACCAGAAGATTTCTAGAAACAACTCCAAATTTCTCCCACCTGAATTGTTCCAGCACTTTCCTTTAGAACTCTGCACACTTCCATCTTCTTCACCGATTTCCATTTCCATTTCTGTATTCCAAATTCTGGTCAAACGGATCATCAAAATGGAAAGCTATCGCTGGAAAAGCTTCTTCGAAGACGAGGATCGCCCAGAGAAGCCACGGAGGTATGGTGTCACCGAAATGCGAGGACCCCTCTATTCCCTTTTCTCCCAGAATCTTCTCCAGGTAATAATCATAAAACTCCATCTCATCAAAATTACTATGTGTTTTCAGTTTTCGCTACTCCATTTGTATATGCTGTAAGCGGATTGTTAGATAATTGTTGGTGATCTTCAATTGTTCGCGTTACGATGGATTTTAGTACCTATACATGGTAACACAGTAATTACTAAGGAGTGCTACTGAAATTGAACTTTAGGCTGATCGATTTCGAACCTGTTTGCTTTTGGAGAATTGAGTGTTTTAAGATACATAAATCGAATAGATCAATCACGAATTTCCTTAATTGGAAGAATTAAACTACTTCACTGGTGCAAAGTGTTTGACAGCCAATTAAAGTTGACTGGAAAGCCTAGTATAAGGAGGATATGAAGAATATAAAACTGTTTTTTTTTTTTTCCCATCTAAATTTGTTGATTCGATGAGTCTGGAGACAGTGCTTATGAGCTGATGCAGATAAAATCATAATCTCATTAGTTTGTTGTTTCTTGAAATGACTATACGATCTCACTTGTATAGGTGATAGGTGGTTAAGCTCATATCCCCGAAAATATTTATGTGATATGTTAATTAACATATGGAAAGGCTAACTTCATGCGAGAGAGTGAGATGTGATATCTGGAAAAGATAACTGCATGACTTAATATTTGGCACAGGATGTTTTCGAGTCTATGGGACAGTTTGTTGACGGGTTGAAGTTTGCCGGAGGCTCTCAATGTTTGATGTCAAAAGGTTACGTCAAAGAAATAACTAGCTTAGCACACAAACATAATATATATGTCAGCACTGGTGACTGGGCCGAGCACCTACAACGGAGAGGTCATTCTGCTTTCAAAGACTACATTGAGGTGAGAGAAGTACATTATATGTTTGCTTGAAAAGTTCTTAAACAGAATATTTGTAATTGTTGACGGCTACAAGTATAATTCTGAAAATTGTGATAGGAATGCAAACAATTGGGTTTTGATACGATTGAGATAGATGCTGGATCGCTTGGAGTCCCTGAAGAGACTCTTCTGAGATACGTGAGGCTGGTAAAGAGTGGGGGGCTTAGAGCTAAACCACTGTTTGCTGTTAAGTTTAACAAGTCAGATATACCAGGAAAACATGACAGGGCATTTGGTTCCTACGAGGTTCCAAGGCCTCTGACCTCAGGTAACAAGTAGCGTAGACGATGTCTCAATATTTTTGTACGATTAGATATTTGACATGCATAATGGTGAGATATAGCATTCTTGGTAGATCCACACTTTGTAGTCCAATTTTAATTTCATTTGGATGATAAAATAAAAACACCTTATGTTACATGCAACATGCACAAGGTGCCATTTTGCTCCTAATATTATTATGCAGACCTAAACTCTGTTACACGAACCCCTTCTGCCCCTATACTTGTAGAATATGGAAAGAAATAGGAGTAGGTTTTAATGTAGAGTTGCAGAATCTTGATATGTGATAATGCATCCTAAACAACACAGAAGGATTTGCACAAGAACTGCCGCATAGGTATTCCTGTCTCGCTCTTACTGGGAAGTTCTTTCAATGTATTTTCCCCGAAGGGGAACAATGTCCAACCTTGTCACTTGTCAGGGATCCAGCAATATCTAGTTTTTTAAGGCAATTTTATGAAAGCATAATTTGGTTTTTTGGGAAATCTGACCAACATAACTTAGTGGATGAATCTCAGTCTAGGCAGTTTCAAGCTCGACAAATTGGTCTGTATATCATCATCCCCTCTAGATGAAGAAATGACCAAGGGTGTCCCAATCTTATTTCTTTGCTGTGCAATTGTGCAGAACTTGTGGAGGATGTTGATCTTCTTATAAGGAGGGCGGAAAGATGCCTTGAGGCTGGGGCAGACATGATAATGATTGATGCTGATGATGTCTGTAGACAGAGCGAGCATGTGAGGGCTGACATTATCGCCAAAGTCATAGGCCGTCTTGGGCTCGAGAAAACAATGTTTGAAGCATCAAATCCTAATACCTCCGAGTGGTTCATTAAGCAATATGGTCCAAGGGTACATCTCTTTCTTCTTCACTGAAGTTTTCAGTTATCAGTTACAATCTGAATTCCGTGATTATACTACTTAATTTTGTTTTCATCATATTACATTATTACTCCAGGTGAATCTTTTTGTGGACCATTCTGAAGTATTGAATCTTGAGTGCCTTCGAGGCAGCAACCTGGGTAAAAATCACGCATCTGTTCTTGGTTCGTCATATTTTTTATACTAAGCTTGCTGTATACATAAAGCTGTCATCAGGACTTCAAATAATTTCAGGGCTTTTGTATTGTTGTAAAACTTTTGTAAGGGGTTATGTTTGTAACTTTGTTGCCAGACTATAACTGTTCCTTGTATGATAATGTCTGTTCATCTGATATTATGTGTTTATTTGAATCATGTTCTGATACTATGGCAAGAGGATTATGTACATCTCCATAAGATTCAATTCATTGCCCACAAGAATTTTTTTTTGATTCAGATTCAGACACTCCTAGATCGCATGAAACTTGGTGGTTGTCGTAGTCCTCAACCATAATTCTCTAGCCAGTCTTCCAGTACCAAGAAATTACTTGAAATGATGAAACAACAGACAATTCTCATTAATTAAGCATGCTCTGGGTAGATTGTGCGTTGTCTTGAGGGTAGCGTCTATGCCTGGTGGTATACCATAATACCCTATCCCATCCCCTGCTATGTGCTCTTCACTTTTTTTTCTAGTTAAATGCTATAATATTTCATACAATCTTAGAGGTTTCAAAATATGCATCTCCAGTTGGCTTTGTTTTTCACCCTAAATTAATGACCTAGTTGGTCTTGGCTTTTGGATTCAGTAATGATAGTGATAAAATGGAATGTCTGAGTTGACTGCAAACTGTTACTAGTATTTCTTCAGGTGAGTGAGTAGCATCAATGTGGTTTGATTCTACATCTGAATCATTAGACATGGTGAGTATATGATGAGATTGAGAAGTACCTGCTAGGAACAGGTTTCAGTAGGCTGAGAATGGCATCTTTCATCTATGCAGGCACAAGGGACATGCCTCAATGAATGTGTATAGTTTAATAAACCTATTGGTTGGTAGGGAATTAAATTTAGCCTTCACTAGGTAGATAAGTAAATTTGGTTAGTCTTTCATCCGGTTGATGAACAACTTATTCATCAACCTTTAAATGCTACCAAACAAAAAATTTTCCAAGCTGATTCTTAATGATTAATGATGTCATTAGAGATGAAAGGATAGTGTTCTATATCCACTTGACAGAGTGCCAGACATGTTGGTCTGATTTGGTTGGGTGCCCTAAACTAAGGGCCAGGTCTGGTCAGTGTATGAAATGGTGTGGGCAATTAATGAATAATTAAATTAGTGTTGAATGAGAACAGATTGAGAATGAGGTTTAAAGGAGTTATGTGAAGGGGATTCATCAAAATGAAGCACTCTGTCACTTGTCAGTAAACTGACAATCAAACAAGCTGCAAATGTTTTAACCCAACAGTTCAACCTGGGGTGTATTAGATCCATTTCGAATCAATTTAACCATCTAGTATAATTCTAAATTGGATCAAACCATGATTCATATATACTAACTTGAATATTAACAAAATTTACAATGTGTAAATTGTAGTGTTTTGTACATGGAGCTCAGATATCAAACAGGTGTCTCGTTTGGGCTCCATCGATATAGCTTTATTCGAGCACAACTAGCGAAGGGTGTCCTGTGTTTTATATATTGCACTGTACATGCATGCATGTTATATTGAACACACTCGAGGTTTATCGGTCCAGGCGGGGTTAGAGCCTTGTTGATGAGGGCCAGTGAGCAAGTAGTATGGTCTTATCTTATGTTATTGCAAACCACACGTCACTAGAATGAAGGTTTGCCCGTTGATTTCATTGCTAAATCGGAAAATGTGTTTGGCAAACGGCAACTACTACTTTCTAGAGAAGGTTTCTGTATGGAGATAATAACACCAATTTAATGAAAATATACTGGGTAGGTTGGAGGTAAATTTTGGCTGCCTCCAGTTTAGTGTCTCTTTCTGGCATGCATGTAGATATTGACAATAAAACAACACCAGTTCCAATCCAATTTAATGAATTTTGTACTCAACCATTTAAGATTGGTCCATCATATATGTGTCCACCATGTTATCTTAGTATCCAATCTCTCCCCTTTTTCCTTTTCTTACTACTCATGAATTCTAATCTTAAAATCATGCCCATCTTTCTGTCCTAGCAGACAAATTCAAGGTGTTAGTACATTACATTATATATATATATATTTGCCATCTTAAATGAGTTCTGAAATCTCAGCATGATTCTCCATCTTTAAATCAGTCCCTTATGACAGGCATTAATTTCAGCATTTTGAACGTCTAAAAAGGCGTGCGTTTAGTTATAATGTTCCATAAATCTTGATTGGTTCAAGAAAGGAAACAAGCTACTCGTATGGTAGATTATGCTCTATACAAAGAAACAGAATATCCAACCAGTGTCACATTGCCTTGATTTTACTCCTATTTCTATACTAGAGCATCACCATGTTGTGAAGGAATCAAGAATTTCATGAGATGTACTTTTTTGGGATCTGAGAGAGCTTGAAAAGGTTGTTACAGAGGGCATAACAAAGATGCCTGCGGTCTGGTTTGCGCTGAAGAGGTCTCTACAGTGCAGATCTGAGAGAGGAGATGTGTGCGAGACAAACGGCAATGGAATCGAAAATTTGAGCAATATTTCCACCAAGAAAGCGAGTGGTAGTAACTCATGTGGTTGTTCCAGATCGATTGCGAATTTGAAGGATGTCGTGATCGGGAGCAAGAGGCACACGGAGAAGGCTCCGGTTTGCAGCCCAAGATCAATCGGGAGCAGCGAATTGCTTAATCCGATTACGCACGAAGTTGTGCTTAATAATTCGACTTGTGAACTCAAGATAAGTGCCGGTTCTGGAACTAGTGGTGATAAAGGAGGTGATATTTTGAATTTTGTAGGCATGCTGAAGCCGGGTACTCCTGGCCCTGGCAGGCTGCACGCGGGACGTAGACAGAAGATTGGTATATTAGGCAGCCCGATAAGGAGGTCGGCTAGTAATCTTTCCAGGAGGAGCTCGGGATTTGGGACAGTTGCTTCCAGGCCGAGGTCTTCTTTTGGATCGGAGAGTTGTGGTGCTTTGTTCTGTCATAAATGCGGCGAGCAATTCGTTAAGTTTGATGCTGTTGAGGAACATCATCTGTCCAAACATGCTGGTATGAGTTTCTTTTCCAAATTTCTTGGACTATTACAAGTATAGTTTACGAGTAATTCATGATCAAAGATAACACCGGAAACCCAAACAGGACACTTGTGGGATTGTTGGAGTATTATTTTGTGAAAGGTTCTAATTTGAGTCTATAGATTGATAGTAATTTGATCTGTTGTTATTTCATTATTTCCTACACAAGAGTATAGCTTCTGATTTCTCTGCAAATTCGTTTATATGTCAATGTCCCCTGATTTTGCATAACTTAGTACCTATATATGTTCTATCTATTGTCTAAGGCTTTTTCTTATTTGTTCTGTCTTAGTTACTGAGCTAGTAGAAGGAGATTCATCGCGAAAAATAGTGGAAATAATTTGTCGAACAAGCATCACGAAATCAGATAACGGTGGTGGAATCGAGAGAATTCTCAAAGTCCACAACATGCAGAAAACACTAGCTCAATTCGAGGAATACCGCGAGCTAGTAAAGATCAAAGCAAGCAAGCTCTCCAAAAAGCATCCACGTTGCTTGGCTGATGGAAACGAGCTACTAAGGTTTCACGGTGCAACAGTTGATTGCTCTTTAGGCATGAAAGGTTCATCTAGCCTATGCACATCGGAAAGATGCCGTGTGTGTCGAATTTTAAGATACGGATTCTCCACAAAGAAGGAGTTGAGTGAGGGGATTGGAGTGTTTACGTCTTCGACAAGTGGCAGAGCGTGTGAACAGATCAAGTCGTCTGAAGACGACCGGTTTTCACGAAAGGCATTGATAGTTTGCAGAGTAATAGCTGGGAGGGTGCACAGACCCCTGGAGAATGTGCAAGAAATGGCTGGACAGTCAGGATTTGATTCATTGGCTGGCAAAGTTGGGAATCATTCTAATATTGAAGAGCTTTACTTGCTTAGCCCAAGAGCTTTGCTTCCTTGCTTTGTGGTGATTTATAAACCTTGAACAAAAGTTCAGTCTCTTGATTGAGGTATAAGTAATTCTTCTGTGAATTCGGTTATATATTTTCTGCATCAACATTTATAGGCATCCAATCCAGTCTTTTATCTTTTTGTAACTCTCAAAACTGGAGGCTACATGGTGAATACTGTAATCATTAACAGTTGTGTTGATTTCTTATGGGGGAGAAAACTAATACTGAATCAAAATTAATTTGATGTGGTTCAAAGTACTTTTTGTCTTTGCAGATTCTTGCATCTAGTCATAAACCGAAATAATCAGCACCGGTTCATTTTACATTTTGTTCTCAGTTTATCACCATCCTAACGTGCGACATTTGACCGTATTATATCAGAGTTGGGAGGGTCGTTCTCACTTCATCACCATCAAAATGTGCGATACGTGAGAGTAAAACTTAAATTCCAAGTATGCAATGAATAATACTCCTTCCCCTCCGTTTCAAATAAATCTTCCATTTTACTATTTTGCGACAATTCGACTTTAACCGCGAATTACTTTTAAACTATTAAGTTTTCATTATATGATTTTATTAAATTATTTACTATTATAGTTTAAAAAGTAATTCGCAGTCAAAGTGACTGTTGACCGGTTAAAATTAAAATGAAAATATTTTTTAGAACGGAGGGAGTAGTAATCACAAGAGGCAGCTACACAATAAGGTTTCATATATATATATATATATATATATATATATATATATAATATAACTGATTAATTGAATTTAAGATGTGACAACTTAGGAACCATATTGCTGCAATTTTACTACTTTAAAGTTTAAACATGGTGGACTAAAACAGCCTTGTAATTATTCGTAAAATTCCACGTTATTTACTTTCGACTTTTTTCTAATATCAATGTTAATTCGACGAATTAATATTAAACCGCAAATGTAAAATGTTCAATTAAATTATATTATGAAACTTTAGTCCTTAAAGTATCATAATATAATTTAATTGAACATTTTACATTTACCGTTTAAGATTTATTCGTAGTCAAAGTTGAAAACGGTTGATCGAAAAAAGTCAAAATGAGTAACATGAGACGGGACGGAGGAAGTAATATACTTTCTCGTCCGTTTTAATTTTAAATTCTCAATTCTTTTTTCAATTGTCATAATGGCACCTTCTCTCAGTTTTTTTAAATATAATGAAAAAATGTATATTCTATTTTATTAACTCCATATTCCTCCATCCATCCCAGATCAAATGTCTCATTTTGACTTTTTACATGCAACATTTTTTTAACTTTAATTACGAATTAATTTTAAATCGTAAATGTAAATGTTAAATTAAATCATATAATTGAATTTTTGGAAGTAAAGTTTCATTATATAATTTAATTGAACATTTTACATTTATGATTTATAATTAAATCGTAGCTAAAGTTAAAAAATGTTCACTGCAAAAATTCAAAATTTTAGTTAGGACGGAGGGAGTAATTTTCATTCATGCAATCTTACATTTTTTAAATTATTTTAAATATTTATATTGTTCACTAATTACTATTAAAATCCATGTACGGCCAATAGAAAGTTGAATATCGCACCCAGGAGTATAATTTCATTATTAGCCAATCGACTGATCTACCGGTTATCTGCATCACTGCATGTTAGTTGTTACACTTACCCTTGTGATCATATGGGTAGAAAATGGACCATGGTCCCCGAAGGGATTTAATGCAGATATTGACCTGTAAGGTTTACAAGAACTGCATCACATGGCTTTGTTCTTCTTTCATCTTATCATTTGCATTCTATTTACTTGATCAATTAAGTAGAAATTTATACGGTTATATCGTGTAGACTTATACAAAAGATATTCTTATAAAGAATTTAAAGAGTATGTAAGGGGGTTTCTATATACTGTCAGGTTTTACACAAAATCTAATTTGTGATAGTGTGAGTAAATTTAATATCTTGTGTGCTATATTTATTTGCATATTGATTTAAAGAAATATGTTAGTCATTGTAAACTTCAAATCGATATATTAAACATCCAAAAATGACCCTGGGTTGGTGTAATTTGAATAACTAACGGTGACACTTATGTGCGAGTAGGTACTGTTAGTAAAACTTGTGTGCGAGCAGGGTGTGGGACAATCGATATGAATGATGGAAAAGGGAGACTAATCCAAGCTCTAAAATTAGTATTAAAAAAGTAACAAGATCAAGATACATATAAAAGACGATCCAAAAGTTATCCCGCCCGCCAAAACAATCAACAAAACCCTGTAATCAAACCTATCCGAACATCAATCTGCCGACATGACGTTTCAAAGGTTTCATCCAAGCCCGATAGTATGCCGTATCAACAATCTGAGACTTACCAAAACACCTGTCGTTCCTATATTTCCAAACGCTATAGACGTTCTCTGTGAACTCCAGTTTAAGCAGTTTCCTTCCCATAAAACTAATGATCGACTTGCACAGTTGCATTGCCTCATAAACAAGCCCATCAAGAGCTAGAGTGGTTAAGGTTTAAAATGAGACCATAAGCTGGGTTGGGCCTTATTTGAATCGTGTGAACTTATCATTCTGGTCTATTATCACAAGATGAATTTAGAAAGGATTTTAACTTATTAGTATTTACAAAATCTTAAGTTCTACAGTAACTTATTATTACAATGTTACTGAATTATTAGTAAAAAACACTATAGTGTAACGTCCCAATCACTTATCGATCGAGACTCGGCTATTTGGCCCAATATAGTTACACATTGGCTGCTTTTCGAGTGATATGTTTGTCCACTGTACCAACACATGTCATTTTCTGCATATTTTGTACTCGCTCGTGTGCATCGATAGACTTCTTTATGGTAACCCATCATATCATATGATTGATTTTGGAATTCTTATTGATAGATTCCCGAAAAAAGGCAAACATTATTGGTATAGATAGCGATCCCAACCTAATTAAACTCTCTGAAACTTAGGGCCACTATCACCACCTCTTAAACTGCGCAACGCATCGCCGCGCCTTGCCAATACCAACCAACCACACTCCTTTCTAGGCTAGGAGTTGACCTGGCTCTGTTACCATTTGTAACGGTCCGACCCTAATTAATCGAGACCCAAAACTCTTTGGGTCGGCGCGATTACTTAGCTGCTATCCGGGATATGATTGCCTTATTGTACTAATACATGTCCTTTTTTCACATTGTCATCATTCATGTGTGCACTGAGAGACTTAGTATTGTAACTCATCCTAAGACTGCTTCACAACAAACACGCTTAACTTTAAAGTTTTATGGACAGATTCTTGTAAAAAAAGTGCACCTTGTCAGCATGAGTTGCATTCTCAATTAAACTCTTTAAAACTTTGGAGCGTTAAAAAGAATGTAGTTCAATTTATCTAAAATAATTGAGGGAAAAAGTACGTGGAATATACTTTTTTTTATAGTGAAAAGATCTGGAGTTGATGTTGTTCAAATGATTCGTATCCATTAATCATGTTCGTAAGTTTGTATTTGAAGGATTAAATCTATCTGATTTGTAGGCTAATGGTTATGATCACGGACATTTGGTATTTCGGAAAAGATCGTTTTTTTTTTTTTTTGGATTTAAAGTTGATAATATTGATATTTTGATCTTTTGAATATGTAAGTTTTCAGTAAAACACTATTTTTGTAAAAAGTTAGCGGATAAGAGATGAAAATTTTCTCAATGCCTATTGGCGAAGTTTGCTCGAACATATCTGCAACCTTAGTCGTCATTTAATGTAAGTGCTATTGGAGCCCAATTTGTATTGTAAGTTAGTTGCGTCTAGCATTTTAAGTGTGGGAGTAGGCACCCATGACCAGTAGTTAGAGCATAGTCGTTGTAGACATTATAGTGAGAAGGAATAAGACAGTGATCATTAATTCGATGAACCATTCAATTTATCTTGTGTAGTGATGTGGGTGTTAAACGAGTATATTATAACCCATCTAACGTTTTGATATGACATGGATACAAGCTAGAGAATACGCAGGATGGTATTGCTAAGATTAAGAGTACATGTCATTGTTGACAACACTTATACGAGTAACAAAACATATCGAACTTTTTGAGTAATATAAATAGAGAGAAAAAGCTCTATTTTAAATCATTAGGCGAAGTTCCTCTTTGATTGATCTACGACCTAGTAGATTGTCTCCTTCAATAGTCGACCTCACATTTTAGTAATAGTGTGTATTTGAACAAAATTTCTTCCAAATACACTCCACTGAAACTTAGGAATCATCAAGGGAGTGAAATGCAATATACAAAAGTGGCTATAAGGCTGGGAAGGTACAACACGACAATGCAAAAGAAGAGGAGGACTTAAAAGAGCTACTTAAGAGTACAACACCACGGCACCAGATTTGGCCTGAGAGAGTTTCGAAACCCTCTTCATCACCAAATCTCATCTCCCTGTACCGTTTTCCGATCTCAATAACGATCGTTATTCTTTCTGATTCAATTTTATTTATTCAATTTCGACTCCATTTTTATATACATAGAATCGTCGTGATTGTTTCATCGGATAATCTTCCGAGAGAAAATTCCGGCTGAAGATATGTCGAAGAAGAAAGTCACCAGGCCCGCGATGAGTCTCAAGGACTTCCATGGCGGTTCGATTCCTGCCGATTTCCATCTCCCTTCCGCTCCTGGCGTGTACGTTTCCTTTTCTTTCTGATTCGAGTTCATTTCTTACGAGATTCAATTTGCTTTTTAGCTCGTTTTTATCTGAATCATGATTGTAATTCTTCTCGAGTGGATATTTTAGGTTATAAAGTGTGTTCGATGTTTTGTTATTGATTGACCTAGATCCGATCGATTTGTGTTTAGTTGCGTTATTGATGTGGCTATGTGAAGTGTTTTGATATGTGTAATCTCATTCTGATTCAGTTCCATAGAGTGGTGTTGATTATGTAATTGTGATTTGCGAGTGCACATTTTGATATGATTTAAATCATCTTTTGGACAGAATGGTGAGGCCGGTTGATCGAGGTGGGTTGGAGCGGAGTACCGCATGGGGAAATCCGATGGGAAGGTCTGATCATCGGCTTCGTCCAGCTTCTGCTTCCTCAGCTAGAAACCTTGATGAGAAGACCCCGTTCTTGAATCAGAATGCACATATTGGTCGTAATTTTGATGAGGATGAACGGAAGCCACTTGATGGGGGTTCAGGTCCTCGTCGAACTGTGAGCGATGATTTGTTTCATGCTCCGCCAGCTCGTTCTGTGGGGTCCAGGAAGGACAATGTCTCTGATTCTAGAGTTCGTAGTCAACCGGCTTCATTTCCTGTATCTCAAGGTTCAAGTGGTAGCTCTTATGTGGGGATGCTTAATGATGTGCATCACGCGAGTTTGAATAATCAAAGTTCTAGTGGAGTGCGTGGTTATGGGTCAAGCTATCCAAATACAGGCGGCAGTGTGGGGCAGGCAGTGTCTGGTTCATCTGCAAATGCATGGGGAGTGAGGAAGGAAACTGTGACCATTAAAGAGCCTAGATCCGCTGCGTGGTCTGCTCCAGATGCTGCAACGAAGATGGTTCATGCTAGTGCGCTTGAGCAGGTGTCATCCGGCCGATGGAACTCAAGGCAAAGTGTTCCTCCTCTGAAAGATGCTGAAATCCCCGGACATCTGGAACCTGATCAGGACCTCCTGCATAAAGCAAGCAATGTATACAATAAAAATAGCTATGATAGGCTAGATTTGGTGGCTGAGACAGGTTATCGCAGTGTACCATTGGTGCCACATGCTGAAAGGAGTCTGACTCTTGATGATGGGATTCGTGGTGGTGGAAAAGAGATGCCAACTTATGAGCGGCTCAAGTCTCCTATTCGTATGGAGCCAAATGAGAGGAATCCTTCTGTCATTGTTAATGGGAGTCGCTCACCACGGCCTATTGGAAAACCTGGCGGGATGGAGTTACCTGCAACAGTGCCTCAAGAATTAACAGAGCGCCCAAAGTTGAAATTGCTGCCAAGATCCAAACCACTTGGGACTGTAGAAGCACAGGTTGATGTTCATAAGCGAGCCTGTTAATTCTTCTTTTAATCTTTTACCTTCAATAGTCGATATAACATTTATTATTCTCTATATTCAGGGATTTCAGCAATCAGGCGATCATATTCATGTGGAAAATAGCCATGGACTGCATGAACCAGCGAATTTTGCACAGCCTGCTTTAACTGCCCCAGTGACCATTGATCATGCTGTAGAGCGCCGAAAATTGAACTTGAAGCCCCGTTCACCGTCTCGTGAGCAGTTGGAAAGAAACGTTTCGAGCAGGTGGGTTGTGACGCATTAAATCAGTATTGTTTTGCAATTAATTTCAGTCATTATCGTTCACGGTTAATTATTTTATCTGTTACACATTTATAAATGCTTTGAGATCTACTGCTTTACTTGTAACTTGTTAGTAGTCCTAGATTTTTATCCAGTACTGTTTTCCTTCTTATCGTTATTAGTGGGTGAATAGCCAACTCGGTGAACCGGTCTTTTAATAGTAAATTCAACTTCTTTTCTAGAATAAGAAGGAAGCTTCACTGTGAGGAGACATGAGTGGGTTGGGTGGTTCCTCATAAAGTCCATCGTGTTAAATTCTTGGATAAGACTGGTCACTCCTAAACATTTGGATAGACCATGTTTGAACATCATTCTAAACCTATACCACCACCCACCTAATTGTTTGGAGTGTTTTTTCTTAATATGTACTTCCTCCGTCCCGGAACAAGTTTCCCACTTTGACTTTTTGCAGTCAAACTTTTTCAACTTTGACTACGAATTAATCTTAAACCGCAAATGTAAAATGTTCAATTTTTTTATATAATGAAAATTTAGCCCCAATCTTGGTGAAAGTTGGAAAAGTTTGACCGCAAATAGTCAAAGTGGGAAACTTGTTCCGGGACGGAGGAAGTAGTAAAAACTGTTCGTTCCTAAGACTTAGTTTTGTTATCGTTATTATACAAGCCGTGTTTAGTTATGTTGTTGATGCAGTTACTATAGTTCCTATAACCTAATGTGTAGTGAACATGAGCTTAGTTGTCACCCACATAACATTATAGAGCATGATATGCTATTTGCTAATAAGCTTGCTTTACCAAGTAGCCTTCATTTAGTCCACCAATGGAAACTTACATGATTATCGTTTGATTTTCGCTTTCTGACTGAACATTTTGATTGTTCTTGTTCTTGTAGAGGTACTGTCTTTGGAGGAGCCCGTCCACGAGAACTGGTATGCTCTGTTCCTCTTGACAACAATAGTTAATTCCACGAGTTAGGTTTATTTTTGAAATTGCGTTCTATAGTTGTTTGAATCAGCTCGGGAAATTGCGTCCTACAGTTACTCTTGACAAGCATAGTTAATTCCACAAGTTAGGAATAATGTTACACCTGTGTGTTCACTTTAACTGTCAAAAGTATTATACTGATGGATACACCGTAGTCTATTATAGAATGAGTTTTCCTTTCAAAATCAAGTGGCATGCACAGGTGTAACATTATTCCTTGCCTTGACTACAATACATATCACAGATATCCATTAAGCTCACTGATGTGACCCCTAAAATTTTCTGTTTGTGTAGTCAAGTTCTAGCCCCTAAACCGTAGCTAGTATGTAATTACAAACGAAAAGGTAAATAGGACCAAAAACATCGGTTTGGGAAGGATGTGTCTTTTGCAAAATGCTCATGAAGGAATGTTTGCAGAACATTGTCATTGCAGCCTGAGATATGGGGTATGTGTATTCCAGGCGATGATAGCTTCTGTGAGGTAACTTCATAAGCTGAAGAAGTATTTTTAACTATTAAGGAGGTAAAGTGCAATGTTACCTTGGATAGTTTTCCACATCAAATCTTGGATATACTGTAAAAAATCTGTAGTCATATATCTAGCGCGTTAAGTAGTCCCTCTTGTTTGGAAGCCTATCACATTTTCCCCATCATCATTTGGTCACTAACAGCTTTAGTCATTAATACAAGATATTGGTTTCAATTCTGTGTTTTCATTTTTCAGTTTCCTTTTTGTCCTTTGTTCTCCTTTATTTCTTAATCCTTTGCTCCACCTAGTAACTTTAGTTCCCCGGTTTTCACAAACTGAAGCCCCTTTTTGGCACACTACTGTACTTTCGATATGATTACACCTCATATTTGACAAGCTCTTTTGAGAACTTCCAACAAAGGTGGACACCTGGCTTCTTGTACTACCCTTTATTGTCTTCAATGCCTATTGGTCTAGAAACAATCAACCTACTTTCTGGGGCTAGCAGAAAGACTATATTTGGATACCGGACTCCTGTGTTCTGGATTAGGATTATCGTTTATGTTCAATGGGGGCAGAGTGTTTTCTAGGCAGTGTTATCAGTCCCGGCACGATCGTGTGCATCCCTGGTGCATTTTCAGCACTGCTTGCTACAGACATCTGTAGCGGGACAAGTAGTGTCGTGGATGATCCGGGGATTGCCAATCACGGTAGTAGCTGATCACCCCCAATTTGCTTGAATAATTTGGTCATTTACCCTCGACTAACCTAAGTAGATGGAAATTTGCTTGAAGTTTATTCATTCTGCCCGTTCTTTCTGTGTGCGACTCCTCTCTGCTTCTATACGGCTATTTTGTGACTTCTCAGTCGGCTTTTTACTAGAGTTCTGGTAATAGCTGATCACCCCCAATCTCAGGCTGTCGGATGGATGGAGAATGGTCTTTTTGCTAGAGTTCTGAAAACCTAAGGGAATCTTGTGTCATAGTATCTGCGAGGGTGTTTGTTGATTTTCTATGTCAAAGGCTCCTTTATGTCATTTATCTCCAATTCTCATAGTAATTTTCTCTAGTCGGAATTTACCTCCCCTTTTGCATTGAAACTTAAAAATGTTCTTGAGTAGGTGCTTTGGTGGGACTCTTTCTTGTGATGTAATCTTGTTCCTTCTGCCACTTATAATGGGGGCATTAATCTTGTTTCAGGTCCTAAAGGGGCGTGGAGGTGAAGATTCTGCTGTTGTAGACTATGAAATTCAGTCTCCCTTGAGGTATGCAAATGCTCTTTCTTTCTACTTAAACAGACAGACAGGATGGAGTTATTCCAGTTATAATACACAACCAATTTTGGTATCTTCCTTTTCAAACCTCTGATTTATGCATGTTTGCCTCCTGAAGGAGCAAGCAAGATTGTACAAGGGGTGAAACCTCCGTGCATGTTCCTCCTGCTCGTTACTCTGAAAGAGCTGAAAATACCCATGGTGATCCAAGGACAACTAGATACACCAATAGACGAAATCAGCAGCCAGATGTTGAGAGAACAGAACCACCAAGGAGGAACATGCGAAACGACATTCGGAAAGATAACATTGAGAAACAGGTGAATGTACAGGAAAGGCCTCCTTCACCAGAAACATGGCGCAAACCCGTTGAAGAAGCCAAGCCAGTGTCTCCAGATGCCCCTCCGCTGCGATATGGAAAAGCAGCATCTGCAGTTGAGCTTGCCCAGGCCTTCTCAAAATCAGTCCCTGGCTCGAAACTCGCTGATTGTTTTTCTGGTCCTGGAGGACTTCCTAACCGTGGTCAAATTCCATTTTCCCGACTGATGGGTCCTTCCTCAAGGCCTCAAATGAGTCAGATTAATGGTTACTAAAGTGAAAAAAGAGGTTGAGGGGAATTGTAGGGGAGAGTATCATTTGTGTTGATGCATCAAAATTTAGTTGATGACTGGGGTGTCTGAAATCTATAGCCAGTGGTAACGTTCAAGTCAGACATAAATACTGAACTAGAAAATCGAAGCACAGCCAATTTATCTTTACAATGTGCCATTGTTATATTAGATTGATTTCTAATTGAAAGAAGGGTGCTGGGTGAAACTTGAAAGAACTCATTGCTTCATGCGCTGTATTCTGTTTGGTTTGTTTAGCAAATGGTTAATTTTTCAGCTCTGTGCCTACTGCTTGTGATCCACACTTGCTACCCTTGTGAATGTGGTGGTATCATGCAAGTCGGGAAACTCTAATAGACATGTCTATGAATTAGGGGATTGATTTTGTACTTGACATGGAATGTACAATGTCGTTCCGACTAAAAACAAATGGTCGACTTCTGATAAGTCATGGACTCAAGGTCTATTCAGTATCCTTTCCCTGTAACATATCCATACAAAACCAACTAAAATCGTGGTATATTCAGTATCCTTTCCCTGTAACATATCCATACAAAACCAACTAAAATCGTGGAAAGCAATGTTGCCAACCCTGTGCAGTCAGCACTGAACTTTTAATCTGCAGGTTTCTGTTATCCCAAAGTCTCAGTAAAAAACTCAATTTCGAACAAAACTTTAGTGGAACCATACGAGGTATTTGAGGACATTATTCCAAGAATGCAGAACTACTCGGCAACATCAGCTTTGAGCTGTTAGTAAACCAGAAACATATTGGAAAAATTGGAGGAATAACATGATTCATATAAATTAATTTGTAATTAACAAAAGTTGAATATAAAATTATAGTTAGTTGCTGTTAAAGTTAAACAAACAAAAATGGCTCCAATAACTTAATAAACATCCAATAAAGGGTTGGTTTGTCTATCAGGTGTGTTCGTTTGTGTTTCAAGTTCCTCAGCTTAGTCCCGAGTGACTTGAAGCTGCAGCCCTATTGTTAGCGGGGCTCGGGGCGATTTGTACCAGAAGAAGATGAAGCCTGTGCAAAAGAATCCGGGATAACTTGTAGATTTTGGCTTGCATTAATCATCAAATCCTTGTATGTTACAGGACTACGCAATACACTCCACTATGGTTTTCCTCCAAAAAAAAAAAAAAAAAAACTCCACTATGGTCGTTGATACGATGAAAAGCATCCGTGAACCTGTGGCTCATCTAGCCTAAGTTGCAACCGGCTGGAGCAAGACTAAGCTCACACGATACTGTGACTGCCTCAGCCTCAGCCGCATTGTTCAACGCCTCTCCATCAACCACTGCCCCTAAGTCAATTGGACTAGAAACTTGTGCCATTTCAAATACTAATTCTTGAATTTTGTCCTTGTCAAGGCTTTTACTCTTGCTGGTTAGACCCTTTGTTGTTTTCGCATATTTCCGTTTCCGCAATTGATCATGACTTGCACCAGAATCCTCCTCATTCGCCTGTTCCACGTCCTCATCTGACACATTACCTGACTTAGCAGTATAATGAACGGTAATCCTGCAGAACACACAATCCTGATCAATGTAATTGTGCGGCTCAGCCAACGAATACTCGTGCATTATCCACTTGCCTTTACCCTCCGTTTGAGAGCCTTTCTTGGCCTTAAAGGTAAAAGCCCTCTTATGTCCAATAAGCTTCCCATCCGAATCTGTGATCTTAGTGCTGACGGCCTTGCCGTCCCACGTACCACAGCCTGCAGTTCGAACAATGCGATTCGTGTTCTGGACGCCTTTCGAGATAGTTTTGCTGAAACAATAGATAACTTTCTGGTTTGAATCTTTGCAATTCTCCCACGGATCGTCCGCAGTGAAGACGTCCCAGGGAGATTGTTCGCCGTATAGCGAGCGTTCGACTATCTGGTAGTCATCAATGAGTGGCTGATTCATGGCTCGTCTCATAAGAAAGAATTCGATCACTTCCTGGTGAGTTGGTCTGAACCTGTGACATCTTGGTATCATTGGTTTCCAATAAGTCTATACTGCGACAACAGCCAAGGGAGAAAGAGAAGATCATTGGAGATTCAGTGTCACATAGAAGAAAGGAAAATACTTATGGAGGAAGACAAATACTAGTTAATATAGCGAGGAAAATCAATTCCCAAACAAAAAAAAATGAACATTAATTAATCATGTTTGACTAAGAAAAGTGATACAGTATATAAAATCAAATCTAACCTCAAAGAGTTAATTAATCACGTTGAATCGGTGGAATAGGGTGAAAAAATGGTGAAGATGTGCTCTGTTTGTAATTGTCGTGCTCTGTTCTTGCTAAACAAATAAACTAGGCTGAACTATATACAAGTAGTTGGAGGGTGTAATTATGGGATGTGAATACTAATCCTAATGGTATTCTCAAAAAAAAAAAAGAAATTCTAATCCTAATGGGAATTGGAATTGGATCATTAATTATTAATGGTTAGTAATCTATCAAACAAGGCCTAAAGCGATGTTTTCATCAAGGCCTTCTTTTAATGGGAATTGGACTAGTCGTTATTCAAGGCTGTCTACTTGCCCAGCCCATGTTTCATCACTCATTATTCAGGCAGCCCTGAAAATTATAAGCAAGACTAAGCTCACGTGATGTACCAACTTAATACTGGCCCAACTTTAAAAGTATAACAATTATTCATATCCTTCCTAAAAAACTATTCCATCCACCCCGAAAAACTTTATATATTAGAATTATCGTGTAATTTTATGTGAAATATTAAAGTAATAATCAAATATGAAAAAATGGACAAAAGTGTATTTTGAGTGGCAAAAAGTGTACTTTGAATGACAAAATGTAAAATTTGTGTGTAAAGTTAAGATTGTTTATTATTTGTTGGGTGTTGGGTCACTTCATTTTTTTAGTAATGTATGCATTCTGCGGGGTGGAGGGAGTACATAAATTAAGATTCACGAACAGTGTTAGATGAAAATTTAAATAAATGATGAAATCATCGATGTTATTAATCAAAACGTCTATGTTCTCAACATAGGTCGTCTCTAAATAAGTTATTTAAAAACCGTTTCTCATGAAACTTTGTGTTAGAAATTATATGATGAGAGTATAAATAATTTTCTTAATTATTTTATAATATGATTTTGATTAATTCAGGATCACACAGGTTAAATAATTAGAAATTGGGTATAAGTCGTCCTGAGAGACGGTCTTATCTAAAGACGGATCTATGTTGTCAAAAAAAATCATCGATGTTATTTATCAAAACAATTATGTTTTCAACATATGTCGATTCTAGATAAACTATACAGTGACTGTATCTCATGAGACTATGTATATGTATAGCCTAAGGACGGAGAGTGTGACATACATCCTCATATGAACGAATGAAAAGTAGAAAATTTATTTCAAGTGTGGATTGAGATCTCGATTTTTGTATGTAGTACTATAGGGACGGAGGAAATAACAAATATCCTAATACATACAAGTGAAAAGTATAAAATCATTATACGTATGGTTTAAAATTTTGAGTTCACTATGTAGTACATGTACAAAAATTACTATATATATGGACTCTTAAAATCTCGATTTCGCTACGTAGTGCCTTAACCGACGGAGTAACAAATATTCTTATAGTTGCTACCTAAATTGAAAAGTAGATAAACTATTGTACATATGGTTTGTGTGAAGCAAAGAAGAAAGATCCATCAGCATAATCAATACGATAATAAGAAACGATGTTACTTCCTGGAGAACTTTGTGAAGAAATACTCGAGAATGAGCTGGAACGTTGTGGTGTTTGAAGAGTTCGTTGGTTGGCGCGCAAGGTATAGACTAGCTAGTACATTGTTCTCCCTACAGTTTCAAAAACAATTTTCATATCAATCAATACACACAGTTTAATTTAGCTGCTTTGTTCATCAATTGCATGCAATCTCAATCTTTTCTGCGATTCTTCACAGCTTCCGCTCGTACTTTGAGAAGTTGAGTGAAACAATTAAAAATGATACATGTATAAAGTTTTACGGGACATAAGAGGAAGTAACACAAAACAACCATTCAGAGATATAAGTACTCATTCTGGACCATTGTCCATTTCAATTTCTTTACCACACTGGTCACGGAGGTCACAAGAAACAATTAAATGGATTGGTCACATGGCCTCTTGGTCCTTCGCCCGTACGGGCTGCAGAGCTTAATTGGTCCTTGAACCCCTGGTCCGCACGGCCTCACCCCACCTCACCTCAAAACAAATCGGTTGGTCACAACTCACAACAATATTTTTTCACCAAATTTCACAAAGTTGGACACGGTCTCTAAATAACTAATTTAGAGATAGCCTATGTCATTAATAAAACCATCCATGTTATTAATCAAAACGTCTATGTTATTAACAGAATAAGTCTTGTTGTAATATGAAAAATTACAAATGTTGAGAACATATGTGTTTTGATTAATAACATCGATAATTTTCTTGACAATATAGGTCCGTCTGTAGATAAATTATCTAAATGCCGTCTCTTAAAAGACTTACTCATAAAATTTTAAATATATATATATATATATATATATATATATATATATATATATATATATATATATATATATATATATATATATATATATATATCCCAAATACAAATTTTCACAACTTAATTAAAATTTAATTGCTATTCATCTCTTACAACTCTCGTAAAATCAGATCAATTAAAGTTGTGAGCCAAAGAGTATATAGGGAAAATTACCATAGATCCCCCAATAATATATATGGTTATAACACTTTGATCCTTTAATTTTAACAATAACATTTCAGTCGAAATTTTTTTTTCCATTGACCATCAAAAAATGCATTCACACGTGGAAATTGAAGTGATAAATTGCACATCAACCTTTGTCAAGTTTATAAAATTTCACAATTGACCCCAAAACAATTTCATTCTTTCATTTTCATCTTCATAATAAAACCTTTTGTCTTTTAACTATTCTTCATCAAAACATAGTATTTCTTTCCAAATTATAAGTATCTTTTCACCATCAACACAAAATTTTCATTAAATTAACCCCAAATTATAATATTAATTTTTTTTAGGTTCACCACTAATGGAGCTTGAAGCTGGTTGGAGCCCGATTCGGGCAGTAATGGAGCCAAAGCTCCAATAAAGGAGCTGTTTTGCTCCACTTCCGAAGCTTGAACAGCTCGTTAATGGAGCTAGAGCTGTTCAAGCTTCATAAGCGGAGTAAAATAGCCAATTTCAATCCGAATTAGTCCAATTGAGGGCGATTTGCACTACAAAAAACCTGGTCTGTAGCGACGGATAGATCCGTCGCTACAGGCCAGCTATCCGTCGCCCCAGCTCTGGCGACGGATAGAAAATCCGTTGCCCCCCTGGAGCTGTGGCGACGGATAACAATCCGTCGTCCAATTCGCGACGGATTGACCAATTTATTTTTTTTTTAATTCCGAAATATAGCGACGGATAGAATCTATCCGTCGCTAAATATTTTAATTGGACTAGTGACGGAATTTGAAATTCCGTCACTAATTCCGTCACTGTGAATTCCGTCACTAATTCCGTCACTATTTATTTCATATTAATCCCTATTTTTCGTAGTTCACCTATTTAATCAATATAATGTTCGATAATAAATCAATAATACGGAAAATGTTTCAATGAATAAAAAAGTAATATTGAATGGAGAAATTATCCAAACAAGTGTAAATATGAAAAAAATCCGAACATACGGATACATAACTAGCTATCGACGGGGTGGGTGTGGGTGATGGCGGGCGGGACATGAATCGCTCCATACATGAATCAAGGCGCTCGTTTTCCTCCCTTCGTTCTCTGTCGCAGCGCTCCATCTCGTCCCTTTGTTGCTCCATCTCTTGAGTTAGCCGAGCAACCTGTTCCCGGACTTCTTGTTGCACCATTTCCGAGACACAGTCACGTGTAAACCGGACGTCTGATCAGGGATGATGATGAGGAGCACCCCGGACTAGCCAGATGCAAACCGAGGCTCCCGCGTCCATATATTCGTCCTTTCTTGTCCGGTTTGTTGACCTCTAGGAAGATGTTGTCAACTTGTTCAGTTGACAACACATCACCCGCCTCGTCCTCCTGCCTCGCCACCTGAGCATCAACCTCAGCCTGAAATCGTAAATAGCAGATATCATGATCAGTTACTGTTTTTTGAAAAATAACTTGTAATAGTGTACATATATGAACTTTAAGCAACATAAATATACCGCAATAGACGAGGCCCGGCAGTCGGTCCATACCCCGCCCTTCTGCTTGGCCTTCTTGAAGATGTCATACTTGGATGTCACCTCCCCCCGTGCCACCTGAATCAAACCAGATCTAGTCAACAATTTATCATCTACAAGTAATAGAGCGGAGAGACTTCATACATACGTAATGCTAGATTGCAAAAACATATATACGCACCGATTGATAATAATCGGTGATGAGATCGCCTCCCAAGGTGGTGAACGGCCCTTCCCGCCATATCGATCGATGCACGGTTACTGTTGGTCCAAGCAACGTCCCGACATCGATTCGGCGCCGATGAGCATCCCAAAGGCCCACTCATTGCATCAACTCGTGGAGGATTGGGCCACCCGATCCCGAATGGCCTTCCACGTCTGAGACCATATCTACAGATAGCTGGATCCACCATCTCGTAACGCGCCGGTCTGGGATCAACTCTTCGAATGAAGTACTCCTTCTACATTCCCAATTTCATACAACATCCAAAGTCAATACATGTCCTAACAACATAACAGATATGGTGACTAACATATCACCCAAATAAAGTGGCTAACATACCACTCACATTGTCCTAAAATTTACTAACACAATGGTGACTAACATATCACCCAAATAAAGTGGCTAACATACCACTCACATATAGTGGCTAACATACCACTCACATTGTCCTAAAATTTACTAACACAATGGTGATTAACATATCACCCAAATAAAGTGGCTAACATACCACTCACATACAGTGGCTAACATACCACTCATATTAAAACGATTATAATTACAAACAAATGCATGTCATATTTTAACTTACCCTCAGCTCATCGAAGTACTCGGCCCTCATGCGCTCCGAGATGTGGCTCCAACACTCACCACCCTGCCCCTGTGGCTCTCTCCTGCTCCGGAAGATGTCACCTAGTTTGTTGTGCACCTCCCGAGGCGATAAGCTGTTGTCAATATATAAGATACAAGAAAGAATATATATTACTTTAGTACAACAATTTATACTTGTCAACTATCATTATCAGTTATGTTTTACATATTTAATTGAAGAATGTATAATACTTACTTGACAGGACCAATAGGGAAAATCACAGGCAAGCCGTCCCACGTGACGTTGGGATGGTTTGGATCGAACACGAGGTAGGGACAATCGTCGTGGTCGTCCTCCAGCATGTGTCCGTACGATCGTACATCCATCAACGGTCGGAATTCATTGTATACTTTATTTTTAACCTGACACGTTCCAATTTATTAGATCGTATTTAATTTATTAGATCGAATCCAATTCGGATAAGAAGATTGTGGAGGTTAATTGTTAATTATTATATGTTCATTATAAATTAATTATGAATTAGGTGCTCGATATGTTACAAAATTGGGCATATATTTTAACCATTTCAACCTCTTAGTACATATATTATATACTTAACATACATATCAAATTAACTAATTACTCTATACATATCGAATTACTACATATATTCATATCAAATTACATACTTAACATACAAATTTATCAAATCAAAACTACATACTTCTATACTTAACAAACATATAAAATTAACTAAACTAACTATATATACTTAACACACAAATCAAACTAACTACATACATTCATACATACCAAACTTAACATACTACATACATTCATATCATTAACTAAACTAACTATCAAATTACAAATTACATATAATTGATCAAATTAACTAAACTAACTACTACATACTTATCATATATACATATAATTGCTCAAATTAATCAAAATAAACAAAATCCCCAAATTTTAAAAAACTAGGGTTTTAGCCAAAATACCTTGATTAATCGGTAGAAATCTGAAATTGATCGAAGAAACAAACTCCTTGTCCCACTAGCTTCAATTAGGCACCAAGATTGGCCGGAATAACGAACAATTCACCGGAAACCGAAGAGAGGAGAAGAAGAGAATGAGGAAGAAGAAGGGAGAAGATGAAGAAAATGAGTTTTGGGTCGCCTCTGCAATAGGAAATAGGAAACTCTGGGCCGACGGACACGTATCCGTCGGCCCAGAGTCGATCCGTCGCCATTTTTGGCGACGGATAGGTATCCGTTGCTATAAGGCGATTATCCGTCGCCCAGTTTTCAAAAAAAAAAAATTATTTCTTTTTTTTTTAAAATAAAAGTCAAACTTGGGCGACGGATAAATATTATCCGTCGCCCAATTTAGCGACAGACATGTTATCCGTCGCTAATAAGCGACGGATAGATTCCGTCGCCCCAATTACCGATCCGTCGCCCCATAACGTCGTTTTGACCTGATTTTCTTGTAGTGTTGGGATTCATTCATGGAGAAATTAAAAGGTTTCATTTTCATCTCCATCAATGGAGGAATGGAGCTTTGTAGTGGGTTTATTAAGAAAGGAGATTAAAAGGTTTCAATTGTATTTTTTTTTTTTTGTTGAAGTTGAATAGAAAAAATGAAATGTGGGTTTATTTGAGTATAAAATAAATCAGAGGACTTAATTGCAATTTGTTTGAAAAAAATATGATTATTAAAATAACCAAATTCATTTTACTAAATATCCATGTCACTAATTATCTGCCACGTAGGACATTTGGGTTTTAGGGTAAAATGCAATTGATTTATAAAACTTGTCCTATGATATATTGTTGAAAACGAAGGGACCAAAGTGTCAATTACCAACATCATGAGGGGGTCCCCATATATTCTTCCATCCCGGTTTCAATTATCCACGAGTCCGGACACACATTTTAAGAAAAAAATGAATAAAGTAGAAGAATTGGTAATAAAGTAGGAAAAAGAGATAATAAGTTGAAATTTGGACGTTACAAAATAGAATATGGGGAGCTAAATTCGGTATGGAGGGGAGGGAGTATATATTTAATATTTTCTCCACCTTCATACAGTAGTACCTCCACTGACACACACAAACCAGCACGTTGTGAAATTGTACTAGTTTAGCTATATATGCTAAACATACGCTTTCTGCTGAACAAATTAAACCTCTCTACTACTATACCATGGCTATATTATTGTCCAGTACATGGCTATCAATATCATCAGTAAATCCTTTAAAATCTCCAGCAGTAGTTGCAAGTTATCGCAAGAGCCGTGAATCTATTGCTTGTTGCCAAGTACGTGAATGGAGCGTTACCACTCCCCGCACTTCTGCTTTCAAGCTCTTTGAGTCTAACCATGTCAACGGACCTACAACTTTCCCGGTGAGGTTTTATATATTTTCCACTCATCTTCTTTGTTTTCATGCAACATTTATTATGGGACAAATTGAGTACTAATGTGTTACAATCACCACTAATGTTAAATGTGCGATTTCCTTATTGGTTAGTCATCACCACCCATGCACTGTGGATTTGGGGTGGTCTCACTATGATAAAATTTGTAACACATTGATCACTAACCGTTTACGATATGGTCAGTGATCAGTGCAATTAATTATTCATGAATAGTTCGCCTGGTAATATACTAACCTCACAAACTAACACGGAAACTCCATCTAATTTTAGAAATACATGTGCACTTGGTTTTTTATTGGTATGAATATCATTCTAACTCTTTTAAACTATTAAATTCTTTGTCTTTAGATTTTTTTATTTTCTTATCAACATCACATCTTTAATGTATTTTCATACTAGCATTTACGTAACACACTACGTGTGTTAAGGATTTTTTTTAATATAAACCAATGAATCCGCGATTGAAAAAAGAGAAAACTTTTAAAAATAATAAATAAAAGAGAGAAACTTACGCCGATGGGATTCGAACCCTGCACATTCTACTTTAACAATGACACATGTACGTATCAGATTCAAATTGAATCAGTAAGATCACGGATAGATTTAAATTGAATTACAAACTTGGTGAAACTTTGTGAATTATTATACTACTTTGAAAAATCTATGACACTATATGTAATGCTTGTAAATAAATATGTAATGTATCTGACTAAACATGTGATGTTAATTTTGTTTTTGGTGGATACGTAATGAGAAATTGAGTTTGATAAATTGTTCCTCCATAGATTAATTTTGGAGAGGGCCCGGAAGAAAAAGTTGAAATCATAAGACAGATGTTGATCTCAACCCATGAAAAAGATCCAATGGAGGGTCTGATTTTTGTGGACAAGATTCAAAGGATTGGTGTCAATCACTATTTTGAGAAGCAGATCCACAAGATTCTTAGAAAACATGTGGACACAACAACATACGATGAGAATCATACTATTTCTCTTCATGATGTTTCGCTATCTTTTCGTCTACTCAGACAACACGGCTATGATATTTCTTCAGGTCTTTCTCACTCCCTTCCAACAGCTTTTCTAATGCTTTCAGGAGATACAAAAAACTTGAATTTTTTAAAGTTACGAACATCTAAAGTAAACCTTATGAAGAAGGGAGAATTGCATTTTGCATTATGAAAAAGTTAAAGGTACGTACATGACCTATAAATCATTGCATTGGCAGATACACTGAAAAAATTCAATGTAGGGAAGTTCAAAGAAAGAAAGCAAGTTATCCAGGGACTTGTGGAATTATACGAAGCGGCACAGCTGAGCTTTGAGGGGGAACATGAACTTTTTGAAGCAGCAAACCTTAGCAGCCAAATTCTGAGTGAACACTTTGCAGATATGGACTACAATTTGTCTACAGTTAGTTTCATATTGTTGCACCCCTGCCACAAGAGCATATCAGGATTGACACAAAGACGCTTCATTCAAAATTCCGCTCATTTGAATGGATTGGATAAAGCTTTAAAAGAGCTAGCAGCAATTGACATTCGTGAGAGACGATCAGTATATCAGCAAGAACTGTACCAAATTTCCAAGTAAAAAATTATATATGGCAGTTAAATTATAAAAAAATCATATAGGAATTAATTAGAGGAATTGTTATTTTCAGGTGGTGGAATGAATTAGGCTTTTCCACAGAGTTAGAGCTTGCAAGGAACCAACCATTGAAATGGTATACATGGTCTATGGCCGCTCTCGTGGATGATCTGAGCTTGTCAAAGACAAGAGTCGAGCTCACGAAATGCATAGCATTCATTTATCTGATTGAGACATTTTTGACCTTTATGGAACGCCAGATGAGCTGAACATCTTTGCAGAAGCTGTAGCCAAGTAAGAAAAGTATCAGTCCATTAATAAATAAAATGTAATATTGTAACTAATTAGTTTCGAACGTTCATTGATGTGCAGATGGGACTATGCTGCCATGGAGACATTACCAGACTACATGAAGACATCTTACAGGGCTCTTCTTGATACTACAAATGAGACAGCCCATGATATTCAAAGAAATCATGGATGCAACCCAATTGATTCTCTAAAAGCAACGGTATCTATAAAAAACGTAACTAGTTTGAATGACAAAAGCTGGAATTTTGTGTCAAGTGCTAGAACTAATTGAGTCTGTTGATTCTTGCAGTGGGCAAGTCTATGCTACGCATTCCTAAAAGAAGCAAAATGGTTTAGGTCTGGCGAAATGCCAACATCTGAAAATTATTTGGAAAATGGAATAGTGAGTTCAGGAGCTCATGTGGTGTTAGTTCACTTATTCTTTCTTTTGGGCCTTGGTGGAACGCAAAATGTTGCAATTGAGTTGGAAGATATATCAGAACTCGTACGTTCTGTAGCTACCATTCTTCGTCTGTGGGATGATCTGGGAAGTGCGAAGGTATCTAGTATTACAGAAACAGAACATATGAATACTTAGATCTAGCTAGCACATGAATAAATCTGCAAATTTTTAACTAAAATATCCGAACTTAACAAATTTTACACAATGCTCTGCACTTTTGTACATTACAGGATGAGCATCAAGATGGTAAAGATGGATCATACATAGAGTACTTCATGAAAGAGCATCGGAGCATAACAACTGAACAAGCGCGGAAGCATGTTATGGAGCTGATAGAGAGTGCGTGGAGACGCCTAAATAAGGAGTGTTTCCCTCTAAATTCTGCTTCGACACTACCATTTCAAAATGCGTCTCTTAATCTCGCTAGGATGGTACCTCTCATGTATGAGTATGATGACAACCAAAAGCTCCCTGTCCTCAAGGAGTATGTCAAATGTATGTTGTTCAATGATACATCCTTGGATTAGGAGTACCATGATCAAATAGATGAGAAGTAAAATGTAGCTGGTTTTTTATGAAAGTATCCGTATATATGTACTCTTGGCATCAATGTCATGTCTTCCTACTCTTTGGAAACAAGAACAGGAACATTTGACTGTCCGACAATAAGGCCAATAATTACATATCTGATTGACCTATTGCACTAATCCCCAGTTCAGGACACGGATCGGATCATCCTCAGCTTCAGAGTTCTCGTTGAAGCAGCTATCAAAGCCTTCCTTTATATGAGAAAAATCATCCTGGAAACTTTCTTGATGTTTCAATGGCTCCTTTGTTCTTCTTGTAAGCCGGTCTAGTTCGGCTGCCACGTCTTTCATACTAGGCCTTTTCCGTGAATTCAGCTTCAAACATCTCTTGCAAAGATCTGCAGCTGCATAAACTTCCGAATCCAGAGCTTCACTTGCAACAATCTTGTCAAGAATTTGAGGCAAACAATTCTCTTTCAGTGAGGTTCGGAAGCAAATAGCAAGAGACTCTTCGTTCTCGATGGAAGAGATGGCCTTTCTTCCTGTCAGGAGCTCAGCAAGAACAACCCCAAATGCGTAAACATCGCTCTTTTCATTGAGTTGACCAGATCTGAAGTACTCAGGATCTAAGTAACCGAATGTGCCCCCTACCATAGTTGTCAGGTGAGTCTTCTCGACAGGTACCGATCTTGACAGTCCAAAATCTGATACTACTGCTCTATAGTTTTCGTCCAACAAGATGTTGGTCGACTTTATATCTCCATGGAAGATTGCCGTTGAGGCGTATGAGTGCAAGTAAGCAAGTGCCCCTGCAATTTCTACAGCAATACGAAGGCGATTCTCCCAAGAAGTAACGGAGTCAGAAACCTCATGCAGATGGTAGTGAAGTGTACCATTAGACACATAATCATAGACAAGCAGAGGAACTTCTGTCTCCAAACAACAGCCTAACAATCTGATTATATGCCTATGCTTTATTTGTGACAAAATGAAAACTTCATTTATGAATGCGTGTACTTGACTCTCATCAAGTATATTCGCAGTCTTTATAGCTGCTATGCTTCCATCTGATAACATTCCTTTGTAGACTGTGCCCAGTCCTCCTTTGCCAAGAATGCGATTCTCACTGAAGTTATCCGTTGCCCTCTTTAATTCCTCAATGGTAACAAGCTTCAGTTCATGTAGTGCACTTCCCGAGCTTGAGGACATTTGTTGCTGTAGTAGTAAACCTCCGTTCTGTTTGGAGTATTTCTGCTTAAGTTTCCTCTCATTCATCCTCCTAATTTTTCGGTGAATCCAGAAACAAACAGCGACTAAAACAACAAGAAGACCAATAGCCAAGCTAGTTCCTATATTCGCAACAAATATGCTCTATTGAGTACATGCAACTCTAACATCAAGTTACGAAGAACGAGAAAATGATGTGGATGTACCTAAAATAGGCAGAAGCAGTGACACATGTGTTCCTAAGCAGGAGTAGCTACCCACTGAGTTAACGCATCGGCTTCCATGAGGGCATCTGTTACCTTCCGGCGCTCTACACTCGTCGATATCTGCAATAAAGGAATCATCACACAACCCATGTAAGTTTTAAGTTTATGTTTGCAAGAGATTGGTGAAAATTGATACATTACAACTTATTTGTAGCAGTGTCACACAGAAAAGCTGCTTCTGATCAGATTATTTAAAGCTAGCTATTTTATGTGATACTGAGAATCAATATGATTGCTTACTTACCTTTACATCCATCTGATAGATAAGGATTTCCGGTGTAGCCATTCATACACTGACATTGGTAACCTGTACCAAAACTGCTATTTCTACAATCTGTATTCACTCCACAAGCATAATCCCTCCTTCCCCTTGCATCCTCACAACTTGTATTCCCAATTTTCCATTCCAAAATCAATGGAACATCATAACTCGAGTTGCATACGGACTTGTTGAAAGCATCAAACTCCATGTCTACAAAAGCCATATATCCACAAGGACTTTCAGCTCCAGAATTTGAGTTCTGATCATGATTCATGGTCTCAACCCACAATGTCAAATTTGTGGCATACCTCACTAAACTTGTCTCACAGCAGCCAAAGTCGGAGCAAGATGAAAGGCCTGCAGGTGGTACTTCGGTGTAGTTGCAGACGGATGCACATGCTCCAAGGAACTCCCCGTTAAAACCACCGAGGAGGTAAGCATTCACATCACACCCTGTCGTAATAAACTTATTTCTACCAGTTGACACCCTGAAATGATCGTCTACAAAGGAAACATTCAAAGGATATGTGGACACAGTTAGTCCAGACGATCTGTTTAGATGAAAAGGTTGAACCTCAACTCCTGTTACTCGAACGAAGTGATCTGAAATGGAGATTAAGTTCGTATCCCATTGTAACTGAGGTAGGTAAGCAGAATGAGTTGATGTATGGCAGGTAACTTCAAATGCTTCGTGGAGGTAGCAGCCTCTGCGCAGGCCGAAAGGATACGGAATATCAATGTTGCCACATCTAGTTTCGCAGCCTGATAATCCTATGTTTGCTGTTGCTTCTTGGAGTTGAGAGATTATCAGACTGGAATAGTAAAAGAGATGATAAGCTAGCAAAAGCCGGTATCTTGCCATATTCTTGACTCAATTTGGTTTACCTATTTAAGATACAGACATGTAACATTGTTCAGTGAGCTTTTATATATCTAAACTTCATAAACTGTATGATACTCATGCTGTTACTTTAAAATGATACATGTATATATAAGGAACTGGAAGTCTGGAACATACCTGGATATACACCGAACCCGTAGAGTGGATATGAATCCGCGTTGAATCGTCAAGTTATACAAGATTTGTGATTTCTGGGAAGTGAAGAGGATGAAGAAAGTATGAAGCTATACTATATGGATCTTGGATGCTGATAGTCTGGTACTGCTAGTATCACTCTGAAAGAGGTCATTTATACCTATACAGCCCCTCTACTGTCATTTAATTACAACCAAATGCACAACTTTAATCAAATTACAATGATACCCATTCTCGCATCCAAAAAACTATTTTCGGAAAACACATCCACGCCCATTGTTCTTACAATTATTAAAATCCAAATGTTACATCCATGCACTCCCATTTCTCTAATCTATTTCCTTCATATCCATCATTTTCAAATTTCAGAATTTATAAGAAGGGCAGTTTTAGAATAAATGCCTAAAGTTGTGTACTTAATATGCAAATTAGCTTTAACATGGGTTGAATTGTAAATCCTTATATTTTCCAAGTTGAGAGATGTCAATGGAAGGCTATGAATATACGTGATGTATATGTTTACTTTTTGGAGGCACAAGTCATTTACCGTTTTCAAATAGTGACATGAGTTCTAGAAAAATTAGTGAATGACGATATGACTTTTAATTGAGTTCCTACGGAGTTGAGGATTGTGGAGGACATGAAGAATGATAAAACAAATATTCCGTATGCAGTTCACTGAAATTGAATAAATAAGATAAACGGATGAATTTTAAATTGAATTTAAATTCGTGTCAAACTATTTACTTATTATATTACTTCCACAATCCGCGAATATTTTTCCGTTTACTTTTGTGGTGGAGAAAATAATATATGTATTACTTTTAGACAAAAGTAATGCTAATGAGTCCCTCAAATTGATTTTTAAAGTTAGAACTTGAAAATAGAATAAAGTAATTAGTGAGTTTACTTTTTAATATATTTAATGGTAAAGTTAAAGTAACGGTTGACAAAGATGGAATGAGAAGTTTTGTTTGAGACGTCAAAAATGGCAAAATGGAACTACTACTGGGATGGAGGAAGTAATACTTCAAATTGTTTAGGACAATTTTGCAAAATTTCACATGGACCTCAAAATATTTGGACCTGAGCTTGGCCAAATCTACCAATTTCTGAGATTTTAATCTTGAGCTGTAGTTGATGCCCATAATGTTAAACATAAATTTATTATAGCAAGTTATGACTTACTATGAGTTAAACTGGAAATACAAAGTATATGGAAATAATATCACAACTGAACCAGAACTGTGGCTTGAGATGTTTCACCAGTGAACAATTTGAAGCAGGTTGGAAACGAGTGTACATAGCCTCAGACATGACTCTGCCAGAGTCTGTCTCATCTATAGCCATGGCATGCAACATGATTTTATTTATACCAAATTGGAAAATCATAATTTTAGCCTCAAGTTCTTCGGTAGAGTCATCTCTCATTACACCAATAATAATGTCAATATCTCAATTTCCTCGAGCATACATCTTAATTTTCGACCGCCACCAGTACACTCTTGCACAATCTTCGAATTATGGACGTCTGCGCTCTTAATTATCAGTCCATGAAAACAATAGTCTCATTTTACTGCTACAAACTAGTCAAACCTGATCACCCTTCCAGTCCAGATAAGATACATTTATAAGAAAACTTCCAGAACAAAACTTAGTAGTATTTTGACGAACTTTATGACCTAAGCTTTTCCCAACACATTTGACCCGATTGATTTCTTGCTCGTCAACTGCATTGTGCAACAAAACATACATGCATTGGTTTTTCTTCTACTTCAAGAAGGACCTCCATGTCCACTAGGCCATAAAATTTTATTTTTATGAGATTCTCATGGTTCATGGCAAATAGCGAAAACGATCATTATCACTCAAGTTGAAATGTGAAGCAATTAAAATGGCAAACAAATATACCTGGTATAAGTTTACCGCTCTTAGAGACAACGCACTTGCCAACTTTATTGAACCCAGCATCCTGAATATTAAACAGAAGCACAAGGAACTAATCAGATATATGTTCAGGAATGAATAAACAGAGCCCATGCATCTTTGTCCAGTATAATCTTCAAGCCTAGCAGTCTGAATATTAAAACAGGAGCACAAGATCATAGTCGGATACATGTCCAGGAATGTCCACAAACAGAGCCTATGCATCTTTGTCCAGTATTATCTTCAACATTCAGTCAATTCATTGTCGACATCTGGTGCATCAATGTGCGCAGCCTGGAACAAATAATCCGCATCCAGAATTCAGATAGTACTATTATGAGCATTGATGTTATATATATAGAGTTCTTTAAATTTAATTGTGAGGAACAAACTCAGAATTGTTCTTGGTCTTTTCTTATTGCCTTGGTTCGAGCAGTAAGAGTTCATTACGAGTTTTTTTGGATCTTATTTATGACCCATTCCTTGAGTTCCTTCTAATTCTTAGCTGCCCTCTTCAATAGTGCTAATGCCGCTAACATATTTATTGATTTGGTCCAATAGTTGCCTGCCAAGGAATTTCGCAAAGCATGAGAGCAGAATCAAGGCTATACGTAAGAGATATAGCCCACATGTATCTCTACTTACAGATGATCACATAAATTGGATCCACTTCCTTTTATAGATATACATTCTGCGATCATATAAAATTAGCAAGCAGGGGTAATATACTTTCCTAAACTACAATAGTAGTAAAATTCTAAAATATGGAGAGTGATAGCTTAAATTGTTGAAATCACACTAAAGATCATGTTGGGGGGCATATTAGTTATTCTGATTCAATTAATCCACCATAAGGACTGGTTAAAAGACAGCTAGCACGGCTCCTCAACAGACATCCACAAGATAGCATAATCAATGAAATGTTTGATATATTTACAACATCTTTTAGGTTTAGTTTCTTGCACTTGTCGAAACTCCCGAGCCTATTAATATATTCTAAAGCATAGGACTCAATAAATTATCCTAAAAAATGTTAGATGCAATTTTCAAATGGATATCGTCTATAAACATACCAGAACTTTTGATAATGTTATAATATCAAGTTTCTATGTTTTTCAAAGTCAGCATACCAGTCTTATTTTAAAATGAGCTCCAACATTATATTCAGAGACGAGACTTGACGTAATCTCATAGCCAGTTATCTATTTGACGTAAGATTCATCAAGAATAATGATAAAATTTATATTCAGAGACGTAACGTAATTTTGTCATAACATTGAAGTAGATGTTTGAAATACAAGGAGGTTCATAGAAGAATAAGAAAAATAGACTAACCAGATATATAATTTGGGAAACGTTCCATGGAACCCAAGTTGCTGCTCAGAAAGTAGTAGTTAATTCATGTTAGAATTCTCTCTCTCCTGACCATGATCAAGGGTTCCTGGACTGGTTCCTACATCCTTTAATAGTTGTGGCAACCTGCAACCTGAAATTTTACAGTTTTAACTTTTAAGACATCATAGGAATGTGAATAATTAATATAATCTCATACTCTGCAGATGTTTTATTCATCCTTAGCAAAGCCATCCAACTCAAGATGAGGCCTAATAATAACATAGCTCAAAGTACACCAATAGTAGTCCAAATGTCCACCTGGAAAGAAATTATGTAAATAATCAATTAAATTTAATATAGAGCAAGGGTAAGCAGGCAAAGGGATGACAAGAGATCATCGCCTTAAAAAAGATATGATACAATCTATAATAAAGCGGGGACACTGAGAAAAGAAGAAGGCTCAATGGTAATACATCTCGTTCAACAGTAACTCATGGAGATAGCTAAAGTGGCCCTTGCACAGCTCTTTTTCCTAACCCTGGCTAAGCTAATAACAGAATCAGACAATACTAAAGATTATTTCAGTCTTTTGTCTGATCTGCAAAATAAATCGCATGCAATTACAAGATATAATAAAATCCCAATTTCATGACTGAGAAAGTGCAAAGAAAAGTTTAGAAAATATATATCCAGTGAACACATGAGCTTAAAAGAAAAGTAAGTGTGCCCGAGGAGGCTCTTTCCAAGAAGACATCCAAGGGACATTGCTATACTAATTCCATTTCTCAGTAGTGGAAAAGAACACAAAGCCCTATCTTGATCCTACTAAAGCGTAGGTATGGAGACTGCTAATCCTGAATTGGGAAGTAACATTGATCCAAAGAAAGAAGTCCATTAAGAAGCAGCAGAAAGGAAGAATTGTCAAGAACAAGCTGTAATGGGGAAAAAAACTAAATACATACTGTATATAACAGAGACAATAGACCCCTTCCCTGTCAGCTATACCCACTCAGAGTTAAGCAGAATCCTTAAGAAAACAAGTCAAGGTTGAAGAATGATACTTTCATAGAAGAAAAAGGAGAGAATATTTTGTTTATAAGGAAAAGATAAAAAAGTGGATGCAAGATAGGGATGATTCGTCGTGAAGTTGTCGTCAACACTCATAATACGAGAAAAATATTTCCATCATGGAAAAGAATATTAAACTGTGTTGAAGAGCCCAGTCCAATAAAATACACTACCTCCATCCCAGGGTCAACTTCCCGTGGATTTGGGAGTTTTAAGAGTTAAATATATAAATAATTAAAATAATTTAGAAAATCTAAGGTTGAATGAATAAAGTAAGAGAAATAGTGAATAAAGTATGATAGAGAGTGAATACCTTAGGAGATAGATTTTCCATTTAATGTATGGAAGTTGAGATTGGGAAAAACCGAATGTGGGAAGTTGAGATTGGGACGGAGGGATATTCAATTCAAATCAAGGAACCTATGACATCTATGACAATACCAGGCACAAGCACGAGGAAGAAGATTTGCAGTTGGAACAAAAAAAAAGCCAATCAAAATACTTGAATAGCATGTCACTGCTGGCTACAAGAACAAAATCACTCCCTCCCAAGCAGAACTCAATGATCAGTTATTGATGCAACTAACCCTATGCGTCCATTTTAGGATAGATTTCAAATTTGAATAATAAAATATACTATTATAGTGATAATTGCAAACAATAACCATTTCTGATTATATTACTCATTATTATGAGACTAAGTTACTCAAAAAGTAAACATGGTGAAATAATTATACAATGTGGTACCAATTTGGTAGGATAACCAAAAAGTGCATTGGCAAATAATAATCATGCAACTCAAAACCAATGTTACGAATGAGCCACCAATGGTATATGGTAAACAATCAAACAAATTTCATATTAATTACTATCCACGACAGTTGGATATTTTATCGATTACGTAGAACCATTATCATTTTTCTGAAGACAATAATTCATGACTCGTTGCCACTTTATTAAATTAAGGTGTGTACAATCGTCTTCCCTGCTGAACTGATGAAAATACGACTTCCCGTGAACCAGTAGCGGAAACTAAAAAAGCAGAACATGGAAAAATCTAATATTAATTCTCAATGGCATTTCATCAAACACAACCAAAGCAGGCAATGAACAGAAGGTGACCATCAAAGATCAAATTGCATCGTTTCCTAAACTGGAATTCAACAGTCATCATAAAAAATCAATTTTTTTCAACAAAAATGTAGCACAGCAATAAAACCCAAGTCAAATAAATGAAAGCATAGAGCAATTGAAGCCGATAAAACCTAAAACTCCACCTCTAACTCAACAGAGTCATTTGCTAGGTCCGAACATGAACAGAAAAGCCGTATAAACGCAGCCTTGAAAGAAATACACGGTTTAAAAGGGTACCAAGTTTAGCTTGTGATTGAGTTTGATGGTTATGAGATTGGATTGAGCTGGAGGTACACGAATTATCAGTCAGATGAGAAGCAATTCACCGCCACAAAGCCGCCGCACCGATTGTGGCCAATTGGATTTTTAAGGGACAGAACTAGAAAAGAACGAACGTTTTTAAATGTCGTTTTGCGATTTTAAACAATTGTTTGGCCAATATTTACATCCGCACTACCTATAACTAATGTTTAAATGAAACGAACGTATGTGAAAATTTCAAGAAAAATTACAGTTAACGTTCAGTTCGTGTTTGAGTTTGACCTAACCTAACAGTTCGCGATCATGTTTATTAATAAACGAACACGAACATATAATTTATTGTTGGGTACTTCACGAACTGTTCGTGAACATTGGGCAATTTGGTACTCAACAAGTGAACCAGCAGCAACGAGAATCAACACTTTTGTGCGTGTCGGTCGAAAGTACAGGCCATCAACCGTCACGACATATGACACATTGGTTACGTCGATATCTGGATAGTATTTGAACCTGCCCAACACGATCCTCGACGGAAACACTTCGAGCCCTTTTTAACATAATTCATTAGATTTATTAAGCATGAAGGACATGAGGCAACATCAAGTGCGAGTCAAGGTACGAGTAAACAAAGCCAAAATCACCAAAAGTGGGTTTTGCATAAAGCAAACACACAAGAGACCCGATACCTTTCAACCTTGGTTTCAAACAGCCTTTCAAACCTTAAGCATCACCACTATGAGCTCCAAAATAAGAAGAGCCAGAGACCAGTACAGAAGCACAGTAGCAAAGAAGCACAAAACAGAACTAAAGAGCAGGAAAAAAAGCATCACTTTTTCTATTTTTCCAATGTTGATTGTGATGTTGAGTCAACATTGGTCTCAACAACGAAAATCACAGAGAGCACAGACCAAGAGATCTTCGAAGGCTGAAGAATCTCTCACTATCTAAAGGCTTGGTAAACATATATGCAAGTTGATTAGTTGTATCTATGTGTTCTATGTCAATTACTTGCTTATTGACCAAGTCCCTAAGAAAATGATGCCTAATGTCTATGAGCTTTGTGCGTGAGTGCTGAACAGGGATCTTAGAGATGTGTATGGCACTAAGGTTGTCACAAAACATCAGAAGGGTATCACTTTGTAGGCCATAGTCATGCAACATATTTTTCAACCAAACTAGTTGAGATACACAACTCCCAGCTGCTACATATTCAGATTCAGCAGTTGAAAGTGACACACAGTTCTGTTTCTTGCTATACCAATACACCAAATTTGGACCAAAATAAAAGCAACCTCCACTAGTAGATTTTCTATCATCTAGATCACCAGCCCAATCAGAATCACTAAATCCCACCAGATTAGTGTTTGTATCACAAGCAAACCATGATCCTAGATTAACAGTTCCTGATATATATCTAAGGATTCTCTTAACAGCAGTTAAATGGGGGGTTTTTAGGGTTGGATTGATACCTGGCACACACACATACCGAAAACATGATGGCAAGTCTGATGGCAGACGGATACAACAGCCTTCCAATCATTGACTTATACAATGTTGGGTCAACATTCTCGCCAACATCGATTCTGTTCAGCTTCAGAGAGGTACCCATAAGTGTACTGCATGGTTTAGAGTTCTCCAGGTCAAGAAAGAAGCTGAGTTCACCAATCATATTCATCTCAAAGATACCTGTCATCACAACAATTTTCTCCTTGCAAGTATAAACTTTACATGTGCGTTTGTTATTGAACTTCAAATCATCATCACGCAAATGACTGACACTTGAATTAACACATCGTCCATTGTAGTAGTACCAAATTCAGACACCAATTAGTTAGGTGACTGGCTCTGTTAAAACTGTTGGACCGGGATTTGTACTAGGAACGGTTTCAGACGATGTTGACTATGATGTTGAGTCAACAACGTCGTCAACAATGGTTGACAGCAGTAAACAGATGAGGACAGAGAGCAGCGGACTGATAAACTGACAACCAGAAATAAATTCTAGCCAGTATATATAAAATATACTGACCATGCCGTAGGCTAAATTTCCACTATCAGTAAAAGTAGAATTATAGAAACGAAGTTTAAATCAATCACAGACGATTGTTTAACTTACAGAAAACTAGACCTAGAACAGACAAGCAAAAACCTATTCTAGTTCAAAGACTCTAGAGTAAATTTCAATCTTTAAAAATCACTCATAAGGGAAATCGATATCAATGTCTAGTAAAGCAAGAAGCCCTAATCTAAATAATATGAATCAATGATGATCAAAGGCGTCGTCGCATATGTCATTCTTCTTGTATATATTATGTTCTAATCGATCTCATCAAGAAGAACGCTCAATATATTTTGTTTCCTACTTGTATATATAGACTTCATCGATCAGCAAGCTGAAGACATAAGTCGAACTGGAGAAGGAAACGTATGGAAGGACTAAATCGAACAGGGAAAGGAAATCATGATTTTCTTTCTTGCTTCCAACGTTCCTGTATAAGGAAACCTTATGTACTTCAATCTTTATTTCCTTATAGCTTCCAATGTTCTTTAAACTCTTCCTTAAGCTGGTAGATTGTGTCTTCAATTGAACCTTGCTTCCAGATTCTTTGCGTCAGGCCCAAGTCTCCATATTTAGCCCACGGGCTGATATGCACGCCCCATCTTCTTGTTTCCTACAAAATATTCATAGAAAACAACTACAAACGTTGAACCGATTATGTTACGAAGAAAGGTCGAATTACTAAACAAAGTGCAATAAATCGCACTTTCACACAAACAACATTAGCTGCTTACTCTTTAATGACATTATGACATATTTCTTATATGTTGATTTAACAAACCAATGCCAGAGGAAAGGGTTTCTTTTCTTTATCCCCTCCCTCCCCAGAACGGGCTAAGTTGACTGCTGTCTCTTTTTCTTAGATGGATGGAGATGGAGTCTGAACTTTTTTTTTTTTTTTTTTTACATTTGATAATCTACCAACGGATAATATTGTGCCACATCTTTGATTAAGGCCGTAGATAAATGCCTGTAATTCCATAACGAATTGGAACCAAATGCATCACTACAAATAATTGAAATGCATAATCACAAGGTCTAGGCAAGATAACAAAATATATAATATCTCCATCATTAGCATTGATATGCTGGTGGGTACTAAATCTTTTAACTGCCCTCCCAATCTTTTGATTTAAAGGAATTTTTAATAATTGGAACATTTTAGATTCTGAAAGTTTTATGAGGGACGATCTCTAAATAACTTATGAAATGATTCATATCGTCGAAGTGTACCCATTCCAAATTGGAGTCCGATCAAATAATTGGCGGCTGCCAATAGGTCTCGTGGTAACAAAAATCTATTATTCTGGGATATATCAAGGTTCAACCTTCGGTTCATATTTCGTCGACCAATCCTTCCTAATTCACATCTTTGTTGAAAGAACTTCTTTTACGGTCTATGTTATCAATAAAATCATTCATGTTATTAATCAAAATATCTATATTGTTAACGAAATAAGTTTTATTGTATTATGAAAAAACACCAATGTTGAGAACATAAGTGTTTTGATTAATAACATCAATGATGTTCTTGATAATATAGGTCTGTATCTAGGTAAATTATCTGTCTCTCAGGAGACTTGGCTCTTTTAGATTTGTGTTGAGGTTGTACATAACTCACTCCAAGACGGCCAGACTACATTCATTGCCCTTTTTTTTGAAAATCTGACAAAGCTAAGGCTGTTTATTTTTCTTGCGGATTATTTCCAGCCTTGTTTCCTGAAAATGATACGGAATCATAAGGTGATAAGTGATAACTGTGATATGGAGCTCCATATTTGGTTGGGAACAACAATAAATTGTAGTATTAAAGGAGCTCCATATTTGATGGATCTGATGGTTACATCTAGATGAACCTATTGAATTGGTGATGCTATTGATTGGAGCAAACACATTTAATTTGCTTCCTCTCTGTTTCGGTCATGTTAACCATCTTTTATTATTATGAAGATTAACTTTAGTTCAAATTTATCATGCTCTCCAGATATGTGAATCTCAATTTTCGCCCCCAGATCTGGAAGTTAAATTTGGTATAAGATCCAGATCTTGGTGAACTTAAACAGACTGTGTAATCACATATTTAGAGTGTGAACAGAACCAGTCCAGCTGGGTCATGTTATATCCGGCGTGGTAGATGAGAGCTGTGTATGGCGGCATTAGTCTGATGTTATAATATGAAGAGTGGTTTCATCATTGATGAATGTTTTTGGAATTTTGTTCTAATGTTGTGTAGAGAAAGAGAAAGGATGGATGTTACATCCACTCACTACAAAATACTGGAAATTCAGCAACGGGGTATTTCCAACGGAAATTGGGTTCGTTGCTATTCAGCAACAGATTACCAACGAAACACCAACAAAATTTTCCTTGAGAAAAAATTGTACATGATTAACGACGAATTACCAACAAACCACCATCAAATTTGATTTTTGGCTTGTAATTCTGTTGGTATTCCGTTGTAAAAAGTTTTTTGGGTTTCCAACAAATATAGTGTCCATCACTATGTCGTTAGTACTAAATTTTGGGTTTAACCACTATAAACACCAACGGAAAATCCGTTGAAAATTTTTCTCACCAACAAAATTTTCATTGGAATTTTCGTTGTTGGATTTATTTAATGAACAATTGTAAATTTGATGCAATTTCAGTAGGGAAGATTTAGAAACTATGAATATTTGTTTAACCAAATAATAAAATAGTAAAAAATATGTTTAATGTGTTCACAAAAAGTTTAACAATTGATCACAACTCGAATAGTGATAATCCAAAAAATAGCTAACTATATACTAGTTATAAGGTGGTTAAGTGGTAAAAAAGCTAGAGGTACAAGCATGAGGTGATGGGATTGAATCCTGATGCATGATTTTCGTTTTTCGTCATACGATTGTCAACAAAATAGTGACGCTTCAACAACGAAATAGTAACGCCTCACCAACGGAAAATCACGTTGCAAGAGTTACCAACAAAATCAGATTTCGTTGCAAGATTACCAACGGGGACAACTAGGACGATTTAGGCAACGCAAATATCCGCTGGAAAAAACTTTCTGCACGGAAAAAAGGCTTTCACTAATGAAAATAAGTGCTGATAAATGTCTTTTTTCTTGACTTCATAGGATTTATTTCATTTCTTCTGCAATACCAAGGCATGAAGATTGCTAGCTCTTAATCTTTGAACTAGCTAGTTGATAGACACTAACATGTTTCAATAGCATGTTGTAGATGACTCCAAATCAATGGAGGTAAAGTGATATGCAATCTTTCTTTTCCGCATGCTAGGATCAAACCTAAGCTCTTGATAGCATGTCAAAATATGACTTGAAGAAAAAGATAACATGTTAGGCTTGAGCGAAAGATTGCGAACAGATAAATGTTGAATAAACTTTTTATTTTAAGAAATAACTTAATTTACATGTACAAATAAGTCTCTATATATAGACAAAACATCAACCTATACTAGGATATATGAAATATGCTAAAAAAATATTCTTTACATTTTGTAATATATTTAGAGATACAATCTAGTGTAACATGAACTAGCTACATACTCGGCTCACTTCTTTGCTCTTTGCATCTCTTTTTCTTAGTTCGCTTATAGGCTTGGAGTGTGTGGACCGCATACAATCGTTCGATTTACTTGTGTTCCATTCTTTATTTTAATAAAATGTATTTTTGAAAATAATTTTACACAATTATAATTTCATGATCATGACGTCATCAAGGGCAAATTTGGGAAACCAAACAGTTTCTGGGCAGAAGATGAGAAGTTATATATTAATGGTGGGGTTTAATAGTAACGTATGCTTATATGTAATTTGATCTCTCCGTCTCTCTGTCACAATATCATGGCACTTCAAAAAAGCGTTTCTCTGTCAAAATTGATGTACTCTTCTTCCAAACATCGAACACCATTGTTTTCAAACTTTGGAAAGAGGGAACTACGCTCTCGCTTAGCATATAAACCTGTTGTTTGTTATAATGTACAAGAACTGAGCATTGCTGACGATGTCTCATCAACCCTCTCGCCTGACCGGCTTCTTGAGTCAGGTTCAATCGAATTTCTCAAAAGTAGAAATTCTCCGGTAATTTTTGAATGTGTTTAGAGTTAAATATTATGATCTCTAGCTGGTTATTTATCTTGGCAGGTAAATGTAAATCAACTCCGTTTTGCTTTTTATGTCATATAGGGTGACATGTCAATGGAACATGAACAGAAGCTCAGCAAGATATTGCTACTAGTAACACCTGCAGGTGAAGAAGTAGATTCGGTAGCGACTTTGCATATGAAGCAATCAGTATATCAGAAGGAATTGCTGCAAGTTACCAAGTAAATAAATTAGTAAAACTTACATAATTTGAAAGATTAGAAAGTGAAAAATCTTTACTGGCTCACTAAAGGATTAACTTGTTGCATTAATTTATCAACTTAGGTGGTGGAATGAGTTAAGATTTGCTTCCGAGTTGAAGCTTGTGAGGAATCAACCATTGAAATGGTATACGTGGTCCATGGTCGCACTCATTGATGACATCAACTTGTCCAAGCAAAGAGTTGATCTCACGAAATCCATAGCTTTCGTTTACCTGATAGACGACATCTTTGATCTCTATGGAAAGCTTAATGAGCTCGAACTATTTGTACAAGCTGTAAACAAGTATGTATATATATATATTAATTGAATTGTCGCCATTAACTCATTTGGAGGAGAATCATATGATATTCATGTTTTTGCATTCATGTGCAGATGGGATTATGCGGCTATCGACACATTGCCAGACTACATGAAGACGTGCTACATTGCACTTTTAGAAACTACGAATGAGATAGCCCTTCATATATACAGGATTCAGGGATTTAATCCAATTGATCATTTGAAAGCAAGGGTATCTATCTTTTCTGGAAAATCATGTTTGTAACTTTACACAAAGCACATTGATAACTAACTGATCATCCTGTCCCTTTTTTTGCAGTGGGCGAGTTTGTGTAATGCATTTCTAGTGGAAGGTAAATGGTTTGCCTCAGGAGAGTCACCAACGGCAGACGAATACTTGGTAAATGGGATAGTGAGTTCAGGAGTTCATGTCGTGTTAGTACATCTATACTTTCTGTTAGGCCTTGGTTCAACCAAAAATCCTTCAGTTAACTTGCAAGATATATCAGAATTGGTCTCGGCTGCAGCTACAATCCTTCGCCTCTGGGATGACTTGGGAAGCGCTAAGGTATAATGTTCAACAAATAAAATTAAACTTGACTTGCTCAATTGTATGCACACATACTCTCTCTCTCTCTCTCTCTCTCTCTCTCTCTCTCTCTCTCTCTCTCTCTATAGTATTATTCTCACTATGAAAAATATTTATTAATCGATTATAACAGGACGAGAATCAGGATGGTAAAGGTGGATCGTACATAGAGTACTACAGGAAGGAACATACAGGCGTATCAGATTCGCAAGCACAAGAGCATGTCATGCATTTGATCTCAAACGAATGGAAAAGCCTAAATAAGGAATGCTCCTATCTACAAAATGGTCCGGCATTGCCCTTTACGAAAGCTTGTCTTAATCTTGCGAAGACTGTTCCTTTAATGTGCACAGATGGTGGCAGCCAAAGCAGCCAATTCGTTAAAGAGCATCTCAGTTCGATGCTGTTTAACCAGACATCCTCAAAATAATTAGAGCCAACATTTAGCTTATATTGTAGTATATGGTGAAAAATTAATGATCGAATACAGAAATCGTCTCCATCAATGAAAATAGTTGTACGTTACTTTTTTGCTGCAGGATGTAGTACTCTATAATTCATCAATGAAAATGTGTTTAATTATTGTTGTCTCCATCAATGAAAATAATTGTACGTTACTTTTTTGCTGCAGGATGTAGTACTCTATTCATCAATGAAAATGTGTTTAATTATGGCTTCATAATTCATATATGAAAGAACGTAATTACCTAGGATTTGTAATTCTGTACTGATACACTACTGTTGATACCAATGTTTGTAAGTGTGACTACTGGGGTGTTTTGATAACATTCACAGTATTTGTACTAGTGTTTTAAGAACACTGTGGATTCAGTGTTCTCGCCATACTAGCTAGTTAATAAGTTACACTTCGATATTTATATTTAGTATAGTTTTTACCTTTATTCTGACTCTAATATTGTTCCACAGTTTTAGTTGTATTCTATGTGCAGATATTTTAGGATACAAGATCTCATATGGAATCTAGATTTGAGCAAATCGAAGATGAGTAGAACAAGGAGTGTGTATTCGTGTGTGCCAAGGAAGGAAGGAGAATCCGACTAGGATTCTACTTACAAGGTTATAACAAGAATCAATGTAGGACTCTACTACAGATCTGGAGTGGCTATCAAGCCTATATATACATGAGTCGACATTGATGATATTTACGCGAAGCAAGCTTTTTATTCTTCCAAGAATATTTATATAGATTCGTGTATTGTCTAAGGTTTTCCGAGTTGTATCTATCTAGTGTTCTCTATAGGTTAGAGATTGATAGGTAGATTAGTAGAGGTAGCTCTTTACGTCGACTCGGTTGTTTTGCATCTAGAGATATTCGTAAGAATAAATCTAGACTAGTTTTGTATTCATTAACATCATTGATTAGTGGATATTTTCGCCTTGAGGCTCGGTAGATCATAGTAATATAATCTGCTAGAAACTTATATTTTGGCTTGTTTATTTCCGCTGTTTATTTAGTGTCAAGTATAAGTTTGTGTTTGGTTACCGAAGAGCAGTGTCCTTAGAACATCGATTCGAGCTATAGCAGAACAATTGTTCTATAAACACTGGACTTCCTGGTAGCATTAGTTTAGTATCAAATCTGGGTCCTTAAACTTTTTCAATGTTGGTACAACAGTTGATGTAATAGTGACTGACGAATAACAAAAACAGTCAGAAACGCATAGCGGAATTAAACACTTCAGCACACAAAATAATTTCTAGCAGGTATATGAATATACCCACCGAGCCATAGACAAAATATCCACTATTTGAAAGAGGATTTGTACAAACTAGGTTTAAGACTTTTCTATAGGAAAAGCATAAAGCTAACCAGAACAGTAAAACTATTCTAACGTTACTAATCTAGACTCACTTAGATAACCGAGATCACACACCCGATCCAATAGTAACATCAAAGACTAGCAAAATGCGGTTTACAAGTAAAGAGAAAATGATGTATGATTGCACTATTGCTCTATACTTGCTTCCCTTCCTCTAGCCTTGACCGATCTTGTATATATAGATGCGTTAATCATAGTCGACCAAGTCCAGAGAAATCTTGTTGCTTATCCTTATCTTCAAGAGTCCAAGTATATCTTTACTTCCAAGAGTCCAAGCATATCTTTACTTCAAGGAGTCCAATCTTCCAAGGTCTACTCTTTCTTCATTCAAGGAGTCCAACTCTCCAAAACTTCTCTTCTCTTTAAGATTCCAACACTCTAACACGTCTCCTATTCATAAACAGACAACTAAAAACGTGGAACTAGGTCCAGGTTAGTGTATAAGGCAATATAACATAAAAGCCCTGTAAAGTACACAATTCTGAACATGTGTTGTTATGACAACTGTTGGTACAACAGTTGATCAAACACCCGTTGATGTGACAATGAAATGTGCGATATAACATGCTTTTAGACCCTCGTTTTTTGCCTTAGATGTAATATTTGTATCCTTTTATGGTCAATTACCAACTTCGTGTGTTTTCTGTAGGTCATGATCGCGTTTTTGAGGAATTGCACAATTTCAGGCACCAAAACGATGTAATTGTGCGAAATTGAGGAAGTTAAGCAAATACGCCGGATTGACCGTTGCACGGTGTTCAAGGAGTCAAAACATATCATGCAACCAACCAATGCGAAGATAATGAAGATGCAACAACTTTGAAGAAGACCACTTTTCGAGAAAACGAAGCTACGAAGCCCGAAATTGAAGAATGAAGAAAACAGATTCGAAGCTGCAGGAATCGCACTTGGTGGCCACCAGGGGACCGCAGAAGGGGTCATTGCGGTCCACAGGAGACCGCAGTGTTGTGGCAGTTTGTTCTGGGCCGTTTCTCCTGGCCTGTCAGGCTAGAGCCCGCGTTCCTAAACCTTCGTTATTGATGAATGGCGGCCAGAACTCGATTTCCACACTATAAATAAGACCTCAGGGGTCTCATAATTCTACACCGCTCACAAAGCAGCTCTCCTGAGAGAGAACCAGTCCTCGAGGAAGTGAAACCCCACAACCGTTGGCCGTCAGGAACCCAGAAGGAGGAAACCCTAGAAGCAGCAGCACGAAGACATCAGAGACTAAGCTTCTTCTTCCTTTCTTCTCTAATTTTCGATTTATGTACTAGATTACTATGAGTAGCTAACTTTCTTTTGTAAAGGCGAACCGCCGTAACTCTGCTTTTGCTACTTCTTTATATACCGTGATATATTAATGGAATAGTTATTAGATGTAAATCGTGGTTATACAACTCTATACATCCTTCGTGGTGTGATGTTCAGCTGAGTGATACAGTAGTTTCATTGAACAGAGTAGGGGTACTCATGCCGACTGCGTCTTGAGCACCATAGTATTATGCCCTGCTGTCGTTAGAGGTAATTGCGTAGGATTTTAGCTAGGAAGTTGGGAGTAGCATAGTAGAGGGAGGTTGGGGAACCTTTACGCCTTTCCTTCATTGATTTACAACAAAGCAATTAGAGTTCACTGCGAATTAATCATTATGTCTGCGATCAATCTGTTTCCTTTTCTACACACAATATACAAATGATATTTGCTTGTTCCTATGCTAAGTGTCTGAGGAGAACGACATCCCGAGTTAACTTACTGCTATTGCTGTAGTTTGAGAGCTTCCGACTAATATAAATTTAATTTTTGATTGTAGTTGAGGATTACAGGTACTACAACGCTTTCAAATCCTTAAGTGCACATCACCCGTGCACTTTCAATCTCCCCCTTATTGCCTTTCTTCACAACACCTAGAAACACATGAATAATCTGAATAGTAGAAATTCTCGCCTTTAACGAGTCAGGAAAAAGAAAACCAAAATAAAGACATATCATTAGCATAAGTCAAACAAATTCTCCCCCTTGTTGTGACGAAAGGAGAGACAATATGATCCTCTAGTTTGCAGTGTTGCTGTAACAGTTGTCTGTGTTATGAACTCCCCTTAATGAAACTAGCTAGACACTCATTGTTTCTATTCATCGTCCGTAGTCACAAATGTGACATGAAAATCTGCAACTTGAGAAACCGCGTGAGTAGATAAAGGAGTAAGGAGGCAAAACTTTTAGAGAGAAATTAAGAGTGAGAGTGATGAGGGAATGTCATGGGATTACAAACTTCAATCCAAAGGCTATAGAGAAAACTTTGAGGCACAACCAAAAATCAATGACACGCATTCAGAAAAGATTTTTGGGATCAAAGATTTTCTAAACTAGGTTGGAGACAATCAGTTCAAAATAACCAACTTCTAGTGGGATGTTGTCTTAACAAAGTAGATAACACTTACATCAAGTCCCTTATTTTAAACTCGTAGTACCAAGACAAGGTTGTAAACAAAACATGCATGAACCACACCACAAGAAAAGCTGATAAATAGCTCATAAGATCCAGACAGAGCACTTAGCCATTACTCAAGAATCAAAAGGCAAGCAGACACACTAGGTAAATATGGTTTTATCAAGTCAAAAAGGGGACTGAAGTTTAAACTCGAAAGAGACTCTTAATCAACTCTCCAAGAAACATTTATTGTGCAAAGAAAAAATTATTATTTTTATTTGAAAAGGTCGTCTACTAAATGAAGGCAGCCAGAACCCCAATCACCCCAGTATCAACACAATTTCTTTTAGGCAACACAGGTGAGCACATAGGACTGAATGCAGGCAGCCTGAACCCCATACACCCCAGTATCCCAATGCGTACTCATTTGCTGTGCCACTTTTATAGAAACAGCCACAAGCAAGTAATCACAACAGATGAAGGCAGCTGGAACCCCAAGCACCCCAGTGTAAAAACATGCTATGACCCTGTTTACCACTAGCTTTTCAGCTCCATTAGCTTTTTTTGACCATTGACTAGTAAAAAGCTTGTTACGTGAACGCGCAGCTTTTTAAATCAGCTAGCTGGTTGAAGAAGCTACCCAGGTTAGTTTTTTTTTAAAAAAAAAAGCTACTTGTTATCTTTTTATTCCGAAAATATCCCTAACCTAAATTAAATAAAGTAAAACCAATCGTTAGTTACTTTTCTCAATAGACGACTTATATTTTATATTTGTTGGAACCTTTGTTATACATTTTGTGTACTTGTTTGCAACTTGCATAAGTTACTAATTTTTTTTCCGTATTAAGTTAGAATGCTCAACGAATATTTATTTTCAACTTCTGATAATTTTCAATGATGTTATTAAAGTGGCGGTGAAAAGTACATTGAATATATATTAAAATAATTAGACAAAAATGTGATGTACTATTATTTAGAAAAATAAGAGTAATGCCCTTTTATGTCATTTTATAAAATACCAGCTAGCTTATCAGCTAATTTGCTAAACACCTACATTAAAATCAGCTAGCTTTTCAGCTAGTTAATCAGCTACCTATTCAGCTACCAACTAGTTAATCAGCTACCAGCTAGCTTTCCATCTACGAACTAGCTTTTCAGCTAGTTTTGCTAAACGGGGCCTATATCTAGCTATTCCATTTGTAAGCAACACTTTTATTTAATGAAGGAGAGATTTTATTATCTCTTTAAAGCTTCAACACATACTTACCAAGGTGACTAGAACCCACAAAAACACAAACCAATCAAACCTTTCATAGAGTGAGTGAATAACAGAAAAAAAAAAGAGGCCACAATCAAGCTAAAAAATGGTATTTGAGAACTATGAAGTAGTTTCAACAAAGTTGAAGATGAATGAGCAAGTTTTGGAAGACAATGAGGAGTTCCCTTTTGGATTTGGGAACTACTTTGAAAAAGAACCTGGAGATCATATTGTTTGCAAAGATAGTGATGAACTTCTACTCGTGGCTGTTGGTGAAACATCTCCCGAGAATGATTTCTTGTATCCCAAACCTCTGTTGGTTGTGTATAATAGTGGTGTACCTAAGTTCGAACCTTGCTCTCTAAAGCATAGGAGAAGGAAATCAGTTGGCTCCACCCCTTTTTAGCAGACAGATTCTTGTCGTATGGCTCTCGTTCCGTAGGTTCTCGAGATGATTCACTTGGTTCCGACTATGATGTTTGTGCCTCTCCTTGCTTCTCGACTTTTGAATCCTATGATTGATAGCTAAGCAAGTTTGAGTTTGGTTGCTATTTTGTTCCTGTGAGCATGTTGCTTTGCTCCTAGTGGTCTTTGTTGTGTTTGTGGTTGTTTTCTTAGCTTGAGCTAGCTTGTTGTATCCACGGGTTCCTAATTCCCCCGTGTTTGTCTTTATCTTATTAATAAAAATTGAGCTCCAGCTCTTAAAAAAATGGTATTTATGATCAAACAATAGGAACACCAACACAAATCAAGAACCTTTGAGCTTTGATTTCAAGGGCTTTTAAAAAAATCACCACACTAGAAAAGACACCCACAATTAGTTACAAAAAGAGAGACCTTTGTAAACAATTAGGCGCACAAGGAACACTGGATAGACAAATCAAAACAAGCAAGCAACAAGAACATCACTTTTTTCCTTCTCGTTAGTCACTGTTATCTGTGATGTTGAGATAACAGTGATACCAACATTGATTTTTCATGAAAAACACATGGCAATAAACTTCATTCTCTCATAATTTTGAGGTTTACTAAAAATATCAGCCAGTTTAAGCTAGGATACCATATTATCATTCAAATAGAAAAACCCTCGACTTGTGGAACATTTCTGATTTTTTTACAAATTTGGTGCTTTTACTAAACATAATAGAGCAAGTCCCCTGAAAGACGGTCTCTAGATAATTTATTTAGAGACGTGAAAGAATTAAAGGACCTAGACTTTGATACTATACTGTTACACAACTGTGAATAACAATGTTGCTATCACAGTGAGTGTCACAGTGACAAACACACTCAGAACACAGCGGAATTAAATAAACGAAAACAGCAAACAAGATGATTTCTAGCAGGTATATAAATATATCTACTGTGCCATAGGCGAAATATCTACTATAATAATGAGGATTTACAAAACTAGGTTTAAACTCTTCAATGAGAAAAGATCAAACACTAGAACTAGTCGGAATGAATTATTCCAAAGCACCTAAACTAGACACTTCAAAGACTAGTAAAAATATGAGAAGATTACAACTATTGATTGTGAATCTCAAATCTGTAAAATCCGTTTTTCTTCTTCATCACTTGATCTGGTATTTATAATGCTTTAATCTGATGTAGATACGCAGAATCAAGCCTTCATCTTTATCCTTATCTTGAGTCCAAATCATTCAATCTTCTAAGAGTCCATAAGATATTGACTTCCCAGAGTCCCTTATATCTTGTCTTATAAGACTCCATGGCTTTCTTGAATATAAGTCGCATCTTATCTGAAACCAAACAATCACAAACATGGAACTAGGTTATCGTTAGTGAAAAAGGCAATTATTAATTAAGTCCTTCAAAGTGCAGATTTCTTGGACTGAAACTGTTAGAGCCATTGTTGCTGCAACAGTCATATCAATGTTGCTACAACAATGACTTAAACAGCTGCACTTTCATTCTCCCCCTTAATGCCTTTCATCACAACACCTAGTGACATGTTAGACAGAAGGAACATAACAATAAACAAAAATACTTCACATTAATTAAAAAGAAAGACCACAACACAAAGACAATAAAAGAAGACATTTTTTTTTTAAATTTTTAAATAGGACACTAAACTAAGCATTTGGTCAGCTTGATTGAGTGGCCGCGGTAACACTAGTATTGCAGCCACTGTGAGAGTAACATTGCCAGTCACAGCTGTTCTGGATGATATCCAGGGAATCTGGATAAAACTACTTCAAGTATCCAAAGCTAAAAGAATTCTGAAAAAAACACATGATCTGAACAAAGACACTTAGGTGTCACCTGATAAGTCAAGAATTATAGCACTTGGAGAGAAACAAGTATCCAAAAGTTCTGAAAGACATAAACTCTCAAAAATACCAAGTCATAATAGATAATTAAACTTAAGAAAACTCCTAGTATCATTTTAGAGGTCGAACAGAACAGATTCCCAAGACTCACTGTTGGACCAACAGTTACTCCAACAACCTTTCCCACAGGAAGAACAACACAGACCAAATAAATCTCCCCCTTAAGGCAAACTCCTAAAAACTCTTAAAACATGCAGTATCTATCATGACCAAATATACTATCAGCACAACACCCCAAAACAACATCAAGAAAGATATGTAACCAAGCTCCCATCTGTACTCCTCTTTGTAAATTAAAATTAAAACAAAGCAACTGGTTGAGGCCTCCATTCGTAGCTATTCAGGGGTGACTAAAAGTCGGCGAACCATGTCAAATAATTGGAACGCGCATGAATCCCGTCCAAAGCCTAAGCTTATGCGGAGTGAAGGCAGACACGCGACTTTTAGCATATGGTAGAATAGCTTAAACAGAACTGAGTGCTAAAATGATTCAATGTAGGCTTAGAGAATCGAGGGACTTATAAGTCGTATGCAACTCATAGCATTACTCAACAAAACATTGGCACCCATTGGGCTCTTCTTGGTTGGCCATCATTGGGCTCTTTTGTGGCCATTATTGGGCTCTTTTTAGTTGCTTTCACAATATGACAAGATTTAGAGGAGTTAGTCAGGAAGACAAAGAAAATAAGGTTCTCAAGACATTGAAAGAGAAGAGGCTGACAGTAGACCAGGTCATAACAAATGCATGTACTTAGAACAAACACAAAAACATACAAGAAAAAGACAAGATGCAGGCAAGAAGACACACATCACAAGCAAAGCAACACTGTTGATCTGTGATGTTAAGATAACAGTGGCAGTAACAGTGTACCTAATGAATGCACACGCCAAGAGCCCTTCTTAGACTGAAGAATCTCTCGGAATCCAAGGGTTTGGTAAATATGTCTGCAAGTTGATTGTTGTTGTCTGTATGCTGGATGTCAACAACTTGTAGATTAACCAAGTCTCTAAGGAAGTGATGCCTAATATCTATATGCTTAGTGCGTGAGTGTTGAACCGGGTTCTTAGATATGTTGATGACACTAAGGTTATCACAAAACATAAGTAAAGTGTCACTCGTAAGACCATAATCATGCAACATATTTTTTAACCAGATTAACTGAGTGACACAACTACCCGCAACAACATACTCAGACTCAGCAGTGGACAAGGAAACACAATTCTGTTTTTTGCTATACCATGATACCAGATTTTTCCCTAAGTAAAAACATCAACCACTAGTGGATTTTCGATCATCTACATCTCCCGCCCAGTCAGAATCACTGAACCCAATGAGATTAGTGTCAGTTTCCTTTGTGTACCATAAGCCTAAACTAGCAGTTCCGGATATGTATTTAAGGATTCGTTTAACTGCAGATAGGTGAGTAGTTCGGGGATTAGATTGATACCTGGTACACACACATACTGAGAACATTATGTCTGGTCGACTGGCAGACAAGTACAAAAGACTTCCTATCATGGATCTGTATAGTGTGGGATCAACTGTTGCATCCACTGTTGTATCAACTGTGACTGCAACATCACATTTGCTGAGTTTCAATGTGGAGGACATAGGAGAAGAACTTGTCTTGGAACCATCCAGACCAAATCTCTTGACTAAATTACGTGCATACTTCTCCTGAGACAGGAACAGATTAGACTTGCTTTGCTTGATTTGCAATCCAAGGAAGAAATTAAGCTCTCCAATCATACTCATTTGGAATGTACCTGTCATGGCTTCCTTTTTAGTACAAAGACTAGATCGAACCATGTCTTTGTAGTTTACCTTGGCTTTTCTTCGTAATTGCATACCATCATTGACTTCACCAATCACTTGTAAGTAGGATGTAGCTTACGAATCCTAGATGGTGGGTCTCTCCTGACTATATCCAGGTTTGTACCCTGGGTATCTGTATCTGGATCATTCATATCTGTCTGAGACACTTCACTCTCATCTGAGGAACTGGAATCACTCAGCGTTCTATCAACTGCTCAACAGATGGGGAGCAACGATTCAAAGAACATCATCCTCCTGTGACAGACACTCTTCAGTGTTCAGCATCTCAACACCTGTAGGAACCTGTGACTGAGCGAAAGATAAAGAATCATTAAATTTCACATTGACTGACTCTTGATTGACATCTTGATCTGAGATTAAACCTGTATCTGAAACTAAAGATCCATGTAAACATCGAAAGTTAGTGTTAGAATAATCAATATTACTGCACACATTTGAAGTGTCCTTGTATGTACTCTCAAAATCATCACTCTCATAGTCATCATATCCTAAGTATATGACAGAGTCATTGGAACTGTTGTTATCACTGTCATAGTAACAGTGTTTGTGATCTGTGATACATTGTTCCATATCAGTCACAATAGTGTTCAAAGACAACACTTGATGGTTAGAACTACCAGAATTCTCAGAATCATCAACCTCATGATCAGAGGTTTCATCATCACTTAGGCTTGCCCAAAAGGTTTTTCCTTTCTTCCTGAGAGTATTTGCACACTCATTTTGATAGTGACCCCAACCCTTGCACTCATAGCACTGAACTTTTTCCAACATTTTTGGATCAAGATTTGATAAATCAGAGGGTTTTTTTGAGTTTTTCCTATCAGAGGAAGAAGAAGAATTAGATCCTTTCAAAAAATTTCCCTTATTAAACCTTTTGACCAAATTATTGTAGTCCCTTTGAAAACATAGCTAAAGATAAGCCTTCCTCATCACTAGATTCCACAGAATCTTTGGAGTTAGTGTACAGGGATATAGCTTTCACTTTGTTCTGCTTTTGATCATCAAGACTCATCTCATAATTTCTCAGGTTATTCATAAGAGAAGAAAATTCCATGGTTGCTAGATGTTGAGTATCATCTAACACACATCTTTTAGTTTCAAAACGAGAAGAAAGAGATCTCACAGCTTTATAAACAAGCTGTTTGTTTGATATGGGCTCACCTAGCATTTGGCATTCATTGGATATATCAAGAATTTTCTCAAAATAAGAAGTAATAGTTTCATCCTCAGCCATTCTCATTAATTCAAATTTGCTCAATAACATTCTAACTTTGCTCTCCCTAACACTTGCATCACCTTCACAACGAGCTTGTAAGATGTCCCAAGCGCCTTTAGCTGTCACACAATTCTGAATAAGTCTGAACATGTGAGCATCAACATTGCAAAATATTGCATTGAGAGCTTTTTCATTATAGGCAGATTCCCTCCAATCATCATCAGTCCATTGGCTTTCAGGTTTGTTTATAACATCCCCATCAACATCAGGTCTGTTTCGAGGAGGTTTATACCCTTCTAGGACAGATTTCCAAGCACGAGTATCAATTGATTTGATATGCGTTCTTAGTCGAATACTCCAATAATGATAATTTGGACCATCCAAAATCGGTAATCTGTTTGCATTTGGATTGATTGAATCCATGTCAAAAAGTACCAAAGTCCCATCACACCTATAGATTAGGTGCCTGGCTCTTGATGCCAATTGAAAGAAATAAAGGATCTAGACTTTGATACTATACTGTTACACAACTGTGAATAACAATGTTGCTATCATAGTGAGGGTCACAGTGATAAACACACTCAGAACACAGCAGAATTAAATAAACGAACACAGCAAACAAGATGATTTCTAGCAGGTATATAAATATACCTATTGTGCCATAGGCGAAATATCCACTATAATAATGAGGATTTACAAAACTAGGTTTAAACTCTTCAATGAGAAAATATCAAACACTAGAACTAGTCGGAATGAATTATTCCAAAGCACCTAAATTAGACACTTCAAAGACTAGTAAAAATATGAGAAGATTACAACTATTGATTGTGAATCTCAAATCTGTAAAATCCGTTTTTCTTCTTCATCACTTGATCTGGTATTTATAATGCTTTAATCTGATGTAGATACGCAGAATCAAGTCTTCATCTTTATCCTTATCTTCAAGAGTCCAAATCATTCAATTTTCTAAGAGTCCATAAGATATTGACTTCCAAGAGTCCCTTGTATCTTGTCTTCTAAGACTCCATGGATTTCTTGAATATAAGTCGCATCTTATCTGAAACCAAACAATCACAAACATGGAACTAGGTTATCGTTAGTGAAAAAGGCAATTATTAATTAAGTCCTTCAAAGTGCAGATTTCCTGGACTGAAACTGTTAGAGCCATTGTTGCTGCACCAGTCATATCAATGTTGCTACAACAATGACTTAAACAGCTGCACTTTCAAGACGGACTTATGTTCTCAAGAAAATTATCGATATTATTAATCAAAAAATTTATGTTCTCAATATTAATGTTTTTTCATATTACAAAAGAACTAACAATATAGGCATTTTGATTAATAACATGAATGATTTTCCTAAAAACATATATCGTCTGTAGATAATTTATCTAGACATCATCTTCGGAACATATTGTATGCTGAGATAGCTAAGGTGGATGCTGAGATTGTGAGTTGTTGCGCCTGATCGTGAGTTGTTTCTCATTTCTCACACCTAAGTCTGTCAATGGTTGGTTCTTTCTGTTTTTTAAGAGTTTAAAGATTTATTTCACTAAGAAAACGGGGAACACTAGCGCCCATCGGTGTTCGGTGTTCGGGATTATAACAAGAAGGTATGAGACCACTTTCATTTGTTTTCACAATACTGTATTTTTGCACTTCTATTTTCTATATATATATATTTTGCCTTATTCGCGTTAATTCAAATTCCACGGATTTAGGATGTCTTGCGCTGGTATTCTGATTAGCTAAGATGATGAAGCATGACACTTAAATATTAGTTACGAAGACATTGAGTAACTAAGTAGTATGAAGAGTTTTGTAGCTTACATTTCTACTAGATTATTACTAGGATAGAAATTTATTGGTGATATATATGCTGATAATAGTGACTTTACCTTATAGAGAAATTTAGGAGAATTTGGAGGAGAATCTCCTAAATTAATAAGATCTTGATTAAAACAAATCGATTGTAGGAGATCTTTTGGAATCGGTTGTGCAATGGACTCCAGTCGAAGCTTAACGTCCAACTAGCTTATACTCCCTCCGTCCCGGTTTTAATTACCTGCGAGGTCGGACATAAGTTTTAAGAAAAAAGTGAATGAAGTAGGAGAGATGGTATTAAAGTACGAAATAGATTGAATAAAGTAGTATAAATAATGAATAAAATATGAGAGATATTGAATAAAATAGGAGAGAGATTTTCCATTAAAGGAATGGATAATTGAATTTGGGATGGATCAAAACGAAATACGGGTAAATGAAACTTGGGCGGAAGGAGTATATAATATCCCGAATACATTGGATGAGATAGCCTCTGTTATTTTCAACTAAAAATCTCTTTCGATTCGATTCGATTCATTCCATTCGATTCGATTCGATTCGATTCGGCTCGTCTTGATTCGATTCATTAAATTCATATTATTATTATTGTTGTTGTTGTTGTTGTTGTTGTTGTTGTTGATGATGATGATAATAATAATAATAATAATAATAATATTATTATTATTATTATTATTATTATTTTATTATTTATTTACACACCCGATCTTTTGTGCGAGGAAAATAAGAAAATTTATCCAATTGAGTTATTTTCAATTTTTTTTCTTTCTTTCTTTTTAATACGACTTTTAGTAGATCAATGAAATAAAGAGTATAGTTACAATTTGAACTAACAAAAAATCTACATGTTCAAAAACTCCAAAACAAGTTAAACCAAACCAAAAGTCGGACCAAACTCTATAAAAATAATATTATATATCACAAATATTGAAAAATGGTATTTATTCCTCCATATTATCTTCCTCGGACTCTATATTATCTTCCTCGGGCTCTATATTGCCTAGAATAGAACGCCAAATTCTCAATGTTATCTCCTTGCGCACCCTGTTCATCGTTTCTTTCCTTGTCGGGTTCAATAAATCATTATCCACTCCACCTTGGACATTGATATCATGTTGCAAAACTGGTATTTCAAGTTTACACATGTGCATAAAATTATGAAGAGTGAAGGTAGCAACAATCATGTATATTTGATATGTGTCTTCCATTTGAGGCAGAAAAAAGAGTACGAAGAATGTGAGAAAGATGACAAAAATAATATATTTTTTTAATTGTGATTATATATACCATCATATAATTGTTATTATTATTACACAATAATTTCTTCAGTTCAGTTAGTTTCAGTTTCAGTTCAGTTTAGTTCAGTTCAGTTCAGTAAATTTTAGTTGAAAATAACAGACCCATACACGAGCTGGATCATTGATATAGTCATCTTGAGAATTAGATAGCAACTTTTGTTTTTATTAAGTTTACTAAGCTTTATTTAATGAGCTCTCTTGAAGTGTTTCAAACTGAGTTTACTCCTTCCTCAGTCCCGTCCCATGTATTTTTTCATTTTAACTTTTTGCAGTCAAACTTTTCTAACTTTGACTACAAATTAATCTTAAACCGCAAATGTAAAATGTTTAATTAATTTATATTATTTAACTTTAGTCCCTAAAGTATCATATATAATGCAAAAATTCAAAGTGGAGAAACATAGTACAGGACTGAAGAAGTAGATTAGAATTTGTAGTTAGATTCAAGTGATTATTTCTTTTGATTCTGTAGCTGTTCATAGAATATGCTGAGAATCTTTTTGCAAATCCGTTACTTTAAATATTTCGTTTTGAGTCTCGATGGATAATAATAAGGGATAAATTCTTCAAAGTATTATGGAACTAAATTACTTTGGGACCCAAACTAAAAATACATATTAGTGTTTATCAATTATACCCTAGAAACTAAATTAGTTAAATATTTATTATTAATATCATTATCTACTAAAATTCCGATATGGAACCATCATATGGTGCATCAAATTTTAAATCAATTCACAAATCACGATATCTAAAATGGAACTAAAGTATATGCAAACTATATATAGAATAAAAAATTATTATATATATGGTACCACATCATTGTACAAAAAATAAAAACATTGTATCATCTAAACAGACCAATAAATATAAGGTACCATATCTTTGTGCCAAAACTAAAAACATTGTAACATCTCAACACACCAATAAATATAAGTTACCACATAGTGGTACCAATACTAAAAAACCATCTCAACACACCAATATATATAAGGTACTACATCGTCGTACCAATACTAAAAACATTGTACCATCTAAACAGACCAATAAATATGAGGTACCATATCGTTGTGCCAAACCTAAAAACGTTGTACCATCTCAACACCCCAATAAATATAAGGTACCACATAGTAGTACCAATACTAAATTTACTGCACCATGCTCTAGTTCATAATTGCTTATTAATATTGTAGTTTCTCCTGATGGTTCATAATTTCTTTGTTGTGTCACCTGATGGTATAATGTTAATATATACTGCGCCATGCTTTGGTTCAGTAAATAATAACACAAGGCACCAACATTAGGTACCATAAATGGCATAAGCCATTATAGAATATTGAATCATCACCAACTAATGGTTTTTTAGTTATAGTTATTCGGTATCAGTTACTTGTTCATAAATTAAATAATCTATTTATTTGTGTCATTATGGTACCGTGTTTGTGTTTAATGCACCATGTTATGGTGAAGAAGACGTTATTTTACCTTTTTGGTGAATTTACTGAATTAGTTACATTAAGGTAGTTTTTTCCTAAAAATAGGATACTATATTAATTAGGGAGTTAGTTTCCATATCATTTATTTAATAATTAAGTTATTAAAATATAAAAGGACACAAATGTCAGTATTTGAACTTGAGAGTAATATTTTTGTGTCTTATAATAATAAGGATGTTTTGAGAGTGGGTTTTGTAGCAATATTTGGTCTAAAACTGGGTCCCCGAGCAATAATCCCCAATAACAATAAACGAGAAGCTTTTCAATCCTTACTATTTTTTTATTTTTTATCTTCAACCTCTTTATTTTGTTTACCATAAAATAAACGAGAAGATTTTGATGTACTACACTTTCGATAAAATGTTAGACCAGTTCTTCACGAGCCATTATATCTCCACGCATGTAGGGAGAGAGCTCTCAAAAGTGATATGTGTTGAACACAATGACACAAATCAATTAATTGGACCGAATCCACGAACATTATATCGTACGCGGTTTGTGGAATTATCCTCCCAAAAGACTAAAGACTTGACTTCATAGTCCAGCATCACCATCTCAATTTAATTCTGTTTGTCTATGGTTATTTATTTATTTATTTATTTATTTCCTCTCTTTTTTTATATGATGAAAGGTAAATAAACCACTACATTTAAATATGTCAGGAATACATAGAGACTGCAAATGCAAAAGCTAGTCCAAGACCAAGAAGCAGGAACATTTTTCTAGCATAATTGCAATACTGTCTCGTTTGAAGTTAAGTTACTTGTACCTTGTTCATTGCAGTTTCATTCATGTTCGAAATGAAAATGACTCGCCATTTTCTTCAATCCATTATACTTTGTCTCCTTTACCTTCCATTTTTCTGTTTTAGCCAAGAAACAAATACCAACTCCTCCATAATTTCATCCCTAAGAGATCCCAACACAATTTCATCTTCTCGTAGGATATTCCAACTTGGATTTTTCTCTCCTCCCAACAACACCAACCGCTATTTGGGAGTCTTTTACACTGTTTCCCCCGAAAACATTATATGGGTCGCCAACCGGGACCGACCCCTCAATGACTCCTCCGGCCACTTAACCATTGCGCCTGATGGCAATCTCATTCTCACAAACGGATGGAACCAGACCCTTTGGTCGACCAACATAATCCGAAGTTCTCGTACGAACACAAGTGCTCAAATTCTAGACTCCGGTAATATTCTCCTTAGAGACAATTCCACAGGAGCCACTATATGGGAGTCATTTTCGATACCTTCAGACGTCTTTGTCCCAACCATGAGGTTGAGTGATGACACAAATACCAATACCAGAGTTTTCTTGTCCTCGTCGAGAAGTCCATCAGACCCTGCAATAGGAAACTTCACGTCCGGGGTAGAGGCACTGACTCTCCCTCAAACTATCACTCGACAGAACGGTCGCCCATACTGGAGGAGCGGCCCATGGAATGGTCGTATTTTTAGTGGCATAGAGCTCATGTATAGTCCGTTCTTGCAAGGGCCCAGAGAGCAAGGTGGTCCAACGTTAGACCCGCAGGGACAAGCTGTACCCCAACTGGATGTAGTGAACGGAACCTTCAGCTTTGTAGTGCCAGAAGGACTATTCTTGATGAAAATTCTCCTGAATTCTAGTGGTAAGGTTATATTTCATTCCAATTATTAGACATAGAGTAACCATCTGTAACCAAGACTATGGCATCATAAATGTATCATTGTAATCTAATATATATCTTTCAACAGGAAACGCAATTCAAACTTTGTGGAACGATCAACTGAGAGTGTGGAATGTTATATGGGTGGCCCCTCAATATGAATGCGAGATATATGGAACTTGTGGGCCATTCGGTAGCTGTAACAGGTTGGATTCACCTATATGTTCTTGTTTGACAGGGTTTGAGCCGGAAAATCCAGAGGAATGGAGCAGGGGGAACTGGACTGGTGGTTGTGTGAGGAGGAGACAATTGCAGTGTAGTCTAAGTAATAATACGAGTAGAAATGAAGATAGATTTTTGAGGCTGCCATTTGTGAAGGTACCTGATTTTGCTGCAGCAGTTCCTTCAGTTCAGTTGGAGGAGTGTAGTAGAATGTGTTTGAGTAATTGTTCTTGCATAGCTTATGCGCATGACTCATATATCGGTTGTATGATGTGGCAAGACAACTTAATTGATATTATGGCTATGGCTGGTGTTGGTATCGATTTGTACATCCGTCTTTCAGCTTCTGAATTAGGTATGAAAAGTTTTACATCATGTTACATTGTTTCTCAATAAATAGACATATTTGTATTGTTCCTCATATGATGAAAATCATCATATTCCACCGTGTCACTTCTGGTATGTACCTAAACTGATCATCTATACATCATTTTACTTAATGAATTATTCTTTTTGTTGAGTGATTGTACATTTTGTTGCAGATAATCCCGAAGATAGAAGGTGGGTTATCATAATTGCAGTAGTAGTAGGTGGTTTTGCTCTTACATGTATCCTCATCTTGATTGCTTGGTATTGGATGGTTAAAAGAAAAGGTAAAAGTTTTGTCCACAAACTAATTACACACTCCAGTACTCCAGATATATATAAGCATTCATGGTGTTAATTTTATTTATTCAACGCAATTAGCTGGAAGCAAAGCGAAAGATATGGGGCAAACATTCCCATCGAATTCAACGGCCAAAGTAGTACACAAAGATGAAACAGAAAAGGGTAACATTGAAGAGCTGCCATTGTTCACATTTGAGGCACTTGCGAAAGCAACTGATCAATTTGATGAGACTAATCTCCTTGGCAAGGGTGGTTTTGGTCCCGTTTACAAAGTAATCAATCGCCTGCCAATACGGTTTTTTCTTTCTTTCTTGTTTTTAGAGTCTACAATAGTAGATGTTCAATGAATAATATACATTTGTTGTACATAGGGAATTTTGGAAAATGGTAAACAAATTGCTGTGAAGAGACTTTCAGAGGCTTCACGACAAGGCAATGAAGAATTCATGAATGAAGTGGTCGTTATTTCCAAACTTCAACATAGGAATCTTGTCAGATTATTGGGATGTTGTGTTGAAAGAGAAGAGAAGATGTTGATTTATGAATACATGCCTAATAAAAGCTTGGATGGATGTCTCTTCGGTAATATAAATTGAACATTTATTTATTTGTTATCATTTTTATAATATTATCGTTGTGGTCGTATGCTTTCATTTTTCTTTTGCATAATCCACATTGAAAGTATTAGTTCTTGTTATTGGAAGATCCTACACACGTATCGAAGACGATCCTCGATTGGAAGAGGCGTTCAAGTATTATCGGAGGAATTGGAAGAGGTATCATGTATCTTCACAATGACTCTAGACTAAAGATAATACACCGAGACCTCAAGCCAAGTAATGTACTGCTAGATGAGGATTGGAACCCGAAAATATCAGACTTTGGCATGGCAAGAATATTTGGTAGAGACGTTCAACATGGCAACACAGCTAGAGTTGTTGGAACCTAGTAAGTGAATATTTGATCTTTTCTTCTTCTTCTTCATCTTCATCTTCATCTTGTGTGATATCGTTTAACATGCTTGGACATTATGGTTTCCAGTGGATATATGGCACCAGAATATGCAATGGAAGGGCGATATTCAGAGAAATCTGATATCTATAGCTTTGGAGTTTTGATGTTGGAGATTTTGTCCGGAAAGAAGAACACTCACTATTATAATGAAGAGTTGTCCTCGAGCCTCTTAGGATGTGTAAGCCTTACTCCTATTCATTACAAATATTAAGTTTGCAGTACTTAATAATCTATGGTCAATTTATATTATACAATTGTAATATTTCAGGCTTGGAAAATGTGGCACGAAAACAATGGATTGGCATTTGTAGATCAAGCTATAGCAAGCTTGAGTGTCCAGGGAGATATTGTGAGATGCATAAACATTGCTCTATTATGTGTTCAAGAATTTCCAGATGACCGACCATCAATTGAAACAGTCCTCTCTATGCTTAGCAAAGAAATCATAGAGCTCCCCGTGCCTGGGGAGCCAGTCTTTCCCGAGAAATGGAATGCATCTCATGTTGGGACTACTCATTCTGTGAGTCAACCTGGACACTCTGTTAATGAACTCACTATCACAATGATCGGTGGTCGATGAGATATAATACCGTGTTGCATATAGTAACGAGATCATATAAACTATATATTATATTAATTATAAGTATATTATAAGTTTGATACCAAGTGAATGGAGCACATTGCCTTAATGAATTTAAATTTTTTCCCTACTTCAAAGGAGGTTCTTGTAAAATTCTGAAAAGGTATGTAATTGTTGTTGCAAGTGTTGTAATTAGGAGATAAGATGGATAAGTTTATTTCCTATTCTTTACCGTGAATTGTTGCAAACTTAATTTTCGATGTTTTGTTAATTTCTTGGCTAGATAAAACCTGACTTGTAATTGGTATGTGTATTCACTTGTGAAAAATCCGAATTATAATTGATATGTGTATATATTCACTTATAAAAAAATGTGTATGCCTAAGATTTTAATTTGCATATATTGTAATTTCTTTCTAAAAAATCTTACAACGCTTTAATGAAATAATTCCTCTATGAAATTTTGATCTGTTCATATATTCAAATGCACTCGATAATGATGATTTTTGTTTGCAAACATTTGTGTCAACCGATCTATTTGTAACTTAATAAAACATTAATTGATAGTCTTTTTTTATCAATTAAAGTCATGACTTAAAATCATGACGTGTTTTAAACAAAACAACTAATGTTCTCACAAGGCATTTTAATTCTTTCCGTTGAGTGATATTTTATATTATAAATTATTCTATATGTACACATTGGTGATTCATACAAACTTTAAATATGTTTATAACGACCTGGCCACTAATGGGCTAAACCCATTGGATGGCGAGCATTCTTCATGCGATCCACATGTTTCGTTGGTATGACATCTTTGTCAGGTTGAGCATGCAATTTGCTTTTGAAATCACCTAAAATGCCCCATACCATAGGATAGTGGTAGTCTACATATATACCATCAATCTCAACTTTTTTTAACCGATGTGGGATGTAACAATCTAACTCCTTAAGTTCCTGATGTCCCTGTCAAGCTTTCGGGGGTTACAATACAATCTGTCCCGAGACCAACCAACCGTGCAGAGGTGGCTCCCACCACCCATACAATGTAGCACTTTACCCCGCATGACACTTAGTTCTTGCAGTTCCGGATAACTTGGCTCTGTTACCACTTGTAACGACCCAGCCACTAATGGACCGACGATGTTATTTATGACAGTCCCACACACGTCTCGTTGGTATGATACTGTCCGCTTTGGACCTAAGTCTGCACAAATTTGCTTTTGGAATCACCAAAATGCATCATACCATGGGCGAGTGATGGTCTACATATGTACCATTCACCCCAATCGCTTTTACTAGTCTCGATTAATACTTGGGGCCTAAACCTACCCATACCCTTTACATTATAATGGGTTTTCTTATCTTAAATGTTAAATTTATGGGTGCCAGTCCAGAAGAGTCTAGTTACGAGTATTAATTGGGTAATAAATGGGTTCGGATCGACCAGTGTTGGCCATGGGAATTTAGGGGTTCAAATGGGTTATAAGTCATGAGATTTAATCATGATGCTCCATTAAAAATGAAGATTATATTAAAATGAAATTATAACATAAGAGATGGAGAAGTTAAGAAGTTAATTTTATAATTCACTTGTATTTTGAGGATAGAGGAGGTAGTAGTTGAAAGTTTTGCTGATAACTACCCTAAATTTCTTCCGTTTTATAATAGTATAGATAACTGGTCTGGCCTACTTAAAATGTTAAATTTTTAGGTGCCAGACGAGTCTGGTTCCGAGTACTATTTTGGTTATAAATGGGTTCGAAGTTCGTACCCACCCATATCGCCGATGATGAAAAGTTACAGTTTCTTATAGGTTCAGTTAGGGTCTAAAAGGATTCTTGTCCAGGTCCGTCCAATCATTTATTTTTTAGAGGCCAGGATAAGGTCCGGTCTTACATTTACGGTCCAATTAGGGTATGTGTCCGGTTACAAGTAGTATACATTATCTTATCGACCGAGAACTCTAAATTTTTATAGGAGATTTTGAATAATTTTACATGAATACTACTCAACAAGAAGACTCCACAGTCTCCACTTTCGTTCCAAAGCTGCCGTATGGATTCTTCCACAGTACACTACACCACACGGTCGACGAATTAAAGAGAAGATTCCGATTTCAAGTCTTCAACTATTCAACATATGAAGTCGTTACGTGAAGTCTTTGGTCTAACACGTGGTCACAATTTTTGTGGATGTAGAGCCGTTAGTAGTTAATTTGACGAGTCTTAAACTTGTTTTTCCTTGGCCCTTACCCAAATAATAATCTGATAAGTATTGTTATTCAAGTATTTCCTATGTAATATGCCTTGAACCTGAATGATGATGAGGTCAGTTTTGTATATAGCCATTTTCATCACTGTTCTGTACTCTTCCAACGAATACTTCTGCTCTGCCCAAAACAACAATCAATGTGAAACTTCTGGGATATGCGGAGCCTTTTCAATCTGCGACGCAGTCAGCAGGCCAATATGCTCTTGTCTGCAAGGATTCTACCCGGTTAACGACCAAGAGTGGAGTTCCGGTAACTGGACAAGTGGGTGCCAGAGGAGGGTACCTCTAGCTTGTGAAGCGAATACCAATGGTACAAATAATGGGAGAAGTGATGAAGATGGATTTTTGAATCTGGACAGTATGAGAATTTCGGGCTATTCTGAGCCATGGTCTGGTCCGGAAAGGGAGTGTGAGAATCGCTGTTTGAACAATTGCTCTTGCTTAGCCTATGGATTTTCCTTCGATGTCCGAGGTAATAGTTTACTTTCTATAATTGTGCACGTTCATCTGTATTTATGAAACAGAGGAACAGAAGTGAATCAGTGGTTACAGAAACACTCTACTAGCTCCAAATAGTGCATTAATTGCATCTACACTCCAAGAATCTAAATTCGGAGCTATCTTAATTCTCTGCTTTCCGATGCAAGAGTGTGTCTAAATCGATATAAGGCCTCACATGTAATGTAGATATATCATATATAAACAGTAAAGTTTTAGGTATGTAAACCGGGTTATTTAACTACTAACAAATAGTAAGACGTTTACTCTGATTTGAAGATAATGTGATCATTCTAGTCTCTAGATGAATAATTTCTCCAAGGTAAAACAAATTGATTACTGAATTCATAATTTTACCGGTCATGACAGATTCTCCTACCTATCTTGGTGCTGGTTGTGTGTTTTGGAGTAGCACATTAATTGATTTACAGAGGATCAACAACGGTTCCAGCCTTTATATTCGGGTTCCCAGGTCTGAACTAGGTGAGACTCCTAATCAAGTGGACTATATTTCAAGTTTAAATAGTGCAAGTTAGTAATAGTAAATCATATACTATATTCTATATTGCCGGTTACTTTTTGATCTGTTATCATTTATGTTAGCAAGTTCGCAATGTGATTTGCTTTCTGGCATAAAACAACTAGAAGAATTTGATGGAGAATGGAGAGATATAATTCTGCTTTTCCTTTCCTGTTCTGCAGATGGTGGGAATGATAATAGGATGATAATAATAATTGTGGTTGTAGTGGTTCTGCTTACTGTTTTCATCTGCGGATTTTTATACTGGAAATGGTGGAGTAAGCGCAAAGGTAATTTCTAAATTATGTGATTATATGACTACAAGGTAATGACACAATTATTTTTATTTTATCTCCATTTCTAGATAATTAATTCTAAGGCCATAAAAAGTACGAATACTACAACTTGGCAAATTCAATGTGTTGCTCCATATCTCCTTTGATAAGGGCAATGTGCATCTTTTGGCTTATTGCATGTTTCTTCTCAAACAGGTAAAAGAAGTTCGGGACCTCCGGGTGCAGATGAGATAGCAAACGCATCAGATTCAATTGATACCTCTATCCAGGATGCACTGAGTAGAGTTAACCTTATAGAGTTCCCATTGTTTAAAATTGAGGTACTTGCGAATGCGACAAACAATTTCTCTGAAGATCATAACAAGCTTGGGAAGGGTGGATTTGGTCCAGTTTACAAGGTACAACTAAATCTTGTGCCTTCTTTGGATCTGTTCTCATACGTTTTGAGTTATTAAAGAACTGAATTTGATTAACTCTAGGGGGTATTGCCGAATGGAAGAGAAATTGCAGTCAAGAGGCTTTCAAAAGCATCAGGACAAGGTTTGAAAGAGTTCATGAACGAAGTCGAGCTTATTTCAAAACTCCAACATAGAAATCTTGTTAGACTATTAGGGTGCTGTGTTGAGAGAAATGAAAAGATGCTCATATATGAATACATGCCTAACAAAAGCTTGGACGCTTACCTCTTCGGTCAGTTTTCACTTCATGTCTACTGCATTTTATAGTTTGCTGTGGTGAGTTGTAGATGTAGAAGTAAATTGTATTTTTTCAATGGATGTTTTCATAGATCCATCACAAGATACCCTTGATTGGAGTAAGCGATTTAATATTATCAAAGGTATATGCCGAGGACTTCTATATCTTCATAGAGATTCAAGATTGAAGATAATCCACAGAGACCTCAAGCCAAGCAATGTGTTACTGAATAGTGACTGGGAACCAAAGATTTCAGACTTTGGCATGGCCAGAATATATGGAACTAATCAAGATCATCTCAGCACCGTAAGAGTGGTGGGAACATAGTAAGCGCGTATTTATTATCTGGAGCATCTGCGATTTCTTCTATACATGTGAGTGTATAAGCTCACGAGTCCTTTAATATCGTAGCTTACGTGCATGATTTCCTTGTAGTGGGTACATGGCTCCTGAGTATGCAATAGGAGGAAAATTTTCAGAAAAATCTGATGTGTATAGCTACGGTGTCATGATCCTAGAGATCATTAGTGGGAGAAGGAACACAAAGTTTTTCAATGCAGGAGGCACTTTGACGAATCTTGTGGGACACGTGAGTCCTGTTTTTAATCCCATACCACAATATATTCAATTGAATAAATTTTGTCATATAACACTCTGTTTTTCAGGTATGGAAACTACGGAATGAAGACAATCTTGATATTTTAATAGATTCAAGAATATCAAGTCCAACAACCAGGGCAGAGGTAGTTCGATGCATGCATATTGGGTTATTGTGCATCCAAGCAAATCTCAAGGATAGGCCATCGATTTCTGATGTGTTCTCAATGCTGAGAAGTGAAAGTAATGTTGAGCTTCCAGAGCCAAAGCAACCAGTACTTTCAATAAAATCAGGCCTTTCAGATCTAAGTACAAGTTCCACCCAGCAGAGTGACACGAGTAATCCCTCTAACAATAATGTTACTCTCACTGTGCTAGATGGTCGGTGACATGTTCTATAACTAGAGTACGTGCAAATTGTACATCCTGTGCTAATGTAGTTATAAATCTGTAAATAGAAGATCTTAGGCATTTTTCATGATCAATATTGTCACCATAATTAATAGGATTATCAGACTGCTAGACTAGGCTAGTAGTGACTGATATTTTTCAGGTTTCCTTTATGATCGCGAAATCGGAGGTTGTAAAATTAGTAGGAAAATAGCATAACCAAGATTGCATAACAATTTGTTTGGGAGTTTGGCTAAGTCTAATCCTTAGCCTTAACCTATGTTTTCTTGTGCTAGTTTTAAGCTAACATAAGTACGTACCTTTGTCTGACCTTACCATCCGACAAACATCTAGGCTTTATATTATTATAATTATAAGTCTATTATAAGTGAGTATGCTTTCAAGGTTTGGTAACAAGTGAATGTACAAGTTTGTCCTTCGAAATAAAAGTTGCAATTGTGTGTTTAATGTTTTTAATCTTCGTTGCATTCATAACTGCAACAGTCGCTTGGACTTATCATGGAGACTCCAAGCTTCTTTCTCATACCATCTTTTTCACTCTCTTTACCCAATCAATAGAAACTGACAGGAGTTCAAGGGGTTTAACGAAAGCTACTATATATATATATATGTCCATACATCTATGCGGTTTACACATGGAGATTTCATTTTCGAAACACATTCATATCCGTGTTAATTATCTGATGAGTTACTTTAATAGAAAATCTTATCTTGAGTCAATGTTGAACTGTATTGAGGCTTTTTGCAATAAGATGTTGGTGCTCATTATCCTGTATTTCTTTCCTTCGTTATCTTTTGCATATGCTAGTACGTCCGTTTAGTCTTCAAGGACTTGTAGTTTCTGTATCTTTTTTATGGATTCATATTTAGCACTGGAAATCTAAAATATTCGGAACTTTTTAATATCTATCACATCTTTTATACCTGTCAGTCCTATATATTTTTTCCGGCCAACAAACCACAATATGTGCATTACCAAATCCAGTGAGCAGCTGCAAATTGTTATTTTGAGACCTCATTGATGTCCTCAGAAATAATTCCCATAATGCTTTTCAAGTTTGTGTCACTCAATACAAAAAAGTTGAGAAAGTATAGGCTCAACATGCATAGGAGAAATAATCTTCATCTTCTTATATAACACTTTCTTGCCAAAGTCAGCCGTTATCCTACATTTATCACAATTTCATCTACATGACTTGATGTCTTCATGTTCTCGCTGACTTTTGAATTTATAAGTGCGTATTAGATTATTTACTCTTAGTTTGACTAGGCATTTTATAAAGTTACGTTCTCCATGAAGCAGAATATATGTTTAGTGGCTAGGCTCAATTAACATGGATGGTTTGGAGAGAATATGTAGACTGATCGCAATCTTAATTAGTAGTTAGTAGTATTATCATGGGGTACATGTTTATAAACCTTAACAGGGGATTGTATATTTCCATGTAAGTTCAACTTGAGGATTCAGCTGTGATCGTGAGCCAAGTATTACTAGCTTGCATTTATCAACATAAGTTTTGGGACGTTCCCATGTCTCTTCTGGTTATTGTTTTAGCTCTTTGTTTTTTTGTCATGGAACAATTGTTTGTTCTTTACATCCGGGAAATGACCAGCTGCAAGACCCCCTTTTGAACCAAACTCAGGAGTCGGCTCTTTATTACAAAAGTAAGTCATTGAACATATTTTTGAACTCATTACTTAGGGTGAAGATGATATCGGTTCTTTCTAAATGATGTTAGTGTATCCCTGATGAGAGTTCAGGATTCATAGATAATATGACTTGGTCCATCCCCAAGTAAGAAAAGAATTTTAATGGTACGTACATACTTAATTAACATATGTTTTTTTGCTTATATTTGCGGATATTTTATAACAACGCCAACGTTTTGTATTTTAAATTGGATCAGTTCAAATTATTCTCTTGTACCATTGTGTCTTTCTTTGTTGAACAGAGGAAACTCGAGAAGCCCTATGCGATGCTGATGGAAAATGCCTCTGATCATATTCAAATCACTGACCTCGCATAGTTTGCTATAGCTATAGGTCGGGCCTTTGCACTCTAGGCTTATCTTAGTGTGAAAGATCTACATGCAGTTTTACGGTAATTTTCACTTCTCCACTAGAATCTTATTGTGCATGATATTCTTATAGTTCAATTTTTTTTACTTCATAGCTTATGTTAAAGATATCATTTAAATCTTACAAAGTTAGAAGTGCAAGGTGCATTCCATGGTTTCTGGTAAAATAAATGTTTATATGCTTTACTTCATGCAGAAGTTGTTTCCGTGGAAACCGTACTTGGCTTAAAGAAGATAAAACAAAACTTGTGTTATACAAGTTCTGTACCAAAATGCAAAGATCACAGAAAGCTGAGGGGTGTTTCGAAAATATGGAAGAGTTGGTGGCCTTGATGACAAAACCGTTACTTCATTTACTTGTAAATTCAGCACTCCAAGTTGTACTAACATAAATAGTCAGTTAATCAGATAGTTTCATTCACTTTTATGTTTACTCTTCTTCAGCTCTTGGCTCTCGGTTTCCTTTCGATCCGTTTCTTCTTTTCTTTGATTGAATTCCTCTGTAATTCAATGTCAATTCGGTTATACCATTGACAATTCTGTAAATTCTCATTCGATATATACATTCTTCAATTCAATATGGTATCATTCGCCGAAATCGATTCTCGTTTCTAATTCCGCTGTGTTCTGCTGTTGATTTGATCGTCTTGATCAAATTCGGTTTGTTGACGGTTACTTTCTGATTGATTTCTGGTTTTTGAGGAGAATTATCGTTGATTCGTTGTCGATCTCTCAAATGGCCGTTCAATGGAACAAAGAGGCGTTCTCTAGTCCTAATGAGGATCTGAATTGCGTGTACTACATTCATCCTGCAGATCATCCTGGTTGTAAGGTCATTTTTGAGACGTTTACAGGTGATAATTTTGAAGCTTGGCAGAAATTAGTCATTTTAGGCTTAACAATTAAGAGTAAGATGGGTTTCTTGGATGGCTCTGTTGCTATTCCACCATCTACATATGTTGTGTTGTTTGCTGCTTGGACGCGTGTGAATGCGTTGCTATTATCTTGGTTAATGTACTCTGTAGCACCTGATGTACGTAAGACGTTGTTATCTTTCAAAGTTGCTAGAGCGTTTTGGGAAGAATTGCATATGCAGTACTTGAAGAGTGATGGAATGCGTATTTTTCAGATTGAGCAACAGATGACTCGTATTTCTCAAGGCTCTCAGAGTCCTATTACCTACTATAACATTTTTAAGAGTCTTTGGGAAGAGTACATTGTTTACAAGGTGATTCCTACTTGTGAGTGTGGAAAATGTACTTGTAATTTGCCAAGTAGTGTTGCTAATGCACAACAAAGAGATGTTGTGATTAAGTTTCTTGTTGGGTTGAACGAGAGTTACTCAAATCTGCGTAGTCAAATCATCTCTATGCAACCTATTCCACCATTGACTAAAGTGTATTCATTGTTACTGCAAGAAGAGAGTCAGAGGTCTTTATCTTCTAGTGATTCTATGGCAATGTTTGGTGGATGTAGCAAAGATGATGCAATGGCTTTTATGGCTAAGTTTGCAGCCTACAAGAAAGAGGTTAAGAAGCATATGAAATGTTCAAACTTTGGATTGAAGGTCATACAAGGGAGAGGTGTTATCAGCTGATAGGATTTCCACCAAACTGGAAGGGCGCTAAACCAATGAAGAATGCAGGTAAAGCATCTGCATCTGCTCATTTAGTTTCTCAAACTACTCAGTCAAGTTCTGGTGTTAAGTCTGCTGATAATGATGATAACACTGATTGCCCATCTGATGTGTATGAAAATTTCTTGAAGTTTATGCAGCTCAAGCCTTCTGATGTTGAGAATACTGAAGGATCTTATGTTGCACATGCAAATGCTGCAGTCACACAGGCTGTGAATCAGTCTTCTCCTGCCAATCATGGTCAAGCAGGTATACTGAGAGGTAATTTAAATTGTAAAGTTGGTAATTTTGCTTATAATGTAGCAGCATTAGCCTCTTTTACTCAGAAGAAACATGGTTGGATTATAGACACAGGTGCAAGTGACCATATGACTTGCTCTTTATCTGCTTACTCTACTCCTCCGTTATCTATAAATGTTTCTATACAGTTGCCTACAGGGGATTTTACTACTGCAAATTACATTGGTACTGTACAATTGAGTTCTGATATAATTTTACATATGTATTGTATGCACCTGACTTCAGTTTTAACTTGTTTTCTGTGTCTAGTTACACAGCTCTTAACAAAGTCATTGTAAAGTTTGGTTCTAACTATTGTATGTTGCAGGACCAAAGTTCCAAGCAAATCATTGGATGGTCTAAAGCACAACAAGGATTATATCAACTCAATCTGCAAGTTCAAGATTTGCCTGTTTCTGTTAGGAATGATAAATTTGCTTTTCATTTTTCTGCAAATGTTTCAAGTGTTTCTGATTCTTTACTTTGGCATAAGAGATTAGGACATGTACCTTTTGCTAAAATGTCTACTATTGCTCAAATTCCCTGTAAAGTTTCTTGTCCAGATTCACCTTGTGACATTTGTAAATTTGCAAGTTTTAAAAGATTGAAATTTACTGAAAGCACAAGTATTGCTGCAAATTGTTTTGATCTTGTGCATATGAACATTTGGGGTCCTTTCTCAACTGAATCTTATACAGGACATTCTTATTTTTTGACAATAGTAGATGATCATTCTTGTTGTACTTGGTTGTATATGATGAAAAATAAGTCAGAAACAAGAGTACATATGCAAGCTTTTTATGAAATGATTCTCACACAGTTTGACAGGAAAATCAAGATTATCAGAAGTGATAATGGCGTGGAGTTCATGTTCAATTCCTTCTATACAGAGAAAGGAATTATTCATCAGTGTTCCTGTGTTCAAACACCACAGCAAAATGCTAGAGTTGAACGCAAACACCAGCATATTATACAAGTGGCCAGATCTTTACTTTTTCAATCTTGTTTGTCTTTAAAGTTTTGGTCTAATTGTGTACTCACTGCTGTACACATTATTAATAGATTACCAACACCTGTATTGCTAAACAAAAGCCCTTTTGAGGTTCTTTTTCACACAAAACCTGATTTTAGTCATTTAAAAGTGTTTGGATGCTTGGCCTTTGCAGCTTCTCTGCAAGCACACAGAACAAAATTTGATAAAAGAGCAATTAAGTGTGTATTTTTGGGATATCCATTGGGTTATAAAGGTTATAAACTTTATAATTTGGATTATCATCAAGTTTTTGTTTCCAGAGATGTTACCTTTCATGAAAATGTTTTTCCATTTGCAAAAGTAATTACTGAAACAACATCTCAAAATGAATCACTTACACAACATCTCAATAACTTTTTCACTGACTATGATAAAGTTTTTAATGTTACACCAGGTGTTGATAATGTTGTAAATAATAATGTACACATTGAGCAAATCTTACATGATATACCTGACAACACTAATGAGTTGTTACATGATACAGATGATGCTATATTTGATCATACAGATGATGCAAATAATGATTCTGACTTTCATGTTTCTGAGGAAGATGGTGAGGTTACTGCTCCAATCTTGGAAGATCATGAAGATGCTCCTCTCATTAGAAGATCTAACAGATCAAGGCAAAATCCACCTCACTGGAATGTGTATAATTATTCAGTCCCTCCATCTTTGAGTTTTAATCATTCCTCTAATGCTCATTGTGCTGTTAGTAAAAATAGTAAATATCAATATGATATTGCTAATTATTTGTCTTCTGAACAGTTACAAGGATCTTATAAGTGTTTTACTGCAAAACTAACTTGTTTACCTGAGCCTAAGACTTACAAACAGGCAGCTCAACATCCTAAATGGCAAGAAGCCATGAACAAGGAGCTAGAAGCATTAAACAAGACAAATACATGGATTCTTACTGAGTTACCTGCTGATAAACACACCATTGGATGTAAGTGGGTGTTTAAGGTAAAATTAAGAGCAGATGGTACACTGGAAAGATACAAGGCCAGATTGGTGGCAAAAGGATATACACAAGAGGAAGGATTGGATTACTATGACACCTTTTCCCCAGTTATTAAGCTCACAACTGTAAAAATTCTTTTGGCCATTGCAGCTGCACAAGATTGGCATTTACATCAGTTAGATGTAAATAATGCATTTCTGCATGGTGACCTTCATGAGGAGGTCTATATGACACCTCCTCCAGGTATGGAAACAAATGGGAAAGTCTGCAAGTTAGTTAAAAGTTTGTATGGGCTTAAACAAGCTAGTAGACAATGGTTTAATAAGCTTGCAGAATCTTTGATTGATTTTGGTTATATTCAATCAGTTGCAGATTTTTCTTTGTTTACTAAATCTAAAGAAAACTCTTTTACTTGTTTATTGGTGTATGTAGATGATATTATCTTGTCTGGCACTGATCTTGATGAAATTCTGGCAGTAAAGAATTTTTTGCATGACAGGTTCACTATAAAAGATCTTGGTGAACTTAGATATATTCTTGGCATTGAAGTTGCCAGATCTTCTGCAGGTATTGTACTTTCTCAGAGAAAGTATACATTAGACATTCTTGATAGCACATGTTACATGGGAGCTAAACCTATAGCTACTCCAATGGATTCTACCTTAAAACTATCTAAAGATAAAGGAGTTCCTTTATTAGATCCTACACAGTACAGGAAGATTGTTGGAAGGCTATTATATTTAACTGTAACCAGGCCTGATATTTCATTCAGTGTGCAGGTTCTCAGTCAATTCATGTGTGCACCAACAGATTTACATCTTGCAGCTGTACACAGAATTTTGAGATACTTGAAGGGTACACCTGGGGAAGGATTGTTGTATGCCTCAGTCAATGATCTTCATTTAAAAGGGTACTCTGACTCAGATTGGGCTGGCTGCCAGGATACAAGGAGAAGCATCACTGATTATTCTTTCTATCTGGGAAATTCACTCATTTCATGGAAATCCAAGAAGCAGCAGGTGATCAGTAGAAGTTCCACAGAAGCTGAGTATAGAGCAGCAGCTAATGCTACATGTGAAGCTCAATGGTTGCTCTATATTCTTAAAGATTTGAAGATCCCTCATTCCCAAGCTGTACTACTATATACAGATAACAAATCAACCTTTCATTTGGCGCATAATCCTATCATGCATCAGAGAACAAAGCACATAGAGTTAGATTGCCACATGATTAGAGACAAGATTAAAGAAGGAGTCGTCCAACTCATTCACATCAAGAACACTTACCAAGTTGCAGACATATATACAAAACCTCTAGCAGCACCTCTATTCCTGGAGTTCAAGAACAAGATGAACATGAAAAATATTCATGCTCCTCTTGAGAGGGGATAAAGAAGATAAAACAAAACTTGTGTTATACAAGTTCTGTACCAAAATGCAAAGATCACAGAAAGCTGAGGGGTGTTTCGAAAATATGGAAGAGTTGGTGGCCTTGATGACAAAACCGTTACTTCATTTACTTGTACATTCAGCAGTCCAAGTTGTACTCTGATAACTAACATAAATAGTTAGTTAATCAGATAGTTTCATTCACTTTTCTGTTTACTCTTCTTCAGCTCTTGGCTCTCGGTTTCCTTTCGATTCGTTTCTTCTTTTCTTTGATTGAATTCCTCTGTAATTCAATGTCAATTCGGTTATACCATTGACAATTCTGTAAATTCTTCATTCGATATATACATTCTTCAATTCAATATGGCTGAAGTTCTAGCATTTACTCTTCCATTTATTGTACATTTAAGATTGTATTTAAGATTAGGTTGGTGATCAGTTATAGGATTGTATCTTGAATGGGTTATAAAAGTTGGAGGGAAGAAAAGGAAAGAGTCTTACATTCTCAGCAACAATATCTTTGCACACACTTTAGTTTTCTAATAGGAGCTACAATTAGGTATATTGCAAGCACTACACTCACTACTATACTCTATACAGGTTGTGTTTTGCATAGATACTTTCTGATACATGACATGAGTTGAAGCTGCAGTTTAGTTGTTTACTATGACTGGTCTTTCTTGGACTTCTATGAGACCTTTGGTTGTTTTTATCTAAATGAAAAGGCTACATAACCTTAATATCATTTGTTGTTCTTAAGTCTTAACTATTAATTTATTGTTCTTACTTCTCAGTGCTACTTTGGAAGGATCTTATATCGCTCATTGGTATTGGTTGTAAATGTTTTGATAGTTTTGTCAAGGAGCTTTTGGTGTGGCTTGCCCACTCCCTACATACCACTTCTTCTCAGAGTTCAAAGTTTATTGGCAAAGGTTCGGAATTGATTGAAGAATCTGAAATGAAGACTAAAGGTGTGTCCATGTCAAGGACACTCTATTGGAAGCAAAATGTTCTCGCTGCTAATTCTGTAAAAACTTGTTGTCATAGTAATCTTGTACCCAACTTTGGAGATACACTATTATTTCCAGCTGTATGGCTCATGTGTTCCTATAAACTCCCTTAAGCTACTTCCTTGGTTGTCATTGTATCTACTATTTTCTTTAAAAAAGTTGTTCGGTGATTTTGGATTTTAGAAGATTAATGATCGGTAAAGAAATGTCTCAATTAGGACTGAAAGCTCGGTACCTATGTCAAACTCATCAAGAGTTGGTTTGGTTTAACTTAAAAGGTCTGGATCTCGATGTCTCATTTTTTATAATAGCTACTGCAAATTACTTTAAAGTAGGTGGAAGACATGATTAGATTTATAACGACTCATTTGGTTGAGGTTTTGATGCAAATAGAACTTATAGCTGCATCATAATGTTCAATTCAATTACACTTGGCACTGCGTTCAACGCGGTGCTATTCACCTAGTCTGTTTTATAAGGGTAATTCTTGTGAAGAAGATAGCTCAAATTCGGCTAAATTCAGTCTGTTTCTAGTTCATTTGCCAGAATGCACAGGATCCGTACACATGGCATGATGAATGGTCGAGATTAGAAGGCGCAAAGAGGGAAAGTTAGTTACAGACTCTGTTTTCTGTAACTAACGCAATTTCTAGCTCGTTTCTTCTGATTTCAGTATAAATAGGTTGATGATGTAATTTGTAGCGGTTATCATCACTTCATAACATTCTCTGTAAACCTGTAATCTTCAAAAGAAAGTAGAATTAGAGCTTCTCTGTTCGCCATTGTTATTGGTTGAGGAGAAAGCTTGATAGTTTGTATCTTTCTTGATTGATTGAGTGAAGAATCTCTTGTGTTGGCCTCCGTGCAGTAGGAATTCGTTCCGAAGCACATAAATCTCTTGTTGATTTTGGTTTATTCTTCGTTCTCTGCAAGTTTAGGGTTCTTCGTTCGGTTTTGGGAATTACTCGATTGATTTGATTGTTCGATTGATCTTTGCGTTTTTCTTGACAATTCTCAGTCCCCAGCTCATGTAAAAAAACTCAATGTACAAAAGCAATCCAATATCAGCATTATTACTGTGGGATTTAGCTCAAAGCAAGCAATGGATGGCTGAGATCAAATCTGGGCAGTTCAATGGTTGGGATTGAAGAAATTCCGAGTTGCTGTTGCTGTTTTCTATAAATTGATTGTTGTCAGTTGTTGTAGAGAGTTAGATCAACACATTTCCATCACAAATTTCCACTCTTGTAACCGTTTCTTTATCCAATTACTCGAGATAGTAGATAGGTTGCTGTGCATTGGTTTTTGCGTGTGTTCTTGATCAATCACGATTGATTCAAGTAATTATATCGATCAAGATCAATAAAGAGTTGTGATTGTTTTCCCGTGGATGTAGGCTTGATTCTCAGCCGAACCACGTTAAATCTCTTGTTGTTGTTCTTCGTTTATTGATCGATTGAGTTGTTTCGGTTTTGGTGTGAACAAAGAGTTGATTGATCTTGTTTATACTCAACAAGTGGTGCCGTCTGTGGGAAGGTTCTGATCTACTCTTGTGTTCGATCATCAATGGCGTCTTCTACAAAGTTCGATATAGAGAAATTTACGGAGAAAACCGATTTCGGTTTGTGGAAAGCAAAGATGGAAGCATTGCTTGTTCATCGAGATTGGATCTTTGCATTGCTTGGAGATAGGGTTTCTGCAGATTTTGATGAGAAGGAAAAGTCCATGATCTTGGGAAAGGCTCATGACAATCATATTATCTCGGGAGATAAAATCTTGAGAGGTGATCAAGATTAAAAGCGCAAAGGAGATATGGGAGAAGCTTGAAGAAATATATAACTCAAGACCTCGCAAACAAGCTTCACACGAGAAAGAAGGTGTTTAACTTCAAGATCAATCTTGTGAGATCTCTGTCGGAGCAACTTGATGAGTTCAACAAGATGTGCCAGATCTTGAGAGTGTATCTATCAGAATCGATGAGGATAAAGCCGGTAGTACTTTGGGAGCCTTTCTAAATCTTATGAGCATTTTATTGATGCTCTAGTGATTAATAAGAGCTCTAAACTCACCTATGATGATGTGGATGTTGCTCAGAAACAAGGACACGCACAGAGACCTACTACAGTCATGATATCAATCTTTGAAAGTCCAACATCGGATCAAAGTGGAATCATCGGATGCGGTCAAGAATAAACCGGTGAATTATCGATACAAAGAAGTCAAATAAAGACAAGCAATCAAATGGTTATGATCAAAAGAGAAAATGTTTCTCTTGCAAAAGCCGGGACATCCGAAGAAACAATGTTTTAAATTCAAGAAAGATAAGAGAGAGTGGAGACACTCAAACAAATACAACACAAAACAATGCGGACATTCTTCAAGATGCACACTCTTATGGAGATCTTTGAGGTATTGATTGCTTCTGAGCTTTGTTCAGTCTCTAATTCTAACTCAAATCAATGCTGGGTACTTGATTCTGGATGTTCTTTTCACATGAGTCCCAATCTAGACTGGTTTATTAATTTCAAAGCAAAAAGTGGTGGTTCAAGATTCTTTGAAATGATTATCCTATGAGAATTGAAGGTTATGGTGATATTAAATTGAAAATGCATGATAATGTAGTGAGGATCTTATCTAATGTTAGATATATTCCAAAGCTGAAGAGGAATTTGATCTCTCTAGGCATGCTTGATGAGAATGGTTTCAAGTATCATTCGAAAATGGGATTCTTACTTGAGAAAGGTAGCGAAATTATGAAAGGAATTAAGAAAAATGGATTGTATTATCTCAAAGGTATCTGATAACACATATGTCGCAAATGTTACTACTATGACAACTCCCAACTGTGGCATGCTAGAATGGCTCATCTAAGTGAGAAAGGCTTGAAAGAGTTAGCAAAGCAAAATCTCGGGAGGAGATCAAATATCAACACTGCAATTCGTGAAAACGCATCATGGGAAAATCACACAAAACAGGTTTTGATGCAGCTAAGCATGTTACTAAAGCTCCCCTTGATTATCTACACTCAGATCTATGGGGTCCAACCAATACTCAAACACTGAATGGTGGAAGATATTTTCTCTCAATCATAGATGACTTTTCAAGAAAGGTGTGGCTTATTATTCTCAGAACTAAAGATGAAACCTTTATGAAATTCAGGGAATGGTCTATTGCAGTTGAAAATCAGGTTGGAGGAAGGATTAAACATCTGAGGACTGATAATGGCTTAGAATTCTTATCAATTGAATTCAATGATTTCTGTAAGGAAAGAGGGATCACAAGGCACAGAACTATTCCTGGAACTCCACAAAGAAATGGAGTGGTAAAGGTTTAATAGAACTGTGTTGGAGAGTAAGGTGTATCTTTGATTAGTTACGGTTTAAGTAAGACTTTACGGGGTGAAGCTACTACGACTTGTTATTTAATCAACAGAGTCCTCATCTCCTCTCAATAATAAAACACCAAGAAATGCCGGTAAGCCACCTACTTATTCACATATAAGGGTATTTGGTTGCCTGGCTCTTGCACACATTAGACAGGACAAACTTGATCCCAGGGCTATTAAATGTGTTCTTCTTGGTTATCCACCTGGTGTTAAGGGATACAAGTTATGGGATATGGCACAGAGAAAATGCATTATTAGCAGGGATGTAATATTCAATGAGAATATTATGCCATTTAAGATGAATTGTCATGGTACTGAGCTTGAGGTGGAGCATATCACAGGTGATCATGTCACTCCTACTACTGCAGATCACAGAGAAGAAGTTTCTATTGATACTGAAATCACACAACAACAGGATCCTGTACAAAATGTTCCTGCAACACATCAACAAGATGGTCCTGCAACAGATCAATTATCAGGTGATTTCACAGATCCCACTGAAACCTTGTCATCATATCAGCTGACCAAGAATAGAGCTAAGAGAGTGAATAAGCATGCACCGATGATTTGGATATGGCGAATAGGAAAGTCCTATAATGTTTCTTATGCTCTATCTGTTGCTGAAGAAATAAACTACTCAGAACCTGCTACTTACAATGAGGCTGTGAGCTGCTCTGAAAGTGAAAAATGGATTCTTGCAATTCAAGAAGAATTGCTGTCTTTAGAAAAGAACCACACTTGGGATATTGTTGAAATTCCAAAGAAGCAGAAACTTGTTGGTTGCAAATGGATTTTCAAAAAGAAACATGAGAGTCTTGTCTGCGAAATTCAATCAGGTACAAGGCTAGACTTGTTGCCAGGGGTTTTACTCAGAAAGAAGGGGTGGACTACACAGAAATATTCTCTCCAGTGGTCAAGCATGTTTCTATAAGAATTCTCCTTGCCATGGTTACTCACTGGAAGCTTCATCTTCAACAAATGGATGTAAAAACTGCATTCTTGCATGGAAAGCTTGATGAACTCATATATATGAGAATACCTGATGGAGTGCATGTTGAAGATAAAGAGAATAAAGCTTGCATTCTCAGGAGGTCTTTGTATGGTCTAAAACAAAGTCCACGCCAGTGATACAGAAGATTTGATGATTTCATGAATTCCATTCAGTTTCAAAGAAGCAGGTATGATAGTTGTATTTACATGAAAAGAACTACACAGCACAGTTGTATATATCTTCTTCTGTATGTGGATGACATTCTTATAGCTGGGAAATCTATGAAAGAAATCAGTGATTTAAAGGTAAAACTCAGCACTGAATTTGAAATGAAGGATCTGGGCTATGCTAAGAGAATTTTAGGCATGGATATAGCAGTTTATGATGCAGATGGAAGTCTATTCTTATCACAGGCTGGTTACTTGAGTAAGGTACTTGCAAGGTTCAATATGAATTTCTCTAAACCTACAAGTGTACCTATAAATCCAGGAGTGAAGTTATCTATGAGCCAGTGTCCAACTACTCAGTCTGAAATTATAGAAATGGATAATATACCTTATGCAAGTGCTGTAGGTAGTATTATGTATGCAATGATATGCTGCAGGCCAGATTTGGCATTTGCTATGAGCATAATTAGCAGATATATGAGTAATCCTGGGCATGAGCATTGGAATGTAGTGAAAGGTGTATTCAGATACTTGAAAGGAACATTGCATCATGGTTTGATGTTTCAATCTACTCAGGATACTGATAGACCACTGCAAGGTTTTGTAGATGCTGATTTTGCATCAAATGTTGATAATAGAAAGTCTGTAACTGGATTCATATTCACTCTATTTGGTACTGCAATATCTTGGAAGAGCACACAGCAATCTATTGTAGCACTTTCAACCACAGAAGCAGAATTCATAGCAGTTACAGAAGCCATAAAAGAAGCTATTTGGTTGAGTGGATTACTGAATGAATTGGGAATTCATCAGGAATGTGTTACAGTATTGTGTGATAATCAGAGTGCAATTCAGCTATCTAAACATCAACACTTTCATGAAAGGACCAAGCACATAGATGTGAGGTTATATTTTATCAGAGATATAATTGAAAGTGGCAAGATCAAGGTTGAGAAAGTTCATACATCACAGAATGCTGCAGATAGTTTTACTAAGCCTCTACCTGCAGAGAAATTCAGACATTGTGCTGATCTTATCAATGTGAGAATTCTTGATTCTCACAGAAACTGAGGTTTATCTGACAATGGCATGTTCTAGCCTTCAAGGGAACCTAAAGGTTGTTGTTCTTGTTCTACCTTAAATCAGAACAGAAAAAAGGGGAAGTATATCATGATTCTTTGAGCTAAGGTGGAGATTGCGGGATTTAGCTCAAAGCAAGCAATGGATGGCTGAGATCAAATCTGGGCAGTTCAATGGTTGGGATTGAAGAAATTCCGAGTTGCTGTTGCTGTTTTCTATAAATTGATTGTTGTCAGTTGTTGTAGAGAGTTAGATAATACATTTCCATCACAAATTTCCACTCTTGTAACCGTTTCTTTATCCAATTACTCGAGATAGTAGATAGGTTGCTGTGCATTGGTTTTTGCGCGTGTTCTTGATCAATCACGATTGATTCAAGCTGTAATTGTATACGATCAAGATCAATAAAGAGTTGTGATTGTTTTCCCGTGGATGTAGGCTTGATTCTCAGCCGAACCACGTTAAATCTCTTGTTGTTGTTCTTCGTTTATTGATCGATTGAGTTGTTTCGGTTTTGGTGTGAACAAAGAGTTGATTGATCTTGTTTATACTCAACAACTACATTAATCCTGTAAAAGAATATTGCATATATGATCTGTCAAACCAAATGCAGTACCTGACGAAAGAAATAGTTTATGTGAACAATTTTTATAATATGAGGGCCGAGAAATTGTGAAATTGTTACAAAATCTTGTACAACCTGAAAAATCACAAATTACACTAGTTTTGTGGGTTAGTGTTTTCACAACACCAACTAAAACACTGCATGCGTAGCTATACTATGACAATACGAACTTGAGACGTGAACAATCGAGTATGAAGAGAGGAGCTATTCTAATTAATCATCCTAACAATTGTGTTCATAAACTACTATGGATAGCTAACAAAACTTCGCTAAAAGGAAATAAAACAACTGCTATATCTATGATGAGTTTAATTTTGTGCTTGAGTGTTGTGATTTTCTTTTGATGAACACCTTGCCTTCATATAGATGTCTGGTATGACTGTAGGTAAGAGTCACAGATCATGTATTGCAACTGTGTTGTATATATATAAGGAGATATCGATCTCCTAGCTTTAATTCTTCTGTCTGTAACTTCCTCGTGAACGAAATTACCTTGTAGACAATCTCCAGCATCATAGAACTCTTGTAGCATAAAAATTCAAATGTAGAATAAATCTCTAGGAACCTTGTTCATGAGCAGATCTTGTTCTAATTGCTCAAACTTGAATCAACCTCTAGTATAGCTGTGAAAGTCATTGTAGAAACCTTCAGTAAATCCTCTCTAGAACTCCTAGATATTCTGATAGTCAAGAACTTCTGAGGTGATGAAAGGTAAAAAGACCACCACTTTTAAATATGTCATGACTCATGAATACATTCAAACTGCAAATACAAAAACTATGTAGACCAAGAAGCAGAGAACATATTTCTAATCGTTGCTTCTCAAACTTCATTTTGTGCTGGGGAAAGAAATGACATACAAGAAATAGTACAGAAGCTCGGTTGCGATGGCGACCAGTTAGGCCGTAATTCTTGAACAAAATATTAAGATCGGTTGCGATGGCGACCGTAGGCCGTAATTCTTTGAACAAAATATTAAGATCGGTTGAGTTGCACGATCCAATATTTGTTCTCCAGGTATGTAAGGAGAGGTTTCCAATTTGAAATTAAGCAGTGGATGCAACTGGACCGTTATCTTACAAAACAGAATATACATTGATATATCTTACGCGGTTTGCGGAATTTAGCCTCACAAATGACTAAAGATTGGACTTCATAGTCACGCTATAGTATCAGTCCATCACCATCTCCATTTAATTAATTATGTTTGTTTTCTTGTATTTGTTTCTTGGCTTAATTAATTATTTTGTTTTCTGCTTGAGCTAAGATAAATAAACCACCCCTTCTTATAAATTGCAATTCTATATCAGTTCAAGCCAAGTAAATTAACCCTCCTTGATTGCAGTATCATGTTAAACTCTCTGTCCATAATACTCGCTGTCCTGTTTTGCCTTTGTTGAGTATAAACAAGATCAATCAACTCTTTGTTCACACCAAAACCGAAACAACTCAATCGATCAATAAACGAAGAACAACAACAAGAGATTTAATGTGGTTCGGCTGAGAATCAAGCCTACATCCACGGGAAAACAATCACAACTCTTTATTAATCTTGATCGTATACAATTACAGCTTGAATCAATCGTGATTGATCAAGAACACACGCAAAAAACCAATGCACAGCAACCTATCTACTATCTCGAGTAATTGGATAAAGAAACGGTTACAAGAGTGGAAATTTGTGATGGAAATGTATTATCTAACTCTCTACAACAACTGACAACAATCAATTTATAGAAAACAACAACAGCAACTCAGAATTTTAATCTGGAAGCTTCCGCGCTCTCTTCCCCTGTTTCTCTGTTGCCAGTCATATTTGCAACGGCTAGTAATCGCTAGTAATCGCTCTTCAATCCCAACCATTGATCTGCCCAGATTTGATCTCAGCCATCCATTGCTTGCTTTGAGCTAAATCCCACAATCTCCACCTTAGCTCAAAGAATCATGATATACTTCCCCTTTTTTCTGTTCTGATTTAAGGTAGAACAAGAACAACAACCTTTAGGTTCCCTTGAAGGCTAGAACATGCCATTGTTAGATAAGCCTCAGTTTCTGTGAGAATCAAGAATTCTCACATTGATAAGATCAGCACAATGTCTGAATTTCTCTGCAGGTAGAGGCTTAGTAAAACTATCTGCAGCATTCTGTGATGTATGAACTTTCTCAACCTTGATCTTGCCACTTTCAATTATATCTCTGATAAAATATAACCTCACATCTATGTGCTTGGTCCTTTCATGAAAGTGTTGATGTTTAGATAGCTGAATTGCACTCTGATTATCACATTATATCAGAACACATTCTCGATGAATTCCCAATTCATTCAAGAATCCACTCAACCAAATAGCTTCTTTACGGCTTCAGAATCGCTATGAATTCGCTACGTGGTTGAAAGTGCTACAATAGATTGCTGTGTGCTCTTCCAAGATATTGCAGTACCAAATAGAGTGAATATGAATCCAGTTACAGACTTTCTATTATCAACATTTGATGCAAAATCAGCATCTACAAAACCTTGCAGTGGTCTATCAGTATCCTGAGTAGATTGAAACTTCAAACCATGATGCAATGTTCCTTTCAAGTATCTGAATACACCTTTCACTACATTCCAATGCTCATGCCCAGGATTACTCATATATCTGCTAATTATGCTCATAGCAAATGCCAAATCTGGCCTGCAGCATATCATTGCATACATAATACTACCTACACAAGAGATAAGGTATATTATCCATTTCCATAATTTCGCATCGAGTAGTTGGACCGGCTCATAGATAACTTCACTCGGATTTATAGGTACACTTGTAGGTTTAGAGAAATTCATATTGAACCTTGAGGACCTTACTCAAGTAACCAACTGTGATAAGAATAGACTTCCATCTGCATCATAAACCGCTATATCCATGCCTAAAATTTTCTTAGCATAGCCGGATCCTTCATTTCAAATTCAAGGTCTTTGAGTTTTACCTTTAAATCACTGATTTCTTTCATAGATTTCCCAGCTATAAGAATGTCATCCACATACAGAAGAAGATATATACAACTGTGCTGTGTAGTTCTTTTCATGTAAATACAACTATCATACCTGCTTCTTTGAAACTGAATGGAATTCATGAAATCATCAAATCTTCAGACACTTGGCGAGGACTTTGTTTTAGACCATACAAAGACCTCCGAGAATGCAAGCTTTATTCTCTTTATCTTCAACATGCACTCCATCGTATTCTCATATATGAGTTCATCAAGCTTTCCATGCAAGAATGCAGTTTTTACATCCATTTGTTGAAGATGAAGCTTCCAGTGAGTAACCATGGCAAGGAGAATTCTTATAGAAACATGCTTGACCACTGGAGAGAATATTTCTGTGTAGTCCACCCCTTCTTTCTGAGTAAAACCCCTGGCAACAAGTCTAGCCTTGTACCTGATTGAATTCTGCACAGCACTCTCATGTTTCTTTTTGAAAATCCATTTGCAACCAACAAGTTTCTGCTTCTTTGGAATTTCAACAATATCCCAAGTGTGGTTCTTTTCTAAAGATGCAATTCTTCTTGAATTGCAAGAATCCATTTTCACTTTCGTAGCGACTCACGCCTCATTGTAAGTAGCAGTTCGAGTAGTTTATTTCTTCAAAGAATGATAGAGCATAAGAAACATTATAGGACTTCCCTATTCTGCCATATCCAAATCTGTCAGGTGCATGCTTATTCACTCTCTTAGCTCTATTCTTGGTCAGCTGATATGATGACAAGGTTTCAGTGGGATTTGTGAAATCACCTGATAATTGATCTGTTGCAGGACCATCTTGTTGATGTGTTGCAGGAACATTTTGTACAGGATCCTGTGGTTGTGTGATTTCAGTATCAATAGAAACTTCTTCTCTGTGATCTGCAGTAGTAGGAGTGACATGATCACCTGTGATATGCTCCACCTCAAGCTCAGTACCATGACAATTCATCTTAAATGGCATAATATTCTCATTGAATATTACATCCCTACTAATAATGCATTTTCTCTGTGCCATATCCCATAACTTGTATCCCTTAACACCAGGTGGATAACCAAGAAGAACACATTTAATAGCCCTGGGATCAAGTTTGTCCTGTCTAATGTGTGCAAGAGCCAGGCAACCAAATACCCTTATATGTGAATAAGTAGGTGGCTTACCAGTCCAGATTTCTTCAGGTGTTTTATTATTGAGAGGAGATGAGGGACTCCTGTTGATTAAATAGCAAGCTGTAGTAGCTGCTTCACCCCAGAAAGTCTTACTTAAACCGTAACTAATCAAGATACACCTTACTCTCCAACAGTTCTATTAAACCTTTCAGCCACTCCATTTTGCTGTGGAGTTCCAGGAATAGTTCTGTGCCTTGTGATCCCTCTTTCCTTACAGAAATCATTGAATTCACCTGATAAGAATTCTAAGCCATTATCAGTCCTCAGATGTTTAATCCTTCTTCCAACCTGATTTTCAACTGCAATAGACCATTCCCTGAATTTCATAAAGGTTTCATCTTTAGTTCTGAGAATAATAAGCCACACCTTTCTTGAAAAGTCATCTATGATTGAGAGAAAATATCTTCCACCATTCAGTGTTTGAGTATTGGTTGGACCCCATAGATCTGAGTGTAGATAATCAAGGGGAGCTTTAGTAACATGCTTAGCTACATCAAAACCTGTTTTGTGTGATTTTCCCATGATGCAGTTTTCACATAATTGCAGTGTTGATATTTGATCTCCTCCCAGCAGATTTTGCTTTGCTAACTTTTTTAAGCCTTTCTCACTTAGATGAGCCATTCTAGCATGCCACAGTTGGGAGTTGTCTGTAGTAGTAACATTTACGTATATGTGTTCAGATACCTTTGAGATAATTCAATCCATTTTCTTAATTCCTTTCATAATGTACCGCTACATTTCTCAACTGTAAGAATCCCATTTTCTGAATGATACTTGAAACCATTCTCATCAAGCATGCCTAGAGAGATCAAATTCCTCTTCAGCTTTGGAATATATCTAACATTAGATAAGATCCTCACTACATTATCATGCATTTTCAATTTAATATCACCATAACCTTCAATTCTGCAGGGATAATCATTTCCCAGTAATACTGAACCACCACTTTTTGCTTTGAAATTAATAAACCAGTCTAGATTGGGACTCATGTGAAAAGAACATCCAGAATCAAGTACCCAGCATTGATTTGAGTTAGAATTAGAGACTGAACAAAGCTCAGAAGCAATCAATACCTCAGCATCTCCATAAGAGTGTGCATCTTCAGCAATGTCTGCATTGTTTTGTGTTGTATTTGTTTGAGTGTCTCCAGCTCTCTTATCTTTCTTGAATTTAAAACATTGTTTCTTCAGATGTCCCGGCTTTTTGCAGTAGAAACATTTTCTCTTTTCAGCATCATAACCATTTGATTGCTTGTCTTTATTTGACTTCTTTGTATCAGCATAATTCACTGGTTTATTCTTGACCTGCATCTGATGATTCCACTTTGATCTGATGTTCAGACTTTCAGCATTGATATCATGACCTGTAGTAGGTCTCCTGTGCAGGTCCTTGTTTCTCAGAGCAACATCCACATCATCATAGGTGAGTTTAGAGCTCTTATTAATCACTAGAGCATCAATAAAATGCTCATAAGATTTAGGCAAGGCTCCAAGATTACCGAGGCTTTATCCTCATCGCCATAAGAATAGATACACTCTCAAGATCCTGGCACATCTTGTTGAACTCATCAAGTTGCTCTGACAGAGATCTGTCAGCATTGATCTTGAAGTTAAACACCTTCTTTCTCAGGTGAAGCTTGTTTGCAGAGGTCTTGGAGTTATATATTTCTTCAAGCTTCTCCCATATCTCCTTTGCAGTTTTAATCTTGATCACCTCTCTCAAGATTTTATCTCCCAGAGATAATATGATTGTGCTGCGAGCCTTTCCCAAGATCATGGACTTTTCCTTCTCATCAAAATCTGCAGAAAAACCCCTATCTCCAAGCAATGCAGCATCCAATCCCTGATGAACAAGCAATGCTTCCATCTTTGCTTTCCACAAACCGAAATCGGTTTTCTCTGTAAATTTCTCTATATCGAACTTTGTAGAAGACGCCATTGATGATCGAACACAAGAGTAGATCAGAACCTTCCCACAGACGGCGCCACTTGTTGAGTATAAACAAGATCAATCAACTCTTTGTTCACACCAAAACCGAAACAACTCAATCGATCAATAAACGAAGAACAACAACAAGAGATTTAACGTGGTTCGGCTGAGAATCAAGCCTACATCCACGGGAAAACAATCACAACTCTTTATTAATCTTGATCGTATACAATTACAGCTTGAATCAATCGTGATTGATCAAGAACACACGCAAAAAACCAATGCACAGCAACCTATCTACTATCTCGAGTAATTGGATAAAGAAACGGTTACAAGAGTGGAAATTTGTGATGGAAATGTGTTGATCTAACTCTCTACAACAACTGACAACAATCAATTTATAGAAAGCAAAGAACTCGAATTTTAACTGAAGCTTCCGCTCTCTTCCTCTCATTACTCGGGCCAGCTTTACATTTGCAACGGCTAGTAACTGCTAGTAACTGCCTCTTCAATCCCAACCATTGAACTGCCCAGATTTGATCTCAGCCATCCATTGCTTGCTTTGAGCTAAATCCCACAGCCTTCCATCTCTCCGTTTAAGCCAAGAAACAAACACAAACACCACCATAGTTTCCTCCCTCAGAGATCCCAACACAATATCATCTTCTGGCCAGGTTGTTCAACTGGGATTCTTCTCCCCTCCCAACACCACCAACCGATATTTGGCGATCTATTACACCTTTTCTCCGGAAACGATTATATGGATCCCCAACCGAGATCAACCTATTAATGACTCCTCCGGTCACTTGTCGATTGCGCCTGACGGCAATCTAGTTCTGACAAACAGCTGGAACGAGACTGTTTGGTCAACGAACATAAGTGGAACTTCTCATAGGAACAACACAAGTGCTCAACTCCAGGACACGGGTAATTTGCTCCTTAGAGAAATTTCCTCAGGAATCATATTGTGGGAGTCATTTTTGCACCCTTTGAATATTCTTGTTCCCACGATGAACTTGAGTGACAACACAAATACCCATACGAGAGTTTCTCTCACGTCATGGAAAAGTCCATCTGACCCTGGAGTTGGAAACTTTCTAGGTGGGATAGAGGGACCACAAATTATGAACAGGCATAACGGACAACCCCTTTGGAGGAGCGGCCCGTGGAATGGTCGGTTTTTCATTGGCTTCGAGGTCATGTATAGTATATACTTACAAGCTCCTAGCGGGCAAGGTGGACAATTTGTAGACCCGCAGGGGCTAGCTCTACCCCAAGTGTCTGAGCATAACGGAACCTTTTATTATACGGTGCCACAAGGACCTTTCTTGTGGAATACAGTACTGAACTCTACTACTGGTAAGTAGTTTAGGTCTTACGTAAGTATATATTTTCTTGAGAAACCAAGATTAAGATATCATAAATGTATTGTTAAATTATCTGGTCTAGATTGTTGACAACTTAGACATTAAATCAAATGATTTATATCTTTTGACAGGTCACTCAATTTTCACAGAGTGGAATGATGAGCAGAGGAATTGGAATGTAAATCAAAAGGTAAAAGTTTTGTGCACAACTATTTATACTCCAGAGACGTAATTGTTCATGTGTTATTTTACTTATTTATGCAATCAGGAAGGAAAATAGAAGATAGGAGGGAGATATTTCCATTGGATCCGACATCCATAATACTTAAAGAGGAAAACATTGAAGAGTTGCCATTGTTCACATTCGAGACACTTGCAAATGCTACTGATCAGTTCAACAACATGAATCTCATTGGCACCGGTGGATTTGGTCCGGTTTACAAAGTAATAAATCCCATGCCCAATAGTTTTTGTTTATCTTATTTTTATAAAAATAAGTTTTGAATGAGTTGTATGTGTTGTTTTTTATATAGGGAATTTTGCAAAATGGTAAAGAAATTGCAGTGAAGAGACTTTCAACGGCTTCTAGTCAGGGCAATGCAGAATTTATGAATGAAGTGGTCGTTATTTCCAAACTTCAACATAGGAATCTTGTCAAATTATTGGGATGTTGTGCGGAAAGAGAAGAGAAGATGCTGATTTACGAATACATGCCTAACAAAAGTTTGGATGGATGTCTCTTCGGTAATATAACCAAATGTTAATTCCACTCATATCGTCTTCTTTCTTAATACTTCGATAGCCAAATGCTTGCTTCCTTTGCATAATTTATGTTAATGGTTTGGGTTCTTGTTGTTGGAAGATCTGACACATGTATCGAAGAAGATCCTTGATTGGAATAGGCGCTCAAGCATAATTTGCGGAATTGGAAGAGGCATAATGTATCTTCACAATGACTCTAGACTTAAGATAATACACCGAGACCTCAAGGCAAGTAATGTGTTGTTAGATGAGGATTGGAACCCGAAAATATCAGACTTCGGTATGGCAAGAATATTTGGTAGAGACGATGAACATGGCAACACAACTAGAGTTGTTGGAACCTAGTAAGTGAATATAAGAAAAATTGCCAGTCCATTCTTGATATTTTCTTCCTTGTCTTATGTGATATTCATTTAACATGCTAGATTATTGTTTGTAGTGGATATATGGCACCGGAATATGCAATGGAAGGGCAATATTCAAATAAATCGGATATGTATAGCTTTGGAGTTTTGATATTGGAGATTCTAAGCGGAAAGAAGAATACTCACTATTACAATCATGAATTTTCCCTGAGTCTCTTAGGATTTGTAAGCCCTTTCTTCTTTACTTCAAACACTCACTTAGTAAAATTGAAATTTTGAGGTTAATATATGCATCACTGTTAAAATTACAGGCTTGGAAAATGTGGCATGATAAGAACGGATTAGCATTCATTGATCAAAGAATTGCAAGTCCGAGTCTCCAAGAAGATATTATTAGATGCATAAACATCGCTCTATTATGCGTTCAAGAATTTCCAAATGATCGGCCCTCGATTGAGACAGTTCTCCCCATGTTTAGCAAAGAAATCATTTACCTTCCAAATCCTGAGGAACCAGTGTTTCCTGAGAAATGGAACGCTTCTCAAGTTGGGACTAGTAATACCTTGAGCCAACTTGGCTACTGTGTTAATGAACACACTATCACTATGATCGATGGTCGATGAGACAAAATCTTGTATTACATTGACATGAGCCAAAAAAGAAATTTCATAAAATATATGTAAAATTGCAAATTAAGGCAATATATATCATGTATTTGTATGCATTACAATTGAATACATGCAAAAGGGTTTATCTGTTAAACAATTGACATAAAAAATTTATCCATAAATTGATCTAATCCAGTGAGTGTTGGGCCATGGATAAGAAAAGTTGATTGATAGAAGGGTGCGGTTTGTTTACTAAGAAAAGCCTTTGTGAAAGTATGATTTTGTTGCAGGAACCAAAAGTGACAATTTTAAAATAAGCAACGTGTTTTGAGAATTAGCAGAATTTAGGACTTGTTATATACTACCTCCGTCCTTTAGAACCTGTCAAGTTTTGACTTTTTACAGTCTACATATCGAACTTTGACCGCGAATTAATCTTAAACCGTAATGAAAAAATCTTCAATTTAACTTAATTGACTTTTAAGTTTCAGAAATGTTAAACGCATGACTCTTTTTTTAACAAATTGCAACATACCCTTTATTTATTAGAAATATTAACAATGGTCCAATTATTTATTTTTTTCCTCATAAAAAAACCCCAATCGCAAATGTTGGAATTCAAATACTTGTAAGAACCAAAAAACGTTTACAAAAACCATGGCGTACAAGTATTGGTCGGATTTTAAACTTTTTCCATTTTTTCCACCCATGAATTGGCTGGTTTATGAATATTAGTTTTATAGTGATAATAATTATTCCATTTCATCAATATATGAAGATTGACTACATTTTATTTGAAAAAAAAAAAAAACAGTCTGTTTGAACTTTTTTTCAGTTTGAGAGGCTATTCTGGCAGCTTTGACAAAGTTGCCATGCGGCAATCTGGCAGCCTCAAATATATGTCTAGCAGCCTCAAAACGAAAATAGTCTGTTTGACTATTTTTCGACTTTTTTTTTCAATTTTTTATCTTTTTCGATCAAATTTTAGCTAATTATTTAATTATAGAGTATTATTAACGACGACTATAAGAATCCTTTTCAAACAAAAAATGGCTATAGAATCAAACTAAAACGATATATACATCTTAATATTCATGATTGTTCCTATAATCCGGCAAATCCTTGTTCAACGTGGTTTTTTTTATAACTTTTTCTTATATTTTATGGTATTAACAAGTATATACAGTGAAACCTCCGTAAATTAATACTTGATAAATTAATAACCTCGATAAAACTAATAATTTTTTCGGTCCCAACTTGTACCAGTACAAATTTGGACCCCAATCAATTAAATAATAAGATAATAATTTTTTTGAAAACCCAATGTATATATATTGGTCCCACCCAAACTATAAATTAATAATTACTAAAAAATTTCATATATATCTTTGCTATCCACTTAATAATTTCTAAGTATGTTAAGTAAAAAATGAATTTATAGTCACTTATTTTTTGTTGAACTTCAAATACATACTGAGTTCATCTCTAATCTCCTCGTTGCACTTGAGAGTTGTGGCGTTGTCTTCTCGTACTGCAATAAAAAGTTTTGAAGAGTTTTTGTCGGTTGCAATTCTTCTTTTTGAGTGATTGGTTCCAAAGCCATCGAATCATCCTCAGCTTCATCATCTACCGAATTTTGAATGGTATCCGCCACCATTTCTTCTATACAATGAACTTCAAAACATTTTTTGTGTTCACTGGAAAAATCTAGCAAGTGATTCACGTCCATTTACTTGTAATATATGTCATTCAAACTTCCAAATCCAAATAATATGTGAATATGAAGTTATAGAATGTTAATTGGAACTTGTTTTTTTAAATTATTATTTTTTTTTATCTCTAACTGATATACAGTGTAACTAGTATATTTGACTTGAAAATTTTATTGGTCAATTATGCATATACGTAAAACCTCTTTAAATTAATAAATTATTAATTTATCGATATAATAATATCTCGCTAAATTAATAAAATATTCAGGTCCCAACATTATTATTTTATAGAGGTTTTACTGTACAATCTTATACTGTGAAAATTTGAGGTTGGAGGGTTTTATGACCAAAAAAAAAAAAAGGGACCACTTCTAATATCTCTAATATATAGAGAGTTTTTTTGTAATATGTTAAAAAGTGTCCTGATTAATATACTCCTTAAGTTTTAATCACTTTTAGTAGTTTTATCATCTATCTCACTCTTTGTTTTTTTTTATTCAGCAAACCATAATAATAAAAAATAAAACAAATAATTTATGTAAAAAGGAAATAATGAGGTCCCTAACGATTGAATTCTTATCCCAGCTCATAATTATTGAATACTTATTCAAGGATTAGTGTTAAATAAAGAGTAACATTGAGATCTATGACCATATTCTGTTCACTCTCCAAATTTCGTTCATTGCAGCACTATCCTCCCAACCACATCTCATCTGATTGGGTGAAATTGAACCAAAGTAAGAGGATTAGAGTCAAAGAAGCCAAATATATCCCCGAGAAATTAAAAGAGGTGGAAGAGAAAAGTCCATATCTAGAACTAAAGTGAAAGATCAACTAAAGACAATAGAGATAATGAAAAAAAGGCTTTTGGTTGAAATACAAGAAATAGGAAGGTGGAAAGAGAAATAAGAATAAAGAATGAATAAGTAGAGATAATGAATTTGTAAAGTTGTAAATACATGAGTGTTTTACATGGATATTAGTTAAATAGAGTGTTACATAAAATTATTAAAAACGGAAATGAGTTTATTATGAGACTAGTAAAATTGTAAAATGGTAAACTTAAGTATAGACTGAGGTAAGTAATAGAAGTAATATGCAGTGCATACAATCCACAAACAGAAAATATTGATATATCTTACTATCTTACGCGGTTTGTGGAATTTAGCCAATTATATCATGAAAATTTAATAATTAATTTTTGGGGGTTGGTTCACGGGTAACCTTTGTAACTTCATGTATGATTAAATTAAATAATTCTCAATTATAGTTTAAGAGTAATTCGCTGTCAAAGTCGAACACAGTTGACCGGTCAAAGTTAAAATGGAAAGATTTCTTTGAAATGGAGGGAGTATTTATTTATTTCTTCTCTTTTTAATACTGTATGATGAAAGGTAAATAAACAACCACCTTTTAATATACTCCATCCGTTTCAATAAAAGCTTCCTAGGTTGATTTTTTTAGAAATTTTGACCGTAAATTATTCTTAAATTATACGCAAAAAGTATAAAATAAAATTATATTAGTAAAATATACTTGATTTATTTTCATAATATAATTTTATTATATTTTTATGTCGTGTAATTTTCAAGTAATTTACGGTCAAAGTTCGAAAAAAAAAAAAGTCACCTAGGAAGCTACGGACTGCAAGTTCAAAAGCTAGATCAAGAAGCAGGGAACATTTTTCTAAGTGAACATTTGTCTCATTTCAAGCTACGTTGCTTGAACTTTGTTCATTGCAGTTTCATGTTCGAAATGAAAATGGGTCACTTTTTTCTTCAGTCCATTACACTCTGTCTCCTCCTTTACCTTCCATTTCTCCGTTTTAGCCAAGAACCAAACACAAACTCCACCATAATTTCATCCCTTAGAGATCCCAACACAATCTCATCTTCTGGTCAGGTTGTTCAACTGTGATTCTTCTCCCCTCCCAACACCTCCAACCGATATTTGGCGATCTATTACACCTTCCCTCCAGAAACCATCATTTGGATCCCCAACCAAGACCAGCCCATTAATGACTCCTCCGGCCACTTATCAATTGCGCCTGACGGCAATTTAGTTCTGAGAAACATAAGGAACGAGTCTGTCTGGTCAACAAACATAAGTGGAACTTCTCACAGGAACAACACAGGTGCTCAACTACTGGACACGGGTAATCTGATCCTTAGAGACATTTCCGCAGGAACCATATTGTGGGAGTCATTCTCGCAACCTTTGAATATTCTTGTTCCCCCGATGAACTTGAGTGATGAAGCAAACATCCCTACAAATATTCTCAGGTCATGGAAAAGTCCATCTGATCCTGGAGTTGGAAACTTTAGTCTTCGAGATTTAAGGGGTCCTGTGCAAAATTTTCAATGAGGCCCATACTTAAAATAATAATTTTTTATAAAAGCGAAAAAATAACAAAAATCATCATATACAAGTAATTGGAACTTTATTTTTCTAATAAATATTAAAAACAACCAAAAGATGACTTCAAAGGTGCAACTCTTTTGACGTTTTTAAAGAATATCATCGATTAACTCTTTATAACAAGCTCTCTGCCATATCATTCTCCGTTGAGTTGTTCATATGCCATTGTAGTGCGTAGTAATACTTCACTAATTTCAATTTGTAAAAAAATATTTCAGCTGATGCAATAGAAAAATTAACAAATCCCATAAGCACTCTCAGCCAAACAAACATAAAAATCATAACAATTTTTTCAACATCATGGACTCATGGTGCAAAACTCAAATTTATCCATTTTGTGATACTGATACTTGTACATACTTCAAGAAGAATAAAAAACAAGGAGTAAATCGATAAAGCAAGTGCAACAATGCTCAAAGCTTCAAACACAAGTCACACAACATAAACCCAAATTTGAACCAATCAAGCGGCCTATTGATCCTGATTCCTACTTTACCTATCATTTATCAAGCCTCAGGCGCCTCTCCCTGCCTAAGCTCCGAAGCCTTGCAAAGCTGGAAGCAACCCCGTATCAGACGGCTTAAATTTCCAAATTGAATAACATTGTAACAATTACCTTGTAACTAAAACTTCCAACCGCATATTCAAACAGAGATATTAACAAAATTGATAAATTACCTTTAAATTCGGCAAGAACAAAAGGTGAGAGATATTTCAAAATTACCAATGTATATGATTGTTTATTATCAAATCAATAAGTTAGACCCAAATTGCAACTAGAATTGAAATTGGATTGGGTAACATTAGATTTGTGTGAAATATGAATGATGAAGATGAAGGGTACATATCTTGTTTATATATATGAAAATAGAGCAATAACACTGAGCCACAGCCGTTTATCCTCGAAAATAGAAGAATTGAATGCATGTTTTAATGGATTAGAGATGGAAAATGGAGAAATCGAGAAAAGAGCTTATGTGCATGAACCATATATCGGTTGTATGTTATGGCAAGAAAGTTTAATTGATGTTATGACGATGTCTGGTGTCGGAAACGATTTGTACATCCGTCTTGAAGCTTCCGAAGTAGGTAATTCAACTAAAAAATTTTATTTCATGGTATTTAGCTATTGTTTCTCAATGCATGGATTGACATTTTTCTATTGTTGTTCTCTAGTTATGATATGTTGCAAACCAGAATATATAATACCACAATGTCTCTTCATGTGGACATATTATGTATCACGTTGATCGTCCATGCATATATACATCTTGCGTTACTAGAAGAGTTACTGTATTTTTGGTAAAATATTTTATTTCTTTTTGTTTCAGATAATACCTATGACGACAGTGTTAAAAATATTAAGCTCAATTTATAAATAGAAGAATCTAGAGGGACCTAGAATTAAATAGACACAAGTAAGGGACTTTGGATAAAATTCTAGAAGGACCAAGATGCAATAAGAAGGCAATTGATGCAGGACATGGTCAAAGGCGGTGAACCAAAAGGAGAAAGAAATGAAGATTCTGGAGAGCTCATGAATGGCGGCAAAAAGGATTATCATGAAGATTAATGAGTGGACAATTAAAAGAAGATCAAGGCAGCAGCTGAATATTCTAGTTTGGCGGCAACATGGACTAGATAATTACCATGACCAACCTATGGAGTCTATAAATACTAGTGTGCTAGTCTTGTTATGAATGTAGAAGCAAAAGTGAGTAAAAAAGAATTAAAAAGAGAGTGAAAAGAGTAAGTACTAAAGAGCAGCAGCTCTCGTGTGAGTCAATAGTTTTTGAGTCTTTGTACCAAAATAGTACTAGTTTGTATTGAATAAAATTGAGTTTTTCCGTTGCACAAAATTAAATCGTTCCTAGGATCCTTAAACGCTTAAAACACCCAACAAGTTTGGCATCAGAGCCACGTTATTTGGAGAAAGAGTACCCGAAGGTATATATGGCGTTCGTGGCAAATACCATGCAGCAGCAGGTTCTGAAGCTTGAGAAGCATAATTATGGAAATTGGAGTATCCAAATGCGAGTCTTGTTGCAATCGCAAGACTTGTGGGAAATTGTTGAAGCGGGATATGATGAACCCGGCTCAATGGAGGCCGAAAACGCCTTGACAAATAATCAGAAGAACGCGTTACAAGAAGCAAGAAAGCGCGACAAGAAGGCGTTGTACCTTATTTATCAAGGAGTTGATGAGATGACATTTGAGAAAATTAGCGCAGTGGTAAAGTCAAAGGAGGCATGGGAGATTCTGAAGAATTCCCATACTGGCGTCGATAAGGCGGTATGTGTTCGACTCCAAATTCTTCGTGCCGAATTTGAAGCATTAAATATGTGTGAGTCCGAGTCAATTTCTGATTATTGTATGAGAACACTAGTCCTCGTAAATAAAATTAAAAGGCTCGGTGAGGAAGTCGAAGATGACGATGACGGTGGACCAGTTGCAAAGTAGCCTAGAAGTGCATGAGCAACGAATGAAGAGAAAGAGTCCTGGGTCATTGGAGCAAGCGCTAGAAGCGAAATTGAAGATAAAAGAAGATGATAAGTTGGAATTTGTAGCAGCTCGTGGAAGAGGAAACCGTGGATGTGGATAATATCGTGGTAGAGGAGGCCATGGAGATTATCGAAAACTGGAAGGATACGGTGGTCAAGATACGTATGCACCTCGAGGCCGAGGTCAAGGACGCAGTAGAGGATTTGGACGAGGAGGCCGAAATCAAACTGTAAGTCAGCAGACTTATGATAAAAGAAATGTTGGATGCTATAATTGCCATAAATATGGACACTATAGTTATGAGTGTCGAGGCGCAAAAAATATGGGAGGACGAGACAGCAAGTGAACTATGCAGATGCCGATGTCACAGGCGAGCAAGCAAGATCGACATCACTGTTCATACATAAAGGAGTTGACGGGGATGAATATTCCACGTGGTATCTTGATAGTGGAGCAAGCAATCACATGTGCGGAAAAAAGGAGATGTTCATGAAACTTGATAAAATTCCGGAAGAAGATGTGACGTTCGGAGATTACTCCAAAGTTACGGTCCAAGGCAAAGGTACGATTTTTTACAAATCTAAGAATGGTAATCATGGTGATATATCAGATGTTTATTACGTTCCTGCTATGAAAAGCAATATTTTAAGCCTTGGTCAACTATTGGAGAAAGGATTTATCATCAATATGAAGGATCGATATTTAACACTTAAAGATGCACGTGGAAATTTGATTGCACGTGTGGAGATGACAAAGAATAGGTTATTCCCGTTAACATTAAGGCATGATGCACTTAAGTGCATGAAAAGTGTCATAAAAGATGAATCATGGTTGTGGCATTTGCGGTTTGGACATTTAAATTTTGGAGGCCTGAAGTTGTTGTCTACTAAGAATATGGTGAAAAGTCTGCCTCATATCAATCACCCGAATGAAGTATGTGAAGGATGCATTCTTGGAAAGCATCATAGGCCGAGTTTCTCGAAGGAGAAGAGATGGATAGCATCACGTCCATTGGAGGTAGTGCACATGGATGTTTGTGGTCCACTAAAGCCCGCATCTCTCGGAGGTAACAATTACTTCCTTACTTTCATTGATGATTTTTCTAGAAAGACGTGGGTTTATTTTTTGAAGAGAAAATCGGAAGTATTTGAAGTGTTCAAAGAATTTAAGAACTTGGTGGAGAATCAAAGTGGTTGTCATATAAAAGTCCTAATATCCGATCAAGGTGGAGAATACACGTCGGATATGTTCGAGAAATTTTCCAGAGATTATGGAATCAGACATCAGTTGTCGCCAACCTACACACCACAGTGGAATGGAGTTGCAGAAAGAAAGAATCACACTATATTGGACATGGCAAGAAGCATGGTGAAAGGAAAGAACTTGCCACGAGAATTTTGGGCAGAAGCTGTAGCAACAAGCGTGTACTTGTTGATTCGTTGTCCTACGAAAAGTGTACGGTTCAAGACTCCTGAAGAAGCTTGGAGTTCGATAAAGCCAGGCGTTTCACACTTTAGAGTGTTTGGATGCGTACACAAAAATCCCGGAGGCCGGAAGGACCAAGCTTGACGACAAAGGTGAGAAATGCATTTTTGTTGGATATGGAGATAGAACGATGGGTTACAAGTTATATAATCCACTAACAGAGAAGAATATCATTAGCCGGGATGTCGTCTTTGAAGAAGATGGAATGTGGAATTGGGAAGATCCACATGATAAAGGAAAATCTATAGTTGTTGAAGGAGAAGAAAGTGAAGAAGAAGCTCATATACCAGTTGATGAAGCTGAGTCGCCACCGAGAAGGACACGAAGCTTGAGAGATATCTATGAAGCAACGGAAGCACAAGAAGGTAGTGTGAATCTAATTTGTCTACACACACATTATGATAATAAAACGTCCGAAGACATTGTGCGAAAGAAACAATGGGCGAGAAGAATTGAGAAAGGACGCAAAGGCGGTGTTGGTGATACGATTCGTTCAAGGAGAGAGCCCGAAGGATGGAGAACAGTTGGCGCAAGAAGTGCGTACGAACAAGGAAATATTTCAAGAAGGTTTCGACATACAAATCATGATTGGCGACGAATGAGACCAAAAGCAAAGAAGTGGAGTAGATGCATACCATTCGAGGTAAGCAAGTTGTACGATGACAAGGCGACATGGATTTCCGTGAATTGAGCTTAAGGGAGGATGTTAAAAATATTAAGCTCAATTTACAAATAGAAGAATCTAGAGGGACTTAGAATTAAATAGACACAAGTAAGGGACTTTGGAGAAAATTCTAGAAGGACCAAGATGCAATAAGAAGGCAATTGATGCAGGATATGGTCAAAGGCGGTGAACCAAAAGGAGAAAGAAATGAAGATTCTGGAGAGCTCATGAATGGCGGCAAAAAGGATTATCATGAAGATTAATGAGTGGACAATTAAAAGAAGATCAAGGCAACAGCTGAATATTCTAGTATGGCGGCAACATGGACTAGATAATTACCATGACCGACCTATGTAGTCTATAAATACTAGTGTGCTAGTCTTGTTATGAATGTAGAAGCAAAAGTGAGTAAAAAAGAATTAGAGAGTGAAAAGAGTGAGTACTAAAGAGCAGCAGCTCTCGTGTGAGTCAATAGTTTTTGAGTCTTTATACCAAAATAGTACTAGTTTGTATTGAATAAAATTGAGTTTTTCCGTTGCGCAAAATTAAATCGTTCCTAGATTCTTAAACTCTTAAAACACCCAACAGAAGGCTTCTTATTATAATTCCAGTAGTAATCGGTGGTCTTGCTATCTGTATCATCATCTTGATTGTTTGGTGTTGGATGGTTAAAAGAAAGGGTAAACATTTTGTGCACAACTAATTATACACTCCAAATGATCAGTAATTATTCATGTTTTATTTCCTTATTTATCCAATCAGGAAGCAAGTCAAAAGATACAAGGGAGACATTTACAATGGATTCGACGACCATAGTACTTAAAGATGCATGTGAGAAGGTCAACACTGAAGAATTGCCACTTTTCACATTCGAGACACTTGCAAATGCTACAAATCAATTCGACAGCATAAATCTAATTGGCGCAGGTGGATTTGGTCCTGTTTACAAAGTAATTAATCCAATCATGTTTATCTTTATTCTTTCCCACAAATTATAAAATTAATAGGTGTTCAATGAGTCGTATGTGTTCTTTTGTATGTAGGGAATTTTGCAAAATGGCAAAGAAATTGCAGTGAAGAGACTTTCAACAACTTCTAGACAGGGCAATGAAGAATTTATGAATGAAGTGGTCGTTATTTCCAAACTTCAACATAGAAATCTTGTCAGGTTATTGGGATGTTGTTTGGAAAGAGAAGAGAAGATGTTGATTTACGAATACATGCCAAACAAAAGTTTGGATGGATGTCTCTTCGGTAATCTAACCCAGTTTTATTTCATTAATGTCCTTTTCTATATAATACTTTATTGCCAAATGCTTTCTTTCTTCGCATAATTTATGTTAAAGGCTTGTTGTTGGAAGATCCTACAAGTGTATCGAAGATCCTTGATTGGAAGAGACGTTCAAGCATTATTGGATGAATTGGGAGAGGCATCATGTATCTTCACAATGACTCTAGACTTAAGATAATATACCGAGACCTCAAACCATGTAATGTGTTACTAGACGAGGATTGGAATCCGAAAATATCGGACTTTGGCATGGCAAGAATATTTGGTACGTAGAGACGATGAACATGGCAACACAACTAGAGTTGTTGGAACCTAGTAAGTGAATTCAAGTAAAACCATTAGTCCTACCTTGATATTTTCTTCCTCGCCTTATGTGATAATTATTTAACAATCTACATTATGGTTTCTAGTGGGTATATGACACCAGAATATGCAATGGAAGGGCAATATTCAGAAAAATCACATATCTATAGCTTTGGAGTTTTGATGTTGGAGATTGTAAGTGGAAAAAAGAACACTCACTACTATAATCATGAATTGTCCTCAAGTCTCTTAGGATGTGTAAGTCATTTTCTTCTATACTTCAAACACACTTAGTAATAGTTCAAAATTTAAGGTTAATTTATGCATCAATCTTAACCTTTCAGGCTTGGAAAATGTGGCATGACAAGAACGGAATAGCATTCGCTGATGGAAGAATTGGAAGTCCGAGTGTCCAAGAAGATGTTACGAGATGCATAAACATTGCTCTATTATGTGTTCAAGAATTTTCAAATGACCGACCCTCGATTGAAACAGTCCTCTCTATGCTCAGCAGAGAAATCATTGACCTTCCAATTCCTGAGGAGCCAGTGTTTCCGGGAAATTGGAATGCTTCTCAGGTTGGGACTACTAATACCTTGAGACAACTTGGCTCCTCTGTAAATAAACTCACTATCACTTTGATCGATGGCCGATGAGATAGAATCTTGTATTACATTGACACTAGATGCCCATATAGAGATTTCATATTGTATGTAAAACTTGTAAATTTAGGCAATACATATCATGTAATTGTATGAGTTACAATTAAATTCGAAAGGCTTAATCAGTTAAACAATTGAAAGAAATTTTTTATACAAAAATTGATGTAATCCGGTGAGTGTGGGATCGCGGATAAGAATAGTTAGTGATGGATGGGTGTGGTGTGGGAAATGATCAGGAGGAAGTGAAGAGGGGTGAAGAAATATGATGGCAAGATAATGACTCGGCGTGGCCGTATGAGACGTGTGACAAGAAGAGGCCAACATATAGACTTTTTATTACTATTTTAAATATTTAATTTTTTACAGTATCCTTTTTTTATCTCGATTTTCACAAATACGTGTCAAATAACAAATAGATCAAATAATCATGTATTATAATTTCGTACGGTTTATATTATAGTGCATATTTTTTCATAGGCCCTCAATTAGATATAGAATGGCTCAAATTAAAACTATTAACAACCCGGGCCTAAATCCAATTTCAACTTTCCGCGAGCCCAGACACAAGTTTTAAGATAATATTGAATAAAGTAGGAGATATGTTGATCAAGTAGGAGAGATGTTAATAAAGTAGGAAATAGATTGAATCAAGTATAATAGATATTGAATAAAGTTTGAGAGAGATTTTTATTTAAGGGACGGTAATTTGAAATTGAGACGTCTGAAAATGGAATGCGAGAAGTTGACATCGGGACGGAAGGGGAGGGAGTATAAAACAATGATAAAGTGGAATTTTAGAAATGATATGATTATAATACTGATATTGAAATTATTTTTTTTTTATCTTTAAAATAACACCAAGGTGAATTGAATAGCCTTTAGAAAAAGTGGAATTTTAGTGGTATGTTTTGAAGATAGCGGTGATGCCCTAGCTAATTCACAAGGGCCAATATTATTAGTGGCAGGTTATGTGTGTGGGCAAGATAGCAAGGTTCTATGTGTTGCCAATTCTATCAAACTTCGAGTGTTGAACTTGATAGTCTTCGTATCTGGAAGGGCATGAGTATTATATTCGAAGCCAAAGGAGCTATATAGAGAAATTCGAAACCCGGATCAATAGGCCAATTACGTGTAGTGGAGTCCAACTTCTTCTATGAAACGTTTGGTGTTTACACAAGCATATCCGAAACTTAATTAGGTAGAATGTTGAATGATGAGCTTGTTCTCATGGGTTGATCTCCGTGTTTTGGAAGAGATGGCCTTTCTATTATGGAGAGGCATGAAGTTTAGGCCTTGGGGAGGGAAATTAGGCGATTGGCGGGTGATCTTGAAGACATTGCCTGCTAAGTTGGTTTTGGTTTTTGACCGTGGGGAATTGGATTTAGGGTCAAGTGTGCAGAGAGAAGATTGCCCAACCGACCTCAAGATGTGGACTTAATCAACATCGAACTTAGGCGCGTAGAGGACGGGAGGGGCCATTCGCGCGTAGAGGACGGAAAGGTTAGTGGTGGAACCTTTGTCCATTCCATAACGCATGGCCGTGCACACTTGGCTAGGGCAATGTTGTGGCCTATTTTGGGGAAATATTGTGTCGTTTAGGTTAGGAATTTCCTATATTTAACTTAATTAGGTTAAATAGCTTTTGGAGAGCCAAAATCTAATTAAGGTAATTGTCAGATTCTTTCTTAACTAGTAAGGCTCGTTTTTCAAATCAAATTTACCGAATCGAATGAATCGAATCGAATCGAATCAATGGAACCGAATCAAATCAAACTAATCGAATCAAGAAATTATTGTGTAATAATAATAACAATTATATGATGGTATATATAATCACAATTAAAAAAATATATTATGTTTGTCATCTTTCACATTCTTCCTACTTTTTTTCGTATTTTACATTTTTATTTATTATTGTATAACAAACTTTAAAACCAACCGCGTGGAAGGTACTTTATACGATGCCTCAAATGGAAGACACATATCAAATATACGTGATTGTTGCTACCTTCACTCTGCAAAATTTTATGCGCATGTGTAAACTTGAAATACCAGTTTTGCAACATGATATCAATGTCCAAGGTGGAGTGGATAATGATTTATTGAACCCGACAAGGAAAGAAACGATGAACAGGGTGCGCAAGGAGATGACATTGAGAATTTGACGCTCTATTCCAGGCAATATAGAGCCCGAGGAAGATAATATAGAGCCCGAGGAAGATAATATAGAGAAATAAATGCCATTTTTCAATATTTGTGATATATAATATTATTTTTATAAAGTTTGGTCCGATTTTTGGTTTGGTTTAACTTGTTTTGGAGTTTTTGAACATATAGATTTTTTGTTAGTTCAAATTGTAACTATACTCTTTATTTCATTGATCTACTAAAAGTCGTATTAAAAAGAAAGAAAGAAAAAAAGTTGAAAATAACTCAATTGGATAAATTTTCTTATTTTCCTCGTACAAAAGATCGGGTGTGTAAATAAATGATATAATAATATTATTATTATTATTATTATTATTATTATTATTAACAACAACAACAACAACAACAACAATAATAATAATAATAATATGAATTTAATGAATGAATCGAATCAAGACGAATTGAATCGAATCGAATCGAATCAATGGAATGGAACTGAATCGAATCGAATGAATCGAATCGAATGAAGCTTGAATGAAGAATGCCTAAGTCAATAGAAGATTACGTAGGATTTTATATTATCTTTTAAATTCTATTTTATTTAGAATTCTACACTACCTAAATTAGTTGTCAGGTGGCTAGGTTTAATAGTTGTCTAGGGTTAAAAGTTAAAACCTAATTATTGTTTTCTTATCATATGAATAGATCGTATTTCCTGAGAGATCGTGTTAACCAACTAGAACACTGTTTTTAAAAATACTTTAGGAATAGGTGAAACATGTCAATCTAATGATTCAGGTCACTTAAATCCTTATAAACTGTTTGACATACAACTAAAATCAAGAAAGTCTGATTAAAAATTGATAGATTATGTAAATATTAGTTAGAATATTAAAGAATTTAGAATCTTAATCATAGTAGGTTTAGTATAGCTTAGTTAGAATAGCATTAGTCTAAAACTCTATATTATACTCTTGTATTTATACCCCATGGTTATCAATGAATTCCGGATGGAAAACATTCTTTCATGGTATCAAGTTAGTTTCTGACTATCTTCCGCTGCAGCACTCACGTATACAGAACCTCACGTTCGATATATTCTCCAATATACAGAACCTCACGTTCGATATACTCCTGCAAATCAACCATCCCTTTTTTGTCCAATCGATCGTCTTCGATCCTTTTTCCTTCCCCAAATCGGCTCATAGTTTTCAGCAATCTGCTGCTTCATGACGAACGCAATTTGACCTATCAAACCTGATTCGATTCCGATCTCCACCGTTCCGATTGGAGTTCAACACGTTATCTTGATGGTGTCAAAATTTCGTCACGATCCAACGGCTGAATCCACGGGAAACTCCGTTTTCCTCGGACTGCGCTCTGCTGATCCGAATTGGTACATGGATACTAGCACATCTTCTCATATGACATCTTCGCCAGGTAATCTCTCGTCTTATTTTAATTTGAGCAATCAAAATAAGGGTATTATGGTCGGTAATGGTCAGTCTATTCCAATTCGTGGTTATGGTCATTCTCGTTTACCTCCTCCGAACCCTCCCTTATCTTTACAGAATGTGCTACACGCTCCTAGACTCGTTAAGAATTTAATTTATGTACGCAAATTCACAACTGATAATTCTGTGTCTGTTGAATTCGATCCTAATGGGTTTTCTGTAAAGGATTTTCAAACAGAGATGGCAATCATGAGATGTAATAGCCAGGGGGACCTTTATCCTCTTACTACCACCAACTACTCCTTCCCCACGCCTTCAGCCTTCACGACTTTGGCGTCTTCTCTCTGGCATGATCGTTTAGGACATCCGGGAAACTCTGTTATAAGTTACCTACGATAGAATAATAGCATTCCTTCTGCTAAATCTAGTCTTTCCGGTATTTGTCGTTCTTGCATTCACTACAAAAAAACTGGGCTAGGGCGACTGATAGATCCGTCGCTTCAGCCCAACGATCCGTCGCCCCAGCTATGGCGACGGATCCGTCGCCCCGCTGGAGTTGGGCTGGCGGACAGATAATCCGTCGTCCAATTCGCGACGGATTGGAGGACGGATTATATATTTGACTTTTTTTTTAATCGAAATATAACGACGGATAGAATCTATCCGTCGTTATATGTAACGACGGATAGATTCTATCCGTCGTTACCTTTAGCGACGGATAGATTCTATCCGTCGCTAAACTGGACGACGGATAGATTCTATCAGTCGTTATATTTAGCGACGGATAGATTTTATCCGTCGTCCAACATATTATTGGAATTAGTGACGGAATCTGAAATTCCGTCACTGTGAATTTTCGTCACTGTGAATCCGTCACTATTAATCCGTCACTATTAATCCGTCACTATTTATTTCATATTAATCCCTGTTTTTCGTAGTTCACCTATTTACTCAATATAATGTTCGATAATAAATGAATAATACGGAAAATATTTCAATAAATTTTGAATAAAAAAAAGTAATATCCGGAGCTGGAGAAATTATCCACACAAGTGTAAATATGAAAAAAAATTCGAACATACAGATACATAACTAACTAGCTATCAGACGGGGGTGGGTGTGGGTGATGGCGGAACTAGGACATGAATCGCCCATCAGAATCAAGACGCTGTTCTCCGTCGCCGCTTCCATCTCGTCCCTTTGTTGCTCCATCTCTTGAGTTAGCCGAGCAACCTGTTCCCGGACCTGCGACTGCACCATTTCCGAGACCTGGTCCTGTGTGTAAACCGGACATCTGGACTGCTGGGATGATGATGAGGAGCACCCCGGACTAGCCAGGCTCAAACCGAGGCTCCCGAGTCCATATATTTGTCCTTTCTTGTCCGGTTTGTTGACCTCTAGGAAGATGTTGTCAACTTGTTCAGTTGACAACACATCACCCGTCTCGTCCTCCGCCGCCACCGAGCATCAACCTCAACTGAAATCGTAAATAGCGTATATCATGATCGCCATCGTTTTAAAAAATAACTTGTAATAGTGTACAAATATGAACTTTAAGCAACATAAACATATCAAGAATAGACGAGGCGACAATGGTCCATACCCCGCCTTCCGCCTTCTTGAAGATGGCATACTTGGATGTCACCTCCCGTACACCGAATCAAACCAGATCTAGTCAACAATTTATCATCTACAAGTAATAGAGCAGCAGAGACTTCATACATACACGTAATGCTAGATTGCAAGAACACATATATACGCACCGATTGATAATAATCATTGACAGTAGATCGCCTCCCAAGGTGGTGAACGGCCCTTCCCGCCAGACGATCGGGATGCCCGTTACTTTGTTGGTGTAGGCAACGCCCGACATCGATTCGCGCCAGTAGGCATCCCAAAGGGCTCACTCCGCTGCATCAACCTGTGGAGGGATTTCGCCACCCCGATCCCGAATGGCCTTCCACGAACATACCATATCCCTGTACAGTTTAGATCCCACGGTCTCGTAAACACGCCAGATCTGTGGGATCAACCTGCTGGGAATGAAGTACTCCTTCTACACTCCCAATTTCATACAACATCCAAAGTCAATACATGTATAACCTCACCATGTTACATCAATTTTAACAAGATACAACAACATAACAGATATGGTGACTAACATATCATCCAAACAAAGTGGCTAACATACCACTCACATATAGTGGCTAACATACCACTCACATTGTCCTAAATTTTACTAACACAATGGTGACTAACATATCACCCAAATAAAGTGGCTAACATACCACTCACATACAATGGCTAACATACCACTCATATTAAAACGATTATAATTACAAACGAAGGAATGCCATATTTTAACTTACCTCACTCATCAAGTACTCGCCCTCATGCGCCCGAGATGTGGCTCCAACACTCACCACCTTGCCCGGTGGCTCTCTCCTTCCTAAGATGTCACCTAGTTTGTTGTGCACCTCCCGAGGCCATAAGCTGTTGTCAATGTATAAGATACAAGAAACGAATATATATTACTTTAGGACAACAATTTATACTTGTCAACTATCATTATAAGTTATGTTTTACATATTTAAGAAGAATGTATAATACTTACTTGGCAGGACCAACAGGGAAAATCACTGGCAAGCTGTCCCACATGATGTTGGGATGGTTTGGATCGAACACGAAGTAGGGACAATCGTCGTGGTCGTCCTCCAAAGATGTGTCTGTGGCTGACCGGTAGCCACGGCCGCTCCTCCCGGGGGTCTCAGAATCGAGACCGCTTGCCGACCATCGGAGCCTCTCGTCAGTTCGACCCCACCCACCACTACTATCTCGCGGCATGGTCGTGGTGGGGACGATAGTGGACGGCCTGCTATGCATCTCAAAAACATGTAATAAATACAATAAAATGTGTTAGTACGAGTTATAATACGTAATGCAGTTATACTAACACATATCAGTACTCAAATGTTATGAACTACTAACTAGTTATAATATACATAATATACCGTTATCGCCGTCCTCTAAGTCTACATATTGGTCCTCGTGCAGATCAAACAACTCATCATCTGCTTCTATGGGATCTTCTGCTTGTTTATCGACATCCTCTTGTTGGTACGAGTTGGTAATTGAGTCGTCTTTCTCAATGTACTCCACTTTCGAAGCACGAATAGGTACCGCAGCTAACCATTCCCCTTATCGCTTCCTTCTTGGATATTCAAGAAACACCACTGTCGTGCTTGAGTCGCCGTAATAAATGGTTTATACTTGTTCGGTACCTCTTCTTTTGGTTCACATCAACCATTTCATACCGCTTGTTCTTCCTCGTACCTCCGGGATTAGGATCATACCACTCAACATCAAACAAGAAGGTTCGTTTCAATGGCAAGCCGTAATATTCAATCCTCACAATTCGCTTTAGCTTGCCGGAAATCAAACAAAGTAGCGTCTCCATAATCTTCCGCACTTAACATACACCCTGAGTTGCTTGTCGCCATGGCCGTGTTACATTCAAATGTGGAACCTAAGGCCATTGACTATATAACCCGGGAATGTGTAGACCTTTTGAATGGCCTTCATGAGAGCCTTTAAGTATATGCATGTGACATTGTTAATTGGATTCCGAACATACTCTCGGAACCAATCTGGAAATTCTATAGGAATTTTAGAGTCAAGTAGTTCCTCTATTGTATCCTCTGTCATCTGAGGATTTTCTTCCAAACAATGCTTTTTGAAAAAACTGCAAACATTGATTCGATGATAAGTCTATAATTGAAGTAGAGACTTGCGTAGCTATATTAAAATTTAAATAAATGGTTGCTCACCTCGCAAATAGTACCATATACTGGTCAACCTCAGCACAATTCGTGAGGAATAATATTGAGCTGCTTTCAACTCTTTATCCGTAAGATATTCTTTCTTAGCTGCACCAAGAGGTCTCCCTGATACCCTGAAGACAGATAGGGAAAACTCATCATCCGCTTGAACTACGAATGTGTCTGCGTTGATTAGCTCCTTGATTAGGGGTTGCAAGAAAACATCCAATGTCAGTCCAGGATCTTTCGTCCCAGGCACCAACGCAGTCAGAAACATGAATGGCTCCTTCATGCACTCACCGGGGGGCAAATTGTACGGTGTGAGCATAACTGGCCAACAAGAGTATTTACGTTCACTCCCGAACGGGTTAAAACCATCCGTACAAAGTCCCAATCATACATTTCTAGATTCGGCTGCAAACTCTGGATATGTCTTGTCAAACGATTTCCATGCGGGTGAGTCTGCTGGATGGTCCATTCTACCATCTTCTGCATTATCCGAGATTACTCGCTCCTTGTGCCACCGCATTTTTCCGAAGCACTTGAAGCATACAATCTTTTCAAACGAGGTGCTAGAGGGAAGTACCACATTTTCTTATGTGGGAGATTTTTCTTCTGTCGTTTCTTTGCAGCCCCCTCCTTGTAGTGCTTGTACCGTTCCTTACCACAAAACTTGCACTCTATTAGATCTGCATCCTCCTCCCAATATATCATGCACATTTTCGGACAACAGTCTATGGTTACCACAGTACCTAAACCCCGATCTTTTCTTCGCTTGGTAAAGTCATGGAACTAGGTTTTCTTCAGGACAAAGGTCCAACATTACGTCAACCCATTCATTGAAGCTCGTTTCATATTGCTGGCCGTTAGCCTTACAACTCATTAGCCGAGCCAACAAAAACAACTCAGTGAGCTTACACCCCGGATAAACCGGCTTCCTTGATGATTCTAACAAGTCAAAGAACAATCGATCCTCGATTCGGTGGTTCCTCCACCTCCACCTCGGTTTCGGTGTTAGTTGTGTCCTCGAACTCGCCCTGCAAAGATCATACACCATTTGTTCGACTCGAGCTCGAATAGCATCGCCTTCGGATGTACTTTGTTCCCGACTTGTTCATTTTTTCTTCCTTCCATGTCTTCAGATTGGTCATATGTATTGGACGGTGTTGCTTCCTCACCATGATGATTCCATACTTGATACCCAGGCAGGAATCCATTTTTCCTCAAGTGCTGGACTACCGCTTTAGGAGCCACGTATTGCTTGTTTACTGCCTTTGTTTCATTGCCTGAGGCACTTTATCAACCCATCCTTTACATAAGCCGGATTTGACATTGCAAATGCAATGAAACCTTCAACCCCTTTCAGAAAACTCCATTGAACTCTGCCATTGAGAGTACGACAATACATCCATGAACGATCGGTATTCATTGAATAATTAGATAATAACCTGACACATTTGAATTCATTAGATCGAGGTCTTTCATTTACGATAATAAATCATTTTCACAATAATTCAATCAATTGCTACGTAATATAAGTTATATTAGCTCCAGTCAATTGTTACGACATTACATAATATAAGTTACATCAGCTTCAATTTTACCATAATGTTTGGTTTCATATATATATCAACTAATGATTACTAGTTATACAAGTCTAGAGACAAAACGGATGAAACTCCTCATTCTCATGCACGATCCTCCTCATCACTTGTGACGCTCCCTACCACAGAACTTGCATTCCAACAGATCTACATCCTCCTCCCAATACACCATACACATGTTCCGACAAGTAGAAAGGCACTCGATAGGCGGCCCCAAACCCCGCCTCTCCCTCCATTGGAGGTATGCCATGGACGGTGCTTCCTCACCGTGATGAATCCATACATGATACTCAGGCATGAATCCGTAACGTCGCAAGTGCTCGAATACTGCTGTAGGCGTCATAAATTGCTTGTTTCTGCAGGTTTCCAATGTGCAAAGACACTTTATCAACCCCCCAGTTGCACAAACCGGACGTCATCCATGAACGGTCGGAATTCATTGTATACTTTATTTTTAACCTGACACGTTCCAATTGATTAGATCGTATTTAATTTATTAGAACGATTCCAATTCGGATAAGAAGATTGTGGAGGTTAATTGTTAATTATTATATGTTCCTTATAAATTAATTATTAATTAAGTGTTCGATATGTTACAAAATTGGGCATATATTTTAACCATTTCAACCTCTTAGTACATATATTATATACTTAACATACATATCAAATTAACTAATTACTCTATACATATCGAATTACTACATATATTCATATGAAATTACGTACTTAACATACTAATTTATCAAATCAAAACTACATACTTCTATACTTAACAAACCTATCAAATTAACTAAACTAACTATATATACTTAACACACAAATCAAACTAACTATATACATTCATACATACCAAACTTAACATACTACATACATTCATATCATACCTAACATATATACATATCATTAACTAAACTAACTATCAAATTACATATATATATATATATATATATATATATATATATATATATATATATATATATATATATATATCAAATTGAACAAATTACATATAATTGATGAAATTAACTAAACTAACTACTACATACTTATCATATATACATATAATTGCTCAAATTAATCAAAATAAACAAAATTCCCAAATTTTTAAAAACTAGGGTTTTAGCCAAAATACCTTGATTAATCGGTAGAAATATGAAATTGATCGAAGAATCAAACTCCTTGTCACACGAGCTTCGATTAGGCACCAAGATTAACCGGAATAACGGATGATTGGCCGGAAAACGGATTGAGGAGAAGAAGAAATTGAGGATGAAGAATGAAGAAGATGAAGAAAATGAGGAGATTCTGCCCTCTGTCCGGATAAATGAACTCTGGGCCGACGGACACGTATCCGTCGGCCCAGTTGGCCGATCCTTCGGCCCAGTGGGCGACGGATAGGTATCCATCGCCCCATAGCGACGGATAATCTATCCGTCGCCCCGTTTGTTTTTAAAAAAAAAAATCAAAATATTAACGACGGATAAAATTATCCGTCGTTAATAATTTCCTTTTTTTTTTTTAAAGTCAAACTTGGGCGACGGATAATTATTATCCGTCGCCCAATTTCGCGACGGATAACTATTATCCGTCGCCCCAATTAGCGATCCGTCGTTATGGAGCGACGGATAAAATCCGTCGCCCCATAACGTCGGATTTTCTCGATTTTCTTGTAGTGATTCTTGGTAAACACATAAAGTTGCCTTTTGATGCTTCTATGTCTCAAACAATGTTACCTTTTGATATTATTCATAGTGACTTATGGACCTCTCCTGTGTTAAGCTCATTGGGTCATCGTTATTATGTTCTTTTCTTGGATGATTTCTCAAACTTTTTGTGGACTTTTCCCTTAGCTAGGAAATCAGATGTTTATGCAAAATTCTCTATCCTTCGTGCGCATATACTTAACCAATTTGAGAGACATATTAAGAATATCCAATGTGACAATGGGAGGGAATATGATAATGGCCAATTCAAGAGTTTTCGCGAAACTAATGGGATGTCTTTCCGTCTTTCATGCCCCCATACTTCTTCGCAAAATGGTAAAGCCGAAAGAAAAATCCGGTCTATCAATAATATCATTAGGACTTTACTCGTTCATGCCTCCCTACCCCAATCTTTTTGGCATCATGCGTTAAGTATGGCAACTTATCTTCTTAACATTTTACCGAGCAAGATCCTAAACCATGCCTCTCCCTTCAAATCTGTATCAACGCAAACCATCATACTCCCATCTTCGGTCTTTGGGTGCTTATGTTATCCCTCATACAATCCACTACCATTCACAAGCTTCAACCTAGGTCTACACCTTGTGTGTTTTGGGATATCCGAGAACCATCGTGGATTCAAATTCTATGATTTATCGACTCATAAGATAACTATTTCTACACGTTGTTTTTTATGAAAATAATTTCCTTCTCCTCCCAAATTAAACCGCAACCCGCCTATGGTTCCTTCCTAGGATGGGATTACCCGTTTGTGATCTGATAATTTGCCACAAAGTTACTAAACCGCCAACCCTAGCCGATTCAAGATTTTCCCTTTGCTGACTCGGGACGGCGGTCCACCATACGCCACACCCGGCTCGATCTTCTTCCACCCATTCCTCTCGATTGGGTCATTATACGTCCTTTGTCAGACTTTCACCACAACCCTCACTGACCTCCTCCGGTCCAGCCAGCAATCGACCCATCGATTCGTTCCAGTCGCGCCCGCATTCCCAATCCCAAATTCTATGGCCCGGATTTTGTAAATCTCGCCACTGTTACGAAGTCACCTATACCTCGTAATCCGGTTTCCACTCTTAAGGACCCGAATTGGAAAATGGCTATGGAAGATGAATTTGATGCTCTTATTAAAAATAAGACGTGGGATTTAGTACCCCGTCCACCTAATGTCAATGTTATTCGTTCTATGTGGATATTTGCTCATAAGGTGAAATCTAATGGTGAATTTGAGAGGCATAAAGCTCGTCTTGTAGGTGATGGTAAAACTCAACAGGTGGGCATTGATTGTGGTGAGACGTTTAGTCCTGTGGTGAAACCGGCTACGATACGTACAGTTCTAAGTCTTTCTTTATCCAGGCAGTGGCCGATTCATCAATTTGGATGTCAAAAATGCCTTCTTACACGGAGAACTCAAGGAGACTGTGTATATGCATCAACCTATGGGTTTTCGAGATCCGATTCATCCGGATTATGTTTGTCTACTTCGCAAATCATTGTATGGTCTTAAGCAGGCTCCCCGGGCATGGTACAAGCGATTTGCAGATTATGTCTCCTCTCTTGGTTTTGTGAACAGCAAATGTGATACGTCTTTATTCATATACCGGCAGGGTTCAGATATGGCATACATATTACTATATGTTGATGACATTATTCTCACTGCTTCCTCCGACTCACTACGATGTTCTATTATGAATCTGCTTGCCTCGAAGTTTGCAATGAAAGGTCTTGATCCTTTGAATTATTTTCTTGGTATTGCGGTTACTCGTCATAAAGATGGTATGTTCTTATCACAACGCAAGTATGCTGAGGAAATTATTGATCGAGCTGGCATGTCCTCATGTAAGCCCTCCTTGACGCCGGTTGACACGCAACCCAAGACGAGTAGTACCTCGGGTGCATTGTTTGCGGATCCGACTCATTATTGCCGTTTCGCAGGTGCTCTTCAGTATTTGAAGTTTACCAGGCCCGATATCTCCTATGCCGTGCAACAAATTTGCTTGCACATGCACTCTCCTCGTGATATTCATATGCATGCTCTCAAATGCATACTTCGATATATTAAGGGTACCTTGGATTTTGGATTGCATTTGTATCCATCGACGACTTCGGCTCTTGTCTCCTACACGGATGCCGATTGGGGAGGTTGCCCGGATACGCGTCGTTCGACGTCTGGCTATTGTGTGTTCCTTGGTGATAACTTGATCTCGTGGTCCAGCAAACGTCAACCTACGATGTCTAGATCCAGTGCTAAAGCTGAATATCGAGGCGTAGCAAATGTTGTTTCTGAGACGTGTTGGCTTCGCAACCTTCTGCTTGAGTTGCATAATCCGATTTCCAAGGCTATGTTGGTGTATTGTGATAATGTTAGTGCAGTTTATCTGTCTGGCAATCCAGTTCAACATCAGCGCACGAAACATATTGAGATGGATATTCATTTTGTTCGAGAACATGTCGCACGCGGTCACGTTTGGGTCTTACATGTTCCTTCTCGATATCTGATTGCAGATGTATTTACCAAAGGACTGCCGAGAGTTTTGTTTGAAGATTTTCGGGACAGTCTAAGTGTTCGTAAACCTCCCGCTTCGACTGCGGGGGTGTGATAGATTATGTAAATATTAGTTAGAATATTAAAGAATCTAGAATCTTAATCATAGTAGGTTTATTATAGCTTAGTTAGAATAGCATTAGTCTAAAACTTTATATTATACTCTTGTATTTATACCCCATGGTTATCAATGAATTCCGGACGGAAAACATTCTTTCAAAAACACCTAAATTTCTTTTTTTTAACTTACAATTTTAATCGCGTGACAAATAGACAATTGGTTAGTTTGGTACTTTGCTAACTTGTAAAATTTCCCAGCATAACTATTTTCAATGGTTAGTTTGGAGATGAGCGTAACCTATTCTACAAATCCAGGATGGCGACTTTGGTTTAAAAGTTGCCGTTTTGAATCTTCTACGTCACACGGTCTACGAATTAAAGAGGAGAAGATTCTTATTTCCATCAACATGCAATTGTCAATTAGTCTCCGGTCAACACATCATATTATATCATACTTCCTCCGTCCCGTCCCAAATTATCCACTTTGACTTTTCCCGGTCAATCGTTTTCAATTAAATTATATTATGATACTTTAAGTACTAAAGTTTCATAATATAATTTAATTGAACATTTTACATTTGCAGTTTAAAATTAATTTATAGTCAAATTTGGACATTGTTGACTGAAAAAAGTCAAAGTGGATAACATGGGACGATACGAAACAAGTAATTTTTTGTGGCTGTGGAGCCATAACTAGTAGAGCCACTAGTCCGGTCTCAACTTACCTAACTGCTCACGGATATGTTAAAAATTAAGATTAAATGAATAAGAGGACGTGGGAATGAATGTAAAGTATAAAATAGAAACTAAAATAAATGTGAAGATACATCTTTTTAGTAAGTCTCTTGTGAGATCTATAAGTTATCTAGATACCGTAATTTGCTGCCAATTAATAACTTATTTAAAGATCAATTTTTTTTAATAAAGTTATTGATGTTATTATAAAAGAGAAAATTACAAAATTACTTAATAAAAATGCATATGTTGTCAATATTAAAGTTTTTCATATGCAAAATATGCATTTTTTTATAACATATACATTTTAATTAATAATATCAATAATTTTTTTAATAAAATAGATTGGATCTGTGGATAAGTTATCTAAAAATGAAACTCCATATAAATTATCTAGAGCGGTTTTATTCGGGAGATATACTCTAAAAGTAATGTAAAATAAAATTAAATTGAGTAAGTTTAACAGGAGGTGACTATAAGTGAAATAAAAAAGATGGATACTTAATACTCCCTCAATTTCAGAAAAAGTGTTACATTTTACTATTCTGCGGTTACTAAATTTTCATTATATCATTTTAATAATTTATTTATTAATATCGTTTAAGAGTAAATTGTGGTTAAACTCGAAGACAGTTGACCGGTCAAAATCAAAATGTAACACTTTCTCTGAAATTGAGGGAGTAATACATTACAAAGTCTCATGAGAGACGGTCTTTAGATAAGTTATTTAGAGACGGCCTATGTTATAAATAAAACTATCCATGTTATTAATCAACACGTATATGTTGTTAATGAAATAAGTCTTGTTGTAATATTAAAAAAACACCAATGTTGAAAATTTAGATGTTTTAATTAATAATATCAATAATTTTCTTAACAATATAGGTCCGTCTCAATATAAATATTGAGAAACTGTCTTTCAGTATACTTAAAAACATTGGTGTTCTTTCATTAGATACATATATCTAATTTTTAATTAAAAAATAGTTTATTCTAACATTTTTACAAGGACGGACTACCATAGACCATTACACCTTGTATTTGAACTTGTTTGTTCCTTCCTTCCCCAAACAAAAGAGGCTGCCAATATTCCTCTGTACCAGAATCTTGATGTATAGTTGTATACCCTTGAATCTTAATGATGTTGAACTTGGTTCTGTACATAGCTATTATCATCACCATCCTTTACTCTTACAACCAGTTTCTCTGCTCTGCACAAAACAACAATTCTTGTGAAACTCCAGGGCTATGTGGAGCCTTTTCAATCTGCGACTCATCAGTTAATATGCCTAGATGCTCTTGTCTGCAAGGATTCAACCCGGTTATCGAGCAAGATTGGAGCTCCGGTAACTGGACTAGTGGGTGCCAGAGGAGAGTACCTCTAGCTTGTGAAGCGAATACAAATGGTACAAATAATGGGAGCAGGAGTGATCAAGATGGATTTTTTACTCTTGACAGTATGAGAATTTCAGGCTATTCTGAGCAATGGTCTGGTCTGGAAAGTGGGTGTGAGAGTCGCTGTTTGAGCAATTGTTCTTGCTTAGCCTATGCCAATTCCTTCGATGTCCAAGGTAATGATTATATGCCTACACCAAGCTATCTTGCTGCTAAAGTAAACCAAAATGAAATTGATAACATTACAGGGTTGTTTTGGCAGATTCTCCTACCTATCTTGGTGCTGGTTGTGTCTTCTGGATTGGAACATTAAGGAACTTACAGAGGCTTTCCAATGGTTCCAACCTTCATATTCGGGTTCCCAGGTCTGAACTAGGTGAGCCTTATCATCAATTTTACTCTTATTCGACTTTGATTCTAAATAGTACTACATGTTTTGGGACTTAACTAGCTACAGTTAGTTGTGTTCTCAAAGATTGATTATGGATATTATTATCTAAACCATATATTCTATATAGTCAATTACTTGGTGGCTGCATTTGATATGATATCATTTATGTTACCAAGTTTACATTGTGCTTTGGTTTCTGGCACACTAACACCTGCTCCAAACAGTAAGAGCAAGCACAACAATCTACAAAACTATATGAACACAAGGATTACGTGGTTTGGATCAAAATCATACATCCACAGGAGGAACCAGATCACTTCTATTCAAGCTTCATTAAGTTACACAAGGAGACAATCGCATACTCCGATTCTCAATCACAGTAATCTAACTATTGACGTAACCTCTCAATTGCTAACTAGCTTCTCTCAATCTCAGAAAGAATAACAATGGTGAAAGAATTTGATTACAGAGAAGAAATAACCGCTAATCTGTAATATAATGAAATTGGGGAAGAACATAAGATACAACAGCCGTTCGATCAAAGATGATCTAATGGCCTTGATTAAACCAGCAAAACAGGCGCACGTTTCTGTTAGTAACAACTTACCCAACTTAGTCATCAAGCCTTCTGTACTAGTTCATCCTGCAGCCAAACTTTCTAATAATTGTAATTAGAACCCTGTACTCACACAACAACTAGAAGGATGTGATGAAAAATGCAGCGATAATAACTCTGCTTTTCATTTCCCTGTTTTGCAGATCGTAGAGATGATAATAGGACAATCATAATTATCGGAGAGTTCGATCCTGGCTCAGGATGAACGCTGTAGTTGTAGTTGTGCTGCTTACTGCTATCGTCTGCGGATTTTTATTCTGGAAATGGTGGACCAAGGGCAGAGGTAACTAATGTCTGGATTATGTGATTATGTTACAACTTGAAAAATTCATTATGGTGCTCCATATCTACTCCTTAGATAGGAGAATGTCCATCTTTTGGCTTATACCATGCTTCTTCTTAATCAGATAAAAGAAGTTTGAGTACAGATGAGATGGCAAACACATCAGATTCAATGGATACCTCTATCCAGGATGCACTGAGTAGAGTTAACCTTGTAGAGTTCCTATTGTTTGAAATTGAGGTACTTGCGAATGCAACAAACAATTTCTCTGAAGATCATAACAAGCTTGGGAAGGGTGGATTTGGTCCAGTTTACAAGGTACAAGAAGTTATTGTGCCTTCTTTGGATCTGTTGTCATATGTTTTGAGTTATTAACCCGAATGGAAGAGAAATTGTAGGGGGTATTGCCGAATGGAAGAGAAATTGCAGTCAAGAGGCTTTCAAAAGCATCAGGACAAGGTTTGAAAGAGTTCATGAATGAAGTGGAGCTCATTTCAAAACTTCAACATAGAAATCTTGTTAGACTATTAGGGTGCTGTGTTGAGAGAAATGAAAAGATGCTCATATATGAATACATGCCTAACAAAAGCTTGGACGTTTACATCTTTGGTCAGTTTTTACTTCATGTCTACTGCATTTTATAGTTTGCTGTGGTGAATTGTAGATGTAGAAGTAAATTGTATTTTTTCCATGGATATTTTTATAGATCCATCACAAGATACCCTTGATTGGAGTAAGCGATTTAATATTATCAAAGGTATATGCGGAGGACTTCTATATCTTCATAGAGATTCAAGATTGAAGATAATCCACAGAGACCTTAAGCCAAGTAATGTGTTACTGAATAGTGATTGGGAACCAAAGATTTCAGACTTTGGCATGGCCAGAATATACGGAACTAATCAAGATCATCTGAGCACCGTAAGAGTGGTGGGAACATAGTAAGTGTGTATTTATTATCTGTAGCATCTCCGATTTCTTCTATACATGTGAGTGTATTAGCTCATGAGTCCTTTAATATCTTAGCTTACATGCATGATTTTCTTGTAGTGGGTACATGGCTCCTGAGTATGCAATAGGAGGAAAATTTTCAGAAAAATCTGATGTGTATAGCTACGGTGTCATGATTCTAGAGATCATTAGTGGGAGAAGGAACACAAAGTTTTTCAATGCAGGAGGCACTTTGACGAATCTTGTGGGACACGTGAGTCCTGTTTGTAATCCCATACCACAATATATTCAATTGCATAAATTTTGTCATATAACACTCTGTTTTTCAGGTATGGAAACTATGGAATGAAGACAATCTTGATATTTTAATAGATTTAAGAATATCAAGTCCAACAACCAGGGCAGAGGTAATTAGATGCATGCATATCGGGTTATTGTGCATCCAAGCAAATCTCAAGGATAGGCCATCAATCTCTGATGTTTTCTCGATGCTGAGAAGTGAAGATGTTGTGCTTCCAGAACCTAAACAGCCCTCATTTTCAATAAAACCAGACCGTTCGGATACAAGCACAAGTTCCACCCAACGGACTGACAAGAGTGACCCCTCTAACAATAATGTTACTCTCACTGTGCTAGATGGTCGGTGACACGTTCTATAACTAGAGTACGTGTAAATTGTACGTCTTGTGCTAATGAAGTTATAAATCTGGAAATAGAAGATCTTAGCCTTAACCTATGCTTTCATGTGGTAGTTTTAAGCTAACATAAGTACGTACCTTTGTCTAACCTTACCATCCGACAAACAGGCTGTTAAAGCCAAGCAGAAAAATATGTTTATAAGGGTAATTCTCAGTGCCCAGCTTATGTAAAAGAACTCAATATAAACTTACAAATTAAAGCAATCTAATATCAGCATTACTACATTAATCCTGTACAAGAATATTGCATATCTTATCTGTAAAACCAAATGCAGTACTTGCCAAAAGAAATAGTTTATGTGAACAATTTTCATGATATGATTTAATAAATAATAACACGATATAAGGGCTGAGAAATTGTGAAATTGTTACAAATCTTGTACAACCTGAAAAATCACAAATTACACTGGTGTTGTGGGTCACTAGTGTTTTCACAACAGCAGCTAAAACACTGCGTAGCTATTCTATGATAATACGAGCTTGAGGCGTTAACAGTCGAGTATGAAGAGAGGAGCTATTCTAATTAATCATCCTAACGATTGTGTTCATAAATCATAAACTACTATGGATAACTAACAAAACCTTTGCTAAAAGCAAACTAAAAACACAACTGCTATTATATCTATGATGAGTTTAATTTTCTGCTTTAATTAGTGTTGTGTTTTTCTTATGATGAACATCTTGCCTTCTTATAGATGTCTTGTATGACTGTAGGTAAGAGTCACAGATCATGTATTGCAAGTGTTTTGTATATATACGGAGATATCGATCTCCTAGCTCGAATTCTTCAGTCTGTAACTTCCTCGTGAACGAAATTACCTTCTAGACAATCTCCAGCATCATAGAACTCTTGTAGCATAAAAATTCAAATGTAGAATAAATCTCTAGGAACCTTATTCATGAGCAAATCTTGTTCTAATTGCTCAAACTTGAATTTTACCTCTAGTATAGCTGTGAAAGTCATTGTAGAAACCTTCAGTAAATCATCTCTAGAATTCCTAGATATTCTGATAGTCAAGAACTTCTGATATCTGATATACATATATATTCTATGTGAAGAATATACAAATAATCCGATTTCTAATCTCGTGTGGATCTCTTTGAACTCTCTTGCTATCAAAAACACCTATAAATGTTCAACTAAAAACGTTTAACTATATAAGGTTATGACTAAACGATAACATACAATTAAATATTGGGTAATTTTCATCCAACCACCTTTTTAGATGCTGTCTGAACGATTGGGTCCTCATTGTTTCATAATTTACGTAGAAGGACAAAAATTGAACTGCACTAAAATTTTATTTACACTGAAAGACAAAAGTAACACTCGTGATGATGTCATATGAGAGAGAGTGAAAAATGCATTTTCTTTTCCCTTTTCTTTTGTTACTGCCTTTTCTTTTTCATTTTCTTTTAAACAAAATGTCACCTGATCTGCACATGATGTCCTTCATTGTAATAATGTTTAATCCATACCTTCCTGGACTATAATAATGTTTAAATTTTGTGGACTTCATTGTAATATTTTGGTAAAAGTTGGAACTAGCCGTTTGTGACCGTTTGGAGTGGTTTTGAGGCTATAAATTCATCCATTTTGGAGTATTTTGGAGTATTTTAGGTGTGTTTTTTGTGGAAAAAATTGTGGTATCATAGAATCAAACGAGTTCATGGCTTCCCATCATCATCTTCATCATCAAGTGTTCGTCGCCTGAGGTATCGGAATGAAGTATGCAGGAAGAATTGCTCGCAAAATACGGTGATACGCGTCTCGACAACATTGAAAAATCCAGGGCAATTGTTCCATTGCTGCCCTGTTCACGGTTTTTCACACTGGTGCACTCCATTGGATGATGGTGAAGCTTCCAACACATCTCAACCAACAAATGATAGAGTAGACCAAGATGAAGTTGAGAGAGGCATGAGGAGGCTTGAAGATCAACTAGACAGAAGCATAAGAAGGATTGAAGATCAGATTGAGAGAGGCATAGCAAGAATTGGTGAGCAGATTGATAGGAGCATTGGGAGGCTAGAAGCTAGTATTTTAACATTGTATTTACAATCTGTGAATCTGTCAAGAAGCTAGAAGGTGTATGGAAGATTTCTGTAATGCAACTTGAATAATGAAATGATGTTTTCTATTAGCACCAAAATGTACCAAAATACACAATCCAAACCAGCCTGTTAACTAGCAAAATGTACCAAGAACATCACCACAATAACTAGAACATCATTGATTCAAGTACCAGTCTTGAACTAAAAGCCTTGAAACCAACTACAAAATGTGCTAATGAAATCTGAAATGACATGTACTCCTGAACAATAAACATCAAACAAAATGTGCTAATGAAACTTACTACAACAAGTCATGCAGATTTCTTCTTTGGAGCAGTCTTCTTTGAAACTTGTTTCTTTAGAGCATTTTGTTCAGCAGTATTCTTTCCCCTCTTGCTCTTACCTCCCTGATTGCTAGTTCCTTCATCATTGTCATTTCCCTCAAATTCAGTGTCACCACCACCACCTCCTTCATTTGTGTTTTCCTGCCCCTGAACAATAAACATCAAACAAAACATTATAAGACATAGAAATAGTAATTAAACAGTAATTAAATGAATAAGAACATGAAGTTACTAACCTGTGGCTTTGGTTTGCAGCTCCTTGAGTTGTGACCTTTTCCTCCACAATTCTTACAAGTGACTTGAGCCTTCCTCATGCCATATCTAGCTTTAGATTTACCTTCAAATGGTTGTATGTGTCTTACCATCTTTGGTCTACCCCTTTGCCTTTTAACTACTGGGGTTCACATGCCATATCTTTAGACTCCAAATCAGCTGGCCAGAATGGATGGTGAGGGATTGGTTGGATCATGGTATTATAGGCTCTCAAGTAGGCTGCTTTGGTGTGGTTTTCAGAAATGTACCTCTCACCATCCTCCCTGTTATGACTTATAGCAACCCATGCATGCCTACATGGGATTCCAGATATATCCCATCTTTTGCAATCACAACTCCACTCATTTAAGTCAACTATGAACCTATAATTGTAATCCTGCACCTCATACTTCCTATTGCATTCGGACACAAGAGTGCATCTCCTTGACTCATCCTTACTTGTGTTCAACCTCTTAAGAACCCTAGGCATTACTATTGCAGTAGATGGCATCCCCTTATTCCTCCTTTGAGTCATATGATTTGACACCTAATATTTTCCATGAAATTAAAAATAGAATGTGCCCTTATGGGATCAATCCAACTATTAAAGCACTCTGACAGGTTATTAGTCACATGATCCACCTTTGGGGATGGATCAAATGCATGCCTAGACCAATAACTAACATCTACAACCATCAACCAATCATAAGCAGCAGGATTAACTTCTTTGATTCTATTCATACCTTTGTTGAATCCATAATGAGTGTATGCTATAGATGCTTGCCAATAATACCTCCTCAGATCAGCTGATGGGAACTTTATCTTGAAGTTATCATAGATATGTTTAGCACATTTTCTATTGATAACATGAGGTGCTTGTTCCTTGATAACTTCTACAAGCCCCTGTGAATTGAACATGTAAATAGTAATTAGCAATCAAGCATTGTAAATTATTTTTAATATGACTAAGAGGATATGGAGTGTATAAACACCTTTTGTCTGTCAGCCATGAAGTGCCATTTCTTCTCAGGGGCAAATCCACCAAACATATTCTCAAGGCATTGTATAAAAAACCCCCAACTTGCCTTGTCTTCAATATCCACCACTGCCAGAGCTACTGGGAATATGCCTCCCTCTGCATCTATCCCTACACAACTTAGAAGCCCACCACCATACCTCCCTTTCAAGTGACACCCATCAAAGAATAAAAATGGACTACACCCTGCCACAAACCCTGCTCTCAATGCCTCAAGTCCTAAGAAAAAACTATGAAAGGTTGGTTGTAGCAATGTAGGGGAGGGATCAAACTTCAACACAGTCAATGATCCAGGATTGCATCTTCTTATCATTTCACAGTATTTAGGCATCAACTTGAATGCCTCAGCTGGATTGCCCCCAATTATCTCTTGTGCCTTTTGTCTTGCTCTCCATACTTTCATGTAATCAACATCAACCTTTAGTCTATCCTTAATCCAAGCTGTCAGTGGCTTTATCTTGATGTTGGGATTCTTTTTCAACTCCTCAACAAGAATCAATTACATATGGTACCCCTGTTAGACACCTCTCGCTCATCTAGATCCCTGTTAGTTTAACAATTACATCCAGGTCCAAAAAGCTGAAAATCCGTTGACCAACTTATTTGCTACAGTAACTTGTGGCAAAAACAAACAAGGCCTTAGCTACAGTAACCCTTCTTCTTCCCCACTACTCCACCACCTCATTCTTCCCTACCATCTTCCCCAACCACCACCACCTCACACAACACACCTACAGCTTCCGCCATGGAAGCTCACATTCTGCCATGGAAGCTTCATGAAAGCTTCGCCATGGATGCTGCATGCAGCTTCCATATGGCGGAAGCTGAGAGCTTCCGCCATGGAAGCTCTGTTACAGAGCTTCCGCCATGGATGCTCTGTACAGAGCTTCCATATGGCGGAAGCTGAGAGCTTCCGCCATGGAAGCTCTGTTACAGAGCTTCCATGGCGGAAGCACTGTTCAACTCCAGATCCGGCCGGAGTTCCGGCCGGCGAGGTGATCGGGACGAGGGTGTATTCGGAAAAAAAAAATTATTTTATGGACTATTTATGTTAGTTATGAAATTATTGGGGCTATTTAAAATTATTTAGAAACTTAAGGGAGAATTTAATTTTGTTCAAGGACTTGAGTTGTAAATGGGTTGTTTGGCCATTCCTAAAATATGATATTTGAATTGGGGTAAAAATGTCTTTTCCAGATTTTAATTCGCGAAAAGTCAAATTCGTGGACCTAGATGTAATTGATTTATATCGATATGGATTTAGATGTTATTCTTTGTCTAACAGGGATTCAGATGTAATAATGAAATCTAAGAGGAGTGTCAGATGTAATTCGCCCCCTCAACAATCTTCTCAGATAACCAGGTGGCATCTACTTCCCTAGGATCAGATTTCCTAATACATTGATGTGTGCCCTGGTATGACTTTATCATCATACATTTCCCTTCAATCCTTGAAGCATGCAGCCTCCATTGGCATCCTTTGCCCTTGCAACACACAGTCAACCTAAATTCATCATTTTTCAGTCTTTCAGCAATGAAGCCCACCTTGATGATATAGTCTTTAACCCTCTTCCTCAACTCTTCTTTACTTGCAAACACCTGACCCACAGCAAACTCCCTATCCCATTTCTCAACATCTACAAACTCATCTTGAACTAGTTCCTCCTTTTCTATGTGAACCTCATCTTCAGTCTCTTGTTCCACAACATCATTGGTTCCAGTACCAGTAGCCCTTGGTATACCACCTTTATTACTCCTCCCCTGCACATTCTCATTAGTCTCAACCCTGTATCCTGTGCCCCTTCATCATTATCATCACAAGGCTCATAATCAAGGTCATCATCACTCCCAGCACACCTAGTAAACCCTATCTTTTCATCCTCACTCTCATACATGTAGGTGTTTGGTGGCTCATCATATTCACAATCAATGTCAGAGGAATCATCTGGGATGGATAGTGTGGGTGTATCAGTAGGTGGTGGTATAGGTGTATCAGTAGGTGGTGTGGGTGTATGGTCATGAAACAACAGGTCCATGAAAGTTAAATCATCCACGTCCAAGTCAACTGGGGGTGTCATGATATCAGGTTGGATCTTAGATGGTGAAACAGGTGGTGAAATGGGTGAAGGGTGATAGACATTATCATCAGTGGTTTGTGTTTGTGGTGGTTCATCAGTGGTTTGTGTTTGTGGTGGTGTTTCATAAGTGGTTTGTGTTTGGGATTGTGTTTGTGATTCAAATGGAATTTGTTATGGTGTTTCAAGAGGTATTTCATCTTGTGTTTCAACAGGGGACTCATTGGAGTGTGACTCAACATTAACATGGGACTCAACTTGAGTTGTGGAATGAACATTCACACTAGCATTCACATGAACATTAACATTAGCATGCTGCTCTTCATCATCTGAACTATCAATGATAATTGTTTCAGGGTAGAAATAAGTCCTTTTAGTAGGAGTGGGGTTCTGTTTAGCTTTACACCATCTTCTCCTATAAGGTCTTCTAGGGGGTGGATCACAGTAATTAAAAGCTTTAGAGTTGGGCACATAATTCTCATCCCATCCACTATCATCCCTAGACTTTTTCCTTTGAGATGTGTCTACAACTAATGGTTCCGCAAAATCAACATCCACATATAACTCCACAGATTGATAATTCCTATTTCTTTCAAACATTTCAACAACATCATCATCACTTGAGATGTTTATTCTAGACACTTGACCTTCTACCTCAGCACTTAAAGACACACACACGGACATAGAATACTCCTCAGGATCAAGAAACCTAAAGAACACATTATCCAACAGTTTAGCATGAGTGTACCTTCTTGGATTTATGTTTGTATCCTCCTTGCGTCCACAATGCATCCTTATCATATAATTATTATATGAACCCATCTTCTGCAAACAAATATATACATTTCAACCAATCAATTAAGCAATTCTGAACATATTCTATAAAAATGATAAACTAGGGTTGCAGACGAAAAAAAAACCCCAATTCCGACTCAATGTTCAAATTACGCACACGATACTTCAGTTTCATGTCGAGTTGAGTAAGAATTAGTGCATAATTGAACTTGAGTAGGAGTATCATACCTCTACTGATAAACCCTATTAACCTCCAATCGCCTCCTTCAACAGAGCGTGCTTCTATTTTGATTGAGTTCATAAGCTTTCTTTCGTCAACGCGATAGCTTTCAGACGTTAAAATCGATCATTTATGGAGCTTTTTCTTGTTGCAGACATGGAGTTCATGGGAGAAGACGAAACGGGAGGAGACAAGGTTTGAGCGGGAATTGACAGAAAGAAAGTGAAGTAAATGGGTTAACGGGAGTAAACGGCAGAAACCCTATTGTTTCAATTTTTCATGTTTTAAAAGAAATATTTTATTCCTAATTATTAAATAAACCAATTTTGAAGAAATATTTTATTCTAGGGGTAAACTAGACTTTACACGAAAAGTCAACCTTCAGCCTCAAAATGGACCTCAACGTAAATTATGAAACAATGAGGACCCAATCGTTCAGACAACATCTAAAAAGGTGATTGGATGAAAATTTCCCTTAAATATATGAATTAGTACTGTAATGTGCAGACTGCAGAGTATGATGTTTATCGAAAACTAGAAAATTTAGCACGCATTACGTATTTCTTAAGTAAATTGTGTTATCCAATTTTATGACTAAACTAAACATTTCATCCATTTTCTGGGAATTTTTACTTGACGATACTACATTGGGAAAGCAAATTAAACCAATTAAATTAGTTGGAGTTAAGTGTGTTTTGTAGTAGTGTGAATAATGTATGTGGGGGGAGAAATAGAAACTATTGAATAAGTTAACAAAATGTTGGATTGAAAAAACTAACTATATGAATGGAAAATTGGCCGCTAACTACCTCATCATATATACTTTTCACTTGTAATTTTATAATAGTCATAGATCCTGTATTATAATTGAATGGGCAAGTTATAGAAGAACAGGTGCAATTAACTGGATTGGATCTTCTATCCAATGAGTAGTTAATTAGTGTTCGAAGTGTTCAATTCATTTGACTTGTAGTGGCCTAGTGTTCAATACTTTCAACAAAATATTAAGACCAGTTGAACTGCACGAGCCAGCCACTATAGGTTCTCGATGTATATATGGAGAAGTTTCCAATTTCCAAATAAGACCGTATGCACAAAACCAGAATACATATCTTACTCTGTTTGTGGAATTTAATTGGCCTCCCAAAAGACTATAGATTTGATTTCGGTTTCTTCTAACGCAACGTCTTACCTCCCAAGATCTTTAAAGATTGTCTTATGGTTGTATCATATCGTTAAATGTTATCTTGTCTGTGCATTAAAACACCAAGAGGTAGTGCAGCATGCTGTAGGGTAGAAAAAACCATTTCAGTTTCATAGTCCAGCATTCAATTTCTTATACAATTTCTGTTTCTTTTCTTGTTTTTATGTGATGAAAGGTAAAAAGACACCACTTATAAATATGTCATGAATACATTCAAACTGCAAATACAAAAACGCTAGGTAGACCAAGAAGCAGAGAACATTTTTCTAATCGTTGCTTCTCAATAGAAACCCTGTCACCTTTCAAGCTAATTTACTTGAACGGTTGAACCTTGTTCATACAGTTTCATGTTGGACAGAAACATGGGTCACTTTTGTCTTCAATCCATAATACTCTCTGTACTGTTTTGCCTTCCATCACTCTGCTTAAGCCAAGAGACAAACCCAAACTCCACCATAGTTTCCTCCCTTAGAGATCCCAACACAATCTCATCTTCTCGTCAGGTTGTTCAACTGGGATTCTTCTCCCCTCCCAACACCACCAACCGATATTTGGCCATCTATTACACCTTTTCTCCAGAGACCATTATATGGATCCCCAACCAAGACCGACCCATTAATGACTCGTCCAGCCACTTATCAATCGCACCTGATGGAAATCTAGTTCTGACAAACAGGTGGAACGAGAATGTCTGGTCAACGAACATAAGCGGAACTTCTCACTGGAACAACACAAGTGCTCAACTCCAGGACACGGGCAATCTCCTCCTTAGAGACATTTCCACGGGAATAATATTGTGGGAGTCATTTTTTGCAACCTTTGAACATTCTCGTCCCCCCGATGAACATGAGTGATGATACAAATACCCATACAAGAGTTTCCCTCACGTCATGGAAAAGTCCATCCGACCCTGGGGTTGGAAAGTTTACGGCTGGGATAGGGGGACCCCAGATTATACGCAGGCATAATGGACAGCCCCTTTGGAGGAGCGGCTTATGGAATGGTTGATTTTTCATTGGTTTCGAGGTCATGTATAGTACATTCTTGCAAGCGCCTAGAGGGAGGAGAATTGCACTTTTGGTCCTCTAACTCGATACCCTCTTCGATTACGGTCCTACGAAATGCCATTTTTCAAAGTTGGTCGTAAATCCGTATAAATACAGCCAAATTAGGTCAAAAATTGGGGATCACTTTTGGTCCTATTGACATGGCAGCCTACATGGCGATTTTTGTGGGCGAACTGACCAAGACGCCTTCATACGGACGAATTAGGCAACGAATTGGCGAACTGAACGACTTAAGAGGGATCGAATTCGCAAAAAATTCCGCCTAATTAAACACTATATCCCCAAATCGAAACCCTAGAATCATAAACCCTAGAAAAAAATCCCAAATTGAAAAGCAGAAACACGAAGAACAATTCTAAAATTCCCAAATTCATCCTAACCCTAGTGAAATGGTGAGTCAAGGAAGCGGCACGTCGTCAGAGACTGAGTGGATGAACAAGTGCAATGAAGATTTCTTGTTTGATCAGTTCGAATTCTGCCATTGTGAGCGTCACGTTGAGGAGGGTATTGATTTCAAGGATTTCCCAGGCCGTCGGTACTCGAGGTGTGATAATTGGGTAAGTTTGGTTTTGATTTGGTTCAATGTGGTTTAATTTGGTTCAATTTGTGTTGTTGATTCTGCTTTTTCTCATAATGGCGTCGTTTGTATGAATAGGACGACACGCCATGTGGATATTTCAAATGGCAAGATGAGCCATTGCCAGGGTGGCTACAAAGTGTGATAAGAGAGCTACATCAGTACAAAGAAGATTTCAAGATGGAGGCTGTTCTTCGCAATGTGGATTACGAGTACTTTAAGGAAGAGAAGACGAAGCTTGAGGAGGAGAAGAATCAGCTTGAAGGTATCATCCCCAAACTACAGTCTAGAATCAAGAGCTATGAGTTTGTGTGTTTGAGTTTGAGTGTTGCTCTTGTGGCTGTTGGTATTAGTTATATGATGGCTTTATTTGGCAGTTTGATGGCTTGATTGTAGTGTTTAATTAGTAGTTTGCTCACAATTCATGTTGTAAGAAACTAATGATGCTCTGTTTTAGGGGCTCCCCTCTCTTTTATTATGTCCACCAATATGTACTCAACAAGCTTTTGAAAATGAAAATTGGTTGTTTTGGTGGTAATTATATACAGTTTTCTTGTTGTATTAGTTGTATTGTTAGAATTTAAACATGCAAAATATAACAGATAGATTGACATTAAAAGTTAACTGGATAGATAGATAGATAGATAGATAGATAGATAGATAGATAGATAGATTGATAGATAGATAGATAGCATTGCAGATACAGAGACATACAGGACATAATAGAAATCATAAAACCTTATACAGAGACATACAGGACATAACAGAAATCATAAAACCTACTCATCAAACTTCCTGATGAGATCCTCTACATAGTTTTGAGCCACCAAGCTGAAGGTTCAGTCAATCTCCTCCCCAGCCCTAATCACCACCTTATCCTCCTCCATCTTGAGCAGCTGGGTCTTGAGTGAGTGGCCTATCCAGCCAAGTTCAGTGCTCATGGTCTGGATGTGGATGAGGCGGGCACAGTAATTTTCTTGCTTGCTCTATATGCCTGATGCTCAGTAATTTTCACACCAAGCTCATTGGACACTTCAAGCACAAAAACCTTAATATTCTTGTCTGGATCAATCTTGAACTTGCTCAGGAACCTATAAGCCAACCAATTGCTCTTACAAGATAACATATTTTCAGTTAGTCCACAAGTGTGATCAGGTTCATAGGTGTGCACAGTAAATTCAGGATCATCCTTATCCTTATGGCAATGAACTCTCCAAGGACAGACATCATTTTCAACACACTTAGCATACATCCTTGACTTATCATTCTTGACAACCCTTACATTTCTCCTACACCTGACACCATGGGACTGCACAACTCTTCTGAAGTCAACCTTGGATGTGAATGTCATCCCTAAATCAAACTTGTGATCATAGTTCTTCTGGCTTGTATGCACATGTCTCATTGGTCTATTAGCTGGCCTAATATCATCCTCATCATCAAAGTCAAGCCCATAATCAAACTCTTCAGAACTAGCCCCCACAACATCAGATTCCCAATCACTTTCATCATCAGAATCAGACTCCTCAAGAATACTCTTTTTCTTCTCAGGCTCTCTCTTTGCCCTCTCAATTTTCTCAGCCAGTTTTGCCTTACTCTTAGCCTCTTTGTCTATCTCTTTCTCCTTGTGGTATTTACTAGGGTTTCCATCTTCCAAATCAATCACATCATCAACTTCTACAAATTCTACCATTTCCCCTTCCACAAAGAAAGATAATTCCCTACTGTTGACTGAAGCCATACACAAATTAAACACCTCAAAGTCACGTTTAATAGGTCAGAATCCATCTGTGCCATAACTGTAGAACTTTCTAACACCTCCTACATTGCATAGATCAGCAAATGCATGGACCATGTTCAGTTCTTGATAGTCCACATAATCAAACTTCATCATCTTACCACTCAAGTACTTTTCTTTTCTACTGATAAGATCAATGAAAAAAGAACCTCCATAATGCACAACAACTGTAATATCAGAGGATTTCGAATCTACGCAAACATATACACATAAAATCAAAATCTGTATCACTTAAACAAAAACTAACAGAAACAGAGCAACAAACAGAGTATCTTCATATATATACAATAATTTACCATAAAAACACTTCAAGATATCAACTTTACAGTAGAATTGTGCATGAGAGCAAAGTTTGAGCTTACCATATGTAGGGGGTGGCATATACAACTCTTCCAAAGGTCTTTTCGACATGATGAGACAAAGATTTGGTTCACAAATCAAGCATTAATTGGTCGTTTTTTGATGAAGAATAGAAGCAGTAAATGTTGTGTTTGAGAGTAATTGACAGACCCATTTACTAGGGTTAAAGGGAGCAGTAATGGCAACAAATTTTCTTGAAATCCCTCCCTTTTTCGATTTGTCTTATGTTTCCTAGTAGGAAACTTAGTATTTTCGTTCCAGTTAAGGTTGTTGGCATGTGTTAGATTGTGTATGGCGTGTGTTTCTTCTTAGTTGGCAGCCACATGGCCTATACCGTATGAATACATGAGCTTTATACGGGACCAACTTTGCTAATTCGCCATTTCGTAGGACCAAAATTGAAGAGGACGGCGAGTTAAAGGAACAAAAGTGCAATTCTCCCGCCTAGAGAGCAAGGTGGGCAAATTGTAGACCCGCATGGATTGCCTCAACCCCGAGTGTCTGAGCATAATGGAACCTACTACTTCACGGTGCCACAAGGACCGTTCTTGTTGAATACTGTCCTTAAGTCTACTAGTGGTAAGGAGTTTAAGTATTGTGTAATTTTTTTTTTCGTGACTAACCAAGATTAAGATATCATAAATGTATTGTTATCTAGTCTAGATTGTTGGCGATTTAGACATTATATGATACGATTTATATCTTGCAACAGGTCAATCGAGTCTTAGACAATGGAATGAGGAGCAAAGGAATTGGAATGTTATATCCATGTCCCCACAATACGAATGCAAGATGTATGGAATTTGTGGGCCATTCGGTAGCTGCAACAGGTTTAATTCGCCTATATGTTCACTGAGTAAAACTGTGCACGTGAAAATTCACGTGACAAATAAATGAGTGTCTCATATTAAAATTAAATATGCATGATATAAACATTAGTATAATAAATATTTAAACTTTTACTTAGTTAATTAGAAATTCAATCATAATATAGTATATTATATGAGTTATTAATAAAAATATAAATTTTGGTAATTATAATAGGTTGGAGTAGTGGGAAATGATGTGCAACTTCCTTATAATTGTTTTTCTTTTCCTTTTTTTGCTTTATTTTGATAGGTGAAATTTGGAGTCAAAATTAATTCAATTGGTCAAAATTAAATTGATTAGTGTAACAACTACCTTTGGGTAGTTCTCTTTTAGAATAGTAAAGATGTTTGAGAGGGTTTGATCCAACAAATCAAGATGAATGGAATAGGGGGAACTGGACTGGTGGTTGTGTGAGGCGGAGACAATTGCAATGTAGCCTAAATAATAATACAAATGGAAATGAAGACCGGTTTTTTAGGCTGCCATTTACGAAGGTGCCTGATTTGGCAACAACACTTCCTTCAATTCAGCTTGAGGAATGTAGTAGAATGTGTTTGGGTAATTGTTCTTGCATAGCTTATGCACATGAACCATATATTGGTTGTATGTTATGGCAAGACAGTTTAATTGATGTTATGCTGATGTCTGGTGTTGGAATCGATTTGTACATCCGTCTTGAAGCTTCTGAAGTAGGTAATTCAACTGAAAAGTTTTGTTTTGTAGTAGATGATTCTGCTATTGTTTCTCAAGGATTTGGCATTTTTTTATTGTTCTTCTAAGCTTATATATGTTGCAAACCTGACCTCTTCGTGTGGACATATATATTACTTATCATAGTTGATCGTCCATAGCTTGTGTTACTTAAAGAGTTTCTACTATGTTTTTGGTTAACTGAATTTATCTTTTTGTTTCAGATAATCCCCATGACAGAAGGCTGGTTATTATAATTCCACTAGTAATAGGTGGTCTTGCTTTCATATGTATCATCATCTTGATTGTTTGGTGTTCGATGGTAAAAAGAAAAGGTAAAAGTTTTGTGCACAACTATTTATACACTCCAGAGAAGTAATTGTTCATGTGTTATTTTACTTATTTATGCAATCAGGAAGGAAAATAGAAGATAGGAGGGAGATATTTCCATTGGATCCGACATCCATAATACTTAAAGAGGAAAACATTGAAGAGTTGCCATTGTTCACATTCGAGACACTTGCAAATGCTACTGATCAGTTCAACAACATGAATCTCATTGGCACCGGTGGATTTGGTCCGGTTTACAAAGTAATAAATCCCATGCCCAATAGTTTTTGTTTATCTTATTTTTATAAAAATAAGTTTTGAATGAGTTGTTTTTTATATAGGGAATTTTGCAAAATGGTAAAGAAATTGCAGTGAAGAGACTTTCAACGGCTTCTAGTCAGGGCAATGCAGAATTTATGAATGAAGTGGTCGTTATTTCCAAACTTCAACATAGGAATCTTGTCAAATTATTGGGATGTTGTGCGGAAAGAGAAGAGAAGATGTTGATTTACGAATACATGCCTAACAAAAGTTTGGATGGATGTCTCTTCGGTAATATAACCAAATGTTAATTCCACTCATATCGTCTTCTTTCTTAGTACTTCGATAGCCAAATGCTTGCTTCCTTCGCATAATTTATGTTAATGGTTTGGTTTCTTGTTGTTGGAAGATCTGACACATGTATCGAAGAAGATCCTTGATTGGAATAGGCGCTCAAGCATAATTGGGGGAATTGGGAGAGGCATAATGTATCTTCACAATGACTCTAGACTTAAGATAATACACCGAGACCTCAAGCCAAGTAATGTGTTGTTAGATGAGGATTGGAACCCGAAAATATCAGACTTCGGTATGGCAAGAATATTTGGTAGAGACGATGAACATGGCAACACAACTAGAGTTGTTGGAACCTAGTAAGTGGATTTAAGTAAAACCGTTAGTCCATTCTTTATATTTTGTCTTATATGATAATCATTTAACATGCTTGTGGTTTCTAGTGGATATATGGCACCAGAATATGCAATGGAAGGGCGATATTCAGAGAAATCGGATATCTATAGCTTTGGAGTTTTGATGTTGGAGATTCTAAGCGGAAAGAAGAACACTCACTATTACAATCATGAATTTTCCTTGAGTCTCTTGGGATGTGTAAGCCTTTTTCTTCTTTACTTCAAACACTCAGTAATACTTGAAAATTTAAGCTTAATATATGCTTCTCTCTTAACATTTCAGGCTTGGAAAATGTGGCATGATGAGAACGTATTAGCATTCGTTGATCAAAGAATTGCAAGTCCGAGTGTCCAAGAAGATATTATGAGATGCATAAACATCGCTCTGTTATGCGTTCAAGAATTCCCAAATGATCGACCCTCGATTGAGACCGTCCTCTCTATGCTCAGCAAAGAAATCATTGACCTTCCAATTCCTGAGGAGCCAGTGTTTCCTGAGAATTGGGAGAGGCATAATGTATCTTCACAATGACTCGAGACTCAAGATAATACACCGAGACCTCAAGCCAAGTAATGTGTTGTTAGATGAGAATTGGAAACCACGAATATCAGACTTTGGCATGGCAAGAATATTTGGTAGAGACGATGAACATGGGAACGCAGTTTGAGTTGTAGGAACCTAGTAAGTAAATTCTTATTAAACTGTTAGGCCATTGTTGATCTTTTCTTCCTCATCTCAGTGATATCATTTAACATGCTCGGACATCATAATTGACAGTGGATACATTCTGCTATCTTCATTCGCGCCTCTTCCTCTAGTATCTCCATCTCTTTTTTTTCTTCGTCTTCGTCTTCTATTTCTATTCTATTTTCTTCTCTTTTTGTTTGTTCGTCTGTAGACTCTACAATTTGGAATGCTTCCCCTTTCCACACCCTATTTCTAAAAATGGATTTAATCAATTCAAACATATTAGATGTTAAAGAAAAGAAAATGGATTTTTTGATTCTGTACACAAAAAGGGGGCACCCGAATATGCAATGGAAGGGCGATATTCAGAGAAATCAGATATCTATAGTTTTGGAGTTTTGATGTTGGAGATCTTAAGTGGAAAGAAGAACACTCACTATTATAATTCAGAATTGTCCTCAAGCCTCTTAGGATGTGTAAGAATTTTTCATCTTTACTATTTAGTTTTTTTACAATTTTTTTTCTTTACTTCAAACACTTAGTTTGTAATAATTAAAAACTTAAGGTTAATTTATGCATCGACCTCAACATTTCAGGCTTGGAAAATGTGGAACAATGAGAACGGATTTGCATTCGCTGATCAAACAATTGCGAGTCTGAGTGACAAAGAAGACATTGTGAGATGCATAAACATCGCCCTATTATGCATTCAAGAATTTCCAAATAACCGGCCATCAATTGAAACTCTCCTCTCTATGCTTAGCAAAGAAATCATTGACCTTGCAATTCCCGAGGAGCCAGTGTTTCTTGATAAATGGAATGCTTCTCAGGTTGGGACGACTAATACCTTGAGCCAACTTGGCTACTCTGTCAATGAACTATCACTATGATCGTTGGTCGATGATATAGAATCTTGTTTCACATTAATATGAAATGCCCATACATTATAAGTTATATGAAAACACTATGGTAAGAGAGTAAGTTACTCAAGTTTGTACAAGTGAATAGGCAATTTTACCGTCAATGTATTTAGAGTCTGCCCGTTTTAGGAGTTTTTTGTAAATTGGTAAAATGAATAATTATTGTTTTATTAATTAATGTAATTTGGATGGAATGTGGAAAAGTTTCTTCTTATTCTTGATAGGGAATTGTTGCAATTTAATTTTAAATATCCGTTAATTATTTTTTTAAGATAAAATCTAACTTATAATTGATATTGTGAATTGTGATCACTTGTGCAATTTGTATGCCTAAAGTTTCGATGTGCAAATATTGTAATTCCCTTCTAAAACTCTTGCAACAATTTGATAATTCTTCCGAGAGAGAAGAACCTATAGTTCACTTTGATAATTACTGCAAATGCACTTGTTGATGATGATGATGATGATGATTTTGTTGGCACGAAACATCAATAAGATTTTAAGAAAATACAATTTTTAATTTTGTAAAACCAAACATTCTTACTGTGAAGATCAGACAGTTTCTGTGAGTTTTAGTTCAGATACTGTGGGTTTTAGTAAAGATTATGTGGGTTTTAATGCAGATTCTTGTGGTTTGTTTCTGCAAGTTAATAGAGTTCAGTTTTTCTGCCAGATTGCACATGAACCGTTGATCTGATCAATCTAACGGTTGGGATTTAAACTCAGGCGGAGGGAAAGTTAGTTGGCTATTTACAGAAACAGGGCATCTAGTTCGTCTCTTCTGAATTCGTTTCATTTGTTGTGTATTCGTATATATAGGCTTGTATTTATGTAAATGATTGAGGAGATTCATTCCATTAATCATTCAATTGTCAGTTATAGTGAGAGAAACACTAGTGAGAGAGAGAATTGGTTGAGAAAGCTTATTGCCATTGTTGGTGATTGAAAAAGCTTGATTCTTGTAATCTTTCATTGATTAGTGAATCGTTCTTGTTGTTCTCCGTGGATGTAGGCTAAGCCGAACCACGTAAATCTTGTGTTGTTTTCTTTACGTATTCAATTGATTGTAATTTCATCATCGTCTTTGTTCGATCGGTTATTTGATCGGAAATGTTCGATTGTTCAACAATTGGCCCCGTCTGTGAGAAGTCGAGCTTGAAACTGGTGATCAATGGCGTCTACAACAAGATTTGATACAGAGAAGTTAACTGAGAAGGTGGATTTTACCTTGTGGAAGGCGAAAATGGAAGCACTTCTGGTACAACAAGGTGTAGAGGAAGCTCTGTTAGGCAATGATGGTTTTGACAAAGATTTTGATGAAGCTGAGAAGAATAGAATCATTGGAAAGGCTCGTAGCACCTTGATTTTGTCTCGTGGTGACAAAGCTCTGAGAGAAGTAATCAAAGAGAAGACTGCAAAGGGTGTATGGGACAAGCTTGAGTAGTTGTATCATGTCAAGACTGTGGCAAGCAAGATCAAGCTCAAGCAGATGTTCTTCTCATTCAAAATGAAATCTGATAAGTCAATCATTGAACATCTTGATGAATTTAATAAGCTGTGTTCTGATATGGAGTCAAGAGAGATGACAGTTAGTGAGGATTGTTAGAACTTAGGATCCCAGATTGGTACTTGAAACAAGATCAATAGACAATGTTGCCAACAATGTTGTTCAACATTGTCTTCAACATAACAAACAGATGGCAGCGGATGAATAAGAATGAAACTTCTATTACCAAGCCAATATATAGAAAAATATATTAGCAGCGCCGTAGGCAAAATATCTACTGACAGGAAAAGTAGATCTAATCAAGTGGGTTTAATACAATCACAGACGATTGATTAAACAACCAAAACTAGCCCTAGAAGAACCAACAGTAAAAGCTATTCTAGGTCGATGTTTGAAAGAGTTATTCCAACAATGAATACTCTTAGACAAACTCTAAAGCTAGCAGAAAACAAGAAGCCTAAACTCTTTTAATAAAATCTCGATTGATCATCAAGAAAGGCTCAATCATTGCTCGGCTGAATCCTTGTATATATACTTGAGATATCGACAGCTCCCATCCAAATCGAAAGGCAATAGGATCTCAGCAAAGGCAATTTTCCATGTTCTTATTTTCTTCAATAATCAACTAGAAGGAAATTCCCATATTAGTGTCTTCTACAATATATTTCCTTCTTGCTTTCTTCAACAATCTTCTTGAAAGATTCTCTCTTTGATCTCAGCAGGAAGAAACTAACGTTGTTTCTCTGTATATGGCTGGCTGGAAAATCTTTCCAAGATTATCTCTAGAGAATCTTTTATTTCCTTCTTTCTTTCAATGTGCCCATAACTTGTCAAACTCTTTCCTTCTTTTTAGATTGCATTCCTTATGTCCAAAGCAGCTCAAACTCTTTCCTTATTCCTGCATCAACTCGAATTGATTGCTTCCAGTCCAAGTCATCAATCCAATTGGCCTGCTTGTTTCTATGTTGTCTGCTGTTGTCCGTAATGTTGTTCCAACATTGTATCGGCACTATTTCGCAATGTTGCACAACATTGAAATCCTGCAGTTCACAAACAACAACAACAAACACAAACATTGAACTGAATCATGAAAGATAAGATTAACTAATCAAGTCCAACTTGCATTTTCAATCTCCCCCTTAATCTTAGTCTTTCATCAAGCAATAGCATTCCTTTGGGCTCATTGATTCCTTTTGATCCAATAAGCATGTTTGAGCCCAACTTGATATATCCTACAAAATATTTATAGAAAAACAACTACAAACATTGAACCGGTTATGTTACGAAGAAAGGTTGAATTACTAAACAAAGTGCACTAAATCGCACTTTCAATCTCCCCCTTAATTCTGATCTTTCTTCACACAACCTAAAGCCAGTTTGTTAGTCAAATCGAACAAGTAGGATTTAAACAAGTCAAGAGGAATCCTTTGTTGGGAACTGAAAGATAAAGTGCAATCGATCAATGCTGATGGACAATGTTGAGTCAACACAGAACTCAACATTGCTGTAAATATGCACTTTCAAATTCCCTCTTATGTCTTTGTCTACTCATCTCCTTTGAACTCATCATGGGCATCATATCATACTTCTTTTGACAATTCCTGCACTCAGTAGTTAGTGAATAAAGACAAACTTGCGTAGAATTGCAGTATAAGTGCAGTAAACAAAGTCGTCTTCAATGTTGACACAACATTGCAGTCAACACAGCACTATTCAATCTCTCCCTTTGTCTTTCTTCACAAAAACACACCTGAACAAACTTGTTAGAAATAAACAAATATAACAGGCATGAAACTACAGAACTCCCCCTCAACATTAGATCAGAGTAATATAACAAAATAAAGTATGTTTGCTTTTTGTTCAATCTCTTCTCTTCTCCCCCTTTTTGAGAAGAAAGATATCTCTCAGATTATTCAACCAAGTTCACAGAAGAAGACAAGAAGACATGCAATGAGTGCAATACTGAGTTGTGGACTATAGGACCTGCAATAAGAGCTGTGCAATGTTGGAGAATGATGTTGAAAATATTGAGTTCAACACTGGCAGCCAAGGTGATAGCAAAAGCAGGAAAAAAGTTTGGATCGGCTGGAGGGCAGTGTTAGGATAAGAGTGGATGGTCATGATGGGTGTTGTTGGGTTTGCCTTAAAAGATCCTGCAAATATATATCAATGCTACAGAAACTGTGCACAACTGTTAATAAAAGATTAAAGTTGCAAGTAAAACAGTTATCCGTCAAGTCATAGTAATCAGATTAATAGATAAACCCTAGGGAGGTTGACACTAAAAATCTTGATCTTAAATAATGACTTGGAATGCAAGAACAGGAAAGCAAAAAACCCCAAACCCCAATGAAACACCTTAGACCTAAAACACCTCAGACCTACTCCCCCTCAAACCCAAAAACACACATAAAGGTCAGATAGAGAAGCACATATAAAAAAGAGCAAATATAAGTCAGAAAGTACTCCAAGGACAGCTAATGTTGACCAGCATGTTGACTCAACATTGATGACAACATCGGGAAATCAGACCACTCTTAATGTAAGTCAGCCAGGAAACCAAGTCTCAAAATGTGCAGATTCGATTAACACCACTGATGTTGCAGGCAAAGACAGAGAGAGAAAGGAATACCAAAGAAACACACTCAACATTGCCTCAAGAAGTAAATTGAACAATTAGCATAAGTTTGAGTGGGGGTGACCATGAGACCGTGAACCATGTCAAATAATTGGAACACGTATGAATCCGCTCCAAAGCCGAAGCCTATGCGGAGTTAGGCAAACACACGTCTCATGGCATAAAATCACTCATTTGACCACATTGGGTAATTTGGTACTCAGAAAGTGAACCAGCAGCATTACGAGAATCGGCACTTTTGTGCGTGTCGGTTTCCAGTACAGGCCATCAACCCTCACGACATATGACACTTTGGCCACGTCGATATCTGGATAGTATTTGAAACCTGCCCAACACGATCCTCGACGGAAACACTTCGAGCCATTTTTATCATAATTCATTAGATTTATTAAGCATAAAGGACAGGAGGCGACATCAAGAGTGAGTCAAGGTACGAGTAAAAATAGCCAAAAAGCAGCAAAAGTGGGTTTTACATAAAGCAAACACACAGGAGACTCGATCCCTTTCAACCTTGGTTTCAAATAGCCTTTCAAACCCTAAGCATCACCACTGTAAGCTACAAAGCAGGAACAACCATAGACCAGTACAGAAGCACAGAAAGCACATAGACACACACAAAACAAACAAAAAAAAATAAAAAAATCAAAAGGCAACAAAAAACACATCACTTTTCTGCAGCCAGTGTTGACTGTGATGTTGAGTCAACACTGGTTTCAACATCGAAGATCACAAAGAGCACAAATCAAGAGATCTCCTAAGACTGAAGAATCTCTCACAATCTAAAGGCTTGGTAAAAATTTCTGCAAGTTGATTGGTTGTATCTATGTGTTGTATGTCTATTACTTGCAGATTGACCATATCCTTAAGAAAATGATGCCTAACGTCTATGTGTTTCGTGCGTGAGTGCAAAACAGGCTTCTTAAAATTATTTATGGCACTAAGGTCATCACAGAACATCAACAAGGTATCACATTGAAGACCAAGGTTATGCATCATATTTTTCACCCATATCAATTGAGTGACACAACTCCCAGATGTTACATGTTCAGATTCAACATATGAGAGTGACACATTGTTCTGTTTCTTGCAATACCATGACATTAAATTAGAATTAAGATAAAAGCAACCTCCACTAGTGTATTTTCTATCATCTAGAACACCAGCCCAATCAGAATCACTAAATCCCATTAGATTAGTGTTTGTATCACATGCATACCATAATCTAAGATTAACAGTTCTTGATATATATATGAAAAATCTTTTAAGAACAATCAGGTGTGGGATTTGGGTTGGCGATACACTGCACAAACACACACATAAAACATGATGTCGTATGTTGGTTGATAGATATAGAAGGTCATGAGTCATTGTTAGATAATGTTGGGTCAACATCATCTCCAACATCGATTCTGCTGAGCATAAGACCATTAGCCATAGGAGTGCTGGGTTCGCCTATCATGCTCATCTCATGGGTACCGTCAGATGGAATTTCTGCCTGTGATGTTGAGCTCAATGTTGTGTCACATTGTTGTCAGCATTGACAATTTCTCCTTGTACACCAGCTGGAGTTCTTGGTTTAGACACCTTTCGTGTTCGATGTCGCTTTCTCAAGAGTAGTCGTAACTGCTCAAGAGATGCAACAACCTGTTTATTCTTGGATGCAGTGCCTTTCTGGACAAAGACATTAGAAGAGACAGTTTCGAAAACAAACAATGTTGACTCAACATTGTTTTCATTCATCAGTTTCAGCTCCTCCCAGTGATAATCTGCAGATAGATCAACTGAACCATGTAGACACAAAACATTAGTAGAAACTGATTCCTCAGGGTTAGTATAGAAAAGTGTTTCACAGTTTTGAGAATCATCATAGTCGAAAAAGACTTCTTTTGTCAATGTTGGACCATCAATGTTGGACCAACATTGTTTCTCAACATTGTTCAGAACAGCAGATAGGGCTTTGGCATGAACTTCTGGATCATCAACTTCTGCTCATTATCCGAAACATCACTGAGACAAGCAAGCATAGTCTTTTTCTCCTTTCGAAGAGTGTTAGCACATTCATTCTGATAATGCCCCCATCCTTGACATTCAAAACATCTAACTTTACTAAGTTTACTAAGACTAGGGCTAGAGTTAGACACACCAGTTTTCAAATTTCTAGTTCCTTTTGAGGTGCTCGAAGAGCCTCTATTAGAATTCTTCCTGAATCTAAGTTTCTCAATTTTCCTAACCAAGTCATTGTAGGCTTCTTCAGTCATGTCTTCAGAATCATCACTACTGCTTTCAAGCTCAGTAACTTTAGCTTTAGATTTAGAGTGAAGGGACATACTAAGGATTTTCGTACCTTTTCTTTCGTTATCAATTATCTCAAAATTTTTCAAATTGTTCATCAAGGTATGAAAATCCATAGTAGCCAGATTGTGAGTGTCTTCCAAAATAGTAACTTTAGTGTCAAATTTTGAAGAGAGAGAACGTATGGCTTTAGAAATCAGTTGCTTGTTGGAAATAGCATCACCAAGAAGTTGAACATCATTAGACAAAGTCAAAAGCTTTTCAAAATAAGAATCAATGGTTTCAGCTTCTCCCATTCTTAGATTTTCAAATTTTGACCAAAGCATTCGAAGTTTAGTTTGTTTGACACTATTATCACCTTCACAATGATTCTGAAGTAAGTCCCAAGCTTGTTTAGCTGTAGTGCAATTTTGAATGATTTTAAACATATGAGCATCAACATGTCCAAAAATGGCATTTAAAGCTTTTTCATTGTAAGAGCTTAAAAGAAAGTCACCTGCAGTGAAGCGATCTTCAGGTATGGGAACAATATATCCATCAGCATCAGGTCCTTCAGTAGGCCAGACAAATCCTTCAAGAACAGATCTCCAAGCTCGACCTTCAGTGGACTTAATGTATGTCCTCATCCTGATTTTCCAGTAGTGGTAGTTCGATCCATCAAGCATAGGTGGCCTGTAGACACTTGAGTTTGCAACATCCATTGTAGTAGTACCAAATCCAGACACCAGTAGTTAGGTGGCTGCATCTGATACCACTTGTTAGAACTTAGGATCCCAGATTGGTACTTGAAACAAGATCAATAGACAATGTTGCCAACAATGTTGTTCAACATAACAAACAGATGGCAGCGGATGAATAAGAATGAAACTTCTATTACCAAGCCAATATATAGAAAAATATATTGGCAGCGCCGTAGGCAAAATATCTACTGACAGGAAAAGTAGATCTAATCAAGTGGGTTTAATACAATCACAGACGATTGATTAAACAACCAAAACTAGCCCTAGAAGAACCAACAGTAAAAGCTATTCTAGGTCGATGTTTGAAAGAGTTATTCCAACAATGAATACTCTTAGACAAACTCTAAAGCTAGCAGAAAACAAGAAGCCTAAACTCTTTTAATAAAATCTCGATTGATCATCAAGAAAGGCTCAATCATTGCTCGGCTGAATCCTTGTATATATACTTGAGATATCGACAGCTCCCATCCAAGTCGAAAGGCAATAGGATCTCAGCAAAGGCAATTTTCCATGTTCTTATTTTCTTCAATAATCAACTAGAAGGAAATTCCCATATTATTGTCTTCTACAATATATTTCCTTCTTGCTTTCTTCAACAATCTTCTTGAAAGATTCTCTCTTTGATCTCAGCAGGAAGAAACTAACGTTGTTTCTCTGTATATGGCTGGCTGGAAAATCTTTCCAAGATTATCTCTAGAGAATCTTTTATTTCCTTCTTTCTTTCAAGGTGCCCATAACTTGTCAAACTCTTTACTTCTTTTTAGATTGCATTCCTTATGTCCAAAGCAGCTCAAACTCTTTCCTTATTCCTGCAGCAATTCGAATTGATTGCTTCCAGTCCAAGTCATCAATCCAATTGGCCTTCTTGTTTCTATGTTGTCTGCTGTTGTCCGTAATGTTGTTCCAACATTGTATCGGCACTATTTCACAATGTTGCACAACATTGAAATCCTGCAGTTCACAAACAACAACAACAAACACAAACATTGAACTGAATCATGAAAGATAAGATTAACTAATCAAGTCCAACTTGCATTTTCAAGGATGACAAAGTAGTTATATTGCTCAGCTCATTACCTCAGAGTATGAACATTTTGTAGATGCAATTGTCATGTCTAAGCCAGATGATCTGACAGCTAAGGATGTGGAATTGGCCTTGAGAAACAAGCTGGATCAAAAGGGTGTTAGTAATCAACATGACACAGTTGCAGAGAGCTTATTTGTGAGGCAACCATGGAACAAGAATCACAATCTGAGGAATAAACCATTCAATAACACCAGGAGAACTGCTAAGCTACCTGAAAGAGGTGGAGCTGATAATGTGGAGAAGAGAAAGTGCTATCATTGTAAGAAAGCTGGACATCTCAAGAAAGATTGTCCACTCATGAAGAACAAGTCTGCAGCACAATACAACACAGCAGATATTGCAGAAGGTAACATTTATGAAAATGCAGAAGCACTTGTGTGTGAATCTCATATCAGTGATCAGTGGGTGTTAGATTCTGGTTGTTCATTCCATATCTCACTTGTTAAACCTTGGTTTAGTGAGTTAAGGACATTTAATGGTGGTGAAGTGTTACTGGGGAATGATCATGCTTGCAGAATTAGGGGAATTGGCACTATATACATTAAGATGTATGATGGAGTAGTGAGGAACGTTACAGATGTGAGATATGTTCCTGGTATGAAGAGAAACCTACTATCATTAGGTGTGTTTGATAGTAAGGGGTATAGCTATGGTTCATACCATGGTGTGTTGAAAGTGAGTATGCAAATAAGGTGGTTATTCAGGCAACTAAGGAGAATGGTATGTACTACTTGAAAGGGTCAACCATTACTGGGCATAATCATGTTACTAAGGAGGTGAATCACACTGAGTTATGGCACAGGAGGTTCGCACATGTCAGTGATAAAGGACTGAGTGAGCTAGCAAAGCTACAGGTGTTTGGTGATGATAAAATCTGCAAACTAGAGTTCTGTGACCATTGTGTGATGAGTAAAGCTCATAGAGCCAGTTTCCAGTATGGCAAACATACCACACATGGAATTTTGGAATATGTTCATTCAGATTTGTGGGGGCCAGCAAGGGTGCAAACTCTGAATGGAGGAAGGTACTTCATGAGTATAATAGATGACTATTCAAGGAAGTTGTGGGTCTTTATTCTCAGATCAAAAGATGAAGCTCTTGAGAACTTTAAAGAGTGGTTAGTTGAAGTTGAAAACCAAACAAACAAGAAGCTGAAGTGTTTAAGGACTGACAATGGATTGGAGTTTGTTTCAACTGAGTTTAACAACTTCTGTAAAGAGAGAGGAATCCAAAGACACAGGACTGTATCAGGAACTCCCCAGCAAAATGGAATTGCAGAGAGGATGAACAAAACTTTACTGGAGAGGGTAACGTGCATGCCATTGAGCTCAGGTTTAACTAAATGTTTCTAGGGAGAAGCTGTGAACACATCATGTTTCTTGGTCAACGGGTGTCCCTCTAGTGCAATAAAGTTTAAAACTCCTGAAATGGTATGGTCAGGAAAGCTCTCTAACTACTCAAACTTGAGAGTGTTTGGTTGCTTAGCATTTGCACATGTGAGACAGGACAAGCTTGAGCCTAGGGCTCTGAGATGCTTATTCCTGGGTTATCCTAAGGGTGTGAAAGGCTACAAGTTATGGTGCATAAATGAGAGGAAATGTATCATAAGTAGAGATGTGGTCTTCAATGAAAATGTGATGCCATTCAAGCAACAATCACATAGTATACCTGAATCTGTGACAACTGATAAGAGTAATCAGTCTGAGGTGGAGATTGCAAACAATGATCCCACTATAGATGACATAGCACAAAATGTCATGATATCAGATGTTACACAGGAGAGAGCAGCTGCAGATACACAAGAGATGAACACTCATGACACTGAACCATCTACACCTGTGAACATTTCAACTGACAATGAGGACAACTTACATTCAGAAGAAGAAGATCAAATGTCTGTTCAACAACAAGGTGCAACTTCAAATGAGTTGAAAAATTGGAACCTTACACAGCACAGGAATAGGAGAAAAGGTGCAGGGAAACATTCCACTAGATTTGGATTGGGCTAATTATGTAGCTCATGTGTTGAATGTAGCACAGGATATTTATAACATTGAGCCCAGAAATTACAATGAAGCTGTAATGAAAGGAATCAGTGGATTAAAGCTATGAATGGTGAGGTATTATCTCTGAACAAAAATGGTACATGGAAGATAGTGGACAAACCAAAAGAAGCAAAGATTGTTGGCTGCAGATGGATCTACAAGAAGAAGGTGGAAACAACTGAATCAGGAGATCAATAAGATTCAAAGCTAGATTAGTTGCAAAAGGTTTTACACAGAGAGAAGGTATAGATTTCAATGAAATCTTCTTACCTGTGGTAAAACATTGTTCTATCAGGTTACTTCTTGCAGTTGTTGCTCAACATGAGTTAATTTTGCAGCAGCTAGATGTGAAGACTGCATTTCTTCATGGAAATCTAGAAGAGAAGATCTATATGTCTATACCAGATGGAGTAAAATCTGACAAAGACAAGAATCAGGTGTGTTTGCTTCTAAAATCTCTTTATGGGCTGAAACAAAGTCCCAGACAATGGTATAAGAGATTTGATACTTATGTGCTGAGTATTGGATTTATAAGAAGCTCATATGACAGCTGTGCATACATACTTCATTGTTCAACTGACAATCATATTTCTACTATTGTATGTTGATGATATGTTGTTGGCTGGTAATGACATCTCAGAGATTAGTAAAGTGAAGAAACTACTGCAAAGTGAGTTTGAAATGAAAGATTTAGGCAATGCTAGTAGAATCTTGGGCATGGATATCACAAGAGAGCTGAAACACAGTACTCTATACTTGACTCAGCAAAACTATGTTAACAAAGTTTTGTCTAGATTCTATATGCATCAAGCCAGTGAAGTTTCTACACCACTGGGTCAACATATCAAGCTTTCTCTAGATCAATGTCCTAAAGATGAAAAGGAAGTAGCTGAAATGGAGAGAGTTCCTTATGCAAATGCAGTTGGAAGTCTCATGTATTCAATGGTCTGTTGTAGACCAGACCTTGCTCACAGCATGAGTGTGGTAAGTAGGTACATGAGCTATGCAGGGAAAGCACATTGGGAAGCTGTAAAGTGGATATTGAGATACATGAAAAGGACATCTAATCATGGTCTGAAGTTTATGAAGAATAATATTGTAGATGCAGAAGCTTTGGTGGGATATGTTGATTCAGACTTTGCTTCTAATCTGGATAGTAGGAAGTCACTTACAGGTTATGTTTTCACATTATATGGTACAACAATCAGCTGGAAGTCAGTGCAACAACCTGTGGTAGCACTCTCAACCACATAAGCTAAATTTATAGCACTTACTGAAGCTATCAAGGAAGCTATTTGGCTTAAGGGAATTATCAAAGAGTTTGGTATTGTTCAGGAGTGTATATGCATATATTGTGATAGTCAGAGTGAAATACATCTTACTAAACATCAGATGTATCATGAAAGAACCAAGCATATTGATGTAAAGATGTATTTTATCAGAGACATTATAGAGAAAGGAGAGATTAAAGTGAAGAAGATCTCAACTTTGGACAATCCAGCAGATGCAATGACTAAGGTGTTATCATCAGGGAAGTTTGATTATTGTTGCAGATTGATCAACAATTGCAGCAATGTTACAGTAACATCAGTTTGATGATGGATGAGGAGGGGGTTTGTTCTAACCTCAGGAACAGGATGAAAGGGGATTGGTTCTAACCTTGAAGGAACTAGATTAAGTGAGAACTGAAGCAAGAAACTCTCTAAAGGTGGAGAATTGTGAAGATTAGACAGTTTCTGTGAGTTGTAGTTCAGATACTGTGGGTTTTAGTAAAGATTATGTGGGTTTTAATGCAGATTCTTGTGGTTTGTTTCTGCAAGTTAACAGAGTTCAGTTTTTCTGCCAGATTGCACAGGAACCGTTGATCTGATCAATCTAACGGTTGGGATTTAAACTCAGGCGGAGGGAAAGTTAGTTGGCTATTTACAGAAACAGGGCATCTAGTTCGTCTCTTCCGAATTCGTTTCATTTGTTGTGTAATTCGTATATATAGGCTTGTATTTATGTAAATGATTGAGGAGATTCATTCCATTAATCATTCAATTGTCAGTTATAGTGAGAGAAACACTAGTGAGAGAGAGAATTGGTTGAGAAAGCTTATTGCCATTGTTGGTGATTGAAAAAGCTTGATTCTTGTAATCTTTCATTGATTACTGAATCGTTCTTGGTGTTCTCTGTGGATGTAGGCTAAGCCGAACCACGTAAATCTTGTGTTGTTTTCTTTACGTATTCAATTGATTGTAGTTTCATAATCGTCTTTGTTCGATCGGTTATTTGATCGGAATTGTTCAACACTTACATATCAATGTTATTGTCTATAACATTACATTGTAGTGCAAATTGGCACGGTGTTTGCGCGGTACTTTTTCACTAGTAAATAGATTTTAAAAAAAAAAAAAACATATGTAAGAATTGTAAATTAATGCTGAGGAGGACAAAGCAACCAATATTTTCAATAAATCAGGTTGTTCAGCTACAAGTACAAGTTCCAGCCAACAGAGTGACATGAGTAATCCCTCTAATAATAAAATAATAATCCGTGTATTGTGCTATCAACTCGACTTTAGTTTTCTCAACATGTGTTTAGTTTTATTAAATGTTTGTGTTTGTTTCTCAACTCTACACTAGGATACTTGAATTAAATTTGTATTTATTAACTGCAAAACTCAAATAGTCCCTTCATCCCGAGTTAATTTGGGACGTCCCAATTTTAACTTCATCTCCCTTAATTCGAAAATTCCTCTCCTACTTTATTCACCATCTCGCATACTACAACTTTGTGGAAAAATGGAATGCCTGCAAGATGAACAAATAAGATGGAGCTTCTTATCCAGGATTACTACAACCACTTCTATCCCTGAACAAGCTTGGACTCATATCAGTATATCACAATGGATCTTGTGGAAGGTTTGCCAAAATCTGACGACAAAGACACTTTATTGGTCATTGTTGGCAGATTTACTAAGTACAGTCATTTATAGCATTATCCCATCATTTACTGTTGCTCAGGTAGCGAAATCTTTTCTGGATAATGTCTATAAATTGCATGGCCTACCCACTAGTATGGTGACTGACAGAGACAAAATTTACACAGGCATGTTTTGGAAAGAATGTTTCAAGATTTTGAGCATTGAACTAAATTTTACAACTGCATATCATCCTCAATCTGATGGTTAGACTGAGAGATTAAACCAATGTCTTGAAAACTAGTATTTAAGGTGCATGATCAGTCAAAGACCTACTAAGTGGAGCAGGTGGTTGTCTTTAGCTGAGTTCTGGTGTAATACAAACTATCACTCTGCACTAAAACTAACTCCTTTCCAAGATTTGTATGGTATTGTCCCTTCTCAGTTATCTGTAGGTCCCTTCATACATGTTCATAACCACGACAATAGAAATATGCAGGTGACCTAGATACTCAAACAAAATCTACTGGAAGCACAAAATAGGATGAAACTATATGCAGACAAACACATGACTAAAAGCAGCTTTGAAGTAGGAGATGAAGTTTAATTGAATATTCAACCATACAGACAGAGCTCTTTAGCCATCAGGACGAACATGAAGCTGGATCACAAGTATTTTGGACCTTATACTTTTATTCAGAAAGTGGGGAAGGTGGTTTACAAACTTTCTTCACCACCAAACTCGAGCATTCATCTAGCTAGTGTTCCATGTTAGTTTGCTAAAAAAGAAGATCAGTGCCAAACACATTCCTTCACTAGAATTACCTATTACTGATAAAGATGGGCGCTTTAAGGTTTATCCATTCAAGGTGTTGGACAGAAGAAGTATACCAGTGACAACCAAGCTCTATCACTCAACTACTGGTTCAATGGACTAATTCAACTCCAGAAGAAGCAACCTGGGAAGATTACTCCTCTGTGACTTAAAAATTCTCAGAGTTCGATTTGAGTGGAGACGGATCGAGTCGATCTGGGGAATGTTGAATCCCAGGAAGATCAAGATCAGGATCAAACCAATTGTGCTGAAAAACACCAATTTAGCGGGTAACAAGTAACAACATCATTTGACCAGTTACTGATAATAATTTGGTGACGAATCCAACTGGCGATTTAAATGACAAATTGATTGAAGAAGACACGAACCCAAGCAGCGAACTGAAGACAATCCGCCTGAACTCAATTGGCTAAAGAGAAGACGACATCGTTTGGTCGATTAAAGATCTATGTAACGACCTTTAATCTGACAGTTGCTGAAATACTTTCCTTTTTCAAATAAGTGCACAGAAACTCAGGATGATTATCTATTATATTTGATTTGAATGTGTAAGTTATAAGAGAGCATGTGTAACCGATTGATAGTTTTGAACATTTTTACAGTATTTCATTTTGTAATCAATGAAATGACATACAAGAAATAGTACAGAAGCTCGGTTGTGATGGCGACCCGTAGGCCGTAATTCTTGAACAAAATATTAAGATCGGTTGCGATGGCGACCCGTAGGCCATAATTCTTTGAACAAAATATTAAAGATCGGTTGAGTTGCACGAGCCAATATTTGTTCTCCAGGTATGTAAGGAGAGGTCTCCAATTTCAAATTAAGCAGTGGACCGTTATCTTACAAAACAGAATATATACTCATATATCTTACGCGGTTTGTTGAATTTAGCGACACAAAAGACTAAAGATTAGACTTCATAGTCACCACCATCAGTCCATCACCATCTCCACTTAACTAATTATGCTTGTTTTCTTATAAATTATTATTATGTTTTCTGCTTGAGCTATAATTGCAAGGCTATATCAGTTCAAGTCGAGTAAATTAGCCCTCGTTGATTGCAGTATCATGTTAAAAATGGTTCACTTTTGTCTTCAATCCATAATACTCGCTGTCCTGTTTTGCCTTCAATCTCTCTGTTTAAGCCAAGAAACAAACACAAACACCACCATAGTTTCCTCCCTCAGAGATCCCAACACAATATCATCTTCTGGCCAGGTTGTTCAACTGGGATTCTTCTCCCCTGCCAACACCACCAACCGATATTTGGCGATCTATTACACCTTTTCTCCGGAAACGATTATATGGATCCCCAACCGAGATCGACCTATTAATGACTCCTCCGGCCACTTGTCGATTGCGCCTGACGGCAATCTAGTTCTGACAAACAGCTGGAACGAGACTGTTTGGTCAACGAACATAAGTGGAACTTCTCATAGGAACAACACAAGTGCTCAACTCCAGGACACGGGTAATCTGCTCCTTAGAGAAATTTCCTCGGGAACCATATTGTGGGAGTCATTTTCGCACCCTTTGAATATACTCGTTCAAACGATGAACATGAGTGACGACACAAATACCCATACGAGAGTTTCCCTCACCTCATGGAAAAGTCCATCTGACCCTGGAGTTGGAAACTTTGTAGCTGGGATAGAGGGACCACAAATTATGAACAGGAATAACGGACAACCCCTTTGGAGGAGCGGCCCATATAATGGTCGATTTTTCATTGGTTTCGAGGTCATGTATAGTATATACTTGCAAGCGCCTAGTGGGCAAGGTGGACAATTTGTAGACCCGCAGGGGCAGGCTCAACCCCAAGTGTCTGAGCATAATGGAACCTTCTATTTCACGGTGCCACAAGGACCATTCTTGTTGAATACAGTCTTGAACTCTACTACTGGTAAGGAGTTTAAGTCTTATGTAAGAATATATTTTCTTGAGTAACCAAGATTAAGATATCATAAATGTATTGTTATGTTAGAAGTATAATAGGATTATGATTCCTTAATGTTGGTAATTAGAAGTATAATTGGAATACGATTCATTATTGATATCTAGCAATTCATACTTGTATATATATGCGATTGATGAATGAGAAGAAGCAGGGGAAATAATTAACTTGGTATCGAGGCCAGTATAAGTCTCCGATGACGTTAGTCCGCCTCTCCTCTTTTCTTTCTTCCGCCCTAAATTTCTCGATTTTTCCTCAATCAATCTGATTGCCCTTGCCATTCTCTCTTTCTTCTCTTTTCTCCCCTTTCTCCTTATCTCTCCAGCGCCTCCACGCGTGCTCCCCTTCCTCCTCTAGCCGCTACCTCTCACAGGGACCCTAGCGCCGCCGCCTCTTCTCCGGCCTCCCAAGCCGCATCAACGGCTTCCACCGTTCCGGCTGCTTCTCTCAAGCGCTCTTGCGCATCTCTTCTCCTCCACGCGGCTGAGCCGCTCTCTTCTCCGGTGGTCAATTCCTCCGGCCAGGTCTTCCTCCTTTGATTACGCAGCGGATTTCTCTTCTTCTTATGCAGTTGAGCCTCTTTCTTCTCCATGACTCTCTTCTGCGTTTTCTCCACGCTGATGTTGCCTTCCTCGAGCAATTTGCTTTTCTTCTTCTTTCTTCCCAGCGACAAGAATCGACTTGACAAAGACGTTTGGAAAGGTTCATATACTTGTAATCCGATCTCCACCGTCCACCATGTAGATTCGTGTGAGCTACCTGGTCAATTCTCGAAGCGATCCAACGGTGAAATTTGGTTGGAAACGTCGTTTTTCCACGATCACTGTGCGATTTACTACATGTCTGTTTCCTTTCTTCTTTCTTGGCTACAACAATGGCACCCATAGTTGTCTCTGTGCCGCCTCCATGATTCCGCCCAGCCTCTCTGGTCATCAACCTCTTCTGCTCAAGTTGTTGTTGGATCTTCGTCTGCCTCTGTGTGGTCTTATATCCTCTGTACCTATTCTGGGTGTCTCTCTATATGTCTGCTCTGGGTGCTTAAGTTCTTTCTTTTTTCCGTTGTCATCTCGTCTTCTTTGTCCCATCTCGTTCTTCTCCTCTCCTAACTTTCCCGTCTCGTGTGGTGCCTCTTCCAAATTATGTCTCCATGACTCTGGTACCTCGCCTGAGGTTACGACCTCCTTCCACCCGACTCTTGCAGACTCAAGCACTTCAGTGGGGTTGGGTCCCAAATTTGGACCATTCTTGTCCATACCCGACTGCCCCTTGGTATCGCCCATCGTCCGGTCCATCTCAGCAAGTTGGTCTTCTTGGATCTCACCCACAGCAAGCCCATAGGGCTATTGGACCTTTTGCCTTGCCTGCTCTCATACAACATCAACGTAGCACGTCATGGATGAAATCTGCCGAGTCTTAATTATAAGTCGACGTTTCACCAAAGGACTTTCACAAGTATTGTTTGACGTTTTTCGGAACAGTCTCAACGTTCATCAACCTCCCGTTTCGACTGAGGGGGAGTATTAGAAGTATAATAGGATTATGATTCCTTAATGTTGGTAATTAGAAGTATAATTGGAATACGATTCATTATTGATATCTAACAATTCATACTTGTATATATATGCGATTGATGAATGAGAAGAAGCAGGGAAAATAATTCTTTCATGTTATATGGTCTAGACTGTTGACAATTGAGCCACTATATCAAAATGATTTATTTCTTTTGACAGGTCACTCAATTTTCACACAGTGGAATGATGAGCAGAGGAATTGGAATGTAATTTCGGTGTCCCCACAATACGATTGTGAGATATATGGAACCTGTGGGCCATTCGGTAGCTGCAACAGGTTTGATTCACCTATATGTTCATGTTTGAGAGGGTTTGATCCAACAAATCAAGATGAATGGAATAGGGGGAACTGGACTGGTGGTTGTGTGAGGCGGAGACAATTGCAATGTAGCCTAAATAATAATACAAATGGAAATGAAGACCGGTTTTTTAGGCTGCCATTTACGAAGGTGCCTGATTTGGCAACAACACTTCCTTCAATTCAGCTTGAGGAATGTAGTAGAATGTGTTTGGGTAATTGTTCTTGCATAGCTTATGCACATGAACCATATATTGGTTGTATGTTATGGCAAGACAGTTTAATTGATGTTATGCTGATGTCTGGTGTTGGAATCGATTTGTACATCCGTCTTGAAGCTTCTGAAGTAGGTAATTCAACTGAAAAGTTTTGTTTTGTAGTAGATGATTCTGCTATTGTTTCTCAAGGATTTGGCATTTTTTTATTGTTCTTCTAAGCTTATATATGTTGCAAACCTGACCTCTTCGTGTGGACATATATATTACTTATCATAGTTGATCGTCCATAGCTTGTGTTACTTAAAGAGTTTCTACTATGTTTTTGGTTAACTGAATTTATCTTTTTGTTTTATAATCCCCATGATGTAAGTGGTTATTATAATTCCACTAGTAATAGGTGGTCTTGCTTTCATATGTATCATCATCTTGATTGTTGGTGTTCGATGGTAAAAAGAAAAGGTAAAAGTTTTGTGCACAACTATTTATACACTCAGAAGTAATTGTTCATGTGTTATTTTACTTATTTATGCAATCAGGAAGGAAAATAGAAGATAGGAGGGAGATATTTCCATTGGATCCGACATCCATAATACTTAAAGAGGAAAACATTGAAGAGTTGCCATTGTTCACATTCGAGACACTTGCAAATGCTACTGATCAGTTCAACAACATGAATCTCATTGGCACCGGTGGATTTGGTCCGGTTTACAAAGTAATAAATCCCATGCCCAATAGTTTTTGTTTATCTTATTTTTATAAAAATAAGTTTTGAATGAGTTGTTTTTTATATAGGGAATTTTGCAAAATGGTAAAGAAATTGCAGTGAAGAGACTTTCAACGGCTTCTAGTCAGGGCAATGCAGAATTTATGAATGAAGTGGTCGTTATTTCCAAACTTCAACATAGGAATCTTGTCAAATTATTGGGATGTTGTGCGGAAAGAGAAGAGAAGATGTTGATTTACGAATACATGCCTAACAAAAGTTTGGATGGATGTCTCTTCGGTAATATAACCAAATGTTAATTCCACTCATATCGTCTTCTTTCTTAGTACTTCCATAGCCAAATGCTTGCTTCCTTCGCATAATTTATGTTAATGGTTTGGTTTCTTGTTGTTGGAAGATCTGACACATGTATCGAAGAAGATCCTTGATTGGAATAGGCGCTCAAGCATAATTGGGGGAATTGGGAGAGGCATAATGTATCTTCACAATGACTCTAGACTTAAGATAATACACCGAGACCTCAAGCCAAGTAATGTGTTGTTAGATGAGGATTGGAACCCGAAAATATCAGACTTCGGTATGGCAAGAATATTTGGTAGAGACGATGAACATGGCAACACAACTAGAGTTGTTGGAACCTAGTAAGTGGATTTAAGTAAAACCGTTAGTCCATTCTTTATATTTTGTCTTATATGATAATCATTTAACATGCTTGTGGTTTCTAGTGGATATATGGCACCAGAATATGCAATGGAAGGGCGATATTCAGAGAAATCGGATATCTATAGCTTTGGAGTTTTGATGTTGGAGATTCTAAGCGGAAAGAAGAACACTCACTATTACAATCATGAATTTTCCTTGAGTCTCTTGGGATGTGTAAGCCTTTTTCTTCTTTACTTCAAACACTCAATAATACTTGAAAATTTAAGCTTAATATATGCTTCTCTCTTAACATTTCAGGCTTGGAAAATGTGGCATGATGAGAACGTATTAGCATTCGTTGATCAAAGAATTGCAAGTCCGAGTGTCCAAGAAGATATTATGAGATGCATAAACATCGCTCTGTTATGCGTTCAAGAATTCCCAAATGATCGACCCTCGATTGAGACCGTCCTCTCTATGCTCAGCAAAGAAATCATTGACCTTCCAATTCCTGAGGAGCCAGTGTTTCCTGAGAAATGGAACGCTTCTCAAGTTGGGACTAGTAATACCTTGAGTCAGCTTGGCTACTCTGTTAATGAACTCACTATCACTATGATCGATGGTCGATGAGACAAAATCTTGTGTTACATTGACATGAAACGCCCACAAAGAAATTTGATAAAATATATGTAAAATGTAAATTAATGTAATATATATCATGTATTTGTATGCAATTGAATACAAAAGGCTTTATCAATTAAACAATTGAAATAAGTTTTCTACCCAAAAGTTGATGTAATTTTAGTTAGTGTTGGATCATATGGATAAGAGAAGTTAATTGATAGAAGGGTGTGGTGTGTATACTAAGAAAATCCTTTTGCGAAAGTATGATTTTGTTGCAGGAACCAAAATGAAAGTTTTAAAATAAAAAATGTGTAACATCCATCCCTTGTGTGAAGGTGCGGTTACACCATTGATAGCTCTCAAGTGATCTGATGGCCCCACTATACCAACACATGTCTTTTTTCCGCGCACTATTTCCTAACTTGTGCGAGCACTAGGAGACTTTTCAGTTTGTCACCCATTCTAAAATTGCTTCAGAGCAAGTACGTTTAACATTGGAGTTCTTATGGATGGATTCCTAAAAATAAAGGTGCATCTCCTTGGTATGAGTAGCGTTCTCAACTTCTTTAAGCTTTCTTGAAACTTTGGAGCATTAGATTCACCTCTCTTAAATTGTGCGGTCCTCGTCGCACCTTGCCCGGACCTACCGTCCACCCCTTATAGGTTTATGGTTGTAGCGCCCCGACTAGGAGCTGCTTACTCCTAATCGAATAACCACCCGCATGTAATATTCTTTCAAGTAGAATTTCTATCTTTCAAAACATTACAAGAACGGTCAGACAATATTGAAGAATCATGTAATTTAAAAGAAATTTAAATGACCTTTTATTCCGAGAAATTTAATAAAAGATTAATACAACTCTAAATCTCAAATACAAATGATGTCATTCAGGAAAAAAAATTCACATAAGGGACTCGAGGCTGGTGATTTACACTTCAATGTACATAAATTTTTCACAAGAAACAGATGAATCCGCTTCAATCAGGACACCCCGCTATAGACAATATACATGTCGCATGATTCACTTGTTCACTGCGGAAAGGAAACAAGAGAGGGTAAGTCTTAAAGGACTTGGTGAGGTTAAATAATCAGCCCAGTGAATAACAAGATCAGGAGGATTAACGGCAGGTGTAGAGAAACCTGAAATATAGCAAGATCAAACACGATAACATTTGAAATGAAAGTTGAGACATGCAGTTGGAGGAGGGATATAGAGGTCGGATACAAGAAACATTAGAAACAGATACCAACCAACACCATTATAGATACCTATATACTACCTTATACTCCCAGGCGATGAGCTACCTCGAAACACGGCAACATGCCTAGGTACATGTTGAATGGATCGTATATTGCAGCCAACTTGGGACTACTCAATACATCCAAATGGTAGGATCTGAACATAGTAACCTTAAATCGTCAGTCCTTTCTGCCCGGAAGTTACGTGTCGCAGTCCTAGGGCCCACAAGTTCAAGCGCGAGTACAAGTATTAGGGAAACACAAATTTCCACTGTTCAAGATTGTTTCACAATATCAAGGCAATTTAGCACTGGCTACAAGAGACAACATACACTGGAATACGGTGAACATGGTCAAGAAGAGAACAATCACGGGCAAGAGATTAAAGTCAGGATGACAAGATCATGTGATAGGAACTTAGATACAAGAGGAGACTTGATTGGTAGGTTCCAAAAGGCAAGATAAGTGAGTCAGTTCAAAAGAAAGATTCAAGTGACAACAACTGAAATGCGAGACAAGGAATGAATACAAGATTTCAGGCGAAATTGGTGAGATACAAGATAATAAGAGGAGTTCAGGAGAATAATCGCTAGCAATATCAACTAAGATGCAAGACAAGGGAACGAGGACAAGCTCAAATGAGCACAGGAAGGGACCAAGACAATGAAACGAGTTCAAGAAATGGTTCGATATGTATCGGATGTGAAAAGTGATAGAAATGAAATATTGGAAATAGAATTTCCAAGATGCAAGCCAAAAGAGGGTATACAATGAACAAACAAGTGCAAGTAGAACAAGAACATGAATATATTCAATGGGCAAGAAGCAAGAGAAAGAGATAGGAACCCCAACCTAGCATGAAGAAACTTGTAAATTATATCCCGAGATTTACCAACGTCTAAAGTACCTATATATAACAAGCAAATAAGTATTGTTTGGACCAACTATTTATGTTTACTTACAGATTCAAGAATTCATTCACAAAACAATCGTTTATCAAGATTTTACTCATCATCTTTAGATCGTATAGATTAGCGGATAAGTGTTATCAATAAATAGTAAGCGAGGCAGACGTACATAAAACATAAAGGTTCCCAAAGTACTAGAGTGTTTAAGGCAGCACTAACAGGTAATAAATAATTTCCTAGTATGGTGTTATCCTAAGAACAAAGTTTAGATCCATATTAAATAGCTTCATAGAGTTTCAGTATGTACCACGCCACTGCAATACAAATCAGTTCTCAAGCTAGATATTTGTTGAACATTTAGAAATCATCTCAAAATCAAAGTCTTTCTTGTAATCAAAACATGTAAAATAAGAATATCATTACGGTTGGAAATTACTTCACTTTTATATACCCTCTTTCCTACGCCTATTTAAAGTTGTTATCATGTGAACAAAATAAGATAAGCGAGTGTAACTCATTCCACTAATCAATTAGTCCAGAAACAATTTTTATAAAAAGGTATGACTCCAGGTTGTTTTGGAAGTTTTAAACATAACACTAATTCATGATATTGCTACCTACAACCTTTACCTTTTATTTTAACCCAGATCAGGATCAAAGAGAGTCGTTTTCGGAGTTTATCCGTACCAAACAATGAAATCAGCCCAACAGCATAACCAGAACATTACCGGCAAGATAGTCTCTTACAAATTCATTTCCAGTTATTTAAATCACATACCATACTTAACTAGTTAGGCCAGAAAACATTTGACAAGAGGAATTGGCCTGAAAGTGGTAAACGTTCTGAACATGATTTAACACAAGCCGTATTCTTCTCCTACCCAACATTAAAACATCACCTTACTAAATTAACATAGGTGTTCATCTCATATAAATAACCAAATCAGCCCCTAAAATATTTCAACCAAAATAACTTGATTTCACAATATTCCATTGACACAAGAATACTATAGATACGATAAAAATAATCCATAAAACACAAAATCGATACCAAAACTCAAAATTATTTAAATTTCAAAGATGAACTAATGATAAGAAAGAAACTTAAAGAATTACCTTTGCAAATCAATTTCTCGGATTAAGCCCCCAATATACGTACGAGTGACTATAATTTTGATTGAATAGCTGGGTTTGAGAATCAACGCTGATAATTGGTCTTTATATAGAGGAGGAAAGCAACTGCGTGTTGCAAGCTCAATTACGGTAGAGGGATAACTGACACAAGCTTTTCACACCTGTAATTGATGATGAATCTCTTCATTTGATCTAATCTGCTGAGCTTGAGATGAGGCGATCAATATGTGGCACAGTCGAATTTCACTTCACACCACTTGCATGCGTCGATCTCCGTCATCAATCTTATCATTTTATTGTGTTCAAGAAAGGTGAAGATGGAAAGGTAAATAAATGGTAAAGGTGAAATGAAGTGTTAGAAATGAGTGAGTAAAGTCAGCCGTATGGTTGGGAATATTGAAGAGAAATTGCAACTTTCTCAAAGTCAATTTGCATAGTGGTCCAATAAATGCTTTTATTTATAAAGTTATCTCACAATATTTCTATATAATAAATATCTTACTCCATATTTTAGTATATATACGATGGCCCAACTTTAAGAATTTTAGATGTATCACAATATTTCTTAAACAATACTCCCTCCATTTCAGAGAAAGTGTTACATTTTGACTTTGATCGGTCAACTGTCTTCTAGTTTGACCATAAATTACTCATAAACGATAATAGTAAATAATTTAATAAAATCATATAATAAAAATTTAATTACTAAATTTTCATTATATAATTTTAATAATTTATTTATTAATATCGTTTAAGAATAAATTGTGGTCAAACGCGGAGATAGTTGACCGCAGAATAGTAAAATGTAACACTTTTTCTGAAATGGAGGGAGTATTAGATAAAATAATATATATTCAAGTACTATTTAAAGTATAACCGTTCATTAGTTTCGAAATGTAGAAAAGAATGATTGAAATTATTATTCAGTTTTCCTCATCAAAAGTGGGGTGTCATGATGGTTGTCTCGGCTTTGATACCATTTATAACTCCCCCCTTTGCGGGCTGGCGCGGTACTCATGGGCAGTTCTCTGGGTGATATGATGGTCCCACTATGTCAGCACATGTCCTTTTATGTGCACTGGGAGACTTCTCAATTGGTCACGCATTTTAAGATTGCTCCAAAATAAGCACGCTTAACTTTAGAATTATTATGCATGGATTCCAAAAAAGAAAGGTGCACATTGTTGGTATGAGTAACGTTCTCAACTCCTTTAAGCTATCTTGAGACTTGGGTGTTACTCAATCTGTTTTGAGAATCATCAGTATTTAGGACTTGTAATATACTCCCACTGTCTCGAATTCAACTTCCTGCATTCCATTTTGATACAGTTGTATTATTGAGTCAATATCATGTGCATCTAGATACTAAGCAATGCATCATATCTTTGTTGTTGTATTATCTACATCATTTCATTCACTGTAGAAGGTTTAGGTCTCATGTTGCATATTCACATGTTTATATTATCTTAAATGTTAGTACAACTTGGTCGCAACCCTCAAGTTGTACATGAAAATCGATTGTTTAACTTATAAGTCATTATTTGAGACAGTTCAATGAGGGGATATATCATCTCCTTCAGTTAGTCCTAGAAGAAGACTAAAAGTATAATGTTAGAAACAAGAATTGAATGGGGAAACTTCTTGAGGAATGATGGATCCTAGGAAAAAACAATTGTCGTTGAACTTAAAATTTTACCGAGAACACCAAAGTTTTACGAATTTATAATACCAAACCCAAATTCCAGAAACACTAAATAAATTAGTATAGCAGAAGTTGACTCGAGAGGTCGGTCTCTCGGGAATAACGCTCGATTAAGATAGAATATTAAATGGTTGATTTTCAATATAAAGTAAATAACAGTTTTTTGGTATTTTGAATAAATAAATTAAACACGTAAGCAGAAAAGTAATTATAACGAGAATTGATGAATTAAGAACTTGTAGAGAAAACATGTAAGAATTAACCTTCACTTTGATAATTAGTTTATATCAGGAATAACAGACAGCGATACTTACGGCTGAAGAATCACACATGTCACATATCTTATACTAAGGCGCAGTCAGTACAGATACCCCATGTAGACTATCGTCTAGCTCAAAGCTGTCACCAGTGTCTAGCTCAACAACAAACCTCAGGCAGAACATCAACTTATAGACACAGCTGACATCTCCTAATCTAGTGCCATGAATACTCATGTCCCGCGGAAAACATAAACAAACAAAGCATCTTTCCCCAAACAACACAGGTGTGAACGACAATCGTATAACGAACATTGATGCTAAAACTATTCCATCATATATAAATCAAGTAATCAAAGATCCCGACTAACCCTTACACAGGTAAATTAGCCTGACATAACTGAAAATAAACAAATTGTAAACTGAATTGAAATCATGTTTGAAACAACGAAACCATAAGAAGATGGCGAGTTCGGCCCTCGGATTCCTCCTCCTTCGATTACTTCCCTTAAAGTCGATCTTGATGTCTTCTTAGATGTTTTGCAGTCTTCTTGATTGCTTGTTGACGGCTAGGGTTTTGAGGTTTCACTTCCCCGATGACTGGTTCTCTCTCAGGAGAGCTGCTTTGTGGTTCGGAACCCTTCCGTTCCGTTCTCCCCCTGATATGAGACCCAAGGGTCTTATTTATACTGAAAATTCCGAGCTCTAGCCGCCTTTGATGTGTAAGGAAGGTTCAGGAAGACGGGCCTCAGACTGACAGGCCAGAAAACAGCCCAAATCTAGAACATTCAGTGTACTGCAGTTGCCTGACCGCAGTCACCCTTATGCGGTCCACTGTGGACCGCACAAATGCGATTTCTGCAGGTTCTATCTATATTTCTTTGTTCTTCAATTTCGGGCTTCGTAACTTCGTTTCCTCAAAAAGTTGTCTTCTACAAGTTGTAGCATCTTCAATTGTCTTCGCACTGGTTGGTCACATGACATGTTTTGACATCTCGAACTCCATGCAACAGCCAATTCAGCGTATTTGCTTAACTTTCCTAATTTCGCCCAAATATGACGTTTGGGTGCCCGAAATCGTGCAATTCCTTAAAAACACGATCATGACTTATAAAATACACAAGAAGTTGGTAATTAGCCATAAAATGATACAAATATTAAATCTTGGGCAAAAAACAGGGATCTAAAAGAATGCAGATTCGCACATTTCATTGTCACATCACACCCCCAAACCAGTTTCTTGCTCATACTTGAGCAAGGCAAAAACGATAAAAAGTGACAGTGAAATGATGCTAAACTTAGTATTCTTATTTATAACTTTCAAAGATGATATTTTTCATACTCAACCCCATTTAGCAACTAAGTCAGATATCGGAGATCATGAAACCAACAGACAAAAACGAACATCGATCTGCATCGTCGGGCTCTCAAGTAACAAGATCAATCATAATTCACATAAGAACCCAGAGATTAGGCTAGAAAAAGGATTAAGGTAGGGTATGCATAAGTAAGCTAAATGCTGAGACTTAGGTCTTCCATGCTCCTTATGAATACTACCTTGTCAAAAGTTCATCCCTTCTTCTCCACTTCCTTAGAATAATAATGTCAAAAGTTCATCCCTTCTCTCTCCTTTATATATATATATATATATATATATATATATATATATATATATATATATATATATATATATATATATATATATATATATATATATATATATGCATATATATATATATATATATGCATATATATATATATATATATATATATATATATATATGCATACTATTATTTTGCGGTCGTTTCGACCCGTACGCTTTTTGTTGGCCTCATTGGGCTCTTTTAGTCTCTAATTTTTTTGGTAATGTCTATTTTTACCGAATTTCGCACTTTTGTGCGTGCTGGTTTGGTATATATGCCATTAACCCTCACGGACATGTAGCTTTAAGGGCCACGCCGGTATGTGGGTAGTATCTGTAAAATGCCAAACACGAAAACGGTGATCACAAGGACCATAGATCCACTCCGAGACTTTTAGTACCTTTGTTTTTTATGGTACTTCTCTTTTTTTATTTTTTATTTTTTTTAGAGAGAGAGAAAACAACAGCACAATGCAACCATAAACTTCCTTCTACTTCTCCTCCCCCAAACCTGTAAGTTTCACAGAGTTTACTTCTTCCCAGAATCTCTCTTTAACTAAGCAGACTTACTTAGAGCACGAAAGACTTCTAAATTAGCGTATATAAGTGAGTCAAGAGATTTAAGGAGAGTAAGAAAGTATTCTAAGATTGCCGCTTTTATCTTTGTGTTGCATGGCAAAATATCATAAGTAGGTGCATATAATGTGTCTTGGTTCAAAATGTAAGATGAAAATCTCTTGCTAATGAGAACATAGGTTCCTCAGCAATCGACGTAAATAAATGAAAGTGCTTCAATCAAAACAATAAAAGACTTAAATATTAAATAGGCTTGAATTAACTTCGAGTCACAACTCGGTAAATAAATAACGAGTCAAAGCTCGGTAATCATCCAAATAGGAAATAAATAAAAATGCGACAACCGGAAACTAAGTGCATAAACTAAGAAAACATAAAAAATAAAGGCCCTAAAAAATTTGAATTTCGAGTTACCGTTACCCTCCCCCAAACCTATGCTTGTGCTAGTCCCTTAGTACAAAATAGTAAAAAAGAAAGTAATGGTAGCGAGAAAACTCCCGTCAAGTATGGTGGCCGCCTCTTGGTAGATTACTCCGACTGTTCACAATCCGAATCGTAGGGGTGTAGCCTAGGTGAGTAGCGTTCCCTATCTTCTTCCGGGTCTTCTTCCTCCTCATAAACAAAACCATTTGTGTTAGTGACCTTACTCTTTAACTTTTCTTGCTCTCTTGCTACTTGCTTCTCAAGGTCCTCTGTTGTTTCTTCAAATTCATTCCAGTTATTGCAAGGTTTTTTGTTTTTGTGGGTAGGGTCAGCTTCTCCCTCCTTGAGATCAATGAAGGTGGCTTGCTCTCCCATCGAGCTCAACTTCTCCTCAAGGATATACTTTGTTGGTCCAGATAACGGCAAAGTAAAAGACTAGAGGGGGGGGGGGTGAATAGTCTTTTAAAACTTTTGTCAATAAACAGCTTTCAAAACCAGGGGTTTCTGATACTTAAATTCAGAGCGCGGAAGACTTTAAGATAGGTAAATGCAGAAACAATAAGTATGTGTGTGTGCTTTGCTGAAATGTAAATACAGAAAGGTAAATAACACAGCAAGTATAGTGGTATCTGGAGGTGGCGTAATCCTCCAACTAATCCACTTCGGTCTTTCTGAGACCTAGAATTCACTAGAACAGGTAATTGAGTTCACCTTACAATAATCCTATTCTAAGATTCCTAAACAAATGATTCCCAACCAAATGTTCCCCGAAGTTATTCCGACTCCTAGAGCTAAGTACTTCCTCTACTCGATAACCTTGAGTTATTCCCCGATTTCCCAAATCAAGTACTTCCTCTACTCCACGCCTTGATGGTGTTGGTTATAAGGTTTGTCGAGAGGCTTCTCAGATAACTTTTCGCTTATGTTTTCAGAGCCTAATAGAACAAGACTACTTAATACACTTGTTCGGTGGATGATACCGCTTTCTTGACCCAAGTAATTGGTGTCCGCTCGAGAATGAGCTTGAAGGGTATCTGATAGTTCAACTCTTTCACGAATAACAATCTCTTGTTAAGGTTCAGGACAACTTAGAACTACTAGTGATTCTTCAAGCAACAGAAAGCTTTCAGAAAGGGTAGTAGAGTGCTTGAGAGAATACTTTGCTTGATGGTAAGTTTGCAAGATAGAGCGTTCTAAGGTATGTTCTTCAAGCATCTAAGTGTATGATATATATAGATAAATTTGAGAGGCGTTTGAATTGTACCCGTTGTGCTCTCTATCAAATTTTATCCGTTTATATCTTGAACTATGTACTGTAAGTCACTATCTCATTTTTTTAGAGGATCGCTTTAAAGATTCTGCCGATGCATTTAATGCATAGTACTGTTCATTGTCCTTTAGTCTCAACGGATACATGAGCCTTTCTGATGGCTTGCATGCTCCATACTCATGATGTCATATGTCCAGAATCATATCCCGAAAGTAAGTTAATATACTTAAGAAAGGATTAAGGACATAGTCTTTCTGAGTTAGACTAAACCTTTGTGTCTTCATAAACCTTGTGCAATCTTCAGTCTTCTAATCTTCAGAAAAGCTCCATTGCTAGGATTGATCTTCATGGTCTTCTTGAAATAAAAATTACACTCAGAGACCTATAATCCTAATACAAGATTTACTAGACTAATCATACTCAGTGATTTCCTCTTTTACAATGTTCAAGTGAACCAAGAGCACTTAATCACCTTTCTGGCTAAGATAAAAACATGTGATGAGTGATGAAAATACTAACAGATATTCCTAACAAATTTCCCCCTTTTTGATCAGTCATCCATGACTATCTTTCAAGTCCTATTACAAAATTGTAATCCTGGAAGAGAAAACAATCCACCACTTAATCATTTCAAATGATATTCAATTTTAGTTGAATTAAGTGTAGAAAGTAAACATCAACCAAATCACAAGAAGTGATCTTTGCTGATAAGTTGTTATCTATTAAAATGTATCTGAGAGTATGATCTTCAGATAGGTATAGTTTACAGTGTAAGATGCAACTTTTACAGATAGAGAATTTCAGAAACAATCAGCAAGATTACAAAAAGTAATAAAACATACTAAGTAAATTAGAACAAAGGAGAGTCCAAGCTCCAAGAGAGTATTCTAATGTTACTAGTCTTCAAGTCTTCAGAAACACAACTTGGGTTTAGATACCTCAAGTTCTTCAGCACCCTTTCTGGATCAGTTGACATGATCATCCACTTTTCTGCATTCTTGGACATAGTCATAAAGAATCCTTCTGACAGAGAGCTCTTTTCCGGATAAGTCACATATTTCATGGTAACTCTTGCCAAGCTTGTGATTCTTCCACGTAAAATGTTTGACCTGTATACTTTCCCTGCACCGTGCATGGTCTACTTGCAGCTGAGATAGGTTGAAATACTTGTATATTTCTTCCAGATAGTGTATATCATCTAGGTATTCATCCAATGTCATATAGAATGACTCATAGGTTGAAACACCTAGTTTGTTCTTCTCTTTGTAGCTACCATCCGCTTTTCTTACCTTGTGTACATCATCGGGTTTTGGGTAAGGATGTGCAAAAGAAAGATCCATCTTCGCTTCATTCCTCTTTTCTATTTCAAAGTTTAACCGTGCATGAAGGTGCTCGTTTTAGCAATTACGCTTTCTCTCCATTTCAGGATCTGGTTGAGGATGGGAGTTGGAAACTTATCATTGACAAGTAGATGTTGTAGTTCCAGAATCCAATACCCTCTCTTGTTCAGAATGCACCTATATGAAGATTCTTCATTACTAGTCTTCATATACTCAATGTGGGCATCAGTTGACTTTTCTTGATGTGTTTCATTGTTTATTCTGCCAAACTGGAAATCCCTTCTTGCTTTTCTGTTTGGTGGCCTTCTGTCAGGAGATCCTCTAACCCTTTCTTCCTTGAAATTTGTCTTTGGTGGATGTTCCTTGTATAGACTTGGTGTTGCGGAAGGAGTTCGGCTGCTAAGGCTTCTTTGCCAGAGGAGGTTGTGAAGTAGTTGCTTGTCTCCTTTTCTTGTGAAGTGGATGTTCATCAGAATCATCCTCATCATCATTGTAGTCCAAAATTGGAGACTTGCAGCTTTCTTGTCCTCTCACTTCTCCTTCTTCCTTTTCTTCTTCTTCAGAAGTCTTCTTCTCTTCTGAGATTTTAAGGGACTTGGTTCCCCTAGTGACCATACTTCTCAGCCTTCTGGCTGGTTGATCTGGAACAACTTCTTCAGCAAGGGTGTCTCCAGTGGTGTCCTTAATGACAAGTTGACTTGAGGAGGGAGGATTTGATTGTTTTCTTTTTCTTCGTCTGCCTTTCTGAGGCATCTCTTCTTCCCCCTTAGTCATGAATGACTGACTCATGATAGCATAAGCTTCACAGAGAGTGTCAAAGTTTTTCTGGAGATTGTTGTGCACCCTGATTAATTCTTGAAGTTCCTTCTTCAGCTCGTTGTTCGCTCAACCAGCCTCGCTCCTTTCTATTGAGCTCTTCAAGCGGCCTTAGGATGGCGTTGGCTTGCAGGACAGCATGGCTGGCTTCTTTCAATGCTGCATTAGCATTGTTACAATCCTCATCCCTGACCAGTTCCTGCTCCTTTCTGTTGAGTAAAGCAGCAGCCAAAGGCTTCATCTCTTCTGGGACGGATTTTAGCACTTCTGTGTCTTGGGCAACTAGTGTCTTTCTGAGTTCTAAAAAGACATTGTTCCTTGCACGGTGCTCTTCACTTCTTGAACTACTTGGTGCAGAGAATATATGAGGAGCAAGTAGGGCTCTTTTGTGCTGAGTGACAAGTCTCTCATCTTCCTTGATGATCAAGTTGTGGGTTTCAGCATCACTATCATAATCCTTTTCTTGGATTGTTTGCAGATTGACAATCTTCTTCTGCTTTCCATCAAGTGTGCTGGCCTTCTGAGAAGATGTAGAAGGTCTTTCTGATGCAGTCTCAGCATCATGCTCTTCATCATCATTGTCATCCATTGCATCTATTTCAGCAGCTGTGACAACAATGGCATTCTTCAAATTTCTTTGCTCATCTAGAAGTGCCAATTCTTTGGCATTAGCTTCTTCGAGCTTATTGATTTTGGCTTCCTTTTCATCAACAAGAGCTTGAGTCTCAATGTTGATTCTCTTCTCTTCTTCCAATACCTTTCTGAGTTGTTCAATCCTAAACTCAGCAGCTGAAATTTCTTCTATGGCATCATTGTGTTCAGCTTGTTAGGTATCTTGATGAGACTTGGGAGGTGATGATGATGGAGCTTTCTGAGCAATTGAGGGAGTAGCCTTTTCTCCACTTTCTTTGCTAGCTTTTTGAATCCCGCCTTGTCCAGGTTGGGGATCATCATTCTGATCATCATCATCATCACTCTTGTTCTTTGTTTCTTGGTTTGGATGCTCAGAGGGAGGTTCTTGATAATCATTTTCGTCCATCTCCTCGTCATCTTCTGAAACCAGGTTGATCACATTTGGGAATGTAATCATCCTCCCATTAACTTTTTGTTCAGCAGGATAAGTAGTGAGCTTGCTGGGCAAGGCATGATGGGTAACCATCTGCTCTTGGGTTTGAGCATCCGCAGACTTGAAATCTGCTATAAGTCTTTGTGCTACTTCATGAATGAAGTCTTCATGCATTAGAGTGGCAAATGAGTAGGACTCAGAGGGAACAATGCATGGATATAATCCTCCAAATTTAGGCAATTGCTCTTTTTACGGGACGTCGATTACTCGCTACTTGTAAAGGTCAGCCTTTCGGAGTTTCTGCCATTGTCTGAAGCACTTGAGATGTTTCTTTAAGGTGTGCTTCTGGAAGGCCTTGAGTAAATCAACTGGCACTAGACTTTGAGCCTGAAAGAAAGTGTTCAAGTTAGTTTTGTTCAAACCACTTGTGTTAGTATCTGTGTGCAAAAGTAAGCTTTCTGAGCATACCTGTGTAGAAACACTAGCTCATCATTGGATTTTTGCTTGCTTGGGCAAGAGGCCTCAGATACTTTGGTGAGGAGAAGTTTTATCCTCATCAACCTTTCTTTCGCTTGAACACGAGAGTTAAAATCAAACATGTTTAGAAACTTTTAAAAGATAGGTGGAAAAGTGCTTTCTGAGACTTCACTTACTTCCAAGTGAGGAAGCTCAGTAGCATGTTCCTCAGAAACCTTGGGGGTTTCTGGCACCTTTTCTGAGAATCTTGCTTGTTCAAGCTGCTTTAGTTTCTTTTGGAGGAGATGACACAACTGTTTCTCCATCCAATTGTTCTTCTGACTGAGCCTGTAAGAACAAACATAAGAGATTTTAGTAGTGGATTTTCCAGAGCATTCGTTGAAGAAGACTATTACTGATTACTTACCTTCTCAGCAGAAGGCTCAGTAAATACTTCCTCAGAAAGCTTTTCAGCTTCTGGAATCTCTAGGTTTTGGGGTGTTGGTTCCACCACCACTACTTCCTCAGTTGGAGCCTAAGAAGAGACATTAAGAATATTAGAACATAAGAGCAATTTTAGTTAGTTATTTCTTGTTCAGAGATAACTTTTACTACTTGTGGGACAGGCTCTTCTTGATGTTCTGAGGTTGGAGGAACCTCTTCTTGATTCAAGGGGGTGGACAGGTTTTCTTCCCCCTGAAAGTGTGTCTCCAAGTTGGCCTGTAACAAATATAGCTTATGAGTAACAAGTTAACATACAATTATGTTGACATGTTAGATACAAACTATCTTTGTTACCTGAATAGAGTCAGGCTGATCATTGATCTCTTGAACTTGTGGTGATTCCACAGTCTCTCTGAGCTCATTATTGATCTCCTCTGCAGTATCATGCTGAGTCTCCATCTCAGTTTGATCCTTTTCTGAGAGTTGAGCTTTCTCAGAAGGTTGAGGAACCTGTTCAAGAATAGGGTTTTCTTCAGCAATATTAAGTGCTGGCATTGTGAATGTGGAAGCAATGGCAACATCTTCCATCATTCTATTTTCCTCACCCAGGCCTTCTTCTTCCTCAAGCGTAGGGGCTCTTGTCTTCAAGAGCCGAGCTTGAAGCTCCTCCATGGGTCTCATACTTGAACCTTTTGAGTACTTTTGCAAGTACTTCATCATCCTCGTAATCACTATTCTGTTGGTGCAACCATCTATGATATTTCTATCATCTCCGGAGAGCATTCGTTCGGGACTTTGGGGCATTCTGATTTGCCTTTTCGAAGGTCAACATCTTACGAGACCTTGTCTCGGAAGGTTGTGCCTCTTGTATGATTAGGGACTTGGAGGCTCTTTTGCTATGAGTCCTCTTTCTCTTGGCAACTGGAGGTTTAGCTTTGGCTTGCTCGAGACCTCCTCACCTTGTCAGGCGCTTTCTTCTTCTTCTTACGCTTCGAAAGTGCGTTCGTGAAGAAGTTTCTCATTTTCTTCAAAAGCGTGTCGAAAAGGAGTTGGTGGTGATTTCGCCTCTCTCGAGAGTGATTCCCATTGTTTCAGAATGTAAGATCCCGAGACCAAAGTGCATATTGGCCTTTGGCTCAAGAAGGCCATTGATGATTTTGGGCTCAAATTCCTCAATGTGTCCAAGAAATTTGTTGAAGGCGTATTTCCAATTGAAGTGGGTTTCGCCTTCATGCTTCTTGTTCGAAGATGCATCATCATCCATCTCTCCATGCTTATCTGGTCTACTCCACCTTTGTTGCCATCAAAGCAACGGACCGAATAAGAGCTAAAATACTCAGAGTTTACGGAGATGACTAGTTCGATGGCCTTGAACAAAGTCTCTGGCAACCTTTTGCATTTTCTAACTGGATTGCTTCAAATAGCTCTTTGACGCCTTGAATCATGGAAGCGTCCTTGATGTTGATGTCTTCAAAAGTTCCTCGATTTTTTAATCGGAATATCTTGCAGAAAGTCTTGCAGTCTAGAACAATTTCTTGTCCTTGGACTTCAGTCTACATGTATTTTTCTTCTTCATCATTCACAACTTTTGTGAAGATTTTGGAGTTGTTATAGAACTCCAAGACATCCAAAGGTGGATAGTCCACTGCGTGCAGATAGAAGCTTGTAGATATGGGAATTCTTGAGATTCCCAATATCAATTTCCTTCTGGTTTTGAAGATATAATCTGGTACATATCTCTTTACTAGAAAGGCTCCCCAATTCATTTTGTGTTTAGGGTTCCAATCGATGGGGTAAACTTTCCTGTATATGCTTATTCAACACCTTAAGTTCCTTTCCTCGCTTTTCAGCAGGAGCAGAGGATGTTGCCTTAGGGTTCTTGGTGGTCATCTTCTTGGGTGCCATCTCTTATATAGAGTTTAGAGTGAGTGTTTTTAAGATGAATATTGCACAATTAATCGAGATTAGTCTATCTTTTCAGAAGACTAAGAACAAGAAGTTGAGTTTTGCAGAGGGGTTTTGCAGAAATCTTGAGAGATTTTGCTGTCTTGATGCAAGTTTGAAATTTCGGAATTGGTAAAAGTGTTTGTCTTTTGCCCAAATCCTATATATATAGCAGACAAAATGTACATAGATACAACATACATATAGCTGAATATGAATGCGTGTCTTTGCATCTGCATAGGCGTGGTACATCCTTTGTACTTCATTAAATGCGTAGTGGGCCATGTCTGCATTTCTCAACAGACATTACTTGCTTTGTTTAAATCTCAACCGTTGAGATCAAACGTTTATTCATCAAGGGATTATATTTAATATCTTGTAATGATATCAATCAACAAATGGTAATGTGCCGACTTGATGGATTTTTAATATGCTACATTCATTGTGTCACTTAGTAAAGAGTAGGAACACTTAATCGTTTGAGCTTATCATTCTGAGTGTCAAGTCCTTATCTATATATTATGTATCATGAAAATGGTAAAAATACAAGACATTGCACATGTTTGACTTTCAGAACTTATACCTTTTGGGCTTTGTGTGTCCATTTCTCTTTATGACTAAATAGCTTTCTGAATTCAAGTGTCAGAAGCTTCAGTTGTTTGAATGTATTTGACCCACTCTCAGTAAGTAAGTTCTAGTTTTATTTACTTATTAAGTGTGTACCGACCTTTGCCTTTCTGGATACCCGTTCCAGAAATGTTTTGCCTTTCTGAGTGTTGCTACTCAGAAACCTTTGCATCACTTCTTATCAACTTGGCTTTCTGAGAACCTGTTCTCAGAGGCCTACTCACTTATTCAGTATTTAGAGATTCAGGACAATTTTTTAGTCCTTATGCAACTCCATTAATCCAAGATTATGTCTTAAGGTCAAGAACCGGCTTGCTTGTAAGGGCTTAGTGAAGATATCTGCAAGTTGGTCTTCTGTGCCAATCTTGAGTATCTCTATATTGCCTTTTTCAACATGGTCTCTGATGAAGTGGTGTCTAACATCAATTTGCTTTGTTCTGGCATGGAATTTGGGGTTCTGTGTGATTTCAATAGCACTTGTGTTATCACATAAAATGGGAGTTTTCTCTTCATTGAGTCCATAGTCTCTGAGTTGTTGTTGAATCCACAGAATTTGTGTTGCACAACAACCAGCAGCAATATATTCAGCCTCTGTGGTAGAAGTTGCAATTGAGTTTTGTTTCTTGCTAAACCATGAGATAAGTCTAGTTCCCAGAAACTGACAAGTTCCTGAGGTACTTTTCCTATCAAGCATTGATCCAGTATAATCAGCATCTGAGTAACCAGCCAAACTCAATCCACTTTCTTTAGGATACCACAAACCTACATCTACTGTACCTTTCACATACCTTAATATTTTCATAGCAATGTTGTAGTGTGATTGCATCGGATTTGTCTGAAATCTAGCACACACTCCAACGGCGTATTGAATATCGTGTCCTTAAAGAAGGTAAAGTAGTGAACCTATCAATTTCCTATACTTGTGTTCATCAACACTCTTATCTGATTCAGTATAGGTCATCTTGGTTCCTATGCTCATAGGTATCTTAGCATTCTTTTCAGAAAGGCTTAAGTTTGAACTTTGTGAGCATGTCTTTTGCATACTTTGTCTGACTAATGAATATTCCATCATTGAGTTGCTTGACTTGCAATCCTAGGAAATAGTTCAATTCTCCCATCATGCTCATCTCAAACTTACTTTTCATGAGATTTGCAAAGTCATCACAAAGTTGCTTGTCCTTAGATCCAAATATGATGTCATCAACATATACTTGAACTAAGAGTAGTTTCCTGTTGGTCCAGATAACGGCAAAGTAAAAGACTAGAGGGGGGGGGGGGGTGAATAGTCTTTTAAAACTTTTGTCGATAAAAACTATTAGAATCAGAGCGCGGAAGACTTAATAAAGATAAGTGCAGAAACAGTTAAAATGTGTGTGTGTGTTGCTGAAATGTAAATACAGAAAGGTAAATAACAGAGCAAGTATAGTGGTATCTGGAGGTGGCGTAATCCTCCAACTAATCCACTTCGGTCTATCAGAGACCTAGAATTCACTTGAACAGATAATTGAGTTCACCTTACAATAGACCTATTCTAAGATTCTTAACAATTGGTTCCCAACCAAATGTTCCCCCTGAGTTGTTCCCCGGCTTTCACAGCCAAGTACTTCCTGTACTCAGAAACATTTGAGTTATTCCCTAGCTTCCCAAGCTAAGTACTTCCTATACTCAATAACCTTGGAGTTATTCCTTAGTTTCCCAAATCAAGTACTTCCTATACTCCGGTAACCTTGGAGTTATTCCCTGATTTTTCAAACTAAGTACTTCTTGTACTCCACGCCAGTTATGGTGTTGGTTTTGGTTTGAGGTGTCAGATGAGCTTCTTTAATAACTTATTCAGTTATTCAGATAGCTCTGTGAATCAAGTTACTTAATACACTTTACAGCGTATGGTATCTTGTTCTTTTTTACTGACCCAAGTCTTATGATATCTGTTCAAGAGAATGAATCTCAGATAGTTGATCTTTTGATTCAACTCCTTCACAGATAGCTTTGCTTGTTTAGGATCAGGACACTTAGAACTTCAGTGTTACTCAAGATCAAAAGCTTTGGTCGCAACAGAAAGCTTTGAGAATAAGTAAGTTTGCTTTTAGAGAGTAAGATGTTCAGTTCAGCGTAGTGTGTGTATTTCAAGGTGTATCTCTTCAAGCTGTCTAAGTGTTGATATTTATAGATGAATTTGAGTGCCGTTTGAATAGTATCCGTTAGGATCAAATTCAAACTATTGATATCTGTGTATAGTACTGTAGCAGGTTTTGTCTTCTTCTTCAGAAGCTGCCGTTACTTTTATTCAGACATCTCTGTCCGTGCATTAAATGCATTGTACTATACTTTTTGTCTTGTAGTGCAAACGGAACTATGCTTTGTATCAGAGACTAGTGTTGTCTGATTCTTTGCACGTCCTTATCTTCAATCTTCAGATACCACTTATTTATTGAAACAACTTTGTTTGCAATATATATATTTCTTTTTCAGAAATGTGGTTAATGCTCAAGGTATCTGAGAGTAGATATCTGTGGACACTTTCCTTGTTTTCAGATATCTCTTGTGACACAGTTTGTTTGAAACTATTCGTGTCTTCAAGATATCTGGCTAAGATATCTGAACAATAGTTTCAGCAATCTTGTGCAGTTTCTTCAAGTCTTCAATGTCGTTGAGCTTGTTCTGCTTGGATGTCTTCTTCTTGGTCTTCTCTTCATAAAATAAAAATTACATTTTGAGACCTAACATCCTATACAAGATTTAGCTAGACTATCATACTTAGTGAGTTTCCTCTTTTACAATGTTCAAGTGAACCAAGAGTACTAATCACCTTTCTGAGACTAAGATAAGTCATCATGTTGCTGATCAAAACTAAACAGATATTCTTAACAAAATATCTAACAAAATTCCTAACAAATTTCTCAAGAAATTTCCCAACAAATTTCTCAACAAATTTCCCCCTTTTTGATCAGTCAACGATGACTATCTTTACCTATTACAAATCTGGATGAGTGAACAATCCAACACTTAATCTTTTCTTAAGATCTTCAAATTATTTAATTAAGTGCAGAAAGTAGACATCAACCAAATCACAAGGTGTGATCTTTGCTGACAAGTTATCTTTTATAGAATATTATCTGAGAGTAAGTTCTTCAGATAAGTTACAAATAAAGATTACAGATAACTTCAATACATAATACAGTTAAGCTTAGTCAGCAAAAATACAACAAAAACTACATAGTAAATTAGGACAACATGAGTAACCAAGCTCCAAGTAAACATCCTAATAGACTAGTCTTCAAGTCTTCAATTTCTTCAAGTCTTCAACAGTGTTTCTGTGGATTAGTCTGCAAATTTCCTATCTCCAAACCTTTTGATGTCATCAGAATAGTCATAGAGAAGAGTTCTGACGAGCATCTCTGTGTCTTTGGCAAATCCACAGACCTCTTTGTAGGTTTTGGTAGGATTTTTCTTGACAAAATGTTTGACCCACAGATACTTTCCCCATTTCCAGGCATGCTCTATTCTGATATCTGAAAGCTTGAAGTATTCGTAGATAATCTTCAGATATCTGAAGTCACCCTTGTATTGATCTTCAGTCAGATAGAACGATTCATAGGGTTCTACAGCGAGTCTTGCTCTTGTGCCTGTTCCTGTGATATTCATAATTCTGTGCACATCATCTGGCTTTCCATATGGACATTCATCAGAGAGGTCCTTTCTCATGGCTTCAGTTCTCTTGGCAACTTCAAAATCCAACCAGGCTTTAATGTGATTGGTGTTGATCAAGGTTGGCTTATCTTTTCTCCATGCCATAAGTTGTTTATGGATTGGTTCTGGAAATCTTGAATTTACCAATAGATGCTTAAGTTCCAGAATCCAATAGCCATTTTTCTGATTGATGCACCTGTAGACAGAGGAATCATTGTCATACTTCACATACTCTATTTTGGCTTCTTCTGGCCTGAGTGGAAGTTGACTTTGTCTTTGCTCACTCTCACTGTTCCTTCTCCATCTTGAATTCTCTTTGGGTTGTTGCTTGAAGAACCACATACGGATAGACTTGGTATTTCCAGGGTGTTTTAGCTGCTAGGGCTTTGCAAATATGGGCTCGATTAGGCTTTCAATTTTCCTTTTACGTGAAGAGGAGCTTCATCTTCATCGCTTCCTCATCATCATCAAGATTGACTCTTGTGAGAGTTTTACAGCCTTCTTCATTGCCCAGGGACTTGATTTGACCTTCTTCTTCTTCAGAAGATTCATCAATCCCTTTAACTTGTCTTCTCCTTGGAGCCTTGGTACTCCTTGGAGGTTTCTGTGCCATGGCCCTTGTTATCATTTTAGTTCCTTCAAGAGGTTTTTAGGAAGCTACTATTTGCAAAGCACTTGACTTGAGGGGTTCATTGATTACGAGTGGTGGGTGGGAAGTTTTCATGTTTCTTCTTCCTTTCCGAGCCGCACTTTGACTCAGATTTCTTCTTGTTTTCTTCTCCTTCTTCCCATTCCCCGACTTTGAGGTCCAGATTTGTACATTCTTTCCCTTAGTCATTGTTGGTGACTCCCTCATAAAGGAATCTGAGAGAGTTGAAGTGCCCTTGTAAATAATTATAGCACCGACCAACTTCAAGTTCGTCTTTGAGCTCGATTTTGCTTGATAAGTCCGTTGTCCTTATCGGTGAGCTCGCTAATGGGCCTAGGATGGCATCCGCTTTTCCAAAGCAGGTAACTTGCCTCTTGGAAAGCTTTTTCACTAAAGACGATCATCGTCCCTTATCATTCCAGATCTTTCCGAGCAATGACTATGCTAGTTGTTCTCGAGTGATGAGCTCATGAACTTTCTCATTTCGAGGGACGAGGCAATTACTTCCTTGTTCCGGAAGACATCTCCTTTTCGATGAGCCAAGATTGCACTGCTCATGTATTCATTGGAGTGGACATTTGGCGCTTCTTTGAAAATTGTAGGAGCAATCACTTCCTTTTAAGTGAGAAACCACTAGATGTTCATTGCGGTGTTCGCCAAAGTCTTGTCTTCTTCATCATCCGAGTAATCACCAAAGGATCTTCATCCTCTTGGACATTTTCATCGATTGTATCGAGTCCAGCAACCATCTCAGAGATTGGTTTCTTTCCTTTTTGGGAGGAGGATGGTACTTCTTTTGAAGATGATGCAGCCTTAGCATCATGCTTGACTTTAGATTCTTCTTCAGTATCGAGTTCTTTGGTGATATCATGCACAGCATCCCGTAGCTCTTTAACTTCAGAGTAAGCAATCATTTCTTGTAAGTATTGATCTTGAAGTTGATCAAGCTTGTCTCTGGATTTAGCTATTTGATCTTCCAGTTGAAGATGGAGCTGTTGTTCTTCTTCCAACAGTTGTCTGAGTTGAGCAGATCTGGTTTGAGTGTTTAATATTTTCTGATCGGTTTCTTGTAAAGCTCAACTACTTTTCAAGAGTAATCGCGTGTTGGGAAGATGGATGAGTAGATTTACGAGGTGATGAAGACGGAGATTTCGTGAAGTCTTCTCTTTTTTTCAAATGAGGCATTGTTTCTTTGTGAAATTCCTCCGGTCCCTGGTGCAGGGGCATCATCATCATCCTTTTTGTCATTATCATCTTTTTGGTGATGGTCAGTGGGAGGTTCATCAAAGTAATTTTCATTCATTTCTTCCTCCTCATCATCTTCAGATACAAGATTGTTCACTTCCGGGATAGTGATCTTCTGCCCATTAACTTCTTCTTGTTCAGAAGGTATAAATTGCAGAGTCTGGGGCAAGACTGGCTTGAATGCCATCTGTAATCTTGTCTGACCATCTGCCTGTTCAAAGGCTTGTATCAAACTGTGCGCCACTTCTCTGGAGAAATCCTTATGCAATAAAGTCGCAACTGTATACTGTTCGGTAGGGAACATTGCATGGATATATGTCTCCAAGTCAAGAGCTCGTGCTCGTCTGATTGGTTGATCTGTGATTCTCAATATTTCAGAGAGATCAGAGCACCTTAACTTCTGCCATTTCTTGAAGCATTGAATATGCTTTGGCAGGGTGTGAGCTTTGAAGAAGTGAAGTAGGTCCCTTGTCTCTTCAATAGGAACCTGCTTTGCATCTGTTTGAGCCTGAAAGAAAGAGTTTTGAGTGAGTTTCAAAACTTTTGTAGATATCTGAGTATAAGTGTGGTTTAGTTTCTGAGTTACCTGAGTATGAACATCAGGCTCAGATACTTGAACCACTGAGACAATGGGTGTCTCAGATATCTTGTTGTGAGGTGGAGACCTGGAAGTCTGTTCCTCATCAACCTTTCTTTCTTGATCCTGAGAAATAAAATGATCCAACACTTAGGAAATTGTTTGAAAGAAACTGTGCAAATATATGCTTTAATGAGTTCTGAGTTACTTACTTCCTCAATAGGAAGCTCAGAGTCATTTTTCTCAGAAACTTTCGCAGTCTCTGGTGTTCTTTCAGGTGATGTTGCCTTGGGGGCTTCATCAATTTCCATTGATGCAAGGGATGTCGCAACTTTGTCCCCGTGCATTTCTACTTCTGATTGATCCTGTAAGTAGAAAGTATTGAATATTTTTAGAAGAGATATGAGATAACCCTAGACGAAGAATACGTATCACTTGATTTGTCATATACCTTCATGCTAGAAGGCTCAGTGATGTGTTCTTCAGAAACCTTGTTGGTTTCTGGGTTTGTCTCTGGCATTTCTGCCTTATCTTCTTCCATCTCAGTTGGAGCATGTTAGAAACATTTACTTAATGGTTAAGCACATAAACAGATAACTGAAGAAGTGTTATCTTAAGAATCAATTATTACCTATGGTACAGGCTCAGATATCTTAAGAGGCGAGGTTGAAGAAACCTCCTTCTCAGTTTCTGAAGTAAGCTTTTCAGCTTCCTCTAGTTTCTGTGTTTCTAACTCAGCTTGTAACAAAGAAATTCTATGAGTGACAAGATTTATAAGTATAAAATTTTTCACAAGGTAAGAGTTAAACCAGTCAGCTACCAGAGCAGTTTCAGGCTGATTGGTCTCTGGAACTTGTGACCTTTCTATACATTGGTCGTCTTGTCCCAGTGCAGTTTCTTTGCTTGAAGTTTCTGGTACTTCACACCTTTCCTGAGTATGCAACTCAGTTGCCTCCCCTGGTTGATCATTCTGAGTAGATGTCTCAGTTTGATCCCTCTCAGTGAGTTGGGGAACCTGCTCTTTTGCAGGATTTTCTTCAGCATACTGCATTGCTGGTAAGTCGAAATGGAGTTCATTTACCATTTCATCAACCACTTGTGGCTGTTGTGGTTGTTGTGGTTGTGATTGTTGTGGTTGTCTGGAAGCAGAAGATTGATCACTTGAACGTTCTTCCAGACTTTTAGATGTGGCGTTTCCATCAGCATCCGTCAGTACTAAAATACCACTCATCAGGGCTTTTTGAAGTTGTGCGTAAGAAACGTTCCCTGATGATGTGTTTGCACCAACAACCTTTGCTATAGGTTCATCAACCTGTGGTGTAGGTTCTTCTTTAGATACCTTATCACCAGTTACTGTTACAGTAACCTTAGCCCTCTTTGTTCTTTCTAGGACTTGAGAGATGACTAGTTCATCATCTTCATCGTCAGAGCTCTCATCAGCATTAGGGACTGATTGGTCCATTATTCCTGCGATTTCTGCAGATAGGGCTTGGTGTTTTTCACCACTTTTGGCAGCATTTATGAGTTCATCTGCCTTTATCAGTTCATCGGCAATGCCTGCAGATATCTGAGAATCGACAACTTCTTTGGGTGTGTCTTCTGATTTGCCAACAGACTTCTTTCTTGAAGTTCTGGGCTTCTTGGTCGCAACCTTTTCTTCAGATATCTTTTCAGACTTTCGCTTCTTAGAACCTTTCTGAGACCCAGTAACCTTTTTCATCAAGTTTGTGTACTCATATTTGTAGAGTAGGTTACTGTTGGCTATTTCAGCCGTCTCTTTGAGCTCAATGCCAAGCTTTTCCAACAAGTAGCATATTTTCAGACCATATCCTACAGTGGCCTTTGGCTCAGCTAGTCCTTTGGTAATCTTAGGCTCGAAGCCTTGAATCTTCTTCACAAACTTCAGAAAGGCGTACTTTCCCTAGTTAAAAGGGTTTTCCAGCCTTTTGTCTTGTTGATTCAGCAAGAACATCATGATCCATCGTTCTTGGCTTATCTGGGCAGCACCTCCTTGTAGACCATCAAAGCATCTGTGAAGAATGCAAGCCAGTACATCCCAGTGAACCAACAGATGTCTGGTTCGGATGTCAGCAAGCTTGAACTCAGTGGGTGTATCTGATTTTCAAGATCACACACGTCACTGTAAAGTTCTTTAACACCTTCAAGGAGTTCATCATCCTTGGTGTTTATTTCAAAATCCTTTCCAAGATTTTGAAACTCAAACAACTTACAGAAAGTTGTTAAGTCCAGAAGGATTTCCTTTCCTTGGACTGAGGATTTGATAGACACTATTTCAGTGCCTTCAGATACACAGGAAATAATCCTGGAGTTGTTGTAAAATTCCAACACATCGAGTGATGAAATTCCACTTGGGCGAGCAGATAGAAAACCCTTGATTTGTGCCTTTTCAAGCATGTCAAGAATCAATTTTCTATCGGTTTGGTTCTCTATTGCAGCAGTGAGGTATTCCTCAACCATGGCACCACCCCAAATCATTCTGTGATTTGAAGTCCAATGGCCAGGATTAAAATTTCCTACCAGTCGGTTGTTCACAATAACCAACTCTGGTGTTGCTTTTCAGCAGTACCAGTGGAGGATTCGGATTTCTGTGTTGAAGAGTTCTTGGAGGCCATCACTTTATATAGTGTAGGGATTTGAACTTGGTGTTTGAAACAGATGTGATTCAGTGATTCTTTTCAGAAAAACTTAATCTTGATTTGCAGAGATTGTAGAAGGTTTGCAGAGAATCAAGAGAAGGATTTGCTATTTTTGTGCAAGATGAATTTTCGGATTAGGCAAAAGTGATTTCATTTGCCAAAATCCTATATATATAGCAATAGAATCTCAACAGACAAATACATACAAATTGATTTTGTGTGTACGTATCTGTGATTTGCAAGCAGGCGTGAGCAAAAGCTAGTTCGGCATTAAATGCTTAGTGGGCCATGTCTGAATTTCAACAGTCCACTATTTACTGTGAATTAATTTCCACCTTACAGATCAATCGCTTAATTTCATCGAGGGTCACCATTGCTTCTTTAGCAATGATCACAATCAACAAGTGTAATTGTGCCCATTTAATGAATTTTGGCGACTTGCTATCTGAATCACAATTCTGTATGACCAAGAACACTGTTTGCATCTGAATCTGTCTTATACTTAGGATTTTTCCAAGTTTTTCGTCAAGATAGAAATAATGCGAGTTTCAAGATAGTAGTTGACTGCAGATAGTTGTACTATTCTCTTTTTGTGTTCCCTGTTTATAGAATGATTCAGATATCTGAGTTCCCGTCTCAGAGATCTTAAGCTATCTTTTTGCTTTTTAGCCCTTTTTGACTTCTGGATACCCGTTCCAGATTTCTCTTTTCTCTTCTCTGGATACCCGTTCCAGATACGTCTTCTCTGGATGCCCGTTCCAGATACTTCTTCTCTGGATGCCTGTTCCAGATACCTCTTCTCTGGATGCCCGTTCCAGATACCTGAACTCTTTCAGTTCATTGGTAGTTCCATTAGTCCAAGACTATGTCTTAAGGCTAAGAATCTACTTTCTTGTAGTGGCTTAGTGAAGATATCTGCAAGTTGGTCTTCAGTACCAATCTTGAGTATCTCTATATTGCCCTTTTCAATATGGTCTCTGATGAAGTGATGTCTAACATCAATGTGCTTTGTTCTGGCATGAAATTTAGGATTCTGTGTAATCGCAATAGCACTTGTGTTGTCACAGAAAATGGGAGTTTTCTTCTCATCGAGTCCATAGTCTTTAAGTTGTTGTTGTATCCACAGAATTTGTGTTGCACAACAACCAGCAGCAATATATTCAGCCTCTGTGGTAGATGTTGCAATTGAGTTTTGCTTCTTGCTAAACCATGAGATAAGTCTAGTACCCAGAAACTGACAAGTTCCTGAGGTGCTTTTCCTATCAAGTTGATCCAAAGATAATCGGCGTCGATAACCAAATTAAACTCAATCCACTTTCTTTAGGATACCACAATCCTACATCTACTGTACCTTTTACATACCTTAATATTTTCATAGCAACATTGTAGTGTGTTTGCATCGGATTTGTCTGAAATCTAGCACACACTCCAACGGCATATTGAATATCAGGTCTACTTGCAGTGAGGTAAAGTAGTGAACCTATTAATTTCCTATACTTATGTTCTTCAACATTCTTGTCTGATTCAGTATAGGTCATTTTGGTTCCAATGCTCATAGGTGTCTTAGCATTCTTTTCAGAAAGCTTAAGATTGAATTTTGTGAGCATATCTTTCGCGTACTTTGTTTGACTAATGAATATTCCATCACTGAGTTGCTTGACTTGCAATCCTAGGAAATAATTCAATTCTCCCATCATGCTCATCTCAAACTTGTTTTTCATGAGATTTGCAAAGTCATCACAAAGTTGCTTGTCCTAAGATCCAAATATGATGTCATCAACATATACTTGAACTAAGAGTAGTTTCCCGTCATGATTTAAGGTAAATAAAGTTTTATCAACTTCACCTTTCTTGAAACCACTTTCCAGAAGGTACTTGGCCAAAGTGTCATACCATGCTCTTGGAGCCTGTTTCAGTCCATACAGAGCTTTCTGTAGTTTATAGACCATTCTACTTTCTGAGGAAACTTCAAAGCCAGGTGGTTGCTCAACATGAACTTCTTCTGCAAGTTCACCGTTTAAGAATGCACTTTTGACATCCATCTGATAAACTTTGAAATCTTTATGAGCTGCAAAGGCTAGAAAGAGTCTTATTGCATCCAATCTGGCAACTGGTGCATATGACTCGTCAAAGTCTAAGCCTTCAGTCTGGGTAAATCCCTTGGCAACCAATCTTGCTTTGTTTCTGGTTATTTCACCAGATTCATTCATCTTGTTTCTGAAAACCCATTTAGTTCCAATCACAGATATTCCTTCTTTAAATGGAACTAGTTTCCAGACTTTGTTTCTCTCAAATTGATCCAACTCTTCTTGCATTGTAGAGATCCAGTCTTGTCTCCTAATGCTTCTTCTATATTTTTAGGTTCAATATTCGAGATGAAACATCCAAAGAGAGAGTTAGCATTTTTAGCTATTGCTCTCCTAGTCCTAACTCCCTGATTAATTGGTCCAATTATATCCTTTGCAGGATGATCTTTGATCCATCTCATCATAGGTTTAGTGCTAGTAGGATCATTATCCACGTGATCTGAATGTGAATCACTAAGATTTTGATTTGATACTTTTTCAGTATCTGAGATATCTGACATATGGGAAATGTCATGGATATCTGACACTTTTTCAGTGTTAGAGATATCTGGAACATGCATTTCAACATTCTTATTTTCAGATACCTCTTCATGATGATGGTTCTCAGTAACCTGTTCCATTTCTGGAAAAACTCATAGGAAATTCCTCATCATGTCTGTGAGTCATCTTGTTGTTACTAGGCATTTCAAGCTTTTCTACGTCAGAGTCATCCTCACTTTCCATAATGATGTTTCTCCTTTCTGAGGATTCTTCTTTAGAATCTCTCAGTAATAGTTCTTTGAACCTTTCTGAGAGTTCATCATTAGGAGGTGTTTTCTTATTTCCTTCATAGAATACAACATGAATTGACTCTTCAATTTTCTTTGTTCTTTTGTTGTAAACTCTGTAGGCTTTGCTATTTGTGGAATAACCAAGAAAAACACCTTCATCTGCCTTTGGTTGAAATGTTCTCAGATAATCTTTCCCATTGTTTAAAACAAAACATCTACAACCAAATACTCTCAGATGTTTGATATTAGGGGGTCTACCAACCAAGATTTCATAGGGGGTCTTGTCATGGTGTTTGTTTATCAAACATCTGTTCTGAGTGTAGCAAGCTGTGTTTATAGCTTCAACCCAATAAATTTCACTTATTTCAGTGTCAGCTAGCATTGTCCTTGCAGCTTCTTTAAGGGTTCTGTTTTTCCTTTCTGCAACACCATTTTGTTGAGGTGTTCTTACAGAGGAAAGTTGGTGTTGTATACCTTGCAGTACAAACTCCTTTATGTAATTGGTTGACAAACTTCGGACCATGGTCCTGCTACGATTGCAGATACCTTGTCATTTTTCATGACTTCAAGCTTTTTCAAAGAAGTTTGGTATCTCCACCGGCATCGATTTGTGTTTCGTAAAGACAACCCAAGTGAATCTTGAGAAGTCATCTACAACAACTGCATTCATACTTCTTTCCGCATAACTAGTTACAAATGATTCAAAAGATCCATGTGTAATAGTTGCGTTGGTCTAACACTACGATGTCCGATTTTGACTTGAAAGAGATCTTAGATTGTTTCCCATCCGACAGTGCAATGATACCATCCTTTCTAAAAGATGTTCTGGGAAGGCCAACCACTAACTCTTTCTTGGCAAGTCTATTCAGAGTTTTGAAGTTCAAGTGACTCATTCTTTTGTGCCATAACCAGTGCTCTTCTGTGTGACCAGATTGACTCACCATGAGACATTCTTGATTGTGGCGGATGCCCAATCGGAAACATAAAGATCGCTTTCACCGACCAACTAAAACTGTCTGCTTTGACTCATTGTCAATTAGTTTGCAGTATTTAGCTTTGAATTTTATAGTAAAACCCTTGTCTGCAAACTGGCTCATGCTAAATAGATTATATTTCAAATCTTTAACATGTAATACGTCAGTGATTGTTAAAGTCCCCAATTTGACGTTGCCAAATCCCAGAGGGATTTAATTCTCCTCCAGCAAATCTGATATCTGGTCCTGTGTTGCAAGCTTTGTAATCAACCAGATTTGCTTTGTCTCCTGTCATGTGCTTTCCGCATCCACTATCAAATAGCCATTGTGCTTTAGTCCAGGAGGCATTCTGCACACAACAGGAAACAGGAGATTAGGTTCTCATATCTTTGATGGAACCGTCAGAATTAAAAGTTCTTCCAGTAGGAATCCATTTTTGAATGAATTTCTTTGAAATATGCTTTTGTCTGACAGGAACGTAAGGAGGAATTCTATTTAAATGAATGTTATCATTAGTAAGAATTATTTTCTTCCTTGGTGTGTTCCTAGGTGCTCCATATGATGCTTTCAGATACCTGTCAGGTTTCTGAGTTTGCTTTTCAGCAAACTTAGCCTTCCTTGCCAGATTTCTTCTAGCCCTGGCATTCAGATTTTCAGTGGCTTGATTTAACTTCCACTTCTGATAATTGCTTTGAGCAATTCTAGCTTTCAGCCATCGTTCTTGCTCCTGCTTGTACTCATGAGCAAGTTGTTTTCCGATGCCTTTGTAGCCAATACCGTTTCGAGCACTTGAAGCTATCTGAGATCTTTTCTCAGCAGCTTTGCTAGTCTCTGGTTGGTCCAATTTCTTTCCATAAAAAGTGACATGGGAGAATTTGCCAGCTCCTGCAATTCTACCTTTTTGAGAGACATAGCACTGTGGGTGTTTACACTTTTCAGTGTTGTGTTTCTTTTCAGAGACGTGTCCAACAGTTTTGTTTTTGACTTGTTTTTCCCACAAAGGTTTGGTCGCAACTGCCTTTCCTTTGTCAACAATCTTTGTCTTCTCACCGATACTATAGATTGCATGGGAACCGTCTTGCTGAGTACTTACAAATGTTCTTCTTTCCTTACTCTTATTCAGAGTGATAGAACAATCATCTGCGTATTCAAATTTCAAGTCCTTTCTTTTCTGAAGGATCTCTTAAGTAAGATTGTACTTCAGTAAGAGTGTCACTAGCTTTGGCATAAGATTGAAAAGATAATTCTTTCTTCTTGAGTTCCTTGTTCTCAGAAAGAAGATCTTCATAATTCTTTCGTAATTCAGCCATTGCTTCTTTATGTGATTTTTCAGTCTCAGATATCTGAGCTTTGAGAAATGCATTTTCAGCATCCTTTTTCTCAAATTCTTTAACTAATTGAGAATTTTCCTTTTCAAGAGAATTCTTTTCTTCTTCAAGGTTTTCGACTCTAGCTCGGATCATTAGAAATTCTCTTTCATAGATGTCAAGTTCTTTCCTGAGATTTTCTAGATTTTTTATTTCCTCTTCATCACTTTCATAAGTATAACAGGAATTATGTGTTACCTCATCAGCCATAAGACAGTTTTCTATGTTGGAGATGTCTGGACCGTCAATTTCAGCAACTCCACACATTTCATTCTTCTTGAGGCCGAAGTCGATTATATCATGAGTAACTCCACATAATTCTGGTGATGGTAAGGTTGAGTCATCTGAATTGTCATCTTGAAACTGCTCAACGCCTAGAGCATCCAGTTGAATTTGGATTTTCTTTCTTTCTTCAGTTAACAAAGCTTTCTGGCTTCTTCTGAAGATTCTTCTATCTTTCTTGTCACCTGTCCTTAGTTTGTTGAAGGCAGGACAATCCTTCTTGAAGTGGCCAGGTTTCTGACAATAGAAACAGATATCGTTTCCAATTTCTGCTTCCTCAGTACATGATGCTTTCTGAGCTGGCTTGTTCAGCAAGCTTTGCATATTTTTGTACTGGTGATAGTTTGAGCCTAGATGCTTTTTCAGCTTCTTCGCTTTTCTTCTCTCAATTTCTCGACTGACAAATTTGCTCATTTGCTTTGCAGCAAGAGCATCCTCAGTCTCCTCCTTGCTTTTCTTCTTTTCAGAAGTTCCTTGAGTTACTAGAGCAACATTCTGCAACTTTTCAGTTGTTTGTTCTCTCTGAGTTGTCTCATAATCAACTGTAGCAAGATGAGAGAAAAGTTCCACTGGAGTGATATTTGGCATACCTTGGTTAAAATAAAAGAATTTAGTATGCTCCCAGTTGTGGTTAAGACTTCTGAAAATAGTCTTAATCTTCTCTGACTGGGAGTATCTGTTGCTTTCCCCAAGTGCTGCCATATCACTCATGAGAGTGGTAAACCTGAAATCAAGTTCTTCCAGAGTTTCAGTGGGACCTTGTTTGAAATTTTGAAATTTCAACTTTAGAACTTCGAACTTGTTTTCCTTGGTTTTCTCGGGCCCCGCAGATTTCTTCAATCGGGCCAGTGCAACTCGCCGTTTTAGCACCCCACAGTTTACACTGTATGTGCTCTGGTGTCGATCTGATGATGATATTACGAGCTTGACCATCCAAACGATTTCTCTTGGCATCTTCCGATGTCCAGAGTTCTCTGGGCTTTGGTTCGAAAATAACTTGACTAGTAGATCTCCCACTTGTTGACGCATCGGTTTGTGAAGATCCTTCGCTTTGATCTCTGTCTCTTCCACTCGAAACCTCCATGACTTGCTTAAGTTGTTGAATGATTATTGGGCCATTCTTTATTACTTCGATCATCTCGTCACTTATGGCTTCAAGGTGGAGCATCATGTTATTTTTCCATTTCTCGTAGTTCTCTGGTTTGAGAACGGGTGCATCACTCAGAGACATACCTGCACACTTAACACACAAATTAAATAGTCCTCAAAAGTGGACAAAGTTCCTTCACCTATCTGGGGATCTAGGTTCAAGGTATATCGGTGAACGTCCTGCTCTGGTACCACTTGTTGGTCCAGATAATGGCAAAGTAAAAGACTAGGGGGGGGGGGGGTGAATAGTCTTTTAAAACTTTTGTCGATAAAAACTATTTCTCGGATATCTGAATAGATATCTGATACTTAGAATCAGAGCGCGGAAGACTTAATAAAGATAAGTGCAGAAACAGTTAAAATGTGTGTGTATGTGTTGCTGAAATGTAAATACAGAAAGGTAAATAACACAGCAAGTATAGTGGTATCTGGAGGTGGCGTAATCCTCCAACTAATCCACTTCGGTCTATCAGAGACCTAGAATTCACTAGAACAGATAATTGAGTTCACCTTACAATAGACCTATTCTAAGATTCTTAACAATTGGTTCCCAACCAAATGTTCCCCCTGAGTTGTTCCCCGGCTTTCACAGCCAAGTACTTCCTGTACTAGGAAACCTTTGAGTTATTCCCTAGCTTCCCAAGCTAAGTACTTCCTATACTCAATAACCTTGGAGTTATTCCTTAGTTTCCCAAATCAAGTACTTCCTATACTCCGGTAACCTTGGAGTTATTCCCTGATTTTTCAAACTAAGTACTTCCTGTACTCCACGCCAGTTATGGTGTTGGTTTTGGTTTGAGTTGTCAAATGAGCTTCTTTAATAACTTATTCAGCTATTCAAATAGCTCTGTGAATCAAGTTACTTAATACACTTTACAGCGTATGGTATCTTGTTCTTTTTTACTGACCCAAGTCTTATGATATCTGTTCCAGAGAATGAATCTCAGATAGTTGATCTTTTGATTCAACTCCTTCACAGATAGCTTTGCTTGTTTAGGATCAGGACACTTAGAACTTCAGTGTTACTCAAGATCAAAAGCTTTGGTCGCAACAGAAAGCTTTGAGAATAAGTAAGTTTGCTTTTAGAGAGTAAGATGTTCAGTTCAGCGTAGTGTGTGTAGTTCAAGGTGTATCTCTTCAAGCTGTCTAAGTGTTGATATTTATAGATGAATTTGAGTGCCGTTTGAATAGTATCCGTTAGGCTCAAATTCAAACTATTGATATCTGTGTATATAGTACTGTAGCAGGTTTTGTCTTCTTCTTCAGAAGCTGTCGTTACTTTTATTCAGACATCTATGTCCGTGCATTAAATGCATTGTACTATACTTTTTGTCCTATAGTGCCAACGGAACTATGCTTTGTATCAGAGACTAGTGTTGTCTGATTCTTTGCACGTCCTTATCTTCAATCTTCAGATACCACTTATTTATTGAAACAACTTTGTTTGCAATATATATATTTCTTTTTCAGAATTGTGGTTAATGCTCAAGGTATCTGAGAGTAGATATCTGTGGACACTTTCCTTGTTTTCAGATATGTCTCTTATTTCTCAGATATCTCTTGTGACACAGTTTGTTTGAAACTATTCGTGTCTTCAAGATATCTGGCTAAGATATCTGGACAATAGTTTCAGCAATCTTGTGCAGTTTCTTCAAGTCTTCAATGTCGTTGAGCTTGTTCTGCTTGGATGTCTTCTTCTTGGTCTTCTCTTCATAAAATAAAAATTACATTTTGAGACCTAACATCCTATACAAGATTTAGCTAGACTATCATACTTAGTGAGTTTCCTCTTTTACAATGTTCAAGTGAACCAAGAGTACTAATCACCTTTCTGAGACTAAGATAAGTCATCATGTTGCTGATCAAAACTAAACAGATATTCTTAACAAAATATCTAACTAAATTCCTAACAAATTTCTCAAGAAATTTCCCAACAAATTTCTCAACATTTCCCATCATGGTTTAAAGTAAATAAAGTTTTATCAACTTCACCTTTTTTGAAACCACTTTCCAGAAGGTATTTGGCCAAAGTGTCATACCATGCTCTTGGAGCCTGTTTCAGTCCATAAAGAGCTTTCTGTAGCTTATAGACCATTCTACTTTCTGAGGAAACTTCAAAACCAGGTGGTTGTTCAACATAGACTTCCTCAGCAAGTTCACCATTCAAGAATGCACTTTTGACATCCATCTGATAAACTTTAAAGTCTTTATGAGCTGCAAAGGCTAGAAAGAGTCTTATTGCATCCAATCTGGCAACAGGTGCATATGACTCATTAAAATCTAAACCTTCAGTCTGGGTGAATCCCTTGGCAACCAACCTTTGTTTCTAGTTATTTCACCAGATTCATTCATCTTGTTTCTGAAAACCCACTTAGTTCCAATCACAGATATTCCTTCTACAAATGGAACTAGTTTCCAGACTTTGTTTCTTTCAAACTGATCCAACTCTTCTTGCATTGCAGAGATCCAGTCTTGGTCTCTTAATGCTTCTTCTATAGTTTTTGGTTCAATGTTTGAGATAAAACATCCAAAGAGAGAATTAGCATTTTCAGCTATTGCTCTCCTAGTCCTAACACCTTGATTGATTGGTCCAATTACATCTTTTGCAGGATGATCCTTGATCCATCTCATCATGGGTTTAGGGCTAGTAGAGTCAACATCTATGTGATCTGAATGTGAATCACTATGATTATGACTTGATACTTCTTCAGTATCTGTGACATTTTGCACCTCAGAAGGGCGGTGAATGTCTGACACTTGCTTAGTGTGAGAGCTTTCTGGGACATGCTTGTCAGAGAGGTCATTTCCAGAATTAGCTCTCTGATGAACATCTTCAGTTTCCATTTCTGGAATTCTCATAGGAAATTCTTCATCATGTCTGAGAATCATATGGTTGTTACTAGGCATTTCATGCTTTTCTTCGTCAGAGTCATCCTCTCTTTCCACAATGATGTTTTTCCTTTATGAGAGTTCTTCTTCAGGATCCTTTATCATTAGTTCCTTGAACCTTTCTGAGAGTTCATCAGCAAGGGGTGTTTTCTTGCTTCCTTCATAGAATACAACATGAACTGATTCTTCAATCTTCTTTGTTCTTTTGTTGTAAACTCTGTATGCTTTGCTATTCATAGAATAACCAAGAAACACACCTTCATCTGCCTTTGGTTGAAATGTTCTTAGATACTCTTTGTTAAGAACAAAACATCTACAACCAAATACTTTTAGATGTTTGATATTAGGGGGTCTACCAACCAAGAGTTCATAAGGGGTCTTGTCATGGTGTTTGTTTATCAAACATCTGTTCTGAGTGTAGCATGTTGTTTACGACTTCAACCCAATAAACTTCACTTATCTCAAAGGTCGCCTAGCATTGTCCTTGCTGCTTCTTTAAGTGTTCTATTTTTCCTTTCTGCAACACCATTTTGTTGTGGTGTTCTTACAGAGGAAAGTTGGTGTGTATACCTTTGCTGGTACAAAACTCCTTTATGTACTGGTTGACAAACTCGATCAAGGTCATTACGATTGCAGATACCTTGTCATTTTTCATGACTTCAAGCTTATTCAGCAAGTTTGGTATCTCCACCCTTGCATCATATTTGTGCTTCAGAAAGACAACCCAAGTGAATCTTGAGAAGTCATCTACAACAACAAGACCATACTTCTTTCCTGCATAACTAGTTACAGATGATTCAAAAAGATCCATGTGTAATAGTTGCAGTGGTCTAACATTAGAGTGTCTGATTTTGGACTTGAAAGAGATCTTAGATTGTTTCCCCATCTGACAGGCAGAACAGATACCATCCTTTCTGAAAGATGTATTGGGAAGGCCAACCACTAACTTTTTCTTGGCAAGTTTGTTCAGAGTTTTGAAATTCAAGTGACTCATTCTTTTGTGCCATAACCAAAGTTTTCTTCATGTGACCTGATTGACTCACCATGAGACATTCTTCAATTGTGGCAGATGCCCAGTCGGCAACATAAAGACTGCCTTTCCGCCGAGCAACCAAGACTGTCTGCTTTGACTCATTGTCAATAAGTTTGCAATACTTTGCTTTGAATTTCACAGTAAATCCCTTGTCTGCAAACTGGCTCATGCTAAATAGATTTTATTTCAAACTCTTAACATGGAATACGTCAGTGATTGTTAATGATCCTAATTTGACGTTGCCAAATCCCAGAGAGGGATTTAATTCTCCTCCAGCAAATCTGATGTCTGGTCCATTGTTGCAAGCTTTGTAGTTGACCAGATTTGCTTTGTCTCATGTCATGTGCTTTCCGCATCCACTATCAAATAGCCATTGAGCCTTAGTCCAAGAGGCGTTACGCAAAACAGGAAACAGGAGTTAGGTTCTTGCTTCAGAGATAGAACCATTTAGACTAAACATTCTTCCAGTAGGAATCCACATTTTAGTGAATTTCTTGGGAGTTTGTTTTTGTCTAACTTGATCAGAAGGAGATGCAATAAAATCAGTAATTTTGATCTCAATTTTCCTTCTTGTGGTGTTTCTAGGTGTTCCTTTTGGTGCTTTCGGACCACAGGTTTCGGGATTGCTTTTCAAAAACTTAGCCTTCTGGCGTGTTCCTTCTAGCTCTGGCATTCAGTTTTTCAGTGGCTTGAGATTTCTTCCACTTCTGTCTATTGCTACGTGCAATATCAGCCTTGCGCCATTGTTCTTGTCCTTCCTTATATTGTTGCAGAAGAACTTTTCCAATAGCACGATAGCCAATGCCATTTCAAACACCTTTGGCTTTCTGAATACGTTCTTCAGAAGCCTTACTAGTTTCTGCACCATCTTTATTTTCATAAAATGGTACAGTAGAGAATTTGCCTATTCCAGCAATTCTTCCTTTCCTAGTAATGTAGCAATGTGGATGGTTACATGTCTGAGGGTTATGTTTCTTTTCAGAACCTTATCCACAAGTTTCTTGTGAACAAGTTGTTCTTTCAAAGACTGGGTTGCTACTCCTTTTCCTTTGTCAACTACCCTAGCTTTCTGACCAATGCTATAGGTGGTTGAAGAACCATTCTGTTGACTTTTTACAAAGGTCAACCTTTCATCACTCTTCTTCAGAGGAGATGAATTACTCGATTGTTCATCAAGTCCAAGTCCACCTTTCTCAGAGGGATCTCTCAGATAGGATTGAACCTCAGTGAGAGTGTCACTAGCCTTTGCATAAGATTGGAAAGATAGCTCTTTCTTTCTGAGTTCTTCATTCTCAGAAAGCAGCTTCATCATTTTCTTAGTAAGTTCATCCAAGGCTAGTTTGTGAGAATTTTCATTCTCAGATATCTGAGATTTCAGAAAGGCTATTTCAGCGTTCTTGTTCTCAGATACTCTGGTTAGCTCAGAAACCTCTTTTTCAAGAGTTTCTTTGCTTTCCTCTAGAATTCTGGTTTTGGATTGTGCTTCCAGAAATTATTTCTCATAACGATCCAATTCACTCTTGACCAACTCCAGATCCTCAATTCCATCATCACTCTCATAGTACAGAAATTGTGAATTGTTAGTTACCTCATCAGCCATAAGACACATTTCAATATTGGAGATGTCTGGACCAGCAATCTCCACACATTTCTTTCTTCTTAAGGCCGAAGTCAATTACATCGTGGGTGATTCCACAATTCTGGTGATGGTAAGTTTGAGTCATCTGAATCTCCATTTTCAGAATCTATCTCAAAGTCTAGAGCATCAAGTTGAATTTGAATCTTCTTCCTTTCTTCAGTCAGTAAGGCCCTTTGATTTCTCTTGAAATTTCTTCTGTCCTTCTTGTCACCTGTCTTGAGCTTGTTTAAAGCAGGACAATCTCTCTTGAAGTGACCAGGCTTTTGACAATAGAAGCAGATATCATTTCCTATTTCTGACTTCAAGATTAACACCTTTCTGAATGGGGGTGTTCAGAGAGTTGTTCACTTGTATGTTCTTGTACTGATGATAGTTTGGGCCAAGATGCTTTTTCAGCTTTTCTTTAGCTTTTCTTCTCTCAATCTCTTGACTCACAAATTTCTTCATGTGTCTTACTGCAAGAGCATTTTCTTCAGATGCTTCTTTGGTATCCTTCTTTTCAGAAGTACCTTGAGAAACTAGAGCAACACTTTGCAACTTTTCAGCTGTTTGTTCTCTCTGAGTTGTCTCATAGTCTATAGTAGCAAGATGAGAGAAGAGATCTACTGGAGTAATATTTGGCATCACGTGATTGAAATAAAAGAACTTAGTGTGTTCCCAGTTGTGATTGAGACTTCTGACAATAGTCTTAATCTTTTCTGACTGGGAGTATATATTGCTTTCACCAAGTGCAGCCATATCACTCATAAGAGTAGTAAATCTGAAATCAAGTTCTTCCAGAGTTTCAGTGGGACCTTGTTTGAAGTTTTGGAACTTCAATTTAAGAACTTCGAACTCGTTTTCTTTGGTTTTCTCGATTCCGTCTGATTTCTTCAATCAATTGCGAGCAACTTTCGCGTTTAGCACCCAGTTTACCTTGTATGTGCTCAGTGTCGATCCGATGATTATATACGAGCTTGACCATCCAATCATGTCTCTTGGCATCTTGGATGTCCGAGCTCTCTTGGCTTGTCTTCATATATAATGCTTCCACGAGCAATATGACCACTATCACTAGCAGCCATGTCCTCGCTTCCATCTTCCTTGTCTGAGGCTTTTCTTCCATCAGACACCTCAGTAACTTGTTTGAGTTGTCTGATTTTGATAGGCCCTTCATTGATGACATAGATCATCTCATCACTAATGGCCTCCAGATGGAGCATCATGTTGTTCTTCCATTTCTCGTAGTTTTCTGGTTTCAGAATGGGTGCATCACTCAGAGACATACCTGCACACTTAACACACAAATTATATAGTCCTCAGAAAGGGACAAAGTTCCTTCACCTATCTGGGGATCTAGGTTCAGTGCAGAAGGCTTGTGAACCTCCTGCTCTGATACCACTTGTTGGTCCAGATAACGGCAAAGTAAAAGACTAGAGGGGGGGGGGTGAATAGTCTTTTAAAACTTTTGTCGATAAACACCCAGGTTTCTGATACTTAAATTCAGAGCGCGGAAGACTTTAAGATAGGTAAATGCAGAAATAATAAGTATGTGTGTGTGCTTTGCTGAAATGTAAATACAGAAAGGTAAATAACACAACAAGTATAGTGGTATCTGGAGGTGGCATAATCCTCCAACTAATCCACTTCGGTCTTTCTGAGACCTAGAATTCACTAGAACAGATAATTGAGTTCACCTTACAATAATCCTATTCTAAGATTCCTAAACAAATGGTTCCCAACCAAATGTTCCCCCTGAGTTATTCCCCAGCTCCTAGAGCTAAGTACTTCCTCTACTCAGATAACCTTGGAGTTATTCCCTGATTTCCCAAATCAAGTACTTCCTCTACTCCACGCCTTGATGGTGTTGGTTATAAGGTTTGTCGAGGCTTCGTATAACTTTTCGATTATGTTTTGAGAGCCTAATAGAACAAGACTACTTAATACACTTGGTCGGTGGATGACGATGCTCTTCTTGACCCAAGTAATTGGTGTCCGCTCGAGAATGAGCTTGAAAGGTATCCGATAGTTCAACTCTTTCACGAATAACAATCTCTTGTTAAGGTTCAGGACAACTTAGAACTACTAGTGATTCTTCAAATGTAAAGCTTTCAGAAAGGGTAGTAGAGTGCTTGAGAGAATACTTTGCTTGATGGTAAGTTTGCAAGATAGAGCGTTCTAAGGTATGTTCTTCAAGAATCTAAGTGTATGATATATATAGATAAATTTGAGAGGCGTTTGAATTGTATCTGTTGTGCTCTCTATCAAATTATATCCGTTTATATCTTGAACTATGTACTCAGAAGTCACTATCTCATTTTTCAGAGAGGACTGCTTTTTTGATTTTGCCGATGCATTTAATGCATAGTACTGTTCATTGTCCTTTAGTCTCAACGGATACATGAGCCTTTCTGATGGCTTGCATGCTCCATACTCATGATGTCATATGTCCAGAATCATATCCCAAAAGTAAGTTAATATACTTAAGAAAGGATTAAGGACATAGTCTTTCTGAGTTAGACTAAACCTTTGTGTCTTCATAAACCTTGTGCAATCTTCAGTCTTCTAATCTTCAGAAAAGCTCCATTGCTAGGATTGATCTTCATGGTCTTCTTGAAATAAAAATTACACTCAGAGACCTATAATCCTAATACAAGATTTACTAGACTAATCATACTCAGTGATTTCCTCTTTTACAATGTTCAAGTGAACCAAGAGCACTTAATCACCTTTCTGGCTAAGATAAGAACATGTGATGAGTGATCAAAATACTAACAGATATTCCTAACATACTTTTTCTTCACCGCAAGCACACTACTTGGCCTCAACCCTCCGGTAGTCTTTCTTGCATTACGCCTCACCCTTGGTCGGAATGATGGTTCTCCTATACATGTGTTGAAGTCACAAACTCTTATTCCTAGAAGAGGTCACGAGCTCTCCTCAAGTCTTCCTCCATCTCCTTCCTAGCCCTTGCGAGTGCTTCGTCTCTTTCCTTCCTAATTTTGACTCTAGTTTGCAAGAATTCTTCCTCCAACTTAGCTAGTTTCTCCTCATGCTCATCTTGCAACCTTTGTTTCTCCCAACGGTACCATCCCTCGTGATCCATTGTCAAAGTCTCATAGTAGGTATGTGGGAACTTCTCCTTGTTCTTCTTGTCTCCACGGTCAATTCTGTTAGAATTTTAGCACTAATGAGGCTAGTCCATGACTTTGTACCTCAACCAAAGGGGCCCCACACGTTTGAAATAAAGTTTCATTAAAACGTGTATAATCTACTATGGTAGTAGATGACACTTGAGAAAGAATTACTAAAATTCATTGAAAGGTGAAAGAGTTATTGAAGCTCAAGGTGTCTTGGTTGATGCATTGAATATGGAATGCCAAGAGTTAGAATGGGAAGAGTCCCACATGGCTAAAATTGAGGAAGAAGGAGCTAGTTATTAGTCAAAGAATTGTGTTATGGGATTGGGCCCTTAGGGCACCCATGATTTTGGAAGGGGGGAGGAGCTAGATGCTCCACTGCTCACCCACTTGAGGCCGGCCAGATCTCGGTCGTGGGCCGTGGGCTCGTGGGTTCCCGGGTCGTGGTCTTGAGTTGATTATTATCTTTTTGGGCCAGAAACATATTGTGTTTGGTTAAGCCCAATAAGAAAATCGGTTAAGTCTGAAACCAGCCCGTCGGTCGAGTCCGGTTGGTCTGAGCGAACGGTTGTGTCCGTTCGGTTTGAATTTGAGCGAACTGGTCTGACCATTCGCCAAAGGATGTAACTGAAACGAAAATTCCAATGTATGTGTTGAATTTTTGTTTTACAGGACCTTCTGAAGGATACATCTATTCAGACTACAACTCTTCAATATTATAAATAGCCCCCCTTCTCTTAAACTACTCTCTCTAAAGCCAGAAAAACCTTTATTGTATTAGTTCGCAGAGTCAAAGTTTGAGTGCTAGAACTCTGATTCACATACTGTTGTTCTATCTTGAGAGACTATTTGTCAAGTAAACCATCAGCACCAGAGCGGGGCAAATACAGTCTTAAGGAATAAGGCCCAGCCTTTGCTCAGCAGTCTAATCCTATTCCTTACCTACTCCGTTTCTGTCCTCATATACTACCGCCACACACTACCCAACAAATTCTAGCCAAGGGAGTCTTGTATTCACGATATATGGATCGATGATGATCCTCTAGCTTGTGTGCCTCCTCGAACTCATGTGATGATTCTTCTTCCCTAGCCTTGCTACTTTCACCACGTTCCAACCTTTTCAAAGCTTCCAAACACTTGCCCCTTCCAACTCCACCTTGATTGAATTTATTCGTCATGTTCCTAAGAATGGTGATGAAAAGTTTTTAAATTAGTTCACATCTCCCCCAAACCTAATCGATGCAAGGTAGGTAGAATAAGCATGTTTGAGAACCTTCAAAATTCGTATAATCGCAGAAAATTAAATCATGCATACTAATGGATGAGAATGATAGACTAGGCATAGCATAGTTGATCACTAGAACATGCATATTAACATTAATGTGAACTTCCAACCTTCCATGCTCAATGCATATGTATCAACACATGCATTACATATACATAATCATAAATCATGCGAATAGAAGTAATGAGAGGGGGGTAGAGTTGAAGAATCGTACCATGAATTGTCGAAAAACTTGAATTCTTGAGAGAAAAGATAAATATAATGCTTATGCTAGAGTGCAATGCTTTTGTGTTTGTGAATTTGTGAGTTTAGAGAAGGTAGTGATGCATTTAAATAGGTTTAGAGTGCTGACAATTGAAGGAAATTCGTGCAAAAGCATTCCATATACAAGAAACATGCAGAAGGAAATTTCCAAAAACAAAAAAAGGCAAGAAAATCTCACAAAACCAGGCTACTGCGGTCAACTCTCGACTGCAGAAGCCTGATTGCGGCCCACTGTCGGCCGCAGTCATGGTTCTATTTTTTGTTTCTCGCGCGGTCGAAAATTTTCCTTGTTTTCTTTTGTTTTTTCATTTTTATTTTGTTAATTTGAAAAAAGAACATTCTAAGAAATAGAAAATTAATGCAAAAGACTGGTTTGTGCGAAAAATTTTAAAAACGTGAAGTGTATGCAAACTACATGAAATGCAATAAATGTAAATACTTACAAACCGTTGGGTTGCCTCCCAACAAGCGCTCTTTTATAGTCGTTAGCCCGACTATTCTTCGATCTTTGGCAAGTCCAACCTGTACGCCTCTGTCTGGCTGGCATGTTGTTGATCTCCTGAGATGTAGGGCTTAACTCTGTGCCCGTTCACCTTGAAAATTGCCTTTGATTTGTAGTCTAGCAACTGGATTGTTCCGTACGGATATATCTTGAGGACTTTGTATGGTCCTTTCCATTTGCTTCTCTATTTTCCCGGGAACCACTTCAGACGTGAGTCGTAAGGCAAAACTTCCTGCCATTCTTCGATTTTCTTTTGCCTGATGTTCTTATCATGGTAAGCCTTTGTCTTCTCCTTATATATCTTCGAGTTGGCGTAGGCCTGATTCCGGATTTCTGTCAGTTCGTTGAGATCCAGCAATCTCTTCTTTCCGCTTACATCCAAATCGCAGTTTAGAGTGTTGATGGTCCACCACGCCATGTGATCTACTTCAAAAGGTAGATGGCATGTTTTCCTGTATACAATCCTATATGGACTTGCTCCCAGTACAGTTTTATATGCTGTTATGTATGCCTATAGAGCGTTCGGCAAGGCATGTGACCAATCCTTCCTGCTCGGCTTCACCACTCTCTCCAATATCGCCTTGATCTGTCTGTTGCTCACCTCCACTTGCCCAGATGTTTGCGGATGATATGGTGTTGCTATTTTGTGCATAATGTGAAACTTGCGCATACATTCCGCGAACAGCTTGTTGCAAAAATGCGTACCTCCATCACTGATGATTGTCTTCGGTGTTCCATATCTGGCGAATATGTTCTCCTTGAAGAACTTCAGCACTACCAGTGCGTCATTTGTTCTTGTGGTTGTTGCCTCCACCCACTTTGAGACGTAATCGACTGCAATTAGTATGTACTCGTTCCCATCTGACTTCGGAAAAGGTCCCATGAAGTCTATTCCCCAGACATCGAAGATCTCTGCTACCAAGTTGGTACTCATAGGCATCTCGTCCCTCATGGTTATGTTCCCTGTCCTTTGGCACCTGTCACAATTCTTGCAGAAGGTTATTGCATCCTTATAGATCGACTCCCAGTAAAATCCCGATTGAAGGATTTTGTTTGGTCCATAATGCCCTCCACACTCGAATTCGTGACAGTGTTTTAGTATATTCTCTTGCTCATTCTCCGGGATGCATCTTCTATAAATCATATCCCCTCCTTCCTTGAACAAATGTGGTGGATCCCAGATAAAACCCTTGCTCTTTGATATTAGAGCAATTTTCTCTGCCAGTGTCCAATCCTTCTTCAACACCCCACTTGTGAGAAAGTTCACAATATCGGCATACCACAACTCCTTATCAACACTGAAAACTTGTTCCCCATGAAAATCATCATCAAAAATTTCTTCTCCCTCATTAGGTGCGGTGATTCTGGAGAGCTGGTCAGCTATACTGTTCTCTTTCCCTGGCCTGTCCACTATCTTATAATCAAATTGCTGCAACAGAATTACCCACCGAATGAGTCTCGGTTTTGCGTCCGTCTTCACTATCAGATGTCTCAATGTTGCGTGATCACTGTGGATTATAACCTGATATCCCACAATGTAACTCCGGAACTTCTCGAGGGCGAATACGACTGCCAAGAATTCTTTTTCTGTGGTGTAGTAATTCTTTTGCGCATCATTCATGGATTTGCTTGCGTAGTAGATTGCCTTGAACTACTTGTCCACCTTTTGTCCTAATACAGCTCCAACAACAAAATTTGATGCATCACACATTATTTCAAACGGGATCTCCCAATTTGGTACAGTCATAATTGGGGAGGTTACTAACTTCTCTTTCAGGCTGCTCCACGCTTTCATATAATCTTCGTCGAAATGAAATTTAACATCCTTCCTTAGTAGATTATTGAGAGGTTTAGCTTCCACCAACAAGTCCTTGATAAATCTCCTGTGGAAGTTGATATGCCCCAAAAAGGATTGAAGTCCCTTGACGTTGGTTGCTGGCGGTAACTTTGATATCGTCTCCACCTCTGCTTCGTCCACTTTTATCCCTTCCTTTGAAATAATATGACCCATCACTATTCCTTCCTTCACCATAAAAGTACTCTTTTCCCAACTCAGAGTCAGATTGCACTCGATGCATCTTTCCAGAATTAGTGATAACTTATGTAGACAGTCTTCGAATGAATTTCCAAACACTGATAAGTCATCCATGAATACTTCTATGAACTTTCCCACCATGTCGCTAAATATAGACAACATGCATCTCTGGAAGGTAGCCGGTGCATTGCATAATCTAAACGGCATCCTTCTATAAGCAAATGTTCCAGAAGGGCAAGTAAAAGTAGTCTTCTCTTGGTCTTCAAGTGCAATGGGGATCTGGAAGAATCCAGGTAGCCCGTCCAGGAAACAGTAATAGTCATGCCCCGTCAAACTGTCTAGCATCTGATCTATAAAGGGTAGGGGAAATGGTCCTTCCTTGTAGCTGCATTCAATCTCCTGTAGTCGATACACATCCTCCATCCGGTAGCAATCCTAGTTGCGATGTTATCATTTACCGTTATTCCTGACTTCTTAGGAACCACGTGTATCAGACTCACCCAATTGCTACTTTCGATAGGGTAGATCAGCCCATTATTTAGAAGTTTGTGGATCTCCTTCTTCACCACTTCCATTACTACTGGATTCTGCCTCCTCTGAGGTTGCCTTACTGGCTTTGCTCCTTCTTCCAGTGTAATAGTATGCATGCATCTCACGGGGTTGATCCCTTGATGTCGATTATATCCCATCATATTGCTTCCTTATGCTTCTTTAAAACTTCCACTAACTTCTCTTCTTGATCCTTAGTTAAAGATGAAGATATAATGACAGGAAAAAAACTCGTCGTCGAATAAAAAAACGTACGTACGGTCTGCGGGTAGCTGTTTAAGTTTCGGTTTTGACCTTAGCACCTCCTCCAATCCAATGGTTGGCGGATCGTCCTTCTCCTGATTTTCCATTGTATCCACCGAATAAAGTTGTTCGAGCCTCTTACAGTGTTCTGTGTCAAAATCTTCTTCATCTTCCTCTATCAGTTCTGGCATCAAATATCCAAACTCGACTTCGTCTCCAAGGTGGAAATCATCTGCGCTTTCCCAATATCCTCTCTCGATTCTCTTTCCTTCCTCTAGGAGTTCCCCTTTAGAATTGAAACACTTCTTCTGTCCTTCCACGATCAATGTATAGGTCTTTTCTCTTGTGTCAACTACGGCTTCCATCTGATGTAGGCCTAGTCGCCCAATAAGTGTTTTAGAAATCATTACGCTTCCTTCCATATCCATCTGGAGGAAGTCTAGCCTCGACTTTATGCCTCCGATCTCCACAGGCAAACCTCTGATTTCCCCAGCACATTTCTTTGTCGAATTGTCGGCCAACTGGACGCTAATTCCACATGGTTCTATTTCGTCTTCAATCCCTAGCTCCCTTGCCTTAGCCAATGACATAAGATTTATGCTGGCTCCAAGGTCTATCATGCAATTCACCTTTTTGCCCTTCACTCCATTCATCATATTGAATTGCCCCGGATCTCCTACTCCTCTTCTTATGATATCTGATCCTTCTCTCCATGCCAATCTAAAGTAGGCCTTCTTCCGGTTAGCGAATTCCCTTAGAGCTGCCATATAATCAGATGGGTATAAAGTATGCAGGTCTGGTTTCAATATTGGTAATGATTGATCCTCCAAGTTTCCTGTAGCCTTCTTCCTTGCAGCCTTCTTAATATCATTCGTGAGCCTTCCTAGAAAAGGTACATCTTTTAGATTAACTATTTGCCCATCTTCTTCTTGGACGTATCCTTTATCCATCAGGTCGTCATCATATCTTCCTTTCCGGGATGCTACCTTATCTTTTCCCCCCTTCTCCTGGACTACTTTCTCCGACTTCTCTCTCTCCTCTTCCTCACCTTCTTCATCTTCTTCTTCTTCTTCTTCTTCTTCTTCTTCTTCTTCTTCTTCTTCTTCTTCTTCTTCTTCTTCTATCTCCACTATTTCCGCATCCTTCTTTTTTCTTGCTCTTTCTTCACTTCTAGGAATAGAATCCAGGGTTGTTATCCCGCTCCTAGTAGTGATAGCCCCTATGCTCTCTAATGAGTCAGTTTTACATCGTCTCATCTGTTCTTTTTTACTGTCTTTTTGTTATCCTTAAATATAGTTTTAGTAGTTTTCCTAGAGTCTTTTTACTTGTTTTGTTCTTTGTGAGTTTTGCAAGTATTTGGTTAAACCGCGCTAATTGAAGGCAAAAAAGGGTGTATTTTACATGCATCTGCAAGATATGGAGTTCCAATGCTTCGTATGGTTGCTAGAAGTGGAGCGGGGAGGCCAAAATACCAAGAATCGAAGTTAAAAGAAGCAAAATCGAGCAAGAAGGACAAGAAGGGCAAAATCATCATTTGTCGAAGAGTCAGCGAACGGCAGTTATAAGATTGGCGTCCGCCAATTCAATCCAGAAAGAATTGGCGGACGCCAAAGTTGGAACTGGCGGATGCCATGGATGTATCTTGGCGTCCGCCAAATCTCATACATGGCGGACGCCAACCCTTCTGTCGCGCGAATTTTGCCCAAGTTAGCGAGATTTTTTCTAATTCATCGAGACTTAGTTTTTATTCTTTCTATTAGTTAGAAAAAAACATTATTACTTTGATTATTCATCTATTGTCAAGTATTCAGACATTGCTCTCAAGCTAGACCTATTCTCCAAGGCAATTACCCGTTTTGAGGTAATTGAACCGGTTTTCACCTTGTAATCCGACAATTGTGATTGATTGGGAGCATAATCTACATACTATCTTGCATCGATTCGATTCAGGTTCTTCAATTCTACCTAGGGTTTGTGAAAACGAAGGGTAAATTGTATCAATCGTTCGGTTCTTCGTCTCTAGTATTAGATTATGTGTGTTGATTGTTTAATTGCTTTATTGATTATGTCTTCGCATAACATGAGTAGCTAAACACCCTGATTATGGGGTGGTGACGAATTCAAGCATGCTAGTTAGGGTTTATACGATTGTATATATACAGGTCGCGATCACTATGAGCTTTTTAGATTAATTGCGTATTCTGCTATTACGTTTGATGTGCATTCCGTCAATATCACTGTTAGATTAAGCATTTGATCTTTAGAAACCAAAATGTTTTCGTCTTGCTTCAATATAACAGTTAGTTGCAAATAGTAATAGTAGGATTAGCTTAATTGATTGTAGCTTAGTGAAATTGACGCCTCCACTAATGCTATTCGTTTTCTGAAACCAAGTAGTCACAACTTGAGAGTAGTCGTTTTCCTATCGATCGCATATTTCCTGCTAGCTAGCTTGTCTTCAAGTCACCACTTCATAATTCTCCTCATTCATATATTAATCTCGTTAAGTGTCAACCTATCACTAGTTTTGTCTGCTTAGTTGTTTACTTCTACACTAGTTAATCATCTCGCTGTCGAAGCAAACAACCATTTACTGCTTTCCATATTGTGTCTACTATTCGTAAACCCAAACTCAGCCTAGTTAAGTTCTTTGAGACCGAGCCCGGGGTTAACTTCACTGCACTGCAAGTTTTCGTAGTGTTGAGAATTAACTCTTGGCTAAGTAAACAAATACAAAACTCTGATTTGACACATCACTCTCCACTTGCTGCTCCTTGACTTCCTCTACCTTTTCATCCAACTCCCTTACTGCATACTTCATTTCGATCAAATCGTCTTTGACTGCATCAACCTCATCACTTAACCTTTCTATTGCTTCCTCAGTCGACGTGATGTTTTCCGTGAAAAGCTTTACCAGGTAGTGTGTTTCCTCGCTTCCTTTCTCCAGCTCTTCCAATACTACTTTTCCTCTTTGGTTATGATGTTTCTTGAGGGTTTTGATCTCCTCTTCTAACCCTTTTTCGGCAGTTATGACGTTGTTGACTACTTGTTCGCTGCTGATTTTGAAAACTTCATCCTTTCCTTCTATGCTCAGCTCAATAGGTATTCCTTCGGGTACTTCTTGGCTTACTTCCTTCGATGTGTTTCTTTTATCCAAGTACTCAGGAGTTCCTACGCTCTGTCCCATAGCCCATTGTGCTTCCTCCTCAATTGCAGCTACTGTCCTTATTTATTCCATGGCTTCCATTTTATTGAAAATCTCATTCTCCTTCAGCTGCTCACTCCTGTATCTTGAGTTCTCAGCAACACTTGCACAAGCTCCCAGCACTTGCTTAGCAAAGCTCCCCATAAATGACCCCTTCAGAGCTACATCTATAAGATCTCTAAATTCTTCTCTAACTCCTAAGTAGAAATACTCACAGAGTTGTCGCGAAGTGAACTGATGTTGGGGGCAGTTGTATTGCATCTCCTCAAACCTTTCCCATGCGTCATGAAAAGATTCCTTTGGTTCCTGAGTGAAAGTGGATATCATTCTCCTTTCTCTCATAACCCTTGAAAGCCCAGAAACCTTTTCAAGAACGGACTCCTCAGTTCTTCCCATTCACTGACCTCTTCCTTAATTGAATCTATCCATCTTTTTGCTGCTTCCTCCAGTGTTTTGATGAAGAACCAGAATTTCAACTCACCATCAATTAACCTCTTCGTCGGAAATTGCTCGACGATAGACTTGAATGCGTACATGAACTTGCATTCATTTTCTCCTTCTCTTCCGCCAAACTTTGATAATGAGTTAATCAGAGTTGGATCAAACATGTACTCCCTTACATGCGGCTGGATCCGAATTCCACTCCTTCTTGATTTCGGCATACTGATCTCTCTGATAGTTCTTTCATCTTCTTATTCCATCTTGAATTTTCCTGTGAAATAAAAGTAGTTACTGCTCGAAAATAACCAAATAAGTTCTATGCAAGCAATCTACTAATTTTCCCCGGCAGCTGATGAGACAATATTCTAACGTCTCATTTGGTCCTTTTTAGCGGTCTTTTGTTAGTTATTGACCTTAGTTTTATAGTGTTTTTGTACGTTTTTATGCTTTGGTACTTTTTTTGTGTTTTGTAGGATTTTTTGTGTTATTTGGTCCCGAAGGTGAAAATCGGAGTGAAGACATTGGTTATAGATCTCTGAATAAAGAGTAATTGGGCGAAGACGGAAGTGGATTCGGAGTTCGGAGGAAGAATTGAGAGGCGTTTTAGCGTGACTTGCAAAAGTGATGATTTACGGAGCAGTCTATCCATTTTGGACATAACTCTCTCATATGAAGTCCGATTTACCTGATCTCGGTGGCCATGGAAATATAAGTCAAAGGGCTACAACTTTCGTGCCAAAATCGTAGCCAAATTCTTCCTGACGAAAAATATACAGACATTTCAAGTTGACTGTCAGAAAGCATCTTCGCCACGGCGAGACATTTAGGCGTGCCGCGGCGAGATTTCCCGAGAGCTTATTTACCGGGCGATTTTCTAGTCGAATTCTGCTAGGATTCTACTCGTTTTTTCTCCTTTAAATAGATTTCTTTCACCATAACTTCATATATAACTTCTTTTAACCTAGATATACATAGGAAAAAGCTCAATAACTAGGTTTTGACATTGATTGATTTTTGGAGCTTGGTTTACCTCTTGTAAGAAGCATTGATATCGAATTCTTGATAATCTTTTGATAACTCTCTATTGTTTATCTTCAATTCGTGTTTTCTTCTGTTTATCGAATTGTATGATCTTGCATGTGATTATCACCATGTTTATGCTTGGCATATTCAATACCTTGACGTCTTTCATCTTTGCTTCCCTCATGAGTAGTTAAATCACTCCGAACACGGTAGTTATGTGATAGTCTTGCATATTCGTTTCTAGGGTTTTGGATTCACTCATATAGGTTAGTCTCGTATAAAATCTTCGTAAAAACCTTCAATTCGATAAGTCCGTATTAAATTCTCTAAATAGTTCATGTTTAAGGATCGTGAATTGACGACTCACGATTTCTCCAGTATAATATATTCTAAGAACAATTGGTTGAATCGAATTGATTGATTTCTGTACGCCGACCGTGTAACAAATATGAATGATTGCCCTAGAACGAATTAGCATTACTTGATCATTACTACTGTGTTCATCTTCTCTCTTTGATCAAACCAGTTTATCTGTTTTCTGTTTTAATCTGTGTTTTAGAAGTACAATCACTCAAATCTATCTGTTACTTACAAACAAACTGTTTACTCTCATTCGTTGTGGTAGCCTGATTAATTCCCTAGAGAACGATACCGAGTTAAGCATAGTCTACAACTACAGCTTATTCTCTTAAGTTATTTAGAGTATAATTTGAGCTTATCAGCAGCGGCGCCAGAAAACTTGATGGGTCCTCGGAAAAAACAATTGTCGTTGAACTTAAAGTTTTACCCAGAATACCAAAGTTTTACGAATTTATAATACCAAACCCAAACTCCAGAACACTAAATAAATTAGTATAGCAGAAGTTGACTCGAGAGGTCGGTCTTTCGGGAATAACGCTCGATTAAGATAGAATATTAAATGGTTGATTTTCAATATAAAGTAAATAACAGTTTTTTGGAATTTTGAATAAATAAATTATATAAACACGTAAGCAGAAAAGTAATTATAACGAGAATTGATGAATTAAGAACTTGTACAGAAAACATGTAAGAATCAACCTTCACTTTGATAATTAGTTTATATCAGGATTACAGATAGTGATAGTTACGGCTGAAGAGTCACACATGTCACATATCTTATACTAAGGCGCAGTTAGTACATATACTCCATGTAGACTATCGTCTAGCTCAAAGCTGTCACCAGTGGCTAGCTCAACAACAAACCTTAGGCAGAACATCAACTTATAGACACAGCTGACATCTCCGAATCTAGTGCCATGAATACTCATGTCCCGCGGAAAACATAAACAAACAAAGCATCTTTCCCCAAACAGCACAGGTATGAACGACAATCGCATAACCAACTTGATGCTAAAACTATTCCATCATATATAAACTAAGTAATCAAAGATCCCGGCTAACCCTTACACAGGTAAATTAGACTGACATAACTGAAAAAAAACAAACTGTAAACTGAATTGAAATCATGTTTGAAACAACTAAACCGTAAGAAGATGGCAAGTGTCGACCCTCGGATTCCTCCTTCTTCGATTACTTCCCTTGAAGTCGATCTTGATGTCTTCTTAGATGTCTTGCAGTCTTCTTGATTGCTTGCTGACGGCTAGGGTTTTGGGGTTTCACTTCCCCAAGGACTAGTTCTCTCTCAGGAGAGCTGCTTTGTGGTTCAGAACTCTTCCGTTCCGTTCTCCCTTGATATGAGACCCCATGGGTCTTATCTATACTGAAAATTCCAAGCTCTAGCCGCCTTTGATGTGTAAGGAAGGTTCAGGAAGACGGGCCTCAGATTGACAGGCCAGAAAACAGCCCAAATCTAGAACATTCAATGTACTGCGGTCGGCATCCGACCGCAGTCACCCTTCTACGGTCCACTGTGGACCGCACAAATGCGATTTCTCCAGGTTCTGTCTATATTTCTTTGTTCTTCAATTTCGGGCTTCGTAACTTAGTTTCCTAAAAGGTTGTCTTCTACAAAGTTGTAGCATCTTCAATTGTCTTCGCACTAGTTGGTCACATGACATGGTTTGACACCTCGAACTCCGTGCAATGACCAATTCAACGTATTTGGTTAACTTTTCCGATTTCGCCCAAATATGACGTTTGTGTGCCCGAAATCGTGCAATTCCTCAAAAATACGATCATGACCTACATAATACACAAGAAGTTGGTAATTGGGCATAAAATGATACAAATATTGAATCTTGGGCAAAAAACAGAGATCTAAAAGCATGCAGAATCGCACATTTCATTATCAAATCAAGGAACTAGTGTTTGATATATGTAAACCTCAATACTCATTTTATAATCAACTTCACGTTGATAAAATTGACCACAAGTGAACTAATGTTGTACAAGATAAGATTCTCAATACTCGTTAAGAGTAGTATTGGTTACACAAATGTTAGCTCAACCTAAAGTTTGAGCATGTAAAGGAATCTTTACAAAGATGAAAAATTGTTAACCTTCAAATTGACATGGTCTAGAAGTACATTGATCGATAATATGTTAAATAAGAATTCAAATTCCTAACTGTTAGGTTAGTAAGAATTTTAACATTCCTTACTATACCCTGAAGAAGATAAATTTACTTTTCAAGTAAAAAGTGATAGCAATCAAGCAACAATGATTAATTTGCACATTCCATGAGCAATAGTTGCACTCCTTTTCCATTTCTATGTTTTATCCCATTGAATTTTTCTTAGTAAGGTTTGAGCAACATTATAAGCGTATATATGGATATCTCCATATCTCCATGATTGTACTATATCTTCAAGTTTTATACAGGGGCGGAGCCAAAAATTAAAATAACGTGTGAGCAACTATAAATGGCAAAAATTCAATTGAAAATATACACTACTTATACAAAAAAAATACCACACAATGCATCATAAACGTTGAAATTTAAATGAATTTATTTAACAAAATTAACAATATATAAGGAGAAAAATGAAGAAATTGGGTGTGGCTGGAGCCACACTTAGCTCAAGTGTAACTCCGCCCCTAGTTTTATATGCTCAAGATTGTCACCGTATAAACTGTATGATGTACAAGATAAAAGTTACTCTTCTATATGTTCAAGTTTTCTGTTTGCCATTTGTATTACTCTTCCATATGTTCAAGTTTTCTGTTTGCCATTTGTATTCTTGTATACACAAAATATCTTGAAATATTTTTTGTGGGATACTGGAGGTAATAGGAGTTTGATGAATGAGCGCCGCATTGCTTAAAACCGACATTTTTTAGTGACGCTTACCATCTTTATATATACACCCAACCTTTTTCAAATATTTTGTCTACACCCCCTCATGGCAGTCTTGGAAGCATAAGAATTATGTACGGCTTCATCGTAACATTTTAACGAAGTCATTGGCTGAGGATAACCCTAAACATTATGGATTCGATTCCCGTCGAGAGCGGAATTGTGTTCTAGTGTATGTTAGCTTGTGGTAGATTGAATAATAACTCTGTAATGATTGAGATATGATATGAATTGATATATTAGTATATTTGATATACTATGAATCTATAATTGTAATAGTGATATTAAAAAAAAAACATATATAATCTTGATTAGATTGACTTATTGCACGGGCTATCAATCCAAATTCTTAACAGTATATTCGTATTTAGTATATAACTTTACAAGAGACTGTATTTCAACATTTTCATATCACATATTTAACTATAAACGTTATATATTTAAGTTTTAAATATCATGTGTATAATAAACTTACACTATATGTGATTTTTGTAACTGAATAGTAATGTTTGATGGGCTTCTACGGTCAGACATGCTTCACGCTGCATGACAAAATGCAATTTATTATACAACATTAGATATTTGATCTAATGGTCCATATCAAATTGTACAAGTCAGGAAGGCCATCGCCTTATCGTTTGGTGATCGCCTTATAAATATTTAAATTAAAAATACAAATAATAATCAAAATGTCCAAATTTACCCTGTAAAATTTTAAAAAAAAAGATAATTTTTTTTTGAATTACTCCTAATTTTAATTTCAGTATTTTCACATCTAAAAGAAATAAACGTGTCAATTTGTGTTTGAGTGTCTTTTGAGAGGCATGACGGAAGACCGTAGAAAAGTCTTATTTGATATGGTTTTTTCGAAATACGCCTCTTACAAAAGATGGTGGGTATCTATTGCATCAAATTGAGCAATAGGATTGACGAATTTCCTACTTTTGGCTTGACTATTTTGAATGAGCAGTTGTAAAATATCTTACTTTAAGCATGACTATTATATGTCTATATTTAATGATTAGTTTGGAGATGAGCACCGGTCGACGAATTAAAGAATTCCAATACTACTACGACATTCATATATTTCCCTCATGTTTCTCCAAACAATTTCTTATTTTCCATCCACTTTAATATACAGTCGTCAAGTCTCCGGTCAACACGTCATATATATCATAATTTTTGTGGATGTGGAGCCATTTGCCCGATCTCTACTTACCAAACTGCACACGCATCTTAAAACTAAACAGTATAATATGAAATGAACAAAAGCATGGGATATTAAATACAAAATATTAAATGGAAATTAAGATAAATTAGAAGATATATTTTTTCATTTAAAGTAAGGTAAAATAAAATTAGATTGAGTAAGTGTAACGATCCGACCACTAATCGATAAAAACCCGACTCCTTAGGATGGCACGGTTACGTACACGTCACGCTAGTATGATATTGTCCGCTTTTGACCAGAGTCCGCACGAATTTAATTTAAAAATCAATCAAAAGACGACCTCATACTAGTTGAGAGTGGTGGCCTACTTATATTACCATTCATCTCTCTCGTTCTTAACTGATATAGTAAGTATATATGAGATGGTATATTAGCAAAATAAAAAAGATAGACAAATATTAAAATTATTACCGTGAACATATCTTGTTTCATAAAATATTGCTTTTCGCAACATCCGCTACGTGCTACTTATCCATTTTGCTAATATGATAAACATAACATCCACTTTATTGATATTTGATAAGATGAACATTTTATTAAGAAAGATCAAATTGTGTTTAACAATAGGAAGTATTAACTAGGACTGACTACCATAGACCATGACAGGTTTTGTGTCAATTGGAAAAGAAAAGAAAAGAAAAGAAAGAGTAAATGGGGCAGATGAAATCGGAAGATGAAAGTAGTGGAGTAATTTATTTGAACTTGTTTGTTCCTTCCACAATCAAAAAAGGCTGCCAATTTTCCTCTGTACCAGAGTTAGTATGACGTTGAACTTGGTTGGGTACATAGCTATTATTATCACCATCCTTTACTCTTCCAACGAGTTTTTCTGCTCTTCACAAAACAACAATTCATCGGGCAGCAATCTATGTGGAACTCCTGGGGTATGTGGAGCCTTTTCAATCTGCGACTCATCAGTTGATATGCCTAGATGCTCTTGTTTGCCACGATTCAACCCGGTTAACGAGCAAGAGTGGAGCTCCGGTAACTGGACTAGTGGGTGCCAGAGGAGAGTACCTCTAGCTTGTGAAGCGAATACAAATGGTACAAATAATGGGAGCAGGAGTGATCAAGATGGATTTTTTACTCTTGACAGTATGAGAATTTCAGGCTATTCTGAGCAATGGTCTGGTCTGGAAAGTGGGTGTGAGAGTCGCTGTTTGAGCAATTGTTCTTGCTTAGCCTATGCCAATTCCTTCGATGTCCAAGGTAATGATTATATGCCTACACCAAGCTATCTTGCTGCTAAAGTAAACCAAAATGAAATTGATAACATTACAGGGTTGTTTTGGCAGATTCTCCTACCTATCTTGGTGCTGGTTGTGTCTTCTGGATTGGAACGTTAAGGAACTTACAGAGGCTTTCCAATGGTTCCAACCTTCATATTCGGGTTCCCAGGTCTGAACTAGGTGAGCCTTATCATCAATTTTACTCTTATTCGACTTTGATTCTAAATAGTACTACATGTTTTGGGACTTAACTAGCTACCGTTAGTTGTGTTCTCAAAGATTGATTATGGATATTATTATCTAAACCATATATTCTATGTAGTCAATTACTTGGTGGCTGCATTTGATATGATATCATTTATGTTACCAAGTATGCATTGTGCTTCGGTTTCTGGCACACAACAACTAGAAGGATATGATCATATGATGGACGTTGAAGAGAAAATAACTCTGCTTTTCATTTCCATGTTTTGCAGATCGTAGAGATGATAGTAGGACGATAATAATAATCGTGGTTGTAGTTGTTCTGCTTACTGTTCTCGTCTGTGGATTTTTGTTCTGGAAATGGTGGACTAAGTGCAGAGGTAATTAATGCCTGGATTTTGTGATTATGTGGCTGATTTCAAGATACTAGTTACAACTTGACAAATTCAATATGGTGCTGCATATCTACTCCTTTGATAAGGGGCAGTGTGCATCTTTTGGCTTATTCCATGTTTCTTGTTAATCAGATAAAAGAAGTTCGAGTACAGATGACATGGCAAACGCATCAGATTCAATTGATGCCTCTATCCAGGATGCACTAAGTAGAGTTAACCTTATAGAATTCCCATTGTTTAAAATGGAGGTACTTGCGAATGCGACAAACAATTTCTCTGAAGATCATAACAAGCTTGGGAAGGGTGGATTTGGTCCAGTTTACAAGGTACAATGAAGTCATTGTGCCTTCTTTGGATCTGTTTTCATACTTGATGAGTTATTAAAGAACTGAATTTGGTGAAACTCTAGGGGGTATTGCCGAATGGAAGAGAAATTGCAGTCAAGAGGCTTTCAAAAGCATCAGGACAAGGTTTGCAAGAGTTCATGAACGAAGTGGAGCTTATTTCAAAACTCCAACATAGAAATCTTGTTAGACTATTAGGGTGCTGTGTTGAGAGAAATGAAAAGATGCTCATATATGAATTCATGCCTAAGAAAAGCTTGGACGTTTATCTCTTCGGTCAGTTTTCACTTCATGTCTACTGCATTTTTATAGTTTGCTCATTTGCTGCATCGAATTGTAGATGGAGAAATAAATTGTGATTTCTCCATGAATGTTCTTATAGATCCGTCACAAGATACCCTTGATTGGAGTAAACGATTCAACATCATCAAAGGTATATGTCGAGGACTACTATATCTTCATAGAGATTCAAGATTGAAGATAATCCACAGAGACCTTAAGCCAAGTAATGTGTTACTGAATTATGACTGGGAACCCAAGATTTCAGACTTTGGCATGGCCAGGATATACGGAACTAATCAAGATCATCTGAGCACCGTAAGAGTGGTGGGAACATAGTAAGTGTACCATCTCTGATTTCTTATAAACATGCGTGTCTATAAGCTCATGAGTCATGACTCCTTTAATTTGTTAGCTGACATGATTTCCTTACTAGTGGATACATGGCTCCTGAGTATGCAATAGGAGGAAAATTTTCAGAAAAATCTGATGTGTATAGCTATGGTGTCATGATTCTAGAGATCACTACTGGGAGAAGGAACTCTAGGTTGTTCAATGCTGAAGGTTCTTTGACCAATCTTTTGGGACATGTAAGTCCTAATCGTAAAACAGTATCTAATATCGAAATGCAGAAATCTTGTCATCTCTCTGCTATTGACAAGTATAAAACTCTGGTTTTCAGGCATGGAAACTAAGGAATGAAGACAATCTTGATGTTTTAATAGATTCCAGAGTATCCAGTCCAAGCAACAGGGCAGAAGTACTGAGATGCATGCATATCGGGTTATTGTGCATCCAAGCAAGTCTCAAAGATAGGCCATCAATTTCTGATGTTTTCTCGATGCTGAGAAGTGAAACTGTTGTGCTTCCAAAACCTAAGCAGCCCGCATTTTCAATAAAACCAGACCGTTCAGATACAAGCACAAGTTCCACCCAACGGACTGACAAGAGTGACCCCTCTAACAATAATGTTACTCTCTCGGTGCTAGATGGTCGCTGACACGCCCTATAACTAGATAGCGAACGTGTACATGTTCTGCTGTTTTTAAATATAGAAATTGAATATCATATGTATTTGATGACTTATCTAACAAAATGATGTACTCTGGCAGTTAATGCAACAATTTTGTATAAGGAGAGCTCCAAACTGTAAGTAGTGTATGCCATTTGCAAAACAGAATGATACATGTATAAGTATAACCCATATCTTACGCCTGATGTGGAATTTAGCCACAAAACGCTAAGGACTTGACTTGACTTGATTTACTAAAGTATGTTTTTCTCTGTGAAAAGGTAAATAAAGAGCATAAGCAACCCCTTTAAATATGTCATATGCCGAGGGTATATCCAAACACTTGCAAGAACAAAATAGCAGGGAAGGGAAGTTTGTTGTAATAGTTGGTTCTTAATTAAGATACTGTCAACTTTCAAGCTAAACTATCATGTTGGAGACAACAACCAGTCACTTTTGTCTTCAATCCATTATACTCTGTCTCCTTTACCTTCCATTTTTCTGTTTTAGCCAAGAAACAAACAACTCCTCTATAATTTCATCTCTAAGAGATCAAAACACAATTTCATCTTCTCGTAGGATATTCCAACTTGGAAAGACCTCCCAACAACACCAACCGATATTTGGGAGTCTTTTACACCGCTTCTCCCCAAACCATCATATGGGTCGCCAACCTGGAAAGACCTCTCAATGACTCCTCCGGTAGCTTAACCATTGCACCTGATGGCAATCTCGTTCTCACAAACCGGTGGAACGAGACTGTTTGGTCGACCAACATTACCGGAAGGTCTCTTAGAGCTACAAGTGCTCAAATCCAGGACACAGGTAATCTTCTCCTTATAGACAATTCCACAAGAGCCACCATATGGGAGTCATTTTCCCTGCCTTCAAATGTCTTCGTCCCGGGTATCAGGTTGATTGATGACACAAACACCAATACTAGAGTCTTCTTGTCTTCATGGAGAAGTCCATCTGACCCTGCAGTTGGAAACTTCATTTCCGGAATAGAAGCACGTAATCTCCCCGAAATTGTCACCCGACAGAACGACTGCCCACACTGGAGGAGCGGCCCGTGGAACGCTAATATTTTTAGCGGCATAGAGCTCATGTATAGTCGGTTCTTGGAAGGTGCCGGAGAGCCAGGTGCACCAACGTTAGACCCGCAGGGACAGGCTGTACCCCGATTCAGTGAGGAGAATGGAACGTTCAGCTTTGTAGTGCCAGAAGGACTGGTATTGATGAATATTCTCCTGAATTCCACTGGTAAGGGTTGCAATCTTATTCAAGAATATATGTTCTCTTTTTATTTCCTAGACCTTTGGTAACCAAGATTAATATATCATAAGCTTGTTGGCAGTTTAGACATCATATATACCATCTGATTTATATCTTCTAACAGGATACAGTACTCAAACATATTGGAATTATCAGCAGAGGGATTGGAATTTTCAGTGGATTGGCCTTCAAGATGAATGCGATGTATATGGAACTTGTGGGCCATTCGGTAGTTGTAACAGGTCTGATACACCTATCTGCTCATGTTTGAGAGGGTTTGATCCAGCAAATCCAGAGGAATGGAACAGGGGGAACTGGACTGGTGGTTGTGTACGGCGGAGGCAATTGCAATGTAGCCTAAATACTAACACAAGTGGAAATGGAGACCGGTTTTTTAGGCTACCATGTACGAAGGTGCCTGATTTGGCAGCAAGACTTCCTTCAATTCAGCAGGAGGATTGTAGTAGATTGTGTTCGGGTAATTGTTCTTGTATAGCTTATGCACATGAAACATATATCGGTTGTATGTTATGGCAAGACAGTTTAATTGATGTTATGACGATGGCTGGTGTTGGTATCGATCTGTACATCCGTCTTTCAGCTTCTGAAATAGGTAATTAAACTCATTACTTATATATATTCACAAACCATAATATGTCGTATGCACAGGAAATGATAACACATACCTCATCACTTGATGATGATATGTCATTTTATTTGATCATTTTACTCTGTTTAGATAATCCCGCAGACGGATCAAGGCAGCTGGTTACCATAATTCCAGCAGTAGTAGGTGGGTTTACTCTCACATGTATCAGCAGCATCTTGATTGCTTGGTGTTGGATGGTTAAAAGAAACGGTAATAAAATTTCTACAACAAATTACACACCTCATATGTGTAAGCATTCATGTGTTATTTTCCTTATTTTATACAAACAGGAAGCAAAGCCGAAAATAAGGAGGAGAGATTCCCACCGAATTTAACTGCCATAGTGCTTAAAGATGAAACTGAGAAGGTTAACATTGAAGAATTGCCATTCTTCACATTCGAGACACTTGCAAATTCTACTGACCAATTCGACGACAATAATCTCCTTGCACGGGTGGTTTTGGTCCTGTTTACAAAGTAATCAATCCCTTGCGCAACTAATTAATTCATTTTTCTTCTTTCATGCGTTTATAAAGTATGTGTTGAATGCGTCCTATGCATTCTTTTGTATATAGGGAATTTTGCAAAACGGTAAAGAAATTGCTATAAAAAGACTTTCAGCGGCTTCCGGACAAGGGAATGATGAATTCATTAACGAAGTGGTCGTGATTTCCAAACTTCAACATAGGAATCTCGTCAGGCTATTGGGATGTTGTGTCGAAAGAGAAGAGAAAATGTTGATTTATGAATACATGCCTAATAAAAGTCTAGATGGATGCCTATTCGGTAATATTATTATAAATTAAAAAAAACATATTTAATTCCTTGTATGTCAAGTGGTTTTTTTTTTTTTTCATTACCAAAAAAAAAAAAAAAAAAAAAAAAAAGTGGTTTCTTTTTTCTGTATAATTCATGTTTACAGTTTTGGTTTTGTTGTTGGAAGATACTACGCATGCATCACAGAAGATCCTTGATTGGAAGAGACGTAAAAGTATCATTGGAGGAATTGGGAGAGGCCTTCTATATCTTCACAATGACTCTAGACTTAAGATAATACACCGAGACCTTAAGCCAAGTAATGTGTTGCTAGATGAGGACTGGAACCCGAAAATATCAGACTTTGGCATGGCAAGAATGTTTGGCAATGAAGAAGAAGATGGCCGCACAGCTAGAGTTGTTGGAACCTAGTGAGTGAATTCATCAATTTAAGTCGTTAGGCCATTTCTCTAATATGTCTTCCTCGTCTTATGTTGTATCACTTAACATGCGTGAGAATTTTTATCTACAGTGGATATATGGCACCAGAACATGCAATGGATGGGCGATATTCAGAGACATCAGATATCTATAGCTTTGGAGTTTTGATGTTGGAGATTCTGAGCGGAAATAAGAACACTCATTATTATAATCAAGAATTGTCCTCGAGCCTCTTAGGATGTGTAAGGCTTTTCCTCTTTACGTCAAACATTCACTTAGTAATACAGTACTTGGAAATCTAAGGTTTAATTTATGGATCATTCTCAATTAACATTTCAGGCTTGTAAAATGTGGCACGGTAACAATGGATTGGCATTTGCGGATCAAACAATTGCAAGTCTGAGTGTCCAAGATGATATTGGGAGATACATTAACATTGCTCTATTATGTGTTCAAGAATTCCCAAATGACCGACCATCCATTGAAACTGTTCTCTCCATGCTTGGCAACGAAATCATAGACCTACGTGTGCCTAAGGAGCTAGCCTTCCCTGAAAAATGGAATGCTTCTCATGTTGGGACTTCACACACCTCAAACCAGCTTGGATACTCCATTAATGAACTCACAATCACCGAGCTCGATGGTCGATGAGATGGATATTGTATTTCATATAGAAATGATATGTCTATATAGGAAGAGAAAAATATGTGTGATTTCGTAGATTATGGACAAAAAAACATGCTAAAATCTCAGTAGTAAGTTTTATCCAACAAATTCATTATATTGTATATTGGGGGAAAAAGGCATAATTGGTCCTAAAGTTTAAGGGGTTGGCGCACGCAGTGCAACGTTTGTCCTCCCCGACAAATCTAGTCCCTATGTTCTAAATATTTGGCATGGTCAGTCCTTTTAACATAAATTCTGACCTTGACCATGTTGACTGTTGATGTGTGCACCGGGTCAACCATTCAAATGCAATTTTGACTCCACATCATCGGCCATGTCATCTCCATAATTAAAAAAAAAAAAAACCTAAAATAAAATGAGTAAGGCCCTGTTCTCTTCAACTGCAATTTTCTGAACTGAACTGAACTGAATTGAACTGAACTGAATGGAACTGAACTGAACTAAATTGAATGAGTTTTCAGTTGAAGAGAACAGAGCAGAAGTCTCCTGAGAGACGGCCTTTAAATAATTTATTTAGAGACGAACATATATTATCAAGAAATTATCGATGTTACTAATCAAAATACATATGTTCTCAACATTGGTGTTTTTTCATATTACAACAATACTTATTTCTTTAACAACATAGACATTTTAATTAATAACATGAGTGATTTTATTGGTAACATATGTCGTCTCTAGATAAGTTATCTAGAAATCGTCTCTCATGAGACTTTGTGAAATAAAATTTGAAAGTAAAAAATAAAAATAAAAACGAAAAATAAAAAAGAAAACGTTAAATTAAAATATAAAATAAGTAAACAAAATTAAACTTAAAAAATAGTGTTAGAGACTAGAAAACGGAGGGGCAAAATCATGAAACCGTAATTATCATTCCACGATCCCCAAATTGAAGAGGCAAAATCACTTTTTCTCAGGATCTGAATTTGGATTCGTCTAGGAAACGAGATCCAAGATTTCACGGTGGCTCGTGTCATCGCAAAACCAGATCTCTGTCTCCGTTGCACATCACTGAATGGAATGGGTTGAGAGCCATTCCACAAAATCATAAGGAAATTAATGAAGTAGAGGGAAAAAAAATGAAATCGAGTGAAACAATGTCGTCTTGCTCAGTTTTGTCTTCTCGTTCGCCATCTTGCTCTGGATCAGGAAATCGCCGGCGGCGGAAGTTACTCCGATGATTTCACCTTTTTTGTCAGGTGATGAGAAGAAAGAGAAAGGTGATATATAGAAGAAGGTGGAGTGATAAAGAAGAAGGCAAAGTGACGAAGTTTCTAACTGATTTTGTATAGGTGAAGTGATGAATCTTAGATTTCACTTATGATTATTAGTGTTAACTGAATTACTGAGAAATCCAAGCTTTGTGCATAGTTTTGTATTTGTTGATAGTAACCTGTAACTATCGTCTCCATTTTCATTTAGTATTGACAGTCAATAATTATTTGCTTCAATTTCTAATTATGGATACTTTAATCATAATTACTACTGTTTGTATTTAAGTTTTTCTTTTTCTTTTAATTTTTTTATTTAAATTTTCTTTTACATTGTTTTTGTTTCTTGAGATGACATGGCTGCTGATTTGTAAGTCAAAATCGGGTTTGAATTGTTGACCACATTGACACATCAACAGTCAACATGGTCAAGGTCGCAATTTATGTTAAAAGGACCAACCATGCCATTTATTTAGAACATAGGGACTAGATTTACCGGGGAGGACAAACGGTGCACTGCGTGCGCCAACCCCGTAAACTTTAGGACTAATTATGTCTTTTTCCCTTGTATATTGTGGTCAAGAAAACTCAAAGGGTGATCCAATCCCTTCTCTAGTTTGTAGTATTCCCTCAATTATTAAATCCACTGCTGTTTACTCTTGTTTATATTCTGGGAAGAGTATATTGTGTTTTCAAGTGTGTGTTGAAAATATCACCCACAACACTTCGTAGTTTTTTAATGTGCAAGTATACTAGGTGTTGGTTCTTTAGGATTGCAAATACATGATTTACTAGAATTGATGATGTTCTAAAAAAACAATTGATGTTTTGTGAAATTTGGATTACCATTGATGTTTTGTGAAATTTTACTATAGTCCCTAAAATGTATTAGATCCACACAAAATTACCATTAATATACTCTTCACACAATATATTTTACAACCAAAAAGTCAATTAACAAACAAACGGATAATTAAACCAATATTCAAATTGATTTTTTTTTTCTTTTAAGGTCTCTCCATGGCGCATCCGCCAAGGACGACCATGAGTACGTGGAGTTTGAAGCTCTACTTTTGGAAACTTTAAACAATCATAGCTGCTTAGGAGGTGTTTAGTAGGCTCATAAGCCTACATTTGGGTGTTTTTTCACTATATAATGTTATGTTTGGTTTCTAGTTTGCTCCATTTGCTGTCCATGGACTAATTTTCAGGCAGCCATTTACTTGGTCCAGAAACTGCCACTTAGAATTGAGCTTAGAAGGTTTGGACTTCTCTATGTCATGTCTTGAGGTGGAATAAGCTAAGCCCACTTGTTGGCCAAGGATCCAGCCTGGAAGTCAACCTAAACACGCATTAATGTGATGTCTTTCATAATTTCGGAAAAAGTGTTACATTTCTTATTTTGCGGTCATACCGCGTTTGACCATTAATTTCTTAAACGATATTAATAAATAAATTATTAAAATTATATATTGAAAATTTAGTAATTAAAATTTTATTATATGATTTTATTAAATTATTTACTATTATCGTTTATGAGTAATTATGTCGACTGAAAAATTATTGACGTCAAAGTTCAATGTAACAATTTTTCTGAAATGGAGGAAGTATTTGTTAAATGCTTGACGTTGATTATTGGCTTCCTGGCAATACGTTTTCATCCCTTGTTGTGGCAATTAGTAATAGTGATTAGTTTAGTCTCCGTGCAATCAATGGCAGTGTTATCATGATACATGAAATGTTGTGTGACCTTCTATTTTGGGAGCTTAATCAAAGGATATTTTAATTTAAGCCTTTTGTACCATTTATTCACAAGTAAATCCGTACGGACACGAATATTTAATACGAACTTTAACTACGAGCTAATCTTAAATATGTAATGTCAAAATTTCAATTAACATTATATAAAATGAAACATTAGGTACTAACTTATCATTAAAAAATAAAATTGAACATTTTACATGTGTGGGAGAAAATTTACTCGTACTCAAACTAGAAGGTTAACCGAATAATTATATAGTAAAAAACTTGTGCCGAAATGGACAAAGATAAATCATCTAGTATAACTTATAATGTTTAATCAAGAGTCCTTAAGTTCACTTATAATGTTACTTACTAGATATAATTTTTAATTACAACTCTTTTATACATCGTACGGCTCTTCTTTAATTTGACCAAAGAACATGTCCTCATTAAAACCACCTTAACAACAATATATATATATTAGACAAAGAACATGTCCTCATTAAAACCACATTAACAACAATACATATATATTAGAAAAGTGTTTGAATTATCACTCATAATTTAAACTTCAAACGAAAATAGAACACACCTCTTTTATGAATAATTTGTAATATGCATCTTTTGTTACTACTTATAATTTTTAATTACAACTCTTCTATACAACGCATGGGTCTTGTTAAATTGGATCAAACTACATGGTCTCATTAATACCACCTTAACAACAAATACATATATATAAGGAAAGTGTTTGAATTATAACTCATAATTTGTACTTTAAACAAAAATAGAACACACCTCTTTTACGACATCTTTTATGAATAATTTGTAATATGCATCTTTTGTTACTACTTATAATTTTTAATTACGACTCTTGTATACAACGTACTGCTCTTCTTGTTAAATTTGATCAAACTACATGTACTCATTAACACCGCTCATTAACACCAACTTAACCAAAAAAAAAAAAAAAAAGTCTCATGTAATTACAAAACTAAAAACCCATTTTCTACTGCCTGGTTATCACAACGGTTTGTGATGAGCATGCCTTCTCATAATCATCTTGATTCAATTTGATAAAGCTGATGGTTTATTGGAATGACAATTTATATTTACAAATAAATAATTCAATATTCAATCTAATTTGAACAACATAATTTGCAAATTTGTTAGCATTTCAGCTAAACAAATAAATTACGGAATGTGGCTTATATAGTAGTACAATTGCATTACCTAGTCCAACATCAATATTTGTCAACCAAACACTAGCTTTCAAACTTCTAATTTTATAGGGAAAATTACACCAAGTCCCCCAATAAACACCCTATTAACAAGAAAGTCCTTCGCATTTGAACAATAACACCATATGACAAGTTTCATAAATCAATTACGTTTTAGTCCAAAAGTCAACGGCTCTGTCCTACGTGGCGGACAATTAGTGACACATGGATTTTTCCGGAAATGGTTTTCTTTATTTTACAAATTACAATTAACCCCTCTTAATTATTTAACATTCAATTCATAACCCTAAAGTTTATTATAAATTCAAACAAACCCATATTTATTTTATTCCATTCCATTCAATTTCAATCCAAAATAAATTGCAATAAGGTCTCTTTAATCCTTTTCTTTCACAAACCCCTCAATTTTTTTCTCCATTTTCGGAACTTTGAAGCTCCATTTTCGGAGCTTCAAAGCTCCATTAATGGAGCTTGAAAATGCAAATTATGTGTTGATGATGATGAATATACTTGTAATTTGAAAAGAAATTGAGTTTGATGATGAAGAATAAGATGAAGAATGGTGAAACATGGAGGTTTGATGAAGAAGAAGATGAAAATGAAAGTTTAAATTGTTTTGGGTCAATTGTGAAATTATTTCAAACTTTACAGGGGTTGATGTGCAATTTGTAATTTAATTATCCACGTGGAAATTTTTTAATGAACCGGTCAACGCAGAAAATACGTTTTGGACCAAAATGTTATTGTTCACCTGTTATTACGAACTTTATTAGGGGGACTAGAATAAATTCATCCAATTTTATATAGATTTCTAACTCCGATCATAATTAGCACAATGTTAGTCTGCATTTTACAATTCTAAATTCCCTACCAAACGTCTCCTTATAATGTAAGAAGCATAAGCTTCTACATTCTCTCCTTTTAAAATAATAAAATTTCACGGGTCAATTCACCGGACGGGTTAACCGTATGAATAGAATAACTGAATAAGTATTGGATTGTTGGATTCAATTAGACCTTCTAGGCTCTCGAAAGAGAGTGGACCCGTACAAGTTTTTATATATAAACCGCCACTGATTTGACCAACTCAATTTTTTTTTTTTCTTTTGCAAATAAGAATCACAAATTTACTAATCTTCTAAGAGCATGATCAAAAAGTTGAAATTCTTGTGATTTTGGTCCATTAATAACATCGGTCCAAATAGTCAAGTGGACAGTCCGAATTGGGCAGTTGTCAAGTTCATTAGCATTTTTCTCAATTACTACTTTCCCATCGACGATATCTTTCGCAGAGTTGGATAACCATATCTTTAGTAGTGGAAAGATTGTAATGGCTACACTCCTGTTTCTACTATTTAACTTTAGGCTTTATTTAGTTTGAAGAAAAATGGAAAAAAAGAAAAAATATAAGAGAAAATAAAAATTTTCAAGACAATGTGAGGGAAAAACAGATTTTCTTATTTTGTGGAGATGTATATATTTAATGGGGAATTTTCACATATCACCCTTTTAAAATAGTCACTGAATGTTTAGATCCCTAATGTTTAAAATATTACATTGAAGGACAACTTTTTGTTTTTGATTGACTTTTGTTAAAAAAGTTTTATTTACCCCATTTTCTTTCTTAACTAAACCATCTATTTGAAATGCTAATTTCATTTAATTACATATTTAACTCAGACCTTTCAAAATCTATTAATTAACCCCAAAAATTTTATCCTACTTAACTCGTATATTTTTCTTTTTTTATGAAACTAATAATTTTTTTTAAATAATAAGGATCTTCCATAGATTCCATTGGAGCTCCGGTAATAGGAGCCCTAGGAAGCTGTAAAACCGAAACTTCCATATAATATCTAGTTTTTATTGTAACGATGAATTTAAATCTTTTATTTTAGGGTTTAGTTAAGCATGCAAAAAGTTAGAAATATGAAAAAAGAAAATTTTGGTGGTTCATTTATCAAAATTTAAAAGTTTTGGAGTTGATTGTAATAAGATGAATTAACATATAGAAAATAAAATGAGAAATTAAAGGGTAAAATTATATTATCAATAATGAGGGTTGACTTTTGTCCTTCATTGTAATTATTTTTATTTCATAAGTTTCATTTTGTCCTTCAATGTAATTTTTCAAATATTAGGGACCTAAACGTTTAGTGACCATCTTAAAAGGGTGTCAAACGAAAATTGCCCTATATTTAATATAGATTTTCATAAATTCTCCAGGATTTCCTGACAACTACCAAATGGTGAAAAACAATATTTTTCCCTATTTTTTTTCTTTTCCCCAATTTTCCCTCAAACCAAATGAAGCCTAAAACTTTATAGGTTTTACATGGATTTTGTAAAAGTAAAGTGATGCTTGTAAGAGTTTTTTAAAATTATTTTATTTAGTTTTAAGGTTATTTGATTGATTTAACATTGTTATAATGTTATAACGGAAGCAAGAAAGATCATATACAGCGTGAATAAATAACACAAAGATTTAACGTGGTTCACTAACAATGAGTTAGCTACGTCCACGGGCAGAGCAGAGAAAAATTTTATTGATCTTGAGGAGCACAGATTACAGAATGATCTCAGAATAACAGAATGATCACTGATAACAAAATGATCACACATTAATCTGATTACAGAATAATCAGATTACATAATGCAGAATGATCACTATATAATGATTTAACTAGGCTAAGAGAAAGTATATATAATACTTCTCTAGACAGATATCGAACAGGACTAGGAAATAGAACCCAATCCTGATAAACCTAGTAAATAGATAACATATAGAGTAAAAGGCCAAATCCAGATAAACCTAGAAAATAGATATAATCCTGATTCAAGACATTCTAACAAATCTCCACATACAAATAATAGATATACCAAATGCACTATAACAATGCCAGATGTACCAGAAAACTTCTCTGCCTCAAATGTTGCCTCAACACACTACCAAATTATCCTATTTTAGCGACAAAACTATCCGTCGCTAAAACAGGACTGATCCGTCGCTAAATCCGTAGCGACGGATAACTCCCCCGTCCCCAAACCTTTCGTCAAAATTTTTTTGGCGACAGATAAGTATTCCGTCGCCAAATAACGACGTACTGGCGACGGATTAATCCGTTGACCAGTCCGTCCGAATTGACGACGGATTACTTATCTGTTGCCAATTAGTTACGGAATTTAGCGACGGATTAATATCCGTTGCTAAATTCCGTAACTAATTCGCCCTTAATCCGTGTGGAATTTAGCGACGGAAATAATTTCGTCGCGAAATTCCATGGGCTAATTTGCCTTAATGCGTGAATTTAGCAACGGAATTATTTCAGTCGCTAAATTTATTGTTTTTTAAATATTTTTTTTATATTTTAAATTTATGTTTCACATTTCACCTGTTTTTTCACATAATATAATCATACATAATATACCCGAAACAATTAAATTGCATTCAATATCCAAACGTAGATAAATTGCATTATCAAATATTCGACGAATATAAATTATTCATGCCGAAGTCTAATGTAACTAAGAATGAGATAGTGTCAAAGTATGTAGCAGAAACAACATAAGTCTGATGTAACTAAGAATGGGGAGGAGGCGGTGGGTGGTACTGGGAAGAAGTGCTGAACATCTGGGTCAAAGTGTCCATCCGATGAGCCATACGAGCCTGTTCCTCAAGAACTTGCTCGTAAGCTGCCTTGGTCGCAGCTATTTCCTCGTGGAGAGGGGTCATCATCTCTTGAACCTGGTCCTGTGTGAAGAGATTAGATCGCGATCCTCCCTGGGACACTGAGAAGCTACAAGAACTCATAGAAGGGCCCAAACTTTCCAATCCATATGTTCGACCCTTGCTGTCCACTGGGTTGACATCAAAGAAGATCTGGTCTTGCTCTTCAATTACAGCTCATGGCCGTCGATCATCCTCTCATCCATCCTCATCTCCACCTCACTCTGCAATAGTAAAGTGCATACGAAATGAGATGCAATTTTAGGAATCACTTTAAAATACACAAATACAAGTGTTAACCTTAAGAAAGAAACGTACCGCAATACGCTCGGCCCTCACGTCAGTCCAAATGCCATTCTTCAGCTTAGCCTTCCTGAAGTGGTATAGAGCACTCTTTGACTGTCCTATATTGCCTAAAAAAAATATGTGCAAACAAGTAGTTAGTTGATTGAAATGAAAGCAAAAAATTTGTTATGTATCATATTCCAAGTCATAAACAACATAATTACTAGCGTCCATCACGTGATCTGTAACAACAGCTCGTGACCCATAGTGATGTCTGGCAGTGCCCGTACCACTCGCGGCTCAGTCAAACGGTTTTGTCTGTTCTTGAAAGCTTGATCATGGACAAAGGGATCATTCCAGTACGCCTCCCAAAGTGCCCACTCGTCATCCCCCACCCAAGTTGGTTGTCTGCGTGTCTCCTTCATTTTGTAAACCATTTTTCTATAGATGTCTGATCCTAAAGTCTCGAAAACAGAGTACAACTGGGACACCAGGGCATTGGGAATGTAGTAGTCTTTCTACAACAATTCCATTCAAAGTAAAAATTACACAAGTTTAAAGAAAGATAACAATTTAAATATAACACGAAGTTTAGTGGCTAACATACAACTCAAATTGTGTGCAATAAGTTCATGAATAAACACCAACATATCACCCAAGTTTAGTGGCTAACATACCACTCAAATGACACAACAAGTTCATGAATGGTGACTAACATATCAAACCAAGCTTAATGGCTAACAAACCACTCAAATTGTCCTAAAATTGACTAACACAATGGTGACTAACATATCACCCAAGTTCAGTGGCTAACATACCACTCACAGATATAGTGGCTAACATACGACACACATTAACACAACGATTAAAAGAACAAATAAAGCATTCATTGTAACATTTAAGCTTACCCGCAACTCATCAAAGTAAAAGTGCTTCATCCGGTCCGAGATGTTTGTCCACTTCTCGCCTCCATGTCCCGGCATCTCCCTCCTGCCCCTAAAGATTTTGCGAGTTTATCCGAAGCAGCCGGTGGCCAAAACCTGTTATCAATGAGACAAACAAGAAACAAATATTCATTAGTAAAATCATGTAACATATATTTTTCTTAAGTGTATGTTCTACAAATTCATAATACGTACTTGTTCTTGCCGTTGGGGAACAACACCGGCTTCCCCTGAAATGTAGCACCGTCAGTCAATGTGAGATAGGGACACCCGTCAGAGGGGGTAGTCACCAGGAGCATGTGACGTAGAGGCCGGTGGAGTCTCTGGAACCTGCGACTGGCTACTGCTCCCACCAATATCATATCCGACCAGAGGACTAGTAGCTCCACTCGCTGGTGTACTGCCCGCACCAGAACCCGATGGACTCCCCCTAGTACCCCTACACCCGGGAGGAAGGTATGTGGACTTCCTTTGGCGCGGCAACTGCAAGAGCATATAAGAAATTGCAGGAAATAATGTGTTAGTAAAGAATACATGAATAGGCATGTAAAACATATACATTTGACATATATTAAAGCACAAAAAGTTGGGATAATCAACAACTAAGCATATATACACATAACAACTAAGCATATGAATTTATCGAATCAAAAGTACTACGTACTTACAAACATCCTAACATTATACTAATTAACAATCCAAATTCACAATCAATATATCAATTGCACATCTCAAATTAACTAGCTAGTATACTATAGTTCTCATAAACATACAATTGATCAAATTAGTCGAAATTAACAAAATTCCCAAATTTGTCAACAAGTAAGGGTTTCAAAACACTCAACTAAAACTTCCTAATCCTGCTACATATACGAAAATATCAAATTAGAAGCCCTACATACTTACAAACATCCTAACATTATACTAAAAATTCAAATTCACAATTAATATATCAATTGCACATCTCAAAGGTAACACACTACGCAATATAAGCTAAACTAACTACTACATACTTACAATAAACATGCAATTGCTCAAATTGGTCGAAATTAACAAAATCCCCAAATTTGGCAAAGTTAGGATTTTAGCCAAAATACCTTCGATTAAGCTGAAAAAAGATGAAATTGGTTGACCACACGAGCTCCTTGTCCCACGAGCTTCGAGAAGACTCCAAAATTGGCCGGAATGGTGGAGTTTTGCTCGGAAATTGGAAATGGCGAAATGAAGAAGAAAGGAGGAAGAAAGAATCTGCTGAAACGGAAATGGAGAAGAAGGGGTTCTGCCCCCGATTCTATACATATTTTAGCGACGGATAGCCTATCCGTCGCTAAAATCGATTTTCTTTATTTATTTTTCTTTTTTTTATTTTGGTCAACTTATTTATATCCGTCCCTAAATAACGATGGATAAAAATATCCGTTGCCAAATAGCGACAGAAAAATATCCGTCGCTAATTTGCCGATGGATTAGCGACGGATTTGAGACGGATTGAATGAATTCGCTCAATCCGTCGCTAAACCTAGCGATTCGTCGCTAGGTAGCGACGGATACAATCCGTCGCTATCCCCCGTCGCTAAACGGGGGATTTCTTGTAGTGACAACTCCTAGCATTTAACAAGTCCAAACAATGTTGAAACTTGATATGAGGAACCGGCTTGGTAAACATATCAGCTAGGTTATCAGTAGTACCCACTTTATTCACCTTAATTCTCTCCTCACTTCTTAGAAAATGATACCTCACATCGATGTGCTTAGTCCTCTCATGCTGGACTTGATCCTTGGCTAAACAGATTGCACTGAGACTGTCACAATACACTATAGTCTAATCATGATGTAAACCTAAATCACTGACCAATCCCTTTAACCAGATTCCCTCTTTTCCTGCTTCTATCAACGCCATGTACTTTGCTTCGGTAGTAGACAAAGTCACCGTAGGTTGCAAAATAGTTTTCCAACTGACAACTGAACAAACAAGAGTGAAAACATAACCGGTCATAGATCTTCTACTGTCAACATCTCCAGCATAAACAAAGTCTGAAAACCTATCACAAAACACTTTGTATCACCTCCATAAATGAGTCCAACATCAGACGTGCCTTTTAGGTACCGAAAAATTCTCTTCACAGCTTGCCAGTGCTCCTTGCAAGGTTCACCCATAAACCTACTAACGACACTAACAAACTGTCCAAGATCAAGTTTAGTGCAGACCATTGCATACATCAAGCTTCCTATTGCACTATCATAGGGAACTCGAGACATGTACTCCTTCTCCTCAGCAGACTTAGGTGTAAAAGCAACAGACATATGTGCATTTGCAGCACTAGGAGTATCGATGGGCTTTGATGTAGACATGCCAAATCTTGACAAAATCCTCTGAATGTATCCCTTTTTTGATCCATCCCCATAGTAAGACCACGCCTCAATAGGAGCTTTGAGATTTATACCCGTGTGAGGTCCACGATTTATCAGATAGCATTATGTACTAACCGCCTCTGCCCAGAATCTTCTAGTTAGTCCAGCATTAGAGAGCATGCACCTAGCTCTCTCCAGAAGAGTCTGATTCATACGTTCTGCTACACCATTCTGATGTGGTGTATCCCTAATTATATGATGCCTAGCAACATAACCTGATAACGTAGAACCTTGAAGAATATACAAGGTACCACGATTTACACCTTTCTGAACTACATTCGAACCCTTGTAGCATGTAAAACTCCACCTCCACCTTGAAAACTGAAACCCTTGTTGTCAAGTGTACTAAAAGATATTAGATTCTTTGTCATAAGTGGAACATGTCTAACATCACTCAATGTGCAGAATTTACCATCATGTGTTGTGTGTACTCAGGGATTTTGATTTCATTGTAGAGACTGTAATCCCCAAATACAATCAAAAGATTAAATTTATAATTGCCAAGCTCACTGACACACAGTTTATAGCAATAAGTTAACTCGAGATGTCGTTCTCTCGAAAATAACGCTCAATTGAAATAGAATATTAAATGGTTGATTTTCAATAAAAAGTAAATAGCAGATTTTTGGTATTTTTTTAATAAGTAAAATAAACACATAAGCAGGAAAGTAATTTGATAAGAATTGACGAACTAAGAACTTATAGAGAAAAGCATGTAAGCGTTAACCTTCACTTTGATAACCGGTTTATATCAGGAATAATAGATAGCGATAGTTACGGCTGCAGAGTCACACAAGTTACATATCTTATACCAAGGCGCAATCAACAAAGATACCCTATGTAGACTATCGTCTAGCTCAAAGCTGTCACCAGTTGCTAGCTCAACATCATACCTCAGGCAGAATACCAACCTATAAGCACAGTTGATACCTCATAATCTAATGCAATGAATACTCATGTCTCGCGAAAACATAAACAAACAAAGTATCTTTCTTAAACAGCACAGATATGAATAACAATCGCATAACCAACATTGATGTTAAAACTATTCCATCATATATAAACCAAATAGTTAAAGATCCAGACTAACCCGTACACAGGTAAATTAGCCTGACATAACTAAAAGTAAATAAATAGAAAACTGAATTGAAATTATGTTTGAAACAACTAAACCGTAAGAAGATGGTGAGTGTCGACCCTCTGCTTCTCCTCTTCGATTCCTCCTTGCTTGATCGATCTTGATGGCTTCCTTGGTTGCTTGCTGACGGCTAGGGTTTTGGGGTTTCACTTCCCCGAGGACTGGTTCTGTCTCATGAGAGATGCCTTGTGAGCTTCTTCTGATTCTGAGACCCCTGAGGTCTTATTTATAGGTGAAATCTCGAGCTCAAACTACCATTGGTGTATAAGGAAGGTTTAGGAAGACGGGCCCTAGCCTGACAGCGCCAGAACGGACGTATAAAATAAAGCAGTGCATCATGTCCACATGACCATGATGACCCACTCTGCGATCCTGGCGACCGCAGAGTGCGATGTCTCCAGCTTTAGACTGTAAATCTTCGTTCGTCAATTTCGGGCTTTGTAACTTCGTTTCCTCGAAAAGTTGTCTTCTACAAAGTTGTAGCATCTTCAATCATTTTTGCACTGGCTGGTCGCATGACATGTTTTGACTCCTTGAACTCCGTGCAACGGTCAATCCGGCGTATTCGCGTCCTTATCCCGATTTGGCACAATTATGCTGTTTTGGTGCCTAAAATCGTACAAATCCTCAAAAACGCGATCATGACCTACAGAAAACACGCCAAGTTGGTAATTGACCATAAAACGATATAAATATTGAATTCAAGGCAAAAAAAAAAAAGGGTTTAAAAGCATGCTATATCGCACATTTCGTTGTCACATCATGTGTTCGAATTTTGATCAAGCCTATTCCAACCGTCTTACAAACATAACTGTTGGCCATAGAAATATTACCACCGTCTACTTGCTCGTAGGTTGTAAACAATTTCCTGCGCGGATATATATGATAAGACGCTCCAGAATCAAGGATCCATGAATCACTGTTATGCGTGTGCACATCAGCAACTAGAGCAATATCCTCGTCAGAATTGGTATTAGCTACAACAGCAGTTGCTATCGATTTATCATGTTGCCTCTTCTTCATAGGACATTCAGATTTCCAGTGTCCCTTCTCTTTATAGTAATTACAGGTATCATTCGGTTTTGGACCCTTAGAAACTGGTTTCTTGAATTTCATCATTCCCGAATTTCCATGTTCATCACTCCCACTGGCTACTAACCCATCAGCCTAATTATCAGCACCTCTACCAGCCGCCTTATGGTGCAACTCTCTAGTATGGAGGGATGATCTAACCTCTTCTAGAGAAATAGTATCTTTACCAACAATAAATGATTGTACGAAATTCTCATACGATAATGGCAAAGACACTAACAGAATTAAAGCATCATCCTCATCTTCAACCTTAACATCAATATTACGCAATTCTAGTAAAATTGTGTTTAACTGATTCAGATGATCTCGGAGATGCAAACCTTCCTGCATTCGCAGACTGAACATACGTTGCTTCAGAAGCAACTTATTGGTTAAGAACTTTGTCATATAGAGACTCTTGAGCTTAACCCACAGACCTTGCATGCGCGGTTTCCTCCTCCGCGATCTCGGTGATGATATCGTCAGCAAGACACAACATAATCATCGAGTGTGCCTTCTCCTCCAGAACGCCCATCTCAGCGGTGACTTTTATGTCGACTTCCTAACAAACGGCGCCCACAGCCCTTGTTATTTCAACAAAGCTCGCATCTTGATCTGCCATAAACTGAAACTATTCCTCCCGGTAAATTTGTCGATCTTCACGTTAATACCAGACATCTTTCTCAACGAATTTCAAACACTAGAACATGTCTTGCTCCGATACATGTTTGTTATAACGGAAGCAAGAAAGATCATAAACAACATAAATAAAGAACACAAAGATTTAACGTTGTTCACTAACAATGAGTTAGCTACGTCCACAGGCGGAGAAGAGAACAATTTTATTTATCTTGAGGAGCATAAATTACAGAATGATCTCAGAATAACAGAATGATCACAGATTAATCTGATTACAGAATGCAGAATGATCACTACAGAATGATTTAACTAGGCTAAGAGGAATTATATATAATACTTCTCTAGACATATATCGAACAGGACTAGGAAATAGAACCCAATCCTGATAAACCTAGTAAATAGATAACATATAGAGTAAAAGGCCTAATCTTGATTCAAAGCATATTCTAACATATAATAGATGAAAAAGTAAATTAATAAAAAAAAGGAGTAAGTGGAGATAGAATGATAGATTTTAATTGTGTTTGGACAACTAATCAAATTGTTACATGGTTAGCACACCAAAATGTGAGATGATGTTAAAATGGGATTTTAAAGCTTATCCAGACCGACTCTAAACTCTAAATAGTACTCCCTCCGTTTCGGGAATAACTTCTCACTTTGAATTTTTACAGTCAAACTTTTCCAACTTTAATTATAAATTAATCTTAAAATGCAAATGTAAAATGTTAATTTTTTTTATATATTCACAAAAGTAGATTGATAAATGTCAGGGTTATCACTTAAAAAACGTTGGTATTTAATATAAAGACAAATATATGTGTTGTAAAAAACTATAAGTATTATTTCTTGAAGAAATTATTTTATCAAACTGTTCTAAAAGTTTTTAGAAAGAAATCAATATTTACACATTAAAACCTTCGGCATACAAAAATTTAATTTATGAGTGAATACACACGTCGGATTTTATCTCACTAAGAAATGAACGAAAAGTTGAAATTAATTTTGCAATAGTTTCATAAAGCATATAAGCATCTTCTCTCCTAACTACAACATTTGACAATCCACTCCTTTCAAGGAAGGAAAAATAAAAAGTTCATTAAGGTTAAAATTGTTCAATCACTTGGTACCAAATATAAGCAACTTCCTCTCTTATAATATAAGCTTATAACTTATAAGTGCTAGTTCCGCATTAGAATATGATATCATTAGATGATGGCCCCCTAAACTTTACTTCTAGATTATGGGCAATTGATTGTTCCTGTAAAGTTTATTTAGCAAGCAATTTCCACAATTACTATTCCATTTCCATCATTGAACATTTTGCGAAGTGTTGAATTGAACGAGTCATGACATGTTTCGTAAGTAGCAGAACCGTTTGTGAGTTGAAAGATAACTGTTACTAGCTAGTAGATGGTCCTGTTTTTAGTGTACCACTTTGGAAGGTAACTTTTTTCAAGTCTTCTATGACCTCAGTCCAAATGGGATGATTCAAGAAAATTCATTCTCCCAACTAGTATGATCATAAATTCATAATCTCATGACATAAACAGCTTATTGTACTTGACTCTTAATCATGATGATGATGATGAAGTCAGTTCTGTATAAGTCCATCATACTCGTCATACTTTGCTCTTCCAATGAACATAATTGCTCTGCCCAAAACAACAATTCCTCGACCAATCAATGTGAAACTTCTGGGATATGCGGAGCCTTTTCAATCTGCGACGCAGTCAGTAGGCCAATATGCTCTTGTCTGCAAGGATTCAACCCGGTTAACGACCAAGAGTGGAGCTCCGGTAACTGGACTAATGGGTGTCAGAGGAGGGTGCCTCTAGCTTGTCAAGGAAATAACAATGGTACTGCTACAACTGAAGATGGATTTTCGAATCTTGGGAGGATGAGAATTTCAGGTTACTCTGAGCTGTGGTCCGGCCCAGAAAGGGAGTGTTGAAAAATCGAACAATTCCGATCAAATAACCGATCGAACAAAGACGATTACGAAACTATAATCAATCAAATGCGTAAAGAAAACAACACAAGATTTACGTGGTTCGGCTTTGCCTACATCCACGGAGAACAACAAGAACAATCCACTAATCAATGAAAGATTACAAGAAATCTGAGAAGCTCTCCAAGCAATCAACAATGGTGACTTGCTTTCTTCTCTCTGATTCTCTCTCTCACTAGTGTTTCTCTCACTATAACTGATAAGTGAATAATAATGAGATCAATCTCCCTTTAACAACCAAGCTACAAGTCTATTTATACGGATTACAAACAAAGAAAAAACGAATTACAGGAAACAGGCTGTCATGCTCTGTTTTTTCTTCTTCCAATTGTTTTTCCCTCCGCGTCACCTTTAAATCTCAGCCGTAGGATGATCAAGATCAACGGTTCCTGAGCAATCTGGCAAATAGACTCTTCCTGTAACTTGTAACCACAGATTCTGCACTAAAACCCACAGATTCTGCACTAAATCCCACAGTATCTGTGCTAAAACTCACAGTTGTAACTGTAACCACAGATAACCACAGATTCCGTATTAAAACCTACAGATTCTGAGCTAAAACCCACAGTATCTGTATTAAAACCCACAGAAACTGTCTAACTTTCACAATTCTCCACCTTTAGATAGTTTCTTGCTTCAGTTCTCACTTAATCCAGTTCCTTCAAGGTTAGAACCAATCCCCTTTCACCATATTACCCTGTTCCTGAGGTTAGAACAGACCCCTTTAACCTTCATCTTCTTCAGTTCATTGTTGCAGTAGCAATGCTACACTTATTCACCAGCTCACAACAATATTCAAACTTCTCAGATGATAATGCTTTAGTTAAAGCATCTGCAGGATTATCCAAAGTTGAAATCTTAGCCACCTTGATCTCTCCTTTCTCCACAATGTCTCTCAGAAAATAGTACTTCACATCAATATGTTTAGTACGCTCATGAAACATTTGATGCTTAACTAAATGAATAGCACTCTGACTATCACAGTACACCACAACCATATCTTGATCAATCCCAAATTCCTTGATTATGCCTTTCAACCAAATAGCTTCCTTGACTGCTTCTGTTAGTGCTATAAACTCAGCCTCAGTGGTTGATAAGGCTACAACAGGTTGTTGCACAGACTTCCAACTAATTGTTGTTCCATATAGTGTGAAGATATAACCAGTGAGGGACTTTCTGCTATCAAGATTTGCAGCAAAGTCTGAATCCACATACCCCACTAATGCATCTGTGTTTGCATTAGAGTTTGCTTCAAACTTTAATCCATGATTAGCAGTTCTCTTCATGTATCTCATGATCCATTTCACAGCCTCCCAATGAGCTTTTCCTGCACAGCTCATGTACCTACTTACAACACTCATAGAATGAGCTAAGTCAGGCCTGCAACATACCATTGAGTACATAAGGCTCCCTACTGCACTAGCATATGGAATCTTTTCCATGTCTGCAACTCCCTTCTCATCTTTAGGACACTGGTCAAGAGATAGCTTAATGTGTTGCCCCAGAGGTGTGGAAACCTCACTTGACTGATGCATATAGAACCTAGATAGTACCTTGTTCACATAGTGCCCCTGTGACAGATACAGTACTCCTCCACCTGGTTCTCTAGTAATGTCCATACCAAGAATTCTTCTTGCATTTCCCAGATCTTTCATATCAAACTCTCTTTGAAGTAAATTCTTGATCTTAGTCACTTCAGTCATGTCATTCCCAGCCAATAACATATCATCAACATATAACAACAAGAATATGACTGATTCTGATGTAGGATGGAACATATAAGCACAACTATCATATGAGCTCCTTGAAAAACCGACACTCAGAACATAGTTGTCAAATCTCTTATACCATTGTCTGGGACTTTGTTTCAGCCCATAAAGAGATTTTAGAAGCAAACACACCTGATTCTTGTCTTTATCAGATTTCACTCCATCTGGTATAGACATATAGATCTTCTCTTCTAGATTTCCATGAAGAAATGCGTTCACATCTAGCTGATGTAGAATTAACTCCTGTTGAGCAACAACTGCAAGAAGTAACCTGATAGAACAATGTTTTACCACTGGTGAGAAGATTTCATTGAAATCTATACCTTCTCTCTGTGTAAAACCTTTTGCAACTAATCTAGCTTTGAATCTTATTGACTCTCCTGATTCAGTTGTCTCCACCTTCTTCTTGTAGATCCATTTGCAGCCAACAATCTTTGCTTCTTTTGGTTTGTCCACTATCTTCCATGTACCATTCTTGTTCAGAGATAATAGCTCATCATTCATAGCTTTAATCCACTTATTCCTTTCATTGCAGCTTACAGCTTCATTGTAATTTCTAGGCTCAATATTATCAATATCTTGTGCTACATTCAACACATGAGCTACATAGTTAGCCCAACCAAATCTAGTTGAATGTTTCCCTGCACCTTTTCTCCTATTCCTGTGTTGTGTCAGGTTCCAGTTTCTCAACTCATTTGAGGTTGCACCTTGTTGTTGTTCAGACATTTGATCTTCTTCTTCTGAATGTGAGCTGTCCTCACTGTCAGTTGGAATGTTCACAGGTGTAGATGGATCAATGTCATGATTATTCTCCTCCTGTGTATCTGCAACTGATCTTTCTTGTGTAACATCTGATATCATGAAATTTTGTGTTATGTCATCTATAGTGGGATCATTGTTTGCAATCTCCACCTCAGACTGATTACTCTTATCAGTTTTCACAGATTCAGGTATACTGTGTGATTCTTGCTTGAATGGCATCACATTTTCATTGAAGATCACATCTCTACTTATGATGCATTTTCTCTCATTTATGCACCATAACTTGTAGCCTTTCACACCCTTAGGATAACCCAGGAATAAGCATCTCAGAGCCCTAGGCTCAAGCTTGTCCTGTCTCACATGTGCAAATGCTGCGCAACCAAACACTCTCAAGTTTGAGTAGTTAGAGAGCTTTCCTGACCATACCATTTCAAGAGTTTTAAACTTTATTGCACTAGAGGGACACCTGTTGATCAAGAAACATGCAGTGTTCACAGCTTCTCCCCAGAAACATTTAGTTAATCCTGAGCTCAATAGCATGCACCTTACCCTCTCCAGTAAAGTTTTATTCATCCTCTCTGCAATTCCATTTTGCTGTGGAGTTCCTGATACAGTCCTGTGTCTTTGGATCCCTCTCTCTTTACAGAAGTTATTAAACTCAGTTGAAACAAACTCCATGCCATTGTCAGTCCTTCAACACTTCAGCTTCTTGTTTGTTTGGTTTTCAACTTCAACTAACCACTCTTTAAACTTCTCAAGAGCTTCATCTTTTGATCTGAGAATAAAAACCCACAGCTTCCTTGAATAGTCATCTATTATACTCATGAAGTATCTTCCTCCATTCAGAGTTTGCACCCTTGTTGGCCCCCACAAATCTGAATGAACATATTCCAGAATTCCATGTGTGGTATGTTTGCCAGACTGGAAACTAGCTCTATGAGCTTTACTCATCACACAATGGTCACAGAACTCTAGTTTGCAGATTTTATCATCACCAAACACCTGTAGCTTTGCTAGCTCACTCTATCCTTTATCACTGACATGTGCCAACCTCCTGTGCCATAACTCAGTGTGATTCACCTCCTTAGTAACATGACTATGCCCAGTAATGGTTGATCCTTGCAAGTAATACAGACCATTCTACTTAATTGCCTGAATAACCACCTTATTTTGCATACTCGCCTTCAGAACACCATGGTATGAACCATAGTTGTACCCCTTACTATCAAACACACCTAATGATAGTAGGTTTCTCTTCATACCAGGAACATATCTCACATCTGTAACCTTTCTCACTACTCCATCATACATCTTAATGTATATAGTGCCAATTCCCCTAATTCTGCAAGCATGGTCATTCCCCAGTAACACTTCAAATGTCTTTAACTCACTAAACCAAGATTTAATAGGTGAAATATGGAATGAACAACCAGAATCTAACACCCACTGATCACTGATATGGGATTCACAAACAACAAGTGCTTCTGCATTATCATAAATGTTACCTTCTGCAATATCTGCCGTGTTGTATTGGACTGCAGACTTGTTTTTCATGAGGGGACAATCTTTCTTGAGATGTCCAGCTTTCTTGCAATGATAGCACTTCCTCTTCTCCACATTATTAGCTCCACCTCTCTCAGGTAGCTTGGCAGTTCTCCTGGTGTTATTGAATGGTTTGTTCCTCAGATTGTGATTCTTGTTCCATGGTTGCTTCACAGATAAGCTCTCTGCAACTGTGTCATGTTGATTACTCACACCTTTTTGATCCAGCTTGTTTCTCAAGGCTAGCTCCACATCCTTAGCTGTTAGATCATCCGGCTTTGACATGACTATTGCATCTACAAAGTGTTCATATCTCTGAGGCAATGAGCTAAGTAATATGACTGCTTTGTCATCCTCACCAACTGTCATCTCCCTTGACTCCATATCAGAACACAGCTTGTTAAATTCATCAAGATGTTCAATAATTGACCTATCAGATTTCATCTTGAAAGAGAAGAACATCTGTTTAAGCTTGATTTTGCTTGCCACAGTTTTAACATGATATAGCTCCTCAAGCTTGTCCCAAACACCTTTTGCGGTCTTCTCTTTGATTACTTCTCTCAGAGCTTTGTCACCAAGAGACAGGATCAAGGTGCTACGGGCCTTCCCAATGATTCTATTCTTCTCAGCTTCATCGAAATCTTTGTCAAAACCATCATTGCCTAACAGAGCTTGCTCTACACCTTCTTCATGCACTGTGCTTCCATTTTCGCCTTCCACAAAGTGAAGTCCACCTTCTCAGTTAACTTCTCTGTATCAAATCTTGTTGTAGACGCCATTGATCACCAGTTTCAACCTCGACTTCCCACAGACGGCGCCAATTGTTGAACAATCGAACAATTCCGATCAAATAACCGATCGAACAAAGACGATTACGAAACTATAATCAATCAAATGCGTAAAGAAAACAACACAAGATTTACGTGGTTCGGATTTGCCTACATCCACGGAGAACAACAAGAACAATCCACTAATCAATGAAAGATTACAAGAAATCTGAGAAGCTCTCCAAGCAATCAACAATGGTGACTTGCTTTCTTCTCTCTGATTCTCTCTCTCACTAGTGTTTCTCTCACTATAACTGATAAGTGAATAATAATGAGATCAATCTCCCTTTAACAACCAAGCTACAAGTCTATTTATACGGATTACAAACAAAGAAAAAACGAATTACAGGAAACAGGCTGTCATGCTCTGTTTTTTCTTCTTCCAACTGTTTTTCCCTCCGCGTCACCTTTAAATCTCAGCCGTAGGATGATCAAGATCAACGGTTCCTGAGCAATCTGGCAAATAGACTCTTCCTGTAACTTGTAACCACAGATTCTGCACTAAATCCCACAGTATCTGTGCTAAAACTCACAGTTGTAACTGTAACCACAGATTCCGTATTAAAACCTACAGATTCTGAGCTAAAACCCACAGTATCTGTATTAAAACCCACAGAAACGGTCTAACTTTCACAGGGAGTGTGAGGGTCGCTGTTTGAGGAACTGTTCCTGCTTAGCCTATGGCTTCTCCTTGGATGTCAGAGGTAATACGTGCTTAGATTTCGTGCACTTCTTGACAGTCATCAATCATTCGATTAAAGCTTGATCTCTGTATAATTAGCACTAGCGACTAAGCTCGATGAGTATATTTAGTTCTAACTTGTCAGCCTCCAAGGTAGAATATCAATCAACTATAATGGTGAACTTACAAAAGCTTTCGGATAATGTAATCGTTAAATATAATTTATCTAAAGTAAACCTAACTAACTTAAACTCCACATTTATATCGATGCCATGCATGACAAAAATAAATTGATTATTTGCTTGTCATGGCAGATTCTCCTAATTATCTTGGTACTGGTTGCGTGTTCTGGAGTGGAACAATATTTGACTTGCGGAGGCTCTCGAATGGGTCCGGATCCAGCCTGTATATTCGGGTTTCCAGGTCTGCACTAGGTGAGATTTTTGTTCAGTTTGACTCTATTTCATGTTTGATAGTGCCACTTTGGGGCTTAATTGTGCTCAAAGATTGATTATTTGATTATTAAGAAAATGAAGCAACCTATGCTGTCAATTTAGTGGCTCCATTCAAATGTTATAATTAATGTTCAGCAAGTTTTCAATTGACATTTGTTTTCTGGCACAAAACAAGCTAAGGTTTCGTGTTTGCTGTTATGACAACAAGATCAATATTGTGATGGAGACTGGAATACAAATAACTCAGCATTTCCATTCTTGTTACAGATCGTAGGGGTGGCAATAGGAACATCATAATTATCGTGGTCGTAATTGTTTTGCTTACAGTTGTCATCTGCGGATTTACATGCTGGAAATGGTGGACTAAACGCAGAGGTAATGTCTGGATTCTGAAGATACAATTTCTTCCTTTAAGTTAGATCCAATTGTAGATAAGTGAATGAGAGAACTTAAAAATTAAAGGGTACTATAAAAAGTGGTTTGTATAATTGTATAGGATAATAGTAATACGTTTACAAATTCAATGTGGTGTTCCACATCTACTGCTTTAATCAACGCGATTTGTATCTTTTAACTTATTGTATGTTTCTTCTCTATCAGGGAAAAGAAACTCGAGTGCAGATGAGATAGAGAACACATCAGACTTAGTTGATACCTTTCTACAGGATGCATTGAACAGAGTTAATCTTATAGAGTTCCCATTGTTCAAAATTGAGGTACTTGTGAATGCCACAAACAATTTCTCAGAAAAAAATAATAAGCTTGGCAAAGGTGGATTTGGCCCCGTTTACAGGGTACTTACTTGTCCCTTTTTTTTTATCTGTACTCATATATATCGTTGAATTTTGATGTAATGGACTTGGTTCATCTCTAGGGAGTATTACCAAATGGAAGAGAAATTGCTGTCAAGAGGCTCTCAAAAGCATCAGGACAAGGTTTGCGAGAATTCATGAACGAAGTGGAGCTTATTTCAAAGCTCCAACATAGGAATCTTGTTAGACTACTGGGTTGCTGTGTTGAGAGAAAAGAAAAGATGCTGATATATGAATACATGCCTAATAAAAGCTTGGACCTTTACCTATTTGGTCAGTTTTCAATTCTAGTCTACTGCAGTTGAAATTTTGCTGGAATGATCAATTTTTTATGTCGAAATAATCTCTGTTTTCTCCATGGATGTTGTTTCAACTTTCAACAGATCCATCACAAGATATACTTGATTGGAGTAAACGATTCAACATTATAAAAGGCATATGTCGAGGACTTGTATATATTCACAGAGATTCAAGATTGAAGATAATCCACAGAGACCTTAAGCCAAGTAATGTGTTACTGAATTATGATTGGGACCCCAAGATTTCAGACTTTGGCATGGCCAGAATATACGGAACTAATCAAGATCATCTCAGGACCGTGAGAGTTGTGGGAACATAGTAAGTTTACATATTTCAGTTACATCTTTGATTTACGTGTACATGTGATTATGCGAGTCTCTATGTTCATCATGAGGCATTAATCCTATGCCCATTAATATATTAGCTAGCGTGATTTCCTTACAGTGGATACATGGCTCCTGAGTATGCAATAGGAGGCAAATTTTCAGAAAAATCTGATGTGTTCAGCTACGGTGTCATGATTCTAGAGATTACCACGGGGAGAAAGAACACAAGCTTGTTCAATGCTGAAGGCTCTCTGGTCAATCTTGTGGGACATGTAAGCCCTATCTTGATTTAATATATACCAAATATTCATGAATTGCAGAAATCTTGCCATCTCTCTGCTACTGTCATGTATATAACACTCTGGTTCTCAGGTATGGAAACTACGGAATGAAGAAAATCTTGATGATTTAATAGATCCCAGAATATCAAGTCCAACCAACAGACCTGAGGTTCTGAGATGCATACATATTGGGTTATTGTGCCTCCAAGCAAATCTCGGAGATAGGCCATCAATCTCTGATGTGTTCTCGATGCTGAGAAGTGAAACTGTTGTGCTTCCAGAACCTAAGCAACTGGCATTCTCAATAAAAGCAGGCCGTTCAGATACAAGCTAAGTACAAGTTCCACTCTACGGAGTGACATGAGTAATCCGTCTAACAATAATCTTACTCTTACCGAGCTAGATGGTCGATGACTAGAGTATGTGCAAATCGTACATGTGTGAAGACTCTAATTATGAATGTGGAAATTAAAGATTTGAGAGATAATGGCACCAAATTAAGATTTCTTATGAAGAATTTCAGACTTTCAGTTGAACATGTTTATCAGAGTTGAAGAATGCAGTAATTGTGGACTATCAGGCATCTCAAATGATCACATAGTCAGAGTTCGTCACAAGTATGGAAATAGCAAGAAAAACTAACAAAAATATTCATGTGCATATGGGACTGGTCGGGTTATATATATATATATATATATAGATATTAGAGATGCCTGATAGTCCACCCTAACTTTTTATACTTACACTAATGAAATAGTACCGCGCTTAGTTAAGCACAGTGTCAAATACACTCTACTACGTCACGTTTAAAATATATTTATTATTAAAAACAATTAACATAAATTTCATGGAAAGAGATCTTATAAATTTACAAAAATAGATAGGAAATATAAGGGTTATAGTAAAAAAGATCAGAGTTGAATATATATTTTGTAGAAAACATATTAAAATTTTGTATAAATCATCAATGTGCACATTTAGAATAGCTTATAATATAAAATATCACTCAACGGAAATATTTAAAATGCGTGGAAAACATTAGTTGTTTTATTTAAAACACATTATGATTTTAATTGGGGAATAAGAATCAGTTAATCTTTTCTTAAGTTACAAATAGATTGTCTCACACAAATGTCTGTAAAGAAATCATCATCACGAGTGAATTTGATGTACAAACTACTGATCTTATTTCCCATAGGAATTATTTCATTAAATTGTTGTAAGAATTTTTAGGAAGAAATTACAATATTTGCAAATTATACAAATTTATTAGAGTGAATAAAATTCCAATTATAAGTTGAATTTCTCATAAGCGAATACACATACAAATCACAAGTCGGGTTTTGTCTAAATAAGAAACGGACAAAAATTAAACTTTAGTTTGCAACAATCCGCGCTAAAGAATAAGAACACAAAGTCTCATGAGAGATGGTCTCTAGATAACTTATCTTGAGACGGCCTATGTTATCAATAAAATCATCCATGTTATTAATCAAACGTCTATGTTGTTAACTACAGTCTTGTTGTAATATGAAAAAATATCTGGTTTGATTGATAACATCGATAATTTTCTTGACAATATATGTCCGTCTCTAGATAATTTCTCATGGGACTTACTCGAAGAAGAAACTTATCCATCTTATCTCCTAATAATTACATCATTTACAACAACATTTACTATTCATTTTTTAGCATTTTGACAAGAAACTCCTTTGAAGGAGGGCAAAATATTAAATTCATCATGGGCAAAACAGTACATTCACCTGATACCAAACTTGAGAAACTTACTCTCTTATAATAGACTTATAATATACTATGGAGAACGCACTGCGCTGCGTGCGATGCCAAGTACACTCTATAACATCACGTGAGTATTTGTTATAAAAATAATTACCATAATTTCATGGAAAGAGATCTTATAAACTCATAACAATCGATAAGAAATATCAGGTTACAACATAAAGAACGTCTCTAGAGGGACGCTAGATAACATATTTAGAGACGGACCTATGTTATCAACAAAATCATTTATGTTATTAATCCATACATCGATGTTGTTAACAAACTGTATGTTTTGTAACATGAAATAGCCCAAATCTTAAGAACATAGACATTTTGATTAATAAAATCGATGATTTTCTTGAAATAGAGCCGTCTAAAAGGAGACATGCTATATAAAAAGATCGGAGTAGTTTTTTACTTAATAATATCAATGTTTTACATTAACTTAACATATTTTGTAAATCACCAATGTGCACAATTCACATACCAATTATAAATCGGTTTTATCTAACAATGAAATGAATAATAAATCGAAATTAAGTTTGCAACAATTTCCAATAAAGAATGGGAAGAAACTTTTAAATCTTATCTTCCAATTACAACATTAGAACAACAATTACTATTATCTTTTAACATTTAACAAGAAACTCCTTTAAAGGAATGCAAGATCTGACTTTCATCATTAAGGGCAAAATTTCATTAAGGGCAAAATGGTCCATTTACTTCGTACCAAACTTAAGTAACTTCTTCTCTTATAATAGACTTTTATATATATATATATATATATATATATATATATATATATATATGTATGTATGTATGTATATGTATATATATGTACACACTGGGGCTACCATTAACAGACATACAAGATTTATGAAAATCGTCAGTACGATACAACCGTCTTTAAAAGAGATCGTATTTCACAAAAATCTAGTTTTTGAACAACAAAGTTTATAAGTAATAACCAAAGCAGAAGAAGTAATCCTCTTCGACTAAGTCTCCTGAGAGATGGTCTTATGGAGAGATTATAAGATACGGACAAACATTACAGTTATATTAAAAAATATTAGAGGTTTAACTAATAACATCGGTGATATACATGTACATAAAAAATGATATAAAATGTCCACTTATGAAACATAATATTGTTTAAAACATTATACATATACTTAAGAACATCAATCCGTCTCTCAGGTCTCTCATTAATAGGGTTAAATGCAAAATACCCCCCTAAGTTATTGTAAATGTGTACAAAACCCCCTTGAGTTAATAAATTAGTATCAAACCCCCCTGAGTTATTAAAAATGTGCACGAAACCCTCCCCTCCCCCCCCCCCTCCCGAGTTAATAAATTAGTCCCTGAGTTATGAAAAATGTGCGCGAAACCCCCTGAGTTATTAAAACATGTGCGTGGAACCCCCTTAGCCTTTTTTTTACGGCGTGCTCGTGTTAGGTGTGACAATGGATGTTCTTTTAGGTTTTCTTACTCCAAATTAACTGAACTGGACATTCATAGTTTCAGTTTATTATCTTTTGCCTTCACTTTTTTCTGTTTACATGACTAATAATGAATTGGTATATGTTGTTGATATGTAGTGAAAATTTTAATTAGTGTTATCTATGGTTGTTATTTATATATTTCAGTCTATATAACCAGTAGTGTGTGATCGATTTTTGTTGTTCATTAACCAGGAAAAAAGTAGAGTTTTACTATTTTTAATAGCTCAAATTTAAGTAATTTTAATATTTTCGAAAATATTGACTAATGAGTCAAACTGCACACAATACGAATTCATCATGCATATTTAGTATTCATGTAAAAGGGTATTACAATGACTTTATAAGAATTCAATGGGATTTTGCGCATATTTTTAATAGCTATGGTTTTTTTTTTTTTTTTTTTGCATTGATTTGGTATAAGATAACATAAACAAACATCTATAGTCGTCCCTAATGTACCTCATACACTTTAAAAATAAAGGGTGGGGTATTTTGCGTCCATTTTTTAATAACTCAAGGGGGTTTGGTACTAATTCGTTAACTCAGAGGGGTTTCGTGCACATGATTAATAACTCAGGGGAGTGTTATGAATTTAACTCCTCACTAATACACGTCTCTTCTAAGACTTTGTATACGAAATATATCACTTTAAAAATATAATAGTTCGAGTGCTATTTGAAGCAAAAGCAAAGATTAACTTTTAATGAGAAACTTTTATTTCCATATATTTTTAACAATCTATTATTAGTACAATGACACTAAAATTTGGCCCCAAAAGTTTCGGACCCTATGCGAGTGAACATCTCGAATGGGTCAGGACCGGCCCTAAAAAATATAACAAAAATTTTAAATTATTCGAAATTGCTTCTTAAATTTATTTATTAATAAAATATAGTATCATTTAGTCAAAGGTCAAAAATATTCGTGGGTCCGCCCCTAATCATACTTTATATAGTTTTTCCATACCCGTTAACATGAACCAATTATTTATATACCACGCCGAACGCACCCTAAAATTTGGAAAAAACAAAATTATATATAATATTTTTGAAATTTTAGGGTCCCAAAAAAAAAACTCTATTGAAAATTTAAGATTATAAAGGAAAATGAAAGGATCAGAAGTTCCAATTTAACATGAATTAATTGTAAAGATTTTGAAAATATAAGTACCAGACGACATGAAGGCGCGGAAGAAGTTGTGACTCAATCGAACAAGGAAGAAACAGAGAGGGACCATTATGAAAAGCGGGAAAGGAATGAAAGCAGGAGAAAGGCAAAGTTGTCAAACGATCTTACGATTTATGACTCATCAATCAGTTCGTCATCTTCATCACCAAGAAAGAAGACAAAGTTCCGTGTTTACGGTTCAGCGAGTACATTTGGTACTTTTCCATCTAAGCCGTGAAATTCACAATCAACGGTGGAATTCTTAAGCTTGATCAACACGATTTTAGGATGAGAATAATCAAGTACATCTTCATTGTATTTTAGCTAGAATTTCAAATTGCTTAGCAAGAAATAGCGTTCCTTTTCCTATGTAAATAAGTTCGTCTGTAATTCCATTCATTATCAGAAATAACACAACTTCCTTGAGCATTTCAATCTTTTATGATAAAATTTAACAACCTTATATATATAATTTTGCTCCCCGAGGTTCAGATTCTAAATCCGTCCCTGACCACAATATTCTAAGTTTAAATTCATGCACATTTACAGACAAATAACAAAACGAACGTGTTTTTATATAGTCACTCATGCATATCCAGACCTCCAGATTACTTGGTGAGAAATATCTATAGCATGTGAAAAGGGATGAAACCGGACGAAACATGTTTGGCTCAAAGTGAGTCGGATTCTCGTAAGTTGTCTCAAGTACTTGGTCATTCGCGTACAATGACTATGATATGTGAGGTTTCAGTTTCAATAACAAGATGTATTCATTTCATACTCCTCTATATGTTGAAAGAATATGCGACACTACTTGCTCCCACGTAGTACTCCACTACGTACTCAATTATTCTGGATTGCCTTGGACAAAGGGAAACTATAGTTAGCTAATTATGTAGCTTAATGAATTCGAGACTTTACACATCGATCATTTTCAGTGTCACATGTTAAATATGCTGATTAGTATAATACACATCTTTTATAATACATATCTTTTATGCACATTTATTTGAAATTAACGAGATCTAACCAGAATATAGTTATAAGTTTTCAATTATTGGTTAGCAACGACAATTAATAAAGCGATCGTGCTGCAAAACATTCACATTGAATAATGGGTTACTTACATCACAAAGTCTAATGAGATACGGTCTTTACATAACTTATTTAGAGACGACATATGTTATCAATAAAATTATCCATGTTATTAATCAAAATCCTTATGTTATTAACGAAATAAATCTTGTTGTAATACTAAAAAATATATATCAGTGTTGAAAACATAGATGTTTTTATTGATAACATCGATAATTTTTCTTGACAATATAAGTCCGTTTATAGATAAATAATTTAGAGACCGTCTCTCAGGAAACTTTCTCTACTTACATTATGAAGAATTATGAATATTCAACGAATAATATCGCCGGCCCCAAAATTTTCTTCATCCCATATCCGTGTTGGGAAATCTTGCCAATAATTAAGCCATGATCATGAATGGCATGATTACTACCCAGATCCGACGTAAGTTATAATGTGCAGAGATGGTTTACAGATAATTTATTTAAAGACGGACCTATATTATCATGAAAATCATTTATGTTATTAATTAAAACGACTATATTTAACAAAATTTATCTTTTGTATACATGAGAAAAACATTGATGTTTTGATCAATTACATCAATAACTTTTTTAAAAACATTGTATGTCTCTGACGAGGGGCGGATCTATGTATGGGCCAGGTGCTGGATTTCGGCTACGAAGCATATACGATTCGGTTTTCAGATGTTTTTATTGAAAATATAGCTATAAGTATAAACTTTCTCTGCGTAGAAGAGAAAAGAAATTTATTGTCTCCCAGTGGATATGTTGACAAGTTCAGAATGCTGCTTCTCCATCGATTCCTACCTTTTTCCCATTTTTCAGTTTCCTTTGTTTTTTTCTTGCTCCCGTTTCATTTTTCTTCTCTTAATTTCATTTACCATTACCATTAGCATCTTTTAAACTTTATTTGCCATCACTAAACCTTTGGAAATAATTTGTGTATCGTAGGAGAAATTCATATGTGCAGTTTATGTATTGAGAAATGAATCAATCTGCTTGACCATCTCGTCAAGGAAGTCAGCCGACAAACCTTTGAAAATAATTTTGTGAACCGTACTAGTTTTTATTTTGTTTGGGACATTTGTCCTTCCTGGCTAGTACCTATTTTGAATTTGGAAAATTGTTATCGTATTGGTATTGTTCCTTTTGATAATTAATAAATAACTATTTACTTTGGAAAAAAAACTTATTTTCTTTTAACATGGTAGAATTAGGCTTACTTTAGAATTAATATTTTTCCTCACTTAAACAAAATCATTAATGTTTTAGCGGTGTGCATTTTATGTTTTGTCATCGAGTGTTGTTTTGTACAATTATCCATTTTATGTTTATGTAAAACATTGATAGTCTAAGTGCACCTTAATGTTTATGGAGATAACATATATGATGTTTGTTCGTCCCTTTGAATCCCTTTATAAGTATGTTTTCTAGGAGACTTAATTGTGTTGTTTTGAGTCTCACAAAATTTGACCCGTGCGCTTATTAAATTTTTTGATTTGTGCCTTACCTGACTCAAAATCCTGACTCCGTCACTGTCTCTGACTGTATCTAAAAAGACTTATTCCATGGAAAATCAGGAAAATAGTTGAAAAGATTGGAATTTAGAGAAAAGAAGTAATATCAAAATTTAGAAATGGTCCTTTTATTTGGGTTTGGTTAATTACAACGGTTTGATGGAACAAAATTATGTGTTATGCGATAAAAATGGTAATTTTGAATATTACCACTAATTAATTCGAAAATTATAGTTGATGCCAAACACCAAGAAAAAGAGGAAAATGTTTGGAGTGTTTGGTTCCAAACTCGAGAGTTTTTGTAGTCAATTTATACAGACAAATTTAACTCGAATTAAGATAACTCAATTCAAGTTTGGAATTTTCCTCTTTTTCTCGGTGTTTGGCATCAACTATTATTTTCCTAAAAGATTTTTTCAATGGATTTGATTTTTCCTTATTTATTTTTTCCCCATGTTTTCCTTGCAAACAAAGACATCATAAGTCACAATACGGCCCCATTGTTGAAAGAGCTAGTTAAGTGTCCCCTTTATTTCAATTTCATAAGTTATTAGGTCTTTAATCAAAACAAGTAAATTTTGGGTTTCAGTGGATTTGGAAATTAATGTAACACAAAAACTTTCTTACTAGTAATTAAGCCTTAATGGGTCCTGGTCGACGGAGCACTTCATAGTGCTTCAGGTTTGAAAAAATGGAGTTGTGTTTTGATCGAAGAGATTGGAACATAATTCTTCATCTCCGGAGCTTTTTTCACGTTCCGAGCGCGAATCCACGTTCCGAGCTTGGGAGTTTCACTATTTTAAAAATAAAATGTCAATTTTAAGGGTATCATTTTTTATAAAAGATTGTTAAAATGATTTGAACATAATATACTTAATATTTTTTATTTAAAATTGCATGGGTGATCGAAAACTATAGAAAGAATGCTACATAGTGAAGTTTTAAGAATCCTACATTAATGTCACCTGAACATATTTGCAATGTAGTGCTAAGTGTCACCCATCTTTTATAATGTACTAACTTTTCTTTAATTCTATCATTATATCTACTATATATCTCATACACTTGTAACAAATTTTGTTAAATATGTACATGTATATTTCTCGAAAAATGTATACTATATTAACGCTCCATGGACGCTCCCGCTCCCAATTATTTTGGGTTTTGACGAATTTTCGCTCCCGCTCTCGCTCCACTTTCGCTCCCGCTCTCGTTCCATGTGACTAAGATTGGGATACGGCATACCATGTGTACTTTCAGATGTGATAGCTTTTTGTATGCAATTAATCTAGTTCTAAAACCTCACATTTTACTTTTAGGGTTCATTTGGTTTGAGAGAAAATGGGGTGAAAGAAAAAAAAAATAGGGGAAAATAAGATTTTCCTGGAAAATGTGAGGGAAAAACAACTTTCCTTATTTTGTAGAGATAGATGTATTTTGTATAGATTTTGATGAATTTTCCAGAATTCCTGAGAACTACCAAATTGTGGAAAACAATATTTTCCTCTATTTTTTTTCTTTTTCTTCATTTTCCCTCAAACCAAATGAAGCCTAAATAGGGAGGAAATGTACTCAGTTGTTTGAGCATCTGGATGTACTTCTTGCAATTAATTAACTAGAACGTCTTCTCACGCTACGCGTGTTATTGTGGTATTTAGTTACAAATAATAAAAAAAAATGTATAAAGGTAAGTAATATAGTGTTGTCTCTGATAATGAATTGTTTTTTTCGAGTTGGATTAGGGTTCTGGTTAGTGCGAATTAATCTGTTTCAATGTAACTAAAGAAGATGGAGAAGAAATACTTGTTATCGTTGTTGTTTTTATGGCGAATTGGTTTTATTGGAGGTTGAATTAGGGCTTTGACTTAAATTAGAGAGCACATATTGAGTTTTTTTTTAATGTTGAATTGATTATTTTGGGGTTGATTTAGGCCTTGGAATTTAATTGGACAAGACAAATTGAGTTTTTTTAATGATTAATTGATTTTGTTGTGATTGAATTAGGGTTTAGAATTAAAATGAATAAAACATATAGATTTTTTGTAATTAAAGTCTAATTTACATATATATTACAAATCGATCCAATTTAATTTAAATTAAGTATTCAATTGCATAACTCTAATAGTTATTCACTGTAATAAAATCTTTTGCCTTTCTTTAAAAAAACTTTGTTATAAGGGTTGAATGCATGGTTAATCAAGGCATTAAAATCTTGGTCGGTTAGTTTTAATCTTGGTAGTGGACATGTATTGTTACAGTGTCCTCGTTCTCAAACTGTTGTAATCCCGGTGGTGTTCCTTTTGGTTTCTTAGTGAAATAGACTTGTAGACTTTAAAAAAAAAAAAAAAAAAAAAAAAAACCTCTATGGCATTGTTTAGAAACTAAATTAGTAATGGTAGAATCCAAAGTTTAACTTAGGTAGTTAGCTAATTTAAAAACTATTTGGTTTTAAATGTAGGTGTTTAGCAAATTAAATTTGAAAAATTTTTGCGGATTTGTAAAATGACATAAAAGGGCATTACTCTTATTTTTCTTGTCTTTAACCTTTCTTATCGTATTATTAGTCTATAGTTTTTTAAATAATAATATATCATATTTTGTCCAATAATTATAATATATATTTAATGTACTTTACATCGCTACTTTAATAACATCATCAAAATTATCAGAAGTTGAAAGAAATAATCGTTGGGCATTTTAACTTAGTAATGAAAAAAATCAGTATTTGATGTGTACTACATATATGCATTTTAAAGAGGTGCGGATACATTAATCCTTATAATTTAGGCGATGGTTTCTTATTTTCTTTATTCTAATTTAGGTTAATATAGGTTAGGGATATTTTCGGAATGAAAAAGATAAGAAGCTCATTCTTTAAAAAAAAAGCTACATTGACTAGCTTCTTTTTCCAAATTAGTGGTTAAAGAAGTCATGCTCACATAACGAGCTTTTTATTAGTCAATGGTAAAAAAAAGCTCATGGAGCTGGAAAGCTAACTGGAAAACTAGTGGTAAACAGAGCATATGTCATTAAAATATCCACACCCTATACGTTTAAATTTGTGCATTTTCCTAATTTATATATCCAATTAAAATATACACTTTGTTGGAATAATTGAAGAAAAAGAGAGTAGTAATCTAGGCATGAGATCGAGTAGCCTAAGTTGAGTTCGCCGGAACATTTAGTTTGTGCGGCTGGTTGTCTCGTTCATCTGTTATATATCCTGGGAAGCAAGCATCTAACGATTCTTCCAAGCACCATAGCTGATGGACCTATTTAATTTAAGGAAAATGTACAAGAACATGCCACAGACTAGTTTCAGCCAAGGCGGCTTGTTTATAATTTCATTCTCTTGCATCAATATCTTCGATTTTATTTTACGGTAACTAAGACCGCCCACTATGGGCGGTCGTACGCCATCGGTCGCGGAGGTTGCTCCGCGAGCGGCGCGGACCACCCCTTGTGGGCGGTCGAGGGGAGCAGTCGCGACTTGGGCACTTGCCGTTGGGGCTGGGGCCCAGCCCCAACGGCTGTGTCACCAGCCAACAGGCTGGTGACACTTGTCCGGTTCTGATTGGACCAGACAATGTTTTTAGTTTTTTCTTTTTTTAAAAAAAAATTGAAATTAAAAAAAATATGAAAAATATATCAACGGCCATATTTTTCCGAGATCTATAAATAGAGACCGGTCTTGATATTTGTCTTCACACCTAAAAAATCACCCTTCTTCTTTTTTTTTTTTTTTTTTTTTGGAACCGAAAAAATACTTTTATTCCATTCCAACAGTTAAGTACAAAACCGATCCGTAGATCCAGGTGATCAAACTAAGCAAAATAACCATTATAATCTAGTTCAGCATCAGTATAGCACAGTGCTCACGTTCCTATCATGCAACATCTATTAATAACTTTATTAACTATCATCTCATCAAGTCTCGTGTTTATAGGTTTCTGCCGAAATACCACTTGATTTCTCTCCATCCAGATAGCATAAATCGATTGTGTAAATGCACACCGGAGTAGCTTCTTGCGCCATCCATTGCTCCTTAATTGTAAACATAACCAATCTATTTCCTCTTCCCACTCACGTGGCATACGATGAATACCCAGCCAGGCCATCACCTGCCTCCATATCTGGCGTGAGTACGGGCACTGATACATCAGAAGGGCAGAAGACACAACTCGGTGAGATGGTTGTATTCCACTTTCGTACCCTATCTTTTGTAGCAAGTCTTTTATTGAGTCCCATCCATGTATAGAAAATCGCCCGGGGTTGAGCTCAGTTATTAAACCACCATTTCTTCCATTGTACATCGACTTTTACACCACGTGGCTCATCATATAGCTCCTGCATGTTGAACTTTCCTGCACACCACATCCTGGTCCAAGCTGCCGAATTCCGTACCATATGTCGACTCTTCATAATAGCCTTGAGGATCCAAGAGGCATCACTAGGGAGTTCCACATCCATCACCTCCCTATCTTTAATATAGTAGCTGTGGACCCATTTTACCCACAATTTACCCGCTTTGCGACAGATATTCCATAATAGTTTGGTAACGGTGCATGCATTCCATTCAATCAGGGAGGTGAGGTTAAGACCTCCATCATTCTTGGCATCACAAACTTTATCCCATCCAATGGGTGCTCGATGAGTAATATCTGCGATTCCACTCCATAAGAAAGAACGACACAGAGATTCAATGTGTCGAATTACGAGTTTCGGCATAGGGAACACATGCATCCAATAGTTAGACATCGCCTGCAAGACACTACGAATGAGTTGCATCTTTCCGGCATAGCTCAAAAGTTTCGAACTCCAGTGCCTTATTCGAGCAGTGATACGATCAATGAGTGGTTGGCATAATCTAACAGTGAGCTTACGTGTGGTGAGCGGCACTCCAAGATATTTAACCGGCAGCTTACCTTCCACGAATCCAGTGACATCAAGAATCTGCCGAAGAGTGGTGCGGCTAACCCCACCGCAAAATATGCGGCACTTGCTCTGATTAACATTCAGACCCGTGGATTTTGAGAATTTAATAAATTGATGCATAAGGATCGAAACCGACTGAAGATCACCTCTAACAAAGAGGAGAAGGTCATGGGCAAAGCAAAGATTCACAATATCCAATCGTTCGCACTTCGGGTGAAAGTTGAAATTCGGGTCAAGCTTTACTTGTAAAAGAACTCTATGTAAATACTCCATCATGAGCACAAAGAGTATAGGGGAAATAGGATCACCTTGGCGCAATCCCCTTTCCGCCTTGAGAAGCCGTGAAGGTACTCCATTAATGGAGTAATGATACGACACCGATCTGACACATCTCATAACATAATCCGTAAAAATTACCGGGAATCCAAGCTCCTCCATGATCACTTCCAGTGCACTCCATTCCACAGTATCATATGCTTTCTGTAAGTCCATTTGAATCATACATCGTGGGGAGATGTTCTTTCTGTCATAACCGCGCACCAACTCACTAGCAAGGAGAATATTATCATGAATGACCTTACCAGGAAGGAATGCAGATTGGCTCTCGTCTACTATAGAATTAATAACTGTGTTTAGCCTATTCGTGAGGATCTTGGAGATGATCTTATATAGGGTAGTACAGCACGAAATAGGTCTCATATCCTTGATAGTGCAAGCTCCAGCAGATTTCGGTATAAGGGTGACCAAGGTACGATTGGCAGCTCTGTTAAGTCTCCCAGTATCAAAGAAATCAAAGATAGCAGCAAGAACCTCTGTTTTTATCTCCGGCCATGTAGTTTTAAAGAAACGAGCATTAAAACCATCAATGCCAGGGGATTTCATGTCACCTATTCCCTGGAGGGCTTCCCACACTTCCTTCTCAGTCACCGGCCGAATAAGGCCAATCCGTTCCTGTCGATTGAGCTGTCGTCCACTCCTTAGCGCCTCAATATCTATTCCCTCCAACCGAGTTGATTTTGTACCCACAAGAGCAGTGTAGAAGTTCAGAACCTCCTCCTCAACCGCCCTATGCTTAGTTACTACCACTCCCTCTGTCGTAATCAATCTCGGCAGCCCTATTCGGCGATTTTTATCCTTGACAGTAGCATGGAAGAAGGCGTTGTTCCCATCCCCCACACGTAGCCAGTGAATCTTGGCTTTTTGAGCCATGAGTGACTCATCAATATCATTCCACTTTACCACCTCGGCCATAGCAAGCTTGACACGATCAATTCGGCTAGTATCAAACCGATCCTGTAGAAGCGCTCCTTGCGCTGCCAAGAGCTCACTCTGTGCTTTATCCAGATTTACACGTGCACCCATACGCTGCTTACCCAAAGCCTTCAAGTGCGGTTGGAGTGCAATAAGTCTCTTCCAGACCGTGTACATTGGCTGTCCCGTAACACCAGCTCGCCATTGCATACGAACTGTCTCAAGGAACCGATCATGACTAGCCAGGCTATTAATAAATCGAAATTGATGGTGCCTTGGTCTATTCACTACCTCCATATGTAAATATAACAGGGTATGGTCAGACACCCTAAGGACCATAGAATCAAAGATTTGGAACCACTCCAGATTGCATATGGCACGATCAATGCGGGAATATATATATGTCTATTCGACCATGTAAAATGGTCCCCAACCGTGCCCACTTCAGTTAGGCGTGCCACATCCATCATAGCTGCAAGATCCCGGAACTCTGCCTCCACTACACTTTGACCACCGATACGGTCGTCATAATGTAGGACATTGTTGAAATCTCCAATAACCATCCATGGTTCCCCAATCTGTGTCGCTTTCTGCTCCAAGTCATGCCAGAGAGAATGACGTTGCTCCAGCGTATTATGCGCATAGATAAAGGTGATCCACTGTGATAATCTGCCCTCCAGATTGTAGATACCACAGTGTATAAATTGATCTGATGAATCCATCAATCACACATCAACCTTATGATCATCCCACAAAATCCATATCCTACCATTATCATGATCGTCGTAGTTATCCAGATAACACCATTTACGTCCCAAGCGTCTACGAACCCTATCCATCCTATCTTTCTTTACCCTTATTTCCAGTAAAGCAGCAATCGATACATTAAGATCAGAGAGACGGGAGCCAATCTCACGAAACTTAGCTGCTTTGTTGTGCCCCCTAATATTCCAAACAATCATGATGGTTGGTTTTGCTCAACTTCAGAGCCAATCAAAGGGTCCAAAGCCGCAAAACCATTATGCAAGACTATATCTCGATCACTCACCTGCCAAGTCCCTGGAGGAGATCGACTCTATCTAACTGACTCAGGTCGATTCTGACTCGTGCAATCTATCCCACTACCATCACCAACCCCATCTCTCTCATCTACCTGCCGCACAATCATGCTTTTCATTCGCCTTATAACTGCTCGATTTCTCAAGAGTTCGCTTTCTGTGCCATGCTGCTGCTAATTATTCTGCAGGCCTTTTCTTTGGTCAGTTCGACCATCATGTCGAGCCACCCATTGCTGACCTCGATCCGAATTCTGCTGCCCCTGGGTTCTAGGTGGTGTAGGTTGCCGCCCCGCCTCATTAGCACATTGATGTCCAACCTGTTGGCACTTAGCGCAAAACGGTGTTTGCCACTCATACTCCACCATCTGCTCGATACGCTTATCTTTATTATCTTTGATAATTACCGTCTTCCTTAATTCCTTTGTTACATCAACCTCAATCATCACCCTAGCATACGTAACCCTGAGCTTCTTTGCAGTGCATTCATCCGTGACCATCGGCTTACCAACCGTACTTGCAATCTTCGCAATACTCCTTTCACCCGAGAGATGCAATGGTAGATTAGGGAACTTTACCCATACCGGTATGGTACGTAGTAAATCCTTTGTGAGTGAGAAATTTTGCACCCAACGCAATAATATGATTGTCTTTCCAAAGATTGAGTATGGCCCGTTCTTCATAACAGCCTTCCATTCTTCTTCGTTCTTAAAACGAATTATAAAATAACCCTCCTCGTTGTAGAAAAGTTCCGGTAGCTGCACAAAATTTCAGTATTTTATCATAAATTGTTTCACCGCATTCATAGTTAGGTCCGTTCCCATGACGAAAAAAATCAAGGAATTCTCCCAGAATTTGAGCTCCGATGCCACATCCTCTTCATCAATCGTCACCTCAATTTCACCATCAACAACAGGTGGTGCAATAAACTGAATTTTTGTCCCATGATCCGACAGCCGGTTTCCTCTAATAATATCTACCCATAATGGTTTGTCTTGGTTGTCCTTAGGCGCAGAATCAATATTCTGTATATTCTCCATATTACAGTCATGATTCAGCCCAGCCTCACCAAAATTCCCTGTGCCCATCGCAGCCCCCTGCAAATCGTTGGGAGGATTTGAATTCCTCACCATCGCAGTTTTAATCGCTGTCTGTTTATCCGGTGGTCTAGGATCGACCAAACTTGACCCGTCTCCCTTCTCCATAGTCGATTCCTCTGCTTGCCCTAAATCGACAGTATCGCCCTTGCCTGATGTCGCCCAATCATCAATCGGTTCCACAACGTTCGCCGGAGTCCCTGCTTTTCTTGGGCGCACGGTCGCGGAGGTTCAGATGGATTTTTCTTGGGAGCCATCGGTATGTTACCTGGAATGAACGATTGCAGAGCAGAGTTGCCACCAGTGAGAGCTCACTCGATTTTGTGGTGGAGAGATAAGAAGAGACGACGGCCAGAGAACTGAAATCACCCTTCTTTCTCTCTACTAAACTCAAAACACTCTTAAAAATCCTTCCAAAAACTCTCATTCTCCCGACATGGATCCGAACGAGTCTCTTGCTAGGTGGTTGATGGAAAATGACCCCCGGCAATTCCAACTCTACGTGGATTCCCAAGGTCGTAGTAGTCAATCGTCCACCACCCCAAACTCCAACCCAAACACTCCGTACGATCCATATCTTTCCCCCGGTGCATACTGCCCTCCCGATTACGAGGTCCCGGAAACTGTCCCGGAGACTCAACCATCACCACCACCACAGTCCAAGGGGAAGGTGAAAGCCAGAGTAAAGAAAGGTTCAAAGAAGGCCGCATCCTCCGCCGGCACCCAAGTTGACGATGAAGGGCCGAAGAAATTCTCGAAAGAGGAAGATCTTGCACTCCTTTCCATGTTCATGGCAGTGAGTGAAGATCCCATCACCGGGACAAACATGAAGTAGACCACTATGTTCACCAAGGCCATTATCGATAAGTGGAACCTGGCAAGGGCGGACAACATGCGTAATCTACGAGCTCGAACTGGAAGTTCTCTACGAGGTAGATGGAACCGAATCAAGCCATGTGTTAACATGTGGGTGAGTGTTTACGAGGAGGTTTATCGTCAGGTTGGGATGCAGAGTGGTCACAACGAGGACGACGTAATTAAGTATGCACTTTCTCTCTACAGGTCCTCACATCCAAAAAACGAGGAATTCGAGTTGATGCACTGCTGGGAAGCCATGAGGGAATACCCGGAGTGGCAAAGCAAAATGAATTACGAGGGTCCTAAGGACAAGCCAGTTCCGACCTTCAAAATTCATGAAATGGCGGACACTGAAGACGGTGCTCAAGAAACGGATGCAAGTGGGGTAGCTCTGGCAAGCGTGTGCGCTTGACTGATGAAAGTGATACTGGATCAAAACGTCCCATGGGCCGTGATAGGGCAAAGGCACAACATAGTGGGAAGTCGACCTCCTCTTCTCAAACTGACATGGGTGAGCTATTTGCTAACTTCAAAGATGAGTATGCTCAACAGAGGCAGATTGAGCAGGAGAGAATGGAGCTGGAGAGGCAGAGATTGAACTGGCTGAGAGAGAGGGCGACACAAAAGGCGGAGGAAGCCAGAATAATCGCTAAAGGTAATTTGGAATTGGCCAGGGCTCAACGGTTGCAGATGTTCCTTAACCTGAGCCAACAAGATCCGAACACCATGACGGCTGAGACTCGACGCGTGTTTGAGTTGTTGAAAGTTGAGTTCATGTCCTGAAGTTCTGATTGAATTTGTGTTTGTGTTTGTTTTAGTTCGTGTGTTGCTTGTTTTAGTTCGTGTGCTGTTTGTAACTTTTGAATCCATTTCCCTTTCAATAAAAACATCATTTTCATGAGTCGTTTCAATATTCTAACTTTAAAAACTATAAAAAAAATTTTAAAAAAATACAAAAAAAAAAAAAATCCCGGCGACCAACCCCACGACCGCTACAACAGTGACAGTTTTTGGTCGCGGGAGAGGTCGCCCGGCAACTCGACCAAAAAATTGGTCATCATAGTGGATGGTCTAACAATGCTACTCACCTTAAACCATAGATACATTTCCGTAATTTGCACCAAGTATATCCAGTAAACTGTATAACACTTACAATTTTTGCTTCGGTAAAATATTATAGTATTACCATGATTTGAATCATTGCCCGTATGTTTAAGGAGTGACACATGTACATACCATATAAAAATTAGTGTTTTTTAAAAATCGGACCGGCCGATCAGACCGGTTAAACCTAAAGTTTGGAAATAACGGTTCGGTTAAGGCATTAAAACGGGAGAAATGCACCAATGGTTCTCCCGTTTGGGGTCATTGGTTCACGTAGTACCACGTTTGACCTCCCTGTGACATCTAGTCCCATTGTTTGTTTGACATGGCTTTTGAAGGACTTTTTGACCAAAAATGCTGAGTTGGCAAGCTAGTCAACCGGTCAAAGTCGACAACTCGCCTGCCAACTCATTTCTCTGAAAAAGAAAAGGGAAAATAAAATTCAAAATTCAAAAACAAATTAAAAAAGAAAAAATAAAATTCAAAATTCACAAAATTAGAAAAAAGGAAAAATAATAATTAAAATTCAAAAATTAAATAAAAAAGAAAAAGAAAAATGGCTGAATTTAGGGCTCATGGCTGAATTTCAATTATTATTTTTTGAAAATAATGCATACCCTTGCTTGCTCAAAAAAAAAAAAGCTTACCCTTCAGCTCAAGGACAACTTCACAGCTTTTGGAATCAAAATCATCCTCGCCGGACATGATTAATTTTGGGGAAAACGATTTCACAGAGAGAAACAATTAAGCCTTTCAAAGGTGATGGAGAAATTAGGTAATTATGAAACGAGAATTGGGAATTACTATCGAAATCGTCATCCTCGTTATCGGAATCGAAGTCATCGAAGGTGTAGTAAGTGGAGATACCGCCAGGCGAAGAATCTGAAGTTTCCGGCGACGGTGGTGGCGGAGGAGGAGATGGTGGACGAAGGACGGTGTGGTGAGGGATTAGGCAGCCTAAGGATGACTGAGACGGAGATACGGCGGTCGGAGTGATGTTGATGTAGACGGATTGGCTGCCATTGTTGGGGCCTAATATAAATTCAGCCATTTTTTTAAATTTCAAATATTATTTTCCTTTTATTAATTTTATGAATTTTGAATTTTATTTTTCCTTTTTATTAATTTTTTAATTATATTTTCCCTTTTCTTTTTCAGATAAATAAGTTAGCAGGTGAGTTGTCGACTTTGACTAGTTGACTGGCGTGCCAACTTAGCTTTTTTGTCAAAATAGTCAAAAAGTCCCTCAAAAGCCATGATCAAACAAACAATGGGACTAAATGCCACATGGGTCAAACGTGGTATTGCGTGAGCCATTAGCCTCAAACGGGAGGACCATCGGTGCCTTTCTCCCCATTAAAACCGCCTGGATACCGAACTGCAAAGAACTAGGCGATTTGCTGGTTTGACCGGTAACCCGTTAACCGGATGAGAACCGTTTTTTTGCTTTATTGATAAATGTTCAATAAAATGGAAGTGTTGAGAATTGAGGTACTTACCACTTGGACACAAGTTATTTGTCTTATATTCTTGTTTATACTAGCAATAACCCAAACTTGGAGATATTTTAACTTTTTTCAAGGCTATCAATCATCTACTAAGTTAGAGAACACTCACTTAATATTTTTAACATTAATTTGTCATTTTACAAGTTATAAGTTTACATGTTTGAAATTCTAACATTTGAACCATCATAAATTAATATTGTAAATCTTGTTTTTTAGATTTTTTTCTTTTATAATTCAATATAAGTTCAGATTATTATTCATTACAATTCAATATAAGTTCATATTGGACAATTTATTTATTAGTAGTAGTTTGACTATGTAGTCATCTTTTTACTATTTGTTGTGATTGCTCAATATGTTAAATATTAGGGATTATTACATAGAGCTACCCGTTTAGAAGGGTGTTTCTCACATTGATACCACTTAGTTGGACAATTACATTTAGGTCCATTTTCAATTTTATTCGTTGACCAATTTAATTAAGTTGTTTCAAATAAAACAACTACACATGGCCTTCTGAAAATTTTAAATAAAGAAAATAAAATTAAAAAGAAAAAACTACCATACTTCTTCTTTTCCTCAATCTTCTCCAACTTCCTTCTTCTTCTACCTCCATATTCTCCAACTTCCCCCTCTTCTTATTATCTTCTACTTCTCCGGCGGATTTCTTCTTCCTTCTCTTTCTTCTTTTCTTCTTCTAATTGGTGGAGCCGGCTCCAGCGAAGCTGAATACAACTCCGATTTGGAGATGTTGCAGCTCCAAATCAGAGTTGCATGATGCAGCTCCGATTGGGCTGTATTACAGCTCCAAATCGGAGTTGTAACAGCTCCGATTTGGTACGATTATAATGCTCCAATTGTAAATATTCTGATTTCGGCTTTCGATTTTGATGTTCAAAGTATAGATTTGAAGTTGGGAATATTTTACAAATTCAAATAGAAGTTTGAGGGGCTTATTTGAAGTTTTTTGAAATCTTATAGGTAACAAATAAAAAATTAGATATCCAGGGACTTGGATTACAATTTGTCAAAATGTTTTATTGTTTGGCAAATTCCAAAATCCAATAATCCGAGAGGGGCAAAATTGACTTTTCTAGGTTTTAATTCGAATTTGGTATAATTCGTGGACTAATTGTTTTACATCTAATTGGATGAAATCATAATAATTGTTCGACTAATTGGTACTAATGTATAATTACGACATCTAAGAGGGGGTCGGAATGTAATTCGCCTAAATATTAATTATATTTATTAACCAAGACATGTATATTACGTCATACCATGCCAATAAGTGGTTTGACCGGTCGAACTGATTGAACCAACATTTTGTAGCTTGTCCGGTTCTACATTCGGTCCGTTTTTTTGTACACTGATTAAAATTGAATGAGTAAAATTACAGAAAAAAATTAAATTGAACCGAAAATTAAGTCAAACTTTTCAAAGAAATATGAGAAATTACGAAATATTAATTAATGATTTAAAATTTCATCATCTTGATCACTCGTCCTTGTACCCGCATATACCTTTTCAAAGATTCATTTTTTCTCAAGACCCACTTCCAATTATTCTTTCATCTTGTTTCCACCTCCAATGTGTTTGCTTTTTCACCTTTCTTTCCTTGTTTTCTCTTACCTTCTTCTTCTGTACCTAATTTAGTTTTTTTCCAAAAATCTAATAAGGTCACTCTCCCAAGCTATTTACGTACATTCCTAAATTTTCAGCAATAGCGGCTCCAAGGACTAGGTTGTATTTTCTTCAGTATTGACACGTTTTACGACTTGTGTTGCGGGCGCCTAAAATAATAAAATAATTTGACCTAAACAACATGCATCCTTGAAATCAATCCTGTCTTCCTATAAATTATGAGAACCTAGCTAGCTAATTCTTTAACTAACCAAATAGTCTATGTTTAATTGAGAACCAATAAAACAAAAGGAATTGCTCACTAAAATCCCGAACGTACGTACATAAATGGCATTATTTCACAATGTATGCTTGTCAACTGTGCAACAACTAAGGCTATGTTCACTAAAATCCGGAACTACTAATAATATGTTTCCTAAATATCTTATTAACAAACCCTCTCCTTCTCTACGCAAATGCCCTGCTTGTAGCTCAAGTACTGATCAATGGAGCATCAACGAAGATCTCTCATTGACACACACTCAATTGCCGTACATTATCAACGGGAAGCGTACCGTAAGTGTTTTTTTATTTATTATTTTCTCCTGAATATACGTTTTATTTTGCATGAAGGCATATATATGTTCATCTTTCTTAAGTTTAATTATGAGAGGTGTGTTTCAACCTTTTATATAAATGTGCAGGAAAAATTTTCCGATGAACTTGAACGTAAAATTGATGAAATCAGACAGTGGCTGAAGTCAGTAGTTAATGATGAAGAAGATTCGATGGGGAAATTGATAATTGTGGATACGATTCAGAGGGTGGGTGTAAGTCACCATTTCCAGAAGGAGATCAAGTTGATTCTCCAGCAACATTATGAAGCTACCCGCGGTTGTGTGGATGGATTGCACACTCTCCATCATGTTTCTTTGTCGTTCCGTCTATTCAGACAGCACGGCTACCATGTTTCTCCAGGTTAATTTATTTCATTAACCTAGATTTTATGTATTTGATGCCATATATAATTGTGTATGTGGATCTTCGCAACAATTGAAAAAGTTAATTATGGCTTATTTTAGCCATACAAGCTTATTTTAACTATCCACTCCATAGTTACCAAACAACAAAAATGTCTGTCTCTTACACATGCATGATTAATAGATTAAGGAAAACTAGAATTAACATACAATAATAAAATAAGCAGGCTCATAACTAGACTACATCATGATTTCAAAGCATCGATTCATGTACAATAATCATGGGATTGGAAAGAAACTAAATATGTTTTGGATGAGACCTCACCAATTACCCACAGGAACCTCATTCTACGAAAACAACATGATTGATTACCTATAATAATTCTGTTTGGTGAATGTCAACAAAGTGAATGATTTAAAAATTACTCTATAGTCTAAAAAACATAGCACGGACCTTTTCTCTAGCTAAAATCTCACTAAGAAAGAGGTGTTCTATGGCATCTTGTTTTCCTATTTGATTTTTCCAGATAGCAATAGGATACATTGTCGTGGCAGGCGACAGCAAGTCATTATTTTTCAGTACCGCAAGCTGGTTTATTAGGCCATGAAGGAAGTCCCCGTCAAGTTGATATGATCATTTTGTTTGATTTATCCATTAGATATATAGGACGTTATATTATTGTCCTGCAGACGATACCATAATTCTTCAATGATTGTGTTCCATAGATACGACAGATTAACATTATGTGATTTTAATAGACTGATCGAACATTTCCCTGATGGAACGTTTGTCCAGATGTGTTTACACGTTTCAAAGGAGTGGATAATGGGGAATTCAAAGATGATATCAAGCCAGATATGAATGGATTGATTGAATTCTATGAAGCAGCACAGATCAGTTTTGATGGAGAACACCAACTCGATGAAGCAGCATCTATCAACATTAATCAATTCCAACTCAATCAAACTTTGGACTACAACTCGTCCATGCTCAATTTCAGATTATCGCACCCATATCACAAGAGTATAGAGGGATTACCAGAAAGATACTTCCTTGAAAACTTACTCGGCATAAGTAGCTGGGAAAAATCCTTAAGAGAGCTAGCAGCAATGGATTTGGACAAGAGGAAATTAGCATATCAACAAGAATTGCATCAGATCTCAGAGTAATCAATCATATATATAATCCTTGTATAGTTAAGAATTATTGTCATCAAGTAATTAACTTGAATTAATATAAACCGTGTAATTGTTAATTCAGGTGGTGGAATGGATTAGGCTTTGCTTCAGAGTTAAAGCTTGCAAGGAACCAACCATTGAAATGGTATACATGGTCTATGGCAGCTCTAATTGATGATGTCAGCTTGTCCAAGCCAAGAGTCGAGCTTACAAAAGCAATAGCTCTCATTTATCTGATAGATGACATCTTTGATCTTTACGGGACACCTGATGAGCTGAAGATCTTTACAGAAGCTGTAAACAAGTAAGAATGCACCAATCTAACCAAGATTAATTCCATATATAATTAATGTTCTGCATCCTGATTTTAATTTTTCTTTCATGTACATGTACAGATGGGACTATGCTGCCATTGACACATTACCGGACTACATGAAGATGTGTTATAAGGCACTTCTTGACACCATCAATGAAATTGCACATAATATCCACCAAGATCATGGACACAACCCTATTGAATCCCTAAAAAAGACGGTATATATATTGATTAATTTATGTATCTATCTGCATATTATATTGTTCTTCTTATTATCTTATGGCGTATAGCTAACTCATTTTCTGCATCTATGCAGTGGGCAGTTCTGTGCAACGCATTCCTGGTGGAAGCTAAATGGTTCGACTCAGGAGAAGTGCCTACGGCTCAAGTTTATTTGGAAAATGGGATAGTGAGTTCAGGAACATATGTTGTGGCAGTGCACTTATTCTATCTTTTAGGCCTTGGTGGAATTAGCAACAAAGGAGCAGTCAACTTGAATGATATACTGGATGAGCTCATATCCTCTGCAGCTACAATTCTTCGTCTTTGGGATGACTTTGGTAGTGCTAAGGTATCTAAATCAGAATATAACTTATTATTAATTAAATTTGAAATTTCATGTAATTTTCATTACTGATGCACCAGCTACTGATGATTTCAGGATGAACATCAAGATGGTAAAGATGGATCGTACATAGACTACTACATGAAAGAGAATGAAGGCCAGACGGTTGAGCAAGTACATGAGCATGTGCAGAATTCAATAGCAAGAGCGTGGAAACGCTTAAACCAAGAATGTTTTCGTTTAAATCATAGTTCGGCATTGCCCTTTAAGAAGGCATGTCTTAATCTGGCAAGAATGATTCCTCTCATGTACAATTATGATGACAAACAGAGTCTACCTGTCCTATGGGAGTATGTAAAATTTATGCTGTTCAATCACAAGTAGTAAGATGCATGAGATGTGTTTTGTTGTTAGATGCATGAGATGTGTTTTGTTGTTAGATACATGTCCATAAATAAAGCTTGTCTTTGTGAACACGAGTTGGCAAAGCGTGTATTGAGTAAGTCTAGATAAGACAACCACAGTGACAAGAGAATACATAGTATATGAGCTTCAGTCACTGTTGGGGTCCTCGGACTATGTCCTTCCATTAATTTCTAGTTGTAGGTACCTATCAGCGTGAATGTGAATGAAACATGAGAATATACTGTATATTTGTGCACCTTCTTCCTATACAAAAGATCAACATCTCTATGTTTTGCATCTTTTTTGTTGAACAATCGAACAATTCCGATCAAATAACCGATCGAACAAATACGATTACGAAACTATAATCAATCAAATGCGTAAAGAAATCAACACAAGATTTACGTGGTTGAACTTTCTTTCCGGAGAACAACAAGAACAATCCACTAATCAATGAAAGATTACAGAATTAGAGCTTCTTCAATCACCAACAACGGCAACAAGCTTTCTAACCAATTCTCTTTCAATAGTGTTTCTCTATAACCGATGTGAATGATAATGAGATCAATCATCTTCTTAACAACCAAGTTACAAGTCTATTTATACGGATTACAAACAAAGAAAGATGAATTATAAGTAAACAGGCTATCATGCTCTGTTTCCTGCTTCCAACCGTTTTCCCTCCGTGTCACCTTTTAATCTCAGCCGTAGGATGATCAAGATCAACGGTTCCTGAGCAATCTAGCAAATAGACTCTTCCTGTAACTCGTAACCACAGATTCCGTATTAAAACCCATAGATTCTGCACTAATTCCCACAGTATTTGTGCTAAAACCCACAGAAACTGTCTAATCTTCACAATTCTCCACCTTTAGAGAGTTTCTTGCTTCAGTTCTCACTTAATCCAGTTCCTTCAAGGTTAGAACCAATCCCCTTTCACCATGTTACCCTGTTCCTGAGGTTAGAACAGACCCCCTCTTTGATCCATCATCAAACTGATGTTGCTATGACAGTGCTGCAATTGTTGATCAATCTACAACAATATTCAAACTTTCCTGATGATAATACCTTGGTCATTGCATCTGCTAGATTGTCCAAAGTTGATATCTTCTTCACTTTAATCTCACCTTTCTCTACAATATCTCTGATAAAATACATCTTCACATCAATATGCTTGGTTCTCTCATGATACATCTGATGTTTAGTAAGATGTATTGCACTCTGACTATCACAATATATGCAAATACACTCTTGAACAATACCAAACTCTTTGATTATTCCTTTTAACCAAATAGCTTCCTTGATAGCTTCAGTAAGTGCTATAAATTCTGCTTCTGTGGTTGAGAGTGCTACCACAGATTGTTGCACTGACTTCCAGCTGATTATTGTACCGTATAATGTGAAAACATAACCTGTAAGTGACTTCCTACTATCCAGATTAGCAACAAAATCTGAATCAACATATCCCACCAATGCTTCTGTGTCTGCAATGTTATTCTTCATAAACTTCAGACCATAGTTAGCTGTCCTTCTCATGTACCTTAATACCCACTTTACAGCTTCCCAATGTGCTTTCCCTGCACAACTCATGTACCTACTTACCACACTCATGCTGTGAGCAAGATCTAGTCTGCAACAGACCATTGAATACATGAGACTTCCAACTGCATTTGCATAAGGAACTGTTTCCATTTCAGCTACTTCCTTTCCATCTTTAGGACATTGATCTAGAGAAAGCTTGATATGTTGACCCAGTGGTGTAGAAACTTCACTGGCTTGATGCATATAGAATCTAGACAAAACTTTGTTAACATCGTGTTGCTGAGACAAGTATAGAGTACTGTGTTTCAGCTCTCTTGTGATATCCATGCCCAAGATTCTACTAGCATTGCCTAGATCTTTCATTTCAAACTCTCTTTGAAATAGTTTCTTCACTTTACTAATCTCTGAGAAGTCATTACCAGCTAACAGCATATCGTCAACATATAACAGCAGAAATATGATTGCATCAGTTGAACAATGAAGTATGTATGCACAGCTGTCATATGAGCTTCTTATAAATCCAATGCTCAACACATAAGTATCAAATCTCTTATACCATTGTCTGGGACTTTGTTTCAGCCCATAAAGAGATTTTAGAAGCAAACACACCTAATTCTTGTCTTTATCAGATTTCACTCCATCTGGTATAGACATATAGATCTTCTCTTCTAGATTTCCATGAAGAAATGCAGTCTTCACATCTAGCTGTTGTAGAATTAACTCCTGTTGAGCAACAACTACAAGAAGTAACCTGATAGAACAATGTTTTACCACTGGTGAGAAGATTTCATTGAAATCTATACCTTCTCTCTGTGTAAAATCTTTTGCAACTAATCTGGCTTTGAATCTTATTGACTCTCCTGATTCAGTTGTTTCCACCTTCTTCTTGTAGATCCATTTGCAGCCAACAATCTTTGCTTCTTTTGGTTTATCCACTATCTTCCATGTACCATTCTTGTTCAGAGATAGTAGCTCATCATTCATAGCTTTCATCCACTGATTTTTCTCATTACAGCTTACAGCTTCATTGTAATTTATGGGCTCAATATTATCAATATCTTGTGCTACATTCAACACATGAGCTACATAGTTAGCCCAACCAAATCTAGTTGAATGTTTTCCTGAACCTTTTCTCCTATTCATGTGCTGTGTTAGGTTCCAGTTTCTCAACTCATTTGAGGTTGCACCTTGTTGTTGTTCAGACATTTGAACTTCTTCTTCTGAATGTGAGCTGTCCTCATTGTCAGTTGAAATGTTCACAGGTGTAGATGGATCAGTGTCATGATTATTCTCTTCCTTTATATCTGCAACTGATCTCTCCTGTGTAACATCTGATATCATGACATTTTGAGTTATGTCATCTATAGTGGGATCATTGTTTGCAATCTCCACCTCAGACTGATTACTCTTATCAGTTTTTACAGATTCAGGTATACTGTGTGATTCTTGCTTGAATGGCATCACATTTTCATTGAAGATCACATCTCTACTTATGATGCATTTTCTCTCATTTATGCACCATAACTTGTAGCCTTTCACACCCTTAGGATAACCCAGGAATAAGCATCTTAGAGCCCTAGGCTCAAGCATCTGTCTCTCACATGTGCAAATCTTTGAGCAACCAAACACTCTCAAGTTTGAGTAGTTAGAGAGCTTTCCTGACCATACCATTTCAGGAATTTTAAACTTTATTGCACTAGAGGGACACCTGTTGATCAAGAAACATGCAGTGTTCACAGCTTCTCCCCAGAAACATTTAGTTAATCCTGAGCTCAATAGCATGCACCTTACCCTCTCCAGTAAAGTTTTATTCATCCTCTCTGCAATTCCATTTCTTTGTGGAGTTCTCTGATCCTGTGTCTTTGGATCCCTCTCTCTTTACAGAAGTTATTAAACTCAGTTGAAGCAAACTCCATGCCATTGTCAGTCCTTAAACACTTCAGCTTCTTATTTGTTTGGTTTTCAACTTCAACTAACCACTCTTTAAACTTCTCAAGAGCTTCATCTTTTGATCTGAGAATAAAAACCCACAGCTTCCTTGAATAGTCATCTATTGTACTCATGAAGTATCTTCCTCCATTCAGAGTTTGCACCCTTGCTGGCCCCCACAAATCTAAATGAACATATTCCAGAATTCCATGTGTGGTATGTTTGCCAGACTGGAAACTAGCTCTATGAGCTTTACTCATCACACAATGGTCACAGAACTCTAGTTTGCAGATTTTATCATCACCAAACACCTGTAGCTTTGCTAGCTCACTCAGTCCTTTATCACTAACATGTGCCAACCTCTTGTGCCATAACTCAGTGTGATTCACCTCCTTAGTAACATGATTATGCCCAGTAATGGTTGATCCTTGCAAGTAATACAGACCATTCTCCTTAATTGCCTGAATAACCACCTTATTCTGCATACTCACTTTCAGAACACCATGGTATGAACCATAGTACCACTTTACTATCAAACACACCTAATGATAGTAGGTTTCTCTTCATACCAGGAACATATCTCACATCTGTAACCTTTCTCACTACTCCATCATACATCTTAATGTATATAGTGCCAATTTCCCTGATTCTGCAAGCATGGTCATTCCCCAGTAACACTTCACCACCATTAAAAGTCTTTAACTCACTAAACCAAGTTTTAACAGGTGAAATATGGAATGAACAACCAGAATCTAACACCCACTGATCACTGATATGGGATTCACAAACAACAAGTGCTTCTGCATTATCATAAATGCTACCTTCTGCAATATCTGCCGTGTTGTATTGAGCTGCAGACTTGTTTTTCATGAGGGGACAATCTTTCTTGAGATGTACAGCTTTCTTGCAATGATAGCACTTCCTCTTCTCCACATTATCAGCTCCACCTCTCTCAGTTAGCTTGGCAGTTCTCCTGGTGTTATTGAATGGTTTGTTCCTCAGATTGTGATTCTTGTTCCATGGTTGCTTCACAGATAAGCTCTCTGCAACTGTGTCATGTTGATTACTAATACCTTTTTGATCCAGCTTGTTTCTCAAGGCTAGCTCCACATCCTTAGCTGTTAGATCATCCGGCTTTGACATGACTATTGCATCTACAAAGTGTTCATATCTCTGAGGCAATGAGCTAAGTAATATGACTGTTTTGTCATCCTCACCAACTGTCATCTCCCTTGACTCCGTATCAGAACACATCTTGTTAAATTCATCAAGATGTTCAATAATTGACCTATCAGATTTCATTTTGAAGGAGAAAAACATCTGTTTGAGCTTGATTTTGCTTGCCACAGTCTTAACATGATATAGCTCTTCAAGCTTGTCCCAAACACCTTTTGCGGTCTTCTCTTTGATTACTTCTCTCAGAGCTTTGTCACCAAGAGACAGGATCAAGGTGCTACGGGCCTTCCTAATGATTCTATTCTTCTCAGCTTCATCGAAATCTTTGTCAAAACCATCATTGCCTAACAGAGCTTGCTCTACACCTTGCTGTACTAGAAGTGCTTCCATTTTCGCCTTCCACAAAGTGAAATCCACCTTCTCAGTTAACTTCTCTGTATTAAATCTTGTTGTAGATGCCATTGATCACCAGTTTCAACCTCGACTTCCCACAGACGGCGCCAATTGTTGAACAATCGAACAATTCCGATCAAATAATCGATCGAACAAAGACGATTACGAAACTATAATCAATCAAATGCGTAAAGAAATCAACACAAGATTTACGTGGTTCGGCTTTGCCTAAATCCACGGAGAACAACAAGAACAATCCACTAATCAATGAAAGATTACAAGAATTAGAGCTTCTTCAATCACCAACAACGGCAACAAGCTTTCTAACCAATTCTCTCTTTCAATAGTGTTTCTCTCTCTATAACTGACAAGTGAATGATAATGAGATCAATCATCTTCTTAACAACCAAGCTACAAGTCTATTTATACGAATTACAAACAAAGAAAGACGAATTATAAGTAAACAGGCTGTCATGCTCTGTTTCCTGCTTCCAACCGTTTTCCCTCCGTGTCACCTTTTAATCTCAGCCGTAGGATGATCAAGATCAACAGTTCCTGAGCAATCTGGCAAATAGACTCTTCCTGTAACTCGTAACCACAGATTCCGTATTAAAACCCATAGATTCTGCACTAATTCCCACAGTATTTGTGATAAAACCCACAGAAACTGTCTAATCTTCACATTTTTAGTAGAAAAATCAAATTTTCTTTTCATTTGGGTAATTAATTGGGTGACTTACATATATGCTATACTAGTTATGTTCCCAAATGTCTCTTGCTCCTAAGTGATACTCCCTCCGTCCCGCAGAACTTCATACATTTGTCATTTTTAGTCGTTCCACAAAACTTCATACATTACCAAAAAAGGAAGCTACCCCACACCAAACAAATAATAAACAATCTTAAATTTACACTCAAATTACACATTTTGCCACTAAAAGTATACTTTTTCCCACATTTTCTATATTATATCATTACTTTAACTTTTCGCATAAAACTGCGTTAACCCTAATGTATGAAGTTCTCCGGGACGGGAGAGTACAAACTTTCTATCTTATGAATTATTGTCTAATTAATTACTGTGTGATATGAATAAATTAACCTCAATTAAATATAGAGAACATCAATTTACTTCAAATAAAACAAGCATCACTCTATATATTAAAGGCATCTCTTACTTGTAGTCGTATTTCAACTATCTTTTTAGTCAGCAAACATGAATGAGGGAGAGTATGGACTCTTATCAAGCTACCATTAAAAAACGGGACTCTTATCAAGCTACCATTAAAAAACGGGGTAGAAATTAAATCAAGCCGGTACCCTCCTGAAATTAATAATTCAAAAAAAGACCTTTCATCTTCACCCTCAAATCTCTCTTCTATATTGCCTTTTATGCCCTTTAACCTAATATACTCATTCAAACTATCTTCTCCATCTCTCTTCTTCCTCTCCTCTCTATTCTCTAATTTAATTATTAATATTTTATTATATGATTTTATTAAATTATTTACTATTATACTTTAATAGTAATTCACGGTCAAAATCGAAAATAGTTAACTAATCAGAGTCAAAATGGAAAAATTTATTTGGAACGGAGGGAGTAATATTTTTTTCTATTTTTAAATTTCAGATTTTGTTATTTCACATTTTATTCTTTGTCTTTGTAAATTTTACGTATAGTTCAAATGTACAGTCGCACTGTATATTTATAGCTTCAATATGCAGTTTTATATATGTTGTATTTTACATTAATAATAATACAATCGAACTGTATACTATAGAGTTTGATATTCAGTATAACTGGATATTGTTAAGTTCCATTATACAGCAAAAGTATAGGTAAGGTTCCATTATAAAGTCGAAATTAAAAAAAATTACATCATCAAGAATAATTATAAAACTAAATGCAGAAAAAGAAAAAAGAAAAAATCAAGCCGGTGGAGGGTGGTGGTGGATCTGCGGCTTGGCTTGCTGTGATCTTCTTCTTCTTCCTCAGATCCGGCGATGGTGGATCTGGTGGTGAGTGGAGGATGGTGGTGGATCTGGTGGTGGTGTGTGGCACCGTGGAGGTCGAAGATGGAGTGAATGGTGGCGGATGGGTGGTGGGCGGAGGGTGGTGGATCTGGACGGGGTCGGCTTGAGTGGTGGTGGTGTGGAGGTGGGTGGGGTGGTGGAGGCAGTGGTGAACAGTGGCTGGAGTGGTGGGCGGAGGGTAGTGGAGGCAGTAGTGAAATGGGATTTGAGAGAAATGAGATACTAATTTTTGAAGTAAATGGGATTTGAGAGAATGGAAGAAGGAACGAAATGGGTGTATATAATGGGTATAATGGTCATTTCACGGGTTTATTCTAAGGGCATATTGGTCATTTCACGGGCAAATTCTGAGGGAGAAGTTGTCTGGTCGCTAAGTGAATTTTTGATTGGTGAAGGACCCGGCCCTTCACCCTCCTAATGATCTTCCACCGAAAGCATTTGGCCCAATATACTTTCAACGACCTTCCAGATATAGATTTCTTCGTTGTAGATCATTTTCTTCGTTTTACTACAATCAATGTAATTTGTTTGTATTGTATTACCATCAATTCTCATATCCAACTTTGTGCTATACAATCTAATGAAGATATATATATATATATATATATATATATATATATATATATATATATATATATATATATATATATATATATATATATATATATAGCAATTAAACATCTGAGTCGTTTATATTCCGATGTTTACTATGTTATGTTCGTCATGCGTTTTATTTTAGTGTCCTCAAAATACTGTACATGGCATTGATGTTTCGCGACAATTTTTGTATCAAATCCATGTCCAAAATATATTTTCAGGTTTCTTGAATTTGAGGCCTAGTTTAGTCATAATTAGTCTCGCACTAGAAATGAGCCTCTCAACGTCCCTAAAATAGGTTTAGTTCAGTCTATGTTCGGAGCACTGAACCAGCTACTGACAATATGCCATATGTAGAACCATTCTTCTCTCTTCAGTTTTCCACCAATCAGATGTTAACACGTTACAGATGCTCACCTGATCAAACTAAGATGGTCATTCTCATCATTGTTTGTAATTTGTAATGTTGAATGAATGCCTAACCAACTTCAACAAGAAAGATTCCTTCTTGGTCAGTCCTTTCTTCCCCCAAAAGTGTTATTCTTGTGAAAAGAATATCTTCTCAAAATTACACAAAACTACCCATCTATTCATCAAATCCTAAGACACTACCTACTCTTAAAAACTTTTGCATCAAACTCCCAACCAAACTAATTCACTCACCTATATGATACTTTTGCATCAAACTCCCAACAGATTTCAATTAGCATTTCGACTATATTCCAACATTTTTTTGATATATCTGGAATATTTGAACGCGTAAAATGATACTAGTATTTATTTAGCTTCAATTTTTCATTTGATCAATTTAGAATTATTTATGATCAATTTTATTGTATTAACCAAACAATTAAAAATTTTAGTCATATTAATATAAATTAGATGAATATTTTTATACATTTGTTTATGATGGATAATATCCATCATATTTATTTATATTAAGATGAATTATGATTTTTACACGAATTTGGCAAAAGATAATGGTATATCAAACTGGTTTGAGGCAAGTATATGCTTCTTTTTTGCGAAAGGAATAATGGTTTCCATCATACAAATAGTGCTTGTCATATTCAACCAGAGTGTTTTTTGGAAATTCTAGAACACAAGGTACCATCTGAAAATTCAAGGGCTGATGCAATTTACCAAATAGCAGTTATATAAATGCCACACTGCTTCCCTTAGCAATAACTTCTCAAAAAACACCTCCAATTTGATAACCACACTTTCCAAATCAGGAAACATGGATTTTGTGAAAAATAAACTCGATGATCTATCCATACTCGATGAAAGGAAAAATGGAAGTAAAATGGATAAGAGGAAGAAAATCGATGACGAAACTGATCAAGAAGAAGAAGATGATGGTGGTGATAATGGTGGCAATGAGGACCGAAAGTATAAATCCAAGAACCTTATAGCAGAAAGGAAGCGTCGCAAGAAGCTCTGCGATAGACAACTTGAGCTACGCGCTTTAGTCCCCATCATCACTAATGCAAGAACATTTTAAACAAAAACGATTCGATTTTGAGTTTATAATTTCAAGTATTTCCTAGTAACATCAATTGTTTGCGTTCGTGCAGATGAACAAAGCCACCATTATCAGTGATGCGATCACGTACATTGAGGAGCTCCAGAAGAATGTGAAGGATTTGAGTGATCAGTTGATGCAAATGGAGGCCACTTGTGTCAAGGAAGAGAAGAAACAATTTGAAGAGAATGATAATAAGTCTGAAATGGAAAATTTTGGAATACGGGTATGATTTTCGCATAATTTCTTTAGAATTACCCCTGCATTTTGGTCAGTGTGTGAATTGCTTCCTGATTTTTTGTTAAAGTCGCCTTAAATGAATCGTCTTTGTAACTTGTGCAAACGATTTGATTTTGATGTTCAGGGAGACGTTGCGATTTTTTAAAGATAGGTTGCAAGCTTCTTGTTTGAACAATCAGAGAGTTTTGTACAATGTTCCAATAAATCTTTTACTAGTCTCTATTTCTCATAGCAGCCAGAAGTTCAGGTGATCGACATCGATGGAAGAAAGCTGTGGATAAAGATAGTGTTCGAGAAGAAGATAGGTGGGGTTACTAGACTCATCGAGGCGATGAACGTACTTGGATTTGATCTGAACAATACCAGCATAACAACCTCTGGGGGAGCTGTTCTTTTTACCTCATCTGTAGAGGTACAATTTTACTACTGATAATGATACATACAACTTCTGAACAACCTAATAGTACATATGTGTTACATTGCTGTTGCAGCACCATTTAGTACATTTCTAGTTAGGATCTATTAGTACATTTGAATGCACAAAGATAAAATCTTCTCCTTTGACCAATAATTTCAGGGGATTCGAGATGGAATGCAGGACACTGTGCAAATCAGAGATTTCTTGCTGGAGATCATACATAACATTTAGGAGAAGATTAACAATTTCCATTCAAATGATCAATTGGAGATCAAGTTCGATAAGTATAGCGTAGTAGTAGTAGTAGTTCTACGTGTTAGTCTGTCTACTAGCAAGAACTTGGTGAATTTTTCTTGACTATAGTTGTCATATTGTCTTTGAAGTAAAAGAAGTGAATGAAAAGACTCTCATTTTCAGTCCAATAACCAAGATTTCATTTTCATCAGTCAAGCCATCAAACTGTTACATTCAACTAAAATCACTGTGCATAACTTACTTCTTACAAAGAAATCCAGAACCACGTGAGTAAATGGATTATATGATATGCTGTAATCTGAAAACAATAGAACTAGTACTTGTTGTGGCATTAAATTTTGCCTTGCAGCTTGTCCCTTGTATTCCACCTTTATATAGGCAAACATGCTACTATTAGTTTTCTGGCAAGTTCTTGACTTTTTATATATAGAACAGGTATAGATATCCAACTTTGAATTGAATATCTCACTAAATCAAAATACTGGAAAGTCACATAAAAAGGGAAATCTGATAAAACACCAGTTTAAGTTCAGTGGAGTATTAATTATATATGGCTTCTTTCTAGTGTCAGACGTATAATATTCATCACCATGTATCAACACATGAACATTGCAAAATTAAATACATGCTTTATAAAGTCTACTTCACCATTAAGTTTTTCAAAGGTGTGTTCTAAGATCTGCAGCAAGAAAACCAGACCCTTTTGAAGAATATCAAATTAAAGACCAATGTCTTCCAGGAGAACTTCATGACTAAGTTTAAAAAAGTAAAAATTAAACTACCCCAAATCAAGATTCCTCAATAAAAGCATCCCCTAGTATAAAAAAAAAAAATTAATGAATTAAAAAAGAAAACTAAGACCATAGTATTTGGGTTGGTAGAGATCTTCACTCGCTTTTAGCTGTGACATAGTGTCATATATATATAGTGACCAGATTTCTAAAAGTATTAAAAATTTCAAGTACCAAGATTATAAATACTTGAGTTTATAGCAAAGACTCTGTCACTTTACTTTATCTTAACTTCAACATAAGCTCTAGCTCTACCTCTTCAAGGATACATTACATACTTCCACAAGTATCTTGTACTATTAGACTATTAGTTATGACTTGCTATCGGCTTCCTGTTTTCGTTACGTTAGCCACATTTTTAATTTGTACAGGTAGATGCAGTGGATCAAGAATGCTGGAATCAATCACGCCAACAGGTTCTGATTCTGTGAATGTTGAAGCACTCAGTTCGAGTCCAAGTCCTGCTCCATTGGAGGATCTGTCAGTGACGCACATTCGAAAGCATCACTCAGAGGTCAATTCTGTTGCTGGTGGTGATGTTATTCTTGGTGGTTTTGCAGCGGCTTTGGTAGCTGCCATTATTTGCTACATTAGAATCACAAGGAGATCAAGCAAAACTTCTCTCACACCTGCTGAGACTTGTTCTGTCAAGTGATCTGGTTGTCAGCTAGTTAGTGTTTGCCAAATTTTTCGGATTACGCCAAACATTCAACTTAGAGATGGATCTTCTCTTAGAATTTATTAACTTCCAGTAATATACTATTACAATTTTGATGTCTTGATTCTTAATCCCTATAAATTGACAATAAATATGCTCAATTTCGCTTCAAATACCTTCATAGCAAATTGTAGCTCGAAATTAAGGCAATTCTGCAATATTCTCCAACTCATTGAAGAGTAAACATATACAGACAGTAAGCCACCAAGCCATTGGCCTGCTTTAGGCATAGGCGTATTGCACTCCTTGCTTGTAATTAGTTCAATCTCTTGGCCCCTGTTAGAACTGTAGGACCGGGATTGGTACTTCTGGACAGTTTCGAACGATGTTGACTATTGATGTTGAGTCAACACCGTTTCTCAACAGTGAACAGTGATCGACAAGACTACGACAACAGTGAACTGTGATCAACAAAACTCAGTAAAGTGCAGCAGAATAAAACTGATCACACGATTAAGCAGGCCAGCAGATAATCAAATCTTCTTCAATAAACCAAGCCAATATATAGAAAGGTAGCGCCGTAGGCAAAATTTCTACACGATATGAAAGTAGAATTATAAAAAAAAGTTTAATTCAATCACACACGATTGATTAAACTTACGGAAAACTAGACCTAGAACAGACAAGAAAAACCTATTCTAGTTCAATGATACTAGAGTAATTCTCAATCTTTAGAGAACACTCACAATTAACACCGAAGTAAAAGTTTAGTAAAGCAAGACGCCTAGAACAAGTATTGTTCACTCTTTTTGTTCACAGGAACGGCAGCCTTGCATTGCGTGTTCTTCCTGTATATGTAATGTACAACAATCGATCTTCCTGGAAGAAACACGGCTTGGCCCAAGTCGAAACCTGTTAGGTTTTCTCTAGGAAGGAAACTGCCTTTCTTATCTTTCAACAGTATAAAGAGTCTTCTATATATCAATCTCTTTTAAATCTCACTTTCCTTATAACATCAAATTCTTCCTTGAACAATATGGCAGCTTCCTTCTTGCATTATGCTTCTTATTTTCCTTTTTGCTACAAAGTTGCTTTTTCAAAGAATGGCATACGTTGACGTTTTTGCGATGCACCTTTCGAGAATCAATCGTGATCCATTAAGCATGTTGAGGCCCAACTTGATTTATCCTACAAAATATTCATAGAAAAACAACTACAAACGTTGAACCGGTTAATAAACGAAGAAAGGCCGAATTAACAAAACAAGTGCAATATAAATTGCACTTTCAATCTCCCCCTTAATTCTTGCCTTTCTTCACAAAAACCTGAAAGTAGTTAGTAGGAAAATTCAAGACAATATCAAGCAACTCCCCCTTGCTCCAAGAACTCCCCCTTAATACAAAAAACCAAGAGTACAAACATTCTCCCCCTTTTTTGTGAGGAAAGAAAGAAAACAAAGTTCTTTTAAAAAAAACTTCACCATCTTGGTAATCTGTTGATGACCTGCAGAAAAAGTACAAATGCAGAGAAACGATGTTGACTCAACATTGTAGTCAACACTGACAAAGGAAGTAGCAGGAGCAGGAATAGAGGTCGGATCAGATGGAGGGCAGTGTTAGGACAAGAGTGGATGGTCATATACACAACTTACAAGATAAGTCATGATGGGTGTTGTTGGGTTTGCTTCAAGGTAGATTCCTGCCGGCATTATATCAAAGCAACGAAAAACTGTGCACAACTGTGAATTAAAGATTAAAGTTGCAAGTAAAACAGTTATCCGTCAAGTCAACGTAATCAAATAAACAGATAAACCCTAGGGAGGTTGACCAAAAATCTTGATCTTAAAGAAAATGACTTGAAATGCAAGTACAGGAATGCAGAAACCCCAAGAAAACACCTTAGACCTACTCCCCCTCAAACCCAAAAACACACAGAATTAGAGCACAAAAAAAATGAAGCACAACAAAAGAGCAAATAGTACTTCATGCACAGTCAATGTTGACCTGAATGTTGACTCAACATTGATGACAGCATCGGAAAATCAGACCACTCTTAATGTAAGTCAGCCAGGAAACCAAGTCTCAAAATGTGCAGATTCGATTAACACCACTGATGCTGCAGGCAAAACAGAAAGAGAAAGGAATACCAAAGAAACACACCCAACATTGCCTCAAAAAGTAAATTGAACAATTAGCATAAGTTTGAGTGGGGGTGACCATGAGACCGTGAACCATGTCAAATAATTGGAACAAGTATGAATCCGCTCCAAAGCCAAAGCCTATGCGGAGTTAGGCAAACACACGTCTCATGGCATAAAGATCACTCATTTGACCACATTGGGTAATTTGGTACTCAGAAAGTGAACCAGCAGCATTACGAGAATCGGCACTTTTGTGGGTGTCGATTTCCAGTACAGGCCATCAACCCTCACGACATATGACACATTGGCCATGTCGATATCTGGATAGTATTTGAAACCTGCCCAACACGATCCTCGACGGAAACACTTTGAGCCATTTTTATCATAATTCATTAGATTTATTAAGCATAAAGGACAGGAGGCAACATCAAGTGCGAGTCAAGGTACGAGTAAAACAAAGGCCAAAAAGCAGCAAAAGTGGATTTTACATAAAGCAAACACACAGGAGACTCGATCCCTTTCAACCTTGGTTTCAAACAGCCTTTCAAGCCCTAAGCATCACCACTGTAAGCTACAAACCAGAGACCAGACACATGCGAGCAGAGCACGTAAACACGTAAGAACTAAAAAGCTAAAAGAAAACAGCATCACTTATTCTAATTTTCCAATGTTGACTGTGATGTTGAGTCAACATTGGTACTCAACAATGAAAATCACAGAGAGAACATACCGAGAGATCTCCGAAGACTGAAGAATCTCTCACTATCTAAGGGTTTGGTAAAAATATCTGCAAGTTGATTTGTTGTGTCTATGTGTTCTATGTCAATCACTTTCTTATTGACCAAGTCCCTAAGAAAATGATGCCTAATATCTATGTGCTTAGTGCGAGAGTGCTGAACAGGGTTCCTAGAAATATGTATGGCACTAAGGTTGTCACAGAACATCAAAAGGGTAGCACTTTGTAGACCATAGTCATGCAACATATTTTTCAACCAAACTAGTTGAGACACACAACTTCCAGCTGCTACATATTCAGATTCAGCAGTTGAAAGTGACACACAGTTTTGATTCTTGCTATACCAAGACACCGAATTCGGACCAAGATAAAAGCAACCTCCACTAGTGGATTTTCTATCATCTAGATCACCAGCCCAATCAGAATCACTAAATCCCACCAGATTTGTGTTTGTATCACAAGCAAACCATAATCCTAAATTAACAGTTCCTGATATATATCTGAGGATTCTCTTAACAGCAGTTAAATGGGGGATTTTTGGGTTGGATTGATACCTGGCACACACGCAAACTGAGAACATGATATCTGGTCTGCTGGCAGATAAATAAAGAAGACTTCCAATCATTGATCTGTACAATGTTGGGTCAACATCCTCCCCAACATCGATTCTGCTTAGCTTCAACGATGTAGCCATGGGAGTACTGCACGGTTTGGAACTTTCAAGCACAAATTTCTTGATCAAATTTCGTGCATACTTTTCCTAGGACAGAAATAGGCCATCGTCCTTATGTTGAATTTGAAGTCCAAGGAAATAGCTGAGTTCTCCTATCATACTCATCTCAAAGATACCTGTCATAGCTTTCACAAACTGATCTACCATAGAGGGATTAGTTGAGCCAAACACAATATCATCAACATATATTTGAGCAATGCACAGATCTTGACCTTTTCTAAGGATAAACAGAGTTTGGTCTCCATCCCCCTTTTTGAAACCAAAATCAACTAGGAAGTCAGTTAAACGAGCATACCACGCACGGGGAGCTTGCTTCAAACCATACAGGGCCTTTTTCAGTTTATACACATAATCAGGGTGATTTGGATCTTCAAAGCCCTTAGGTTGTTCCACATAAACTTCTTTATCAATATAGCCATTCAAAAAGGCTCCCTTAACATCCATTTGCTTCAGTTTAATGTTTAAGGCACACGCAATAGCAAGCAGAAGTCTAATGGATTCTAATCTAGCCACAGGAGCAAAGGTTTCATCAAAATCTATTCCTTCTACTTGAGTGTAACCTTGCGCAACTAGACGAGCTTTATTCTTAACAACTAGCCCATTTTCATCACTTTTGTTTTTGAAGATCCACTTTGTTCCTATGACATTTACTTCTAGAGGACGAGGCACTAAGGATCAAACTTCATTTGTTTTAAATTGGTGCAGTTCATTTTGCATGGCCTCTATCCAATACTCATCTTTTAAGGCTTCTTTCACATTCTTAGGTTCAGTAAGTGAGATAAAACAAGAAGAACTTACTGTTTGGCACAAAGTTGCATTACTTACCATTTCCTTGTAGTTCTTTCTGGTATTTCCCCTAAGAGTCATTCTTCCCCTTGGATCTCCAATGACTTGAGAGCTTAGGTGATCTTTGCGAATCCGTGGGGGTGGATCACGTCTGATGGAATCCAGTGGCACAGTTGGTTCCAGAACAGGTGCATCTTCATTTTCTGAGACAGATGTATCTGATGAGCTCTCCCCCTGCAATGTTGAGCGCAATGTTGAGTCAACATTGTGATCAACATTGCCTCCATCTTCTCGATACCCAATGTCGGGGAATCAGTCCAGAACACGCATCGATTTAGTACACTTTTCGTTCGAATCTATTTTTCCGTGCATAAGACTGTCTCATCTTGCTGTTTTTCAAAGGACACAGAGTCAGCAAAAATAACGTTAACAGATTCTTAAACAGTTTGTGTCCTTGAATTGTACACCCTATATGCATGGCTATTAATAGAATAACCAACAAAGATCCCTTTATCACTCTTAGCATCAAACTTGCCTAAAGGTTCTCTATCATTGAGAATATAGCAAGCACATCCAAACACATGAAAGTACATAAGATTAGGTTTCTTGCCATTAAGAATCTCATAGGGAGTGGTTGAAGTTCTTGGTCTAAGGTAGACTCTATTTATAATGTGACACGCTGTATTTACAGCTTCAGCCCACAATCTTTTAGAAAGGTTCATGGAACTCAACATAACCCTTGCCATTTCTTGTAGGGCCCGATTCTTTCTCTCAGCCACTCCATTCTGTTATGGAGTTTTGGGTGCAGAAAACTCGTGACAAATTCCTTTCTTTTCACAGCAAAGGTTTGATTCTCAAATTCCCTACCATGATCCGACCTAATGCGTTGAACAATAGTAGCATATTGATTACTAAACCTAGCATGCTGTTTCTTGAAGGAATCAAAAGTTTCATACTTCTCTTTTAAAAAACATACCCAAGTAAATCGAGAGAAATCATCAACTATGACATAGATGTACCTCTTACCACCTAGACTTTCTACCTCAATTGGTCCCATCAAGTCCATATGTAAGAGTTCGAAGCAATTGGATGTACCTGTTTTCTGCCCTTCAGATTGTAGGGATGTATGCAAAGCTCTGGTTTGTTTACCTTTTAGGCAGTTACCGCATACTTGCTTCCCGGCATTGTTCAGCTTCGGTAATCCTCTAACCGCATCCAGTTTGACAAGCCTTTCCATGTTCCTACAATTTACATGGCCAAGTTTCTTATGCCAAGTTACAGCTTCATCATCCTTTGCCAACATGCATTTGTGGGGATCAGCCACCACATAGCAGTTATCAGTGGATCTAGTACCTGTCATTACAACAACTTTCTCCCTACAAGTGTAAACCTTGCAAGAAAGCTTGTTAAATTTGACCTTTAAATCATCATCACACAATTGACTGACACTAAGAAGGTTAGCAGTAAGTCCTTCAACCAAAAGGACATTTTTCAGGTTCGGAACACCTTCAAGGGTTAACGTACCCTTTCCCAGTATTTGATTCTTGTAACCTCCACCATAAGTTACCTTTCCAGTTTTTTGAGAGACAAAATTAGACAGATTACTTAAGGTGCCTGTCATGTGTCGTGAGCATCCACTGTCAAATTACCATTTTCCTGCATTGTTAGGAGAGGTAGCAACAAAGAAAGCAACATTGCAGATAATCTTTTCCCTAGGAGTCCAAACTCTTTTCACCTTTTCTCTTGTATTTCTCATAGTTCTAGACACTTTTTCTTTCTGACTAGAGACAGTATGGTAAGAATTAGACACAGAGTTCTTGGAATCAGACACTGTTGATGTCGATGTTGACTCAACATCTGACTCAACATTGGACTTTTTATTCAGCTTAACAGAAGCAACTACGTGACCAGAATTTGAAATCGACACTTTAGATTTTTCAGTTTTTAGAACTGACACACTCGAGCTTGATTCCCCCACATATTTTTCTATCTTGCCCCTTTTTAGATCTCTCAGATAGGTAAAGCAGTAAGGTTTTAAGTGACCAATCTTAAGACAGTATTGACACACAAAATTCCTTTTGGTCTCTTCTATAACATTACCTTTTTCTTTGACAAAAACGGGAGCATTGACAAGTTCAGACAGAGACTTAACATTATGCATCTTAGTTTTCACATTTGAGTCATTCAAGTCAAAATTGCAATGCATGTTGCACCCTATCTTATTATCAAAGGAGGAGTCAAAGGTACCTGTATATCCTAGACCAGCAGTACCATCGTTGTCCAGATCAAGCAAGTAGTCAAGCTTAGAAGTAGAGGAGTTCCACTTGGCAATGACTTCCTTTTCTCTGTTAAGTTCAGAGGTTACTTTTTCAAGTTCTGCTTCTTTGCGTGTCAGTGCCACTTCAAGTTTCACAGTGGTTTCCTTAGATTATCATTCTCTTTTCCGAGCCTCTTGTTGAGCTTCTTAAGTTTCTTCCATTCCTTTAGGAGGTCTTCATACATCTGTTTCAGCTCTTCCACTATTTGTTCGTCAGTGAATTCTTCTTCAAGAGAATGATCTGCAGGCAAATCAACTGAACCATGCAAACAGTAGACATTAGTAGATATTGAGTTTTCAGAGTCAGAAAATTTTCCACTGAATATCTCTTCACACGTCTGTGAATCATCATAATCAAAGAAGAGAATCTGTGATGATGTTGAGTTATCATTGTTGACTAAACATCGATTTCCAACATCGTCTAGAACAGAGGACAGAGCTGCAACGTTCTCTTCTGGATCATCCTTTTCCTGTTCATCACCTGACACATCACTGAGACAAGCAAGCAAGGTCTTTTTCTCCTTTCGAAGAGTGTTAGCACATTCATTCTGATAATGTCCCCACCCTTGACATTCAAAACATCTAACTTTGCTAAGCTGAGCAGGACTCAAAAATAGACTAGAACCAGGAGAGTCTACACTTTTCTTGAACTTGTTAGTTCCTTTAGAGTTACTTTAAGAGCCTTTGTTAGAATTTTTCCTAAACCTAAGCTTGTTAAACTTCCTAACCAAAGCATTATAGGCCTCTTCAGTTATCTCATCAGAATCGTCACTACTGCTTTCAGACTAAGGGATTTTCGATTTTAAGTGCAATGACATACTATGGTTTTTCGTACCTTTTCGTTCATTCTGTTGAATTTCAAAATTCTTTAAATTGTTCATCAAGGTATGAAAATCCATAGCTGCCAGATTTTGAGTATCCTCCAAAATCGTTCTTTTTATATCAAACTTTGAAGAAAGAGATCGAACTGCTTTTGAAATCAATTGTTTATTTGACATGGCATCTCCAAGAAGTTGAATATCATTAGAAATAGTGAGAAGTTTGTCAAAATAAGAGTCAATAGTTTCTTCTTCCGCCATTCTTAAATTTTCAAATTTAGACCAGAGCAGTTGCAGTTTAGTTTGTTTAATACTGTTATCACCTTCACAATGATTTTGGAGTAAATCCCATACTTTTTTAGCAGTAGTGCAATTTTGTATGAGTTTAAACATATGAGGATCAACATGAGAGGAAATTGCATTCAAGGCTTTTTCATTGTAAGAGCTAGCAAGAAAATCATCACCTGACCATTGAGCTTCCGGTTTTGGAATGACATCTCCATCAGCATCTGGTCCTATGGTAGGCCACGTATAGCCTTCAAGAACAGATTTCCATGCACGCCCTTCAATGGATTTGATGTACGTTCTGATCCTTATCTTCCAGTAGTGGTAGTTCGACCCATCTAGCACAGGTAGCCTGTTGACACTTGAATTAATAGCATCCATCGTAGTAGTACCAAATCCAGACACCAATTAGTTAGGTGGCTGGCTCTGATGCCACTTGTTAGAACTGTAGGACCGGGATTGGTACTTCTGGACAGTTTCGAACGATGTTGACTATTGATGTTGAGTCAACACCGTTTCTCAACAATGAACAGTGATCGACAAGACTACGACTACAGTGAACTGTGATCAACAAAACTCAGTAAAGTGCAGCAGAATAAAACTGATCACACGATTAAGCAGGCCAACAGATAATCAAATCTTCTTCAATAAACCAAGCCAATATATAGAAAAATATATTGGCAGTGCCGTAGGCAAAATTTCTACACGATATGAAAGTAGAATTATAAAAAGAAATTTAATTCAATCACACGATTGATTAAACTTACGAAAAACTAGACCTAGAACAGACAAGAAAAACCTATTCTAGTTCAATGATACTAGAGTAATTCTCAATCTTTAGAGAACACTCACAAGTAACACCGAAGTAAAAGTCTAGTAAAGCAAGACGCCTAGAACAAGTATTGTTCACTCTTTTTGTTCACAGGATCGGCAGCCTTGCATTGCGTGTTCTTCCTGTATATGTAATGTCCAACAATCGATCTTCCTGGAAGAAACACGGCTTGGCCCAAGTCGAAACCTGTTAGGTTTTCTCTAGGAAGGAAACTGCCTTTCTTATCTTTCAACAGTATAAGGAGTCTTCTATATATCAATCTCTTTTAAATCTCACATTCCTTATAACATCAAATTCTTCCTTGAACAATATGGCAGCTTCCTTCTTGCATTATGCTTCTTATTTTCCTTTTTGCTACAGTGCCTGTTTTGCTACACTGAATCGCTTCTGATAACGTTTTGGTACAATGACCGCTAAGATGTAATCGTGATCCATTAAGCATGTTGAGGCCCAACTTGATTTATCCTACAAAATATTCATAGAAAAACAACTACAAACGTTGAACCGGTTAATAAACGAAGAAAGACCGAATTAACAAAACAAGTGCAATATAAATTGCACTTTCAGCCCCATTTTATTTGGGACAAGTGCTGACAAACACCTTGGCACCTCAATTGAGGAAAAGGGCCTGCGTATGTGATCCACTTCAAAAAAAAGGTTAGTTATATGCTTGACAATATATATGACGTGAAAATATACAGTTTCACTGTATTTATAAATAGAAAATATACATTGTTGACTATATCTATAAGTTAAAGATATATAAATGACCTTTTTTTAAATAAAATTGTCCAACTATGAAACATTGAATTATGTTCCTCAGTTGACCAACATCCGTTTCATTCATCAAATTGTAATATAACTCCAGCACTTTTAGTTCGAGAGTGATTGGCTAAGAGTTAAGATTTTGAAAACAGGGTTAAAAACACTTAAAAATTTTACGAAACTCAAGGTTTTAATTCTATACCACAAAATATCACTTTATCTTTTTTTCACCATTTCCTTGAATCAATGGAGCTTGAAACTCTATTTTACAGAGTTTTCCTTTTTCCAGAAAAAGAAACAAAATAAACATTATTGGTCTTGAAGCTCCCTTGATCACTACAAGAAATTTTCCAAAGGGAACGGAGCTTCAAAAGCTACAAGGGCTCTCAAAGTTTGGAGTTTCAAAAGCTTCAATAGAAAGATTTTGGAGCACCAGTACGTACTAAGGTTTCTCTATAGCTCCATTTTGATTTTTTTTTTTTACTTTTGCACAATAATACTCCTATATTTTAGGGGTTGTATTATAATTTGATGAAAATAATGGTGTAGCAAATAAATATGCTCAAATTGAAATTTTATTGATATTGAATATTGAGTACAATTAATTCTCTATTACAAACCATATAATTCTAGTCTTCTAAAACGATCAACTTGGATCTTCAAAGTCTTCGCACTAGGACTTTGTGAGTTCAATGTCGGAAAAATGTTGATTCGAGGTATTCTTGACTTGATTTCTAATGAAATCGTCAACTTGGAATGATGACTTCTTGGGAAATGGATGAACACCACGGAGAACGCCTCTGAATCATCCTGGAATCTGGCTTTTGATCATCTTTCGAGGATGTTTGGCATTCAGGAAACGTTTATTCAAGGGCTTCTCAGCTTGATCTTGAATGTAGATGTAGCACCCATAATTTTAAAAACACGAACTACGGAAAATATGACTCGCGCTAGATCATGAGTTTGTGAATTCGTCGAACTTGATTTAAAAAAAAAAAATATAAAACGTTACTAAATGCCTTGCGCGTCAAAAGACTTGGCATGAAATTCCTGGTACTAATTCGTGAACTGGTAAAATAATGCAGCGGAACTTTAAAATTATAAAAGCTTGAGTACAAAGTTTATAAATCATTAAACTGAAAATGGTAAAGACGATTCTGGTAAAGATCACTGCTCCGGCAACGCTCCACTCCAATAGCTCGGCTTCAAACCTAAAATTGATAATTTTAGCAAGGGTCAGTCGTGACCACTTGACTGAGCAAATTCATGCATATGCCATGACTTAATGTTCTATCTTCATGTCTTTTAAATCTTTTAATCTTGCTTAATGCAATGCAACTTAAGACTTGACTTGACTCTTAACACTTGAACCTGTTCTTCTTGAAAACTCATTAACTTGAACTTGAAACTTGTCTTGAAATGTCTTAAAACATAACATGATCATGAGCTCACTTGGCATGGTAGGTTCCTATCCTGGCCATGGTGGCTATCTGCCAGCCTCGTGTCACTTTCGTGGCCCTATCCGTTGAATAAATAAAAACTGACGGCCTTAGTACTTTGGTCCCTATTCGCTGAACATGAACTAATAACTGCGCCACCAATACCAGGATATTTTCCGACGAGTCCATTACTTATCTTTAACTTTGAAAATTATTTTACTTTAAACCTTTAACATCTTGTTTAAATGCATACTTTTAAACTCTAACTCATGAATGTATGGACTAATGCGTGTGCATAACATCATACAAATTATCATCTCACAATCAAACAAAAGTATTAACTAACACTCAAAGGATCACATAAATAATGTAGATTAGTAGCAACACATTTGTACAAATTAACCAAAATGGCGTGGCAAACTTGATGTTAAACTTGTATACTTCCAATTACATGAGAACTCCTAGTCATGAAGACAAACCATAACCTAACTGATCTTGATAGGCATAAATTCATGGACTAAGATTCACTGGAAACAGTATACAACAATATCATAACCATGTTTCCAGTTTATTGTAAGCATCAATATGAGTAGTATAGGAAACTGACACATGGAATCGATTTATTCTAAAGAAACTGCTTAATAGATCATGCATCAATAATCACAATAACAATCAAAGTATCCATCACATAAACATGAGTTGTGCACAATTACTAAAGAGGCTTGCAACCGTAACGTATTATAGCATAGATGACAACCAACATATTAATCGTGGATGAAACTTTAGGGAAACTTACATCAATTTCATATCATATCATAGATAACAATCAATCAAGTAAGGTTGACATCATACATATACATTTATGTATGTAAGTCCTACGGGAACTTGTCTTGAGAAAAAACGAGCAAGAGGGACAAGATTTGAAAACTGATTGGAAAACAGCCTCTGCTCGACATCATATTCTGGATGACTCACTACTCCCAATAGTGATCCGTCTGGTGAAAGTATAGAATGGTCTGTTATCAACCTTCTCTCCAAAATTCAGCTTGATCGGACGGTTAACGAACCGGAAAAAGATTTTAGAAGTTGACTGCGCCTTGCAGAAAATTTGTGCGCGAAATAACTTTTTTCTTTTTTTTTTTTTTGCTAAGGGTTTTCCTTTAAAAATAATTAGGGTTAGGGCTAAAATTGACTTGTTAAAGAAAATGGATTTGGACTTTAAATAAGTGATGGGTTGGATAAGGTTACAAGTCACAAAAGCTGGGTCAACAACGCTTACTCCGCTTTGACGATCGGTTCGCTTTAAAACGTCTAAATTCGAAATACGAATTTTTGGGTTGTTACAGTAGCAGTGCTTGGCTTGAATTTGACAAAGAACCCAAAGAACTTGTTATATAGTCTGAGTTATTCTTCCAAGTCAAACGTCTATGTATGTGGTTGTTGGTCCAGATAACAGCAAAGTAAAAGACTAGAGGGGGGGGGGGGGGAGTGAATAGTCTTTTAAAACTTTTGTCGATAAACACAGTTTCTCAGATATCTGTGAAGATATCTGATACTTAATTTCAGAGAGCGGAAGACTTCTAAGATAAGTGCACGTGTTCAGCAAGATAAGTGTAAGTACTTTGCAATGTAAGTAAAACAAGTAATAAACTGCAGAAAGTAAATAACACAAGTCTTTTTATAGTGGTATCTGAAGGTGGCGTAATCCTTCAACTAATCCACTTCAGTCTTTCTCAGACCTAGAATCCACTAAGATAAATGAGGTAACCTTACAGATATCTTTTTCTTGATTCCTAAATGCACTAGGTTCCCAACCCAAGTGTTCCCCTGAGTTATTCCCCGGCTTTCACAGCCAAGTACTTCCTGTACTCTTAAACCTTTTTGAGCTATTCCTTAACTTCCCAAGCTAAGTACTTCCTGTGCTCAGCAACCTTGGAGTTATTCCTTAATTTCCCAAATTAAGTACTTCCTGTACTCCACGCCGTGTATGGTGTTGGTTTTAGGTTTGTTTGTCAGGTGAGCTTCTTTAATAACTTGTTCAGTTATTCAGATAGCTCTGTGAATCAAGTATACTTAATACACTTTTCAATGTATGGTATCTTGTTCTCTACTGACCCAAGTCTATGGTAAGTGTTCAAGAGAATGAAACTTAGATATGAAATCTTAGTTCAACTCTTTCACAGATAACAATGCTCGTTAAGGATCATGACACTTAGAACTTTTGTGCTACTTAGAATCAAGAGCTTTGGTCGCAACAGAAAGCTAGAAAGTAAGTAGTTTGCTTGAGAGCGCTTGTGTGAGTATTCAATGTAAGTTCAGTGTGTTCTAAGGTGTGTATTCTCAAGCAGTCTAAGTGTTGATATTTATAGATGAATTTGAGTGCCGTTTGAATAGTATCCGTTAGGCTTAAATCAAATTCAAACTATTGATATCTAAATATAGTACTGTAGCATGTTTGTCTTCTTCTTCAGAAGCTACCGTTTTTGTTCAGACATTTCTGTCTGCGCATTTAATGCACTGCACTATATTTTGTCCTGTAGTGCCAACGGAACTATGCATGGTATCAGAGATCTTTATACAATCAAAGTTTTCTGAAACTTTGCATGTTCTTTTCCAGAGATCATCATAGCTTCAGATACCACTTGTTTAAACAACTTGTTATAATATGTTTCTTTTTCAGAAGCATATTTTATGTCCAAGGTATATGAGTGTAAATATCTGTGGGCACTTTCCTTGTCTCAGAAACCTTTTATTCTCATATATCTTTTGCAACATGTATGTTTCGAAACACTTGTTTCTTCAAGATATCTGGACATAGGTTTCTGGAAAACCCTTGTCTTCAGCAATCTTGTACAGTCTTCAAATCTTCAAATCCGTTGAACTTTTCCTGCTGGATGCCTTCTTCTTGGTCTTCTTCAGAAAACAAAAATTACATTTCGAGACCTAACATCCTATACAAGATTTGCTAGACTATCATACTCAGTGAGTTTCCTCTTTTACAGTGTTCAAGTGAACTAAGAGTACTAATCACCTTTCTGAGCTAAGATAAGTCATTAGGTTGCTAATCAAAATATAAACAGATATTCCTAACAAATTTCCCCCATTTTGATCAGTCAACGATGACCATCTGACCTATTACAAATCTGGATGAGGAAACAATCCACCAATTAATCATTTCTTATGATCTTTTAATTCATATAATTAAGTGCAGAAAGTAAACATCAACCAAATCACAAGGTGTGATCTTTGCTGATAAGTTATCTTTTATATAAAATGATATCTGAGAGTAAGTTCATCAGATATGAGAGCAATTACAGAACATAGATAACTTTTACAAGATTTAACAGATAAGTGCAATCAGCAATTTCACAGAAACTACTTAGTCAAAATAGAACAACAGGAGTAACCAAGCTCCAAGTGAACATTCTAAATGACAAGTCTTCAAGTTTTCAAATCTTCAAAACAACTCCATGGATCAATTTGCAAATTTCCTATCACCAAACCTTTTGATATCATCAGAGTAGTCATAGAGAAGAGTTCTGACAATCATATCTGTGTCTCTGGCAAATCCACAGACTTCCTTGTAGTTTTTGGTGGGATTTCTCTTGACAAAATGCTTGACCCACAGATACTTTCCCCACTTCTAGGCATGCTCGATTCTGATATCTGATAGTTTGAAGTATTCAAAAATGATCTTCAGATATCTGATGTCACCCTTGTATTGATCTTCAGTTAAGAAGAAGGACTCATAGGGTTCCACCGCAAGTCTTGCTCTTGTGCCTGTTCCAGTAAGATTGGGAATTCTGTGCACATCATCTGGCTTTCCATAAGGACATTCATTAGAGAGGTCCTTCTTCATGGCTTCAGTTCTCTTGATTACTTCAAAATCCAACCATGCTTTGATGTGGTTGGTGTTAATCAAGATTGGCTTATCTTTTCTCCATGCCATGAGCTGTTTATGGATTGGTTCTGGAAACCTTGAATTTACCAGTAAGTGCTTGAGTTCCAGAATCCAGTAGCCATTCTTCTGATTAATGCACCTGTAGACAGAGGAATTGTTGTCATTCTTCACATACTCAATTTTGGCTTCTTCTAGCCTGAGTGGAAGTTGACTTTTTCTTTGTTCAGCTCTTAGCCTGTTCCTTCTTTGTTTAGAATTCCCCTTTGGGGGATTGCTTGAAGAACCACCCTGGATTGACTTGGTATTTCCAGAGGGTGTTTTAGCCGCTAAAGGCTTTGCAGCTGTGGGCTCAGGTAGGCTATCAATTTTCCTTTTTCTGTGAAGAGGAGCTTCATCTTCATCAAGATTAATTCTTGTGAGACTTTTGCAGCCTTCTTCATTGCCCTGGGATTTGATTTGGCCATCGTCTTCTTCAGAAGATTCATCAATCCCTCTTACTTGTCTTCTCCTTGGAGCCTTGGTACTCCTTGGAGGTCTTTTTGCCATGGTCCTTGTTACCATTGAAGTTTCTTTAGTTGGCTGCTAGGAAGTAGCTACTATTTGCAAAGCAGCTTGATTTGATGAGGGATCATCTATTCTGAGTGGTGGCTGGGAAGTTTTCTTGTTTCCTCTTCCTTTCTGAGCGGCACCAACTCTAGATTTCTTCTTTCCTTCCCCTGATCAGATCCAAATTCTTCCCCCTTAGTCATTGTTGACTGACTAAGTACCACAAAATAATCTGAGAGGGACTCAAAATTCTTTTGCAAGTAGTTGTAGGCAGTGACCAACTTCTGAAGTTCAGCCTTGAGCTCCTGATTTTGTTTGATAAGTCCCTTTTCCTTATCAGTGAGCTCTGCCAATGGGCCTAGTATGGCATCTGCTTTTCCAGCAGTGTAACTTGCCTCATGAAAAGCTTTTTCAGCTAATGACACATCATCGTCCCTTACCATTCCCAGATCAATCTGAGCAATGATCATACTGGTTGTTCTCTGAGTGATGAGCTCAATGAATTTTTGCATATTTGAGGGGACGGAGGGAATTACTTCTTTGTTTTGTGAAGACATCTCCCTTTTAAGATGTGCCAAAAATTGATATCTATTCATATATTCATGGGAGTGGACATTTGGCAGTTTGTTGAAAACTTCAGGAGCAATTAGTTTCCTTTTCAGATGAGAAACCGCTAAGTGTTCATTACGGTGTTCTGCCAAAGTCTTGTCTTCTTCATCATCTGAGTCCTCAGCCCAGTGATCTTCATCCCCTTGGACATTTTCAAGATTTTCCAGTCCAGCAACCATCTCGGAGATGGCCTTCTTTCCTTTCTGAGAGGAGGATGGTTTTTCTTTTGATGGTGATGCAGCCTTAGCATCATGCTTTTCTTTAGATACTTCTTCAGTATCTAGCTCCTTAGCAATTGCATTTACAGCATCCTGGAGCTCTTTAACCTCAGAGTAAGCTACTGTCTCTTGTAAGTATTGATCTTGTAGTGGATTGAGCTTATCTCTGGATTTAACTAGCTCTTCTTCCAACAGTTGTTTGAGTTGAGCAGTTCTGGTTTGAGTATTTAATATCTTCTGAGTTATTTCCTCAGAGTGCTCAACTACTTGTTCAGTAATGTCTTTTTGTTGTTAGGAAGATGGATGGGTAGATTTCTGAGGTGATGGAGGAGGGGATTGCTGTGATGTCCTCTCAGTGTGCTTTTCAGCAGCTGAGGCATTGTTTCCTTGTGGAATTCCTCCTGTCCCTGGTGCAGGGGCATCATCATCATCCTTTTTATCATTCTCATCCTTGTGATGGTCAGAAGGAAAATCTTCATAGTCATTTTCGTCAGTTTCCTTCTCTTCTTCATCTTCAGATACCAGATTGATCACTTCTGGAATAGTGACCATTTGCCCATTAACCTCTTCTTGTTCAGAAGGAATAAATTGTAGTGTCTGGGGCAAGACTGGCTTGAATGCCATCTGCAATCTGGTCTGACCATCTGCCTGTTTGAAGGCTTGCACCAATTTGTGTGCCAGTTCCTTGGAAAAATCCTTACGCATTAAGGTCGCAACTTGATATTGTTCAGTAGGGAACATTGCGTGGATGTAGTTTTCCAGATCAAGAGCTTGTGCTCGTCTTGTTGGTTGATCTGTGATTCTCAGTATTTCAGAGAGATCAGAGCACCTTAACCTTTGCCATTTCTTGAAGCATTGAATATGCTTTGGCAAGGTATGAGTCTTGAAGAAGGGAAGAAGGTTCTCATAGTCATCATTTGACTCCTTATTGGCACTACTTTGAACCTGAAAGAGAGAGTTTTGAATTAGTTTCAAAACTTGTGTAGATATCTGAGTTTTAGAGTAGTCAAGTATCTGTGTTACCTGTGCAACAGCAACAGACTCAGAAGGTTGGACTACTGAGGTTCCAGGTGCCTCAGATATCTTGGTGTGAGGAGGAGACTTGGAAGTCTGATCCTCAGCATCCTCTCTTTCTTTTTGAACCTGAGATTAGAAACATAACACTTAGGAAATTTTATCAAGAAAAAGTTCTATTTTCAGAATCAGATATCTGAGAGGTCAATTACCTCCACTATTGGAGGCTCAGATACTTGTTGCTCAGAGACTTTGTGGTCTCTGGAAATTTTTCTTGTGATGAAGGTTTTGATGCCTCATCAATTTCCATTTGTTGTGGGGATTGAGCGGGCAATTCCCCAGCAACTTCTACTTCTTTTTGAACCTGTTTAAGTAGAAAGTGTTAGTTTGAGAAAAATGATCAGAGATTTGTCTTTGAAGATTATAGATATCTGAATGAAATACCTTCTCTGCAGAAGGTTCAGATACTTGTTCCTCAGAGACCTTGGAAGTCTCTGGATTCTTTTCTGAAGAGAGAGACTTTTCAGTCTCTTCATTTTTCTTCTCAGTTGGAGCCTATTAGAAACAGACACTTAATAGTATTAGTCAAGTGTATAAAGCACATATCTGAGATGTTATATCTTAAGGAACTGTTTTCTACCTGTGAGACAGGCTCCTGTTCCTTAAGTGGTGAGGCTATGGAAGCCTCCTTCTCAGATTCTGAGGCAAGCTTTGCAGCTTCCTCTTGTTCTTTTGTTTCTAATTCAGCCTGTAACAAAGAATTTTTATTAGTTAACAAGACAGATAACACAAAGAAATTCACAAGTACAAACCATTCAGCTACCTGAGCAATGTCAGGCAGAGTGGTCTCTGGAACTTGTGACCCTTCCATGAGTTGGTCTCATTGTTCCAGTGTTGCTTCTTTGTTGGAAGTTTGAGGTACTTCAACCTTTTCCTGAGTGGCTAACTCAGTTGCCTCCCCTGGTTGATCATTCTGAGTAGGTGTCTCAGTTTGATCCCTCTTTTGGAGTTGGGGAACCTGCTCATTTTCAGGATTTTCTTCAGCATACTGAATTGCTGGCATGTCGAAATGGAATTCACTCACCATTTCATCAACCACTTGTTGTGGTTGTGGTTGTTGTGGTTGTCTCGAAGCAGAAGTTTGAGCAGTTGAGAGCTCTTCCAGATTTTTAAGTGTGGTGTTGACATCAGCGTCTACCAACACTAGGTCACCACTCATCAGGGCTTCTTGAAGTTGTTTATATGAGACTTTCCCTGATGGTGTGTTGGCACCAACAACCTTTGCTATAGGTGCTTGCTCAGCAACCTTTAAGCTAGTTGCTTTCTCAGCAACCTTGGACCTTTTGTTCTTCCCCTTTGCCTTGGTTACTTTTTCAGCAACCTTGGGGGATGGGATCTTCTCCTCGTCCGATTCGTCATCGAAATCTGGAACAGAGTTATCAACAATCCCTGCTGCTTCTGCAGAAAAAGCTTGAAGTTTCTCAGCATTTATGAGTTCATTAGCAAGGCTTTCTGTAATAGTCTTCACATTTCTGAAAGCACTTTCTCTTGCTGAATCTACTTTTTCAGTAGTCGATATATCTTTTGCAGCATCGATGAGTTCATCTGCATTTATGAGTTCATCGGCAGCTACGGCAGGTATCTGGGAATCGACAACCTCAATGGGTGTGCCTTCTGGTTTGCCAGCAGACTTCTTTCGTGAAGTTCTGGGCTTCTTGGTCGCAACTTTTCCCTCAGATACCTCTTCAGTCTTTCGCTTCTTGGAACCTTTCTGAGATCTAGTAACCTTTTTCATCAAGTTTGTATACTCATATTTGTAGAGTAGGTTACTGTTGGCAATGTCTGCCGTCTCTCTGAGCTCAATGCCAAGGCATTCCAGTAAGTAGCATATTTTCAATCCATAGCTTACTGTGGCTTTTGGCTCAGCAAGGCCCTTAACGATTTTAGGCTTAAAGCCTTGTATCTTCTTCACAAATTTCATGAAGGCGTATTTCCCCCAATTAAAAGGGTTTTCGAGCCTTTTGTCTTGTTGGCTCAACAAGAACATCATCATCCAGCGTTCTTGGCTTATCTGGTCAGCACCTCCTTGTAGACCATCAAAGCATCTGTGAAGGATACATGCCAACACATCCCAATGAACCAACAGATGTCTGGTTCTGATGTCAGCAAGCTTGAAATCAGTGGGTGTATCTGATTTTTCAAGATCACACACGTCACTGTACAGCTGTTTTACACCTTCAAGGAAATCATCATCCTTGGTGTCAATTTCAAAATCCTTTCCAAGATTTTGAAGTTCAAACAGCTCACAGAAAGCTGTTTCGTCCAACAGGATTTCTTGTCCTTGGACTTTGGTCTTGATAGACACTATCTCAGTGCCTTCAGAGACCTTGGAAATAATTGTGGAGTTGTTGTAAAACTCCAAAACATCCAGTGAAGAAATTCCACTGGGAAGAGCAGATAGAAAACCCTTGATTTTTGCCTTTTCAAGCATATCAAGTACCAACTTCCTGTCAGTCTGGTTTTCTATTGCGGCTACCAGGTATTCCTCAATTATGGCACCACCCCAAATCATCCTGTGATTTGAAGTCCAATAATCAGGGTCGAATTCTCCGATCAACCGATTGTTTGTTATAACTAGCACTGGTGCTTGCTTTTTAGCAGTACCAGTAGTAGCTTGGGATTTCTGAGTGGAAGCAAGTTTGGGAGCCATCTCTTTAAATAGTGAAGTTTTTGAAAAAACGAGAAAGAGATTTGGGTGAGAAATTAGTAATTCTTTGCAGAAAAACTAACAGAGATTTGCAGAGGTTGAAGAAGAGTTTTTGCTATTCTTGTGCAAGTCTGTATGTTGGATTAGGCGAAAGTAATTTCTTTTGCCAAAATCCCATATATATAGCAACGTAATCTCCACAGACATATACATACAAATTAATTTTGTGTGTGAGTATCTGTGAATTGCAGTCAGGCGTGAGTAAAAGCTTGTTTGGCATTAAATGCATAGTGGGCCCTGTCGGAATTTTAACAGTCCACTATTTACTGAGAGTTAATCTCTGCCGTAAAGATCAATCGCCCAATTCATCAAGGGTCACCATTGTTTCTTCAGCAATGATCACAATCAACAAATGTAATTGTGCCCATTTAATGAATTTTGGCTATTAGCTTTCTGAATCACGTTCTGTATGACCAAGAACACTGTTTGCATATGAATTTATCACATTTGGTATTTGTCCAAGTTTTATACAGAGATAGAAATAATACAAATTTCAAGAGAGTAGTTGACTGCAGACAGTTGTACTATTCTCTTTTGTGATCCCCCCTCACTGAGTGATCCAGATATTTGAGTACCCGTCTCAGAAATCTTTGAACAGCCATTTTACCCTTTAGCCTTTAGTTTCTGGATATCCGTTCCAGAATTCTTTTCTCTGGATACCCGTTCTAGATACCTCTTCTCTGGATACCCGTTCCAGATACCTTTTCTCTCTCATTTGATATCTTTTTCAGATATCTCTTCTCTGAACTATTTCAGTTCTTTGGTAGCTCCATAAGTCCAAGACTATGTCTTAAGGCTAAGAATCTACTTTCTTGTAGTGGCTTAGTGAAGATATATGCAAGTTGGTCTTCAGTGCCAATCTTGAGTATCTCTATATTGCCTTTTTTAACATGGTCTCTGATGAAGTGGTGTCTAACATCAATGTGCTTTGTTCTTGCATGAAACTTAGGATTCTGAGTTATGGCAATGGCACTTGTGTTGTCACAGAAAATGGGAGTTTTCTCTTCATTGAGTCCATAGTCTTTGAGTTGTTGTATCCACAATATCTGTGAAGCACAACACCCAGCAGCAATATATTCAACCTCTGTGGTAGATGTGGCAATTGAATTTTGTTTCTTGCTGAACCATGATATTAATCTAGCACCAAGAAATTGACAAGTTCCTGAGGTGCTTTTTCTATCAAGTAACGATCCAGCATAGTCGGCATCTGAATAGCCAACCAAACTCAATCCACTCTCTTTTGGATACCACAATCCAACTTCTACAGTACCTTTTACATACCTTAATATTTTCATAGCAATGTTGTCGTGTGTCTGCATTGGATTTGTCTGAAATCTAGCACACACTCCAACTGCATATTGAATATCAGGTCTACTTGCAGTGAGGTATAGTAGAGATCCAATCAATTTCCTATACTTGTGTTCTTCAACACTCTTGTCAGATTCAGTATAGGTCATTTTGGTTCCAATGCTCATTGGTATCTTAGCGTTCTTTTCAGAAGACTTTAGATTAAACTTATTGAGCATGTCCTTTGCATACTTTGTTTGACTAATGAATATTCCATCATTGAGTTGCTTGACTTGCAGCCCTAGGAAGTAACTCAATTCTCCCATCATGCTCATCTCAAATTTACATTTCATGAGTTCAGCAAAATCTTCACAAAGTTGCTTGTCTTTAGATCCAAATATAATGTCATCAACATATACTTGAACTAAAAGCAGTTTCCCGTCATGGTTCAGTGTGAAGAGTGTTTTGTCAACATCTCCTTTCTTGAAGCCACTTTCTAGTAGGTATCTGGCCAATGTATCATATCATGCTCTTGGAGCTTGTTTCAGCCCATACAGAGCTTTACAAGCTTATAGACCATCCTACTTTACGAGGAAACTTCAAAACACGGTGGTTGCTCAACATAGACTTCCTCGGCCCAGTTCACCATTTAGAAATGCACTCTTGACATCCATCGATAAAGCTGTAAAGTCATTATGAGTCAAAGGCTAGAAAGAGTCTTATTGCATCCAATCTTGCAATGGTGCATAAGATTCATCAAAATCTAGTCCTTGATGCAGGTAAATCCTTTGGCAACCTAGCTTTGTTTGTTTGGTTATTTCACGGACTCATTCATTTTGTTTCGAAAACCCACTTGGTTCCTATTACGATATTCCACAACAAATGGAACGGTTTCAGACTTTGTTTCTCTCAAATTGATCCAACTCTTCTTGCATAGCAGAGATCCAGTCTTGATCTTTTAATGCTTCTTCTATAGTCTTTGGTTCAATTTTTGAGATGAAACATCCATAGAGACAACTTGCATTTTCAGCGATTACTCTTCTAGTTCTAACTCCTTGGTCTATGGGACCAATCACATCTTTTGAAGGATGATTTCTTATCCATTTCATAATGGGTTTTGAACTAGTAGGATCAATATCAATTTGATTTGAATGTGAATCAATATGATCTTGATGAGATACTTGTGCAGTATCTGGGATATCTGACACATGGGAAATGTCATGGATATTTGACACTTTTTCAATGTTAGAGATATATGGATTTTTCATTTCAGCAATCTCATTTTCAGATACCTTTTCATGATGAAGGTTCTTAGTAGCCTGTTCTATTTCTGGAATTCTCATAGGAAATTCTTCATCATGTCTTAGAGTCATCTGGTTGTTACTAAGCATAGGTTGCTTTTCATCGTCAGACTCATCCTCTATTTGAATGATAGAATTGTTTCCTTTTGATGATCCTTTTTCAGAATCTTTAATCATTAGTTCTTTGAACCTATCTGAGAGATCATCATTCAAGAGTACTTTCTTGTTTCCTTCATAGAATACTACATGAATAGATTCTTCGATCTTTTGCGTTCTTTTGTTGTAGATTCTATAGGCTTTGCTATTCAAAGAATAACCAAGAAATACTCCTTCATCTGCCTTTGGTTGAAATGTTCTCAAGTATTCTTTTCCATTGTTAAGAACGAAACATCTGCAACCAAACACCCTTAGATGTTTGATACTAGGGGGTCTACCAATGAAAAGCTCGTACGGAGTTTTGTCATGGTGTTTGTTAATCAGACATCTATTTTGAGTGTAGCATGCTGTGTTTACAGCTTCAACCCAATAGATTTCACTTATTTCGTTGTCGTGAGCATTGTTCTTGCTGCTTCTTTCAGAGTCCTATTCTTTCTTTCAGCAACACCATTTTGTTGTGGTGTCCTTACAGAAGATAGTTGATGTTGTATACCTTTGCAAGTACAAAACTCTTTGATGTACTGGTTTACAAACTCAACACCATGGTCTGTTCTGATTACATATACCTTGTCATTTTTCATGACTTCGAGCTTATTCAGCAAGTTAGGTATCTCAACCCTTGCATCAGATTTGTGTCTGAGAAAGACAACCCAAATGAATCTTAAGTAATCATCAACAAAAACCAGACCATACTTCTTTCCTGCATAACTAGTTACTGAGGATTCAAACAGATCCATATGTAACATTTGCAGTGGCCTCTCACTGGAATGTCTAGTTTTATACTTGAAAGAAGTTTTGGATTGTTTTCCCATTTGGCAAGCTGAGCACACACCTTCTTTTCTATATGCCATTTTGGGTAAACCAACCACCAACTCTTTCTTGGCTAGTTTATTCAGAGTTTTGAAATTCAAGTGACTCATTCTTTATGCCATAGCCAATTTTCTTCAGTGTGGCCAGATTGACTCACCATGAGACATTCTTCGGTTGTGGCGGATGCCCAATCAACAACATAAAGATTTCCTTTACGCCTTGCAACCAAGACTGTCTGCTTTGACTCATTGTCAATCACTTTACATAGTTTTGACTTGATCTTGACAGTGTACCCTTTGTCTACTAGTTGACTCATGCTTAGGAGATTATATTTCAATCCCTTTACATGAAGTACTTCAGAGATTGTGAGGGCGCCGAACTTCAAATTGCCAAAACCTATGGTTGGATATTCATCTCCTCCAGCAAACCTGATAATTGGTCCATCATTGCATTTTTTGTAGTTAATCAGATTTGCTTTGTCTCCTGTCATGTGCTTCCCACATCCACTATCAAAATGCCACTTTGAGTTAGTCTTTAGAGTGTTCTACACAAAACAGGATACAGGAGATTAGGTTCTCATACCAACAATGGAACCATCTGGATTAAAGAATCTTCCAGTAGGAATCCATTTTTTAATGAATTTCCTAGGAACATTCTTTTGTCTAACAGGAACATAAGGAGGAATCTTAGTTAGATGATTAGTATCATTGTTGTTAAGAACTATTTTCTTCCTTGGTGTGTTCCTAGGTGCTCCATTTGATGCTTTCAGATACTGCCGATTTACGAGTCTGCTTTCAAAGAACTTAGCTTTCCTAGCCAGATTTCTTCTAGCCCTGGCATTCAGATTTTCAGTGGCTTGATTTATCTTCCACTTCTGATAATTTCTGTGAGCAATTCTAGCCTTTAACCATCGTTCTTGCTCTTGTTTGTATTCGCGAGCAGGTTGTTTTCCAATGGGTTTATAGCCAATACCATTCCGAGCACCTGATGCTGTCTGAGATCTGTTCTCAGCAGCTTTGCTAGTCTCTGGATGATCAATTTTCTTTCCAGAAAACGTGACATAAGAAAATTTGCCAGCTCCTGCAATTTTTCCTTTTTGAGAGACATAGCACTGTGGGTGATTGCACTTCTCAGTGTTATGTTTCTTTTCAAAGACATTTCCCACAGTTTCCTTTTGGACTTGTTTTTCCCACAAAGGCTTGGTCGCAACTGCCTTTCCTTTGTCAACAATCTTAGCTTTTTGATCGATACTGTAGATTGTTTGGGAATCACCTTGTTGAGCACTGACGAATGTTAGTCCTTCATTACTCATATTCAGAGTGGTGGAACTATCTGTGTGTGTGTCCAGCCCAAGTCCTCTCTTTTCTGAAGGATCTCTAAAATAAGATTGTACCTCAGTAAGAGTGTCACTAGCTTTGGCATAAGATTGAAAGGATAGTTCTTTCTTTATAAGTTCCTTATTCTCAGAAAGAAGACCTTCACATTTCTTTTGAAGATTTTCCATTGCTTCTTTATGTGACTTTTCGGTATCAGATATCTGAGCCTTGAGAAATGCATTTTCTGCATCCTTTTTCTCAGATATCTTGATTAATTTAGAATTTTCCTTTGTAAGAGAATTTTTTTCTTCTTCGAAATTTTCGGCTCTAGCTCGGAACATTAGAAATTCTCTTTTGTAAAGATCAATTTCTTTTCTGAGATTTTCCAGTTCTGTGATTCCTTCGTCATCACTTTCATAAGTATAACAGGAAGTATGTGTTACCTCATCAGCCATTAGACAAGGTTCAATGTTGGAGATATCCGGGAAGATTTCTTCAGCCATTCCACACACTTCTTTCTTCTTTTGACCAAAGTCAATTACTTCATGAGAAACACCGCATATTTCTGGGGAAGGCAGTGTGGAATCATCTGAATCCTCATCCTCAGAATCGGACTCAATATCTAGATCATCCAGTTGGAGTTGAATCTTTTTCCTTTCTTCAGTGAGCATAGCTCTTTGACTTCTTTTGAAGATTCTTCTATCTTTCTTGTCACCTGTCTTAAGTTTGTTGAAGGCAGGACAATCCTTCTTGAAATGACCAGTTTCGACAATAGAAACAAATATCATTTCGATTTACCTTCCTTAGTACTTGATGCTTCTCGAGCTTGTTGTTCAAATGAGCTTTGCATATTTTTGTACTAGTGATAGTTTGAGCCTAGATGCTTTTTCAGCTTCTCTTTGGCTTTTCTTCTCTCAATTTCTCGACTGACATATTTTTCCATTTGCTTTACAGCAAGAGCATCCTCAGTCACATCCTTGCCTTTCTTCTTTTCAGAAGTTCCTTGAGCAACTAGAGCAACACTCTGCAACTTCTCAGGTGTTTGTTCCCTTTGAGTTGTCTCATAGTCAACAGTGGCAAGGTGAGAGAAAAGTTCCACAGGAGTGATATCTGGCATTCCTTGGTTAAAGTAGAAAAACTTTGTTTGTTCCCAGTTATGATTTAGACTTCTCACAATTGTTTTAATCTTTTCTGACTGGGTATATCTATTACTTTCACCAAGTCCAGCCATGTCACTCATAAGTGTTGTAAACCGGAAATCTAGTTCTTCAAGAGTCTTTGTGGGACCTTGTTTGATGTTTTGGAATTTTAGCTTCAAAACTTCGAACTTATTTTCCTTTGTTTTTTCAGTGCCAGCACAGATTTCTTCAATCAGTTGCCAGGCCACTTTCGCCGTTTTTGCACCCCACAGTTTACACTGTATGAGCTCTGGAGTAGAACGTATGATGATATTACGAGCCTGTCCATCCAATCTATTTCTCTTGGCATCTTCCGATGTCCAGAGTTCTCTGGGCTTTGGTTCGTAAATAACTTGACTAGCAGGTCTCCCACTGGTTAATGCATCTGTCTGTGAAGACCCATCACTTTGTTCTCTGTCTCTACCATTAGAAACTTCTATGACTTGCTTGAGTTGTTGAATGACTATTGGGCCATTCTTTATTACTTCGATCATTTCGTCACTGATGGCTTCTAGGTGGAGCATCATGTTGTTCTTCCATTTCTCATAATTCTCTGGCTTGAGAATTGGGGCGTCACTTAAAGACATCCTGCAGCAAACACACTAAACAAACGAATCAAGTGTAGGTGAAAAACAGTTGGTGGGCACTTATCTGGAATCTAGGTTCAGTGCAGAAGGCTTGGGAACCTCCTGCTCTGATACCACTTGTTGGTCCAGATAATGGCAAAGTAAAAGACTAGAGGGGGGGGGGGGTGAATAGTCTTTTAAAACTTTTGTCGATAAACACAGTTTCTCAGATATCTGTGAAGATATCTGATACTTAATTTCAGAGAGCGGAAGACTTCTAAGATAAGTGCACGTGTTCAGCAAGATAAGTGTAAGTACTTTGCAATGTAAGTAAAACAAGTAATAAACTGCAGAAAGTAAATAACACAAGTCCTTTTATAGTGGTATCTGAAGGTGGCGTAATCCTTCAACTAATCCACTTCGGTCTTTCTCAGATCTAGAATCCACTAAGATAAATGAGGTAACCTTACAGATATCTTTTTCTTGATTCCTAAATGCACTAGGTTCCCAACCAATTGTTCCCCCTGAGTTATTCCCCTGCTTTCACAGCCAAGTACTTCCTGTACTCAGAAACCTTTTTGAGCTATTCCTTAGCTTCCCAAGCTAAGTACTTCCTGTGCTCAGAAACCTTGGAGTTATTCCTTAGTTTCCCAAACTAAGTACTTCCTGTACTCCACGCCGTGTATGGTGTTGGTTTTAGGTTTGTTTGTCAGGTGAGCTTCTTTAATAACTTGTTCAGTTATTCAGATAGCTCTGTGAATAAAGTATACTTAATACACTTTTCAATATATGGTATCTTGTTCTCTACTGACCCAAGTCTATGGTAAGTGTTCAAGAGAATGAAACTTAGATATGAAATCTTAGTTCAACTCTTTCACAGATAACAATGCTCGTTAAGGATCAGGACACTTAGAACTTTTGTGCTACTTAGAATCAAGAGCTTTGGTCGCAACAGAAAGCTTGAAAGTAAGTAGTTTGCTTGAGAGCGCTTGTGTGAGTATTCAATGTAAGTTCAGTGTGTTCTAAGGTGTGTATTCTCAAGCAGTCTAAGTGTTGATATTTATAGATGAATTTGAGTGCCGTTTGAATAGTATCCGTTAGGCTTAAATCAAATTCAAACTATTGATATCTGAATATAGTACTGTAGCATGTTTGTCTTCTTCTTCAGAAGCTACCGTTTTTGTTCAGATATTTCTGTCTGCGCATTTAACGCACTGCACTATATTTTGTCCTGTAGTGCCAACGGAACTATGCATGGTATCAGAGATCTTTATACAATCAAAGTTTTCTGAAACTTTTCATGTTCTTTTCCAGAGATCATCATAGCTTCAGATACCACTTGTTTAAACAACTTGTTATAATATGTTTCTTTTTCAGATGCATATTTTATGTCCAAGGTATATGAGTGTAGATATCTGTGGGCACTTTCCTTGTCTCAGAAACCTTTTATTCTCATATATCTTTTGCAACATGTATGTTTCGAAACATTTGTTTCTTCAAGATATCTGGACATAGGTTTCTGGAAAACCCTTGTCTTCAGCAATCTTGTGCAGTCTTCAAATCTTCAAATCCGTTGAACTTTTCCTGCTGGATGCCTTCTTCTTGGTCTTCTTCAGAAAACAAAAATTACATTTCGAGACCTAACATCCTATACAAGATTTGCTAGACTATCATACTCAGTGAGTTTCCTCTTTTACAGTGTTCAAGTGAACTAAGAGTACTAATCACCTTTCTGAGCTAAGATAAGTCATTAGGTTGCTGATCAAAATCTAAACAGATATTCCTAACAGTGGTAAACTTGCTAGATGCTTATGTTTTGAGTGATTAACTAGTAGTAGTTGGTAAGTTTCCAAATTTTCAAGTATGTTTTTCTTGTAAATAGTAAGTCTGTGTAAGTATGTAGTAAAGCATGTGACAAGCCTATTAGACGATGAAAAAATATTATACCAGCCCTAAGGGTGCATCATGCATTCTTCTTGGATAAAATGTAGGCTTTTCTTCAGTTTACGGATGAACTTCTTGAATGTGTTTCAAAACTTCCAAGGCGGATCTTAGGGGATGAGAGAATTATGGCTCTTGCTCTTCAACTTTTGGTGGGTTGAAATTATGAGGGTGCTCAACTATTCATACTTGTAAAAGAGAATCATTTCCATATTTGAGAGGTAGCAGGACATTCCAATTGGTCCATTCATATACTTCCTCTGTCCCAGTTTCATTTACCCATATTCCATTTTCATCCGTCCCAAATTCAATTACACATTCCTTTAATGACAAATCTCTCTTCAACTTTATTCACTATTTCTCAAACTCTTTATTCACTATTTCTCCTACTTTATTACCATATCTCCTATTTTTTCACTTTTTTCTTAATGATAATGCAAGAGCAGAAATTATATTGCCAAAGCAATTTTAATTATTTGTGACACTTATAACACTTTTTGTGAGTTGTGACAGATATTCAATATATAAAAGGAAAATTGCTCTGGCATTATCATTTTCGCTCTGGCATTATCATTTACATTTTCTTAAAACTTGTGTCTGGCCCCACGGGTAATTGAAACCGGGACGAAGGGAGTATGATTTATATTTGATTAAATCATATACTCCCTCCATCCCGATTTCAACTTCCCGCATTCCATTTTGGGGCGTCCCAATTTCAACATCACATCCCTTAAATGGAAAATCTCTCATACTTTATTCACTATCTCACATATTTTATTCACTCTGTTTCCTACTTTATCAACATTTTTTTACTTTATTCAATATTCTCTTAAAACTTATGTCTGGACCCATGGGAAGTTAAAACCAGGACAGAGGGAGTATTTAATATCCAACTTGCATGATTTACTTCCATATTGGCCAAGTGACATAATTTAATTTAAATTTATATATTAGAAAATAATCTAGCAATTTTATTTTAGAGTTTAATTTAGTAAAATTTTAAAAATTCCAAAATGTTGTATTTTGTCTTATAAAATACTCCCTCCGATCTAAATAAATCTTTTCATTTTACTATTATACGGCCAACTGTCTTTTTTAGCAGACAAATCTTATTTGGAACGGAGGGAGTATATTTTTAAATATCTTTTTTAGCAGACAAATCTTATTTGTTTACGAAAAGGGTCACCAACAACTTGCGAGGCAGTAAGTAGCAAATTTAGATACACGATGACATTAGTGTGGTGACGATCGAAGGGATTTAGAGAATTAGATGATGCGCTAGTTGAATTCTCATGTTGGTTCGTCCGGATCAGTTATGCCTTGTCTTCTTCAAGGTAACCTAGCTAGATGATCGTGGTTGAGTAAGTTGATCTATAAATGGGAAATCATGCTTCGTGAGTCACTAAACGGGTATGGGGCCGGGAGATAGGTTTTGCTCGGGGTTTCCGAAGCATCTTAAAGACAGGCCTAAAAGAGAGAGAGAGATTGGTTAAGCCGGAGGTTTCATACCATTGTTGTCTTTCACATTCTTTCCTATATAGATCAATCAAGAAGGTCGTTATATCTCTCCATGATTTAGTAATGGTAAGTTTTATTGGGAAATTTATTAACATAAGTGAGCTTCTATGTTACTTGATCGATGTGTTGATAATGTCGGAAACAATATTTTCATCGTTCACTAAAATTCATGGTAAGGTGAAAAAGTCATTAATGCACATGGTCTTTTATATCAATGCATATGTCATTAGAACTACTTTATAAGACATGATATGGGTGTATGTTCCACTTGACTAAAGTTCACGATAAAGGAGTAAAACGTATATCATGAACCTAGTTGTGTGAGAAAGCAAGCACACCACTCTATTTTTGCTTCCAACAGGGTTGGCCGACCTAGGTGCCAATAGGCTGGCCGTGGTCAACCTTGTCCATGTATAGACATAATATCCGGTTGCTCGTGGCTTGCTCTGTTTGTAGAGTTGGTTGGCCACTTGGCCGTGGCCAGGAATGAAATGTCACATCCTTTAACTTTTTAGAATTATGACGAATTTATCTGGATATTTATGAATGGTTAAATCCTTAGGTGCTCCTGTGAGACGTTTTCTATAACTTCGTAAGCACCATTGTAGAGAAAATATGTCTTGAGGAGAGACATATATGTGTCAACTCTTCATGTTCCAAATTTCTAGAAAAAACTCGTATCTTTCTAAAATCTCCAATCTTGCATACAGTCAATTCTCCTTATAAGTTCGGCCTCACCTAATGGGTGACCACGACTCAGCTACCTGGGACTATGTGACTTCTTTACTTGGATCTTCTTATTCGTACTTCCGTGTGGCCCTTTTTTTTGGCGAAAAGTGACACATAATGTTTTGCAAAGATATATATGTGGATGTAGGTTAGCTAGATGGGTTGAAGGCATGAAATGGGCGCACCTCATAAGACGAGCTTGTATCTAACTCGAACTTATCTTATCATAGAAAAACAAACTTCCAATCTTACTTTGCCCAAGGAGGCCGCCAGTCTCAGCTCTGTTAGAAAATGTTGTAGGTTTTAACATGTGCGGGCATAGCGAAGTCGGGTTCAAACATTAGATATATTATCCCCCATTATACTTTTCGGAAGTCAATAAATTTTAGCCAATTATAACTACTATACGAACCGATTGATAGAATGAAAATCATGTAAATTTGCTCATAAGTTGTGTAATTGATACTATTAATTACCATTATGAATTTCTTTGTATAGTAGTACTATATTATAAATGGCTCCTCATTATAATTTGCAGATGGACAATTATAATTTGACTTGTCAGTTGTGACTTATTTTATTGACCGGAAACGGTGTTAAAAGATTATAGTATATAGCCATAATTCCTATTGGATCACGAGTATTATAGTGGCTAGTAGGTCCATGGAAAGACTAGACAACCAAATTACAGAAGCTGTCCAGAGATTATTTTGTCCTACTTATCATGCATGATTATCATTTAGATTACTGTAACAGAAACAGAGAAGATTGTGTATTTCTATACCATAAGCAAGACCAGAACCAATAATGTGTTTTGGAAGCAGCAGCAGCATGAATATATTAATCACTTACACATTGTTAAAAAGACAACAGAAAACCTCCAATGAGATTGGGTAAAAGTTCTTCTGGTTGAATTGAATTTTTCATATTTCACAGCACTTGACTAGGTAGTGTTATTTGACTAAATATGTGGACCCTAACTTAGTAAAGGGTCATGTCTGTTAGAGTAAAATAACAGAAACATATATACTATATTTTGCATTGATTAAGGAAAACAAATTATTGCTGGACCCAAAATGTTTTTACTTGTTATTACAACTCATTCATGGGACGAATGTTTCGTATCTGGCAAACAGTTTTATCCAGGAATAGTCGAGTTGGCTTTTCATTTTGCTACTATATCTCAAGCTCATTCCAGCACATCGGTGGATTTCATGTCATGTAGATTTTCTTCCTAATAAGTTTGAAAAAATTATGTGCACTAGCTTTCGCGCCAAAGAAATCGCGCGAACAAGTATTTTAATTGTAATGATATATCAAACGTATGGAGATGAATACATTGACCGTCTAGTATCACATCACTTGTGAGAATTGGCCGCCATAATGTGACTTCGTGGTATTTTCATGATCCTGCTAACCAATTTCAGATTTGATTCCACAATTACATTTTTTTTTTTTGTTAAATAGTGGCAAAGTGAAAGAATTGTGAACTCGATAATAGAGTAGATATGTCACTTGCCGGCCCCAAAGAAATCAAACAACTACTATATCATTAAAAGGCAGTACAGAACAACTAGAATGACAAATGAAATTGTCTATTGTTTTTTAATGAAATTTGTCTTTTAATCATCTTGTAGTGATGAAGTATGGTGGTTGCCGCATAGAGTAAAACTATTCCAACTTCAATTTCAGTTCATTCCGTTCCAAATCAACATGATCGATTCGACCCCAATGAGGCGATTGTATCTTGTTTTTGTTACATTTTTATTACACTATTACTCCGATGTTAACAAATTCCCTCCGTCTACATGGTTCGACGATTCTATTTGTGATGGAGAATATAATCGTCAGTAGTGGTACTAGTGAACTGAAAATTGGATAGTGAAATGAAGGTAGATTTGTTCATGGTTCATAGTCCATAGATCACACTTCTCATGCTTGATAATTGTTGATTCCGTGAAAAGCGCAAGGATAGTGACAAGCGAGATTTGTGAATAGTCGATCGATCTAACTCTAATCAATCAAGAACAAGAAAACAAATAAAATAAAGAAAAACACGAAAATATTCGAGATTCATTTTTTCTCCATTTGATTCCAGAACTCTGATGTTAGTCCCCAGCCATACTTTTATACAACCATACTTTTATACTACTCGCATCTAAAATTACAAAATCACCCTTTCGTCTCGATTTTCATCACCATTCACCAACCAAACCAAACAGTACAGAAAAACAGGACGACAATGAAAACCAGCATCAGTTCCATCTTCATCATCTATCTCTGGGCTCCAAACCCAAACTCCTTCCTTGCTTTATTCTCAATTATTCCACCTGCATTTCCACATTCAACCAAAATCATTTATGGCGGTGGAAATAATTAAATCATAAACTAATTAAATTTATATATATAATAATTAATGAATGTACCCTGAGGATGACAAACTGGTGGATCTTCAAACAGAGAAAGAGACATCTGCTTGTGAGCAACACCAATGTCAAACAGGATCAAACCGGACGAAGGATCACGGACAATTATGCCCTTCACTGGTAACCATAAGAACAGCTCCTCTTGTGATAGTCCTTCCACTCCCACCATTCCACCGTAGCTCAGATTGGCTCTCACAACGCTTTCAAAGAAAACCCGAGTCTCGAATTTCGCCACACACGGCTGTTCCAGGTTCACCTGGAGCAAACCATCATCACGGAGGTCAAAAGATTTAACACCGTTCTTCGGGAAAAGACCGGCCGGCAAGCCACGGCTCTCGAGGAGCTCGTATATGGTGGTAGGAGGTGCAGCCAACGTTGCTATGGAGATGATTAAGAGATTGAGGAGGAGTAGAGCTAGTGTTGTTGAGGATGCCATTTTGTTGTTTAGATGTAAAATGGTTTATTTTGGTGAAGTTGCTCTATTTTAAGGGAGGGTGGAAATAAAAGAGGAGGATTTTTTACAGGGTTTATGGAGTGAGAAAAGTGTGTGCTAGTACGTAATTAATGGGGAGTTTGTTTCCAATACTATCCCTATATTTTGTTTGTTTGCTAACAGTATTCTCACTCTCTTTGCTTTTTTAGGTGACGACTATTTGAAAGTTTGTTTTATGTATATATAAATTATAGCAATATAGTTTATATTTTTCAAATTATTCGAAATTGAAAGTAAACTGCATTTTCGGTTTTATCGTATAGTATGAACGTTTATGATAACGACACGATTGACAAATGTTTAATCCTCTAGCAACATTCGTGTGAACGATACAATTGGGAAAAGTTATATCGTGTCGTTTACTATGTTATCAATCTGAAAGTTCAACGATGCTTTACAGTTGTAGTGCCATCTGCCATGGTGCAAATGTCGCGTGGTTTGAGGGTTTGCGACAATGATGTTTTGAACACGTGCTGAGTCTTTTTTATTAACACGTGTGTGGTTATGAAGTTCAAACAATGTTTTTTCCGTACGTGATCAATAATTATGAACATTTAAAGACGCTTTATTTATGACATTAACACAAGAGTCGAACTTAAGAAATCATTTGGAAATAACACGGAGTATGTAAAATAGATCACATATTATGAAAGAATTTTGTATATTCGATTTATAGTGCAGTATGAAAGTTTATGAAAATGACACAGATGACGGATGTTTAATCCTTTGCTATTGTCCGCGTATTGGTTGTTAAAAGTTATTTCATATCGTTTACTATGCGATAAAATTATGTCATAGTCGTGATCATGCCTTAACGATGGTTTGCAATTATACTAACACAACGTATATTGTTTGATTACGTGTGTGGCTATGAAACTTCAAACGGTTTTTTGGTACGTGGTCAATAATTATCAAAACTTAGCGATGGTTCATTTATTATACCAAAAAAGAGTGAAAATAAAAATAACATGAAATATGTAAAATAGATCATATCATCATATATGATGCAATTGATTAAACTGCTTATAATGGCATTATTAAGTGTATAATTGCCTGCATCATTTTTCAAGAAAAAAGATCTAGTGAAAATTATATTGAGCAAGTCATCAGGATTTGCTATTCATGATTGTAGTCTCATTTAGTTATCGCAGTTTGATGCTGAAAATTAATAGAGTTGTCCTGTTGGCCGAATTAGAATCTGCATTGTCTTGCCAGAAGGGGTAACATCGCAAAGTCTCGCGGAGTTAAAAGATTATAATTATGAAGCGAATTGATAATTTTATCCTTAATGAATTTTAAGTTACCGTATTGCTATAATTAGGAGAGAAGATGGAAAATTTTCAACCTATTCTTTATCGAAAATTGTTGGCAACTTAGATTCGACTTTTTATTTATTTCGTACTTAGATAAAATCCAAGGTATGATTGGTGTATTCACTTATGAGAAATTTATATATCTAAGGTTTTAATTTCTTTCTAAAAACTCATACGACAATTTGAAGAAATAATTTCTCCAAGTAATTTTGTATTATGAACTATTCTAAATATGCACATTGGTGATTTAATACGAAATATTAATTTTTTATACAAAACACCGACTTTTTAAAGTAAAAAACCTCCGGTGTTCTTTTTATTATAATTGAGATATTTTGTAACGCCCCAAAGTTTCAAGTCAAGTCCAAACAGCTTAAATGGATCGAGAACGTTACTCATACCAATAAGGTGCACCTTTCTTTTCGGGAATCCATTCATAAGAACTCCAGAGTTAAGCGTGCTTGCGCTTAAGCAATCTTAGGATGGGATTAGCATATCACCTGAAGAGCTGTCCATGAGTAATCGTGCCGACCCAAAGGGTCAGGGCTCGGCCCATATACATTAGTGGTCCGGGTTGTTACATATTTCCTCATCTATTTATGTGAATCTATAAAATATTTTTCCACAAAACTTATTTTAATTGTTCTTTTTATTACCTTCGTTCCATTAATAACTTCATAAATTTCCTCTTTTAGCATTACGTTAGAAACTTCCTTACCTAGAAATGGAAAATTTTATCCCACAAACTAATTCTTTATTATATATCTTTCCTACTTCATCATCCACTTACAATCTTACCAACATAATATCCCACACAAACTAATATTTTATTAATTTTCCTAAATAATAGAGAAAGCAAGGAGTTATGAAGTTTTTGGGATGCAAGGAGTAATTTTATCACGTGGCATTATAGTGCATTAGTGCACTTGGCACCGTGCTAATCGCTGTGCTTTTTCACTAGTATATTGATAATGATACGCATACCAATAAGGAGTATCATGAACAATTATAGGATCGGTGATCCACTAATAAGTCTTTTGGTACAAGCACGAACTAGAACAAAGTGCGTGGGGATGAACATGTGTTTCTTTGTAGGATCAATATATTCACGGTAAAGTAGACTATGAGTCACCACGTCGGTTCAAAGTGTCAGAATTCAATCTAAAGGGGTGGGGAAGGGGCATTAAAGTAGAAGGTGTTGATTAATTTTGAGTTGTAGTTTATGTGAATATAAATTTGAATTAAGTAATAGCAGTTGAGAAATGATTGAGAAGGACAATATTAGTAAAATGGCGAGTGAGCAAAACACTAGACAATTAAGGCTTAAGGAGAAAGGTTTGTTTAGTGAGCATGAGAAGAATGTATCATGTGAAAAAAGATTCGGTGGTATCCCTTGAAACAATAATCATCTCGATCTTCGCAAGAGAAACTCGATTCACATTTTTTTCTCACTCAGTCTTTCAACGGAAACTACGAGGTTTAATTTCATGTACCCTTTACACTTTTTCTTCCTTTTCCTGATTTTGTTTCTCTATCCCATGATCACCATATATACTAAAAATCATGGAAACGTAGTGATCATTTTAAAAGGCCAACCTCCTAAATTAAATTTATTTAAAACGTAGATATATATAATACGACCGAAGAGTCGCAAATGCAACATCAATCGTACGTAACCATCAATTGTAGATATATAAGTCGTCTGTAAACATCATTGGTCCCTTGGGGCTTCATCTTCTTCCCCCATCTCCTTTCGGCCTAGGCCGGGCTGATCGGGTGAAGATGGACCTCTCCGTCTTCCATATGGTCGGGTGATTTTAGTAAGGCTTCGGTCTTTGTGAATTGTCAAGTAACCATGAATATGCCTTCATAGCCGGCCGGACACGGAAAGGTGCATTCATGGGGAGTTTGTTTCCAAAACTGGACCTGGGCTTTGTTTGCTTGCTAAAAAGATCCGAGTTTCTAGCCTGACATAGTTCTTTTTTCGTGATAAAAGTATGTTGTTTTACTTGTATAGATCATATACGGAGAAACCACCGCACTAAGTGCGGAGCCAAACGTGGTCCATTCACTTTGTAGTTGGTACCAAACTTGAATGCAACTTCCTGTCTTATAATACTAAAATATGTTTTCTAAACTAAATCGTATGTATATTAGGTTTATATATATATATATATATATATATATATATATATATATATATATATATATATATATATATATATATATATATATATATATATATATATATATATATATATAGTTGTTAGTTCAAGTGATAAGATATAAGTTAAGTAACCTTTCAGTTCGAGTTAGGATATAAGAACAATTGAAAGAGCTGCATCCTGAAAAGGCCCGTGAGTTTAGAAGTAGCCACAACCTCAGGTATAAAGTACATTAGTAATTGTGCATACCAAATGTAAATTTGACAAATTTGTGTTTCTTACCGGTCTTAAAATCCATAAGAGAACTTGACGAGATGGAAATGAAAGGAATAAGTTTCAACATGAAAACTTGTAATATTGTTTATACAAAGTAATCTTGTTTATTTTGTATTTAAATACAAAATAAAGAAACTTAGTTCTAAATTTATTTTCTTAACAATTTACACATTTTTGTAGGTTTTAAATTAAATAAATTTATAGCTTGTGATCGGATGGAGTATCTTATACGCTCAGCTTTCAAAAAGACATATAAATGTTCGTAATTAAAACCATATGTAAGTAAAATCTATGATATCTAAATCGAAAACACATGTCGGATGATTTAGAATGTCGATAAACCTTGGATTGTAACATGTATGAGCATTCATGATGCTCGATGTACTTTGGTTCGGAGTAATATTAATAAAGTTTTTGCCGTTTAAAAGAAAATGATATTTTAACAGTGGATATTTTTGTCTGAAAGTTAATTTTGTGTCCCATTATATACTTACTATTTAAATTGTTCAAAAAATAAAAAAAAATTAATGGAGTAATTTAGAAAACCGCATGGTTATCATCCTGATAAGCTTTAAAAGTAGAAACAAGTTACGGTTGTTAGGAGTAGGATCCAAAATTTGCCGAATTCCATTGTTTTGGTCAATTGGTAGCCAAAACGAGCTTTCTATAAAACTGGTTAGCGTCTAAGTTTGAAGGATGAGTTTCAGGCAAATCTTAATTGATTCGCTAGCTTAGCTTATTCAAACACGTATTTCATGCAAGTGGTTAGCATTTTTGAAACAATTGGTTTTTTTTTTTCGGAATTGACAAAATTCTATTTATCATTCTCCAAAATGATTTCGGAATTATAATTAAGTCATTTATGAATTTAGATAGAGCATTTAAATACAACTTTCCATTGATTTTTCTTTTATAAGATACCTCTCGTAAAGATTCTTATGACCAGAACCCAGATGCAGACATTTCAACCTGAAGTTAAACCAAATAAATTGGCTTAGTTCCCGGACAATACATAAGCCAAGCTCGATCTCCAATATAATACTCTACTGATTGTGTATAAAGTATACATGAAGATCATGATGCCATAAAATTATTACTCCCTCCGCTCTTTTTAAATGTTTACATTTTGCCATTTCGAAAGTTTTTTTTTCAAGTTTAAGTAAATTCACTATCTCTATTAATTAATTTTTTAAACACTCTCTTTCATCAGGTTTTCTACCGTCAGTCAAGGTGTCACCCTGACTATTGTCATTCAATGTATCGACATCTGACACGTGTACGTTGCTCGGTATCGCCCTAAACCGTTGCCCTGTGTCGCCCTCAACCATTGCTCTGTATCGTCTTCAGCAGATTTTTTTTTTAAAACTATTAACTTCTTCCAAAAATTTTAATTATTAAAATTTTAACTCTCCTTTCCCAATCCACACCACCACCACCAAAATCACTGTCGGAGCTTCCATGGCGGAAAGCTGATCTTTTTTTTTTTTTTTTTTTTTGAGCTTCCGCCATGGAAGCTCCAGATAGAGCTTCCACACCATGGAAGCTCCAGAGCGGAAGCTCCATCTGGAGCTTCCATGGCGCCATGGAAGCTCCAAATCGGAGCTTTCGCCAAAAAAAAAAAAAAAAAAAAAAATCGGAGCTTGGTCGGAGCTCCGACAGTCCATGGCGGAAGCTCCGATCAAGCTTTCGTGGCGGCTTCCGGTTAGAGTAAAAATATTTTTTTTAAAATATATTTAAATAATTTAAAGCGACGTAGGCGGTTGGAGCAACACGTAGCGCAACACCTTGTGCGACACGAGCGACACCCCATGGAAACACTTAGTGCGAAAGGTAACAGATTATTCGACCTCCACCGTTAAAATTTTAATCTAATGGATCAAAATAGGTGACTGACGTTAGTCAGGGCGACACCATGACTGACGGTAGAAATCCCCCTCTTTCATACTTTATCTATTCTGTCACTTACTTTTCCTATTCATCATCTTACTTTTTATCACTTACTTAATATTTTATCCATTTTCTTAAAATTTATATAAAATCAAAAGGTAAACCTTGTAAAAGAACGGAGGAAGTAGTATTTATAAGAGATAGATTAGGAAGACCATGTTAATTAAAATAAGATATATTATATATGTAACAGGCCCAAAATTTCGTATTTCGTATTTCGAATTTAGGCGTTTTAGAGCGAACCAAACTTTGGATCGGAGTTCGAATTCGTAAAGCTTATTCTTGGCCCAGTTTCTTACCCAACTAAGTTAGCCCAATTCCTTTGCCAGTCCAATTTCTCTTGCCAACCCATCTTCTAATCTCTAAGCCCATTCTTAATAGTGTCATTAAACTCAATTAACCCTATCTTTAATTCTTCCAGCAGTTTCAGTTTCAGACATCTACACGTTTTCTCCTTCAGACATCCATCGCTTATTCTTCTTCCAGCTCTTTGTGTGAGGCGTGTTCTTGATCTCAAAACTTTCAGAAGGCCCTCTAAAGACAAGTTTCCCTAGGACATTTCACGATTATTTGTTTGATTGCTATTTCTATTATGGTATATAATATGTGATCTTTGCAAGTTCTCAAGGGTTTCATTCATGTTTGTTGAGTTATAATTTTCAGTGCAATATGTGTTGGTCCAGATAACGGCAAAGTAAAAGACTAGAGGGGGGGGGGGGGGTGAATAGTCTTTTAAAACTTTTGTCGATAAGCACAGTTTCTCAGATATCTGTGAAGATATCTGATACTTAATTTCAGAGAGCGGAAGACTTCTGAGATAAGTGCACGTGTTCAGCAAGATGAGTGTAAGTACTTTGCAATAAGTAAAACAAGTAATAAACTGCAGAAAGTAAATAACACGTCTTTTTATAGTGGTATCTGAAGGTGGCGTAATCCTTCAACTAATCCACTTCGGTCTTTCTCAGACCTAGAATCCACTAAGATAAATGAGGTAACGTTACAGATATCTTTTCTTAGATTCCTAAAAGCACTAGGTTCCCAACCAAGTGTTCCCCCTGAGTTATTCCCCGGCTTTCACAGCCAAGTACTTCCTGTACTCAGAAACCTTTTGAGTTGTTCCTTAGCTTCCCAAGCTAAGTACTTCCCATGTCTTTCAAAGAACCTTGGAGTTATTCCTTAGTTTCCCAAACTAAGTACTTCCTATACTCCACGCCGTATATGGTGTTGGTTTTAGGTTTGTTTGTCAGGTGAGCTTCTTTAATAACTTGTTCAGTTATTCAGATAGCTCTGTGAATCAAGTACACTTAATACACTTTGCAATGTATGGTATCTTGTTCTCTACTGACCCAAGTCTATGGTAAGTGTTCTAGAGAATGAAACTTAGATATGAAATCTTAGTTCAACTCTTTCACAGATAACAATGCTCATTAAGGATCAGGACACTTAGAACTTTTGTGCTACTTAGAATCAAGAGCTTTGGTCGCAACAGAAAGCTTGAAGGTAAGTAGTTTGCTTGAGAGCGCTTGTGTGAGTATTCAGTATTCTTGAAGTTCAGTCTGTTCTAAGGTGTATCCTCAAGCTGTCTAAGTGTTGATATTTATAGATGAATGGGACACGTGATGGATCAGAAAGAGATGGTAGTGTAACAAGTGGAAATGAAGATGAGGAAAATAGTGAGAATGGGAAAATGACATCAGATGAGGAAGCAGACCCCATTTATGAAAAGGAAGAGGACAAACAGGATGCTAGTGTGGACGATACTGACCCATTTGCATTAGGTCCAATTATTGAGGAAATAATGGATGGCACAAGGAAGAGAACGAAATTCAGGAAATTTGCACAGAAACATGCTTTGGTACAGCAAACTCGGTTTGAAAAGTGGAGGGAATTTGTGCAAGGAATGAGTAGTGGGGGAAGAACAAATACAGTGGTAAGGAGAGGGAAATTCAAAGGAAAAAGAGGAAGAAAGTCGAAAAACAAAGCAACTAATTTGGACTGAGGGATTGTTGTATCCGATAGCCAAGTTAGATCGTGCAACAAACAGTTGGAAAGGAGCGCGTGTAGGGAGGAAGCACGCAACCTGACAGAAAGAGGCGTTGTAATAGGCTTGATTAGACCGCAAGAAAGTGAGAAGGCATGGAAAATATTTACCGAATGGGAGGAAAGGGATAGGGAAGGGAGAAAGAAATTGGAGGCAGCCGCGGTTTTGGACATTGAAAAAAGTGGATAATGAAGATGTTAAGTGTGAATATAAGAGGTTTGGGGGGATCTTTAAAGAAGAGAAAAATAAAGGAGATGATACAAAAAGAGAAAATTGATTTCTGTGCATTCAAGAGACAAAGAGAGAGGCGGTGGAGAAGAAACTAGTGGAAGCTTTGTGGGGAGATAGCAATGTGGATTGGGTGATCTCCGGATCGAATGGGAGATCCGGTGGCTTGCTTAGTATGTGGAATTCGGACACATTTGTCAAGGAAAGTTTTTTTGGGAGAAGAAGGAGCTCTTGGAGTTCAAGGTCGATGGAAGGGGGAGGTTGTAGAGATTGTAAATGTATATGGACCTTGTGTGGACCCAAAACGAGAGATGTTGTGGGAAGTTCTAAAGGAAAAAATAAAGGAGGATGAAAGGAAAAGATGGTGTGTATGTGGCGACTTTAATGCAATAAGAAACTTGGAAGAGAGAAGAGGGGTCTCAATGCGGGGGGAAAGAAGAAGAATGAAAGCATTTAATGAGTTCATTGCACAAGCGGAATTAGTTGATCTCCCTCTAACTCGAAGAAAATTCACTTGGTACCGTGACAATGGGACAAGTTGTAGTAGGTTAGATAGGTTTCTCTTTTCCGGGGAATGGATAAAAAATGGCCGGATTTGATTCAAATTGGGTTGAAAAGTAGAATGTCGGATCATGCGGCAATTCTAATCAAGGGATCAAATCAAGAATGGGGACCAAGGCCCTTTCGTTTCATTAATAGTTGGGTAAAAGAAAAAGAATTCTTGGACTTGGTGAAAAATCATTGGATGAGTGATGAGATACAAGGATGGAGTGGTTATGTGATGAAGGAGAAATTGAAAACTCTAAAATTAAAGCTTAAAGCATGGAGTGGCAGGACGTTTAGAAAAATAGATGATAAAATTGAATCACTAGTTGATCAAGTGCATGAAGCTAATCTGCAGATTGAGAGAATGGGAGTTGTGTCAGACGCCTTAGTCGAGCACAGAGACTCTACTAATTTTCTAAACTTTGATGAGAGACAGAGAAGCAAAGAAATAATTGAAAAAAGGAAGAATGATATGGCTGAGCTCCAAAGATTCATGCAGATTAAGGAAAGCCTTAGGATACAACAAGCAAAATCAAAGTGGATTAAATCGGGAGATGCAAACACTAGCTTTTTCCATGGAATTGTTGAAAGAAGGGGCAGATTCAAGGGGCTAAAAGGGATCCGAATAGGGGGTAAATGGATGGAAGAAGTGAATGAAGTGAAGGATGGAATACATGACTTTTTTGAAAAACACTTTGAAGCAAAAAATTTGGGAGATTTTCGAATGATGGGACTTGATGATGACCGCATTAATGAGTGTGATAGAGCTAGATTGGAAAGAGCATTTGAGGAGGATGAGATAAAGTGTGCAATATGGGATTGTGGAGCCGAAAAGAGCCCGGGCCCGGATGGCTTTGGAGGTCAATTCTTTCGATCTTGTTGGGAGGTGGTAAAAGAGGACTTGCTCCGGATGTTTGAGGAGTTTCATCGACATGGCAGAATTTGTAAAGGTATGAATACCACTTTTATCACCTTGATTCCTAAAGTGAAAAATCCGGTAAATATTAGTGAATATAGGCCCATATCTCTTGTAAATGGTGTGTATGAAATCTTGTCAAAGGTCTTGGCTACTAGGTTAGGAAATGTACTTGAGAAAGTGGTAGCGGAAAATCAATCGGCTTTCATAGGAGATAGAAATATTTTGGATGGTAATCTTATTGCAAATGAGATTATCGATGAAGCCAAGAAAAAGAAAAAAAGTGTTTTTATGCTTAAAATTGATTTCGAAAAGGCTTATGATTCGGTAAATTGGAACTTTCTCCTTGATATGTTAATTGAGTAGGGTTTTGGTGCAAAGTGGGTAAATTGGATAAAAGAATGTGTGTCTAGTGTGACAAGTTCCGTGTTAGTAAATGGAAGCCCGACAAAAGAGTTCAGGGTTTTTAGAGGATTGAGGCAAGGGGATCCGCTATCCCCTTTTTTGTATTTAATTGTAGCGGAAGGTCTTAGTAGGATGATAAAAAAAGTATGTGACTTGGGGCTTTTCAAGCCAATTTTGGTGGGTAAAAATAAAATACCAATGTCTCATCTACAATTTGCGGATGACTCTCTAATAATGGGTGAAATGTGTAAAGAAAATTTTGAGACTTTAAAAAGTGTGCTTAGATGTTTTGAGTTAGTCTCTGGGCTTAAAATAAATTTTGGAAAGAGTAGTTTGATGGGTTTTGGTAGTGATGTAGATGAACTTGGAGAATATGCTCGTTACTTGAATTGTGAAGTTGGTAAAAGTCCGTTCTTCTATCTTGGGTTGCCTATTGGGGGGAGGGCGAAGGAAAATAAGTTGTGGTCAAAAGTGAAAGAAAAATTTGAAAAAAGGCTTGGGGTTTGGGAAAATAAATTTTTGTCACTTGGAGGAAGAATTGTATTAACAAAGGCGGTGTTGAATGCACTACCAATGTATTACTTTTCTTTCTTTAAAGCCCCTAAATGATAATTGATGAGCTTGTGAAAATGCAAAGACAATTCTTGTGGGGAGGGAAATTAGAAAATGAAAGAAAGATTGCTTGGGTGAAGTGGTAAATAGTGTGTGCGGACAAATAAGAGGGAGGCCTTGGCATAAAAAATTTGAAACACTTTAATGAGGCGTTGTTGGGAAAGTGGGCATGGAAATTGCTAGAAGATGGAAATGAACTTTGGAAGCGAATCATTGAATCAAAATATGGGGATTTTTGGGAAAATGTAAGATACAAAGAGAGTAGAGGAACTAGTAAAAGCCATTGGTCGGAGTGGTGGAGAGACCTTGTGAATGTAGTGGGATCCTCACGATGGTTTGTAGAGAATTGTAAAAAAGTGATTGGTGATGGGGGAAGTACTAAATTTTGGGAAGAGGCATGGGGAACTTTAGAGAAGAGTCTTAGAGAGTTGTATCCTAGATTGTATAGATTGGAATCCCATAAGGATTGCTTGATTAAGGATAGAATAGTAGTGAGAGGTCTTGAGCTAGATTGTAAATGGGAGTGGTCTAGAGAACTCTTAGATAGAGAAGTGGAGTTGGTAAAAGAAATTGAGGGGTATGTAAATAGCTTGCTCATAAAAGAAGAGGAAAAGGATAAATGGGTGCGGAAAGGGAAAAACACATTTGTATATACCACAAAAGATGGGTATAGAAAAATCCACAATCAAGTAGATGAACTTCCTTTGAAAAAATGGGTGTCGGTGATTTGGAATAAATTGACTCCCTTGAAAGTGAATGCTTTTGTGTGGAAAATGCTACAAAATAAAATTCCTTCAAAAGATAACTTGGAAAAAAGAGGTGTGTTTTTATGTGTAGGAAATAATATTTGTAAAAATTGTTCAAGTGATGAAAGGGAAACTGTTTGGCATATTTTTGTGGATTGTCATTTTGCTAGAAAGGTGTGGGATTTGATTTATGATTGGTTGAATTGTGAAAGAATACAAGGTTATAACATTGAACATTTTTTGTAAAATCATGTAAAAAAGAGGAAAGGAAAGAATAAAGAAATTTGGACTTTGATTTGGCATGCTTGTGTGTGGTCTCTTTGGATAAGAAGGAATGATGGAATTTATAATGATTGTAAGGTTACACTATGGAATTTAGTGGATAGGATTAAAATCACTTGTTGGACTTGGTTGAAAAATCATGGAAAACTTGAAGCATATCAACATGTGAACTCATGGCTTCAAGAGCCTTCTCTGTGTTTCTAGGGTTCTGTGTTGCAGGCGTTTAGAGGAAAAAGGAACTGGATGTAGAAGAAACTGACAAGTGGCAAGTTGTGGAGAGAATGACATGTGGGAAAAAAAAAATGAAACAAAGGAAGCATGGAGTCAAGTGGCAGGAAGGAATATTTTTGGATGAGTATCAGTAAGCTTTACTAGCTATGTTTACTTCCTACTATACAAGTGGTAATGCTTTGCTTTTTCTTATCCAATCCTGGGGACCACCTATGCATGTGAGGCTGTGCTCTTTGGACATTACCAGTTGACTTTGTTTCCTGACCAATATCGACTAACATTTTGGAAGGAAGGACAGTATGATTTTTGTGTGATGCAGGTACAGCAGGATACTTAGGAAATGGAATTCTCATGCTTATTGTGATTTTTGGTTGTGGAATGGACCATAATGGAATTGACGGTTTAAGTAAGATGTTAGGACCGTATCTTAAATATCTCGCCTATCGCTCCCTGTGGGCTTAGGTTGTTAGGGGTATGGCTAATGCACTTACACTTTTGTGTGGGATTTGTTCATGAACATATTCCCACCTTGGAATTGACGGTTCATTGCCCTTGATCACATTTTAAATTACTTGCCACTTGACTTGAAAGATAGCATAGGGTGGAGGAATGTGATTAAGAATGGGCCCGGAGTGGATCTATGATGCTAGTCATCACCGTTGTCGTGTTGGGCGTGTCCATATACTATCCAATATCGGCCTTTGAGTCGTGAGGGTTGATGGATGCGTATACCAAACCAACACGCACAAAAGTGCGGACTTCGGTAAAATAGACACTACCGGTGTTTGATTGAATTGACGGTAGATTTTCTTCTAAGATCATGAAGATTGGTGATGGGAAAATTTTGATTTCTTGAAGAAGAGATTGGAGATATTTGTGTTTGGAAAATTGTGGTTAAGGATTTTGATGTAAAATCTTTGGAGGTTGATAAGCATAAGACATGGATATTGGTTTTGGTTTCGGTCGATTGACCTTGTATTCTTGTTATTGAGCATTTCTTATGCTTCCCAAGACCCTTATGAGTAATATAATTTTTTTGGTGTTTGAAAGAAAATAAGCCTTGTCACTCACGTTCATATATGGATTAACACATTGAGACTTCTAACTTATCTTATTTACTTTTGTTGCTGCAATTCTGTATGAGTAAATCTTGGAGTTACTAGCTAGTTAATGTACTAATGCCACAATAGAGGAATGTTGTTACTTCTACTCCTATATACTACTGTTGTACATGCTCATATGTCCTTGGTTATATTGTTATTTAAAGAGATGCATATCCCAGTTTATGGTCCTGCAATAATTATATTGATTCGCTTTGAGATGCTATTTTATGTATATCTAAGATACGTTTACGCACATACATTAGTCCATGCATCATGAGTTCAGTATAGAATCATGCATTCACTTTAATAATATGTTAAAGGTTTTAAGTAAAGTGAGTTTTAAAGTTAAAGAAAAGTAAGGGCTCGTAAGACACCGCCCTAAACATTTGTGGCAATTTCAAGAGTATCGGCTAGAGTGCGATTAGTGCCTCTAGTCATGTTTTAAGAGTTTTAAGAGGCCACCATGGGTTGGGGTAGGACCTTGCGATGCCAAGTGAGCTCGCGATCATGTTATGTTTTTAAGACGTTTCAAGAGAATGTTTCAAGACAAGTTTCAAGTTCAAGTTAAGAGTTTTCAAGAAGAACAAGTTCAAGAGTTAAGAGTCAAGTTAAGTCGAGTCGAGTCAGGTCATAGGTTGCATTGCATTAAGCAAAACTAAAAGATTTAAAAGACATGAAGATAGAACTTTAGGTCATGGCACGTGCATGGAGCTTGTTCAGTCAGTGGTCACGGCTGACTCCTTTCTAATTATCAATTTTAGGTATGAAGCTGAGCTATTGGAGTGGAGCGTTGCTAGAGCAGTGATCTTTACCAGAGGCGTCTTTACCATTTTAGTTTCATGATTTATAAACTTTGTACTCAAGCTTTTATGATTTTAAAGTTCCGCTGCATTATTTTTCTAGTTCACGAATTATAATCAAGAATTTTCATGTCAAGTATAAGGACGCACAAGGCGTCGAACTATGTTTTTATATTTTTACAAGTCAGTTTAGACGAATTTACAAGTTCACGAATTAGCGCGAATCATATTTTTCTTAATTGGTCTTTTAAAAATCAGGGCGCTACAATATGATTCCTAATTTTATTTATGACAACATGCTTTCACTTTTATGACTTTATGGTCTATGCCTAATCAGATTATAGTACATTCTCTTATTGATTGCAAAATCCCCTGTTTCATCTCATGTCCTGACCCATCCCATTTGTTACATTCTTCATTGCTCTGGCCTCTTCAATTAATTTAGAGGCCTCTTTTTCTTTGAGGTTTTAAACTTTCATCTACGGTACCCAACAATTACTATGTGAGAAGTGTTCAAATCCGCTCATAACGTGTAGGTGATGAATATGAATGACTATTAAGTCGGATATCACTCACCGAGCGTGAACATAATAAGCATTTAAAGATGATCGAAACCCCAAGATGAGGTAGTTATATTACCGGACCAACAATATACCTAAAATTATAGGGGTGGCCTCTGTGTAATCCAATACAAATGTTTGATATGCTCATATGCGCCTTAGAACTTTATCTTGCGTATTACTTATTTGTTGAAGATTTTGAATGCTACGGCGGCAACACCACTTTCGAAAACTAAAATTTCAACGTGAATTACATGTATCATAAGATGAAATTACACCAATAAAAATTCTTACTTTTAACTTCGAAAAATGTAATTAAGTCAAATAACGAGTTACGAAAATGAACAGAAATCATTTTCATATTAACAAAATCTGGAAAAAATAAATACGAAGGGCCCAACCGGGTTCGAACCGGTGACCTATTGATCTGCAGTCAATTGCTCTACCACTGAGCTATGGACCCAACTATGTATAAATTAGGCCGAATTAGTTTCTTAATTCATCTAGCTATCTTTAATTAGTCTTTCGCAGATGTTTTCACTTTCAAGTTTCAAACGCTATCTCTATTTTTGTTTTTAACTCGAAAACCTCAAGGTTCCTAGTTATTCAATCGTCCTTCACTCCATTGAGCTCGTGACATCACAGTTAATTTTTCTTTTTGTATTTTTTATTTATTTATGATCCTTATTTTCTAATGAACAAGGGATTTCAACACGAGAGTCTAGAACTACCTTCCTATCGTTAGGAGAGAGTAGTTCGGATCGTACAAAACAAAAACCCAGCTTTTTTAGGCATAAAATATGTGTAGGGGTGAATTTCGAACCAACTGAACATTGACCTTAACGAATATTTTTTTCAAAGTAGTACTCCCTCCGTCCATTTACAAGGTTTACCTTTTGTTTTTGTGTGAATTTTGAAGAATATGGAATAAAATAGTAAGTAAATGGTAAAACGTAAGAGAGAGAGAATATAAAAGTGGAAAAGAAAATAGATAAAATAGGAAAGAGGGTGATAAAAAATTAATAAGTGGAGATAGTGATTTCAAAAAAAAAAAAAGTTAAACTTTAAAAAAACTCCCGAAATGACAAAAGTAAACCTTTAAAAAGAACAGAGGAAATATAATAATTCACAAAGTGTCACTAAGTTTGCAATTCAATTTAAATTTCATACGTTCATCTTACTTATTTAATTTGAATATTATGCGTATACATGTGTGTCAATGTTTAAGTAGAAAATGCAGGGTTCGAATCCCAATGGCGTAAGTTTCTCCCCTTTTTTAATTATCTTGGAATGTTTTCTCTTTTTTCAATCACATATTCATTTTTTCATATAAAATCCTTAACACACGTGGTGTGTTACGTAAATGCTAGTTCATTAATACTCCCCCCGTTCTTTTTTAAAGGTTTATTTTTTGTCATTTCGGGAGTTTTTTAAAATTTTAACGTCTCCTTTTTTGGAAAAAAAAAAAACCACTATCTCTATTTATTAATTTTCTAAACACTCTCTTTCATACTTTATCTATTCTCTCACTTACTTTTCCTATTCTTCATCTTACTCTTTACCACTTAATATTTTATTCTATCTCCTTAAAATTTACACAAAACAAAAAGGTAAACCTTGTAAAAGAACGGAGGGAGTATATACCATGTTCAGTTCGTGTTCATGTTCGCCAAACATTCCATAACTTGTTCATGTTCATTTCTTTAAGATTTCAAAATGTTCATGTTTGTTTGCTTGTTCGTTCGTTGTTTGTGTTCGAAAATACAAGGAAAATTCAAAATTCAAGCAATAATATTACAAAAAGAATAATATTTCTAGCAAACATATCTAAAAACCATCTTGTAAGGTAAAGGACATTAGAATAATAAAATCAAACATTAGACCAATTCAACTGCAAAATATCATGATCACATAAATTTAAGGTACGCAAAACAAACTAGATATGAAGTTCATACATAACATCATTAATTGATAATACGAATAACATAAGACCAGTGACAATTATTCGAAACGAATAATGGACGTCTATCCAAGACGAAGAATGTTATATTAGGTTTTGTGTGAGTTAGAGTGTTCAACTATTACTTTAGGTGTCGGAAATATTATAACTTATAAAATTGTTAATAAATATCATTTGTCCGCAAACAGTTCGAACTATCGAAGACTGTGTACATAACGAACATGTTCGTGTACATATCGATTAGATCAAACTTGAACATGAATCAACCATTGGCAAAAGAAATTCGTAAAATCTTAACGAACGTCCATTCATTTACATCCCTAAGATTGAATCTGACTCACTACACACATAAATGGGAACACCCATTATTTTTCAAATTCAGTTTGTGCGATTATCACACTTGTAATCTTATTGCCGTTTACATCAGTATTAGAATTCACGCCCGTAATGAACATATTGCAACTGCAAAAGTGGGCCATCTCTCTCTTTGGGAGTTCCATCCTCTAGGCTGGAGATTGTAATCTTTCTCGTTGAAAGCTCATAATTGTTCTTCGTCAACCCGTAATTATTCATCGTTAACCTTAAACCGGTGAATTCTCATCCCAAATTTCCGAGTGTTGTCTGTGAGATCCACCCAAAATTATTCCGAGAGTATGGCTTTTGTAAACTGTCATGATATGCTAGTTGTAAAATCTAATAATATCTAGTCTCTTTGCCTTACTTCAAATTGTTTTCTTAATTTCTGAAGTCCTGTCCTTGTTTCTAGCAGTTTCTAAAACATTATCAGTAGTTTTCTTTCCCTTGTTTTTCGTTTGTGTAACCACCCCACATCTCTGGTGTTTGGGGGAGTTATTTTTTGTTCTCTTTCGTTGTGTTTGTACAGGTAGTTTCGGTTGTTGTGTGTTCTACTCTTCTCATAGTTCTCTCGACTTTTTCTCTTCGATGTTTGGTGGTATGGAGCGTGTTATTGATGATTTGGGGAAAAAAACTAAAACTTACATCATCGGAACAACAGAAAGTTGAGATTCCAGTGGGAGTTTGGGATACTAGTACTTTTGATCATGAACTTTGTTTGGCGAGAGTTTTAAGTGGACGGAGGAATGTTCAGAGGCTTTTGAGAACCTCAATAAGTACCTTCATTCCCCTCCATTACTCTCCAAGCCTGTGGATGGAGAACCACTCTACCTCTACCTAACCGTTACGGGAGAGGCAATGAGTTCCGTCCTAGTACGGGTTCAAGCTAACAATCATATGCCAATCTACTATCTTAGTAAAACCCTTGCTGGGGCAGAAACAAGATACGTAAAGATTGAAAAGATCGCTTACGCCTTGGTTTACACTGCAAGACGGTTGAAACCGTACTTTAAATCTCACAAGATCATTGTTCTAACTTCGGAACCTTTGAAACAGGCCCTTGGGAAGCCGGATCAGTCCGGACGACTCTCAAAGTGGGCAATTTAACTGAGTGAATATGATATTAACTATCCAGCTCCGACATCCAAGAAAGCTCAGGTCATTGCGGACTTTTTGGCAGATTATCCTGAAACGGATTCTGAAAAGACCTCGGACAAACAGACATTCGGGTGCTTGATAGTCAAGACCATCCAAGGCAATACAGCTCCCTCAAGAACAGGTTTGGAGAACTTTGAGGATGCTCAGCTCATCAATCATTCTCGGATACCGACTTGGGAAGAATCTCGGGTAAATCACATGTTTCTCCTTGATAGTGTCCCTCACGGACCAGTCACCCCAAGTTCCGAAAAGGAGACCAAGGAAGAACCAAAGAAAGTGTCGGAAGTCGAACAGCCTCATGAAGAACCAACCAATGTTTGGACATTGGAGGTGGACGGATGGGAGGCATTGGGATTTATCTCAAAAGCCTCGATGGAGCACAACTCGATTATGCCATCTCACTGGATTTTAAGGTGACAAACAATGAAGCTGAGTATGAAGCATTGTTGGTAGGGTTGCGGATAGCTAAGTCCTTACAAGTCTGCAGGCTTAAAGCTTACACGGACTCTCAGCTGGTTGAAGCACAGTTCTCTGGTACTTTCGCCACTAAGGGTCCCTCGATGATCAAGTACCTCGAGTTACTCAAGCAAGAAGTAAGCCTTTTTGAGGAATTTACTCTCAAAAGTTCGACAGGGAATGGAATGAAAGAGCGGATACTTTGGCTAAGTATGCATCCGCAACAGCTTCCCTTGATACTAGAAGAGTTATCCTGCTCACAGTCAAGGACTCATCCCTCATGAGTTCTACCCCATCTGTCATGGTCATTGGTATAAGTAGGAACTGGATGACTGATATCTACAACTACTTGAAGGACGGGTCTTTACCATCTAATCCGAAGGAATCGAGAAGCGTGGAATGCCGAGTAAATAGGTACTTTATACTTGGAGAGGATCTTTACAAGAGATCCTTCACTGGCACACACATGCGATGTCTTGATCCACAAGAAGCACGGACTGTGCTGGAAGAGATACACAGCGGAAGTTGTGGAAGTCATTCAGGAGGGCGGACATTGGCCCAAAAGATTATCCGACAAGGCTATTACTAGCCTACAATTGATAAGGATGCAGCAAACTTTGCTAGAAACTACCCTGATTGCCAGTATTACACTAATATCCCACATCGTCCGACACATCCAATGATTCCATCAGTCATTGCGTGTCCGTTTGATCAGTGGGGTATCGACATTGTCGGACCCTTCCCAAGGGGAACCCAACCGAGAAAGTTTCTGATTGTGGCAGTAGAGTACTTCAGCAAGTGGGTAGAAGCAGAAGCCGTTGCTGCTATCACGGAAAGCATAGTGAGGACTTTTATTTGGAAGAACATCATTTGTCGCTTCGGATTGCCGAGAGTCCTTGTCTCGGATAATGGAGCTCAATTCTCTAGTAGCAGGCTCAAGGAATGGCAAACCTCATTCAAGATTGAGCAACGATTCACCTCAGTAGGATACCCCCAGGCAAATGGACAAGCTGAGTCCACCAACAAGACAATTGTTAAGATCATTGAGAAGCGTTTGAGTACCTCTCAAGACAGCTGGGCGGACGACTTAGATGGTGTACTTTGGGCTCATCGCACCACAGCACGGACAGCTACAAGAGAAACTCCATTCACTCTGGTTTATGGCTCGGAAGCAGTCATACCAGCGGAAATTGTTGTAGAGACAATGAGGATCCAAGAGTATAATGATTCTAACAATCAAGAGGCTCGGAGCTATGATCTTGATATGCTAGATCAGAAAAGATCCGAGACATTGGTTCATGTTCACAGATATCAAGCCACTCCAGTCCGAGCCTATAACAAGAATAACCATGAGAAGGACGTGCAGGTCGGAGACCTAGTACTCCGTTGGGGCTGATATCTTAAGCAATGTAGGAAAGCTCAAACCCAACTGGGAGGGACCCTACAAGATAATTGGAGCAAGAGTGAATGGAAGTTACGAGCTAGAGGATGATCACAGATGTGCACTGAAACGCCCTTAGAATGCAAAGAACCTTCAAAAGTTCTACGCCTAGGGTTTCTTGCACGGAACTCTGTCCGATGGTTACTCCTGTGTTTTGTCTAGGAGGCCGTTTTGTTACACGGAACTCCTGTAGTTAAGTTTTTTTGCTACTCTTTTGTCATTGGCCATGCAGTCTTACAGTTGTAATTGAATTTCTGTCAAATCAATACAACTTTTACCTTTCAATTCGAAAATCTGAAATTTAGTATTCAGGTGACAAAGAAGCAAGCAATGAATTGTATTCATATACGAAACAAAGTGTATGTAACACTGTCTTTACGGTTTACAACCTCGGATTTTTATCCGGATCTACAGTTACAATACATAAATTGTACAGAAAATCTCCGGAGATACGTCATCTTCCATCGAGATTATTCCTCCGTCAGGAAAGTATTCTCCATGGTCATCACTTCCAGGAACACCAAGAGTATGATGTACCCGCACAATATAAAATGGTTCAGTATGGTGGAATTTCTTACAATATTACCATACATTTGAGTCCTCGTACGGATCCCATGCATGGATTGTACGGAGATCCAACACCAATGGTCCTTGGAAGTCAAAACGACCAGATCTCAGCCTATCCATCTTTAGAGGCTCAAACCCTCTTAGAGTCAAGGGTTTTCAACAGAGTCAAGAGAGATTTGAGCCACTAAAGGGGGAATGACATAAAAGGTTCTTGAGTATTTCCTCAACCAACTCACCTTTAGGAACCAATCCCTCTCAAAGTGAAAGGTTTTACACCTATTTGAGAGAGATTTAAGTCACTAAAGGATGCTTGGCCGAAAGGATATGACGTTGTTTCCTCAGCCGGTTGCCTTGGTGATTTCTTTTGAGCAGCCCATCCTTTAAGACCCACACCTTTCCTGCATTTAGGGTTTGCACCAAACTAGAAAAGGATGGGAGTATTGAAAGGCAGGCCAGTCAAAACGACAAAGAAGAAGAAGAAGAAGAAGAAGAAGAAGAAGAAGAAGAAGAAGAAGAAGAAGAAGATCATTTTAGTACAATTTATGTACTTCGATCGTGGCTTTTTATAGAAAACTCTGACCAATTAGCGTCCGCCACGTAATAAAGTCGGTGTTGACAATGGGCCTGGCCCATCCGTTTGGGCCAGATAGTGTTGGATCACTTGGGTTTACCCATTTTTGATCACACTAAGCCCATGGATGAACACTTTACAAATCACAGAAAAGACTGTTCGAGTAGATACCTCAATGGATAAACCTAACCAGTGATTGTTAGCCCAGTCCGAGTCACCACGAGTCGGTAATTTATCATTGCCAGTCTATGAAAGACTACTCAGAATCTCACACTCATGAGTAGACACAACGGACATATCTAATGCGTCCGAAATCCTACCAGTTCTAATCAATCATGATTGGTTTACACATCAAGAGAAGCAAGCAATGCTACTTCAGATTTGTCCATACGTCCGAGACAAGATAAGTTTATGGTTCATCATTACTGGATTGTACGAATTATTGTAGATATTTGACTTACTACTACGGATGTCTATCCTACGGATTCGAGACAAGTCCGAGTAGCCAACAGTTGGATAATTCATGCAAGATTATCAAGTAAAGATAAAGGGAGCAAGGCCGAATTATCTTAAACATAATAGATAATTGTGCGGAAAAATATATATCACAACAATAAGAATCATATCAGTGTACTTGGCAACGTTCCGTGCCATCAAAAGATCAAAATTTAGTAATTACATGTTCTCAGGGCATACCCTGGATTCTTCAAGATGCTTCGGACGGATTGTTCGTGGGGCTTGCATTTTCCGAGCTCAGAGGGATCATAGTGGAAGGATTGGCCATGGAAGCATCAGTAGCAGAGGGATTTACAACGGAAGCATCAGCATTGGTAATGTTCGCGCCCTGCTCAGCATTGACATTTGCATTGTTGGTCCCAGAGACACTGGCAGCGGTCCGAGGGATCCTTGATGCTGAAGTTTCCGCGAATGATGCCCGGACACTTTCAAACAGATCATAGTCCAGATCCTTGCCTAACACCCGAGCTGGCATAGCGTACCAACTCTTCATGAAGGCCAAGTTTTCCTCGAAAGGCAAGAAGCAGACTTTCCCCAAAGTTGTGGGCACAAATCCAGGGAGAAATGGCTCGCCGTTCGTTACTTCCACAACACCCTCGTCTGTGACACACTCCACGAACTCATCCGATCCAAGTAGCTCGTCCGGCAAAGTTTCTCTGTGGAACGGGACTCATTTGGCATCAATGGCAGGATCCAAGCCCTCTTCTTTCCAATTGTACTCGCCCGGAACGAGCTTCTTCCCTTGAAGTTGGCTGATGGCGGATGAGAAGCCCTCCAGTCTCAAAGCCTCAGACATGTCCGCCATGAAGTATCTGAAGGAGTCGGACGCCATAAAATCTTTCACGGCTCCATTTCGTACGAACTTCAAGTTGTCTAGCATCATATTTTTGGAATCCAGGAACAACTTGAAGGCCGTATTGCGAAAATGGTCCGACCAATCCAAGCTTCCCTTGGTCTCGACCAATTCAGATTGGAGCTGGGAGATCCATGCGTCTTTAGCTTTGGAGGACTCCTCCAACTTCTGGAGCTTGCCCTCCACGTCCGTCTGAGCAGCCAAAGCCCTCTCCAATTTGTCCTCAAGGCACACTTGCCGACTGGCCTTATTCTGCGGGGCACAAATCATGCATCCGACCTGGAGACGAGGAAATTAATAATTACAAAGTTAAAGATTACCTGGTTGAACAAGGAAAGAAATAAAACTTCCTCCACAAGGAAACTTACCCTTTTCATGCATAGCAGACAGCTCATGGATTTGATCCAATTCCGAGAGGCTGTTACACCTCTCTTCCTCGGACACCAAAGTGAGAGGTTCTAAGAACATCGGCTTCTTAGCCGCCGAAAGATCCGAGGAAGCGCCAGACCTCTTAGGTCCTGCTTTTAGAGCATCTTGCAAGAGTTTATCCTATGCAGGAACGGAAACACCCCTCTTGTTCTTCTTGGCAGGAGGGTCCGCCTTGGACTTGCCCTTATCGGGCAGCGGAATGTTCTTTGGGTCCTCTCCGGCCTTGGCCCTTCGCTCCTCATCTGCGGCAAATTCAGCTGCATTCTTCGGATCCGGCATCAGAAGAGTAGGTGTGTTGATGATTCTGGTCCGCATCTTTGAGGCAACCTCCAGAGCCTGCTGCTCTCTCTGGACCCTCTTCCGTGCTTGGAGAGTCGACATGATATACCTCCACCAAAAATCTGCGGAACAAAATAAGGAAGAGTTAGAAACAGACATCAAAAAGCAAAGTGCAGATAAAAAGTAATAAACTCGGAATGCACAATTTAAGAGAAGAAATATGGAGACAAGATAGAAGGATTACTGAAATCTTCATTTCCGCCACACTCGACGGGTCCAGTCAAGCCAGCCAAGTATGGTAAAGGTTGGCAGGTGAATCCGTTAAACGAAAATTTCCGAGGCTTGGGATCAGCCCCTTTGTGCAACCTAGCCACCCACTTCGGATGGTTGCTGGCCACAGGACGGTAAGTTAAGAGCAAAGAAATATGGAGACAGGATAGAAGGATTACTGAAATCTTCATTTCCGCCACACTCGACGGGTCCAGTCAAGCCAGCCAAATATGGTAAAGGCTGGCAGGTGAATCCGTTAAACGAAAACTTCTGAGGCTTGGGATCAGCCCCTTTGTGCAACCTAGCCACCCACTTCGGATGGTTGCTGGCCACAGGACGGTAGTCCGTGATATCAGCGCTTGAGAATTTTCGGGGAAAATCCCATTGTTCTCTTGCCCTCTCGGTCTTACCTACTTCTAGTCCTAGTCTAACAAATACAAATTTCTCCCACCATTTACAACCAAGTGAGGAGATAGAGTCAGAAATGAAATTATAATGTGGCCTATTTACAAATGTGTACATGAGGGCATTGCCCGGACTAAAGGAAATGTTGAAGAGTTGGCGGAAGTTTTCAAAATTTATTTCCATCTTCTTCCGCTTGCAGAAGACAGGGAAGCAGATAAGATTACCCAAATATTTTGGGATAACCTGCATCGGACTGATGCCGAGGTGATCGAGGATCCCCTTGATGCTTGGGGCAATTGGGAGCCTCCATCCGCATTGGAAGGCGATCTAATGGACCGCCACGTACCCTTTCGGCGGATTGTAGAAGGCCTACTCCGGAGTAGGTAGGAGGATCTCTACAGAGTCCGGGATAGCCCACTTCCGCCTCCATTCTGGAATCTGCGACTCCTTCACTTTAGTGGGGCAAGTTGGGAGATCCCCATCTTCATTCAACTCTCCCTGGGGATCCGCGATGGCGACAGAAGTGTGGTGACGGGGGAACTTGGTCCGCCACGCATTTATTTCGCACTCCCTGCCCTTGGCTTAGAAGGGATAACAGCCTTCAGATTGAGCTGGCTCTTCTTTTCCGCGGACGGACAGTTTGAGACGCTTCTTCCGTCTCCTCGTCCCCCCCTCCTCCTCATCCTCTTCACCTCCTTCCTCCTCCATGGAAGCATCATTTGTGCCCGGAATTTGATTCCGCGGCCACCCTCTCCTCATCGCCCGACTCAAACATTTCCACATCATCTAGATCCTGCTTCGTGTCCCCACCCTTCTCAACCAACACTTCGTCCGCACCCTCATCAACCCCACAACCTCCAATCGTCCTAGCACGGACTGTGGCCCTAGTCCGCCAAGCATTCCGCTCCCCAGCCGCTACATTACTCGGGCCAACCCCAACCTGGCGGACAACGTCCCCAGCATCCGAGTCACCCGAAGAAGGAACTTCCACCACTTCCTTCGGACCAGCATCTGGTTCCACCGCTTGAATCACCACATTTATAGGGAGCACCTGATTATGGGGCATCTCGAACTCCCCATGATCTGAGACGGAATCACTCTGAGTAGCGGATGATGATCGCTGATCCGCATCATCATCATAGTTCTGGGCCTCAGGAATGTTTTGACTATCGCTCCCGGACATCCTAGGGCACAAGAAACGGATCAATCAAGAATTGTTTTTGTCCGAGAGTTTATTTATGTATCTTATTAGGTCCGAGTTAGTAAGAGAAACCCTAGGTAAACTGGGCATTCTCAGGCCACAAATCTCCTAACCATTGGCACACCAATGGCACGTACAGTGGCGCATGTGGTAGTGCCATAGGGGGATTTCATGTGCCATCGGCACCTAATCTAGTACATAAAAAGCAAGTACTGTGCCATTTATAGGAATATACGGGCCTAATGGCACCATTATTCCACACAAATGGCACATGCACAGTGCCATTGAACCAAGCACAATCTACAAATTTTTGGCCAAAAAATCTACAAGTTTTGCCATACTATCAGTAAGCCTATCCAATTCCTATATGATTACATATCATTACTGGAAAACATAGCATGCAAAACATACAAGTGTTTCCTAAATTTATCATACGACATGGTAAATTTACACGGAAATGAGCCAACAGTCACCAAGACTTAAGGCTACATAGTACTTCATTCAAATAATTTTGGGGATTCAAGCATAAACCTACACTGGGTACTATAACATACATCTCTACAGAATTCAAACACAATTCTAAAGTGAGATTTCAAATCCTGAGCATGCACGCATCAATTCAACAAGCAACAGTATGCAACAAGTCGAAATTGAAAAGCATCTCAGATCTCACAAAAGGGAATAAGCCACTTACTTGATAAAGTTAGACTGGAGAAAAAGTTCTAAGTTGCTGAAAACTTAGCTTCCCCTTGAGTACTGCTTGCTCGGATCTCCTGATGCTCTGAGAGTACTGGCTTGCTCGGATGTTCTTGCTTGCTCGGATTGCTTAGATTGCTCTGGATTCAAATTTGCTAAAGTGTGAAAGTGACGACAATGGCGAACTATTTATAGAGGGTACTTGGGGAAGATGAAGCGTCACATCCTTCCGCCCTTAATCCCAGCTGTTGATCGTTTTCATCTAACGGTCGTGTCGCTTCACACTTGGTGAATTTACATCCGGCCCCATTATTATTAATTGATATATTCTCCACTCACTCGGGATTTGCACCTGTGGGCCGAACGGAAAGGGAACTAGGCCTTTGGCGTCACTGTTCATCAGCCCAATTGGCCCATTCACCTATTTTGGTCCAAAAGGATTGACTTCCTCCATACTCTTCCATCAGAGATATTTAATCCGAACCGTACTCGGACCCAAAATATCTCCGTTACAAATACCTTTTCCTTCTACAGTCCGAACTACTACGTAACTCGGACTGTAGAAAGAAAGGGGGGGGGGGGGGAGAGAGAGAGAGAGAGAGAGAGAGAGAGATTGAGTTTCTGAAAACACGGGAAACGGATTTTACAGAAAGAGATTTTTTTCCTTCATAATTAACGATTCGGACACGCTCCACAACACACTTGTTCTTTTTATAGTTACCAACTATCTTCTACCAAGATACTTGGAAACTAGGGGGCATATGTTGATACGGATATATGTCCAATCCGTTAAAGCGGGCCTAGGCGTGTCCTGGGCGCATCACGGCTTAATGGCCAATTTAGTACTGGTCTGACCTCACATGGTCCGTCCTAAGTGAATCAACCAGTACGCTAAAGTCACTACACCCTCACAGCTAGTCCGAGCTAGCTGGGAAAAGGACTTCTAAACCTGGCTACGTCAGTACAAAGATGCCCAACGGACCGGACGAGATAGCCTCTCGAACGCCACCTTTACATTAAGACCAAATGTATATGTTGGAACCACTGAGATATTTCCGTGAGACTCTTGGCTCGGACATCCAGAGTTACCCAATGGCAGATCAACCAAGCAGATAGATCTGTCCGAAGGACTTACACGGACCCAATAGGCGGAACAGTACTCTCGGAGGGAAAAAGGTCCAAACTACCCTCCCAGGTCCACTAATCGGTATTGGACTACTGTTCACTATTGGGCTATGGGCCAAAGGTAGCATTGGTGTCCAAATCTGAATCATACACTTGGCACCATCTTATAAGTCACTTCATAAGCTATGGTCTCTATAAATATAACTCAAGGTCCAAACTTTGAGGTAAGCCATATTTAATATTATAACCTTCCTCATAACTATTACATTGAGAGCTTTCTAACTCGCTCTTGAGTAAAGTCTCTTACCGGATTGACAACTAGCAATCTCCGAGTAACCATTCTACCCCTTTCAAGACTGGTCCGGACAGAGAGCCCAGCTCGGAGTTCAAGTAGGAGGCGGATATTAGAATAGGTTATTTGTAGTAGTTTAGTTAGTGCTTGAGGCTAAACCCCTCAGCAGTAATAGTAAGAGAGATGGGGGGTTGGGTTTCCGTGATCTCAGTTCTTTTAATATTGCTATGTTGGGAAAACAGCTTTGGCGCATAATTCATTATCCTGATTCTCTTCTCAATAGGGTCCTTAAGGCTAAGTATTTTCCTCTTACAAGTGTTCTAGAAGCTCAAGTAAAGCCTAGTTCTTCTTATACTTGAAAAGGTATTTGATGTGCTTTAAATGTTGTTAGGCAAGGGGTTAGATGGAGAATTGGGAATGGTACAAATGTTGATGTTTGGGAAGATAACTGGATTACTAGGGATTTTCAACTGAAGCCTATTACTCCTGATATTTATACTTTGGGTAGCATCTCTGTGGCAAACTTAATTGATCAGGACAACCAGGGGTGGGATATGCATATGTTACATACTCTTTTCTGGGAAGAAGATGCTAATATTATCTCACAGATTCCAGTAGGTCCAGTAGGTAGTAGTGATATTTTGGTTTGGCATTATACACATTCCGGGTATTACTCTGTAAAATCTGCTTACTACCTGGCAAGGCATCTGAAAAGAATTCATCGACAAATACATGCTCCTCCTAGTGGTAGTACAGAAAGCATACAACGCAATTGGGGCTTCATTTGGAAACTAAAATTCCAAATAAAATTAAGATTTTCATTTGGAGACTTTTGCATAATGTTTTACCGGAAAATATTATCGGAGTCAATATGTCCTGTGTGTAGATTTGCTTTGTTTGTGGTTCATTAGAGCTCTAAAGGATTCGGCTGTCAATCTATCTGCGACCGGAAATTTTATTGATGAGGCTAGAAGGAAATTGAATCTGTTTACTTCAATTGAGTTTGCACATGTTAAGAGAGATGGAAATGAAATTGCTCATCTGTTAGCTCAAGAGGTGGAAGATGATGGTGATGATGGCTTTGGAGATTTACCTTTCTAATTTACTTCTGTTTGTACTGTACTTTGACTGACTGTAACTTTGTTTGTTGATGTTTTGTCTTTTACTAAAAAAAAAAAAAAAAAAGAACAGATAACAATGAACATCTGCTTAGTACAAATAATACTAATAAACTTTAGAAGTGTAGTAATTTAGAAGAATTCTGATTCCGGGTCCAATGTACAAAGTTGAGGATAAGTTTCGTAACCAGAAACAACTGGACCACCGAACAGATAATCTGCAGCAACGTTCCATGGATCATCATCATCTCTTCTTCTTCTTCTTTCTCCTTCACTTTCTTCACGTAATCTCTCCTCCCTTTCTCTCTTTGCAACACACGGCCAGTAACCAAACAATGTCTCACAAAGATCCATCGATTCCAAACCCGACCCGTACGGTATTCGACCCGTCTGCCTCTCACCCATTCCATAACTACCATACCTATCACCTTCATCATTCGGTATCACTGGTTCCGCAGATTTTGCCTCAATCGGTTTTAACGGAACTTCAATTTCATCCTTCTGCTTATCGGGTTTCGCCTCAATCGGTTTCAATGGGATTTCAATTTCATCCTTCTGCTTATCGGGTTTCGCCTCAATCGGTTTCATTGGGATTTCAATTTCATCCTTTTGCTTATCAGCTGAAGAAGCAGCAATTGGATTGGAAAGTGGTACTGATCTTGGGAAACAGATTTTGTCAGAAGGTGGAAGTGGTTTACCGTAAGTGGTAACCGGATCGTACCCACCACCGTATGGAGTCGGGTCGTATTCGTCGAAATCGGGCTCGTTGAATTCTTCAACAGGGGAAACAGAGTAGGAGATTGTGAATTTTGTCGGTGAGTGAAATTGATGTTGATTGTATGACAGTGATGAGTTTATGTAGCTTTCGTGGTAATCGTAAGGGGTGTGGTGGAGGATATTGGGCTCTGTGTAGGTGTAAGCAGAGTAATTGAGCTCTAATGGAGTTGCAGAGAAATTGTTATAATCGATGGATGGAGAAGAGAACTCAACTGGGGTTGGATCGAAATTGTAACTGTTGTAGGGAATCGAGTAGTAGTTATCGACTTGGCCATTGTAGCCATAGAATGCCATTTTTGGATGGATTTGAATGAAGCTCAAATTGGAGATATAGTGGTTGGTAGTAGAGTGGAAATGAAGGTAGGTGGTTGAGTAATTTGATCACTACTATGCACTAGCTAACATTTAATGTTGGCCAACTGAACCTTATCTGCAAAGGAGGTTTTATTGATAGATTTCTACGCATTACTCTCTCCGCCCGAAAAATTCATACATATATATATATATATATAAATAAAAGTTAACCCATAATTTTTATTGAAAAATTAAAATAATGGGAAAATTACATAGAGCTACTCTCTTAGTGACCCTCGCTCATCTAAATCTTTATTAGTGTAACAATTACATATAAGTCCAAAAAGTTATTTTTTTATTGACCAACTTAAAATTATAAACAAACCAAACATGACTTAGTTATTTTAAACTATTAAACTATTAACTTCTTCAAAACAATTTAATTATTAAAATTTTAACTCTTCTTCCCCAATCCCCACCACCACCAAAATCACTGCTGGAGCTCCGGTGGAAGTTCCGATTTTTTTTTTTTTTTTAAATTGAGTTTCTGCCATGGAAGCTCCGATCTTCCTGATGGCGTGGAAGCTCAATAAAAAAAAAGATCGAGCTTCCACCGAGCTCAAGAACGTCACGAACTCCTAAGATCCATGGCGGAAGATCCGATCAATAAAAGAATATTTATTTTATTATTGTTATTTAATTAAGTACATACTATACTAATAGGATTTTCAAATGCTAATAGGTACATTTGTTTAACAAAATACATGAAAAAGCTATTGTACAAAATGATTTTTAGAAACAATACTTATATATAAAATGTACTACATAGTCTTTACACTCGCTAACGTAATATATATTAACATGTATATACTTATAGTGAAATTTTTTTAAATAAAATGATAAAATGGCAAGTTTTGGTGTATAAATAGCCTCCAATTAACTTCCAAACAATCAGATTTTTTAAAAAAAATAACAGTTATAATTCAATTACATGTAAGCATATAGAAGTTCAGGTTTAATTACATAGAAGTCCACATGTGCCATGCACGTGACAGCGATAAGTTAAGGCTGTTTGGCAATTTCTAAAAGCTGATAACTGTACAGGGGCAGCTTTTAAATCGCCAAAAGTCAAATTCGTGGACTTATATGTAATTGATTTTTATCTAACTGGATTTGAATGTTATTGTTCCACTAACGGGTACCTATCTGTAATTACGAAATCTAACAGGGGGTCCATATGTAATTTGCCCTAAAATAAATCACTAGGGAGTAAGTTTTCTAAGAAACACCCTTTAGATAGAGACATAGAAACAAAGTTTCTATATATTACATATTGACCCCAAACAAAAACTACTTCCTAAATACTACCCAACCAAGGGCCAGCTACTAGATTGAGAAAATGGATCCATATATAAACGTTATAACCCGGAAAAACACAATGTCATTCATAAATGTTCAAAACATTTCATACGAAAATTCTCTCTAAAACTCCACCAAAAGCGATTCCGATCAAGCGGTTTACGATCGAAAATCGCTCAAATCGCTAACTGAGAAGATTTGAGCTAGAAACCTTCATCTGGAGCTGGAACAAAGGTACGATCTGATTTCGAACGTTTGTTTTGAGATTTCTGATTGTTTTTCATCGTTCTTCATGTTACGTTAATGAGCTATTTTTCATCATGTTTACGTCGATTTTAATTGAAATTTTTTATCGTTATTGTTCATAGATGCCGGAATCGGCTTCAGACTCTGCAACTACATACATTGATGATCCTACAGTGATTCAAACCACAGGTCCATGTTCTCTTCCAATACTGCTATGATTTCACCCTTTTTGTTCAGTAAAAATTATACTACGAACTCGATGTGAAGTTGTTACAGACATAATATAATCACTATGTTCTCACTATGATCTGTAATATAATCACTATGTTCTCTGTCACTACTGCTATGATCTCTATTATTATCACTATGTTCTCTGCCTCTAGTATTATGATCTATATCATAATTGCTATGTTCTCTGCATCTAATGTTATGATCTCTATTATAATTTCTATGTCTCTGCCACTAATGCTATGATCTGTATTTTTCATTGCTATGTTCTCTGCCTCTAGTATTATGATCTCTATCATAATTGCTATGTTGTCTGCATCTAATGCTATGATCTCTGTTATAATTTCTATGTTCTCTGCCACTAATGCTATGATCTGTATTTGTCATTGCTATGTTCTCTGCTTCTATCATAATTGCTATGTTCTCTGCATCTAATGCTATGATCTCTGTTATAAGAGAGTGTTTGAGGGAGGATTTAACACTCCCACCACTGATGAGGGCTGCAGACATTGTAGCTCGTCTAGAGCTGATTGAACTTCGCCACCCTCAACGTCTGATGTGGGTTTCTCAGTTGAGAAACCATCTTGTCAACCTCCATTCAATGGGAGGTGGTAGTGGTGGTTCTTTTGAGAACCTCTACATGACTGAAGCTATCAAGTTTGTGGAGGGAATGCAGCGGTTGTAATCTTATATTTTTCCTGTTTTCAATCTATGTAATAATTCAGCATTCAGTAGAATGCTTTTATCAATAAAAGATTATGTTTTTCTTAATCACTATGTTTGTGTTCTTTTTATTTATATTGAGTTCATACGGTATAATACTGAAATCATACAGGATAACAATGAGATCATAGCTTCTTATATTGAGATCATAATTCGGAACAAAAGTATCACAGCAGACATAACACTGAGAACATAATGTATAATAATGATATCATATAGAATAACAATGAGATCCTAGTTCTGAACAAAAGTATCACTGCAGATATAACACTGAGATCATAGCGTATAATAATGAGATCATAGTGTATAACACTGAGATCATAGGTACTTATATTGAGATCATAATCCATAAAACTGAAGAAAGAGAATAATTCTCCTTAGCAGGATTTGCAGCCCTCCTCAGTGGTGGGAGTACATAATCCTCCTTAGCAGGATTTGCTATGTCTTTACTACCCTTCATAGGCACCCCAACAAGCTGTGACTTCCCCCTCCTACCGGGCTTCACCTTAAGCCGCTCATCATCAGGCTTGAAAATATTATTCTTGTTGCCCCTAGTCTTCTTAACATTCTTTGCATCAGGCACTAATGAAAGAAGAGAAAGAGAAAAGAGACATAAGATATAAAGAACAAAAAACTACTCTGTTCAACAAAAACTATGTTTTCAAAGAATACAAGGTATGATTACAACATAAACAACTATGTTCTCAAGCAAAAAATAAATCTATGATCTCAACATACACAACTATGTTCTCAACTAATGACACTATGTTCTCAAGAAAACAGTCTATGATCTCAACATAAACAACTATGTTCTCAAGCAAAACATCATATGATCTCAACATAAACTACTATGTTCTCAACCAAAAAAACTATGATCTCAATAAAAACAAAGTTAACATCTCAATATAAAACATCTATGATCTCAACAGAACAATGACAACTATGTTCTCAAAAGCATAGATACTAACTATGTTTCACAGAACACAACAAGAAAAAAAAACCACTATGTTCTCAACCAAACCAATTATGCTATAAATAAAATGCATATAGGCTAAGTGGTAGAGAATATGGATTACACTGCAAAAAAAAAAGATGTTAAGAACATAGAGTATATTGGTGAGAAGATAGTGCATATACGTAAGATCATAGAAAAATACAGTAAAGGCCAAAACTCAAGGTAATATTGTAAAAAACAGAGCATAAAATGATTGTCGGGTTATGAATGAAAACATATAACATATTCCAGAGAACATGGGCAATATGGTTGAGAACATAGCCATATACGAAAGAATTTAAAAACGTTGTATACCTTATTTTTTCATATCTAAGTTGATGATTGAGGTCGGATTTTGAATGAAAACATTGCTCAATTCATATGCAAGCATTATTACACCTCATACTACAAAAAAAATCGCGAAAAAAAAAACTCGAACAAAACCCTAGAACACAAAAAACTGAAAAATAAACGAAATCACACAACGATAACTATAACAAAACATTTACAAACAAGTTTCTAACAGATTTGAGCATGAGAGCAGTAAGATCTCACTTTAAAGAACAGTTGCATAATAGAAAATGGGAGAGAACAGTAGTGACAGGTGAATAAACTGTCTAAAAAAGAAGAAAGAAAAGAGCCTTATAAACCCTAATTCGTGATGAAAGTAGATCAATCGGATTACAAGAGGATCCGCGAAAATAGGTTAAAAATACATATGTAATGGTAAATTGCAAAACAGTCCCGTTTCTAGATAAATTAATTAAAGACCGTTTCTTATAAGACTTTGGGATCACTAGTAGTATAAAACATTAAATAAGATATATATTTGGACTTGTGGAAAATGTGATAAGAAGTGTGCAAGTAAAAGATTCTTTTAATTATCTGTTTGGGTTGGGTACACTCATACATTTAATAATGTTTGAAGTTAAGGAACAATGAAAATGACACATCTACGAAGTTAAGGAACAATGAAAATGAACATTATTTGTGTGAACTGTTTTGGGAAGAAACAGAGAACTGAGTCATAGATCGAGGACAGAGGCATGTGACACGGGCACAATATGTCAAAATCATGATCATGAATGTCGCAATAATTCGCTAAAGAAACGTTTAAAAGTTAATTGGTTCTCTCACTGGTGTGTCATAATTCTGTAATTTTGGGTATATTGTATGTACAAAGTATATCCTGATACGTTCTATATATATAGACAGATTATTTATTAAAAAAAATATTTATGTTATTAATTTAAATGCCTAAGTTTTTAACGAAATGAATTTTTTAGTAATATGGAAAAACATCAATATTAAGAACATAACATTTTAATTAATAATATCAATTATTTTCTTGAAAAGAGTCTACACTCTAAAATTAGATATGATCCCCTTGTATTTATTCACGAATAGTTCGAAAGTATTGAAAATGATTGGCATCAGCATTAGTAAGGTTTTTGAAAGGATGACTTAGGTTCATAAAAATAAATATAATATAATTGATTATTATTTCATCCTTCTCGATAATCTTGTCCTATTTTCCTCTTCTTACTTTATTATCTATCTCACACTTTTTTTCATTCTTTAAAATTTCTCTCTCATATTTTCATACTTTCATTTTTTATCATTTCTCTCTCCTATAATAAACAGTAGACTATTGACTTTATTAAAAACAATGCCGGAAAGAAACAAGGGAAGCTTAGCGGGATAGAGGGAGTACTTTTCTAGCTTCACTTTCCTTTTATGGATGTTCCTTTAGTATTGTCATGTACCCGAATGGCAAAAAAAGTAAATCACACTGACGTCTATTTTTCTTACTTTATTATTAATCTCGATCTCGTACTTTTACATTTATTTATCATTTCTTCCTACATACGTTTTCGATTCTCTATCATTTCTCTCTATCCCCATTCTATGTAATTTATTTTAGGGTGAATTACATTTTGTCCCCCTAATAAATTTCTAATAACATCGTGGTCCCTGAAATTTGAAGAATAACATATTACATCATACAATTGTACATGAATTACAAACCAGTACAAAACTCATATTGCAGCCAAAAACATCCTTAATGTAAACCATGTTTCATTTGATTTTTTTTAGTTTTCTTTTATTAATTTATTTATTTATTTTAGAATTTTTTTAGTTTTCTTTTATTTTACAAGAAAAGTTGGAAATGCGTCTATTGGAAATTAATTTATGAGATTAAACGAGAGACCAACACGTGTCCAACGCGTAAACTAATCCCATCGCATGAAAATCAATTGTCAAACCCGAGAAAAAAAACAACCGGAATTTACGGTTTATATTGAAATTCATTGATAAATATACATAATATACGGACCCATTCAGTGGCATATAAACTGGAAGTGTCTCACTCTGTCATATACTTTTTTAAAAAATTCCAACAATTTACATTTTTATTATAATTAAATTCCATTTTATTACAAAATTGTTCCAAGCAATTACTATCATTTCCCATAAAAAAAAAATCTATTTTTCTTAAGTTGGAAGAGGTGATGTTGGCGGGTGATGGTAAAAAAAAAAAGAAATGTAAGAAGAAGGAAACTAGAAAATGCAAGGGTTTAAAATAAGGCCGTGTTTGGAAGGTAAACTTTGAAAATTGAAAATGGACCAACTTGTAATTGTTGAAATGTGTTAAGGACCTGAATGAGTAATAGGTGTTTATTAGGGGGAACAGGTGTAATTTTTCCTTTATTTTATATGACACCCATTTTCTTTGTAAGAGGTTTAATGATTATTTTTAAGGCGAATTTCTTTTAGTACCCCTTAAATTTGGTCTAATTTCAGATTCAACCTCCGATTTGAAAGAATTACATTTTCGTCCAAAAAATGACCTACATTTATTTTCTAATTACAGATGGGTCCAAAAGTCAAAGGGGATGCTGACATGGAGTTGTTTTTTTGCTGATGTGGAGGGGAAACTTGAAGAAATTCACGAAAATGCCATTGAGTTTTTTTTATGGGCAAATTTATTACGGTACCCCTTAAATTCGATCTAATAACAAATTCAACCCTTCTATTCGAACAATAACAGTTACATCCAAAAATTGAACTTAGCAATTTTCAATATTACAAATGGGTCCAAAAGTCAAACTTGATGATGACATGGAATTGCTTTTTGCTGATGTGTCGACCAAAGTTGGTAATAATAACGAAAATGCCATTGAATATTTTGATTTTTGAGTTTCTTTAATTTTGTTTCCCTATTTTCTTTTCTTTTTCCTTTTCTTTTCTCCTCCTTTATTTGGTGACACAGGCTGTTGGATGTGTCTGTAATTAGCAATCACAAATTCAGGGACTTATTTGTAATTGATTTAAATCAATTTCCAACTGGACTTATTTGTAATTTAGCTTAGATTTTGTTTAGTCAATTTAGGTAAATTTCAAGTAATTTCAGGTAATCAGTCAATTAATCTATTTCCTAATCATTTCTATGTATGCTGAAGAATGTACTAGGTCCCTTTATTGACTTCAAATAAATGCACCAGGTCCCTGTATTGATTGAATGCATATCACGAATACAAATCAGAAACTATCAATGTATGAAGGTCAAAGGTCAATTATACATATTCCAAGAGTCAGATTCAATTATTCCATTGTTTTCATGTCCATATCCATGCATTCATCTTTATAATTTACCTATACATACAAACCATCAAGAAGCGACAAGCAAGAAACAACAAGTAACAATGGAAATTAAGGGTTATCAAAGAAAGATTCGCCCATCATCTCATGTGGGGATTGGGTAATTTGCTATACTCTTATTGTATGATGAGTCACATAATAAGACTAACATATTTGAATGCATGGAAACATACATAATGACGAACATGGAAACTATTTGAACAACCCTACTCTTGCTAAAAAACTAGCAGCTTCACGAAGAGAAATGAACACCAATGATCAAGCAGTTGGACCACGTATGAGGGCTTCCAACATTGCTTCAAGGCTCATTCACATTGAGTGTGTGGCCACTCTGACGAGCTTCGTCCGTGAGCATCTGTACTCACGACTTCCATGACTGTCTTGGATATTCAACTGGCCACGGCATATTATGGTGAAAGGTGGCATAATGCATTTCTTCAAGAGGCTGCTAAGCATGTGGATGAGCTCATCAAATTAGGTTCATATATTTGATGTAATTGCTCCATGTTCTTCCATAATTGGCTTTCAGTTCTTATGTTTCATGGATATTCTGTTAATGCATTTCTATTGCTCTCTCCACTAACAATAACAACAAGAGACAACATTAACAATGGTTTTTCACCATTTAATCATCTTCATTTCATTGTAAACATAAGCAAATTACATGGTGATTTGATCACAAGTTCTTACAATACATTCCACAAAAGAGAAAATTGTGATCACTCGACAAAAATACATTAAACTGAAATTAAAATAACTAATCACTACTAGTACTTCATTATCATCCAAGCCACAAATAACTAAAATAGCTATTTAGTAAGGGCCCGGGTTGGAATTTGGGGATAAAATTTCCCTCCAATTCCCACATACGATTTAGAGGGACATAATTAAGTTCAATCAATTACATAGAAGTTTATGAGGAAATTATTTTTAGTGCATGTATTTTTGGACTTTTATTAGCAAAAAATACCTGAAAATCAATTACAAATAGCTCCCTGTATTTGTGGAAGCTAATTACAGATAGATCCATCTGTTATTTTTTGCTTTACTTTAATTAATGTAAGAAATTTTAATTTATTTTAACTTTTCTTTTAAGGAGAGAGAAAATTAAATCCACATGGCAGGAGAGAGAAGTGTTGTTTAGTTTTGGTCAACTACAGGGGGCCATCTGTTATTGTTCGAATAGAAGGGACCAATCTGTGAAGGGGGTCAATTTAAGGGGTACCAAATGTAATTTTCTCTTTTTTTATTTTACACTTTCTTTTATTCTTTATCCCCATTTTCTTTTGTTTTTCCTTTTAATTTTCAAGGTTTGGAAAATTGCAATACAAGTCACCGGAAGAGATCAAATTCTCCACTGGTCACCCATTAATTTTCAAAAAAGTTCAAACAAGCCCCATTAACCAAAATCGGACGAGCAGGAGGATATCGGAGATGGACATTCTGGCGGAGGTGCAAGAAGAGCTCGAGAGATGTATAAAAGCTCCAAAACGAGCTGGACAACTCCAATCGGAGTAGAAAATCAGCTCCGATTGGAGTTGTTTCTACAGCTCCGATTGGAGCTGTTTCTACAGCTCCAGTGGAGCTATGTACAGTTCCAATCGGAGCTGATTTTCAGGCTCCGCCCAGCTCCGGTTTGGAGCCACCTCCGGTGTATTCGTCGGAAAAAATGAAAGAAGAAAGGAGGAGGAAGAAGAAGAAGAAGAAGAAGAAGAAGAAGAAGAAGAAGAAGAAGAAGAGGAAGAGGAGGAGAAGGAGGATGAGAGGAGATGGGTTATGTGCAATTTTACTTTAATTTTATTAAAGTTTTGAATTTCATTTTATTTTAGCTTTTTGTTATTGATTTGCTCCTAAAATTTCCACCTAGGCAGAGAGAGAAACAACATGGTAATGCTGGTCAACAGGAGGGTGGAATATGTAATTGTTTCAAATTCAGGGACGAATCTGTTTCGAGGGCCAATTGCAAGGGGGCCATATGCAATTTTTCCTTATTTTTATGACCAAAATGTTTGTTGTACCATTTTACTGCGTCTATAAACATGGTCCCTGGGAGTATATACTCATATTTATTGGGGAAAAGTTAGTCAAAGACCACTTTGTCACCTCAATTTCGAAAACAAAAAACTGTAAGTGATTAAGTTCACAAAACAACCAGTTACACAGATCGATTGTATATATAACATGAAGATATACAGTCTGATTGTATTTATAAGTAGAAGATATATATAATTTTAGTTGTATACACAAGTAGAAGGCATGCCTTATACTTAATAGTCTTTTTTTTTTTTTAACACAAAATTAACAAGCTAGATACCAACTGATTACTCCTCGAGACTGGCTGGTACCGGAAGAAAAATTAAATTTCAGTTAGAGACACTCCATTTTTACCTTGACTTTTGCTACGTGAAATGTTAAAAATGCCCCTGCTTTTGAGTGGGAAGTGACCAAAACACCCCTGCTTTGTCACATGGCAGGACAATGCTTTTTCTCTTATTATAGCTCATTTATATCTTTTGTCCCTTTTCACTTTATTTCTTTTTTAGTTTATCTTCTTCATAATTAATAAAATAGAGAATATAAAAATATAAAGTTATACCGATTTTCATATTTTTTCGTACTCTACAAATAGAGACCACTCTTGACTATATTTCGACCATTATAAATTTTACGATTTTTAAACTCTTAACTAAAATTAGATGTTACTAATAGACTCGGTGAGTTACAACAACATATTAACTCATAACTTGGTGACCCTATAAGTTACAACACTATATATTTAGACCACTATATATTTATAATATCTGAGTTACAACACTATATTACTCATTATTCGCTGCGTTGTAACATTATATTAGTTGCGTTGCAACATTATAATGAGTTAATATAGTGTTGTAACTCAGAGGGTCACCAAGTCATGAGTTAAATATGGGGGAAAATTCATTTTTGGTACCTTAAGTTGTTACAGTTATCGTTTTGGTACCTTAAGTTGTAACCGTCCAATTTTGGTACCTTAGGTTGTGTATTCGTCCAATTTTGGTACTCCGTTAGTCAAACTTAACGGAACCGTTAACTATGACCGAATTAGTAAGAATTAGCGTGAATTAGTCGATTTTCATCAAGTCGGCGCGTGAACTACAGGCGCTCCTAATAAAATATTAATATATTTTAATTGAAAAATTATTAATATTCTATTAATAGTAATATTTTTTTTATTAATATTATTCAATTTTACATTGATCATGAAACTTTTTTATTAGTATTGGTCGATTTTCTATTAATGATGAATTATTTTTTTAATTAAAACTTATTAATATTAATATTTTTTTAATATTAGTCGATTTTCATTAATGATGAATTAACTTTTATATTAATATATTATTAATATTATTAATTTTTTTATCAATATTAGTCGATTTTCCCATTGATCATAATTTATTTTATTAAATTAAATTTATTAATATTAATATTTTTATTTATATTAGTCGATTTTTCATTGATCATGAATTAATTTTTATTTATATTAGTCGATTTTTCCATTATTCATGAATTTTTTTTAAAATTTATTAATATTAATAATTTTTTATTAATATTAGTCGATTTATTGATCATGAATTATTTTTTTAATTAATACTCCCTCCATTTCAGAAAAAGTGTTACATTTTACTATTCTGCGGTCAACTGTCTCCGCGTTTGATCACAATTTACTCTTAAAAGATATTAATAAATAAATTATTAAAATTATATAATGAAAATTTAGTAATTAAATTTTTATTATATGATTTTATTAAATTATTTACTATTATCGTTTATGAGTAATTTGTGGTCAAACTCGAAGACAGTTGACCGGTCAAAGTCAAAATGTAACACTTTCTCTGAAATTGAGGGAGTATTTATTAATATTTTATTTGGAGCACATTCAATTCACGCGCCGACTTGACATAAAATCGACTAATTCACGCTAATTCTTACTAATTCGGTCAAAGGTAATGGTTCCGTTAAGTTACTAACGGAGTACCAAAATTGGACGAATACACAACTTAAGGTACCAAAATTGGACGTGACAACTTAAGGTACCAAAATGATATGTTTAACAACTTAAGGTGCCAAAAATGGATTTTTCCCGTTAAATATGGTGTTGTAACTCACCGAGTCTATTAACATCTAGTTTTAGTTAAGAGTTTAAAATCAAAAAATTTATAATGGTCGAAATATAGTCAAGAGTGGTCTCTATTTGTAGAGTACGAAAAACATGAAAATCGGTATAACTTTTATATTTTTATATGATATATTTTATTAATTATGAAGAAGATAAACTAAAACAGACATGAAAGAAAGGACAAGTGGACAAAAAGGAACATGAAGAAAGCAGAGGTAAATTGGGACTTTCATATAGATTTTTTGCTGGGTCAACATCACAATGTCTTTATTTGAAAGACCAAGTACCTAAGGGTCTGATTGGTTCGAGGCGTTGTGTAGCGTTTTAACGGTTGACCGCAACGCAACAGATGATTGGTACGATGCATTGTGTAGCGTTTCGGTCCAAAAATCGTTCATGCGTTTTTTTTACTGCGTTTCAAATGCTTTTGACGTGGCATTTGAAATACATGGGAATCCTCATGTATTTGAGATTTGCGTTTAATCGATTTTCAAATTTGTCTTGCTCATATGAACTTTCTTTTATTGTTTGTTATTTTCTTTTCGTCGTAATTCATAAAATATAAAATATAAAAATATAAAATTTATACCGATTTTCATATTTTTTCGTCCTCTACAAATAGAGATCACTCTTGACTATATTTCGATCATTCTAAATTTTACGACTTTTATAATCTTAAATTAAAAAATTATAAATGCAATTTCATTAATTTCAAATTTTAAACACTCTTATAATATGGTAAACATGTTAAAAAATAAAATAAAAATAAAATATCTGTAACGATACATAAACTAACATCAATCACTATCTCGTATATATAACGAATCAATCGCTATCTCGTATATAACGAGCATTTGCTTTGGGCGGATATTCTCATATCCGTAACAATAAATAAAGTAGTCTCTAGTGTCAATAACATCAATCATCGATTATCGATTATTGAATGTCCACCAATAACATCAATAAACATCTAACTATATCGACTATTTGTCTTATATAATCAGTCTTTTGTGGCCAAGATTTTATGTCTAATGCCATTACGATTAAGCGCATTCGGATAACTGAATTGGATTTCGAACTTTATGTTCACATCCAGAACGATGTCAGAAGTAGTAGTCAGTGTCAAAATACGTCAATTATATGTCAAAATGATTATCGACTATACGTACATCTTTTGTCACAGTAATTAGTGTACTATATTTGTCTTGGTGCCAAATTGCCCCAAATTCGTCATCTTCTGGGGTTTCTCCATTACGAAAATGCACCTAAACCAATCTGCAAATGTAATTGAAATGTGCGTTTCGGAGGTCCCAAACACAGTCAAAATGCATCGTGTCAAAGTGGTACCAATCATTGCGATTCGTGGTCAAACTGCATCTTTTAAAACACAAAATTGAAATCGGGCCTAAATGTGCGATTTGACCAATGCCAAATACACCTCAGAACCAATCAGGCCCTAATTGAAAAGAAGTGTGCCAAATGTTGATGCCAGTCCATAGATAATATGGGCCGTGGTCCAAAATTAGCAAGATCATGAATCCGTAACGGAAGCCCATAAATAAAAAACAAAAAAAGAAAACTCATTGTCCTTGACATATGGCCCGTCGGATAGGTCCATACTACTTCATGGTATGACTAGAAGCAAATCGTTCTGAAAAAAAAAGAACAATACACTCTAGTTCACAACCTTGACGTGAAATATCTCTCATAATCTATATCTATACCATATCCTAAGCAAAGACAGCTAAGTAGTTACTTCCAAAATGAAAGTTACCACCATGAAAATTAAAAAAAAGAAAAATAATGGTTGACAACTAACTATTATTACAATTCTAATATTACGTTCATTGTAATGTGGATGTAGAAGACTCCCATTTATTTTATTTTATTCTCCTTTCTTTTTTTTATTTTTCTTTTATGTAAATTACAAGTTACGTTATATAGAACGATCACGCGGGTATCCGCGTGTCAACGATACTAGTAATATTATAAGAAAAGGTGATAAAACTTATATTTTAATGTATTAAGATTTTTTATTATTTATTAGGTGTAGAGTTGATTACCTTTTTTTTTTAGTAAAGTATGAAGTTTTGTTATACGACTAAACAAGACAATTGTATAAATGTTTGTGGACGGGAAGTCGGGAAAGTATGTCACGCCCCAAAATCAAAATACTTTAGGCTGACCGTAATCTATCTTGAGATGATTTCACGAGCAAAGCCTCAATTTTTATAAATAATTTTGAAAAGAGTGGTACAACAGTAGAACAACTACAACTCAAATACAATAAATACAAGACTTTCACTACTAGCAACTAGCTGCTCTAAACCGACTTGCCTCCACGAAACTGCAGTCATTTACTCAACTAAAAAAAAAGGTGTAAGAGTGAGCTCCTGGCACTTTTACCCGGATCAAGCACATATAAAAAGTTTACATGTATATACACTCCATTTTATATCAAACATAGTCGAAAATCATTTTGCATGGAACACATGTCACAATAATCACAATTCACATTTAGCTCGAATCAGATATACACTATGGCCACACAAACCGTAGTGGCACACATGCCGGCTTTCACATAACATATCCCCTAACACAATAGGGGTCACACACATAACACTGGGAGTACTCCAAAGCACGAGAATCCCTCATAAGGGTCACACACTTCATAGGCATATCGATGAGCTTAAACGTACACATAATCCATGCTTTCACAAATCGCACACACAACAAATAAATTTTATGGGTACATATACTTGATCCTTTTCGAATAGACTATTATATTAAGTCCCATAACTTGATATAATAACCATAAGTTATTTGTCAAACTTTAAAACAATACATATATATACTATAACAATAAAATAAAGCAAAAGTGTCAAGAGTTCCCCTTACACCTTTTTTTTTAGTTGAGTAAGTGACTGCAGTTTCGTGGAGGTCTCTAGTGGAGGCAAGTCGGTTTAGAGCAGCTAGTTGCTAGTAGTGAAAGTCTTGTATTTTCTGAAGGCTTTGTATTTATTGTACTTGAGTTGTAGTTGCTTTGCTGTTGTACCACTCTTTTCAAAATTATTTATAAAAATTGAGGCTTCGTCTTGGCGTGAGCCCATCTAACGATAGGCGGTCGGTCACGCCAAAGTATTTTGGTTTTGGGGTGTGACAAAAGTGGTATCAAAGCTTAGGTTTCGATTTGTCAGGTGTAGGTGCCAGGTTGAGTCTCTTGGGGAGTTAAGTTTAGTTCAAGTGAGTCTTACGTTTTTTTGGTCGGGTGTAGTGTCTTTCGGATTTGTGTAAATTTTGTCTAGGTGGTCTGTGAAAGGGTTTGGGGGTTTTAGTTTGGCCGGTTGGTGAGTGTAATGGAGTTAAGTTTCCAGGAGGAAACTTCTTTTAAGAATGGAGGAATGTAAGAACCTATGTTTTGAAATTCGGACCCGGACGTTGACCCGGCCTACCTACTGTAGGAGGTTCAACCGGGTCAACTCGGGTCAACTTACAAAAAATATTTTGAAAAATAAAACATAATGTATGCCTTAAAAATTCAACATATACATTTTTTACCTAAAAAAAAGATAGAAAACATTGCATAAACGACATATGCCTCAATTCCAAACACAAAGTCACCATAACTCCATAACATTGAGTTCAAAATAACAAATAACATTAAAGCACGGGAGAAGAAAGGGAGAAGAATGAGCCACAAAAAAGGAAAAGGAAGAAAACTGAAAAGGAAAAGGAACTGAGCGATTAGGGCTTTTGTTGTGATTGGGGTTTTTTGATTTTTTTTCCTTTTTTTTTTTTTTTTTTTTAAGAAACCCGGGTGGAACCGGGTTTTTTACCGAAACCCGATTTTTTCCGGTTCTTGGGGGTTTTCGGCCCGGACCCCCTCCGAATTGCGGTTGAACCGGGTCGACCCGCCGGGTTTCATAACATAGGTAAGAACCCGTACTTTTTATTTTAATTCGATTTTTTTGTTTTTTTTTTTATTTTTTTATTTTATAAGTGGACTGGGCCTAGTAATATTTTCAAACTGATTTTCTGATTCCTAGGCCTGAGTCCATATAATACTATATAGATCTCAAAACCCTATTTTAACCGTTCAGCTAATTATTATGAAAAGAAGTTTTCTATCTCAGCAACACTGCAATCGGAAATTTTTGGTGCTCTCGTGATTTTAATACTTGGCACATTGATAATTTTGTCATCTAGTACATGAAAACATGCAAGTTGCACTTTTGTTCATAACCCTTTATGTAGTTACATTACCGAGAGTTGATTTATGCATGATGTAATCATGCGGTTCACCCCACCTTATCCCGTCCCTTTATTTTCATTATTTTGGTTTCTAAAATGAAACAATAGAAGAATAAGTATTTAGACTAACATGTACTTTTTCGTTATATCATTCTTCATGCTGAATGGCCTTTTTATAGGCAAACATCATCATAAATTTCTTCATACAATTAATGTAAATACTGTATAGGCAAGAAAATGTGGGCAGTCACCCAAAGATGAAAACATTTCACCTTGGTGAAATCTATTCTTTTCACAATACTCCCCCTTGAATGTCCATCATGAAACTAGATTTGGATATACGACATGTCTTCGCCGTTAAAACTCTCAAAGAAAAACCCAGAGGGACAAAACCTTAGTGAAGGAAAAGAGTACAACGCGTATTCCACTCCCCCTCATGGTTACATTACTTTACCTCCCTCAGATGTCGCATGCCGATTGCGTGCCTTAATTTCTCGAATGTCGAAGTAGGAAGAGATTTGGTGAATAAGTCTGCCGAATTTTCACTTGAGCGGATTTGTTGCACATAAATCTGATTACTCTGTTGAAGTTCATGAGTGAAGAAGAATTTGGGTAGGATATGTTTTGTCCTGTCACCTTTGATAAACCTTCCTTTAACTAAGCAACGCAAGCTGCATTATCTTCGTGGATTATAGTCGGAGAGTTTTCCATTGTAGGGAGTCCGCACATTTGTCGAATGTGACGAGTGATGGATCTCAACCAAATGCATTCATGACTTGCTTCATGGATTGCTAGGAGTTCTGCATGATTAGAAGAAGTAGCAACCATTGCTTGTTTTACAGACCGCCAAGAAATAGCCGTACCTCCACAATACTTGTTTGAGATCGACCATTATGTGGGTCAGACAAATATCCTGCATCTGCATAACCAGTTAATCCCGAGGTAGAGGAGTAGGGATAATACAACCCCATTTCTTTTGTTCCTTGAAGGTATCGCAAGAGGTGTTTTATCTCGTTCCAACGCCTTTGAGTTGGAGAAGAACTGTATCTTGCTAATAAATTTACAGCAAATGCTATATCTGTTCTTGTATTTGTAGCAAGATACATTAGTGCACCAATTGCACTTAGATATGGCGTTTGGGGGCCTAGAAGTTCTTCATTATCGTCACAAGGTCGGAATGGATCGTTCTCGACATTCAGTGATCGTACAACCATTGGTGTACTCAACGGATGTGCATTTCCCATATTGAATCTTTCCAACACTTTTGTTGTGTATGTGGATTGATGCAGAAACACACCGCCCTTTAAATGCTCAATCTGAAGACCTAAAATAAATTTTATTTTTCCAAGGTCTTTCATTTCAAATTCATTCTTCGATAGGCACATGGCTTTTGATAACTCTCCTGGAGTTCCAATAATGTTCAAGTCGTCTACATATACAGCGATCGTGACGAACTCAGATCCAGATCTTTTGATAAACACACATGGACATATGGGATCATTTTTGTAACCTTCTTTGATCAAGAATGTACTCAAATGATTGTACCACATTTGACCGGATTGTTTCAATTCGTATAAAGACTTGTTCAGTTTTATTGAGTACATTTCTCGAGATCCATTATGTGTTTCAGGTATCTCGAATCCATCTGGAATTCTCATGTAAATTTCCTTTTCCAATGAGCCATACAAATAGGCAGTGACCACATCCATTAGACACATTTCCAACTTTTCTTGTACAACCAAGCTTATCAAATAGCGAAAGGTGATTGCATCTACCACTGGCAAATATATTTCTTCATAGTCAATACCAGGTCTTTGGGTAAAACCTTGTGCTACGAGTTTTGCTTTATATCTTACAATCTCATTTTATCATTCCTCTTTCGCACAAATACCCATTTATTTTCCACTGATTTTACATCCTTTGGTGCTTGGATCACATGTCCAAATACCTTTCGCTTCGCGAGAGATTCCAACTTTGCCTTTATTGCCTCCTTCCACTTAGGCCAATCCTTTCTTCGCTTACACTCATCAACCGAGGTAGGCTCTGAATCTTCATGATTCTTATTTTCTCCCATGATATCAAGAGCTATGTTATAAGCAAATATATCGTTGATGTTGATTTCATTTCGGTTCCATCGTTCTCCAGACAAGACATAATTAATCGATATTTCTTCGTTCTCAGGCGCCTGAGGTTCTTTTTGAACTTGAACCTTATTTATTATGTCAGATTGCTCTTCTTGAGCTTTTGTGTCCTCTTTTGGGCAACTTTATGTGATTGCTCCTTTTCTTTTTCGAGGATTTTTATCTTTGGAACCAAGAGGTCTACCACGCTTCTGGCGTGCGTTAGCCTCATTCTTAGTGGAAGATTGTCCTCTAGGGATATCAAATCTTACTGGAGCATTTGCAGCTGGAATATGGGATTTTGTTACCCTTTAATTTAAGGTCAGTAAATGCATCTGGCAGTTGATTTGCAATAGCTTGCAAATGAATTATGTTTTGAACTTGTTGTTCACATTGTTTTGTTCGAGGATCCAAACTTCTCAATGATGTATCTTCCCATGAGATACTCTTTTCCAGCTGTTTTCTTTCTCCTCATAATGTTGGAAAATTTCTTTCATCAAAATGACAGTCGGCAAATCTGGCCGTAAATTGATCTCCGGTCAATGGTTCCAAATATCTTATGATACTTGGAGAATCATACCTAACATATATTCCCAGTCTCCTTTGGGGTCCCATTTTTGTGCGTTGTGGCGCTGAAATTGGCACATATACTGCACATCCAAATGTTCTTAGATGGGAAATATTTGGTTCCTGATCTCGAACCATTTGATATGGAGATGTTTGATTATAACTTGATGGCCTGATGCGTATAAGCGATGCTGCATGTAATATTGCATGCCCCCATGCCGATGTTGGCAACTTTGATTTCATTAACAATGGTCTTGCAATCAATTGCAGACGTTTTATCAAAGATTCAGCGAGGCCATTGTGTGTGTGTGAACATGCGCAACTGGATGTTCAATATTGATTCCAATGGACATGCAATAATCATTGAAGGCTTGCGACGTAAATTTACCAGCATTATCAAGACGAATGTTCTTGATTGTATAATCAGGGAATTGTGCTCGCAGTCTTATTATTTGTCCCAATAATTTTGCAAATGCCATATTGCGAGTCGACAATAAACATACATGCGACCATTTAGTCGATGCATCGATTAGGACCATAAAGTACCTAAACGGTCCACATGGTGGATGTATTGGTCTGCATATATCCCCCTGAATTCTTTCCAAGAATACGGGATTTTCAAATTGAACTTTGCTTGGTGATGACCTTGTAATCAATTTCGCTTGAGAATAAGTCGTGCATGCTAATTCATGGGTTTGTAATATTTTTCTTGTTTTCAAATGATGTCCACACGAATTCTCAATAATTTTACGCATCATTATTGTACCGGGATGGCCCAACCGGTCATGCCAAACATTGAATTCATCAGTAACCCCTTGGTTTACTATGTCATAAACTTCCGCCTTTCTTATCATTGTATAATATAGGCCGGAAGGTAATATGGGTAAGTTTTCCAGTATGTTTTTCTTACCCGATTGAGAAGTTGTAACATACATGTATTCTTTTCCCTTCTCATTCATTGTCTCAATGTGATATCCGTTCGATCGAATATTTTTAAAACTCAATAAATTTCTTTGAGACTTTGAGGAATATAATGTTAACTCAATTTTTAACTTTGTTCCTTTCGGTAACAAAATATTGGCTTTTCGGTAGTCTTCAATCATCTTTGATTTTTCGGAGATTGTATACACATCAGCTTCTCCCAATACCAAGTTTGAGAAATATTTTTCATTATTCAATATGGTGTGAGTGGTAGCACTATCTGCCAGGCATGTCTCTCCTTTAATGCTTGTAATTGTCATTTCAAATATGTTATTTTTCTATATGCAAGAGAAAACATAAGTAAAATTACACATAAAAACTTGATTTATTTAGAAATATGATATATTGCTTACAGAAAAGCAATATATCATCTTACATTGATAAGCACACAAAAGTAAAGAAAATACATCAAACAAGTATTTTACAAATCAACCACACAACCATAATAAAATAGATGCATCACACCATACAAATATTAATCGTTCAATGGATGTTCGAGTTCATGTGTTTTCTTTGCAATCAGAAACTCAGTTATGTCATCGAACTCATCATCTGTTTCAACAATATTTGTCTCCACAATGACTTTCCTCCTGAGGGATGCTTGGTGCCTGTCAACCCTTCGTTGTGAGCTGCGACAAACTTTCATAAAATGCCCAGCGTCTCCACAACGGTAACAAATGTTGCTCTTGTAAGAACCCGTACTTTTTATATTAATTCGATTTTATGGTTTTATTTTATTTTTATAGTGAAATGGGCTAATAATATTTCCTTTTACATTTGATTATTAAACCGGAGCCCAAATTTTGGTTAATTACAAACCCTATTCCCTAACAGTATCAGTGATACCACTCGTTTAGCCTGCTCTGCCTCAAATACCTAGCCTGGACTTGTTTATGCGTACAAAACCATCTGCCCTTCATCACCATGCTTATTTTTTTATATCTTTGATCATCACAAGTTGTCATCATCATCGTAACATCAAAACCATAGCCAAAACAATCCAGAATCTTCTTTTTCGCAACCAAAACCCTATCAAACGACTTTCAATCTTGATCCAGATCATATCATTGAGATCCTTGCGAGTTGTAAATCTTGTTTGTGTAAGCAATCGATCTGTAAACCTCTTTGGTTTCCTTCCCCGGTTGCGTAAAAAGCTTTCGACTGTCCGTTCTCCTTATTCTCTTACCGAAACTTTGCCGCATTTTCTATGACACATTATCTATCTTGTAACGAACCCGCAGAAACTTGTTTCATGAAAATCGGATGAAAAACGAAGCCATACGGGGTTCCCCAAGTTCTCTGTTCTTAGCGCCCTTGTTTGCCCGCTCGCTAGCCCTGTTTCTTGTAACCTGGTTATATATATATATATATATGTTACATTTTTTTGTATTTATTGAATTTGTGTTTTAGACGCTCTGAATTACCTTTAAAATTATTTTGTAAATAAAATTGAGGCTTCGTCTTGGCGTGAGCACATCTCATGATAAATGGCCGGTTGCGCCAAAGTATTTTGGTTTTGGGACGTGACAAAAGTGGTATCAGAGCCTAGGTTTCGATTTGTCGGGTGTAGGTGTCACGTTGAGTCTCTTGGGGAGTTAAGTTTAGTTTCTAGTGAGTCTTAAGTTTTGTTCTGGTCGAGTATAGAGTCGTTTGGGTTGGTGTTAATTTGTCTAGGTTGTCGGTGAAGGGTTTTGAGGTTTTAGCTTGGTCTGTTGATGTGTGTAGTGGAGTTAAGTTTCCAGGAGAAAACTTATTTTAAGGATGGAAAAATATAAGAATCCGTATTTTTTATTATTCGATTTTATGGTTTTATTTTATTTTTATAGTTAACTGGGCTAATAATATTTTTTTTACATTTGATTATTAAACCGGAGGCCCAAATTTTAGTTAATTACGAACCCTATTCCCTAACAGTATCAGTGATACCTAGCCTGCTCTGCCTCAAATACCTAGCCTGAACTTGTTTATGCGTACAAAACCATCTGCCCTTCATCACCATGCTTATTATTATATCTTTATTCATCACAAGTTGTCATCATCATCGTAACATCAAAACCATAGCCAAAACAATCCAGAATTTCTTTTTCGCAACCAAAACCCTATCAAATGACTTTCAATCTTGATCCAGATCATATCATTGAGATCCTTGCGAGTTGTAAATCATGTTTGTGTAAGCAATCGATCTGTAAACCTCTTTGGTTTCCTTCCCCGGTTGCGTAAAAAGCTTTCGACTATCCGTTCTCCTTATTCTCTTACCGAAACTTTGCCGCATTTTCTGTAACACATTCTCTATCTTGTAACGAACCCGCAGAAACTTGTTTCATGAAAATCGGATGAAAAACGAAGCCGTACGGGGTTCCCCAAGTTCTCTGTTCTTGGCGCCCTTGTCTGCCCGCTCGCTAGCCCTGTTTCTTGTAAATTTGTGTTTTAGACGCTTTAAATTAACTTTAAAATTGTTTTGTAACTAAAATTGAGGCTTCGTCTTGGCGTGAGCCTATCTCACGATAGATGGTCGATCGCGCCAAAGTATTTTAGTTTTGGTGCGTGACAAAAGTGGTATCAGAGCCTAGGTTTCGATTTGTCGGGTGTAGGTGTCACGTTGAGTCTCTTGGGGAGTTAAGTTTAGTTTCTAGTGAGTCTTAAGTTTTGTTCTGGTCGAGTATAGAGTCGTTTGGGTTGGTGTTAATTTGTCTAGGTGATCGGTGAAGGGTTTTGAGGTTTTAGCTTGGTCTGTTGATGTGTGTAGTGGAGTTATGTTTCCAGGAGAAAACTTCTTTTAAGGATGAAAGAATGTAAGAACCCCGTACTTTTTATTTTAATTCGATTTTATAATTTTATTTTATTTTTATTGTGAACTGGGCTAATAATATTTTTTTTACATTTGATTATTAAACCGGAGGCCCAAATATTAGTTAATTACAAACCCTATTCCCTAACAGTATCAGTGATACCTCTCGTTTAGCCTGCTCTGCCTCAAATACCTAGCCTGAACTTGCTTATGCATACAAAACCATCTGCCCTTCATCACCATGCTTATTATTATATCTTTGATCATCACAAGTTGTCATCATCATCGTAACATCAAAACCATAGCCAAAACAATCCAGAATCTTCTTTTTCACAACCAAAACCCTATCAAATGACTTTCAATCTTGATCCAGATCATATCATTGAAATCCTTGCGAGTTGTAAATCTTATTTGTGTAAGCAATCGATCTGTAAACCTCTTTGGTTTCCTTCCCCGGTTGCGTAAAAAGCTTTCGACTGTCCGTTCTCCTTATTCTCTTACCGAAACTTTGCCTCATTTTCTGTAACACATTCTCTATCTTGTAAGGAACCCGCAGAAACTTGTTTCATGAAAATCGGATGAAAAACGAAGCCGTACGGGTTCCCCAAGTTCTCTGTTCTTGGCGCCATTGTCTGCCCACTCGCAAGCCCTGTTTCTTGTAACCTGGTTATGGCTCTGTTTACCACTAGCTTTTCAGCTAGCTTTCTAGCTCCATGTGCTTTTTTTACCATTGACTAATAAAAAGCTCGTTACGTGAACGCGTAGCTTCTTTAACCAGCTAGCTGGAAAAAGAAGCTAGTCAATGCTTTTTTTTTAAAGAAGGAGCTTATTATCCTTTTCATTCCGAAAATATCCCTAACCTATGTTAACCTAAATTAGAATAAAGAAAATAAGAAACCATCTTTTTGTAAACCGGAAGGTCATTAGAATTCTCAACTTATATTTTATATTGTTGGATCCTTTGTTATACATTTTGTGTACTTTTTTTGCAACTAGCATAAGGATTAATGTATCCGCACCTCTTTAAAATGCATACATGTAGTACACACCAAATACTGATTTTTTTGATTACTAAGTTAAAATGCTCAACGATTATTTATTTCAACTTCTGATAATTTTGATGATGTTATTAAAGTGGGGATGTAAAGTACATTAAATATATATTATAATTATTGGACAAAATATGATATATTATTATTTAAGAAACTATAGACTAATAATACGATAAAAAAGGTTAAAGACAAGAAAAATAAGAGTAATGCCCTTTTATGTCATTTTACAAAATACCAGCTAGCTTTTCAGCTAATTTGCTAAACACCATATTTAAAACCAAATTTAGATTTCCAAATTTACCTAATATATATATATATGTATATATATATATATATATATATATGTATATCTATATATATATATATATATGTATATATATATATATACATATACATATACATATATATACATATACATATATATACATATACATATACATATATATATGGTAAATTACACGTTTTTTTGTGTATTGATTGTATTTGTGTTTTAGACACTCTGAATTACCTTTAAAATTGTTTTATAACTAAAATTGAGGCTTCGTCTTGGCGTGAGCCCATCTCACGATAGATGGCCGGTCGCGCCAAAGTATTTTGGTTTTGGGGCGTGACAGCTCTCGTTATTATCGGTCTCATATTTATAAGCATTTTTGGAATTATTTTGACCACAATAATTGTTTTGATTGTTACCACGATAACGTTTTATTCCACGACCACGTGTTTGGCTAAAATTTCCACGACCACGACCACGACCATTTCCTCCACGCCCACGGCCTCCACGCCAGTTACTATGACCACCACGTTTATTTCCACGACTTTCGTCATGACCATTATTTGGTACATGCTATTATATGATGCCGGATTTATATCACGCGGGGCATTAGAACTGGTATTATTTATTCTGGGCGTGGGGCGGAGCCTGTTGGACGCGTCTGGTGGCTTTTTAGAAGCAGCCCATTGTTCTTTTCAGCTACCAACAAGTGGGTAGCAATTGTGAGTATTTCGTAAACCCTTGGTTACGATAACTTTGCATCAATATCATGTTTGTTGGGGGCATTGTTTGATATGTTTTTTCGAGCATATCATATTCAGACAATTTCTCCCCACACAATAAAAGGCGAGATGAGATATTGTACATTGATGAGTTGTACTCAATGACTCTTTTGAAATCTTGTAATCTCAAGTCCAGCCATTCAAACCTGGCTGCTGTAAGTGTCACAGCCTTCTGTTGGTCATACCTTTCCTTCAAATTTGTCCACAATTCAAGTGGATCTTTTACCGTAAGATATTCCGATTTCAGACCATCATGAATATGATGCCTTAAAAATATAATGGACTTAGTCTTATCCTGCTCGGTTTTTGTACTATTTTCCTTAATAGCATCACCGAGTCCCATGCTATTTAAGTGGAGCTCCGCATCAAGCAACCAGCTTAAATAATTTTCTCCAGAGATATCCAATGCATCAAAGTGCAGTTTCGTGATGTTCGACATGTTGAAAATCTATAAATGCAAACATGTTAGAAAATATAAAACATAAGATGAAATAAAATCGAACTGCGCCCAGTGGCTCAGATGTATGATGACCATTAGATTGTGCGGGTTCGATACCTGTCGGGAACCATTTTATTAAGTCATAAATTTAACAAATATTTTATTAAGTCATGAAATTACCATTATGTCCTTCGGCACTGTTCCAACAGTAATAAACGGCCACTCTTCCAAAATTTACTCTATAAATACTCCTACATTTCTTCATAAAAGTCACACCATTCTCTTCTCATCTTAATCCTTTCACAATATGTCTAATCTCCTTTTCTACTTCGTTTCCATTTGTATTGCTTTTGTTGTTGTTTTACCGTTTGCCGTGGAGATGCCTAATTGGCCCATATACCAGCCTATATATATATGTAATGGTGTGTTTTTATATGATCATGTTATATGTGTGTGCCCTCATCATTCATATTAATACTCAAGTGTAATAGTATTTCAGTTATGATATGAATAAAATTTTCAATTTCATTGTCGTGTCAATTATATCAAAAATTTAATTTTCATGTTTACCTTTGTAATCAAAACTTTGTGTAATGTGTAATTACAAAGTAATCGGCGTAAGTAGAAAAACTAAATTAATAATTTCTGACATAAGCAAAACAATTTCTTTAGTAAGTTAACTGGTTATTAACTATTAAATTTCACAGCATGACATATAATAAAATAGCTTAAGTATTTTATTTAGTATATACTGACTGAAAAATAAATGTACTCTCTCTTAGAATTTTCTTCCGGTTAAGAATTGATTTAGAGCAGCTCGTGCTGATAACGTAAAATGAAACAATAGAAGAATAAGCATTTAGACTGACATGTATCTTTTCGTTATATCATTCTTCATGATGAATGGCCTTTTCATAGGCAAACATCATCACAAATTTCTTCATACAATTAATGTAAATATTATATATGCAAGAAAATGTGGGCATTCACCCAAAAATGAAAACATTTCACCTTGGTGAAATCTATTCTTTTCACAACAGTTTCGATATTTGATTTGGGTTCTTATATCGTAGTGTTGAGTTTTGGAGAATTCGAGGTGCAAGTTATTGGTGCTTTTGTGTATAGCTAGGTTAAGCTTGATTCGAGTCGTCTTCGAGGTAAGGGAACTCTTGACACTTTTGTTTTATTTTATTGTTATAGTATATACATATGTATTGTTTTAAAGTTTGACAAATAACTTATGGTTATTATATCAAAGAATGGGACTTGATATAATAGTCTATTCGAAAAGGATCAAGTATATGTACCCATAAAATGTATTTGTTGTGTGCGATTTGCGAAAACTATTTTGTGAAAGCATGGATTATGTGTACGTTTATGCTCATCGATATGCCTATGAAGTGTGTGACCCTTTCGAGGGATTGTCGTCTTTGGTGTACTCCCAGTGTTATTTGTGTGACTCCTATATAATATGTTAGGTGATATGTTATGTGAAAGCCGGCCTGTGTGCCACCACGGTTTGTGTGGCCGTAGTGTATATCTGATTCGAGCTAAATGTGAATTGTGATTATTGTGACATGTGTTCCATGCAAATGATTTTCGACTATGTTTGATATAAAACGGAGTGTATATATATGCAAACTTTTCATATGTACTTGATCCGGGTAAAAGTGTCAGGAGCTCACCCTTACACCTTTTTTTTCAGTTGAGTAAGTGACTGGAGTTTGTCGAGGTCTCTAGTGGAGGCAAGTCGGTTTAGAGCAGCTAGTTGCTAGTAGTGAAAGTCTTGTATTTCTGAAGGCTTTGTATATTTTTTTTTTTTTTTTTTTTTGTATTTGAGTTGTAGTTGCTCTGCTGTTGTACCACTCTTTTCAAAATTATCTATAAAAATTGAGGCTTCGTCTTGCGTGAGCCCATCACACGATAGACGGCCGGTCGCACCAAAGTATTTTGGTTTTGGGGCGTGACAAATTACGACTCTAAAACAAACCCAACATTAAGACAAACCCAACATCTTATTGTTGTCGGAAATATTGCTCTTTTTAGAACTATACTATTATATATGAGCTCGATAAACTTATTTTTAAAATAAGCCTGTTATATATAGTTGGGAGCTGGTAAACTAGTTGATTAGATAAGCTTCTTCAGAAAGCTTATAAAAAAATAAACTAACTCATTTATTTTATATAGTGGAGTATTATATTTAGTAAATAATTAGCTCACTTATCGGTTAATTAATTTACTAACCAATTATAACAATGTACTTTACTCCTTTATTATATTCTACATGAACTAACATTGTATATATTTATAAGTTGATGCACTTTGACTCGGAAGAAGTATGTTTGTATTTGATTCTATCGATAGACACCTTTGTGAGATTAATGGAGATGGGCCAAATTACTCCTCATAATTGCTTGTGGCAAATCAAACAACTTCAAATTCAAGTGGAAATAGTAGAGGAGTTGACCTAATACCTCACCAGCTTAAGTGGGAGAAGAAACCAAAATTAACTGCCCAACTTCAAAATTAAGGGGGACTTAGTAGAGAAGTGACCTTAGCTACCATTTTCGATTTTTTTTAGACACGTAGATCTCATGTTTATTTTTGAAAAATACTAAACTCAAATATATAGGGCCTGATTGGTTCCGAAACGCATTTGACTTTGATTAAACTGCACATTTAAGACTCGAATGCATTTGTGGTGTTTGCAGATGCAGCTTCACCACGAATCGCAACGATTTGTACCAGTTTGACACGATGCATTTCCGATGCGTTTGGGACCTCCGAAACAAACATTTAAATTACATTTGCAGATTGTTTTAGGTTCATTTCCGTATTGGAGAAACCCTAGAAGATGATGAATTTGGGGCAATTTGGCACCAAGACAAATATAGTACACTAATTACTGTGAAAAAGATGTAAATATCCTCGGTGGTTATATAAGACGAATAGTCGATATAGTTAGACGTTTATTGATGTTATTGGTGGACATTCAATAATCGATAATCGATGATTGATGTTATTGACACCGGAGACTACTTTATGTATCGTTACGGATATGAGAATATCCATCCAAAGTAAATGCTTGTTATATACGAGATAGTGATCGATTCGTTATATATGAGATAGTGATTGATGTTATTTTATGTATCGTTACGGATATTTTATTTTTATTTTATTTTTTATTTATTTTAACATGTTTACCATATTATAAGAATGTTTAAAATTTGAAATTAATGAAATTGCATTTATAAATATTTTTTTTAATTAAGAGTATAAAAACGTCGTAAAATTTAGAATGACCGAAATATAGTCAAGAGTGATTTCTATTTGTAGAGGATGAAAAAATATGAAAATGGGTATAAATTTTATATTTTTATATTTTATGAATTATGACGAAAAGAAAATAACAAACAATAAAAAAATGCATGACAGGTGGGCCAGCACAGCTAGAAAATGCGTTTTGAAACGCAAATCTCAAATTTCATACATTTGAAATGTTACACCTGACATTTCAAAAGCGTAAGCATAAAAAGTACATAGAACTTTCTGGCTTCGTTTTAGGTAAACGCATCACAATGCATCAAATTAATCACCAGATACATTTCGATCAACCATTAAAACGCATCAATTTGCATCGAACCAATCAGGCCATATATAGTACATGCTACACTTAAACATTTTGGCCACCATATGACATGTAACGACAAAATAGCGTGTTGACCATTGTCATTTGTCAATCTTAAACTAATGAATGATGTAACTACAGTCCAATTACATTTCCTTGACATCATATCAAGCTGCTAATCTGCCTAATCCAAATGTGAGTTGAGTTGATGAAACTGCTTTTGAAATATGGAATTAATGTCCAAGAACGACTGATATTAATTATATTTTGGCCTCAATGACGAGAGTATTTCTAGATGTCACTATTAAAAATCCCTAAAATATAATTAGGTGGTCCTAATCAATAATATAATGCCAATGCTCTCTATTGCTAAATGTAAATATATTTAATTTCTATTGTCGGGTAGGTAGACAAGTCAGAATGTATGACTTGAGGGTCAACTCCTTGTTCAATTGTCCAACATTCCATTTCTGCAACAAAACAAGACACAATCCGTGAAGAGATGAGAAAAATCATACTACATGACTACGACCTAATTAAATACTTTCCATAATTATATGATTTTTCGTTTTAAAGCGTTTACTAAAATTGTTATCTTACTTATGAAAATTACTTACATGTCTGATTCGTTTTAACTACACGTTTTAAGTTCGCATGTCTTTTTACCAATTAACATCTCAAACTTACATACTTTTAGGGGACCACACATTTTTCTTTAAAAATTGTACAAATCAAACAATTTTTCAAAACGGAAGGAGTAACTCGTTATTTGCTAAATTATTAATGTCACCCTCTTTAATTTATCAATTAAAATCATATTTTAGTATTCACTGGAAGTCTGGAACTATAAGGCTGATTCTGGAAGGGTCGACTATTTTATTAAGGGATCATCTGTAAGGAATATTATCTCGCGCGACTTTGTTGTTCATTTAGCAATCTGATTTATATCAAGTTAAAGGTTTATAGCTAACCAATAAAAATTTGAGGGCAGGGACGGATAGTACTTTTTCATCTAAGATGGACAAAGTCTAGTTGCGGTGATGTAATTTAAATTAGAAAGGCATGGACATAATATTTTTAAATACGACTATAATGATTAAGAAAAAGACTAATATGTTTTTTTTGGAACAAAGTAAACTTTATATTCCAAGTAAACAATGTACTACATTAAAAGGAGTTTTTGTTGGACTCTCAAACTCCATGTTAACTCAATCCATCCATCCAAATATATTTCATTGTTATTTTTAGTATGTTGTCTACATATATAGTTTTTATTAAATTTCATATAACTTTATCTACAAAAATTCGAAAAATATTTTGAACATATATTTGAATTAAATGGTAATGAGACGAATCCAATCTTGAGTAGTATTATTTCAAGAAATTATTTTATTCATTAAAATAAAATATAAATTTATTAAATAAGATAAAATGAATTAATTTAAATTTAAAAATAGAGTATTTATTAAATAAATTCAATCAACGTGAAATTTTTTTGGAATTAGTTGCATTTTCAACCAGTATATCTTCCACTATTTTTTTTTGTATGTTGGCTGCATATATAGTTTTTATTAAATCTAATATAAATTTATTCTACAAAACTCCGAAAAATATTGTGAACATATATTTGAATTCACCGTGACAAGACGAATCTATAGACACCAATCTAGATGATTATTATTAGTTTATTTTATTCACTAAAATAAAATATATATTTATTAAAGAAGATAAAATGAAATAATGGAATTTAAAAAATAGAGCATTTATTAAATATTTAATACTCCACCCATCTATTTAAGAAGAAATTAATAGATATTTAGATTTTCAATTATAAATTTTGATTATACGGTTGAGCAAAGTCCGAATAAGGGGGCGAGAATTTTGTTCCATGATGTTTTGCTAGGTTAAACATGAGGCTAATGTTTTAGCGTTCAGATTATCAGTTGGGTATTCTTATATAATATAACTAGAACGTGAGTGTGTCATTGTGGCATCTAATTACAAATAATAATAAAAGTATATGAAGGTAAATGCAATCGTTGTTTCTGATAACGAATTGTCTTTTTTAGTTGAATTAAGATTTTGGATAGTGCGAATTGATCTGTTCCAATTTGATTAAAGAAGATGGAGAAGAAATATTGGTTATCGTTGTTTTTTTTCCAGAATACAATCGAGGCCAAATATACAGATTAATCTCTTTACAAACTCGTAAGTCCAAAAATATAATTTTATGAATCCGCCCGTATATACATCAAGGAAAAAACATAATCGACCAAGCCCATAGGGTTCGTCAACAATGAAATTAGAGAAAATTGGTGCGAATGACCAATTTTGCACCCAAGTTTACAAAAAAGACCTACAGTGTTTTTGTGTTTTAAAATAAACGTCAAATGCTACAGGCAACTGTATTGATAGAGTCATGTAATACAGTCCAACGATATTAGTAGAGGCAGAGTTAAAAATATAGTATACAGTTAAAATGTGTATAAAAGTGATTGGAATTTTTATGAATAAAATTGTTTGGTTGGTCTCTCATTATTTTCAACTTATATATGAAATTAAGTGGTTAGTAAAAGAGAAAGGAGCCGACTGCTGGACCCATACGAGGCACGCGCAACATGAGTTGACAGATCTATAGTCCACATGTATGGACCACGACGGCTATACCATATTAGTCCAAAGGGTCAAATCCCTTAATTGGACTTAATAAAATCTTAATGTTGTGTTAGATGAGGAGTATACTGTAAATTAGAGTGCCTATTAAAAGCGCATATTCATAGAGAAGGTAAAGAACAGTATAATAATATACTGTCAAACAAATCAGCTGACTATAAAAAAAAATTAAGTCAATTTGCATTTTATTGTTAGTCGGACTCGTACTAGAGTGGTTATTATAACTATCTTCAACAGTTTCAACTCTATGCAACTGCTATGTTACGAATCTACTTTGGCAAGAAAGGTAGGCGTAATCTTACGTGGAATTAAAGAAGACGAAATCCTCACATTTATTGCATATTTAGTTATTTATGTTGGTTATTGTTAATTATGGTTGTACTTCGAGGTTAAGCTACTTAGTTAGAATAGAAGGAGTCTAATAGTATAGTACTCTTACGGACTAAGTACGGAATATTTTATGCATGTGTTCTATGGGCTAGGGCCCATTAGTCTTTGTAAATGTCGTAAATACCTCATCGCCCATATTGATTATTATGCAAAAATAAGATGAGTGTTTAGTAGAACTGAGAGTTCTTTGGCAGATGCCTAGAGTAGGTATTCTAATTACTTAAGTGTACCATTGGTTAATTTTAGTGGGTATGCGTCTCTTAGGTTACAAGAGTCTCGTGGATAGGTAGCCATCGTATTATTGTATACTTACTGATCTACTCCACCTAGAGATATATAGAGGTTTCTCGTGTTCTTTAGCACTGTGATCACGTAGCTCTAGAGTTTATTTACTAGAACGCCTAGCCTGGTGTTCTAAGTCTTATACCTTAAATAAGGGATTTTGAGTTGATTGGTTAATTACTGGCCAGATCCATCCGAGATCCTAACAGTTGGTATCTAGAGCTCGGTCATATTTATATCTAAAACAGAGTTTGACCGAGCCACCAAATCAGTATCTACAATATACAACTTTGGACAAATTCTCAAGAGAAGCAAGATGGAGTCATGGAGCATCACTCCACCGAAGAAGAATTCCACTACGTAAGAGAAGGTAGGATGCTCGAGTAAGGCGTTGAACATGGGAGAAGATCAACGAGCAATTGGAGTTAGTTGGGATGATGAAGACCTAAGCACGGATTGGAACGGGAACCCTATTGAATTCATGGAAATAGGATTAGAACGTACCAAAAGAAAGGAAAGCTCCACCACCAACCAAGAAGCCGGCACAGAGTGCGACCATCGGTGAGGCCGAACACGGCCATTGAGAAGCGATCTGGCGCTGCCAAATCCATGAAATTTGGTTAGATCAGTCTGGTTGAATCAATTGAGGTAGACCGGACCACCCGGCCATGGAGAACCAAGTGGTCAGATTTGTTGGATGGAACCGCTTGTGGGATCGGTCAAAGCATGGGGAAAACACGTGGGAGTCCTGTATCAGAATCTTCAATCTTCAAGGAAAGGAAAGAACACAGGGAGTGCTTCGGTTTGAACTGTTACATGAGAGATGTAAGTATGCATTCATGTTTGGATTCCAATATGACTTTCATATGTGATGATTGACATATTAAAATGGGACAACCTTCCAACCACGAGGATCGTTGTGATGAGGTAATTTGGAAGGGACCTCCTGTATGGGATGTGTATCCGGATGAGGAATTGGAGATTAATGTGGACTTGAAATTAGAACCGACCAAACTGAACCGAGGATCGAACCGAACCGAAACCAAACCAAAATTCCGGTTCCTAGGATTTAAGAACCGAGAATCGAAAATGGAACTGGCGGTTCTGGAACCGAGAACGAACCGCCGGTTCCAAGTTATATAAATTAATAAATATGAGCTCTTAAAAGTAAAAAATAGTGCAAGCCCTTTTTTTGCCAATTTCTTAAAAGTAAAAAAAAAAAAAAAAAGTAGTATAAACATAACTAGTTTTATCATTTATGTATCACTAGATTAATTTAGAAAATTTTAAAAAAATAAATTAAAGATGCGGTTCTGCGGTCCAAACCGTGCGGTTTAGGCGGTTTGAACCGCACGGTTCAGAACTACATGGTTCCTGTTCTAGAACCGGAACCGACAGTTCTGGTTTTGGAACGTGCGATTCCTGTTTTGGTTCCGGTTCCAGGATTTACGCCAAATGGAACCGACGGTTCTAGAACCAAGAACCGCCGGTTCCAGGAATCGCCCGGGTCTACTTGGAATGGGATACTGAGACAAGACAGTTTAGGTTTAAAGTGAAGAAGAAAAAGGAGATAGATCTATGACCAGAAGTCATGTTTGGCGAGAGTGAGACGTCAGCAGATGCTGACAATACCTCGGCATACAAGGTAGTGACCATAGGAAATATGGGAAAGGTAATGTCCAGGAACTTTGATGAGTTTGTGATCTATGTTACCAGGAAGAACAGACTAAGAAAATCCATGGGATAGTCAAAGCCACGTGATTATATCTAATACTTAGGTAGCCAGTGGTGACAAATATGTATGCAAGATGCATGGTGAAAATGGAAATGCAAAACGCATGTGATTCTATCCAAAGGAGCTTCATTGAGCAGTTTTAAGGGCTTCAGGATTTCCAGATAAGTTTGTTTGTTGGCTGATCACTGGACTTATCACTGTATTCTATACTTTTGAATGGGCAGGTCATTGCTGCTTTTGCTGGGAAGAAAGGGATTAGGCTGGGGATCCAATCTCCCCTTATCTTTCGGTGCTTGCCTTCAATAGTCAATATGCCCGAGCGTTCAAAGGAGGATGATGGAGCATTTAAGCAGAAGTATAAAAACATTTTGAAGTCTCATCCTAGTTTTAAATTTCATCCTCGATGTGAACGGTTGGGTATCACTCATCTCACATTTGCAGATGATCTGCTTTTTTTTTTTTTGCAGTATGATATTCGATTGACCTGAGCTCGGTGGCCACGGAAAGATAATTCAAAGGGGCTACAACTTTAGTTTTTACAGAATGAGAAAATTCCTCCTATAGAAAAAGATACGGACGTCTGAAGCTGGCTGGCAGAAAACATCCTCGCATGCTTGATTTTCCTTCATGCGAGAACTTACGAGTTTTACGAAATTTTTTCTGGTCGAATCCTGTTAGGATTCTCTCGTTTTTTTCTCCTATAAATTGGATTCTTTCACCATAACTTAGGACATAACTTCTTCTACCCTAGATATACATAGGAAAAAGCTCAAGAACTAGGTTTTGACATTGATTGATTAATCTTGGAGCTTGGTTTACCTCTTGTAAGAACCATCGGGATCGAATTCTTGGTCATCTTTTGGTAACTCTCTATTGTTTGTCTTCAATTCGTGTTTTCTTCTGTTTATCGAATTGTATGATCTTGCATGCTATTATCATCATGTTTATGCCACTACAAAAAATCGGCACATGGCGGCGGATAGATCCGTCTCTCTGAACGACTATCCGTCGCCAGCTCTGGCGGATCGGCGACGGATAGAAAATCCGTCGCCCCCTGAGCTAATGACGGATAACAATCCGTCGTCCAATTCGCGACGGATTGGACGACGGATTGACTGTCCAATTATTTTTTTTTAATTCCGAAATTTAGCGACGGATAGATTCTATCCGTCGCTAAATATTTTAATTGGACTAGTGACGGAATTTGAAATTCCGTCACTAATTCCGTCACTGTGAATTCCGTCACTAATTCCGTCACTATTTATTTCATATTAATCCCTATTTTTCGTAGTTCACCTATTTAATCAATATAATGTTCGATAATAAATCAATAATACGAAAAATGTTTCAATGAATAAAAAAGTAATATTCGGAGCTGGAGAAATTATCCAAACAAGTGTAAATATTAAAAAAAATCTCAACATACATATACATACCTCGCTCTCTGGGGGGGGGGGGGGTGGGCGATGGCGGAACTGGGACATGAACTGCTCCATCTGTAACCGAAGGCGCTCGTTCTCCTCCCTTCGTTCTCTGTCGCGGCGCTCCATCTCGTCCCTTTGTTGCTCCATCTCTTGAGTTAGCCGAGCAACATGTTCCCGGACCTTGTTGCACCATTTCGAGACACAGTCACGTGTGTAAACCGGACGTCTGGGCTTTGGGATGATGATGAGGAGCACGCCGGACTAGCAGATGCAAACCGAGGCTCCGAGTCCATATATTCGTCCTTTCTTGTCCGGTTTGTTGACCTCTAGGAAGATGTTGTCAACTTGTTCGATTGACAACACATCACCGTCTCGTCCTCTGCCTCGCCACCGAGCATCAACCTCACTGAAATCGTAAATAGCAGATATAATGATCGATTCTTTGTTTAAAAAGTAACTTGTAATAGAGTACAAATAAGAACTTTAAGCAACATAAACATACATGATAGGCGATGCGGCGATGGTCCATACCCATATACGCTTGGCCTTCTTGAAGATGGCATACTTGGATGTCACCTCCTCCGTGCCACCGAATCAAACCAGATCTAGTCAACAATTTATCATCTACAAGTAATAGAGCGATAGACTTCAAAAATACAAGTAATGCTAGATTGCAAAAACACATATATACGCACCGATTGATAATAATCGATGTGATGGATCGCCTCAAGGTGGTGAACGGCCCTTCTGCCCGTGTCGGTGGGATGCCCGGTTACACTGTTGGTCAAGCAACGTCTGGACATCGATTGGCGCCATGAAGCATCCCAAAGGGCCCACTCGTTGCATTAACACTGTGGAGGATTGGGCCACCCGATCTGAATGGCCTTCCACGTCTGACCATATCCTCAGATTTGGATCCACAGTCTAAATAGCGCCGGATCTGGGATCAACTTGCTGGGAATGAAGTACTCCTTCTACATTCCCAATTTCATACAACATCCAAAGTCAATACATGTCCTAACAACATAACAGATATGGTGACTAACATATCACCCAAATAAAGTGGGTAACATACCACTCACATACAGTGGCTAACATACCACTCACATTGTCCTAAAATTTACTAACACAATGGTGACTAACATATCACCCAAATAAAGTGGCTAACATACCACTCACATACAGTGGCTAACATACCACTCACATTGTCCTAAAATTTACTAACACAATGGTGACTAACATATCACCCAAATAAATTGGCTAACATACCACTCACATACAGTGGCTAACATACCACTCATATTAAAACGATTAATTATAATTACAAACAAATGAATGTCATATTTTAACTTACCTCGGCTCATCAAGTACTCGGCCCTCATGCGCTCGAGATGTGGCTCCAACACTCACCACCACCTTGGTGGCTCTCTCTGCCCTAAGATGTCACCTAGTTTGTTGTGCACCTCCCGAGGCCATAAGCTGTTGTCAATGTATAAGATACAAGAAACGAATATGCATTACTTTAGTACAACAATTTATACTTGTCAACTATCATTATCAGTTATGTTTTACATATTTAAGAAGAATGTATAATACTTACTTGGCAGGACCAATAGGGAAAATCACAGGCAAGCCGTCCCACGTGACGTTGGGATTGTTTGGATCGAACACGAGGTAGGGACAATCATCGTGGTCGTCCTCCGACATGTCGGGCTGGTAGAGCCACGGTTGCTCTCTCCTGCCCGGGGGGTCTCAGGAATCCGAGACCTGCTGTCCTGATCTTCGGAGCCCTCTCTGTCTGACGGTGTCCCCGACCCACCACTATCATGTGGCCGGCTGCGTGGGGGGGGGGGGACGATAGGTGGACGGCCTCTGTCGCGGCTAGAGGGAAGTACCACATTTTCTTATGTGAGAGATTTTTCTTTTGTCGTTTCTTTGCAGCCCCCTCCTTGTAACGCTTGTACCGTTCCTTACCACAGAACTTGCATTCTATTAGATCTGCATCCTCCTCCCAATATATCATGCACATTTTCGGACAACAGTCTATGGTTACCACTGACCCTAATCCCCGCATCTTTTTCTTGGTAAAAGTTGGTGGGAACTAGGTTTTCTTCAGACAAAGGTCCGACATTACGTCAACCCATTCATTGAAGCTCGTTTGATTGCCATTAGCCATTACAACTCATTAGCCGAGATAACAAAGACAACTCGGTGAGCTTACACCGGGTAAACCGCTTCCTTGATGATTCTAACAAGTCAAAGAACAACCGATCCTCGGGATTCGGTGGTTCCTCCACCTCCACCTCGGTTTCGATGTTGGTTGTGTCCACGAACTCCGCCTAGATCGCATTACACAATTTGTTCGAGCTCGAATAGCATCGCCTTGATTGGATTGTTCCCGACTTGTTCATTTTTTCTTCCTTCCACGTTATGCAGATTGGTCATATGTATTGACGGTTGCTTCCTCACCATGATGATTCCATACCTAATACGCAGTGCAGAATCCATTTTTCCTCAAGTCTTTGGACTACCACTTTAGGAGTCACGTATTGCTTGTTTACTGCATTTCATTGCTGAGGACACTTTATCAACCCATCCTTTACACTGCCGGATTTGACATTGCAAATTCAATGAAACCTTGACCCCTTCGTAAAACTCCATTGAACTCGCCATTGAGAGTACGACAATACATCCATCCGATCGGTATTCATTGAATAATTAGATAATAACCTGACACGTTTGAATTCATTAGATCGAGTTCTTTCATTTACGATAATAAATCAATTTCACAATAATTCAATCAATTGCTACGTAATATAAGTTATATTAGCTCCAGTCAATTGTTACGGCATTACATAATATAAGTTACATCAGCTTCAATTTTACCATAATGTTTGGTTTCATATATATATCAACTAATGATTACTAGTTATACAAGCTTTAGACAAAACGGATGAAACTCCTCATTCTCATGCACCCCCTCCTCATCACTTGTGACGCTCCCTACCACAGAACTTGCATTCCAACAGATCTACATCCTCCTCCCAATACACCATGCACATGTTCCGACAAGCAGAAAGGCACTCGATAGGCGGCCCCAAACCCCGCCTCTCCCTCCATTGGAGGTATGCCATGGACGGTACTTCCTCACCGTGATGAATCCATACATGATACTCAGGCATGAATCCATAACGTCGCAAGTGCTCGAATATTGCTGTAGGCGTCATAAATTGCTTGTTTCTGCAGGTTTCCAATGTGCAAGGACACTTTATCAACCCCCCAATTGCACAAACCGGACGTCCCATGGCAAACGAGATGAAACCTTTAACCCCTTCTACAAAACTCCTAGAAACTCTGCCATTTACCGCCGTACGATCGTACATCCATGAACGGTCGGAATTCATTGTATATATACTTTATTTTTAACCTGAGACGTTCCAATTGATTAGATCGTATTTAATTTATTAGATCGATTCCAATTCGGATAAGAAGATTGTAGAGGTTAATTGTTAATTATTATATGTTGCTTATAAATTAATTATTAATTAAGTGTTCGATATATTTACAAAATTGGGCATATAATTTAACCATTTCAACCTCTTAGTACATATATTATATACTTAACATACATATCAAATTAACTAATTACTCTATACATATCGAATTACTACATATATTCATATCAAATTACATACCTAACATACAAATTTATCAAATCAAAACTACATACTTCTATACTTAACAAACATATCAAATTAACTAAACTAACTATATATACTTAACACACAAATCAAACTAACTACATACATTCGTACATACCAAATTACATATAATTGATCAAATTAACTAAACTAACTACTACATAATTATCATATATACATATAATTGCTCAAATTAATCAAAATAAACAAAATCCCCAAATTTTAAAAAACTAGGGTTTTAGCCAAAATACCTTGAAGAAACAAACTCCTTGTCCCACTAGCTTCGATTAGGCACCAAGATTGGCCGGAATAACGAACAATTCACCGGAAACCGAAGAGAGGAGAAGAAGAGAATGAGGAAGAAGAAGGGAGAAGATGAAAAAATGAGGCGGGCCTCTCGTCTGTCAAATTAGGAAACTCTGGGCCGACGGACACGTGTCCGTCGGCCCAGAGTCGATCCGTCGCCATTTTTGACGACGGATAGGTATCCGTCGCTATAAGGCGACGGATAATCTATCCGTCGCCCAGTTTTCAAAAAAAAAATAATTTCTTTTTTTTTTTAATAAAAGTCAAACTTGGGCGACGGATAAATATTTATCCGTCGCCCAAGTTAGCGACGGATAAGTTATCCGTCGCTAATAAGCGATGGATAACTATTATCCGTCGCCGAACTCGGCGACGGATAGATTCCGTCGCCCAGTTTACCGATCCGTCGTTATGGGGCGACGGATTATAACGTCGTTTTTTCCTGGTTTTCTTGTAGTGTGCTTAGCATATTCAATACCATGCATTCTTTCATCTTTGCTTCCCTCATGAGTAGTTAAATCACTCCGAACACGGTAGTTATGTGATAGTCTTGCATATTCGTTTCTAGGGTTAGGATTCGTTCATATAGGTTCGTCTAGTTCAAAATTTTCGTAAAAACCTTCAATCCAATAAGTTAGTTCAAGACTTTCAAAATCATTTTCGGTTAAGGATCGTGGATTGACGACCCACGATTTCTCTAGTTCAAAACTCTCAAACAACGATTGGTTGAATTGGATTGATTGATTTATGTACACCGACCGTGTGACAAGTATGAATGATTGCCCTAGAACGAATTAGCATTACTTGATCATTATTACTGTGTTCATCTTCTCTCTTTGATCAAACCAGTTTATCTGTTTCTTGTTTTAATCTGTGTTTTAGGAGTAAAAACATCCAAAACTTATCTGTTACTCACAAACAATCTGTTTACTCTCATTCGTTGTGGTAGCTTGATTAATTCCCTAGAGAACAATACCGAGTTAACCATAGTCTACAACTACAGCTTAATCTCTTAAGTTATTTAGAGTATAATTTGAGCTCATCACTAGACAAGGATGCACATAATCGATTTTTCGAGGCAGTGTATACTAAGATCATTTTATGTTGTCTAGATTGAAAGGAATCGTCGATTTTTTCAAGGAGCTGCTATGGAGTTTCAACGGCTGTTAAGGCAAGCAGTCCAGATTGTTGTTTGTCGTTGTTTAATGCACAAGAAGCTGCAACGTTTTTGCACCTCGCTTTTAGATTATCCGATTTACTAGTTAGTTTGTTGTGCATAGCATCTATGTTGTTCTTTTGTATAGAGTTAGAGCACTTTTTTAGGAATTGTAAAAATTTCCACAAAAATATGTTTTAAATTCCTTTTATGCTATATTTGTGTTAGTGCTTTTTTAGTTGAAAGTTGAGGGATCTTATTTTTCAGTTTAATATAATAAAATCAAGGAAAAATTTCGGATGGTACCCCTTAAATTAGGTCCAATAACAGATTCACCCCTTCTATTCGAACAATAACAGTTACATCCAAAAATTGAACTGAGCAATTTTCGATATTACAGATAGGTCCAAAAGTCAAACTTCGTGATGACATGGAATTGCTTTTTGCTGATGTGTCGGCTAAAGTTGCTCTTAATAACGAAAATGCCATTCAATATTTTGATTTTTGAATTTCTTTTATTCTATTTCTTTATTTTCTTTTCTTTTTGCTTTTCTTTTTCTTCTTTTATTTAGGCTCCAACAGACATTGGACCCGTCTGTAATTAAGTGAAACAAATGTAAGGACCTGAATGTAATTGGTTAGCGAGTTGGGGGTCAATTGAATTACCATAAACTATTTGGCCCAACTAGCTATTATCCAAATAAAATTAAAAGTTCAATTCAGTCCCTACAACTTTTCAAAATTTGCAATTGGGTTTGTCAAATTCTCAATTGTAAGGGTTTCAAGTTCCGAAAACTTTAAATTGAATCCCTGAAACTATAAATGAACGCAAACACAAATCAAAACTTAACATATCCACATTAAAAGCTCCAAATCAGACTATTAAAGCTCCATGTCGAGCTTTGAAGAGCTCCGACTTGAATCGTCCGACTCCAAACCGATGTGTATAGTTCGATATGGAGCTATGACTCCGTTTGGGAAGCGGCTCGGTTTGAAAATGAATTGATTCGGACATTACTCAAGCAGTCATTCACGCTCAAAGGCAGTCATTACTCAACTCGATTTGGGTGGTCCGGATCTTTGCAAATCGGAATTGGAGCCTCTTTTAGTTTGTGGTGGTCGGATCTTTGCAATGAATATGATTCCGAGAAGGTGGAGATTTTTTGTAATGAAGAAGAAGGGAAAAAGTAAAGAGAAGAGAATAAGAAAGAAAAACATGATCAACTTTAAGGAGGAAGAAGATGAACAGTGATAATCAATTTGAGATAAAAAAAGAAAATAGATAAGAAAATGAATAATCAATTTAATTTCATTTTTGCTTTACGTTATTGTTTAAGCTAAAAAATTTCCACCATGGCAAAGAGAGAGAATGCATTTTGATTTTGGTCAACTCTAGGGGGTATTTGTTATTGTTCGAATAGAAGGGACCAATCTGTTTAGGGGGTCAATTTAAGGGGTACCATATGTAATTTTCTCTAAAATTAAAGAGGGTAGTGTGATAAAAGTTGGTATTGTGGGGTCTACAACACTGAAACAAAGAAGCAAAAATAGTTTGGGACTTCCTCATCTTTCCACAATAGAGTAGGAAGCTCCATAAATTTTGGTGGGCCATGTCCAATATGGGAGACCTAAGTTTTGATTGTTTTTTGTACAAATTTGATATTTTATGTCAAATACTAGTACTAATCCGTGGCAATGCCACGGTATAATTTACTTTTAATAAGAAATAAATATATGACGATTAAATAAATTAATCGAGAAAATAAGATAGTCAAAATTTCTTGTAGACAACGTTGGTCGTGGTGTTGGTCGGTAGTCATTCTTCACCCAATATTATATAATTGAGTGTTTATTTATGTTAACTATAGAGAATGTAAAAATAGGGTCCTACCGTACCCGACTTGTTAATTAGTAACAGGTACATGTTTTTTTTACAAAAAAAACTATCCCTCAAACGGAATCAAAATAAAATACAAAAGTATATATACAACACAATCAATAGGGTTGTTCCCAACAATATCGCGGTGATATGTGGTCACCTCACCACGCACACACACAAATATTATACAAATATAATTTCACCTGTTACGGTTGTTTTTTCCAACTCACCGGTTCCCAGCAACCACGCGGTGGTATGCATCACCCCACTAAAGACACAAAAATTACCCGTTAATTATGGATGAAGAAAGTAAAGAGAAGATAGAAGAGAGTTTCCCCGCCTAGAGAGTAACTGCCACCCCCCCTCCCCCCGCCCCCAATCCCGGCCCATCATGGAGATCAAGAATGTACAAAGAAGATCGAAGACATTTTCCCCGTCTAGAGAGTATCAGCTGATCCACCCCCCCCCCCCCCCTCCCCGGGCTCATTATTGAGATCAGAAAAGTAGAGAGAAGATCTAAGAGAGTTTCCCCACCTAAAGAGTATCAGATTCCCCAGGCCCGTTATGTATCAAGAAAGTAGAGAGAAGATCGAAGAGAGTTTCCCCGCCCAGAGAGTATATGCAGAACCCCCCCCCCCCCCTAAATATGTGACGATTAAATAAATTAATCGAGAAAATAAGATAGTCAAAATTTCTTGTAGACAACGTTGGTCGTGGTGTTGGTCGGTAGTCATTCTTCATCCAATATTATATCATTGAGTGTTTATTTATGTTAACTATAGAGAATGTAAAAATAGGGTCCTACCGTACCCGACTTGTTAATTAGTAACAGGTACATGTTTTTTTACAAAAAAAACTATCTCTCAAACGGAATCAAAATAAAATACAAAAGTATATATACAACACAATCAATAGGGTTGTTCCCAACAATATCGCGGTGATATGTGGTCACCTCACCACGCACACACACAAATATTATACAAATATAATTTCACATGTTACGGTTGTTTTTTCCAACCCACCGGTTCCCAGCAACCACGCCGTGGTATGCATCACCCCACTAAAGACACAAAAATTACCCGTTAATTATAGATGAAGAAAGTAAAGAGAAGATAGAAGAGAGTTTCCCCGCCTAGAGAGTAATCGCCTCCCCCCAATCCCGGTCATGGAGATCAAGAATGTACAAAGAAGATCAAGACATTTTTCCGTCTAGAGAGTATCGGTGATTCACCCCGGCTCATTATTGAGATCAGAAAAGTAGAGAGAAGATCTAAGAGAGTTTCCCCACCTAAAGAGTATCAGATTCCCCAGGCCCGTTATGTATCAAGAAAGTAGAGAGAAGATCGAAGAGAGTTTCCCCGCCCAGAGAGTATATGCAGACACCCCCCCCCCCCCCAATCCCGGCCCGTCATGGAGATCAAGAATGTACAAAGAAGATCGAACACATTTTCCCCGTCTAGAGAGTATCACCGATCCCTCTCATTATTGAGATCAGAAAAGTAGAGAGAAGATCTAAGAGAGTTTTTCCACCTAAAGAGTATCAGATTCCCCAGGCCCGTTATGTATCAAGAAAGTAGAGAGAAGATCGAAGAGAGTTTCCCCGCCCAGAGAGTATATGCAGAACCCCCCCCCTCCCCCCCCCCCCGGCGAAAAAAATGTAGTTTTTACTAACTTGATCATAAAATGTTGCGATCGAGTCTTGTAACAAAGGTATGGAACGGGTTCGAGTACATACCAGACCGAACCTGAACATATTTCGATCGTAGAAAAGGGAAACCTTATACCTCATCCTATCGATCGAATCTTATACATAAAGGAAATGAAATTGAAAGTCTCCACATGTAAAATGTTGTTGATAGACATGTAAAGATCAACACACCACAAATTAGCTCACGTATGTCTCTTCTATCTTCTGGAATTGAAAATAGCACGTCTAGTACACGATTCATAGAACATTCTTAGAAGATATTAGTTGAAGGGACTATGTCAATCATAGATCCAAAGGTCCTCCTATCTGGATTCATCCGCATGTAACATAACCTTGATACGCATTAACTTGGCATCAAAAATAAATTTACCCTGATTATATATTGTTTTGTAATTTTATAATCTAAAAAACTGAAATCAAGAAAGTAGAGAGAAGATCGAATTGAGTTTCCCCACCTAGAGAGTATTAGATCCCCAGGCCTGTTATGTATCAAGAAAGTAGAGCGAAGATCGAAGCCCCCCCCGGCCCGGAGAAAAATGTATTTTTTACTAACTTAATCATAAAATATTGAGCTCGGGTCTTGTAACAAAGGTATGGAACGGGTTCAAGTATATGCTAGACTGGACCTGAACATCATTATTTCGCACGGGGTTGAATTCGGGTTGGATAGAACCAACCAACCCTTCCGGACATAGACCGTAGAGAAGAGAACCCTTATACCTCATCCTACCGATCAAATCTTATATATAAAGAAAAGGAACTTGAAAGTCTTCACGTGTAAAATGTTGCTGATAGACATGTAAAGATCAACACACCACCAATTAACTTATGTGTATCTCTTCTATATCCTGGAACTGAAAAAAAACATGTCTAGTAACATATATACCACTATAACAATATATGCTAATTAAAACGATATTGGTGTGGATAATACAAATATACCAAACCAACATCATCATAAGAACACCGATAATATATGTGTTAAAACGTTACCCTTACGTTTAACCTAGCAAAGCTTAATTCTCCATCAAATACCTGAATTTCTTTGAAAAGTGAAATAAATAGAGAAATTATGATGTGAAGGCCGGTGAAGGTGTTATGAAGAATAAAAACGATTACCTTTTACTGGGGAAGATTAACAGTGATGTTTAATGTCTTCCTCTATTCTCAACCTATTTTCATAATCAAGGTGAAATTCTCGTAAGAATCATGAAGTATGCTTATTACACCTAAAACAAACAACCACTCGTATTTTTTCATTAAAATGAACTGTTTTACGATGTTGAACTAACATTGTATATAACAACTTTTTTTTCACTAACTAACATAGCTTAGTTCCACATTAATTTTAATTATTTGTCTATGAATATGAGATAGGCTAGACGAGTCGTAGTTGTTAGAGTTTTAAAAAGAAGTGAACTCGCAGATCGAGAGTCAGACTCTTTGAAGGAAAAAGAGAGGACTTACTTTGCTTGGACTATTAAAGATAATAATGAAGCCTCAAGATTTGATTGAACTTGATCTTCAACACGAAGCTACTTAATATAAGCACGATCATGGCCATCGAGGAAGGTTATCAAGTTTAGAGCAATTAAGCTAGATTTTAGTCACAGTTTTAGATAGACATTGTTATTGTTGGAAATGTGACTAACAGTTATACTAAAATATGTCGGATGTTTGATTTCGGTAACTTAGATTTGTCTAGGTTACTAGTAATAAAATAGATGAAACTAGTCAAGCAACTAGCTGATTGTGGTTCATGTTTCCAAGCCATGAAAGTTTGAAACTAATTCTAATAAATCTTACTTTTTTTAGTTAATAAATTGCAAGTGTTACTATAACTGTTGTAGCAATATTTAACATTCAAGAAGTCAAACTATCCCGAGTCCTTTAATTATTTCATTTTCAGCCTTATTTTGTTATAGTTCGGTAATGGTGCAAATGTGCAACATATTCAACATACAAAGTGTTAAACTATTGTGCAGTTCACCTCATCAGGTCCTAAATCTTGTGCGGATCGGAAGCATATAAGAATTACTACTAATAGTTCATTAGTGGGTTAATGACTGAAGTGATTCTCATCATCACAAAGAGAATCAATGAACCACACTAGTTCCACTCAGTTTATGTTATGGGATGAAGTTCCGGTTTTGACTTCGTTGATTTATATTAATCCAATCGCGTAAGGTAATAAAATGTGGAATAATTTAGAAGGCTTTAATAAGACTTGCGGGTCAAAATGGTCGAGCTCTAAATTACACGGGACATTTTGACCCACTTACTTGGTTAGTTTGTCATGCTAATTGTACAAATGGGCCCAAATACCCTTAAATAGCGGGGTAAGAAGAGTGAATTATCTAAAATAGTATAAAATAAATCCAGGCTGATCTCAAACAAGTTGAAATAATTAACCGGTTCCCTCATGTGTGAACTGGTAGACCCATGCTCAACACGTGACGTTGGATAGTCAAGCCCAGACTAGTAGGGAGGGTTCAACACAGTCAAAACCCAACATCAACTTAGCTCCGATAACATATAAAAAAAGAAGCCCAACCACCTCTAAAATGTCCAAGTACCTTTTGAAGTTATTGAAAGGAGAGATAGTTATCTCATCTATTATCGAAGAAACCATATTTTTAGGTGTGATGAGATAGTTAACACTACTCAAAATGAATAAATATTTTATTTAAACTGGTGAGATTGTGACATTATAAACAATTTGGACACTGTAAATTAGTTTAATTGGCGAAAAGTGCTACAAATCGAAATTCTCCATCAACATTCATACCCACTTATTTCCATCGATCCTTTGGTTATTAAACTGCGATATGTTTCTTATGGCCAAAAACATAAGCACGGCATTGTTTAATATAAGTTTATTATAAAAGTTATTATCATTAACATAGCACCGAAAAGAGGACAATTCCATTTGAAATTCTTTAGCGTTTAAATTTATTCATAATTCAGATAAATTGATCTTGGGAGGGGCTAACTATACTCACACCAACATGAGAACCTTAAAAAATCACATTAGGATACAGACGGAAAGAAAGAGGTTCCTTCGAGTATTCCAGCTTAATTGAGTGTTCGGCTCGACTCGTTAATGTCCGAGCTTGGCTAGCTTGTTCAATTAGGTGTTTGAATCGAGTTTGAGTCTAACCTCATCCTGGATTTATTATCGATCTGAGTAGGGCTCAATTCGTTAGTACTCAATAATACTCATAATTAGTTCCGGTTCATATATAATTTTGTATATTTATGCATATCATTGGATTGCGAGTGAACTCGATTAAAAATAGGATCCCAGCGCAAAGAATTAGTTCGTTTTATTAACGGTCCGAGCCAAGTACAACTCCAGTATAAGATCTACCACGCAGGCCTATCAGCTTGTGACGCGTGGTGTGGTGTTGAGTATCTAGGCCAGGTGGTGTTTCTTGAGTTACGGGAGGTCGGACTAGCTCAGGGTCGGTCTCAATCCCCTTGTTCATATCTTCTCACAATGTTGTTTTCCTCTGAGTATCGGTCGGACTTATGGTCCGACTTGTCTTTCTTATATCAGGTTTCTGTCCTTTTTCATCTAAGGAGGTCAGTCTCCCACTTTGAATATGGAAGGTCGGTCTTAAGAAAAGGGGGACGCTGAAACATTTTAAGCCGCCTTAGTGCATTAGACCTTTGGTAGGAACTATTTGTACATATCACATTCATATAAACTTAACGTATATATAGAGAGCACAAAAGAGAGTACAAAGTAAATAATTGTAGAATATTTTATATTTCCAACAAAATTGGATGTATGAATATTTCAGAATATACTAAAAATACTTTTCTTAGTACAATAGAAACTCCATATAATAATATCTTTGACCAACAAAAAATATTCTCATATAATATAAGTTTATTTCTAAATATAATTTTTTTAAAGAATTTATAAACCGCAAATTATATTACTATAGTGAGTTTATTTTATTATAGGGTATTCTTTTATCAGGTTTTAGGAACTTGTTTGTACTTATAGCATGGGTACGCATATTCCAATATCTTTATAGGTTCCATGTGGTTCCCTTCCGACTTTAAGAGCAGCTTAGGATAGTTTTTTCTTTTTGAAAAAAAAAATATTTTTCACCTCCAAGCAATACATTCGGGTAGAATTTTAGTCACCAAAGAGGCTAGTCCATGACTTTGCATCTCAACCAAAGGGGTCCCACATGTTTGAAATGAAATTTTCTTGAACGTGTATAATCTACTATAGTAGTAGATGACACTTGGGAAAGAATTACAAAAATTCATTGAAAGGTGAAAGAGTAATTGAAGCTAAAAATGTGTTGGTTGATGCATTGTGTTGGAATGCCAAGAGTTGGAATAAGAGAAATCCCACATGGCTAAAATTGAGAAAGAAGGAACTAAATACAAGTCCAAGACTTGCTTAAGGGTTTGGGCCCCAAGGGGTACCCAAGGTTTTGGAAGGGGGAGGAGCTATATGGCTCCACCGTTCGACCTAGTGCGCCCGCCTAGCTCTAGGTCCCGGTTCGTGGGTCGCGGTCTAGAGTTGATTAGAATATTTTTTGACCAGAAACCTACTGCGTTTGGTCAAGCCCAATAAGAAAAGTCTGAACGAAAAGCCCAACAGTTGTATCTGTTCGGATTGGACTTCAGCGAAATGGTTTCGGTCCATTCGCTTGGGGTGTGAACTGAACAGGTTTGTTTTAAACAAATGCGTCTGTTGTAAAACAACTCTTTAGGGACCTGTTCACGAAGAGTCATACCTATCAGACTCAACTCTTCGATATTATAAATAGACTCCTAGATTCAGATTTTCTACTCACTCGAAATCCATCTTTCTTTCTTCTCTCTTAACTCTCTAAAAAAGCTTAAATCTTCCTTTATTGCAGTAATTCTCCGAGTTAGTCGTTCGAGTGCTAGAACACTAATTCACTACTTGATGTTCTATCTTGGGAGGCTATCTGTTAAGTAAACCGTGAGCACCAGTGCGGGGTAGATAAAGTCTTAAAGAAATAGTACTATCATGTTTATCATTCTCATACACTACCCACCCAACACATTTCACTGTAATTGTACTCGAGCTTTTTGTACGTCGAACCCGGTATCCAAAACCTTTTTTTATTTTTTTATAGAAATACAATTGGTTTAGTAGGAACATATATAATTTTAGTTACATGAATGATTATCGAGTGAATATTGGCAAGACAATAACACATTCAAAAGAACAAAGTGATATTTTCAAGAACTTAATATATATTCAATTGAAAAATGGTTATATTCAGCAAGTGCAATGATTGTTAAGAATATACGGCATATTAGCAAGAACGTACGCATATTCCAACGAACATATGGAGTATTGTCTAAGAAAATATTACATATTGTATACTCCCTCCCTCAATTTCAGAGTAAGTGTTACATTTGATTTGACTTTTAATCGCCTTGAGTTTAATTAAATTACTCATAAATGATAATAGTAAATAATTTAATAAAATCATATAATAAAAATTTAATTACTAAATTTTCATTATATAATTTTAATAATTTATTTATTAATATAGTTTAATAGTAAATTGTGGTTAAACACGGAGACAATTGACCGCAGAATAGTAAAATGTAACACTTTTTCTGAAATGGAAGGAGTATTAACGTTTAATAAAACTGGGTTAAAAATGATATCTTCAATACCAGGAATGGTTCTCAAGTACGTAGGAAATAATGTAAAGAAAAACTAATACATATCCGAAAAACTTTAAAATTAAACGTTTGTATCTTGTTTCCCATATTTGGGTTGATGGTTGAGCTCTAATTTTGAATGGGAACATACTCCCCGTTCCGAATTCAACTACCACATTTAATTTTTAAATGTTTAAATTTTAAATTTTTATAACTTAAATGGAAAATATATATCATACTTTATTAAATATCTCTCATACGTTATTTACTTTTTTTTCAACTTTAATCATTATTTTTACCACTTCATCCCACTTCTCTCGAACATTCTGTCTGGATCCGTGAAGTTGAAACAGAAACGAAGGGAGTATTAATTTTTGGAAACGAAAAACTTTTATTCCATCCCAAACTGTTAAGTACAAAAACCGATCCGAAGATCCAGGTAAACTCTAGACAACCATATAACGCTAGTTTAGCATAAGCGTAGCAACATGCGTACGAAGCTTCCTATCTTGCCAACACCTATTTATGACATCATTAATGATCTTTTCATCTAGTCTCGTATCAAACGGTTTCTGGTTGAAGATCACCTTGTTTCGTTCCATCCAGATAGCATAGAAAGTCTCTGTGAAGGCACACCGGAGGATCTTTTTTCGCCATCCCTTGCCACGGAATTGCAAGCACACCCATGTCCTTTCAGCATCCCATCCCTCCGGAAGTCTCTGGATCCCTACCCAATGGAGCACCCGCCTGCACACCAGTTTCGAAAGAGGGCACTCAAAGAACAGGTGTTGCATCGATTCATTAGCATGACATAATGCACAAGTAGGGAGGATGGCATGATTCCATATGGCAATTCGGTCTTTGGTGGCAAGCCTACCACTCAGCCCCATCCATGTGCAAAACTGTGCCCGGGTTTGGGCCTTATTATCGTACCAAAATTTTTTCCAGCGAACCTCAGCCCTATCACCACGTATTTCCTCATAAAACTCCCGCACGCAGAATTTCCCTGTGGCTTCCATGCGGTCCCAAGCTTCCGAGTCCTGTATCAAGTGTCGACTCTTGAAAATGGCCTTCATAATCCAGGACGAGTCGGTAGGTATGCACGCTGTCATAACCTCATGCTCCTTTATATAGTATCAATGCACCCATTTTACCCAAAGCTTGTCAGCTTTACAACATATATTCCAGAGCAATTTGGCAATGCTACACACGTTCCACTCGATCAGCGAGGTCAGATTCAAACCCCCAGCATTTTTCGTATCACAAACCTTGTCCCAGGAGATAGGTGCCTTGCGAGTAATTTCAGCTGTACCACTCCACAAGAAGGATCGACAGAGAGCCTCAATGTGTCGAACCACCTTCTTTTGCAATGGAAACACTTGCATCCAGTAACTCGTCATAGCTTGCAAGACACTTCGTATAAGTTGCATCTTACCTGCATAACTCAACAGCTTCGAGCTCCAATGCTAGATTCTGGCCATGATCCGATCAATGAGTGGTTGGCACTGTCTCACATCCAACCTATGAGATGCAAGAGGGACCCCAATATATTTTACCGGAAGTTGCCCCTCTCCGAATTCTATAATCCGCAAGAGCTGCTGCCACACATGTCGACTAATGCCCCCACCAAACAGCCTGCACTTCCGTCGGTTCATATTCAAACCCGTAGCCTGCGAGAATGCCTCCACGTGGTCCATGAGCAGCTAGACCAAATGTATGTCTCCTCTGGTAAATAGGAGCACATCATCCGCAAAGCATAGATTTACAATATTCATACTCTCGCACTTTGGGTGAAAGTTGAAGTCTGGGTTCTTCTTCAGTTTGAGCAGTACCCGATGCAGATACTCCATCATGATTATGAATAACAGTGGTGAAATAGGATCACCTTGTCTCAAGCCTCTCTCTGCCTGCAGCACCTGAGATGGAATGCCATTGATGGAATACCTATACGAAACAGTGCTCACACACCTCATAACCCAGTAAGTGAACTGAACCGGAAAACCTAGCTCATCCATAATCGTCTCCAAGGCACTCCAATCCACAGTATCATACGCCTTTTGCAAGTCCATATGTATCATACACCTTGGGGAGCTGTTCTTCCTATCATAGCCTCTAACCAGCTCACTGGCTAGAAGAATATTATCATGAATCACTTTCCCTGGAAGAAACGCCGACTGGCACTCATCTACAACCGAATTTATGACACGACTCAGTCGATTAGTGAGGATTTTGGAGATGATCTTGTACAAGGTAGTGCAACAGGAAATCGGCCTCATCTCCTTCATAGTACAAGCATCCGCCGTCTTTGGTATGAGAGTAACCAAAGTGCAGTTAACCGCTTTATACATCCTACCATTCTCAAAAAAATCGTGAACTGCAGCAAGGACATTTGTCTTAATCACCGACCATGCAACTTTAAAGAATTGTGCATTAAATCCATCCAATCCGAGTGCCTTATTATCCCCAATACCTTTAAGTGCTGTCCAAACCTCCTCATCAGTGACCCTGCCAATAAGACTCAGCCTCTCCTGTCTAGATAGTTGTGTACCATCACGGAGTGCCTCAATGTCAATACTTTGCAACCTAGCCGATTTTGTCCCCACCAACTCTTTATAGAAGGCGAGAACCTCACCCTCTAGGTCACTATGCTCCGTAAGCACCTCACCATTGTCTTTAACCAACTTTCGGATACCCACTTTTCGGTTCTTCTCCCTAACCATGGCGTGAAAGAAAGTATTATTTCCATCTCCCACCTGGAGCAAGTGCACCTTGGCTCTCTGCGCCAAAAAAGATTCCTCTATCTCATTCCACTTGACGACCTCCTCCAGACACTGCTTGACTCTATCAATACATAGCACATTAAATCGATCAGCTAGGAGGCCATTCTGCACATCCGCAAGGTCGGCCCGAAAGTCGCTTGGACCCAGGAGACCGTTTCCAGCTCGCGCATGAACGGTCAGATGTAAGAGTCTTCTCCATGCAAGAAACATGGTCCATATACCGCCTTCTGCCCAGTGATCATGTACCACCTCCAGAAATCCCTCCAGCGAAGCCAGGGTATTTAAAAACCTGAATTGGCGAGCCTTAGGTCTAGTGTTGACCTCATAATGTAAATAAAGCGGGGCATGGTCCGAAATACTAGGTTCCAACGCTCTGAGTACCACATAATCGAATTGCAGAAACCACTCTGGATTACAAAGAGCATGATCAATACGAGAATAGATGTACCATATCATTTGCCACTAGATTGACAGCCTCCATCAAACTCCTAAGATCACGAAATTCGACTGCCATAACCGGGTGGCCACCAATACTATCACCAAACTGCAGTACATTATTAAAGTCACCTATAACCATCCATGGCTCCCCATTCGGAATCGGGAGCTGCTCAATATCCTGCCAGAGTCGTCGACGTTGCTCAAGCGTGTTATGGGCATAAACAAAAGTAATCCATTGCTGAAGACGCCCATCCAAAGCATACAACCCACAATGCATAAACTGATCTGAAGAGGAGACCAAGCGGACATCAACATTACGATCGTCCCACATAATCCAGATTCTACCCTTCACATGCTTATCATAGTTATCCAAGAAACTCCATTTACTACCTAGACGTGATCTAACCCTTGTCATCTTATCCTCTTTAACCCTGGTTTCTAGTAAAGCAGCCACAGAAACATTAAGCTCAGTGAAACGGGAGCCAATCTCACGAAATTTAACTGCTTTATTGATCCCCTGATGTTCCATACTATCATAATAACCGGTTTTGCTCAGCCTCGGACCCATTCAAAGTATCCAAAGTCGCAAAACCGTTCCGCAAAATAACCCCAGGTTCCCTCCGCTGCTGTTTCATTCGATCATCTACACCCGGCACAGGTGCGTTACTTGTGCTAGGGCCCGAACGCTCTCTGTTGATCCCGATTCGAAGGACCAGGCGACGTCTCATTCGAAGGGAGTATTAATTCTTATGAGCATGATTACATTTACACATGGCGAAAAGAAATGATTTTTGCTAAACTTAGTCTATGCAAATAGACTGTGACGTGGAATATCTGTAATAGTTTAATCTGACTGAATGAATCCTGTCCCAAAGGTCAACGCGCGATTGTGGCAGTTTACTTCAATTCTTCTCGCCATACCCTCTGCCCTTAAAGTTTAAACATGTGTTTCAGATTCTCTCTATAAATACACCCAACGCGTTCCATATGATAAACAAACATTCAACAAGGATAAGAAATAAATAGCAGCCTTTCTCTTTGGTCATTAAACCAAACAAATTTGCACATATACTTCATTTTACGATGGCTGGAGAATTTGAAGGTGGAGTTTGTGGAGGAAACTGGTGGAATTTATCCAAAAACATCTTCAGTTCATCACCATGTTCGTTGCCAATGATAAACGACATGGGAAGCTTCGGGGGATGGCCTAGTCATAACCCGTTGAGTAGTACTACGAGGTCCAGTGATGATTCAACTGGTTCAGCTTCAGATCAAGAGTCTATAATTCTTCAAGAATTCGTACATCAACCTCATCAGCCCAAGATCAATGACAACATGATCACATCAATGGATGGCAGTTTTCTCCCAGACACAAACACACAACCACAATGGAATCATGATTTCTTGTAAGTTAGTACTCCCGTCCAAGTTTCATCTTCCCGCATTTCATTTTGGTCCGTCCCAACTTCATTTTCCCACCCCTTAAACGGAAAATATCTCTCCTACTTTATACACTATATCTCCTATTTTATTCACTATTTCTCATACTTTGTACACTCTCTTTCCTACTTTATCAACATCTCCCCTACTTTATTCACTTTTTTCTGAAAACTTTTGTCCGGGCCCGTGAGAAGATGAAACCGGGACGGAGGGAGTAGTATTTTTTTAATACATGTAGAAACACGAAACATTTTAAAATTTAGGACATAAGATTAGACAAAATCGATAGGGTGACTAGCTAGTTGTAATTAATAAGGAAAAAAAATTACAATAATGGTCGATGGAAAAACTTGTGAAACTTATTTCCTTTGTAATCATATGGAAAAAGAAGGCAAGTTGATCCAACAAACTCATAATTTTTCTTCTTGTCATCTTGCAGGCTTGGTTGTGGAAAATCTGATCAAGATTGTTCTCATCATCTCCTACAAGAAGTTACTACAACCCTTAATTCAAGCATGGATTATCGCCAACAAACACGCTCCAATAACTTGTGTGAAGATTCATCATTTTGCAACCAAACTGATAAATCTTTGTATAACAATTCAGTAATCAGCTTGTTGCAGAATTTGTTTGATGATGATGACTTTGAGTCCAAGCCAAAAGAACATTTCCTGCCTATGATCATCAATCCAAATCAACTTTTACCTAGTTTGCTTAAACCTACTACATCTAGTCCCATGATCAGGCCTACACAACAAAACCACTTGCAAGTCACGAATAATTCAGCCGTCTGGGATGCAAAATTAGCCATGGATGACACTCACACGAGCTTACAACCTTCATCAGCTCGTCCATCATCCAAGAACAAGGCGAAGAAGGCTAACGATGGACCACCACTAAAGCGGCCGCGTATAGAAACCCCATCATCACTGCCAACCTTTAAGGTAAATGTTATATAGAGTAATACAAACTTATAAGTTAAATAAGGTTATTTGTGACGTTGCACAAGCTTTTTCATTTTTCAAGTGAAAATCTTAATAGCTAACATTTTCAACTTTCAATATAGGTTCGGAAAGAGAAGCTAGGGGACCGAGTTACTGCCCTCCAACAATTGGTTTCACCTTTCGGGAAGGTAAAAAATGATTGCACCCTACTTATTAATTTAATTGCTTACAATATCATAAATTCATTATGATAAAAATTAATTTATGATAAATTATAAACTTGTAGTTACCCGAACTGAAATTACTAATCAAATTGTTCCGCTAAAGTTTTCCTTTTAATTTATTGCAGACTGATACGGCATCAGTTCTCTTTGAGGCAATTGAATATATCAAGTTTCTCCATGATCAAGTTAATGTATGTTCCAAAACACAAAAAGTATAGCAATTTATGTTACCCCTTATATTTTTCTGAATAGTACTCAAATGATATATGCATTTTATTTCAGGCACTGAGTACTACATATATGAAAAGTGGTTCTCCACCAATGCAGGGCCAACAGGTAATAATTAATAAATTACCATTAACTCGATGTTTTAGGCCAATTGTTGTACGTAGCTCAGTGGTCACCACTAGTTTTCCCACTTTGCCTAACAAAACAATTTAGAACTGCTCCAAATTGTTTCTAGTTTGTTGCACTTGTATAAATTAGGTACAATAATATGGATAATTGTACAAATTAGACGTTTGATTCTTTGTCTAGTTGTTCTTTTCTAATATTTGGCTCTAGATTAATTAAGGTTTTAGCTAGGTTCCATATAATAATCAATGTCTTGCTATCATTTATGCAGCCTACTGAAAGATTTAGGCATCAAGGAGAGCTCAAACAGGATTTGAAAAACCGCGGTCTGTGTCTTGTGCCGTTGTCAAGTACATTCTCAATCACCTCCGAGACCACTGCTGATTTCTGGACACCTAACTTTGGAGGAAGCTTCAGATAGACTTGAACATATATGTACAACGTGATGGGAAAATAAAGATGGAAACAGAAAACTAAAGCTAATTAGATTTGGTTAGAGTAATCATATTGAAAAATGTAAAACATTTTACCCTTCTTCTTTTTACGCTAAAGTGACCATGGTAGATCCGGGCCATGTTTTGTAGTCTAGTCTGGCAATGTGTGACAAACTAAGATAATTAGGTCACAATTTGGAAACTCAACTCAAATGGTAAACTCAACTCTAAAATGTGATGATTCCAACTTGGAAACTCAATTTCAAGAGAAAACCAACTCTAAGTATGTGATTACTACAACGTGGAACTCTATTAAATGGGTAAATCACAATATTTGAAATAATCTAAGAATGTAATATTTCAAGTTGAAAGTTCAATTGAAAGAGTAAACAACTGTAGAAATGGGGTAAACACGATTTGGGAACTCAACTAGAAGTGGAAACTCCACTCTTTGGGGGAAGTAATACAAAAATAGATCATTCCAACTTAGCACCCCCTATATTCGAAGGATAAACCGATTATAAGACCGTGAATCCCAAACTTAGGAATCTAATTCAAATTGTAAATCAAGTCTATGAATGTCACAAGTGGAACTTAGAATACGATTTTAAAGATAAACCTATGAATCGGATAATTGAATCTTGAGATCTCTTTTCAAAGTGCAAACTAACTACAACGATAAGATAATTACAACTTCTTTACTTGAAGTGTGAACCTCACTAAATTCTAACTTAGGAATTACTGCAATAGTAGGATAATTCTAACTTTGGAACTATATTCAGATGGTAAATGAACTCTAAAATTGAAATAAGTTCAACTTTGGAATTCAATTTGAATGGTAAATTAAACTATAGGAATGAGATGGTTTTAACTAGGGAACCTAATGGATATATATTCTGAACTCTAAGAATGAGATAGTTCAATCTTTGGAACTCAAACAAACTCTAAAATGACATAATTACAATTTGAAAGCTATATTCAAATGGTAAACCTACTATATGTAAAAATACTTTAACAATGTGGGACGTAATTTTATCTGACAACTCAATTTGAAGTATAAACCAACTTTAAAAGATGGTACAGTTACAACTTGAAAATATTATTCGAATAGTAAACCACACTTTGTGTGGGGAAAATACTCTAAGAAAAAGTAAAATTTCAACTATGGAACTAAATGTGGAGGATAAATTAACTCTAAATATGTGATAATTGCAACATTGGAGTTCAATTAAGAGGGCAAACTCAACTTCATGAATGATATAGTTTCAAATTGAGAACTCAATTCGAAGGTCCAACCCACCGACACCATGACTAATATGGTATACAATGAGATGCATACCAATGTTTGAGCTGGCGTTATTTTTCTTATTAAATTATACTTAATATTAATGTCTTTAATTGTTTAATATTTAAAGAAATTTATACCGTGGTATCGCCACGGGTTAGTATTAGTACTTACATATTTTGCAAAAGTAATATTTTCAATTAATTTTGTTTTGTTGAAGAAATATGGGAACATACACATATGCCAATATATATAAAAGAAAAGTACATAAAGAAGTCACTTTATATGGTGGGCTTACATATAAGTCCTGCTCAATAAAAGTCTTACACAAAAGTCCATTATAATTTTGTGAGACCTAATTCCGTTTGTGGCTTCCGAAAATACCCCTCGCTACTGTCAGCTGGGCATCAGTGGACCGGACCCGAATTTTACCTTGACTCGGACCCGGACCGGCCCGTTTTTTCCGGTTCGGGTCTCGGGTCTATGTTTTACCAAAATTCAGGTTTCGGGTCGGGTCGGGTCAAAACCCGAAAAAATTCGGTCCAACCCGGAACGGCCCGGACAAGGCGTGGTACATCTAATCTTTCCCACACCGAAACTAAGTCTATTTGCATGTGTTATTACTACTTACTAACTTAAACTTAGACAAAGTGAAACGAATATAATATTTTTTAAATTTCAATTTACCCAAGTGAGTGTGCTAGACTGCTAGTGTAGTAGTTCCTAAAATTTGAAATGAAAAATGATGTGCATGTGCTAGGTAGTGTTGCTTGGGTGGAATCAATTTAATGGTGTTGTTTAACTTCATGCAGATTAATTATTTATTTCTGAGTTTTGTTGTGTAATGTGCAATAACTAATTATTAAATTAGTTCAGTTTTTTTTTATCAACACTCAACAATGTCAAAATGGGTCCAGCCCAAACCGGCCCGAAAAAATTCGGGCCGGTCCGGGCTGGACCCGTTCCAATACGGTTCGGGTCTTGGGTCGATAAACTGTGACACTTTATCTACCAGTCCATTTTCGGGTCGGGTCAAATCGGGTCGGGTCAGACCCGGTGCTCAGCCCTCCAAGCCACAGTACCGTACGTACGAACATTAAAATTGAGCAGCTCATTTCTTGGTTTCCTCTCGCTTTCTCCTCCATTTCTCTCTCCAGGTTTGTTTCACCATTTTCGACATGAATTTCATGGTTTCCTTGACCTGTAATGGCCTAAGCCATGCATTTGGAATTGAAAGTGGTTTCAAGTTTTCTAAATTGTTGGAGATTGCGATTGAGAAATTTCGATTGAAGGATTTGGACTATACTAGGTTTTTTTATGTTCTTGATAACAAAAGGTACCTTATGTTTACTGACGATGATTTGAATAACATGGCCTCCTTATGTACTGTTCATGGTATGAAATATGTTGAGATGGAGATTGTTGTTGGATCTGAGGAGTTTTTTTTTTTTTTTTGATGTTGATCCTGTTTCTTTTCGTGTTCCTCGTGGTGGTAGGAAAATGTATGTTGGTGAGGGTAGTGGTAGTGGATCTGGTGTGAAGCATGCTGAAACTAGGTTTGGTGGTTCTGAAACTAGCTCTGCTGTGGTTGGTAGGATTGAATGTGTGGGGCAAAGTAGGTTGCTGGTTGATGGTGGTGGTACATTGGTTTCAGGCCGGGTTTCAAGTGAGAATTCCCTAATTTCAGGGCATAGTGAACATGTTTCAGGGCAGAGTGCACTAGTTTCAGGGATGAGTAACTTAGCTTTAGGACAGAGTGCACTAGTTTCAGGGCAGAGTAACAGAGTTTCAGGATCTCTTCCATTCACGCAAGGCGTTGATGATGTTGTTTTGTATGGTGGGGTGCAGCAGGGTAGAGAAAGGAGATTGTTATCTCTTGGTTGGCATATGGAGATTGGGGATGTTGGCCAATCTTTTTGGGGTAGGGTTCAGGCTTTTCGTATTTCATTGGCAAAATTCTCATTGGCTATTGGTTTCAAGTTGAAAATAATGAAGAATACCCCTAAAAAATTGAGACCTATTTACAGTAAACATGCTTCTGATGGGTGTAACTGGACAGTGACTGGTCTTCGTTATGATGCAAACAGTTGGTTCTACATCAAAGAGTTGTTGAATGAGCATACATGTGTTCCTTCACCGTTGGTTGAGAAGGGTGATTTGTTGGCGACAACATTGATGTGTGGGAGTGAGATAAAGAAGTTTTTATGGGACTTTTATGCAATTGAATGTCGTACAGCAAGGCTTATAGGGCACTTGAGAAGGCTCGTTCGAAGGTATATAGTGATTATGAGCTTTCTTTTGATGCGCTTAACTGGTACTTGGAGGCGTTGAGGCACACAAATGTTGGGAGTCTTGTTGACTTGAGTGTGAATGAAGATAATAATCGATTTGAGCGTTTGTTTATTTGTTTGGGGGGATGCATGGAAGGCTTTGATCATTGTCGCCCAATTCTTTTCGTTGATGGGACTCATTTGAAGTAAAGGTTTAAGGGTTGCTTGCTAGCTGCGACGGGGAAAGATGCAAATGATGGTATACTATGCTTTGCCTTTCTCATTTTTTGTTTTATGTTTGAGTTTTATTACATTCTGAAACTAACTAGAATAGACCTGAAACTAACTAGAATAGCTTTGAAACTAGTGAAATAACTATTCTTGCGCTTTGAAAGTAGCGTTTGAAATTAACTGGACTTTCTTTGAAACTAGTTATTTAACTATGTTTGCAGTCTGAAACTAGCTTTGAAACTAATGAAACCAACATTAAGACTCCTGAAACTAACTTTTTGTGAGAAACTAATGTTCTTGAATCTAACTTTTTGTGAAATTAATGTTCCTGAAACTAGTACTGACATGTTTGAAACTAACTGTTATGTCTGTGAAACTAACTTTTTATATTATTTTTGTTTTTTATCAGGTATCTTCCCTCTTGCTTTTGCCATTGTTGAGTCTGAAAACAATGCGAGCTGGTTGTGGTTTTTGCAGCATCTTTATGAGGTTGTAAGTCGTGATAGGGTGCTTTCTATAATATCCGACCGTGCACCTGGTCTTATTGAGGGTATCCCTGCTGTGTTTGGTGACAGAGCCCACCGCATCTAAAGCGTAATTTGAGAGATTCATTTGTCAATAGGGGCATTACTAGGAGTGATGTGACAATGAAATGTGCGATATAGCATACTTTTAGACCCTCGTTTTTTTACCCTAGATGCAATATTTGTGTCGTTTTTTGGTTAATTACCAATTTTGCGTGTTTTATGTAGGTCATGATCGTGATTTTGAGGATTTGCACGATTTCAGGCATTAAAACGGCATAATTGTGCCAAATCGGAAAAAGGAAGAAAATACCGGATCTACTGGTTGCGGAGTTCGAGGAGTCAAAACATGTCATGTGAAGATAATTGAAGGAGGAACAACTTTTTAGAAGACCACTTTTCGAGGAAAAGGAGTTACGAATCCCGAAATTGAAGAAAGAAGAAAACAGATTCGAAGCTGCAACAATCGAAGATGGCGGCCACTGTGGAACTGCAGAGGGTCATCATGCCACCAAAGTGACCTGATCACTCTGTTGTTTTTCTCTTGGGCCGTTCTGTTAGCCTTACAGGCTGAGGCTCGCCTTCCTAAACCTTCCTTACTGAAGATTGGCGGTTTGGAGGTCGAAATTTCACCTATAAATAAGACCTCAAGGGGTCTCAGAATCCACAAAGCTCACAAAGCAGCTCTCCTTGAGAGAGAACCAGTCCTCAGGGAAGTGAAACCCCAACCCGCTGGCCGTCAGACACCCGTGGAGAAACCACAGGAGGAGCAGACGAAGACATCAAGATCATCAGAGACTAAGCTTCTTCTTCCTTTCTTCTTAGATTTCGATTACTGTTCTTTGATTACTATGAGTAGCTAATTTCCTTTTGTAAAGGCGAACCACCGTAACTCCGCTTTTGCTACTTCTTTACATACCAGAATATGTTAATAGAATAGTTATTTGACATAAATCGTGGTTATACATCTCTATACATCCTTCGTGATGTGATGTTTCTGCTGAGTGACATAGTAGTTTCATTGAACTGAGTAGCGGTACTCGTGCCGACTGCACCTTAGCACCATTAGTATTATGCCTTGCTGTCGTTAGAGGTAACTGCATAGGATTTTAACTAGGAAGTTGGGAGTAGCATAGCAGAGGGAGGTTGGGGAACCTGTACGCCTGTCAACTATTGATTTACAACCAAAGCAATCTAGGTTTTACTGCGAACTGATTATTTTGTCTGAGATTAAAACTGTTTACTTTTCTGCATTCAATCACAACGATATTTGCTTGTTCCTATGCTAAATGTCCGTGGAGAATGACATCCCGAGTCAACTTTCCGCTATAAACTGTGGATTTGAGGACTTCCGACTTATAAATTTAATCTTGATTGTATTTGGAGATTACAGGTTCTACAATGGAAAACGAGATATCTAAGTGCACATCAAGGAGTCTGAGGGAGACGTTTGTTTTCCGACTCAGTGAATGTGCATATGCTGTTAATGTTTATGTGTTGAATGAGAAGCTTGAACTGTGGCGTGCTGAAGGCTCTCATGCACTTGTTAGTTTCATTGATTCTGTCCCCTTGGATCATTGGACGACTGCCCACTCTCCCACGATACGTTATGGTGAGATGTTCTCAAATGTTGCTGAGTCGTTCTATTCATGGATAAATGCAGGTCGTGGTCTTCCAATCAAGCCTTTGATTGAATTCATACGTGAAAAGATCATGATGTTGTTTGAGAAGAGGAGGAATGAGTCCCTTCAGTGGAATGGTATTCTGTGTCCCCAATGGGATAATATGTGGAAGAAGTTGGTTTCGGAGTGTGATCAATGGATAACTATCGCTTTAGATGTCAGTGTCGTTAGTGTCCAATCTGATCCTAGTGTCACAGTTGACTTGGAGGCACGGACATACTCTTGCTGGTGGTGGGAAGTTAATGGATTCCCATGGGCTCATGCAGTTGCTGCCATGAAGAGGTCCAGGATTGGTCTTGCTGATATTATTGATCCGTACTTTCATGTTTCATCGTATATGACATCATACTCTTTCCCAATTTATCCCATTCCTTCTATTTTGAAAGATCAGATTATTCTTGAGATTGCACCACAAGGAATCAACCCTCTAGTTACTAGGAGGCCGACTGGTCGTCCTAAGAAGAAGAGGATCCGTTTGAGGGGTAAACTTGCATGTGTTAAGCATGCCGCCAGCGTTCATCCTGATAGAATTAGACCTGAACAAACAAATCGGTGTTTTACAACCAATCACAAGTTTCATATTGGGCCAATCGAATCGAAATTTTGATCAAAGATTCCTCTACCAACCGCCATCTACTCCCGAGATCCCGACCGAACCCTTTTTCCAATATAAAAGTTCATTATCTTCTCACGAGTTAGCAAATTAGGTAGGACCTCTTTTTACTGTACAGAATTAACGAATAATAATTTTGGGGTCCTTTGAAGAAGGTACAGTAGGTATTGCTCTGAATTTGGAATCAACTAATGTCGGTGTTGTATTAATGGGTGATGGGTTGATGATACAAGAAGGAAGTTCTGTAAAAGCAAGCAGGTGAAACATTGTGGTCATTGTCATCAGAGTGGCCATAATAGGGCTACGTGCACTGCTCCTATTGGTTGAAGTATTCTATTACTTGGCTTTCTTTATGCATTTAGAGACATTTGACTTTTATTGGATCTGTAATGGGTAATTTTAGATTCTCTTGCTTCGTATTTTATTATTCGAATGAGACATTTTGTTATTCCATTCTTTCTGTGTTTTTGGTTTTTAGAATTTTCCTTTTGTGTTGTGTGATGGAACTTGAAACTAACATTTTGAGTTCCTGAAACTAACTTTAATGAACATGAAACTAACTTCTAAGTTCGTGAAATTAGCTCAGATGCACTGAAACTAACTTTAATGAACCTGAAACTAACTTTCTGAGTTCCTGAAACGAACATTTGTTGGGCCTTAAACTAACTTTAATGAACTTGAAACTAATACTATTTGTGTTGAAACTAACAGAAAAGACCTTGAAACTAACATTGTAGGCCCGAAAAACCCTTAATTTGGGTTTGGGGTTTAGGACGGGTCTACCGCCCTGGACCCGTCCTAAACACTAAACCCTAATTAAGACAGTAGCTCCCGGAGGGTGCATTCAAATTCAGTGATTGAGTTCACCATTTCCCCCTAGGGTTTTAGAATTATGAGATGCCCAACAATCGCTTAATTAGGGTTTAGGGTTTAGGACGGGTCCAGGGGCTAACCCTAAACCCTAATTAAGACCGTAGGTCCCAGAGGGAGTATTCAAATTCAGTTGATTGGGTTCACCATTTTCCCCTAGGGTTTTAGAATTATGAGTTCCTCCGTGTTGGTCCAGATAACGGCAAAGTAAAAGACTAGAGGGGGGGGGGGTGAATAGTCTTTTAAAGCTTTTGTCGATAAAAACTATTTCTCAGATATCTGAATAGATATCTGATACTTAGAATCAGAGCGCGGAAGACTTAATAAAGATAAGTGCAGAAACAGTTAAAGTGTGTGTGTGTGTTGCTGAAATGTAAATACAAAAAGGTAAATAACACAGCAAGTATAGTGGTATCTGGAGGTGGCGTAATCCTCCAACTATTCCACTTCGGTCTACCAGAGACCTAGAATTCACTAGAACAGATAATTGAGTTCACCTTACAATAAACCTATTCTAAGATTCTTAACAAATGGTTCCCAACCAAATGTTCCCCCTGAGTTGTTCCCCAGCTTTCACAGCCAAGTACTTCCTGTACTCAGAAACCTTTGAGTTATTCCCTAGCTTCCCAAGCTAAGTACTTCCTATACTCAATAACCTTGGAGTTATTCCTTAGTTTCCCAAATCAAGTACTTCCTATACTCCGGTAACCTTGGAGTTATTCCCTGATTTTTCAAACTAAGTACTTCCTGTACTCCACGCCAGTTATGGTGTTGGTTTTGGTTTGAGTTGTCAGATGAGCTTCTTTAATAACTTATTCAGTTATTCAGGTAGCTCTGTGAATCAAGTATACTTAATACACTTTTCAATGTATGGTATCTTGTTCTTTTTACTGACCCAAGTCTTAGTTAAATGTTCAAGAGAATGAATCTCAGATACTTGATCTTTCGTTTCAAATCTTTCATAGATAGCTATGCTTGTTTAGGATCAGGACACTTAGAACTTCAGTGTTACTCAAGATCAATAGCTTTGGTTGCAACAGAAAGCTTTGAGGATAAGTAAGTTTGCTTTGAGAGAGTAAGATGTTCAGCGTTTTCAAAGTGTGTCGTGTGTCCTCTGAAGCAGTCTAAGTGTTGATATTTATAGATGAATTTGAGTGCCGTTTGAATAGTATCCATTAGGCTCAATTTCAAACTATTGATATCTGTGTATAGTACTGTAGTAGGTTTTGTCTTCTTCTTCAGAAGCTGCCGTTGCTTTTATTCAGACATCTCTGTCCGTGCATTAAATGCATTGTACTATACTTTTTGTCCTGTAGTGCCAACGGAACTATGCTTTGTATCAGAGACTAGTGTTATCTGATTCTTTGCACGTCCTTATCTTCAATCTTCAGATACCACTTATATTGAAACAACTTTGTTTGCAATATATATATTTCTCTTTCAGAAATGTGGTTAAAGCTCAAGGTATCTGAGAATAGATATTTGTGGACACTTTCCTTGTTTTCAGATAGGTCTTTTATTTCTCAGAAATCTCTTGTGACACAGTTTGTTTGAAACTATTCGTGTCTTCAAGATATCTGGCTAAGATATCTGAACAACAGTTTCAGCAATCTTGTGCAGTTTCTTCAAGTCTTCAATGTCGTTGAGCTTGTTCTGCTTGGATGTCTTCTTCTTGGTCTTCTCTTCATAAAATAAAAATTACATTTTGAGACCTAACATCCTATACAAGATTAGCTAGACTATCATACTTAGTGAGTTTCCTCTTTTACAATGTTCAAGTGAACCAAGAGTACTAATCACCTTTCTGAGACTAAGATAAGTCATCATGTTGCTGATCAAAATCTAAACAGATATTTCTAACAAAATATCTAACAAATTTCCTAACAAATTTCCCAAGAAATTTCCCAACAAATTTCCCAACAAATTTCCCCCTTTTTGATCAGTCAACGATGACTATCTTACCTATTACAAATCTGGATGAGTGAAAAATCCAACACTTAATCTTTTCTTAAGATCTTCAAATTATTTAATTAAGTGCAGAAAGTAAACATCAACCAAATCACAAGGTGTGATCTTTGCTGACAAGTTATCTTTTATAGATTACTATCTGAGAGTAAGTTCTTCAGATAAGTTACAAATAAAGATTACAGATAACTTTGATACATAATACAGTTAAGCTCAGTCAGCAAAAATACAACAAAAACTACGTAGTAAATCAGGACAACAGGAGTAACCAAGCTCCAAGTAAACATCCTAATAAACTAGTCTTCAAGTCTTCAATCTCTTCAAGTCTTCAACTGTATATCTGTAGATCAGTCTGCAAATTTTCTATCTCCAAACCTTTTGATGTCATCAGAATAGTCATAGAGAAGAGTTCTGACGAGCATCTCTGTGTCTCTGGCAAATCCACAGACCTCTTTGTAGGTTTTGGTAGGATTTTTCTTGACAAAATGTTTGACCCACATATACTTTCCCCACTTCCAGGCATTCTCTATTCTGATATCTGAAAGCTTGAAGTATTCGTAGATAATCTTCAGATATCTGATGTCACCCTTGTATTGCTCTTCAGTTAGATAGAACGATTCATGTGGTTCTACTGATGAGTCTTGCTCTTGTGCCTTCTGTGATATTCGTAATTCGCACACATCATCCGCTTTCCATATGGACATTCATCGAGAGGTCCTTTCTCATGGCTTCGATTCTCTTGACAACTTCAAAATCCAACCAGCTTTAATGTGATTGGTGTTGATCAAGGTTGGCTTATCTTTTCTCCATGCCATAAGTTGTTTATGGATTGGTTAAAATCTTGAATTTACCAATAGATGCTTAAGTTCCGTAATCCAATAGCCATTTTTCCGATTGATGCACTGCATACGAGAGGAATCATTGTCATACTTCACATACTCTATTTTGGCTTCTTCTGGCCTGAGTGGAAGTTGACTTTGTCTTTGCTCAGCTCTCAGTCTGTTCCTTCTCTGTCTTGAATTCTCTTTGGGGTTGTTGCTTGAAGAACCACCACCCTGGATAGACTTGGTATTTCCAGAGGGTGTTTTAGCTGCTAGGGGCTTTGCAGCTATGGGCTCAGTTAGGCTTTCAATTTTCCTTTTTCTGTGAAGAGGAGCTTCATCTTCATCAGTTTCCTCATCATCATCAAGATTAGATCTTGTGAGAGTTTTACAGCCTTCTTCATTGCCTAGGGACTTGATTTGACCTTCTTCTTCTTCTTCAGAAGATTCATCAATCCCTTTAACTTGTCTTCTCCTTGGAGCCTTGGTACTCCTTGGAGGTTTCTGTGCCATGGCCCTTGTTATCATTTTAGTTCCTTCAGTAGGTTTCTGGGAAGCAGCTTGGCTTGAGGAGGGTTCATTGATTCTGAGTGGTGGCTGGGAAGTTTTCATGTTTCTTCTTCCTTTCTGAGCCGCACCAGATTTCTTCTTGTTTTCTTCTCCTTCTTCCCATTCCCCTTGACTTTGAGGTCCAGATTTGTACATTCTTTCCCCCTTAGTCATTGTTGGCTGACTCAGTCTCATAAAGGAATATGAGAGAGAGTTAAAATGCCCTTGTAAATAATTATGGGCAGTGACCAACTTCTGAAGTTCGGCTTTGAGCTCCTGATTTTGCTTGATAAGTCCATTGTCCTTATCAGTGAGCTCTGCTAATGGGCCTAGGATGGCATCTGCTTTTCCAGCAGTGTAACTTGCCTCTTAGAAAGCTTTTTCAGCTAAAGACGCATCATCGTCCCTTATCATTCCCAGGTCTTTCTGAGCAATGACTATGCTAGTTGTTCTCTGAGTGATGAGCTCAGTGAACTTTCTCATTTCAGAGGGGACGGAGGCAATTACTTCTTTGTTCTGTGAAGACATCTCCTTGTTCAGAGTAGCCAATACTTGGTACCTGTTCATGTATTCATTGGAGTGAACATTTGGCAGTTTGCTGAAAACTGTAGGAGCAATCAGCTTCCTTTTCAAGTGAGAAACCGCTAGATGTTCATTGCGGTGCTCTGCCAAAGTCTTGTCTTCTTCATCATCTGAGTAATCAGCCCAGTGATCTTCATCCTCTTGGACATTTTCATCGATTGTATCGAGTCCAGCAACCATCTTAGAGATTGGTTTCTTTCCTTTCTGGGAGGAGGATGGTACTTCTTTTGAAGATGATGCAGCCTTAGCATCATGCTTGACTTCAGATACTTCTTCAGTATCGAGTTCTTTGGTGATATCATGCACAACATCCCGTAGCTCTTTAACCTCAGAGTAAGCAATCATTTCTTGTAAGTATTGATCTTGTAGTTGATCAAGCTTGTCTCTGGATTTAGCTATTTGATCTTCCAGTTGAATATGGAGTTGTTGTTCTTCTTCCAACAGTTGTCTGAGTTGAGCAGATCTGGTTTGAGTGTTTAATATTTTCTGATCGGTTTCTTCAGAAAGCTCAACTACTTGTCCAGTAATAACTGCGTATTGGGAAGATGGATGAGTAGATTTCTGAGGTGATGAAGACGGAGATTTCTGTGAAGTCTTCTCAGTTTGCTTTTCAGTAGCTGAGACATTGTTTCTTTGTGAAATTCCTCCGGTCCCTGGTGCAGGGGCATCATCATCATTCTTTTTGTCATTATCATCCTTTTGGTGATGGTCAGTGGGAGGTTCATCAAAGTAATTTTCATTCATTTCTTCCTCCTCATCATCTTCAGATACAAGATTGATCACCTCCGGGATAGTGATCTTCTGCCCATTAACTTCTTCTTGTTCAGAAGGTATAAATTGCAGTAGTCAGGGGGGCGGCTTGAATGCCATCTGTAATCTTGTCGACCATCTCGCTGTGCTCAAAGGCATGTATCAAACTATCGCCACTTCTTTGGAGAAATCCTTATGCAATAAGGTCGCATGGCTGTGTCTTGTAAGGAACATTGCATGGATATATGTCTCCAAGTCAAGAGCTCGTGCTCGTCTGATTGGTTGATCTATGATTCTCAATATTTCAGAGAGATCAGAGCACCTTAACTTCTGCCATTTCTTGAAGCATTGAATATGCTTTGGCAGGGTGTGAGCTTTGAAGAAGTGAAGTAGGTCCCTTGTTTCTTCAATGGGAACCTGCTTTGCATCTGTTTGAGCCTGAAAGAAAGAGTTTTGAGTGAGTTTCAAAACTTTTGTAGATATCTGAGTATAAGTGTAGTTTAGTTTCTGGGTTACCTGAGTATGAACATCAGGCTCAGATACTTGAACCACTGAGACAATTGGTGTCTCAGATATCTTGTTGTGAGGTGGAGACTTGGAAGTCTGGTCCTCATCAACCTTTCTTTCTTGAACCTGAGAAATAAAATGATCCAATACTTAGGAAATTGTTTGAAAGAAACTGTGCAAATATATGCTTTAATGAGTTCTGAGTTACTTACTTCCTCAATAGGAAGCTCAAAGTCATTTTTCTCAGAAACTTTCGCAGTCTCTGGTGTTCTTTCAGGTGATGTTGCCTTGGGGGCTTCATCAATTTCTATTGATGCAGGGGATGTCGCAACTTTGTCCCCGTGCATTTCTACTTCTGATTGATCCTGTAAGTAGAAAGTATTGAATATTTTTAGAAGAGATATGAGATAACCCTAGTCGAAGAATACTTATCACTTGATTTGTCATATACCTTCATGCTAGAAGGCTCAGTGATGTGTTCTTCAGAAACCGTGTTGGTCTCTGGGTTTGTCTCTGGCATTTCTGCCTTATCTTCTTCCATCTCAGTTGGAGCCTGTTAGAAACATTTATTTCAAATATTAAGCACATAAACTTATAACTGAAGAAGTGTTATCTTAAGAATCCATTATTACCTGTTACACAGGCTCAGATGTCTTAAGAGGTGAGGTTGAGGAAACCTCCTTCTCAGTTTCTGAGGTAAGCTTTTCAGCTTCCTCTTGTTTCTGTGTTTCTAACTCAGCCTGTAACAACGAAATTCTTTGAGTGACAAGATTTATAAGCATAAAATATTTCACAAGGTAAGAGTTAAACCAGTCAGTTACCTGAGCAGTTTCAGGCTGATTGGTCTCTGGAACTTGTGACCTTTCTATACATTGGTCGTCTTGTCCCAGTCCAGTTTCTTTGCTTGAAGTTTCTGGTACTTCACACCTTTCCTGAGTATGCAACTCAGTTGCCTCCCCTGGTTGATCATTCTGAGTAGATGTCTCGCTTGATCCTCTCGATGAGTTGGGGAACCCTCTTTTGCGAGATTTTCTTGACATCTTGCATTCGGTAAGTCGAAATGGAGTTCATTTACCATTTCATCAACCACTTGTGGCTGTTGTGGTTGTTGTGGTTGTGGTTGTTGTGGTTGTCTGGAAGCAGAAGATTGATCACTTGAACGTTCTTCCAGACTTTTAGATGTGGCGTTTCCATCAGCATCTGCCAGCACTAAGATACCACTCATCAGGGGTTTTTGAAGTTGTGCAAGAGAAATATTCCCTGATGAAGTGTTTGCGCCAACAACCTTTGCTATAGGTTCAGCAACCTGTGGTGTAGGTTGTTCTTCAGATACCTTATCACCAGTTACTGTTTTAGTAACCTTAGCCCTCTTTGTTCTTTCTAGGACTTGAGAGATGACTAGTTCATCATCTTCATCGTCAGAGCTCTCATCAGCATTGGGAACTGATTGGTCCATTATTTCTGCGGTTTCTGCAGATAGGGCTTGGTGTTTTTCACCACTTTTGGCAGCAATTATGAGTTCATCAGCAAGGCTTTCTGCATTAATCGCAACATTTCTGAAAGCACTTTCTCTTGCTGAGTCTACTTGTTCAGTAGTTGATAACTCTTTTGTAGCATTGATGAGTTCATCTGCCTTTATCAGTTCATCGGCAATGCCTGCAGATATCTGAGAATCGACAACCTCTTTGGGTGTGTCTTCTGATTTGCCAGCAGACTTCTTTCTTGAAGTTCTGGGCTTCTTGGTCGCAACCTTTTCTTCAGATACCTTTTTAGACTTTCGCTTCTTAGAACCTTTCTGAGACCCAGTAACCTTTTTCATCAAGTTTGTATACTCATATTTGTAGAGTAGATTACTGTTGGCTATTTCAAATTGTCTCTCCGAGCTCAATGCCAAGCTTTTCCAAAGAAGTAGCATATCTTCGAGACCATAACCTCATGGCCTTTTCGGCTAGCCCTTTGGTAATGTTAGGCTCAAGCCTTGAATCTTCTTCACAAACTTGAAGGCGTACTTTCCCGCTTAAAAGGGTTTTCCAAATTTTGTCTTGTTGATTCAGCAAGAACATCATCATCCACCGTTCTTGGCTTATCCGGTCAAGCACCTCCTTGTAGACCATCAAAGTATCATGAAGAATGCAAGCCAGTACATCCCAGTGAACCAACAGATGTCTGGTTCGGATGTCAGCAAGCTTGAACTCAGTGGGTGTATCTGATTTTTTCAAGATCACACACGTCACTGTGAAGTTCTTTAACACCTTCAAGGAGTTCATCATCCTTAGTGTTTATTTCAAAATCCTTTCCAAGATTTTGAAACTCAAACAACTTACAAAAAGTTGTTAAGTCCAGAAGGATTTCCTTTCCTTGGACTGAGGTTTTAACAGACACTATTTCAGTGCCTTCAGAAACACAGGAAATAATCCTGGAGTTGTTGTAGAATTCCAACACATCGAGTGATGAAATTCCACTAGGGCGAGCAGATAGAAAACCCTTGATTTGTGCCTTTTCAAGCATGTCAAGAATCAATTTTATGTCGGTTTGGTTCTCTATTGCAGCAGAGAGGTATTCCTCAACCATGGCACCACCCCAAATCATTCTGTGATTTGAAGTCCAATGGTCAGGATTAAAATTTCCTACCAGTCGGTTGTTCACAATAACCAATTCTGGTGCTTGCTTTTCAGCAGTACCAGTGGAGGATTGGGATTTTTGTGTTGAAGAGTTCTTGGAGGCCATCTTTTTATATAGTGTAGGGATTTGAACTTGGTGTTTGAAAGATATTTGATTTAGTAATTCTTTGCAGAAAAACTTAATCTTGATTTGCAGAGATTGTAGAAGGTTTTGCAGAGAATCAAGAGAAGGATTTGCTATTTTTGTGCAAGATGAGTTTTCGGATTAGGCAAAAGTGTTTTCCTATGCCAAAATCCTATATATATATAGCAGTTGAATCCCAACAGACAAATACATACAAATTGATTTTGTGTGTACGTATCTGTGATTTGCAAGCAGGCGTGAGGAAAAGCTAGTTCGGCATTAAATGCTTAGTGGGCCATGTCAGAATTTCAACATTCCACTATTTACTGTGAATTAATTTCCACCGTACAGATCAATCGCTTAATTTCATCAAGGGTCACCATTGCTTCTTCAGCAATGATCACAATCAACAAGTGTAATTGTGCCCATTTAATGAATTTTGGCTATTAGCTATCTGAATCGCGTCTTTGTATGACCAAGAACACTGTTTGCATCTGAATCTGTCTTATACTTAGGATTTTTCCAAGTTTTTCATCAGGATAGAAACAATGCGAATTTCAAGAGAGTAGCTGACTGCAGATAGTTGTACTATTCTCCTATGTGTTCTCCGTTTGCAGATTGATTCAGATATCTGAGTTCCCGTCTCAGAGATCTTAAGCTGTCTTTTTGCTCTTTAGCCTTTTTGACTTCTGGATACCCGTTCCAGTTTTCTCTTTTCTCTTTTCTGGATACCCGTTCCAGATACCTTAACTCTTTCAGTTCATTGGTAGTTCCATTAGTCCAAGACTATGTCTTAAGGCTAAAAATCTACTTTCTTGTAGTGGCTTAGTGAAGATATCTGCAAGTTGGTCTTCAGTGCCAATCTTGAGTATCTCTATATTGCCCTTTTCAACATGGTCTCTGATGAAGTGATGTCTAACATCAATGTGCTTTGTTCTGGCATGAAATTTAGGATTCTGTGTAATTGCAATAGCACTTGTGTTGTCACAGAAAATGGGAGTTTTCTTCTCATCAAGTCCATAGTCTTTAAGTTGTTGTTGTATCCACAGAATTTGTGTTGCACAACAACCAGCAGCAATATATTTAGCCTCTGTGGTAGAAGTTGCAATTGAGTTTTGCTTCTTGCTAAACCATGAGATAAGTCTAGTACCCGTAACCACAAGTTCCCGAGGTGCTTTTCCTATCAAGCGTTGATCCAAGATAATCATTCGAGTACCCAATAAACTCAATCCACTTTCTTTAGGATACCACAATCCTACATCTACTGTACCTTTTACATACTTTAATATTTTCATAGCAATGTTGTAGTGTGTTTGCATTGGATTTGTCTGAAATCTAGCACATACTCCAACGGCATATTGAATATCAGGTCTACTTGCAGTGAGGTAAAGTAGTGAACCTATCAATTTCCTATTCTTATGTTCTTCAACACTCTTATCTGATTCAGTATATGTCATTTTGGTTCCAATGCTCATAGGTATCTTAGCATTCTTTTCAGAAGGCTTAAGATTGAACTTTGTGAGCATATCTTTTGCATACTTTGTTTGACTAATGAATATTCCATCATTGAGTTGCTTGACTTGCAATCCTAGGAAATAATTCATTTCTCCCATCATGCTCATCTCAAACTTGCTTTTCATGAGATTTGCAAAGTCATTACAAAGTTGCTTGTCCTTAGATCCAAATATGATGTCATCAACATATACTTGAACTAAGAGTAGTTTCCTGTCATGATTTAAGGTAAATAAAGTTTTATCAACTTCACCTTTCTTGAAACCACTTTCCAGAAGGTACTTGGCCAAAGTGTCATACCATGCTCTTGGAGCCTGTTTTAGTCCATACAGAGCTTTCTGTAGTTTATAGACCATTTTACTTTCTGAGGAAACTTCAAAGCCAGGTGGTTGCTCAACATAAACTTCTTCTGGAAGTTCACCGTTTAAGAATGCACTTTTGACATCCATCTGATAAACTTTGAAATCTTTATGAGCTGCAAAGGCTAGAAAGAGTCTTATTGCATCCAATCTGGCAACTGGTGCATATGACTCGTCAAAGTCTAAGCCTTCAGTCTGGGTAAATCCCTTGGCAACCAATCTTGCTTTGTTTCTGGTTATTTCACCAGATTCATTCATCTTGTTTCTGAAAACCCATTTAGTTCCAATCACAGATATTCCTTCTATAAATGGAACTAGTTTCCAGACTTTGTTTCTCTCAAATTGATCCAACTCTTCTTGCATTGCAGAGATCCAGTCTTGGTCTCCTAATGCTTCTTCTATATTTTTAGGTTCAATATTCGAGATGAAACATCCAAAGAGAGAGTTAGCATTTTCAGCTATTGCTCTCCTAGTCCTAACACCCTGATTAATTTGTCCAATTATATCCTTTGCAGGATGATCTTTGATCCATCTCATCATAGGTTTAGTGCTAGTAGGATCAATATCCACGTGATCTGAATATGAATCACTAAGATTTTGATTTGATACTTTTTCAGTGTTAGAGATATCTGGAACATGCATTTCAGCATTCTTATTTTCAGATACCTCTTCATGATGAAGGTTCTCAGTAACCTGTTCCATTTCTGGAAAACTCATAGGAAATTCCTCATCATGTCTGTGAGTCATCTTGTTGTTACTAGGCATTTCAAGCTTTTCTACGTCAGAGTCATCCTCACTTTCCATAATGACGTTTCTCCTTTCTGAGGATTCTTCTTTAGAATCCCTCATTAATAGTTCTTTGAACCTTTCTGAGAGTTCATCATTAGGAGGTGTTTTCTTATTTCCTTCATAGAATACAACATGAATTGATTCTTCAATTTTCTTTGTTCTTTTGTTGTAAACTCTGTAGGCTTTGCTATTTGTGGAATAACCAAGAAAAACACCTTCATCTGCCTTTGGTTGAAATGTTCTCAGATAATCTTTCCCATTGTTTAAAATAAAACATCTACAACCAAATACTCTCAGATGTTTGATATTAGGGGGTCTACCAACCAAGATTTCATAGGGGGTCTTGTCATGGTGTTTGTTTATCAAACATCTGTTTTGAGTGTAGCAAGCTGTGTTTACAGCTTCAACCCAATAAATTTCACTTATTTCAGTGTCAGCTAGCATTGTCCTTGCAGCTTCTTTAAGGGTTCTGTTTTTCCTTTCTGCAACACCATTTTGTTGAGGTGTTCTTACAGAGGAAAGTTGGTGTTGTATACCTTTGCAGGTACAAAACTCCTTTATGTACTGGTTGACAAACTCAGTACCATGGTCTGTTCTGATTGCAGATACCTTGTCATTTTTCATGACTTCAAGCTTTTTCAGCAAGTTTGGTATCTCCACCCTGGCATCAGATTTGTGTTTCAGTGAATCTTGAGAAGTCATCTACAACAACCAGACCATACTTCTTTCCTGCATAACTAGTTACAGATGATTCAAAAAGATCCATGTGTAAAAGTTGCAGTGGTCTAACACTAGAGTGTCTGATTTTGGACTTGAAAGAGATCTTGGATTGTTTCCCATCTGACAGGCAGAACAGATACCTTCCTTTCTGAAAGATGTTCTGGGAAGGACAACCACTAACTCTTTCTTGGCAAGTCTATTCAGAGTTTTGAAGTTCAAGTGACTCATTCTTTTGTGCCATAACCAGTGCTCTTCTGTGTGACCAGATTGACTCACTATGAGACATTCTTCAGTTGTGGCAGATGCCCAATCGGCAACATAAAGACTGCCTTTTCGCCGACCAACTAAGACTGTCTGCTTTGACTCATTGTCAATTAGTTTGCAGTATTTAGCTTTGAATTTTATAGTAAAACCCTTGTCTGCAAACTGGCTCATGCTAAATAGATTATATTTCAAATCCTTAACATGTAATACGTCAGTGATTGTTAAAGTCCCCAATTTGACGTTGCAAATCCGGAGAGGATTTAATTCTCCTCCAAAGAAATCGATATCCGGTCCTGTGTTGCAAGCTTTGTAATCAACCAGATTTGCTTTGTCTCTGTCATGTGCTTTCGCATCCACTATCAAATAGCCATTGTGCTTTAGTCCAGAGGCATTCGCACAGAAAGCAGGAGATTAGGTTCTCATATCTTTGATGGAACCGTCAATTAAAAGTTCTTCCAAGAGGAATCCATTTTGAATGAATTTCTTTGAAATATGCTTTTGTCTGACAGGAACGTAAGGAGGAATTCTATTTGAATGAATGTTATCATTAGTGAGAATTATTTTCTTCCTTGGTGTGTTCCTAGGTGCTCCATATGATTCTTTCAGATACCTGTCAGGTTTCTGAGTTTGCTTTTCAGCAAACTTAGCCTTCCTTGCCAGATTTCTTCTAGCCACGGCATTGATTTTCATGGCTTGATTTAACTTCCACTTCGAAAATTGCTTTGAGCAATTCTAGCTTTCACCATCGTTCTTGCTCACCTTGTACTCATGAGCAAGTTGTTTTCCGATGCCTTTGTAGCCAATACCGTTTGAGCACTTGAAGCTATCGAGATCTTTTCTCGTGACTTTGCTAGTCTCTGGTTGGTCCAATTTCTTTCCAGAAAAAGTGACATAGGAGAATTTGCTAGCTCCTGCAATTCTACATTTTTGAGAGACATAGCACTGTGGGTGTTTACACTTTTCAGTGTTATGTTTCTTTTCAGAGACGTGCCCAACAGTTTTGTTTTTGACTTGTTTTTCCCACAAAGGTTTGGTCGCAACTGCCTTTCCTTTGTCAACAATCTTTGTCTTCTCACCGATACTATAGATTGCATGGGAACCGTCTTGCTGAGTACTTACAAATGTTCTTCTCTCCTTACTCTTATTCAGAGTGATAGAACAATCATGCAGTATTCAAATTGAAGTCCTTTCTTTTCTGAAGGATCTCTTAAGTAAGATTGTACTTCAGTAAGAGTGTCACTAGCTTTGGCATAAGATTGAAAAGATAATTCTTTCTTCTTAAGTTCCTTGTTCTCAGAAAGAAGATCTTCATAATTCTTTCGTAATTCAGCCATTGCTTCTTTATGTGACTTTTCAGTCTCAGATATCTGAGCTTTGAGAGATGCATTTTCAGCATCCTTTCTCTCAAATTCTTTAACTAATTGAGAATTTTCCTTTTCAAGAGAATTCTTTTCTTCTTCAAGGTTTTCGGCTCTAGCTCGGATCATTAGAAATTCTCTTTCATAGATGTCAAGTTCTTTCCTCGGATTTTCTAGATTTTTTATTTCCTCTTCATCACTTTCATAAGTATAACAGGAATTATGTGTTACCTCATCAGCCATAAGACAGTTTTCTATGTTGGAGATGTCTGGACCGTCAATTTCAGCAACTCCACACATTTCATTCTTCTTGAGGCCGAAGTCGATTATATCATGAGTAACTCCACATAATTCTGGTGATGGTAAGGTTGAGTCATCTGAATTGTCATCTTCAGAATCTGTCTCAACGTCTAGAGCATCTAGTTGAATTTGGATTTTCTTTCTTTCTTCAGTTAACAATGCTTTCTTGCTTCTTATTAATATTTTCCTATCTTTCTTGTCACCTGTCCTTAGTTTGTTGAGGTTAGGACAATCCTTCTTGAAGTGGCCAGGTTTCTGACAATAGAAACAGATATCGTTTCCAATTTCTGCTTCCTCAGTACATGATGCTTTCTGAGCTGGCTTGTTCAGCGAGCTTTGCATATTTTTGTACTGGTGATAGTTTGAGCCTAGATGCTTCTTCAGCTTCTCTTTGGCTTTCCTTCTTTCAATTTCTCGACTGATATATTTGCTCATTTGCTTTGCAGCAAGAGCATCCTCAGTTTCTTCCTTGCTTTTCTTCTTTTCAGAAGTTCCTTGAGTGACTAGAGCAACGTTTTGCAACTTTTCAGTTGTTTGTTCTCTTTGAGTTGTCTCATAATCAACAGTAGCAAGATGAGAGAAAAGTTCCACTGGAGTGATATTTGGCATTCCTTGGTTAAAATAAAAAAATTTGGTATGCTCCCAGTTGTGGTTAAGACTTCTGACAATAGTCTTAATCTTTTCCGACCGGAGTATCTTGCTTTCCCAGAGTCGCCATGTCACTCATGAGTGGTAAATCTGAAATCAAGTTCTTCCAGAGTTTCAGTGGGTCCTTGTTTGAAATTTTGAAATTTCAACTTGAGAACTTCGAACTTGTTTTCTTTGGTTTTCTCAGTTCCGGCACAGATTTCTTCAATCAGTTGCCAGGCAACTTTCGCCGTTTTAGCACCCCACAGTTTACACTGTATGTGCTCCGGTGTCGATCTGATGATGATATTACGAGCTTGACCATCCAGACGATTTCTCTTGGCATCTTCCGATGTCCAAAGTTCTCTGGGCTTTGGTTCGTAAATAACTTGGCTAGTAGATCTCCCACTTGTTGACGCATCGGTTTGTGAAGATCCTTCGCTTTGATCTCTGTCTCTACCATTAGAAACCTCCATGACTTGTTTGAGTTGTTGAATGACTATTGGACCATTCTTTATCACTTCGATCATTTCGTCACTTATGGCTTCAAGGTGGAGCATCATGTTATTTTTTCATTTCTCGTAATTCTCTGGTTTGAGAATGGGTGCATCACTCAGAGACATACCTGCACACTTAACACACAAATTAAATAGTCCTCGAAAATGGACAAAGTTCCTTCACCTATCTGGGGATCTAGGTTCAGTGCAGAAGGCTTGTGAACTTCCTGCTTTGATACCACTTGTTGGTCCAGATAACGGCAAAGTAAAAGACTAGAGGGGGGGGGGTGATAGTCTTTTAAAACTTTTGTCGATAAAAACTATTTCTCAGATATCTGAATAGATATCTGATACTTAGAATCAGAGCGCGGAAGACTTAATAAAGATAAGTGCAGAAACAGTTAAAGTGTGTGTGTGTGTTGCTGAAATGTAAATACAGAAAGGTAAATAACACAACAAGTACAGAAAGGTAACTGGACAGTGACTGGTCTTCGTTAAGATGCAAACAGTTGGTTCTACATCAAAGAGTTGTTGAATGAGCATACATGTGTTCCTTCACCGTTGGTTGAGAAGGTGATTTGTTGGCGACAACATTGATGTGTGGGAGTGAGATAAAGAAGTTTTTATGGGACTTTTATGCAATTGAAGTGTCGTACAACAAGGCTTATAGGGCACTTGAGAAGGCTCGTTCAAAGGTATATGGTGATTATGAGCTTTCTTTTGATGAGCTTAACTGGTACTTGGAGGCGTTGAGGCACACAAATGTTGGGAGTCTTGTTGACTTGAGTGTGAATGAAGATAATAATCGATTTGAGCGTTTGTTTATTTGTTTTGGGGGATGCATGGAAGGCTTTGATCATTGTCGCCCAATTCTTTTCGTTGATGGGACTCATTTGAAGTAAAGGTTTAAGGGTTGCTTGCTAGCTGCGACGGGGAAAGATGCAAATGATTGTATACTATGCTTTGCCTTTCTCATTTTTTGTTTTATGTTTGAGTTTTATTACATTCTGAAACTAACTAGAATAGACCTGAAACTAACTAGAATAGTTTTGAAACTAGTGAAATAACTATTCTTGCACTCTGAAACTAGCATTTGAAACTAACTGGACTTTCTTTGAAACTAGTGATTTAACTATGTTTGCAGTCTGAAACTAGCTTTGAAACTAGTGAAACCAACATTAAGACTCCTGAAACTAACTTTTTGTGAGAAACTAATGTTCTTGAAACTAACTTTTTGTGAAATTAATGTTCCTGAAACTAGTACTGACATGTTTGAAACTAACTGTTATGTCTGTGAAACTAACTTTTTATATTATTTTTGTTTTTTATCAGGTATCTTCCCTCTTGCTTTTGCCATTGTTGAGTCTGAAAACAGTGCGAGCTGGTTGTGGTTTTTGCAGCATCTTTATGAGGTTGTAAGTCGTGATAGGATGCTTTCTATAATATCCGACCTTGCACCTGGTCTTATTGAGGGTATCCCTGCTGTGTTTGGTGACAGATCCCACCGCATCTAAAGCGTAATTTGAGAGATTCATTTGTCAATAGGGGCATTACTAGGAGTGATGTGACAATGAAATGTGCGATATAGCATACTTTTAGACCCTCGCTTTTTGCCCTAGATGCAATATTTGTGTCGTTATGGTCAATTACCAATTTTACGTGTTTTATGTAGGTCATGATCGTGATTTTGAGGATTTGCACGATTTCAGGCATTAAAACGGCATAATTGTGCCAAATCGGAAAAAGGAAGAAAATACCCCGGATCTACCGTTGCACGGAGTTCGAGGAGTCAAAACATGTCATGTGAAGATAATTGAAGGAGGAACAACTTTTTAGAAGACCACTTTTCGAGGAAAAGGAGTTACGAAGCCCGAAATTGAAGAACGAAGAAAACAGATTCGAAGCTGCAACAATCGAAGATGGCGGCCACCAGGGAACTGCAGTAGGGGTCACTGCGGCCACCAGGCGGCCACAGTCACTCTGTTGTTTTTCTCTTGGGCCGTTCTGTTAGCCTTACAGGCTGAGGCTCGCCTTCCTAAACCTTCCTTACTGAAGATTGGCGGTTTGGAGGTCGAAATTTCACCTATAAATAAGACCTCAAGGGGTCTCAGAATCCACAAAGCTCACAAAGCAGCTCTCCTTGAGAGAGAACCAGTCCTCAGGGAAGTGAAACCCCAACCCGCTGGCCGTCAGACACCCAGGAGGAAACCCTAGGAGGAGCAGCACGAAAGACATCAAGATCATCAGAGACTAAGCTTCTTCTTCCTTTCTTCTTAGATTTCGATTACTGTTCTTTGATTACTATGAGTAGCTAATTTCCTTTTGTAAAGGCGAACCACCGTAACTCCGCTTTTGCTACTTCTTTACATACCAGAATATGTTAATAGAATAGTTATTTGACATAAATCGTGGTTATACATCTCTATACATCCTTCGTGATGTGATGTTTCTGCTGAGTGACATAGTAGTTTCATTGAACTGAGTAGCGGTACTCGTGCCGACTGCACCTTAGCACCATTAGTATTATGCCTTGCTGTCGTTAGAGGTAACTGCGTAGGATTTTAACTAGGAAGTTGGGAGTAGCATAGCAGAGGGAGGTTGGGGAACCTTTACGCCTGTCAACTATTGATTTACAACCAAAGCAATCTAGGTTTTACTGCGAACTGATTATTCTGTCTGAGATTAAAACTGTTTACTTTTCTGCATTCAATCACAACGATATTTGCTTGTTCCTATGCTAAGTGTCCGTGGAGAATGACATCCCGAGTCAACATTCCGCTATAAACTGTGGATTTGAGGACTTCCAACTTATAAATTTAATCTTGATTGTATTTGGAGATTACAGGTTCTACAATGGAAAACGAGATATCTAAGTGCACATCAAGGAGTCTGAGGGAGACGTTTGTTTTCCGACTCAGTGAATGTGCATATGCTGTTAATGTTTATGTGTTGAATGAGAAGCTTGAACTGTGGCGTGCTGAAGGCTCTCATGCACTTGTTAGTTTCATCGATTATGTCCCCTTGGATCATTGGACGACTGGCCACTCTCCCACGATACTCATGCACTTGTTACTTTATGGTGAGATATTCCTAGTGTCACAGTTGACTTGGAGGCACGGACATACTCTTGCTGGTGGTGGGAAGTTAATGGATTCCCATGGGCTCATGCAGTTGCTGCCATGAAGAGGTCCAGGATTGGTCTTGTTGATATTATTGATCCGTACTTTCATGTTTCATCGTATATGACATCATACTCTTTCCCAATTTATCCCATTCCTTCTATTTTGAAAGATCAGATTATTCTTGAGATTGCACCACAAGGAATCAACCCTCTAGTTACTAGGAGGCCGACTGGTCGTCCTAAGAAGAAGAGGATCCGTTTGAGGGGTAAACTTGCATGTGTTAAGCATGCCGCCAGCGTTCATCCTGATAGAATTAGACCTGAACAAACAAATCGGTGTTTTACAACCAATCACAAGTTTCATATTGGACGCAGTCTGAATACTGGAAATTTTGATCAAAGATTCCTCTACCAACTGCCATCTACTCCCGAGATCCCGACCGAACCCTTTTTCCAATATAAAAGTTCATTATCTTCTCACGAGTTAGCAAATTAGGTAGGACCTCTTTTTACTGTACAGAATTAACGAATAATAATTTTGGGGTCCTTTGAAGAAGGTACAGTAGGTATTGCTCTGAATTTGGAATCAACTAATGTCGGTGTTGTATTAATGGGTGATGGGTTGATGATACAAGAAGGAAGTTCTGTAAAAGCAAGCAGGTGAAACATTGTGGTCATTGTCATCAGAGTGGCCATAATAGGGCTACGTGCACTGCTCCTATTGGTTGAAGTATTCTATTACTTGGCTTTCTTTATGCATTTAGAGACATTTGACTTTTATTGGATCTGTAATGGGTAATTTTAGATTCTCTTGCTTCGTATTTTATTATTCGAATGAGACATTTTGTTATTCCATTCTTTCTGTGTTTTTGTTTTAGAATTTTCCTTTTGTGTTGTGTGATGGAACTTGAAACTAACATTTTGAGTTCCTGAAACTAACTTTAATGAACATGAAACTAACTTCTAAGTTCGTGAAATTAGCCCAGATGCACTGAAACTAACTTTAATGATCCTGAAACTAACTTTCTGAGTTCCTGAAACTAACATTTGTTGGGCCTTAAACTAACTTTAATGAACTTGAAACTAATACTATTTGTGTTGAAACTAACAGAAAAGACCTTGAAACTAACATTGTAGGTGCGAAAAACCCTTAATTTGGGTTTAGGGTTTAGGACGGGTCTACCGCCCTGGACCCGTCCTAAACCCTAAACCCTAATTAAGACAGTAGCTCCCGGAGGGTGCATTCAAATTCAGTGATTGAGTTCACCATTTCCCCCTAGGGTTTTAGAATTATGAGATGCCCAACAATCGCTTAATTAGGGTTTAGGGTTTAGGACGGGTCCAGGGGCTAACCCTAAACCCTAATTAAAACCGTAGGTCCCAGAGGGAGTATTCAAATTCAGTTGATTGGGTTCACCATTTTCCCCTAGGGTTTTAGAATTATGAGTTCCTCTGTGTTGGTCCAGATAACGGCAAAGTAAAACACTAGAGGGGGGGGGGGGTGAATAGTCTTTTAAAACTTTTGTCGATAAAAACTATTTTAGAATCAGAGCGCGGAAGACTTAATAAAGATAAGTGCAGAAACAGTTAAAGTGTGTGTGTGTGTTGCTGAAATGTAAATACAGAAAGGTAAATAACACAGCAAGTATAGTGGTATCTGGAGGTGGCGTAATCCTCCAACTATTCCACTTCGGTCTACCAGAGACCTAGAATTCACTAGAACAGATAATTGAGTTCACCTTACAATAAACCTATTCTAAGATTCTTAACAAATGGTTCCCAACCAAATGTTCCCCCTGAGTTGTTCCTCGGCTTTCACAGCCAAGTACTTCCTGTACTCAGAAACCTTTGAGTTATTCCCTAGCTTCCCAAGCTAAGTACTTCCTATACTCAATAACCTTGGAGTTATTCCTTAGTTTCCCAAATCAAGTACTTCCTATACTCCTAACCTTGGAGTTATTCCCCATTTTCAAACTAAGTACTTCACTACTCCACTTGATTATGGTGTTGGTTTTGGTTTGAGTTGTCAGATGAGCTTCTTTAATAACTTATTCAGTTATTCAGGTAGCTCTGTGAATCAAGTATACTTAATACACTTTTCAATGTATGGTATCTTGTTCTTTTTACTGACCCAAGTCTTAGTTAAATGTTCAAGAGAATGAATCTCAGATACTTGATCTTTCGTTTCAAATCTTTCATAGATAGCTATGCTTGTTTAGGATCAGGACACTTAGAACTTCAGTGTTACTCAAGATCAAAAGCTTTGGTCGCAACAGAAAGCTTTGAGGATAAGTAAGTTTGCTTTGAGAGAGTAAGATGTTCAGCGTTTTCAAAGTGTGTCGTGTGTCCTCTGAAGCAGTCTAAGTGTTGATATTTATAGATGAATTTGAGTGCCGTTTGAATAGTATCCATTATTCTCAATTTCAAACTATTGATATCTGTGTATAGTACTGTAGTAGGTTTTGTCTTCTTCTTCAGAAGCTGCCGTTGCTTTTATTCAGACATCTCTGTCCGTGCATTAAATGCATTGTACTATACTTTTTGTCCTGTAGTGCCAACGGAACTATGCTTTTATGTAGACTAGTGTTATCTGATTCTTTGCACGTCCTTATCTTCAATCTTCAGATACCACTTATATTGAAACAACTTTGTTTGCAATATATATATTTCTCTTTCAGAAATGTGGTTAAAGCTCAAGGTATCTGAGAATAGATATTTGTGGACACTTTCCTTGTTTTCAGATAGGTCTTTTATTTCTCAGAAATCTCTTGTGACACAGTTTGTTTGAAACTATTCGTGTCTTCAAGATATCTGGCTAAGATATCTGAACAACAGTTTCAGCAATCTTGTGCAGTTTCTTCAAGTCTTCAATGTCGTTGAGCTTGTTCTGCTTGGATGTCTTCTTCTTGGTCTTCTCTTCATAAAATAAAAATTACATTTTGAGACCTAACATCCTATACAAGATTAGCTAGACTATCATACTTAGTGAGTTTCCTCTTTTACAATGTTCAAGTGAACCAAGAGTACTAATCACCTTTCTGAGACTAAGATAAGTCATCATGTTGCTGATCAAAATCTAAACAGATATTTCTAACAAAATATCTAACAAATTTCCTAACAAATTTCCCAAGAAATTTCCCAACAAATTTCCCAACACTCTGAAACTAACTTTAGTGAACCTGAAACTAACAGAAAAGATCTTGAAACTAATATAAAGGCACTTGAAACTAACATAAAAAAATTTGAAACTAAAATAAGGCACCTGAAACTAACAGAAAAAATCTTAATATATGTTTTACATTCCTGAAACTAGAATAAAAGCACCTGAAATTTACATATACTACACCATTGTACATGTCTTACACTCCTAAATTCTTATCACTTTGCTTTTTTTGTGATTTCTAGAGATCTCAGATCTTGTTTTGCTTGTCCGTCTTCTTGATCCAAATCTTCCTTTCTTGCGTTGTGACGTTTTCCCATCCATAGAAATGTTTGAACAATCTGTGCTCGGTACTTACCACCTTCTTGGAAACTGAAATCATCACTTGATTTTATATCCCATATTTGTGCACCATTTAATCTCTTATCAAGTATCATGAGACACATAATCCCACAGTCAACACCGACTTGGACTGGGTAGGTTTGATGATCACATTCGGTGAATGTTGTTTCAGCAAATTTCTCAAAAAAAAGTGTCATTTTCTCGCCCCTGTAGGTTTCTTGATCTTTCCCTTAGAACTTTTTCGACGAACTTCCACTGTCAAAATAGAAAAAAAAATAACTTTAATGAAACCAACAGAATTTTCTGAAACTAGCTTTAATGAACCTGAAACATGTAACTAACTTTTTGAGCTCCTGAAACTAATACTAATGATGCTGAAACCAGCAGAACTTTCTGAAACTAATATAAAGGCTCTTGAAACTAACAGAAAAGATCTTAATGAATCTGAAACAAATACAAATGATGCTGAAACTAATACATACCACCTTTTCAGTTCTCTTGAAGTGTACACCAGTTTTGTCGGTGTTATGCATCATTGTGTTGTACAAAGTCCAGTGGCACAATTCAATGTCAAATTCTAGGAGCACCCAATGTCCTGCCGAGTTATGTATTTTCATTGGAGAAATTGTTGATAGTTTTTACTAGTTCAACTGTTGCTGAATCATCAAACATAGATGAGAGGAGTTCCTGCAGTTTTTTATAGTTGTCATGTTATTTTCTCGTTTTATTTATACTTTTATAGATATATATACGTGTGAAAATGTTAACAAATACATTGATAGTAAACTTACATAAACGAGGGATTCGAAGTATACAAATTGTTTATAGCCTGACGACTTGCTTTGGAGAAGAGATGATCACCCCAAAGATCCATTGTCTGTTTCGAAAATGAAATTATTAGTCCTGAAACTAACATAATAGCTTCTAAAACTTATAGAAAGGCTCCTGAAACTAATTGAAACTAAGAGAAATGCTCCTGAAACTAATTGAAACTTAGAGAAATGCTCCTGAAACTAAGAGAAAAGCCCATGAAACCAACATGCACAGTCCTGATACATAACGAAAATAATAGGAGTACACGTACCACACTACTGATCTCTCTTTCATCAATTATGTGGGCCACTTCCTTTATCGAGATCTTCTCTCCACTCTCTTGGTGTTTGTAAATCCAACAACTATTTTTTGAAAATGGAAATTGGAATTAGAATAATTTTACGATATATTTATTGAATAGCATATATATAGAATAATTTTACGATATATTTATTGAATAGCATATATATATATATATATATATATATATATATATATACATATATATATATATATATATATATATACCGACCTTTTCTCGTTGTAAGTACTTATCTTCAGAATCATTTCCTTCTCGATTTCAGTTAGGTATGTTGTGGCCTTGTACCTGTCTTTCAAAGTTAACCAGGAACCTTGTACCTAGCCTTGTTGTAGTATGTTGCCAAATCCGTCATACTCAGAGTCGGATCGTTGTTTTTTATTTTAGTGATCTCACAAGAGATCTGTGACGGTGTAAGCTCTTGCGATTCTGAAAATAACTCCTTTTGCTGCGAAACCAAGAACTCCTCTTCCTGTGATGATAGAACAATTGGTTGTTCTGAAACCTTCACCCTTTTGGCAGGATTTTCATATTGAAAATCGTCGTCCCGCTTGACTGGTTGTTGTTCCTTATTCTTTATTCTTTGCACATATGATGGTGGTGTTTGGAGTGTGTTGATGTTTCGACTATTTCAGCTGGTTTTAGTCGCTCTTCCTCTTCCTTTTCCCTTTCCTTTTCTTCCTCCTATTGCTGTCATATCCTCTTCAATCAACATCTCTTGGTATTTACAGGCCTTGTACTCAAGAGATTTGTTTTCATTCTGCAACGTTATGCTGTCCTGACTTAATTCGTTGATTTCTACTATCATTCGGGCATTTTCAGTTCTCAATTTGTCCACTTCTTTCTCAATCTCGGAGTTTCTAGCCCTTAAATCCAACATCTCATTTTGCATCGTGGCATTTTCAGTTATCAGATTCTCCTCTTCTTTCTAAAGCTCGGAGTTTCTAGTTTCAAGGGCGGCATTTGACTTACCTGCAGCCGCAAGACGGCTCTCCTTGACTGAGACACTAGCGCTCAATTGAGATGCTTTCCTATTTGCTTCTTCCCAGCTAAACTTCCATTTTTCTGCTAGTTTCATGTGCTTCTCAGATTCTAGCTTTTCCAATCTGTACAGTTCGACATAATCATCACCTTTAGTTTCAGGAGCATCGTCATAATCATCTTGAAGACAACCTATTATTCCTTGATCCTTTAGATCATTGATCACATCAGTAGCAGTCCTCGTTGGCGACACGTCATAATTCAAATTGAAACTCGGAGGTGTAAAAGAACCTCTTGTGTGTTTCTTCTTCTTTATTTCTTTTCTTCCTCTCCTTTCTCCACAACCTCTCCTCGTGACGGGGAGTTCATTTCTTTCATCTGAAACCAACAAAAATGCTATGAAATTAGTACCAATATAAACAAGGCTGAAACTAGCACACATGCTCATGAAACCAACATAAACAAGTCATGAAACCAGCACACTTGCTCATGAAACCAACATAAACAAGTCATGAAACTAACTTTAGTGAACCTGAAACTAACTTTAGTGAACCTAAAACTAATATAAAGGCACCTGAAACTAATATAAAAGATCTTGAAACTAAAATAAATGTAAATCATTTGTTAAATATTCATGCTTACCAAATTTTCTTCAATTCCCTGCAGCCCTATGAGGGTGAGCTTTTCATGCAGTTCTCTTAGATCCCATTTTAGGCATTTTGGGAATGCATCAGGCCTAGATGGTTCTATTAGTTTTTGTGTTTTCACATACCAGGAACTGCAAGAGACATAGATGATTATTAGTTTCATGAAACTAACATAAGATACTCTGAAACCAACTAGTATTATACTTACCAATAGTATTTGAAGACATCCGGAGTGTGTCTCATCATTAATAGATAGTGGTCCATTCAAGTGAGAAAGAATTCGTTCACTCCAGTTGTACGTTAATGTCTTCTCGAAATTGGAGACGCAGTCAATGTACTTCCAGCCGAGGTTCTCAGCTTTGTTATTCAACAATTCCTCGACTAGAATGTACATGACTGCATTAGCTGCAAAGTCATCTGAATTGACCTTTTTTTGCTGTTTTTTGTGCATTTAGCCTTGATTGAATCATTGCCTTCGTCAACTTGGTTGCCGATTTCGACTGGTGCTCTAGATAGTTTTGTGTTGTGAAACCTGTATTAAGAACTTTCATACCCGCCTTGAGTTCAATCTTAAGGGTTCCATCTGTTATTCCAAAAAATTCTCTTATATGTTGCTCCGTCAACACAATTGATCTTGACCCCAGTTTCAATGTGCTAGTTTTGCTGTCGTATTCTGACAAGACTAGTTTCAGACCGGTCATGTGCTTTGTGAACCACTGCGGGTTGAACTCTTTGTCAATGATTTTTTGGAAAAACACCAAGAATGGTGTTTTATTCAAGCTTTCTCTATGATTTTCGAGAGGTAGAGTTTGTAGAAACTCTATGCAGCCTTTTAACTCGCCACGGTTGAACGTAGTTGCAGTGGCTTTTGTTTTCCTGGAATCAACACAAACAGGCAAAACTCAGACAATGCGGATAGATGTGGAAGACAGACGGACTTCCGAAAAACTCCTCGATAAGCTTTCTAACTCTTGCTTTAACTTTACCTTATCTAGTGAATTGCGTATAGAAGGTGACTCCTTGAGATTGTGTAAGTACCTCTACGGGGGAAAGAACCAAATAGAGAATTTCAGGAGAAACAAGAGGAAAGAAAACCCCTACACCCGAACTAATATTCCCAGGAGGGAAATCACCCCTTAGCATTTCAAATTACAGTCAACATAGGGGGTGGGATGGTAGTAAGAACTCTAGACCTGGAATCCGATGTGAATGTTATCTCCTTATAGAAATGTACAAGAGACTCAGGTTAACAGGAAAGACTGACGCTTGTGGCATGTCCTACGACGTCGGTATGAGCATAGCAAAGAACTATGGAATGGTTAGAAACGTACTCATCAAAGTAGGTACTCTCATAATCCCTGTGGACCTAGTGATAGTCAACTACGAGAATGACAACAATAGAAGCTTATATATGGGAAGGCCCTTTATGATAATGACTAACACCATTATTGATATAACTAGCAAAAAGGTTTCTATGTTTGTTAATGGACTGCAGAGTGACGTGGAGTTGTCCGTCGGAAGGTCACTCCTCAAAAAGGGAAAGCTTGTGGCTGAAAGATCACCAAGGAGAAAGAAGGATCAACCACCTGGGGAATTTCAAGATGCACTGACAAAGATGAATGAAATAGATAAGAACTATTCGTATTCACATGAGATTCACTTCCAGTTTTCGGATCCGAGAGACAAGGAGAACAAACCCTATAAGATCTATCTGGACAAGTGGATGACCGAAAGATGAAAATTGGGAAACGAGGGGCTATTCTACGAGAACTTCAAGGATTACAAAGGTTTTAGAAACTGACTCAAGAATGAAGGAAGTACCCTCTACAAGTTTGAGTTTACAAGGGAAGGTGATCGATTCAACATGCGAGTGAAGGATTGGAATACCTATGACGCCCCACCATGAAGCACCCTGCTCCATGGCTTAGCGCACCCGCCTGCACTCTTCCTACCAAACCATCTCTTATATGTCAGAAGTTGCAGGAACGGACTAAAACCCAAGAAATCAAAAGCCATGTATACCTGATAGTTTCAGCATTCTTCACACCTTAATGTGGGCCCATCTTGTCAACTTACATCACTACAAATCTCCAACAAGTCAGATGCTTAAGTATTATCCTAGCTTCTCCAATAATCAACAAACTCTCCTAATATGGTGTACCTGGGGAAATATGGACAGAACAAGAATTAAAGGAGTGAGTCTTTAATAACTTAGTAAGGTTTAAATGTAACACGGTATCAAAGAAATAGCAAGAGTTGAATGGCAGGCAATATGAAACAGAGATTTCAGTGTAACTGGATGATGATACGAGTACGAATCAGATATAAGAAACATGAGTTACATATACCAACCAACACCATAATAGATACCAATGTACTACCTTATACTCCCAGGCGAGGCGCTACCTCGAAACACAGCAACATGCCTAGGTACATGTTGATTGGATCGTATATTGCTGCCACCTCCTAACTACTTTATACATCCAAATGGTAGGATTTGAACATAGTAACCTTAAACCGTCAGTCTGTTCTGCATGGCAGTTACATGTTGCAGTCCTAGGGCCCACAGGTTCAAGCATGAGCACATGTATTAGGAAACACAAATTCCCATTATCCAGGTATGTTTCACAATATCAGGGGCACAGTTTAGTGTTGGCTACAAGTGACAACAAACAATGAGATATGGTGAATATGATAATTCAAGGAATGTCGCCAAGAGAACAATATCAAATAATCAGAATCTGAACTCGAATCAGGTATATCCATTGGTTTTGCACCACAATGGACAGATTAGTCAACAATGTCAAGAAGAAGAAGAATATAGGAATCATGATTTCATCATGAATGGTTCGAATAGAAGATTGGAAATGTATGAAGCAGTACAAGGATAAAGTCTCTGTCATTTCAATATGACCAGAGTAGAAAGGAAAGACAATGTGTGGGGAAATATATATGATAAAGGAGTAAGGATACAACTAGTGAAGGAAAGATACAAGGAATCCAAAGAAAGAGGAAAATCTGATCAATAGGACATGAAACATGACTACTTAAAATGAAAGTCATCCCTGGAACAACTGGACAAGGCAATAATTGACATAGAAATATCCAGAGAAACAATAGAAGTGATGACAGAATTAATCCAGATGAAAAGAAGGAGATGTGAAACGAATATGAGTGAGAACAGTCGAAACAGATAGAAATGGGTTCAGGAATTGATTGTCAAATAAACAAGGGGTTAACGAGCAAGGAAATGATATATAGGAGGTACAAAATGAGAGGTTTTAAAGAGTAATATGGATTTTAAATGAACTAAGATGATCATGATGACCAACTTATACAAGGTTTATAAGAATCAATAACAAAGGTCATGAGCAAATGAATGAGGAGGTTAAGCAAGTACAAGAACAAGGGAATGGTTGTTTAATAGGAATATCTGAAGAAAGGTTGGCCAAATATCGAAACAATGGACATGATTTATACCAATTCTCCAACAATTTATGGCTAGTCTGAAACGATAATGGAACAAGGAAATCAGATCAATACCAGGTGATACAAAATATCAAAGTTAATTGGATAAGCCTAACCGAAAGGGCTTATGCATGATGATGTATTGTATCAAGAGTAGTACCAGTCAATAATACTTGCAAGAACAAGACAGAATAAATATCCATTTTTTTCCAGGGGCCAGAATCCTTACCCAAAGTATACCATACACTGCTCGGTTAGTCTACCCTTTAAATTAATAAATTAATCTTGTAACATCTCATTGATCAAACATGAACCGAAGTTATCCTTAGTTGGTCCGTGAGTCCTCTAACTTATACCACGGACATGACCCCCGTCCCTAAAATATAAAAATTAACCAAAATACAAATTCACCGATTAAAATATGTACAAATAGTATCCGAACTATCACAAGACCTAAAATAATCGATACACAATTAGGATTAAAGATAAAATATCATGATATAATGAAAATCAAACTAAGCGTATCAAATAAGGAGCACAAATTCTTCACCTTTGAATGGTCGTACGTTGTCTCTGTGGAAAAACATTCCTATGTATTTTTAGTTAGTCCTAAACATAGGCTGAGTTTGGTGTGCAAGGATTTTGCGTGTATGTGGGAGTTTTAGTGCGATCCTTTGTGTGAAATATGTGGAAAAATGTTTGTCTGTGTAAATAAGTTATAAATGAAGTAATGAACAAACATATATATAACCGCGAGATTGGTAATGACTACAAGGAAGAATGATACGTGTGAGAAAATCATAATGAATGGATTAGAACTAACAAATTTGTTGTTGCTTATATATGTATGCTGAGGTGGAATTCTGATGACTAATGCAGATGGATTTGCGGCAAGTGGGTGTAGTGTATTGGCGTGAGTGTGGTGAATGGCAAGTGATTCTTGCGTAGTTATATTATTATTTTAAACTTGAAATTATTTGTACCAGCCTGCTTATTTTGATTTTCATAAAGACGATCCGACAGTCAAAGAGGTCCAATAAACAAATACTATAAATTCGTGAGATTCATATTACAGTGACCGTTCTTTTATAGGCCCTCAATTAAATATAAATCGGTTCAAATCAAAAATATTAACAAGACGGGCCCAAAATTATATAAAACAATGATAACAACTAAGTTAAAAAAAAACTAAGTATGCCAAATAACAATATTAGAAAATGACGATTATTATAATAATAATTTTAAAATTTATTTATTTAGTTATCTAAATCTGTTACAGCAAATGGGGCGTTACAATACCGACCCGAGTTTCATTGAAGATTGGTTGACTACGTGCACCGATGGAGAACGGGGGTCTTACCCCGACAACTGAGTCATCAACAACCAGGGGTCGATCTATAAGACCTTAAACAAGCGCTTCTTGGGAGGCAACCCAAGGTCACGTTTATTTTTATGCATTTACATTTGCATTTTTGATTTTCGTCTTTTTCTCGTTTTCTGTGTCAAAATTATTTTTTGAAAAACTTTTCAAAATCATTTTCAAAATTTCTTATTTAATATGTTTTCTTTTGAAAAAAAAAACGAAAAAATCAAAACGAATCGAAAACGCGCAATTTAGCGCGTTGAGGTGCAGTGAGGCTGCGGTCGCCAGTGGACCGCAGTGAGCTGCTTGCAGCTCACTCCCTCCACACTTTTAAACCCCAAAAACGTTTTTCTCCCTCCTCATTTCATTTCTCTTCCAAAATTCTTCACTTACTCTTCAATTCTATCATCCCCATTGCATTATTAGCTTGTCCATCCATCATCAACATCAAGTAAGTAATATCTACTCATTATTATTTTCATTACATCTTCAATTCAATGTCTCTATCATTCAACTCTTTGCTTGCACTTTCTTCTTGCTTCTTTTGTACTTAGCAATTATGTGTTTCATTTGATTGATTTGTTGATGCTTGAGATATGTGGATACGTGCTTACTTTTAGTATTCACTACATTAACACTTGCTTGATTAAGATTTGACAAATCGTTTGAGAATTTGAAGGTTTTTGTTCTTGCCTACCAAGTGTTCAATAAAATGTCTCAATAGAACAAACTCCTTTGTTGACCCCTTTCTCCCTCGATTACTTGCTTACATGGTAGCAACTTGTTGAAGTATGCTTAGAAAACATGTTTGCATCGTCATATGCTCATAGGATGGAAACTACATTACAATTTGCCTTTCAACTTGATGCTTGACACAACTTGAAAACTTGAGTTACATGCCTAGTTTTTGCAATATTTTGAAGTGGCTATTGATCTTATTACAAGCTATAATTTTGCATATTCCTTGTGCCGCACATTAGGTTTGGGGGAGAAGAAACCCCATTGGATTGCATGTAAGCCTTAGAATCGATTTAACTCCAAACATGCTATCTCACACACTTTTTTGGCCTAGGTACAATGGGAAGAACCAAATGAGGAAAGGATGTGGGTGAACCAAGCACTAAGAGAGCAAAGAAAGGAAAGAAGGTGGCATCGGCGTCCCTTTCAAGTAAGGCCCGGAGTTGGCTATTAGTTAATAGCGACTGAGGGGTAATTCCCGAGAGGAACATAGAGATCAAATGCGGAATGAACCCAGACCTTAATTGGATTCATGACATTTTGAGCCTCTATGCTTGGGGAACTTTCACTTCCATTCTCTGATGATACGACATAGAGGTAGTCCGGGAGTTCTATGCGGAGTACTTCCAACTAAAGGTTAAAAAGCCGGATCATGCACTTTTAGATCGCCCCGTGATGAGACAATATTCTAGCGTCTCATTTGGTACTTTTTAGTGGTCTTTTGTTAGTCTTTGACCTTAGTTTTATAGTGTTTTTGTACGTTTTTATGCTTTGGTACTTTGTTTGTGTTTTGTAGGATTTTTTGTGTTATTTGGTCCCGAAGGTGAAAATCGGAGTGAAGACATTGGTTATATATCTCTGAGTGAAGAGTAATTGGGCGAAGACGTAAGTGGATTCGGAGTTCGTACGAAGAATTGAGAGGCGTTTTAGCGTGACTTGCAAAAGTGATGATTTACGGAGCAGTCTAGCCATTTTGGACATAACCCTCTCATATGAAGTCCGATTTACCTGAACTCAGTGGCCATGGAAAGATAATGCAAAGGGCTACAACTTTCGTTCCAGAATCATAGCCCAATTCCTCCTGTATAAATAGATATAGACGTCGTAATCTGGCTCGAAGAAAACATCCGCGCAGCGGCGAGAATTTTTGTTCGCCGCCGCGAGAACTTACGAGAGCAGATTTCTGGACGGTTTCCTGGTGGAATTTTACTAGGATTCTCTTGGTTTTTTCTCCTTTAAATAGATTTCTTTCACCATAACTTCAAACATAACTTATTCTAAACCCTATTTGGCACCTAAGAACCCTAGTTTATCATTGATTGATCTTTGGAGCTTGGTTTACCTCTTGTAAGAAGCATTGATATCGAATTGTTGGTAATCTTTTGATAACTCTCTATTGTTTATCTTCAATTCATGTTTTCTTCTGTTTATCGAATTGTATGATCTTGCATGCGATTATCACCATGTTTATGCTTGGCATATTCAATACCTTGACATCTTTCATCTTTGCTTCCCTCATGAGTAGTTAAATCACTCCGAACACGGTAGTTATGTGATAGTCTTGCATATTCGTTTCTAGGGTTTATCAAAGCACTCATATAGGTTAGTCTCGTATAAAATCTTCGTAAAAACCTTCAATTCGATAAGTCCGTATTAAATTCTCTAAATTGTTCATGTTTAAGGATCGTGAATTGACGACTCACGATTTCTCCCGTATAATATATTCTAAGAACGATTGGTTGAATCGAATTGATTGATTTACTGTACAACAACCGTGTGACAAATATGAGGGTTATCCCTAGTTCGAATTAGCATAACTGGATCATCACTACTGTGTTCGCTTTCTTTCTCTGATCAAAATCAGTTTATCCATTTTCTGTTTTAATCTGTGTTTTAGAAGTACAAAAACCCATTTCAATCTGTTTTCACAAATAATTGATTTCTCTCAATCGTTGTGGTAGCTTGATTAATTCCTTAGCGAACGACTCTGTGGTTTAGCTTTGTCTATCTATAACAACTGCTTACTACTTGGTTTTCTAAGTAATAATTTGAGCATATCAAATTGGGTGCCGCTGCCGGGGAATTAATTCCTACTGCTGCGTTTAAGTGTGACTTTTTGTTTGTTTATAGTTTTTATTTGTTTAGCTAGTTTTTTGTTTGTTTTTTGTCGGAACTACTCGTGGTTTCCTGTCTTTGTGTGTGCAGGAACTTATGACAACTGAGAAGCCATACAAATCCCCAATCGTAAAATCAAAAAACTATGGAGAATGGCTTATCGAGCGAGCACAGCTCCGCCAAACAGAGAGGAAAGTGCTTCGCAGCTTTCGATAATTTTGTGGAGAAAGATTTGACGAAGCATGGTTTCGGTTTCTAGAGCTGCAAGAAGAGTGCATATATGCTGGACTGGAGGATAAGGAATGGATAGGATGTTTCTATTGGGGATTAACCGAGAGTAGTAGAATGATGTTAGATGAAGCTGCAAGACAACCCATAGATGAGTTCGAACTTGGACAATTCTTTGAGTTTATCAATACGTAGGTTTGTATTTATAAAGAGACGATGTTGTGGCATGAGAACATCGAGCGTGAGAAGACAAACTGCCTTGCTGAGCTAACTTTCGAATCTGCCCCCACAGAACAAGATGAAATACATTCTACCCCATTACCTGCTTGTGATTCGCACGTATTGGTTCCATCACATACATTGGATTGCCCAGGGAGTTTTGACCCAATTTCTCGTTTTTATTTTCCCTCTGTTTCCCATAGTTATTTTTTAGTTTGTAAATTTTCCGATTTGTTTAATTTTAGTTTGCAGGGAATCATGGAATTGTTAGAGAACTTGAGGAGAGGAGCTAAGGATGGCTCACAAAATGCTGAGGATACCGGAAAGGATGCAAGGGATTCGTTCCCATTTGATAATGGATAGCAGCATTCCCAAAAAAGTCGAGCCAACGACTATAATAAAAGGCGCTTCCCGGGAGGCAACCCGGGGGTAAGTTTTCTTTATTATCAGTTTTTTGTTTTTTCTTTTCTGTTCCTTCGCTTGCTTAAACTTGAAACTCGAGGACGAGCTAAAGTTTAGGTTTGGGGAGGGATTTTATGTGTTTTGTGTTCGGTTTTATCGCTTTCATAGTGGTGGTCGGTGAGCCACATAGGATTGCATATCTTTTTGCGGCCTGTGTGCCTTATTTGTCTACGTGGGGTGGTATGTTAGCCACTTTTATGTGTTTGTTTTGTTTTCCAAAAAAAAAAAAAATGGAAATTTCGCCCTCGCCGCGGTGAGCGTTTTGCTTTGCCACGGCGAGATAAGTCGAGAGGACGGGATTTAGTTTCGTAAGTTTTCGCCGCGGCGAGCCTTTTGCTTTGTCGCGGCGAGAGTCTGTTTTTTTTCCAGTGTTTGTCTCGTAAGTTTCCGCCGCGGCGAGAACCTGCGACTCATTTCATATAGTATTCGCCCTGGTTTAACAACAGCTACCCAATATTCAGGGGTATATATATATATATATATATACATATATATATATATATATATATATATTTATGCGATAAAGAAAACTCGCTGCAGCGAGCCTTCTCTTCGCCGCGACGAGAGTGAAAAAAAAAAAACCCTGCTCTTTTCTTCTTCTCATCCTTTTTGATTATTTCCCCAATTTCAAGTTTCTTACACCACTCTTTTGAGATTTAAAGGTACTTTGGCTTGAAAACTTCATTCTTCCAATAATTTCGAGTTTTACTTGATTTACTTGGTTGATCGTCGTTAGTTCCTAATTATTTACTCTTATGGGTTGATTGCATGACACTAAATGTTTGATTGCTTCTTGGTTTTGGATTCACTTGTTTGATTGTTCAATTGCACCCCACTCAAAATTTTGCCACATTGTACCCATTTTGCATTGCTTATGAGCTTTCTTATGATTGTGATCTTAGCTGCATTGAATCGAGTTTTGATATGGAGTATTGAATTGATTTGGGGATATTTCTGTATTCCCCTGCTTCTGACTGATGATCTTGTTTTGGTTTGGGGAAGTAGTAATCTTACTCTTCTCCCATATTACTATCTCTTACACCATTTTTGCAGGCAACATGTCTAGCAGAATACAGGTACCAGCAACAGGAGGAGCGAGACAGGAGAGTAGATGCTAGAGAGCAGCGTGAGATTGAGTGCTTGGAGCAGCAGGCCACACTATGGAAGGCGCAGTTGGATTTCTGGGAGCAACGCTTCGCTGGAGGCGCTTCTAGATCAGCTTTATTCCACCTTTGGAGACATCGCTATGGTTAGTCATTCTATACAGTCGTTTTCTCTTACACTATTCATTGCTAGGGACTAGCAATTGTGTTGGTTTGGGGATGTTTTCGTGTTGTCGACTGTATCATGAGCTTATGTTGTCTCGTACATTGTTTCCTGCTATTTTACTTCTGTTTCTAGAGTCTTTCGTGAGTCTGAGTTGTTCTTCCAAGTCGAACGTCTATTGTAGATGATAAATTTGCTTGCTGCTTATGTTTTGTATGATATTTAACTGAAAGTTGTTTAGTGGATTTAAAATCTTATAAGTATGTTTCTCTTGTAAATAGCAAGTATGTGTAGCTCTTTGGTCCAAAAACCCGGTGAGAAACCTTTAGCCGATGAAAAAATATTGTACCGGCACCTGTGTGATTTATTCGGGAAGTGCAAACTCCCTTGTTTGCGCCTCATCATGCTCATGTGTACTCTGTGTAAGTTAAGTATGACGAACGGCATACTCTTCATGATCTATTTTATCGATGCCAATCCATTACAAAGAACCGGTTTGGGGAGAAGAATTCTGCTGTGCTGATATGTTTAATTTATACTTGTAATCTGTATTGCTTCCCCTGGTTATTTAATATGTCTCGGAGTGTATCTGTGGTGCTCGTCATCACCGTAGTCATGTTGGGCGTGTTTCAAATACTACCTATATATCGGCGTGGTCCTAAAAAGCCATATGACCGTGAGGGTTGATGGCACGTATACCAAACTGACACGCACAAAAGTGCGGACTTCGGTAAAACAGACACTACCAAAACTGTGAGACTAAAAGAGTCCAATGTGGCCAATTGATTAGCATATAATTCATAGTATGCAAGAACGTGGTGATATGGAAGTTGGTTTGTATGTTCTGGCAAGCTGCTATGTGCAAGGAAAAAGTCCCTTATGACTTAACTGATTGAGTACATCGCATGAGTTATTTGAGGCACTTTTGTGACGAAAGTTACCTTCCTTTCTCTTGAAATTCTTGAGTGATTAACCCACTGGACACTTCCAGAGTGTGAAGAGAGTTGCATAGGATCCTCTTGTGAGGGATTAGCGAGTTAGGCTTAAGTGCTATTTACTTGAGAAACTTTCTTGTTTGATTTTCTGTGCACTATTCTGCTAAGGTTAGTTGAGTGCAAAGCCTTTGCATCTTGTGAATTTAATGTTTACAATGGTAGATTCGGTCATTTGGGAGTTCAACTCTTTTATGTGCTTCTTGTTTGTTTTTGTTTTGAGTCTAGTTTGTTTATGTTGTGTCTTTGCTCGAGGACGAGCAAAGGTTCGATTTGGGGATTTGATGAGACAATATTCTAGCATCTCATTTGGTCCTTTTTAGCGGTCTTTTGTTAGTCTTTGACCTTAGTTTTATAGTGTTTTTGTACGTTTTTATGCTTTGGTACTTTGTTTGTGTTTTGTAGGATTTTTTGTGTTATTTGGTCCCGAAGGTGAAAATCGGAGTGAAGAGATTGGTTATAGATCTCTGAATGAAGAGTAATTGGGCGAAGACGGAAGTGGATTCGGTGTTCGGACGAAGAATTGAGAAGCCTTTTAGTGTGACTTGCAAAAGTGATGATTTACGGAGCAGTCTATCCATTTTGGACATAACTCTCTCATAAGAAGTCCGATTTACCTGATATCGGTGGCCATTGAAATATAATTCAAAGGTATACAACTTTTGTTCTAGAATCGTAGCCAAATTCCTCCTGTAGAAAAAGATATAGATGTCGTAATCTGGCTGGCAGAAAACATCCGTGCAGCGGTGAGGATTTTTGTTCGCCGCCGCGAGAACTTACGAGAGCAGATTTCTGGACGGTTTCCTGGTCGAATTTTACTAGGATTCTCTTGGTTTTTTCTCCTTTAAATAGATTTATTTCACCATAACTTCAAACATAGCTTATTCTAAGCCCTATTTGGGGCCCTAAGAACCCTAGTTTATCATTGATTGATCTTTGGAGCTTGGTTTACCTCTTGTAAGAAGCATTGATATCGAATTGTTGATAACTCTCTATTGTTTATCTTCAATTCATGTTTTCTTCTGTTTATCGAATTGTATGATCTTGCATGCGATTATCACCATGTTTATGCTTGGCATATTCAATACCTTGACGTCTTTCATATTTGCTTCCCTCATGAGTAGTTAAATCACTCCGAACACGGTAGTTATGTGATAGTCTTGCATATTCGTTTCTAGGGTTTATCAAAGCACTCATATAGGTTAGTCTCATATAAAATCTTCGTAAAAACCTTCAATTCGATAAGTCCGTATTAAATTCTCTAAATTGTTCATGTTTAAGGATTGTGAATTGACGACTCACGATTTCTCCCGTATAATATATTCTAAGAACGATTGGTTGAATCGAATTGATTGATTTACTGTACAACAACCGTGTGACAAATATGAGGGTTATCCCTAGTTCGAATTAGCATAACTGGATCATCACTACCGTGTTTGCTTTCTTTCTCTGATCAAAATCAGTTTATCCATTTTCTGTTTTAATCTGTGTTTTAGAAGTACAAAAACCCATATCAATCTATTTTCACAAATAATTGATTTCTCTCAATCGTTGTGGTAGCTTGATTAATTCCTTACTGAACGACTCTGTGGTTTAGCTTTGTCTATTTATAACAACTGCTTACTACTTAGTTTTTTAAGTAATAATTTGAGCATATCACCCCGTCATCATACGAGGGGTATAAGTCATGTTTAGGCCAAGAGCTATCAACGAATTCTTCAACATACCCGAGGAGCACATTCATGGAGAATACAAGGAATCGACATATGAAGAGTTGGAGTACGAAGATATCATTGAAAACATCCCACGAGTATTACTCGGAGAAAGATTTAGAGAGGATGCAGTGGGAATGTCCATCCCAAGGGCTACACTCAACGAAAGAGCAAGATTTTGGATGCACTTTGTAGAGCTCAACTTGAAGCCAACCCTGCACCACGAAGGGCTCAAGGGCGATGTAGCTACTCTTGTCTACGCAATCATGAAGGGTCACTACATTGATTTGGAAGGATCATGGTGAAGGAAATGCAAATGGTGAAGAAGAACACAAGAAGGAACCTATCATTCCCTGGTGTCATTACCACTATATGCCATAAGAATGGAGTTCCTACTAGTGAGTCAGGATTCGCTCGACTCATAGAACCTTTTGATGAAGACAGAACTATCCACCTCCTTGAGATGCACGAGAAGGCTGCCAAAGCCGAACTTAGAAGAAGAGGAGTACCGGATCAGCCGCAAGGAGCTTTTGACATGAATTCGTTCAACGAATTTGTGAACAACTATCAGATGGCGAGTCAAGGGAGTGCACATAGGCGAGATGAGATGAACGGAATGGGCCGGAGGTTGGAGTGGAACAATCATGTTACTCACCTACACCGTTATGAGCAGATCTCTTTCCGGCAGGAGAATATTGACGGGTATGGTCATTTTGAGTATCCACCTTACTACCTGTAGACGCTCATAAATCTACAATCAAATTAGGGTTAGAGATTGGGGGGCACCGACAGCCTGCAAGGCAACAATAGCGAACAGAGACGTGAGATTCCGAGGTGACACCGGTGTGGTGCCGACCGAAGGGACTCCGACGCTCAAGTTAGATGACTGATGGAAGGAGTAATTAAATGAAAGAGATGGAGAGGGAGAGATGACGGCGAGCGTCGACTTATCCTGCTTGTTGAGTCGGTTCGGCAGAGTACGGACGAGCACCGGCGAGAGGCTAGCTGACCTTGTAGGAGGGAGCTAGCTAGTCGTTGTCAGACAGCAATGGGTGATGATGGATGGTGACGGACAACGGTGGATGATGATGATGGATGATGGTGGATGGTGATGGACAATGGTGGATGATGGTAGATAACGGTTGATGTTGATCAGAGAGCTTGAGAGAGATGGAGGCGTGAGAGATTGATTGCTAGGGTTTGTTGCCGTCAGAATGCGATGCCTTCCACGTATCCCACTCTTCTCTATATAGTTCAATCGTCGTTGGGGTCTGTCCGCGAATCTCGGGTGAGACTGTTGGACCTAGCTAAGTGGGTTGGACTTGGTATCAAGTAGTTGGAGGAGTCCTTTCAAGTTGGTTGCTTACTGACTGACTAAGTCGGACAAGCAATTACGAGTTGGTTAGTTTGTTAGTCGAGTGTTGACTGACATGATCTGCCAGCCAAAAGTTGGCTGCCATAGTCTGTCAGCTAAATGTTGGGGTCAGACTTGCGAGGTGAGTTGGCTAGCTTGTCAACCGACTGGGAGGTTGGATAGGTCAAGTCAGTCAGGTAGCATGTAGACTACTTGGTTGGATGACGACTCAACTTGGTGGCTTCGCCCGGTGACCTGTTGGAACCCAACTCGCTTATGAAGCCAAGATGGACTCGTTAATGGACTATGGATTGGGCCATAGCCTTGATGGGCTAAATTTCCCTTCTTGTTGACAAGAGCGAATTTTGGCCAATACACTACCCATCACCGTAGATCTATCCACCGCCCGACGTCGATCCGACGCTGGACTACCAAGGCTACCAAGGATTTTATCCTCCACCGCCTCCTGGAGGATCCTCATCCAGAAGCACCATCTGGATTGGAGAACACGGCACTGACAGGGGAGTATCTTTTCTTTTTTCTCTTTTTACTTTCCTAGTTTCTCTATATGCTCTTAGCTAGGTTTGGGGGAAGAATTTGATTTGATTGCTACCTGCTTAACTAATCGGTCAGTAATAACTTTAAATATTCGCACTTAGTAATTTGCATTTTAAGTTATGCTTTACCCTTATTTGTTATGTCTAAGGTCTTTTACTTGTGAAAAACGTTTTGATCAGTGGGAGAGTACCGAGTGTGAACCATAACTAAGATGAGGGGCTGTGGATTCGTTTTCTTACTTTGCTGTTTGATGAATATATGCTCTGACCGAATCCGACCCATGTTACTTTGATGAGTGAGTTTACTTGCTACTCTAATTGAAGTCCTGTGTGCAACCGTGTGAACACTGCTACCCTTGAGTCTTTATTTGTCAGCAGCATAAATATAATTAGTGGTACTCACCTTTCTGAATCCTTTTCTATACCTTTCGCTAACGCCGCTGAAAGATTTTTTAAGCCCTTATGAAACTCCACCATATATCCTATACTTGCTTTACTAAAGCGGTGACAGCAACCTACCGCCGAGTTTGAATGAAGAAACAAAGCAACGAGTTCCAAAGAATGGAGGAGAATCATATTTTGATCATGATCCAGAATTGGTTTGGGGGAAAGTAGAGAAGAAAAACCTGACTCCAGTTCGAGAAATTGGTCTGGGGGAGAAGTGGAAGATGACCATCATCAAAAGGTAACCTTGTTGGCCCTACTGTTTATTACCGGTGCTGAAAATCACTAGCTCTTACTCCAGAAAAAATAGAAAAGAAAGTACCGAAAAAAGCAAAGTTACAAAAGTCTCGGAGTGGATATGTGGTCCTTGTGATCACCGTTTTCATGTTGGGCATGTTACAGATACTACCCATATACTGGCGTGGCCCTAAAAAGCTACATGTCCGTGAGGGTTGATGGTATGTATACCAAACCAGCACCCACAAAAGTGCAGAATTCGGTAAAACAGACACTACAAAAAAATGTAGAGACTAAAAGAGCCCAATGATGGCCAACCAAAAGCATACGAGTCAGTAAAACGACTGCAAAAAATAGTATGTCAAAAGAAAAAGAAAAAGAAAAAAGAAAAACAAAGGAGCACGTCTATGTGTGAAGCAACCGATGGAGTAGTTATGATGATAGAAGATAAGTTGAAGATTTGTCATTACGAGAAGACGAAGTCGAAGGAAGGAACTCGGTGTCTGAAAGGATAAGTCCCCCTGAAATACTCTTTATTCTACCTTGTTATCTTTTAATGATACTTGGCCTTTCACTCCTCTATATATTATCCTACCTATTTTACTTCCCAAGCCAACCTGAGTATTACTTTGATTTGTGCCTTGACTTTTGGGAGCAGGATTGCATAACATTACCACGAGGTAATGATTTTGAAGTACACCTATAAGACATTGGGTTACACTTGTAACCGCTGGCTATAGTGAGTGATGCTTACTTGTTACTTGTTTACTGTGGGGTCATAAAGTTGGAGCTGAAACAAAGCGAGTCAGTAGAGTTTGAAACCCTAGAAACTGGTTGCTTGTCTATGTGGTGGTTTATTCTTGCTTCTCATTTCATGGTCACTTCTTGATTATCGTCATTGCCTTGCTCAAGGATGAGCAAGAAATTGGTTTGGGGGTGTGATGTGACAATGAAATGTGCGATATATCATGCTTTTAGACCCTCGTTTTTGCCTTAGATGTAATATTTTTATTGTTTTATGGTCAATTACCAACTTTAAGTGTTTTCTGTAGGTCATGATCGCGTTTTTGAGGAATTGCACGATTTCAGGCACCAAAACGGCATAATTGTGCCAAATCGAGACGAGGAAGCAAATACGCTGGATTGATTGTTGAATGGAGTTCGAGGAGTTAAAACACGTCATGCAACCAACCAATACGAAGATAATTGAAGATGCAACAACTTTGTAGAAGACCACTTTCCGAGGAAACGAAGTTACAAAGCCTGAAATTGAAGAACGAAGAAAACAGATTCGAAGATGAAGATATCGCAGACGGCGGTCCACAGGGGACCGCAGAGGCCCCACTGCGGTCCACAGGAGACCGCAATGAAGGTTCTGTTTTCTCCTGGGCTGTTTCTTCTGGCCTGTCAGGCTAGAGCCCGCCTTCCTAAACCTTCCTTATTGAAGAATGGCGGTCAGAGCTCGATTTCCACACTATAAATAAGACCTCAGGGGTCTCATAATTCTACACAACTCACAAAGCAGCTCTTCTAATTGAGAACCAGTCATCGGGGAAGTGAAACCCCAAAACCGGTGGCCGTCAGGCACCGAGAAGGAGGAAACCTTAGAAGCAGCAGCACTGATACATCAAAGACTAAGCTTCTTCTTCCTTTCTTCTATAGTTTTTTCGATTTCTGATCTTAGATTACTATGAGTAGCTAACTTTCTTTTGTAAAGGCGAACTGCCGTAACTCTAATTTTGCTACTTCTTTATATACCGTGATATATTAATGGAATAGTTATTAGATGTAAATCGTGGTTATATATATATACATCCTTCGTGGTGTGATGTTCTACTGAGTGACACAGTAGTTTCATTGAATCGGTAGGGTACTGTCGATCGCCTTGAGCACCATAGTATTATGCCCTGCTGTCATTAGAGGTAATCGCGTAGGATTTTAACTAGGAAGTTGGGAGTAGCATAGCAGAGGGAGGTTGTGGAACCTTTACGCCTTTCCATCATTGATTTACAATAAAGCAATTTAGGATTTACTGCGATTTAATTATTCTGTCTGAGATCAAACTGTTTACTTTTCTGCATTCAATTACAAACGTTATTTGCTTGTTCCTATGCTAAGTGTCCGTGGAGAACGACATCTCGAGTCAGCTTTCTGCTATAAACTGTGAATTTGAGGACTTCCGACTTATAAATTTAATCTTGATTGTATTAAGGTATTACAGGTTCTACAACGGAAAAAGAAATCTCTGAGTGCACATCACTTGACTTGCTTGCCAACTCAGCATTTTCTGTCAATTTATTCAAAAAAAAAAGTTCTTTACGTGCCATGAGAAAATAAACTACAGGATTAGTTTTCACATATATGTGGGTCAAACGCGGTACTAAGTGAGCCATTGCCCCCAAACGGAAGGACCATTCGTTCCTTTCTCCGAGATGCAGCTGCTGGGGGCCTGCTATAGGATGAACATGGAAACTAGTGTTTTGGGTTTTCACAAAAACTTTATGGAGTCTCCATTAATACAACGGAGTTTCTTGCGCTTCGGGAAGGTCTCAAGTTAGCTTGGTAAATTAAAAAAAAAAATTGGAGAAGATAGTTGTGGAAAGTGGAAACTGGTTAAGAGGTATAACCTCATTATATCAAGTAATACAACTGAATACCCTCTATTTAACCTACTTGAGAATGTAAGATTCTATCAGAGACTACCGTTGGGAGTTTGATAATAGACACAACAAATGTGCGTGGAATGCTTGTGCGGATTGCTTGGCAAAAGTGGGGCATGGAGTTGTTGGACTCCATCTTGGGAGGAACCTCCACCTCGTCTTGTCTCTTGTTTAGAGACGGATGTAGCGGACATGGTGATCAATACTACTACTTTTGGGAAAAATTCGAAAAATGTACTTTAAATTGTGACGTTTCCGGAAAAGGTTCCTTTATTTGTGACTGTTCGATTTGGTACCTTAGGATGTATCATTGTCCAATTAGGTACCCTGTGACACGTGTCGGCTTAATAAAACGACATGTGTTACTTTGAAAAATACAAAAAGACATTGGACTAAAATGTATATACATTAAACTTTATTTAATGTCAAATAGGTCCATCTTTTTGAAAAATTCCGAAAATCAGCCACAAAACAATTCAAAATTTAAAAAACATTATAAATATATAAAATAAAAGAAAAAAAAACTAAGTCACCATGGAAGAAAGCTCCCATGACTACTAACTACCATGGAAGTTCCAAGTGGAGCTAATCCATGGTGGATCTAGATCCGCCAAGGAAGCTCCACCTTCCACCGGAGACTGCCAATGAAGCTCCATGACGGGAGCTCCCATGGCGGATTCAGATCTGCCATGAAAGCTCTCGCCATGGAGTTTCAATATATAGCAGTCCATTGATTGAAGCTCCATGGTACTGGAGCTCCCATGGCAGATTGCTTCCATGGTGGAGCTCCCATGGCGGATCAGCTTCCATTGAGCTAGAAGCTCCACTTGGTTCTTCCATGGCCTTTTGAAGCTCCATGGTGGAGCTCCCATGGCGGATCTGATCCGCCATGGGAGCTCCACCATGGAGCTTCAAAAGGCCATGGAAGAACCAAGTGGAGCTTCTAGCTCAATGGAAGCTTCCATGGTAGAATCTTATTTTTTTAAACCTTTTTTTTATTTTTTTTAACGTTTTAATTTTTATCTAATTTTATTGAAGGGAGATTTTGATGTTTATTTTAACAAACTGGGGTTTGTTCCAAATTATTGAAAATAATGTGATTAAACTGAAATTAACTAAATTTATTTTATTTGTAATTTTGCCCATTAAAAGATTGTGAAGTGACACATGTCATTTAATTAAGGCGCCACGTGTCACGGGGTATCGAATTTGGACAATGACACATTCAAAGGTACCAAAATCAGACGGTTACAAATAAAGGTACCTTTTTCCTAAATGTCACAACTTAAGGTACATTTTTTGGACAATATGTGGACTGGATACGGATCGATTTAACTGAATTTGTATATATAATTCAATACTACATGTAAAGTTAGGTAGCCTCATTTACGTCCTTTGCTAACATCTTTCGGGCACACTATGTGTACAAAAGGGCTCGACTACCCATTAAAATGTCTTGGAAAATTTCTAATCTTATAAGTATGTCCAGGAGATTATCAAGTGATGTGGTATATTTAATTAACAACCTCCTCACGTGTGAGTCGGTAAACCCGCACTCAACACGAGGCAATAGAGACGGGCAAGCCCCTAGCAGGCAAAGAGGGGTCGGAGCAGTCCAAAACTGATCATCAACTTGAGTAGTCCGTGGGCTATGATACAATTTAGAAACGGGCTCAAATACCCATTAAAAGATTTTGTAATGAGGAAAAATTATCCCTTATCTATAGATCATGTCCAATAGATTTTAAGTGGTGTGGTATATTTAACAGTATGAATGGATTAGTCATGAGCACTTGGGCCGAAATTTCTATTGTTTTCCGTCTGAGGCCCAAGCACTAGAGCCCCCCAGTACATTATGAAGTATGGAATATTGGACGAGTCCATGGTGGTGTAAATCGGAATGATCATAGAGTTAAATTCTTAAGAATATTTTATGGACATATGATCATGCGAGGTTTCATATAAAAATAGAACGTACAGCTACCAAACTACTCGCATGTTCTATAGAAATTATACTAATACATACTGAAGCTCAACTCCCGTAATCTGGGCACGAATTTTAAAAGTGAAATGTTTAAATAATTTAGAGCAACTTAGAAAGTATATGGTTGTATAAATAAAGTAAGATAAAGAGTTAATGATATAGAAATGAAAGTGAATAAAGTAATGAGATAGTTATAAAGTTGGAGATACATTTTTAATTTAAGATATAAGAAATTGAGATTGAAACGTATTAAAATGTAATGTCGGAAGTTGAGATTAGAACTGAGGAGTTAGGAGTACAATAAAAGAGATACATATACTCGCCTGAATATGCCCCAAAAAACTGAAACTATATTCTCGTGCGTTTAGATTTTCTCTCACTTCTAAAAATAACATACCTTGAAAAATCTAGCAGTGTGATTTGATTCAGTATGTACTTTCAAATTAAATTTATTATTTCAGCAACGGGCTCGGTGAACTTAGATTTTGAACTTGGGGGTTAGAGGGGCCAAATATGTATGACAGTTTTTCGCAGTTTAGAAAAGTCAGAATCTTAAATTATTAAAAATATTATATGTTATATTTTTATTATTATTTTTTTTGGGGGTGGAGGTTGACGGACGGGGAATGCCCGACTATATATACCCCACCTGGGTTGTAGAGGATCGTGAGTGATTAATGTAAGTTAGTAAAAGAGAATGAGAGTCAATCTTCTTGAAATTGAAGAGATGGAAGCATGATCATGATGAAACACTTTTAATTAATTAGCCTGGCTGAGACTACTACGTAACATTTATTAGACTAAGACAAATGTTATATCTCAATCTCAAAAAACAAATTAACAACATTAAACAGCAGAAATAGGGCTCCGGATCCTCTCACCCTAATGGTACAACATCTCCTCCTTCAACTTATAAATGATTAACATGTGTCTATTTAACCAACCACTCTAAATCATGGTTAAGTTTTAATATAGAATGTTATAAATTAATTTAGCTCTTGAAATGAAAATCAAATTTAAAGGAAATAAATTTTTTGGTGTAAAAAATGGAAATAAATCATGATGTTGATAATCCTTCTACGATGAAAGACCCTGGCTTGCGTAAATTTATTATTATAATTTCAAAATATTTGCATCGTTATTCCAAAGCAATGTCTAATTTATCTTTGTCCATAGTTTATTATCAAAGATTGTGGTGGTTTGATCGATGTCTACAGCTAAATAATTCACTTTATCCCTTTTTTCCCATTGATTTCTTAATGTTTTCTAGTTTTTGTTGAAATTTAAAAAAAAAAAATCATGATAAGGTGATCCATGAAATTATATGTTTTAATAGTTTTGACTCTTGAGGTACTAAAATTTAATAGAAGATTAACTTAAAATATGTTTCGGCTAATGAGAAATGAAACTAAATAGTTATAAGTAAACGATTGATTTGGCGTTTTGTTGAACACAAACTCTTATAAGAGACGTGTATTAATGAGAGACCGGAGAGACGGATTAATGTTCTTATTTATATGCATAATGTTTCAATCAATACGAGTAATGTTTATGAGTGAACATTTTATATCACTTTTTATGTATGTGTATATCACCGATGTTCTTAGTAAAACCTCTGATGTTTTCTGTTATAACTGTAATGTTTGTCCGTCTCTTTTAGTCTCTCCATAAGACCGTCTCTCAGGAGACTTACTCGTTGTTGAAATGTTAGATATTTAAATACAATAAAAACTCCATTAAGTAATATCATTGGGATTGACAAAAAATATAAGTTTATTTCTAAATAGAATTTTTTTTTAAAAGCGTTTATACACAACTTGGGACCGTAATTTATTATTATTATAAAGAGTTTATTCATTTATAGTGTATTCTTTTAGGGGATTTTTACTGTATAATCGGGACTGTTCATATAGATCGAGGGACTAAAAAAAACGACAAACATTACAGTTAGAACCGAAAACATTATGTATTTTAGTGAAAACATCGGCATTATACTTATATATAAATATACAATTAACAAATAAAACATTATTGATTTATGTTCGTCAAGTAAAATTAATACAAGACACTTTAATATTTTAAACACCTCAAAAAAATCATTGATTAACTTTATTTTCTTTGAAAGTGTTCATTGTTCTGATTGTAACATAAATAATAATTTACTACAGGATTTGAATTTGAAAAGAAAAAGGAAACAGACGTCCATGGGTCTTCGGTTGATTTTATAATATATTTTCATGATTAATATGAGCAAAATCTATTTTATTTAAGGTAATGTCAAGTATTGTATACTGTACAGCACTTGTAACGGAAGCATGGAATGAATATATTGTGTTTTTAAAAATAAATATTTAATGTTAAATTGTTAACCATGATTTAAATTGATTGGTTAAACGAACACATGAGTTGGAGGCTTGGAGGAGGAGATGTAGTATACCATAAGGGTGGGAGGATTCGGACCCCAGAAATAGAGGATGAAAATGATATTCCAGGAACAAGTGAACTAGGCAGTTCATTTATGCTTCTTGGTGATGCCGGCAATGTGCTTTCCTTGGTGAAAAGCTTGTGCCAACTCAAGCTCTGTAGGCTGTCTGGAACCATCGCCTGCATACGTCCCAGCACCGTACGGGCTCCCACCCTTGAGCTGCTCCATCTCGAACATGCCAGCTCCGAATGTATATCCAATTGGGACAAATATCATACCATGGTGAGTCAATTGCGCTGTTAATCTGTAAAGTTCACATATTGTAATGTTAGTCAATATTCCTTTGTAAGGGGATGATGTCGTCCTGAGTTACAAGTTCGGTGTAGCAATCGAGTCCTAATGTGCAAGTAAAATAGTCAACTTACGGAGTAGTTTCTTGACCCCCTCCTTGAGATCCAGTGCTGTAAAAGATTCCAGCAGGCTTGCCGGCTAGCGCCTGTGTCCTCCGTAAACCTCCAGTTGAATCGATGAATGCCTTAAACTGAGCAGCCATATATCATACCGAATCTTGTTGGGAAACCAAAGATGATCCCACTGCTTCAACAAGGTCATTGGGGATAATCACAGGTACATCACTCTTTGATTGCGCACCCATTTTTCCAAGAATCTCATGCGAAAGAGTTTCGGGGACCTGTCATGAAACTTAAAAGATTAACTAAATTACTAAATTTAGACTATCATTTTCAAAAGATACCAAGTTCTTAACATACCTGCCACAATTTAGCTTCAACAGATTCTGCTCCTTTCTTGATTTCATGGGCTAGTGTCTCAACATGTCCATACATTGAATAGTAACTGTAACATTAGACCAAATATTAACTGATTTATTATCAGTAGTATGTACTCCAATTGTATCTAATAACATCACCAATGCTTTAAGAACAATTCCATTTCCATTTCACTGATCAGTAAGTTTCAAGTTCCTGGCCGCAGTTTTTCCTCATATTACTTTCCAGATTAAAAAAAACCCGACGATAAAAAATTTAAACTGATTTTCATGAAAGTTTTGTGAAATCAAGAAACAGGGGATTCTTTTAACATAGTGAAAACACACCCAAAATAACTTAATAGACTAATGATTTGCATGCATTCAATATGTAATAACAAAATTTACTGAAAACCATGAAATTAAGAAAGAAAACATACACAATGTAGACTTTGGTTGCCATTGTTTGGACAAAGTTTGTCGCTTTTCTCTGTTTTTGATTGCTCTAAATTGATGATGGAGAACAAGAGAAAGAAAGCAAACTATTTATAGACTTAGAAAGTCCAATATAGAAAGAGTTGACTGATTCTCATTAATAGTTGTTCGCTAGATTAATTGTATGCACTTAATTAATCTCTGACCTCGTGCTGTGGTCATTGCCTTTCTCATCATTCACGTACATGTTCTTTTATAGGACATGGTAAATGGTAATGACTAATGAACATAAGGTTAGGTGTTGATGTCATGTTTATCTCATCATTACTCAGGTTGGGTTGTTGTTGTATCATACTTTAGTAGCTTAAAATATAAGCAAGAGTGTATCTCATCATGATCTTGTTTTCTACACTTGAATCTTCTGAGGAGAAAGAAAAAACTTAAGATTATGATGCCAAGTGCTGCTCATTACTGCGTATGGCTTCTTTCGCCTATGCGATGACAATGGTAACAAGTACCATATCAACCGCGATGCAAAATTTAAATCAAAAAATATATTTAAAAAAATGTGAAGTAGAAGATGATGAAAACAAGAACGTTTTGGACCGTGAACGAAGTTACAGGCAAGGGATTGTGATTAAGGGTAACAATAAATGTTCAATTATTTTGGTTCGTTGAGTGGGACTAGGTCAAGAGTTTATATATATGAAATATTATAAATTTTTTAAATAGATACATAACGTATAATTTTGATTCTGTAAGGGAGACTTTTTGAAGGATATTAATAATTTCTCAAAGATAAGATGTAAATTTACGAAGGAAACATATTTAATGTTAAATGTCAAAAGTTAACTCCGTTTACCTATGCATGAGTATTTAAGCAAGACATATGCATGAGTATTTTGTTATGTAAATTTTTTCATTCATTAAACTACAATATGGTACTTTGGACGTTGACAAAAGCGTGAAAATTGGAAATGATGACGAGCATAATTAATATTTTGTATACATTAATTACCTAAGAAAATCTCAGTTTTTTGCGAATCAAATGTCAAATACAATACTCACACATAACTATAAATTAATTGACGATGCATGCCATATGGAATTATCGATAAAGGACAAATATGAACAAATTAAATATGACAATTACAGGTTACTTCGGAGACCTTACTTCAATGCAAATTATACCCGTTATTCATCGACAACTGACAATTATGACTATATCCTATCCAATATGTGATGACTTTGAGATTAAAATAAAATAAAATATTGAGGTTGTTCTTTTTCGGTAATTCCATTTCATCAACTAGTAAAGTAATCTAGAGTTCAAACTCGATAACAAGCAGTAAAAAAGTATAAGTAGGTAACATACGTGAAGTTATTTGAAAAGTGGAAAATACTTGGATAGATAGTCAATAATTAATTTGTAGACCATGTGGCTACAATTTGTTCTTTAATTTTGGTAAGTAAAAAGATATAATTTCTTTTAGTAAATTCATTCCTCACTCTAGAAACCATATATTCGTTTTTTTTTTTTTTTTTTGAATCTGCAAAAATATTATTATAAAACTCAAAACGTTCACACGAGCATAAGAGATGCTCGAAATAATACAGATCCAACACAAACATCGTGCTTAAAAATAATCCAAACCACCATTCTATTCCCATGGGGACTAAAAAATATATCACTAGCTTCTACAAGCTTATCAAAACCGATGGAGTCCAATAATTTCTCAAATCAACACTCATAGCCTTTCTTGCCACTACCGAAAATGTCAACACCAAACACTGAATTCCTTTAAAATGTCAACACCAAACACTTATTGGCACCACAGCTTGTTCCTCAAATATTTCCAACACCCCTTCCAAAATAATCCGTCAAATCCTTTAACACATGTCTAACAAATTGCCACGCTCCTACACCCTATGCATATAAAATGCAAGTGGCAAGCAATTTAAAGCGTGGTCCTAGACACCGAGCTCCGTCAATTCCTTTAACACATGTCCTAGAAACCATATATTCGTAAATACTTGTTAAAGTAATTAATTTCGTGAAAGTAGTATTTTGTTAAACATTTTTATCAAAATTTTCATCTGTCAATTAAACTTCGTGTTGTATACGTAAATATATTATTGGATTATCCATTGCTTTAATGTATAACTTGTGGACGGGAAAAATGCATAATTGGTCCTAAAGTTTAGAGAGGTTGGCGCACGCAGTGCAACGTTTGTCCTCCCCGGCAAATCTAGTCCCTATGTTCTAAATATTTGGCATGGTCAGTCCTTTTAACATAAATTCTGACCTTAACCATGTTGACTGCTGATGTGTACACGGGGTCAACCATTCAAACGCAATTTTGACTCCACATCATCAGCCATGTCATCTCCATAATTAGAAGAAAACCTAAAATAAAATTTGAAAGTAAAAAATATAAATAAAAACGAAAAATAAAAAAGAAAACATTAAATTAAAATATAAAAATAAGTAAAAAAATTAAACTTAAAAAATAGTGTTAGAGACTAGAAAATGGAGGGGTAAAATCATCAAACCCTAATTATCATTCCACCATCCCCAAATTGAAGAGGCAAAATCACTTTTTCTCAGGATCTGAATTTGGATTCGTTTAGGAAACGAGATCCAAGATTTCACGGTGGCTCGTGTCATCGCAAAACCAGATCTCTGTCTCTGTTGCACATGATCACTGAATGGAATGGGCTGAGAACCATTCCACAAAATCAGAAGGAAATTAATGAAGTAGAGGAAGAAAAAAATGAAATCGAGTGAAACGATGTCGTCTTGCTCAGCTTTGTCTTCTCGTTCGCCGTCTTGCTCTGGATCAGAAAATCGCCGGCGGCGAAATTTACTCCGATGATTTCGCCTTTTTTGTCACGTGATGAGAAGAAAGAGAAAGGTGATATATAGAAGAAGGCGGAGTGATGAAGAAGAAGGCAAAGTGGCGAAGTTTCTAACTGATTTTGTCCTGGTGAAGTGATGAATCTTAGATTTCACTTATAATTATTAGTGTTAACTGAATTATTGAGAAATTCAAGCTTTGTGCATAGTTTTGTATTTGTTGATAGTAACTTGTAACTATCGTCGCCATTTTCATTTAGTATTGACAGTCAATAATTATTTGCTTCAATTTATAATTATGTATGCTTTAATCATAATTACTACTGTTTGCATTTAAGTTTTTCTTTTTCTTTTAATTTTGTTATTTAAAATTTCTTTTACATTGTTTTTGTTTCTTGAGATGACATGGATGCTGATTTGTAAGTTAAAATCGGGTTTGAATTGTTGACCACATTGACACATCAGCAGTCAACATGGCCAAGGTCGCATTTTTTGTTAAAAGGACTGGCCATGCCATTTATTTAGAACATAGGGACTAGCAGATTTGCCGGGGAGGACAAACGGTGCACTGCGTGCGCCAACCCCCTAAACTTTAGGAATAATTATGCCTTTTTCCCCTTGTGGACTCAGTTCCACTACCATTGTGAAAGTATTAATGTCATCATCATCAGCATGCAAATTTTTTTTAACCATTATGCACAATATGTCATGACTCTAGATTCATTAGAATGCAAAATATGAACATAAGTAATTAGTGTTTGAAAATAACTGCCTGAAATAAAAGTGAATAATTGAACAATCATTATAGTTTTCATTAACTTCATCGTAAATTGTGTATTTTCACTTACCAAACTTAAAATGAATTTGTAGCCACATGGTCTACGAATTGATTGTAGACTAGGTCTACCTAAGTATTTTCCTCGAAAAGTTGACATCCTATGAAAATGTAATTTAACATATGTATACAGACTACACAACTTCTAAAAATATTAACACAAGGATAGTGAAAGCCAATTTATGTTGATGAGTTTATTTACAAAGAATGGAGTGTCTTATCACATAACAATGTCTTTGGGCCGTATGATACGACTTTCACAAGTTAATTTGGCCATCTACGTTACTTAATATATTTGAGTAAGAGACTTGATCACAAATTATCCATCATATTAATCATCACGACACGCGTTACACTTTTTTGGTAAAGCCTAAGCATTTGAGATAAAAAAGAAGATTCCTCGGACATTACCATTAACTGTACATTTCAACGATCAAAAGTTATAATTAATTAGCGTGATAAGAAGTTAACTTATCATCAAGTTACGGTGATCCTCAAAGTATACAAATGATGAGTTACTCTTTTTATTGACATATTGTGATAAAAAAAAAATCACAAATACATTATATATATTATTTCACAAAGGTATTAAGGACATATTATGATATATCATGACAATACGTCATCCACAAATTACTCTTCTCACTAGGAAACAGTGGAATCCACGATAAATTAAAAGATTCGTTGCATATAGTCATAAGTTTTTCTTTTACTCATAAAGTTCAATAAACGGGATAAGAACTAATAGAAAATTAGATTTCGTTGTATAGTTTTCTATATGCCAAAAATATTCTACTCACTCGTCACTCTTTATTGGAAAAAATTTAAAGATCATAAATGCATAGTGGGTTACATTATATCGTTTCAATATATCGATAACAAATATTCTTTATGGGTAGACGTGATAAAGTAAATAGTGATTAAATTTTGTTGTTCGATTTGATGGTCCCAATTAAATAACTAAATAACAAACATACTCATATATAATCATACATTCACAATGATAATTGTTATTTACATAAGAAGAGAAGATGGAAGAAATTTATCAAAATTATAATTACACTTATCTTCTCTTACCACATATACTAAACAAATCAAAGTTAAATTGAACTTATTTTATTTTACTAAAAATTACATGGAAAATCTAAAGGGCACCATAGTCATGTCGAGAGTGGGCTATATATATAACGAGCCAGCTATCAACATATTTCACTGCAGTCAAGAGTATCACTCCAGCTACATAGAATTCTCCCATAACCTTGCTTCGCAGTTTGCCTCAATCAATCAAAAATGTCGTTGAAGAGGAGCAATGAAGATAGATCTTCGAAGCACCAAGATGCTCAGGGTGGGGAGCAGTCACGAGAGAAAATGTTTACCTTAAGTTCTCCCGTGAGTGCTAGAGAACTAAATGAGGATGTCAACGTTGTTGGTGGATTTCTGGACCACTGTTACTACTGTGATAAAAAGATTTCCCTTCAATTTGATACCTTTATGTACAGGTAAAGTTTTTAATTTTATATTTTTTTTTAATTTTCCTTTAGTCTTTTACAAATTCAAAATTAATTGTGTGTTTTTTAACCACGGTTGTGTTTGTACACTCTAACTTTATTCATTTGAAATAATTATTGTGAAAGAAAACAGAATTCCGATGTTGGGCAAAACATTAGTACGCCATTGCATTTTTCGACGGCTAGTACAAAACCAAGTTACTATGTATTAATTTCAGTCAAATGTAAAATACTAACATAGAAAACAAAATATGTGATCTAGTACAAGTCAATTGTTTTGTTTGAATATATTTAATTGCAATTGTTAGGTAGTACTTCATTTAAAATCAGATTTCAATATCTATTAAATTATTAATTTTATAACTAAATTGGGATCTTCTTCTTAGATTGTTCAAAATTTACAAGTCAGCCTTAACTTATAATTCAAAATTCAGTTTCGTGACTCTATGGATATTTGTTAGTATGTCATTTCGATACTTGGTGCGGTACTTTTGAAAACTTGACACATTTACAATTATGTGCAGCAATCATGCTTTCGACACCGAAGAATGTCGTGACAAGCAGATTGAATTGGACAAGGCAGACACCAAGCTCAACGACAAGGCCGAAAGGACTGAAAGGATCAAAAGAAAGTTAATCTAAGGGCGTTGCGGTTATTTCGTGGAGAACAATGAATAAGGCTTTGTCAGTGTGGAAGAACAAATACATGCATTGTGTGTTTGTGTGTGCTTGTTTGTGTTGTGTGTGTGTTCGTTGTTTCAGTGTAACTGTGGAATTAGAAATGTATGATGACCAAATGATCAGCTGGCACTTTTGGTGGCTAGTATTTTAGTTACTTCTCTTTGTTCAGTGGCTTTAATCTTCAAACTAAATTAAGGTTTTGCCTTATTTCTTGCGGATCTCAGTTAACAACGTTGCTTTTCATATGATATTGAATTGGTTATTTTGTACTAGTTATAGTTGATGCCTCATGCTTGTGAAACTTATGCATATGTGTTCATTAATATGAATGTGGATCAAACATATCAAGTTACTTGATATTTTGTACCCATGATAAGCACGTTTTATCCTTCTAATAATCGGACTAAAGAGTGTCCACTTGTTGGGTTAGTTGATAGTCACTATTTCATGTGACAGTTTCATTTAAATTAAAAATTATGTATATTAAAGAAAGAGAAGAAGAATATGAAAACATGATCGTTTTGAACCGTGAACGAAGTTAACAATAAATGTTCAATAATTTTGGCTCGTTGGTGGGGCTAGGTCAAGAGTGTATATATATGAAATATTATTAAAAAAAATTAATTGATACCTAACGTATAATTTTGATTCCCTAAGGGAGACTTTTCGAAGGAAATTAATTTATTATTTCTCGAAGATAAAATGTAAAATTGACGAAGGAAACATGTTTAAGGTTAAATGTCATTCATAAAGTTCTGAGAAGTTTTACAATATATAGTAGCTAGAGCACCCTAAATAGTACTTTAACTTATTTTACCATGTAAGATGAAACTGTAATGGAAAAAATGGAGACATTTCAAAAACATTTACATTAAGAAAGCATCTTATTTTTAAGTTGAGTAACATTTGACACGTTCAGTTTTCTCACCGCCCTTATATTGTTAATTATACAAAACTATAGTAGCCTAGGACAAAAACATCACATTCTTGCCATGATTACATCATATAATGATTACACAATTATATAAATTTTAAGAACGTACTCACAGTTAACTAGCAACAATTCTGACATAATAATTAATTAATCACTACTAGAAAAATGAATTTGGTGACCCCTAAAATGGTCACAAAAAAATCCTATAGTGACGCTTTGCTATAGTGACGCTTTTGAAAAGCATCACAAGGTTTGGGGTTTCAATAGGTTAGGCGTCATTATAAGTTTGTGTAGTGACGTCATAATGTGTGAACATAAATATATGTTGTCACACTTACTGTGTCACTATAGCTATCTTTGGCAACATTTTCGAGTCCAATTGCATCAAGTAACTAGATTAACTACCTGGATAAGGGTTACGATTGGTAATTGTAGTGACATCAGCTGGGGTCATTATAAGTTTGGGTCACCAAATCCATTTTTTGTGACGCTACATTGAGTGTGTATAAGTGTATATCGCGACCAAGGTTGGGGTCACAATAACCGTTTTTCGTGACGCTACATTGAGTGTCTATAAACTCATGTTGTGACGAAAATTGGGGTTACAACAACCCTTTTTCACACATTTGCACCAAATAAATTTAATATAACTAGACTAACTACTATTGTAGGCGTCATAATGTCATTGTAGCAACAATATAGTTGGTCATCATTGTATTGAATTACATATTTGTATCAGAAAATATGGTAATGAACAGTAATAATATGAAACATCACTTAGAAAAAATACATCAATTCAAATCATCTTTCAATACAAACTATATGAAGTGGGCATTACCAAACATCAAGACCTATATCAAATGGTCATTGCAAAACATCAAAACCCAACAATTCACCAACTCAGTATGGAATCTAATAATAATAATAATAATAATAATAATAATAATAAATAAATAAATAAAGAAGCAATTAATCAAATGTATCCCCAACCAACTAAAACCATATTCATACCAACATTCTACTTCAGTATTAAGTCCTACTCAAGCGAATGTTCTTTTTGCAAAGGTCTTTTTCAATCTGCTTCTTCATCTTGCTTCCTCATCTACAACAAACAATCAAATGAAAGAAAATATGAAAATTATATATATACTATATCATTTATCACCATGATACATGTGTGTGTCATAAGCTCAAATAAGAAAGTAAAAAAAGGCAATACAAATTATCCACCAATGAAAACGACATAGAAAATGAAATGAACAAGAACAATGTGTGTAATAAATTCTATAATAGTATTTCAGCATGAAATTCTCATATTTCCACATAATAAAAAAATATGTAACAATTAAAGCAAAATATTACCATTATTGTACAGTATAATAATAAATTCTATAATACTATTTCAGCATGAAATTCTCATATTTCCACATAATAAAAAAATATGTAACAGTTAAAGTAAAATATTACCATTATTGTACAGTTCACTATAAGAACCCCATACAACCTTATACAAAATAATAATTGAAGCGTGTGAAAGAAGAAAAAAAATCTAAACATCAAAACAAACTACCTCCAATTAGCATTACACAATCACACAAAATATGCAATCCTTTCACGAATTAATGCCAATTAAAAAATTCAGGTAGCAAGGCCAATCATGAACAACTTAGGGATAAGACTAGAAGCAAAGTTAAAGTAGCAAGGCCCATTGAAGCTTGACAATAAACAAATCATAAAGTAAGGTTGCAAATTATGCAATAAATCCAACCTCAAGTATACGACCAACATAATGTATATTATATAAAGGGATGAATAAAATATAATATTGGATTATCTATGTATAAATTTCGAAAAGCATCGTCACTTCAAGGTTTCCATGTATAACTAACAGTCATACTTCATCGAGTCTCACTAAACTTAGCTCAAGGTGTTTCATATCTAGCATTGATATTGTACTTATATGTAGTTATATTTCACTATTTAAATAGGACGAAGGGAGTATATGATTGACAACTTGCCCATGCTATTTTCCTTAGTTTTATATCTCTTAGTAAGAGCTTCTATATCAACTTCATCTACATCTTCCCCCCATTTTCATATACGTGTATCTCGATTATTTAGCTGCCATCATACTTTTCACATACATCCTTCATATTATCACAAAATCAACAAGAAAGCTGACATGACTAAGCCATTCAAGTATATACTTCAATATAAAGCACAAAATAGCACGTGGGTTTGGTGGCAAGAAAGCTCAATATATTAACGTACTTATAGAAATCTAGGGTGTGTATGCTGGAAGTATAAATATGCGCTCATAAAAAAAGAACGAAAGAAAGAAAATAGACTGAGAGTAGTGAGCTGAACACATGCATCATGGATGCAAAAAGTTACCTCTTTAATCAGTCTGATGGTTGAGATCCTTCCAATACTGAGGGAGGTGCATTGATACTATCAAGATCATTAAAAGTGATGACAAATGGTTCATAATATATAGATTCAGATATTCAGCTTGAAAGTGCCCGACTCATGGTTGAAGGCTTCTCAAGAGCAAGTTAGCAACCATAATAAGCTTGTCTCCGTAAGTCAGCAATCAACAACACTAATACATTTGTTTGAAACATAGACAATAATCAATGTTACAGTCCACATAATTAGATCTAGAATCACTACAACACCATATCAGGCTCGTAGACAAAATTCTCTGTAACATTAGGCAATCAACTGCTGTCAAATAAGGTGTGCAAGTCATTGCCTACATAACACAAGTCAGAGAAAAAGAAATGTGCAAGCGCCTTATACAGCTATGAGAACATTTTGATCCCACTTGACATAAAGCATCTTTAGACATTCTTTCAAATTTTGTCTAACAAGAAAGAAACTAGCTTACTCTGTTGAAATTAAATAAATCAATTAAAAAAACCATTCAATAAAATACAAATGATTCACATGTCAGGTAATTAACCAAAAATATGTACTTGATAGATCCAGCCATTACCTCTACTAAAGTGAAGAAACAAAAGGATTACTTCTTATCTTCTCTCTTCATTTGTTGTTGCCTGCCGCAACCTCAAATCAACTGGCAAAAATTTGCACACTGAATAACATCGTATAAATTAGCTTCTAATTAAAATTTTCATCCACAAACAAAAAGAAAGATATCAACAAATTCAGGGATGAATTGAAGCAAAGAGTCAATAATTTTCTCCTTATTGTGCAGGAACTTAATCTTGTTAGAAACTTCCGCAAATTATTGAGCCGATTCTGTTTTTTCCTTAAAATAAATCAAAACTCTCGCACCATTTTGGTCGATCCAACTGGTTTCTATGAACTGAAGGCATCTACTAAGATGCTAATAATCGACCAGACTAGATACACATCATTGGAACACAGATAATCAGCAGTCACTAGAGAATTATACAAATGACATACATTATAAGCACAAAAAATACTTCTATGTAGATTGCATCTTCTTTCTTTTTTGTCTTTTGATCTACACGATTATAATGCCTAGGGAATAAAATTACATATCCAAACAAAATTAGCAAGTGGTAACCGAACAAATCACATAACAAACTGAAAAACTCAATTAAGAAATCGCAAATCCCCTAATTTGAAAAATCAATTAACAAATCGCATAACATACAAATCGATTACCTAAGATATACTTGAGGAGTCCTGTTGTGCAGAGCAGTCACAATATGGTGAGGGGGAGCAGTCGCGCGGTGATTGGAATCGGCGTAATGGTAGTTTCCGTGTGGAGTAAAATCTGTGGTAGAAACCTGACCCTAATACTATAATTCATTGGAGGGAAAAGAATGCGCTAAATTTTCGCTGAAAACTTGCGTTCGAGTCTTTTATGTATATGGGTTAATATTAGGCTGGGGGTTATATTAAATAGAGTATAGTGACTCTTTGTTGGTGCGGGGGTGAATAGTCTTTTACAACTTTTGTCGATAAACACAATTGTGAAGATATCTAATACTTAATTTCAGAGAGCGGAATACTTTTTTGTGATAGGTGCACGTGCTCAGCAAGATATGTGTAAATACTTAGCAAGGTAAATAAAACAAGTAATAAATTGCAGAAAGTAAATAACACTGATCTTTATAGTGGTATCTGAAGGTGGCGTAATCCTTCAACTAATCCACTTCGGCCTTTCTCAGACCTAGAATCCACTAAGACAAATAATTGAGTTCACCTTACAAATATCTTCTCTCGATTCCTAAATACACTAGGTTCCCAACCAAGTGTTCCCTAGTTATTCCCGCTTTCACCAAGTACTTCCTATACTCAGAAACCTTTGAGCTATTCCTTAGTTTCCCAAACTAAGTACTTCCTATGCTCAGTAACCTTGGAGTTATTCCTTAGTTTCCCAAACTAAGTACTTCCTATGTTCAGTAACCTTGGAGTTATTCCTTAGTTTCCCAAACTAAGTACTTCCTATGTTCAGTAACCTTGGAGTTATTCCTTAGTTTCCCAAACTAAGTACTTCCTGTACTCCATGCCGTTTAAGGTGTTGGTTAAGGTAGTTTGTCAGGTGAGTAGTCTTTATAACTTTCTCAGTTATGTAAGAATACTTGATAGAACAAGAATCACTTAACACACTTCACAGTGTGTGGTGATATGTTCTTTACTGACCCAAGTATATGTTAAATGTTCTAGAGAATGAATCTCAGATACTTGATCTTTTGATTCAACTCCTTCACAGATAGCAATGCTTGTTAAGGATCAGGACACTTAGAACTTTCGTGCTACTTAGAATTCAAGAGCTTAGTCGCAACTGTAAGCTAAAGAGTCAGTAGGTTGAAGGCTTGTATGCTTGAATGAGTTTGTCGATGTAAGTTCTTGGCGTGTTCAGTGTGTGTGTTCAAGCATTCTAAGTGTTGATATTTATAGTTGCAAATCATGCAGTTTGAATAGTATCCATTAGGCTTAATGAAATTCAAACTATTGATATCTGTAAATAGTACTGCAGAAGACGTTGTCTCTTTTAAGAGATTTCCTCTTTAGTTGAGATGTCTCTGTCTGCGCATTTATTGCATTGTACTATTTTTGTCCTGTAGTGCCAACGGAACTATGCACGCTTTCTAAAGCATTGCATGTCCCTTTCCAGAAACCTTCACATCTCCAGATACCTGTTGAAACATTGTTTCCCAGAAATATAGTTTTATCCAGGATATCTGAGTGTAGATATCTGCGACATCCTGCTGACTCAACTGCATGGAAGCACTTCGATAAACTATACCCTAACATAGCTCAAGATCCTCGCAATGTGAAGTTTGGATTAGCAACTGACGGCTTCACTCCCTGGTCAGATATGGGAAATTCTTATAGCATGTGGCCGGTTATACTCATACCTTACAATTTACCATCTTTTCAGTTCATGAAAGAAGAATTTCAGATCATGTCACTACTAATTCCAGGTCCAAAAAGTCCGGGAAAGGATATTGATGTCTACCTTAGGCCTTTGATAGATGAGTTAAAAGAATTTTGGCATACAGGCGTCAAGACTTATGATGCATATGCTCAAGAAAGATTCCAGTTACATGCTTCGCTATTGTGGACTATTAGCGATTTTCCCGCGTAAGGCTCAATTTCAGGATGGGTTACAATGGGTAAAATGGCTTGCCGTTGTTGCTTTGATGAAACTCGGTCCGTACAAATAAGATCCAAAACGGCATTCTTGGGGCATCGGTGTTTTCTAGGTAAGAATCATTCGTGGTGCAAAGACAAGAAGTCTTTTAATGGTAAGGTGGAGCATCGATCAGAACCGAAGGATTTATCCGGTAGGGATGTGTTTCTTTGGCAGAAAAGTTTGGCTCATTTGATCAATGGACCAGGAAAGCACCCATCAAAGAAAAAGAGAAAAAGAACTCCTGAAGAAGCTAACTGGGTGAAAGTGAGTATTTTTTTCGAATTACCTTATTGGGAATATTTGTTGATCAGACATAATGTCGACCCTATGCATATCGAGAAAAACATATGTGATTCTTGTCACCTTGTGATGGATTTTACTATTCTCTCCTTAATGTGTTTGTTCTCATTGAGACTTGCTGAACTACTCTGTCATTTCTATCATATAATGGTGATGAATATTATGAATATAATAGTGATGAGGAATAGGAGTTTTGATCTTCGTTTTGATATAGTTCAGTTTAGCCTTTTCCTACTATAATGAGTTTGATTAACATTGTTACATGAGTACGAGATTGTTTTGAATATCTCTGCAACATTGACAACTTAACTTTGACCTTTCAGCACTCCTTTTTCTAATTTCATCTTATATTTTGTTCTTTTATACCAGTTATCATTTTATTCATTTCTTTGCTTCAATATCTTTGTTTTTATGTATAAAACGAATCTCGACTCTCATTTCAACATCATACATAGCACAACAGAAAATGGACCTCTAGGCTCTCCATTTTTCATTTTTCTGTGATTTAATTTGTCAATTTTTTGGTTCATGGTTGAGTTGTTTTAATTGCATTCCTTTTGCCCAGTAACTCGGTTCTATGTACTCAAGTACTTCTACAAGCTCCTTTCAACTAAACACATGGCTAATTGTGTAATGGACCTGTAGGCAGGCCATTTTTCTTTTGTTCTGTTTTCAGCTCCTTCAGAATTTTGTTCTGTTTTCAGCTGAACTGGATTTTAAATTCTGTTTTCTCTCAGACAAAACTATAACTAATGGGATATACCGTTGTGAAGATATACAAGTCTAGTTTTATAGGAATTTTGAATTTTATGATTTGCATATCGGGTGAAGAATATACGTCAATTTTACTAAAACTGCTCAAAACGTCAAAACACACAATTTTCACTAACTGGAAATCTGTTTTCTCTCAGACATAACTAGAACTAATGGGATATACCATTTTGAAGATATACGAGTCTAGTTTAGTAGGAATTTTGAATTTTATGATTTGCAAATCGGTTGAAAAATCTACGCCAATTTTACTAAAACTGCTCAAAACCGTCAAAACACACAATTTTCACTAACTGGAAATCTGTTTTCTCTCATAACTAGAACTAATGGGATATATCGTTGTGAAGATATACGAGTCTAGTTTTATAGGAATTTTGAATTTTATGATTTGCATATCGGGTGAAGAATCTACGTCAATTTTACTAAAACTGCTCAAAACCGTCAAAACACACAATTTTCACTAACTGGAAATCTGTTTTCTCTCAGACATAACTAGAACTAATGGGATATATCATTGTGAAGATATACGAGTCTAGTTTTATAGGAATTTTGAATTTTATGATTTGCATATCGGGTGATGAATCTACGTCAATTTTACTAAAACTACTCAAAACCGTCAAAACACACAATTTTCACTAACTGGAAATATGTTTTCTCTCAGACATAACTAGAACTAATGGGATATATCGTTGTGAAGATATACGAGTCTAGTTTTATAGGAATTTTGAATTTTATGATTTGCATATCGGATGAAGAATTTACGTCAATTTTACTATAATTGTTCAAAACTAAAACACAAAATGTCATTGAGTCGGAGGTTATCTACACAACGTTGGTTGTCGCGTCTTGTATCATAATATTGCTTTTAGTTATTGAGTAATAATCCCATCCGATCTGATTGATGCACCACTATTATTAGGTTAATAATTATTATAAGGAGGTTGGTCTCGTTGACACAGATCTGGCACAAGTGTAGTGGGTGGGCACAATTTGGCATAGTCTTCGTACTTGAGGGCATAGTTTGGTGCAGTTTTGGCACAGGCTGGGTAAGGCAATGTCACATAGGTTTTTGGTACTTGCAGGGCACAGTTTGGTGCAGTTTCGGCTCAGATTGGGTAAGGCAATGGCACATAGATGGCACAAGCTGGGTAAGGCAATGGCACATAGGCTAGATGTTGTGGAAAGTAAGATGACACTTCATGGTTTGCTAATGGCTTATATAGTTAGCTCTTTTGTAAATCTTAGTAGGCTAATGTTTTTCATATTACAACACGACTCATTTCGTTAACAACATAACGTTTTGATTAAAGGATACTCCCTCCGTCCCAATTTCGTTTATCCATTTTGACTTTTCATGATCAACGTTTCCAACAGGTCTATGTTGTTATATGAGTGGATGGAGCACTACCTCATCCCACACATTTTAATGATATATAAGGTTTGTTGCCGAGCCGAGCTCTATGCTCTAGCCATGGACGCAACTCTAAGCTCCGCCTCAACCCTAGTCAATGGACATTTTTAACTCCGCCATTGAGTTTGAGGTTTTTTTTTTCATATAACATTGGTTGTCGTATATCAGAAGACTTAATAATAATAATAATAATAATAATAATAATAATAATAATAATAATAATAATAATAATAATAATAATAATAATAATAATAATAAGAGTAGGTCTTATGAGAGACGGTCTTATAGAGAGACCAAAAAACACGGATAGACATTACAGTTATATCCAAAAAACATTAGTCTAGCTACTAAGATTTACAACATAACATTTTGATTAAAAGATACTCCCTCCGTCCCAATTTCGTTTACCCATTTTGACTTTTCATGATCAACATTTCCAACACGTCTATGTTGTTATATGAGTGGATGGAGCTCTACCTCATCCCACACATTCTAATGATATATAAGGTTTGTTGCCGAGCCGAGCTCTATGCTCTAGCAATGGACGCAACTCTAAGCTCCGCCTCAACCCTAGTCAATGGACATTTTTAGCTCCGCCATTGAGTTTGAGGTTTTTTTTTCATATAACATTGGTTGTCGTATATAATAATAATAATAATAATAATAATAATAATAATAATAATAATAATAATAATAATAATAATAGGTCTTATGAGAGACGGTCTTATAGAAAGACCAAAAAAGACGGATAAACATTACAGTTATATCCAAAAACATTAGATGTTTTACTAAGAATATCGGTGATATATACATATACATAAAAACGATATAAAATGTTCACTCATAAAACATTATTGATATTATTTAAAACATTATACATATAATTACGAACATTAATCCGCCTATCGGGTCTCTCATTAATACTTACAAATAAGGAGAATACGAAAAGGAGGGAAAATAAGATACTGAAAAAGAAAAGAAAAGGGGGGAAAGAACAATTGTCTGCCGCCTTTTGTCAAATAAATTAACCTAAAAAGTTAAAACAAAATGTAAACTTCACAAGTACTAGTAAAGAAAGAAGAAAACCCCTGTGAACACTTTCTTCATTTCGCCTCCTGCCTCCAGCCTCCAGAGCTCACCACCGATCGAGGTCCGATTATTTCCAAAATCATGTAAGATTATATAGTCTTTTCATGGTTTCTTTCATTTCCTTTAAATTTTAACTCTTCATTTGGACTCGGGTGTAGATGAATCTCTACTCTCTAGAGACCTTTTTTTGTCTCTTCTTTCATTATCTGTTATTTGATTGTGGGATGCTATCATTCAGACAACCAGACCAGGGCCAAGAGTTCTAGAATTCCCCTGCCCTTTTCGATTTTGGAATTCTGAGTCACAAAACCTTTAATTTCGGATCTATATAGGAATATAGCAATAAAGGACGACAGCTAAATTGGTATGTTTTATACCCCCTTTGTTTCTGGACTATTGTTTCTACAAGGCTATTACTAACGAATTTAGGAAATAGCATTTAGATTACAGCAGGAAATGGGATGGGATGGGATGATACTTCTGGACTATTGTTTCTACAAGGCTATTACTAACGAATTTAGGAAATAGCATTTAGATTACTTTGATAAGTGTATTTCTTATGGCTATGGGTATTGCTTATGTAAATCTTGGGCCTTTTTAAGTTGTCAGATTTTCTATTTGGCTATTATAATTAAGAATTAAGCCTTCCATGTTTCAGAGTTGTGATGAAAGTTTATACTGATTCTGGCCTTGAACCAAAACGTAATTGTTATGTACTTAAGGTTCCTATATTTTATTGGAGTGTTTTTACCTGTTAATGCTCAACAATGAGAGATTGTGTGTGTGTGTGTCTATATATATATATATATATATATGTATATATATATGTATATATATGTATATATATATATGTATATATATGTATATATATATGTATATATATATATATATATCCATTCTCATACAATTTATTCACATTATGGTGAAGATGTCGGGGCCTGGTATTACGGGGTTGAAGAGAATTAGACGTTTGATGGGCGAGGAAGGTCAAAGTTTGAGTAAAAATGTTTTGAAACGAGTCACTAGATCATCTGCTCCATTGTCGAAATCACGTGTCCCAGATGCAAATGAGGCTTATGTTGGCCATATTTCAAAAGGTACCAAATATCTTACATGAATATCTCATCATTTGATTAAATTCCTTTTATTTCATATGATTATGAACATATAACATGTCTTAATTTTAGGGTCTGCTGGGAAAAAAAGATGTTTTGGTTTAGATTCTCATCAAACAAAAGAACTCGCAATGAATCTAAATGGACTTGGAGGCTCGAGTGATAACTCTAAAGATTCAACATCAAACTTGCCTGAGCAAGGAGGTTCTAAAACTAAAAATATCACATCTATAGGTTAGTGTCCCTTACCTATAAATTAATGTGTAATACATGTGTTTAACATTCTGATTGCAACATTACTTTTGTTAGATGAAGATGCAGCATCTCTCCGCTGGTCACTTTTGTTGGGTATGAGTAAACTTTTCCTATACTTAATAGTTTTTCTTATTTAACTATTTGATTAGTGATTTCCCATTGACATTTTAGTTCCATTTTATTTTGAATGGTATAGATAAAATGCATTAAATCTTCTCGCTCAAGAATCACGTCAGAGAACTAACCCGACGACTGCAGAAGGTGAAGCTCTAGCACCTAATATCAGTGAAACTCTAGTAGTTGTGGAATATGAAGTTCCAGCTCCTAAGATCACTAGCACTCAAGGTCCAGGTCCTAAGATTACTAGCACTCAAGCTCCAAACAGCAATGTACCTCCAGCTCGAAATAAAAGTGTAGCTCTAACACCAAATGTCGATGTAGCTCCTTCTCCTAATCTCAATGTACCCCCAAGTGAGTAAATTTGAATGACTTCCACACACTCTATGTTATAATTATCAATTTGAATGGTTTTCTTTGTTAGAATTAAATTGTTTTCTCTTTTAGAAATAAAGAAGGCAGTTCGGGGTGTTTCTCGTGGCGAATCACTGGAGAAACTTGTGCAAAAGGTAACTAATTGTGGTACTTATCAATAATAAATAACCTGAAATAACCTGCTTGGAACCTAAATTTGTATTCTATTATCATGTGGTTTAATTTTATCTAGCATGAGAAGTTGAAGATCTCATTTTTACCTGGAGAAGCTGTATCCGTGAATAATGATGAACAATTTAGCACTGCAGTTGGTGTGATAGTAAGAGGACATGATGATATTGGAAAAGAGATAGTCGGTTGGGAGGATGTTTCATCTTTTAGCAAAGACTTTTGCTATGCTAGGCTTGGTGTAAGTAAAATTATTATAATTTGTTAATATTTAGTTACAGGATTGCACTTGACAAAAAATATCCAATGTATTTGCAGCACCTATGTGATATTGAAGATCATGATACTCCACGTGTTCAACAAATCATCGACAATAAGTTCCAGACTGCATATACAAGATGGAGGTATACTTCGCATGTTGCCTACAAGTCCTTAGAAGCTAAAGGCATTAATCCCAGGAGTGTGTCTCCTAGAGGAGATGTTACTTAGAGAAGTGGCAATTGGCGTGTGACTTCATCGAGGACCTTAAATACAAGGTTATTTTCTTCCAACTTGGCAAAATGTTTATATGTATCAGTTTCATACTTTCCACCCCTCTACTTGATGTTACATATTCATGTGACATTTTGATGTGTATTGCATTTGTGTAGATCTTTTAATTAGTATTCCATATAGTAAGGTGCTGATGTATATCTAACATATCAACTTTGAACATGTTGTTAGTTAACATTTGTGATAACAACTGGAAGAACCTCTTTCCTTCGCCGATTTAAAAATATGGTACATCCTTGCTGACTTCTCAATTTCAAGTATTTTATCATTTTGAAAAATTCTTTTCATGTCACGTCTCTATGATGTTTCCATAACATTATACTAATTAGCCAACTGTGTTTATTCCATATGAAAAGGAAGAGAAATGTGAGATTGAATTTTTCAAACTGACTCGGAGCAAAAAAAGGAGGTGAATTCGTGAATCCTGTTGCAAAGTTAAAATATGTAAGAAAACATTAATTTGCTGATTTGATACGTAGCTATTTAATTTTACATGTATTATGCATTAGTTGATATGTTAAAATGATGTAGGAGGAGATGGTTGATAAGAGAAACAAAGGTAAAGATAGTGATGGAGAGTCGATTACTGAGTCTCAAATTGTGAAGTCCACACTTGGTCACAAGTCCGGGTATATAAAAGGGATGGGACATGGATTGCAAGCATCTCGTGGAATTACATCAAGCATGACTGTTGGAATTGACATCAAAAAGAAATTATCTGAATTGGACAAAGCCAATGAGCAGATAACTTACCTAACTAATAAATGCGAGGAGCAAACAAATAATGTGAACTTTATGAAAGCTCAAATGTTAAAGTGGGAGAAGATTTTGGGAAAGTTGTCCGGTATCACTGAAATTATTGATGGTAAGTGTTAAGCTTTCTTTTTTCGTTTTTTTTTGTTTACGTATTCTGTCGAAAAGCATCTATCTTTTTCGGGGTTCAATTTATTGGATGAAGTAAATAAAATAAAGCTTCCAACTCTTTTCTAGCAGGACATCTGTTATGTTTCTTCTATTTATTATGTTTTAATGACTAAATATATTGTCAGGACCATGACACAAATCTAAATTCATTTGTTTTAATGTGAATCCGTTTGATTTCTTTTCCATATATTATGTGGCTGTGTAAATTATAGAAAATGAATTTGTATGAATACATCATCTCTCTAGCGTTGAAGTTTTTTTTTATCATATACAGATGGTGATTTCGATGAAGCTGGAGAAACTTAGCTGCAACTTGGAGACATGAAGCATATGGATTTTTTTGCGTGGAATGACATATAATGGAAGAGAAGTATCTAGTTTGTGATCAGTATATGTTAACTTCATTTGGATCTTATTTCTCAAACTCAAATGGTCTATGAATTGCTACCTAGTTTGGTTTTAGACTGGACAAGTGTTTGACAATTAATTATTATCATTTCAATGCAACTTTTTAGTATTTTAGTCATTTTTTATTTTCGATTTTCGTGGAGTGATATTTTGATACCCTTTATGTGATGACATTATTTCACAATTAAGTGTGATGAATTCCGTTCAACCAATATATATAGATTGGTGATGAAAAAATAGTTTTTCTGAGAAATAAATTGTCACTATAAAGCGATATTGTGACAATATTTTATCATATTTCTCAAGTCTTTTGTGATAAAAATTAAACATACGTGATGATCTTTGGGGTACCGAAAATTCGACATTTGTGATAAAGAACAACTAATGTGACTAAATAAATTGTCACATTAAATTACCTTTTGTGTTGCAATGTTGTCACAAATGTTCTAGTCTTTTATGATGAAATTTGTTCACGAATGTTTAAGACATTTTGTGATGGAATTTGGTCACAAATGTTCAAGACATTTTGTGATGAAGTTTACTCACAAATGATGAAGATATTTTATGACGAAATTTGGTCACAAATGTTCAAGACATTTTGTGATGAAATTTGGTCACAAAAATTCAAGACATTTCGTGATGAAAGTTAGTCACTATTGTTCAAGACATTTTGTGATGAAATTTAGTCACAAATGTGATGTCTTTTCGTGAGGAAATTGAGTAATTGTGATGAATGTTTGGGAGTGCGAAAATAACTTTTGTGATGAAAAAAATGTATTTGTGACAAAATAAATTTGTCACATTAGATGTAATTGATGTGACGAAGTGTCATTTTGTCACAATTGGCCATTTATGAGAGGGAAAAAGTGACGACACCGTGACAAATTGTTTTGTCACTAGATCTGTGTTGTGACAAATTTTAACCATTTCGTGACAAATTTTTTTGCCACCATAAACTGTTTTTTTTGTAGTCACATCAAACCACTACTGGTTCACATTCCGGCACAGCAGAGCAAATCGATGACGAAGACTGGCTACCCTCACGTCGAATCAGAAAATCATCCTCTGGATCAAACCCATCAGATATCACAGCTTTGTCTTTCGATTGTTGTTGGAGAAGTGAACTACGTCGTGTGAGTATAGATCCACAAGTTAATTTTTGGTCATGTACGTTCAAATTAATATATTGGACTAGGAGACTTGATCACAAATTATCCATCTCATTAAGTATGACGACACCAGTTACTCTTTTTTTCCTAAAGCCTAAGCGTTCAAGATCAAATAAGAAGATTCCTCGTACATTACCATTAATTGTACATTTCAACGATCACAAGTTATAATTAATAAGCGTGATAAGAAGTTTATTTATCATAAAGTTACGTTGATTCTCAAAGTATACAAATGACGAGTTACTCTTTCTTAACATATCGTGAAAAAATTTCACAAAGGTATTAAGTACACATTATAATATTTCACAAATGTATTAAGTACACAATATGATATATCATGACAGTACGACATCCACAAATCATTCTTCACTAGGAAACTGTGGAATCCACAATAAATTTGAAGATGCGTTGTATATAGTCATAATTTTTTCTTTTACTCATAAAGTGCAATAACGGGATAAGAACAAATAGAAAATAAGATTTTATCGTATCCATATATATTATAAATGGGAGTTGTTATTCTCATCCTAACCTATGCTAGAGCATCCAAAATCCTAGGTGGATTTTCCCATCAATTTTTTGGGTATTTTAAATATACAATCACAATGAAAACTCATTCAATGGTTTCAATTCACAATTATTCGTTACTTTTTCTTGAAGAAAAAAGTTTCAAAGGTATATAATTGTCATAAAGCAGGTCATAACTCTCAGTATTCGTCGACCTATCATTTTGTCGGTTTCGGTCATAATTGTGTCCAAATTCATTGCAGAAGCCTAATTATACAAAAATGCTACTATAAATTGGAGGCAAAATATGCATCCAAGAAGAAAATATTAGTCCACAAATCATGAATCGTTCCTAGAGGATTTCTCAGACACACCTCCGTTCGACCAGCAATATTCCGACGCATTGTTCAAAGTTTCGTGACAGCCAGTGTCTTCTGCAAACAAAGGAATATCAGATTTAACATTGTAGAACAGTAGAAGCAATGTGAACTTTGTTGATATGGATGATGAAGCACATAAAAGAATTCTAGCTACGTCATTACGTATCAGAGTTAACATTGATGTGACAAAACCTCTTCTAAGATGCATGAATATGGCAGGTCCAAATGATCGGATTATCCAGGTCCGATTCACGTACGAGAAATTGCAGATCCGGCTTTGGAGTATAGAGATTGGCTCCATGTAACCAAGCATCAAATTTTTTTAGTGGTACAGGAAGCAGCATGAACCCGAATGCAATCATATTTCTCAGTTCCGTGAATGGTACAAAACAGAAAGAGGCCGTTTTCAGGAAGGGTATTTTGGTTACTCCAGCAAATTTATCCTCCTCTTTTGGTAACCGCGTATCTGACAGAATATGGAGTAACTAATGTAAGTGATCAGCATGTGATTAATGTGTTGGAGAAATTAGTGGTAACTCATGTTGACATGGAGGCTGGGCAGAGTTAATCAAAGATCTTTTATCATCATTTAGAGTGTCAAATTGTAAATTCTTCATTACCCTTGATTCAATTATGTTTAAGTTTGTTAATACTTAGTAGATCTAGAAATAAAGTTGTTGCTCATATGTTTTCACATGATACTCCTTGGAATAGTACATGTATTAATGATCTTCCATTTAGTAATCTTGACTGATGTTTTTAGTTTGGTTTAATTCTAAATAGAATTCGGTTTGTTTTATAAAAAAAAGAATGGATACAAAAAAACGTAATATACGAGTATCCATTTATCTATTATAGATATACATTATAAAGACAAGTTTGTATACTCAATTCTAAGTATAGGACTTTGACTCAGATTCATTCTCTAATTTTTTTTGAATTATTTGAAATTTAAAAATCACAAAACAATTATAATTAAGGGAAGTTTGGCCCAACACGTTAATTTAAGGTAAATAATCCATTGATATGCAAATTGAGGACTCATTAATTAATTAGACTCCTTTTTGGTAATTACCTCCCTCTCATCCTTATAAATTAATACATTTATTATTTTTAATCGTTACACAAACTATAATTCATACATACCCAACAATTAATAAGAAAATCTTAAATTTTAAAATAAATAACACATTTATCTAGCCACCAAAAGTACATCGATCTTTTGTCCTATTTTTATATTTCTTATTTATTTTAATTTTTCACATAACCACAACAACCTTAATGCATAAAGTTCGTTGCGATCAAGGGAGTATAATCTTCTTATAATTAGCAACCAACTAAAGAGTAAAAACAGGTCGGGTAGAATGGTTTAATCATGTGATATATATAATACTTAAACTTATCAATTTTATGTAGAGGGACATGACAAACTAAATTGTGTCACAGATGATCTTTAGCCCTTTTGTGAAAATCAAGGTATATTTTAAATTATATGTAAACCTGGTTATATTAGAAACTCACTTTTAGAAATTTCGATATTAAAAGTCAAAATAGTCAACACTACACGATGTTGAAATGATCAGATTGCCCTGAAAGTTTGAAAAAGTTGAATTAATTAAATAGAAGAAAAATGTAGGCTCATTAAGCTTCGATCTAATAGCTTAATTTGTAGAGCAAGTCTCGTGAGATATGGTCTCTAGATAATTTATCTAGAAACGAGCTTATGTTTTTAAGAAATCGTCAATATTATCAATCAAAACATCTATTTTCTCAACATTAGTGTTTTTGTCACATTACAAATAAATGAATTGCTTTAACAACATGTGCATTTTGCTTAATAACATAGATGAATTTTCTAAAATCATAGGTAGTCTCTAAATAAGTTATCTAGAGACCGTCTCTTATGAGACTTTGTGTAATTTGTATCTCTAAAATGAAATAAACAAGCACTAAAATAAAATAAACATGACAACATCTATGTAACATGTAGCATTTAGAGTGAACAAATAAAATTAATATAATTTAAAATAAATAAAAATAGAAGTAATAAAATACTTTAAAAGTTTATACCAATTCACGTCTAGGAAAATTATATTTCACTCTCCCTAGGGTTTTTTTTTTTCTTTTCTAAAATAAGGTTTCAACTCTACAATAAGTCGTATTTGTATAGGAGGATGAGAGAGTGAATGATGGTGAATAAAGTACGAGATATTAAATAAATTATACTTCCTTTGTTTTGAGAATAGCTTACCATTTACCTCTGGATGGACAAAGTATAAGGGAGTACAATTGTGATAAAAATAATTGTAGTTGGACCCTCATATTGCCTTTTAAAGTTATTTTTGAATGTATTTATGTTTAAATTCAACGAATGATTACCAAACAAAGCAATGCAAAGTTTTATTTGGGATTTTAAAATGGCAAAACGGGAACCTATTTCTGGAACAGAGGAAGTAAAAAAAGTTTTTTGATTAAAAATGTAACGCCCCAAAATTTTATATAAGTTTCAGAGAGTTTAAAGAGATTGAGATCGCTAATCATAATAACAATGTGCACCTTTCTTTTCCTGAATCCATTCATAAAAATTCCACAGTTAAGCATGTTTGCTCTGAAGAAATCTTATGATCAACTGGGAAGTATCCCGGTATACTCACGAGTGAGGAAAAAGTGTTGGTACAGTGGGGCCAACATATCACCCGGTGACCAGTATATAAGTAACCACACAGGCCCCCCGAGGGTGGGGATGGGGTTATAAATGGTATTGGAGCCGAGTCAACCCAAAATCCACAATGGGTGGATGGTTGGTCAGAGCAAGGGGCGACAGGGAAGTCACACAATTTAAGAGGGTGAATGTTACGGCAAAACATTTCAGATAATTTTCAGAGATCCTTTAAAGGGATTGAGAACGATATTCATACCAACAAGGTGCACCTTTCTTTTCGGAAATTCATCGATAAAAACTACAAAGTTAAGCGCGATTGCTCTAGAGCAATCTTAGGATGGGTGACCTACCTGAAAGTCTCCCGGTACGCGCACAAGTGAGGACAAAGTGTGCGAGAAAGGACATGTGTTGGTACAATTGGCCAACATATCACCGGTGAGCAGCCTAAGACCGTTACATAATATTTGGGAAGAAGTTAAGCGTGCTTTCTCTAGAGCAATCTTAGGATGGATGACCTACCTGAAAGTCTCCAGGTACGCGCACGAGTAAGGACAAAGCGTGCGAGAAAGGACATGTGTTGGTACAATTGGCCAACATATCACCAGTGAGCAGCCTAGGACCGTTACATAAGATATGGGAAGAAGATATTTGGTAAAATAAGTAGAATACTAGAAAGTTAAGATTATGTAGGAGTTATATTTCACACTCTCAAATTTATATAAATTTTGAAATTAATTTACATATATATGCATCAAATGTATTTATTTTAATGGCCAACAACATAAGGCTAAAGTGGGAAATTAAATTCTATTTAAATTAAACATAATAAAGATGAATAAAACTGGATAATGGATTGTTAAATTGGTATTACTGTATTTAATTAAAAAGAGAATAAAGATTGGGTTGGTATAATTGTAAAATATGAGTATATTATGTGAGTATTAGTTAAGTGTGGTAGAATGTAACAGTTATAAAAAATGAAAATGAGAATATTTATGTGGAACGACTAAAATAATAAAACGCAAAGCTTGATCCGCGGCGGAAAACAGTAATACTTTAAAGTTAAGCGGGATTTTTTATCACCAAAATACTAAAAATCCTTCCAATATAGTCTCTTCATGGGTATTTCCATGCACGGGCATGAATTAGTAACATGTCAAGAAGCTTGGCTAATAATTGGGAAGATTAAGAAATCTATTGAGTCGGCCTAAATTTAATTTGTGTTGTAGTCGAGGTAAAATACCATTACCTGTATTGAAGACGCTGCGAAGGCCAATACTTAATCTTCTACATAATAGGCATGACAAAAGTTGCAATTATCTTGAGCACATACGTGCAAATAATATTATGTACACATTCAAATCAAAGGTTTGATTTCAAGATAACGTCAACAACGGCAAAAGTCCTTACTCATATGGGCTTGGTGGTCAGAATTACCACCGTCTTGGTAGTCTTTTACCTACTGAAGGTATGCCAAAACCAATGGTCAGAATAATTTTATTCTTGAAGAGTTGTCATATGATGTTGTTGAGCATAGCTGTCTTATTCGTGTTTGACTGATGAGTAGAGAAATGTATACCATACAATTGGGGAAGATGTATCTTTTGGTTATGTCGGGATTTTCTTTTTGTATGGCTATGGCGGTACCAAAAATATTTTTTTAATGGAAACCATATGTTCTGCTTTGCGTGCTAGACTTGATATTGCTCTCCCAGATTCGTTGGTATTGCTTCTCTACTTCTATCTAGAGGTCGTACTGCTCAATCGAGATCTAGCATTCCTTTGAATGTTAATGAGACGATCATGTGTAGTAGAATTCACCCTGAATCTGATCTTACATGATTATTAAAGAGGACAAAGCAGATTATACGGGATGAAGCCTAACAAATATATTTATTTTCGTTGAATTGGATCTTAGGCTACGAGATATTATGAGTACAACTAATGGTTGGTAGTTGTATTGGTGGCGAATTTAGACAAATATGGCCGGTCATTCCAAAAGGTAGTTGGCAAGACATAGTGCATGCATCTCTTTGCTCATCTAGAAATCTATGAAGTTCGTGTCGTGTTCATAATTTGACAAGAACATGTGCCTTAAGGATTGATCAGTTGATGTTTTGTTATAATTATTAGAAATCTTATTCCAGTGGTTTGACTCACTTACTTTTTATAACGGTCAAGCGGCTCACCTGTCGAGATTCATAATATAAAGGAATTTGTTGATTGTTTGTTACGGGTTCGAGACGGTGAAATTGATAATATCAATGACATCGAGGTAGAATTCAAGATGCCTGATGATATATTAATTCGTGTTTCCTCGAATCCAATAGGTGTTATTATCAAGAGCACCTATCCCTCGATCTTATACCATGTGGGGCCGGTACTTTCAAAATAGGGTGATTCTTGCTCGAACTAATGAGATTGTTCATAAATTTATTGATTACGTCATGCCACTGTTGCCTGGAGATGCCACCAAGTTCATTAGCTCATATAGTATATGTCCTAATGAGTTTGACATCGCCAATGGAGAAGATGTGTATTCAGTCGAGTCCATTAACACAACAAGGATATCAGGAATATCGAATCATCTCATTTGTTTGAAATTTGGTTGTCCTTTGATGCTTCTTAGGAATATAAACCAGTCAGTCAAATTATGTAATGGGATGAGATTAATTGCCACCGCCATTGGAAGACATGTCATATAAGTTAAGATGATACATGGCAAGAACGTTGGAGTCAAGGTATTTATTCATTGCCTGGTGCTCACTCCGTCCCATGTTGCTAAGTTTCTTATCAAATTCCAGCGCATACAATTCCCTATATACGGTTGTTATGCCATGACAATCAATAAGAGTCGGGTAAAATCTTTAGCTCATGTTGGTCTGCATTTCGGTTGGCTACATGTTGCATTTCCGAGGGCAACCACTAAAAAAGGACTCAAATTTTAATGTTGGGTGAAGATGGAAATCCACCGATAAGATGGCCAACGTCGTTTACAAGGTCTTTAGGATCTTTGAGATGTGTAATTTCAATATAAAAATCTCACTATAAACTTTTGATACTTATTACTAATTATATGTTTATATGTTGTCTTGCAATTTAATACACTTCAATTCGATTATGAAGATTGTATCGTGTGCTACTTTGTTTTGATTATATGAATTGAGCATCAACTTTGCTCTTATATTCCCAATTTGCTCTCAACTAAAGATATTTTCTTTTCATGAAGTAGATTTCAAGTTAACTAAAATCATACTTCTCGATTGCCTTTTGGTGGCAAGGTTTGGTATTTGGTGGTGACTTTAGACAAATACTGTCATCCCGAAAGGAAGTAGACAAGATCTTGTGCATGCATCATTATCGTCACTCGACTCTATATGGAGTCACTATCAAGTATTGAGGCTTACAAAGAATATGTGGTTACATGTTAGTCTATTGTATCATATTATTTTGAAGTTTATGACTATTTACTTATGCATGAATTAGTTTACTACAACCTGTCATTATGCCCAATCTATCTTGAATATTTATTCATTTAGTATTATGCTATATATGCGTTTTAAGCCGGCGGTTCTCCATATGAGGTTGAAACTATTAGAGAGTTCGCTGAGTGGTTGTTACATGTTGGAGATGGTGACATTGGAGGGGAAAATGATGGTGAGGTGATATACTCATTCATGATGCAACCGATCCCATCGCTGCAATGGTTAGTACATAGAACATATCCTTCACTCATTGATCATATTGGTGATGGTCAGTACTTTCAAGACAGAGCCATATTAGCTCCAACTGATGAGATTGTTCATGAGATCAATGAATATGTGATTTCTTTTTTGCAAGGTTATGCTTCCGAGTCCTTGAGTTTCAATAGTATATGTCCAGACGAGGATGACATAGTTAATCGTGTAGGATCAAAGGTTTTGATACCACAGATGGTCCTAACACCCTCAGATGTCACAAAATTTCCAGTCAGGTTCCAGAGGAGGCATTTTCCTATATATGTTTTCTATGCAATGACTATAAACAAGAGTCAAGGACAATCTCTAACTCATGTCGGCCTATATCTGCCTATTCTAGTATTCAGCCACGGTCAGCTTTATGCTGCATCAAGCAGCCTACTTGAGGGTTACAACTTACAAGCAAAAAGGGCTTGAAGGTTTTGATTAAAAATGAAGAAGGAAAACCTACCACTACTACAACCAATTTGGTTTTGTAAAAAGGTTTTTTTTTATCCTCTTAAAGCCAGTCTATTTTTGTGTTTGGTTGATAGATCATTATTTTTACATTGGTTATTATTGGTTTTATTAATTACTTTGAACTGTTATATACGTTCTTCTAGCACGGCTCATATGAAAAGTGAACTATTCTGTGGCATCGCCACGGGTTAGTACTAGTAGTTTTTATATATGTCAAATATATTCTAATCACTCATCACTCTTTATTGGAAAATTTTGAAAGATCATAAAGGCATAATGGGTTACATTATATCGTTCTCGACAACAAATATTCGTTATGTGGAGACGTGATAAAGTAAATAGTGATTAAATTTATTGTTTGGTTTGATGATCCTAGTTTGTTAATACAGAAATATGGCCAATCCATCATAGACGCCTTTGGAACGAATCCTAAGGCGTCCCAAGTTGTCCACGAGTTCGGGATCTTATAGTCCGACCTGGAGCCTCTGTAGATCCGACCCACCCAGGTGGAAAGCAACAGGAGGGCCCAAGGACAGTGGGTCTGACCCGGACGAAGGTCCGTAACCTTACAGTCCGACCCGGATACCCGTCCGGACTCAGCACAACAACCTCATAAGCAACCAAGTAAACTGGCACTTGAGAGCATCGAGGTCCGAATCACACGTCCCGGACCGCCTCCTTCGGACAGTATATGGACTGGAAACCCCCAGTCCAACCTAGTACGGTCCGGACCTATGGTCCGGACCTACCTCCTCGGATCTCATGCATGGCAGACTGCAAAAGGTCTCAAAACTCTCACATTAATGACTAATCTACCCCCGAAAGCCCAAAAGGGAATGGGTTAGGGAGTCATTAATGGGCCATGGGCCTATTGAGGAATTGTTGGCTCAATCTGAGCCTGACACTTGGCACGATCTGGTGGAACCCTCCCAATTGGGGAGAAATATATATATATATATATATATATATATATATATATATATATATATATATATATATATATATATATATATATATATATATATATATATATATATATATATATGGCACATATTTCCATGATAACGGTAAGCAATAATCACTTTCGAACCCTGACTATTATACCGAGCAGATTCTCATTCTCTTGCAAGTAAAGTCTCCACCCAGTTTGACATCACGCAAACCGGGTATAAGGTTCTAACCCCCCCTCCTAGCTACCTGTGCAGGTTCTCACGTGTCGCTTCTTTCCAGTACGGCGGTTCTTACAGGCTTCTGCTCCTTGGCCCTTACGAGCTAGGCACTTAGGGTACTTAGTGTGAAGGAAAGCAAGAGAAATTCATTAAGTGGTTGGGGGACCTATAACCCCAATATTTTGGCGCCGTCTGTGGGAACCTTTATGAAAAGTTCCGTTCTCTTCAGTAATGGCAAGAACAAGAAGGTTCGTAAGAACCAGCGCTACTGCAATCGGGATGCCCGCACCAAGGCAAAGAGGCAGACCTCCTACTAGGAGGGGAAGAGCGGCGAGAGCTACTTCAAGAAACACAATGGACTATCCAAGTGATGGACACACCGCTAGTCTTTCTTCAGAGGTGGAAAGAACAGCTGATCCACTGAGGAGAGCCCATGTACCCGGGGATGAAGGACAAATTCCTCCGTCAGGAACACATGGTCCTCCTCCAGGGAGAAACTTCACTCTTCCAAACGGGCAGATCATTCACCCTAGTGAATTTGGGATGAGCGAGAACCAGTTTGGCCTCTTACTCACCACCATTCAAGGTTGCTTTGGGTCAAACAACCTCCAACCTCCTCAACCTACTCCCCCTTTGGTAAATCCGAGGCAAGCTGAACCTGCACAATCAAGGAACGACCATCGTCCAATCCAGCAAAGGTTAGGGGAACCAGCCCAACCAGGGGATCTAAGGAACCTTCTCAATAGGAGAGCCGCTGCTTCTCACGAACACCGAGAAAGAAGACCGGCAAGACCACAAGCAGATGAAGCTGGCACTAGCCGACGTGGGGCTCTTCAGCACGGACCAAGAGACCATATGGAAGAAAGCATCTCGATAGTCCCCGTTGATGATCTTCCTCCGGATGTGGCAATCAACCCAAGGACGGGCGAGAGGCTAAACGCCGAGCAGATCTATGTCCAGCAGAAAGCCTTGGAGACTAAATTGCTACTTTGAGCAGAATGGTGAAGGCACATGAAGGTGACTCTTAGAGCTCCCAATCCCTTATGTGATGAGATAAGAAGGGAAAGTGTTAGGAATATCTGTTAGTATTTTGATCACTCATCACATGTTCCTATCTTAGCCAGAAAGGTGATTAAGTACTCTTGGTTCACTTGAACATTGTAAAAGAGAAAATCACTGAGTATGATCAGTCTAGTAAATCTTGTATTAGGATTATAGGTCTCTGAGTGTAATTTTTATTTCAAGAAGACCATGAAGATCAATCCTAGCAATGGAGCTTTTCTGAAGATTAGAAGACTGAAGATTGCACAAGGTTTATGAAGACACAAAGGTTTAGTCTAACTCAGAAAGACTATGTCCTTAATCCTTTCTTAAGTATATTAACTTACTTTCGAAATATGATTCTGGACATATGACATCATGAGTATGGAGCATGCAAGCCATCAGAAAGGCTCATGTATCCGTTGAGACTAAAGGACAATGAACAGTACTATGCATTAATTGCATCGACAGAAATACTGCAAAAAGCAAGTCCTCTCTGAAAAATGAGATAGTGACTTCTGAGTACATAGTTCAAGATATAAACGGATATAATTTGATAGAGAGCACAACGGATACAATTCAAACGCCTCTCAAATTTATCTATATATATATATATATATATATATATATATATATATATATCACACACTTAGATGCTTGAAATACATACCTTAGAACGCTCTATTTTGAAAACTTACCATCAAGCAAAGTATTCTCTCAAGCACTCTACTACCCTTTCTGAAAGCTTTCTGTTGCTTGAAGAATCACAAGTAGTTCTAAGTTGTCCTGAACCTTAACAAGAGATTGTTATTCGTGAAAGAGTTGAACTATCAGATACCCTTTCTGAAGCTCATTCTCCAGAACGGACACCAATTACTTGGGTCAGTAAAGAGCAGACTGCCATCCACTGAACAAGTGTATTAAGTAGTCTTGTTCTATTAGGCTCTCTGAAAACATAACTGAAAAGTTATACGAGAAGCCTCTCTGACAAACCTTATAACCAACACCATCAAGGCGTGGAGTAGAGGAAGTACTTGATTTGGGAAATCAGGGAATAACTCCTTGGTTATCTGAGTAGAGGAAGTACTTAGCTCTAGGTGCTGGGGAATAACTCAGGGGGAACATTTGGTTGGGAACCATTTGTTTAGGAATCTTAGAATATGATTATTGTAAGGTGAACTCAATTATATGTTCTAGTGAATTCTAGGTCTCAGAAAGACCGAAGTGGATTAGTTTGAGGATTACGCCACCTCCAGATACCACTATACTTGCTGTGTCATTCACCTTTCTGTATTTACATTTCAGCAAAGCACACACACACATACTTATTGTTTCTGCACTTACCTATCTTAAAGTCTTCCGCGCTCTGAATTTAAGTATCAGAAACCCCCAGGTTTCTGAGAAACTGTGTTTATCGACAAAAGTTTTAAAAGACTATTCACCCCCCCTCTAGTCTTTTACTTTGCCGTTATCTGGACCAACAAGTGGTATCAGAGCAGGAGGTTCACAAGCCTTCTGCACTGAACCTAGATCCCCAGATAGGTGAAGAAATTTTTTCCCTCTCTGAGGACTATATAATTTGTGTGTTAAGTGTGCAGGTATGTCTCTGAGTGATGCGCCCATTCTGAAGCCAGAAAACTACGAGAAATGGAAGAACAACATGATGCTCCATCTGGAGGCCATTAGTGACGAAATGATCTATGTCATCAATGAAGGGCCTATCAAAATCAGACAACTCAAACAAGTTACTGAGGTGTCTGATGGAAGAAAAGCCTCAGACAAGGAAGATGGAAGCGAGGATATGGCTGCTAGTGATAGTGGTCATGTTGCTCGTGGAAACATTGTGTATGAAGACAAGCCAAGAGAGCTCTGGACATCTGAAGATGCCAAGAGACACAGATTGGATGGTCAAGCTCGTAATATAATCATCAGATTGATACCTGAGCACATACAGTGTAAACTGTGGGGTGCTAAAACGACGAAAGTTGCCTAGCAATTGATTGAAGAAATCTGTGCCGGAACTGAGAAAACCAAAGAAAACAAGTTCGAAGTTCTTAAATTGAAGTTCCAAAACTTCAAACAAGGTCCCACTGAAACTCTGGAAGAACTTGATTTCAGATTTACTAGTCTTATGAGTGATATGGCTGCACTTGGTGAAAGCAATAGATACTCCCAGTCAGAAAAGATTAAGACTATTGTCAGAAGTCTCAATCACAACTGGGAACACACTAAGTTCTTTTATTTCAATCAAGGGATGCCAAATATTACTCCAGTAGATCTCTTCTCTCATCTTATCAGAGACTATGAGACAACTCGAGAGAAGAACAAATTGAAAAGCTACAAAGTGTTGCTCTAGTTTCTCAAGGTTCTTCTGAAAAGAAGGATACCAAAGATGCATCTGAAGAAAATGCTCTTGCAGTAAGACACATGAAGAAATTTGTGAGTCAAGAGATTGAGAGAAGAAAAGCTAAAGAAAAGCTGAAAAAGCATCTTGGCCCAAACTATCATCAGTACAAGAACATACAAATGAACAACTCTCTGAACACCCCCATCCAGAAAGGTGTTAGTACTGAAGCTGCAGAAATAGGAAATGATATCTGCTTCTATTGTCAAAAGCCTGGTCACTTCAAGAGAGATTGTCCTGCTTTAAACAAGCTCAAGACAGGTGATAAGAAGGACAGAAGAAATTTCAAGAGAATCAAAGGGCCTTACTGGCTGAAGAAAGGAAGAAGATTCAAATTCAACTTGATGCTCTAGACATTGAGACAGATTTTGAAGATGGAGATTCAGATGAATCAAACCTACCATCACCAGAATTGTGTGGAATCACCCACGATGTAATCGAATTCGGCCTTAAGAAGAATGAAATGTGTGGAGTTGCTGAGATTGCTGGTCCAGACATCTCCAACATTGAAATGTGTCTTATGGCTGATGAGGTAACTAACAATTCACAATTTCTGTACTATGAGAGTGATGATGGAATTGAGGATCTGGAGTTGGTCAAGAGTGAATTGGATCGTTATGAGAAAGAATTTCTGGAAGCACAATCCAAAACCAGAATTCTAGAGGAAAGCAAAGAAACTCTTGAAAAAGAGGTTTCTGAGCTAACTAGAGTATCTGAGAACAAGAACGCTGAAATCTCAGATATCTGAGAATAAAAATTCTCACAAACTAGCCTTGGATGAACTAAATAAGAAATTGATGAAGCTGCTTTCTGAAAATGAAGAACTCAGAAAGAAAGAGCTATCCTTCCAATCTTATGCAAAGGCTAGTGACACTCTCACTGAGGTTCAATCCTATCTGAGAGATCCCTCTGAGAAAGGTGGACTTGGACTTGATGAACAATCGAGTAACTCATCTCCTCTGAAGAAGAGTGATGAAAGGTTGACCTTTGTAAAAAGTCAACATAATGGTTCTTCAACCACCTATAGCATTGGTCAGAAAGCTAGGGTAGTTGAAAAAGGAAAAGGAGTAGCAACCCAGCCTATGAAAGAACAACAAGTTCACAAGAAACTTGTGGATAAGGTTTCTGAAAAGAAACACAACCCTCAGACATGCAACCATCCACATTGCTACATTACTAGGAAAGGAAGAATTGCTGGAATAGGCAAATTCTCTACTGTACCATTTTATGAAAATAAAGATGGTGCAGAAACTAGTAAGGCTTCTGAAGAAAGTATTCAGAAAGCCAAAGGTGTTCGAAATGGCATTGGCTATCATGCTATTGGAAAAGTTCTTCTGCAACAATATAAGGAAGGACAAGAACAATGGCGCAAGGCTGATATTGCACGTAGCAATAGACAGAAGTGGAAGAAATCTCAAGCCACTGAAAAACTAAATGCCAGAGCTAGAAGGAACCTGGCCAGAGCTAGAAGAAATCCCAAGCCACTGAAGTATCAAGTCATAATCATAGTGATTCACATTCAAATCACATAGATGTTGACCCTACTAGCCCTAAACCCATGATGAGATGGATCAAGGATCATCCTGCAAAAGACGTGATTGGACCAATCAATCAAGGTGTTAGGACTAGGAGAGCAATAGCTGAAAATGATAATTCTCTCTTTGGATGTTTTATCTCAAACATTGAACCAAAAACTATAGAAGAAGTATTAAGAGACCAAGACTGGATCTCAGCAATGCAAGAAGAGTTGGATCAGTTTGAAAGAAACAAAGTCTGGAAACTAGTTCCATTTGTAGAAGGAATATCTGTGATTGGAACTAAGTGGGTTTTCAGAAACAAGATGAATGAATCTGGTGAAATAACTAGAAACAAAGCAAGGTTGGTGGCCAAGGGATTCACCCAGACTGAAGGTCTAGATTTTGACGAGTCATATGCACCTGTTGCCAGATTGGATGCAATAAGACTCTTTCTGGCATTTGCAGCTCATAAAATTTTTAAAGTTTATCAGATGGATGTCAAAAGTGCATTCTTGAATGGTGAACTTGCTGAGGAAGTCTATGTTGAGCAACCACCTGGCTTTGAAGTTTCCTCAGAAAGTAGAATGGTCTATAAGCTACAGAAAGCTCTTTACGGACTGAAACAGGCTCCAAGAGCATGGTATGACACTTTGGCCAAATACCTTCTGGAAAGTGGTTTCAAGAAAGGTGAAGTTGATAAAACTTTATTTACTTTAAATCATGATGGGAAACTACTCTTAGTTCATGTATATGTTGATGACATCATATTTGGATCTAAGGACAAGCAACTTTGTGATGACTTTGCAAATCTCATGAAAAGTAAATTTGAGATGAGCATGATGGGAGAATTGAACTATTTCCTAGGATTGCAAGTCAAGCAACTCAATGATGGAATATTCATTAGTCAGACAAAGTATGCAAAAGACATGCTCACAAAGTTCAATCTTAAGCCGTCTGAAAAGAATGCTAAGATACCTATAAGCATAGGAACCAAGATGACCTATACTGAATCAGATAAGAGTGTTGATGAACACAAGTATAGGAAATTGATAGGTTCACTACTTTACCTTACTGCAAGCACACCTGATATTCAATATGCAGTTGGAGTGTGTGCTAGATTTCAAACAAATCCAATGCAATCACACTACAACATTGCTATGAAAATATTCAAGTATGTGAAAGGTACAGTAGATGTAGGGTTGTGGTATCCTAAAGAAAGTGGATTGAGTTTGGCTGGTTACTCAGATGCTGATTATGCTGGATCAATGCTTGATACGAAAAGTACCTCAGGAACTTGTCAGTTTCTGGGAACTAGACTTATCTCATGGTTTAGCAAGAAACAAAACTCAATTGCAACTTCTACCACAGAGGCTGAATATATTGCTGCTGGTTGTTGTGCAACACAAATTCTGTGGATTGAACAACAACTCAGAGACTATGGACTCAATGAAGAGAAAACTCTCATTTTCTGTGATAACACAAGTGCTATTGCAATCACACAGAACCCCAAGTTCCATGCCAGAACAAAGCACATTGATGTTAGACACCACTTCATCAGAGACCATGTTGAGAAAGGCAATATAGAGATACTCAAGATTGGCACAGAAGACTAACTTGCAGATATCTTCACTAAGCCCTTACAAGAAAGCCGGTTCTTGACCTTAAGACATAATCTTGGATTAATGGAGTTGCCTAAGGACTGAAAAATGTCCTGAATCTCTAAAGTCTGAATAAGTGAGATAGAAAAGAAGTAGGCCTCTGAGAACAGGTTCTCAGAAAGCCAAGTTGATAAGAAGTGATGCAAAGGTTTCTGAGTAGCAACACTCAGAAAGGCAAAACATTTCTGGAACGGGTATCCAGAAAGGCAAAGGTTGGTACACACTTAATAAGTAAATAAAACTAGAACTTACTTACTGAGAGTGGGTCAAATACATTAAAAAAAAACTGAAGCTTCTGACACTTGAATTCAGAAAGCTATTTAGTCATAAAGAGAAATGGACACACAAAGCCCAAAAGGTATAAGTTCTGAAAGTCAAACATGTGCAATGTCTTGTATTTTTACCATTTTCATGATAAACAATATATAGATAAGGACTTGACACTCAGAATGATAAGCTCAAACGATTAAGTGTTCCTACTCTTTACTAAGTGACACAATGAATGTAGCATTTTAAAAATCCATCAAGTCGGCACATTACCATTTGTTGATTGATATCATTACAAGATATTCAATATAATCCCTTGATGAATAAACGTTTGATCTCAACGGTTGAGATTAAAACAAAGCAAGTAATGTGTGTTGATAAATGCAGACATGGCCCACTACGCATTTAATGAAGTACAAAGGACGTACCACGCCTATGTAGATGCAAAGACACGCATTCATATTCAGTTGTATGTATGTTGTATCTATGTACATTCTGTCTGCTATATATATAGGATTTGGGCAAAAGACAAACACTTTTACCAATTCCGAAATTTCAAACTTACATCAAAACAGCAAAATCTCTCAAGATTTCTACAAAACCCCCTCTGCAAACTCAACTTCTTGTGCTTAGTCTTCTGAAAAGACAGACTAATCTCGATTAATTGTGCAAAATTCATCTGAAAAACACTCACTCAAAACTGTATATAAGAGATGGCACCCAAGAAGATGATCACCAAGAACCCTAAGGTCGTATCATCTGCTCCTGCTGAAAAGCAAGGAGGAAAGGAACTTAAGGTGTTGAATAAACGCCTTGTGGGAAAGTTTACCCCATCGGACTGGAACCCTAACCACAAAATGAATTGGGGAGCTTTTCTAGTAAAGAGATATGTACCTGCAGTTATACCTTCAAGACCAGAAAGGAAACTGATGTTGGGGATGCTGAAGAATTCCCATATCTACAAGCTTCTATCTGCTGCACTCAGTGGACTATCCACACTAGATGTACTGGAGTTCTATAACAACTCCAAAATCTTCACAAAAGTTGTGAATGATGAAGAAGAAAAATACATGCAGACTAAAGTCCAAGGGCAAGAAATTGTTCTAGACTGCAAGACTTTTTGCAAGATATTCCGATTGAAAAATCGAGGAACAATTGAAGACATCAACATCAAGGACGCTTCCATGATTCAAGGCGTCAAGGAGCTATTTGAAGCAATCCATTTAGAAAATGCAAAGGGTTGTCCAGGAGACTTTGTTCTGAAAGCCATCAGAACTAGTCATCTCCAGAAATATTGGAGTACTTTAGCTCTTATTCAGGTCCGTTGCTTTGATGGCAACAAAGGTGGAGTAGACCAGATAAGCATGGAGAGATGGATGATGATGCATATTCTGAACAAGAAGCATGAAGGGCAGGAAACCCACTTCAATTGGGGGAAGTACGCCTTCAACAAATTCTTTGGACATATTGAGGAATTTGAGCCCAAATCATCAATGGCCTTGCTGAGCCAAAGGCCAATATGCACTTTGGTCTCAGAATCTATTACATTATGGAAACAATGGGAATCACTCTCAGAGAGAGGCAGGAAATCCCAGTCACCAACTCCCTTTTTAGACACGCTTTTGAAGAAAAGGAGAAACTTGCTGCTGAGAACGCACTTAGAAAGGCAGAAGAAGAAGAAACTGCACAACAAGGTGAGGAGGTCTCTGAGCAAGCTCAAGCTAAACCTCCAGTTGCCAAGAGAAAGAGGACTCATAGCAAAAGAGCCTCCAAGCCCCTAAGCATACAAGAGGCGCAACCTTCTGGAGACAAGGTCTCAGAAGATGTTGGCGCTCAGAAAGGCAACTCCAGAATGCCCCAAGAGTCCTAAACCAGAATGCTCCAGAACTCTCCAGAGATGATAGAAATATCATAGATGGGTCTGCACCAACACAGAATAGTGATACTGAGGATGATGAAGTACTTGCAAAAGTACTCAAAAGGTTCAAGTATGAGACCCATGGAGGAGCATCAAGCTCAGCTCTTCAGAGAGACAAGAGCCCCTCTGCCCAACAAGAAGAAGAAGGCCTGGGTGAGGAAGATAGAATGCTGGAAGATCCTGACATTGCTTCCACATTCACAATGTCAGTACTTAATGTTGCTGAAGAAAATCCTGTTTTAACACAGGTTCCTCAACCTTCTGAGAAAGCTCAACTCTCAGAAAGGGATCAAACTGAGATGGAGACTCAGAATGATACTGCAAAGGAGAACAACAATGAGCACAGAGAGACTGTGGAATCACCACAAGTCCAAGAGATTAATGATCAGCCTGACTCTATTCAGGTAACAAAGATAGTTTGTATCTAACATGTCAACATAATTGCATGTTAACTTGTTACTCATAAGTTGTATTTGTTACAGGCCAACATGGAGACACAACTTCAGGGGGAAGTAAACCTGTCCACCCCCTTGAATCAAGAAGAGGTTCCTCCAACCTCAGAACATCAAGAAGAGCCTGTCCCACAGGTAGTGAAGTTATCTCTGAACAAGAAATAACTAACTAAAAATGCTCTTATATTATGTTCTAATATTCTTAATGTCTCTTCTTAGGCTCCAACTGAGGAAGTAGTGGTGGTGGAACCAACACGCCAAAACCTAGAGATTCCAGAGGCTGAAAAGCTCTCTGAGGAAGTATTTACTGAGCCTTCTGCTGAGAAGGTAAGTAATCAGTAATAGTCTTCTTCAAAGAATGCTCTGGAAAACCCACTACTAAATCTTTTATGTTTGTTCTTACAGGCTCAGTCAGAAGGACAATTGGATGAAGAAACCGTTGTGTTATCTCTTCCAAAGGAAACTAAAACTGCTGAACAAGCAGTATCTGCAGAAAAGGTGCCAGAAACCCCCAAGGTTTCTGAGGAACATGCTACTGAGCTTCCTCACTTGCAAGTAAGTGAAGTCTCAAAAAGCACTTTTCCACATATCTTTTCTGTTAACAGTTTCTAAACACATTTGATTTTAATTCTCAGGTTCAAGCAGAAAGAAAGGTTGATGAGGATAAAACTTCTCCTCACACCAAAGTATCTGAGGCCTCTGTGCCCAAGCAAGCCAAAATCCAAACAGATGAGCCTAGTGTTTCTACACAGGTATGCTCAGAAAGCTTACTTTTGCACACAGATACTAACACAAGTGGTTTGAACAAAACTAACTTGAACACCTTCTTTCAGGCTCAAAGTCTAGTGCCAGTTGATTTACTCAAGGCTTTCCAGAAGCACACTTTAAAGAAACATCTCAAGTGCTTCAGATAATGGCAGAAACTCAGAAAGGCTGACCTTTCAGAATTTGCCAGAGTAATCGACGTCCCAGAAAAGAGAGCAATCGCCTTCAATCTGGAAGATTATATCCATGCATTGTTCCCAACAGAGTCCTACTCATTTGCCACTCTGATGCATGAAGACTTCATTCATGAAGTAGCACAAAGACTTATCCTGCTGATGCTCAAACCCAAGAGCAGATGGTTACCCATCCTGCCTTGCCCAGCAAGCTCACTACTTATCCTGCTGAACAAGAAGAAGTTAATGGGAGGATGATTACATCCCCAAATGTGATCAACCTGGTTTCAGAAGATGACGAGGAGATGGACGAAAATGATTATCAAGAACCTCCCTCTGAGCATCCAAACCAAGAAGCAAAGAACAAGGATGATGATGATGATGATGATCAGAATGATGATCCCCAACCTGGACAAGGCGGGATTCAGAAAGCTAGCAAAGGAAGTGGAGAAAAGGCTACTCCCTCAAATGCTCAAAAAGCTCCATCATCATCACCTCCCAAGTCTCATCAAGATACCCAACAGGCTGAACACAATGATGCCTTAGCAGAAATTTCAGTCGCTGAGTTTAGAATTGAACAACTCAGAAAGGTATTGGAAGAAGAGAAGAGAATCAACATTGAGACTCAAGCTTTGTTGATGAAAAGGAAGCCAAAATCAAGAAGCTCGAAGAAGCTAATGCCAAGGAATTGGCACTCCTAGATGAGCAAAGAAATTTGAAAAATGCCATTGTTGTCACAGCTGCTGAGATAGATGCCATGGATGACAATGATGATGAAGAGCATGATGTCAGATCGCATCGAAAGACCTTCTACATTTTCTCGGCCAAGACACTTGATGGAAAGCAGAAGAAGATTGTCAATCTGCAAACAATCCAAGAAAAGGATTATGATAGTGATGCTGAAACCCACAACTTGATTACTGAAGCAGAAGATGAGAGACTTGTCACTCAGCACAAAAGAGCCCTACTTGCTCCTCATATATTCTCTGCACCAAGTAGTTCAAGAAGTGAAGAGCACCGTGCAAGGAACAGTGTCTTCTTAGAGCTCAGAAAAACACTAGTTGCCCAAGACACAGAAGTGCTAAAATCCGTCCCAGAAGAGATGAAGCCATTGGCTGCTGCTTTACTCAACAGAGCAACCAGCATAGCTCTCTCTCAGAAAGACCTAGGGTTGGTCAGGGATGAGGATTGTAACAATGCTAATGCAGCATTGAATGAAGCCAACCATGCTGTTCTGCAAGCCAATGCCATCCTAAGGCCGCTTGAAGAGCTCAACACAAAGGAGCAGGAACTGGTTAGACAGAACAAAGAGCTGAAGAAGGAACTTCAAGAATTGGTCAGGGTGCACAACAATCTCCAGAAAAACTTTGAGACTCTCTCTGAAGCTTATGCTATCATGAGTCAGTCATTCATGACTAAGGGGGAAGAAGAGATGCCTCATAAAGGCAGAGGAAGAAAAAGAAAACAATCAAATCCTCCCTCCCCAAGTCAACTTGTCATTAAGGACGCCACTGGAGACACCCTTGCTGAAGAAGTTGTTCCAGATCAACCAGCCAGAAGGCTGAGAAGTATGGTCACTAGGGGAACCAAGTCCCTTAGAATCTCAGAAGAGAAGAAGACTTCTGAAGAAGAAGAAAAAGAAGAAGGAGAAGTAAGAGGACAAGAAAGCTGCAAGTCTCCAATTTTGGACTTCAATGATGATGAGGATGAATTTGACACAGATGAACATCCACTTTACTAGAAAAGGAGATAAGCAACTACTTCACAACCTCCTATGGCAGCAAGACCTTTAGCAGCCAGAACCCCTTCTGGAAATACCAAGTCATTACAAGGAACATCCACCAGCACAGCCCCTATGCAGGAAGAAAGAGTTAGAGGATCTCCTGACAGAAGGCCACCAAACAGAAAAGCAAGAAGGGATTTCCAGTTTGGCAGAGTAAACAATGAAACACATCAAGAAAAGCCAACTGATGCCCACATTGAGTATATGAAGACTAGTAATGAAGAATCTTCATATAGGTGCATTCTGAACAAGAGAGGGTATTGGATTCTGAAACTACAACATCTACTTGTCAATGATAAGTTTCCAACTCCCATCCTCAACCAGATCCTGAAATGGAGAGAAGGCAAGCCAGAATTGCTAAAACCTGAGCACCTTCATGCCTGGCTAAACTTTGAAGTAGAAAAGAGGAATGAAGCCAGAAAGATTGATCTTTCTTTTGCCTGTCCTTACCCAAAACCTGATGATGTACACAAGGTAAGAAAATTGGATGGTAGCTACAGCAGGAAGAACAAACTAGGTGTTTCAACCTATGAGTTATTCTATATGACATTGGATGAATACCTAGATGATATACACTATCTGGAAGAAATATACAAGTATTTCAACCTATCTCAGCTGCAAGTAGACCATGCCAGGTCCAGGAAAGTACTTGGTCAAACACTTTTCATGAAGAATCACAAACTTGGCAAGAGTTACCATGAAATATGTGACTTATCCAGAAAGACAGAGCTCTCTGTCAGAAGGATTCTTTATGACTATGTCCAAGAATGCAGAAAAGTGGATGATCATGTCAACTGATCCAGAAAGGGTGCTGAAGAACTTGAGGTATCTAAATCCAAGTTGCGTTTCTGAAGACTTGAAGACTAGTAACATTAGAATACTCTCTTGGAGCTTGGACTCTCCTTTGTTCTAATTTACTTAGTATATTTTATTACTTTTTGTAATCTTGCTGATTGTTTCTAAAATTCTCTATATGTAAAAGTTGCATCTCTTCTCAGAACTGCATACTATCTGAAGATCATACTCTCAGATACATTTTAATAGATGACAACTTATCAGCAAAGATCACTTCTTGTGATTTGGTTGATGTTTACTTTCTGCACTTAATTCAACTAATATCATTTGAAATGGTTAAGTGGTGTATTGTTTTCTCTTCCAGGATTACAATTTTGTAATAGGACTTAAAAGATAGTCATGGATGACTAATCAAAAAGGGGAAAATTTGTTAGGAATATCTATTAGTATTTTGATCACTCATCACATGTTCCTATCTTAGCCAGAATGGTGATTAAGTACTCTTGGTTCACTTTAACATTGTAAAAGAGGAAATCACTGAGTATGATTAGTCTAGTAAATCTTGTATTAGGATTATAGGTCTCTGATTGTAATTTTTATTTCGAGAAGACCATGAAGATCAATCCTATGAATGGAGCTTTTCTGAAGATTAGAAGACTGAAGATTACACAAGGTTTATGAAGACACAAAGGTTTAGTCTAACTCAGAAAGACTATGTCCTTAATCCTTTCTTAAGTATATTAACTTACTTTCGAAATATGATTCTGGACATATGACATCATGAGTATGGAGCATACAAGCCATCATAAAGGCTCATGTATCCGTTGAGACTAAAGGACAATGAACAGTACTATGCATTAATTGCATCGGCAGAAATACTGCAAAAAGCAAGTCCTCTCTGAAAAATGAGATAGTGACTTCTGAGTACATAGTTCAAGATATAAACGGATATAATTTGATAGAGAGCACAACGGATACAATTCAAACGCCTCTCAAATTTATCTATATATATCACACACTTAGATGCTTGAAATACATACCTTAGAACGTTCTATCTTGCAAACTTACCATCAAGCAAAGTATTCTCTCAAGCACTCTACTACCCTTTCTGAAAGCTTTCTGTTGCTTGAAGAATCACAAGTAGTTCTAAGTTGTCCTGAACCTTAACAAGAGATTGTTATTCGTGAAAGAGTTGAACTATCAGATACCCTTTCTGAAGCTCATTCTCCAGAACGGACACCAATTACTTGGGTCAGTAAAGAGCAAACTGCCATCCACTGAACAAGTGTATTAAGTAGTCTTGTTCTATTAGGCTCTCTGAAAACATAACTGAAAAGTTATACGAGAAGCCTCTCTGACAAACCTTATAACCAACACCATCAAGGCGTGGAGTAGAGGAAGTACTTGATTTGGGAAATCAGGGAATAACTCCAAGGTTATCTGAGTAGAGGAAGTACTTAGCTCTAGGAGCTGGGGAATAACTCAGGGGGAACATTTGGTTGGGAACCATTTGTTTAGGAATCTTATAATACGATTATTGTAAGGTGAACTCAATTATCTGTTCTAGTGAATTCTAGGTCTCAGAAAGACCAAAGTGGATAGGTTGGAGGATTACGCCACCTCCAGATACCACTATACTTGCTGTGTCATTTACCTTTCTGTATTTACATTTCAGCAAAGCACACACACACACATACTTATTGTTTCTGCACTTACATATCTTAAAGTCTTCTGCGCTCTGAATTTAAGTATCAGAAACCCCTAGGTTTCTGAGAAACTGTGTTTATCGACAAAAGTTTTAAAAGACTATTCACCCCCCCTCTAGTCTTTTACTTTGCCGTTACCTGGACCAACAGAAAGGAAGCGCCCCGACTCCACTATCCCAAATCTTGAGCACTATTATGGGGATACTTGTGCTGTGGGGCACCTTACTAGGTATGAAAGAAAGATGGAGACCAACGGCCTAAATGACAACATAAAGGCTCTTAACTTATCTAGTACTCTCTTTGGAGAAGCAATGGATTGGTGGACCTCCTTGCCCAATAGTTCCATCAAGTCTTATGCGGATATCGCCTCTCTCTTCCTCAAAAGGTTCGAGAAAGCAAAAAAGAGGAAGAGATCAGTGAAACACCTGGCAGGAGTAATCCAGAAAGAGCACGAGGATCTTAGGACCTTCCTTGACCGCTTCAATGCTGAAGTGCACCAGGTCGAGCCTCACAGCATCAAAGAACGGGTCCGACACCTATATGCTAACACTTACAACGAAGATCTCAGAAGAAAGCGTTCAAATGAAGAAATTACGACCGAAAAATACTTGGAAGACATCTGCGAAGGAGTCTTGTATGGGGAGGAGTACCAACGAAATGTTCCAATAAGATCCGGGACCAGAAAGGGGAAAGAGCCAGTGAAACAAGAACCCCCTCCCCGGCCTGGAAAGTTTGAACAAAAGAAGGAATTTAGAGACAGGAGGGAGTTCCGCAGGGAGAGAACCCCTCCGAGGAGATATGCCGAGTATACTCGCCTCAATAGACCAAGATCCAACATCTTGGCCTCTATTGTTGAGAAAAACTTAGACATACAATGGCCAAAACCTACAAGGAGCAGTAAGAAGAACAAAGCTTCAAGGGAATACTGCAGGTTTCACAAACACAAAGGCCATTCAACTGAGGATTGTGTCCAGTTGAAAACAAAAATAGAAGGGTTGATAAGGACCGGAAAGTTGAAAGAACCAGTGTATGAAGAAGAGCCCTCCAGGCACCAGAGAAATGAGCAAAGAAGGGAGGAGCGTGGATCGAAACCTCTGACAGGATCCTTAACACCACCTTGCTCAAAGAAACCGCGGGTAGCCTGAAGTTGTGGAAATGAAAAACCTCCCCTATAGCGAGGTTATCAATGCCATAGCAGGAGGCCCAATTGGAGGGGACAGTCGAAATGCAAGGGAAAGAACCGCGCAGCATCTGAGAAACCATGACGGAACCTATGCTCCACCGGTTCTGAAAGGAACAAACGCCATCACTTTTGATGACAGTGAGATACCCCCACTAACGACTGGAGGAGGAGATCTCAAAGATCCTGATGTTCCTTTGGTTGTCTCTCTAGTCATCGCCACTTATAAGGTCAACAAAGTACTTGTTGACACGGGGAGTTCCTCCAATGTCATCTCCAAGAGAACTGTGGAACAGATGCTCTTGGGCAATATTCAATACGGGCGCTTATACACCTCCTTGGTAGGATTCGGGGGCTCTTTAGTTCGCCCCATTGGAAGTATACCCTTACAAGTCTCTATGAGAACCTTCCCGACGAGAGTGACTGAGACGATCCTCTTTGGGGTAGTCGACAGCACGTTCGACTATAACGTAATACTGGGGCGCCCAGGACTCAACCAATTCAGAGCAATCGCCTCTCCCCTACACAATAGGGTGAAGTTCCCTACTCCAAATGGTGTGGGAGAAAAAGTGGGCAATGTTAGGGAGGCATGGGAATGCTACATCATGTCCACCAGAGGAGCCTCAACAGCCATTCTCTCGGTCACCAAAAGACCCAGGAGCCCACCTGTTGTGCCTCTTACTCTAGTGAGAGAAGAGATTGGGGCTGGGATGCTTAAGGAAAAGTTCCCCAAGACTGCAAGGATGGAGCCTCATGAAGCCTTAAAAGAAGTTCAATTGATTGAGGGAGACCCATAGAAGATAACCCGGATAAGAACGGAGATGTGCGCGGAGGTAGAAATGAAGCTCATCACATGCCTTCGAGAAAATCGCGACATCTTCGCCTGGGGCACTGACGACCTTAAGGGGATAGACCCAAGGATCGCAGTTCACCGTCTGAACATGGATCCTACGGTTAAACATATCCGACAAAAGAGAAAGGACTTCGGGCCCGCTGAGGATGCTATTATAGCAGGAGAAGTAGAAAGGTTAATGAAGGAAGGACACATTGAAGAAGTCAAATATTCTGATTGGGTCTGTAATGTGGTCCTTGTTGAGAAAGCTCCAGGGAAGTGGAGAATATGCAATGACTTCACTAGGCTCAACAAGTTTTGCTCAAAGGATCCTTACCCCTTGCCTCGCATTGATCAATTAGTAGACTCCACCGCAGGATGTGCGCTCCTAAGCTTCATGGACGCCTACCAAGGCTTCTATCAAATCATAATGGCCCAGGAAGACGTCAAGAAGACGGCCTTCTTTGCAGCGGGAGGAGTCTATTGTTTCAAAGTCATGCCTTTTGGCCTCAAGAACGCGGGCGCTACTTACCAACGGCTGGTGAACAAGATGTTCAGGGAGGAGCTGGGCAAAACTATGGAAGTCTATGTGGACGACATGCTAGTAAAAAGCAAGACTGAAGAACAACATGTTGAACACCTGAACAAATGCTTTTCCATCCTTAGGAAGTATGGAATGAAGCTAAACCCTGAGAAATGCACGTTTGTTGTAAAGGGAGGAAAGTTCCTCGGATACATGGTCACGGAGAGAGGCATCAGTGCCAACCCTGAGAAAATAAAGGCAATCTTGGATCTACCACAACCAAAAACAATCAATGAAGTACATAAGCTCCTTGGAAGGGTGATGGCCCTGAGCCGCTTCATCTCCAAATCTGCTGAGAAAAACCTACCCTTCTTCAAAATTCTAAGGAAGGGAGACAAGTTCGAGTGGACAAAGGAATGCGAAGAGGCATTGGATAGCTTGAAGAGCTATCTTCTTTCGCCACCCCTCTTATCCAAACCAGTAGAAGGAGAACCTATTTACCTCTACTTGGCGACTACTGGCGAGGCTATGAGTTCTGTATTGGTGCGGATACAAGGAAACGACCACTTGTCGATCTATTACTTGAGCAAGGCCCTCGTGGGTGCCGAGGCCAGATATGTCAAGATTGAGAAGCTTGCCTTTGCGTTGGTCTACACTGCCCGATGACTGAAGCCTTACTTCAAATCTCATCGGATCGTCGTCCTCACCAATGAGCCACTCAAACACGTCCTAGGCAAGCCAGATCAGTCGGGGCATTTGTCCAAGTGGGCGATCGAATTAAGTTAATATGATATTGGGTACCAAGCTACGTTAGCCAAGAAGGCTCAAATCGTTGCCGACTTCCTAGTGGACTACCCCAAAAGAAGTGGAAGGAAAGATCGAAAGTCCACAAGAGGACGTGAGCTACGTCATGCTCATTTAGGCGAAAGCTATCCCGGAAGAAGAAAGGACCAAAGAAAATGAGCCTGGAGAGATGTTCAAAAATAATGTCCAACTCTGGGCTAAGTATCAAGAACCCATGGATGACTCCCTGAGGGTGAAACACATGTTCCTCCTAGATGAAGCAACCAACACTTTAACACTTGCATCTTCCGTCAAGAAGCAGGAAGATGGGAAAGTGCCTACTCTCGCATCGGGAGCTAAACTTGAAGGCAAGGAATGTTAGACACTGCAAGTGGACGGATAGGAATTTTCCTTGAAAGCCCTGAAGGAGCCAAGCTGGAATATGCCATCACCCTCAACTTCAAGGTAACAAACAACGAGGCCGAGTACGAGGCACTACTTACCGGCTTGAGAATGGCAAGGTCTCTTCAAGTCAGAAAAATTAAAGCCTATACAGATTCCCAGCTTGTAGAGTCCCAGTTATCAGGGTCTTTCACTGCTAAAGGACCCAACATGATCAAATACTTGGAGCTTCTCAAGAAAGAGGTTGAGCACTTTGAAGTATTCACACTTGAACAATTCCACAGGGAATGGAACGAGAGGGCCGACGCCCTTTCCAAATATGCCTCTGCATTAGGAGCTTTAGACACAAGGCGCGTCATCCTGATGACTCTCACTAATTCTTCCTTGGTAAACTCTAATGGACAAGTCTTCCTCCTGGGCACTGAGAGGAGCTGGATGACCGGCATATTTCACTATCTCAGAGAAGGTTCTCTCCCTTCAAACCCTAAAGATGCAAGGAGGATCCTATGCAGAGACAATAGGTACTTCATCCTAGGTGAGGATCTCTATAAGAGATCTTTCACAGGCACTCACATGAGATGCCTTGGACCCCATGAGGCAAAGACCGTTTTGGAAGAAATCCACGTAGGAAGTTGTGGGAGTCACTCCGGGGGAAGAACCTTGGCTCAGAAGGTCATCAGGCAAGGATACTATTGGCCTACCATTGATAAGGATGCTGCCAACTTCGCTCGTGCTTGCGAAGACTGCCAATACTATGCCAACATACCACATCGCCCGACCAACCCTATGATTCCGTCAATCATAGCCTGTCCGTTTGATCAATGGGGAATAAACATAGTTGGACCTTTTCCACGTGGCACGCACCAAAAGAAGTTCCTTATTGTTGCAGTTGAATACTTCACCAAATGGGTTGAAGCTGAGGCAGTGGCCACCATCACAGAGAGCCGAGTAAGGACCTTGATTTGGAAAAACATCATCTGCCGCTTTAGACTTCCAAGAGTCATAGTCTCCGACAATGGAGCACAATTCTCGGGAGTCAGGTTGAAAGAGTGGCTCCAATCATTCAAGATAGAACAACGCTTCACTTCCGTTGGTTACCCTCAAGCCAATGGCCAAGTTGAAGCCACCAAAAAACCATTGTGAAGATTCTGGAGAAGAGGCTGAGAACTTCTCAAGACAGCTGGGTAGACGACCTCGACGGGTCCTATGGGCACACCGAATGACAGCTCGCACTTCTACTCAGGGGACACCCTTCGCACTAGTTTATAGCTCAGAAGCAGTCATCCCCTCCGAAATTGTAGTGGAAACCCAAAGGATCCGACAATACCAACCTACTGGAAATGAAATCGCAAGGATCTACGACCTTGAGCTCCTCGAAGACAAAAGGAGCAAGGCACTAGCTAATATCCTCCGATATCAAGCTATGTCTGCCCGGTCCTACAACAAGCATGTTCTTCCCAAGGATATACAAGTCGGGGACTTGGTCCTCCGAAGAGCTGACATCTTGAGCAATGTGGGTAAACTCAAACCCAAATGGGAAGGACCCTACAAGGTCATTGGTGCCAGGGTCAATGGAAATTTCGAGTTAGAAGATGATCAAGGAAGAGTCCTGAAGAGAACATGGAATGCTAGGAACTTACAAAAGTTCTATGCCTAGAATTACTTCTCTAAAAGCATACTACGTCAGTTGCTAAGTTTTTGTCATTTTCTTTTCCTGGCCTCGAAGCCCACCAGTTGTACTTGAATTTCCGTCAAATCAATACAACTTTTATTTGCAAACACATCTGCGCTATAGTTAAGTAAACACACTGCCTCAGACTTTTCAACAAAGATCCGAGTCAATTGCGGGACAGAGGCCAGAATAGTAAACCAATTTGTTGAGAGAATACTAGTGCAATTGGTTCGGACAAGGAGATATGAAAAAACAGAAAAAAGAAACTGCAACATCCAGAATAGTAATTTTTATTTCTCAAAGTACGAATTACAAAATTCGGACATACCCGTCCGAGTTACTTAAAGGGAAAGGAAAAGTACATATCATTCTTTACAAACTATTATTGGTGGAATATTCTGTGTCCAAAACGGACCAATCGTCTCCATTTCGAGTCTGAGCTTCCTAACGGAACAGGAACAGCAGCCTTCCGGGTAAAACAGCCAGAGATCGAGGTTAACTCTCCGAACCGAGCCTAAAATGATACGGCGGCATCAGTCACTTCTTCCCACTAACTCGGGAAAACCCCCACGCGAGTCCCAGTTACTGGCAAAACGTTACTGATGCGACCGGACCAACATAAGACGGTTCGGGCACAAAGAAAAGGAATCGCATGTAAGAGACGAATGCCTTAAACCAATTGGTCTCCGAATAGAGACCCTCACTTCCGAACAAAGGACGAATTGGGTCCGAGCCGGATATCTTTGGTATGGAGAGGCAATTCATTGGCATTAATTCTCATACGATCCGCATCTTCCACCACAACCACTTTCTGGTTCGCACTCTTCGGCACCACAAGAAAATGGTAAATGGTGGAAGGAGCAGGCAGCCCGAGAATTCGACTCTCCGACATAACAAGTCTTTCGTAATCCCTGGGAACAGCGAGCTAGTCCACTTCGCCGGGGCTCAGGTTGTCGATACACACCACAGCCCCGAAGAGAGAAGACTAGCATACTGACCCAAGGAGTGTTTCCGAAATTAATATAATGCAAGGAGCCAGTTACCCAAAGAATTAGCTCTTCGAAGCAAAAGGTGGGTAATTCACGAATCGTGGTTAGCCGCTTCCAAGCGTAAATTATTGATGCACTCACGCCTCGAGAAAGAAATCTAGCCCGGTGATCCGAGGAGTATTAAAAATGGTGAAGGGGAGGAGGCCCGGAGTAACAAGTATAGGAATCCTCAGGACCAGCAAACTAACCCACTCCCCCGGGGCTGAGCTTATTGATAAACACCACAGCCTCGGAGAAGGAAGATTAGCACGGCGATCCGAGGAGGGTTCCCTCCGATCGGCCCAAATCCGTCATCCTCCTCATGCTCCGACTCAAAGGCACATTGAGACGAATCACATGGGAACGGCGGAATCAGCTTACTCCTTAACAAGGACCAGACCTGAGGATCCGAATCACCTACTATGAAAGGGATAGAATGATCTGGCAAAAGGCTGTACAATCCAGGAGTATATATAGAAGTGAAAAGCCAATCACCACTCGCCACGTGGCCAGTAACCGTTGGCGATGGGCTTGGGCCTAGACTTGGACCCAACAATTGGGCCAACCCGGTAACCCTTCACATTCCCCGCCTTATTGAGCGAATTATTTCCAACGGTAGCCCGATCGGATCCGTCAATCCGAGCCAGTCACAAAAAACACCCACGACACCTATGACCCACACCAGGTCAAAACTTTTCTATTCTGATGATCCGTCCGGACAAGCTCTTTACCCGCCCGAAGCTATTTGGTCAACCGGTTCAGTAAGAGTTGCCTTATTCCAGAAGCATTTGGTCTCGTTGACTCGGATCCTCTAGCCGACGTCCGAACCAACGACGCTTATTGTATAACTTGAAGTGTGCAATAAAAAGTACTCATCCGACTAAGGGGTTTCGAGACATTTTTTACATTCTAACCGCATCTGGTAGACTCGGACGATTCCTACTGGTCCCTAAAAATGACACTGGTCATTCAGTTTCGAATTAATCTTACTGGTCAGAAGTTCCCACCAATACGTTCCTCAACCAACCAAGGTTTTGGTTCGGAAGGGAATGACGCACGAACCAAATGCAGGGATTGATTGAGAGCCGTTTAGATGAGCACAGAATATGTCATTTCGTGGACCTGGATTAATTGTTTGACATCCGAGGCAACATTAATTCTAGAGTTAAAAGAAAGATCAAACGAGATAACAGACATAACAAGCACATCGATATGATATACGGAAACCCGGGGCACTTACGCACCCGGACCAACTTGCGCTTGGACAAAGCAATTATCCGAGACAAAACCAGATTATCCGAATGATTAGTAACAACAGAAACAGAACAATTGTTTTATGGTCCGAAGATCGGCATTACAAATTCTCCGGGGCATACCCCGTCTTCACTTTTCTTGATGACTGGACGAGCCAGCTTGCGCACCAGATGGGCCTACGGTCTCTTTTGCCGGGGACTCTTGTGGATCCGATACCATTCTTTCTTTCTCTTCTTGGGCCAACCTTCTTTCCCTTCGGACCCTTACTTCCTTCAGGAAAGTAGGACACTGCTCCATCAGGTCCAGATTAGAAGGGAAACCCTTGACAGGACCGGGCAGAGTCAGCCAGTCCCGGTAATGCTCCTCATGGTCTTCCAACGGGACGAAAACACTAGACATCAACACCCGTGGCACAAAGGAAGGAAGGTACGGACCGCCATGATCGTACTTCTTGTCCTCGGTCTCTTCACAGATAAGCTCTACAAACTCACATTTGAGCAAGTCCTCATCTGAGACACCTTCCGGAGCGAAGTCCGGGCCATTTGCCTCTTTGAAAGCAGTGATGCCTTCAGCCTCCAAGTCAAGGTCATCGGGATCTGTCCCCTGTGCCGGAGCTGCCCAATACCCACATCAAAGCCATCCTGCCGAGCCTCATCATACTTGGACTCGAGCATGAACTTGCAAGCGTCCGACCACAAGAAGTCTTGGACAGCTTGCGTCCGGAGCTTCAACATCTCCTTAAGCATCATATCCTTGAAGGTCCGAGAGACGTTGACATACTCGTCCACACTCTCCTGATGAGCTTTGAGGTCCTTTTCCAGGGACAGGATGGCACTCTTCAGCTTTGCAGCCTTCGCTTCGGATTCCTTCTTCGCCGCGAGGGCCTTTTTCAACCTCTCAGAAAAGGAATTCACCTTCGACGTTTCCGTCGCCCGAGAAGCTTCAGCTTTGGCCAGATCCTCTTCCATCGTGGCCCTCCGACCCGCCACCATGGAACATGCCCGAATAGCGGCTGTAAGCTACGATCCACAATAATACAAAGTTAGCATCGGTTCCGAGTGAAAAAAGATATATTTTACAAGTTATAAGCATTTATCTTTTAGTGAATTGCGGACAATTCCGCAATCCGATCCAGCTCCGGAACAGCAGCCAACCGAGCTACCTCTGCTTCCAAGTCCGACTCACCACTCGCCTTCCCTTTGCCTTTCTTGGCAGGAGGAATCGGACCTTTAGAAGGGCGCTTCTGCCCGGCAGCTGGACTCGAGCCACTAACAGGAGGTTCCCGGGACACGGACCTCGGAGGTTTCTTTGCCCCCTTCGAACCCGCCACCTTGCCCTTATCCGGGGTGGGCATTGACTGAGCTTCCTCTCCCGCTGCAGCCCTCTGTGTCTCTTCCACCCGGAAGGTGGCCGCGTTCCTCGGCTCGTCCATCGGAAGCACAGTGGACGTCTTTATAATCTGGGTCCGAGTGCCCTCCTCCATCTCTTTCCTTTGAGAGGCATTCTGCTTCCTCTTCAACTCACGCATGGTCGACATGACGTACTCGAACCAGAAATCTGCACATCCGAAGGATAAAAAGTTGAAACAACATATTTTTGTGCGATACTAAAAAGAAACAACACAATGGTGCAAGCATCCACTACACGACCGGATAAAGACTTACTCAAATCCTCCTTCCCATCACAAAAGCTCGGCCCAGAAAAGTTAGCTAAATACGGAAGAGGCTGGCAGATTAGGCCTCGAAAAAAATACTTATCCGGGTCTTGATTCTTGTGGAGAGCTGCATCCACAATGGAATGTTCTGAGCCGGAGGCTTCCAGTCCGACAACCTACCTCGGAAAAACTTCCTCTCAAAACGGCATTGGACACGCTCCGCCTCGGATTGACCCTGTTCAAGAGCGGGCCGGATGAAGATGTACCTCTTCCACCAATTGATCCCTAAGGAAGAGAGCGAATCCACAAAAAATGTATATGCCTGGTGATGTGCTCAAATTATTACTTAGAAAACCACGTAGTAAGCAGTTGTTATAGACAGACAAAGCTAAACCACAGAGTCGTTCGCTAAGGAATTAATCAAGCTACCACAACGATTGAGAGAAATCAATTATTTGTGAAAACAGATTGATATGGGTTTTTGTACTTCTAAAGCACAGATTAAAACAGAAAACAGATAAACTGGTTTTGATCAGAGAAAGAAAGCGAACACGGTAGTGATGATCCAGTTATGCTAATTCGAACTAGGGATAACCCTCATATTTGTCACACGGTTGTTGTACAGTCAATCAATCAATTCGATTCAACCAATTGTTCTTAGAATATATTATACGGGAGAAATCGTGAGTCGCCAATTCACGATCCTTAAACATGAACAATTTGGAGAATTTAATACGGACTTATCGAATTGAAGGTTTTTACGAAGATTTTATACGAGACTAACCTATATGAGTGCTTTGATAAACCCTAGAAACGAATATGCAAGACTATCACATAACTACCGTGTTCGGAGTGATTTAACTACTCATGAGGGAAGCAAAGATGAAAGACATCAAGGTATTGAATATGCCAAGCATAAACATGGTGATAATCGTATGCAAGATCATACAATTAGATAAACAGAAGAAAACACGAATTGAAGATAAACAATAGAGAGTTATCAAAAGATTACCAAGAATTCGATATCAATGCTTCTTACAAGAGGTAAACCAAGCTCCAAAGATCAATCAATGATAAACAAGGGTTCTTAGGTCCCAAATAGGGTTTAGAATAAGTTATGTTTGAAGTTATGGTGAAAGAAATCTATTTAAAGCAGAAAAAACGAGTAGAATCCTAGCAGAATTCGACCAGAAAATCGCCCAGCAAATAAGCTCTCGGCAAATCTCGCCGCGGCGCGCCTAAATGTCTCACCGCGGCGAAGATGCTTTCTGATAGTAAACTTGTGATGTCTGTATATTTTTCTTCAGGAAGAATTTGCCGATTCTTCCAAAACGAACGTTGTAGCCCGTTGAATTATCTTTCCATGGCCACCGAGATAAGGTAAATCGGACTTTATATGAGATAGTTATGTCCAAAATGGCTAGACTACTCCGTAAATCATCAGTTTTGCAAGTCACGCTAAAACGCCTCTCAATTCTTCGTCCGAACTCCGAATCCATTCTTGTCTTCGCCCAATTACTCTTCATTCAGAGATCTATAACCAATGTCTTCACCTCGATTTTCACCTTCGGGACCAAATAACACAAAAAATCCTACAAAACACAAACAAAATACCAAAGCATAAAAAAGTACAAAAACACTATAAAACTAAGGTCAAAGACTAACAAAAGACCGCTAAAAAGGACCAAATGAGACGTTAGAATATTGTCTCATCACCTGGCGACACACCAGCGTATAAAACAATGTGTTCCTATTACTTACACTCACACTAAACAATTTACGAAAATTATCAAAAGTAACCGGGATGCCTTTGTATTTACACATCACCCCGAAGCACATCAAGTTGCCGAGGGAGTTGGGAATGATCTGATGCGGACTCAACCCCATATCGTTCAAAATGTCCATCAACTCGGACGACACGGGCAAATGCCACCCACAGTGTAGACTTATCTCGTGCACACACACATATCCGGGAGGCGGATTATAAAAGGCATGAGACTCGTCCGGAATAAGGATCTCCATAGAATCCGAGATCTCATACCTCCTCCGAAGCTCCCCCACCTCCTCGGACGTCACAATAGACGGGCACGTTGGCAATGAACAATCCTCGTTCAGCTCGCCATCCGGATCAGGATGAGTAACATCGCCCCGAGACCGAGGAAACTTCACCCGGAACACATCTTCACCCTTTCTACTGCCCTCAGGTAGCTCTTCTTCATCGTAGGTGACTCACTACCTGGTCCAAATTGATTCCCTCCGGAACACATGAGCAGAAAGTATCTCCTCCTCTTCATCCTCTTCAGAACCAACATTATCAGTACGACCCTCCTCCTCAACTCTGTCATCTCCGGACGACGAACTCAATTCCACTACCGGTGAAATCCCTATTTATAGAGGGTTAAATTAGGAAGCCCAACCATCACCATTTTTCGGGATTAAATCTCAGTCGTAGATCAACGTTCATCCAACGGCATAGTACAACAATGCTAGGCGAAATGACGCATTGGTACAAATAAATTACCTATCAATGACAACAACACATACAACAAACTCCACCATTCTCGGGAACAAGACACCATTCCACCTTCGGATTTCCCTCTTCGGACCATCCCAGCCAGGTTGATAAAAACCCTATCCTTTTTTACAAGAAAGGATGATTTACCTCACCATCACACGGACCCTCGTCCGTTCGGAGTCCCTCTTCGGACCTTCCCAGCCAGGTTGATAAAAACCCTATCCTTTTTTACAAGGAAGGATGATTTACCTCACCATCACACGGACCCTCGTCCGTTTGGATATCCCTCTTCGGAGCATCCCTTCACCCACAGAAGGTACAACTCCGACTTTCTCTGTCTTCACCTGATCTCGCTTACAAATACTCCTTCTTTCTTTAATTTTGTTGCACTCCGAGCCTACTTCCTCAGACTGCAAAAAAGAAAGAAGGGGGGGGGGGGGGAAGAGAGATCAAGATTAAGGACGGCATGAAGCACGGATTACACCTTTTTCTGCTTACGAAGGACGGATTGGACCGAGAAACAAACGGTCTTCTCCACTTTCAACTATAGTTCCACAACTATCTTCTACTAAGATACTTGGGAACTAGGGGGACATATGTTAATACAGAAATATGTCCAATCCATCTTAGACGCCTTTGGAACGAATCCTAAGGCGTCCCAAGTTGTCCACGAGTTCGGGATCTTATAGTCCGACCCGGAGCCTCTGTAGATCCGACCCACCCAGGTGGAAAGCAACAGGAGGGCCCAAGGATAGTTGGTCCGACCTGGACGAAGGTTCGTAACCTTACAGTCCGACCCGGATACCTGTCTAGACTCAGCACAACAACCTCATAAGCAACCAAGTAAACAGGCACTTGAGAGCATCGAGGTCCAAATCACACGTCCTGCATCGCCTCCTTGGACAAGATATGGACCGGAAACCCCAGTCACCTAATGCAGATCCGGACCTATGGTCCGGACCTACCTCCTTAGATCTCATGCATGGCAGACTGCAAAAGGTCTCCAAACTCTCACATTAATGACTAATCTACCCCCGAAATCCCAAAAGGGAATGGGTTAGGGAGTCATTAATGGGCCATGGGCCTATTGAGGCATTGTTGGCTCAATCTGAGCCTGACACTTGGCACGATCTGGTGGAACCCTCCCAATTGGGGAGAAATATATATATATATATATATATGGCACATATTTCCATGATAACGGTAAGCAATAATCACTTCCGAACCCTGACTACTATACCGAGCAGATTCTCATTCTCTCGCAAGTAAAGTCTCCACCTGGTTTGACATCACGCAAACCGGGTATAAGGTTCTAACCCCCCCCCCCCCTCCTAGCTACCTGTGCAGGTTCTCACGTGTCGCTTCTTTCCAGTACGGCGGTTCTTACAGGCTTCTGCTCCTTGGCCCTTACGAGCTAGGCACTTAGTGTACTTACTGTGAAGGAAAGCAAGAGAAAATCATTAAGTGGTTGGGGGACCTATACCCCCAACACAGTTAAATTAACACAATATAATAAGTCCCAATGTGGACATTGAAAGCGTGAAATAATTTTTATACTAGTTGTTTGCGATTTCTTCTCCGTTCATACTTCACACCACACCTACACATATTCAGTAACTGCATAAATCAAATTGCTTTGACTCTCAAATCACAATCGTTACCACACAAAACAAATGTAGTTTTCCCACTACGACCCTTCAATCGGCACCACGTATTGCTTCAATCGCCACATAGAACAACCGGTTCCATGAATCGACGTCATCACTTACATTGTTATAGCTAATCTCTATCAATATGGCTACTTAGATGGGCCAAAAGCAAAAGGTATTCGTTTTGTTTTCTATCCCCTCTCTTATGTTTTTTTTTTCGCACAAAGGTAAATATATAGAAACCCAAGAGAGAACTACAAGATAAGAGGGGTATACCCCAATCGGAAGTACGATGACCTAAGTCATACAAAAACGAAAATCAAAGCCTATTGACTAGCACGAGTAAGCATGAAACTCTAAACAAAGTTTGTGATTTCAATGCAAGACTCGTTTGTGATTTCAATGCAAGACTCTACCCAATACTCGACTAGACTAAAACTGTTACAAATCACCAAATCACATCAAGTCGTAAAAACAGTTTACAATGTCTAGTTCATCCCGTAGGAATCAAGGTAATCAAGAGCTAACTCCACATGGCTCCAGACTAAGTCCGTGACCACTTCCTAACTCTGGCCAGGAAGCATAGGCGCATAAGATGTCAATATCCCCTCTCGTATGTTATGGAGCTTTATTTATTCGTCTATGGTAATTTGGATTTTTTTTTCATATGCAATCAAATCTGTTTGTGGAAGATGGCATTTCTTTTGCCAAGTTAAAAGAGTTGCTGACTTGTGAGCATCATAGGATGGTTAGTTCGAGTCACACCAATATGTATTGAGGTAATTATCAGAGGTACTTGCACACAAAATGTTCTGGGTATAACCATTTACTACTCGATTTGCTTCATTTCACTTTCTATGTATCTATATGTATCAGTTGGTTTGCGTGCTTCATGCGGTTCTTATTGATTTATGTTTAATTACGTGAATATTAATTGTCTGCAAACATCACACGGATGGTTTTTTTTTTTTTTGGAAAAGCAAATTTATTGATCTCTATGAAAGGAGCATAAGGAATGCTCAAACTTAGCAAGTTACATAACACTAAAAACACTACACTTGTACTAAACCCAGACAAAATATGGGTTCTCTAAACCAATCACTCAAGTTGTAACATCTATTAAGACTCCCAGAATTTCTAAGCCAAGACCAAACATTACATTTTACTTTCTCAAGTATATTCTCACTTGACCAAGAGCCATTGCTAAAGTGGATATTGTCAAGGGTAAAGTCCCCCAAACACTTAATTCGTTCTTTTTTTTTTTAATTAAAAGGTGGAGTCAAGCTCCTATTATTAAAATAATAAACTATACATTCACGGGGGTTTATAAGAACCCGAGAACAACTCCAAGAAATTACTCAAATGGAAGTCCAAACTAGCACAAAAAATATAAGAAGCAAAGCTAGTCCTACCAAGAGTTCTATGCCACAAGCTATTAGCACCAACAACCAAAAAAGAGTAACCATGGTCAAGAAATAAAAGATTATGCTGCACCACCAGAGTTCCAATCATCCAAGTGAAAATTACAAACCAACAAGCTCCAATCCACCAACACAAGTGCCTACAAGTCATTCCAATAGAATAGATATTCATTTGATTTTAATTCGTTCTTCCTAAATCGCTAAGTCCAAATCACTATAGAACGTCCACATCCAAACTAAGGTCCAAAGCACTCCAAAGTACTAAGGGTAAGAACCTGCACAAGTAACTTTTACGTTGGGGGGGGGGGGTTTAGAACCGTAGACCCGGTTTGCTAAGTGTCAAAACGGGTAAGGACTTTACTTGAGAGAGACTGAAGATCTGCTTTGTATAGTGATCGGAATTAGTTCGTAATCATGACTTACCATTTACATGGGAATCTGTGCCATATTTATAGACTACTCCCAAAATGGAAGAGCTTCACTAGATCATGCCAAGTGTAAGGCTCAGATTGTGCCAACAAGGCTTTATTAGGCCCATCGCCCATTAGGAAGACTTAACCTATTTCCCTTTTGGGCTTTCAGGGACAGTCTAGTCTTTCCCGAGAGACTTGAGACAGTTGATGTCCGTTATGTACTTTCGTTCGAAAGTGTAGGTCCGAAGCAGCAATCCGAATTGGACTCTCTTGAGGGTTAGAGATTCCTGTTAGGCTTCACAAGTACACTGGTTCGGACCTTGAGAGCCTCGGTCCGTACGTTCTCTCTTGGTGCCAGTACACTTGGTTCCTTATGAGGTTTAGGTCGAATGTCCGGATAGGGTGGGACAGACTAGTGTCCGAGTCGGATCACCATGGTCTTCGGACCATAAGTCCAGTCGGACCGTCTGTCCTAAAGCCGTAGTCCCTGGTGCTTCCTACAGAGAGGATGATCTCGAAGGGACATTGGGTCGGACTAACCGGGTCGGACCACTTGTAATTGACCTTGAGAGCCTAATACGCCTTAGGATACGCTCTGAAGGCGTGTATGACGGATTGGACATATTTCCGTATCAACATATATTCCCCTAGTTTCCAAGTATCTTAGTAGAAGATAGTTGTGGAACTATAGTTTTATGTAGAGGGAACGTTTTTGTTTTTTGCCCGATCCGTCTCTCATAAGAAGAAAAAAGGTGCTTAGTACGTGCCTTTTGACGCCCTCTCTCTCTCTCTCTCTCTCTCTCTCTCTCTCTCAAAGTCCGAGGCCGAGGACTCGGACTGTAGGGAAAAAGGAAGCGAGATTAAGAGTAGGTGGAGGGTGCAGGATAGAGACGGTTTTTGTTTTTGGTAAAGTTGGGATGGTCCGAGAGAGGACATCCGAACGGATGAGATTCCGTGTGAGAGGATAACTCATCCATCCGTAAGAGATATGGGGTGTTATCTTTTAAAATAACCGGTTTTTGAGATGGTCCGAGAGAGGACATCCGAACAGACGAGAGTCCGTGTGAGAGTATAACTCATCCATCCGTAAGAGGGATAGGGTGTTATCTTTTTAAAATAACTGGTTTTTCGGGATGGTTCGAGAGAGGACATCCGAATGGACGAGAGTCCGTGTGAGAGGATAACTCATCCATCCGTCAGAGGGATGGGGTTTATCTTTTTTAAAATAATCGGTTTTTTGGGATGGTCCGAGAGAGGACATCCGAATGGACGAGAGTCCGTGTGAGAGGATAACTCATCCCTCCATAAGAGGGATGGGGTGTTGTCTCCGAAATTTCAAGTGTTTTTGGAATTCCAATCGTCGTGAAATAAATATATTGGACTGATAAGTCATTTCACCTAGTATTTTGAACTACACCATTGGATGAATTTTGATCTACAACTGGGATTTAATCCTCAAGTGATGTGACGGTTGGGCTTCCAGATTTTTCCTCTATAAATAGCCCATCGTCTGAATTCATTTCCCTCACTTTAGAGAGAGAAATTTTGCAAATTTGGGAGAATTCGAAGCATTTCAAGGTGATCTGAGGCAAAGTAAGGCAGTCCAAAGCAAGTGTTTGAGAGCGAAGCTTGTTCCAGCGTTCTGAAGGAGAAAGCACAGCAAATGTTCGAAGCATCCATGAAGCTCAAAAGAGCACATCCCGCTGTTGAGTCTACCAGCTGATCGATCCGAGGCAAAGGATAAGGGTCTTTAGGGCAAAACTTGTTAAGCCTAGGGAAATCATTGCACATCCGCCATTTGCCTGGAGCTTTCTCAACGAGTACCACGTTGCAGACCCAATATGAGTATCTCACTTCTTCAATGTGTCCTGCTTTCATGAGCCTCTCAACCTCTCCGGCAATGATAGCATCCTCCACGGGACGAAGTCTTTCCTCTTCTGGCGGGTGTACTTTATCGAAGGATCCATGTTCAGTCGGTGAACTGCTATCCTTGGGTCTATCCCCTTAAGATCGTCAATACTCCATGCAAAGACATCACTGTTATCCTTGAGACAGGCTATGAGCTTCATTTCTACTTCAATGCTCATCTCGGTTCCAATCCTAGTCTTCTTTTCTGCATTTCCTTCTATCAACTGGACCTTTTTGAGGCTCAATCCTCGCTGTTTTAGGAAATTTCTCTTTGAGGGCTCCAACCCCGATCTCCTCTTTCGTTGGGGCAAGAGGCATGGGTAAGAGCGACTCAGGCTTCTCAGTAACTGTAATTGAACAGGGGTAGAGGCGCTCCTTGTTGACATAATGTAACATTCCCATGCTTCCCTAACATTTCCCACTTCTTCTCCTACACCATTTGGAGTAGGGAACTTAACTCTGTTATGTAGAGGGGATGAGATGGCTTTGAACTGATTGAGTGTTGGACGCCCGAAGATTACGTTGTAGTCGAAGACTCGATCAACTACTACAAAGAGAACCGTGTGTGTTACTCGGGCTGGAAAGGTTCCCATAGAAACTTGTAGAGGCAAGCTTCCTATGGGACGAACAGTTGAACCTATGAACCCTAAGGAAGTAAAGACTCCCCCGTATTCAATTTTTCCCAAGTTCATTTGATCCAAGGTTCTCTTGGAGATGATATTAGAGAAGCTCCCAGTATCAACAAGTACCTTGTTGACCTTGTAAGTAGCGATTACTAAAGAAACAACCAAATGAACGTCAGGATCCCTGAGATCTTCTCCGCCAGACGTTGGAGGAGGTATTTCACTATCATCGAAGTAGATAATAATAGTTCCTCTCAAAGCGGGAGGATCATAGGCTCTGTCATTATTCCTTAAGTTTTGAGCGGTTCTTTCTCTAGCATTCCTACTGTCTCCACCAGTTGGCCCTCCTGCTATAGTGTTGATAACTCCGCTATAGGGGCGGTTCTCCATCTCCAAGTCTTCAGGGTACTCATTGTATCGTTGGGCATGTTGGGATGGTGTTTCCGTGGGAGCCAGTGTTAAGGATACTGTCGTAGGTTCCCCGTCACGTAACTCTCTTCTCCGTTCGGTCCTTTGATGTCGGGACGGTTCTTCTTCATAGATTGGTTCTTTTAGCTTTCCGCTTCTTATCAGACACTCAATCTCGGTTTTCAATTGAACACCGCCTTCAGTGGAGTGGCCCTTGTGTTTATGAAATATACAGTAGTCCTTAGAAGCCCTGCTTCTTTTTCTACTACGGCTTGGTTTAGGCCACTGGACATCCAACTTCTTTTCAACAATAGAGGCCAAAATGTCGAATCTTGGTCTATTGAGGCGTGTGTACTCCGCATATCTTTTGGGAGGGGTTCTCTCCCTCCTGAATTCCCTCGTCTTTAAAATCCTTTCTTTGTTCAAACCTTCCAGATCGAGGCACGGGATCTTGTCTCATCGGTTCTTTACCCTTCTTTGATCCGGCTCTTACTGGAACATTCCTCCTATACTCCTCACCGTACGAGACTCCCTCACAAATATCCTCAAGGTATTTTTCAGTCGTGATTTATTCATTGGAGAGCTTCTTTTTTAGTTCATCATTATAGGTGTTAGCATACAGGTGTCGGTCCCGTTCTTTGATGCTATGAGATTCAACCTGGTGTACTTCAGTGTTGAAGCGGTCGAGAAAGGTCCTAAGATCCTCATTGCCTTTTTGAATGATTCCTGCCAAATGTTCAACTGACCTTTCTCTCTTCGTTGATTTCTCGAATCTTTTCAGAAAAAGGGTGGTGATAGCTGCATAGGTTTTTATGGAGACGTTGGGTAGGGCTGTCCACCAATCCATTGCTTCTCCGAAAGGAGTGGTTGAGAAGGTAAGAGTTTTCATGTTGTCATTCAATCCATTGGATTCCATCTTACTCTCATACCTAGTTAGGTGGCCAACGGGACAAGTATCCCCGTAGTAATGTTCAAGATTGGGGATATTGGAGTCAGGACGCTTTCTCTCCCTTCTTATCTCATCACTCATTGGATTTGGAGCTCTTATCATTACTTTCTCATGAACTTTCACTATGAACTTTCACTATCTTCCCTAGACTGGCAATCTGAGTTTCTAAGGCTTTCTGTTGAATGTAGATTTCTTCAGCGGTGAGCCTCTCACCAGATCTAGGGTTGATTGCCACATCGGGAGGAAGATCCTCAATTTGAACCACCGGGATACTTTCGGTCATATGATCTCTCGCTCTTGGCTGAGGAGCCACAGGGCGACTAGGACCCGCTTCATTCACTCTTGGTATGACTGGGCTTCTTTCTCGCTGTCCCTAAGATGCAGTGACCCTTATGTTAAGAAGGTTGCGCAGGTCCTCTGGTTGAGTTTGCTCACCAATTCTTTCCAACACTGGGCGATGCTCATTTCTAGATTGGGCAGGCTCAGCTTGTCTGGGAATCGCCAAGGGTGGAGTGGGTTGAGTAGGCTGAACATTTTTAGAACCAAAGCACCCTTGAATGGTTGTGAGCAAGAGACCAAACTGGTTCTCATTCATCCCAAACTCACTTGGACAAATGATCTGGCCATTGGGAAGAGTAAAGTTCCTTCCTGGTGGAGGACCATGTGTTCCTGTCAGAGGAACTTGTCCTTCTATTCTGTGGACTGCCGCTCCGAGTCCCTGGGTTCTCATTGGTATCTCAGCTACTCTTCCTTCTTCTGAAAAGACACTTGTAGTACGGCCATCACTGGGGTATTCATTCTCATTCCTTGATGCGCCTCTCGCTATTCGTCCTCTTCGAGTGGGAGGTCTCCCTCTCTGCCTAGGAGCAGGGGTTCCTACAGCAGTAGTAACGGTTCTCGCTGATCTTCTCGGTCTTGCCATTTCTTAAAGAGCTATGAAACTTTTTGTAAAGTTCCCACAGACGGCGCCAAAATGTTGAGAGTAAAGTCCCCCAAGCACTTGATTCATTCTTCCTAAATCGCTAAGTCCAAATCACCATAGAACGTCCACGTCCAAAGCTAAGGTCCAAAGCACTCCAAAGTACTAAGGGTAAGAACCTGCAAAAGTAACTTTTGGGGAGGGGGGTGGTTAGAACCGTAGACCCGGTTTGCTAAGTGTCAAACCGGGTAAGGATTTTACTTGAGAGAGACTGAAGATCTGCTCTGTATAGTGATAGGGATTAGTTCGTAATCATGACTTACCGTTTACATGGGAATCTGTGCCATATTTATAGACTTCTCCCAAAATGGAAGAGCTTCACTAGATCATGTCAAGTGTTAGGCTCAGATTGTGACAATGAGGCTTTATTAGGCCCACATGGCCATTAGGAAGACTTAACCCATTTCCATTTTGGGCTTTCAGGGACAGCTTAGTCTTTCCCGAGAGACTTGAGACAGTTGATGTCCGTTCTGGACTTTCGTTCGAAAGTGTAGGTCCGAAGCAGCGGTCCGAATTGGACTCTCTTGAGGGTAAGATATTCTTGTTAGGCTTCACAAGTAAACTGGTTCGGACCTTGAGGGTCTCAGACCGTATGTTCTCTCTTGGTGCCAGTACACTTGGTTCCTTATGAGGTTCAGGTCGAATGTCCGGATCGGGTGGGACAGACTATTGTCCGAGTCGGATCACCATGGTCTTCGGACCATAAGTCAAGTCGGACCATATGTCCTAAAGTCGTAGTCCCGGGTGCTTCCTACGGAGAGGATGACCTCTGAGGGACGTTGGGTCGGACCACTTGTAATTGACCTTGAGAGCCTCATACGCCTTAGGATACGTCCCGAAGGCGTCTATGATAGATTGGAGATATTTTCGTATCAACAGATATTATTCCTTTCCTTCCAAATATGCCAAACCATGGAGATCACGGATGGTTGTAGACTAAGTTTTGTAATAGTTTTGAAAAATTATCCAACCTATAGCATAAATTTAACTCCCATAAAATTATTGTCGTTCTATATTCCGCAATATTACACAGATAGAATATTTTTAGAGTTGTATTTTGACAAAGCATGATAATATCTCTGTATTTTTATTTCAACTTGGACAAAAACATTCTTTAACCCTGGGAATTTCTTAAGTTTCTCAATTCTCACACTCCGAGTTAAGGTTTTAGCAGCCAACAATTTGCTATTTAGATTGGGATTTCCTTGTTTGCCCTCCTATGTCGGGCATGAAAGTTAATTTTGTTCCATTGTTGTATTTAAATGCAGCGTGCTTGCTCTTTTTTCCTTCTTGATCCGTTGAAAACGTCTTTCTCTGCTAGGAGGTGAGACAGAAGGCCTTGCGAAGGACCTGGAATAATTGAAATCTTGTTTTAACATGCTCTTCTACCACTGGTCTGCATCTAACTTTTGTTCGATTAAGTTAGTGTAAAATATGATGTGTAAGCTCCTTTATTTCTATCTTCTTTGTTTGCAGGTGACGATCCAAGTTCATCTGGTCTTTTTGGAACAGCTTCTACTTGAAAAGAAATATTGTAACCTGACTTTTCAATGCTTACAGAATTGTTTTGCCTCATCAGGGAAAAATTGTTAATAGTCCTGCAGCGCAACATGTCTTTCAATGCTTACAGAATAGTAATATAGAAGCTATCATATTTCAATTTCAGTATTCATGTTCACTTTGTTGGATGTGTAGGTTCATCATCGATGGAAATTGCTTGTAGTCCTCTGGAGCAATACAATATTTGATCTTCAAATTTGTGCGCGTTACTTTGATGTGATGAGTAAGAATTTTGTCGGGCTCTCCACCCCTTCCATTAAAAATAGAAAATGGAGCACTGTTGATAGCTATCTTAGAGTATGGAATTTTGTTAGTCGGAGTCTGCTAAGCTCTACGACTGTTGGTGATCAGTTTCTTTTTTTTTACAGCTATTATGCTGTAAAATATGGCTTCTTTTTCAAAAGAGTCATTCATGCAACTGAGTTCATTTGCTTGAAATTTTCCTACTTATAATTTTTGTTGAGTCACAACAATAATCTCAACCAAAACGATCAACAATAATACGTAAATAATAATGCACGAGATTTATGTGGTTCGGCCAAATTAGACTACATCCACGGGAAAGCAAACACTGATATTATTATCAACTGAGATTTGATTACAAGCTCTAACAATCTTCACAGAGATCAAGCCTAATCGATTATCTATACTTCTCAATTCAATCCGAAAGAGAAAACAAGATACAATCTTAAACAACAATGCAACTCTTCAGCAATTCGCAATGATCAAAGCACGAAACCTGAAATCTCCAACTGTCAGCTGTGCGCCAATCCTTGATCAATCACCATACAAAATTTCAGAGAAAATGATGAAGAAACGAGAGAGAATTTCCGAAAACTTTATTAGCTAGCCGCTTGCTCTGTTTTCTGTTCTCTTCTCTTTTAATAACCGCCCGTAACTAACTTTTGAAGAGTGAATTGATCTCAGCCATTGATCATCAGGAATTAATCTGAACCGTCCAATATCAACCACTTAATTTTGAGATAAAATCCAACAATTTTCTTTGCTATCATTGCATGTGAGAGAGTTGAGTCTGTTGCACTTGAGGAAGACAAGACACTTGTGTTCGAACGATATTGGGAGCAATAAAGCAAGAGGCAGCTCGTCCGTCGTTTGTTGCTCTATTACTTCTCATAGTTCTGGATGGACTGATTGTAAGCATAGGCATTCTAAAAATTTTTATGGAAGCAATAACCAATTACAGGAACAAAACTAACATATGTGTCATGATGGAAGAATTCAGTTTCTTGGCCTGTAGATAAATTAATCAAACTCACAGTAAAGTTCTCTCACATGCCGATCCATCATATATGAACTAACACAGTAACATGAATCAAATGCAGTACTGTATCACCCCGTTCATATCTATTCACAAGAAACCAGATCAAATATCATAAATTATTCTTGATCATCAACAACGTAACTAAGGAATTTGCATCAATTTCATATCATAGAATAGATAACAATCAATCATGCAAGATTAACATCAAACGTATATATATTTGTACATGCAAGTTCTTGGGCAACTTGCCTTTTCCGGTAAAACAAAAAACGAATAGACATGTACGGCCTATTCTTCACCTACGCATGCAACCTGGATCCTTTGCATCATAAACATCCATGTTGGTACAGGAGAAAGAACAAGAATTGATTGATGCATATAAGCTTCTGATTGTTGTCTGGAAGAGAAAGCATTGCCAGTATATATGTAAAAGTGAGAACCAAAGATGCTGGAATGGAGGAGGGTTTTTTTTTTTTTTTTTTTTGGGGGAGAAGAATTAATATGATGAATTGTAACAGGGGCTTTAATACGGTTTAATTGGTAATTAATATTGAGCTAGAGAAGGGTTTGGGCTTGGCATAATTAAGCATTGGGCTGAAATGAAGGAATGGAAGATTGGGCATATGATCTACAAACTCCGCTCCAAAGCTCCATTTGTTCTAAAACACCTAAATTTAAAATATAAATTTTTGGGTCGTTACAATCTACCCAACTTCTAAAAAGATTCGGACTCGAATCTTGCTCAAACCATACTAACCAAAAGTGAAGCACATAGGCACAAAATCACACCAAGTACAAAATCATAATAATATGCATCAATAATCATGTAAGTATAAATCATCACATTCGTAGCTAACAAGATCATATACTCAGTATAAACATAGAAAATCTTACCGAAGTGGAGAGGTGCCTGGCCAGTGATCAATACCAAACATGACTCTTTCATGTTAAGAAGATATGCAACTTTAAAAATTTGAAGTTATAAAATTCTTGGCCCGTAAGAACCGGATTTAAAACCTTGGGCTCTGATACCAAGTTACAGTGCCCTGATTTTTAAAAGGACGAACTAAGGAAAATAAAAATCGCGCTAGTTCGTGAGCTTATAAATTGATTTTTGAAAATTTAAAACGTAGTTCGACGCTTTGACGTCCTTAGACTTGACATGAAAATTCTTGGTACTAATTCGTGAACAAGTAAAATAATGCAACAGAACTTTAAATTGTAAAAGCTTGGATACAAAGTTTATAAATCATGGGACTGAAAATTGTAAAGACGCTCTTTGTAGTGATCACTGCTCCGGCAACGCTCGCCACTCCGATCAGCTCGGCTTCAAACCTAAAATTGTTAATTTAGAAAGGGGTCAGCCGTGACCACTGGCTGAGCAAATTATATGCACGTGCAATGACCTAAGGTTCCATCTTCATGTCTTTTAAATCTTTTAGTCTTGCTTAATGCAATGCAACCCTATGATCCGACTTGACTCAAAACACTTGAACTTGTTCTTCTTGAAAACTCTTTAACTTGAACATGAACTTGAAACTTATCTTGAAGCTTTATCTTTAAATGTCTTAAAACATAACATGATCGCGAGCTCACTTGGCATCGTAGGTTCCTATCCTGGCCATGGTGGCTATCTGCCGGCCTCAGGTCACTTTTGTGGCCCTATCCGTTGAATAAATAATATCTGACGGCCTCAGGACTTGGTCCCTATCCGCTGAACATGAACTAATAACTGCGCCACAAATACTAGAATATTTCCCTACGAGCCCTTAGTTTTCTTTAACTTGAAAACTTACTTTACTTTAAACATTTAACATATTTTTAAAGTGAATGCATGATCTTAAACTCTAACTCATTAATGAATGAACTATTGTGTGCGCATAACATCATATAACACCATGTCACGTATTATATAAATAAGCATAAGATTCTGAGAACATGAAGTATTAACAAACTGCACAAACTCATCATCATCATCATCAACTATATATGTAACCCCTATACATAAAACTAACAAACTAGCTACCACAATTGCAGTTTACACCAAGTCATGACTAGTAACATGTTTGCTGTACTCACTTTTAGGAATCAAGATCAACTAGCATTTCAATTAATTACCTTGCAGACCATTCTAAAAAATTTTATGGAAGCAATAGCCAATTACAGGAACAAAACTAACATATGTATCATGATGGAATAATTCAGTTTCTTGGCCTGTAGATAAATTAATCAAACTCACAGTAAAGTTCTCTCACATGCCGATCCATCATATATAAACTAACACAGTAACATGAATCAAATGCAGTACTGAATCACCCCGTTCATATCTATTCACAAGAAACCGGATCAAATATCATAAATTATTCTTGATCATCAACAACGTAACTAAGGAATTTGCATCAATTTCATATCGTAGTATAGATAACAATCAATCACGCAAGATTAACATCAAACATATATATATATTTGTGCCTGCAAGTCTTAGGGGAACTTGACTTTTCCGGTAAAACACAAAACAAATAGACATGTACGGCCTACTCTATACCTAAGCATGCAACCTGGACCCTTCGCATCATAAACATTCATGGTCCAGGAGAAAGAACAAGAATTGATAGATATAAGCTTCTGATTGTTGTCTGGAAGAGAAAGCATTGCCAGTATATATGTAAAAGTGAGAACTATAGATGCTGGAATGGAGGAGAGTTTTTTTTGTGTTTTTTTTTTTTTTTGGAAGAATTAATTTGATGAATTGTAACAGAAAAGGGGCTTTAATCCGGTTTAATTGGTAATTAATTATGGAGCTAGAGAAGGGTTTGGGCTTGGGATAATTAAGCATTGGGCTGAAGTGAAAGGAATGAAAGGTTGGGCATACGATATACAAACTCCGCTCCAAATCTCGGTTCATTCTAAAATGCCTAAATTTGAAATATGAATTTTTGGATCGTTACAATAATGTAACGCCCCAAAGTTTCAAGTCAAGTCCAAACAGCTTAAAGGGATTGAGAACGCTACTCATACCAACAAGGTGTACCGTTCTTTTCGGGAATCAATCCATAAGAACTCCAAAATTAAGCGTTCTTGCTTTGGAGCAATCTTAGGATGAGTGACCAACTGGGAAGTCTCCCGGTTCGCGCACGAGTAAAGACAAAGTGCACGGGAAAGAACATGTGTTGGTACAGTGGGGCCAGCATATCACCCGGAGAGCTGCCCATGAGTAACCGCGCCGGCCCAAAGGGTCGGGGCTCGGCCCATTAATGGTCCGGGTCGTTACAAATGGTATCAGAGCCGTGCCAACCCAAAGCCCACAGGGGGTGGATGGTTGGCCGGACCATGTGCGGCGGGGACGTCGCACAATTCAAGAGGGGTGAATGTAACGCCCTAAAGTTTCAAGTCAAGTCCAAACAGCTTAAAGGGATCGAGAACGCTACTCATATCAACAAGGTGCACCTTTCTTTTCGGGAATGCATCCATAAGAACTCCAGAGTTAAGCATGCTTGCTCTGTAGCAATATTAGGATGGGTGACCAACTGGGAAGTCTCCCGGTTCGCGTACGAGTGAGGACAAAGTGCGCGGGAAAGGACATGTGTTAGTACAGTGCGGCCAACATGCATATCACCCATAGAGCTGTCCATGAGTAACCGCCGGCCCAAAGGGTCGGGGCTCGGCCCATTAGTGGCCCGGGTCGTTACAAATGGTATCAGAGCCGTGCCAACCCAAAGCCCACAAAGGGTGGACGGTTGGTCGGACCATGGTGCGGCGGGGATGTCGCACAATTTAAGAGGGGGTGAATGTAACGCCCCTAAGTTTCAAGTCAAGTCCAAACAGTTTAAAGGGATCGAGAACGCTACTCATACCAACAAGGTGCACCTTTCTTTTCGGGAAACCTTTTATATGAACTCCAGAGTTAAGCGTGATTGCTCTGTAGCAATCTTAGGATGGATGACCAACTGGGAAGTCTCCCAGTTCGCGTACGAGTGAGGACAAAGTGCGCGGGAAAGGACATGTGTTGGTACAATAAAGATATCACCCGTAGAGTCATTTATGAGTAAATCAAGGCCTTAAAGGATCGGGGCTCGGCCCATTAGTGATCCGGGCTGTTACAAGTTTTCTATCCCCTTACATTAAACTTTATCATAGCTAAAAACATATCTCCTTATAATTTTTTAAAAAGCAATTAACTTCCATAAGTGCATGTAAGAATAAATAACTTTGTGACTTGATTAAACTTTGCATTTTCTACCCCTATTTATTGGGCTTTCAACCCAAATGTCTTCAACCCATACATTCAAACGGTGTCCATTTATTGGCAGTGGGTCCAGCATATCACCCGTAGAGATGCCCATGAATAACCGCGCCGGGCTAAAGGGTCGAGGCTCGGCCCATTAGTGACCCGGATCGTTACAAGTTTTCTATCCCCTTACATTAAACTTTATCATAGCTAAAAACATATCTCCTTATATTTTTAAAAAAAGCAATTATCTTCCATAAGGTGCATGTATGAATAAAGAACTTTGTGACTTGATTAAACTTTGCATTTTCTACCCCTATTTATTGGGCTTTCAACCCAAATGTCCTTCAACCCAGACATTCAAACGGTGTCCATTTATTGGGCTGGATATTATATGGTCATAGACAAGCATGAAGACGTCCCCAGGTTCCGTTTATTCATGTGAAATTGGCTGAATCACAACCAGCAAACCATGTTGTTCGGCTGCCATTGGACTGTAATGTTCTTAAATTAGTACTTCTTAAAAATCAAAAAGTAACTAAAGCAGTGTTGTAAAATAAGTTTCAACTACGAGATCGTTCTCAAGGAGTTAACAAAGCAACCTAGAGTTTTGAAGTGCAAAACGTGAATGTTTGCGGAGTAAAATTGAGGGGTTGGTGATTTTTGCTAAATAAAATAAATTAGACTAAGTGCACAAAGAGTTTTGGTAATTAACGATGGGAAACAATGAATACGGTAGCAACGTGGATAAATCATGCACGGGTTTAACATATCGTTCATATGCTTGTCACAGTTATTTGTCTAGAAAACTCGAATTCAGTTTAACCAATACATTTTCGAATATTTTGAAGTGGAGAAATTATTCGGTTGTAAGACGAATAATCCTTAACCTAATGCTTTTGAAGATTTCAAACGAGAAAATTGAATTCAAAAGATTTTACGAAAAATGTGAATTAGCTTAACACATATGAACGATTCTAAGTTTGGAACATAGAATGATTATCCTGCATCACTACCGCATTCACTACGCGATTAGCTACTAATAGGCATCGAAATCAAGCAAAGATTCATTGTCACAAATGAATAAGATATAAGATTGATGGAAAACATGCAAACAATCATAAACATCCAACAAGTTGTCAATTTGAAGAAATATATAATAGAATTCGCACTCTAACCTTCGAATGTGTGAATTCGGAACCCAAGAATCAATTACAAGCCAAGAACCAAGTATTCAAGGTGTATCCAAGGTTCTAAGATAAAAAAAAAAAGATTTAGAATAAAATATATTGAAGTTATGGTGAAAGAAACCTATTTTATTGAACGTGAGCATTAGTGAGCCTTATTTTAGAGAGGGCGTGAAGTCGCTCCCAAGAATTAGGTTTTGGGAGGGATAAATCCTTGCCGTCAAAAGTTAGACTTATCTGGGAGCATTATGTTATCCGTTCCGATTAATTGTCTAAGAAAGGTCATTTGAAGCAAAATTGATACGCAGGAAAAAGAATAACGAATGTGTTGAATGATTGGGAAAGGTAATCCCTCCCAATTAATTTTCAGAGACTGTTATATTGTCTAAACCAAATTTATGCATGGTAATTAACTTCTCTAATCTAACATAATTACCACTTTATTTTTATATGCAAGATAACCGTCTCAGAAACTTTTTATTATTCTTATCCCCTCATCAGATCCATTTTCACTCCAACGGCCTCCATTTCCTTATATATTGAATTACTACTATATATGCGCATGTTAGACACTTAAAAATCAAATCAATATGTGAAGAGTTATTTTTATTAAATAAATAATTATTTTTATGATAAACTTCACGACAAGTTTTATCGATCGCCCATCGCCTAATTTTCTTTAAGCAGCCTACGCTTATTTCAAAATAAACTAATCGGTGGTTCATGTTCAATGCTAAACAAAATCAAAATTAGACTAGGACGCACTCAGCGGGACCAATTGATAATCCAGAACTAGAACAAGAAATGATTTGGTGAAAATATGAATACCACCATAAAGTTTCAACTATTTCAAACTATTTCAAAAATTATTCCATGATCATGGTTTTAAAACCACTAAAATTTATATACCCCCTCGATCATACACTATATATTTCAAACATGCACTACTATTCATCGGCAGTTTTAAAAAAAATCATTAAAAGTGAGTTTTTAAATTTTAATTAATATTACTACTTGTGTGTGTAATTTAGAGTGTGTGTGTATATATATATAAATATAGTATTCGTTTAGAAATTAGTAATGTATTTGTAAATAATACTAGTAATGTGGATTAATGTTAATTGATATTTGGTGGGAACCAATTGAACTTTAAAATTTTCATCCTTTAATTGTCGAAAAGTTGGTTCCAATCCAAAATTTTAAATTTCATTTGGCGGGCAATTGAAAAACGAGTACAATTTGGAAGGTATGGAGATATGCATCTGGGAGCAAAATCATTCCCAAATAATAGTAATAAAATTTGAAAAGGATTTAGGCTCTCTTATTTTCAATTGAAAACTCTTTAAGCTCGATTCATTCGATTTTATTTATTCGGATTACGTCTTGCCTTCGATTCGATTCGATTCATTAAATTTATATTATTATTATTGTTGTTGTTGTTGTTGTTGTTGTTGTTGTTAATAATAATAATAATAATAATAATAATAATAATAATAATAATAATAATAATAATATTATTATTATTATTATTTTATCATTTATGTACACACCCGATCTTTTGTACGAGGAAAATAAGAAAATTTATCCAATTGAGTTATTTTCAACTTTTTTTCTAAAATTTCTTTTTAATATGACTTTTAGTAGATCAATGAAATAAAGAGTATAGTTACAATTTGAACTAATAAAAAATCTACATGTTCAAAAACTCCAAAACAAGTTAAACCAAACCAAAAGTCGGACCAAACTTTATAAAAATAATATTATATATCACAAATATTGAAAAACGGCATTTATTCTTCCATATTATCCTCCTCGGACTCTATATTATCTTTCTTGCTCTATATCGCCTGAATAGAAGCCAAATTCTCAATGTTATCTCCTCATGACCCTGCTCATCGCTTTCTTTCCTTGTCGGGTTCAATAAATCATTATCCACTCCACCTGACATTGATATCATGTTGCAAAACTAGACAAATCTGATTTATCTGACGATTAAAATTCGGTTTTAATCGAGTTATCATTCTCATATTGTTTTCCACGCGTTGGTTTTAAAGTTTGTTATACAATAAATAAAATGTAAAGTGACGAAAAAAAGAGGAAGAATGTGAAAGATGAGCAAAATAATATATTTTTTAATTGTGATTATATATACCATCATATAATTGTTATTATTATTACACAATAATTTCTTCGATTCGATTAGTTAGATTTGATTCGATTCGATTCGATTCAAGAATTTCAAATGAAAATAATGTAGCTTTACTATGCATTTGGGAGCAAAATTTGTCTCCAAAGAATGAAACTGAGTGTGTACATGGAATTGTGGCTCACTCCACTTCGTTCCAAATTCCAGTGTTTTAATTTGCTTATCCCTCAAGTGCATAAAAATCCAATAATAATGGAGGAAACATCAAGGAGTGGAGATTCAAGGCCTTGCACTGCCGTATAGATCAAGTAGGCATACATTTGTTCTTAATTTCTTTTGTTGTTTTTTTCTACTCATAATTGATTATGATGTGGGGTAAAAATTAGGGGTGTACATAAAAAAAAATAACTGTCCGACCCGTCCGCCAAACCACCCGCCAATTAACCGCCAACGACGGTTAAAATTTTTGCCAAAAAACCACCCGCGGATTAAAAAATTTTCACCCGCCTTTAAACGGGTGGGTGGCAGTTGGACGGTTGACATCCGCCAACCCACCCACCCACCCACCCGCTGATTCTGAATATGAAGTATTAGTAGTGTATTTTAATTTTTATTATATTAGATATTTAGATTGAATAGATAAACTCCTCCACATATTTCTTTCCACTTTCTAATCTAATCTCTACAATCTTATCTTCTCAATCTCAAGTACAGGAGCCGACTTCTCCTCTCCTTGTCGTCGATTCTCTCGTCTCCTCAGCCACAGCCCAACTCCACCACGCCGACCACCACAGCCTGTCGATCCTCCTCTCTTCTACGCCCTACTCCACCACACCGACTGATCCTCCTCTCTTCTACGCCCTACTCCACCACACCGACTGATCCTCCTCTCTTCTACGCCCTACTCCACCACGCCGACTGCCCAACTCCACCACTCCAGATCTCCTTTACACCGACTGCCGTCCCCCACGCCGACTTCAGATCTCTGCCGACTACTTTTTTTCAGAGTTTCCTGATTTGGAATCGTCAAGAGATAGAATTGAATGCTTAGATGATTAATGGTCAAGGATTATTTATTGGTAAGCATTCGCATTGATGTACAATACAGTGAACTGTGAACTGAATGTTTGATTAATGTACAGCAAATTAGTAATTATTTGGTTGATATCCACCTAATGTTGATATTTTCTGGTTCTTTCAAGTTTCATCTATATCCCCATTCCTCAGTCTCATCAACAATGCTTTTCGACGCAGAATTTCAGGTATTACTCCTCTTTCTAGGCAATCTTTACGTGGATTTAATTATGTTATTTCATATTCAGCAACACATCTCTTCTTTTATTAGTGAAAGTGGATCTTGATCAGGTATATATGAGGCTGATTGTAATCTTGAAAGTGATTGTGTTGCTAGTTAATATATGAGGCTGTTTGTAATCTTGAAAGTGATTGTGTTGCTAGTTAATATATATATGCAGAAACTCCATTCCATTTCCAGCTCATAAACTCATCAATTAGCTTGAGAGCATATAATGTGTTGTTACTCAATTGTTTCTTCCATTTCTTTTTTCCAGATTGCTTAAGCGTTTCCATCATATCAGATTAGAGGGCGGAGGGAATATTATTTTGTCATGACCTTTGTAATTTGAGGCTTTTGAGCAACTCATGAACTTATATTGTATTTGGAATTTTATGTACTTAGACTACTTGTATTAAAGTTTGAGAGATTGTGTTATGTCATTGTTTTGATTCGTCATATATGTCATTGTTTTGATGCGTTAATAAACCGCCAATCCACCCGCCATCCACCCGCCTTCAAGTAGTCAACCGATCCGCGGCGGTTGAGAGAAAATTCCACCCGCCGCGGTTCATGATTTGACCTACCCGTCATAGGGCGGGTCGGTTAGAACTTTGGCAAATAACCACCCGCACCCGCCCACGTACAGGCCTAGTAAAAATGGTTAAGTCAAAAGTCCTGGTCAAAGTCGGAGAGAGTCTGATAGAACGTAAATTCGTTGCTTGCTAAATCGTCTGGCCTTAGTTCGAAGTCCGTCCACAGGATAGGGTCCGGCAGGGAAAGTAACTGTTAGTATGATCAATTAATGGTGGGGGTCCGTCAGATTGTTTAGACCGTCCCTCAGTGATGGTCCGTCAGATTGAGACGGGTGCTTGTCCTACAAAGAAGAAAAGAAGGGGTTAGACCCTTTTGGGCCGGCCTGCCTTAGACAGTCCGGGCTAAAATTCAACTGGTTAGGAGGCGGATCAAGCTGGGTCTCGGACCTGAAAACCTAGAGAGTGGATTAATATGAAGTTGTCGTGTACCTTAATGAGGAGTAAAGGCCCTCTATTTATAGTATTGTGCTCTGGGGACAAACACTCTGACATCCGGAGCATGGTCGGCTTAGTGGTCGGTTGACACGTGGTCCCGGAGATAGGTGGCGCGTTGTGCACACGCTGATTTTTTTTAGGATGAGACCAGGAGTCGTTCGTCCATGAGCTCCAGACGGACATACATAATGGACGGACTCATTTGTTAAGTTTGGCTGGATGTGGAAGTCTTTCTCTGGAGAACGGAAACGTCCGTGGTGAGGAATGTGGGAGGTAGGACCGTCCCACCAATTCACTCTGGGGATTTTGTTTTATTGCCGGACCAGAGCTCCAACGGACGGACTTTTAGTGATGTTCCTGTATAGATCGTATTTAAATCGTCTTGGTTCGGTAAGAGCTGTGGGCGGACTCATATGTATATATCATAAGTCCCCCCAGTTTCCAAGTATCTTAGTAAGAGATAGTTGTGAAATTTTGTTTTAATTAGTCTGCCAAGAGTGAAAGTTTTGCCCGTTGCCCAGCTTCTGGGCTTGCAGTACTTGACCCAAATCGAAGGCCCAAAGAACGGCCCAAGCCCAGGCCCAATAAGTTGGTTTCACCAGGCTGACGTGGCGAGATCTGATTAGACCTTTTTTATTATAAATACTCCCTCAGCTCAAAATCTGGCTCCAATTGCTTTCTTGCTTCTTTCGTCCCTTTCTTTCACAAGAAAAAGTCCGTGACCATTCTTTAGCCAGTCGGTCCTTTTTGCCGTCTTCTGATGTAGATGAACCGGGATTAGTGATCCATTGTTGGTTTTATCCTCCTGAGGCCTTTCGTGGCTGTGAGTCGGCTAGCCGGGCCTTCTTTCTTCGAGCGGCTGTCAGGAGGATAGGCCGTCAATGTGCCAATAGCTTTCTCGGTAGAGTTTGGTCCGTCATCCGTTCTAATTATTCAAGGGCTATGCTTCTCTGTCTCGTCTGCCTCTTCCACCATTTACCATTTTCTACGTTCACCTGTTACTTCGAAAATGGTGGTGGTGGAAGAGGTAGACTTGTCGTAGATTGTCCGCGTATTCTTGGAAGATACACAAGCATGCCAAAGGGAAGATCTTCTGTTTTAGAAAATTATTCGTCGTTTCAAGGATGGACCGGCAAAGGCGTATCTACCGGGATCAAGAAATCCAGTTGTTGGTGGTATACCAGTCCCCCCAAGTTCCGAGCTTGGTAAGAAATACCAAGGTGGGGACTTTAATTGTAAAATCGGACCTTCTTCTTTAAAATTAATGGTCCGTCATGACTAACCGAACTGCGATCTCCACGTCCTAGGGCGAATTATTACTGTGTCCTTTCATCTTCCGAACCGTTGGATGGTAGACACGTGGCGTGATCGTAGGGATTCTTCGTTCCTATAAGTAAGGATACGGTAATTCCTCCTTTCTCACTTTTTCATCTTTTTCTTTCTTCTGCCTTTCTCTTTCTATGATGTCGGATCTCTTCAGGATGTCGGAAGCCGTCCGGGAGGCGGCCTGGGAAGCTGGAAGCCGGGCCAACCCATTTCCCTTTGAGAACTTCAACTTTGGAGACACATATGATCCTGAGTACGATTGCTGTCCGCACTGGATACATTGTGCCTGCGGAAGTATGCACCCTCCGATTTATTCCGGTGTAGGCACAGTGGAGGACCCAATCATTCTCGATCCAGAAGGTGATCCCCCTTGTGCCCGGTGGTCATCAGGAGGCAGGCCGAGGGAGAGAGAGAGCGGATCCGAATGCAGCAGCAAGCTCGTCGGGCTCAAGGTGGTGGCTCGGAATCTCAAGGCTCAACCTCGGGAATCCACTAAAAGGAGAAGGCGGGGTATGCCCCGTAGGCATTTGTACGGTCCTCGGACCTTAAAAAGTTTGTACTTTGTATCTCTCGAATGTTCGGATGATTTTGTAATGAAATTTGAACTGTCCTTAATTGCTGAAGTTGGACTTTCTTCATTAAGATTAATGCTCCTTCATGATTCGTAAGAACCCGTCGCTAGAAATTAAACATAGTCTGGTTTTGTAATGCTAACCGAGCCGCGATCTCCACGTCCTAGGTCGAATTAGGCCGGTTTAATTCGCCATCATTACAGTTTCTCATGGTTCGATGCAATGGTTGAATCGTGGGCCCATGGGCCTGGTTAAACCAGCCCAGTATGCCTATAAATAGGCCTTGAACCTGTCAGTTTCACTATTTTACGAAAATTTTGAATTTTTAGAGAGAGAAAGTTGAGACCGAGCCAAGGCTAGAGAGGGGATTTTAAGCAGGCGGACATTCCCTAACTTTCAAGGAGTTTTCGAAGAGCGGGCTTCCTTTTCCGATAAGTAAGTTTGCTTCCTTCGAACTTTTCCTTCCAGTATACGTGCAATTTTTTATCGACGGTCTTAGTTTGGTAGGCCTGACCTGTCCGAGCTTGGGGCTTAAGATTTTTCTTTGTATTTTGTTTTTGTAGATTCCCCAGCTCAGACAGCTAAGAATGTCAGTAGGAGACAGTCACTTAGGAGATTTGTATGAGAGTGAGGGTGAGGAAGTGCAACAGCCGAACCAGATCATTAATTTGACTGACTCTGATCAGGGTTCGGATCTGGACGAAATTTTAGCGTCTCCTTCCGACGTTGAAATTGTTGGTGTCCATCAAAGACCATCCCCGCGTTATAATCTTGTTAGCCTTCCCCACTCGAACATCCAAACAGTGGGTATTCTCAGCCTTGTGAGGCCGTTTCTAATCCCCCGGTCCGCTACAACTTGGTTGGCCTCGATTCTCACCCTCGGAACCCCTATCCGCCAAACTCCTTTGCCAGTTTAGGTTATAACTGTAGGGTTCCTGTTTTCGAGCCTTCACCGGTATCCTCCTTCCCTATGGCTTCGAACGAACGGGTCGGGTCCGTAACTCTACCTTTCTGCGGGTTCCTGGGATTGGAATTGAGGAGACGGATTCTGGTAGGGATGGGTATGAGTCATCTCCTCTTTCCTTTGATGACAACCCTCCACAGAGGCGGACCCAAAAAAATGATGAGTTCACAGATGTGCAGACAGACATGCATATAGATGCAAGTTCTTCTTCTTCAAGCTCTGAGGAGTCGGACTCAGATAGTTCGTCATCAGAAGAGGAGTCATCCGATGAAGAAGTGGATATTGGGTCTGTGAAGGACAACCAGGATATTATGAGGACTGCTGACGAAGGGACTAGTAATCCGCATGCTGTTTCCGAAAATCCAGAGAGGGCTCTCATCCTTGTGAGTTCGGGGGTTCAAGAGACTTCCCATAAGTCCAAGTCCAAAAAATCCACAAAGACCGCCCAGGAATATAAAACGGACAGATCCACTCCTATCAGGGTCCTAAGACCGGACGCTGAGCAGAACGATGATGGGATAATTCCTATTTGCTCATCAAGTTTGACGGACTCCGACATTGAGGATTTGCATTATCTATACGAGATCCCAAGGGAGTATGAAATTATTATTCCGGGGCTGTCGGAGACGCTGTACAATCCGCCTGAAGGGTGCCTCACTTTCCACGTACAAGCTTTTAAGTGTGGGTGGCGGGTACCTATGCTTCCTGAAATAGCGGATTTTTTCCGTCACACCATGCTGTGTTCGTCGCAGGTCCTTCCCAATGCCTTAGGGACATTAATGTGCTTTGTCGTTATCCTTAAACTGAAGGGCAAGGATTTTTATTACAAGAAATTCATGTCCGCCTTTACCATCCACTCGAGCCCAAACTCGGCGTTCTATTTTTTCACTCACCACCGGGGGTTGAGGTTTTTAGACGGGTTCGAGATGTCTCACTCTTCCAAATGGTGGCCCAAGTATTTTTACATTAAACATCCGTCTGGCGATTGGGGACTCCCCAAAATTTTCAGGCGTGATTTCAAAGTGTAAGGGTGAAAGAGCAGCCGGAATGGTTGAAGTCGTTGAAACCAATGACGGTCTTGACGCCAAAGTCCGATGATGATGAGGATGAGTCCGATGATGATGAGGATGAGTCCGATGAAGAGGAGGTGGTGGTTGATGCTATTGGAACTAGGGCGACCATTTCTCTGGACCATGATCCTGATCCGGGGCTAGAGTTGGAGAGGATGGCCGTGTTAGGCGTAGATGGTAGTGATCCGACGTTATTCTATCCTTACGCTTTAGCGGTCCAACCCCAACTTTGGCTGGCCGGTCTCACAAACTCTCCTGTTTATTGTAACAATAAGGAGGATTTGAGTGAGTCTTTAATTGTGTGAGTGTCGGTCTCCTCATATTTACCGGTCTATCTTTATCTGAGCCTTCTCTTCGTTTATTCGGTGCAGGATATTGGATAATGGAGGCCTCTAAGAGCATGTTGGAGCAGAGGGCCGCGGACAAGATTTGTGACATGCAGAAACTGGAGGAGGGCAAGAGTAAAGACAAAAAATTTACTCAGGGGCCCGTCAAGATTCATACTGAAGGTCCGGCAAATGTGGCTAGCTCTGCACCCGCCACTAATAAGTCCGGCTTCAAAGGTGGTTCACTTGAACAGGTAATTGGTCCAAACCTCCCCCCTCACATAAACTTTGCAAGGCATGGATACTCGGCCACCGTTGATGGTTTGAGGGTTCATGTTTCCTCCCCTACTCAACTAACCAGGAGTCAGGTGTAGGAATAGGGTCGGGAGGTACTGGCCAATGCCTCCAGGGTTGTGCGGCCGGATGCTGCTAATGTCGCCAAGAGGAAGGACAAGGGTCCGGTGGATAGGCCCCCTGCTAAGAGGAGCCGGGGTGTCGAGATGAGTAAGGTGGCGGATCCTTCCGTCCTACGGTCCCTTTCTCAGGAGGACTACTTGACTGACAGCCTGAGGGCGCTGTCGGATACCATGCGAGTCCACCTGGATGCCGTAAGTTTCTTTATAGATTCTTTGTATTTGACCGGGTTTTTTTTTTTTTTTTGTGTCTGAACTATTTAATCTTCTTTTTATAGGTGAGTGCTCATGCTGAGGCCTTCAGTGATTTGTCCGGGAGCGATAATGTCCGTCTGGCCAAGGAACTGGACTTGGCGGACGCCAAAATCATCGAGCAAATGCCGAATCGATAAGCTCCGCCTTCAGGCAGAGGTGACCAAGAACTGGAGGAGAAGGAGATGCCTTTGCCCGTCGGATCGCGGACTTAAGGCGACCTACCGAGCTCGTCTTGGAAAAGCCATCACGGATGCGGCCCGGACTAGTCGGCTGAACTCCGTCCACGATTTTTTGAAGTCCGAATCCTTCTATTATCTTAAGAAGATGGAGGAGGTCGATATTAGGACAGAGGCTTTTTTTGCTTTTATTGGTCAGCTACAGGGGCTCGGACTCTTGGAGCCTTCGTTCAGCATATCGGACCCTCAGATTAACATTGCGGCCGACCAAGATGGTGATCCATTGGAGGATGATAAGCTGAAGTCCATTGAAGAGCTGGTCAGAGATGAATTCTGGCCGTTGGTGGCTCCTCCGGATAGGAGGCCCCAGGAAGTCCGCCATGTTTTCCCTTCCTGGTTCCCTGGGGTTATACATGCCGGTACCTTGGATAGTCGGAACTGTACCCAATCAAACAATGATTGGATGAATCTTCCGGTGCCCATTCTCGGTTATGAGTCGGAGCGAGTGGAGGAGGTGGACAGGAAGAAGATCGTCCGCTCGGTTGGAGGAAGAAGAAGGATCCCCCCGTTGTTCCGCCGGTCTCTTCTCATCCCGAGGGATCAGGTCCTGGTGGGGAAGCAGAGGGTGAAGGCGGGCCCGGTTATCAAGCGGCCTAGAGTAGCTCGGGGGTATGCCCCTGTGATTATTTGTGAAAGAAAGTGCCAAGTGTAATTTTGTCGGCACTTCTTTCTGTAGGACTAACTACTCCTCGGTTTGTGAGGAGTGTCAGAAGTCTGTAATTTTCTGTCGGTCAACTCAGGATCTTTTTTAGCAGATAGGATAATGTATTTTTTGTAGATCCTTGGTTGACCGTCTATTAATATATCTGACGGCTTTCTTTTCTGTCCTGCGTACTTTCCTGTCTTGCATTTAATTGCTGGCCCGGACTTTTTAGTTTTGTGGTATTGTCTCTTATAAATAATTACGTGACGGAGTGTCGGACTTTGTAAGTCCGTGACACTTTGAGAATAGCTGGTGGGTCGGACTCTGTGGGTCCGAGACACTGCTTTAAATAACTTCTTTAATAACAGTTGGAAGAGATGGAGTGTCGGACTTTGTAAGTCCACGACACTTTGAGAATAGCTAGTCGGTCGGACTCTGTGGGTCCGAGACACTGCTTTAAATAACTTCTGTAATAACAGTTGGAAGAGATGGAGTGTCGGACTTTGTAAGTCCACGACACTTTGAGAATAGCTAGTGGGTCGGACTCTGTGGGTCCGAGACACTGCTTTAAATAACTTCTTCAATATCAGTTGAAGAGATGGAGTGTCGGACTTTGTAAGTCCACGACACTTTGAGAAGAGCTAGTGGGTTGGACTCTGTGGGTCCGAGACACTGCTTTAAATAACTTCTTCCATGAAAGTGGGCTCGGACACTTTGGGTCCGAGGCACTTTTACTTGACTGAATTTTGTCACCAATCCCGGACCTGTAGACATAAGTTTTTATGTAATTTGAGCATTTATACAAAAGATTTTTACATTTTTGAATCTATTACAACGCTTCTTTCAAGGGTAAAATTTCTGGAGATTCCTAGCGTTCCAGGTACACTTGAGTGGCTTCCCATTCATGTCTTCCAAGCCATAACTTCCATTGATGCTAGAGCTGGTGATTTTGTAGGGTCCCTCCCAGTTTGGCTCGAGTTTCCCAGTAGGTTTTAGAATCTCGGCTTTTCGTAGCACGAGGTCTCCTACTTGGATGTCCCTTCCTTTTACATGTTTTTTATACGCTCTTGCCATGGTATCTTGATATCCTAAGGTTATTGCCAATGCGGTGCTTCTCTTGGTTTCTAGCATGTTTAAGTTGTAGACTCTTTTAGTGTGATTATCAGATGGCTTATATCCTTGGATGCGGAAAGTGTTAACTACTATTTCTGCTGGAATGACGGCTTCAGAACCATAGACCATACAAAAAGAAGTCTCTTGTGTTGCTGTTCTGGCGGTATGCCCAGAGCACTCCTTCTAATTCATCTACCCAATCTTTTTTCGCATCCCCAAGTCTTTTCTGAAGGTTATCTACTATGGTGCGATTAGTTACTTCAGTCTGTCCATTAGCTTGTGGGTATCCGACAGAAGTGAACCTTTGCTCGATCTTCATTTCTTCGCACCAATCTTTGAGTTTGTAGCCCGAAAATTGACGTCCATTGTCGGCTATTAGGATTCTTGGTAATCCGAATCGGCAAGACAGTCGCCATAAGAAGTCCATGACTTTCTTTTCTGTGATCGAGGCAGTAGCCTCGGCTTCTACCCATTTGGAGAAGTATTCCACCGCCACAATCAGGAACTTTTTCCCACCTGGTCCCTGAGGAAAGGGTCCTACTATGTCGATACCCCATTGGTCAAAGGGGCAAGGGATTGTGGATGGGATCATAGGAATAGTTGGTTAGTGCGGGATTCGTGCAAATTTTTGGCACTCTGGACAGGACCTGGAGAATTTGCTGGCTTCCTTCTACATTTCTGGCCAGTAGTACACATTTCTCTGGATTTTCTGTGCCAGAGCTCTTCCTCCTGAATGATTCCCGCAACTTCCTAAGTGGATCTCCTTCATTACCATGTTAGCCTCAGGGGGGTCAAGGCATCGTAACTGAGTTCCATCGTATGATTTTTTATAGAGGTCAGTTCCGGAGAGGAAGTAACGTTGTGCCCTTCGTTGTATCCTTCTTGATTCGGTTGGTCCTGGGGGTAAGGCCCCATCTTGCAGGTATCGCATGATATCACTCATCCAGTTATTGGATGTGTTTGTGATATTTATGTTAGCCATTTCTTTTATGGTGGTGATGGCTGATTCATTGGTTGTCATCAGGACTACTGTACGGGTATCAATGGCTCCAGAGGCCGTAGCCCATTTGGACAGGCTATCTGCTATAATGTTATTGGTTCGCCCGATTTTGACCACAGAGAATACGTCAAATGTTTTTTCCAAGTCTTTCACTACCTTTAGGTATTTTGTCATTGAGGCGCTTTTGGTTGTGAATTTCCCCGAATATTGTGTTGTGACTAGTTGGGAGTCTGAATAGGCGTGGAGTTTTTTGGCCATTACTGATTTAGCCATTCTCATCCCTCCCGTTCCTCCAGCATGAGTGGCCGATGATCCGTCCACATAAAGTTCCCAGATGTCCTTCTCGTTCGGACTAAGCTCCTTTGGGGTAAAGGCCAGTTGTTGGGTTGTTTTATGTTTTTGGGCGGTTACGGGTGGCTCTCCCTCGGGGGGTGGTGGTAGGTTGAGATTTTATTTCTCCGCTAGAATCCATTCTGCCACAGGGTCGGTCTCAAGGTTCTATCCGGATCTCGTATTTGTTATGGTTGTAGAGAACGTAAAAACTTTATTAGCGGGTGGATCATTTGCGGAGGTTGGAGTTTGCTTATCTCTTGCTGTCTGTACCTCTGCACTTCCCGGATATTCAGCTAGGAAGTCGGCCATGACTTGTGCCTTCTTGGCGGATGGAGCTAGATATTCGATTGTGTGATCTCCGAGTTCTATTGTCCATTTGGCTAACCTTCCTGATTTGGATGCATCCCCCAAGACCTTCTTCAGTGGCTGATTGGTGAGGACTACTATTTTGTGCGATCGGAAGTATGGCTTTAGTTTTCTCGAAGCTTCCATTAAACAGTAGGCGTATTTCTCGATTTCCGTGTAGTTCTTTTCGGCTGTTCCCAGTACTTTGCTTAGATAGTATACTGGTAGGTGCTCATTTTTTTGTATACGTACTAGGACAGAACTCACCACTTATGGAGTAACGGCGAGGTAAACATATAATGGTTCTCCTTCTTCGGGTTTGGAAAGGAGGGGCGGGGAGGATAGGTAGTGTTTTAGGTTCTCGAAAGCCTCTCTGCACTCAGAGTTCCACTCAAAATGGTCGGATTTTCTCAAGATTTTGAAGAATGGCAGGTTCTTCTCCGCAGACCTAGAGATGAATCGACTAAGGGAAATCACTTTTCCTACAAGTCTTTGGACGTCTCTGAGTTTCTCTGGGTGAGGGAGTTCGAGTATGGCTTTTATCTTTTCTGGGTTGGCCTCGATTCCTCTTTGTGTGACCATGTACCCTAAGAATTTTCCTCCTGTAACACCGAATGTGCATTTAGCCGGGTTGAGCTTCATGCCATATTTTCTTACTATGGTGAAACATCTTTCCAGGTGTCGGATACGATCGTTGGATTCTTTGCTATTTACCAGAATGTCATCCACGTAAACCTCCATTGATTTTCCCAACTCTTCTCTGAACATGTGATTCATTAGTCGTTGATATGTTGCTCCTGCGTTGCGCATTCCGAATGGCATGACTCTGAAACAATAAACTCCGCCTGCTGTGATGAAGGCGGTTTTTTCTATGTCATGTTCTGCCATCTTGATCTGGTAGTATCCTTGGAAGGCATCCATAAAGCTCAGCAGTGCGCATCCTGCAGTGGAGTCTACTAGTTGATCAATCCTTGGGAGAGGATATGGGTCTTTTGGAGAGAAGCGGTTGAGGCTGGTAAAGTCGTTGCACATTCTCCACTTCCCCGGACTTTTTTCGACTAGGACCACATTGCATATCCAGTCTGAGTAGTGAACTTCTTGAATATGTCCTGCTTTGAGAAGTCGTTCAACTTCTTCCGCAATGATTTTATTGGGGATGGGGCCATGGTCTCTTTTCTTTTGACGAATGGGCCTGACATTGGGATCCACGTTGAGTTCATGAACCATGACATGGGGATCAATTTCGGTTAAGTCCTCCGTGCTCCATGCAAAGACATCGGCATTTTCTGTAAGGAAGGCCATCATTTTGAGGGTTGTCTCAACATCCATCTCCGAGCCGATTTTTGCGGTTTTTTCTGGACTTCCTTCTACGATCGGGATTTCCAGGACTTCCTCGTGAGGTGCTATCCGGTTTTCATGAAGGAAGCTTTTGGTCGGAGTTTCCCCTGGAGGTTCTGATGGGATGACTCTGTATTTCTCGATCTGGTCATCCCCTTCTTTTGGGATGGCAGCACTTTTCTCTTTTTCTATGCCCATTTTTAGCCAATTTATCCCTTCTCCCAAGGGTTTCTCCTTTTTTGGGTTGCGGACTTTCTCATGTATGAAGAGACATTGTCTCTTTGCATTTATGTTGGCTTCTTCTCTTCTAATATCTTGTTCCCTTTGATAGGGTCGGGAAGCTCTTCGAGTGGAGAGAGCGTAACATTCCCACCCGTGTCGTCGATCCCCACTAATGGTTCCGATCCCTGCTTAGGTTGGGAACTTCATTTTGAGATGGAAGGTTGACACCACTACTTTGAATTGATTCAGTGCTAGTCTTCCTAGGATGATGTTATAGTCACAGTCTGTATCTGTGATGATGAAGGGTACTTGCTTGGTGACGCGGAATGGCATTTTTCCAATGGAAAGTGAGAGATATAGAACTCCTCTTGGTTTGACTCTTAACCCACCGAAGCCTACGAGGTCCGTTGTTACAGGAATCATTCCCCTTAAGCTCATTTCCATTTTTCTTACCATGCTCATAAAGAGGATATTGGAGGATGCTCCGGTATCGATGAGTACCTTGGTCATTTCATATCCTGCAATGTCTACCTCTATTACTAATGGGACATCGGGGTCGTGGTTCAATCCTTCGCCTTGGCATGGGGGTGTCGCTTCAGATTCATCAAAGGAAATAACATTGGTGCCAGGCTTTATCATGTTTACAGATTTTTCATCTGATTTCTGAAGTGAGCGGGCTGTTGCCTCACGAGCGTTTCGGCTATCCCCTCCTGTTGGTCCTCCTGCAATGCTAAGTATTCTTCCATAAATTACAGGGTTTTCTTCTGCGTATGCTGGCTGTGTTCCTATGTGGGCCACCCTTCTTGTTTCATGGTTCAAACTGGGAGATCTCCAATTCTCTTGTTGTCCTCTGGGGCTGAGAGATCTCTTAGTTCTTTGTTGTCTCTTTGGACTTGGGGGTCCAGGTAAGGCTGAGATCCTTCTGGGGCTCAGTGATTGGCGCCTATTGGGGTGTCTTTGGTCGTTTCTGTCATGATGCGGACCAGATTTGTGGGGACAATTATTATTGTGCTCTCTTGTGTTTTGCTGATTTTGGGATGTGTTTCCTTGTTCCAGATCCCGTCGGTCACTTCCATCGGCTCGCTTCATGACGTATTCTTGTAGATAGCCCATTTCGATCAGTCGCTGGATTTCCTGTCTGAGGTGTGTGCATTTCCCAGTTGTTACCTGTCTATGAAAGTGGCAATACTCATTTGAGTTTCTGGTAAACCTTGTTTCTCTGTGTTTGGCCGGCCATTCGAAAGGGACTCTTTTACTTTGCATGATGGTGAGGATTTGTTCCTTGGGAGCCTTTAGGTCTGAATAGTTTATGTAAAGCTTCCGGGGTGACCTTCTTCTTTCCTCGATACGTCCCCTTCTGTCTTGCTTTCTTTTCTGCTCGATGTGTTGATTTCCTAACCTAGGATTATCTTGTATAGGTTTGGCTTTCTTGATCGCGGCCCTTACCACCATTTTTTCAAGAGTCTCATTTGTACTTAGAAATTTCTTGACCATGTCGGTGAGTTCCCGTTCGTTGGTTATGCCTGCATCTATAAGCTTGTAACGGAATGAAGCATTTTTGGTATTTTCAGCCATGTGAATAATTCGTTCTTTAATGGGGTGTTGCTCTACCATGGCCGAGGCTTGCTCGAATCTCTTCACGAAGGATCTCAGACTTTCATGTTCTTTTTGTATGATTTCCGCTAGATAGCTAACAGGTCGAGCTGTTTCTAGAAAATTTTCGAATTTTAGTGTGAATTTTGTTAGCAAGTGGTCCCATGACATGATGGAATCCGGTCGGAGTTGTTTCCACCAAGTCATTGCTGGTCCAAAGAAGGTATTGGGGAATAATTGGGCCTTTACGTTGTCGGGTACGCCCATACCCCCCTAGGGAGGCTTCAAAACGAATTCTGTGATCGATGGGACATGAATTTCCATCGAATGTTACTTTGGATGTGGGTGGGTTTTGTCCCAGAGGTAGTTCCGTTCTTCTTATTGCTAAACACAAAGGATTTACATTCCGCCCATATTTGATAATGTCCCTGGCTTGAGTGAGTGACTCTGATTTTGATCGTTCTAGGTCCAGGGCTGCCTCATGAATTCGGACTTGTTCTTTAATTCGTTCTGTTTCGTTCATGGGTGATTCCTGTCGGTGACCTCTCTCAGATCTGGACCGGGTTCTTTCTCTTCGTCTTTCCTGGCTTCTCCCTCTTCTCCTATAGCGTTCTTCTTCGTCTCTTACTTCGTCCGGAGTAAGTGATCTGTTCCCCCTTTGGTTTCGCCTATAGGTGCGTGGTGGTGTGTTCCCTTGGTATCCAGTGAGAGATTCCTGGTCACTCAGCTCATTATGGTATTGACCTTTTCTGTCATGATTTCGTGGGCGTCGACCTCTTGTAGAGATCTGGGAAGGAGTGGGGTCACGAAGGTTCCTACCTTCGAATCCCCTATTTTCCCCCTACTTCCCTGATTAATGCGGGCCCGGTTATCTAGTATATTCCTAAGATCCTCCGGAGCTCTTCTGCTTGTTGCTCTGATATTTTCAGATTGATCAGTATTTCGTGAGTACGGAGGTCCTCTGGATTCAACCACGTGGTCTGCCACTGCTTGTGCTTGTGGTTGAATCTGGATGGGGTATACTGGAGCCTCGGTTAAGGGTATGCCCCTAGGATTGGGTGGTTGGGCTCTTAGTTGCAGAGCTGCTTGTAAGAGTTGGATATGTACTTCGTTGAACCCGACTAGTATCCCATCGGCTGTTACGTGAGCTACATTCGCTATGATTGGTATGATTGGTGCCTGTGGCGAATCTAGTGGCGGGGGTGGGGCTTGTCCTACCATTCTTTCGGAATTGGAGATGGAGGCCTCATTCCCGTCTCTTTCGTCGTGTTCATAAATTACCCTATTTTCCCCGGAATGTCTGTTGCCACCAGAGGCCTGTTGTTGGTGTTGGGAAGAGGGTCTGTTGGTGGAGGTTGTAGACTGGGGACGGGTAGAGGTAGCCTTCTTTGTCTGTCTCCTGGATGGTTCCATGGCTTTTTGTACTTAGGGATTCCCATAGACGGCGCCAATATGATGTGGGGTAAAAATGGTTAAGTCAAAAGTCCTTGTCAAAGTCGGAGAGAGTCCGATAGAACGTAAATTGGTTGCTTTCTAAATCGTCTGGCCTTATTTCGAAGTCCGTCCACAGGATAGGGTCCGGCAGGGAAAGTAACTGTTAGTATGATCAATTAATGGTGGGGGTCCGTCAGATTGTTTAGACCGTCCCTCAGTGATGGTCCGTCAGATTGAGATGGGTGCTTGTCCTATAAAGAAGAAAAGAAGGGGTTAGACCTTTTGGGTACCGCTTTAATCGGCCCGCTAAGATTCAACTGGTTAGGAGGCGGATCAAGCTGGGGCTCGGACCTCAAAACCTGGAGAGTGGATTAATATGAAGTTGTTGTGTACCTTAATGAGGAGTAAATGCCCTCTATTAATAGTATTGAGCTCTGGGGACAAACACTCTGACATCCCAGAGCATGGTCGGCTTAGTGGTAGGTTGACACGTGGTCCCGGAGATAGGTGGTGCGTTGTGCACACGCTGATTTTTTTAGGATGAGACCAGGAGCCGTCCGTCCATGAGCTCCAGACGGACATACATAATGGACGGACTCATTTGTTAAGTTTGCCTGGATGTGAAAGTCTTTCTCTGGAGAACGGAAACGTCCGCGGTGAGGAATGTGGGAGGTAGGACCATCCCACCAATTCACTTTGGGGATTTTGTTTTAATGCCGGACCAGAGCTCCAGCGGACGGACTTTTAGTGATATTCCTGTATAGATCATATTTAAATCGTCTTGGTTCGGTAAGAGCTGTGGGCGGACTCATATGTATATATCAGATTGGTTATTAAAGTAATATATATACTGATTCTTTGCTTTTTATCTGTAGAGGATACTACTATCACCATACCATATCGGCCGTCCTCTTCTTCTTTTTCGGATTCACAGTGAGAGTTTTATATATCTCGTACCATATTCTTGGTGATGTTCTTTAACTTTTCTTCCTTGTCATAATATTGTTCGAAATGATGATATGGGACATTAATGACGTTTATTGTTTCATTGTAGATATGAATTGAGGAATGTTCAAGTCTACATAAACACTATTTGATTAGGTATTTTTATTATCCTTCGAGATTTGACATTCATCTTTTACATTTTTAATACTGATGATAAAATTGATTTGTATATATGATGATATATAATTTCTTCATCTTTCAGATCTCAATATCAAACTTGACTTCGACTTGTTTGTTTGAAAGCTGGGCTACTCAATCTACCGGATCCAAAAAAACCCTCGAATGGTAGTAGGTTATAGAAATGGTGTTGGTGACAACTGCTTCAAAAATACTACAAGGAGAAGAGAGCCATAATTATGAAGAAAAAAATAGAAACATAAAAATGAATTAATATCGAAATAAATGGCCAGGAAGGCTCTCAATTCCTGATTATTTTTTTTATAAAAAACAACATTTTCTGGGAGGGATAATCCCTCTCAAACATCTTTATATTTAAAAGGATAATGACCATATGGAACAGATAGGTGTTCACAAATAGGTACTAATAGAGACTGATAGTGCATCTCAGATATATGGACATATGAAATTGAAAATCACTCTCAGATAAGTATATTAAGGACTGATAATCAGTTATAGTTAGTTGACATTTGAGATGAATAATCACTCACAAATGAATTGTATTAGAGAGCAATCACTTATCTCTGCCTCTGAGACTTGATTTTCTTAAACCAAAAATTGAGAGCAACCGTTGGTCTCAAATAATGTATTAGGGAAATAATTAACTTATTAGATAGCAATTTATCTCTCTCCAATACTCATTTTTCTTGTCGTTAACGAAAAAAACGAGCTAGAAATCGCCAAAATATCGACAAGTCGCGACTGATTTGAAAAAAAGTCTCATTGCTCGTAATCGATTGTAGCTCTCTCCATCCAGCTATGATCGATTTTGAAACCATGACCGATTTTGTTTGATCGCATGTGAAGTCAATTTAGCTGCGCTTCCAAACGGAAAGTTGTAGAACTTGCGTGGCCTCCGAAATCAGGTCAATCAGACATCGTATTTGAAAACCTGTCCCGATTGGTTTCTGCTCCAGAACTGATTGTAGCTCTTTGTCCAATGAGATTTGAAAGTTGAGGAAGTTATGGCCAAAATGGCTAGGCTTCTCCGTAAGTTTCACTTTCGCATGTCTTACTTAAGTGGCTCTAAAATTTTCGTCCGAACTCTGAATCCAGTTATGTTTTCGCCATTTTGCACCATTTTCAAATCTCTGGATTCATCCCTAAATTTCTAAAATCATCAATTTTACTCCAATTTTTACCTAAAAACACGATAATCTACAAAACACGAAAACACATAAAAACACACTAGGAACACTAAAAAATGCAAATAAAGATTTAAAAAGGTGGTTAGAAAGATAGAATAAGACTCTAAATTATCGTCTCATCAAACTTCATTGCATATATGTGATATTTGAAGGCGACTGTTTGAATATTCCTTCTGCAGTACACTCTCACTTTCAACCCATCTCAGCTCAAATGCGGGGATGTTGTAGAAGATATATGACTTGATATTTCCTTTTTCTTTTTGTTGTTGTTGTAGAAGATATAAGAATTGATAGCACTATGGATGTTTTTTGTTTGAAGCTAAGGTGTTGATACGAAAATATGTCAAATCCGTTTAGAACGCTCTAAAGGCGAATCTTAAGGCGAATTAGTGTCTTGAAGGCTATTGTCACAGGAGGCCCGACCCTAGTGGTCCGACTCCACAGTTTCATAGGTCTGGGCCTCTGACATAGTAAAGGTTAGGGACTGGCACAAGGCAAGCCGTGGTCCGGAACCTCCGGGTCCGACCCGCCTCACCACACGTCCGGCCCCCACTCGATACACATACAGGTGAAGGGGAGTTAGCCAAATGCCTGATAATAGCCTAGGATCGCAGAACCTTCGGGTCGGACGCCTCACCACTAAAGACCAAGTGTACGAAATTATAAAGCATGTTCCGGACCTGAGCATGACAGTAGATCCCCACATGTACAAGGGATTGAGACAATCCCGCTAAGTACAAGATGATCTTGGTCTGGATCCTAGATCCGGACCTTGTTCCGTAGCTCTTCTCCGTCATTGCTAAAAGGTTTAACCAGGATGCTAAATTTCCATTATGCCCCCAAATGCCCAAGAAGGAACATGGGTCAAGCCAACCTATTGGGCCTTGGGCCTAACAAAGCATTGGTGGCATATTGTAGAGCGTACACTTGGCACAATCTCATGAGTCCCTCCATTCTTGATGGAAACCTATAAATATGGTACATATTCCCACGCAACGTAACGGTAAGTCATTATTCCGTATTATTCCCGACTAATTAACAGAGTAGACCGTCAATCACTCTCGAGTAAAGTCTTCATCCGGTTTGACACTAAGCAAACCGGGTTTACCGTTCTAACCCCCCCCCCCCCCCCACCTTTGTGTAGGTCCTAACCTGGAGTCGCTCGGAAGACCTCAGGACCTTATCAAGCATACTAGAATGAACTATACGGTTAGGACAAGAACTTAGTCAGTGTTGAGAATTCACCCCTCAACATAAGGGTTGGACATGTATAGGCTTAAGGCCTGACTCTCTACACGAGTGTGTTGTTTTCATGTGTTTTGTAGCTCTGTTTATGCCATTTTTGATTTTACTATACTTTATTGGTAAAAGTCGATGATGTTATTGTAAGAACCCGTACTTTTTATTTTAATTCGATTTTATAGTTTTATTTTATTTTTATAGTGTACTGAGCCTCGTAATATTTTCCAAACTGATTTTTTGATTATTAGGCCCGAGCCCATATTACAGTATATATATAAGTGGACAACTATCAGAGTTGTGCAATTGAGTACTTAATTTAAGTTAAATTTGACTCATTTGTAATAAGTATGTAAATTAGACTTTAGTTACAAAAAACAATCCTTTTAATCCAATTAAATTACAAGCTCTAATGCAACCCTAACAAAATCAATTCATCATTAAAAAAAATTCAATGTTTTCTTCAATTAAATTACAAGCCCTAATTCAACCCCAACCAAATCAATTTATCGTAAAAAAAACAAGGATAGCCAATATTTCTTCTCCATCTTCTCCATTAATTGAATTAAAACAGATCAATTTGCACTAATCTAAACCCTAATTCAATTCGAAAAAAGGGCAATCCATTATCAGAATCAACGATATTATTTATATTCATATATTTCATCAATTTTTGTCCCCTTGTGTTAATTTATTTGTAATTTTGATGATTAATTTTGGATTCTTACATCGTAGTAGTGGTGAATTTTGGAGATTTGAAGCGGTTGGTTGAGATTCGCCTTTAAACTAGGTTAAGTTCGGTTTCGTGTCGTACTCGGGGTAAGGGGATTTCTTAACACTTCTACTTTATTTTCGTATTATCATATATATATATATATATATATATATATATATATATATATATATATATAGTTTTAATGTTTGATAAATAACTTATGGTTATTATATCAAGATATGGGGACTTGATATAATAGTCTATTCGAACGGATCAAGTATGTGAAACTCAAAAGTGTATTTTGAAGATACATGTGATGTGTGATAAAAAAGTGATTTGATAAAGCATGGATTATGTGTACGTTTAAGCTCATCGATATGCCTATGAAGTGGGAGACCCTTTCGGGGATTGTCGTGCTTTGGAGTACTCCCAGTGTTATCTGTATGTGACCCCTATGGTAGGGGCATGTTATGTGAAAGCCGGCCTGTCGACACCACGGTTTGTGTGGCCATAGTGTATATTTGATTGAGCTGAAAGTGTACTGTTACTATTTTGACAAGTGTTACATGCAAACGATTTTGACTATGTTGTGATATTACTGCGTGTATACGTATGTATCTTTATAACTCTGCTTGATCCTGTAGAAGTGCCAGGAGATTCATTGTTAGGAATATCTTTTTAGATTTTGATCAGTAAACCCTAATGACTTATCTTAGTTCAGAAAGTTAACTAGTACTCTTAGATCACTTTAACATTGTAAAAGAGGAAACTTACTGAGTATGTTAGTCTAGCAAATCTTGTATAGGATGTTAGGTCTCAGATTGCAATTTTTATATCTTTGAAGAAGACCAAGAAGCAAGCATCCAGCAGAAGGAGCTCATTATTGAAGATCAAGAGACTGCACAAGATTCCTGAAGACAAAGGAAAATTGTCTCCTCAGAGACCTTGGATCAAATACCTTAAAGAAATCAAGTGTCTTTGGAAGACAAGTATTTCAATAGGTTTCTGATACTCAATGCTCACTGAGTAAGGATATGCAAAGCCTCAGATAGCTTGCATTGTTCCGTTGAGACTACCGGACAAAATATAGTACAGTGCATTTATTACACAAACAGAGATGTCTGAGCAAAAGAGGAAATCTCTGTAAAGAGACAAAGCTCACTGCCGTACTAACTTCAGATATCAATAGTTTGAATTTCATTGAGCCTAACGGATACTATTCAAACGGCATGATTTTCAACTATAAATATCACCACTTAGAATCTATGTTATGAAACCCGGCGGGTCGACCCAGTTTAACCGCGACTCGGAGGGGGATCCGGGCCGAAAACCCCCCAAAACCGGAAAAAATTGGGTTTCGGTAAAAATCCGGCGAAACCGGTAAAAAACCAGTTAAAAACCGGTTCCAACCGGGTTTTTTATAACAAAATAATCAAAACAAAACTAAAGTCTAAAACAGGAGAGGAGAAAAAATCCCCAATCAAAACAACCCTAATCGTGTTCCTTCCTTTTCAGTCTTCTTCGGTTCTTCTTCCTTTTCCGTTTTTGGCTTTTGCGGCTCTTCTTCAGTTCTTCTCCCATTCTTCAGTTCGTCTCTGTCTCTGTTCAGTTCAATCGGAGCGGCTCTATCTCTGTTCAGTTCGGCTCTATCTCTGTTCGGCTCTGTTCATTCAATCGGCTCTTGGTAAGTAAAGTATTAATCTTGTTCTTGCGTTTTTCAATTGCTCCTTCTACTTGTATGTAGTATGTTGCTTCTTGTTGCATTTTGGCATTTTGCAGTTGCTCTTCTACTTATATTTTGCTTCTGTAGTGTTGAGTTTTGCTTAGTTAGTAATTTAGCTTCTGCTAGTGCAAATGCATATGTATCTTGTAGGATATGGACAGTCGGACGCCATCATCAACAACTTTTGCCAGTGCAAATGCTTCTGAAAATGATCCAGCTGCTCACTCAGTTCGTCAAAAAGTTGATCCAGCTTGGCAGTATTGTGTTGAAATTGGACAATCTGGTAAGAATAAGATTCTGCAATGCACTCTTTGTGAAAAAGTGTTCAACGGGGGAGGGATTAATAGAGTGAAACAACATTTAGCACGCAAGAAAGGTGAGGTTGCGGGTTGTCTAAAGGTTACTAAAGATATCAGTGATGAAATGAATGGTGTTCTAGCTACTAGGGATGTTGAAAGACAAACCAAGATGGAAATGGATGATATGTTTGTAGTTGAGGATGAAGAAACTGTTGGTGGCTCAGGGACAAAAAAAGGAAAACGATAGGGAGTTACATGAAAGGCAATGCATCGTTAGACTTGAAACAGCCTAGCATAGAAGAATGGCAAAATAAAGAAAGCATGAAGCTGATATGTATGTTGCATTGTGGTTCTATGATGCTTGTATTCCCTTTAATGCTGTCAACTCTGAATACTTTAAGGCTGCAATGAATAAGGTAGCAACCATGGGGTCTGGATACATGGGGTAGTACTTCAAGGAAAAAGTATCTTAGTAGTGATTTAAGACTAATAAGTATAAGTAAACAAAAAGTAACATAGTAGCTTCTTAATGGAATAGAATTATAGGCAAAATACTTGTGTGCTTTGGCTTGGTTTAAAAGGATATTACTATGTTATAGGTACAAAAAAGAAGTAAAAGTGTAGTTTTCTAGATTCATTATGATTTGCTTATAATTCACCAAGCATAAATATCAAAGTAGAGTAACTAGGCCCTTTGTTGTAATTCACATTTACTTTATAAGAGTACTCAGTTTTCACTAACCACATTCTTCTTAGTAATAGAATAGAAACATAATAACGTTTCTCCATGAATTGAATACACTGGTCCAACTTATCATGCATTGAGAGTTCCTTTACTTAAAGAAGCTAAAACTCAAGTGTCTTTAAGCATTGATGCTTTGCGATCTAGGTGGGTTAAGGAGGGGTGTACCATTATGGGTGATGGTTGGACTGATAACCGTGGTAGATCTTTGATCAATTTCTTGGTGTATAGCCCTAATGGTATATCGTTTATTGAGTCATGTGATGTCTCTAACACTGCTTCAACTGCTGATAATTTGTATAATCTGTTTGCAAGAATCATTGAGTATGTTGGAAAAGAGAATGTTGTTCATGTGGTTAGTGACAATGCAGCTACAAAGCTGCTGGGGCTAAGATTCACAAGGGGTATCCTAAGATTTTTTGGTCTCCATGCTCTGCTCACTGTATCAATTTGATGTTACAAGATATTGGCAAAATGGAAAGGGTAAGCAATTGCATCTTTCGAGCTTCTAGAATCACTGTGTTTGTTTATAACACCAAATGGACACGTGGTTGGTTGCGTGAAAGGCCTGGATGGACTGACATAATTACTCTTGGAGCTACTAGATTTGGCACTAGTTTCATTACATTGAAGAGTTTATATGATCGTAAACATCATTTGGAGGCATTGGTCATAGACCCTGGTTTTAAAAAGTTCTTGAGAACTGCGAAGGGTAAGAGAGTGAAAGACATTGTATTTGATAGTAGGTTTTGGAATAATTGCTTACTCATTGTGAAAGTGACTGAACCATTGATGAGATTGTTGCGTATTTGTGACACTGATGAGAAACCTTCTTTGAGTTATGTGTTTGAGGGGTTGAGAAGAGCTGTTAATGGTACAATGGTTGTATTTAATAATGTTGAGAGGAGATACAAACCATTTGTTGATATCATTGAGGAGAGGTGGGATAAGATGTTGAGGAAGGATCTCCACGCAGCTGCATACTGGTTGAATCCAACATTCCAATATGATAGAGAGACTCCAATGCCTTCTCTTGCTTATGATGGTTTTCTTGACATTATTCAAGAGCTTTATGGGGATTCTGAAGCTGTCACATCAGAGCTTACAATGTTCCGTGAGGCTCAAGGTAGGTTTGGAATGTCACTTGCTTAAAAAGATGCAAAAAGGATCAGACCGGGTATGTTTATTGAATTGTATATAGTCTTGCATATGTATAAGTGTTATTATGTTTGTAACTCACAATTATTTCTTCATATTTAGATGAATGGTGGAGAATATTTGGCAATGGTGCACCAAACTTGTAGAATCTTGCCATCAGACTTCTGAGTCAGACATCATCCTCTTCAGGTTGTGAGCGCAATTGGAGTGTGTTTGAGCGCATTCATACTAAGAAGAGAAATAGGCTGGAGCATCAATGGCTTAATGACCTTGTCTTTGTACACTACAATTTGCGCTTGAAGAATCGGTATATGGTTCTTTAAGTCATGTTTTGTTATAGTTACATAATGTATTGAATATTGATCTTGATGATTACTTGGCCTTTGTTTTTATATTGTTTGTAGTCCAAAGAACGTTTCGTATGATCCCATTGATATAGAATGTGTTGATAGAGTTGATCATTGGGTAATTGATGAAGAACCTAATGGAGAGTTAGAATATGATGAATTGGAGAGGCTTGAGAATGGAACAAGTGATGCTGGTGAGAGTTCACAGTGTGTTGAAGGTATTATTTGCTTATCCATTGTTCTATTTGTATATTTCACTATCCCTTACTTTGTTTTGGTCTTTTGGTTAAGTAATTTGTATCATTATCATGGCTTTCGTATAGGTAGTGACAATATCCTTGACACAACTCTTCTTGACGATGATGATCCTATGTGGGGAGATGATCAAACTAGGGATGTGAGCCAACGAATGAAGGGGAAGGCGCCGGAGAAGAAAGCTAGGCATTTTACGACTTTGCTGTTCAAAAACATCTTCAAGTGAACTTTGTTTTGATTGTTTATGGATTGTTGCAATCTTAAGATGCTTTAGAGACTAAGTTGGAACTATGATGCTTTGATGTTATTTGTTATTTTGAACTCAATGTTATGGAGTTATGGTGACTTTTTGTTTGTGGTTTAGGATTGTTGTTATTTCTATATTTTATATGAATTGTGGCAATGGAATTGAGGCATATGTCGGTTATGCAATGTTTTCTATCTTTTTTTTTAGGTAAAAAATGTATATGTTGAATTTTTAAGGTATACATTATGTTTTATTTTTAAAAATATTTTTTGTAGGTTGACCCGAGTTGATCCGGTTGAACCTGCTACAGTAGGTAGGCCAGGTCAACGTCCGGGTTCGAGTTTCAAAACATAGCTTAGAATGCTTGAAAGACACACTGAATACGCAGAACTTCATACATTACATTCAAGCATACAAGCCTTCATACCTACTTACTCTCTAGCTTTCTGTTGCGACTAAAGCTCTTGAATTCTAAGTACCACGAAAGTTCTAAGTGTCCTGATCCTTAACAAGAATTGCATATTGTGAAGGAGTTGAATCCAGGAGATATATTTGCGACTCATATATGTGATTCAGTCTCTTGAAAAACATCAAGACTTGGGTTAGTAAAGAACAACTTACTATACATTGAAAAATGTATTAAGTGAGCTTGTTTCTACAGAGCAATCCTAGATAACTGAATAAGTTATTAAGAGCCTGCTCACCTGACAAACTACCATAACCAACACCACACAGGCGTTGAGCATAAGAAGTACTTGGCTTTGGAAGCTGAGGAATAGCTCAAAGGTTACTGAGTAGAGGAAGTATTTGGTTGACTTCAGTGAGAACCTGGACCAAGGACTTGGTGAGAACATGGACCGAGGACTTGGTGAGGGAATTGCTCCGACCCTTGAAAGTGGTCCGACCTTAGGACGCGGCGCCTAGGACCTGGTAAGGACCTTCTTTGAGGACAAGGCGTCCTTATCACCGATGACTTCGTCAAGGACCTGTAAGGACCTTCTTTGAGGACATGGTCCGACTCTAAGAGGTGATCCGACCTCAGGGCGCCTAGGACGTGGTCCGAGTATTGTCCCTAGGGCGTGGTCCTATCCTTCCCTCCTTGGATGATTTTTGTTAAGTGCTCCACTGATCTCATCTTCTTTTGCCTTCTCAATCCTTTTCAGGAAGAGGGTGGTGATGTCCACCTAAGACTTGATAGAGTCATTGGGTAAGAGTGGTTGAGAAGGTAAGAGCCTTCATGTCATCATTCAGACCATTAGACTCCAGCCGGCTCTCATACCTAGTCAGATGACCCACGAGACAAGTATCACCGTAGTATTTCTCATGAGCCTTTACCATTTTTTCCAGAGTAGCGCTTTGAGTTTCTAAGGCCTTTTATTGGAGGTAGATCTCTTCAGCGGTGAGCCTCTCACCAGTCCTTTGATTGATTGCTACATCTGGAGGAAGATCCTCAATTTGAACCACTGGGACGCTTTCGGCCATGTGATCCCTTACTCTATGTTGAGGAGCTGGAAGGCGACTAGGACCTACTTCATCGATCCTTGGCCTGACCGGACCTCTTTCGCGATGGCCTTGTGACGCGACTACTCTCCTATTAAGAAGGTTGCGAAGATCTTCCTGTTGAACTTGTTCTCCAAATCTTTCTGAGATGGAGCGGTGCTCCTTTATAGATTGAGCCGACACAGCTTGCCTAGGAACCGCCAAAAGTGGAGTAGTTTCAGAAGGCTGGACATTGTTAGAACCAAAGAATCCTTGTATGGTGGTGAGTAAGACGCCAAACTGGTTCTCATTCATTCCAAACTCACTGAGACAAATGATCTAGCCATTAGCAATCTGTCGGAGGAACTTATCCTCCTACTCCTTCGATCGCTGTCTCGCTGATCTTTTTGGTCTTTCCATTGCTTATAGACGGCGCCAAAATGTTGAGCGTAAAGTCCCCCAAACAATTAATAATTTATTTCTAAATCTCTAAGTCCAAATCACTATAGAACGCCAGGATCCAAAGCAAGGGTACAAAGTAAAGGTCCAAAGCTAAGGTCCAAAGCGAGGGTCCAAAGCTAAGGTCCAAAGTACCAACCGGGTAAGAACCCGAGATCCTAAGCTTCTTCAAGGTGACTGAAGATCTACTCTGTATAGTATCGGGAAGGTAAGAGTCCGGGAAGAAGGCTTACCTCGCATTGTGAGGATATGTCCCATATTTATAGGTTTCCTTTGAGGATGGGAGGACTCACAAGATCGTGCCAAATGTACATCCCAGATTGTGCCACCCATGCCTTGATAGGCCCATATGGCTCAATGCCTTGATAAGCCTATGGCCCAATTGGTTGGTTGGGGGTTAGGACGTCCTGCTTAGGACTGTAGTCTGATAGAGCGGTTATAATCAAAGTTAAAGAAGTTTATAATATAGGGTGTAAGAGTGAAGTGATGTGTGTGCTTCCAACTACTTTTAACTGTCAACCCTACGTCGGCACCCGCATAGGACTGTAGAGCGGTTAGGACGTCATGGACATATTTCTGTATCAACATGTCCTAACACTTTTTATTCTTAGGTTCAGAAAGAAATGGAAGTTGAAGAGGATAAGACGCTCAAGTCTCCGCCAAAGATATCTGAGGGTCCTTCCACCTCACAAGTCAAGCCATCTGAGCATGTTGTTGCGACACAGGTAACTCAGAAACCTGACACCTTTGATACTCAGATATCTGAACAAGTTTTGATACTTAATCAAAACTCCAATTTCTTTCAGGCTCCTTTACACGCTATAAGGATTTCGAAGGATAAATTCCAGGATCTCCTTCCATTCTTCAAGAATCATACTCTGCCCAGACACCTTCGCTGCTTCAAACAGTGGCAGAAAATAAGTAGGTCAGATATCCATGAAGTCATCAGGATCCTTGATGACCTCATAAGAAGGGCACAGACAATTGATTTGGAGAATCATATGCACAACATGTTCCCTTGTGAACAATATTCTTTTTCCAAGCTGATAGAAAAGAAGTTCATTAAGGAAGTAGTGCGCAAGCTCATTAATACTTTTGAGCAAGCAGATGGCCAGACCAGACTAAAAATGGCTATAAGGCCAGTACTCCCTAAGATACTGGAGATTGATCCCACTAAGCAAGAAGAAGTCAATGGTCAGATGGTCACTATACCAGAGGTCATCCACCTGGTATCTGAAGATGAAGAAGATGATGAGACTGGTGAAAATGATGTTGAAAAACCAAAGTCTCCATCTCCATCTGCTCACAAGAAGGATGACCCCAAGGATGATGATACCCCTGCACCAGGAACTGGAGGAGTTGCAGCAACTAATAATGCCTCAGTTGCTAAAAAGCATTCTGAGAGGAAATCACTCAACTCTCCTCCTCCTTCTCATCAAAGATCATTAAGTCCTAATCCCCAACAACAAGATACTACTGAAAAAGTAGTTGAGCACTCTGAAGGTACCTCACAGAAGATCAAGGAAGCTGAGTATAATCTTTAAAAAACATCTCATCAGTCATCTCATCAGATTCATCACTACTGCTATAAGGCTCGGAGACTTTTTCTGTAGAGTGAAGGGAAAGACTATGGCTTTTCACACCATGTCGCTCATAGTTTTTCAAATTATTCATCAAGGTGTGAAAGTCCATAGTAGAAAGATTTTTTGTATCTTCTAAAACAGTGCGTTTTGTGTCAAATTTTGAAGAAAGAGTGCAAATAGCTTTGCTAACAAGTTGTTTGTTAGATATAGGTTCACCTAAAGTCTGACATTCATTAGCAATAGTAACAAGTTTATCAAAATAAGAGTCGATGGATTCTTCTTCGGCCATTCTTAAATTTTCAAATTTTGACATAAGCATCCTAAGTTTAGTTTGCTTCACACTGCTTTCACCTTCACAATGATTCTTAAGTAAGTCCCAAGCTTGTTTAGCATTAGTACGATTCTGAATAATTTTGAACATATGAACATCAACATGAGCAAAGATGGCATTTAAGGCTTTTTCATTATAGGAATATTCAGCATATTCCTCACCTGTCCATTGATTTTCCGGTTTTGGAATGACATCTCCATCAGCATCCGAACCTATGGTAGGTGCCCTGTAGCCTTCAAGAAAAAATTTCCAGGAACGGACTTCAATTGATTTGATGTGCGTCCTGAGTCTGATCTGCCAGTAGTTGTACTTTGACCCATCCAGCACAGGTGGCCTGTTAGCATTAAGATTGACAGAGTCCATTGTAGCAGTACCAAATCCAGACACCAATTAATTAGGTGGCTGGCTCTGATGCCACTTGTTAGAACTGTAGGACCGGGATTGTTACTTTGTGTTGAGGGGCGAAACCTCGAACACTAACTAACTAAACTATTACAAGCAACCTAGTCTAGGACCCGCCTCCTACTTGAAGTCCAAAGCAGTATCCGCCCGTGCAGGCGTACCTGAAAGGACTAAGTGGGGGGGGGGGGGGGTAGAAAGGGTTACCCGGATTGCATATGTCAATCCGGTAAGAGACTTTACTCAAGAGAGAGTTGGTAGCTCTCAATGTAATAGTTATGAGGAAGGTTATGGTATCAACAAGACTTAGTGATTATTGCTTACGGTCGTGACCCCCTCAAGGTCTTGGATCTTGGGCTATATTTATAGTTATCATATGCTTATGAGGCGACTCACAAGATGATGCCAAGTGTATGCTTCAGATTTGGATACCAATGCTACCTTTGGCCTATGGCCCAATAGTGAACAGTATTCCAGTGCTAGTTACTGGGCCTGGGAGGGTAGTTTGGACCTTTCCCTCTGAGAGTACTGTTCCGCTCGTTGGGTCCGTGTAAGTCCTTCGGACAGATCCGTCTGCTTGGTTGATCTATCCTTAAGTAACTCACGGTGTCCGAGCCTAGAGTTCCACGGAAGTATCTCAGTGGTTCTGTTATGTACGTTTGGTCTTATTGCGATGGTGGCGTCCGAGATTCTCTCGTCCGGTCCGTTTGGCATCCTAGGACTGACAGTTTGTGGTGCTTCGTAGGGCCATGCGACCTTTTGTCAGGTTTGGAAGTCATACACCTAGCATCGTCGGACTTAGCTGGGAAGGTGTGTTGACTTGAAAGTACTAGTTGACCTGGAATGGTTTCTCTTAGGTCGGACCGTTCGAAGGTTGGGCTAGTACTGGATTGGCTATCTCAGCCTTGATGCGCTCTAGGACACGCTCTATGGCGCCCTTAATGGATTGGACACATGTCCATATCAACATATGTCCCCCTAGTTTCCAAGTATCTTAGCAGAAGATAGTTGGTAACTATGAAAAGAACAAGTTTGTTGTGGAGCGTGTCCGAATCGTTAACTGTAGGAAAAAAATTCCTTTTTGCGTGATCCGTTGTCCGTGTTCTTAGGAATTCAGTATATCTCCCCCCCCCCCCCCTTTCCTTCTACAGTCCGAGTTTTGTAATAGCTCGGACTGTAGATGGAAAAGGTATTTGTATCCGAGACATATAGATCCGAGTACGGTTAGGATCTGAAGAAGTCCTCTGTGGAAGAGTGTATAGGAAGTTATCCGTTGGACCAAATATGTGAAATGGCCCTCCTGGGCCGATGAACAGTAAATTAAAGAGGCCTAATGAGCTGCCTGTCCGGCCCATGGGGAAAAATCCCGGGTAAAGCGATACAACCGTTGGATTGGAAAATATCAATCGGTTGGGATTTTGGACCCAAGTGATGTGACGTCTCTGATGAACATTAAATGTGATGTACTGTTAGCTACCCACTTGTGATCCATCACAACCGTTGGATTGAAAAGATCAACGGTTGGGGTTTAAATCCAAGTGATGTGACTCTTGGCTTTCCCAAATTGCCCCTATAAATAGTTAGCCCATCAGTCGCTTTCACACTTTAGCCACATCGAAACTCAGAGCGATTCTCAAGCAATTCGAGCAATCAAAGATCAATCCGAGCAACTGAAACTCGCAAAATCTTGGAATTTCCACCTCAGATTTGTACCCTCGGAGAGCTAGCAAGGCTTCGTCGTCCGTCCAAACATCTCAATTCTTTCTGAAGTTCCTTATCTTTGCGATATGCCTGCTGCATGCTAGTATGTTTTTGCCTTTGTTGAGTATCCATTTGTTGATTCCGTGATTGCCAATGTTGCTAGTGGTAGGTTTGCAGTATACTTAGTTGGAATACTCCTCCATTGTGCTATAGCATACTAATCTCCTTCATTGGTAGCTTGTTGATTCGTCTCGTATGTCATGTCCAATGTAACCAAACTTGATAATGCATGCTTATTTGGTCGTGTCTTGGTGTCGATTGGCATCTCTTGTGAGTTATCCATGTTACCGTGTTGCATGGGACGGATAGTGTCAACGGCGCGTCTTTGTGTGCCGAGTTTAGTGCCCATAACATTGTGAGACTAAGTCATGTAGAAAATCTAATAGGGTAGGATTTCCTCGGACCTCTTGACATAATAAGATATATAAATGAACTCTCGGACAATCACAATCGTCGTTTCTGATCCGTTTCCTTCTGTCCTAGGATGTCCGCGAGCGATAGTCAAAACGTTCACGAGGCTCAAGGTTACAATGACGGAGCAAATTTGGAGACTGAGTCTGCGGACTTAACCACATCCGTCGGAGACAATCTGGTCGTGGATCTCGTGTCTTCCAGGTACTTCGACGCTGGACAGAGAGTCCGTGATGCAGCAGGACCTCAGGCGGACGTAGCAGTGGGCCAGGGAGATGTTGCTAGGACGAGGTCGCTAGTCCAATCTCGGACCATAGGTGGTGTTGGGGCGTCCGTGGATCCGAATGAGCCTCAAACTGAACGGGAAGGCGACAGTGGTCGGGAGGCTGACGATGTGGAAATGTTCGAGGCTGGGGAAGAGGACCGTGTTGTGGCGGAAACAGGTCCGTCCAACCCTAGCATATCTGGGAGACCCGAGGGTGGCGAGGAGGAGGAGGAGGAAGATGGTGAAGAAGAAGAGGATGATGATGAGGAGGAAGGGGAGGAAGCCTCTCCAGTCGCTCGCCCGCAGAGACGTACTGGTCGTCGGATTGTGTTACATCCTGCGGTGTCCGCTCAATCCAATCTTCCATTGATAGAGGGTCGTGGTGCGAAGGCGGTGCGGATTAAATTCCATCGTCCTGCGTCCGCCGTGGTGATAGCGGATGAGTTCGGAGAGTTAAATGCGGACGGGCTACTCCCTACTTGTCCGTCTAAGGTTAAACCTGAGGACATTCCCAAGTGGAGGCGGAAGTGGGAGATTCCTGAGTCCGTTGAAATTATGGTTCCAGAGCCCGGGCCTGCATTTTACAATCCGCCCGCTGGGTACATGTGTGTGCACGAAGTCGCCTTCGCTTGTGGATGGAAGGTCCCTATTGTGCCCGAGCTAAAGCATATCATGAACCATATCGGGATCGGTCCGAGTCAGGTTATCCCAAAGTCTTTAGGTAACCTTATTTGTTTCGTCATTTTTTGTAAAAAGAAGGGGCAGCCGGTAAATTTTGAGAACTTTAGGCAGCTCTTCCATGTTACCTTTAGTCCGGGGAATCCCCTGTTTTATACTTTTGTAACTAGAAAACCTTACAACTTCATTTCCGACTCCATTTCTTCCTTGGGGTCGAAGTGGTGGGATAAGTACATTTTTGTGCGGATGGCCTCAAACACAGGATGTCCGAGAGGCGAGGCGATGGGGGCTGCCAAAAAGTTCTTAAGGAGAGCATCGAGCGCCTTCAAGAATGTGGCTCCGTGGGTGGCGGAGATCCATAAGAAGAACGATCCACCTACGTATCCGTTCCACGGACTGATCTGTCAGCCGCTGCCCTACTTGTGTGGACTGACTGACGCCGTGGAAGTTGGGGAAAGACCGACTTCAGTAAGGATCCTTAACTTAGGATTTATGCTTTCCTGTGTTTTGAATGCCCTGCTGTGAATTTTTCATTTCCGAGATTCCTGTCGTTCTCCCGTTATGTGTCCGTGGCTGATACGTTTATTTTGTTATATAGCTCACTGGTTCGATTATATTATGTCGACACTCCATGAGAAGAAGAGACAGCAGAGGGAGCTGCAGGCCTTGGAAGTCGCCACTGGCAAGAGGACCAAAATCATCAATACGTCCGCGGGTCTCCCTATGGTAGACCCAAAAAATGCGGCAGCTTCCGCTGCATCCGCACCTCAGCGGGAGGTGTTGATGCGAGATTCCATAGCCTCAGGGAGGAAGAGGGGAGCAACCTCGGATGCTTCTCTTGCAGCTAAGAGGCGACAAGAATCATTATCGCCCTCCGACCAAGCTGCTCTCGATACTGAATATGAGCGGGCTCGCGGACACCCTGAGGTCGAGCGGGTTGGAGAGCTCCATGAGCTATACCAGCGGGTAAGTAACTTGTTCATGTTTTCCTTGCCATGTTCTTAGTATGATAGAAATATAACTTATATTTGTGTGGATTTCTTGCAGCTCGGATGTTTCGTCAGGGCCATGCAGTGGAAGGCCAGTGATCGGGCCACCATTGAAGAGGATCTGCACAAGGCCATGGCCACTTCCGCGGATGAGGCGGAGAAGGTGAAGCGGGCGGAGGCCCAGCTAAAAGAAAAGGATATACTGATCAATAAGTTGAAGACTAGCTGGGAGGAGGTCAAGTCGGACTTGGATTGGCAGGAGAATTTTATCAGTAGGTCGATGAAGGCCTTCCTGGACTCTAAGGATATCCTCCTTGAGGACCTCCAATATGCCCGCCTTGAGGCTGGCCGAGACTTTATGAAGTCGGACTCCTTCAAGTTTTTCATGGCGGACAAGTCCGACGCTTCTCGCCTGGATGGGTTTTCATCCACTATCGGCCAGTTGCAGTCCAAGGGATTACTTCCGCAAAACTTCGACTGGAAGGCGGAAGGATAGATTCCTTCCACGGATGAACGGTTAGCCGCGTGTGAATTTGCGGAGCTGGTCACCGAGGAAGGTGAAATTGACGTCAATAACGGCGGACCCTTCCTCCCGAAGTATGTCCCGGATGCCCTCCGAAAGGTATGTTTCGTACCTTTTGATAACTACAGGGCTTTCCTAAAGGACTGGTACTTTATGCCTGCTCGGATCGTTGGCCATGACGCGGATTTCAACCTGTTCGGAATTGTTGAATCCCGTGCAGCACGTGCCACTGCCAACCCGTCTTCCACCAATCCGCCTCAAGCCGAATAAGTTGGTCCGAGCCAACCTGCCCCCCAGTGAGAAGTCTGGGGTATGCCCCGTGAGTAATCTGTTATATTTTGATGGCACTGAATGTTGCCATGTATAATATCCGTGTTTTTGGATATTACTTGCTTTCCTCTTTATTTCCTTCTATCCGTCGTTCGTATGCTGGGTTATCATAAAATACGCATCTCTTACAAACATGGATCGCTTCGGATGGCGTCTGATGCAGAATAATCAAACCATTATCTTTCTAATCCACGGTCCGTTCGTCTTTGCTATATCAAATTATATTTCGGGATACGTAATCTTCTAGAAGGAGGAAGGTGAAGCAGCGAAATAGTCATTATTACTGCGCCCTTCCATCTTCAGAGCCGTCGGATGATTGACATGTGGTGTGATCGTAAAGATCCATCGCTATTATAAATAAGACTATGATAGTTCCTCATTTCTTGCTGCTTCATTTTTCGTCAACATCTTCCTGTCTAGAACTCTTAATCTTCAAAAAAGCCAGACTTCTCCAGGATGTCGGAATCTGCTCGAGAAAAATCAGTCCGAGCTAGGCAGCTTCACCTTACTGCCAGTGCAGTGGTTCCACGCCTGGGAAACCCCATCGTTGGAGACCCGGACGATCCCAAGTACGATTGCTATCGGTATTGGGTAAATTGTACTTGCGGTAACATGCACCCTCCGATTTATCCCGGTAAAGGGACCACGGATGACCCAAGCATCCTTGACCTAGAAGGTGACCCCCCCCTATGTCCGGCGATTTCCAGGAGGCTATCCGAGGAAGAAAGGGAGCGGACGCTGAAGATGATCCGTAAGAGGATTCGAATGCAGCAGCAGGCTCGTCGGGCTCGAGACGGTGGCTCGGAGCCTCAAGGTTCAACCTCAGGAATCCGCCGAAGGGACGAGGCGGTGTATTCCCCATAGAAGTAAGTATGGTCCTCGAACCTTGGCAAATTGTACTCTCCGTGTTTATATGCTCGGATGATTTTCTAATAAAATTCGGACTGCCCTTATTAGATGAGATCGTCACCTTTTTCTTATCCTTACTTTGTCGGATTATATTCCTGCGAATGTCCTTGTAAGATGACCAGCCAGTACAAATCCGGACGTGGTTAATGGGCTTGCTGCCTGGATCAGGTAGGGTAAGCCCAATCAATCCAACACTGTTCTGCCCAAACGGGTGACTCAAGCCCATTGCTGACGTCAATCTGTTGGCATGGCGGACGCTGATTTGTTGGAGTGCTCTATAAAAAGACACGACCCAAATACCAAAACCGTACAAACTGATCCCAAATTCTTCTTTTTCTATCTCCGCCATTTTGGCTTGTCTGCCTTTTAGGACTCCTGTCTCTTTTCTAGGAAAGGTGATCTTGGATGATAGGTTGCTCAACGTAAACCATTAAAGCCGGACCTCTACTCCTTTCTTACAATCCTACTTTAGTGGCTCGAATCTCTCTTGAATTGGTAACAGTCTCCTAATTTCAAGAGAGTTGGAGACTCTAAAGACGGTTAGGCAGAGATCTAGTCGTTTCGACTTGTAGATACCATTGTTTGTTTGTACTTTGTTTTCCCCAGACACTGGATCTATATCACCATGGTACGGTGATATCATGAAAGATTTTGTCATGTCTAACCATTTTTCCATGTGCAGGTAGATCAAGTTCCTGGTTTCCACGGAAACTATACTTTCCGATTGATATGGAAAAAGCTTTTCCTGACGCAGGAATAGTCTCGACGGGAGATGACGTATCTCCAGAGACTTTCTCTATAGATTATGTATCATATCTTGTAGGTCCGGATAAAGATCCGAGATTTGTAGACTGCAAAGACAGTGTTATGTATACTTTGTCTCATGTATGAATAAAATTCATTGCTTGACTTTTCTTGTCACCGTGAACGCTAAATTTCGAATTTACGAATTGAAAGGTAAAAGTTGTATTGATTTCCCGGAAATTCAGTTACAACTTGTGGGCTACATGGCCAATGACAAAAGGGTTAACAAAGCCAGAACTGACGGAGTTCCGTGTAATAGATAGTTTAAGCCCAAAATATCCAAATGATGGATAAGGGTCCGCTCAATCATCATTATGCGTAAAACTTTTGAAGGTTCCTAGCATTCCATGTACGCTTGAGTGGATGTCCGTACTCATCTTCCAATTCGTAACTCCCGTTCACTCTTGCACCGACAATCTTGTAAGGTCCTTCCCATTTAGGCTTGAGTTTTCCAAAATTGCTCAAAATGTCAGCCGGCGAAGCACTAGGTCTCCGACCTGCAAGTTTTTTGCTTGAACATTCCTGTTATAGGCTCGAGCAGCAGTTGCTTGGTACCTGTGGATATTAGCCAGTGCTTCAGTTCTTTTCTATTCCAACATGTCTAGATCGAATATCCGAGCTTCACTATTGGCGGAATCATCGAACTCTTGGACCCTCATAGTCTCGACAGCAATTTCTACTGGTATAACTGCTTCTGAGCCATAAACCAAGGAAAATGCAGTTTCTCTAGTCGCGGTCCGTGCAGTGGTGCGATGAGCCCACAATACGCCATCCAGATCATCTGCCCAACTTTCTTGAGAAGTTCTCAGTCGTTTTTCCAGGATCTTAACAATTGTCTTGTTTGTGGACTCAGCTTGTCCATTAGCTTGTGGATATCCAACAGATGTGAAACGTTGTTCAATCTTGAAGGACGCCAACCATTCCTTGAGCCTATTGCCTGAAAATTGGGCGCCATTGTCCGAGACAAGAACTTTGGGTAGGCCAAAGCGACAAATGATGCTTTTCCAAATGAAGGTCCGCACTCGACTTTCTGTACTGGTTGCCACGGCTTCAGCTTCTACACACTTGGTGAAATATTCCACGGCCACAATTAGGAATTTCTTTTGTTGAGTGCCCCTTGGGAACGGTCCGACAATATCGATGCCCCACTGATCAAACTGACATGCTATGATTGACAGAATCATAGGATGTGTCGGACGAAGGGGAATGTTCGCATAATATTGGTAATCAGGGCATCTCCGGGCGTAGCTGGCGGAATCCTTATCAACGGTAGGCCAGTAGTAGCCTTGTCGAATGATTTTCTAAGCAAGAGTTCGTCCCCCGGAATGACTTCCGCAGCTTCCGCTGTGAATTTCTTCCAGCACAGTCTTTGCTTCTTGCGGTCCCAAACACCTCAAATGAGTCCCAGCAAAAGATCTCTTGTACAAATTTTCTCCTAGTATAAAGTATATGTTCGCTCGGCACTGCATCCTCCTTGACTCCTTCGGATCAGCTGGTAGTGACCCGTCTTTGAGATAACTAAAGATGTCGGTCATCCAGTTTCTTCCCGTATCAGTTATCATGACGGTTAGGTTGGGACTCATGATGGATGAATCAGTAATAGTGAGTAGGATTACTCTCCTCGTGTCTAGAGCAGCTATTGCGGATGCGTATTTTGCCAGAGCGTCCGCTCTTTCATTCCAGGCCCTATCAAACTTCTCCAGGGTAAACTCCTCAAAGAGGATGACTTCTTGCTTGAGTAGTTCAAGATACTTGATCATCGAAGGACCTTTTGTGGCAAAAGTTCCTGAAAATTGGGCTTCAACTAACTGTGAGTCCGTGTAAGCCTTGAGTTTCCGGACCTGCAGGGACTTGGCCAGACATAGCCCGACTAACAACGCTTCATACTCAGCCTCATTATTGGTGACTTTGAATTCCAAGGATATTGCGTAGTTAAGTTCCGCGCCATCAGGGCTTTTAAGATAGATTTCAATCCCTCCCACTCTTCCAGTGGAGGAACCATCCACTTCCAATGTCCAAACATCAGAGGGATGTTTTTTGGTTTGGAGATCTTCTGTAAGCTCCCGAGATTTCAACTTTTGTTCCTCCTTCTCTTTGATATTCGGATCAGAGTTGTCAGTACCAGATCTCCTTGTGATATCGTCAAGAAGGAACATTTGGTTGACCCGAGTTTCCTCATACGATGCAGACAAGGACTGATTTATAAACTGAGCATCCTCGAGATTTTCTGGGTTGATCATTGGCGGAACTGGCTTCCGGACGATCTGTTTAGTGATTAGGCATTCAAATGCCTGTTTGACCGGGACTTTCTCTAAATCCACTTCAGGGTACTCCGCTAAGAAATCGGCAACGACTTGAGCCTTCTTGGCTGACGGAGCCTGATAGCAAATGTCGTATTCACTCAGCTCGATCGACCACTTAGAGAGTCGTCCAGATTGATCGGGCTTTCCTAGGACCTCATTGAGGTTCTTCGGATGCAACAGATCTAGGATTGCCTTGATCTTCTCGGGATTCGCGCTTATCCCTCTCTCTATGACCATGTATCCGAGGAACTTTCCTCCTTTCACTCCGAAGGTGCACTTTTCTGGATTCAGTTTCATGCCGTACTTCCTAAGGATAGCAAAGCACTTGTTCAAATGATCCACATGTTGTTCTTCAGTTTTGCTCCAAACGAGCATGTCATCCAAATACACTTTCATGGTTTTTCCAATTTCTTCCTTGAACATCTGATTCACCAGTCGTTGGTAAGTGGCCCCTGCATTTTTTAATCCGAAGGGCATCACCTTGAAACAGTATACTCCCCCTGCAGCGAAGAAAGCTGTTTTCTTGATGTCCTCCTTGGACATCCAAATTTGGTAAAAACCTTGGTATGCGTCCATGAAACTCAGTAACGCACATCCGGACGTGGAGTCAACTAATTGATCTATCTGTGGCAAAGGGTACGGATCTTTTGGGTAGAACTTGTTTAGCCTGGTGAAATCATTACACATCCGCCATTTGCCTGGCGATTTCTCTACAAGAACCACGTTGCAAACCCAATCAGAATAACGGACCTCTTCGATATGTCCTGCTTTCAGGAGTCGATCAACTTCAGCGGATATGATGGCATCCTTGATCGGACCGAAATCCTTTCTCTTTTGATGGATGTATTTAATCGAGGGATCCATGTTCAGACGGTGAACAGTTATCCTCGGATCTATCCCCTTTAGGTCATCGGTACTCCAAGCAAACACATCACTGTTATCTCGGAGACAAGCAATAAGCTTCATTTCCACATCCGCATTCATCTCTGTTCCGATTCTAGTCTTCTTATCCGGGCTTCCAATAACAAGCTCAACTTCCTTGAGAGTTTCATGAGGCTCGATTCATGCAGTTTTAGGAAACTTCTCCTTCTGGCTCCCTATTCCAATATGCGGATTCTCCTTTTTAGCCGGAAGAACAACTAGCGGGTCAGGGGTCACCGTTACTGCCAACACAGGCGCAGATGCTCTCCTTGTGGACATAATATAGCACTCCCAAGCTTCTCGGATGTTCCCTAACTCCTCTCCAACTCCGCACGGGGACGGGAATTTCATCCAGTGGAAGGTATAGTTCGGAATTGATTGAGCCCCAGACGACCGAAGATAGAATTGTAGTCAAAAGTTCGGTCCACCACTACAAAACGGACTTGCTGTGTCACTCTTGCAGGATGCGTCCCAAGTGAAACGTGAAGCATGACACTTCCTAAAGGACGGACAGTACCTCCTCCGAACCCTAATATGGAGGTGTTGACTCTCTCATATCGGATTCTTCCCAGATTCATCTGATCTATTGCCGATTTGGAGATGATGTTCGAGGAACTCCCCGTGTCTACCAGGATCTTGTTTACCCGATAAGTTGCGATGGTTAAAGAAACCACCAGCGGAACATACGGATCGTCAATGTCTTCTCCTCCTGCCGTAGGAGGAGGGATCTCATTATCATCAAAGGATATGGCGTTTGTCCCTCGAATTGCTGGAGCAGCATACGATCTGTCATTGTTCCGGAGATTCTGAGCTGTCCGTTCTCTCGCGTTCCTACTATCGCCCCCAGTTGGTCCGCCTGCGATGGTGTTGATCACTCCGCTGTATGGAGCGTTCTCCATTTCAACGTCATCAGCGTACCTGTATGGGTGTCGGTCCGTGCGAGACGGATGGTTAACTGGCGGAGGTGGCAAGGATAGCAGATGGGGTGGTGGTTCTGTAGCATTATCCCCCCTCCTTCGCTCCGTTCTATCATGCCTGGAGGGCTCATCCGCATAGATGTGCTCCTTCAGCTTGCCCTCTCTTACTAGGTGTTCAACCTCTGTTTTCAATTGAATACAGTCATCAGTCTCGTGACCTCGGCTCTTGTGAAACTTGGAATATCCTTTCGTATTTTTGTTCCTCCGATTATGAGATGGCTTCGGCGATTGGATATCCAGCTTCTTCTCAACAATGGTCGCCAAGATGTCGGATCTTGGTTTGTTGAGGCGAGTGTAGTCCGCGAATCTTCTTGGCGGACTCCTTTCTCTATAAATACCTTTATCTCTGTGATCCTTCTTTGGGTCAAACTTCCCCTGGCGTTGTTCTGGTTTCAGCGGCTCCTTTCCTTTATTTGAACCAGCTCGGACTGGAACGTTCCTTCGATATTCCTCTTCGTACATCACCTCCTCACAGATGTCGTCCAAGTGTTTCTCACTTCTTACCTCCTGGCTCGAAAGTTTCCTTCGGAGCTCGGAGTTGTAAGTATTAGCATACAGGTGACGGTCCCGTTCTTCAATACTGTGGGGCTCGACTTGGAGGACCTCCATATTAAAGAGATCTAAGAAAGTCCGAAGATCTTCTTGCTCCCTTTGTATAACCTCGGCCAGGTGCTCTACGGTAAGCTTTCTCCTTTTTGATTTTGCAAATCGTGCCAGGAACTTGGAAGAGAGGTCTGCATATGACCTTATCGACTTGTTCCGCAAAGCGGTGTACCAATCCATAGCCGTTCCGAAGAGAGTAGATGAGAACGTAAGAGCTTTTGTATTGTCGCTCATTCCCTTGGAATCCATCTTGTTGTTATACCTTGTCAGGTGACCAACGGGACAAGTATCCCCATAATAGTATTCCAAGTTCGAAATCACTTGATCCAAGTTTCTGTTTCTTTCCATTTCTGTCATGATGTCATCGCACAAAGGATTCAGTGCACTAGTAGTTATCCGCTCATGGTCTTTTACCAGGCGTCCGAGGTTCAGAATCTGGGCCTCCAAAGCTTTTTGCTGAGCGTAGATTTCGTCAGCAGTATGATCTCTCCGGTCCTCGGATGAACTGCTACATCTGCGGGGAGTTCATCTAACCGGACCACTGGAACGGTTTCTGCTACATGATCTCTGTCTCTCGGATGTGCTTGTCGCGGAACTCCTGGATGCCTATTATCCCCTTCTTAATACTCTCTCCTTTCGTTTGGGCTTCCCTCACCCCGAGCTTGAGAGGCAGATGCCCGCCGATCTAGAAGGTTTCGCAAATCCTCTTGAGGTAGCTGATTCCCCAACCTCTGTTGGATCGGACGTTGCATGTTTCTTGATAACGCAGGCTCTGCTTGAACCGGAGTAGCCACTGGAGGAGTGGCTTGCTGAGCATGGGCATTGTTAGACCCTAGGCATCCTTGGATTATCGTGAGCAATCTATCAAACTGAGTTTCACTTAGTCCGAGGTCACTAGTACGGACAACGCGACCATCGGGCATAGTAAACTGTTGACCTGTAGTGGGGCCTTGAGCTTCTGCCGGAGAAACTCGTACGACCCCTTCTTCGTGATTCGCAGGCACAACATTCTCGAGACCACTTTGGACTCCCCTGTGCGGAGCGTCTCTCCCCTCATCTAAGGATGGGTTGGCTGTGCGCCCATCGCTCGGATATCTCCTTCCAGCGTTCCTTCCAGCTACAGTGGCCCTTCGTCCCCGGGTGGCGGGCGTCCACGTGGACGTGGTGGTGGAGTCCCTACGCCTGCAGCACTAGTCCATGATGTCCGTCTCGTCCTTGCCATCAGCCTAACTCAAATGCGAAACCTTTTATAAAGTTCCCACAGACGGCGCCAAAATGTTGAGGGGTGAAACCTTGAACACTAACTAACTAGCAGTATCCGCCCGTGCAAGAGTACCTGAAAGGACTAAGGGGGGGGGGGGGTTAGAAAGGGTTACCCGGATTGCATATGTCAATCCGGTAAGAGACTTTACTCAAGAGAGAGTTGGTAGCTCTCAATGTAATAGTTATGAGGAAGGTTATGGTATCAACAAGACTTAGTGATTATTGCTTACGGTCGTGACCCCCCTCAAGGTCTTGGATCTTGGGCTATATTTATAGTTATCATATGCTTATGAGGCGACTCACAAGATGATGCCAAGTGTATGCTTCAAATTTGGACACCAATGCTACCTTTGGCCCAATAGTGAAACAATAATCCGACTGAATTCTTGGGCCTGGGAGGGTAGTTTGGACCTTTCCCTCTGAGAGTACTGTTCCTCTCGTTGGGTCCGTGTAAGTCCTTCGGACAGATCCGTCTACTTGGTTGATCTATCCTTAAGTAACTCACGGTGTCCGAGCCTAGAGTTCCACGGAAGTATCTCAGTGGTTCTGTTATGTACGTTTGGTCTTATTGCGATGGTGGCGTCCGAGATTCTCTCGTCCGGTCCATTTGACATCCTAGGACTGACAGTTTGTGGTGCTTGGTAGGGCCATGCGACCTTTTGTCAGGTTCGGAAGTCATACATCTAGCTTCGTCGGACTTCGCTGAGAAGGTGTGTTGACTTGAAAGTACTAGCTGACCTGGAATGGTTTCTCTTAGGTCGGACCGTTCGAAGGTCGGGCTAGTACTGGATTGGCTATCTCAGCCTTGATGCACTTTAGGACACGCTCTATGCCGCCCTTAACGGATTGGACACATGTCCATATCAACACTCTGGACAAGTTTCAGACGATGTTGACTATGGTGTTGAGTCAACAACGTCTTCAACAATGATTGACAGAAGTAAACAGATATGACCAGAATGCAGCAGAAAATAAAAACTGACAACCACGATTACTTTCTAGCCGGTATATAAAGATACAGACCGTGCCTTAGGCTAAATTTTCACTATCTGAAAAGTAGAATTACAAAACTAGGTTTAATCAATTCACAAATGAATGATTAAACTGAAAAGACTAGACCTAGAACATATAATCAAAAACCTATTCTAGTTCAAAGACACTAAAGTAAATCTCAATCTTTAGAGACTACTCACAAGTGAATTCGACAACAATGCCTAGTAAACATAAGAAAAACTATCTCTCAATATGTTATGAATTGATACTCTCTACAAGATTAGTTTTCTTGCAAGCATTCTTCTTCAATATATAATGTCCAAGTCGAACTGCACTAGGAAGAAGAACGCCTTATGTTCCCTCTTTGCGTTCTATAACCAGAAACAAAACAATGCTTCTTCTTTACGTTTAGTTCCAGAAGGAAATCTTCCTTATTTGGATTATGAGATGAGATCCCAGCACATGAAAGAGCAGTTCAAGGAGTTAGAAGATCAAAACAAGCAATTGATTGAATCTGTTCGTCCTGCATACCGTAAGGTTGCTGAAATGAATGCAAGAAGAACTTCCAGCATTGCTCTGGAACATCAAGATCTTACCATGCTGAGGAAAGCAGATGACAGCTCACGCAGTTTGCAGATACTCATGCTGACATTGCCATGACTACTATAAGCCAAGTAGTTGCTGAAGTTTCCAAGCTGACAGATGAAGAAAATGGCTTTGCACAGCAGAATTGCAACAATTATCCCAAGCCTACAATAGCCTACATAGGAATTTTGACTCTCTGTCAGATTCCTTTGTCAAACTAGTGGATAATTTTGATCAGTCTCCTATGACTAAGGGGGAAAGAGCTTGAAAAGTTACCAAGGGGAAAGGTAAACAAAAGATGATATCTGAAGATGCCCAACCTCATTCTGCAACTCCTAGTCAACTTCAATTAGTCACTACTACTGAAAGAAGGGTCACTAGAACAAGGTCTCAGAAACCTCCTGTTGCTGTCAAGAGCTCAAGGAGAAGATACAAAGACTATGCTGAGGATGAAGAAGAGATCTCTGAAAAGAGAAGAAAAGGCAACAATGTGGATGCAAAGGTGTGTCAGTAACTCATCAGGAAGAAGAAGAAGAAGAAGAAGAAGAAGAAGAAGAAGAAGAAGAAGAAGAAGAAGAAGAAGAAGAAGAAGAAGAAGATGATGATGATGATGATGATGATGATGATGAGGAAGATGAAGACAATGTTCCTCCTCTTATAAGAAAGATACATTCAGATAACACATCTGAGCCTTTACCTGCAGTTCCCTTAGCAGAAAGAACTCCTTCTTGAAATACCAAGTCTATCCAGCAAGGTACTTCTAGTGACAAACTCTCAAGAAGAGAAGCTGCAAGACAGAAGAAGATCAGATAAAGAATTAAAGAATTCAGAGGAGTTGATATTCTTAGCCCTGAGGAAGCTATGATTAAATATACTCCAAGTCAATCTGATCTAAACTCTGAAATTTACAAGTGCAAGAATGGTTAGTGGGTAATGTTCATGAAAAATCTGCTACTGAACAAAGAAGGCTTCCTAGTACCAGTCTACCTTCAAATGATGGCATGGAGGAAGTACAAAGAAGATCTAGTGCCAAAGGATAAAATCAAGGATGCACTTGATTTTGAGATATATGTCAGACAGATAACTAGGAAGAAGGAGCTATCTGAATGTTTCCCCTACTATAAGCTAGATGAGGTACACAAAGTTGCAAATGTTCTTGGCACTGGAACAATAACTAAATTTGTAGTACATGCTTATGAGTCCTTCTACCTCACTGAAGAAGATGACCAGCAAGATATGAAGTATCTGAAGACAATCTATGAAAGATACAAGATGTCTCCTATTCAGATTGATCATGCTTGGATCTAGGCAAGATACTACTGGGTTGAACAAACTAGCAAGAAAAGACCCACCAAATCTTATACAGATAATGTTGAGTTCTCAAGAAGAGTTGAAATGGTTGTAAGAACCTACCTACTTGATTACTCTAATGACATTGACTTTATATACCCAGATAAAGGAAGATGAAGACTTAGAGACTAACTTTTAGGATGTTCACTTGGAACTTGAAAATTCCTGTTGTCCTATATAGTTGTGTATTTTCTATTATTGTTGATTGTACTTTAAAGTTTATCTTGTAAAAGTTATCTATGTACTATATTGTAATTTATCTGATGAACCTACTCTCAGATATCATTCTATAAAAAGATAACTTGTCAGCAAAGATCACCCCTTGTGAATTGGTTGATATTTACTTTCTGCACTTAAATAAATTAATTAAAAGATCTTAAGAAATGTTTAAGTGTTTGATTGTTTCCTCATCCAGTTTCATGATAGGTTTTCAGATAGTCATAGGTGACTGATCAAAAAGGGGTAAATTTGTTAGGAATATCTGTTTAGATTTTGATCAGTAAACCCTAATGATTATCTTAGTTCAGAATGGTAACTAGTACTCTTAGTTCACTTTAACATTGTAAAAGAGGAAGCTTACTGAGTATGTGTCACGCCCCTGACCTTTTTCACTTCATAAGCATGTTAATTATGTTTTAAAAATCATATCAAGAAAATTTTAACATTTTGATATGTGTTATATACGTCGTCTTATTTGTGAGAACTTAAATTATATAATGTGATATGGTATATTTTTGTGCTATATGAAATTGATGTTAAAGGAATTGATATTACGTGAGTTATTGAATTATACTTCCTCCATTTCAGAAAAAGTGTTACATTTTACTATTCTGCGGTCAACTGTCTCCGCGTTTGACCACAATTTACTCTTAAACGATATTAATAAATAAATTATTAAAATTATATAATGAAAATTTAGTAATTAAATTTTTATTATATGATTTTATTAAATTATTTACTATTATCGTTTATGAGTAATTTGTGGTCAAACACGAAGACAGTTGACCGGTCAAAGTCAAAATGTAACACTTTCTGAAATGGAGGGTGTAATAGTTATCATTGTTTTATATAGTTTTGGGCCGACTTTCTTACTAGTTTTAATTTTTAACTATTTTGTATCCAAACGAGATCCTATGAAAGAATTACATGTGACTGAAAGCGATGTGCTTACTTGTCGGTAAATGGCTTGTTACCGGTTATTTTACAGGTTATTAAATGACCTGTTACTAATTATACTTATTGAGATCCGCAACTCATTCAAAATGCGATGATGTTTTTATAGATATTCAGAGAAAGAAGGCCTTAGCTGAAAAGATGTTAAGAGATGCATCAAGGGTCGGCCGGCTAGTTTCTAATCTTTCCCCCTCGGCTCGTCATTTGCATATCACACATGAAAGACTTTTATTGTAAAATCTGATTTACTACATAAAGCAGGTGAAAATGTATTTTGCTGGCATGCAAATCTAAATGTGGTCAAAGTACTTCTTTTTAAAGCTTTCGCGCGTCTTAAATATAATTTTACTGTCGGTAATTATCTGTGAAGGTGATAGGGCGCCACAGTATGTTAGTCTAGTAAATCTTGTATAGGATGTTAGGTCTCAGATTATAATTTTTATATCTTTGAAGAAGACCAAGAAGCAAGCATCCAGCAGAAGGAGATCATTATTGAAGATCAAGAGACTGCACAAGATTGCTGAAGACAAAGGAAAATTATCTCCTCAGAGACCTTGGATTAGATACCTTAAAGAATGTCTTTGGAATACAAGTATTTCAATAGGTTTCTGATACTCAATGCTCACTGAGTAAGGATATGCAAGGCCTCAGATAGCTTGCATTGTTCCGTTGAGACTACAGGATAAAAGATAGTACAGTGCATTTATTACGCAGACAGAGATGTCTGAACAAAAGAGGAAATCTATGTAAAGAGACAAAGCTCACTGCCGTACTATCTTCAGATATCAATAGTTTGAATTACATTGTGCCTAACGGATAGTATTCAAACGGCATGATTTTCAACTATAAATATCACCACTTAGAATGCTTGAAAGACACACAGAACTGAACACCTTAGACTGAACATCACTTGCGATATACATTCAAGCATCCAAGCCTTCTACCTACTTACTCTCAAGCTTTCTATTGCGACTAAAACTCTTGAATTCTAAGTAGCACGAAAGTTCTAAGTGTCCTGATTCTTAAACAAGAATTGCATATTGTGAAGGAGTTGAATCCAGAAGATATTGTTGCGACTTATATCTGAGATTCATTCTCTTGAACAACATCAAGACATGGGTCAGTAAAGAACAACTTACCATACATTGTGAAGTGTATTAAGTAAGGTTGATTCTGTCACGCCCTAAAACCAAAACAATTTGGCACGACTGGCCGTCTATCGTGAGATGGGCTCACGCCAAGACGAAGCCTTCCTTTAATCCTCAAATACATCAATTATCTCAGAGTGGTACAAACAGAGCATCTAAAACCCATTACATAGTAATTACAGCAATTACAAATCCTCAAAAGATAACAATCTCAATATTACAAGTCATCCTATACAATAGAAATCTCAGAGTCGCAGCAGCTACTAAACAGCCTTCACATATCCATCATTTGACTACCGTCTCAACTTCAAAGTATCTTCGTCCAATCACTTACTAAATATCTGAAGGGGCGGTGTAAGGGTGAGCTCCGGGCACTTTACCCGAATCAAGTACATATAAAAAGTTTACATACATATACACTCCATTTTTATATCAAACATAGTCGAAAATCATTTTGCATGGAACACATATCACAATACACTATTCACATTTAGCTCGAATCAAATATACACTATGGCCACACAAACTGTGGTGGCACACATGCCGGCTTTCACATAACATATCCCCTAACACAATAGGGGTCCACACACATAACACTGGGAGTACTCCAAAGCACGACAATCCCCCGAAAGGGTCTACACACTTCATAGGCATATCGATGAGCATAAACGTACGTACACATAATCCATGCTTTATCAAATCACTTTCACAAATCGCATACACAGACAAAACATTTTATGGGATACACATACTTGATCCTTTTTTTTATTAGACTATTATATCAAGTCCCATAACATGATATAATAACCATAACTTATTTGTCAATCGAAAACTACACATATAGATTTTATATACGGAAAATAGAAGCAAAAGTGTCCCTTACCTCAAGGTCGATACGAATCCAAGTCAAACTTAAGTAACCGCAAGTAATCCTCCGATAGCTTGCAGATCGAATCTCCAAAAGTCACCTCCAAAACACCACTAGTATACTTCGCTAGTCTCTACTACGGTTTAATAGGTCGAAACGGAAAAAGTAGGTCACAAGGGTAAAACGGTAATTTCTGGAGTTAGAAAAATTGTGGAAGGGCATAATTATGATTCTATAATGTTCAGGGGCAAAACGGTAATTTAATTGGGTCGGAAAATAGGCTGGAATTAAAAGATACAAAATTTGGCTCCATCAAGGTTCGAACTGTCAATATCCTGTAAACCAACTCAAGCATTCTGCCACTTAGCCAAACACAAAACTGATAACTTTTTCGCTCGATCATTCTTTATCATAAATGTTAAACGCAGCACCAATTCGGCTAAACGCAGCACCAATTATTTGAGTACTTGCCCAAAATGTCCCTAACTTAAAAAAATCGTATAACATTAACGTAAAATCGTAATAACTCGTTTACGCGAACACAATAACATTAACATGCACGATTCATCCCGAATTACAACAATTAAAAACATCGAAATTTTTTAACAAACTTTGCTTATTGGAACAAGATTATAAAATACCTAAATATTTAAACACTATATACATAGTTAAAGAAAAAGAAAAAAAAAATTCCGGACCGGGCCGGATCTGGGTTCTGGCGGCCAGTTGTGAACTGGCCGGTGTGATACCGAGTTCACAAAATGGCAGTGTGCAACCCGCCATTTATTTAAATGGTCAGTTACACGGCCATTTAGTGAATGGCCGGTGTGGTAGTATCACACCGGCGATTCACAATCTAGGCTGCAACGGCCCGGTCCGGAATTTTTTTTCTTTTTAATTATTTATGTATATAATGTTTAAATATTTAGGTATTTTATAATTTTTTTATATGTTTTTTTAATTATTTTTTAATGATTTGCAAGTTTGTTAAAAACAGACATTGAATTACAGAACATGAAAATCGAAATACAACAACATTGAAAACATAAACTAGAACCTATGCCATTGACGTAGGCGAACGCCATAATGTGCTTCCCAGTGTCTTATTCTTGCCTCTCTAGTACCTCTCCAGACCAAGCATATTGGTGGAATTGGACATTCTGTTACCACGTGGATCCTGATCCAGTGATTGTTACCAATGTGAGCCATTGTCCACTCTTGAGCTGTTGATGGAGGGTCCAGAGCCGGTGAGTCCATTTGAGAACGACACTCCAACGGCAAGTATGTCATACTCCCTAATGGAGAATAACCGCATAAGACCCGTTGATACTTTGTTGCTACAAGACACCCCATATCTGGTAATGTGAAATACCATGGTTGTGTACACGCGCCATGAAACCAGTTTAGACGGATATTTATTTCATCTACCCGTGCTTCTGTCATTTCGTCGATATACATCTGCCTGTTGTAGTGCAACTCATCAATGAGGTCTTGCCTGACGTCTGCCCAACGCTCTTGTTGACCGTATTGGTATTGAGCTATGACCCTAAAACTGCAGTTTCCGTCGTCGATGACATCATTATGGCCTCTAATCCAGAATTGAGTTTGGGGTGGCATTTGACTTTGATATTTCAATGTTCTGCCAGTACTTGCTAGAGAACCTGAACCGTCATTGCTTGGGGCGGAATTCTTTTGAGACTGATTCGGGGTTTCCCAACCACTCGGTAGCCTTTTCCCTATTGCTTTAGGTTTCCTTCCTCTCCGTTGTGCTACGAATGGCTCGTCCACGAACGATTGTGATGCATTTGAATTGTCGAAATACGATCTCATTTCATCCTCCGTGGCAGTCTCGCTGCGGTCCGCCGCCCAGTGAAGAAACTGATCCTTTATACTCTGCTGTCTAGTCTCAGGCGGTTCCCCCATGTGAAGAGTTCTCCAGAACACGTTTACATCGTGAACCGGGTCGACGGTCCTCCTGTTTTGCAGCTTCACATGCAATTGACATGCGCACATTAATCCAAAAGTTGTAAACAGTATGTGATCGCAATCACTTGGATCATTGTCTATTTCTTTGACCAATTTCTCGATGGCGAGATGTGAAAGCACACCTCCGAGTTTTTTGAAGATCGGCATTGTTGATGTGGAATGAGGGACGATATTAAGAGATCTCTCAAACTGTGTGCGGATTTCATCAAAATGCATTCGAAGTAGGCCATTTAGCTTCGGGAATAGACGGTGGAACTTCTGATTTGAAGGACCCAACCACAACTTGTACCTAGCGTGAGCACCTTCGACTCTGCAAATAATTTACATTGTTGAATGTCAGTTTCGGCATAACTGTAATTATAGGGTAGTTGTATATTACGAAATAAGCTAAACTAAGGTATGAGTGGTGGAATAAATGAAGGAATAACCTGTTGGTCGTGTTAGTTCCATAGTGTAGGATGTTCTTTGTCCACGCCTGGACAAATCGGTCACGGTATGGATCCAACCATTGGTTCCGTACATAGGCCATGCAACCTGGATGCCTATGCCATGCCTCCGCCATTTCTGCAACAGCCTGCTCATAGAGTTCCTCGGTGTCTGCATGCACGATGTGATCCCATCTGGATTTGATTACGGGTTGATACTTAGTACCTACCATCTTGGATAAGTGAGCCTGCACATCCTTTGAGATGTGTCTCCGAACGATGGGTGTCTTTACGGAAAGACAAGTTTAATCGCATTCATTTCCGCTAACTCTCTGTCGGTAACAAATACCCCCGGTGATACACCACATTCAGCAAACAACACCCGTAATTGTTTAAGCCCCCAAACGTAACTTGAAGTCCTTTCGTTGGATAGGAAAATAAAGGCTATGTGATAGTTTTGCCCAGTAGGTAAGACGCCAATGAGTTCCACCAAAGGCATGTCGTACAAATTCGTCTTGTACGTTGCATCCATCACGACAACTTGCGGGAACAAACGGATCAGCTCCCTTGTATTTGGATGAGATAAGAAAATTCCCTCCAATATGTTGGTACCTCCACTTCTGAATGGGTATATATGTAATGGTTTCTTCTCAAGAGTTCCTCGAAATACACCATTGGGGCTAGGGATCCCATCTCCAAACGTTGATATTTCTGGTCAGCATTGTATATTTGTCGTAGGTTAGTACATGTGCCCGGAAAATCCTGCTTAACTTGATCGAGAATTTGTCTAGGTGCCATTCCGCACTTCAACATCTCAATCACCCGGTCGTACTTTTCGCCAGTGAGCTTGGTGGCAGACGTGTGCCCATGGGGGGAATTCCCAAGTGCATGATTGTGTTTCTCGTGGCCCTCTCTGAGAAACACTCTCCACACCCCCGGATACCTCTCGTGCAGCTTAACCTCAAATGGACACTTGACTTTCTTTGACCCAGCGGAACTTCTGGATTTTACTTCTGGATCAGTTGAAGCCGTGTTTCTGTATTCACCACCTCGCTCACAACCCATGTAAACGTGTCTTGCTTTCGAATGTGAGATCGTGAAAAATATATTGTTTTGGACACCAATATCTCGCACCCAAGTTTCTGCAGCTTCCCGAGTATCAAAAGTCTGATTATTTTGAAAAAATGAACTACAATCGGGGAATTCAGGTTCACTGTCGAATGAAATATATGAATCTGGGGCGTGACTCATTGTGTTTTTTAAGTGTTTAGAATATGATTAGTGTTTCGGGTTTCAAGTGTTTAGAATATGATTAGTGCAGGGGACCATTTGTTAGAGAAAAGAAGGGTGAATGAATTGAATATGATTAGGTAGGGGACCATTTTATAGAGAAAATGAATGAATTGAAAATGTACCCAGTTGATTGTGTTAGTGTTGTGTTACTAGAAACATACCGTGAATCGAAAAATGGGATATATTTGTCATTAAAATGGACAAAGCATGGGCATGCTTTGTCCCAAGGGTCAAGTGACCTTTGGAAGAGTATCCAAGGGTGATTTGACCCTTAAATACGGGTCGGGTCGGGTCGTTTTTCCCTATAAATACTCTACTCCTTGTCAACAAATTTGCACCACACCATTCTCTTCTTTCTTCTTCACTTAAACATATTATTCTTCTTCACTTAAACACCACCAAATTCTTAAGCATCTAAATGGCAGGAATCTGGAAGGTAAAGATATGATAAAACATTAATAAACTGTATTAAGATATTTGATTGTTCATGTTTCTCGTCGAATTCTAACACTCCGATCATTCTTATTTGATTGTTTCAGCACTTCACTAAGGGCGGTTCATCCAAAGATCGCGGAGGTCCATAAAAAAGAAACGCCCCGGATATCCCACATGTGTCAGTCGACAAATATTCTGGACGATTGAAAGAGATTGATGGAAGGGAAAGAGGGCGATCGCTTCAGCAAGAGCTCGAAGGTCGTATCGCATGGCCAATCCTGATTTCAGTTCGGATGCGACTGAAAACTTAATAAGGGACTCAACCGAGTCACCCCCGACCATTGACAACCAAACAAGGGCAGCACTTGAACGTGAAATGAATGAACAGGGGGGTAACGAGTCACCCCCGACCAATTCGTACCGGCCAAATATAAATGTCGACGACACCAATTCGTACCGGTACGGGGCATCGACACATTTTAACGACACCAATTGTTCCTATGCTTCTGGCAGCCAACATGGAGAGGAAGCTCGTAATGATCCCACCAATCAACCCTGGGAAGAGCTAACACATGCTGTTGATGGAGGCCCGTCAGATCCGGAGTTACTCAAAGGATTTCTAGGCCACATTGCTCACTCCATATGGATTGGAAATGTAAGCCATTCCATTCCTGATCTTTAAAATTCGACGATTCATATTCACTATAGTTAACTCATTCATATTTATTGTTTACTTTAAAATGTCGCCGGATCGCAATATTCTAGGGGGGTTTCATCAACACAAAAAATTGACCAAGTTCAAAGATTATTTGAACGACAATGTCAACAATGTTGTCAACAACAGCCTTCTCTCACACTTGCCCACCGTTATGCAACCGAAGATCAACATGCCTTTGATTAGTGCATTTGTTGAACGGTGGCATCCTGAAACTAATAGCTTTCACTTGCCATTCGGTGAGATGACTATAACTCTGCATGATGTCCATTTTCTATTAGGAATTCACATGCGGTCGTGCGGTGAAGGTGGTGACTCACGTAACAAATCAGGCACTTATTTTCAACTCATATGCAAATGAATGATGCATTGGTGAGGGCCAACTACAAAAGTGTTGGGTTCAAGCGTAGCACAATTGAGGATGCTTTAAAAGCACAAACTCTACCACCACATTCACATGCTGTCATGTACCTGTTGTGGTTGTTAGGCACATCGTTGTTTGTCGACAAGAGTAGTACACGAGTACCAGCTGGATTTCTACCGTTCCTAAATCAACTGGAAGAGGTTCAAACGTACGCATGGGGAGTCACGACTTGCCAATCAGTATAGACAGTTGGGAATTGCATCACGTATTGACTGCAATCAAATAGATGGATGTCTCTCACTTGTGCAGGTTTGCTAGCTCTATATAATTTTTACATTTTATCATAACTTGAAAAGAGAATACATTTTTGTTGAAGTCTTTATATGATTTCAGATGTGGATCTACAAGCACTTTCCTTCTTTTGAATCATGGAACTTGGGAACCGTCCACCAAGATCAAGATGCTCTACATATTGCATACAGAAGTGCCTTAGACAATATTGCTTCGAATGAAGTATGTCATCACATTTGTCACTTGTCTTCATAATGATTGAAACTATGTTAAAATTATTTAACATACTTACCTCTTATGTAATAGGTTATGTGGACACCATTCGGACGTGCAGCAGAGGAAGTAGTCCCCATTTCTCAATTTAGAGGAATTATTCATTGTTTAAAGATTACAGAGGCTTACATGCCAGACCGTGTTATGCGCCAGTTCGGATATCCCCAACTAATTCCACAACCACTCATACAACCAATAGTTGTCTCAAGGCCACCACAACCGGCATTCTACAAATGTTCATATCCTGCTCAAGACTCCTTCGAGAACTTTCAAAACGTTCGATGTAATTTCCATAATCAAGTACTACGAGTGCATTACGGATATGAAAGTTTTCCAAACTACAACAAATGGTTTCACGCAAGGACGCATAGGCAAGTGACACGCCAACAAACCTTTACTCGAAGAGAACATTACCGACCATCCGACATGAATCCTACCGTGGTATGGTTCCTAAACATTCAATACATATACATTCACAACGTTAGCATTTCATCTCTCAATTCTTATTATGGGTCGTTTTTATTTTGTAGAGGATACAATGGCTCGGTAGCCAACTTGCACGCATCACTGAGCCAAACAGGCGTTGTATGAGCCAAAATGACGTATTCGACATTCTCGATGAAATTTGTGAACACTTTAAAGATGTTATTCCATCATTACCTAGTCATGACATGTAATATTTTCGATTCAAGTTCGTTCGTCCGTGTTCAAGTTGTAATCTTTTATTCGAAAGAATTTCGATTCAAGTTTGAATATAATATTGAGAAATATATATACCGGTTTGAATATATATATATTTAGAAAAAAAAAGAAAAAAAAATTTCGGACCTGGCCGGATCTAAAAAGCAGCCCATTATGTGTGGCGGTGTGAGACCGGCCGATTCACAAAATGGTCGAGTGCAACCATTTAAATAAATAATGGGTTGCACACCGACCATTTTTGAATGGCGGGTCTCACACGGCGATTCTAATATAATATGCGGCCGGATCCTCTGTCCGGAAAAAAAAAATTTTCCTTTTTTTTTTAATTATGTATATAGTGTTCAAATATTTAGGTATTTTATAATTTTGTTCCAATAAGCAAAGTTTGTTAAAAAATTTTGATGTTTTTAATTGTTGTAATTCGGGATGAATCGTGCATGTTAATGTTATTGTGTTCGCGTAAACGAGTTATTACGATTTTACGTTAATGTTATACGATTTTTTTTAAGTTAGGGGCATTTTGGGCAAGTACTCAAATAATTGGTGCTGCGTTTAGCCGAATTGGTGCTGCGTTTAACAACTCTCTTCTTTATACCGTTAAACTAACTGGTTTACAAATTAATTTACAAACCAGCCCCTGGCAGCTTCAAATTCTCAAAAGGAAGGGTTTATACTTTTCAAAATCTCTCAAATCAGTCCCTGCGAATTCTAATACTTTCCAAACTCCATGAAATCGAACCAAACTTCTCCAAATCCAAGCAAGGGCTACGGAAATAGATTACCCATCATCTCCTCCATCTAAAACCATCAATAACAGTCCAAAACATCAATGAATCGGTCCAATCGAATCGCGAAATCGGTTTTCCTATATCTTGTTTTTGTTTCGCAACCATAACCCCCAATATTCATTCGATTTCTGTCCACAGTCTGGTACGATTAGTAGTGACGGTGTTGGTCCAGATAACGGCAAAATAAAAGACTAGAGGGGGGGTGAATAGTCTTTTAAAACTTTTGTCGATAAACACAGTTTCTCATAAACCTGGGGGTTTCTGATACTTAAATTCAGAGCGCAGAAGACTTTAAGATATGTAAGTGCAGAAACAATAAGTATGTGTGTGTGTGTGCTTTGCTGAAATGTAAATACAAAAAGGTAAATGACACAGCAAATATAGTGGTATCTGGAGGTGGCGTAATCCTCCAACTAATCCACTTCGGTCTTTCTGAGACCTAGAATTCACTAGAACAGATAATTGAGTTCACCTTACAATAATCCTATTCTAAGATTCTTAAACAAATGTTTCCCAACCAAATGTTCCCCCTGAGTTATTCCCCAGCTCCTAGAGCTAAGTACTTCCTCTACTCAGATAACCTTGGAGTTATTCCCTGATTTCCCAAATCAAGTACTTCCTCTACTCCACGCCTTGATGGTGTTGGTTATAAGGTTTTGTCAGAAAAGCTTCTCATATAAATTTTCAGTTATGTTTTCAGAGAGCCAAACAGAACGAGACTACTTAATACACTTGTTCAGTGGATGGCAGTCTGCTCTTTACTGACCCAAGTAATTGATGTCCGTTCTGGAGAATGAGCTTCAGAAAGGGTATCTGATAGTTCAACTCTTTCACGAATAACAATCTCTTGTTAAGGTTCAGGACAACTTAGTGATTCTTCAAGCAACAGAAAGCTTTCAGAAAGGGTAGTAGAGTGCTTGAGAGAATACTTTGCTTGATGGTAATTTTGCAAGATAGAGTGTTCTAAGGTATGTTCTTCAAGCATCTAAGTGTGTGATATATATATAGATAAATTTGAGAGGCGTTTGAATTATATCCGTTGTGCTCTCCATCAAATTATATCCGTTTATATCTTGAACTATGTACTCAGAAGTCACTATCTCATTTTTCAGAGAGGACTGCTTTTTGCAGCATTTCTGCCGATGCATTTAATGCATAGTATTGTTCATTGTCCTTTAGTCTCAACGGATACATGAGCCTTTCTGATGGCTTGCATACTCCATACTCATGATGTCATATGTCCAGAATCATATTTCGAAAGTAAGTTAATATACTTAAGAAAGGATTAAGGACATAGTCTTTCTGAGTTAGACTAAACCTTTGTGTCTTCATAAACCTTGTGCAATCTTCAGTCTTCCAATCTTCAGAAAAGCTCCATTGCTAGGATTGATCTTCATGATCTTCTTGAAATAAATATTACACTTAGAGACCTATAATCCTAATACAAGATTTACTAGACTAATCATACTCAGTGATTTCCTCTTTTACAATGTTCAAGTGAACCAAGAGTACTTAATCACCTTTCTGACTAAGATAAGAACATGTGATGAGTGATCAAAATACTAACAGATATTCCTAACAAATTTCCCCCTTTTTGATCAGTCATCCATGACTATCTTTTAAGTCCTATTACAAAATTGTAATCCTAGAAGAGAAAACAATCCACCACTTAATCATTTCAAATGATATTCAATTTTAGTTGAATTAAGTGCAGAAAGTAAACATCAACCAAATCACAAGACGTGATCTTTGCTGATAAGTTGTCATCTATTAAAATGTATCTGAGAGTATGATCTTTAGATAGTGCAGTTCTGAAAGAGATGCAACTTTTACATATAGAGAATTTTAGAAACAATCAGCAAGATTACAAAAAGTAATAAAACATACTAAGTAAATTAGAACACGGGAGAGTCCAAGCTCCAAGAGAGTATTCTAATGTTACTAGTCTTCAAGTCTTCAGAAACGCAACTTGGGTTTAGATACCTCAAGTTCTTCAGCATCCTTTCTGGATCAGTTGACATGATCATCCACTTTTCTGCATTCTTGGACATAGTCATAAAGAATCCTTCTGACAGAGAGCTCTGTCTTTCTGGATAAGTCACATATTTCATGGTAACTCTTGACAAGTTTGTGATTCTTCCGTAGAAAGTGTTTGACCCAGAAGTACTTTCCCCAGACCCAGGCATGGTCTACTTGCAGCTGAGATAGGTTGAAATACTTGTATATTTCTTCCAGATACTGTATATCATCTAGGTATTCATACAATGTCATATAGAATGACTCATAGGTTGAAACAACTAGTTTGTTCTTCTTGCTGTAGCTACCATCTAGTTTTCTTACCTTGTGTACATCATCAGGTTTTGGGTAAGGACAGGCAAAGAAAGATCCATCTTTCTGGCTTCATTCCACTTTTCTACTTCAAAGTTTAGCCAGGCATGAAGGTGCTCAGATTTTAGCAATTCTGGCTTGCCTTCTCTCCATTTCAGGATCTGGTTGAGGATGGGAGTTGGAAACTTATCATTGACAAGTAGATGTTGTAGTTCCAGAATCCAATACCCTCTCTTGTTCAAAATGCACCTATATGAAGATTCTTCATTACTAGTCTTCATATACTCAATGTGGGCATCAGTTGGCCTTTCTTGATGTGTTTCATTGTTTATTCTGCCAAACTGGAAATCCCTTCTTGCTTTTCTGTTTGGTGGCCTTCTGTCAGGAGATCCTCTAACTCTTTCTTCCTGCATAGGGGCTGTGCTGGTGGATGTTCCTTGTAATGACTTGGTATTTCCAGAAGGGGTTCTGGCTGCTAAAGGTCTTGCTGCCATAGGAGGTTGTGAAGTAGTTGCTTATCTCCTTTTCTAGTAAAGTGGATGTTCATCTGTGTCAGATTCATCCTCATCATCATTGAAGTCCAAAATTGGAGACTTGCAGCTTTCTTGACCTCTTACTTCTCCTTCTTCCTTTTCTTCTTCTTCAGAAGTCTTCTTCTCTTCTGAGATTCTAAGGGACTTGGTTCCCCTAGTGACCATACTTCTCAGCCTTACATTTGGTTGATCTGGAACAACTTCTTGACAAGGGTGTCTCGGTGGTGTCCTTAATGACAAGTTGACTTGAGGAGGGAGGATTTGATTGTTTTCTTTTTCTTCCTCTGCCTTTCTGAGGCATCTCTTCTTCCCCCTTAGTCATGAATGACTGACTCATGATAGCATAAGCTTCAGAGAGAGTTTCAAAGTTTTTCTGGAGATTGTTGTGCACCCTGATCAATTCTTGAAGTTCCTTCTTCAGCTCTGTGTTCTGCTTAACCAGTTCCTGCTCCTTTCTGTTGAGCTCTTCATGCGGCCTTAGGATGGCGTTGGCTTGAAGGACAGCATGGTTGGCTTCATTCAATGTTGCACTAGCATTGTTACAATCCTCATCCCTGACCAACCCTAGGTCTTTCTGAGAGAGAGCTATGCTGGTTGCTCTGTTGAGTAAAGCAGCAGCCAATGCCTTCATCTCTTCTGGGACAGATTTTAGCACTTCTGTATCTTGGGCAACTAGTGTCTTTCTGAGCTCTAAAAAGACACTGTTCCTTGCACGGTGCTCTTCACTTCTTGAACTACTTGGTGCAGAGAATATATGAGGAGCAAGTAAGGCTCTTTTGTGCTGAGTGACAAGTCTTTCATCTTACCTTGATGTCAAGTTGTGGGTTTCAGCATCACTATCATAATCCTTTTCTTGGATTGTTTACAGATTGACAATCTTCTTCTGTTTTCCATCAAGTGTGCTGGCCTTCTGAGAAGATGTAGAAGGTCTTTCTGATGCAGTCTCAGCATCATGCTCTTCATCATCATTATCATCCATGGCATCTATCTCAGCAGCTGTGACAACAATGGCATTTTTCAAATTTCTTTGCTCATCTAGGAGTGCCAATTCCTTGGCATTAGCTTCTTCGAGCTTCTTGATTTTGGCTTCCTTTTCATCAACAAGAGCTTGAGTCTCAATGTTGATTCTCTTCTCTTCTTCCAATACCTTTCTGAGTTGTTCAATCCTAAACTCAGCGGCTGAAATTTCTTCTAAGGCATCATTGTGTTCAACCTGTTGGGTATCTTGATGAGACTTGGGAGGTGATGATGATGGAGCTTTCTGAGCATTTGAGGGAGTAGCCTTTTCTCCACTTCCTTTGCTTGCTTTCTGAATCCCGCCTTGTCCAGGTTGGGGATCATCATTCTGATCATCATCATCATCATCCTTTTTCTTTGCTTCTTGGTTTGGATGCTCAGAAGGAGGTTCTTGATAATCATTTTCGTCCATCTCCTCGTCATCTTCTGAAACCAGGTTGATCACATTTGGGAATGTAATCATCCTCCCATTAACTTCTTCTTGTTCAGCAGGATAAGTAGTGAGCTTGCTGGGCAAGGCAGGATGGGTAACCATCTGCTCTTGGGTTTGAGCATACGCAGACTTGAAATCTGCTATAAGTCTTTGTGCTACTTCATGAATGAAGTCTTCATGCATCAGAGTGGCAAATGTGTAGGACTCTGTTGGGAACAATGCATGGATATAATCTTCCAGATTGAAGGCGATTGCTTTCTTTTCTGGGACGTCGATTACTAAGCTAATTACGAAGGTCACCTTTCGAGTTTACGCCATTGTCTGAAGCACTTGAGATGTTTCTTTAAAGTGTGCTTCTGGAAAGCCTTGAGTAAATCAACTGGCACTAGACTTTGAGCCTGAAAGAAAGGGATCAAGTTAGTTTTGTTCAAACCACTTGAGTTAGTATCTGTGTGCAAAAGTAAGCTTTCTGAGCATACCTGTGTAGAAACACTAGGCTCATCTGCTTGGATTTTTGCTTTCTTGGGCACAGAGGCCTCAGATACTTTGGTGTGAGGAGAAGTTTTATCCTCATCAACCTTTCTTTCTGCTTGAACCTGAGAATTAAAATCAAATATGTTTAGAAACTATTAACAGAAAAGATAGGTGGAAAAAGTGCTTTCTGAGACTTCACTTACTTCCAAGTGAGGAAGCTCAGTAGCATGTTCCTCAGAAACCTTGGGGGTTTCTGGCACCTTTTCTGCAGATACTGCTTGTTCAGTAGTTTTAGTTTCTTTTGGAAGAGATAACACAATGGTTTCTTCATCCAATTGTCCTTCTGACTGAGCCTGTAAGAACAAACATAAGAGATTTTAGTAGTGGGTTTTCCAGAGTATTCTTTGAAGAAGACTATTACTGATTACTTACCTTCTCGTGAAGGCTCAAGAATACTTCCTCGTAAAGCTTTTAAACCACGGAATCTCTAGGTTTTGGGGTGTTGGTTCCACCACCACTACTTCCTCAGTTGGAGCCTAAGAAGAGACATTAAGAATATTAGAACATAAGATGAGAGCATTTTTAGTTAGTTATTTCTTGTTCAGAGATAACTTCACTACCTGTGGGACAGGCTCTTCTTGATGTTCTGAGGTTGGAGGAACATCTTCTTGATTCAAGGGGGTGGACAAGTTTTCTTCCCCCTGAAAGTGTGTCTCCATGTTGGCCTGTAACAAATACAGCTTATGAGTAACAAGTTAACATGCAATTATGTTGACATGTTAGATACAAACTATCTTTGTTACCTGAATAGGGTCAGGCTGATCATTGATCTCTTGGACTTTTGGTGATTCCACAGTCTCTCTGTGCTCATTATTATTCTCCTTTGCAGTATCATTCTGAGTCTCCATCTCAGTTTGATCCCTTTCTGAGAGTTGAGCTTTCTCAGAAGGTTGAGGAACCTGTGTTAAAACAGGATTTTCTTCAGCAACATTAAGTGCTGGCATTGTGAATGTGGAAGCAATGTCAGGATCTTCCAGCATTCTATCTTCCTCACCCAGGCGTTCTTCTTCTTGCTGGGCAGAGGGGCTCTTGTCTTTCTGAAGAGCTGAGCTTGATGCTCCTCCATGGGTTTCATACTTGAATCTTTTGAGTACTTTTGCAAGTACTTCATCATCCTCAGAATCACTATTCTGTGTTGGTGCAGACCCATCTATGATATTTCTATCATCTCTGGAGAGTTCTGGAGCATTCTGGTTCAGGACTCTTGGGGCATTCTGGAGTTGCCTTTCTGGGTGTCCAACATCTTCTGAGACCTTGTCTCCAGAAGGTTGCGCCTCTTGTATACTTAGGGACTTGGAGGCTCTTTTGCTTTGAGTCCTCTTCCTCTTGGCAACTGGAGGTTTAGCTTGAGCTTGCTCAGAGACCTCCTCACCTTGCTGTGCAGTTTCTTCTTCTTCTGCCTTTCTGAGTGCGTTCTCAGCAACAAGTTTCTCCTTTTCTTCAAAACCGTGTCTGAAAAGGGAGTTGGTGACTGGGATTTCCTGCCTCTCTCTGAGAGTGATTCCCATTGTTTCCAGAATGTAACAGATTCTAAGACCAAAGTGCATATTGGCCTTTGGCTCAGCAAGGCCATTGATGATTTTGGGCTCAAATTCCTCAATATGTCCAAGGAAATTGTTGAAGGCGTACTTCCCCCAATTGAAGTGGGTTTCCTGCCCTTCATGCTTCTTGTTCAGAAGATGCATCATCATCCATCTCTCCATGCTTATCTGGTCTACTCCTCCTTTGTTGCCATCAAAGAAACGGACCAGAATAAGAGCTAAAGTACTCCAGTGTTTCTGGAGATGACTAGTTCTGATGGCTTTCAGAACAAAGTCTCCTGGGCAACCTTTTGCATTTTCTAACTGGATTGCTTCAAATAGCTCCTTGACGAATCATGGAAGTGTCCTTGATGTTGATGTCTTCAAATGTTCCTCGATTTTTCAATCGGAATATCTTGCAGAAAGTCTTGCAGTCTAGAACAATTTCTTGTCCTTGGACTTCAGTATGCAAGTATTTTTCTTCTTCATCATTCACAACTTTTGTGAAGATTTTGGAGTTGTTATAGAACTCCAGTACATCCAGTGTGGATAGTCCACTGGGTGCAGTAGATAGAAGCTTGTAGATATGGAAATTCTTCAGCATCCTCAATATCAGTTTCCTTTCTGGTCTTGAAGGTATAACTGCTGGTACATACCTCTTTACTAGAAAAGCTCCCCAATTCATTTTGTGGTTAGGGTTCCAGTCCGATGGGGTAAACTTTCCCAGAAGGCGTTTATTCAACACCTTAAGTTCCTTTCCTCATTGCTTTTCAGCAGGAGCAGATGATGCGGCCTTAGGGTTCTTGGTGGTCATCTTCTTGGGTTCCATCTCTTATATAGAGTTTTGAGTGAGTGTTTTTCAGATGAATTTTGCACAATTAATCGAGATTAGTCTATCTTTTCAGAAGACTAAGCGCAAGAAGTTGAGTTTTGCAGAGGGGTTTTGCAGAAATCTTGAGAGATTTTGCTGTTTTGATGCAAGTTTGAAATTTCAGAATTGGTGAAAGTGTTTGTCTTTTGCCCAAATCCTATATATATAGCAGACAAAATGTACATAGATACAACATACATACAACTGAATATGAATGCGTGTCTTTGTATCTGCATAGGCGTGGTACGTCCTTTGTACTTCATTAAATGCGTAGTGGGCCATGTCTGCATTTATCAACAGACATTACTTGCTTTGTTTTAATCTCAATCGTTGAGATCAAACGTTTATTCATCAAGGGCTTATATTGAATATCTTGTAATGATATCAATCAACAAATGGTAATGTGCCGACTTGATGGATTTTTAATATGCTACCTTCATTGTGTCACTTAGTAAAGAGTAGGAACACTTAATCGTTTGAGCTTATCATTCTGAGTGTCAAGTCCTTATCTATATATTGTTTATCATGAAAATGGTAAAAATACAAGACATTGTACATGTTTGACTTTCAGAACTTATACCTTTTGGGCTTTGTGTGTCTATTTCTCTTTATGACTAAATAGCTTTACAATTCAAGTGTCGGAAGCTTGGTTGTTTGAATGTATTTGACCCACTCTCGGTAAGTAAGTTCTAGTTTTATTTACTTATTGAGTGTGTACCAACCTTGCCTTTCTCGGATACCCGTTCGAAATGTTTTGCCTTCGAGTGTTGCTACCGTAAACCTTTGCATCACTTCTTATCAACTTGGCTTTCGAGAACCTGCTCTCGTGAGGCCTACTTCTTTTCTACCTCACTTACTCAGACTTTAGAGATTCAGGACAATTTTTCAGTCCTTAGGCAACTCCATTAATCCAAGATTGTGTCTCAAAGTCAAGAACCGGCTTTCTTGTAAGGGCTTAGTAAAGATATCTGCAAGTTGGTCTTCTGTGCCAATCTTGAGTATCTCTATATTGCCTTTCTCAACATGGTCTCTGATGAAGTGGTGCTAACATCAATGTGCTTTGTTCTGGCATGGAACTTGGGGTTCTGTGTCATTGCAATAGCACTTGTGTTATCACAGAAAATGGGAGTTTTCTCTTCATTGAGTCCATAGTCTCTGAGTTGTTGTTGAATCCAGTAATTTGTGTTGCACAACAACCAAAGAATATATTCAGCCTCTGTGGTAGAAGTTGCAATTGAGTTTTGTTTCTTGCTAAACCATGAGATAAGTCTAGTTCCCAGAAACTGACAAGTTCCTGAGGTACTTTTCCTATCAAGCATTGATCCAACATAATCAGCATCTGAGTAACCAGCCAAACTCAATCCACTTTCTTTAGGATACCACAACCCTACATCTACTGTACCTTTCACATACTTTAATATTTTCATAGCAGTGTTGTAGTGTGATTGCATTGGATTTGTTTGAAATCTAGTACACACTCCAACTGCATATTGAATATCGTGTCCGCTTAAGAAGGTAAAGTAGTGAACCTATCAATTTCCTATACTTGTGTTCATCAACACTCTTATCTGATTTAGTATAGGTCATCTTGGTTCCTATGCTCATATGTATCTTAGCATTCTTTTCAGAAGGCTTAAGATTGAACTTTGTGAGCATGTCTTTTGCATACTTTGTCTGACTAATGAATATTCCATCATTGAGTTGCTTGACTTGCAATCCTAGGAAATAGTTCAATTCTCCCATCATGCTCATCTCAAATTTACTTTTCATGAGATTTGCAAAGTCATCACAAAGTTGCTTGTCCTTAGATCCAAATATAATGTCATCAACATATACTTGAACTAAGAGTAGTTTCCCATCATGATTTAAAGTAAATAAAGTTTTATCAACTTCACCTTTCTTGAAACCACTTTCCAGAAGGTATTTGGCCAAAGTGTCATACCATGCTCTTGGAGCCTGTTTCAGTCCATAAAGAGCTTTCTGTAGCTTATAGACCATTCTACTTTCTGAGGAAACTTCAAAGCCAGGTGGTTGCTCAACATAGACTTCCTCAGCAAGTTCACCATTCAAGAATGCACTTTTGACATCCATCTGATAAACTTTAAAATCTTTATGAGTCAAGGGCGGAAAGAGTCTTATTGCATCCAATCTGGAAACTGGTGCATATGACTCATCAAAATCTAAACCTTCAGTCTGGGTGAATCCCTTGGCAACCAACCTTGCTTTGTTTCTGGTTATTTCACCAGATTCATTCATCTTGTTTCTGAAAACCCACTTAGTTCCAATCACAGATATTCCTTCTACAAATGGAACTAGTTTCCAGACTTTGTTTCTCTCAAACTGATCCAACTCTTCTTGCATTGCAGAGATCCAGTCTTGGTCTCTTAATGCTTCTTGTATAGTTTTAGGTTCAATGTTTGAGATGAAACATCCAAAGAGAGAGTTAGCATTTTCAGCTATTGCTCTCCTAGTCCTAACACCTTGATTGATTGGTCCAATCACATCTTTTGCAGGATGATCCTTGATCCATCTCATCATGGGTTTAGGGCTAGTAGGGTCAACATCTATGTGATCTGAATGTGAATCACTATGATTATGACTTGATACTTCTTCAGTATCTGTGACATTTTGCACCTCAGAAGGGCGGTGAATGTCTGACACTTGCTCAGTGTGAGAGCTTTCTGGGACATGCCTGTCAGAGAGGTCATTTCCAGAGTTAGCTCTCTGATGAACATCTTCAGTTTCCATTTCTGGAATTCTCATAGGAAATTCTTCATCATGTCTGAGAATCATCTGGTTGTTACTAGGCATTTCATGCTTTTCTTCGTCAGAGTCATCCTCTCTTTCCACAATGATGCTTTTCCTTTCTGAGGGTTCTTCTTCAGAATCCTTTATCATTAGTTCCTTAAACCTTTTTGAGAGTTCATCAGCAAGGGGTGTTTTCTTGCTTCCTTCATAGAATACAACATGAACTGATTCTTCAATCTCCTTTGTTCTTTTGTTGTAAACTATGTATGCTTTGCTATTCATAGAATAACCAAGAAACACACCTTCATCTGCCTTTGGTTGAAATGTTCTTAGATACTCTTTTCCATTGTTAAGGACAAAACATCTATAACCAAACACTTTCAGATGTTTGATATTAGGGGGTCTACCAACCAAGAGTTCATATGGGGTCTTGTCATGGTGTTTGTTTATCAAACATCTGTTCTGAGTGTAGCATGCTGTGTTTACAGCTTCAACCCAATAAACTTCACTTATTTCAGTGTCAGCTAGCATTGTCCTTGCTGCTTCTTTAAGGGTTCTATTTTTCCTTTCTGTAACACCATTTTATTGTGGTGTTCTTACAAAGGAAAGTTGGTGTTGTATACCTTTGTTGGTACAAAACTCCTTTATGTACTGGTTGACAAACTCAGTACCATGGTCTGTTCTGATTGCAGATACCTTGTCATTTTTCATGACTTCAAGCTTATTTAGCAAGTTTGGTATCTCCACCCTTGCATCAGATTTGTGCTTCAGAAAGACAACACAAGTGAATCTTGAGAAGTCATCTACAACAACAAGACCATACTTCTTTCCTGCATAACTAGTTACAGATGATTCAAAAAGATCCATGTGTAATAGTTGCAGTGGTCTAACACTAGAGTGTCTGGTTTTGGACTTGAAAGAGATTTTGGATTGTTTCCCCATCTGACAAAGTAATGATACCATCCTTTCTGAAAGATGTTTTGGGAAGGCCAACCACTAACTCTTTCTTGGCAAGTTTGTTCAGAGTTTTGAAATTCAAGTGACTCATTCTTTTGTGCCATAACCAGTGCTCTTCTGTGTGACCTGATTGACTCACCATGAGACATTCTTCAGTTATGGCAGATGCCCAATCGGTAACATAAAGACTGCCTTTCCGCCGAGCAACCAAGACTGTCTGCTTTGACTCATTGTCAATAAGTTTGCAATACTTTGCTTTGAATTTCACAGTGAATCCCTTGTCTGCAAACTGGCTCATGCTAAATAGATTATATTGCAAACCTTTAACATGTAATACGTCAGTGATTGTTAATGATCCTAATTTGACGTTGCCAAATCCCAGAGAGGGATTTAATTCTCCTCCAAAGAATCGACGGTCCATTGTTGCAAGCTTTGTAGTTTACCAGATTTGCTTTGTCTCCTGTCATGTGCTTTCCGCGTCCACTATCAAATAGCCATTGAGCCTTAGTCCAAGAGGCGTTCTCATCAGCCATAAGACACATTTCAATGTTGGAGATGTCTGAACCAGCAATCTCAGCAACTCCACACATTTCATTCTTCTTAAGGCCGAAGTCGATTACATCGTGGGTGATTCCACACAATTCTGGTGATGGTAGGTTTGAGTCATCTGAATCTCCATCTTTAGAATCTGTCTCAATGTCTAGAGCATCAAGTTGAATTTGAATCTTCTTCCTTTCTTCAGTCAGTAAGGCCCTTTGATTTCTCTTGAAATTTCTTCTGTCCTTCTTGTCACCTGTCTTGAGCTTATTTAAAGCAGGACAATCTCTCTTGAAGTGACCAGGCTTTTGATAATAGAAGCAGATACCATTTCCTATTTCTGCCGCTTCAGTACTAACACCTTTCTGAATGGGGGTGTTCAGAGAGTTGTTCATTTGTATGTTCTTGTACGGATGATAGTTTGGGCAAAGATGCTTTTTCAGCTTTTCTTTAGCTTTTCTTCTCTCAATCTCTTGACTCACAAATTTCTTCATGTATCTTACTGCAAGAGCATTTTCTTCAGATGCATCTTTGGTATCCTTCTATTTAGAAGAACCTTGAGAAACTAGAGCAACACTTTGCAACTTTTCAGCTGTTTATTCTCTCTGAGTTGTCTCATAGTCTACAGTGGCAAGATGAGAGAAGAGCTCTACTGGAGTAATATTTGGCATCCCTTGGTTGAAATAAAAGAACTTAGTGTGTTCCCAGTTGTAATTGAGACTTCTGACAATAGCCTTAATCTTTTCTGACTGGGCGTATCTATTGATTTCACCAAGTGCAGCCATATCACTCATAAGAGTAGTAAATTTGAAATCAAGTTCCTCCAGAGTTTCAGTGGGACCTTGTTTGAAGTTTTGGAACTTCAATTTAAGAACTTCGAACTTGTTTTCTTTGGTTTTCTCAGTTCCGGCACAGATTTCTTCAATCAATTGCCAGGCAACTTCGCCGTTTTAGCACCCCCACAGTTTACACTGTATGTGTCGATCTGATGATGATATTACGAGCTTGACCATCCAATCTGTGTCTCTTGGCATCTTCAGATGTCCAGAGCTCTCTTAGCTTGTCTTCATAGATAATGCTTCCACGAGCAACATGACCACTATCACTAGCAGCCATATCCTCGCATCCATCTTCCTTGTCTGAGGCTTTTCTTCCATCAGACACCTCAGTTACTTGTTTGAGTTGTCTGATTTTGATAGGCCCTTCATTGATGACATAGATCATCTCGTCACTAATGGCCTCCAGATGGAGCATCATGTTGTTCTTCCATTTCTCGTAGTTTTCTGGCTTCAGAACGGGTGCATCACTCAGAGACATACCTGCACACTTACAACACAAATTATATAGTCCTCAGAAAGAGACAGAGTTCCTTCACCTATCTGGGGATCTAGGTTCAGTGCAGAAGGCTTATGAACCTCCCGCTCTGATACCACTTGTTGGTCCAGATAACGGCAAAGTAAAAGACTAGGGGGGAGGGGGTGAATCGACTTTTAAAACTTTTGTTGATAAACACAGTTTCTCAGAAACCTAGGGGTCTCTGATACTTAAATTCAGAGCGCGGAAGACTTTAAGATAGGTAAGTGCAGAAACAATAAGTATGTGTGTGTGTGTGTGTGCTTTGCTGAAATGTAAATACAGAAAGGTAAATGACACAGCAAATATAGTGGTATCTGGAGGTGGCGTAATCCTCCAACTAATCCACTTCGGTCTTTCTGAGACCTAGAATTCACTAGAACAGATAATTGAGTTCACCTTACAATAATCCTATTCTAAGATTCTTAAACAAATGGTTCCCAACCAAATGTTCCCCCTGAGTTATTCCCCAGCTCCTAGAGCTAAGTACTTCCTCTACTCAGATAACCTTGGAGTTATTCCCTGATTTCCCAAATCAAGTACTTCTTCTACTCCACGCCTTGATGGTGTTGGTTATAAGGTTTTGTCAGAAAAGCTTCTCGTATAACTTTTCAGTTATGTTTTCAGAGAGCCAAACAGAACGAGACTACTTAATACACTTGTTCAGTGGATGGCAGTCAGCTCTTTACTAACCCAAGTAATTGATGTCCGTTCTGGAGAATGAGCTTCAGAAAGGGTATCTGATAGTTCAACTCTTTCACGAATAACAATCTCTTGTTAAGGTTCAGGACAACTTAGAACTACTAGTGATTCTTCAAACATGTAAAGCTTTCAGAAAGGGTAGTAGAGTGCTTGAGAGAATACTTTGCTTGATGGTAATTTTGCAAGATAGAGCGTTCTAAGGTATGTTCTTCAAGCATCTAAGTGTGTGATATATATAGATAAATTTGAGAGGCGTTTGAATTATATCCGTTGTGCTCTCCATCAAATTATATCCGTTTATATCTTGAACTATGTACTCAGAAGTCACTATCTCATTTTCGGAGAGGATCGCTTTTGAGATTTACGATGCATTTAATGCATAGTACTGTTCATTGTCCTTTAGTCTCAACGGATACATGAGCCTTTCTGATGGCTTGCATACTCCATACTCATGATGTCATATGTCCAGAATCATATTTCGAAAGTAAGTTAATATACTTAAGAAAGGATTAAGGACATAGTCTTTCTGAGTTAGACTAAACCTTTGTGTCTTCATAAACCTTGTGCAATCTTCAGTCTTCTAATCTTCAGAAAAGCTCCATTGCTAGGATTGATCTTCTTGAAATAAAAATTACACTTAGAGACCTATAATCCTAATACAAGATTTACTAGACTAATCATACTCAGTGATTTCCTCTTTTACAATGTTCAAATGAACCAAGAGTACTTAATCACCTTTCTGACTAAGATAAGAACATGTGATGAGTGATCAAAATACTAACAGATATTCCTAACAGACGGTTTTGGGAAAGGTCAAGATTGAAGGAGGCGGCTATGGTGTCGATGGGTGAGGAAGAAGAAGAGAACGAGAAGAAGAACAGAACGGCTAAAGAAACCAAAGAAGAATAAAGAAATAAAGGAACATAAATAAAACCCTAAGGGGCTTTCCAATAATTGGGCCTTTACTCCTGTTCAAAATTTGTAATTCCTCTCGAGCCCAATAAAATTTTCGTCTCCAATTTAAATTCAAATGGACGGTTCAAAAATAAATTTCGGGTTACAGATTCTATAGATCTCTTTGTGATAACTGAATAAGTTATCAGAGCTAGCTTACCTGACAAACTACCATAATCAACACCAAACAAGCGTTGAGCACAGGAAAGAACTTAGTTGGGAAACTAAGGAATAGCTCAAAGGTTATTGAGTAGATGAAGTACTTGGCTGAGAAAGTCGGGGAATAACTCAGGGGAAACACTTGGTTGGGAACCTAGTGTAAAAGGGATCAAGAGATAGGACTTTGTAAGGAGAACTCAATATCTTATCTTAGTGGATTCAAGTCCTGAGAAAGGGCGAGTGGATTAGTTGAGGGATTACACCACCTTCAGATACCACTATAAAGCACTGTGTTATTTACATACTGCACTTTACTTACTGCTTATTTATTGCTTGCTGAGTATTTACACACCTTATAGCTTGCTGAGCACGTGCACTTATTACAAAAGTCTTCCGCTTTCTGATTATAAGTATCAGATACCTTCACAGATATCTGAGAAACTGTTTTATCGATAAAAGTTTCAAAAGACTATTCACCCCCACTTTGCCATTATCTGGACCAACATTCACCCTTACACCTTTTTTTTTCTTTAGTTGAGTAAGTGGTTGTGGTTTGGAGGAGGTTGCTAGTGGAGGCAAGTCGGGTTAGAGCAACTAGTGGCGTTAGTGAAAGTGTTGTAATTTTTTTTAAGGTTGTATAAGTTCGAGTGTTATAGAATTGTATTTATTGTATTTGATTTGTAGTTGCTCTGATGTTGTACCACTCTTTTCAAATGTTTAATAACTAAAATCGAGGCTTCGTCTTCGCGTCAGCCCATCTCACGATAGACGGCTGGTCGCGCCAAAGTATTTTTGGTATTGGGGCATGACAGTTATAGACTCTGGGAACATTGTCTTGTCTTGTAAATAACATGAAACATAAAGAAGGATTGGATCTTTTTTATGAACTCTACAAGATATGTCACGCCCCAAAATCAAAATACTTTGGCGTGACCGGCCGTCTATCGTGAGATGGGCTCACGCCAACACGAAGCCTCAATTTCAGTTATAAAACATTTTGAAAAGAGTGGTACCACAACAGATCAACTACAACTCAAATACAATAAATACAATTTTAGAAACCTCGACTAAAAACAGTTTCAGAAATTACAAGACCTTCTCTAAACACCACTACTTAGGCTCTATTCTCTTCAACTGTAATTTTCTTGACTGAACTGAACTGAAACTGAAACGAACTGAAGAAATTATTTTGTAATAATAATAACAATTATATGATGGTATATATAATCACAATAAAAAAAATATATTATTTTTGTCATCTTTGTCACACTCTTCCTACTCTTTTTCTGTCACTTTACCTTTTTATTTATTATTGTATAACAAACTTTAAAACCAACCGCGTGGAAAACAATATGAGAATGATAACTTGATTAAAACCGAATTTTAATCATCGAACAAACTGTGTTTATCTATTTTTTTTTTAATCGGTGAAATTTATTACAACTTGAAAACGTTTACAAGAGCATGGACAATGTTCGGCAAATAAAATAATTAAAAGCTTAACCAAAATCACTAGTCCATAAACCATGCACAAACTCATGCCAACAACTTTACATCAACACTCTTTCTTATCCAGAACCTCCAGCCTAGTTCCATTTTCCAAACTGTTTATTCAACTTTCATGTCCCAATACTCATATTTCAACTTTTATGAAAAGAAATTAAGTATGTTTGATTAATGTAACTTTGTTTTATACTTTTTTTTTTTTTTGTAATTTGCAAGTAATTTACGATTTAAGTTCGGGAAAAAAATCTCATTAGAAAGTTAATAATGGACCGGAAGTATATTTGATTAAAAATCGATCTTTAGTGGTTTAATTTTACCTCCAAAATATCAGAATTTTACCTTCAAAACTCCAAACCCTAAGGAAACAAAAAGTCAGAATTTTACCTCCAAAAGTCGGAATTTTACCTCCAAAACCTCAAACCCTAAGAAATTGTGTGTGTGTATATATACACACTCTAACTATTCAGGAACTTCATCCGACTCCCAAGCTAGTTTTTTTATCATAACTCACATTTTACGGTAGAAAAGAAGGGTAATTCAAATTGTAACTATACTCTTTATTTCATTGATCTACTAAAAGTCGTATTAAAAAGAAAGAACGAAAAAAAGTTGAAAATAACTCAATTGGATAAATTTTTTTATTTTCCTCGTACAAAAGATCGGGTGTGTAAATAAATGATAAAATAATAATAATAATAATAATAATAATAATAAGAACAACAACAACAACAACAACATTAACAACAACAACAATAACAACAAGAACAACAACAACAACAACAACAACAACAATAATAATAATATGAATTTAATGAACTGAACTGAAGACGAACTGAACTGAATGAGTTTTCAGTTGAAGAGAACAGAGCCTTACTCTAACTCGAGCTTGCCTCCACTAGCAACCTCCTCCAAACCACAGCACTACTCAGACCACTGGAAAAAATAAAAAGGTGTAAGGGTGAATCTCCAAGCACTTTTACTAGATCAAGCAGAGAAGTAAAACATACTTATATATACACACCATATCAGAACACATAGTCAGAAAACAGTTCCATGGAGTACTTATAAAAAAAAGTAGTATCAGAATGTTTAGCTCAACAGAATCACACTATAGCAACTAGTATAAGTCCGGTGGCACAGAGGTCGGCACAGAACAGAACAGAACATAATATAAAGTTCCCCGCTAAAGGAACACATACAGAAAGAAGTACTTCAGAAGCCATGCATAATCACCGTAAAACACGGGCCCAGAATTCATAGGTAAAACTATGAGCTCAAAACATATTTTATCTCCATGTACATAAACATTATTTTTCATACTTCACATGCATCACAAATCATTATTTTGGGAATTAACATACTTGATTATTTTCGAATAGAATATTATATCAAGTCCCATAACATGATATAATAATCATAAGTTGTTTATCAAAGATTAAAACTATACATATATAATAATACGAAAATAGAAGTAAAAGTGTCAAGAAATTCCCCTTACCTTGAAGGCGACACGAAACTGAGTTTAACCTAGCTAAACATCAAACGTTCCTCTAACTTGCCCCTCGAAAACTCCGAAAATCACCACTACGATGTAATAACCCAAATAAAATAATTAATCAATATGTACAATTTCGAGAAAATAGTAGGTCTCCACTTGTGTCAAAAGATTCTATAATTTTGTAATTGATGATGGAAGTCTTGGTAATGATGATGAATCGGTGATGGTCAAAAAGATGAGAAAGATTGTGGTTGTGCATGGAAACATGCAAAGTTGTACATGTAATAGTTTATAAATAGATCAGAGCAATGGTATGTGTAAGTAAAACTGATAAGAAAATAAACTCACCCATAATTTACAGAGACCAGACGGCTGCAGAAGAAAAGAAGGGATCGGCTCTATGTTTCAATCTGAATGATGGTTTAGGTTTTTCTTTAATAACAAGTTTGGGCTTGGGCTAAATAATAGAAAATCAGTTTGGAAAACATTACTTGGCCAGTTCACTATAAAATAAAATAAAACTATAAAATCGAATTAAATAAAAAGTATGGGTTCTTACAAGATAAATCACCGAGGGAGTTCTTTTCCCGCTAATCGGAGAACAAAAGTGGTATAGCTTCAAGGTGAATTTCTAGGAAGTTTTCTGGAAACCAATCTTTTTACGTTTTCTCCAGGCTACATTTTTATCAGGATCATTTCCCATTTTGTCGTACATCATATTTTATTTATTGGGCAAATCTCTAGACGAAATAGAGAATACTAGTACTAACCTGTGGCGATTCCACGGTATAATTTACTTTTAATAATAAATTGAAATGTGAGGATTAAATAAATTAATCAAAAAAAAAGATAGTCAAAACTCCCTGTAGACAATGTTGGTCGTGGTGTCGGTCGGTAGTCATTCTTCATCCAATATTATATCATTGAGTGTTTATTTATGTTTAGAAAATGTAAAAATAGGGTCCTATCATACCCGACTTGTTAATTAGTATTCCCTCCGTTCCAATAAAAGCTTCCTAGGTTGACTTTTTTTAGAAATTTTGACTGTAAATTACTCTTAAATTATACGCAAAAAGTATAAAATAAAGTTATATTAGTAAAATATACTTGATTTATTTTCATAATATAATTTTATTATATTTTTGTGTCGTATAATTTGCGAGTAATTTACGGTCAAAGATCGAAAAAAAAGTCAACCTAGTAACATGTACATGTTTTTTTACAAAAAAATCTATCACTCAAACGGAACCAAAATAAAATACAAAAGTATACAACACAGTCAATAGGGTTGTTCCCAAAAATCTCGCGGTGATATGTGGTCACCCTACCACACACACACAAATATTATACAAACGTAATTTCACATGTCACGGTTGTTTTTTCCAACCCACTGGTTCCCAGCAACCCCGCGGTGGTATGCGTCACCCCACCAAAGACACAAAAATTATTATTCTACGAACATAATTTCACATGGTACGGTTGTCCCCCGGGGCCCGTTATGGATGAAGAAAGTAAAGAGAAGATATAAGAGAGTTTCCCCGCCTAGAGAGTATACCGGACCCCCCCCCCCCTCCCGGCCCGTCATGGAGATCAAGAAAGTACAAAGAAGATCGGATACATTTTCCCCGCCTAGAGAGTATCAGCAGATCCCCGTCCTCCCCGACTCGTTATGGAGATCAAGAAAGTAGAGAGAAAATCTAAGAGAGTTTCCCCACTTAGAGAGTATCAGATCCCCCAGGCTCGTTATGGAGAGAGAAGATCTAAGAGAGTTTCCCCACCTAGAGAGTATCAGATCCCCAAGGCCCGTTATGTATCAAGAAAGTAGAAAGAAGATCGAAAAGAGTTTCCCTGCCTAGAGAGTATATGCAGACTTCCCCCCTCCCCCAGAAAAAAATATAGTTTTTACTAACTTAATCATAAAATGTTGTGGTCGGGTCTTGTAACAAATATATGGAACGGGTTCGAGTATATACCAGACCGGACCTGAACATCATTATTTCGAACGGGGTTGGAATTCGGGTTGAATAGAACCAGTCTTTCCGGCCAGATATCGTAGAGAAGAGAAACCTTATATCTCATCCTACCGATCGAATCATATACATAAAGAAAAGGAAATTGAAAGTCTTCACATGTAAAAAGTTGTTGATAGACATGTAAAGATCAACACACCACCAATTAGCTCACGTGGAAGATTAGTTGAAGGAACCATGTCAAGCATAGATCCAAAGGTCCTCCAATCTGAATTCATGCCCATTAAGAAAATTAGTGTGTGGGTGGCGATTTTGATGTAATTATGGGATTTAGAAGATTTGATTGATCACATTTATAAATAGTTGTAAAGGTTGAATATCATTGGTATAATTATGTAACCAAAATTAGATTAAAATTGTAAAGGTAACAGAACCAAATACGCATCAACTTGGCATCAAAAATAAAATTACCCTGGTTATAATTGTTTTGTAATTTTTTTAATCTAAAAAAATAAAATAATTTCTCACATTGATTTGAGGCCAAAGTACCATAGCTAGAATTGATAATAAAATCTGGTTTTTATAATATATGGATAGATCTCATCTTCACATGCCTAAAAATTGAAAATTAATAATTTATTACTTTATTCTTTACCATCTCACCTCTTCTATTTTATTCACTATCTCCTACGACTATTCATTATTTTTCATACATAAGTATTTAGAGAAAAGTTGAAACCTAAATTCAAAAATAAAAAAAAAATGTAGAGAGTTAATACAACTTAAAATGTATTTCTTTTTACTTTAATTTTGTATTATAAAATGTCCAAGTAATTAGAAAGCGCTCCAAGTATCATTTATGCACATGCAGATCATGTGTGCTTCAAAGTAAACCATCAACTTTAGAATATAGTAGAAAAATATACGAAAGTGCCAGAATAACCGAAAGTGCGCAAATGGTGTGTATATATATATATATATGTATATATATATATATATATATATATATGTATATATATATATGTATATATATATATATATGTATATATATATATATATATGTATATATATATATATATATGAGGTTAATCAAAATAATCGTATATTTTAGTTTGTCCAGAATGTTTGATGCTAAACTATTTAAAATGAGTATATTTTTGAATGCTTGATGCTACGTTAATTATTTATAATGTGTTTTAATAAGTCATTTTTAATTTTTAAAATTTCATTATTTCATTTTATCTTATTCAATAAATTTATATTATATTTTAATGAATAAAATAATTTATTTAATTAATGATAGTATTTAAGATTGGTGTCTATAGATTCGTCTTGTCACGACGAATTTAAATATATGTTAAAACTATTTTTTGGATTTTTGTAGATAAAGTTATATGAGATTAATATTTTATTTTAGTGAATGAAATGATTTGTTTAATTAATAATAATAATAGTGATAATAATCATCTATTTAAAAACACTATTCATGGCCTTCCGCATTTTCAGCAACCATAAGATATAAAATTTTGTCACCAAGCAATAACATTACTCACATGATCTTAGCAACAACACACTACTGCGTTCCCATATTCAGACTCTGCTCAACTGTAGAATCAAAAATTCACATAGGATGGATGGAATTTGAATAAAACTGGTGGGTTTAGCTCATCAACTTTATATATTATATTATATTATATTATATTATATTATATTATATTATATTATAATTAAATATAAATAGATTTATATTATATTAGTTTACATGTTACTATATAAAATGTAAATTAAATAAAAATAAATAAAAAGCTTATATGAATAGATAAAATAAATACATATATATTATATTATACATGTTACTATATAAAATGTAAAATAAATAAAAAAACTTATACAAATAGATTTATATTATACTATATTATATTATGGTTAAGTTTATATTAGTTGATTTTACAAAAATCAACTCGTCTGACCCGTTTGAAAATAAGGCAAAATAAACTCGTTTTCAGATTCTCAATTTTCGAATTTATTTATGTTCATGAGTCTGTTATATAAGCTTTTAAACGGGCCGAAAACAACCCGAACTAATCCCGTTAATGACCCAATGGTACCCAATATTCTTATCTAGTTGAAACTATCTATGTACTCCATCCGCCCCGATTGAGAACTTAATGCATTAGGGTGGACGCGTAATTTTAGGTGAAAAATTAAAATAAATTAATAAAATATAATAATGCAATTTTTTGCCGGGCTGAAACTGTCCATGTTCAAGAAGTATCAACCTTCACCAACATGATCTAATGGCGAAGGATATGTGATCTTATCCATTGCAGTGATTGGGTCATATGCATAAGGATCTCTTCGAACAATTTCATATGGACCTCGTCGTCATTTGTTCCATTGACTTTAGCCCCCCTCCAACACGCAATAACCATAAGTTTCTTGATGATTTCAACCTTGACCTTGGATCCACCATAATTGTAAAATAACAAATATAAGTACATATTAGAGAAATTCACTCACGTCTTTTAAATGATCAAGGAGGTGCGGGCATGATATCGTATTTGCTACCCTTAAGTATAACTGGTTATATATGTTTTAAGTGTCCAATAAATACGACAACTAATCTACTGAATGGTTTCTCATTGACTCCCACTTGCACCTCTCATTACCTCTCTAACATTACGGTCAAAAGCCTAAAAAACAAATTATATTATTCATGGAGACCTTATCCTGTGGCAATGCAATGACATAAATTGCATTGAGTATAAAAAAAATGGAAGGCAATACGGAGTACAATTTAATAACGCAAACATAACGCTGCCTCCAAATTTCGTTAAACACCTACTTGGAAACCAAAATAGCGGTGAATTCAGTTCATGAGTTAAAATTATAGTATTATTCTTAAAGTTGAGTTCCAAGGTTGCAAATATAAAATTCTTTGAGTTAAAATTATAATATTATTCTTAAAGTTGAGTTCCAAGGTTGCAAATATAAATATTTTTTGAGTTCCAAATTTGAAATCCTTTTTTTGAGGATTTTACCACAAAACGTGGTTTACTATTCAAATTAAAGTTTTCAAGTTGTAATTATCTCATTTTCAAAGTTGGTTTATCCATCGAATTTAGTTGTCAAGTTCAAATTACATACCCCATTCTTAGAGAATATTTCCATACATTGTGGTTTACCCTTTCAATAGAGTCCTAAAGTTGTAATTACCTTATTATTAGAGCTGGTCTGAGTTCCAAATGTGCAACTAACTATTCTAAATAATGAGATTTACCTTTCAATATGGTCTCCAAGTTATAATTATCATATTTTTGTAGTTGGTTTGCTCGTCAATTTGAGTTTTCAAGTTAGATTGACCACATTTTTATAGTTGAGTTTATATATACTACCAATTGAGTCAGTCCATAAATTGGAAGTACCCTTTCTTTAAATAAGTTCTTCATATAGCATGGTTTAGTCTTCGAATGTAGTCCCCAAATTGTAATGATAACAATCTTAGAGTTTGTTTACCTATCGACCTGAGTTCTCAAATGAAATTATCATATTCTTAGAGTATTTTACCACATAGAGTAGCTTACGTTTCTAATATAGTTTTACGTTTAAATGATTTCAATCCTAGAATATTTTTACCGTTTGAAAAAAATTCCTAATTCAGAATTATCTCATTGTTAGATTATTTTCAAATAGCATGGTTCATCCTTGCATTAGAGTTCCCAAGTTGAATACTAATTGAGTTGAGTACATAAGTTAGAAGTACCCTTTCTTTGGATAAGTTCTTCATATAGCATGGTCTGGTCTTCGAATGTAGTCCCCAAAGTATAATTATAACAATCTTAGAGTTTGTTTACCCCTCGACTTAAGTTTTCAAACGAAATTATCATATTCTTAGAGTATTTTACCACATAAAGTGGCTTACGTTTCTAATATAGTTTTACGTTTGAATGATTTCAATCGTAGAATATTTCTACCGTTTGAACAAAATTCCTAATTCGGAATTATCTCATTGTTAGATTATTTTCAAATAGCATGGATCATTCTTGCATTTGAGTTTCCAAGTTGAATTATATTATTTTTACAGTTGTTTTGCCCTTCAAATGGAGTTCTCAATTAATAATTACTTCATTCTTAAAGTTGAGATTAACATTTGAATTGAATTTCCAAGTTAAAATTATCTCATTGTTAAAGTGTGTTTACCCTTTGAATTGAGTTCTTGAGGAATTTATGTATTTCTTCCAATAATTTTATCATATAGTGTGGTTTACTATTCAAATAGAGTTCTCAAGTTGGATTTATCCCTTTTTTTTTACTTGCTTTTAACTTCAAATTGAGTTTTCAAATTGCAATGATCCCATTCTTAGAATTTTGTTTGCTTTCACGTTGAGCTTCCATGTAGGAACAATCTAATTCTAAAAGTTATAAGTTTTCAAATTTTTTTTTATCTCGTTGTTATAGTTGATTTGTCATACGAATTGATTTCCCTAGTTAGAATTATCTCATTTTTTTAGTTAAGTTTACTTTCGAATTAAGTTCCTGTGCTTGAATCATTCCTTCATTAGAGTATTTTTCCCATATAATATGGTTTATTATCCGAATAGAGTTTCCAAGTTGTAATTATCTCATTCTTATAGTTTGTAACCTTGAAATTGAGTTCCCACGTTCGAATTATCTCATTCATAAAGTTGAATTTTACTTTTCGAGTTGAGTTCCCAAGTTTGGATTATCCCATTCACAAAGTTCGTTTACGCCTCGAATTGAGTTCCTAAATTGAAATTATCTCTTACTTAACCATATCAGATTTTTCAAAATCAACCCCTGCTAAATGGTCTTTTGTTTAGATTAGTACTCACATTTCAAACAATTACAAATGATTCCAAATTTATAATGTAGTTTGAAACTAATTACAACAAACCCAAAAAGTCAAAGATTATCTAATTTTATAATAATTTTTTCTATTTTAACTTTTCTTTTAGCCTTCTCCTATAATTTCAAATATTCAACACTTTTTTCTATTTTATGCTATTCAAATATTCAACACTTTTTTTTTTCAATTTATATCTTATAATTGGTGTCTATGGATTCGTTTCGTCGCAATGAATCCAAATACATGTTCAAAATATTTTTCGAAGTTTTGCAGATAAAGTTATATGGGATTTAATAAAAACTATATATGTAGTGAACATACTAAAAATATAAATAATGGAAGTTATAAGGTGCATTGCACTGTAAAGAATAAAATGTTCCATGACTTATTTTCCAATTTTAGATTTACACAACCTATAGATCTCATTTAACTATTTGATTTTTTATTTTAATATATAAATAATTTATTTAATTAATAATAATATTTAAGATTGGTGTCTATGGATTCGTCTTGTCGTGGTGAATCCAAATATATGTTCAAAATATTTTTCGGAGTTTTGCAGATAAAGTTATATATGATTTAATAAAAACTATGTATACATTTTTTTTTTTTTAAGAAGTAAAAATTTATTCAAAAATGAATAGAACATCAGGAATATTCTACCAGTAGCAGTACAAATAATCAGAACCAATAAAACAGAGAAAACATAATGGAGCAAAGCACGGCCACAACACTCAGCAGAACAGACACATCTCAGATAACCCAGCAAAACTACAGCCCAATATACAAGATGAAGCCAAAGAGAAACCCGAGACATGACACAACTAAACTCAACCAGAACCTCCATCCAGGACCAAGCCGTGCAAACACACTCGGCCCCCATCGTCTAGTATGTCACAGCGCCGAAGCACCGTGCCAAGAGTTAGGGGGCAAAAGCATGCGCCAAAATGAGAGAATACCACCAAGGAAGAGAAGAAAGAATAGGGTGGTGTTCATAAGGTCTCACGGCGAACTTAGGGATAGAGGGGTGAACCCAGCTGTACATGTCAAAGTTAACTCCCTGTACCAATCAAATCCAAAACACCGCGAGGACTAATTTCCCAGTCAGCTAAAGAATAACCAGCCAGCACCAAGTTTTTTCCTTTTATCCAAGACCAAGAGTGGTGTTTAATCTTATCCAACACTGCCAAATGTGAAAATCGAGTACCTTGAAAATAATTCTCGTTCCTTGCAACCCAAATGAACCAAACTGTAGCATTCCAAAAAATTTGCCAGATGACTCTCTTTTTCCCAGGAATCATAGATACAAAATGGATCAGATTTTCTTCCAAGTTGCCTTCCAAATTTATGTCAGTTTCCAACCACGTTCCCAGAGCTCTCCAAACCAGCAAAACTGAACTACATCTACAGAACAAGTGTTCCGCATTTTCCAACACATTATCATGACACAGCCTACAATGCGCATCATCATCCTGCCAAATTACATTTCTTTTTCTTAAACTCAACAGCGTCGGCACCCGATCAAGAATTACACGCCAAAGAAACGCATTTATCTTCAACGGTACCAAATTATTCCACACAACCCCAGTCCAGTCTGGTTTGTCACCCAAGTTGGGCGACAGCTGCAAATATAATTCTGTGTAGCCAGATTTCACCGAGTATTGATTGTTAGGTGTCAATCTCCACAGCCAAGAGTCAGGTTCCTGTGATAACAAATTAGTTTTAAGAATCAACAACTTTAGGTTATCAAGTAAACTTTCTTCCCAAACAAAGAGAGTGCGCCTCCAAGAGCCCTCAAAAACAGTAGAATCCCTCGACCTAGACAGACGCTGCCCTACACAACACTCTTTATCTACATCTAGACTAAACAAGCGCGGGAAAACATCCAGCAATCTTACACCACAGCTCACCCATTCATCTTTCCAGAAACGAGTATTTAGACCATCACCTATTTTCCTAACCAAACCTCTACGAAACCAACTCTCTCTACCCACTAGACACACAATATCCCTCCACCAAGACGACCAAGACTTGTCCCTTAATTTCCCATTGACCATTTCCTCGACACACAAATTGAAGCTCCCATACTTAGTGTCACGCCCCGAAACCAAATCACTTTGGCGCGACCGGCTGTCTATCGTGAGATGGGCTCACGCCAACACGAAGCCTTACTTAAATCCTCAAATACATAAAATAATCTCAGAGTGGTACAACAGAGCGTCTAAAATCCCATAAACAGTAATTACAATAATAATTACAAGTGCTCAGTACATAACAACCACCTCAACGGTACAAATCATCATATTCAATACAAACTCAGTGCACAACTCTTTGAAAGTCTTCATAAGATCCACCATCCGTCTACCAGGTTCCACTCTACTGTACCATCCAGTGTCACTTCACTTACTAAATATCTGAAAGGGGGTGTAAGGGTGAGCCTCAATAACACTTTTACCGGATCAAGCAGAGTATTTAAAAACATACATATACATACATATACATACATACATACATATATATATATATATATATATATATATATATATATATATATATATATATATATATATATATATATATATATATATATAATCCAAAATAATTTGCATGCAACACTTTATCAAAACAATGTCAATTCACTTTTAGCTCAATCAAACAATACACTACTACCAGTGGTGGGACATGGTCGCTTTTACATAACAATAACTTGATACCAAAGGGATAACATAACAATGGAGATCTCCAAAAGACGACATTCTCGAAAGGGACCAAACAATTCATAGGCATATCGATGAGCATAAAACATATTTTCAATCCATGCTTTTGACAAAACAATTTCACGTTCGCAATCACGGTAAAACATTTATGGGTACACATACTTGATTCTTTCGAATAGACTATTATACCAAGCCCATTACTTGATATAATAACTATAAGTATTTTGTCAAATCATAAAGCATACACAAATATATATATATATATATATATATATATATATACACGATAACAATAAAATAGAAGCAAAAGTGTCAAGGAAACCCCTTAACTCAAGGTCGATACGAATCCAAGTCAAGCCTAAATAATCCGCAAAACCATCCATTAGCTTGCACATCGAATCTCCAATAGTCACCATAAACCACAAATCCTCAAAGAACCAATCACAAACTCCGTCTAGTCTTTACTACGGTTTTAAAGGTCGAAATTGAGTAATTATGGTAACAAGGGCAAAACGGTAATTTCTGGAACTAGAAAAATAGGATAAAAATGGTGGGACGTCAATATAGTAATTCTACATGTCCAGGGGTAATACAGTAATTTTCTGGGTACAAACAGGGATTTAAAATATAAATGGGCATGGCTGGGTTCGACATGTGACGTCCAAGTTCACAGCAGTGAGACAAACCAACTGGGCTAGGCTTTCGGTTGTTACAAGTTATGCAGATAATAGTATATATCGTGGTAAGGGCAGATTTGGTAGATAACACAAGGTCCAGGGGCATAACAGGTATTACGGGTTGCTGGGTCAAAACTAGAATATACTGAAGTTCGTCAAATTGCAGAAAGGTCCCTGGCACCTTCAAATTCTCAAAAGGGAGGGTTTTAACTTTTCAAAAACTTCAATTCGGTCCCTGTAACAATCCGAACTTTCCAAACTCGATCTAATCGGCTCCAAATCCAAGCTAGGGTTCCAAAATCTGAATACCCATCATCTCCTCCGTCTAACTCGACCAAGAACAGTCCCAGAACAACAAAAGCAGTCCAAATCGAATTGTGGATTCGATCTCCATGTTTCCCGATCCAGTTTCACGATTTCAAGCCTCCATATTTTCCGGTTTCATGCTGCTTCGTCTGTTCTTCTTCGATCTGGATTTTCAGTTACTTATGTTCAGCTTCTTATCGATGTGGCTGGGTGAGGGAGAGGCGTGAAGGCAGTAGTAGAGGTTGGGCAAACGGTGGTGGTCGAAGGTGAGGGGGAAATCTGGCACCGACGATAGAAGAAGAAAGAAAAGCGGACGTTTGGGGCTTGATCGGGATGGGGAAGCTGTGGGAGGCGAATGGATGAAGACGAAGAGGCGGAGGGATAGAGACGGGAAAGAAAGCATGGTGAAGATGATGATGGCGGCAGAGGAAAATAACAAGAATGAAACCTAAATAACTGTGAACTTGGGATTTTCAACTTGGGCTTACTCAGTGAAACCTCAAACCAATAATCACTATCGTAGCCCGCTTCGATTTATCGATCCATAAGATTGACTAGTAAAATCCCGTAAATCAATTCAAGGTCCAAAAATTCTCGTCTCCACTTTAAACTCAAATATACTCTTTCAAAAAATTTCCGGGATTTTACACTTAGACTCTAACACTCTAACCCACAAAGCATCACAAACTCCCGACAACAATTTCCAGGCCCATTTTCCCAACATAGACAGATTATACAACTTCAGATTTTGAACTCCCAGCCCACCGTCCTCTTTACTTCTACACACAACCTCCCAACTGACCTAAGCAATTTTCCTCTCATCCTCCAAATTTCCCCCCACAAAAAATTTCGCTGAAGGCTAATAACATACCAAAAATATATAGTACACTTCTAAATTATTATTTTATTTTTGATTTAATTTTGTGAATAAAACTACATGAAATTCAAAGAGACATGTCAAATAGGATTTTGCACATGTGACATGCCTTTAGTCGGGTTTAGTCCCTTGTAATTTAGATAATATATATATATATATATGGATGGATGGATATGCAAAGATGCGAGCAAGGTAATGCTATTAAAGGTGTTTACAATAGTTTGAACTTATTTTGGGTGGCGTAATTTGATGTGATGGTATTTGCATAAGCAACTTCAAATTTTAAGATATTGCAAAATAAGAGATTAAAAACAACACATCTTTTATGAAAGAAGGTACAGACCAACTTCTTCAACTTCAATTAATTATACAACTTTAATTTAAGAGAATTTGACACCTTCAGCTTTTTAAAATAAGTTAATATGACCAAGATCGGACGTATAGCTCCATAAATGACTTGTTTTTTTAATAGATGAACAAATATTTTGAATTGAAACAACCATATGTACCTTATCTTTGGAGGCTCTAGTAGAGTCCCATTTTTCATTATTCTTTACTCTTCTTTATAGGACAAGTACAACAAGAAAGTTGCAACTTATGAACTGTTGAAAACACCCATCATGTATTATCCTACAAATATACATTTGATAAATTCAATAAATTATTAATTTATTGTTAAAATTCATGGGCATCGCGCTTAGCACGGTGTCTCCTTTATAGTAACTAAATAACAAAGCATACTAATATATAAACATATATTCACAAAGATAATTGTTATTTTACGTAAGAGGAGAAGATGGAAGAATTTTATCAAAATTATAATCACACTTATCTTCTCTTACACATACGTCAAACAAATCAAAGTTAAATTGAACTTATTTTGTCTTACCAAAAATTACATGGAAAATCTAAAGTGCACCATAGTCATGTCTATAGTGGGCTATATATATTACGATCCAGCTATGAACATATTTCATTGTAGTCAAGAGTTTCACTCCAGCTACATATAATTCTCCCATAACCATTACTTCACAATTTTTCACAATCAATAAAAAATGTCGTTGAAGAGGGGCAACGGAGATAGATCTTCGAAGCACCAAGATGCTCAGGGTGGGGAGCAGCCGCGACATAACATTCTTACCTAAGTTCTCCAGTGAGTGATTATGATGTGAAAGTTGCTGGTAGATTTCTGGACCGCTATTACTACTGTAATAAAAAGATTTCCCTGGAATTTGATACCATGTACAAGTAAGGTTTTTAATTTATGATTTTTTTAAATTTAAAAACCTTACTTTTACAAATTCAAAATTAATTTGTTTTTTTAATTACGGTTGTGTTTGTACACTCTAAATTTATTCATTTTCAATAATTATTGTGAAAGAAAATAGAACTCTCATATTGGGCAAAACATTAGTACATCTTTGCATTTTACGCTGGGTAGTACAATGCCAAGTTACTATGTAATAGTTTCAGTCATATGTAAAAGAACCTCATACAAAGCCAAAATACGTGATCTCGTATAATTCAATTTTTTTTTTTTTTTTTTTTTTTTTTTTTTGCTTGGATGTATTTGATTGCAATTTTTTGCTGGTACTTAAATTAAAAAGCAAATTTCAGTATTATCAAATAATTAATTTTACAATTAAATTGGGATCTTCTTCTTAAATTGGTCAAAATTTACATGTCAGCCTTAATTTACAAGTCAAATTTCAGTTTCGTGACTCTTAATGGACATTTATTAGTATGTCATTTCGATACGCGGTGCGATACTCTTGGAAATTTTATATATTTACAATTATGTGCAACAATCATGTTTTCAACACCGAAAAATGTCGTGACATGCAGGTTGAATTGGACAAGGCGGAAACCAAACTCAACGAAAAGGCCGAGAGGAGACTGAAAGGAGCAAAAGAAAGTTAATTTAGGGGCATTGCAGTTATGTCGTGGAGAACATGAAAGAAGGATTTGTCAGTGTGAAAGAATAAATACATGTAGTGTGTTTGCGTGTGGTGTGGGTGATGTGTTCAGTGGCTTTACACTTTGAACTAAGTTAAGGTTTTTCCCCATTTCTTGTAGGTCTCGGTTAACATCGTTTCTTTTCATATGATATTGAATTGGTTATTTTGTAATGACTAAAAGTTGATGCCTCATGAGTGCGAAACTTATGCATATGTGCTCATTAATAAGAATGGGGATAAAATTGAATTGCTGTCCAATAGACATAATCAATAAAGAAACTCATTTTCACTAAAAATATGAGCACATTTGAACTTGTTATATATTGGGATCAAAATTTCTCAAGCTATCTAAGTGTTGTAACTATCCTATTTTCCACATGGGTTAACGTTTTGGGAAGCTACTTGTGAATAAGTAGAACAAGAATTTAATTTGCGACTTTAAGTGTTCTTTCTTCTAAACAATAACAAGTCTTGTCTCTGAAACAACACACTCAGTTTTTGAAATACAAGAACGTTAGTTGAGTTTCTCGTTTGCTAAGTAACCGAAACAATGTTACAAGGTAAACATTATCTTGACAAAACTACGACAAACAAACCATCATCAGGCGTATCAACAAGAAAGAAGGGAGAAATTACTTTATTCATTTGGAAAACTAAGAAAACTCTTTGAAGGAGTTTACTGTTATTAACATGGGAAGTTAAGACATCAACATAAGGTTACAAAGTTGGAAAGTTTGGGTAGAACGGGATTCAGCTAAGGATATGATATATAAAGGGACTCACTTTTTGTCTTAGAGAATTCAAGTACTGAGAAAGGACAAATTGGATTATTTAAAGGATTATTCCATCAGATACAACTATAAACTTTGAGTAAATTTACCTATTGCACTTTACTTAATATATTCTATTTGTATGCTTGGTTGTAACTTGCTCACTGAAATCACACGCTCATTCACTTAATGTAGAAAGTATTCCGCTATCAGTCATCAATCACTTTTACTTGCTGAAAAACATGTTTTAAGTCTATTCTCCCCCTCTCCCTCTAGACTTAAAACTAGTTGTTTAAAGGACTACCATGGGTTGTGAATCCAAGATAGTCTCCTTGATTTCTAAGTCGAATCTCTTCGTAGAAAGATGAACTAGATTTGCTTTGTCTCTTGTCATGTGCTTCCCACATCCACTGTCAAAATGCCAAATCGGATTCTTCTTTAGGGTAGTTGTGTTATTATCTGCCATTAAGCAAGGCTCGGTGTTGGACCAATCTACGAAGACCTCATCAGCAACCCCACACATCTATTTCTTCTTTTGACCAAAGTCAATTACTTCATGAGTGATGGCACATAGCTCTGGTAAGGGAAGAGTAGAGTTATCTGAATCTTCATCCTCAGAACTAGAATCAATATCCAGTGCACCCAGTTGGATTTGAATCTTCTTTCTTTCTTTCTTCAGTAAGCATAACTTTCTGATTTCTTCTAAAGTTCCTTCTGTCCTTCTTGTCACATGTCTTTAGCTTGTTGTAAGTTGGGCAATCTTTCTTGAAGTGACCAGGTTTCTGACAGTAGAAGCATATATCATTTCCAATTGCTGGTGCCTCAGTACTTGTTGATTGCTGAGCAGGCTTGTTCAGCGAGCCAAACGAATTCATCCTTTTGTACTGATGATAGTTAGAACTTGATACCTTTTCAGCTTCTCTTTGGCCCTTCTTCTTTCAATCTCCTGACTAACATATTTTCTCTTGTGCTTTACAACAAGAACATTTTCCTCAGTCACCTCTTTGGTTTCCTTCTTCTCAGAAGGTGCATGAGTTAGTAAGGCCACATTCTGCATTGTTTCATCACTCATGTGTCCTCTTTGGTTTGTCTCATAATTGATAGTTGCCAAATGTGAGAAAAGCTCCACATGAGTGATATCTGGCATTACTTGGTTGTAGTAGAAATATTTGATATGTTCCCAATTTTGGTTCAGACTTTCTACGATGCTCTTAACCATTTTAGAGTTAGAATACCTATCACTTGCACCAAGTGCAGCCATTTCACTCAACAGTGTTGTGAATCTGAAATCAAGTTCTTCAAGAGTCTTAGTAGGCCCTTGTTTAAAGTTTTGGAATTTTAGCTTCAAAAATTCAAACTTGTTTTCTTTGGTTTTCTCAGTGCCTGCACATATTTCTTCAATAAGTGACCAAGCTTATTTGGTGGTTTTGACACCCCAAAGTTTACATTGTACATGATCTGGAGTAGATCTTATAATGATATTCCTTGCTTGACCATCAAGCCTGTTTCTCTTGGAATCTTCAGAGGTCCAGAGGTGTTTGGGCTTTGGCTCATAGGCAATGGTGCCTGTAGTAGTTGTTCCATACGACATGGTTGCATCAGTGAGCTCAGATTCTTTCTCTTGACGACCAGTAGAGACTCCAGTAACTACTTTTTCTTGTAAGATGATAATGGGACCATCTTTTATCACGATTATTATCTTATCACTGATGGTTTCCTTGTGAAGCATCATGTTGTTCTTCCATTTCTCGTAGTTCTCTGGCTTGAGTGTAGGAGCATCACCGAGAGACATCCTGCAGGGAACACACTTAAACAAATGTATGAAGTGTTCCCCCTATTTTAAAACCTGGTTAAAAACACCTATTTTAACTTGGTTTTCTTGATTTTAATCACTTGCCAAACAACCTGTAAGTTCCCAACCAAGTGTTCCCCCTGAGTTATTCCCTAGCTTTCTTAGCTAAGTACTTCCTCTACTCAGTAACCTTTGAGCTATTCCTCAGCTTCCTTAGCCAAGTACTTCCTCTGCTCATATAGGTTAGGAATTTAGCTTTCTCAGCTAAATCCTTTCCTTAACACGCTTGTTGGTGTTTTTGAGTTTATAGAGTTGTCACAGTAAGTTCTACTTTGTAATGTGTTTCAGTTACTTGGTTAGAACTAGGAGAATCAATCTTCCTTAATACTTTATTCAAAGTATGGGAAGTTGTTCTTACAGACCCAAGGCTTGTTACTTGTTCAGGAGAATGAATCACTGATTAAGTCGAAACTCTGTTCTTATGATTCAACTCCTTCACAGTATCCAAGGCTTGTTGAAGTTCAGGCTACTTAGAACTTTGAGAGCTACATCGAAACTGGGAGATTTAGTCGCAACAGTAAGCTTGAGAGTTTGTAAGTAGGTTTGAAGGCTTGTATGCTTGAAAATCCGGTTCGTTGTGTGTGTTCTTCAAACATTCTAAGTGGTGATATATATATAGTTGAGAATCCTCTCGTTTGAATAGTATACGTAAGGCACTATAGGATTCAAACTAATGCTATCTGAAATAGTACTGCAGTGAGCTTTGTCTGTTTGCAGAGACTTTCCACTTTTGTTCAGACATCTCTGTTTGCATAATAAATGCAGTGTACTATTTTTGTCCTGTAGTCTCAACGGATATGTGCAAGGTATCTGAGCCTTTACACAATCCACTCTCAGTTTCCTTTTGTCTCTAGAAACATGTTTGAGTGAAACTTGTCTCTGAACGACAATTGTTTCTTCAAGGTATCTGAGGAGACCTTCCTTCCTTGTCTTCAGTTATCTTGTGCAGTCGACTTGAACTTCAAGTTGAGCGTCCTTCTGCTGGATGCTTGCTTCTTGGTCTTCAACAAAGATATAAAAGCTACATTCAAAAGACCTAACATCCTATACAAGATTAACTAGACTAACATACTTCGTAAGCTTCATCTTTTACATTGTTGAAGTGAACTAAGAGTACTAGTTACCTTTCTGAGCTAAGATAAGTCATTTAAATTACTGATCAAAATCTAAAAGATATTCCTAAAAGTGATACTATTAAAATGATTAGCTATTTGCAAGTCAAGCTTTCGTCTCGTGAAAGTTTAAATCTCGTTTGTATAAATCCTCTTTCAATTAGCGAATATTATGCCTAAGACTCGGTGACAGGGGCGAAGCTGAGTAGATGGGTAGTCCGTGCTCGGCACGGGGTTGGTTCGGAAGAAATTCTTTTTTGTATGTATGAAATTTAGTTTTCTTACGTTTAGCACGATCTATTTTTATAAAAATATGCTAAACAAGACTGTATTACCATCACACAAACGTATTTTTCCGTTTGGAGTTATTTTTCCTAATATATTTGTAAAAAAGAAAGAATATCAAATACTTTATAACTTATTATATATCGAGTTTTTCTCAATATTAGATAAAACTACTTTTTTGTTTCTATATATATATATATATATATATATATATATATATATATATATATATATATATATATATATATATATATATATAATTTAGAACACACACACATCTATTACCAAAAAGTCGTCAAAACAGCCAATCCCAAGGATCCATGCATTACATCAAGTTAGCAACCCAATCACATCTAATCTAGCATATCACACATTCTAACCAAGTTCAGTAACATGTATAGCCAACTTGCAACTAATCTGAGATCTACTTTTTACAATATGAAGAATATCCTCAACAATATTCAAACTAGGATTTTTGTGGGAGAAGACACAATCATTCCTTGCTTTCCAAAGACCATAGACAGTTTCAGCTACCGCAATTTTCAGCAGCTCTCTACGCCAGCCTTTGTTTTTACATGCTCGAATTATCCAATCCTTCTCTACTCCCAGTAAACCGGGTAATGAGAATTCTCCATTCACACAAGTATTTGCATTCAAACCTGATGATGAAAAATAAGAAAATATATAGTTTGTTGATTTTATCCCGCCGCACAAGCAACAAATACCATCTGTTATGATACCAAACCTAGCAAGTCTCTATCTTTGGTATTTAATCTTCCCAAGAACAATATCCAAAGTACAAATACAACGAGGTTTAGCTAGGTTAGAGTAAAAAACAATTCAGCGTGGTTTCTTGGAAGCTTGAAAGGTTAGTCTATCCTGGAGTACCATCCATCTTCATCCTGTTCTTGGATCCTTAAAGGTATTATTAAATCTAGATCATTGATTTCCACTGCTACTTGGGCCGATGTAAGGGTGAATCTCCTGGCACTTTTACCTAATTAAGCAAATCAACAAATATACATATATACAATCCATATTCATACACATAACCAGAAATCATAACATGGAGTACTTTTATATAGATGAGTCAGAAATGTACAGTTAAGCTCAAACAGAGTCACACTATGGCCACTAGTATAAGTCCGGTGGCACAGAGGTCGGCACATAGCATAACATAACAGAAAGTTCCCCACTAAAGGAACACAAACAGAAAGAAGTATTTCAAAAGCCAGACGTAATCACCGTCAAAGACGGGCACAAAATTCATAGGTAAAACTGTGAGCTCAAAACATATTTATCTCCATGTAACAGAAACATATTTTTCACACATCATATGCATCACAAAAACATTTGATAGGAATACGCGTCCCAGTCTCACTCAGGCACCCGCAGGACGCGTCCCGGGTCTTTTGGGCGATTTTGGGGATTTCTGGCTCTTTTTTCTCCTTTAAATAGATTTCTTTCACCATAACTTCAGATATACTTTATTCTAAACCTAATTTGGGGGTCTAAGAACCCTAGGTTTCATCTTGTACACTTGGGGATTTAGCTATTGATTTGTAATCGGCTTTTTTTTTTTTTTTAAATTTGATTCACGAATTCACGTTTTGAGGTTAGAATTCGATATTCTATTGTGTATCTTCTTTCAATTTGACAACTTGATTGATTGTTTATGCTTGATTCTTCGTTTCCTTCAATCGTATGTGTATTCATGCATTTGAGAATGGATTTGCATGCTTCTACAATGTCGTTAATTAGCTAATTCTTGTATGAACGCAGTAGTGAAGTAAATGATTTTGTATGTTAGGGTTTGTTGCTATGGATTCGATTCACACGGGAGTTAACCTAGATAAAACATCTTCGTAATAACTTGTGAAATTAGATCGCTAAAATCCTCTAATCGTTTGTTCAAGGATTATCTGTCCGACAATCCACGTTGAGTTACTTGTTAAGGAAGGGGATGAAAGTGCAGATGTTCTCATGCGGGGTTTTCACAACACCAGTCGACAACACTTTAGATTTGCACTTTTGTTTATCGAATACTTGATTGGACATTTTCCTTTAATCACCTTAACCTAGTTCCACGTTTTTAGGTTGATTGTGCAGGTCTAATTAATAAGTCAAGAGATTCGAAGTTGATGCTTTGGAAGAGTTTGAGCTAATTAAGAAAGTGAATCAGTTGGAAGGAATTATTTCCTTATTGGAAACTAAGAGAATATTGAGGAGATATCTTTGGTAAGATCTTCTATTGTGATCAAGACAAGATCTGAACGTTTCCAAGTATGAGATTTACCTTCTGGCAGCTGAAGAAGGAAAGCGTGTGAAGAGATGTTAAATATGGTAAGCAATATTGCAAGGAAGAAATATTTTCCTTATTGAAGAAAAGAGTTTAGGAAAGATCTGTTGGAAGATTTACCTATTGAATTCAAGTCAATATCTGAAGCAAGAATATAGGAACTTACCTTCTGGCATTGAGCATTGTAAGGCTATATATAAAGCCGGAAGTCAGTTCAAAGTACGTGAGTTTTGATCTGAGTCTGAGTGTATTCATAACACCTCACGTACTTGACAATTTTCTAAGCTTTGTCTAGTCTTTTTACTAGATTAAGATTGGTAGTTCGATCCAACCGCTTATTGGCTTATTCACAGATTAATCACCTTGATTAAGTTGGGAACTGTTTTTGTAATCTGTTATTACATTATAGTGAATTCTTTCGCCTTGAGGCTCGGTTGGTTATAATATATTAACCCACTAGAAAACTTACATTGGTGCTCTTACTTTCCGCTGTGATCTTGAGTCTTTCAGTAGATTACTTTGTGTGTTAGTGTGTTAACTATTCTATTTAATGCTCTGTTTAATTCAATATATCGAAGACACTTTGCAATATTGTTCTTAGGTGTACTGAATAAACTAATCTACTCACAGTATACTTCTTAATGTAAGTTTCATTGTTGTTGAGTTTTGGTGTAGGGACTATACGAGTCACCACAAATTGTTCCAGTATTTTACATACACTACCTGACTTTCGTTGTGCTTTATTGTTTATCTATTTGAGTTTAATTGCAAACAGGTTTAGTGATTTAAGGACACCTAGGATCTGTTATGTCATGTCTGATCCAGTGTATCGGAGACACTAAGTCATGGTGTTCTTTGGTATACTGGACACACTGGTCCATTAAGTACCAAATCTCGGTCCATACATTTTCAGATAGTCTAATGAATCATGTATTGAATGTTAGGTCTTTGAATGTAATTTTTATATCTCTGAAAGAAGACCAAAGAAGTAAGCATTTAGCAGGAGGACATCATTTTTTAAGATCAAGTCAACTGCACAAAATTGCTGAAGACAAAGGAGAACAGTCTCCTCAGATACCTTAAGGAAACAAGTGTCTTTGAAAGACAAGTTTCTCAAGTGATATTTGACAGATAAAGGTTACTGGGAAAGGAGTGTGCTAGCCTCAGATAGCTTGCATATATCCGTTGAGACTACAGGACAAAAATAGTACACTGCATTTATTACGCAGATATAGATGTCTGAACAAAAGAGGAAGGTCTTTGAAAAGAGGCAAAGCTCACTGCAGTACTATTTCAGATATCAATAGTTTGAATCCCTTAGTGCCTAATGGATACTATTCAAATTAGAGGATTTTCAACTATAAATATCACTACTTGGAATTTTTGAAGACACTACGAACACTTATCACAAGAGAACACAAAGCTCATACAAGTCTTCAAACCTACTTACTCTCAAGCTTACTGTGGCGACTCTAACTCTCATATGCAAGTAGATACAAAAGTTCTAAGTGTCCTGATCTTCAACAAGCCTTGCATACTGTGAAGGAGTTGAATCACAAGAATCAGTTGCGACTTATCTAGTGATTCATTCTCCTAAACAAGTAACGAGCCTTGGGTCAGTTAGAACAATTTCTCATACTTTGAAAAGAGTATTAAGGAAGAATTTTTCTACAAGTTATAACTAAGTAACTGAAACAAGTTACAAGGTTAAGCTTACTTGTCAAACTACCATAACAAAAAACACCAACAGGCATGTTTGGTAAAGGATTTAGTTGAGAAAACTAAAGTCCTAACCTATCTGAGCATATGAAGTACTTGGCTTCGGAAGCTGAGGATTAGCTCAAGGTTACGGAGTAGAGGAAGTACTTAGCTGAAAAGTTAGGGAATAACTTGGTTGGGAACCTCGTGTTATAAAGGGATTTGGCTAGTGATAGAATTTTGTAAGGGAACTCATCATCTTATCATAGTGAATTCAAGTCCTGTGACAGGGCGAGTGGATTAGTTGAGCGATTACGCCACCCTCAGATACCACTATAATATGTGTCTTATTTATTTACTAGACTTACGCTTCAGTTATCTTACTGTTATATGTGGCTTTATTTTTACTCCTAGATAACTGACACTCACACACAGCAAGCACTTATCACAAAGTCTTCCTCTCTCTGACGAAGATATATGAGAAATCTATGAATCGACAAATGTATGAAAAGACTATTCACCCCCCCCCCCCCCCCAGTCTTTTACTTTGCCATTTATCTAGACCAACAACATACTTTTGGGAGTTCACATACTTGATCCTTTTCAAAAGGCAAATTCAAGGGGAGCCAGGATTTTAAAGTGGGGGTGGTGGAGTATTATAACACGGACACTATATGTAATTTAGTTAGGTTGGGCTAGGATGGGTCGGATCAATATTTTAGACACTAAAATTCATCATAAATATTAAAATATGAAGTAAAAAAAAGAAAGGAAAGAAAGAAAGAACTACATCATGATAAAAGCAAACCAAAAATGAATAAACGATTCAAATTTGAAAAATTATCTCATAAAATAAGACCCACTTCTATGAAAATCGTACTCGACGTCTCTTCATCTTCTCAAAATCATCAGTGATTGAATCAATGTCAAAACCCTCGACAATTTCTTTTTCAATATGCATTATCAAATTGCTAGTCAATAAGTCATCATCCATTGAACTCCTCAGTCTTGTCTTTACAATTTTCATGGCGGAAAATGCACGCTCAGAACTTGCTGTTGAAACGGGAAGAGTCAATAGTAGACAAATCAATCAACAAGAAAGTAAGAAGATGACTTTTGTGTTCTAGTCAATAATGTGCACAACTCGTAACGTGTAGAGATATGAAGCTCTGTATATTACTGAATATCAACTTTAAAAAGACCCAGTTGAAATCTAAGGTGTGTGTTTCCTTTCACTAGTAAAATCTTCCGGGTAGAATTTTTACACTAGCCTTCAAATGTCGTCAACTACAAATAACTTATAATCACCTCTAGGATCAAAAGAGGAAATCAACCTTAACAACTCCATTCCATCTTCTTTAAATTGAAAGTTCATCTCTTGCAACATGCAATATATTGTTCCATTGAATAGTTCAACACGATAATTGACATGCACTTAGAAATTTTATAATCGTTGTATTCCTGTAACTCCCAAATACACGCAAAGATTTAAATTTATAATCAGTCGGAAGCCTACAAATCCACACAATAGCAGAAAGTTGACTCGGAATGTCATTCTCCACGGACACTTAGCATATGAACAAGCATATAATGATGTTTAACGAACTAAAGTGCGTAAAAGTGAACAGTTTATCAATCAGCATTTTTAATCTCAAGTTGTAATCTAGCATGCAGAATCGTAAAAAGATGGTTTGTAATCAATGATTTAAAAGATGTAAAGGATCCCCAACCTTCCCTCTTACCGTGCTACTTCCAACTACTTAGAATCAAACAACGTACTTGCCGTCTAGTGGCCGCAGGGGTACATATTAAGAGGATCAAGTCTCGGTTAATCTAGATATCCTTAGCGCTATACCAAAGTATGTTGTGTCACTCAACACACCACCACGTCTCGTATTCAGAACAGGTCACACAGGATATTGTAAAATCCGTTACCAAGTCACGGTTAGTAGGGATTCCCCACATAGAAAGTTCGGACGAATAAAGAGCAAGTATGAAATTACGTCTAAAACTAATTCGTTAATATATCATGTTATATAAAGAAGTAGCACAGCAGAGTTTCGACAGTTCGCCTTTACGAAAGTATTTAGCTACTCATAGTTGCAGTAAACAGAACACATGAATAATCGAAAAAGTAATAAAAGAAAAGCTTAGTCTTGATGTCTTCACTCTTGACGGCTATGGTTTTCTTCTGCAGGTTGCTGACGGCCAGGGTTTTGCTGAATTAGGGTTTCTCTTCCCCGAGGACTGTTTCTCTCTCAAGAGAGCTGCTTTTGATCGTCGTGTGAGAATTATGAGACCCCAAGACATTTATTTATAGTGTCAATTTCATGTTCCATCAGCCTATGATGTATAATTAAGGTTAAATGGCGGGTTGTGGCCTGATGGACCGAAAAAAAAAAAGCCTGTCTGGCCCGAGTACTGGCTGTTTCGTCTTCCGGGGTGATTACGGGCTCCGTAACCTCGTTTTCTCGGAAAGTGGTCTGCCACAATATTTTTAGAATTTTCAATAACCTTCGTATCGGTAGGTCATGAGCTTGGATCGGACTTCAAGAACTCCGTGTATATATAGGCAAATCAGCATCTTTCCTTATTTTCCACGATTTCGCATAAATATGACGTTTTAGCACCAAAATCGTGCAATTCCTCGAAAACACGATCATGCCCTACAAAATACACAAGAAGTTGATAATTGGCCATAATATGATATAAATATTGAATCTTGGGCAAAAAATATGGGTCTAAAAGTAGATAAAAATGCACATTTCATGGTCACATCAATAATAATGACCCAAAGTAACAGAATTAGCTCGAGTACGACCTTTAGCCAAACGATGAAGACAATTCATATCTACAGTTTCAATTTCATGTGCAACACAAAACATCTTAACTTTTCCCAATATCTTCCCATCAATCTTCTCTAAAATTTTGAACCACTTCTCTGGTGTTTGACACCGCACTCATAGCATTTAGAATATCTTGAGACTTATCATGAAGAATTTTACGCAGGTCACTTTTAATCATTGCCAATATCTTGTAAAAAATAAAACATAAATACAAGTTGAAATGATTTCATCATATCAAATTTCCTATCAGTTAATATCTCACGAGGAGTTACTTGCGTCATTTGATATTTCATTCAAAGTCACAAGAGTAGGATCAAATAATTGAAGTAAATTATTCATCGAATTCAGATATGAACTCCATCTAGTGTCACTTGGACACTGCAGAGATTGAAGTTGGTTTTTCCCTTTTCCAGTTCAAATCTCATCGGCTTCATTCATTTCATCTAATTATAAATTGTTCAATCAAAATATATAATGAAAATTTTGAAAGTAAAGTTTCATTTTACAATTTAATTGATCATTTTGCATTTATGATTTTTGATTAATTTATAATCAAAATTGAAGTTTGTTGACCCAAAAAAGTCAAAACAAGACATTTGATCTAGGACGGAGGGAGTACTAACTAAAAAATTTAGGGGTGGCGGAACGTAAAATTTTCAAAAATAAGCATATAGTAATAATGAAAAAAAATTGGGGGTGGCGACCTTTGGACGCATTATACCAAGTCCCATAACATGATATAATACACACAAGTTTGCAACATTAAAACGATACATATATAATAATAATAATAATAATAATAATAATAATAATAATAATAATAATACGGAAAATATAAGCAAAAGTGTCAAGAAATTCTCCCTACCTCAGACGATCTAACTCGATTGCTCGAAAAATCACCAACACAAAATAGACGTGGTCTAATCTGAACCTAAACATAAGTAATTAGACAAATTACTAAATAAAGTAGGGATTTTCTTCGATCAGGTAGGCTTCCGCCCTGCCTGACAATAGGCAGTCAATTACAAATTTACACGTTTATTTTCATTAAATGTAAAATTAGTAAAATTTAAAATATAGGTAATTCTATATCTTTTTTTATTTTAAAAAAAAATTAGAGGGTAAATTTGGATATTTTGATAATTATTTGTATTTTTTAATTTAAATATTTATAAAGCGAAAGGACAATCAATATACGATAGAGCGATCGCCTTGCTACCTTTAAAGATATGGACCGTTAGATTAAATATCTATATAACCAATTGTCTGCTGTGGAATTGTTCGGTAAAGTATGTACAACTTGCTAATCGAATCAGAAACTATTAACTCCTGCATTAGACCTGGGAAGGTACAAGGATGGACTGACTAGTACGATGCTACTGAACAAAGGTGATAAAAACAAAGTAAAACAAAACTTGAGGTCCAACTAAGATCACTTCACGTGGGTTTAGCTAGCTAACAATTGGAATTTGGAGGTGATATGATGATGGTGATGCCACACACCACTTTGAAATTGGAAAACAGGATATAGAAATTGAAAAAAATTCGACCATGATCTTATGGTCCCATTCTTTTACTATAGCAGTGGGACTCCCACGTGGTCAAACAAACTAGAAATTTGTGTGAATTTACTTGGTGAAAGAGAGAGACAAGCAAAATAAAATGCCTGAACAATGTATAACTTGATCTGACAGTAGGTAGAAAGCAACTGATAAATAAAATGGTTTTATTGTTATAGACAACTTTGTGTATTACTTTTTGCATAAATTATCTTCATTTGTTAGGGCACCTTATTGAGCCTGATTAAACCCCTTAAATATTCCATATAAAATCGAATGTATACCGATCAGAACAAAGAATAGAAGAAGACAGAACGACAGTGCATAAAGCTGAAAAAATAGCTTACAAAGAAATATGCAGACTGCGCTTGGTGCTAAAAGGAAATGGGTGAGTAGCATTCCAGTCCACAATGTGGATTATATTTCGCAATAGCTCCCAACTTTTGTTGGAGCATGTAATCCAGTCCAACACGTAAAATATTATTGTAATATGATTCACTTATTGTTGTAATATATGCCACTTATTAATGCAATACGGACGACTTATTGTTGCAATATATGCCACATATTGTTGCTAATGACCATTTATTGTTGCAATATATACCACTATATGTTGCCAATATATACATTTCGGACCTCAATAAGGTGCTCAACAAATCAAAATATATACCTTATGCAAAAAGTACTTCAAAAATTGGACTGGATAACAATAAAACAAAGGGAAATTAGAGTTGGGAGGAGGCTTAGATTATTTAGGGAAAAGACCAAATAAGGTAACCACTACTTTTAGAAAAGAATAAAAGTAAATAAAACCAGGAAGAAGGAATCATAATATTGTCATGGATAACTTTGCCAGTGTGGAACTAGATTGAATTGAGAAGGGAAAATTCTTGGAAGAATTTAATGGATGTTGCAGTCACAGTGGGAATAACATTGTCTGTGCTGAGAAATTGATTTAAAGGGAGAAAACGGGTTTTGGATGATTAAAGGCGTGTTTATACTTAAAGCCTTGTGACGTGTCGTTCACTGGTTGGCTAGGATCACGTGGGATGACGTGAGAAGTCGTATAAATAGTGTTTGGCGCTTCTACTGTGCATAATTCCAATTCTGTAACTGAAAATCAGTTTCCTTTCTTCTTCCTTGAGCTATTCGTGCTCTGTTTTCTTTCTTCTTCTGTAATCGATAATCTTGGTGATTGATTGTAACTTGTGATTGAATAATCAATAAGAAGATCTGGTATTTCTCCCGTGGACGTAGGCTATTGCCGAACCACGTAAAATCGTTGTGTTTCGATTGCTTGGAGTGTTTACAATTTTCTGGAAATATTGATTGTTGTTGTCACTATGATTACAATTGTTGTTGTAACAGTCGTTGATAATTTGTTCGGTTTGGAGTTGATAGTTATTGTTGATTCTAAGAACAATTGGCGCCGTCTGTGGGAAGGTGAAATCAGCTAAAGAACGGTTATGGCAACAATGGCAAGATTTGACATTGAGAAACTGACAGAGAAGATCGATTTCTCATTGTGGAAGGCAAAGATGGATGCTCTACTGGTTCAACAGGGATTAGAGCAAGCTCTGCTAGGTGATGCTGGATTTCCTAAGGAATTTGATGATGCTGAGAAGAAGCGTATCATAGGAAAGGCACGAAGCTCACTGATTCTTTCATTGGGGGACAAAGCACTGATTGAAGTGGTTAAAGAAAAGACTGCAAAGGCAGTTTGGGACAAGTTGGAATCTCTGTATCATGTCAAGTCATCTGCAAGTAAAATGCATTTGAAGCAAAAGTTGTTCTCATTCAAAATGAGGGCTGACAGATCAATTCTTGATCAGGTTGATGAATTCAATAAGTTGTGTATGCACATTGAATCACTGGATGTGAAGGTAGAAGACAATGACAAGGCAGTGTTGTTGTTAAGTTCATTACCAAAAAATTATGAACACTTCATAGATTCCATAGTGATGACCAAGCCGGATGATCTCACAGCTGCAGATGTTGAGAAGGCTCTGAGAAATAAATTGGATCAAAAGAATGTTGGAACTCGACTGACAGAAATGAGAGTTTGTTTGTCAAGCAGTCTTGGAACAAACATCATGCCAATAAGGGGAAGATGACAGCCAGACCAAAGCAACAGTTGAAGGAATCAAGCTCAGCCGGGAATTATAACACAGAGAAGAGGAAGTGCTTTTACTGCAAGAAACCAGGTCACTTGAAGAAGAATTGCTTCTTGTTAAAGAGGGAAAGGAGAGGAGGAAAGACACCTGAGCAAGGTGGAGCCAACACAGCAGATTTGGCTGAATCCTCATATGCCTATGATTGTGCAGAGGTACTTTCTATTACTGAATCAAAGTGTGTTTTGAATTGGATTTTAGATTCAGGTTGCTCCTTTCATATCTGCCCAATTAAAGATTGGTTTGAAGATTTCAAGTATGGGAACATGGGTAAAGTGTTGTTGGGAGATAATTATGCCTATAGCATTAAGGGCACTGGTAATATAAGGCTGAAAATGCATGATGGTGTAGTTAGAATTATTACCAATGTTAGATACATTCCTGACTTGAAGAGAAACTTAATATCCCTAGGAACACTTGATAAAATGGGATATAAGTATGGGTCTAAAAATGGAGTGATGTCAGTAATGAAGGGGAACATTTCTGTGATCAAGGCAAACCTCATAAATGTCATGTACATTATGGAAGGTGAAGTGGTGTCTGGTATAGCATCTGTTGTTGCCAATGTTGCTGCAACTATCAGTGCAACTGTTCCTGCAACAATGGATAAGACACAGCTCTGGCATGAGAGATTAGCCCATATCAGTGAAAAAGGGTTAAAGGAACTATCTAAACAAGATGCCCTAGGTGGTGATAAGGTATCTAAGCTCAGTTTCTATGAGATTTGTGTCCTTGGTAAGGCTCACAAGACAAGCTATGAGATTGGAAAGCATACAACTAAGGAACCACTGGATTATGTACACTCTGACTTATGGGGACTTGCAAGAACTGAAACCTTGAATGGAGGAAAGTTCTATATGTCAGTCATTGATGACTACTCAAGGAAGGTATGGATCATGATCTTGAAATCAAAGGATGAAGCTTTCTCTAAGTTTAGGGATTGGTTGATTGAGATGGAGAATCAGACGGGGAGGAAACTCAAGTACCACAGAACTGACAATGGGCTGGAGTACCTATCTGGGGAGTTCAATGAGTTTTGCAAGAAAAAAGGTATAATCAGGCACAAGACAGTGCCAGGAACCCCTCAACAAAATGGAGTGGCTGAGAGATACAATAGGACTATCTTGGAAAGGATCAGGTGCATGCTAATCAGCTCTGGTCTATCAAAAGGGTTTTGGGGAGAAGCTGCAAACACAGCTTGTTATCTAATTAATAGGAGTCCCACTTCTGCACTACATTTCAAAACACCAGAGGAGGTTTGGTTAGGGCACACACCCATGTATGATCACCTGAAAGTCTTTGGTTGTTTAGGTCTTGTTCACATAAAACAGGACAAACTAGATGCAAGAGCCCTAAGATGTGTGTTTCTGGGATACCCAACTGGGGTAAAGGGATACAAACTTTGGAGCATTGATCAGAAGAAGTGCATTCTAAGTAGGGATGTTATATTCAATGAGAAGATAATGCCTCTCAGAACTCAGGCTGCATTAGGGACAAAGGCACAAGTGTCTCCTACACCTGGCACTATAGGAGAAGGTGATAATACTAAGGTTGAGGTGGAGCATGTGTATGATACACAGGTGCTTGACACTTTTGTTCATGAAAATGAAGAATCCTCAGGCACTGTTGGTCCAACTGTTGGTACCACTGTTGATGCAACAGTCATAGACAGATCAAGGAGGACTGGCAAACAAGCACCAAACTTGTATGGTTTTGGAAGAGTAGGGAAGTCCTACATGGTATCTTATGCACTGAGCATTGATGTGGAAGTTAACTATGCAGAACCAAACAGCTATCATGAAGCTGTCACTTGCAAAGAGAAGTCTTTATGGTTGGAAGCTATTCAAGAGGAACTGGAGTCTCTTAACAAGAATAAGACTTGGAGTATTGTCACTGTGCCAAAGAATACCAAGTTGGTAGGCTGTAAATGGATCTTTAAGAAGAAGGATGAAGCAGCTGTTGGTGGGAAAGTGAGATACAAGGCAAGGTTGGTGGCAAAAGGCTTCACTCAAAGAGAGGGCTTGGACTACACAGAGATCTTCTCTCCTGTAGTCAAGCACACATCAATCAGAATACTGCTGTCCATTGTTACTCAAGAGGGTCTCGTTCTGCAGCAAATGGATGTGAAGACTGCATTTTTGCATGGTAATCTAGAGGAGATAATATACATGAGGGTGCCAGAAGGTGTAACTGTGAGTAATGCAGATACAAAGGCATGTTTACTCAAGAAATCTTTGTATGGCTTGAAGCAATCTCCTAGGCAGTAGTATAAAAGATTTGATGAGTTTGTTGTTTCAGTGGGGTTCAAGAGAAGCAGCTATGACAGTTGCATTTACTAATTTGGAAGCGCAAATCTGAGGATACTTGTACTTATTGCTCTATGTGGATGACATTTTGATTGCTGGCAAGAGCATGGTGATGATTGAAGATGTTAAGGAGAATCTCAACAAGGAATTTGAGATGAAGGACTTGGGAAATGCAAAGAGAATTCTTGGAATGGACATTTGCAGAAGTCATGATCAACAAATCACAACACTCACTCAAATGAGTTATTTGTCAAAGGTGCTGCATAAGTATAAGATGCATGAAAGTAAGCCTGCATATGTACCATTGAATCAAAGCATAAAGGTGTCAAGTGCTCAGTGTCCCACAGATGATTCAGAGAAAATGAAAATGGAATCTGTTCCATATGCAAGTGTTGTGGGGGAGTATCATGTATACTATGGTGTGTTGCAGGCCTGACTTAGCATATTCCATGAGTGTTATTAGCAGGTATATGAGCAATCCAGGCTATGCTCATTGGGAAATTGTTAAGGGAGTTCTAAGGTTTATTAAAGGAACACAGGATCATGGTTTATACTTCAAGGTTGCAGAGAAAACAGATCAGCCATTGGTTGGATATGTAGATGCTGATTATGCATCAAATCTTGACCTGGAAAACAAATCTGAGGATATGTTTTTACTCTTTATGGGACTGCTGTTAGCTGGAAGAGTTCTCAACAACCTGTGGTAGCTTTATCAACTACAGAGGCAGAGTTTATAGCATTGACAGAAGCAGTGAAGGAAGCCTTGTGGTTGCAGGGACTGTTGGAGGAACTTGGGATTGTTCATAGATCAGTCACAATTTATTGTGATAATCAGAGTGCTTTGCAATTGGCTAAACATCAGGTTTACCATGAGAGAACCAAGCATATTGATGTAAGGCTGTACTATATCAGAGATGTGATAGCTGAAGGAAGGATCAAAGTGGAGAAAATACACACCTCAGAGAATATGGCTGATAGTTTAACAAAAGCTTTGCAAACTTCCAAGTTTCAGTTTTGTTCAATGTTGATGAAGGTACAGAAGGGTCTACTCCAACCTTAGGAGTATTTTTTGGAGAAGCCAGATCTAAATTCAATCTAAGGTGGAGATTTGTGGAACTAGATTGAATTGAGAAGGGAAAATTCTTGGAAGAATTTAATGGATGTTGCGATCCTGATGGGAATAACATTATGCATCTTTGAGAAATTGATTTAAAGGGAGAAAACGGGTTTTGGATGATTAAAGGCGTGTTTATACTTAAAGCCTTGTGACGTGTCGTTCACTGGTTGGCTGGGATCACGTGGGATGACGTGAGAAGTCGTATAAATAGTGTTTGGCGCTTCTACTGTTCATAATCCAATTCTGTAACTGAAAATCAGTTTCGTTTCTTCTTCCTTGAGCTATTCGTGCTCTGTTTTCTTTCTTCTTCTGTAATCGATAATCTTGGTGATTGATTGTAACTTGTGATTGAATAATCAATAAGAAGATCTGGTATTTCTCCCGTGGACGTAGGCTATTGCCGAACCACGTAAAATCGTTGTGTTTCGATTGCTTGGAGTGTTCACAATTTTCTGGAAATATTGATTGTTGTTGTCACTGTGATTACAATTGTTGTTGTAACAGTCGTTGATAATTTGTTCGGTTTGGAGTTGATCTTTATTGTTGATTGTTTGAGTTGATTCTAAGAACAATACGCAACAGCCAGGAATGAAGGTACTGTCATCCACTACTTAATGAATAACTTGACATAATCTGGAAGTTAAGATCTTAGAGACTATGCAGTATACAACATGATATTGGCCTCATCTCTCTCATGGTAGTTTGAGTTGTCTTGGGTATCAAAGTCACCAATGTGCAATTAACATCACTATACATCTTGCCATGGACAAAGAATACTTGTATAGTCGCAACTACATCCTCCTTTACAATCCCCATGATGATTTTAACATCACTATACATCTATTCCAAGGTGATTTTGTGTCCCCAATTCCTTCAAGGTTAAATAGATTTCCAGTTCTGTAACAGGCCGCACCAAGCTATCCGCAGATCTCCTAGTCAACTGTTTGCCCTCTCTTAAAGCTTCAATGTCAACACATCTTGTAGTACCAACTGAGAATCCTCACCAATTGCTTACATAAATTTAAGACCTCAGCCTCAATGTCACAAAAATCAGTCAGCACCTTACCATCTTCAGTTTCAAGCTTATAGAATAATGGTTATAAACAGTATGTTTTCTTGATTAATTAAAAAATGGACATTTTCTAATATTTTGTATTTATTAATTTAGTATTGTAATAAGTTAAATGCTGGCACGGGCTAAAAAAAGTTTCGGCTTCCTCCTTGCTTGATATACCTGCTGTGTTTAAGTATTTATTCTGCTGTGTTTCTGATTGGTTAAAGTGTTTGTCATAGTTGTTGTTACTTCAAATGTTATATCAACATTGGTATTAACGGTACTGCAACTGTCAAGAAATCAAAAGTCCAGTTACTTATATTTATTCACCCTTTTTATAATAGTTAATTAGAGAGAATATGATGATCACATGTACTCTAAGTAAAATTATTGCAAATTGAATACTGGAGGACAAAATAAACATTGCACCACTCTGATAAAATATTATGGATTACAAATAGACCCAAAGAAATAAATTCTATATGACATAAAACCAAGTAGATGAAATCTAATATTTGAGGAATAACCGAATAAGTGAACTACACGATTGACTTGAGCTTCTTAGTCATGGTGGCGATGTGCTTCCCTTGGTGGAAGGCTTGTGCCAACTCAAGCTCTGTAGGCTGTCTTGAGCCGTTTCCAACAATCGTCCCAGCACCGTAAGTGCTACCTCCCTTAATCTGCTCCATCTCAAACATTCCAGCTCCAAATGTATAACCAATTGGGACAAATATCATATGTACCATGGTGAGCGAGCTGTGTAATCGCAGTTAATCTGCGAGTTCATAAACCATAGAGTTTGCTATGAATAACTGATTAGTCCTTTCTGAAGTTTAACAGTAGCAGTGGGGAAATATAATCACATAGACTGAGCCGTTTTTGTTAATAAGAAACGAATGTAGTTTTGATCTGATGTTAATAAATACTGCATGGTTTCTCAGTATCATTTTCCCTTTGCAATAACAAGAGCAGTTGGGGGTAAAATGCATGAACGTAAACTTACGGAGTAGTTTCTTGACCGCTCCTTGACATCCAGTGCTGGAAAATAGTCCAGCTGGCTTGCCGGCTAGTTCCTGTGTACACCATAAATCTGTGGTCGAATCCATGAATGTCTTAAACTGGCCAGCCATCATACCAAATCTGGTAGGAAAGCCAAATACGAACCCATCGGCTTCAGTGAGCTGGTTGGGGCTAATTATTGGTACATCACTCTTTGATGGAGCGCTCATTTTCTCAAGAATATCATGAGAAAGAGTCTCAGGGACTTGCCACAGTTTGGCTTCCACCCCCTGAACAGATTCAGCTCCTTTCTTGATTTCTTGAGCTAGTTTCTCAACGTGACCATATGTCGAATAGTAACTGCCAAACCAAAAGAGCATTTGTAATCAGACAGCAATTAGCTAAGCTGGGTGAAACAAACATAAGTGATTTAGATATTAATGCAATGGATTGAAATTTATAGGAATGAAAATGCATACACAATGTAGACTTTGGTTGCCATTGTGATAAAAGGTCTCCGCCTTGTGCTTGTTTCTGTGTTTTTGTTTGATATGAATGATTGAACAAGAGATCTAGGTAGAGTATATATTGCCGCTAAATAGTTCAAATAAAATAGGAAGGCCAAACTGTCCGAACATTGAACTAAGTATTATATACTAGGGAGAACGCACCGCACTGCGCGGTGCCAAGTACACTCTATAACATCACGTGAGTATTTGTTATAAAAATAATTACCATAATTTCATGGAAAGAGATCTTATAAACTCATAACAATCGATAAGAAATATCAGGTTACAACATAAAGAACGTCTCTAGAGGAACGCTAGATAACATATTTACAGACGGACCTATGTTATCAACAAAATCATTTATGTTATTAATCCAACATCGATGTTCTTAACAAACTGTATGTTTTGTAACATGAAAAAGCCCAAATCTTAAGAACATGAACATTTTGATTAATAAAATCGATGGTTTTCTTGACGACGTAAGTCCGTCTATAAATACGCGATCTAGAGCCGTCTAAAAGGAGACTTGGTATATAAAAAGATCGGAGTACTTTTTTTCACAAGCATAGGCAAGGGATGATATATTCTAGAATTGATCATGTTTTGGGCAATGTTCAATGGTTTCTACAGTATACTAGTTGTAGGGTTGAGGTGTTGGAGCCCCATATTTCTGACCATGCTCCATTATGTATTCATCTGGAGGTGCCTAGTCATGTTAGAAAGTATATGTTTAAGTTCTTGAACTGTTGGCTTGAGAATGCTAGTTTTATGCTATAGTTACTCAAGTTTGGCAACAAGTTATTTATGGCAGGCCCCAGTATGTATTATGGAGGAAGTTACTTTTGGGTATGCAATATTCTAATATCCAACAGAAAATTGAGGTAGCCAAGAGGGATCTGGAAGTGGCTCAGCGGGCTGTTTCTTCTGACAGGTTCAATCCTGTTTTTGTGGATCATGAGATTGAATGTAGGAGGGCTTTGGCTCAGTGGTTGGATTTGGATGAGAAAGTTATGGCACAGAGAGCTAAGATCCAATAGCTGAAGTTGGGTGATGGTAACAATAGTTACTTTCATGCATCTGTGAAGGAAAAAAATAGAGGTACTGGGATCTATAAGCTCACTAATGCTTCTGGGAGAATGCTTACTACTCCTCAAGATATTTCAGGTGAAGTCTTGCAGTTTTATGGGAATTTGGTGGGGCAGTCAGCTACTAGTATTACTTGTTTGGATATTGAGGTGTTGAGGTCAGGGAAGCAGCTTCAGCAAGCTGATAGGCCTAGGTTGATTAGACCTGTCACAGATATGGAGACTGTATCAGCTCTGAAGCAAATTGGAGACTCAAAAGCACCTGGCATAGATGGTTATAATGCCAAGTTTTTCAAAGCTACATGGTATATACTGGGTGCTGATGTGCTTAGGGCTGTACATGAGTTCTTTGATCATAGTAGATTGTATCCTGCTATGAACCGTACTCTGGTTACTTTACTCCCTAAGGTTAAGGATGCTAGTCTGATGAGAGACATGAGACCTATCTCATGTTGTACTACTGTCCATAAGATTATATCCAAGGTGTTGAATAACAGGCTTAGTGAAGTTATTAACACTGTGATAGATGACAGTCAATCTGCTTTTCTCCCAGGGAAGATTATTCATGATAACATCCTTATTGCTCAAGAGTTAGTTAAGGGATATGGGAGAAAACAGATCTCTCCAAGGTGTATGATCCAGGTTGATTTGCAGAAGGCTTATGATTCTGTAGAGTGGGTGGCATTGGAGGGGATACTCAGGGAAATGGGCTTTCCTGGTGTGTTTGTTGATTGGATCATGCTCACTGTTTCTACACTGTCTTATAGGTATTCCATTAATGGAAATCCTACTGAGATTTTACAAGCAAGAAAGGGTCTCAGACAAGGAGATCCCATTTCTCCTTTGTTATTTGTTATTGTTATGGACTATCTTCACAGATGCTTACAGAAGCTGAGATATATGCCTGATTTCAACTTTCATCCTAAGTGTGAAAGATTGGGTATTACTAATATATGTTTTGCAGATGACTTACTCTTGTTTGCTAGAGGTGATAAGGAGTCCATTAGGCTGGTAATGGAAAGGTTTAAAGTATTTTCTGCCTCTACTGGTTTGTGTGCTAACTTTGCTAAGAGCAAAGTTTATTTTGGGGGTGTTAATCTCTCAACTGAGCAGCAGATCCTTGATGAAACTGGTTTTGTTAAGGGGAGTTTGCCTGTGAAGTACCTTGGTGTGCCTTTAGACAGCAAGAAGCTCACCATTGCTAATTGTACTCCTTTGGTTGAGAAGATTATGTGTAGGTTGAAGCACTGGACCACTAGAATGCTCAGTTATGCAGGTAGGCTGCAGCTTGTTAAAAGTGTGCTATTTGGAATCACTTCCTACTAGATGCAGGTGTTTCCCCTTCCCAAAAAGATACCCAGACACATTGAGGGACTCTGCAGGTCATTTTTATGGTCTGGAGCTGATGTGATTACAAAAAAGGCTCCCATAGCCTGGCAGACTATATGTGGCCCTAAGAATTCTGGTGGGCTGAATGTGATTTCTTTGTGTGATTGGAATAAAGCTACTCTCACTAAGCTGTTATGGAACATTTGTGCTAAAGAAGATAAGATGTGGGTTAGATGGATTCATAGTTACTATATCAAGTTTACTACTGTATGGGAGTACCAGCCTTCTAATACTTGTTCTTGGTTGTTGAAAGCCATCTTCAAGATTAGGGATGAAGTGGTGAATGCTGGGCTTAGGAATCATCTACAAACTATAGATAGATTCAACAGAAGGAGATTTTATAAGGAAATCAGGGGTCAATTTGTCAATGTAGACTGGAGGAAGCTGTTCTTTAATAATCTTGCTAGACCTAGAGCTGTTTTTACTCTTTGGATGGGTTGTCATAGGAAACTATTCACTAAAGATAGATTGTTGAAGTTTAGGATGCAAAATGATGGTTTGTGTGGTTTCTGTGGTGGCTTAGAATCTATTGACCATATCTTTTTTGCTTTCCATGATACTGGTCTGATTTGAAAGTCTGTATTAGCTTGGTTGAAGTGTAGGCATAGTCCACTTGACTGGACTCATGAATTGGCTTGGTTGGTGCAAAAAACTGCTGGGAAAGGAAGTGCTGCTATGTTACTTAAATTGGCGGCTACATAAGTTTTTTATGCTTGTTGGAGAGCTAGAAATGACATAGTGTTCAATGGTGTGAATAGGTGTTCTATTGTAGTATCTGAAGTTATTCACACTATTGTTACTAGAGTACAAGGTAGGCCAAAATTAACAGCTCTTGTTAGTCATTTAGCTGGCCCATAGTTTGTACTAGTTGCTTTGATTGTTTCTTGTCTGGTCTGGATCGTTTTGATCGACCTTATTGTACGTTCGAGGATTTGGAATAAAAGTATATGCTTGGTTCCAAAAAACTTAACATATTTTGTAAATCACCAATGTGCACAATTCACATACCAATTATAAATCGGTTTTATCTAACAATGAAATGAATAAGAAATCGAAATTAAGTTTGCAACAATTACCAATAAAGAATGGGAAGAAACTTTTAAATTTTATCTCCCAATTACAACATTAGAACAAGAATTACTATTATCTTTTACCATTTGACAAGAAACTCCTTTAAAGGAATGCAAGATCTAACTTTCATTAAGGGCAAAATTTCATTAAGGGCAAAATGGTCCATTACTTGGTACCAAACTTAAGCAACTTCCTCTCTTATAATAGACTTATAATATAATATTTGTCCGGTTGGGCTACTTTAATTACCCTCTTATGACAAAGTATTAAGTCATGTTCTCTTCGTCTGAACAAAGCTGAACTGAACTGAACTGAATGGAACTGAATTGAACTGAATTATAGTATAAAAATGAACTAAGCAGAACTGAACTGAAATGAATCTAAAATGAACTGAACTGAACTGAAATTAATAAATTTTTAAATGAATATAACAGAGATATCCCAGCATATTCTATATCAAAACTAATAGTAATATTTTAACCAAAACCGGTGAACATTTTCTTGGTTGGCATTAGATGTTACATTTTGTATTACCAACGAAATATGAGTGTCCATGTTTTAACATGAATAAAATACTCATAAAAACGATATTCTCCGTACAACTCATTATATGTCATCTGTTTGAAGTACGGTATGTTTTTGTCCCTTTATAGTTTTATAAATTCTTGGAATAGACGTGTATTAGTGAGATACTTGAAATACGGATTGATATTATTAATTATATGTGTAATGTTTTAAACAATATTAGCAATGTTTTATGAGTGCACATTTTATATCAATTTTTATGTATGTGTATATTACCAATATTCTTAATTAAGCCTCTAATGCTTTTGAATATAACTGTAATGTTTGTCCGTTTCTTTTAGTCTCTCTATAAAACCGTCTCTCAATATACTTACTCTTATAGTTTATATATAAACACGACTCCATAGGGTATTTATCTGTGATATTATGTTGAAGTAAATAAATAAATAAATACTTTTTGCAGTAAAAAAAAGGTAGTTATAATTAGCAGGGGCAAATTGGACCGGGCAGCTGAAATAGCTTGAACATATTTGGGATACTATTTCATGATTTTAGTTGCTAGGTGATGATGATCTTTTAATTCACATACTATATTAAAAAATTCAAAAAGAGGTTGCACGACTCACCTGGATGATGGGTCGTCTTTATTTTTGTATATCTTGAATTTTCTCGATCTATACGAAAATCTTTGACCATCTTGCTTAATGCGCTATCAAGATTAAACACCTGAAGAGCACTTTGGATTGTTTTTCTGTGTTTTATTACTTAAAAAATCACTTATATTTAGTCATTAGTATATTGTATGATTGTCGGGATCTCGCAGTGGCAAATTAAAGAAAATATGGATCGTCCTAATTCATCAATTTGTAAATTTCACAAACGTAACTTATCAATGTGGTGTCAGAATACTTAACATGAAAATTATTAATACTAATTCGTGAACTAATAATATATTACACGTACGTAATTTTAAATCCCAAAACACTTGTGCCATTACAAAGTTTAGAGAATCTTAAACAGGAAATAATAAAGGTACTTTTGGTAGTGATATGTCATCACTCCACTCCAATCAACTCAGCTTCTGACCTAATACATGTTTTATTTTAGTAGGGTTAGTTGTATCCACTAACTACAAGTGTCATGACTTGAAGGTCTATTTATATATTTTTCAAATCTAGTCCTTAAATTTCTGTACAATTACTCTCACTCTTCTTTAAACTATTTAACTTGAAAGTTCTTCTTAAAACTATTTAACTTCAAAGTTCTTCTTAAAACTCTTAAATTGAATTAAAATTTCTCTTGAATCTTTCTCTTTAAATGTCCCAAAATTATATTGATCACGTGATCACTTGACATTGCAGGTTCCAGTCCAACCTATGATGGCCTCTTGAATCTATTAAATCTCTTAAAACTTTTCAACATCTTGAATTGTCACAAATGTTGGGGTGGTGTACATGCAATCATTTACTTTTCTTTGCTTATAAAACTTATTCTACTTACATATATATATTAACTAGGTTGATGTACAACCTGATGTTAGACCATCTCCATCAATGTTTCACCCTCTCTTTCATGCCACATCAACATCACCACTAACAGTCCAACTTCAAAAATCTATTTCATCAGTAAAATCGAGTAAAATTCATATTTGTCTTTAATTTTCTCATTTGTTTTCAAACTTCATTTTTAATTGGATGGACAAAGGAATATGGAAAAATAAAGAAAAAGAAAAATAAAAAAGGGTAAAACTGATAAAACACTGGCAGGCATGGTCACGGCAGTTTATCTAGTTTTACCTTATAGAGTTAGAACCAAGGTAAAACATTGTGAGGCAATGCTCGCAAAGATTGTCTGGAAGACAGCAAGGAAGGAGAAATCGATTTGGATGGAGCTTGTGCAACAGAAGTATTTGAAGGGACGAAACATCCTACACTATTCGTCTAAACCGGGGGATAGCCTGATGTGGAAGGGAGTTGTGAAGTGTGCTGATAAGCTCAACTCTTGTTTCCGGTGGCAGGTTGGAGATGGCTCATCTCACATTTCTCCTTGATAGGTGGTATAAGGATCGAGTGCTATTCGAGGATCTGGGGATTGTGGATAAGCGAGACTGTTAGATATTTTGTTAGAAATATCTGTTTAGATTTTGATCAGCAACATGATGACTTATCTTAGTCTCAGAAAGGTGATTAGTACTCTTGGTTCACTTGAACATTGTAAAAGAGAAAAACCACTAAGTATGATAGTCTAGCTAATCTTGTATAGGATGTTAGGTCTCAAAATGTAATTTTTATTTTATGAAGAGAAAACCAAGAAGAAGACATCCAAGCAGAAAGCTCAACGACATTGAAGACTTGAAGAAAAATGCACAAGATTACTGAATCTGTTGTTCAGATATCTTAGCCAGATATCTTGAAGACACGAATAGTTTCAAACAAACTGTGTCACAAGAGATATCTGAGAAATAAGATACATATCTGAAAACAAGGAAAGTGTCCACAGATATCTACTCTCAGATACCTTGAGCTTTAACCACGTTTCTGAAAAAGGAACATATATATTGCAAACAAAGTTGTTTCAATAAATACAAGTGGTATCTGAAGATTAAAGATAAGGACGTGCAAAGAATCAGATAACACTAGTCTCTAATACAAAGCATAGTTCCATTGACACTACAGGACAAAAAGTATAGTACAATGCATTTAATGCACGAGATGATATCGAATAAAAGCAAGCGACTTCGAGAAGAAGACAAAAAACTCTAAGATTATACACAGATATCGATAGTTCGAATTTGAGCCTAACGGATACTATTCAAACGGTACTCAAATTCATCTATAAATATCAACACTTAGACTGCTTGAGAAGACACACTAAACACCTTGAACTGCATACAAACGCTGAACGTCTTACTCTCTCAAAGCAACTTACTTATCTTCAAAGCTTTCTGTTGCGACCAAAGCTTTTGATCTTGAGTAAACACTGAAGTTCTAAGTGTCCTGATCCTAAACAAGCAAAGCTATCTGTGAAGGAGTTGAATCAAAAGATCAACTATCTGAGATTCATTCTCTTGAACAGATATCATAAGACTTGGGTCAGTAAAATCGAACAAGATACCATACGCTGTAAAGTGTATTAAGTAACTTAGTTCACAGAGCTATCTGATTAACTGAAAAGTTATTAAGACGCTCATCTGACAACTCAAACCAAAACCAACACCATAACTGGCGTGGAGTACAGGAAGTACTTAGTTTGAAAAATCAGGGAATAAATCCAAGGTTACCGGAGTATAGGAAGTACTTGATTTGGGAAACTAAGGAATAACTCCAAGGTTATTGAGTATAGGAAGTACTTAGCTTGGGAAGCTAGAGAATAACTCAAATGTTTCTGAGTATAGGAAGTACTTGGCTGTGAAAGCCGGGGAACAACTCAGGGGGAACATTTGGTTGGGAACCAATTGTTAAGTATCTTAGAATAGGATTATTGTAAGGAGAACTCAATTATCTGTTCTAGTGAATTCTAGGTCTCTGATAGACCGAAGTGGATTAGTTGGAGGATTACGCCACCTCCAGATACCACTATACTTGTTGTGTTATTTACCTTTCTGTATTTACATTTCAGCAACACACACACATATTAACTGTTTCTGCACTTATCTTTATTAAGTCTTCCGCACTCTGATTCTAAGTATCAGATATCTATTCAGATATCTGAGAAATAGTTGTTATCGACAAAAGTTTTAAAAGACTATTCCCCCCCCCCCCCCTCTAGTCTTTTACTTTGCCGTTATCTGGACCAACAAGTGGTATCAGAGCAGGAGGTTCACCAAATTACACTTTGAACCTAGATCCCCAGATAGGTGAAGGAACTTTGTCCACTTTTGAGGACTATTTAATTTGTGTGTTAAGTGTGCAGGTATGTCTCTGAGTGATGCACCCGTTCTCAAACCAGAGAACTACGAGAAATGGAAAAATAACATGATGCTCCACCTTGAATCCATAAGTGACGAGATGATCGAAGTAATAAAGAATGGCCCAATAGTCATTCAACAACTTAAGCAAGTCATGGAGGTTTCGAGTGGAAGAGACAGAGATCAAAGCGAAGGATCTTCACAAACAGATGCGTCAACTAGTGGAAGATCTACTGGTCAAGTTATTTACGAACCAAAGCCCAGAGAACTCTGGATATCGGAAGATGCCAAGAGGAATCGTCTGGATGGTCAAGCTCGTAACATCATCATCAGATCGACACCAGAGCACATACGATTAAAGCGTGGGGTGCTAAAGCGGCAAAGTTGCACAGCAACCGATTGAAGAAATCATGCGGGCAGAAAACCAAGGAAAACAAGTTCGAAGTTCTAAAGTTGAAATTTCAAAATTTCAAACAAGGTCCCACTGAAACTCTGGAAGAACTTGATTTCAGGTTTACCACTCTCATGAGTGATATGGCAGCACTTGGGGAAAGTAATAGATACTCTCAGTCTGAGAAGATTAAGACTATTGTCAGAAGTCTTAACCACAACTGGGAGCATACGAAATTCTTTTATTTTAACCAAGGAATGCCAAATATCACTCCAGTGGAACTTTTCTCTCATCTTGCTACTATTGACTATGAGACAACTCAGAGAGAACAAACAACTGAAAAGTTGCAGAATGTTGCTCTAGTTACTCAAGGAACTTCTGAAAAGAAGAAAAGCAAGGAGGAGAATGAGGATGCTCTTGCTGCAAAGCAAATGAGCAAATTTGTCAGTCGAGAAATTGAGAGAAGAAAAGCCAAAGAGAAGCTGAAAAAGCATCTAGGCTTAAACTATCACCAGTACAAAAATATGCAAAGCTCGCTGAACAAGCCATTCGTAAAGCATCATGTACTGAGGAAGCAGAAATTGGAAACGATATCTGTTTCTATTGTCAGAAACCTGGCCACTTCAAGAAGGATTGTCCTGCCCTCAACAAACTAAGGACAGGCGACAAAAAAGATAGAAGAATCTTCAGAAGAAGCCATAAAGCTTTGTTAACTGAAGAAAGAAAGAAAATCCAAATTCAACTGGATACTCTAGACGTTGAGACAGATTCTGAAGATGACAATTCAGATGACTCAACCTTACCATCACCAGAATTATGTGGAGTTACTCATGATATAATCGACTTCGGCCTCAAGAAGAATGAAATGTGTGGGGTTCTTTGAAATTGACGGACCAGACATCTCCAACATAGAAAACTGTCTTATGGCTGATGAGGTAACACATACTTCTTGCTACACTTATGAAAGTGATGAAGAGGAAATAAAAGATCTAGAAAATCTCAGAAAGGAACTTGATATCTATGAAAGAGAATTTCTAATGATTCGTGCGAGAACTGAAAATCTAGAGGAGGAAAAGAATTTTCTTGCAAAGGAAAATTCTTATTTGGTTAAGATATCTGAGAAAAAGGACGCTGAAAATGCGTTTCTCAAAGCTCAGATATCTGAGACTGAAAAGTCACATAAAGAAGCATTGGCAGAACTTCAAAAGAAATATGAAGATCTTCTTTCTGAAAACAAGGAACTAAAGAAGAAAGAACTATCTTTTCAATCTTATGCCAAAGCTAGTGACACTCTTACTGAAGTACAATCTTACTTAAGAGATCCTTCAGAAAAGAAAGGACTTGGGCTGAATACACAGACAGATTGTTCTATCACTCTGAATAAGAGTAAGGAGAAAAGAACATTTGTAAGTACTCAGCAAGATGGTTCCCATGCAATCTATAGTATCGGTGAAAAGACAAAGATTGTTGACAAAGGAAAGACAGTTGCGACTAAACCTTTGTGGGAAAAACAAGTCAAAAACAAAACTGTTGGGTAGTCTCTGAAAAGAAACACAACACTGAAAAGTGTAAACACCCACAGTGCTATGTCTCTCAAAAAGGTAGAATTGCAGGAGCTGTCAAATTCTCCCATGTCACTTTTTCTGGAAAGAAATTGGATCAACGGAGACTAGCAAAGTCACGAGAAAAGATCTCGAGATAGCTTCAAGTGCTCAAAGCAGTATTGGCTACAAAGGCATCGGAAAACAACTTGCTCATGAGTACAAGCGAGCAAGAATGATGGTGAAGGCTAGAATTGCTCAAAGCAATTATCGAAGTGGAAGTTAAATCAAGCCATGAAAATCTGAATGCCGTGGCTAGAAGAAATCGCAAGGAAGGCTAAGTTCTTTGAAAAGCAAACTCGAAACTGACAGTATCTGAAAGCATCATATGGAGCACCTAGGAACACACCAAGGAAGAAAATAATTCTTACTAATGATAACATTCATTCAAATAGAATTCCTCCTTACGTTCTGTCAGACAAAGCATATTTCAAAGAAATTCATTCAAAATGGATTCCCTTGGAAGAACTTTTAGTTCAGCGGTTCCATCAAAGATATGAGAACCTAATCTCACATTTCTGTTGTGCGAATGCCTCCGGACCAAAGCACAATGGTTATTTGATAGTGGATGCGGAAAGCACATGACAGAGACAAAGCAAATCTGGTTGATTACAAAGCTTGCAACACGGGACCGGATATCGATTCTTTGGAGGAGAATTAAATCCCTCTGGGATTTGTAACGTCAAATTGGGGACTTTAACAATCAGCGTATTACATGTTAAGGATTTGAAATATAATCTATTTAGCATGAGTCGGTTTGCGAAAGGTTTTACTATAAAATTCAAAGCTAAATCGCAAACTAATTGACAATGAGTCAAAGCGAGCATCTTAGTTGGTCGGCGGAAAGGTCTTTATGTTGCCGATTGGGCATCACCCTGTTGAAGAATGTCTCATGGTGAGTCAATCTGGTCACACAGAAGAGCACTGGTTATGGCACAAAAGAATGAGTCACTTGAACTTCAAAACTCTGAATAGACTTGCCAAGAAAGAGTTAGTGGTTGGTCTTCCCAGAACATCTTTCAGAAAGGATGGTATCTGTTCTGCCTGTCAGATGGGGAAACAATCTAAGATCTCTTTCAAGTCCAAAATCAGACACTCTAGTGTTAGACCACTGCAACTTTTACACATGGATCTATTTGAATCATCTGTAACTAGTTATGCAGGAAAGAAGTTTGGTCTGGTTGTTGTAGATGACTTCTCAAGATTCACTTGGGTTGTCTTTCTGAAACACAAATCTGATGCCAGGGTGGAGATACCAAACTTGCTGAAAAAGCTTGAAGTCATGAAAAATGACAAGGTATCTGCAATCAGAACAGACCATGGTACTGAGTTTGTCAACCAGTACATAAAGGAGTTTTGTACCTGCAAAGGTATACAACACCAACTTTCCTCTGTAAGAACACCTCAACAAAATGGTGTTGCAGAAAGGAAAAACAGAACCCTTAAAGAAGCTGCAAGGACAATGCTAGCTGACACTGAAATAAGTGAAATTTATTGGGTTGAAGCTGTAAACACAGCTTGCTACACTCAGAACAGATGTTTGATAAACAAACACCATGACATGACCCCCTATGAAATCTTGGTTGGTAGACCCCCTAATATCAAACATCTGAGAGTATTTGGTTGTAGATGTTTTGTTCTAAACAATGGGAAAGATTATCTGAGAACATTTCAACCAAAGGCAGATGAAGGTGTTTTTCTTGGCTATTCCACAAGCAAAGAAAGCTTACAGAGTTTACCACAAAGAACAAAGAAAATTGAAGAATCGAGTTCATGTTGTATTCTATGAAGGAAATAAGAAAACACCTCCTAATGATGAACTCTCGAGAAGGTTCAAAGAAGCTATTTTGAGGGATTCTAAAGAAGAATCCTCAGAAAGGAAAAACATCATTATGGAAACTGAGGATGACTCTGACGTAGAAAAGATTGAAAAGCCTAGTAACAACAAGATGACTCACAAACATGATGAGGAATTCCCTATGAGTTTTCCAGAAATGGAACAGGTTACTGAGAACCTTCATCATGAAGAGGTATCTAAAAATAAGAATGCTGAAATGCATGTTTCAGATATCTCTAACACTGAACAAGTGTCAGATATCAATGACATTTCCCATATGTCAGATATCTCAGATACTGAAAAAGTATCAAATCAAAATCTTAGTGATTCACACTCATTTCACTTGGATATTGATCCTACTAGCACTAAACCTATGATGAGATGGATCAAAGATCATCCTACAAAGGATATAATTGGACCAATTAATCAGGGTGTTAGGACTAAGAGAGCAATAGCTGAAAATGCTAACTCTCTCTTTGGATGTTTCATCTCGAATATTGAACCTAAAAATATAGAAGAAGCATTAGGAGACCAAGACTGGATCTCTGCAATGCAAGAAGAGTTGGATCAATTTGAGAGAAACAAAGTCTGGAAACTGGTTCCATTTATAGAAGGAATATATGTGATTGGAACTAAATGGGTTTTCAGAAACAAGATGAATGAGTCTGGTGAAATAACCAGAAACAAAGCAAGATTGGTTGCCAAGGGATTTACCCAGACTGAAGGCTTAGATTTTGACGAGTCATATGCACCAGTTGCAAGATTAGATGCAATAAGACTCTTTCTAGCCTTTGCAGCTCATAAAGATTTCAAAGTTTATCAGATGGATGTCAAAAGTGCATTCCTAAATGGTGAACTTGCAGAAGAAGTTTATGTTGAGCAACCACCTGGCTTTGAAGTTTCCTCAGAAAGTAGAATGGTCTATAAACTCTGAAAGCTCAGTATGGATGAACAGGCTCCAAGAGCATGGTATGACACTTTGGCCAAGTACCTTCTGGAAAATGGTTTCAAGAAAGGTGAAGTTGATAAAACTTTATTTACCTAAAATCATGATGGGAAACTACTCTTAGTTCAAGTATATGTTGATGACATCATATTTGGATCTAAGGACAAGCAACTTTGTAATGACTTTGCAAATCTCATGAAAAGCAAGTTTGAGATGAGCAAGATGGGAGAAATGAATTATTTCCTAGGATTGCAAGTCAAGCAACTCAATGATGGAATATTCATTAGTCAAACAAAGTATGCAAAAGATATGCTCACAAAATTCAATCTTAAGCCTTCTGAAAAGAATGCTAAGATACCTATGATCATTGGAACCAAAATGACCTATACTGAATCAGATAAGAGTGTTGAAGAACATAAGTATAGGAAATTGATAGGTTCACTACTTTACCTCACTGCAAGCAGACCTGATATTCAATATGCCGTTGGAGTATGTGCTAGATTTCAGACAAATCCAATGCAAACACACTACAACATTGCTATGAAAATATTAAGGTATGTAAAAGGTACAGTAGATGTAGGATTGTGGTATCCTAAAGAAAGTGGATTGAGTTTATTTGGTACTCGACGGCGATTATCTTTGGATCATTGCTTGATAGGAAAAGCACCTCGTGAACTTGGGTTTACGGGTACTAGACTTATCTCATGGTTTAGTAAGAAGCAAAACTCAATTGCAACTTCTACCGAGGTGAATATATTCTTTGTTGGTTGTTGTGCAACACAAATTACGTGGATACAACAACAACTTAAAGACTATGGACTCGATGAGAAGAAAACTCCCATTTTTTACGTGACAACACAAGTGCTATTCGATTACACGAATCCTAAATTTCATGCCGAACAAAGCACATTGATGTTAGACATCACTTCATCGAGACCATGTTGAAAAAGGCAATATAGAGATACTCAAGATTGGCATCAAGACCAACTTCGGATATCTTCACTAAGCCACTACAAGAAAGTAGATTCTTAGCCTTAAGACATAGTCTTGGACTTATGGAACTAACAATGAGCGAAGAGTTCAGTATCGAAATGGGTAACCGAGAAGAGGTATACGGAGCAGAAACCAGAGAAGAGGTATCAGGCGAACGCAGAGAAGAGGTATCTGGAATGGGTATCCGTGAAAGAGAAAAGAAATCGAACAGGTATCCGGAAGTCAAAAGGCTAAAGAGCAAAAGATAGCTTAAGATCTACGAGACAGAACTCGGATATAAATCACTCTATAAGCAGGGAACACAAAAGAGAATAGTATAACTATCTGCAGTCAACTACTCTCTTGAAACTCGCATTATTTCTATCTTGATGAAAAACTTGAAAAAATCCTAAGTATAAGACAGATTAAGATGCGAACAGTGTCCTTGGTCATACATTGTGATTCGGATAGCAAGTCGCAAAACTCATTAAATGGGCACAATTACACTTGTTGATTGTGATCATTCTTTGAAAAGCAATGGTGACCCTCGATGAAGTTAAGCGATTGATCCGACGGTGGAAATTAATTCACAGTAAATAGTGGACTGTTGAAATTCAGACATGGCCCACTAAGCATTTAATGCCGAACTAGCTTTTGCTCACGCCTGTTTGCAAATTACAGATACGTACACACAAAATCAATTTGTATGTATTTGTCTGTTGGAATTCAACTGCTATATATATAGGATTTTGGCAAATGAAATCACTTTTGCCTAATCCGAAATTTCATCTTGCACAAGAATAGCAAATCCTTCTCTTGATTCTCTGCAAACCCTCTACAATCTCTGCAAATCAAGATTAAGTTTTTCTGAAAAGAATCACTGAATCAAATCTCTTTCAAACACCAATTTCAAATCCCTACACTATATAAAGAGATGGCCTCCAAGAACACTTCAACACAGAAATCCCAATCCTCCACTAGTACTGCTGAAAAGCAAGCACCAGAGTTGGTTATTGTAAACAATCGACTGGTAGGAGTTTTTAATCCTGACCACTGGACTTCAAGTCACAGAATGATTTGGGGTGGTGCCATGGTTGAGGAATACCTCTCTGCTACAATAGAAAACCAAACTGACAGAAAATTAATTCTTGACATGCTTGAAAAAGCACAAATCAAGGGTTTTCTATCTGCTCGCCCAAGTGGAATTTCATCACTCGATGTGTTGGAATTTTACAACAACTCCAGGATTATTTCCTGTATCCGAAAACCTTTGAAATAGTGTCTATCAAAACCTCAGTCCAAGGAAAGGAAATCCTTCTGGACTTAACAACCTTATGTACGTTGTTTGAGGTTCAAAATCTTGGAAAGGATTTTGAAATAAACACCAAGGATGATGAACTCCTTGAAGGTGTTAAAGAACTTTACAGTGACGTGTGTGATCTTGAAAAATCAGATACACCCACTGAGTTCAAACTTCGACATCCGAACCGGACATCTGTTGGTTCCTTTGGGATGTACTGGCTTGCATTCTTCACAGATGCTTTGATGGTCTACAAGGAGGTGCAGACCAGATAAGCCAAGAACGATGGATCATGATGTTCTTGCTAAATCAACAAGACAAAAGGCTAGAAAACCCTTTTAACTGGGGAAAGTACGCCGTCATGAAATTCGTAAAGAAGATTCAAGGCTTCGAGCCTAAGATTGTCAAAGGAATAGCTGAGCCAAAGGCCACGATGGGTTATGATGCGTCTCAAGATATGCTACTTCTTTGGAAAAGCTTGGCATTGAGCTCGGAGAGACGGCGAAATAGCAACGATAACTACTCTACAAATATGAGTATACAAATCTGATGAAAAAGGTTACTGGGTCTCAGAAAGGTCCTAAGAAGCGAAAATCTGAAAAGATATCTGAAGAAAGGGTTGCGACCAAGAAGCCCAGAACTTCAAGAAAGAAGTCTGGCGCAAATCGGAAGACACACCCAAAGAGGTTGTCAATTCTCGGATATCTGCAGCATTGCCGATGAACCGATAATGGCGGATGAACTCATCAATCTCGCAAAAGAATTATCAACTCTTGAACAAGTAGACTCGGAAGAGAAAGTGCTTTGAAATGTTGCGACCAATGCGTAAAGCCTTGGCGATGAACTCATAAATCTTGCCAAGAGTGGTGAAAAGCACAAGCCCCATCTGCGAAACCGCAGGAGTTATGGACCAATCGGTTCCTAATCTTGATGAGAGCTCGACGATGAAGATGATGAACTAGTCATCTCTCAAGTCCTAGAAAGAACAAAGAGGGCTAAGGTTCTTGAAAAATGGCGGTGATAAGGTATCTGAAGAAGAACCTACACCACAGGTTGCTGAGACTATAGCAAAGGTTGTTGGTGCAAACACATCATCAGGGAATGCTTCTCTTGAACAACTTCACAAAGCCCTGATGAGTGGTATTTTAGTCTTTGGCGGAATCTTGATGGAAATGCCACATCTAAAAATCTGGAAGAACCTTCTACTGATCAATCTTCTGCTTCCAGACAACCACAACAACCACAAACACAACAACCACAACAGCCACAAGTGGTTGATGAAATGGTAAATGAACTCCATTTTGAATTACCAGCAATACTGTATGCTGAAGAAAATCCTGTAATTGAGCAGGTTCCCCAACTCAATGAGAGGGATCAAACTGAGACATTAACTCAGAATGATCAATCAGGGGAGGCAACTGAGTTGCATACTCAGGAAAGGTGTGAAGTACCAGAAACTTCAAACAAAGAAACTGCACTAGGACAAGACGACCAATGTATAGAAAGGTCACAAGTTCCAGAGACCAATCAGCCTGAAACTGCTCGGGTAAATGACTGGTTTAACTCTTACCTTGTGAAAAATTTTATACTTATAAATCTTGTTTCCTCATAAGAATTTCTTTGTTACAGGCTGAGTTAGAAACGCAGAAACAAGAGGAAGCTGAGAAGCTTGCCTCAGATACTGAAAAAGAGGTTCCTTCAACCTTAACTCTTGAGAAATCTGAGCCTGTGCCACAGGTAAATGATTCTTAAAGAGAACTAATTTTTCAGTAAAAAATGTTTATGTGCTCATTCTGATTAAATGTTTCTAACAGGCTCCAACTGAGATGGAAGAAGATAAGGCAGAAATGCCAGAGACAAACCCAGAAACCAACAAGGTTTCTGAAGAACACATCACTGAGCTTTCAAACTTGAAGGTATATGATAATCAAGTGACAAGTATTCTTCATCTTGGGTTATCCTTTATCTCTTCTAATATTCAATACTTTCTACTTACAGGCTATTTCAGAAGTAGAAATGCAAGGGGATAAAGTTGCGACTTCCCCTGCATCAATGGAAATTGATGAAGCCCCCAAGGCAACATCACTCGAAAGAACACCAGACACTGCACAAGTTTCTGAGAAAAATGAATCTGAACTTCCTATTGAGGAAGTAAGTAGCACAAATCAGAATTCATTAAAAGCATATTTGCATAGATTCTTTCAAACTATTTCCTAAGTATTGTATTTCTCTCAGGTTCAAGAAAGAAAGGTTGATGAGGACCAGACTTCCAAATCTCCACCTCACAACAAGATATCTGAGACACCAATTGTCTCAGTAGAACAAGTCTCTGAGCCTGATGTACTTACTCAGGTAACTCAGAAACTAAACTACACTTCTACTCAGATATCTACAAAAGTTTTTGAAACTCACTCAAAACTCTTTCTTTCAGGCTCAAACAGATGCAAAGCAGGTTCCCATTGAAGAAACAAGGGACCTACTTCACTTCTACAAATCTCACACCCTGCCAAAGCATATTCAATGCTTCAAGAAATGGCAGAAGTTAAGGTGCTCTGATCTCTCTGAAATATTGAGAATCACTGATCAACCAACCAGACGAGCACGAGCTCTTGACCTGGAAACATATGTCCAAGCAATGTTCCCTACAGAACAATATCTGATTCTTTTCTACTACATAAGGACTTTTCGGAGAAGTGGCATAGTTTGATACATGCCTTTGAGCAGGCGGATGGTCGGACAAGATTACAGATGGCATTTAAGCCGATCTGCCCCGACCTGCAGTTTATACCTTCGAACAAGAAGAAGTTAATGGCGAAGATCACTATCCGGAAGTGATCAATCTTGTATCTGAAGATGATGAGGAGGAAGAAATGAATGAAAATTACTTTGATGAACCTCCCACTGACCATCACCAAGAGGATGATAATGACAAAAAGGATGATGATGATGCCCCTGCACCAGGGACCGAAGGAATTTCACAGAGAAACAATGCCTCAAATTTGAAAAGCGAGAAGATTTCACAGAAATCTCCGTCTTCATCACCTCAAAAATCTACTCATCCATATTCTAACCAACACGCAGTTACTACTGAACAAGTAGTTGAGCTTTCTGAAGAAACTAATCAGAAAATCTTAAACACTCAAACCAGAAGTGCTCGGACAAACTGTTGGAAGAAGAACAACGACTCCATCTTCAACTGGAAGATCAAATAGCTAAATCCAGAGATAAGATTGATCAACTACAAGATCTATACTTAGAAGAAATGATTGCTTACTCTGAGGTTAAAGAGCTACGGGATGCTGTGCAAGAGATCACCAAAGAACTCGATACTGAAGAAGTATCTGAAATCAAGCATGATGCCAAGGCTGCATCATCTTCGAAAGAAGTACCATCCTCCTCCCAGAAAGGAAAGAAACCGATCTCTGAGATGGTTGCTGGACTCGATACGATCGATGAAAATGTCCAAGAGGATGAAGATCACTGGGCTAATCACTCAGATGATGAAGAAGACAAGACTTTGGCAGAACACCGCCATGAACATTTAGCGGTTTCTCACTTAAAAAGGAAGTTGATTGCTCCTACAATATTCAACAAACTGCCAAACGTCCAGTCCCATGAATACATGAGCAGTACCAATCTTGGCTACTCGAACAAGGAGATGTCTTCACAAAACAAGGAAGTAATTGCCTCCGTCCCCTCTGAAATGAGAAAGTTCACTGAGCTCATCACTCAGAGAACAACTAGCATAGTCATTGCTCAGAAAGATCTGGGAATGATAAGGGACGACGATGCGTCTTTAGCTGAAAAAGCTTTTCAAGAGGCAAGTTACACTACTGGAAAAGCAGATGCCATCCTAGGCCCATTAGCAGAGCTCACTGATAAGGACAATGGACTTATCAAGCAAAATCAGGAGCTCAAAGCCGAACTTCAGAAGTTGGTCACTGCCTATAATTATCTGCAAGGGCACTTTGACTCTCTCTCAGATTCCTTTATGAGACCGAAGTCAATGACAATGACTAAGGGGAAAGAAAGTACAACTGGACCTCAAAGTCGGGGATGGGAAGAAGGAGATGAAAACAAGAAGAAATCTGAGTCAGTGCTCAGAAGGAAGAAGAAAAACTTCCCAGCCACCAATCAGAATCAATGAACCCTCCTCAAGCCAAGCTGCTTTGCAAATAGTAGCTGCTTCCCAGAAACCCACTGAAGGAACCAAAATGGTAACAAGGGCCATGGCACAGAAACCTCCAAGGAGAAGACAAGTTAGAGGGATTGATGAATCTTCTGAAGAAGAAGAAGAAGGTCAAATCAAGTCCCTGGGCAATGAAGAAGGCTGTGAAACTCTCACAAGATCTAATCTTGATGATGATGAAGAGACTGATGAAGATGAAGCTCCTCTTCACAGAAAGCCTAACTGAGCCCATAGCTGCAAAGCCTTTGGCAGCTAAAACTCCCTCTGGAAATACCAAGTCTATCCAGGGTGGTGGTTCTTCAAGCAACAACCCCAAAGAGAATTCAAGACAGAAAAGGAACAGATCGAGAGTCGAAAGCAAGACAAAGTCAACTTCCACTCAGGCCAGAAGAAGCCAAAATAGAGTATGTGAAGTATGACAATGATTCCTCTGTCTACAGGTGCATCAATCAAAAGAATGGCTATTGGATTCTGGAACTGAAGCATCTATTGGTAAATTCAAGATTTCCAGAACCAATCCATAAACAACTCATGGCATGGAGAAAGAATAAACCTACCTTGATCAACACCAATCACATCAAAGCATGGTTGGATTTTGAAGTTGTCAAGAGAGAAGCTGATGAAGAAGGACCTCTCGATGAATGTCCATATGGAAAGCCGATGATGTGCACGTAATGCAATATCACGAGAACAGCACAAGAGCAAGACTCATTGTGGAACCCTAAGTCGTTCTATCCGATGAAGATCAATACAAGGGTGACATCAGATATCTGAAGATTATCTACGAATACTTCAAGCTTTCAGATATCAGAATAGAGCATGCCTGGAAGTGGGGAAAGTACCTATGGGTCAAGCATTTTGCCAAGAAAAATCCTACGAAAATCTAAAAAGAGCTTTGTGGATTTGCCGGAGACACAGAGATGCTTGTCAGAACTCTTCTCTATGATTATTCTGATGACATCAAAAGGTTTGGAGATAGGAAATTTGCAAACTGATCCATAGAAATACTGTTGAAGACTTGAAGATTGAAGACTTGAAGACTAGTTCTTTAGGATGTTTACTTGGAGCTTGGTTACTCCTGTTGTCCTAATTTACTATGTAGTTTTTGTATTTTTGCTGACTGAGCTTAACTGTATCATGTATTGAAGTTATCTGTAAACTTTAGTTGTAACTTATCTGAAGAACTTACTCTCAGATAGTATTCTATAAAAGATAACTTGTCAGCAAAGATCACACCTTGTGATTTGGTTGATGTCTACTTTCTGCACTTAATTATATGAATTGAAAGATCTTAAGAAATGATTAAGTGGTGGATTGTTTCCTCATCCAGATTTGTAATAGGGAAGATAGTCATCGTTGACTGATCAAAATGGGGGAAATTTGTTAGATATTTTGTTAGAAATATCTGTTTAGATTTTGATCAGCAACATGATGACTTATCTTAGTCTCAGAAAGGTGATTAGTACTCTTGGTTCACTTGAACATTGTAAAAGAGGAAAACCACTAAGTATGATAGTCTAGCTAATCTTGTATAGGATGTTAGGTCTCAAAATGTAATTTTTATTTTATGAAGAGAAGACCAAGAAGAAGACATCCAAGCAGAAAGCTCAACGACATTGAAGACTTGAAGAAAACTGCACAAGATTACTGAATCTGTTGTTCAGATATCTTAGCCAGATATCTTAAAGACACGAATAGTTTCAAACAAACTGTGTCACAAGAGATATCTGAGAAATAAGATACATATCTGAAAACAAGGAAAGTGTCCACAGATATCTACTCTCAGATACCTTGAGCTTTAACCACGTTTCTGAAAAAGGAACATATATATTGCAAACAAAGTTGTTTCAATAAATACAAGTGGTATCTGAAGATTAAAGACAAGGACGTGCAAAGAATTAGATAACACTAGTCTTTGATACAAAGCATAGTTCCGTTGACACTACAGGACAAAAAGTATAGTACAATGCATTTAATGCACGGACAAAGATGTCCGAATAAAAGCAATGGCAGCTTCTGAGAAGAAGACAAAACCTCACAAGATTATATACACAGATATCGATAGTTCGAATTTGAGCCTAACGGATACTATTCAAACGGTACTCAAATTCATCTATAAATATCAACACTTAGACTGCTTGAGAAGACACACTAAACACCTTGAACTGCATACAAACGCTGAACGTCTTACTCTCTCAAAGCAACTTACTTATCTTCAAAGCTTTCTGTTGCGACCAAAGCTTTTGATCTTAAGTAAACACTGAAGTTCTAAGTGTCCTGATCCTAAACAAGCAAAGCTATCTGTGAAGGAGTTGAATCAAAAGATCAACTATCTGAGATTCATTCTCTTGAACAGATATCATAAGACTTGGGTCAGTAAAATCGAACAAGATACCATACGTTGTAAAGTGTATTAAGTAACTTAGTTCACAGAGCTATCTGATTAACTGAAAAGTTATTAAGACGCTCATCTGACAACTCAAACCAAAACCAACACCATAACTGGCGTGGAGTACAGGAAGTACTTAGTTTGAAAAATCAGGGAATAAATCCAAGGTTACCGGAGTATAGGAAGTACTTGATTTGGGAAACTAAGGAATAACTCCAAGGTTATTGAGTATAGGAAGTACTTAGCTTGGGAAGCTAGGGAATAACTCAAAGGTTTCTGAGTATAGGAAGTACTTGGTACATGGGGGAACAACTCAGGGGGAACATTTGGTTGGGAACCAATTGTTAAGTATCTTAGAATAGGATTATTGTAAGGAGAACTCAATTATCTGTTCTAGTGAATTCTAAGTCTCTGATAGACCGAAGTGGATTAATTGGAGGATTACGCCACCTCCAGATACCACTATACTTGTTGTGTTATTTACCTTTCTGTATTTACATTTCAGCAACACACACATATTAACTGTTTCTGCACTTATCTTTATTAAGTCTTCCGCACTCTGATTCTAAGTATCAGATATCTATTCAGATATCTGAGAAATAGTTGTTATCGACAAAAGTTTTAAAAGACTATTCACCCCCTCTAGTCTTTTACTTTACCGTTATCTGGACCAACAGAGACTATGAGATACAACTGAACCAAGTTCTTCACGAGGATGGAGAATGGGACTTCTCTGTTTGCATACCATTCTCCCGCAATGGCTCCAAGATGAGCTCCAAAATTCGAATACAGTACTGTCTGATCGGAGTGATAGGCTCATTTGGAATGGGACAACATCGGGAGACTTCTCATGTCAATCGGCATATAAAATCCTGCATAAACAGAATCATGGTGAGCCGGTATTGAACAGGAGATGGGAAATCATTTGGAAAAGTAGGTTGTCGAACAAGATCAAACATTTTATTTGGCTTGCGATTCATGATAAACTCCTCACGAATGTCCTAAGATACTCCAGGAATATGGCATTGTCTGCTGCGTGTACTCAGTGTGGCTTGGAGGATGAATCGGTGGTCCATCTATTGAGGCATTGCCCTGTTGCAAAACATATTTGGAAGGAAGTGATTCAACCACAAGATTTATCCAAGTTTGAAGCCATTTCAGATGTTGATTGGATCCGCATAAATCTGCAAGAACACTTTGTGTCAAAACTAAATCCCGACTTCGCCTGGTCGGCTGTGTTTGCTGTTGCAATATGGAACATTTGGAAGTCACGAAATGCTGCGGTGTTTCGGGGAAAGGCGGAAAGCTTGCCAAGGTTACTCTTCTTAATAAATCAGTTGGGCAGGTATTTAAACTTGAGGTTGAATCCGAATAGTAGCTCTCAAAACAGCCTCAAATGGAAGAAACCGAAGTTAACATGGACGAAACTAAATGTAGATGGGAGTTGCAGACCGCAAGATAACTCGGGGGCGATTGGTGGCCTGCTTCGTGATGAAGATGGTAAATGGCCTGCATAACCCAACATTAAATGAAACAGAGCTGCATAGTGTGTTGCGAGGACTCGAGTTGGCCTGGGATAGGAGAATTCCGAAGCTGCAAGTGGAGACAGATTCAGCAGCTATTTTCAACTGGCTAACTGAGACAAACAGCCCGCCTATTGAGCTGGAACCACTAGTTCTTCGCTGCAAGGAACTACTCCACCAACCTTGGGATATAAATCTCCAGAAGATTGATCGTCGTGCCAACAGCTGCGCGGATCACTTAGCAAGTTTAGGTTACAATTATGGGGGTGAAAAACTATGGTTTGATCCGCCTATTTCTGTAATTCCCGCTTTGGGTTTTGACATTGGCTCTTAAGCCTTGATACATCTTGTCTTACAAAAAAAAAAAAAAAAAGGTAAAACATTGTTGGATATCGTCTTAGTTTTGCCAATTCGCCTTGTATTTCATTGTCTTTGACTATTCAATCCAAGTCACTCACTTTTGGAATTTATGATATGGTCCTTAGATATAACTTGCTTCTCCAAATTTCCGATTATAGTATAGAAGCACTCTGATGAGACATTATACTCCCTCCGTCACAGTTTTATCTTCCTGCATTTCATTTTGATCCGTCCCAACTTCATTTTCTCATCATCTATCTCTTACTTTATACACTATCTCTCCTACTTTATTCACTATTTGTCACATTTTATTCACTCTCATTCCTACTTTATCACTATCTCTCATATTTTATTCATTTTTTTTTAAATCTTGTGCCCGAACCTGCAGGATGATGAAACTGGGACGGAGGAGGAAGTAGTATAGAAGCAAACAGAATAGTCTTGCTAGACTATGACATTTATTTGACTAAGATAAATGAATATCTTAATCATAAAACTCAAATTTTATAGTAACATTAAGCAACTGAAATTGAGAATGAAAGTGACATTTAAGGAACATATCAACTAGGCAGTTTCTTTCAGCTTCTTGGTAATGCCGGCAATGTGCTTCCCCTGGTGGAAAGCTTGTGCCAACTCAAGCTCCGTAGGCTGTCGAGAACCATCTCCTGCAAACGTCCCAGCACCGTAAGGACTCCCGCCCTTAACCTGCTCCATTTCGAACATGCCAGCTCCGAATGTGTAACCAATTGGGACAAATATCATACCGTGATGAGTTAGTTGCGTGATGGCTGTTAACCTGTAGAGTTGCAAAATGTAAAGTTAGTAGAGTACTATAATTAGTAGTAAGGCCTTTTAATGACATGAGTTTAAAAGTTCGGTCTAACAATCGAGTCCTAATTAATGTGTCAATAGGTAAAGTCGACTCACGGAGTAGTTTCTTGACCGCCTCCTTGTGATCCAGTGCTATAAAATATTCCGGCAGGCTTGCCAGCTAATGCCTGAGTTCTCCATAGACCTCCGGTGGAATCAATAAATGCCTTAAATTGAGCAGCCATCATACCAAATCTAGTCGGAAAGCCAAATACGAATCCATCGGCTTCAGTAAGCTCATTCGGGGTAATCACTGGTACATCGCTCTTTGATGGGGCGCCCATTTTCCCAAGAACATCATGGGGAAGAGTCTCAGGGACTTGCCACAATTTAGCTTCCACACCCTCAACAGATTCTGCACCTTTCTTGATTTCTTGAGCTAGTTTCTCCACATGACCATATGTCGAATAGTAACTGAAAATAATTAATTAACCAAATAGAGCATTTGTTTTGTTGTGGCAATAGTTGACAGATAAAAACATAAAAATGGAATCAATTAAACTAGGAATGAAACACTTACACAATGTAGACTTTGGTTGCCATTGGGATAAAATTAGAGGTTTCTGCTTTGTTGTTGTTACTCTGTTTTGATTGAATATTTGAATTGATGATGGACAACCAGAGAGGGAAGGGCAACTATATATACATGAAATAGTTTCAACTAATTAAATGAGAGAAGCAGAAAGTTTTGACCAGTTTGTTCTGTTGATCAATTGTGCTCAATTTGTTGCCTATCGCATTAACATGTTGATTGTTGAAGAAAGACGGATTAGTTTAGTTAGGTTCGATGTCATCAATACTTAGTGTTAGTTGATGATTGATGGTTTCATCACATGTAGGAACTATTTTCAAATTTTATTACAATTAGAAATCTTCTCCTTTATAACATTATACTAGTACTAACCCGCACGGTATAGTTTACTTTTTAATAATAAAGAAAAAATGGAGGATAAAATAAATTAATCGAGAAAATAAGATAGTCAAACTTACTTGTAAACAACGTTGGTTGTGGTGTCGGAGTCCTTCATCCACTACTATATCATTCAGTCTTTTTTAAGCTAACTATCGAAAATAAAAATACGACTCATCATGAAGGATATGTTTAGAAATGGATAGAATCCAACCTTAACCCGTTAGAGACCCGACCAGTTGAATAACATATATTTTATATCGGATCCTATCGTACCTGGCCTGTTAATTAGTAACAGGTACATGTTCAAAAAAATTATTGTATCCCTCAAACCCAAACCAAGATAAAATATAAAAATGTACGTGGCAATCAATAAGGTTGGTTCCCAACAACCCCTTCGGTGATATGTGGTCGCCCCACCACACACACAAATATTATTATTTTACAAACATAATTTCACATGTTACAAATTCCAACCCCCCCCCCCCCCCCCGGTTATGGAAATCAAGAAAATAGAGTTTCCCCGCCTATAGAGTATCTGGCCGGAGCCTGAGATGTAGTTTTTACAACCCGTGGCGGTGCCACAACATAAAATTCTTTTAAAATCAAGTAAATTAATATATGGAGTATAATTTAATAAAGAAAATATGAAACTACCCCCCAAATATTGTTAAACATCTACTTGTAAACACATCAACGTTGGTTTCCAAGTTAGACTTATCACATTCTTAAAGTTGAGTTTATCCTACCAATTCAAATATAGTTCCCAATTTTTAACTATCACAATGTTAGAGTTTGTTTACCTTCCAGACCAAGTTCTCAAATAGAATTATCACGTTTTTAGAATATTATATTTCTCCATATAATATGGTTTACACTTCTAATAGAGTTTTCAAGTTTGACTAAACTCATTCATAGAATATGTTTACCGTTCAAATAAAGTTACTAAGTCAGAATTATCTCATTTTTATATTATTTTCTAAATAGCATGGTTTATCCTTCCGTTAGAGTTCCCAAGATAAAGTTATAGAGTTGTTTTGCATTTCAAATGGAGTTCTTGATTAAGAATTATTCCATTCTTAAAGTTGAGTTTAACATTTGAATTCAATTTCCAAGTTGAAATGATCTCATTGTAGTTTACTCTTAAAATTGACTGGAATTGCGTCGTTCTTCCAATGTTTGTTTGCATTTTGCCTTGAAGTTGAGTTTCCAAATTGGAACTATCCAATTCTCAAGGATGAGTTTACCTTCAAACCAAGTATTGAAGTTTTAATAATCGCATTCTCATAATTGGTTTGACATTCAAATTAAGTTTAAAGTAGATTTATCTCATTATTATAGTTGATTTGCCATTCAAATAGAGTTTCCAAATTCTAATCATCTCATTTTTATATACCTTCTAATTGAGTTCCTAAGCTTGAATCACTCATTTATTATAGTTTCTCCCCATGTAGTACGGTATATTTCTCGAATTGAGTTTGCAAGTTGTAATTATCTTATTATTAGAGCTGGCTTGACATTCGAATTAATTTCCCACGTTAGAATCATCTCTTAGAATTGACTTCCCAAGTTGTACACTACATTAATTACAATTGAGTTTACTCTTTGAATAATGTTCCTAAGTTTGAATTATACCATGCGTAAAGTTTGTTTATACTTTGAATTGAGTAACTAAACTTTAATTATTCCTACATAGAGTATTTAATCATATCAAATGTTTACAAAACCTACCTTAGTACAAATAGTTGAACAATAACGAATGATTTCAAATCTTGTACTACATTCTCTAATTTTATAATGCTTTTGTTTTCCCTATTTTAACTTTCTTTTTAAGATTTTCCTATAATTTCTTCTTTGATTTACATTAAAAATTCCATGTTTGTCATTCCTCTATAAAACTCCCCACAATCATTTCTTCAATTTTCCACTACCACCTACTCGATCATTTCTTTAATTTTCACAAGCAGAGAATAAACAAAGATTGAAAAAAAATAGTTTTTCGAAACTCCGATAATTAGTGTTTTTTAAATTATTTGTTTTGGCATTTGGTGAATGTTTGATTAATGCGGGGTGGGGGGGGGGGGGGGGGTTGTTTGGTAATAATATGAGAATAGTGAGAGGGTACATGTTTTTAGAAGTTTATAAAATGGAGGGTTACATTGTAATAATCTAATAACTTTTCATTTATTTTAGAAAAATACATCTGGTTCCCCAGCAATTGACCCCCTTCACACGTTGTCTCCTTTACTCAAACAATAACGTATGCCCCTACAGTTGACCAAATCCCCAATACAACTCTCTAACCTGCCAAGCTGGCTTTTTGTTGGATGAAAAATTAAAGAAAAAGCAGAAAAGAAACTAAAATAAATCTATTCATTATAGAAGGGTAAAATAAAAATAAAAATAAAAACTCACAAACCATCTTCTTACCTTCTCTTCTTCCTCTCCTCTTCTTCCCTACCCGTATTCCTCTTCTCATCCTTTTCTTTTCTTCTTCAAACCTTCAAATTCAAATTCATCGAATCGCTTTTACAACTCCAATTTGGAGATGTATGATGATCAAAGTTGTTATATACTCGATTGAGTCACATAACTATGAGTGAAGCTATAATTACATCTCCATCGGAGTTGTTACTGACTCGGTGGAGCTGTCATTAGACCTTTTTAATTGTTAAAACCTCTTAACCATAATGCATGTTCATGTTTGAAGTCGATTTTGGTGTTTGGTTGATATTTCACTTTGATTTAAATACATCACGATATACCTTTTAAAATCGACTCGCACCTATTGTCACGATCAAGCGTAAGATAGCAAGATATTGTAACATATTCCTCAATCAGTTTATTAGTTTGTGTGTTCACTTTTGTCCATCCTTTTACTCTTCAATCAAATTACATTAAAATCAATCAAATAATCTTAAATTAACTCTATTAAAGTCACGTGCCAAACAGTCTATCATACACCCAAAGATTGTTTCTTAGTTCCCTAGCAGTGCGACTATCTCGCCTACCAAATATAACATCTATAGTACCGTTTGAGGCTCATTTTAAGTTTGTGATACATTGTCGTTTATTATACATAATTATTGACTACGTAGTTACATGTGGTCCAATTTGTTATATTATAAGTATGCGCATTTACCTTTAGGACCCAACTTAAATTATCAATGGTGGCTATTTGTTTAATATTTTTTTAAATTCACCAGTACTTCAAATAAAATTAAAAAGTAAACTAAACAATCAAACCAACTAACAATAAAATTGTAAAGTGGCCCCCATATTGTAAAATATATAGTGTTATAATATCAATGTCCTTATATTGTGCCGAAAAGTTAAATGGACAATGAGTGGCCGGAGGTAATATATGTATATGGTTCTGAAAGTTAGGCCCTGTTCTGAAAATTAGGCCCGGTCTTGGGCCAAATAGCATAATTTTTTGTCCAATCTCGTTATACGACCATAACTAAATGTGTCATTTAATATATAATAGACGGAGTGTATTTCATTGAAACAAAAAGAATAAACGCCAAAAATTCAGTTTGCCATGGTGATCCCATTTATACTTTTTGATAGACTACCCTAAAAAGAAGTTGCGTGAAATGATCATGTCAAACATAAATGGTTTTTCTAAATCATCACATAATAAATGTAACAACCGACCACTAACCGATCGAGCCCGACCCTTTCGGCCGGCGAGGTTACTCATTGATAGCTCTTCGAGTGATATGCTGACCCCACTGTACCAACACATGTCCTTTCCCACGCACTTTGTCCTCACTCGTGCGCGAACCGGGAGACTTCCCAGCTTAACTCTGGAGTTCTTATGGATGGATCCCCGAAAAGAAAGGTGCAACTTGTTGGTATGAGTAGCGTTCTCGATTCCTTTAAACTTTTTGGACTTGACTTGAAACTTTTAGGGCGTTACAATAAATCATCAAAAACACAATTATTATTATAAATTATAGCGTAATATTCTTGTAGTTAGATATGCAATATGAAAGTTCAATTAGTCTTTTATTCATGTAAGGTACGACATTTCCATTCAAAATTACCAAAAGAGATCCAAAATGTGTTACAAAATATCAATTTTTAACTTATAGGTAATTATTTTGGACCGAGATGTAAAATTTCAAGGACTGCTCCCTCTGTTTCAAAGATAACTTCAATCTGGTTGACCGTCATTGACTTTGACTACAAATTACTTTTAAACTTTACTCAATTTACTTGATGAAACTAAAATCGTAAGATTGTTGGGTAAAATTCATTTTTGGTACTCCAGTGTGAGACATTTTCAATTTTGGTACTCAGAGTGGTCGCGTCCAATTGTGGTACTGATTATCAATAACTAATTACAGTTCAGATACTAACTGTAAATTAAAAGTTGGAGCGTCTCAATTGGACCGAAATTACAATTAATCAAAGTCCAAATTCACGTGAATTCGATCAATTGAAGGTCGATTGTGACAAAACTAATAAAGAAGCCCACGAAGAAGAATCTGACGCATGTGAGTGGGACACAGTCCACAATGTATTGGGAGAGCGACCAATTTTTCATGCTATATTTCGGTGTTGGATATTCGCTCACACGGGAGTGGCAGGGCCCGCCCATTAAATGCAATTAGTACCTTAATTGTAAATGGTTTAATATTTAGTACATAAATTGGACACGACTGCTCTAGAATGACAATTTTTATAATTTCTTTTTTCCTCCTTTATCAGTGTATTCTAGAATGCACTGATATGAAGAGAGATGAGTTTTTTTTTTTTTTTTTTTTTGAATATAATGCTTTAACTATTAGCTATTAGAGCTCCTCTGCGTTGATCTTGATCGTGTCACAATACAATGATAATCATCTAAATCATACTCAATCAAGAGTTATACGCTAAAGGTACTTTCACACAGTAACAAATTAAATGTGTGAATCAGCAAAGTCTGTATCAATTACCTTCATCCTCAGTAAACATTTGGATTTGATGAACCATGCACCCACCAAAGTATCATGTAAAGATGACATTCTAACATTCTACTTGGTACCTAAGCAATGTAAAGACGTGCAACATTGCTTTTAATGTCGTGTTTTAATTTTCAATTGGCAATATAAATTAATGGCTAGAAGTCGACTTAATTGAATGCTGCCATTTTCGAATTAATCAGGAAACATTTAGCACAATCATTAGAAAGTAAAGTTAACATGATGTTTATAAGAATGGAAACATGGAGGGATAATGAAGAGTTCACAAGTCCAATCCTGCACATTGCATTACATGCCTAGTTAAGCTCAAAAGACTTGAACCAAAATGGACATAAAGATACTACTACTATATGCATTCTCAGAAATTGCTAGAAATTAACATCGGAGAGGAAACAACTGGAGAGGAAACAGTTCAACTCCTCATCATCCAGTTTCTCCTTATCCTCTGATACCAACCAGTTTGTGGATTTCCCATCACCACTACAAATTGTTGTATTCGAAGAAGAATCGACCAATCACATTTGCTTTCTCTTCTTGTAGTTTGCTTTGAAGCATGCTTGTCTCAACTTCTTCGTTTTGTCTTCCAACTGCATATCTGGCATCTCTTCCAGTAACACTCTCTCCTGCTCCAATTTCTCTACATACTCTTTCGCTTTTGTTTCTCCTTCCACTTTCCCAAGTCCAAACACTAAAACAATCAGTTAGTATTGACTGCAGTTAATCGTCACAATCAACCTATTTACATTTATTTGCTTACTCTCATCTCTCCGCCATAGAAGGAACCCATCTTTCCCATCTAATCTTTTCATTTCTGCCATACGTTCTTCCTCCTTTTTGTTGTGGCCTTGGCGTAGCTTCGAAGTTTAGTGTTTAGCGACTTATGGGATGTAGCTCTTGCTTTTTAGAGTATAGCATTTCATCAACATATAGTTGCTTCAAAGCGCATACACACATTAAATTAAATTAGTGTCGAGCATAAGGTCAGCACTATTTGAGAATCACTTGAATCTGGATGCCTGGATTATCAATTATCTGGCAGAAAAAGCAAATATAAAAAAAAAATCTTAGACTTTTCATCAGGCCCTTTATAGGGAGGATTCTTGATTTTTTCCTCCGTCCATCAAGCTTGTCTTATGACAGAAGTATACAATTATTAGCCAACATAAATAATGCAAGTTGTGTAAAATAACACGAAAATGAGAAAACATATCAAACTGAAGAAAAGAGGGATAAAACAGGCAGAATAAGATTCCATAGTAGAATCAAGATAACTGATGCAGTGCTTATGCTAAGTGGCTTTTTCCTCACCTACATGGTCAAATACTTTCCCGCGTGGAGCAGTTCTAAACAACTATGGTGGCTCTCTCAGTCGCCCACATCTTCCTCTACATTGCTGCTGATGTTGCTCCGCCTTTCGTCACCCATCTGGTGGCTGAGTGGTGTGCTTGTTTGTGTGCGCTAAAGAGATGAGGTTGATTAAATGGTTTGTATCCTATTAATGTGGAATTTTATTTTCAAATTCAGTTTCGATTAATTTGTTAACCTCTATATTTAGATGATATGTTGAGATTCTGGAGTAGATGCTGGCGTTATCTACAAACTTCACAGCTGTAAATGCAAATTGGTGTATGTATAAATCGATCAGATTGGTTAGTGTTGACTGTTAGAGATATATTTTCACTATAATTAGATTAGGTTATCCTTAAAATTAGGGATTTGTTTAACTAATATCTTTTTTCAGTGAAACATGAGTGCAAGAGAAGAAAAATTCAAATATATCTAGGGTTTTGATGCATGAAATATTAATGATTAATAAATGAATTATTTTTTGCTTCGTTTTGCCACATCAGCTTTTTGCATTCGTGGCATAGCTCTTCTTTCATTTCCATCATCACTTTTATCATATATATAGATTAACACATGACTAGCTTAGTTACAACATTATATTATATTAACTCATGTCAGGTCTTTTTTTTATACTTAGTGACAAAGTGTTTTTTATTAGAATTTTTCCTTCATTTTGTGCATGATTATATCATCATTACATTTGATAAGAATAATGAGATATTCGTATCTTGTAATTAGAATTAATTACCATTACACCCCGTATATGTCCATTTCTCAATGATGTCCAAGTAAAACTAGTTTAACTTGGCCATTGCGAGCTTATAAATATTCTTTTTTTAAATATTTTTTTACACTCATAACTTTTGTCCGTTTTTTGACTTATCGTACAACCATTTTTTTTTTAAATCATTTTACATTATAATGTTGAACAAGTCTCCTAAGGACGGTCTCTAGATAATTTATTTAGAGACGAACATATATTATCAAGAAAATCATCGATGTTATTAATCAAAACGTCTATGTTCTCAACATTGGTGTTTTTTTTCATATTACAACAGGACCCATTTCGTTAACTATATAGACGTTTTGATAAATAACATGGATGATTTTCTTAATAACATAAGTCGTCTCTAGATAAATTATCTAGAGACTGTCTCTCTTGAGACTTTGTGTAATAATAATAGTAATAATAATAATAATAATAATAATAATGAAAAAGGTTATGGTAACGGTACAAGTTTTTTTAAAGGTTTTGGAGTAATTTAAAATAGGTTAGTGGAAACTTAATAACCATCCAACCATTTTGTAACTTCAAATTTTTTATAAATGTTAGTGTAAAATGACCAAAAAAAAAAAAGAGTTGTGGAATAAGTTTAAAAACGGGCAAAAGTTATTACTGTAAAAAAAACATTTTCCCTATTATTTATTTATCAGGTATATTAAAATTCGGGGTTATTTGTAGTTGATAATAAGGCACATGACTTGAAAAAATTGTTTTAAAACTAATTTCCCAAGTAATATAGGACATTGTGTCAGTCACAAAGTCTACGATTTACTCATAAATCAGATTTATAGAGGAATCTCTCAAAACTATGAACTGTATTTTGGTTTCCTCTACCTTACAACAAGAAGGACAAGCCGGTGGTAGACTCAACTGATGAGTTGGAGGTTGTTTGCATCGGAGCTCGGGAGCATGAGTAGATGGGATAATGAATGTTTACCATAAATATAAGGGGGTAGTGTATATGTATTTATAAATTTAATGAGGGGACAAGCCTCCTTGATTTATGGAATCATATATGCCCCTCTGTCAGATCTTGCCACATGTCAGGGTCCCTTATATATAGTTACCATCGAAATTGGTTTGGATATAAATGGTTTCCTTCGTAGTGAATAGTGAAATCGGAGGGGGATATAATTGCTCCCGTAAGGCACTCAAGGAGAAACTTTCACTTGCTGGACTGTCTTGTAAGGTAAACCCTTTCAAGGCTTTACCATAATTCCAGAATTATACCTATCATATCTTCCTCGAGTAATTAGTTTAGTTATTTGATGTAAGAAGATAAGTAAGAGCTTTTAAGGTTTCTCTATGATGGCCGTTCTTTTTTTTATTTTGAGACCAAAATTTGATCTAATGAATGATCATTTTGGGACGTAGTAATTACTCCCACCGTTCCAAAGAAATCTTTCCATTTTGACTTTGACCGGTCAACTATTAAATTTTCATTATATAATTTTATTAAATTATTTACTATTATAGTTTAAGAGTAATTCGCGGTCAAAGTAGAAAACAGTTGACCGCAGAATAGTAAAATGGAAAGATTTCTTTGGAACGTAGGAAGTAATATTTTTATCCCTTTTAAGACATAAATTGGATCCTATTATATATGGGGGAGTTATTACGTAGGATTGATGACCACATGACAAATGAGAAATTTTCTAGTCTTGGATATAAACAAAGAACAACTCTTATGTCGCGGAAGATGTATCAGATTGACTTGAACATGAGTTGCGTATGTTGGCAACCTTTCATGATAAATATATACAAGTCATGAGACATATATATTATTTTCAATTACAGTAACTGTTATAATGTTTCATATGCCGTAATAATGACGACTGCATGACACCATCAATTTAAGAGTTGGTAAAATCTAAATCTAGGCAAATAGTAATAAATGTGGTGTGTCACTTTTCAAAATGGAAACCCGAATGTGGTCAGGGGCCAGGGGTATAGGAGCACGTAGAAGGGAACTCTGCAAGCTATTAAAAGTATTTTAAGATGGTTATAATATTTCCAAATGATACTCCCTTCCTCCGTCCCAGTTTCATCTTCCCGCATTCCCTTTTTGCTCCGTCTCAACTTCATCTTTTCAACTTTAAATGAAAAATCTATCTTTTACTTTATACACTATCTCTCTTACTTTATTTAATATTTATCATACTTTATTCACTCTCTTTTTCTAATTTATCACCATCTCTCATACTTTATTCACTTTCTCTTAAATCTTGTATCCGAACCCGCAGGAATATGAAACCGGGACGGAGGGAGTATGAGATAGCTAACAGACCCCTTAACAAGAGGCAAGTTTGGACCGGGCATAGAGGGGTTGAGCAGTTCAAAATGTGCAGGAAAAAACATGTACTTGTACAGTGGTTTAACATGTCATCCGGAGAGCAGTCCATGAGTAACCGTGCTGGCTTAATGAATTGGATCTCGATCGACTGATGGTCGGATCGTTACAAATGCATAACAACTCTTAACCCACAAGATGTGCGGTGCGGTTGGTTAGTCTAGACAAGAAACGACAAGGAAGAGGGGTAAATGTAATGTGTTATAGTTCCAGATAGTTTAGTGCCCGTTTGGTTTGAAAAAGGGTATTTCATTTTGCAAAACTGGATTATTCGGCCCATTTAAGGAATTGGATTATGTTTGGGGGTTTTCTCCTAAAATTCTTGTTTGGTCGGACTCTACGAATTGAACTATTTTCAATAAAATTCAGTTTGATTCTGAATTGATTTTGGATTATTCAGTAGGATAAATCAAAGTGGAATTACTGATATACATCTATGCTTTCCCACTTATTGTATAAAATCGAGTTTGATTTTCAATTTGATTTAGTGAAAATTACATGTGAACATAATTTTAGGGGAGCAAATTTTTATCACCTTCTCGTGTTTAATCGGAAAATTCTGAAATTTTGATCATATAAATTTCGCATACAAAATTATCCGAAAATCTTTGAAATTATTACATCCATAGTTACATTGCCATTGTTGATAACTTTGGCATCGATTTTGAGTTTATATGACTTGACCATTAAAATTTAGTTTATAGATATTGTTTATAATCTGTGTAATAATTATCTTAACGAAATACATGTTTCCTTATAAGATCGATATTTCATATGAGTGAAATTTATAATCCCATATTTTTCATCTCATGCGTAGAATAATTATTTTTGCGATTATGTCGACATCGCATATGTTTATCATCCCATCTAAACATAATTTTTCCTACATTTTAAACATAAAAGTGTAAAGCATGTAAAACGCCAAAGTCAGTGACGGAGCCAGGATTTTAGGTCAAATAGGGCACAAATAAAAACTCAAACTTTTAATTATATAAATGTCGTTTTTATAATATATAAAGTAAAAAAAAATTCACATATATGTAATTAACGATGCATATTTTGTATTCAAAACACATATATACTCCATATATTACATCAAAATTTGCACATATTTAATATGCTAGAATATTTTTTCAAAAAATGATGAAGAAAAAACGTTCTTGAACCGACAACTCTAAATTATCATCGTTATTCTCATAAGCAACGCTAACCAATTTTTTTAATTATTAGTATTGTTTTGTTTAATCATTCTTATAAAAAAGTTGGTTATACTATTAAACAAACAAAATTAATTTTGATGTAAATACATAAGATACGCCAAAAAATAAAAGTATAAAAGGTCTAATGAGTAAATGAGTAGAAAAGAGAAATAAATATTACAGGGATACAAAATGAAAAGAAAGGGTGCAAAACTAGGAAACCATTGAAAAAAAAAAAAAAAAGGAAGGTGGAAACCAGGAAACGGAAAAAATGAAAAAGAAAGAGTGCAAAACTAGGAAAATATAAAAGAAGAAATGGAAGGTGGAAATTAGGAAGGAAAAAAAAAATTCACATATATGTAATTAACGATGCATATTTTATATTCAAAACACATATATACTCCGCCTATATTCTGTCAAAATTTGCACATATTTAATATGCTAGAATATTTTTTCAAAAAATGATGAAGAAAAAACGTTCTTGAACCGACAACTCTAAATTATCATCGTTATTCTCGTAAGCAACGTTAACCAATTTTTTAATTATTAGTATTGTTTTGTTTAATCATTCTTATAAAAAATTTGGTTATACTATTAAACAAACAAAATTAATTTTGATGTAAATACATAAGATACGCCAAAAAATAAAAGTATAAAAGGTCTAATAAGTAAATGAGTAGAAAAGAGAAATAAATATTACAGGGGTACAAAATGAAAAGAAAGGGTGCAAAACTAGGAAACCATTGGAAAAAAAAAAAGGAAGGTGGAAACCAGGAAACGGAAAAAATGAAAAAGAAAGAGTGCAAAACTAGGAAAATATAAAAGAAGAAATGGAAGGTGGAAATTAGGAAGGAAAAAAAAAAGTGCATTAATGTGAATAGATTGGTGTTCTTGGATTGGGATGACATATTTAGTAATTGATGGAAAGTTTGTATAAAATTAGACATTTCACGAAAAAGAAGATAATCCAAAAGTAAATACCTCCTCATAGAAAGTATTTGAAATTGGATTATTCATGTACAAATTTAAGAAGCTTAGAGAAATTGGATTATTCCAAATAATCCATTTTTTCGGGCCGACAAAAAAGCAACCAAACTGAATTATTGAGTGTATTCGGATAAAAAACCCCCAAAAACCCCTCAAACCAAACAGGTACTTAAAGATATGTATTGAAAAAACTGCTCATACAATACATTAGTAGTTTCAAATAGTTTAAAATATGTATTGTGAAAACTAATGTTGAGGTCATTACAAGTTATTTTGTTTCATTATAATATTAAGGCCATGTACAGTGCCGGCGGCCCAGCAAACGAAAGTTGTTGAATCAACACTTTGAACTTTTAATTGATGTCATCTGTCCTTTAAATATTAATTCATCCGGTTCATTAAAATCTTTCTAACCACTTGTTTTCTATTCAATTTAAAAATATTAATAAAATAATAGTTTGTAAGAGATATTATATTGGTAAAGTTGTATGTGTGTGATAAAGTAAAGACAGATTGAATAAAGTGATGAAAAATAATAAAGAATTAATTAGTGGGGTAAAAACTTTTCATTTATGGGTTAGAAAGTTTTTAATGGAACCCCATAAAAAGAAAATTATGAAATTATTAATTTAACGGAGGGAGTATATATTTCCACTTTAATAGTTTTTATTCTATTTATATTTACATCATGAAGCTTTTCTCCGTGAATCAAACCTTGAGTTGGTGAACGCTTGCTGCCAATTAGATTATTTATAATAGTATTCCAATCCAATTGCTGTTTTGCTAGGTGCATATTTTTTAACTGACATATAATTGGTGGTGATATTATTAATGGGTAACCATTAAAATATCTTAGGGAAAAACTAACCACTACTCAAATTTGATTGTTTTTTCCCTCTTAAATTTGGTAAAAGGTGAGCTTTTTCTCCATATGTTCTATGTTGTTGATAATCACAGAGTATAAATAATGTTGATAAGGCAAATTTCCTATTATATTGATGTACCATACAATATTCATGTTTTAGGGGATTAAAATTGTTCTCACTTCTTCCGTTTCATCCCATGAAGAAATTAGGCATATTCAATCAAAACAGCTCCTAAATGTTTGAATATTTTACTACTGAAGTAAAATGCCAAAAAAAGTAACGAGAAGCTTTACTTATGACTCAAATAATGACAATAGGGAAACCTTGTTCTGGGACAGGGGAAGTACACATTTTACACCAATAAAAACAACACATTCTTTATTACTCCCCTTCCCGCATTACTTCATAAATTACTGGAAAAAAAGGTACATACACCTCAGAGATAATAAAAATCTTATCCTTACACATTTTACACCTGTCATGCAAAAAGTACACAAATTTACTAGATTTTCATATTATTTAATGTTTTTAATTTTTCATTTAATACTTCTTCCGTTTCGGGAATAACTTTCCATTTTGTCAGTTTGGGTGTCCCAAACAAAACTTCTCATTTCCTTTTTTGACAACCACTCACCCAACTAAAATATTAAATATACTCAAAAGTAAACTCACTAACATTACTTTATCCAACTTCCAACTTTAAAAATAAATTTGAGAGATACACTAATACTATTTTATCCAAAAATAATATATACCTTATTTTTCCACCCAAAAAGTAAATAAGCAGCTCCAGAGGAGGAATTACTATGCATCAACCCTAACATGTCCTAGACGGATGAGGTAAGTATCTCATCAAATGTAATGATGATATAATCATGCATGGACAAATTTTGAAGTAACACCTACAATCCTACAGTATAAATGACATAATCATGACCTCAACATGGAACCTTCTTAAAAAACTTGAGGACCAGATAAGATAACAATTCACAATTAACCCAATTAATATAGTTGGTCAACGCTTTCTGATTCTTTCAATTGGTTTAAACTTTTCCACCTATATATAGTTCCCCTTCCCTCTCCGATTGTCCATCATCAATTCAATCAACTCAAAACAGAGTAACAACAACAAAGCAGAAACCTCTAATTTTATCCCAATGGCAACCAAAGTCTACATTGTGTAAGTGTTTCTAGTTTAATTGGTTCCCTTTTTATGTTTTTCTCTGTCAACTATTGCTCACAACAAAACAAATGCTCTATTTGGTTAATTAATTATTTTCAGTTACTATTCGACATATGGTCATGTGGAGAAACTAGCTCAGGAAATCAAGAAAGGGGCTGAATCTGTTGAGGGTGTGGAAGCTAAATTGTGGCAAGTCCCTGAGACTCTTCCCCATGATGTTCTTGGGAAAATGGGCGCCCCGTCAAAGAGCGATGTACCAGTGATTACCCCGAATGAGCTTACTGAAGCCGATGGATTCGTATTTGGCTTTCCGACTAGATTTGGTATGATGGCTGCTCAATTTAAGGCATTTATTGATTCCACCGGAGGTCTATGGAGAACTCAGGCATTAGCTGGCAAGCCTGCCGGAATATTTTATAGCACTGGATCACAAGGAGGCGGTCAAGAAACTACTCCGTGAGTCGACTTTACCTATTGACACATTAATTAGGACTCGATTGTTAGACCGAACTTTTAAACTCATGTCATTAAAAGGCCTTACTACTAATTATAGTACTCTACTAACTTTACATTTTGCAACTCTACAGGTTAACAGCCATCACGCAACTAACTCATCACGGTATGATATTTGTCCCAATTGGTTACACATTCGGAGCTGGCATGTTCGAAATGGAGCAGGTTAAGGGCGGGAGTCCTTACGGTGCTGGGACGTTTGCAGGAGATGGTTCTCGACAGCCTACGGAGCTTGAGTTGGCACAAGCTTTCCACCAGGGGAAGCACATTGCCGGCATTACCAAGAAGCTGAAAGGAACTGCCTAGTTGATATGTTCCTTAAATGTCACTTTCATTCTCAATTTCAGTTGCTTAATGTTACTATAAAATTTGAGTTTTATGATTAAGATATACAGTTATCTTAGTCAAATAAATGTCATAGTCTAGCAAGACTATTCTGTTTGCTTCTATACTATACTGTCTTATCCGAGTGTTGCACATCAAAACTTAATGTGAATTACCTTTTTTAGTCTCCATTTTGAAATTCTTGGTTGTGTTTTCTGGTTATTGCTCCCTTATGTTTGGAGGGAAAGAAAAAGGAAAAATTTCAGAAACCCCCTCTGCCGATAACTTTGCCGTTAGTCAACCGTGATGACGTCATAAATGGAAATATGACGTTATATTTTCATAATTTCCGGAAAAAAAAATATGACATCATTTTTTTTGAATATGACGTCATTAATTTTTCTGTGTTACCCGTAATACCCTCAGGGGTTCATATGTAAAGTTTTTATGTAATTCTGATTTCTTCATCTTCCTTGACAACAATGGTGATGAAGATTGCTATTCTTTTTTCTGAATCTCTGAATAACAACAACATATTGCCAGCAATATATTAATACTGTTACATTGGTGAACTTACATCAATTAGCCGAATACAAAATCTCAACTCTGCGTTCAGTTCAACAGCACAAGATGAACCTTTATCTAGAGAAAGGTTGTGAAAAAGACGACTAAGTAAACTAACGGTTGCTCTAGCTTATTTCTTATTTGAAAACTATACTTAGTGCATGTCTGAGAATGGAGTTCAGATCAGGAACAATCCTGGAAGTGGAAAATTGCTGATTGTGATACAAATGACTGCTCAATAAATCCACCATTTAGAGCTGAAGAGGCACCTATTGATGAAAAAAGGCCATGTATTAGTCATTTAGTTGATAAATGTTATCTTGGATTGAAGCTTTTTGTTTGTAAAAGAGGGGTGAATCGGATGGAAAGATGCAGGGACATACCATTTTGCCTGAACTGTGGAATTCTGGCACTTGATGAACCAACCACCAATTTAGCTAGATGGCCCTAATTCTGAAAGCCTGGCTGCTGCTCTCCATAGGTATGTATTCACTTGGATTAAATGAGAGAAGTGAACCCAATATAAAAAACAAAGAAAATGAAGGTTGCAAATCTTAGGCGGAAATAATCTTCATTTTAATGTCTTGCTATTCCTGTACTACTATCAGAATAATGGAGGACAGGAATGTTGAGTATGGAGACTTAGAGTTTTAATAGGAAAAGGAAATTAAGACCAGGACACGTGACATAATTGAACCAAGTCACGGGAACAGTCCTATTCCTATTGGTCCAATAAGTGGTTGCCTAATTGGAATTGGTTTAAGCAATCGGACTCCTAATCAGATTGCCGAGTTTGGTCGTCTCTAGCTACTCCTATATATACACACCGTGAGCCATTGTAAATTAGTATCACTACACATTCAAGAATAATTAGGAGGGAGCTATAGAACTTGAGAGCAGTTAGCCTAGAGCAGTGCAGTTAGCTAATTATTAGTAGAATTTAGACATTAATTGAGTAGAGATAGTTGGTCAGTTATTATTAGGGGTGTACGCGGGTCGGTTGACTACTTGAGGCGGGCGGATTGGCGGTTTAACGCATCAAAACAAGGACATATATGACGCGTTAAAGAAAGAGACATTAGTCTTTATAAGCTCAATAAACTGACCCACAACAGTAAGGTAAACATCAACACAATTCCAAACTTTACTACAAGTAGTCTAAGTACATAAATTGGAAAGTTGGAGCGTGGTGGAGTTGGGTTAGTCGGCGTAGAGGTGAAGAGAAACCTAGATGGAAAGTTGGAAACTGGAAAGAAATTAAGTGAAACCTAGTGGATGGAGTTGGGTTTTGTTAGTTTATCTATTAATCTATTATATTAAAAAAAATACATACTATATCATATCCAGCGGGCGGGTTGGCGGTTGCCAACCGTCCAACCGCCACCCGCCCGCCTAAAGGCGGGTGGCAAATTTTTAAACTGCGGGCGGTTTTTGGCAAAAACGCTAACCGTCGATGGCGGGTAGTTGGCGGGCGAAATGGCGGGCGAGGCGGTCGGTTATTTTTTATGTACACCCCTAGTTATTGTAGTCGAAGTTGTATCCTACAATTCTCTCATTGTTTAGTGGAATCCTAGCTCGGTAGTGCTCACAGACGTAGTCAAAGTTATTGACGAACTGGGTAACCAATTATGTGTCTTTCTCATCCCTAGTTTCTTATTTCATCCGTTATCCCCATAATATTGCAGTTTACTTTCCTAACAAGTGGTAGCAGAGCCTGATTCAGTTTGGACAGTGGAAGTAGCAAGATGGGTGATATTAAAGCTGCGATAGAAAAGTTCGATGGGACCGATTATACCTTTTGGAGGATGCAAGTCGAGGATTACTTGTACCGTAAAGATATGCAACAAGCTCTGTTGGAGGCAAAACCAAAAAATATATGAAAGACGAAGATTGGAAGGTGATGGATAGGAAGGCGGTGAGGGTAGTTCACCTTACTCTTTGCAAAAACGTTGCTCTCCAGACGGTGAAGGCAGAGACCATGGCGGGGATGCTGAAGACGTTAAAGAATATGTATGAGAAGCCATCCGCAGCAATTAAAGTCAATTTAATGAGACACCTCTTCAACATGAAGATGGCAAAAAGCACATCGGTGGCCAAACATCTCAACAATTTCAATATGATGATCGCCCAATTGGAATCCGTTGAGATAAAATTTGAAGATGAGATTCAAGCCCTAATTCTACTATCTTCTTTGCCAGAAAGCTGGAGTGGCACAGTAACAACAGTTACTGCTTCGGCAAGAAAGGTGAAGCTAGTTTCAGTTGAGATTACAGATCTGATTATGAGTGAAGAAATTCACATGAAGGAATTAGGAGGATACTCGGGGTCAGCGTTGCATATTGGTAATAGAGGCAGGGCAGAAACTAAGTCGAGAAACAGAGGGCGATCGAGATCAAGACATGGGTCGAAATCGAGGAAGGATAAAAGTTCGATCAGGTGCTACAATTGCGACCAGTACGGTCACTACAGGAATCAGTGCACAGCTCCAGAGAGGGAGTATGAGTCGGCAAACGCTATGACTGAGGATATCCGTGAGGTGCTAGTGTTAAGTGCGAGCAGCACATCGAAGCCATGGGTGTTAGATTCTGGAGCCTCGTTCCATTCGTGCAGTGACGCCGAAACAATGGAGCGGTATACTTCCGGTGATTTTGGCAAGGTTTATCTAGGAGATGACGAGCCGTTAAAGATCATGGGGAAGGGAGATGTTCGAATTCAAACACATAATGCTACTACTGCGATGAAGTTGCGTGATGTCAAGCACATTCCTGAACTGAAGAGAAATCTACTTTCCATAGGACAACTAGACGATGAGGGACTAGTCACGACCTTCGGCAGCGGTGCTTGGAAAATTACAAAAGGAGCTATGGTGCTAGCTCGAGGTAAAAAGCAAGGTATATTGTATATGACATCAAACATCGAGAATGATGCAAACATGTTGCATGATCGACTTGGCCACATGAGCAAGAAAGGAATGAAATTGCTATATTCGCAGGGAAAGCTACCAGACCTCAAGACAGTCGGTCTTTCTGAGGATGTTGTCGGAAAACAGAGAAGAGTGAGTTTTTTGAAAGGTGGCATAGAGTTGAAAGAGAAGCTAGAGTTAATACATAGTAATTTGTGGGGACCAGCTCCAGTGACATTCCAAGATGATTCGTCATATTACATTACCTTAATTGATGACTCTATAAGAAAGCTCACTAAGTTCAAAGAATACTGTGTTGTGAACAATATTCGGATGGAAAGGACCTTAAGTGGAACGCCACAGCAGATTGGTGCACGAGAGGCTGATAAAGCAGATACTCGGGTCGAGGTCTCCGAGTTGACGGAGTTAGACATTTCGAACTCAGGTGGGAGTAGAGATGTCAATCGGGCCAGTCCAGGCCATGAAAGCCCGGAAAATTAGCGGTCCGGACCGGGCCGGGCTCATTTTTAAGGGGTTGGTCCGGGCCGGGCTTTTAGAGAAATATTTAGGCCGACCAAGCCCCTAGCCCCATTAAAATACGGGCCGGTCCGGGCTTGAAAAATAAACTAAAATTTTAGAACTTTTAGTTTGAGTGTGATTCATTCTTACCCATCTAACACTGACTAAAAATTGTTACGTTTGGGTGGAATATGTGAAGCCGAACCTCCCTCAAATAAATTGTAAATATTTTTTCGTACTTCTCCCTTATTTCAATGGTATGTTGCTATCGTTTCCCTTACTTCTAATGTCAAAGAGGTACTTATAATTAGACCCAACATGAACTCTATTAGCATTTTATGTCTAAAACTTAAGTAGAATTACTTATTAAACCAAGTGTACAACTTTTAATGAATGTCATACTCGTCAAATTAAAAGAATTCTTTGATCTAACATGAACAAAATGTGTAGTGGTTTAGTCAGTGTTCCCTAATTAGTAAAAGGCGAAGCTTTTTAATTGTGTCTTAAACTTTTCAAACCCAATTTAAATATGTTGGCACAACTAATACATTATGATTCAAGTCAAATACCAACTAATATGCTTACTAAATATGTCGGACTTTTCGGTCCGGGCCGGTCACGGGCCTATATTAACGGGCCGGTCCGGGCATGCCTTTATTACGGGCTGGGCCGGCCGGGCCGACAGGCCCCATTAGCACCTCTGGGTGGGAGCAGGAGAGAAGAGAACGACGAGGATGTTGGTCCAGAAGATACACGTATAGTAGTGCACGCAGCAGCTCTAGTTGGGAGCAGAGTTGTTCAGGAAGAACGGCGTACACGAATACGTAAGTCAGCTTCAGGTGGGAGCTTCGTGACAAATAATGATCAGGTGACCGTTTATGAAGAACTACGTACACCAGCTTCAGGTGGGAGCAGAAAGGCAGGAGCACGTAGGAGAGCACAGATGCATAACAGTCCGCCGGCAGTACCGCTGCGGAGATCCACTAGAGATTATGGTTCACCAAATAAATATCCGTCCTCCAAATATAACTATTTGTCATTGACTAGTGGAGGTGAATCAAAGCGCTATGTTGACGGAGTCGTAAAGCGTAGCAAGTGGATTTGGAGAGTCAAAGAGAGGGCAGATGGAAACAAGCAGATTCGAGGAAAGAATTCTGCAGATATGCCACTAAGGTTGGGACCTTAGACAAGTTGAAGTTGTGCTCAGCTTCAACAACACTTACGACTTGAACGAGATGAAGGTCGGTACTACCACTTTTTTCAAGAAGTTCACAAGATCAAGAGTTTATAAGTTACAAGAGGCAGAGGTGTATACGAGTTTCGTCTCTACGTGGGAGATTGTTGAGTATGGAGACTTGGAGTTTTAATAGGAAAAGAAAATTAAGACCAGGACACGTGACATGCAAGAAAAGGGAAGAGAGTTGGTTTCCCAATTGAACTGTCACGTGATCCAATAAGTCCATCTCCAGCAGTTGCAACTCTCTGCAACCCACTCTCTCTGCCACGTCAGCATTCCATTCACTGCAACTCACTTTGCAACTCTTCATAATTCTCTACTCCAACAGTGAGGCCCAAAATCTATTTTCTTTTAACATTTCTTTCAAACATAATTATTCATTTCATTTTCTTTTCTCATTTCCTTTTAAACTTTATTCTTGACTTTATTTTAAATGTAGTTAATTAATTATAACAAAATCACATTATTTTTTTTTAAAATACATTACTTGAAAATAAAAATTACATTACTTAAAAAAAACTACAATACATAAAATTGAAAATTACAATACTTAAAATTGAAAATTAAAATAATTGAAAATGAAAATTATAACAATTAAAATACTACATTCTACAAGTGTAATTTTAAATTCAAATAATATGTATTTTAAATGTGAGAAGTAATGTATAAGTATATTTCTATTTCTACATATAATTATTATCATATGGAACAAGAAAAATGAAAAATAATAAAAAAGATAAAATTAGAAAAGAGGAAAGAAAACAAGAAAAGAGGAAGGGAAACAAGAAACAGGAAAGAAAAGAAAGAAAACAAGAAAAGAAATGAAAAACAAAAAAAAAAATTAAAAAAAAGGCAAGAGCCCAACGCTGGGGCGCTGGGCCTCGCCCCAAATTTTGGGATTTGGGGCGAGGCCCGCGCTCAGACTCCGCTGGAGTCTGAGCCAGAGTCCCAAACCGATTTGGGACTCGGTTTGGGACTCTGTTGGAGAAGGCCTAAGTGGTTGCCTAATTGGAATTGGTTTAACCAATCGGACTCCTAATCAGATTGCCGTGTGAGCCATTGTAAATTAGTATCACTACACGCAAAACAATAATTAGCAGAGAGCTATAGAGCTTGAGAGCAGTTAGCCTAGAGCAGTGCAATGCAATTAGCTAATTATTTGTAGATCCTAGACATTGATTGAGTAGAGACAGTTGGTCAGTTATTGTAGTCGAAGTTGTATCCTACAATTCTCTCATTGTTAGTGGAATCCTGGTTTGGTAGTGCCCCCAGACGTAGTCAAAGTTATTGACGAACTGGATAACCAATTCTGTGTCTTTCTCTAGTCCCTAATTTTCTTATTTCATCCGTTATCCCCATAATATTGCAGTTTATTTCCTAACAAGGAAAGGGCAAGAGAATTTTCAGCTCATTGTCATTACGCATGATGAGCGGTTCGCTCAACTTATTGGGCAAAGACAGCATGCTGAAAAGTATTACCGTGTTACCAAGGACGACCCGATCATACGATTGGTGTGCGTGTGAAATCAGAGCAAGAATAGCAATCTTCATCACCATTGTTGTCAAGTAAGAAGGAGAAATAAGAATTTGGGATTGAAATCAGAATTACATAAAAACATTACATATGAACCCCTGAGGTTATTACGGGCAGCACAGAAAAATTAATGACGTTATAAATTTATTTTATTTTTCGAAAATAATGGAATATGACGTCATCACGGTTGACTAACGACGTTGACTAACGACAGGGGATTTCTGAAATTTGTCCATAATGGGTGGGTTTATAAATAAATATGACATTATGCGGTGGGTTTCTTAAATGTTCCCAAAGAAAAAAAGTACAAACAAGGCATAAATTATAATTAACTCATACTGTGATGGGATCGGTAGCTCGAATATCATTAGGATTGCTATGATTCTGTGAAAATACCAAAATTCATAGAATCAGTATAACACATTTAATGAATAAAGAATCCATGAAAATAAAGACACAAAGACAACTAAAGTCTACTAACATAGCTAGCCCTACCTCGTATCGTGTGTATTGATCAACAAGATCTCTAGCTCGATCACATAGTGATTTTCTTGGGTTCATCACATACAGACGTACATGGACCCTCTTCAAATTTTAATTCAAATAGAGACCCTGTGAATTGTAATACTATATTAACACACGACTTGTTGAGTTACAACATTATGTTAATACATGACACTCTGAGTTGCAAGTTGCAACATTATATTAACTCAGATCGGATCATTTTGGTGCCCAAGAGTTTTTGGGTCCTCTGCGGCACCTGTACAATACTCGCTGCCTTTATCCCCTCAATAGGTAACCTATCGCTATATATATATTCCCCCGTGGGACACATCTCAACTCTCTACTTTGCATAAGGAATGAAAATGAAGATTGGAGAGTATGCATACCCTCATTTCCAAAGTCAAAACTATGATGACCAAGTCCCTATCAAAAAGTATATCAACTGCTTATCTAATAAGAAGGAAAATACCAAATATAGAAGAAATAGTCTAGACTAATAGATAAATGAAGTTTTGAAGTTTTTTAAGAACTTCAGGGATGTGTTTGCAGATAAGGAAAGTTGAAGAAGGATTTGGTTTGCAATTGTACTGACGATCTTATAACTTGGCCAATTAGCTAATAGACGCTCTAGGCGCGGAGTAATGTGAGTCGTAAATCAAAGTGGCAGTTACAAGATCTGATGGCTCCTGCTCGTCTCCTTCATTCTGTTTTTGATAAATGTTAGATTTCTCTGTAAATTTGTTCCAACTATTTATAAGCTCTCAACAATCCACATTGCAACATTATAGAACAAAGTCTGGAAAAGATGACCATAATGCTTATGGATATAACAGCACTGCGTCGGTCTCTTTTAGTCACTCTATAATAACGTCCCCGACACTTCACAAATTTCACTAGGGCTCAATGCGAAAGCCAATATTTCACATATGTCCACTAAAATTGTAGTAATCCCCAATTCAAAAACAAACTGGCAGTGTATTTCTTGCGCAAGCGTCTCCATAACATGAACTGCAACTGAGCATCGGGGGTGTTTTTTAAGTTACAAGTATATCACTGTCTATTTTGGCAGGATATAAAAGAAAAAAAGAAAGAAGAAACGAGCCAGATATATAAAACACTAGTAGTACTATTACAAAATTCTTATACCTTTCCCTAATCAGAAGAAAAGGTATTTTCTTTTCATCATTTTTCTGGTTCGGCGTTGTAACCAAAAGGGAGATGCACAAAAAAAAAAAGGTGATTTATGATATTACTATCGACCATCTAACATGGTAACTGTAACTTGGTTAATTGTGCATGAGTCATCTTGTTTACTTGAAGATGATTCAGTTTCTCCCGGTCTTCTTCCTAAACAATAACCTGGGTTCTTAGGCTGTGTCATTGACGAAAAATCACTGCTCAGCATCAATACCACACTCGACATGTTTGGCCTATCTTCCGCGTGTTCTTGGACGCACAACAGCCCCACCTGTATGCATCTCATCACTTGACTTGCTGAATATGATTCCCCTGCTTCTGGATCCATCAGCTCCAGCGCTCTTCCTTCATTATACAACTTCCACGCCTGTCGAATTCCAATACATTCACTATTTATTTGCTCCAACGAATTTTCATAGCAGACTTCTCACAACATTACATAGTAAACATTCATCTAGCAAGGAAAGGTATTATTAGTATTATATACTTCTTGATACTTACATGTGCAAGTAGATTAAGCTCATTATTTGTTTGGTAGAACCCCCTGTTCTTCTGCCCGGTTATTATCTCCAAAACCAAAACGCCGAAGCTAAAAACATCGGATTTCACAGAGAATAGGCCATCCATTGCATATTCAGGGGACATATAACCACTGCAAAGATAGAGAGTTGAGTAAAAAACGAAACTTTATCTGAATTAATTTAAGAGATATCGGGTTGCTTCTTACTAAGTTCCAACTACTCTCCTCGTGTTTGCTTCAGTCTGATCAGTTCCAAAGATTCTTGCCATGCCAAAATCTGATATTTTGGGGTTCATTTCTTTGTCAAGTAGAATGTTGCTCGTTTTGAGATCTCTATGGATGATTCTAAATCTTGAATCTTGGTGAAGATATAAAAGACCTCGAGCAATCCCGCATATAATGTTAAACCGGCTTTGCCAATTAAGTAGTGACCTCTTATCTTTCTCTGCAAAAATAAATGCTAATCTTAGTAGAAGACCAAATGATCAAGAGTTATGCGAATGTTGGTGCATGAGTTTATGAACCGGTTGATGAAGAGGGCTTACTAAATAAAAACGAATCGAGGCTTTTGTTTTCCATGTACTCATATATCAACATTTGCTCCTCCATTTCAATGCAGCAACCTAGAAGTCTAACAAGATTCCGGTGTTGGAGTCTTGCAATCAATTTGACCTCATTCATGAACTCTTCAGTACCCTGGCCAGAGTTTTTTGACAGCCTTTTCACTGCTATTTCCTGGCCTTCCACAAGCAAACCCTGATCGTGAAAAAAACAAACATCTCATTCATGATACTTCCCAATTTACAAACTTGCATAAGCATATTAATGAAACAAAAGAACAACAGTTACCTTGTAAACACAGCCAAAGCCACCTTGACCTAGCTTATTTGCTTCAGAGAACTTATCTGTTGCGTATACTATAGTACTGAAGTCGTATATGGGTAAATCAAGCTCATCGTCTACATTTTCATTGAAGTGATCTCTTTTGCTCGGGATAGTTGATGCATTCAACAGAAAGTCTCGACTTCTCTCTCTCGTACCTATTATTTCACCAGAAAATTAGTTTCTGTCAAATGGCATTGGCAAGTAACTGTAATACAGAACGTACATAGTATAACAAGATAAAATTAACTTACTTCTATGTTCAAGAATCTTGGGAAGTGCTTTTCTTTGTGATTTCCGTTTCTTCCAACCAAAGAAAACTGCTAATACAATGAGCAGGACGCCAATGCCAGCAGCAATTTCTGATCCTTCGATGATTTTCTTATTCTTGTCTCCATGTCTTAATGCTGTGGCTCCTGCTTGTTCTGTAACAAGAACACGATTCGTGAGTCAGAGTAACCCCTTTTTACATTTTTAGCGGATGCATGATTTTGAAGCTATGTTACCCGTACTCTTCAATAACCCGTTAGATACCAATGTCAAACACTCCACTATAGGCCAATTTTTTTTCTTCTTCATGAAATGGGAGATCAGAGTATGAAATTGACACCTAGATACACACCTAGTGACGCGTTCTGAAGCTGCGTGAAATCTTCTCAAAGAAAGAAAAGAATGAAACAACAAAAACGTAGTTTACAATCAACAATCTGAGTGTTTCACTAGAAATTTTCAGTGATCCTTATTGTTCTTGATGACACAGAACTAATGGTGACATAACTTTGGGAGCAACTATATATATACAGCTAATGATGCATTTCCTCTATTTATTTACTCTATTTTATACAGCTGATGATGCATTTCTACGGTCCATTTCTTCACCATAGATATACAGGGAATTACTCCATCCGTCCCACTACAAATGTCACGTTTTGACTTTTTGCAGTAACATTTTTCAACTTTTACTCCAATTTAATCTTAAACCGTTAACGTAAAATGTTCAATCTTAAACCATTCTTGGGTTTGATTTAACTTTATTAGGTCTTTTTTTTTTTAATATTTCAACTGGAATTATTGTCTAGATTATCTGCCTAGATTCAAGGCTAGGATTAAGAACTGAATGAGTCGCTTTACAGGCCTGGGCCCATTTGTGGGCCCTTTGGAGTCAATAAGGCCGGCTATTAGTCGTTGAAGATGATTAGTCTGGGCCTGGGCCCAGATCTCTACATGTTGGGCCCATTTGCTGGCCTAGTAATTGGGGTACTTTGTTAATGAATATACTCATTATTCTTTTCCCTAAAACAGTTTCACGACACCCATATTAATACAAACTCGAAAAATACAAAATGCAATTATATTAGGACATGCAACAATCATTTGGGTGGAATTCAGGATGAAATCATTATGCAATAAAGTAACACATGTTATGGTAGGACACCAACTCTACCAACATTCGATTAGAAAAAAATATTGAACAAACTTGTTCAGATTATATTTTTCTCGCATGTTTCATAGAAAATCATGACACTACTTACATGTTAAAATGTTATACATGTTATATGTAACAGAGAGGAAATATCGTTCAATTGGTCTCTTCAACGTAAGCTCATCATAGTTATAAAATAATCTTAGGTTGTTTATTAGATGTGGGTAACACGTCTACAAACACATAGAAACAAAGAATTTGGATTATACTTTTCCACCCCTACCTACCATGTACCTACCATTTATGGTCATTATCATCTCCATTAAATATAAATAACACAAATAAATCATTTTCAGGATCAATAATTACATTTCTACTTTGATGTTTGACATGTGACAATGTGACACACCACAAATAAATACTCCCTCCGTCCCAGTTTCTATCTCCCGCCCATATTCCATTTTGGTCCGTCCCAACTTCATCTTCTCATTCCTTAAATGGAAAACTCTCTCTTACTTTATTCACTATTTGTCATACTTTATTCATTATCTTTCCTACTTTATCACCATCTCTCTTACTTTATACACATTTCTCTTAAATCTTGTACTCGAGCCCTCAAGAAGATGAAACTGGGACGGAGGAGTATATTCCTCCGACATTAATATTCCCTACAACTATTATCTTTTTGTTGCATCGCTCGTGTGGGCAAAAACTTAAAAACAAATGAACAACTTTCTTCTTATCAAGACTTTGATTGTTCAACAAGGAGGTACTTACTTCATTAGGTTGGTCCAACAAGGAGATCCTCTCTAATTCATTCTTTGAATATAACTTCTTCTTCTAAAATTGTTCACCCATCAAGACTTTACTGTTTTTACTTTTTAGGCTTTGATTTTTATAGAAAACAATATTTGAAAAGAATGGGAATTTTCTAAATTTTTAGTTATCCTAGTCAAAATAGATAACTTACTACTTTTTCATCCGTCATCAATTTTACTGCTTATTTGTTCGTAGACTAATGAGCAAAATCAATTAAATTCAGAATTAAAATTTTATATATATTAGGAAAATTTTGAATTTCACAAGAATTTGGATTTGTAAACACTACAAAATAGGAGTATAATTAACAATTGAACTCTTGATGATATGATTAAGAAAATGAAATTGATATCGGATAAATTAGTTGATTTTATAAAAGTTACTTTAGTATATATTTCAGAACAAACTTAACATTCGATTTTTATTGACATTTCTTAAATTTCGTTTGACTATAAATTATTCCTAAAGTATATAATATACTAATAAAATTTATAATGATTATATATTTGTACATAGTGTAATTTCATTAATTATTTTTCCATCAGAATTTAGGACTAATTTGTTTCAAGAAATTATTAAATCAAATATGCAATTTGTTATATAATACACAAAGTAGTCATGTGGTATGTATTTTAACTAATTAATTTCATAAAGACATAAACTATTAAAACCCCCACTAAACAAAATCATTGTAGTGTGACACGAAAGGTAAAAAAGTGCAGTGGGGATGGTAGTGACATTAATTGCATATTTGACTAAGCAATTACTTTCCTTAAACAAAAAATGGAAAGAAAAACTTTATTTTTTTTTTTGTAACTAAAAATAAAAAACTTACCCAAATCAGCAGCCGGCAGCCTGAGATAAAAATCCTGGCCACCTTCCGCCACCGCATACTGCCGCACATCATACAAATCCCCCGCCCATATAACGCACCCGCTTCCGACTCCGGTGATATTCGAACTCGAATAACCGGTACACGAACAATTCCTCTTACACCTCTCCTCACACTCCCCCAACCCCATTTCCGTATCAACAAAGGCACTCCCACTCTCTGGCAACTTCACATTACTCATCATCAAAAACCCGTCACTCTCACAATCCAGCTCATCAACCCGAACGCACCCGTCCGACCCGTCTCTTAAATTCCACGCAGGCGGGTTTTTAGGGACAAATCCTTTCATACACCTGCAGATAGGTTGAGCGTTCGCCTCGCAGAGACCGTATACTCCACATTCCCTGTAAACGTCGCATTGATCCTTGGGAGCGTACCAGAACAGGTTCCAGATTTTGCTGGTCGGAATCCAGGTGTATCGCTGTAAGAAACCTGTGTGGTGGACTAGTAAACGTGAGTAGACCGAGTTGTTTTTGAGGTGGAAGGAGTATGTCACTTCGTTTTTGTTCATTTGGAATAGGAACGTGAATGGGGAACTTGATTTCATTTCCGGCACCCCGCTGAATCTCAACCCGTTCCATGGTCCGCTTCTGTAAACAATTTTCTGCACATAGCCAAAATCAAATCTTCCTTGTGAAAATGCTAAAATTCAGAGTAAAATATGAAAATTCAAACTAAACTTCAGCTTGAATTAAGTTTTAAACTTATTTAAACTGATAATATTTATAATATAAAATATAATTCTATTAAAATATTAAATTATTATATTTCAAAAGTAATTCATGATCAAAATTAATTATGTTGGTCGCATAATAATAAAAAAGTAAAACGCAGGTAGTATTTATCAACTCGCTCGCTCAAATTTACGGTGTGTAATGCCAAGCACACGGTTACTTTTCCTAAACAAGAGAAAAATCATATCCACCCAGAAGACTCTTCCTCTCCTTCTTTATTGGTAGTTGCGATATGATTTTTCCATCAATCGACGAATGCGCACATACATTTAAACTCAAATACCATACATACTCCGTACCTGTTTGTTAGTGAAGTAAATTTCAGGAAAGCCATTAACGTCGAGCTTGAAGATATAATCACCAGTAGACGGATCAGTATCACTCTTCCACGAAGTAATAACCCGATTTATCCCCGTTTTGGAGTCCCAGCCGAGCTTCATTCCCGGCAACAACGTGTCGGTAGGATGATCGAAGCTCTGCCATAGATAATTCTCCGAATCAACGTCGTCGTCTTCATTACGTAGAACGAAGTTCCCATTGTCCAGCAATTCAGCCACGGTGTTTCCAGCCCTGGAAACGGAAACATTCGACGACCATACCGATTTCCCCGTTTCGTCGACGAGGATGATGTTACCGTCATCAGAGCTTACCTGTAAGGTGCCTGATGAGGATTTAAGAGGTGTGTCTCTGTTGGCAACCCAAACGACAGTTTGAAGCTCGATTTTGTTGAACCAGATTCCGATGTACCAGTTGTTTGATTCACCAGGGGAGAAGAAGCCGAGTTGGAATTCTTTGCCGGTGGAGAGTAAGGTTTGGTTTCCGATGAGGATTTGGGTTGGAGTGATGAGATCGATTGATTTGGTTGTACTGAATATAATGGAGAAGAGAGTAATTAGTGAGATCAGTAGGCGGAGTTGAGCGGTGGTGGTGAACATTTTTTTGGGTGGGCTAATTTGGGTTGGTTTGGTGGATGAAGACACATCCAAAGGGCTGGATTCGATTCGATTCGATTCAATTCAATTCAATTGAAATGAAATGAAGTGAAGTTAGCTGGCATGTAGTTTACTCTAGTCTTGTGTGTGTGTGTTTGGAAGTGATGTGAAAGATTTCATTGAAGCATGGAATTTAAGAGAAATAAGTGTAGGAGTATCTATGTAGCACCTGTTTCTTGTTTTTGCCCAAGTACACTAGAAACTTTAGGTACAAGTAGACAAAAAGTCCTACTAGTATGAATTTTGTTGTCTTCAAATTTCAAAATGAAAGAGATAAAAATTCAATTTGTTAGGTACAATGGATGTTTTCATTTGTAATATTCTTGGGAGATTTATTTAATTATGGTATGTGAAGGAAAACTAATAATTTCACTCTCCAAATTTTAAGAGAATTTTGAGGTGTTAAAAACGGTATTCATATCAACAATTAATGTGTAGTTTGTTTTAAAACATCCACGCATGTACTCGAGAGTTACGCGTGATCGTTCTGGAACAATTTTAGAATGGATGACCAACTTTAAAAAATTTCGGTGCAGAGAAAGTGCGTAGGAAAGGACATGTGTGTTCGTGCATTTGGGACAAGAATCACCCAAAAAGTAGCCTATGAGTAACAGTGTGGGACTACAGTGTCAGGTCTCGATCAATTAGTGGTCGAGTTACAAATAAGATAGTTTTTTCATTGAATATAAATTTTTCTTACGTTTTTTTAGTTAATTGTACAATAAAATGTGTAATTGGGTAGAATTTTAGTATATATAGTAACAAATTCCATGATTTTGTAGTTAATTATATTCTAAATTTAAACAGTAGAAATGCTGAAGACACATTAAAATTAAAATAGGTGATTTTAGTTTGGTGCTTAAATAACTTTACAATAATTGTTTCTAAACACCACTTTATAAAAGTTCCACAAGGCGAAGGATTGCACTATCCTATTCCTGTAGAGTAGTTATTTCTATATCCAAATAAACTTGAAATAAGTATGATTATGCAGGTGGCAATTACATGTGGTTGGAGGTTGGAACAATAAGAAGAGAAAGTTAGTGTGGTGTTTAAATGGTTTTCACTTTTCACATTCATGAAGGTTAAAAATATCCAGTTGTCGAGTGGCACTGTGGCAGGGAAGGGAGGTATAAGTATGAGGCAATGGAATTAAGTTCTCGTAACGTGGTTTTTTTCAAAATGAAATATTATTTTTCTGAATGGAATATGTAAACATTCGATATAATATTGAATTCTAAAAAAAAAAACATTCGGATTGTTTGGTAAGGATACGAAACGGGGTTGGAGTAGAGTTTTTTTTTATGAATAGTAACTGAATTGTAGTTGAGTTTTGAAAAATAGGGGTTGGTATGAAGTTTTGTATTTATAGCTTTTATGGTTAGTGAAATAGGTTTTGTAGTATGATTTTGATGTTTTTTTTGTAATTATGTAATTGTTTTAAAGTTGTTTAAATACATACAAAGAATCAAAGAGGGAGAAATATATGGTTGAGAAATAGAAATGTAGTTGAGTTAGTTTTTTTCAACTCACATGGTTATGTTCCGACTGAACTAAAATTTTACCAAAAACCCAAAAATGAAAGAATAGTGTTGTGCTTGAGCCCAATTGAGCTCTAACTCGGGCTATACCAGACACCCCGATCATTTTAAGAGATGTTTTGGTGTTGCAATTAACCTTTGTTGGTTTAATTAAGTTAATTACAAATTCCAAATCAGGAAATTAGAAAATGAGGAGCTATTTTTAACTTTTGAAATTGATGGACATTGTTGTCGTGGGAGAATAACATGTAGTACGATTGACAAAATGGGACCCATTTGCCAATATAAAAAGGGCAGAAGCTTAGGAGTAATGTTTATGTCACTTTCTAAGCTTTAACGATCCAATTATTCCGATCAGCAATTTAGATTGGTTCTTTAATTTTTATCATATAATCTTGCAGCTTTCTTATCTCATTACCAGTATTTCCACTAATGGCTCATATTAAATTTTTTAATGAAACGTAACGATGCGTTAAAAGGCATGCATTAAATCATTTATCATTGTGATTTGTTACATGTATTTTAATAGTTGGACAATAATTATTACACATTTTTTGAACGAACATAATTACAATAACACATTTTATGTCGGAGCTGTACTTCAAGGCTGCTATGATAAGACTGATAAGTCATTCAGCCAAATATCCTTGTTACAATTTATTTTATGGATGCATCTCACTCCTATGTTTCATCAATAAAATGGAACATTTGACAAATCCCCTATTTTGACTTTTTGTAACACTGCACCTTCTCATATTGTAAGGACATTTTGTTTGAATGTAAATTTGTAGCGTTAGGGGAAAGTTTTTGTTTTCAATTCCTCCCTTGTTGTTCCACTCTTGCCCAATGCTGGCGCACATTCTCTTATGACTCTTCTGGTTTTACCCATCTTGTAATAAGCTGCTACTTTTGTTGTTTTCATTTGCACCTTCAAGTACACGGGAAGTTTCTCCTCCGTTTAGAAAAGCCTCGTTTGAACGATCCTCCAGATTTGAGCTAGCGCTTCACACTATTAGCCATACGGTTTCACTATTCTGAATTTCTTATCATCACTACTTAATCAAAATATCACCTACTATCCTTCTTTTTTTTGGAAAAAAATGAGCATTTTTATTCTAATGAAGTTGAGAACAATCAGTTTCCAAAAAACAAAGAAAAAGTAGTTAAGAAAAATGGTATCCAGCCCAACAAAGATTGATGTTGGGCTATATGCAGAAATCAGAAAGATAAAAGGCCACTTATGACTTATATACTAGTGGGTACGAGTCTACGATAATCAAGAAAAGAGTGGCAGAGCCCATTAAGCTTCGGGTTTCTCATACAAAAGTATGGATCACCATGTGGATAACTTGCAGCAGCCCAATAGTCTTGGATTGAAATGTTTAATCTTTCATTTCTCTCCAAATCGCGTAGAATAACTCATTTCGTCATTTGTGCTGCTTTTTTTATTTCACGGCAGACGAGCTGCACTTGAAATCTCCAAACACCAATAGGTAAACTAAACAAAATCGGTGGCGATCCCATGTAAGAGTAAAATAATCTATGTGACAACAATTCGTAATCTGATATAAAGATTTAGGATAAAAATGGGCCAGATTGGATTATTGGATTTTATGATCGAGTTTTCGAATTGGAGTGATTTTTGACAACCCTTATTTCATGATCGATAAGAATATTTAAATAAATATTTCTGCATACAGTATATAGGGATTTATTAATGAAAGTAGACATTGTTTTATTATCGAAAAATAAGAAAGAAAACTTTCATTCAAATGCAATATATTTTTGTTTAATTTATGTCGTCCTTTTCCCTCGTATATATCCAGATTGTACAACAACCGTTAGCACAGGTTGTTGTGCCGGAGGTAAAGTAGAACAAGGAAGATGTAATAAGTCGTGCAAACATCTTAGTAGGAAGTTCAACTCCAAGTTATTTGATTTTCATTATATTGTTGTACATATGACCAAGAAAAATCTCCTATATACGAAACTACCCACCATACATGAATAATGACCAATGTACGTCTGATTTCTTCTAACACTAATTGACCCCTTCATATAACATAACCTTAAGTTTTGTTTTATTATATAGAAAAAATTGTGTTGGGAAATACCTTTCTTTATTACTACTACAAGTTTTTTATTACACTCAAAAGGTGAAATAGAAGTCAAGAACGTGAGATTGAGTTTGTATATGTTTATTACCATTGGAGTATTAATATAAATGATTAGATTCCACACATCTTTACAAGTTCGAGTTTTTAGATGAGATAAAATTCTATTAATTACTTCATTTCAATCTTATCGAACATGTTATTTATTACTTCACTTCATATAAAAAAGAAATATCTCATGAAAATTATTAAAATGTGTTGATACGTGTGAAAATGGTGCAAGGTCCGAGCGTCTAAGGTAAGGTAACTAAATGGAAGGGCTTATATTTATTATAAATAGATTTAACATTTGAGAGCTACGGCATCTTAGGTAATGTACGTAGTTGGACTATAATAAATTATGTAACTTTTGACATAAAAATAATTCCAATTTTTAGATGTTGGATTAGGGGAAATTCAAGATTATTGTAAATAAGGAAATCCTTAAAGTATATTAATTATGGCGCCCCTCGGATTCGTCACGTGGCCTCGGACCCACTTGATCTGAGGTGGCTTTCTCGAATCAAATTCTAAGGATTCACGATAGTTCGAAGTATTAATTCGTCTAAGTCTGTAAGATCAGACACTGCTTGATTCAGACCGGGCGGACTAAGTAGAACTTTATTCATAGTTGACAAAATGTGTTTCGAAATAAAAGGGGTTAAATGCAAAATACCCCCTAAGTTATTGTAGAATGCGTAAAGCCCTCCGAGTTAACAATTAAAGACCAAACCCTCTCGAGTTATTAAAAATGTATGAAACCCCGAGTTAATAAATTAGTCCCTGAGTTATGAAAAATGTGAGCGAAACCCCCCAAGTTATTAAAATATGTGCGTGGAACCCCTTCAGCCTTTTTTTTACGGCGTGCTCATGTTAGGTGCGACGATAGATGTTCTTTTAGGTTTTCTTACTCCAAATTAACGCGACTAGGTGGACTGGACATTCATAGTTTCAGTTTATTATCTTTTGCCCTCACTTTTTTCCGTTTACTCTAATAATGAATTGGTATATATTATTGATATGTAATGACAATCTTAATTAGTGTTATCTATGGTTGTTATTTATATATTTCAGTGCTATATAACCAGTAGTGTGTGATCGATTTTTGTTGTTCATCTAACCAGAAAAAAAAGTAGAGTTTTACTATTTTTAATAGCTCAAATTTAAGTCATTTTAATATTTTCGAAAATTTGGACTAACGAATCAAACTGCACACAATACGAATTCATCATGTATATTTAATATTTATGTAAAAGGGGTATTGTAATGACTTTATAAGAATTCCATGGGATTTTGCGCATATTTTTAATAACTATTGTTTTTTTTTTACATTGATTGGGGTGTAAGATAACATAAACAAACATTTATAGTCGCACCTAATGAGAGTGTACCTCATACACTTTAAAAATAAAGGGTGGGGGTTTTGTGCCCATTTTTAATAAGTCAAGAAGATTTGGTACTAATTCGTTAACTCAGAGGGTTTCACGCACATTATTAATAATTCAGGGGGTGTTATCCATTTAACTCGAAATAAAAGTGATCATTTCGAAAAAGATGGATGAGTATGTTTCAATCACACATGATTTCAACATCTTTTGGCATGTCAAACACATGAACTCTTCCCGTAAAGTTGTTACGGATAAAATCCGGCATTGAAATTTGGTTGATGAATAAATAATATTACATCCTTGTTTTAAATTTTTAACACCAACCAACTTTAATTTTCACTACGAAATAATTTTAAAATAAAAATTTTGCAATTAAAATTTTACTATATAATTTAATTTTGAACATTTTATATTTAAGGTTTAAAATTAAAGTTGAATATTATTTACCATTAAAAATCAAAACCGATTTGTTATGGAACGGAATAAGTAGTAGTACGAATAAGTTGCAGAGTTGAAAAAAGTAAATGGTGAGCACGATCTTTACTATGGCAGTTTGTTGTGTACGTTTCCATGCAATTTCCAAGAAGTTGCAGAGAACGTATGAACGAACAAAGCCCACAAACTTATATACGAAGACAACAAATTAATAAAATGAATAAAAGTTCAATCTTAACTGTATTTTCGTTGGCACCCCAAATTCATTGATCACTAGCTACCATCATCATCATCATATCCTCTCTACTTCCTTACCCTTTCCATACGAAATTTCCTGATCATTAATTCAACATTTACATTACTATATATAACACCTTTGTGCCTGTACCTTGTCCATTTCATAAACAAATCTAATTTCATTTCAAGATCATAGATATAAACACTAGTTGAAAACTAATGGCTAAGAAAAATGTTTCTAATGTGGTGTTCGAGGACTACTTCCCGTCGATGGTGGAGAAACTGGGAGCACAGGGGTTTATGATGGAGCTTTGTAAAGGTTTCCGGCTGCTCGTGGATCGTGAAAAGGGAGTGATCACGTTGGAGAGCTTGAAGAAGAATGCACAAGGACTAGGGTTGGAAGGATTGAATGAAGATGAGCTGAGGTGTATGTTGAGGGAAGGTGATATGGATGGGGATGGTTGTTTGAATCAGATGGAGTTTTGTGTCTTGATGTTTAGATTGAGTCCAGGTCTTATGGATCGAGCTAAATTGGGTCTGCCTTACTAATTAGTAGTTACATCTTTGTACATTTCTCACCATTCTAATTTTGCCTAATAATTTCATACTTATATATTCATCGTCTTATTCTTCATTGCGAAATGTTTGCCTTCTTTAGTATCGGGTTTATTTTAGGAGTAAAAATGGAGGACAGAGCAAGCCGGACCTAATTAGAAATTTTTATGCAAAAAATGTCATCTGCTTTTGCTGCATTTCTTAACAATAAATATACAGTCAATAGTGTATTTATTCACTCTAGATATAAAATTAAACTGTATATCTTCAATCTAAAATGCAGTGGTTGGACTTTGTTTTATTTGATTTAGTTTATTAGATATTTTTAAAAATAATTCATGGGTAAAATTGTTCATAATCTTCCCTAGATATAGTAGGTGTTTGATTTGCTAAAAGGTTTGTTCCCACTAGAGAATGCAATGCTAATGGGCCATAAAGTCTCAGACAAATGAATTTCGTGATGGGCTTGGCCCATGGGCAACCCTCGTTGGAGACTCGTGGCTTGTAAGACCATATCTAACAGTGCAACTCCTTGCCAATTCCAAAGTCTACCACGTCAGCATTTCACTCATCAAGACTCCTCTGCAACTCTTTTCACTAGGACCATATCTAGTTAGCAGTTGTTGGAGAAGGATTCCCAACCGTTTAGACACAATTGGGACTCTGCTGGGTCCCAAATGAACCCCACTGATTGGACAAGAAGTAAAATTTGGGACTCACGGGGACACGTCCCAGCTCTATTTTTACTTTTTCTTAGAGTTCTTTTAAATTTCTTTTCTTTTATGTTTTTTTGTCCCTTCTTTATTTTGAGCTCTTCTTATTTTATTTGTTTTCTTTTTCTTTTTGTTTGTTTTCTTTTAGTTTTAATATTATTTTCTTTGTTTAAATTTTATTCATTTGTTTATTTTAAAATCACTTGTAGAATTTGAAATTAAAATCACACTTGTTAAAATTGAAAAAAATACAAGTGCTAAAAAATGTAAAACGTACTTGAAAATTTTAAACTAGATGATAAGTATTTACCCTTATTATAAAGTTGCACTTAAAATCATTGTAATTTTTATTTTCAAGTAATATAATTTTTTAAATTAATGTGATATTATTATAATTAATTAACATTAAAATGAAATGAAGGATGAAGTTTGAAAGGAAATGAGAAAAGAAAATGAAAAGTACATTTGAAAGAAATGGGAAAAGAAAACGAATTTGGGTCTCAACTAAATTTATTTATGTTTCATCCGAAGAAATACTGAAAGACAATTATCAAGCCGTACGAGGAGTTAGAAGAATCCAATCGAGGCACAAGACCTACCATTGTGAAGCTTATTCAAATTGCTAAAACATTATAGAAGACCACTTTTCGAGATAACGAAGTTACGAAGCCCAAAAATAGTCCGGAAGAGAAAACGCTAGAATGAAGCTGGAAATCGACGAGTGCAATCCCCTTGGGACTGCAGTCATGTGGTTGCTGGGTAATTTCTTCCTGGACCAAGTCCGTTGACTCATAGCCTGTCTTCCTCCACCTTCCATATACATCATGGTCGTTTTTGCAGCTCCAAAACACTATATAAGAGTGCCTTGGGTCACTTAAAATCATTACCCTTCTTCTCTCGAAAAGTAAAGAGGCTAGAGAGAAGGAGAAAAAAACACTAGAAAAGCCCTGAGACAGAAAACCTAACCGTCAACACCATTGGAGAACGAAGAACGCAACCGTCAAGAATATGCAAACTCTTTCCTTCCTTTATTGTTCATATTACTGGTATGATGTCTACTACTCCTGTTCTATGAGTAGCTAACAATGTTAGTAAAGGGGAATCGCTGAAACTCCGCTGTGCTACTTTATACTATATATTTTTTATACATCGATGAACTAGTTTTAGACGTAATTCATAATTGTTCTTTGTTCGTTCATGTGTGACGTGATGGTTTGTTGAGTGACACAGCTTTCCATTGGTATAACGTTTAGGTGTTTAGATTAACTACGACTTGATCTTTGGAACACGAATCCTTATGGTCGACAGACGACAATTACGTTGTTTGAAGCTAAGTAGTTGGGAGTAGCTGATGAGACGATAATTTAGAGTCTCATTTGGTCCATTTTAGCTGTCTTTATTAGTCTTCGTTTATGGTTTTTTAGTGTTTTTGTACGTTTTTATGCTTTGGTGTTTTGGTGTTGTTTTGCAGAAATCGGTAGTTTTGAGCCAAAGATGAGGAGTTGAGGTTAACAAGGCTCGCCGCAATGAGCATTTTCTCGCTTGGCGATATTTTAAACTGGCAGCATTTGAATGGTGAAGAGGCTCGCAATGTGAAGTAATTTGTTTCGCCATGCGTAGATTTTGCTGAGCCCCAATAAATCCATCGGGAGGAGCTACATGGCCAAGGAATTGATCCTTGGTGAGATTTTGCGAATGAAGCCTCTTTTTGAAGATTGAAGCTCGCCGCGGAGAAATTATGCGAGGGCTATATATATTGCGATAAAGAAGGCTCGCCGCGGCGAGCTATTCCTTCCGCCGCGGCGAGATGCGCAGATGGAAATTTCGATTTCCTTATTACTTTTGGATTTTGTAATTTCTTGCATACTTCTTTTAACCTAGTTCATAGAAAAAAGCTCCATATTCATACTTTGACATTGATAGACAATTTGGAGCTTGGTTTTGTCCTTGATTGATTTATTGATATCGAATTCCCGATCACCGTGGTAACTCTCTATTGTTTATCTCTTTACAATTCGTTCTTGTTCCTATTTGTCGAATTGTATGAGCTTGCATGCGATTATCATTATGTTTATGTTTATCATGAGCAATATCTTGAAGTCTTTCATCTTTCAATCTATCATGAGTAGCCAAACCACTCCGGACATGGTAGTTGCGTGATAGCTTTGCGTATTCGCTTATAGGGTTTGAAATCATTCATATAGGTTAGGCTTGTTCAAAGATCTTCGTAAAAACCCTTCAATTCAATACTCTCATTCAAAGATTCTCTAAAACGTTTGGTTAAGGATCGTGGATTGACGACCCACGATTACTCTAGTTCAAATATCGTCAAACTCGTTTGATAAAGGTTGAATTGATAGTTTTTCGTACACCGACCGTGTGACAGTATGAACGTATCCCTAGAGCGAATTAGCATTGCTTGATCGTAACTACTGTGTTCTTCCTACCTCATTCATTCAAATCAACTACATTGCATTTTCTGTTTTCTAGTTATTAGAAGTACTCAAATTCAAACAAATCAAACTGTTTCTTCAAGTAATTGTTTGCTTTCAAATCGTTGTGGTAGCTTAATTGGTTCCTTAGCGAACGATTCTGTGGTTAGCTTTGTTTATTCTACAACAACTGCTTGCTACTTGTTTCTAAGTATCATTTGAGCACATCAGTAGTATAGCACGGGGGAGGTTGGGGAACCTTCACATAGTTAGAACCATTGATTTAAAGCCTTTACTTTTCCTACACATTGCAATTAAATACGATTTGCTTACATTTCTGCATGTTTACTAAGCTTTGATAAGAATTGATTCAAAACAGCCCCCAGAACTTTGTTTACGATTTCACACTTTAGAACACTTTCATTCATCTTTGTGTCGTTATTTGCTAGTTCCCATGCCAAGTATCCATGGAGAACGACATCCCGAGTCAACTTTTCGCTTAACTAACTTTGTTTGCGTGAAATTGTATGCTTCCGACTTTATAAATATTAAATCTTTGCGAGTGATTGGAGAAGAGCTTAACTTCAACGACATTCATCTTTCCAAACATCCGTTAGTATCCTTAGAGAATTTTGTTAGTAAAAAGACCTAACATTGAACCACATGCTAGTAATTGAAAGAGCTAAGTAAATGCTATGGAAATTTAATTCAACTGTAAGAACCCTAACTATCATGCATTGAATCCATCACCACCCCATAATGGGGTGTTTAGTTACACATAGATGATGTAAACATAATCATAATTGTAGAATAACACATGAATAGAAAATTCGATAGATAAAAACACGAAAGTAATTGAGTTGATACAATTGTTACCCTTGTTTTCATGTCTCCTGGGTAAGCAAAGAAGAACTCGAAATAAATTCGTTATATGCATATTGTCAAGAATTCGAAGTTGAATTACAAAGAAAGAGGTTCAATTTCCCCGATTAAAGAGGTGGAAATTTCTTTGATACTAGGTTCCAAAATGTCAAGAAAGAAGAACTCGTTCGAAAGGGCCAAATACAGATTAAATATATTATAAATCACAAAGTTGGCGTTTACCAACTTTTGTGCGAAACGAGTTGGTGTTCGCCAACTCAAAATATCCCAAATTTGCCCATGGTCCCTTCACGAAAGTTGTACATCTTGGTCTTATCTACGCGTGTGTGCTAAAATCAGGTCAATCAGAATTTGTATGAGTAAGTTATGGCGAAAATGCCAAGACTGCATCACCTAAGTTCCAATTTCACGTGCTTTTGCTTAAATGGCTCTAAAATCCACATCTGAACTATAAACCGTTCAACTCCATATTTTTCCACCGCCTTTGAGGTCTTGGAACTTTCATGCTTCCATTAATACATGAATATACATAATTTTAGCCTCATTGTTTTACGGATTAAGCACAAATTAACCTGAAAAAGATAACAAAATACGAAAACGTGAAAATATCCTAATAGAATAAATAAAAATTAAACTTAAGAACTATAAAAACACGGTAAAAAGACTAAATGAGACTAGCAAATATCGACTCATCAATATTATCACAATTTGAAAGAGTCGATGAACCTCTTTATTCTTCGTACTGTCCAGAAGGACGGAAGTTCACATATATTCCTTTCTGTATAATAAAACAATCTCATAAAACAATCATTCCATCATAGTCCTGGTCTCTTGGGTGAGTCGGCCTATAAGAAAATTACATGTTAGGAGTAAACATTATCTTTTTTTTTTTTTTCTTTATAAGCAAATGGAAATTATAATTAACCACATATCATATAAATCATGGAATCAAAATCCAAAATAGGATTTGAAATGATATCCATATATAGTTGAGAATTACACTTGTGGAGGTGATCAAGCTGAGATGGAAGAGTAATCAAACCAAATTACATGTTCCCCTCCATTTTTTTTTAATAAATTAATTATATTACAATGGCTCAATTACCACTATTTATCTTCCACGTCAACCACCTTATAACTCCTTTCAATTAACTCTGCGCCTCCTGCATACAGTTCCCCTCCAATTAGCTATTGGGAGACTTCATCGACTTTATGGAGTTACTGTGACAGTAACTATATATGTATATGACTGGTGCTTTTGTCGTTGAGGTACTGATAATTTATCCATATAGGTGAATGGTGGTGTATTTGGTTTTCTTGAAATGTTGTAACTATAGTACTGTGGTGGTTGAGATACTACTATATAGGGCTGTAAATTAGAGTGGATCCATTTTAGAAACAATTAGTAGTGACTTGATTCAAACCCTAGCATATAGTTAGTACCACATGAGTCATTTATTGATTCACCTTGAATCCACATAAAAATTCTTAAAACATCAAAAAATTATATTAGTCAAATAATAAATATTTTCTAGGTTGGGTACCTTCACCAACCTACCACCTCCCCTGGGAACCCAAAATAAAATATTTTCATAACTATAATTTGTGGGTTCAAAGTGAGTACTCAATAAGCTAAGTGAATCATGATGGTTCTCAAGTGGTTCCACCATGAATTTGATTCGCATCAGGATCTGAATCCGAATCAATTTTAGAACAACAAAAGATGATCAATTTAGAATTCGAGTAAATTTTTAGTCAAAACCAATAATAAACCGATTCAAATCCGATCCGTAGCATAAAATTGATAGGGCCAGGTATTGTAACCTTGTTTCTTACAACATGTTGAAGTGTTTCAAGGTGTAATGTTGGGTCGATTCTTCTTTATGCTCCTTGTACTCCAGTATATATATTCCAAATGCTACTTCAAACAAAAGAAGCAGCTATTAGGAGAGTTGGCTTCACTGCAATTTATTCCTTAAAATTTCAAACTGTTGCAATTTTTCCCATATTGCACTTGAATGTGCCAATGTGCATGGTATAAAATGTTACCACGAATAATGAAGAAAGAAGCAGAAAACCTTCAAGTGTGGTTCAACGAAATGAGTTTTAAGTGTTTAAAATCTCATATAATTAAACATAAATATTGAAACTTCTTAGTATTTTTTAAGATCACCGATACTGAAATGACTGGAATGCTGCCGTAGATTGTCTAAGTTACTAGTTAGCTAACTTTCTCAATTGTGTATTGATTTATTTTAATATCCACTAATAATAAATTAATTCTAAGTTATATGAATAAATAATTACTAATATTGTTTACTGTACACTAGTGTGTGGTGCCCGTCATGCATGGTTCATTAACTTATTACCTGTATTAATGCACCATAACATTTCTAAACGATAAGCTAATTATCTAAACATGTCATTTTTCAAAGATGAAGAAATGATCCAGCATGAAATGTGGCGTTTCACAAATACACCTTCAATTCCAAAGAATTCTTTCCATTTTGGCTTTGACTGGTCAACTGTCTTCGACTTGACCACAAATTACTCTGAAAACGGTAATAGTAAATAATTTAATAAAATTATATAACTAAAATTTAAGAATTAAATTTTGAATATATAATTTTATTAAATTATTTACTATTATAGTTTAAGAGTATCTGATCAATCGAAACACATTCAATAGAAATCAAAATGGAAAGAAATTTTTAGAATGGAAGGAGTAATTTGTAATTTAAAAAAAACAATCATATAACATATACAAATTCAAACTTGCTGAATTATGTAATCATTGAGTTATCTTACAATAAGTGAAGTGGAAGCTAAAATGTATGATTATGCATTTCCAAACCACCTGATTGTTATTAATTGGTGAAAAGAGAATTGAAGATGAAGACCTAAACTGCAGAAAGCGAAACATTAGCTGCTTTAGGTAACTTAATTCCTTAATTTCAATGACCAGCTGTTCAATACTGCAATGCTGACATTTCACAGCCATTTAGAGATTATTCGGTCATCAATTGTCTCAATCATCTACTACGTATTACATACAGTATATAATTAACATTATAACTGTAGTTAAGTGTAATTGGTCACAATTATCACTTTTTGCAGGCTTCCCTATAACAATTAAGTACTAATTGTTTTCATCAACTAAAAAAATACTTGGTGTTTGGGAGAACAAATATTTGTCGCTTGGAGGAAGATTAGTGTTGGTTAATGCGGTACTTAACGCTTTGCCAATTTATTACTTGTCTTTCTTGAAAGTGCCTTTGTCAATAATTGATGACTTAGTAAAGTTGCAAAGGAACTTTTTGTGGGGTCGGGACCTTGAAAATGAGAAGAGGAAGATACCTTGGGTTAAATGGGAAAAATTGTGCTTGGAGAAAGTTGATGGGGGTTTGGGAATAAAATACTTGAAAAAGTTTAATCTAGCCTTGTTAGGAAGATGGGGTTGGCGGTTATTGAGAGAAGGGAAGGAGTTGTGGGTTCAAGTCATTGAGTCGAAGTATGGGAGCTTTGTAGATAATGTAGAGAATTTTAAAGGAAATAAATCTTGTAAAGGTCATTGGTCGGAATGGTGGAGGAATATAGTGTCTCATGTAGGGTCTTATGATTGGTTTATGAAAAAGTGTGTCAAAGTAATAGGAGATGGAGCAAATACAAAAGTGTGGAAAGAAAAGTGGGGGGGTTGGACAAGAGTCTTCAAGAGCTATATCCTCGTTTGTATAGATTAGAGGTAGAAAAGGATTGTATGGTTAATGAGAGATTATCTTCATGTGGAGTCGGAAATGTATGGTCTTGGGTGTGGGAAAGAGAGCTCCTTGATAGGGAGAAAGTTGTTGTAAATGAAATAGAGGAAAGATTGAAGTCGTTTAAATTTGTTAATAATAAGGTAGATAGATGGGTTTGGGTAGGAGAAAATGGAGATGAGTATTCCACAAAAGAGGGGTACAAAGAGCTAAATAAAAAAGAAGAAGTGGATTCAATGGCAAAATGGGCTTCGGTAGTGTGGAATAATCTCTCACCACTAAAAGTGAATGTTTTTGTGTGGAAATTGCTTCAAGATAGAATCCCATCTAAAGAAAATTTGGGGAAAAGATGGGTGGTCTTAAATGAAAGAGAACTTTGGTGTAAAGCGTGTGGATTGGAAGTTAATGAAAGTATGTGGCATATTTTTGGACAATGTGATTTTGGAAAGAAAGTTTGGGACTTAATATATAGTTGGTTGGATTATAGTCGAGTTGAAGGGGTAAATATGGAGGATTTTCTTGAAAACCATTGTAAAATGCGGTGTCGAGGTGATAAGAAAATATGGCAATTACTTTGGCATGTAATCGTATGGAATATTTGGTTAGCAAGAAATGCGTCCTTGTATTGTGATGAAAATTTGACTCCCTGGAGGGTACTTGAAAAAATACAATTGTATAGCTGGTCTTGGTTAAAGGGGAAAGGAAAATTGATTGACTATAAACATTTTGATTCTTGGTTCAGTCTGTGTTTTTAATCGAGTATGGTTATGGAATTAGGAGTGTTGGGTCTCTGCAGTGGGATTGGTATTTTGTAGGCTCTGTCTCTGACTTGGTTCTCAGTCTAACAGGTTCAGGTCCCAGCTGGCGTGTGAGTTGTGTACTGTGACCGATTCTGGACAACAGAGAGTGAGTGGAATTGGTTTTGGTGAATGATGAGAACAAAAGCCTGGACTGAGAGGACTTGCTGGAAGGAGTCAAAGCGTTAGCTGCTGTGGGACGGGCGGTCAGAGTAGTCATCATGGTGAGTAAGTTTTTGTGTTGATGCTAGATAAGGATGGTGACATGTGGCGCCTATTGAGAGAGGTAAGGAAGCAAGGTGTAGGCGTGAGGTAACAGAATATGATAATGATTGTTGTAATGGACTAATTTGACATTGAGGACATATTTTACTAATCTCTTTTGGTGAGAATGAATTGGCAGGTGAAGGTTTCAGGTTTATGATGATGGAGCTGATGAAAGGGTAAGTGGATCGAGAGTGAAAAGTGTACGTGAGCTTTAATGATCTACTCGATTACAACCACGAGACGACACTTTAAATTTCTTGCCACATGCTCCTTGAGCATTGGGTGGAGGAGTGTCGGTTAGGTGTGGGGTCCTTTATTGTTGATGGGTGTGATGGGTTTGGAGCTCTTCTACACTCGTAGTGATGTATGTTTCAGTAGCCATTGTGGAACATCACCTCGCACCATACTTTGTTTGTGGTGGGGGTATTCCCTCCACTTTGGTCTTGGTTTATGGTTAATTGCGACCGATACCCCTCACTCTTGGCTTGACTTCGGTTGAGACATACTAGACGATGGTGGTGACCATGATTACTACGAAGTGCATTACTTGTGAGTGTTGAGAGTAGTGGAGTTTTACCTTGGAATTGACGGTTTGGAGCCGATGACCTTATCTTAAATTACTTGCCACTTACCTTTGGGTATAGGGTGTAGGGGTAAGGCTAGTAGAGGCTATGATTGTGGAATTGACGGTTTGAAGTCCGGGATATTAATGATCCCGTTGGCACTTTGGTTAATCGATACTTTTGTGATTGTGATGGTATGGAATCTGGTATATTATTGGTGTGATTTGATTGGAGCTCTTCTACACTCGTAGTGATGCATGTTTCGGTAGCCATTGTGGAACATCACCTCGCACCATACTCGTTTGTGGTGGGGGTATTCCCTCCACTTTGGTCTTGGTTTATGGTTAATTGCAACCGAGACCCCTCACTCTTGGCTTGACCTCGGTTGAGACATACTAGACGATGGTGGTGACCAAGATTACTACGAAGTGCATTACTTTTGAGTGTTGAGAGTAGTGGAGTTTTACCCTTGGAATTGACGGTTTGGAGCCAATGACCTTATCTTAAATTACTTGCCACTTACCTTTGGGTATAGGGTGTAGGGGTAAGGCTAGTTGAGGCATGATTGTGGAATCGACGGTTTTGGAATTGACGGTTTGAAGTCCGGGATATTAATGGTTCCCGTTGACACCTTGGTTACTTGATACTCTTGTGATTGTGATGGTATGGAGTCCGGGATATTAATGGTTCCCGTTGACGGCTGCACACTTGGTTACTCAAGTCAAAAGCCGAGGGTGGATTGTGATCATCATCATCGCTTTAGATCCACATTTCACGTGGCTAGTCTCTTTGGTGGGTAGAGGAACATTTAGTTGGTTCATGTAATTGGGTGATAATACATTGTTATTGGGGAAGGTGTGGATTCTGATCATATTATATGTAACTTATTCCCGAGCATTGCTTATGCTCTTGTAAACTTTTTGAGATCGTTTATAAAATTTTTGCCGTTTCAAAAAAAAAAAATCAACAGGTATACAGGGTCTTCGATTTGCAGTTGAATTGTCTATTTACTTGATCAATTAATCTAATTAAGCCGGCTTAATTTCCCAAATTAGATCCTCATTTTACTATTCCGCTCTATGATCATCAGATAGATTTTACAAGTTCAAGTTGTTTTGCTGTTGGGTTAGCCCACGAGGTCTCAGACCTTTATTATAACTCTCTACTTATACATGCATGCACATATACTATACTTTTCTCCTATTTTAGTGATGTGGGACTTTGGTTGAACTCTTTACGATTCTCTTTTTTTTTCTTTGAAACAACAAAATTTATTACTCTCCTCAAAAATTGTTTACAAGAGCATAAGAAATGTTCAATATTTACATTCTTCAAACCTCTACAAATTGTATTTCACTTCACAACCATACTACCTCTGAATCACATAGTTGATGTTGACTCGATACAATCTCAATTCGGACTTTCTTAGCTTAATTGTTCCATGTTTTATGTGAATCATCTTCAAGATCCCAGTCTATACAAGGAAATGCTATCCGATATATAGAGGACAATCATGGACACCCGTTGTTCTAAAGAGAAGACGAATCGGTCCTTCTCGTCCATCACTGGAAAATTCTGGTTCTGGACCGGATATCCTAAAAATCATGGACCGAGGACGAGACTGGACCGGTAGTCCGATCCAAATTCCATTTTGCGTGTATATTTTTTCTCAGACGACCGTATAGTTTAGACCCAATATGTAAGTTGTTAATAGGGCTTTAGAGGACTCGCTAATTATTTACTAGACATAATTAGTAGGAGTAGTAATTGTTTATGGCTTTAAAGTACTCCACCGTTAGATTTTTAAAAGGTTTACCATTTATTTTTGCTCAAATTATAAAGAAATGTAATAAAATACTAGCAAGTAGATGGTAGAAAATATGAGAGAGTGTATATAAAAAATAAGAGAGAGAGAAGTGATAAAATATGAAAGGGGGTTATAATGTGGTCCATTGGTAAGGGAACTATAAGTACAAGCATGGGGTTATAAGATTGAATCTCCGTAACGTGATTTTCTCCGAAATAAAGTGTTATTTATTCGAAAGGAGTCTTGTGTTGTTCCGAATTGAGTTATTAGTTAGTTGATTTATGATTGATTGTAATCCGGATAGAATATGTAAACATGCGATGTATATCAAATTCTAAAAAAATAAAAATTAATAAGTGAAGGTTTTTGAAAAAGAAAACATTAATTAAATTTAATTCAGAATATTTCCGAAATGTAAAATAGTAAAGGTTTAAAAGAACGAATGGTGAACTTAGTTATCGGGTATGTTTTTAAGCAGGAATGGACCGGAGAAGAAGCTAGAATGTGTAGATCGATGCTGAACAGGCACATCTGACATCTCCTATAAAATATGAAAAAAGGAGCTCATTTTAATAAATTACTTGGAGTTGTTAATTTACTGTGAACATGTACTGTGATTCCTAATTGTGAGGATAGGTTCAACCGATTTGAAAACTCACTTCTCAGTGGAACTACTAATTGTACTATATAGGTTCCAGGTTATTATTAATTGTCATCATATAATAGCAAATTAAAGAAAAGGCATGTATCTTAAGATTTTAAAGTTGTAAAAAGGTTATTGTTCCTCGTTGTAGTAGTTGTTAAGCTGAATGCGGAATCTTATGACTTTTTGGTTTAATCCAACTTTATATACTAAGATTCCGGGACTCGGTGCATTTTAATAGCTTCAGGTAAGAGCTATATGGTCCCGTGGAGTAGTTCAATTTAACCATTTAGTGAACTAAACAAATACTATATGCATATCCTTTTTATAAACGACTCTTACTTGCTAAAGTTTAAATATCATAAATCCCTTTTTCTATTGGGTAAATTTCAGTTCATCAATGCACTGAAACTATAGTAGAAAATAGAAGTGTATATAGACACGGCATCGAAATTTGTTATAACCCTCAGTACTTCAAATAATATCATTATTCATGATGAAATCATAATACAAATTGTCACGTCCTTAAATGTGATGCACTAGATTAATGTAAGACCAATAACTCTGTTACTCTTATATTAAATTTATTTGGATACTATAATAGCATCCTCTTAAATTAATTATCAAGTTGGACTCAAAGAAACATATCAGTGCGATTTTGTTCTAAACTTTTTGGGGTGTTGCGATTTTGATGAGATGACTCTTGGAGGATTTGTATTGCATCTTGAGTGGCTGGGGTGTGGTTGGTGTTTATTGGTTTTGTTAATGGTCCTGAGACCTTTTTTGTTAGGGAGTAATATGAACATCATATGAGAAAATCAACCATCTTTTCATGAAACATACAAGGAAATGGCTGACCCGAAAATATAGCAAAACCAAGTTTTGTTCGACCAGCCCATTTTGACACTCGACTCATTTCGGCTCGAGTTTAAATTCAAATCAGTCCTTGATTTGCACACCCCATACACCTTCGCGTAGGAATAGTTCAATAACTATATCACAAACTATGTAATTAATGTTTTTTTTTTTTTTGAAACAGCCAAAAATTTATTAATCATAAGAAACAAGAGCACAAGTGATGCTCTCAACGTGAAACAATACAAAGGAAATGGTCGCAAAAATATCCGAACCCAAACTACCTAAACCGCGGTCCGAAATACAATACAACCACAAGAAATACAACCAGCCAATCCAAAAATTCAAAACCAAGGAAATAGGAGCCCAAATAGAAACATCAGCACTGCAAGTACCCAAACTGATCAAAAGTGGCGTCTTCAACCCCGAAAAGACTAAACTGAGCCGCATGGAAAGTTGCATACTAGGAAAAAATCCCTCGTCAAATTACCGGTAATGTCTGTTTTACCGTAGTCCGCACTTTTGTGCGTGTTGGTTTGGTATACGTATCCATCAAACCTCACAACACTAAAGCTGTTTTTTGGATAGTATCCGATACGCCTAACGACTACGGTGATGACAAGCACCACAGAACCATTCCGGGCCCATTCTTAAACACATTCCTTCACTCTATGCTATCTTTCAAGTCAAGTGGCAAGTAATTTAAAATGTGCTCAAGGGCTCAAGACAAATGTACCAAAGTAAAAATAATCCTCAAGAAATTTAAGATTAAATCACGTTGGTTTAATCCCTCGAGTCCCTCAAGGTATTTAAAATTAGATCACCACGGTCTAATTACTTGAGTTAGAAGACAAAATAATTAAGGGTGTTAAAACACCAATTAATTAAAGTTCTTAATCTTTGCATACCCCACGTTAGATTCCACTTGTAGCAGCACCAATATGATAAAACCTTGCAATGGGATCCGAAAATATCATTTACTAGCTCTGTCCGTACACAAAATTTCCTTTCAAAGATAACAAGCTTTGTGACACTGGTCCATCGCAACACTTTACAGAAAAGCGAAAAGAGAACCGGTACTAAAATAAAATATCATCGTTGGCTCAACTCTCTGTCCTTCTAGATAAACACAGCAAATCATAATTTCAGACATAACAAAGGCTCCAATAGCCAAGAGTGAAAATGACTGTATGAATCCAATTTACCTCTACCTTTTAACCAAGTCCAAGTGTTCAATTTAATTCGCTCCACTATAAAACTCGGGTCTCTTTCTTCATTCCGGTAAATCGATGCATTCCTTGCTAGCCAAATGTTCCACATCGTGGCATGCCAAAACACACTCCATAATTCACAACTTCTTCTCCTTGATTGATTCATGTGGTTCTCCAAGAGATTCTCAACACTCGCTCCCTCCAAAGTATCTTGTTTTAACCACCCATAAACCAAATCACACACTCTTTTTGCAACTCGACATTCCCCAAAAATATGCCAAGTGCTCTCAATATGTCCTTCACAAAATTTGCACTCAAGGTTACTATCACTAATAAACACTCCCCTTCTCTTCAAATTCTCCTTCGAAGGGACTCTATTTTGTAACACTTTCCATACAAAGGCTTTAACTTTAGAAGGTACCAATTTATTCCAAATCCATTTGGACCACTTCTTGCAAGGGTGCTCCTCATCATGATTTTCCAAAGACTATACCCTTCTTTGGTCGAATAACAAAACCCATTACTTCCTCTCCAAATCCAAATATCCTCCTCATTCACATTTCTCACCAACAACTTCACCTTCGCTTCTATCTCCTCCACCTCTCTTTTCTCCCACTCATAGAGATTTCGTCTCCAATCCCACACACACCTTATCTCATGCAACAAATTTTCCACTCTCACCGAAAAAGAGACATCCTTTTGTTTCTCCAATGCAAAAAGCCGCGGAGATCTTTCAAGCTCTTCTCATAACTACCCCACGGTTCCTCCCAAAAAGATGTACTATTTCCATTGCCCACTTGTTTTCGGACTTTGGATATAAACCACTCTTTGGTCCCTATCCATTTGATAATGTCTCTCCACCAATACGACCAACCATTCTTATAGTTCTTACCACTCAAAACATGGTCCACATTTTTCACGAAAGAGCCATACTTGGAATCAATCACTTTCAACCAAAGCTCATCTCCGCCTTTTAAAATTCTCCAAACCCATTTAGCAAGGAGAGAAAGATTAAAGGACTTCATATTTTTAATACCAAGACCTCCTTCCCCTTTTTCGGCACATACAATATCCCATTTCACCCACGGGATCCTTCTTCTCTCATCGTGGGGCTTCCCTCCCCACAGAAAATTCCGTTGCATACGCTTCATCACTTCAAGAATAGACTCTGGAGCTTTAAAGAAAGATAAGAAGTAGATAGGTAAAGCACTAAGTACCGATTTGATTAGCACAATACGCCCACCTAGTGATAAAAAATTATTCTCCCAAGCTCCAAGTCGCTTCTCAAATTTCTTGATCACCGGTTTCCAAAGGGTTTTGTCCTGAACTTTACCCCCCACCGGAAGGCCCAGATAAATGAAAGGGAACTCACCCATCATGCAATTCAACATCGCCGCCCCTCTATCCAACTCGGCAGCCCCCAAGCCAATGCCCATGATGCTACTCTTCTTAAAATTAATTGTCAAACCCGAGATCAGCTCAAAACTCCTAAGAATGCCTTTCACTACTCCAAAATTAGCCTCATTAAATTCTCCCATAATCAAAGAATCATCCGCGAATTGGAGGATCGAAATAGGCACCTTAAGTGCCCCAACAAGCACCGGTTTAAACCTTCCACAAGCACTCGCCTTAGTAAACATCCGGGTTAGTCCTTCCGCCACTATGAGATATAGAAAAGGAGAAAGCGGATCCCCTTGCCTCAAACCCCTATGTAGCTCAAACTCCTCGGTTGGACTTCCATTAAGCAGAACTGAGGAAGACACTGTAGATACGCATTCTCTAATCCAATTAATCCAGAGGTCGCCAAAACCCATCAACCGCATCATATCAAAGAGAAAAACCCAACTAACCGAGTCATAGGCTTTTGCAAAATCAATCTTGAAAAGAAACATCTTTTTCTTCTTCTTTTTAGCTTCATCTATCACCTCATTAGCTATAAGCACCCCATCCAGAATGTTTCTATTGCCTATAAAAGCCGATTGATTATCCGAATTCACATGTTCTAAGACTCCACCAAGTCTATTCGCAAGCACCTTCGAAATGATCTTATAAAGACTCCCTATCAAGGCAATGGGTCGAAAATCACCCATATTCACAGGATTGGATACCTTTGGAATAAGTGTGAGAAAAGTACTATTCGTACCTTTGCACAACCTCCCATGCATGTGAAATTCTTCAAAAACTCTCATAAGGTCTACCTTCACCACCTCCCAGCAAGAGCGGTAGAATAAACAATTAAAACCATCCGGTCCCGGGCTCTTATCGACCCCACAATTCCACACCGCAAACTTCACCTCCTCTTCCGTAAACGGTTTCTCTAAGTCTCTACTCAGTAACTCATCCAAAGATCGACCTTCAAGTCCCTGCAATCGAAACACATCATCCTTCTTCTGTTGGAAGTGTTGTTTAAAAAACTCACGAACTCCACACTTCACCTCATCCACTTCCTCCAACCACCGCCCTTCTATGCGCATACCATGAATACTATTTCTCCTTCTCCTACCCTCCAAGACACCGTGGAAATATTTAGAGTTTGCATCTCCCTCCCTCACCCACCATGTCTTTGCTTGTTGCAAACTTAGATTCTCCTTAATCGCGAGTAGTCTTTCCAAATCAGCCACCAAGTTGATTCTTCCCTCCTGCCGGTTAACCGTGTGCTTAATCCCTCACTACACCGCTGCCCCACCGCTGAATCACTGCTGTCCCCACCTGAAAAACACGTCCCATGAGTTAAGAACGCTGCTGCAGCACCCTCGCGAGACTGAATGCTGTCCGTGATATTCTGCCGCCCCCCAACAGCATCCTGATGACTCCCTAGCTACTCCAAAACAATCTCCTCCTCCATGAAACGATCTTCCTTATCAATGGCTTCTTCCAAATCACTTATTCGTCGATCCAAGGCCCCAAACTCCGCCTTATGCCATCGCTTCAAATCTTGCTTCAATCTTTTTAATTTTTCTTTAAAAACATAACTTCCCCAACCATGAAACCCCTCCCTTCTCCATGATTCTTTTACAACTTTCAGGAAGTTTTTATGCTTAACCCACTCATTAATAAAACGAAACGGTTTCGGTCCCCAATTCCTTCCGTCTTCTTTAAGAAAGATAGCCGCATGATCCGATAACCGTCTCTTCAACCCCACTTGAGTGAGTCTCGGCCACCTAACCATCCAAGCATTCGAGAGCAAGAACCTATCTAAACGGCTACAAGATCCACTCTTTCGCCGAAACCACGTGAATTTCCTCCTTGCTAAAGGTAAATCCACCAACTCCGACTCAACAATGAATTTATCAAAAGCTCGAGTGCTACGTTTCCCAAACTCTTGAGCCCTTCCTTTCCGCTCTTCCTTCCGTCTCACCGCATTAAAATCCCCGCACACACACCATTTCCTCTCGGGGTCAATTGTGATACGCTCTTTTAAAAGCTTCCATAATTCCTCTTTCTTACTATCCACACACGGCGCATACACATTAATTATCTCCACCCATTCTCCTCTCCATTTACCTCGTACTCCCAAAGCGCCTTCCTCACCCCAAAACTCCTCCTTTACAAATACATCCGAATTCCACATAGTTAACATCCCTCCCGACGCCCCTACAGCTCCACTGTGAATCCAATCTACATTACTCCCTCCCCATAACTTCTCCACGTCTATTCTCACAAAAGCATCCTTCTTCGTTTCTTGAATACAAGCAACATCCACTCTTTCTTTCATAACAAGATCTCGAATTTCCTTCTTCTTGAGTGACCCCCCCAAACCTCGTATATTATAGCTTAAAATCTTCATGATTCACCACTCAACAAACCTTCACCTTGTTTCTCGCTGCATTCCGGCATTAACCTCCTATCTCGTCCTTCACACTCTTCAAAAAAACACCGAGCTCGCTCCCCATCAGCTTTGTTAATGAGCCCCAAATCCAATCCCACTTGTAACGTCAAACGAGCCTCTTCCTCACAAGAAGTCCTGCGTAATTGGTCATTACACGCACGGATCTCTTCATCCGACACCAGCGTACCACCATCAATTTGGAATGTTATAATTTCACTCGGAATTTCCTTCGCCTTCCGTGGTTTCCTGCGAGTTACCCCTGTCTTTTTCTTTTTACTCCTGCCTCCCATATCTTTATACTACTTTCTCCAACCATCCATTTTCAATATGGGACAAACTGATTCAAGTCTTATGTCTTAACTAGCACAATTTGACTGTTATGAACCTTGCGCAATTCACTTCGCAATGGACTAAAGAAATAACACGCAAAATCGGACGGTAGTAATTAGGTAAATAATTATTCAAAAGTTTCCGCCTAACACTGCATTTAATTTTGATTTGCACCTAAAACATCTCTAACTTGTCTAGGTTCCAAGTTTACTGACATGAAAGTTCTGCTACTTATGTGCCATCGTCTTCTGAATTATCTCCTTTGCTTCTTCTTGTCTAATTGATGTGATGATTTCGTCTTAAATTAAAACATTCAAGATGTGTTATCCCCCTCCGCTTCTTGTCTAATAGATATTTTTACTTATTTGTTACTATTATTTTATATATATTTTCAAAATATATATAATAAAATTTATTATACAAGTTAGTAATTTTATACAAGAAATATGACATTTAAGTTATGCATAGTTATTATTTAGAATATTTTTTAACACAAAACTCTAGTTAGGAATATTTTTTCCCGGTCCCGACAATATGACTGTATAGAGTTTTTACTGTATATCTTTTCCGTAGCTGATATATTTCGATATAAAAGTATACATATATCAGTACAATTAGACATTTCCATTCTTAATTTATAAGTGAGATCATAAAATTTGCATTAAGACAATGTGCAATATATGCAAAATATTAAAATTGATAAAATCTATATCAAATTCTACAATTTTTTTTATTTAATTGAGATAGTCAATTGAATGTAAATGTATATTAAAAGTGTAAATTAATGTATTAATTGATGTTTTAAATTAAAATTACTTTTTTTGGTAAGTTTGACTACACAATAGCCTTTAGGGGTAAGGATGGAACATCAGTACATGGGTTTGTACCAGAATCATCAAAAAAATTTGAATTGTCCCTCAATCAATATTTATTTACAAGGTTTTGTACTTCATACAACTTTACCCCTTTGACAACTCGGCGAATTTAGTGAACAACATGTTTACTGATATAGGTTTACAAAACGTAAATACACTTCCAGAAAAGCTCATTTTTAACGTCGGTTAGATAACCAATATATCAAAAGAAGAAAACTCACTCATTTCACTAAGGCTCTGTTTAGTAAAACTAGCGTATAAGTTAGCTGGTAGCCGATTGGGTAGTTAATAAACTAGTTGGTTTTTATAAAAGCGTTTCGTAAATCAATTAGCTGATAAGCTAGCTGGTTTGCTAAATATGGTATGTAAAAATAAATCAGCTAGCTTATTTTTCTGATAAGCTTCCTGGACAAGCTTATCAGATCAGCTAGGTTATCAGCTACCAGCTAGGCGTTCAAGTAACATGCTTATTATGAAAATAAGCTCATCGAGGTGATAAACTTGTGCTAAACAGAGCCTAAGTGTGTACTTGCAAATGCGTTTACAGATGATTGTTTGCTTGCTCTTGTTAGAATTTGATTACATTAGATCATGAGCAAAAATTATCATTGTGTGATATACTTATTATTTAAAAAACAGTTTAAAGTTCTAACACACAAAGTTTTCGTGTAATAAAAAATAATTTAATTAGTTAATTTAATTTAAAGAAACCCAAGCTATCACCAACTTAAAATATTTGAAGTAGCTAATGAGTTGCTTCTTTATTTATTGTTACCATCCTTTTTAAGTTGTACCAAAGTTATTATATATAACATATGTATTACTTCTTTTTCTACTTCAAAATCACAATCATATTTTTAAACATATGAAAAACACACTAATTCTTAACAACTATGAACGGTCGATAGTTGAGGTTGTGTTCTAAAATAATGACAATCTAAAAACAGGCTTGCTTAACTCATTAGGGACAAGCAAATGCTTAATTAATAAAGTCTTGGTAAAATGAACATTGCAAAGATTACCAAAAAATTAAAATATCAGCTTACCAACTAGGCAGGCAGGCAAACTTTGTAAATTGTATTCAAACTCAAAACGCTATAAATACAACCCAATCATCTATACACTTTGTATATCCACATTTCTTCTTTCTAACGTAACACTTCTCTTGTACACCGAAGATTCCAAAATGCATATCAACAAGGATTTTAAGGTAACCGTGAGCACGTCTGAGGTTGTGGCAGCGGTGTTGCCTGTACAAGAGCACTGGCTACCGCTCTCCAACCTCGACTTGCTCCTCCCGCCAATCGACGTGGGCGTATTCTTCTGCTACGAGAAGCCCGTTAATGGCCATACTTTCGGCCTGACGGTAAGTACGTTGAAGAAGGCCTTGGCCCAAACACTTGTGTCCTACTACGCATTTGCTGGCTGTTTGGTTAACAACGCTGCAGGCGAGCCGGAGATTCTCTGCAACAACCGTGGCGTGGACTTCGTGGAGGCGCATGCTGACGTGGAGTTTAAGGATATTGATTTGTACAATCCGGACGAAAGTGTTGAAGGGAAGCTTGTGCCGAGTAGGAAGCATGGTGTTCTGGCTGTTCAGGTATACATTGTCTTTTGGTCCTTATTCAACTACGTTTTCTGTTTGCATGTTTGTCAATTTTTCAAATTGGAATATTTCACTATGAATTTTTCAAAGATGGATATTTGTGTTATGATTCGTAGTCCAAGAATATACATACATATATCTATACATTGCAAGATGTCGCAGCCATCTATGCGGGCTCAGCCGTTCAGGTCGAAGCCGATTAACACGAATAAACACAGAATTTTAACTCGATCGTTTGAGTATAATTAGGTGTGTTTGATTTGATTATAATAGTGTATTTACTCTATTATGAACAAAAACTAGTACATGAGAATTGTTGTGGTACCTCGTTACAAATAATGGAATAAGTATACGAATACAAGTAATATCGTTGAACCTGATAATTGATTGTTTTTTCGAGTTGAATTAGGGTTTGGGTTAGTACAAATTGAACTTTTTTAATTTAATTGAAAAACATGAAAAATAAAGATTGGTTATTATTATTTTTTTTAATGATGAATTGATTTTGGTGTGGTTGAATTATGGATTGAGATTTAATTGGAGAAGACAGATTGAATTTTCTTTCAAAAATGAATTGATTTTATTAGAAAGGAATTATGAATTGTAACTTAATTGGAAAATATAATTGGTTTTTTTAATTAAAGTCTAATGTACATACTGTATTACAAACGAGTCAATGTAACTTAAATTAAGTACCGAATTTCACAACTCCGATAGTTGTTCACTTACTATATACTCTAATACTCCATCAGTTTCTTTAACAGTATTACAATTTTCCATTTCGAATGTTTTACTTTATTTAGGAATTTGATGCATGTGTGTCTAGATTAAGACTGTTGTTGAGGTTCAATCCGAATTGACCTAACGAATTTCAAAATTTGAACTTTATGGGAAGATTATATGAGGACAAGTAAACATGCCAGTATGTGAATTCATTTTATGACTCGTGGAACAGTAAGTCGATATGGTCTTTTTGGAGGTACTACAACTAATTGTCTTGGGTCCTAATTTGTTGTTTTTTCCTCATTTCGTCCTTTGTTGGTTGGTTGTACCTTGTTTCTGTCATCTTCTTCTTCTTTTTTGCATATGCACTGTGCAGTGGTCCGTCTTTAAAATGCAGTATTGCACATAACCTAGAGAGTAAATCTTGTGAGAGACAGTATTATGTAGATACTAAAAAAGACGGATAAATATTATAATTATATTAAAAAACATTAGGGGTTTTACTAAAAACATCGGTGATATATATATACATAAAAAATTATATAAAATGTACACTGACATTGTTTAAAACATTATCCATATACTTAAAAACATCAATCCGCCTCTTTGGTCTATCACTAATACACGTATATTTCAAAACTTTGTCAAATGAAATGTTGAATTTATTATTTATATATCCACTTGAAGTTGAATTTAAACTAATAATTAAGCCATTCTAGTGCTTTCCAATTCTTTTCAGAAAATGGTAGTAAATAAATGAACGTGAATCAGGGGCCAATTGTTATGATGTTTTCCATCCCCCGATCCGATCGAGGATATTGCTTTGTTTGTAATGTGATTAAGAAGAGCGATTTATTTCTTTAATTTACTTATTTCTTTATATAATGATCTGGACAAAACCACAAAGTGAAGGCAAAAATGAGTGAAACAATGCATGCACATACGGTTCTTGTTTAGCCGTCCACTACACTTAATTTTTCTTCCCACAATAAATATTACTTATGCGGTCTTCCTCAATCTCATCTTCCCAAATTCTTTCCAATTCTACTAATCCCAACTTCTAATACTGAAATATTCAAACTATCTTTTATATTTTATCCACTTTACATACTTTTTTTATAAATTATTCAAAATTTTATATACATTAATTTTTGAATTCGTACCAGATCAATGTGAAATTAAATTTAAGACGGAGTAAGCATGGGACAATAATGTATATATCTTGTGCAATCACGTTTACAATGTTAAAATGAACCAACAACATTCACTAGTAGACAAATCATGTGTACCCTCACTCCTACAATAGGATTCCCAACTTGTAGCAATTATTCATTTAAAATATCTAATGTTATGAATAAATCAAATAAGTCAAGTAGAAGTGGTATTATTGTTCATTTTATTTAGAAAAGTTGGATACGTTTGGACTTTTGGTTAGAAAAGCGTACAGTACATATAGATATATAAACTCAGCCATATTGCATTCACAATTATAAGATGCGAGTCCTACCTATATGACGTGTATGGGTCCGAACATATGATATGCGTGTTAGTTTGAGTGCATTAAGGGTGAGTTTTTGGCATAATAAACCTTGAAGATGATGGTTTGCCAATCTAAATGCATGTTTATGGCTATGTTTACAACAAATTTATAAGATGTTTACAACAAATTTATAAGATGGATTAGCTTATTTTTATAATAAGTCTGTTACGTGACCGTTTAATTAGTAACTGATAAACTAGTTCATTTGATAAGTTTGTCCATGAAACTCGATTAGTTTATCAGCTAATTAATTTACTAAACTCTTTTTTTTTTTTAAAGTTTAAGTAGCATATCAGCTGTCCAATCTAGTAGCTCATCCTACCCACACCTTATATTATTAACTAATACTCCTTCAATTCCACTAAAATCTTTCCATTTTTTATTTTGAACGTTTCATTAAAAACTTTCAATTTCCTTTTATGAAAACCTACTATCTCAATTATTAATATTTTAATCCCTTTCTTTTATACTTTATCAATTTTCTTTCTTACTTTTTACCACACACTTATTACTTTATCTACATAAATCTAGTTTTTACTCAAATTTATTAAAAGTTGTGAAAAAAATGGAAAGAGATTTATGGAACGGAGGGAGTATTGCAAATGAAACTTAATTTGTTGATGACTGGTGAGTTAGTGACAACTACCAACATCCACCGTACGGCTATATCGTAATTGATAGCTCACCCTAACTGCAAATTTTGTACATTAGTTTTAAACAATTAGTTGGCTCACTTTCTGGCTAAACTCATGGTTCTTTATTATATTTACTACAGATAGAATTTACTTAAAACGTACTTCTAGTAATTGATTTGTTAATAGTATTTCGGAGAATGAATTATTTAAGTTTTGCCTTGTGTGCAAGAAATCCCATAAACAACTCTTCATTTTGCTCCTAAACGTTTCAAAGTGGTACAACTTCCTACAAGAACTTTACATGTGTACGATATCAATATGTCACCTCAAATATGAGATTTATTTACCAACTGAAGTTTATAGTTTATTGCCATGCACACACTACTGATACACAAGGGCCAAATACTGAATTTCAAAATTCAGGAGAAAATTCCACAAATACAGATTAATCTTAAATTCCATTTGGTGAAGAGAACGTTGGCACACTAACAAACAGGCTGTCCCTGGTTCCCATACTAGGCTGTCGTAACTTTACATCCTTTGACGTTTAGTTAATGAAGTGGTTATTTGCGTTAAAATAAAACGTTAGCACACTAATAAACAGTCAAGATTGATGGTTTGTTTTCACTGTGTTGACAGGCAACGCAGCTTGTATGTGGAGGAACGGTGGTGGCCTGCACATTTTCTCATCAGGTGGCCGATGCCTACTCCGCCAACATGTTTCTCGTTTCATGGGCGGAAATGGCTCGGTCCAAGCCACTATGCCCATCCCCATCTTTTCGCCGCTCACTCCTCTTCCCTAGACGCCCTGGTAGCTACCACATTTCCATTGACAACATGTACATCCCTGTTTCAGCTATACAATGCACAATAGATGATGATGCACCCAATGTCTGTGGGGATGATCAGGGTGCGATGAGCCGAATATACTACATCAAGGCTGATCAAGTCAATGCACTTCAAGAAGTGGCAAATATCAATAACTGCATTGGCAAACAGAAAAGGAGGACGAAGATGGAGGCATTCTGCGCGTTCCTCTGGAAGCTAATTGGCTCTGCCAATGTTCATGGTGGGGATAACATTTGTAGGCTGGGGATTGTGGTTGATGGTAGGATTCGACTAATTGATGGAGACAGAAAGAAGGCAGAACTAATAGCTTCTTATTTTGGAAATGTCTTGTCGATTCCCTACGGCGAGAAGAGAATCGAGGAGTTGAAAGAGAAGCCGATGAGTTGGGTGGCAAATGAAGTCCATGAGTTCTTACAGGATGCCGTGACGGAGGAACATTTCTTGGGGTTGATAGATTGGGTGGAAGAGCACCGTCCTGAGCCAGCCCTATCAAAGATTTATGCCGCGAGGGTGACTGAAGAGGAGCCAGCACTTGTGGTTTCGTCGGGGCAGAAGTTTCCTGTGAGCAAGATGGACTTTGGGTGGGGGAAACCGGCTTTTGGTTCATACCATTTCCCATGGGGAGGAAAATCAGGATATGTTATGCCAATGCCTAGTCCCAAGGGGAATGGAGATTGGGTTGTGTACATGCATCTCATGAAAGAACAGTTGGAGTACATAGAAAATAATGCAGCTCATGTCTTTAGCCCTATCACTTATGAATATCTTTCTTATTCCACTTAAGAACAGTTGGAGTACATGGACTCTTTACTGATGCAGTTTGTATATTTCATGGTAAGAAGTCCATTCAACTAAAGTTGTATGTTGCCATCACAGAAACTACTTCATGGTGTTTATGTCACTGTACTCTTTATATAAATTCCAATTTTAAGATTAAGTATTTATACTGAATTATAAATTCAAACGCTACTCGCAAGTCCCATCAAACAGCGTATGATGGGCCTATGTTTTTACTATACAATCAATCTATAGAGAGTAGAGCATTTCTCCTATTAACACTTAAATAGCATATCACCGGCCTTCAACCATGGTAACGGTAAAATTATTCACAGAGGAACTACTTTTATGACTCTGTTGAGAAGAACTAGTACCTGCATTAGAACGGCTTGAATTTACAGGAAATGCCGGTTGCTTAGGCTCTGGAAGCTCCATAATTTCACTGGTCAACATTGAAAGAACGGACGAAATTAACGGTCTATCTTTAGGAAGTTCTTGGGCACACAATAACCCAATATGCATGCATCTCAGTATATCTGCCTGGTTGCTTGGACTTGATATTCTTGGATCAAGCAACTTCACAATTTTGGCATCGTTCCATAGTTTCCATGCCTGTAAATTTTAATCTCATGTCAGCTACCTCAAGGGTCGAGGATATTATAGAAGGTAAAACTGGACCATATGTAGTGTCAGGACTCTGAAATGTTGATTTAATCATCAAATTTGAAGCATGTGAGGATAACAAGAGGATTTTCTGATTTCCAGGATAAGTATACAAGGAAACAAAAGATAGCTGATAAACTTTATGTCAAATCATAGATTAAAGCGTCGAATGAAACTTTCAAACTTCAGCAGAGTCCCCAACATCTTTTTAATATTTCAGAAATCTGTCAAAAACTTAAGCTAGATAAATTGTTCCCGAGAAGCATTTTTGCTTTCCATTAGCCTAAACTGGAAATGCATAGAAATACAAAAACTATAGAATATCAATACTGCAATTTCAATATTTCAGCAGTTAGATGTTCTAGTGAACTAATCATATTGTAGTAATGAGGTCAATGATCTCAACTAGAAAAGGCAAACAAAACTTTGATTATTTTTTTTCATTTTTCACCATACTAACATCAATCAGAGATATGCAACTCCTTAAAGTTGTAATTATGACACAATGACAGAGAAAAAAGAAATATAGTGATAGCTAAAAGAAGAAGAGCTCAAAGTGGACTTACATGTCCCAAAAGATTGGAAAAGCCTTCACCATGTTTGAAGCTCGTGTTCTTACTTCCGGTAGCAATCTCGAGCATCAACACACCAAAGCTATAGACATCAGATTTTTCTGAAAATCTTCCTTCTATTGCATATTCAGGAGCCATGTATCCACTGTAAGAGAAAAATCATGTTAGTAGCTCCAAATTTTCGGTGCAGTTATGTGTGGACTAAATAACTAAATTTGGATAGTGGTACATCAAAGTGAGACACATTACACATTGATATACATAACATAGATACTTACTACGTTCCTACCACTCTTACAGTGCTAACGTAATCTTGAGTGGTTCCATATATTCTGGCCATGCCGAAGTCTGAAATCTTGGGATTCCAATCATTATCTAGCAGTATATTACTTGGCTTCAGGTCTCTATGGATTATCTTTAATCTAGAGTCCCTGTGAAGATACAGAAGGCCACGACAGATTCCTATAATAATATTCAAACGCTTTCTCCAATCCAGGATCTTTTCTGATGGATCTATGTAAACAACATGCAGAGTGGAGAAAGTTAGTACGTTTGTTGTGTGGATTTATGTAGTAAACACCATGCAGAGCAAAGTTAGTATGCTTTTATAAACACATTCTGTAGGCAAAGTAACTAAGATGCATGTGTATGTACGGTATATTAGGATAAATAGCTCGTAGAATATTTCTCAAACTCTAGGTCCTAATCCAAATACACTACTACTATAGGAAAAAAAAAGTAGATTCGACACTGACCAAAGAGGTAGACATCCAAGCTTTTATTAGGCATGTATTCGTATATCAATATCTTCTCGTTATTCTCCACGCAGCATCCCAGTATTTTAACAAGATTCCTATGTTGGAGCTTGGATATCAGCTCCACCTCATTCATGAATTCTTGCAACCCCTGTCCAGAAGCTTTTGAAAGCCTCTTGATTGCAATTTCTCTCCCATTTGGCAATTCTCCCTAAATTTGATTATTTTTCAATGCTTCAGACCTCAATTAGCACTGGACAAAGCACAAAAAAAAAATCAAAAGAATGCGAAAAGTACCTTGTAAACAGGGCCAAATCCGCCCATCCCAAGCTTGTTATCTTCAGAGAAATTGTTAGTTGCATATGCGAGCACCTCCATTTTAAACAACGGAAACTCTACAAAATTAACTCCATTCAATGCATCTTGGATAGTCAATGCAACCGTATCAGTGAGCACTTCCTTTTCATCTTTACTTGCATTTCTCTGGCCTAAAATACAATAGAATTCACACAAAACTTAGTCTAAGCCAACAAAATGCACTACACATACTGTTTAGTGCAAATGCAACTGCCAAAATCAAGAAATTCACAAGTCAAACAAATCACCTCTTCTCTTAACCACCCATTTCCAACATAAAAACCCGAAGACCGAAACAATAACCAATCCAACGACAACGATTACGATCAAAATCATCTTGTTACCCTTCTCACTACCTGCAACAGAAACAAAAATCACCCCAACTGATACACTCCATCAAACAGTTCACTGTGTCATTTACTCAAACACCTAACACACAACGCTAAAATCATTAAAAAACCTTGAATTGGAGACATTACCGAGCTGAAACTCTGCAACCCGAATATGAAGCTGGGAACCCGACCCTCTGGGAATGACCTGTATGTCCATTAAAGCCCCACTCCAAAACATACAACCCTTGCCAACCTTATCATACGTATAGGCAGCACAAGAACAATTACTCAAACACCGAGTTTCACACCCTGTTTCTGGGCCGACCCATCGGTCCGAATAGCCCGAAATCGTCATCCTTTCAAGATCCAAAAACCCATCTTCTCTGCTTCCGTTAGTCGTTCCATTTTCTAGACAGAAAGCCAAAGGTACTCTCCTTGAACAGCCACTAGTCCAGTTACCGGCGGTCCATTGTTGAGGATCAACCGGGTCGAATCCTTGTACACAAGCACAAATTGGTGAATTTCGTGAGTTGCAGATCCCAAATGGTCCACATCTTGCATAAGCATCACAACGGTTGTTGTTGTCTGGTTGTGCTGAGCAAGATTGTGGGTTCAAAGAGTAGAGAATTGCTATGGATATGGTTATATACTGAATGGATTTGATCATTGGAGGCATAGCGGGAAAGGAAATCGTCAGGAAAAATAATGAATTGTTAATAGTTTTTTCTACATTAAAAAGAAAGACAATTTTACGTATAAAGTTGACTTTTTAGATGCTAAGTGGGTCCATTAGAAAGAAGTTTGGCTCCTATTGTTTGTTTCGTTTGACAATTGACACTAAGACCAACTGCATTTGTTACGTGATCATGATGCTGTCATCGTCTGATAACAGGATCCGTTATGAGATTTTGCTGCATTAGTGACACGTCGTCATGGAATTAATTTATTTTTTATTATTTTTATTTTTTATTTTACATATTTATCATATTATAAGCGTGTTTATAAGTTGAAATTAATAAAATTGCATTTATATAACTCGTTTTACAATTTATTAAAGTTCAAATAAAGCCGTTGGTGATTTTTAGAGAGCTCAAGAGTGATCTCTATTTATAGATCTCAAAAAAATAAAGCCGTTGGTGATTTTTATTTATTTTTTGCATTTATATTTTTCAAGATATGAACGTTTAAAGAGGGGACAAAACAAAAAAAAAAATAAATAAAAGCCCCAAAACGCGCCAAGTGGCAACAGCCGATTAGCGCATTCCAATGCCAGCCCCGCGTCATTGCTTGACACGGGGAACCAATGATGTGTCATCGTTGCTGCGTTGCAGCAAGGACGATGCGCCATCAGCGCGTCGGCTCACCATGATGGCCTGCATTGCAGGCCATTGCAGGCCGTCTAAGGAGTCGAAGAAAGGAAGAAATTATGTTGGCTCATCAATTTGCCATTCAATTTGGACTATTGACTAGTACTTCCTCCATCCTAGTCAAATTTTCAGTTTGAGTTTTTTCAGTCAACCATCTCCAACTTTGACTACGAAGTAATCTCAAACAGCAAATGTGAAATGTTCAATTATGTTATATTCTATCTGTCCCGAATTCAACTTCCCACATTCCATTTTGGAACGTTCTAATTTCAACTTCTCATCCATTTAATGAAAAATATATCTTCTACTCTCCACATACTTTATTCACAATATCTCCTACTTTATTCAATATATTTTCTACTTTATTACCATCTTTCATACTTATTTACTTATTTTTTAAAACTTGTGTCCAGTCCCGCAGGTAATTTAATCCGAGGTGAAGCAAGTATAATGAAACTTTAGGAACTAAATTTCCATATATAATTTAATTGAATATTTTACATTTACAATTTAAGATTAGTTCGTAGTCAAACACTGTAGACGATTGGCTGGGAAAAATCAAAGTGAAAACCTTTAACAGGGACGGAGGAAGTAGCAACTTGTAATCAAGGGAACTCTAATTTCGGACTTCTTCACTTGCTTTACTTATTCCTTAAAACTTGTGTTCAGGCCCGCATGTAATTTAATTCGGGGATGGAGGGAGTATAATGAAACTTTAGGAACTAAATTTTCATATGTAATTTAATTGAATATTTTACATTTATAATTTATGATTAGTTCGTAGTCAAACATTGTAGATGATTGACCGAGAAAAATTAAAGTGAAAACATTTAAGAGGGACGGATGAAGTAGCAACTTGTAATCGAGGGAACTCTAATTTCGGACTCCATTTGCTAACGACAATGAACTATCAATTCTACTTGGTCAAACATTAACATATACTTGGCTCTTATTCATTTGAATTTTTTTTTTTTTTTTTTTTTTTTGGATGATGTTAGAACTCAAGAATCGCTACTCCTTCTATGTTCATTAATCATGTAAATTCGCCTCCCTCGAGGTTTGAACTCAGCCAAGAGGATATTCTCCTTCCTTTTAACCAACTGAGCCACTCTTGCGACTTTATTCATTTGAAAATTTTCTTTTCCTTTTAGGGGTTGTTTGGTATGGTTATGGCAACTTTCTTTATGCCAATATTTTGGCAAGATATAACTCAATCCGTGCAATGTCAAAAGACATGCAAAATTGCCAGTAATGTGTTTGGGCTGAAAATGTAGGTTCGGCATCTTTCACATTGAACCACACAAATTGAACTGTTCACATGCTGAAGAGAACTATTCATCATGGCAAGCCCATTTCTCTGGCATTATGGACAGGGCCGGATTTGGGCCTGTGCCAGGAGGCGTCCTGCACAGGGCCCATATTTTCCTGGGGCCCCAGGCCCATACCCTTAGCCCATGAAGAGTATTAAAAAAGGATTAAAATTTTTTGTTTACAGCTCTTTCTGAAGATTGCGATCGATACACTGAAAGAGGAAAGCAAATCGCTTTCCAATCATTCACGGATTCACGGTGCTGTTCCTCAAATTTTCCATGTCAAAGTTAAAGCTTTTTGCCATTCTCAATTAGGTCGAATCTTCATCTTGATCTATTTACATCTCCTTTCCAATCAAATTTTATCCGTTGCAAATGGCAATATCTTTCCTATTAATTAGTAATTCTCAGTTTACAAGTATAAGAATGATCTTTCTATCCCAATTCTGTATCATTTCTGCATCTAATCCTCTTTTTTATCACTATTTTGATTTTCACAAGCTTATAATCACAAGGCAGAATCAAACGAAATTGAGAATTAGGAATGTTGGGCAGTTTATGTTCTTCAAGGAAGCAAGGTATGATGATTGAATTGATGAGTTAATTAATGATTTTGTATCTCTTTTAATCTTAATCTTACTTTTTTCATTTAGCTAGCCTAGCCTACTGTGTTCTCATCTTCACATTCACATGTATTGTTTTGCCAGCAAATTGGAACCTCAAGTATCAAGTTCTTGAGCTTACTTCTTGAGAAGTTTCAGTAGCTGGACACTTGGTGGCTGGTGCACTCTTACAAAACTCATCTCCTGTTGTTCTTTTATTTTCCAGTAAAGTCAATAATTTGCATCTTATTTGCCTGGGTGTGATTATGTCGTCCAGAGTTAGAAAATATGATTCTGGTTGTGAAAAGCGTAAGAGAAGGAAAAGAATTGAGGAGTTAACTCAGTCTCAAAGGGGAGCTATTGAAAATTTTGTTATTAAAAAATCTAATATTCCTGTTGATAATCAAAATGTTGGTCTTCATGATGATGTAAACTTGAATGAAATTGAAAATGATGATACTGATTGTAGTGTATTGTTGAGTGATGAAACTAATGAAACTTTAAACCGTGATATGCCTCTTGAAAATGATATGGAAGTACCTGTAGAAAATGATAGAGACGTGACTACTGAAAATCAAGACAATGATGATGGTGTATTTGATTTTAATCAAGTGGATACAAATTCACTTAATGATGAGAATAATGATATGAGTGTTAATTTTGATATATATGATCCTTGAAATTGGGAAGGTTTGAATGAAATGTTGTTTTGTGTTTTGGCTCGTAATGGTCCAAAACGAGATTTATCTATTGGGAGAGGTCCCGATAATCGATTAAGGAGATATTTTTCCTCTACCTATTATACTAGAACTCTACCCAATGGGGAAAAATATGATAGGGATTGGCTTGTTTATTCGAAAGAACTTGATAAAGTGTTTTGTTTTTGCTGTAAAATACTTAGAAAAGGCCAAGGAGTGGGCAAATGACTATGATTTTGAGGTATGTTTCTTTCTCTTCAACTGGTGTTCACGTAGAGGAATCTTTTTTGGGTTTTCTAAATGTGAAAGATACAACTGGTTGTGGACTTTTTGATGTTTTAAAGCTTCAATTAGAATCACTTGGCCTAGATATTGATGATGTTAGAGGACAAGGGTATGATAATGGTTCTAATATGAAAGGACAACATAATGGAGTACAAAGTAGATTTTTAAAAGTAAATCCTAGAGCATTTTACACTCCATGTGGTTGTCATAGTCTGAACTTGATTTTATGTGACATGGCCAATACTTGTCCTAAGGCTAAAACATTTTTTGGACTCATACAACGCCTATATACAATATTTGCTAATTCGATTAAAAGGTGGCAAATTTTGAAGGACAGTGTGAAAGGTTCGACTCTTAAACCATTGACAACTAATAGATGGGAAAGTCGTATTGATAGTGTTAAAGCCATAAGGCTTCAAATAAAAGACATTAGAGAAGCTTTACAAGAAGTTGCAGAAGTTGATCTTGATTCTATGATAAGAAGTGAAGCTGATTCGTTGGCAGAATTTGACTTGGATAAATTTGAATTCTTGTTGGCAATTGTCATATGGTTTGATTTGTTGTCTCATGTTAATGTGGTGAGCAACCGTTTGCAAAAAGCCGATATGCTTATTGATGTTGCTATTGAAGAAATAGAGAATTTGATTTCATTTTTTGAGGAGTATAGAGAAAATGGTTTATGTATGAAGCCGTGGAAATCGCCAAGGAAATAGCTACAGACTTAGGTGTTGAACCTATTTTGCCTCAAAAACGTGCAATTAAAAAAAAAAAACGAAGCAATTTGATGAAAATCGAAATGACACTCCCGAACTATCTCAGGAAGAATCATTTAGGGTATATTATTTATTATATATTATTGATCAAGTAATTCAATCGCTTAGAGCAAGGTTTGAACAATACCAAGAATATAAAAATCTCTTTGGTTTCCTGTTTACATCTGAAAAGTTGCATTCTTTAAATGATATCCATTTGAAATCTTGTTGTATGCATCTTGAAGATGCACTTGAGCATAATGAGCATTCTGATATTGATGGAGAATCGTTATATGTTGAGTTAAAACATGTTAGACAATTCATGCCTAATAGAAATATGAGAGCTACTGAAATTTTGAGTTATTTGAAAGATGTTGGTTGTTTCCCTAATTCGATGATTGCGTATAGGATTTTGTTAACAATTCAAGTCACTGTTGCATCTGCCGAAAGAAGTTTTTCCAAGCTGAAGTTGGTGAAATCATATATGCGTTCTACAATGTCACAAGACCGGCTAAATGGTTTAGCAATGATAGCAATTTAGAATGATATGTTGGACAAAATTAGTTATGAAGAGTTGATTGATGATTTTGCTTCAAAAAGTGCTAGAAGAGTTGTACTTTTCAAGTGATTTTCTTAGAAGTTTGTTTGGAAAGCTTTGTATACTTTGTAAAACTATGTATTAAAAAATTTAGTTCACTTAATAATATCATTGATTTTTTTTTTCCTAATATTATCTTGGGCCCAATTTTGAAGTTGGCACAGGGCCTCCATATTTCTAAGCCGGCCCTGATTATGGATTGAGCAAAATGTGCCAACTCAGCCCAATTGACCAATCAGTGTACTGTCAAGAGTTATGCCTAATCAGTTGGCATGTCAATCCAGCAAATTTATTATACAAACACAAAAATATCCATGTCAAATTGAGTAAGAAAGCTCACACAGGCAAACAAACAGCCCCTTAAGATGGCATGGGCTATAAATGCTTGAGGTGTACCAGGCAAACGTTCAAACTCATGAGAATAACATCCAAAGTACGGAAGTCATGGTAAACGACGTAAATTGCATGTCTTACATAAGCCAAGGTGAAGTGTATGAAGTTGGGGGTTTATGCAGTCGACTTGCAAACCACACAAGGAAAAGTAATCCACACGAAATGGGGAGCTTACGTATTAACTTGCAAACTATGTGAGCAGGGGCGGAGACAGGGGTGGCGGGAGGTGGCGGTCGCCACCCCCAAAATTTTCATTTTCTTTATTACTATAGGTATATATATTTTAGAAAATTATATGTTTCGCCACCCCCTAAATTTTTTAATCAGTACATTTAGTTAATCGGCTTTATAATTAAATAAGTTGAAAAAATTATATAATTTGATAAATTTAAAGTAAGTCTGTTGTGAGACGGTCTTATGGAAAAAATAAAAGAGACGGACAAATATTACAGTTTTATTAAAAAACATTAGAGGTTTTACTAAAAACATCGGTGATATACATATACATAAAAAAATGATATAAAATGTATACGTACTCATTGAACGTTATACATATACTTAAGAACATCAATTCATCTCTCACTAATATACACGTCTCTTCCAATACTTTGTGATTAAAGAGAAATTTTACTAATAAACTAATTTAAGAGGGTTATACCGGTTGTTTTTATACTTTTGCAACAAGTTCTAAGCGTGCATTTTTTGTCATGAAAACTACATAGATAAGACTGTGGAGTTCGATGGAGAATGACTTATTGTCTAGCAATTTGATAATGCATATTGAAATGAAGTGTCGAGGGTTTTGATATTGATTCAATCACTGATGATTTTGAGAATATGAAGAGACGTAGAGTACGATATAGAAGTGGGTCGTTTATTCATTTTGTCTTACCTTTATCGGGATGTGGTTCTTTCGATCCTTTCATTTTACTTGAATATTCATATTTAAATATGTATGATGAATTTGGTGTAAAAAATATCGATCCGACCCGGCCCGGCCCGTCATAACCGACCTAACTAAATTACACTTTGTGCCCGTGTTATAATACTCCGCCACCCCCACTTTTAAATCCTGGCTCTACCCCTGTATGTGAGCGTATAAAAATAATTCAAAGGCGTAATTGTTAAGAATTTTAGTACTAAAACGCGTAAACGTTCAATTTATTCGATGTATTGGTCGGAAACAAGCATTTTTATGTAGTATGTAATTCCATTTGTGAAACATATGACATAAGCTGCGTTAAGTAACTAAATGTGTCTAGTAGTGAAATGTTGATTAATACACATAATGAAAACATCCCTTAGAGGCCGTTTGGTTTGAACATAGTATTTGCTATTCACAAATACATGGTATTTAGGCCCGGTGAAAAAACCATGATAATTCAATTGGTATTTCAGTATGAATACCATGTTTGGTATCATTGAGCGGACTTGGTATTTGAAATGGAAATACCATGTTTGGTACAAACAATATTTTTCAGGTTTTCTCGTAATGTACTATAATACCCTCCCGTTATATTTTTTTGATAAAAATTAATACCTAATCAAATCTTATCACAATAAAAAGAAAGCAACCACACATTTATATCAAAGAGTCCAATTTACAGAAACATTATAGATGGCTAGGATATGATAGAATCACAAATGGAATTCTTTTTGCTCTAATCATTATCAATCCATGGACATAAAGATAACAGTGAATCACAAAAAGTGAGTTAACAAATCACGTTTCATCTTGGCCATGGGGTGATAATGAACCTATAAAACCATGTACTGATGAATATATCAAAACAAAAAATCATCATCTTTTGCAACATCAAAAGCTTAAAGCTTAATCTGGCTTTAGTTGGTCTAAACTGCAACACTTTACCACTACAAATGTGCCATTCTAAATTACACAAAATAGTGTACACCATATATATATTAGATAGGAAAATTAATTAAACATTGAGTATATATGGAACCTGGCATGAAAGTGTTCCGAGTTCAACTACTGGACAAATCTGGAGGAAGTAGTAGTCTTTCACGTATCTTAACTTCAAACAATCAAACTGTTGTACTCTTCTTATTCAATTTTGTAATTAACAGATTTAATAGTATATCTATAAAATTCCATACCATGTAAATTAATTTTGTGGCAGATCAAATTAGATTACATTATCAAACTACCAAACTATGAGTATATACTATCCACAATTCTTTACAAGTTATAGCGTTCAGACTAGATAGAATCCTAGTAATCATCAAAGAAGTGTGATCTTTTCTCTATGAATAGAATCCCTGTGTTGTTTGTAATGCAGCAGATCAACATATGATATTTTCCTTTTGACCTTCACCTGCAGCAAGTAGCAATTTATTTTCCAGTTAAGTTGAAAGAGCATGCTCAGGCAGATCTCCAAGTATCAAGAGAAATATCAATTTAGGACCACTCAAGTACAAACACATAAATTGGATGCCTGAGAATGAACTGAACTAGGATTAATTCTATATGCATGCCAGTAACAACAAATTCATACATAATAGTCGATCGATCTCCACAATCCTAGCATGTATGTGTGTGTGTGTGTATCAGCTCATCAGAGGAACTGAACCTGGATTTCAATGCCCAGTTAAATGAGATGGATCGATGCGAATCGAATTAATATGTTAAGTGCTGCGGGGGATGCATTGCACAAGCTGGAAGTAGAGGTGAATTTATTGGAGAAATATATCTCGTAAATTCGTCAAAGCCAATTACCATAATTTCTCATTTTTTTTCTTTCTAAACGAATGGATTCGGAAAAATAGAAGAGATTGCATAAACCTGTCAGAGTAAGCACACTTTGCTCAAGTAAATCTATTCATAAGTTGGCCAGTAAGATCATCAAAACTCCAATGGTCGAAACTGATCATAATTTTAGAAAAACTATTGATCAACTACAGGAAAATTGCCTATGCTTGAAACAACAGAGCCAGAAGCTAAATAATCCAAATCAATGTTATGCGCTGAACAGAATTAGAACAAATTAAAAGAGATTCACGAATGGAGAAGCAGATGAAATTAAATCAAACACAATAACAAGCAATTCACGAATAGAGAAGAAAGAGTGAAGCAATCGATGTGAAGAGGGAGAGAAGAATTACCTCAGTCAAACGATTTTCCTGGCGGCAGCTGTGCTCTGAGGGTTGAGAACTGACTGGCGTGAAGAAGAAGAAGATCGATTCTTTTTTTAGTTGATCATTTATGATTCTGATTGATTTTGTTCAGGGTCAAATTTGTAATTATACAGAAGAAGTATTTTTGGATCAAAATACCATATCCCAATAACCCACTCTAGGAGGGTTATTCTGGAAGGTATTTCGAAGTACAAATCGTGCGGGCCAGTACCGGTATTTGATGAGTTTGGATTTTTTGCGGGTTGTGGTATTTCAGATTTGTACAACCAAACATGATATTTCATGAGGTGTTTTCGAAATACCATTACAAAACACCCCAAACCAAACAGCCTGTTAAAGTGTTTATTTGAATTCCAGCCGACTTGTGACAATTAGATAAAGGTGTAACACAGTTTTGGAAGGGTTGTAAGACTAGAGAACTGTGGTGAAGTATTAATATAAGATGACTTTCATTTCATAACATATTAGTAATTACTTCTCCCTCTATTCTCTTGCGCTCTCTCAAGTTTGTCAAATTCGACTAGTAGAGTGCTCCATAATTGTATTAGAGCAGTTTTATCTTGAAAGAAATTGCCACAATCTGTAAGCACCAGAGCAGTAAGGTAATATTGACTTAAGTACTGTACGGACTGTTTGGGAGTGGATTGTAAAACTGGATTTTAGCAGAGTTTCGGAAAAACAGAGTTTGTAAATAGTAACTTGATTTAAGCAGAGGTTTGAAATTTAGTGTTTGGGAGTGGATTGTGATTATTATAGGGTTGAATAGAATGTTTGGAATATGTTGTGTAAGAGTGTGTAAGAATGAAATGATGTGTATTAATGTATGATGGACATTTTAAAGTATATGAAAATAATAAATAATGAATTTATTTAGTTTCTAAATCTCAAAAATGAAAACCATATGTGTAGTTAAAAGATTTTGAAGCAAAATGTTATATTGATACAAGTTTAAGAAATTTAATCACTTATTAACAAAATATATACATTCGTGCTACCGCCCCCAACATACAAGATTTTTTACAATTAAACTTTAAAATTCGATACGCACTCCGTCCCGCATAGTGTTGTTTATCAAGTCAAATCGAGTCTCTCTTCCTCGAGCTCGGCTCGACTAGTAACAAAATAAGTTAATTTTTCGAGTTCGGCTCATTTGGTCCCACAATAAATTTCACACATATCATTTTTTAGCTGCCTCACAAAACTTCATATTATTAATAAAAAAGGAAACTATCACACACCCTACGAATAATAAAAATAAAATAAAGTTATACATAAATAAAACACTTGCCACTAAAAGTACAACTTTTGCCAACATTTTATGTTTTATTCCCTCCGGTCCATTAAAGCTTTCTAAGTTGTAAGAGGAATTATATTGATAAAAATTGTAAGTGGGTGATAAAGTAAGAGAGAGATTGAATAAAGTGATGATAAAGTAGGAAAGAGAAATAATAAAGAATTAGTTAGTGGGGTAAAAACTTTCCATGGGGTTAGAAAGTTTATAATGGAACCAAAAAAGAAAATTTAGGAAGTTTATAATGGAATCCAAAAAAGAAAATTTATGAAGTTTTTAATGGATCGGAGGGGAGTATTAATTATTTTAGAGTTTAACACACTATTTTTTTGTTGTAGAGAAGAAAGAGAAAACAATGGAGAAGAGATTTGAGACAAGATTGATTAAAGAGAATTGTGAAACGGTCAGGTGGTCAGTGGCTATAGCTAGAGAGACAAGGGATGGGAATGAGAAGAGTTAGAAAACTCAATTTGCATCCATCTCAATTAAAATGGAGAACCAAATACTAAAATGCGTAAAGTCTATTTTTAAAGACTTTTCTCACCTAAAATTGGCTCCCAAACAGACTCCCCCATTTCTATAAGTTATGTTCAAACACTACTCTCAGCTCCATCAAAAGTCAAATATTTAAACACTAGTACTTGCCTATTTTCAAAATAGATGGATTAATCCGACAAAAATATATGAACAATTAACAACACAAGTTTTTTTGACATAATATTGCATGCAGAGATGACAAAGGCAAATTGAAATTACTTCTGGTGTGTTATATGGAGTATTATCTACCATACAGCTGTGTGATCTTCATTTTACAGGTTTAAGATCTACACTAACCAAAAACTTCTATGATTCATGTACACTCTGCTTATAGCCTATAGGTTGTGTCACCGGCCATCAAGCATGGTGAGAGTAACATTGTTGAGAGAGGGATTAGTTTTTTGACTCTGTTGATTGGAACTTGTACTTGTATCTGAACGTCCTGATCTTATTGAAAATGCCGGTTGCTTAGGTTCTGGAAGCTCAACCGTTTCACTTCTCAGCATTGAAAACACATCTGAAATCGATGGCCTATCTTTGTGAAGTTCTTGGATGCACAATAACCCGATATGAATGCATCTCAGCACCTGTTCCCTGTTGCTTGGATCTGATATTCTAGAATCTATTGAAGTAGCAACGTTGTCTTCTTCCCGTAGTTTCCATACCTGAAAATCATAATTTCATGTCAATAACAATCAGACTGAATATCTTTGTATTACAAACAGGGCTTACATGTCCCACAAGATTTGTCAAAGATCCTTCAGAATCAAACATGCTAGAGTTTCTTCTCCCAGTAGCAATCTCTAATATCATGACTCCGAAGCTAAACACATCTGATTTTTCTGAAAATTTTCCACCGATTGCATACTCAGGAGCCATGTATCCACTGTAAAGAGATCATGTTAGACATGCACTTAGAGATTCATATACATATAGAAGCATTGAGAAATTGAGTTGCAGAATATAGACTTACTATGTCCCTACAACTCTTACGGTGCTCACGTGATCCTTATTGGTTCCGTATATTCTGGCCATCCCAAAATCAGAAATCTTTGGGTTCCAATCAGGATCCAGTAATACATTACTGGGCTTGAGGTCTCTATGGATGATTTTCAATCTAGAATCTCTGTGAAGATATAGAAGTCCCCGACATATGCCTTTTATAATATTGAATCGGTTACTCCAATCAAGTTTATCTTGCGATGGATCTAAAGCAATGCCCATGTAGAAATTAAACATTATATCTCCAGATCATTCCAGCATTTCTAAATCCATGAATTCAGATAATGTTACTATGAAAATACAGATGACTTGAAAATTGAAATACTCACTAAAGAGGTAAACATCCAAGCTTTTATTAGGCATGTACTCGTATATCAACATCTTTTCTTTTCGCTCCACGCAGCAACCCAATAGTCTAACAAGATTCCTGTGCTGGAGATTGGATATCAGTTCCACTTCATTCATAAATTCTTGCAGTCCTTGTCCGGATGTTTTTGCAAGCCTCTTGACTGCGATCTCCCTTCCATTCGGCAATACTCCCTAAACTTGACAAAATTCAATACCTCATGACTCAACATATATATATCCACTAAAGAGAAAAGGCAGCTGGGATTATGAATTAGTACCTTGTAAACTGGACCAAATCCACCCCTGCCAAGCTTGTTATGATCTTCAGAGAAATTGTTTGTGGCATTCGCAAGAACTTCTATTTTGAACAATGGGAACTCTGCAAGATTAACTCTACTCAATGCTTCTTGGATAGCAGCTTCAACTGATTCGGAAGTTGTCTCTGTTGCATCTTTACTCGAACTTCTTCCATCTAATTGACAAAGAAACACACAATTCTCATACTCATGTACTCAATCAAGCAGCCTCATACATCAGCTTTAGTATTTCTTTTGTACTCGTTGTATTATTTTAGCAGGCAGAGTATAATACAGAATCTATAAATGAGACAGTAATTAAGGGAGTGATTGGTTTAGAACTAAAGTTCAGAAAATCGGTTAAAAACACTTAAATTTTTACGAAATTCAAGGTTTTAGTTTTATACCAATCAGTCCTAAGTACCTCTTGGCTTAGTCCACCATTTCCGGTATATATATCCACAGGCCACAAGAACAAGCAATCCAACTACAACCATGATGATTATTTTGACTTTCATATTGCCATTCTTATGACTAGCTGATAAAAAAAAAAAAAAAATTAAAAAAAATGGAAAAGACCATCGATATATGGGGATTGTAACAACCACTTGAGAATAATAAATCCGTCGTCGATATTAATAGAACTTAATTGAAATGATAAAACTCTGACCTAATTGGGAGCTGGCGACCCGAATATGAATTTGGGAGCCGGAGCTGGCAGGCAAGCTCTGAAGGTCAAATAAGGTGGCATTCCAGAAGACACAACTAAGGCCAAGAGAAGTGGACGTATAACCATAGGCTATGCAAGAACAATTGCTCAAACACCGACCCTCACACTGACTTTCTGGGCCAGACCAGAGGTCTGAAAAACCCAAAAGTCTTATCTGGTCGAGATCCAGAAACGTACTACTCGTACCGTTATTGATCAGGTCACAATCTAAAGGCACCCTCCTCTGACACCCATCAGCCCAGTTACTGGAACTCCATTCTTGGATGTTAACGGGTTCGAATCCTGGCAAACAAGAGCATATTGGCGAACCTTGTGAGTTGCAGACTCCAAAGGCTCCACATATCCTTGATGTTCCACATGGATTTGTGTTCGATGAGTTGTTGTCTTGTGCTGAGCACAAGAACTCGTTCGAAGTGTAAAGAATGATGAACAAGATGGCTATATACAGAACTGCTTTCATGATTTAGTACTTGTATAAGATGGGAGATGTGTAAGCTTATGATTAGTGGTTTATGACATGATATTATCATCATAGTTAATTTCTAAGACAGATGAAATTTGCAGCATTTTGTTTGGAGCAAGGAACTAAAGAGTTGGAGGGAGATTTACTTGTGAGACTAAAACATTGGACCAAGACAAGATAGGACTCACCTGCACTATCATTGAAGTTTGATCACACACATAAAAGTCTAGCTCTCTCCACAACCACAAATCTCACGTTATGACCATTATTGACCGAAGACTTGAAAATTATACTACATGTGCATGTAACAAATTTTACATGACATAATCAGTTGCGCAAGAGTTGTGACTTTTCCATTGGCCCTGGCGATGAAAGAAAGACAATTAAAGACGGAAAATGCCTCCCAGAAATGTGAGCTTCTATTTCTGTTTCAAACTCAGATTCCATATGTTAGTATACTGGATAGACACAGAATACCTAGGGTGTTAGAATATGAAATACATTAGTCTCTTAAGTATTTCATATTTCTACCATTGTTGTATAATCCTAGTTTAGTTAGATTAGATTCCTAGTTTAGTTAGATTAGAATTAGTTAAACTCTCTTGTATATATATGTACTATTGTGTGCTGTTTTTGGATGATTTTTCGAATTTCTTGTGGATATTTCCCATTGCTCATAAATCCCAAGTTTTCTCTGTCTTTTCGAAATTCCATGCTAACATCAAAAACCAGTTTGAACGAAATATCAAAACCATACAATGTGATAATGGGGGAGAATTTGATAATCATTCTTTTCGGCAATTTTGTGATTCTCATGGAATTTCTTTTCGTTTTTCATGTCCTCATACATCTTCTCAAAACGGAAAGGCCGAGAGAAAAAAATCAGATCCATTAATAATATCATGCGTACACTTCTCATACATGCATCATTGCCACCTTCTTTTTGGCACCATGCACTTCAAATGACCACCCATCTCCTAAATATTACTCCGAGTAAATTGCTTGTCGATAAATCACCTCTTCAGGTCCTTTATCATCGTATTCCATCTTACTCTCATCTCCGGGTTTTTGGGTGCCTTTGCTTTCCCCTTTTTCCCTCTACCACTGTTCAAAAATTGCAAGCTCGGTCTACTCCTTGCGTTTTCTTGGGTTATCCCGACAATCATAGAGGATATAAGTGTTATGATTTAACCACTCGTAAAATCATTCTTTGTCGTCATGTGCAATTTGATGAAACATTTTTTTCCTTTTGCAAAGGGTAGTAATTCTTCATCCCGGGCCTATGATTTTTCGGGTGATGGTGTTTCTCCACATATTTTACACTAATTCTCTGCCCAACTCAATACACTTCCACATGCCCAGCATTCTCCTTCGCTGGCCCAGCACACTTCTCCTTCGCCGGCCCAGCAACAGCCTTCTACGGCCCAGTCATGTTCCTCTTCTCCTACGGCCCAACAGCGTAGTGGTCTGGCCCAACAGCGTAGTGGTCTGGCCCAATCTCTATCTCCAAATCCACCCACATTAATGGCCCAACAATGGGTCATTGGTTCTCGCATAGACCAGCCCATACACTTTCCCGAGTTCAGTCCATCTCCAAACCATTCTGGACCCGTTTCGCACCAATCTCCACCTATGCATTCTTCTCGGTACACTATCTATCCACCGACTCGATCCGTCACACGCAACCAACATGGTATTCTTAAGCCTAATACTATCTTCGATCCTTCTCAGGCTCATACCACTATTGTTATGAGATCACCTCTTCCCCGTAACCCTTTGGCAGCCCTTCGTGACACGAATTGGAAATTAGCTATGACCGATGAATATAATGCTCTTATTAAAAATAAGACGTGGGATTTGGTTCCGCGTCCTTCAAATGTTAATATCATTCGTTCTATGTGGATTTTTACTCATAAAGTTAAATCTGATGGTTCCTTTGAGAGGCATAAGGCCCGTCTTGTAGGTGATGGTAAGACACAGCGTGTCGGTATTGATTGTGGTGAGACCTTTAGCCCAGTTGTGAAACCGGCCACTATTCGCATGGTTCTCAGTATTGCTTTATCACGCAAGTGGTCGATTCATCAGCTCGATGCCAGCAATGCCTTTTTACATGGCAACTCGTAAGAGACTGTTTACATGCACCAATCGTTGGGATTTCGAGACAAGCAACATCCGGATTATGTCTGTTTATTGCGGAAATCATTGTATGGACTTAAACAGGCTCCTCGGGCGTGGTATAAACGGTTTGCTGATTTTGTCTCATCTATTGGCTTCTCTAATAGCAGGTCTGATACTTCTTTATTTATCTACACCCGTGGTTCCGATACAGCATATTTGCTTCTCTATGTCGATGTTAGGAATATCTGTTAGTATTTTGATCACTCATCACATGTTCTTATCTTAGCCAGAAAGGTGATTAAGTACTCTTGGTTCACTTGAACATTGTAAAAGAGAAAATCAATGAGTATGATTAGTCTAGTAAATCTTGTATTAGGATTATAGGTCTCAGAGTGTAATTTTTATTTCCAGAAGACCATGAAGATCAATCCTAGCAATGGAGCTTTTCTGAAGATTAGAAGACTAAAGATTGCACAAGATTTATGAAGATATCAAGGTTTAGTCTAACTCAGAAAGACTATGTCCTTAATCCTTTCTTAAGTGTACTTACTTACTTTTGAAATATAATTCTGAACATATGACATCATGAGTATGGAGCATGCAAGCCATCAGAAAGGCTCATGTATCCGTTGAAGACTACAGGACAAGAAATAGTACAAGTGCATTAATTGCATCGGCAGAAAAGCCGCTGAAGCACAGTCCTCTTTGAGACATGAGACAAGGACTTCTGAGTACTCATTTCAAGATAAGTATGGACTGAATTTGAATTGTGTCTAACGGATATCATTCCAACAACTCTCAAATTCATCTATATATATCACACACTTAGATGCTGAGAAATATACCTTAGAACGCTCTATCTTGCAAACTTACCATCAAGCAAAGTATTCTCTCAAGCACTCAACTACCCTTTCTGAAAGCTTTTTGTTGCTCGAAGAATCACTAGTAGTTCTAAGTTGTCCTGAACCTTAACAAGAGATTGTTATTCGTGAAAGAGTTGAACTATCAGATACCCTTTCTGAAGCTCATTCTCCAGAACGGACAACATTACTTGGGTCAGTAAAGAGCAGACTGCCATCCACTGACCAAGTGTATTAAGTAGTCTTGTTCTATTAGGCTCTCTGAAAACATAACTGAAAAGTTATACGAGAAGCCTCTCTGACAAACCTTATAACCAACACCATCAAGGCGTGGAGTAGAGAAAGTACTTGATTTGGGAAATCAAGGAATAACTCCAAGGTTATCTGAGTAGAGGAAGTACTTAGCTCTAGGAGCTGGGGAATAACTCAGGGGGAACATTTGGTTGGGAACCATTTGTTTAGGAATCGTAGAATAGGATTATTGTAAGGTGAACTCAATTATCTGTTCTAGTGAATTCTAGGTCTCAGAAAGACCGAAGTGGATTAGTTGGAAGATTACGCCACCTCCAGATACCACTATACTTGTTGTGTCATTTACCTTTCTGTATTTACATTTCAGCAAAGCGCACACACATACTTATTGTTTCTGCACTTACCTATCTTAAAGTCTTCCGCGCTCTGAATTTAAGTATCAGAAACCCCGTGTTTCGAAGCTGTGTTTATCGACAAAAGTTTTAAAGACTATTCACCCCTAGTCTTTTACTTTGCCGTTATCTGGACCAACAAGTGGTATCGAGCAGAGGTTCACAAGCCTTCAGATCAACCTAGATCCCCAGATAGGTGAAGGAACTTTGTGCCTTTCTGAGGACTATATAATTTGTGTGTTAAGTGTGCAGGTATGTCTTTGAGTGATGCACCCGTTCTGAAGCCAGAAAACTACGAGAAATGGAAGAACAACATGATGCTCCATCTGGAGGCCATTAGTGATGACATGATCTATGTCATCAATGAAGGGCCTATCAAAATCAGAAAACTCAAACAAGTTACTGAGGTGTCTGATGGAAGAAAAGCCTCAGACAAGGAAGATGGAAGCGAGGATGCGGTTGCTAGTGATAGTGGTCGTGTTGCTCGTGGAAGCATTATGTATGAAGACTAGCCAAGAGAGCTCTGGACATCTGAAGATGCCAAGAGACACAGATTGGATGGTCAAGCTCGTAATATCATCATCAGATCGACACCTGAGCACATACAGTGTAAACTGTGGGGTGCTAAAACGGCGAAAGTTGCCTGGCAATTGATTGAAGAAATGCGTGGCCAGAAAACCAAGGAAAACAAGTTCGAAGTTCTTAAATTGAAGTTCCAAAACTTCAAACAAGGTCCCACTGAAACTCTGGAAGAACTTGATTACAGGTTTACTACCCTTATGAGTGATATGGCTGCACTTGGTGAAAGCAACAGATACTCCCAACCAGAAAAGATTAAGACTATTGTCAGAAGTCTCAATCACAACTGGGAGCACACTAAGTTCTTTTATTTCAACCAAGGAATGCCAAATATTACTCCAGTAGAGCTCTTCTCTCATCTTACATCAGAGACTATGAGACAACTCGGAGAGAACAAACAAATTTGAAAAGTTGCAAAGTGTTGCTCTAGTTTCTCAAGGTACTTCAAAAGAAGGATACCAAAGATGCATCTCAAGAAAATGCTCTTGCGAAGAAGACACATGAAGAAATTTGTGAGTTAAGAGATTGAGAGAAGAAAAGCTAAAGAAAAGTGAAAAGCATCTTGGCCCAAACTATCATCAAGACAAGAACATACAAATGAACAACTCTGAACACCCCATTCGTAAAGGTGTTAGTAATCTTCAGCAGAAATAGGAAATGATATCCGCTTCTATTGTCAAAAGCCCGGTCACTTAAGAGAGATTGTCCGCTTTAAAATTTCAAGACAGTGACAAGAAGGATGTAAGAAATTTCAAGAGAAATCAAAGGCCTTCTTGATCAAGAAAGGAAGAAGATTCAAATTCAACTTGATGCTCTAGACATTGAGATGATCAAGATGGAGATTCAGATGACTCAAACCTACCATCACCAGAATTGTGTGGAATCACTCACGATGTAATCGACTTCGGCATTAAGAAGAATGAAATGTGTGGAGTTGCTGAGATTGCTGGTCCAGACATCTCCAACATTGAAATATGTCTTATGGCTGATGAGGTAACTAACAATTCACAATTTCTGTACTATGAGAGTGATGATGGAATTGAGGATCTGGAGTTGGTCAAGAGTGAATTGGATCGTTATGAGAAAGAATTTCTGGAAGCACAATCCAAATCCAGAATTCTCGAGGAAAGCAAAGATACTCTTGAAAAAAAAGGTTTCTGAGCTAACCAGAGTATCTGAGAACAAGAACGCTGAAATAGCCTTTCTGAAAGTTTAGATATCTGAGAATGAAAATTCTCACAAACTAGCCTTGGATAAACTTAATAAGAAAATGATGAAGCTGCTTTCTGAGAATGAAGAACTTAGAAAGAAAGAGCTATCCTTCCAATCTTATGCAAAGGCTAGTGACACTCTCACTGAGGTTCAATCCTATCTGAGAGACCCCTCTGAGAAAGGTGGACTTGGACTTGATGAACAATCAAGTAATTCATCTCCTCTGAAGAAGAGTGATGAAAGATTGACCTTTGTAAAAAGTCAACAAAATGATTCTTCAACCACCTATAGCATTGGTCAGAAAGCTAGGGGAGTTGACAAAGGAAAATGAGTTGCAACCCAGCCTTTGAAAGAACAACAAGTTCACAAGAAACATGTGGATAAGGTCTCTGAAAAGAAACACAACCCTCAGACATGCAACCATCCACATTGCTATATTACTAGGAAGGGAAGAATTGCTGGAATAGGCAAATTCTCTACTGTACCATTTTATGAAAATAAAGATGGTGCAGAAACTAGTAAAGCTTCTGAAGAGCGCATTGAGAAAGCCAAAGGTGTTCGAAATGGCATTGGCTATCGTGCTATTGGAAAGGTCCTTCTGCACAATATAAGGAAGGACAAGAACAATGGCGCAAGGCTGATATTGCACGTAGCAATAGACAGAAGTGGAAGAAATCTCAAGCCACTGAAAACCTGAATGCCAGAGCTAGAAGGAACCTGGCCAGCAAGGCTATGTTTGCTGAAAAGCAACCCCAGAAACCCAGGGTCTAGAAAGCACCAAAGGGAACACCTAGAAACACCCCAAAAAGGAAGACTGAGATCAAAATTACTGATTCTATTGCATCTCCTTCTGATCAAGTTAGACAAAAATAAACTCCCAAGAAATTCACTAAAATGTGGATTCCTACTGGAAGAATGTTTAGTCTAAGTGGTTCTATCTCTGAGGCAAGAACCTAACTCTTGTTTCCTGTTTTGTGCAGAACGCCTCTTGGACTAAGGCTCAATGGCTATTTGATAGTGGATGCGGAAAGCACATGACAGGAGACAAAGCAAATCTGGTCAACTACAAAGCTTGCAACACTGGACCAGACATCAGATTTGCTGGAGGAGAATTAAATCCCTCTCTGGGATATGGCAACGTCAAATTGGGATCATTAACAATCACTGACGTATTACATGTAAAGGTTTGAAATATAATCTATTTAGCATGAGCCAGTTTGCAGACAAGGGATTCACTGTGAAATTCAAAGTAAAGTATTGCAAACTTATTGACAATGAGTCAAAGCAGACAGTCTTGGTTGCTCGGCGGAAAGGTAGTCTTTATGTTGCCGATTGGGCATCTGCCACAACTGAAGAATGTCTCATGGTGAGTCAATCAGGTCACAGAAGAGCACTGGTTATGGCACAAAAGAATGAGTCACTTGAATTTCAAAACTCTGAACAAACTTGCCAAGAAAGAATTAGTGGTTGGCCTTCCCAAAACATCCTTCAGAAAGGATGGTATCTGTTCTGCCTGTCAGATGGGGAAACAATCCAAGATCTCTTTCAAGTCCAAAACCAGACACTCTAGTGTTAGACCACTGCAACTATTACACATGGATCTTTTTGAATCATCTGTAACTAGTTATGCAGGAAAGAAGTATGGTCTGGTTGTTGTAGATGACTTCTCAAGATTCACTTGGGTTGTCTTTCTGAAGCACAAATCTGATGCTAGGGTGGAGATACCAAACTTGCTGAATAAGCTTGAAGTCATGAAAAATGACAAGGTATCTGCAATCAGAACAGACCATGGTACTGAGTTTGTCAACCAGTACATAAAGGAGTTTTGTACCAACAAAGGTATACAACACCAACTTTCCTCTGTGAGAACACTACAACAAAATGGTGTTGTGGAAAGGAAAAATAGAACCCTTAAAGAAGCAGCAAGGACAATGCTGGCTGACACTGAAATAAGTGAAGTTTATTGGGTTGAAGCTGTAAACACAACATGCTACACTCAGAACAGATGTTTGATAAACAAACACCATGACAAGATCCCCTATGAACTCTTGGTTGGTAGACCCCCTAATATCAAACATCTGAAAGTGTTTGGTTGTAGATGTTTTGTCCTTGACAATGAAAAAGAGTATCTAAGAACATTTCAACCAAAGGCAGATGAAGGTGTGTTTCTTGGTTATTCTATGAATAGCAAAGCATACAGAGTTTACAACAAAAGAACAAAGAAGATTGAAGAATCAGTTCATGTTGTATTCTATGAAGGAAGCAAGAAAACACCCTTGGCGATGAACTCGAAAGGTTCAAGGAACTAATGATAAAGGATTCAAGAAGAACCCTCGTAAAGGAAAAACATCATTGTGGAAAGAGAGGATGACGAAGAAAAGCATGAAATGCCTAGTAACAACCAGATGATTCTCAGACATGATGAAGAATTTCCTATGAGAATTCCAGAAATAGAAACTGAAGATGTTCATCAGAGAGCTAACTCTGGAAATGACCTCTCTAACAGGCATGTCCCAGAAAGCCCTCACACTGAGCAATTATCAGACATTCACCGCCCTTCTGAGGTGCAAAATGTCACAGATACTGAAGAAGTATCAAGTCATAATCATAGTGATTCACATTCAGATCACATAGATGTTGACCTTACTAGCCCTAAACCCATGATGAGATGGATCAAGGATCATCCTGCAAAAGATGTGATTGGACCAATCAATCAAGGGGTTAGGACTAGGAGAACAATAGCTGAAAATGCTAATTCTCTCTTTGGATGTTTCATCTCAAACATTGAACCTAAAACTATAGAAGAAGCATTAAGAGACCAAGACTGGATCTCTGCAATGCAAGAAGAGTTAGATCAGTTTGAGAGAAACAAAGTCTGGAAACTAGTTCCATTTGTAGAAGGAATATCTGTAATTGGAACAAAGTGGGTTTTCAGAAACAAGATGAATGAATCTGGTGAAATAACCAGAAATAAAGCAAGGTTGGTTGCCAAGGGATTCACCCAGACTGAAGGTTTAGATTTTGATGAGTCATATGCACCAGTTGCCAGATTGGATGCAATAAGACTCTTTCTGGCCTTTGCAGCTCATAAAGACTTTAAAGTTTATCAGATGGATGTCAAGAGTGCATTCTTGAATGGTGAACTTGCTGAGGAAGTCTATGTTGAACAACCACCTGGCTTTGAAGTTTCCTCAGAAAGTAGAATGGTCTATAAGCTACAGAAAGCTCTATATGGACTGAAACAGGCTCCAAGAGCATGGTATGACACTTTGGCCAAATACCTTATGGAAAGTGGTTTCAAGAAAGGTGAAGTTGATAAAACTTTATTTACTTTAAATCATGATGGAAAACTACTCTTAGTTCAAGTATATGTTGATGACATTATATTTGGATCTAAGGAGAAGCAACTTTGTGATGACTTTGCAAATCTCATGAAAAGTAAGTTTGAGATGAGCATGATGGAAGAATTGAACTATTTCCTAGGATTGCAAGTCAAGCAACTCAATGATGGAATATTCATTAGGCAGACAAAGTATGCAAAAGACATGCTCACAAAGTTCAATCTTAAGCCTTCTGAAAAGAATGCTAAGATACCTATGAGCATAGGAACCAAGATGACCTATACTGAATCAGATAAGAGTGTTGATGAACACAAGTATAGGAAATTGATAGGTTCACTACTTTACCTTACTGCAAGCACACCTGATATTCAATATGCAGTTGGAGTGTGTGCTAGATTTCAAACAAATCCAATGCAATCAGACTACAACATTGCTATGAAAATATTAAGGTATGTGAAAGGTACAGTAGATGTAGGTTTGTGGTATCCTAAAGAAAGTGGATTGAGTTTGGCTGGTTACTCAGATGCTGATTATGCTGGATCAATGCTTGATAGGAAAAGTACCTCAGAAACTTGTGGGTTTAAGAACTAGACTTATCTCATGGTTTAGCAAGAAGCAAAACTCAATTGCAACTTCTACCACAGAGGCTGAATATATTGCCGCTGGTTGTTGTGCAACACAAATTTTGTGGATTCAACAACAACTTAGAGACTATAGACTCAATGAAGAAAAAACTCCCATTTTCTGTGATAACACAAGTGCTATTGCAATCACACAGAACCCCAAGTTCCATGCCAGAACAAAGCACATTGATGTTAGACACCACTTCATCAGAGACCATGTTGAGAAAGGCAATATAGAGATACTCAAGATTGGCACAGAAGACCAACTTGCAGATATCTTCACCAAGCCCCTACAAGAAAGCCGGTTCTTGACTTTAAGACATAGTCTTGGGTTAATGGAGATGCCTAAGGACTGAAAAATGTCCTGAATCTCTAAAGTCTGAGTAAGTGAGGCAGAAAAGAAGTAGGCCTCTGAGAGCATGTTCTCAGAAAGCCAAGTTGATAAAAAGTGATGCAAAGGTTTCTGAGTAGCAACACTCAGAAAGGCAAAACATTTCTGGAACGGGTATCCAGAAAGGCAAAGGTTGGTACACACTCAATAAGTAAATAAGACTAGAACTTAATTACTGAGAGTGGGTCAAATACATTCAAACAACTGAAGCTTCTGACACTTGAATTCAGAAAGCTATTTAGTCATAAAGAGAAAAGACACACAAAGTCGCAAAAGAATAAGTTCTGAGAAGTCAAACATGTCCAATGTCTTGTATTTTTGCCATTTCCATGAAAAACAATGAAAGATAAGGACTTGACACTCAGAATGATAAGTTCAAACGATTGAGTGTTCTTACTCTTTACTAAGTGACATAATGGATATAACTTGTCAAAAATCCATCAAGTCGGCACAATACCATTTGTTGATTGATATCATTACAAGATATTCAATATAAGCCCTTGATGAATAAACGTTTGATCTCAACGGTTGAGATTAAAACAAAGCAAGTAATGTCTGTTGAGAAATGCAGACATGGCCCACTACGCATTTAATGAAGAACGTGTGTGATTCCACGCCTATGCAGATACAAAGACACGCATTCATATTCAGTTGTATGTATGTTGTATCTATGTACATTTTGTCTGCTATATATATAGGACTTGGGCAAAAGACAAACACTTTTACCAATTCCAAAATTTCATACTTGCATCAAAACAGCAAAATCTCTCAACATTTCTGCAAAACCCCTTATGCAAACTCAACTTCTTGTGTTTAGTCTTCTGAAAAGATAGACTAATCCCGATTAATCTTGCAAAACCCCTCTGAAAACACTCACTCAAGACTCTATAGAAGAGATGGCACCCAAGAAGATGACCACCAAGAACCCTAAGGCCGCATCATCTGCTCCTGCTGAAAAGTAAGGAGGAAAGGAACTTAAGGTGTTGAATAAACGCCTTCTGGGAAATTTCACCCCATCTGACTGGAATCCAAGTCACAAAATGAATTGGGGAGCTTTTCTAGTGAAGAAGTATGTACCAGCAGTCATACCTTCAAGACCAGATAGGAAACGGATATTGGGGATGCTGAAAAGTTCCCATATCTTCAAGTTTCTGTCTGCTGCACCCAGTGGACTATCCACACTGGATGTGCTGGACTTCTATAACAACTCCAAAATCTTCACAAAGGTTGTGAATGATAAAGAAGAGAAATACATGCAGACTGAAGTTCAAGGACAAGAAATTGTCCTAGACTGCAAGATATTCCGATTGAAAAATCAAGGAACAATTGAAGACATCAACATCAGGGATGCTTCCATGATCCAAGATGTTAAAGAGCTATTTGAAGCAATCCAATTAGAGAATGCAAAGGGTTGCCCAGGAGACTTTGTTCTGAAAGCCATCAGAACTAGTCATCTCCAGAAACACTGGAGTACTTTAGCTCTCATTCTGGTCCATTGCTTTGATGGCAACAAAGGTGGAGTGGACCAGATAAGCCTGGAGAGATGGATGATGATGCATCTTCTGAACAAGAAGCATGAAGGGCAGGAAACCCACTTCAATTGGGGGAAGTACGCCTTCAACAAATTCCTTGGACATATTGAGGAATTTGAGCCCAAGATCATCAATGGCTTTGCTGAGCCAAAGGCCAATATACACTTTGGCCTCATAATTTGTCACATTCTGGAAACAATGGGAATCACTCTCAGACACGCCTTTGAAGAAAAGGAGCGACTTGCTGCTGAGAAAGCACTCAGAAAGGCAAAAGAAGAAGAAACTGCCCAGCAAGGTGATGAGGTTTCTGAGCCAGCTTCAGCTCAACCTCAAACTGCCAAGAGAAAAAGGACTCAACACAAAAGAGTACCTAAGCCCCAACAAAAGGAAATAGAGGCACAACCTTCTGGAGACAAGGTCTCAGAAAATGTTGTTCGCCCGTAAAGGCGCCCAGAAGCACCAAAGATTCTCGAGCCAAATCAGAACTATCAAGGATGACCGCAACATTATAGATGGGTCTCCCAACTGACAGTGACTCTGAAGAGGATGAACAAATCCTAGAGGCACTCAAGAGGTCCAAGATAGAAACACATGGAGGAGCATCTAGCTCAAGCTCCTCAAGGTCAAAGGAGCACTTCTGCCCAGCAGAAAGAAGAAGGCATGGGAGAAGAAAATAGCATGATGGATGATGTCGCCATTGCTTCCACATTCACAATGCCAGCACTTAGTGTTGCTGAAGAAATCCTGTTTTAACACAGGTTCCTCAACCTTCTGAGAGAGCTCAACTCTCAGAAAGGGATCAAACTGAGATGGAGACTCAGAATGATACTACAGAGGAGACCAAAAATGAGCACAGAGAGACTGTGGAATCACCACAAGTCCAAGAGACCAATGATCAGCCTGACCCTATTCAGGTAGCAAAAGTAGTTTGTATCTAACTTGTCAACATTAAAATGTTAACTTGTTACTCATAAGCTTCATTTGTTACAGGCCAACATGGAGACACACTTTCAGGGGGAAGTTAATTTGTCCACCCCTCTGAATGAAGAAGAGGTTCCTCCAACCTCAGAACAACAAGAAGAGCCTGTCCTACAGGTAGTTAAGTTATCTCTGAATAAGAAATAACTTGCTTGAAATATTCATATCTTGTGTTCTAACTTCTTTTTGTCTCTTATTAGGCTCCAACTAAGGAAGTAAGTGAGGTGGAACCTACACCATTAAACCAGGAAATTCCAGAGGCTGAAAAGCTCTCTGAGGAGATATTTGCTGAGCCTTCTGTTGAGAAGGTAAGTATCAGTAAATTTTCCTTTAAGAATACTTTGGTAAAAATCGCTACTTAATCAATATGTTTGTTCTATCTTACAGGCTCAGTCAGAAGAACACTTGGAAGGAGAGACTGTGGTCTTATCTCCTCCAAAAGAAACTGGCAATGCTGAAGAAGCAGAGTCAGCAGAAAAGGTTCCAGAAACCCCCAAGGTTTCTGAGAAAGATGCCACTGAGCTTCCTCACTTGGAAGTAAGTGAAGTCTCAGAAAGCATTTTTCCAACAGTTTCTAAACATATTTGATTTTAATTCTCAGGTTCTAGCAGAAAGAAAGGTTGATGAGGATCAGACTTCTCCTCACAACAAGGTATCTGAGGCCTCTGTGCCCAAGCAAGCAGAAGTACAGGATAATGAGCCTAGTGTTTCTACACAGGTATGCTCAGAAAGCCTATTTTCGCTTACAGATACTAACTCAAGTGGTTTGAGCAAAACTAACTTGAACACTTTCTTTCAGGCTCAAAGTCTAGTGCCAGTTGATTTACTCAAGGCCTTCCAGAAGCACACTTTAAAGAAACATCTCAAGTGCTTCAGACAATGGCAGAAACTCAGAAAGGCTGACCTTTCTGAATTAGCCAGAGTAATCGACGTCCCAGAGAAGAGAGCAATCGCCTTCAATCTGGAGGATCACATCTATGCATTGTTCCCAACAGAGTCCTACTCATTTGCCACTCTGATGCATGAAGACTTCATTCATGAAGTAGCACAAAGACTTATAGCAGATTTCAAGTCTGTGGATGCTCAAACCCAAGAGCAGATGGTTACCCATCCTGCCTTGCCCAGCAAGCTCACAACCTACCCAACTGAGCAAGAGGAAGTTAATGGGAGGATGATCACACTTCCTGATGTGATCAACCTGGTTTCTGAAGATGAGGAAGAGATGGACGAAAATGATTATCAAGAACCTCCTTCTGAGCATCCAAACCTAGAAGCAAAGAACAAGAATGATGATGATGATGACCAGAATGATGATCCTCAACCTGGACAAGGTGGGATTCAGAAAGCCAACAACGGAAGTGGAGAACAGGCTATTCCTTCCAATGTTCAGAGGGCCCCATCATCATCACCTCCCAAGTCTCATCAAGATATCCAACAGGCTGAGCACAATGATGCCATAGAAGAAATTTCAGCCGCTGAGTTCAGGATTGAACAACTCAGAAAGGTGTTGGAAGAAGAAAAGAGAATCAGCATTGAGTGTCAAGCTCTTGTTGATGAAAAGGAGGCCAAACTCACGAAGCTCAGAGAAGCTAATGCCAAGGAATTGGCACTCCTAGATGAGCAAAGAAATCTGAAGAATGCCATTGTTGTCACAGCTGCTGAGATAGATGCCATGGATGACAATGTGATGAGGAGCATGATGCTGAGGCTGCATCAGAAAGACCTTCTACATCCTCTCAGAAGGCCAGCATACTCCAAGGCAAACAAAAGATGTTAGCCAGCTTGCAAACAATCCCAGAAAAGGATTATGAGAGTGATGTTGAAGAAGACCGCAACTTGATTAATACAGAAGAAGATGAGAGACTTATCACTCAGCAAAAGAGATCCCTACTTGCTCCTCATATCTTCTCTGCACCAGGTAGTTCAAGAAGTGAAGAGCACCGTGAAAGGAACAGTGTCTTTTTGGAACTCAGAGAGACACTAGTTGCCTAAGACACAGAAGTACTAAAATCCGTCCCAGAAGAGATGAAGCCATTGGCTGCTGCTTTACTCAACAGAGCAACCAGCATAGCTCTCTCTTAGAAAGACCTAGGGTTGGTCAGGGATGAGGATTGTAACAATGCTAATGCAGCATTGAATGAAGCCAGCCATGCTGTCCTGCAAGCCAACGCCATCCTAAGGCTGCTTGAAGAGCTCATCAGAAAGGAGCAGGAACTGGTTAGGCAGAACAAAGAGCTGAAGAAGGAACTTCAAGAATTAGTCAGGGTGCACAACAATCTCCAAAAGAACTTTGAGTCACTCTTTGAAGCTTATGCTATCATGAGTCAGTCATTCATGACTAAGGGGGAAGAGATGCCTCAAAAAGGCAGAGGAAGAAAAAGAAAACAATCAAATCCTCCCTCCTCAAGTCAACTTGTCATTAAGGACACCATTGGAGACACCCTTGCTGAAGAAGTTGTTCCAGATCAACCAGCCAGAAGGCTGAGGAGTATGATAACTAGGGGAGCCAAGTCCCTTAGAATCTCAGAAGAGAAGAAGACTTCTGAAGAAGAAGAGAAGGAAGAAGGAGAAGTGAGAGGCCAAGAAAGTTGCAAGTCTCCAATTTTGGACTTCAATGATGATGAGGATGAATCTGATACAGATGAACATCCACTTCACAAGAAAAGGAGACAAGCAACTACTTCACAACCTCCTCTGGCAGCAAGGCCTTTGGCAGTAACTCCTTCCGAAATACCAAGTCAATACAAGGAACATCCACCAAAGATGCCCAAGGCGGAAGAAAGGGTTAGAGGATCTCCCTGTAAGGCCACCTAATGAAGGCAAGAAGGGATTCCCAGTTTGGCAGAGTAAACAGAGAATCTCATCAAGAAAGGCCAACTGATGCCCACATTGAGTATGTGAAGACTAGTAATGAAGAGTCTTCATATAGGTGTATTCTGAACAAGAGAGGGTATTGGATTCTGGAACTGCAACATCTACTTGTCAATGATAAGTTTCCAACTCCCATCCTCAACCAGATCCTGAATTGGAGAGAAGGCAAGCCAGAATTGCTAAAAGCTGAGCACCTCATGCCTGGCTAAACTTTGAAGTAGAAAAGAGGAATGAAGCCAGAAAGATGGATCTTTCTTTTGCCTGCCCTTACCCAAAGCCTGATCTTGTATTAGGAATATAGGTCTCAGAGTGTAATTTTTATTTCCAGAAGACCATGAAGATCAATCCTAGCAATGGAGCTTTTCTGAAGATTAGAAGACTAAAGATTGCACAAGATTTATGAAGATATCAAGGTTTAGTCTAACTCAGAAAGACTATGTCCTTAATCCTTTCTTAAGTGTACTTACTTACTTTTGAAATATAATTCTGAACATATGACATCATGAGTATGGAGCATGCAAGCCATCAGAAAGGCTCATGTATACGTTGAAGACTACAGGACAAGAAATAGTACAAGTGCATTAATTGCATCGGCAGAAAAGTCAAGCCACGATCCTCTCGAGACATGAGACAAGGACTTCTGAGTACTCATTTCAAGATAAGTATGGACTGAATTTGAATTGTGTCTAACGGATATCATTCCAACAACTCTCAAATTCATCTATATATATCACACACTTAGATGCTGAGAAATATACCTTAGAACGTTCTATCTTGCAAACTTACCATCAAGCAAAGTATTCTCTCAAGCACTCAACTACCCTTTCTGAAAGCTTTCTGTTGCTCGAAGAATCACTAGTAGTTCTAAGTTGTCCTGAACCTTAACAAGAGATTGTTATTCGTGAAAGAGTTGAACTATCAGATACCCTTCCTGAAGCTCATTCTCCAGAACGGACATAAATTACTTGGGTCAGTAAAGAGTAGACTGCCATCCACTGACCAAGTGTATTAAGTAGTCTTGTTCTATTAGGCTCTCTGAAAACATAACTGAAAAGTTATACGAGAAGCCTCTCTGACAAACCTTATAACCAACACCATCAAGGCTTGGAGTAGAGGAAGTACTTGATTTGGGAAATCAAGGAATAACTCCAAGGTTATCTGAGTAGAGGAAGTACTTAGCTCTAGGAGCTGGGGAATAACTCAGGGGGAACATTTGGTTGGAAACCATTTGTTTAGGAATCGTAGAATAGGATTATTGTAAGGTGAACTCAATTATCTGTTCTAGTGAATTCTAGGTCTCAGAAAGACCGAAGTGGATTAGTTGGAGGATTACACCACCTCCAGATACCACTATAATTCCTGTGTCATTTACCTTTCTGTATTTACATTTCAGCAAAGCACACACACATACTTATTGTTTCTGCACTTACCTATCTTAAAGTCTTCTGCGCTCTGAATTTAAGTATCAGAAACCCCCAGGTTTCTGAGAAACTGTGTTTATCGACAAAAGTTTTAAAAGACTATTCACCCCCCCCCCCCCTAGTCTTTTACTTTGTCGTTATCTGGACCAACAGTCGATGTCATTATCTTGACAGCATCATCTGAAGAGTTATGGTTATCCATCATGACACACCTCAGCTCTGAGTTTGCAATGAAAGACTTGGGTTTCTTGAATGACTTTCTCGGCATATGTGTGACTCGTCATAAGGATGGCTTATTTTTATCTCAGCAGAAGTATGCCACAGAGATCATCGACCGAGCAAGTATGAGCTCCTGCAAGCCGTGTCACACGCCGGTTGACACCAAGCCGAAGGTTGGCGCAACTGCATGGGTGGCATTTAGTGATCCTACTACAGATCGAGTCTTGCCGAGCACTACAAGATCTTCACGCTTACACCGATCTCTCTTATGTCGGCCAGATTTGCTTACATATGCATGATCCGCGTGAGGAACATATGAGGGCTTTGAAGCGTATTATCCAATATCTCCAGGGTACACTTCGTCTGGGTCTTTACTTATCTTCTTCTTCTCTTACTGACCACGTTGCTTATACTGATGCTGATTGGAGAGGATGTCCTGATACACGCTGTTCCACATCCGGGTACTGTGTATTTCTGGGTGACAATCTCATCTCGTAGTCTTCAAAACGACAACCAACTTTATCCCGCTCGAGTGCAGAAGCCGAATATAGAGGCGTGGCTAATGTGGTGTCTGAGTCGTGTTGGCTTCAGAATCTTCTTCTGGAGTTACTTTGTCCTATCAGTAAGGCTACATTGGTATATTGCGACAATGTGAGTGCTATCTATCTTTCTGGGAATCCTGTTCAACACCAGCACACGAAGCATATTGAAATGGATATCCATTTTGTTCGAGAGAAAGTAGCACGTGGTGAGGTTCGAGTTCGTCATGTGCCTTCAAGTTACCAAGTGGCAGATATCTTTACTAAGGGACTGCCCCTTGTACTATTTGACGATTTTCGATCCAGTCTCAATGTTCGTGAACCTCCAGTTTCAACTGTGGGGGAGTGTTAGAATATGAAATACATTAGTCTCCTAAGTATTTCATATTTCTACCATTGTTGTATAATCCTAGTTTAGTTAGATTAGATTCCTAGTTTAGTTAGATTAGAATTAGTTAAACTCTCTTGTATATATATGTAATATTGTGCTAATGAGAAACCTACGGAATTATATTCTTTCATAGGGTACATTTAAAACTCACAATACATGCTCTAGTTATCTGATGAAGAATATTTTGTTTTACTATAAACTCACAAGCCAAAGGCGCCCTCCTCTGACACCCATTAATCGAGTTACTGGAACTCCATTCTTGGATGTTAACGGGTTCGAATCCTGGCAAACAAGAGCATATTGGCGAACCTTGTGAGTTGCAGACACCAAATGTGTTGGGACACACGGGATAGGATAAACGAAAAATGGAATTTATTTGAAGGCTCGAAAATATATTTTTATAGAGTTTCGGTATTACAAAGATTTTTCGAATGCTTGCTAAAGCTATTTGATAATTTTACAAGGCTTTGTTATGCCTATCTAAATTTTTCTTATACTTCTCGTTGCAGGTGAGAAAGTATAGAAAGGATATATGAATATGCTATTACTAATACAATTATATCTAAGCCTCTATTTATAATTGTACAAAGTCAGTTGCTGCTTCTTCATTTTTCTTTAGTCGCCATACTAGAATCTTCCTGCCGCCTTAGTTGTGTAGATTGAGCGGCTTGCTGGATCCTCAAGATTCTTCCACCAAGTAATTCCACCGCCTTAGTTGGTGATGCAGCTACTTGCTTTGATCTATTCTCACCGCCAAACTAGAATCTTCAGTTGATGGAATTCATGAAGTCATTTGGCCGACTTGGAGTTTCTAGAATATTTGAGATAATTGCAAATTATCATTTTATCACCCCCTCTTAATTTGCAATTCAAACTATATCTTTGAGCTGCGAGATCTTATCCGAGCTAACTGCTTTTGTAATGCTATCCGCAAGTTGCTCTTTCTTATTCACGAACTCCAATTGAATTTCTTGCATCTGTACTAGATCTCTGATAAAGTGATGTCGAATTGCAATGTGCTTCGTCCTTGTGTGAAAGACGGGATTTTTCGCCATTGCTATAGTCGACATATTGTCGCAAAAAATTATAGTCGGGGCTTCTTGTTTTTGCTGAACGTCTTCCAGAATTCTTCTTAACCACACTGCTTCACTTGCTGCTTCAGTGGCTGCAATATATTCTGCTTCCACTGATGAAAGCTATACCGTTTTCTGCTTTTTAGAAGTCCACGAAATTATCTTCGTGCCCATGCAAAACACATATCCTGAAGTGCTTTTTCTATCATCAAGTGCTCCGGCCCAATCACTATCTGTGTAGCCGACTAGCTTGTTGTCTTTCTCTTTAACATAACGAATGCCCAATTTTCTCGTACCTTGTAGGTAGCGTAGAATTCTTTTTGCAGTAGCATAGTGTAACTTACTCGGGTCTTGCATAAATCTCGAGATCAGGCTAACTGGATAGACAATGTCTGGCCTTGTATTCGTGAGATATATTAGAGAGCCGACTAGGCTTCTGTATATGCTCGCATCGAACTTATCTGCACCATCTTCTTTCTTCAACTTTTCATTTACTGCAAGTGGAGTTGATATCGGCTTGCAGTTTTGCATATGGAACTTCTTCAATATTTCTTCAAGATATTTTTCTTGAGAAATAAAAATCTCTCCTTTGGATTGATGAACTTGAATCCCAAGAAAGTATTTCATGAGACCCAAATCAGTCATCTCATATTCGTGCATCATTGCTTCTTTGAACTTTTGCACTAATCCGGGATCCGTTCCTGCGTATATCAAGTCATCAACATAAAGACATAAAATAAGAAAATCTTGTGCACCTTCTTTCTTTACGTATAGTGACGGTTCACTCTGACTTCTTTGGAAGCCGTTTCTCTGGAAATATCCATCGATTTTGCTATTCCAGGCTCGTGGTGCTTGCTTCAGGCCATATAAAGCTTTTCTGAGTCGATAGACTTTGTCTTCTTTGCCTTCGACTATGTATCCTTCAGGCTGCTCGACATATACTTCTTCTTCCAATTCTCCATTGAGAAATGCAGATTTAACATCCAGTTGGTATACTGGCAGCTCCATTTGTGCGGCTAGAGCTAAGACGATTCTGATCGTCTCCATTCGAGCAACTGGTGCAAATGTCTCATTAAAATCCACTCCGGGTTTTTGAGAATAGCCTTTTGCAACAAGTCGAGCTTTATGCTTCTGAATGGTTCTATCTTCTTTATACTTTGTCTGGTAAACCCATTTCAATCCGATCACACTTTTATCTTCGGGAAGATCTACAAGTTCCCATGTGTTATTTTTCTCGATGCTTGCCATTTCTTCATCCATGGCTTTCATCCATTTATCATCTTTTGCTACTTCTTTAAATGTTTCTGGCTCACAGGTAAAGAATGCTAATTCACAACGTTCATAAATATCTCGTAAACTGCGTACCTTTCTAACTCGACTTTCAGATTCCGATCCAGAAGATTCAGGTGGACTGGGACTCAAGCTTGAGCTAGGACTTGAGCTTGGACTCGAGCTTGAGCTCGGACTTGAACTCGTACTTGGATCATCGTCTTCATATAGTGGCTCAGGCTCGCATATATTCTTCATCTTCATATTTTCTTCCCAATTCCACGATTGTTTTTCGTCAAAGATGACGTCACGAGATATGATGAGTTTGTTTGCCTTCGGATCCAGTAGGCGATATCCCTTGGATTCGTTACTGTAGCCAGTGGATATGAGCTTCTTGCCTTTATCATCAAACTTTTATCGCCGCTGAGATGGAATATGTGAATAAGCTATGCTTCCAAAGATTCTGAAGTGATCAACTTGTGGCTTTCTGGGATGCCATGCTTCATAAGGAGTTTTATTTGGAACCGCTTTTGTCGGTGAACGATTTAGTATATAAACCGCAATGTTTACAACTTCTGCCCAAAAGCTTTTTGGAAGGCCTTTTCTGGCTATCATGCTTCTTGCCATTTCGACGATGGTGCGGTTCTTTCGCTCCGCTACGCCATTTTGTTGGGGGCTATATCTTACTGTAAGTTGCCGATGGATTCCTTTTTCCTTGCAATAATCTAGGAACGCTTTTCCGATAAACTCACCTCCTCGATCTGTTCGGAGAGTTTGGATTTTTCTTCCACTTTGATTTTCGACCTTTGCTTTAAACTCAAGGAATGACGGAAAAGCATCTGACTTGTTCTTCAAAATATAAACCCACATCATTCTTGTATAATCATCAACGAACAAAAGAAAATACCTATTGTCGTTGAGAGATAGTGTCTGTGCTGGACCAAAAATATCTGCATGCACTAACTCAAGTGGAGATTTTGCCCTATATGCTGCCTTCGGGAATGGTAAGCGATGCATCTTTCCATAAATGCATCCTTCACATGTTGCATCCTTATCTGGAATGTTAGGCAGGCCAAATACCATATTCTTTCGTTTTAATAAATTAAGGCCTCGAAAATTTAAATGACCATACCTCAGATGCCATGTCTTGTGATTTTCTTCGGTTGTGCTCTTCAGTATCACTTTTGTTGATAGTGGCAAACTGAGAGGGAATACTCTATTCGTACTCATCTTCACCCTCGAGATCACCTGGTTGTTTTTCTCATCAATGATGCAACACTGTCCATTATCGAAATCCAACTTGTATCCTTTCTGCAACATTTGTCCCACACTCAACAAATTTTGAGTCAGGCTGGGCACATAGTAAACATCCTGGATGTAATTTGTTCCACCATTTTCCGCCTGGATTGCAATTGTTCCTTTTCCGATGATTTTGTGCTTGTTGCCATCTCCAAGTGTTACTTCAGACAAGTATGTCTCGTCAAGTTCCACAAACATTTCTTTATTGACGCACATATGGCTACTGCATCCACTATCAACATACCAAATATTCTTAGAATTACTTGGAGATTGAGAACAAGAGAACATCACCTGGCTCGTCTCATTTTTCTCGGCATAATTTGCTTCATTTATTCCCCCTTCATTCTTGTGCCAACAATCTCTTTCTGAATGATTAGGAATTCGGCATCTTTTGCATTTAAACCGACAATCTTCGGTGGCGTGATTATTTTTCTTGCATATACGGCAATATAAATCTGAATACTGAGACATACTTCCTTGATTAAAGTTACCTCTTCGGCCTTGGCCACGTCTTTGAAAGTTCTGATTTCTACCGCGTCCTCTTCCTCTGAAATTACTCTGCATTGACGCATTAACTTTCTCCTTTGAGCTGCTATTTCGATTGGTGATATTAGCCTTTGCTTGAAAAGCTTGCTCCAAATTTTCCTCTGTGAACCTGCTCATCCTTTTCTCATGGGCTTCAAGTGATCCCATAAGTTCGTCTAAAGAAAGTGTTTTCAAATCTTTAGACTCCTCTATTGCAGCAACAATATGCTCAAATTTTGCTGGCAGGCTCCATAGCACCTTCTCGACAATTCTCTTGTCTTCGAAGGTATCACCATATCCTCGAATTTGATTCACAATGACAGAGACATGAGAAAAGAAATCTTGCACATTCTCGTTATCTTTCATATAAATATTATCGAAATCACGCCATAAATTTTGCAGCTTAATAGAGATAACTTTATCATGTCCTCCAAATTGCTTTTTCAAAATATCCCATGCATCTTTAGAGATATCAGCACTAATTATACGCGGAAGTATAGATCGACTTACCCCCTGGTGCATAAAGGACAAGGCTTTTGCATCTTTCTTCTTGTTCTCTTTATGCGTCTTTTTCTCTGCAGCATCTAGTGTAGCTTCCTCCTCCGTCGTACGTTTAGTGTACCCTCCTTCGACAACGTCCCAGAGTTCATAGGATTGAAACAGCGTCCGCATAAGTACGCTCCATAGCTCATAATTTTGGCCAACAAAGATAGGAACTCCTTGTTGGGAATATTGGAATGCTTGGCCGCCAATATTTGACGGATTCATATTTTCGGTTGTGAAGGGTTATCAGACCAAGGGTGGCTTTGATACCACAAATATGTTGGGACACACGGGATAGGATAAACGAAAAATGGAATTTATTTGGAGGCTCGAAAATATATTTTTATAGAGTTTCGGTATTACAAAGATTTTTCGAATGCTTGCTAAAGCTATTCGATAAATTTACAAGGCTTTGCTATGCCTATCTAAATTTTTCTTATACTTCTCATTGCAGGTGAGAAAGTATAGAAAGGATATATGCATATGCTATTACTAATACAATTATATCTAAGCCTCTATTTATAATTGTACAAAGTCGGTTGCTGCTTCTTCATTTTTCTTTAGCCGTCATACTAGAATCTTCCTGCCGCCTTAGTTGTGTAGATTGAGCTGCTTGCTGGATCCTTCAAGATTCTTCCACCAAGTAATTCCACCGCCTTAGTTGGTGATGCAGCTACTTGCTTTGATCTATTCTCACCGCCAAACTAGAATCTTCAGTTGATGGAATTCATGAAGTCATTTGGCCGACTTGGAGTTTCTAGAATATTTGAGATAATTGCAAATTATCATTTTATCAAAATGGTCCACATATCCTTGATGTTTCACACATGAGTTGTTGTCTTGTGCTGAGCACAAGTACTTCCTGCTGGAAGAGTGAAGCTAGATAGTGATGAAAATGGATACTATATGGTACGGATTAACTGATGACTTCATCATCATAAAGCTAAGGGCGGTCGAGAATTTCAATTACTAGTAATTTTTTACTATATCAAAGGGAGATTTTTAATAATATTGCCCTAGCTAAGATAAAGCATAATTAATTTTGTGCATTTGAAATTGTTTCCCCACTTTTGGACTACTACAAGACTTGAATAAAGATTCCTTAGACCATGTGCAATAGGTCGTGGGCACGACCGTGAATAGTTGCGGTCTTGAGCGATGGCTGAAACGATAACCACATTTGAAGAAATCCTGTCCAATGGCGGTCGTGACGACCGTGAATAGTGTTTTTTTTTTCATTTTTCTTAACAAGTTTAACATATTATAAGAGTGTTTAGAAGTTGAAATTAATCAAATTGCATTTGTAAAACTCGTTTTATAATTTCTTGAGCAAGAATCAGAAGGAAAAAATCAGATTTCAATAGCAAAAGATATCAATCCTGACATTGATGGATTGTTGTCTACTCTTTATGGGGATAGATACCATTGGATACCTGACATTGCTTCCAAACATCATAAAACCTCATTCCAAGAATTCAATTACAATCTCAATCTCAATTTCATCTGAATTTGAAGTCTTATTCCAACATGAATTTTGACTCATGTCACTATAAATATATACACTACACTTACTCTTCCAAAACTCAACCTCAAACAACTCACTCTCAGATAAAATATCAACCAAACACTCTTTCTAAGAAATGGCTGTGGTGAGGCGTGGAATGTAATCCCTGATTGCCAGATATGGACGGAAGCCCAAGAGAAGGCTACGCGTACATATCAAGGCTTCATGCTATACGATGGGAAGATGACCAAGGAAAGTGTCATCTTCATGGTTCACAATCTGTCGAAGTGTGCCTAACTACATATGTGGTGTTACCCCCCACAAAATCCAGCAAGCCCTATAGGTGGTGCATAACCAACTTGCAAGTCAAGGTGCCAACTACACATTGGGTGACATGAAGGCTGAGAAACTCTCGACTAGGCACTTTTGCTACGGTAGGATCCTCAATTGGGATGAATCTGGGTTTGGAATTAATTTCTCAAGGAGTAAGAATCGATGCAACCATAGGGTTTGGGGAGAGATACGGCGCTATGATTGTCACTCTATCTGGTACTATGTTGTTGATGAACCACTATGGTTTCAACTCCAGCTTATGTTCCAGAAATGTAAGTGTGTGGATCCAGAAAATGATCCAAACTATGGACCCCCACCTAGGTTCAAAGACATTCCGGTTCAAGGTGAGGGATTTTCACGCAGGGTGTAATTGAGCAAGATAAATCACCCCTTAGTTTTATGCATTTCGTACTAGTAATTTTCCATTGTTTGTAATATTAGTAAATCGTTAGGTTTTATGTTATGTTGTATTGTCTAACATCTAATCGAATGAAAGGGGTGACTACTCGTATTATTAAACAAGTGCAAGTTCATTGAAATCAAATCAAAAGAAACAACAATAAAAGTTGAAGAACATGATAAAAGTGCAAATCCTAGGAAAGAATGTAACAACACACATACATAGAAATAAATAAACAACAAACATAGATAAAAACGTAAACTACTAAATGTTGAAAGACCAAACGTGGTTGATCAAGTCTTGTTGAAGCTGCTTATGTGTGTCTTGACTTTCTAGGTCTTTCCTTTTCGCCAAATAGTTCTTCAATTGATTGATCACAGAATCCCTGCAGCTGTAGTCATTATCACCTTCGTTGTTGATGCATAATTCGACAGCATCTCTTCATGGAATTCCGCTATCACCTCTTTATAGTTGCGATATAAGTGCCGCTCATTCTCCACTATCATATTGTGCAAGCAAATGCAACAGTTCATGATCCTAGCAAGGTCTTCTCGATTATGTGCCAGTGCTGGATCTTTAATCACTTTGAAGCGTGATTGGAGAACTCCGAAAGCGCGTTCGACATCTTTCCTGCACGCCTCTTGCCGAGTTGCAAACTTAGCCTATTTTGGATTGATTGGACCTTTTATTGACTTCACAAATGTTGCCCACTTCGGATATATGCCGTCCGTTAGATAGTACCTTATGTTGTACTAATGGCCATTAACTTCGAAGTTACAAGCATGAGCTTCTCCCCTTAGTAATTCCTCGAATACCGGTGACCGTGCAACCACGGTAAGATCATTCAACTTCCCTGAAACACCAAAGAAAGAATGTTAAATCCAAGTATCTTGGGATATAACCGCCTCCAAAACAAGTGTGGCTTTCTTGTTTTTTCCTTGGAACTGTCCTTTCCAAGCCGCCGGACAGTTCTTCCATTCCCAATGCATGCAATCTATACTTCCAAGCATGCCGGGAAAACCTCGACTAGTGTTGACCTCGAGTAACTGACGTACATCCTCCTCATTGGCCCTCCTCATATATGTTGGACCAAACACCACAACCACACCATCGCAAAAAAGCCCTTAATGCGTCCTGACCAGTCGTTTCACTAACTTGAGTGCATTCGTCAACCATGTCTGCACATACACCATATGCAAGTTGTCTGATGGCAGATGTGCATTTCTGTTTTGCCGTAAACCCCATCCTCCTCAGAGCATCTGGTATTTGAAAATATGGATCGTGTTGTTCTAAGGCTTTGACGATCCGGAGGAACAATGGCCTTTGCATTCGAAATCTACGTCGGAACTTTCTATCGCCCCATGTTGGACGTTCAGTAAAATAATCCGTCTCGAGTGTAGCAACAAATTGTTCCCTCTTTCGATCGATGTATTCACGCGTATACCCCGTCCTTCGTGCATTTTTTTGCTCGTAATGGTTGATTATATGATGAGTGGCTTGAACAATTAGTTTGGTAGCACGTGTATAATAGTCGATCTGTGAACTTGAGGAAGAAGAATCAGTATCAACTCTAACCTCATCATTGTCGGAACTAGATGATAAGTTGTTGATGTAGTGATTAATTATATACATGTGTTTGGGCAAAAATGACGAAGCAAAGTGAGAATTTAGAGGCGTTTTGAGTTTAAGAGAGGAATATGGGAGAAAATGAGGCGTGTTAAATGCAGAACCGTTTTTACTAAACGCATAACACATTTCTAACATTTTGCAATTGTCACCAAAATTATAGTAAATTATAAAACAATCCACTAACTTCAAAATAATACAATTTTATCCAAAAACATTTTAAATTTTACATTTGAAATACCTTACATACACTTCCGCCTTTAATATTCGAACGAACACAATTGATGAACACGAAGGAGCATTTGAAGAATCATCAAGGTTAGTTCTATTACATTTACGTTCGTCAATTTCGAAAGTTGCCGGAGCTCCGGAAAAAATGGGCCAAATTGGCCAGATTCGCAGCTCGGTTAAGGGGCAGCGACCGCAAAGCTCCGATCGGAGCTTGTGATTCTGCTCCGATCAGGAGCTTTCGAAGCTCCTGATCGGAGCATAAAGCTCCGATCTGGAGCTTTGTTGCTTTAACAAAGCTCCAGATCGGAGCTTCAAAGCTCCGATCGGAGCTTTAACAAAGCTCCGATCGAAGCTTGGCTCTCGTCAGATCTGGATCTGACGAGAACCAGGTTCTCGTCAGATCCGGTTCTGACGAGAACCCGGTTCTGGTCAGATCCGAATCTGACCAGAACCGAGTTCTCACCAGAACCGGATCTGACCATCCGGTTCATTCCAGAACCGGTTTTTTGTTTTTTTTGGTATCTTTGGTCCGATTATGACGAGAACCGGTCCGGTTTAACACTTTTTTCTTGCTTTTTCTACTAATTGTTCTCGATTATATGGTCTAAATTTTGCCTAATGTTTCATGAACATGTTGTAATTATTCTATTTATTATGCATGTTATAATTATTGTAAATTATTCTAGCAAGTTTTATTATATCTGTGACCTAATTTTGTGTTATACATGTATAATAATTGTTGTTATGTAATTATGTGTATTTCTTCTCATATTTTGCATGTTGTTTTGGTTGGTACGGATTCTTTGTTAATTTCTTTTGTTTATTGTTTAATGTATATGGATAAGGGTCGATCTGGAAAACAGAGAGTAGTAGTTGATAATTCCGGACGTCTCCATGGTCGAATTGTTACCGGATCACGTCGGAAGCGAGCAGTAGATGAGAGAGTGGCTGCTAGGGATGCTGATAACATGAATACGCTTCATCATGGGGGGAACTCGGCATCCCACACTCATACTGCGACTCCTATTCGAACTTTGTAACTTCTCCAGGTATTAATATTTCTAACATTATTTAGTCAAAATTTTGCCTAATAAAACTTAATGTTTATGCATTTTTGCCGAATTGTTGTGAATATGTATTGTAATAATTGTAGCAAGTTTTAGTGCTCGAAACCTTCGTTGATTTATTTTGTGTATTAAAAAGTCTTTGTTGACTTCTCCAGGCTTCAACTCTGATGATTATGATGATGATGAGGATGATGATGATGATGATGATGATGATGGGCAGTTATCTCCAGAAGCACTTGCATACGCCGAGAGAGGCAAGGAGGAGCGATTACGCTCGAAGGGGAGGATTACCACCACGATGGGTGCCTGGGAGAGGGAAAGGAAAAGGCCCGATGGTTCCACCACTATACTCATATGCTACTGATGATGAGCAATCGTATGGGGAGCATGTATCAGCGATCAATCTACAAGGGACGAGTAGGGAAAATAATGATTCTGGGTATGATAGTACGACTAGTATGGTAGATGATGGAGTGCCTAAGCTGAAGGACTTGATTACCACATTTGGAAACCATATTGCTTATCACATATGGAATGGAAACGAGGTAAGTTGGTGGTTAAGATCTACATGTAGATGTTTAACATGGTTTTATTTAGTTTTTTAAAGTACCTAATCAAGTAGTAATGCATCATCTAACATATTCCTTTCATGCAGTCATTTCGAGGACCGTTGACCTGCCATTCCAAATATGAAAGACGTGGCTATTTACAGGTAAATGATGTTGAGGTTCTTAGATGGTTGAGTGATAGTCGGATATCTCACCTGGACAGTTGCATGTTCGAGTCGATAGACTCTTCTTTGATATCGGCTTTTGTGGAGAGATGGCAGCCTGAGACCAACAGCTTTCACCTACCATTTGGTGAGATGACTATCACTCTTCATGATGTTTATTTTCTGTTCAAGATACCTGTAGAGGGTAAACCGGCTCATAGATCACAAAGTTGTTTGGGGGAAATGGCACTTCTGTTGGGTCTAGCAAATGACTCAGGACTGGAGCGTAAGATTGGTTGGAAGAGTGGTCGGTGTAAGTTTGAAGCAATAGAGGAGCGTGTTGCTCGATTGAGTGGCATTCCTTTGTATACGGCAAGTCTGCTTTGGCTCTTGGGTACGACATTGTTTGTTGAAAAAACAACCACTCACCTCCATACTAGTTTTGTGGAGTTTTTGCATGATCCTTTAACTGTCTCGTCATATGCATGGGGTGCTGCTGCGCTAGCTAACATGTATAGACAGCTTGGAGACGCAACGCGATCTGGTTGCAAGGAGATAGCTGGATGTTTGACGTTGCTTCAGGTTTGTTTAATTTATATGTTTCCTTGTTTTTAGATAGCTTGGAGATGCACATGGTAATCTGGTAGTAATTTTTATGTCAACCGTCAAATAATAGTTTTAAAATTCATGAATTGTAGGCATGGATTTATGAATACTTTCCTACCTTCCCGGGAAAGAAGCGGATGGACCATGGGAAGTGTTCTCCATATGTAAGTGGATGGATGCCGACTCGGGTGCATCAGTCGCATCATGACCACTTACTTAAGAGAAACAGACGACTGTTGGATTGTCTAACTGTGAACGATGTAGGTTTTCTTGTTAACATTTACGCATATAGAATAGTACTAAATGATGTTATTTATTATTGACAAATTCATTGCACTACTCAGGTTTGCTGGACACCATTTGGGAGAACACCGGACTGTGAGTGTCCCATATCACTGTATTAGGGCATTATACATTGTCGGGACATCTGCGAGGCATATATGCCAGATCGTGCTATGCGCCAGTTTGGGTATGGACAGACAATACCGCTACACCCAAGACAACCGATCAAGCATAGCAGATTAGCGAATCCTCGTAGCTACGTGGTGCATCACGTTGTTGAGAGTACACAGTTTCAGGGTTGGCATGAGTTTGTTTGCTTACTCACAAATAGGTCACTCAGAGTGGACCCAGGCAATGCTGGTAAAGCATCATAGGATTACTTAGCTTGGTACCTTCAAAGGACACGTCCTAAGTTGATTAGAGATTCGAACAGATCTGCATGCGGCGATGAGGATGCTAGTTATGAAGTGAGTTGTCAATTATTTTAGTATTCCATGTAATTTTCTATTTTACTGTAGTCTAATTATGTTTATATGTGAACAAGGTTTTTCATGTGTTGAGACAGTCACAGATTTGTTAACTCCATACCATCCAGGTGTTTGTGATGGAGTCCACAGTGATGAAGACATGTTCGGAGTCTTACAGAAGTTGGCCAAGATTTTAGTGAAAAAGCCCAACAGGAGTCGATGTGCTTAGGTTTGCATGATTTCTGATCTTTTAACTTTTAGGAAGTCTTGACTGAAGCATTGTAGTTTGATGGTGGAGTTTATCTCAACTGTTTGTTTGTATTTTAATTTGATATGATCGTATTGAGGTTAGAGTTTGTTGGATTGTCATGAAGTAGTGTATGTATTATGGATGTATAATGATGGAGTTTATTGATTCTGGATGTTTGAGGTTGGAGTTTGTAGCTTCATGTAGTAGTGTATGTATTATGGATGACTGATGATGGAGTTTGATTATGGATGTTTGAGGTTGGAGTTTATGAGTTTGGGTTATTTTGTTTGTATTTTTGTGGATGAGGCATCAAGACTGCGAAAATGACAATATGATACAAGTAGATCAACAAATCAACCTCGTACAAACTGAGCATGTCTATTCTCATAATGTGCTTCCCAGCATTCAAGGGCTGAATCTCTGAATTCGGCCCATTCCCTTGGTGCATATCCAATTGGTGCATCATCTTTCATGTCTAAAACGAAGAAGTGTTCACCAACTAGCCCAAGAGCCCATTCTTGTGTAGGTGGACTCGGTAGATGATCATCAAACCCTCTCCATTCCAATGGATAGTAGACACAACTAAGAGATTTCCAATAGCATGTAATGACAACCTAATATTTAGTCGCAATGGCCAAACCGACATTCGTAAGATCTAACCATTTGGCTCGTGGAGCAATTGGTAAGAAACAATCCAAACTGTCGAGTCGTTTCATGTACTCTTCTTCACCACCTACAAAATGACTAATAGAAAAAAAACAATTTTTATGAAGTAAAGACTGATAATTTTATGAAGTACGTACGGATAATGAAAATAGGACCACTTACCACGACAACATAGTCGTATGTATAGATCTCGGTGAGTGGTCAACTCTTCTATGATATCCTGTCTAACTCCCGGCCAATTCCACTCTGTATGATACTGATAAAAAGATAGACACCGAAATCCACAATGCCCATCTGCATCTACATTTAACCACCCTTCTATGTATGGCTTTATGACCTTCGGCATGGACCTGAACTTGTTAAATTTTCCTGAGTTCCACTTCTTTCTGGTGGCATGATAATCCTCTACATGAAACCTTCTATGTCCCTGATACTGTTGCGAATCCTGAGTCTGTGTCACGTACTGATCCTGTGTCTTTCTCTGATCCTGATTATGATCCTGAGACAGATCCTGAGACTGATACTGAGCATGATCCTGAAACTGAAACTGACTATGATCACCGAGATCGACATCGACTATGATCCACGAGTCCGATACTCACTCGATCTGTGATCGAATCGAGCATGATCCTGAGACTGATAATCACTATGATCCTGGGTCTGATAATGAGCATGATCCTGAGACTGATACTGACTATGATCCTGAGTCTGATACTCACTGTGATCTTGTGACTGGAACTGAGCATGATCCTGAGACTGATCCTTAGTCTGCGTTTGATTCTTCTTCTTACTGGGCTTCTTCTTTTGACTCTTCTCGTAATCACTTTTGTACCGCTGACCTTGAGCTTTAGGTGGACGACCTTTGTGCTTGTGATGGAGTGGTTCATCAATATTGATAGCATCTGGGAACTTTTGTTTGTGGATATATTCAGCTAGCATCCTCTTTTGGGCATCGGTTGCAAACTCCTTGAAATTCTTGAATGCATCGTCACATAGATCATCAGCACTTGCTCTTCCCGATTCACTCCAGTCACGTTCTGCATCTACATCAAGACTCTTCCAAAAGGGATGAATGTCGATTGGATCAATGGACATGTTATTCCCGATTAAAGTGGTCATCTCGCATGCAGATGGCAATCCATGCGTAGTACGTAACTCATGAGTGCAGTTGCTCGGATGGGGTGTCTTTTTCATCTCTTCGACTAAGAGCTTAATGTCGTTATGCGAAACAACACCTGAAAGTCTCCGAAACAACATGAAACGCCTACAAGGAAGAAGATGCTTCGTTCTGTTCAATTCAAATTGTGATCTGATGGCATTCAAATCAAGTTCATGTATCTCATGAATCTTTTCAAAAATTGTAGGGAAATTAGCTCTCGAACTCCTGATCCATGACTTGACTTGACTGTGTGCACTTTCAACCCTACAAGTAATTATATGATATTTATGATATATTGCATAATAGTAGTGTACTAAAAATGAACAATAATATGTACCTGTTAGTTGTTAGAGCTCCAAAATGCTGATATTGGTTCGTCCAATAAGCCACAAAGTGAGTATGAAATGGAACTAACCAAGTCTTCTTCAGATAGTCTCTGAATCCTGGTAAATATCTCCAAGCATGCAATATCTCCTTCACGTAAACATCGTACTCCTCCTCTATTTTTGCATTCACCACATTATTCCACCTTGACTTAACTGCAAACTCAAACTCCTTTTTACCGACCAACTTCACATGTTTTTGTTGTACGTCTACACCAATGTGTCGTCTACAAAGTAAAGTGGTGGCATTTGGGAAAACTTTGTGAATGTTGTTAGTGAGGGCCAACTCTCTATCTGTAACAATAACTCCGGGTGGTTTAATACCTTCGAAAAAATGAGACAATGAGCGCATGATCCAAAGGTAGCTATCCTCTTTTTCGTTCTGAATGCAAATGCAACATGAAAATTTTTCCCCGTTGGCAAAAACCCAATAACCTCCACCATAGGCATGTCGTACCGGTTAGTGGAATATGTGGCATCCAACTCCAACACATAAGGATACAATCGAAGCAAATTAACACTATGTGGATGAGCAAAGAATACATCACCAAGATTATTTGTTCCATCCTCAAGCCTCTCCCAGTGGTAGTATCGATGATCATTCAACAACTTCAGGAAGTATTGCATCGTGCTCAACCCATCCATATGCACCTTCTTATTTTTCTGTATGGCATTGTAGATATGCCGTACATTACTAACATTATCCTGAAACTTGTCTTTCACCATTTGTAGGATACTCATAGGTCTCAAATGAGTCTTGTACAACTCACCCACAAGTTTCTGCTCGCCTTCCTGTAACTTCGACGCCGATGTATGCCAATTTGCATGATTACCAAGTGCATGGTTGTGCTTGCCTCTACCGTCGCTCGTTTGTACAACCCATTGACCCTCACCCCTTCTTTTAAGCTTCAATTGAAATGGGCAACCATTCTTCTTCGTCCCACTTGATGTTCGGGGAACAACATCAACTCTATCAGTGGTTGTAGTACGGTACTTCCAATTGCATTCACAACCAATGTAGACACGGTTCTTGTTTGAGGTTATCACCGTAAAAAACATGTTGTTTCCCGACCGATGCATGTTACTTGATCTTCAGCATCTTTTCTACAACCGAATGTACCCATACTTAATTGAAACAAGTGGTTATGATCTTCATGCTCATTGTCGTCCTCCTCGACCCCATCATAACCCGGCCCAAAAATGGCTTCTTCACCATCATCATACTCCGGTGAAGGTATAAAATATCTTGGCTCGTCATCATTTAAGGGAGGTTCTTCGTCTGAATCCGTTGGATATCTATCCGGATCAATATATGGATTACTCTGGCAAATTCAATCATATGATCAATGTCAGAAACGAATAAAAACAAATTTAATAAAATCATATACGCTAAAACAATATAACTAATCACTTTTTTAAAAAGTATTAGTAAAATACTGTCCAAAATATAGTCTAATTACTTAAAGGGCACTTAAAAAGAAAAAAAAAATAAAAAAACGAATAAAACGGACGCGGGCCGAGGGCTGCCAGGCACGGAACTGGCAGCCTTGGAGGCTGCCAGTTCTGCGCCTGGCAACCTTGAGGGCTGCCAGATCCGTGCCTGGCAGCCCCCAAGGCTGCCAGAGCACGGTTGTGGTCAGCCTCACGCAGCTAGCGTCTTCGTTTTTTTTTTTGCGTTTTTTTCGAAATTCTAATGAAATCTTAATTAATTTAAAACTACGAACGCAATAAACTAATAATAAACACCAATAAAATATTAGATTAAGATAATGAACAAATTAATACCTCTTCAGATCCGTCATAGTTGCCAAAGTCCGGCCAATACTTGGAAGACATGAGTTTTTGTTATTGTATTGTGATGTTATGTGTTTTCGATTATATAATTGTGAAAATGTGGGGTTTTGTGGAATATAACATAAATATGGGACCAATTTTCATATTTATACTACTTGAGGTACTTTTTGCAATATGTTAAAAAGTGTTCTGCGTTTAACATTCTTGGAGAAAAGAGGAATTGAAGTGTGGTGAAATGAGGTAAAATTGGGTTGTATTTATAGATCTCGAAAAATTATGACCGTTGGTGTAATTTTTATATAATATTAGTTTATAAATATTTTTTAAAAAATCAAAAACTAAAAAGAAAAATTAAAAAAAAGAATAAAGATGTAGGGCCAGCTGAAACAACCCAGTCGTTCGGCTGGGACGGCGAGTTACAAAATCTCACCATCATCACTCCCTCTGGCCGGTGCCATTGGGAGTGGTCTTACTACTGGTAAAAACAGGACCAACCATTGTTACTCCCTCCGTTCCAGATCAAATGTTCCATTTTCACTTTTTGCAGTCAACATTTTTCAACTTTAACTATGATTTAATCTTAAATTATAAATGTAAAATGTTCATTTAAATCATATAATGAAACTTTACTTCCTAAATTTTAATTATATAATTTAATTAAACATTTTACATTTACGGTTTAAGAATAAATCGTAGTCAAAGTTGAAAAATATTAACTGTAAAAAAGTTAAATGGGACATTTGGTCTGGTACGAAGAGAATGATTTTCAAATTTCCAGTTACATACGGTTCCACTAAGAAATTCAGATATCATCATGACTTGTTAATTCCAACAATGTTAAACGCAACACGTTTTCGGCTAAATGCAACACAAAATATTTGTAACTTTACCAAAATGCCCCCAACTCAAAAACAATCTTACAAACTTAACGAAAAATCGAAATAACTCGTATATACAAACACAAAAACATTAACATGCACGATCGAACACAAAATAACAACTTTAAACATAAATCGAAAAAAAATTCGGAAAATATTTCGTTTATAAAATCCAAGACCTGAAAGCTGGTTGAAAACGTAGTTGATCGGTCGAAACGGAAGTGGATTCGGAGTTCGGACGGATATTTTAGAACACGGTATTTTGGCCATAAATTTCTCATATGAACTCCGATTGACCTGATCTTGGTGTCCACGCGTAGATACGACCAAGATCTACAACTTTCAAGAAGGAACCATATATAAATTCCGGCGTTTAGACACTTAGAAAAAAGAAAGAAAAAAAAAACTGCGGATGAAGAACTGGCCGGTTTTAAAACCGGCCATTTCATGAAGTGGCCGGTTTTAAAACCGGCCATTTCAAGAACTGGCCGGTTTTAAAACCGGCCAGTTCTTCATCCCTCAGATTTTTTCTTTTTCCATTTGTTTGAGTGTCTAAACGTCGAAATTTGGACATGGTTCCTTCTTGAAAGTTATAGATCTTGGTCTTATCTACTCGTAGATACCAAGATCAGGTCAATCGGAGTTCATATGAGAAATTTATGGCCAAAATGCCAAGACTGCTCATCGTAGTTCGAATTTCGCGCGCTTTCACTTAAACGGCTATAAAATATTCGTCCGAACTACGAATCCACTTCCGTCTCGACTGATCAACTCCCTTTTCAACTAACTTTTAGATCATGGAACTTTTATGCTTCCATTAATGCATTAATATGCACTGGTTTAACCTTGTTTCAATGCGTTTTTACCAAACACCTACAAAACACGAAAACGTAAAAAAATACTAATAAGACTCATAAAAAATATCCTTGAAAGTTATAATAATACCTGAAAGGTGGTTGAAAATGGAGTTGATCAGTTGAAACGGAAGTGAATTCGGAGTTCGGACGAATATTTTAAAGCCGTTTAAGTGAAAGCAAATGGGCGGTGGCATTTTAATACATTTCTCATATGAACTCCGATTGACCTGATCTTGGTGTCCACGCGTAGATAAGACCAAGATCTACAACTTTCAAGATGATCCATGTCCAAATTTCGATGTTTAGACACTCAAAAAAAAGGAAAAATAAAAAATCTGAGGGATGAAGAACTGGCCAGTTTTAAAACCGGCCAATTCTTGAAATGGCCGGTTTTAAAACCGGCCAGTTCTTCATCCGCAGGTTTTTTTTCTTTCTTTTTTCTAAGTGTCTAAACGCCGGAATTTGAATATGGTTCCTTCTTGAAAGTTGTAGATCTTGGTCGTATCTACGCGTGGACACCAAGATCAGGTCAATCGGAGTTCATATGAGAAATTTATGCCAAAATACCAAGGCTTCCATCGTAGCTCAATTTCGCTTTCACTTAAACGCCTAAAATATCCGTCCAACTCCAACCAATTTCAGGTTTTGGATTTTATAAACGAAATATTTTCCAAATTTTTTAAATTTTTTCGATTTATGTTTAAAGTTGTTATTTTGTGCTCGATCGCGTATTTTTAATGTGTTGCATGTATGAGTTATTTTGATTTTTCGTTTGTAAGATTGTTTTTGAGTTGGGGCATTTTGGTAAATTACAAATATTTTACGTCATTAAATTAAAACGCTGTTGCTTAAGTAGCGTCGGTTCATTCAGATGGAAGTGGAACATTTGAAATAGAAAAGCAACAATTAATGTGGAAAATGAAACAAAATTTACATGCACCATTTGGACCGCTGTTTTATATTTATTGATGGTGATTGGTGACTGGTAAGGGAGGATATGCACTTGACCACTAGCAAAAGTTAGATTTTTAACGAGAATCCAGTAGGTCTTTTTTTTTTTTTTTTTTTTTCATTTAGAAATATTTAATAGGATTCTTATTCACTTCACATTCAAAATGAATTAAAGTAATATACTCCCTCCCCTCATAACTAATGTCTCATTTTAACTTTTTATAGTCAATATTTTTAACTTAATTTGATCATGATTTAATCTTAAACTATAAATATAGAATATTTAATTAAATTATATAATGAAACTTTTCTTCCAAAAGCTTAATTATATAATTTAATTTGAACATTTTATATTTATGGTTTAAGATTAATCATGGCTAAAGTTGGAAAATTCACTATCACTTTTTATTCATTCTTTATTATTTTTCTATTCAATTCAACTACTTTGTTGACTAATAAAGTAAACGAAAATCTATTTCGGAATGGAGGAAGTAGTTGCTTATGGACATAGTTGCTTATGGACATGGCTTACTAGTAGCCCATCAAAAGCTATTTGAATTTTTTTTTTTTGGATTTTCAGTTATACAAAACCATCAAAAGTATTCCACTTTGAAAATGCCCCAACACATTTATGCTTATTCCGCCTTTTCTATAGCATTGACGTCTAGAATAATAAAGATGTATTAATAAAAACTCTTTTTTTAGACGCCAAGAGACTTATTCCAATATGAATCGTTGCTCCTTGAGTGGCGGTTGGAAACAATCACATTTAAACTCAATTCTTAAAATTTGGGTTTGCAACAATTTATTCGGTCTAGTTTATTTGATAACATATTGTAATGCCACACTTATGAGCATTAGACAGACGGTTGTTCGATTAAGTGGTAAGGGATTTGATTTCCCTTAAACAAGGTTTCGGGTTCGAGCTTTATGGATGTAGAAAACACCGCTGGGAGAGTCGCCCCTTAAAAAGGGCCCGACAGTGCTCGATTGAATTAGTCGCATGTAGCGGATACTAATGAGAAATCGAAAAAACACTTATAAAGCATTTGATATACTTCCTCCGTCCCGGAACAAGTTTCCCACTTTGACTTTTTGCGGTCAAACTTTTCTAACTTTGACTATGAATTAATCTTAAACCGCAAATGTAAAATGTTTAATTTTTTTATATAATGAAACTTTAGGGGCTAAATTTTCATTATATAGAAAAATTGAACATTTTACATTTGCAGTTTAAGATTAATTCGTAGTCAAAGTTGGAAAAGTTTGACTGCAAAAAGTCAAAGTGAAAAACTTGTTCCGGGACGGAGGAAGTAAAATAAAAGTGGTACAGCAATTAAAACATCATGATACTATGCTTCTGTTTACCACTAGCTTATTAAATCAACTAGTTGATGACCTAATTTAGAAAAAAAAGGAAAAACCACCCATTTTATTATTATTTTGCTTAGTTACTTTTTCTTTTTATAGACCATATGAAAGGTCATTAGAATTCTCGACTTATATTTTATATTGTTAGACCTTTGTTATACATTTTGAGTACTTGTTTGCAACTAGCATAAGGATTAATGCATCCGCATCTCTTTAAAATGTTACACAACATTTACTGATTTTTTTTCCTTACTAAGTTAGAATGTTCAACGAATATTTCTTTCAACTTCTTATAATTTTTAATGATGTTATTAAAGTGGCGGTGAAAGTACATTTAATATATATTAGAATAATTAGATAAAAATGTGATGTACTATTATTTATAAAAATATAGACAATAATACGATGAGAAAGGTTAAAGAAAATAAATATAAAAGTAATACCCCTTTTATGTCATTTTACAAAATATCAGCTAACTTATCAGTTAATTTGCAAAACATCTACAATAAAATCAGCTAGCTTTTCAGCTAGTTAATCAATTACCTGATCAGCTAGCTTATCAGCTACCCGCTAACATTTCACCTTACTTTTGCTACACATAGCCTATAATACAACAGTGATATGATAGACTTTACATAAATTCGGCACCTCTCAAAATTTCCAAATCATCACCCTAATTAATTTCCACTGCAATCATCTATCGTTAAGAATCTTAATAGGGAAACCCGTGTCAGAAGAAATATTTCTTCTCGTGTTTGTCCAATTATAATGTCTTAAAATGATGACTAGTGTTAAAAACAGTATACTCTCTCTCAGTTTCGAATATAAATTTTCGCAAATTCAAGTACTAATTTTAATAGAAGAGTAAATAAAATATAAGATCTATATATATATATGATAAAAGTGATGTACTAGATGAAAGAAGAGCTGTGCCACATATGCAAAAAGCTTATGTGACAAATTCTAGAAAAAATAATTGATTTTTTAATTATCCTATTTTCATGGATAAATCCTACCAATCTCAAATTAAATGTATTTATAATTCATTAGCTTTGACATTGAAAACTGTTAGGTTAAACGTATTAAAAGTAACTTTAAACATAATCTGCCTATTTTTAAGGAGTCTCAACAATTTATATATGATATTTCAAATCAAATATAAATTGTATTTAGCAAAAAATTATTCTGCAACAGAAAGTGCAATGCGAGAACAGCCCTATTTTTAGTGATTAACCAGCCTAATCAATTTTGCCTTATTTTAAGGAGGCCAAACCGTTTAAATCTAATAATAAAAAACAAAATCTGGACTATACATATTTAGTAATTAGTAGTATTCTTCAACCAAACCATGCACAGCCGATGGATTCCAAAAACAATCCTAAATTTTAATTAATTAACAAGCCTAACTATTCCCTATAAAATAGGAATTATAAACAAAATAAATCTCACTTAAATAGTTAAGTCACACGGTTTTGCTGTTTTGTAAACACACGAAAAAAATTCAAATAATACTTTGTAAATCATTCTAAATAGTCTATTTTTGGAATTATTGTAACGATTTTATCTAAACATAAGGCAAACCTTTTCACATAATCAAGTAAATTTTCAGTATAAATGTAGTCTTCATCTTTAAAATCATATCCTTTTCATTTTTCCAGTTCGAAAATTTAGCTCAGTGGAAGATGTCAAATTTTAGTGCTCGAATAAGGGTGAGACAATCTCCTTCAATGATCTCAAGATCCATGACCATCCTTTATATTTTGCTGTACTGCTAGCATTTCGCCTATATCTAGATTGTGAACAAGAGTACTCGCATTCTTCTTCATGTCAAGATGTTGCCACTGCCGTACCGACGACTGATCCCAGACTCCCATTCCACGAGTTTGGAATTGAAGTAGTTAAATAGAGTCCTTTAATGTACCCTCTCAATTACATTTCTATTTAAAACGTGATTGCATTTGTTTTCATATGGTAGGTAGTGTGGTGGATGTTGTACTCTTTAGAACTCATTGGCTCACGGCTTTTGGTGTGTATATATATATATATATATATATATATATATATATATATATATATATATATATATATATATATATATATATATACTTCTGTAGACTCAATTATGTATATTTTTTAATGAATTTTATTCTTTCAAATTTTAATCTCTATTTCCTTCAAACTCCTATTTTAGTTGTACGTGGGTGTAGTACTTACTGGATACATAGATAAAATGAACTACCATCAGATTTAACATAGCGAGTTAAAGTGTGGAGATAAAGTTTGGCCATGCGGGAAAAGCAGTCCGAACTAATTTGAGCATTGTGGTTGGAAATTTTTGTTATAAATCTGAAGTTGATAAGCATAAATTGTAGTTATGTTTGTGTGTAATTGTTGTTTTTAATTTGTAGATCTATATGTGCATTTCCCTTGATCAATAAAAGCACATTCTGGTTTGTTTCTTCTGCAATCAATGAATTGCCAAGCAGGCGCAAAATTGAGACTATGGGGTGGTAAAAACTACTTAAAAATTAGTTTAAGAATGTCAATTTTGTTTTAACAGCTTCTCCTTAATTAGCTCAACTTGAGTGTATATATCATCATTTTTTATTATATATTAAAGACAAAAGGTTGAGTAAGTATTGCGAGTGAAACACTATAAAACAAGACCTTAAAACGGATCCATATGCATTAGATTTTTCTTTGTTCTGTGCACTCATGTTTTGCTTTATATTCGGAGAAAGTGTGAAACATATGTACTACTCTTTGTATCTATAAAAAATCATGTTATTTATCAAAATTAACCTCTTTTGCCATATTTGCCAGCCAAACTAGGTTAGGCTAGGAGTAGTACAATTTTTCGGAAGTTGTAAGTGATGTAATACTGTTTGATATCTCACTGACCGGCCAAGATTTTGTGCTTCTCTCTTTGGAACAATTCATGTAGTTTAGAATTGTGAAGATGGACAATGTTCTACTTGATTAGCATGATAATTTAGAACAACGGTTATGCCCGAGGGGATTATCCCTAAAAAATTTATAATTTGAAAAGTAAGTTGAAAATTGTACAACATTACTCTACGATAATCCATATTTCATAGTTTATTTTTGGTATGTTTGTTGCATATATAATTTTTATTAAATCTCATATAACTTTATTTATAAAAATCCGAAAAATATATTGAACATATATTTAAATTCCCCGTGGCAAGACGAATCCATAGACAACAATCTTGAATACTATTATTCATTAAATAAATTATATTATTTATTAAAATAAAATATAAATTTATTAAAATAGATAAAATGAAATAATTAAATTTAAAAAATAGAGCATTTATTAAATTAATTCAATCCTACGTGGAAGAATCTTGTGGAATTAGTTGCATTTTCAACCAGTATATATTTCACTGTTTATTTTTTGTATGTTGGCTGCATATATAGTTTTTATTAAGTCTCATATAAATTTATCTATAAAACTCCGAAAAATATTTATGTTTATATTAATAGATATTCATATTTTCAATTAATATATAATAGATATTTATATTTTCAATTATACATTTTGATTCTACGGTTGAGCATATTCCGAATAGGGAGAAAGAATTTTGTTGCATAAAGTTTTGCCAGGTTAAACGTGAGGAACTAAGGCTAATGTTTTAGCGCTTAAATTATCAGTTGAGTGTTCTTATATAATATAATATATAAAGTTGATGAGCTAAACCCACCAGATTCATTCAAATTCCATCCATCATACTTAAAATTTTGACTTTACGGTTAAGCAGAGTCTGAATAGGGGAACGTAGTAGTGTTGTTGCTAAGATATGTGAGCAATGTTATTGCTTGGAGACAAAATTTTATGTCTTATGATTGCTGAAAATGCGGAAGGTTTGCCAGCCAAATTAAGAACTAAATTTGTTTGGGATTTTGAATGGCAACATGTAGTAATTGATAGGGATTTTTCTTTGGTGATTAAATTTCTTAAATCGATAAATTTTAGCTTTGCCCATTTGTTTCACTTTTCAAAGAAATTCAGGTATTTGATGGAAAATTGTGTTCCACATCTTTCACTATTAAACCTACCTATATACAAATCATTAATCATGTATCTCCATCTTCATGCCTGATATTGATAATTATATGTTTGTATTAATAAAGAAAAATCAGTTTGTCGTATTTTTTTACGTTTCAATTGGTGTTTCTCCAATCATGGAGGATGGTCCAAGCATAAAAGAAGTAGAAAAGTACTAAATAATATACTTATTTAAGTCGTCATAGTTATCATGTGAATAATTAACTTTGAGTGTACATCTTCAACAAAATTAAAACATTTCGATATAATTAATAAATAGATGTTGACGAAGTGGATTATACACTCTAAGAACAATACTTAGCTAATCCAAGCTTACAAGAATGGAACTTATACAACCTTACACCATTCCCAATGGTCATGGTGATGGCCGTGAATAGTGGCATCCGTGAGCCACGACTGAAACGACGATAAAATCTGGAAAAATCATGTCCATGGGTCGTGGCCACGACCATGAATAATGTTTTTAATAGATTATTATTATTATTATTAAAACAGATTATAAATAATTAACGTAGCATCAAGCGTTCAAAAAGATATTCATTTTAAATAGTTTAGCATCAAACATTCTGGACAAACTAAAATATACGATTATTTTGATTAGCCTCATATATATCCATACGACCATACCATCTGTGCACTTACGGTTATTTTGGGCACTTTCGTATATTTTTCTACTATATTCTAAAGTTAATGGTTTACTTTGAAGTACATATGATCTGCATGTGCATAAATGATACTTGGAGCGCTTTCTAATTACTTGGACATTTTCTAATATAAAATTAATGTAAAAATAAATTCATTTTAAGTTGTATTAAAACTCTACGTTTTTTTTTATTTTTGAATTTAGGTTTCGACTTTTCTCTAAATACTTATATGAAAGATAATGAATAGTCGTAGGAGATAGTGAATAAAGTTGAAGAGATGAAATATTCAATTAATTTTCAATTTTTAGGCATGTGAAGATGAGATCTATCCATATATTACAAAGACCAGTTTTTATTATCAATTCTAGCTATAGTATTTTGGCCTCAAATCAATGTGAGAAATTCTTTCATTTTTTTAGATTAAAAAATTACAAAACAATTATAATCAGGGTAAATTTATTTTTGATGCCAAGTTAATGCGTATTTTGTTCTGTTACCTGTACAATTTTAATATAATTTTGGTTACATAATTCTGCCAATGATATTCAACATTTGTAACTATTTATAAATGTGATCAATCAAATCTTCTAAATCCCATAATTCCATCAAAATCACCACCCACACACTAATTTTCTTAATGGGCATGAATCCATATAGGAGGACCTGTGGATCTATGCTTGACATAGTACCTTCAACTGATCTTCTAAGAATGTTCTATGAATCATGTACTAGACGTGCTCTTTTCAGTTCCAGAAGATAGAAGATACACACGTGAGCTAATTGGTGGTGTGTTGATCTTTACATGTCTATCAACAACATTTTACATGTGAAGACTTTCAATTTCCTTTTCTTTATGTATAAGATTTGATCGGTAGGATGAGGTATAAGGTTTCTCTTCTCTACGATCTCTGACTGGAAGGACTGGTTCTATCCAACCCGAATTTCAACCCCGTTCGAAATAATGATGTTCAGGTCCGGTCTGGTATATACTCGAAGCTGTTCCATACCTTTGTTACAAGACCCGACCGCAATATTTTATGATTAAGTTAGTATAAACTACATTTTTTCGGTTTGGGGGGGGGGGGGTCTGCATATACTCTCTAGGCGGGGAAACTCTCTTCGATCTTCTCTCTACTTTCTTGATACATAACGGGTCTGGGGGATCTGATACTCTCTAGGTGGGGAAACTCTCTTAGATCTTCTCTCTACTTAATTTCCTGATCTACATAACGAGTTGGGGAGGGCGGGGATCAGCTGGTACTCTCCAGGCGGGGGAAATGTCTTTGATCTTCTTTGCACTTTCTTGATCTCCATGACGGGCCTGGAGGGGGGGTTCACAGTTACTCTCTAGGCGGAAAAACTCTCTTCAATCTTCTATTTACTTTCTTCATCCATAACTCCATAACGCTGGGGACCGTACCATGTGAAATTATGTTCGTAGAATAATAATTTTTGTGTCTTTGGTGGGGTGACGCATACCACCGCAGGGTTGCTGGGAACCGGTGGGTTGGAAAAAATAACCGTAATATTTGAAATTATGTTTGTATAATATTTGTGTGTGGTGGGGTGACCACATATCACCGCGAGATTGTTGGGAACAACCCTATTGATTGTGTTGTATACTTTTGTATTTTATTTTGGTTCCGTTTGAGGGATATATTTTTTTTTGTAAAAAAAACATGTACCTGTTACTAATTAACAAGTGGGGTACGATATGACCCTATTTTTACATTTTTTATAGTTAACATAATTAAACACTCAATGATATAATATTAGATGAAGAATGACTTCCGACCGACTTCACGACCAACGTTGTCTACCAGGAATTTTGATTATCTTATTTTCTCAATTAATTTATTTAATCCTCACATTTATATTTATTATTAAAAGTAAACTATATCGTGATATCGCTACGGGTTAGTACTAGTATTATAGTAAAGTAGGAAAGAAATCTAATAAACCAGGACAGACAGTGAATAAAGTATGATTTGATGAATAAAGTAGGATGGAAATTTTCTATTTAAGATATACAGAGGTAAATTCATACGTACAAAAATAGAATGTGAAAAGTTGAATTCGGGACGGAGTCAATATGGATTTACAAACTTTTACAACATATCGGTTAAAAAAAAAGAAATTAATGAAAAACGTTGTCTAACTGCAACAATTTAACTTCAAAAAACATCTTATCACAATTTTAATATTCCTCTGTCCGAGCATAAGCTTTCCACTTTTGACTTTTTGCAATTAAACTTTTCTAACTTTAACTATCTTAAAATGTAAAATGTTGAATTAAATTATGTAACGAATTTTTACGTCCTAAAGGTTCATTATATAATTTAATTGAACATTTTATGTTTGCGGTTCAAAATTAATTCATAGTCAAAGTTGGAAAAATTTAACTGCGAAAAGTCAAAGTGGAAAGTTTGTGCCGGACGGAGGAGGAAGTACAATATTGTATAAGAAACAAGGAAACCAACATGGAAAGATGTTTATTTATTTATTTATTTTTTTTTGAAACTTTAAAATTTATTTCATCATAAGAGAATACATATATAACACCAGAAGTGTCCGATAGTACAGCCTGAGCCAACTGCAACAGCATAACAAAAATCCAAAACACAAGATCAAGCTAAACCCAAGACCATATCTAGGGGTGAACGTTCGGATTAATCCGATCCAATCCGATCCGAAGTTCGGATCAATCCGAAGTTTCGGACCATTAAAGGCTCAATCCGAAATCCGATCCGAACGATCGGACCGGATTTCGGATTAATCCGAAAAAGTTCGGATTGGATCGGATTTAATCCGAATAATCCGAACTTTAATTAAAAAAAAAAAAACTGAAATAGCATTTCGTAGCCAAATTAAATACTAGTTCAGTAGTTCCACATTCAAAATAAACAAAATAAAGTTCACAAGTTTACTTCAAGTCCAAAACAACAAATATGAAAAGTTTGGAGTTCATGTTCTAGAATAACGACTAGTCGATTACATTGGAGATGCCGCTGCCGCCCCGCGAATCGACGGAGAAGATGGTGATGGACTGCTAGCTGCTGAACGGAGAAGATGGAGTCATGTTTAGGATTTTGGAGGATTTGGGATTTGGTTTAGGTTTAGCCGTTTGGAAAATGAGAATGAAGGGCTAACTTTCTATTTTGTATTTTGTTTGGCGGAAATAAGGGAAAAAAATATATATATTTTTTTAATTAATTCGGATTTTCGGATTAATTCGAAAATTCGATGGATCGGATTGGATTAATCCGAAAATCTTCGAATTTAAAATATTATAATCCGTAATCCGATACGAATACATCGGATCGGATCGGATTGAATCGGATTTTCAGATTTCTGATTTTATGATCACCCTAACCATATCCATGCACACAAAGCATCTGTAGATAAAATTTGTCTGCTGGAATGAACTTGCATATAAAATAAGGTATTTCTATATAGGCATATATATGAATTCTATGTAATACAAAATTATGTATCAACGCCCATCTAGAACGGTGAGCGTGAGGTCATTAATGGAGTGTCCCAGTTGGCTCAAGGGATGAGTAGTCCCAACCTGAGACGCATTCCATTTCTCTGCAAACACCGGCTCCTCCGGCTCTGGAAGATCTACGATTTCATGGCAAAGCATAGAGAGAACTGTTTCGATGGCAGGACGATCATTTGGAAGTTCTTGAACACACAAGAGAGCAATCTTAAGGGATCTCATGATATCTCCCTTGACATGTGGACTAGCTATTGATTGGTCCACAAAAGTCAATCCATTGTTTTCGTTCCACATTTTCCAAGCCTAGGATATTAAAATTGATATAATTAGAGATTTCCCAAGTATGTGTAGTTTAACGCTTGAAGTGAAAATGACTTACACATCCTAAAAGGCTCAAAGACAATTCTTGATTGTAATAGTGAGTGTTCTTCTTTCCACTCAAAATCTCCAACATTAAAACTCCAAAGCTATAGATATCAGATTTCTCAGAATATCGCCCTTCAGTTGCATATTCGGGTGCCATATATCCACTGCAAAATCGTAACATCCACATAGCTAGGTCATATCATGTGATACAAGAGCAAGCGAAAATGTAAAAAAGGCTTCACTTCAAGCACACTTACTAGGTTCCTACAACTCTTACGGTGCTGCCATGATCTTGGTTGCCACTAAATATTCTTGCCATGCCAAAGTCCGAGATTTTAGGGTTCCAGTTGTTATCTAGTAGCACATTACTCGGCTTGAGGTCCCGATGGATTATCTTCAGTCTAGAGTCATTGTGAAGATACAAAAGGCCTCTCCCGATTCCTTCAATTATGCATGTTCGTTTCTTCCAACCAAGGATCTTCTGTGATGGATGTGTAGGATCTTCAAAAAAAAAAAAAAGAAAAGAAAAGAAAAGAAAAGAGAGACCATAAAATAAGATATTTTTTTGAACTGGAATATTTAACACAAATGTTAAAAACCAGATATTTATGTTAAATGACTAACCAAAGAGACATCCATCCAAACTTTTATTAGGCATGTATTCATATATCAACATTTTCTCATCCCTCTCTACACAACATCCCGATAATCTTACAAGATTTCTATGTTGAAGTTTTGAAATCACGACCACTTCATTCATGAATTCTTCGTCGCCTTGGCTAGAAGCAGCTGAAAGTCTCTTCACAGCAATTACATTTCCATTTTCCAATATTCCCTGCACAAGATATACTATTCATTTACCAAATACCACCATAAATAAATTTAAATCACAAAGGAAAAAAAAAGTGGAAATACGGGTTTTACTTTGTAAACAAGACCAAAACCACCCTTGCCAAGTAAATTAGTTTCGCCGAACTGATTGGTAGCATTTGCAAGTGTCTCGAATGTGAATAATGGCAACTCTTCAATGTTAACCTTCTCCTTTTCATCTTTAGGTACCGCATTAGTTGAATTTGATGGGAATGTTTGCCTCGTAGCTCTGGCTTTGTATTCTAATTACACATACGAGTAAAGCTACACATGAATATATAATTACACATCTGATGGGAACAAGTATAGTTGCAAACGCAGTGGTTACCTTTTCTTTTAACACTCCAACACCAAAAAATGAAGATGATAATCGATACCATAGCTAGACCACCCACTACTACTGGAATTATGAGAGCAAGCATTGGACGTTCTTGGTGATTACCTGAGAAGAAAAAGGCCAATTAATCATTTAAACAAAACAAAATGCAACCTTTTAAAGGTCTGGGATGGAAAAACAATAAAAAGTAAAAAAAAAAATAAAAAATTATGGTCTAAATTACCAAATTCCGAGGCTGCAAGACGAATGTAGAAATCGACTCCAACACCACCTAACCTCTGGGAATCAATTAAAATGTTGGTCCACAACATACAACCAACATTTGGTTCATGCGCATAACCTATGCAAGAACAATTACTCAAACACCTTGCCATACACTCATCGGCTTGCAAAGAAGGAAGTGGTTCGTGAAGATCGGGCACTTTCATGTACTGCAGCCTCAAAAATCTATCTCCACCGGTATTATTGTTTTGACTGCACCGCAGCTGACTCCTCCTTGCACAACCACCCGTATAGTTCCCCCTGTTCCACTCTTCTTGATTTGCTGGCTCAAACCCTGTCAAACAAGAACATATAGTTGAATCGAACCTACTACATAGTCCGAACGGCCCACATGCTCCATATCTATCACATTCTCTTTGAGGCGCCAACCATATAAGATCCCAATCCCTTCTATGCTCATTCCACGCCTCAAAGGTAGAGGTGCCTGCAAAAGAAAGATATATATATATCCATAATTAAAATGGTTGAATTTTCCTTGGCTTCTAGATGTGATATACATTAAAATCTCGTTAAATTAATACTCGATAAATTAATATTCTCGATAAAACTAAAAGTGATGTACAACTAGTTGATGTATGATATCATAGCACTCTTGTTTTCCTCCACTTGAACCCCTCACATGAAATCCTTGCTTTTTTTTGCAGACCTTTTTACATGCTAGGGTTGTAACTGATCTAAGATTTAAAAAATTGACATGATATAGTTATAGAGCCCTATAAACTCCCAAAGTGAAGCAAAACAAAAAACTGAACGTTTTTTTGGGATGGGTATTGTTAGATACGTTAAACTAATATTCCTAAATGAGCGTATGATTCATGAGTTCATCACATACATGGACCCTCCCCAAATTTTAATTCAAATAGAGACCCTTTGAGTTGCAACTCTATATTAACACACGACTTGTTGAGTTCCAACATTATATTAACACAGAACTCTCTGAGTTACAATATTGTATTAACTCAAGTCGGTTCTTTTTTTTTTGTAATATTTTGTGCCAAAAGGTTTTTTACTAGAATTTTCCCATGATTCATTACCAGTAGAATTGAGTCTATCTCTCACTAAGAACTGCCCCTCTGGCACTATAAAGTAGACAGTTCCGTTCTGCTCCCACGTTTGGGGTATGTACTCTCCATTTGGCGCTATAAATTGTCCCTCTGGTGCTACGAACCCTTGGATGTAAGGACTATACATGACCTCGATACCACTAAAAAAACGACCATTCCATGGGCCACTCCTCCAAATAGGTTGGCCGTCCTGCTAGACAAAAAGTTGGGGGATATGAATCCCCCCTATTCCAGATGTGAAAATTCCAACGCCAGGGTCAGATGGACTTTTCCATGATGAGATGGAAACTCTTGTGTGTGTGCTTGGGTTGTCACTCATCTTCATCATGGGAACAAGAAAATTTGAAGGTTGCGAAAATGACTCCCACAATATTGTTCCAGTGGAAGTGTCATTAACGATTAAATTACCCGTGTCATGGAATTGAGCGCTCGTGTTGTTCCCAAGAGAACTTCCATTGATGTTGGTTGACCAAACAATATCGTTCCACCTGTTTGTGAGAAGCAGATTACCGTCAGGCGCAACTATGAAGTGGCCTGACGAGTCATTAAGGGGTTGATCACGGTTGGCAATCCATATAACGGTCTCTGGAGAAAAGGTGTAATAGATCGCCAAATAACGGTTGGTGTTGTTGGGAGGGGAGAAGAATCCGAGTTGAAAAACCCGACTGGGAGATGAGATTGTGTTGGAATCATCTCTAAGGGATGAAATTATGGTAAAGTTGGTATTTGTTTCTTGGCTTAAACAGAGAGATGGAATGTGGTGAAAAAAGAGGACAAGCAGTACTAACGTGGAGTGAAGGAAAAAGGGACAAGTCTTTGTTTCCAACATCATGATAGTATTATTTCCAATAACTAATTATATATCTCGTTGCAATAAGTGAGTGATTTGCGTCTAGTGTTGGTTTGATTTGCGTCGGTATTTCAGTTGGTATTTATATAGCCATGGTTATTTTGTCTACCAATTGATCATAACATAGAAAATATTGGGGATGTTCGATAGTCAAAGTCAAGGTATTCTAAGTCTATGGGTGGCTAAATTCTACATTGACGTCGTCAAATACAGTTCACATAATTCATTTTGATTCGTTTTTAGATAAACTGTAGCGCCCTTATTTTTAAAAGACGAATTAAGGAAAATAAAAATCGCGCTAGTTCATGATTTTGAAAATTCGACGAACTTAAATTATAAAATTTTAAAACGTTACTAAACGACTTGCGCGTCAAAAAACTTGGCATTAAATTCTTGGTACTAATTCGTGAACTAGTGAAAATATGCGACGGGACTATAAATGACATGAAATCTTGCAATAATACATAGTCTTGGAAATCATTAAACTGAAAATAGTAAAGATGCTTGTGGTAGTGATCACTGCTCCGGCAACGCTCCACTCCAATAGCACGGCTTCAAATACCTAAAATTGATAATTAGAAAGGGGTCAGGCGTGACCACTGGCAGAACAAGCTCCATGCACGTGCCATGACCTAAAGTTCTATCTTCATGTATTTTAAATCTTTTAGTCTTACTTAATGCAATGCAACCTTATGACCTGACTTAACTCGACTTAACTTTACTCTTAACTCTTGAACTTGTTCTTCTTGAAAACTCTTTAACTTGAACTTGAAACTTATCTTGAAAACATAACATGACCGCGAGCTCACTTGGCATCGTAGGTTCCTATCCTGGCCATGGTGGCTATCTGCCGGCCTCAGGTCACTTTCGTGGCCCTATCCGTTGAATAAATAAAATCTAACGGCCTCAGGACCTTGGTCCCTATCCGCTGAACATGAACTAATAACTGCGCCACAAATACCAGTATATTTCCCTACGAGCCCTTCACTTATCTTTAACTTTGAAACTTACTTTACTTTAAACCTTTAACATAATGTTAAATTGAATGCATACTCTTAGACTCAACTCATGAATGAATGAACTATGGTGTTATGGTGTGTGTCATAAACATAAACATTTATCATCTCAAACTTGAGTAATAGCAATTCATACATCCAACGAAACTTTACAAGTAAATAGGTATAAACCAGCAATAGTTTCAATAAATATAATACATAACATAAAATGCATAATGGTCATTGATGCCAGTAACCATTCTGTACAAACACAGAGACAATTCAAGTTATAACAAACAAAGTTTAATCCAACAACTTATCATATATCACAATCCTCGATTAGCAATTGTCTGATAGTCCTCTGACCCTCAATCTCTCTACATGCACATGTACTTATTAGGTGTTGTAGCAGAGACTTGTAATTACTAGAGGTCTACTACTCAATGATACAATAGCAAACAAGATCACATGGATTTACAATTCATCGTAGAAGGCTCTACAAACCTTAAACTTAGATTGTCACAACATAGTTCCATGGTACGGACTAGACATGGGAAACTTTCAACTGTGATTAATTAATATACAACACTGGGACATGATTCTCATCATTTAGCAAATTTATAAGCAGCGTGATTATCAGATTAACAACCTTCGATCGTGAAAATTCGCATGTATCTAAATTGTGCACACAAAACCTTAATTATCAACATGAAATATTATTCAACAACAATCATACAAACTTGAATGAATCTTAAGGAAACTTGCATACAACATAACCTATAATTCTAACAATTAACATATAAATGTGAATGCAAATTTTAAGGGAACTTGCCTGAAAGATAGACTTCTGAAAGTTTTATGATCCAGAAAATCTCACACCAAGAGCTAGATAGAAGAAGAGGCGATGGATATCTAAAGAAGAAAATGTGTGGATGTATAAAACTGCTGGAGGAATTAAAGATAGGGTTAATTGAGTTTAATGACACAATTAAGGATGAGCTTAGAGAGGATTATAAGATGGGCTGGCAAGAGAAATCGGACTGGCAAAGGAATTGGGCTAACTTAGATGGGTAAGAAACTGGGCCAAGAATAAGCTTTACGAATTCGAACTCCGCTCCAAAGTTCGGTTCGCAATAAAATGCCTAAGTTCGAAATACGAATTTTTTGGCTGTCACATAAACTCTCTTTCTTACGTAATATTTGGGAAGTGTTGATTATTAATCTTCTTTCTTACAAATTTTACATATGACTATTTTGAATGACCGTCTTTAAATAAATTATCTACATACGAATCTAGATTATCAATAAAGTTTTTGATATTATTAATCAAAATATATTATCAACATTAATGTTTTTCATATTAGAAAAAAACTCATTTCATTAACATCATAGACGTTTTGATTGATAACATAGAGATTTTCAATAATAAATGGTGGAAGAGATAGCATAGTTAATGTCCAACGTTGGAAATTGTGAAGATTAGAGCATTTCTGTGGGTTTTAGTACAGATTATGTGGGTTTAAGTGCAGATTCTGTGGTTTGTTTCTACAAGTTCAAAGAGTTCAGCTTATTTTGCCAGATTGCACAGGAACCGTTGATCTGATCAATCTAACAGTTGAGATTTAAACACAGGCGGACGGAAAGTTAGTTGGTGATTTACAGAAACAGAGCATCTAGTTCGTCTCTTCCGAATTCGTTTCTATTGCTGTGTAATTCGTGTATATTAGCTTGTATCTCTGTAATTGAGAGAGAGAATTATTCCATTAATCATTCAATTGTCAGTTATAGTGAGAGAAACACTAGTAAGAGAGAGAATAGAGAGAAGAGAGCAAATCACCATTGTTGATTGCTTGTGAGCTTCTCGATTCTTGTAATCTTTCATTGATTAGTGAATCGTTCTTGTTGTTCTCCGTGGATGTAGGCTAAGCCGAACCACGTAAATCTTGTGTTGATTTCTTTACGCATTCGATTGATTGTAGTTTCATAATCGTCTTTGTTCGATCGGTTATTTGATCGGAATTGTTCGATTGTTCAACAATTGGCGCCGTCAATGGGAAGTCGAGCTTGAAACTGGTGATCAATGGCGTCTACAACAAGATTTGATATAGAGAAATTAACTGAGAAGGTGGATTTTACCTTGTGGAAGGCGAAAATGGAAGCACTTCTGGTACAACATGGTGTAGAGTAAGCTCTGTTAGGCAATGATGGTTTTGACAAAGATTTCGATGAAGCTGAGAAGAATAGAATCATTGAAAAGGCTCGTAGCACCTTGATCTTGTCTCTTGGTGACAAAGCTCTGAGAGAAGTAAGCAAAGAGAAGACTGCAAAGGGTGTATGGGACAAGCTTGAGGAGTTATATCATGTCAAGACTGTGGCAAGTAAGATCAAGATCAAGCTCAAGCTCAAGCAGATGTTCTTCTCATTCAAAATGAAATCTGATAAGTCAATCATTGAACATCTTGATGAATTTAATAAGCTGTGTTCAGATATGGAGTCAAGGGAGATGACAGTTGGTGAGGATGACAAAGCAGTTATATTGCTCAGCTCATTACCTCAGAGATATGAACATTTTGTAGATGCAATTGTCATGTCTAAGCCAGATGATCTGACAGCTAAGGATGTGGAGTTAGCCTTGAGAAACAAGCTAGATCAAAAGGGTGTTAGTAATCAACATGACACAGTGCCAGAGAGCTTATCTGTGAAACAACCATGGAACAAGAATCACAATCTGAGGAATAAACCATTCAATAACACCAGGAGAATTGCCCAGCTACCTGAGAGAGGTGGAGCTGATAATGTGGAGAAGAGAAAGTGCTATCATTGCAAGAAAGCTGGACATCTCAAGAAAGATTGTCCACTCATGAAGAACAAGTCTGCAGCTCAATACAACACAACAGATATTGCAGAAGGTAACATTTATGAAAATGCAGAAGCACTTGTTTTGTGTGTGAATCTCATATCAGTGATCAGTGGGTGTTAGATTCTGGTTGTTCATTCCATATTTCACCTGTTAAATCTTGGTTTAGTGAGTTAAGGACATTTAATGGTGGTGAAGTGTTACTGGGGAATGATCATGCTTGCAGAATTAGGGGAATTGGCACTATATTCATTAAGATGTATGATGGAGTAGTGAAGAAGGTTACAGATGTGAGATATGTTCCTGGTATGAAGAGAAACCTACTATCATTAGGTGTGTTTGATAGTAAGGGGTATAGCTATGGTTCATACCATGGTGTGCTGAAAGTGAGTATGCAGAATAAGGTGGTTATTCAGGCAATTAAGGAGAATGGTATGTACTACTTGCAAGGGTCAACCATTACTGGGCATAGTCATGTTACTAAGGAGGTGAATCACACAGAGTTATGGCACAGGAGATTGGCACATGTCAGTGATAAAGGACTGAGTGAGCTAGCAAAGCTACAGGTGTTTGGTGATGATAAAATCTGCAAACTAGAGTTCTGTGACCACTGTGTGATGAGTAAAGCTCATAGAGCTAGTTTCCAGTCTGGCAAACATACCACACATGGAATTTTGGAATATGTTCATTCAGATTTGTGGGTCCAGCAAGGGTGCAAACTCTTAATGGAGGAAGGTACTTCATGAGTATAATAGATGACTATTCAAGGAAGCTGTGGGTCTTTATTCTCAGATCAAAAGATGAAGCTCTTGAGAAGTTTAAAGAGTGGTTAGTTGAAGTTGAAAACCAAACAAACAAGAAACTGAAGTGTTTAAGAACTGGCAATGGGATGGAGTTTGTTTCAACTGAGTTTAACAACTTATGTAAAGAGAGAAGGATCCAAAGGCATAGGACTGTATCAGGAACTCCACAGCAAAATGGATTTGCATAGAGGATGAACACAACTTTACTGGAGAGGGTAAGGTGCATGCTATTGAGCTCAGGTTTAACTAAATGTTTCTGGGGAGAAGCTGTGAACACAGCATGTTTCTTGATCAACAGATGTCCCTCTAGTGCAATAAAGTTTAAAAATCCTGAAATGGTATGGTTAGGAAAGCTCTCTAACTACTCAAACTTGATAGTGTTTGGTTGCTCAGCATTTGCACATGTGAGACAGGATAAGCTTGAGCCTAGGGCTCTGAGATGCTTATTCCTGGGTTATCCTAAGGGTGTGAAAGGCTACAAGTTATGGTGCATAAATGAGAGGAAATGCATCATAAGTAGAGATGTGATCTTCAATGAAAATGTGATGCCATTCAAGCAGAATCACACAGTATACCTGAATCTGTGACAACTGATAAGAGTAATCAGTCTGAGGTGGAGATTGCAAACAATGATCCCACTATAGATGACATAACACAAAATGTCATGATATCAGATGTTACACAGGAGAGATTAGTTGCAGATATACAGGAGGAGAATACTCATGACACTGATCCATCTACACCTGTGAACATTTCAACTGACAATGAGGACAGCTCACATTCAGAAGAAGAAGATCACATGTCTGAACAACAACAAGGTGCAACCTCAAATGAGTTGAGAAATTGGAACCTGACACAACACAAGAATAGGAGAAAAGGTGCAGGGAAACATTCAATTAGATTTGGTTGGGCTAACTATGTAGCTCATGTGTTGAATGTAGCACAAGATATTGATAATATTGAGCCCAGAAATTACAATGAAGTTGTAAGCTGTAATGAAAGGAATCAGTGGATTAAAGCTATGAATGATGAGCTATTATCTCTGAACAAGAATGGTACATGGAAAATAGTGGACAAACCAAAAGAAGCAAAGATTGTTGGCTGCAAATGGATCTACAAGAAGAAGGTGGAGACAACTGAATCAGGAGAATCAATAAGATTCAAAGCTAGATTAGTTGCAAAAGGTTTTACACAGAGAGAAGGTATAGATTTCAATGAAATCTTGTCACCTGTGGTAAAACATTGTTCTATCAGGTTACTTCTTGCAGTTGTTGCTCAACAGGAGTTAATTTTGCAGCAGCTAGATGTGCAGACTGCATTTCTCCATGGAAATCTAGAAGAAAAGATCTATATGTCCATACCAGATGGAGTGAAATCTGACAAAGACAAGAATCAGGTGTGTTTGCTTCTAAAATCTCTTTATGGGCTAAAAAAAAGTCCCAGACAATGGTATAAGAGATTTGATACTTATGTGCTGAGTATTGGATTTATAAGAAGCTCATATGACAGTTTTGCATACATACTTCATTGTTCAACTGATGCAATCATATTTTTACTATTGTATGTTGATGATATGTTGTTGGCTGGTAATGACATCTCAGAGATTAGTAAAGTGAAGAAACTACTGCAAAGTGAGTTTGAAATGAAAGATTTAGGCAATGCTAGTAGAATCCTAGGCATCGATATCACAAGAGAGCTGAAACACAGTACTCTATACTTGTCTCAGCAACACTATGTTAACAAAGTTTTGTCTAGATTCTATATGCATCAAGCCAGTGAAGTTTCTACACCACTGGGTCAACATATCAAGCTTTCTCTAGATCAATGTCCTAAAGATGAAAAGGAAGTAGCTGAAATGGAGAGAGTTCCTTATGCAAATGCAGTTGGAAGTCCATGTATTCAATGGTTTGTTGCAGACCAGACCTTGCTCACAGCATGAGTGTGGTAAGTAGGTACATGAGTTGTGCAGGGAAAGCACATTGGGAAGCTGTAAAGTGGATATTGAGATACATGAAAAGGACAGCTAGCCATGGTCTGAAGTTTATGAAGAATAATATTGCAGATGCAGAAGCTTTGGTGGGATACATTGATTCAGATTTTGCTGCTAATCTGGATAGTAGGAAGTCACTTACAGGTTATGTTTTCACATTGTATGGTACAACAATCAGCTGGAAGTCAGTGCAACAACCTGTGGTAGCACTCTCAACCACAGAAGCTGAATTTATAGCACTTACTGAAGCTATCAAGGAAGCTATTTGGCTCAAGGGAATCATCAAAGAGTTTGGTATTGTTCAGGAGTGTATATGCATATATTGTGATAGTCAGAGTGCAATACATCTTACTAAACATCAGATGTATCATGAAAGAACCAAGCATATTGATGTAAAGATGTATTTTATTAGAGACATTGTAGAGAAAGGAGAGATTAAAGTGAAGAAGATCTCAACTTTGGACAATCCAGCAGATGCAATGACTAAGGTATTATCATCAAGGAAGTTTGATTATTGTTGCAGATTGATCAACAATTGCAGCAATGTTACAACAACATCAGTTTGATGATGGATGAGAGGGGGTCTATTCTAACCTCAGGAATAGGATGAAAGGGGATTGGTTCTAACCTTGAAGGAACTGAATTAAGTGAGAACTGAAGCAAGAAACTCTCTAAAGGTGGAGAATTGTGAAGATTAGAGTGTTTCTGTGGGTTTTAGTACAGATTCTGTGGGTTTTAGTGCAGATTCTGTGGTTTGTTTCTACAAGTTCAAAGAGTTCAGCTTATTTTGCCAGATTGCACAGGAACCATTGATCTGATCAATCTAACAGTTGAGATTTAAACACAGGCGGAGGGAAAGTTAGTTGGTGATTTACAGAAACAAAGCATCTAGTTCGTCTCTTCCGAATTCGTTTCTATTGCTGTGTAATTCATGTATATAAGCTTGTATCTATGTAATTGAGAGAGAGAGAATCATTCCATTAATCATTCAATTGTCAGTTATAGTGAGAGAGAGAGAGAGAATAGAGAGAAGAGAGCAAATCGCCATTGTTGATTGCTTGTGAGCTTCTCGATTCTTGTAATCTTTCATTGATTAGTGAATCGTTCTTGTTGTTCTCCGTAAATGTAGGCTAAGCCGAACCATGTAAATCTTGTGTTGATTTCTTTACGCATTCGATTGATTGTAGTTTCATAATCATCTTTGTTCGATCGGTTATTTGATCGGAATTGTTCGATTGTTCAACAGAAATGAAAGTTGAGCTTTCCAAGTGTGAAGTAATATAAACTATTACACTTTGTGTAAGCTATTAAATAAACTAATGCACTTTGTTACATATGAAAAAAGTAAGTGTGAAAATTTTAGTTTATTTATGGAAGTGCATTAATGATGATTAAACTAATTATTAAGTGGGTGCACTTGGCAGAGCCATGCCCGTGCCACGGGCGCATGTGTCGGTTTTGTTAGGCGCACTTAGCATTTAGATATCGGTCATTAATTTTGTTTAAAATTTGTACAATCAGGATTTAATCTGGAGATTAATCCTGCAGTCAAATTTAACCCGAGAAAAGCTAACAACTTTTTTAATTTTGAACCAACAATCATTTATTCATGACCATTGGTTTAAACAGGTGTAATCCAATGTAATCGATTTCATCTGTTCTTATATAGATTTCTCGAGAGGTGTGTCTATTCAGACATGACTCTTGAAATCTATAAATAAGAAGGGTTGTTCCAGATTGAAAGCACATCAGAACCTTCTATAACTCCGCCGTGCTACAGGAATAATATCTGCAGTAATTGTTTCCGTAGCATTTCTTTTGCTGCTTATTCCAGTTCTTGAGTTTGATTCTGAAAGTACATTTCATATATAGTCAAACATACAGATATTTATGGGCCTCCTGGGAGCGATTCGTTGCGTTGTACATTGATAGTGGGGCGAATTACGCTTTAAGGAAAGCGATTAAATTGCGACTAGAAGTCTAGAATTGCCATTTATACATTCCCAAACACTAACATATTAATACTTCAGAGTATTTACAAGAGCATAAGAAATGCTTGGGATAAGAACACAAAGATACATCAACACCAAAAGAGCGGGCCAAAGCCCTCCCTCGACAAAACTCACACTATTACATGATCACATAGGTCTGTCTCTAGATAAATTATAACCTTGATGATTTTATTGATCATCTAGGTCTAACTGTAGATAAATTATTTATAGGCCTTTTATCAGGTGACTTAATCTTTTAACGTATATAAAAACATGTTATCTTGGCTATAATTTATTAGATAAAAAAAATATGGTACCCCAAATAAAAATCAAAGCGATGTTTTGCTCGTATCGTATAGCGTTTACAAAAATATTGTATAATTTAATTGAACATTTTATATTTACGATTTAAGAATAAATCGTAGTCAGAGTTGAAAAATATTGACTGTAAAAAATTCAAATGAACATTTGATTTGGGACGGAGAAATAATTGTCAAATTTCGAGTTACATACGGTTCCATTACGAAATTCAGATATCATCATGACTTTTTCACTAACTGTCAACACTGTGGGACAAATTAAATACTTACTATGTTGATGGATGGAAGTGGAACATTTGAAATAGAAAAGCAACAATTAATGTGGAAAATGAAACAAAATTTACACGCACCATTTGGACCGCTGTTATATATTTATTGATGGTGATTGGTGACTGGTAAGGGAGGATTTGCAATGCACTTGACCACTAGCAAAAGTTAGATTTTTTTACGAGAATCCAGTATTTTTTTTTTTTCATTTAGAAATATTTAATAGGACTCTTATTCACTTCACATTCAAAATGAATTAAAGTACTATACTCCCTCCTCCTCATAATTAATGTCTCATTTTAACTTTTTACAGTCAATATTTTTAACTTAATTTGATCATGATTTAATCTTTAACCATAAATGTAAAATATTTAATTAAATTATATAATGAAACTTTTCTTCCAAAAGCCTAATTATATAGTTTAAATTGAACATTTTATATTTATTGTTTAAGATTAATCATGTTCAAAGTTGAAAAATTCACTATCAATTTTTATTCATTCTTTATTATTTTTCTATTTAATTCAACTACTTTGTTGACCAATAAAGTAATCGAAAATCTAATCCGGAATGGAATGGAAAGTAGTTGCTTATGGACATGGGTTACTAGTAGCCTATCAAAAGCTATTTGAAGTTTTTTTTTTTTTTTGGATTTTCAGTGATACAAAACCATCAAAAGTCTTCCATTTTGAAAATGCCCCAACACAATTATGCTTATTCCGCCTTTTCTATAGTACTAGTACTAACCTGTGGCGTTGCCATGGAATAGTTCACTTTTCATATGAGTCGTCATGGTCGAATGTATAGCCGTGCTAATTGAATGTATATAACAGTTCGGAGTAGTTAATAAAAAACAATATCATTCAATTTTTAAAAAAAATGATATATCAACTAAACATAATAGTGGATTGGCGTTTAGAGGTTACACAAAACCTCCTTATACGCCACGTTGGTTGTAGTATCGGTGGGTTTTCCTTCTTCATTTAGAATCAACACCTTCAACCCCTTTTTGCCAGCAACTCTTGAGAAGGCAACATAAAGTTGACCATGGTTGAATACTGGGTTAGACAAATATTGGCCGATGTGAGATGGAGATTGTCCTTGACTCTTGATGATAATCATAGCATAACAAACAGATATAGGGAACTACCTCATTTGGAACCTCACTGGAAATTTCGTGACATCAGAGGGTGTCAATACCATCCGTGGTATCAAGACCTTCGATCCGACATTCTTTCCAGCTATCATCTTTGCCTCTATGACGCAATTAATCTGGTTCCATTACATAGTTCCACCGCCTGGTTTATATTCCTTAGCAACATTATGGACACCCAACTTTCAAACAGATCAAATGCTTTGGGATGCCAGATGTCCTAATGGTGTCAAGGAATTCAGTGAAATACACATCCTCACGGTTGACTATGTCATCTTCATCTTGACATATGCTATTGAAACTTAAGCATCAAAGGCATCACCGGGCAACATCGACATAACATATTTATTGATCTCATAAACTGTCTCATTAGGCTAATGAGACCTAGCTCAATTGGTTAGGCTGAGGTGTCGTCATAACCCAGAGGCTATGAGTTCAAATCTTTTCGAGTGCAGATTGTGTTCTAGTGTATTCTAGTTTCATGAATAGATTGATTGATGTGTTTGTAATGATTGATAGATCGAATGATGTATTCGTTGAATTGATGTAATATGATTGTCAATTTGTCATATTGATATTCTCAAAAAAAAAAAAAAAAAAAAAAAAGAACAGTCTCATTAGTTGGAGCTAATATAGCTCGGTCCTGGAATTAACGACCATCACCAATATGATCAATGAGTGAGGGATATGTGCTACTAACCATTGTAGTGATTGGATCCGTTGCATCACGGATGAGTATACCCTCGGGCAGCTTGAAGTCGACCTCACCATCATTTTCACCACCAATGTCACCATCTCCAACATGTAACAACCACCACTCAGCAAACTCCCTAATAGATTCAAATGCCTTATTTCGCCTGTGATTGTCGCCAATATGCTCATCTATGATTTGCAGAGCTTAGACGATGAGCTCAATCTAACAGAATCAAGTTAGCTAGGTTATCGATCAATTTTGGGAGAATGTTAAACTATGAAAATTATTATGATTTTGAAGATAAACTTATTGTTAATTGCTGAAAAGCCCATATTTTTTGTTTAATTACATATTTGCCGCCGAATTTAATAAGTGAAGTAATTTTCAAAACACTCCATCGTTCCTTTGACATAAATTTCAAATTAATCACATAATTTTAAGAATTCTACTTTGATAATGAACCCAAATTATCACCTAAAACTTATTTAAGGTGACATTTATTCAAATGCCATAAGATATTAATCTATGTTGACACTTAACCCTATTGTCACCTAAAACTTGTCATGTAAAACACATTTTTCGTAGTGTTAGTACAAATCCGTGGCGATGGCACGACATAAATTTCTTTAAATATTATACAAATGAAAAACAATACGCAGTATAATTTAATAAAGAAAAAAAAAAGCACTACCTCAAACCTTATTAAGCGCCTCCTTAAAAAATCACATTTGCCGTGATGTAGAGGGTTTAACTTTCCAAATTGAGCTCTCAAGCTGAAACTATATCACTATATATTAGCGTTAAGTTAGAGTTCAAACTGAGTTTCAAAGTTGTCATTATTACATTCTTAGAGTTGGTATGCCCTCATAATCGAGTTCCAAGTTGAAAATTTTCCTTTTCTTGTGTATTCCCCCCCCCCCCCCCCCTCAAAGTGATGCTTTACTCTTCAAACAAAGTTTGAAGTTGTAATTATCTCATTTTTTAAGTATGTTATACTTCGAATTGAGTTGTCAAGTTGGAATGATGTACTTAATTTTTAGAGTATTTTTTCATATAGTGTGGTTTACTATTTGAATAGAATTCTCAAGTTGTAATTATCTCATTATTAGAGTTTGTTTGAGTTCAAAAAATAAGACTCTCATTCTTAGAGTTTAGATTACTGTCGAATTGGGTTTTCAAGTTGAAACTATATCATTTATAAAGTTGAGCTTACCAGTTGAATTGAGTTCCCAATTAGAAATGATTTCATTCTTAAAGTTCATTTACCTTTCGAATGTACTTCCTAAGTTAGAACTCTCCTACCCTTTGAGTATATTGTGGTTCTTCGAGTAGAGTTCTCAAGTTGTAACTATTTCATTCTTACAGTTGGTTTGCCATTCGAAGAGAGTTTTCAACTTGGTATTATTCCAAGTTATCGATAAGTTTAGCCATCGAACTGAGTTACCATGTGTGATTTATCTCTTTCATAGAGTTGTTTTAGCTCTTTAAATTGAGTTTCCAGGTTGGAATTATCACATTTTTAGAATTCATTAGTTTATTATTCGATTGAGTTTCCAAATTGGAATGATCTAATTATTATAGGTTGTTTATACTTCGAATTGATTCACTAAATCAGCAGTATCCCTTTCTTAGAATTGTTTCTTTTACCTACTCTCTCCGTTCCATTAATAACTTTATAATCTTCCTTTTTCGGTGTTCTATTATAAACTTTCTAACCCATAAATTGAAAGTTTTTGCCCCACACATTAATTTTTTATAATTTCTCTTTCCTACTTATCATCACTTTATTCAATATCTCACTTAATTATCACAGACATACAACTTTTACCAATATAATACATATTACAAACTATTTCTTATTAGATTTCCTTAATTCAAAAGAAAGCGAGGGCTTAGGAAACGCTTAATGGGCCGAAGGGAGTAGTATGGTTTACAATTCGAAAATAGTTCTCAAATTGTAGTTATCCCGTTATTAAAGTTTGTTTACCTTCGAATATAGATTTTTAAATTTTAATGACCTCAATCATAGAATATGTTGAGCATTCGAATTGAGTTCTAAAGTCGGAGTTATCTCATTTTTTAATTATTTTTCCAAATAACATTGGCTTATCTTTCCGATAGAACTCTCAAATTGAAATTATATCATTCCTAGAGTTGTTTTTCCCTTCAAATGGAGTTTTCAAGTTAGAATTATACCACATTAAAGATGGATTTAACACTCTAAATGATTATCCCATTTTTTGATTTAGTTCACCCTTCGGACTTAGTTCATAATTTTGAATTATCATTTTTAGAGTTCCCAATTATTTTATAATGATGTAATTATCTAATTAGTTGGAATTGTCTCATTGTTAGACTTTGTCTACCTTTCAAGTTGAGTTCCAGAATTTGAATTATCCATTTCTTACAGAGTTTGTTTATATGCTTACATTGAGTTTCCAAGTTAAAATTATCTCTCACTTAGATAATAGTTTCCCATATAGTTTGGTTTACTCTTCAAATCGAGTTCTTAAGTTGTAATTATCACATCCCAACTGTTGATTCGACCTAGGAATTAAGTTCCTAAATTAGAATTATTTTATTCTTAGAGTTGAATTTACCTTTGAATTGAGTTTTCGGCTTTGAATTATCTCATTCTTAAAGTTTGAATATGATTCGGATTGAATTTCTAAGTTAAAATTATTCTTTAGAGTATTTTCCCGTATAGTGTGTTTTACTCTTCAAATATTCACGTTGTTATAATCCCATTCTTAGAGTTGGGTAACCCTTCGAATTGAGTTCTCAAATTTGAATTATCCTATTTTTTAGATTTTTTTCTCTCAAAATTTGAATTATCACATTCTTAAAGTTGAGTTTACCGTATGAATTGAGTTTCCAACTTAAAATTATCTCATTCGTAAGTCCGTTTACGCTTCAAATTGAGCTCCTAAGTTGGAATTATACATATTGTAATTATCTCATTCTTAGAGAGTTGGTTTATCCTTCAACTTAAGTTCTCAAATTTTTTTAATTGTCCCATTTTAAGAGTATTTTCTCATATAGTGTGCTTTACCTTCAAATAGAGTTTCAAGTTGTGACAATATCATCCTCACGGTTGGTTATTTCAAATAGACTTCTCAAGTTGAGATTATCCATTCTTAAAAAAGATTATCATATATTGTTGTTTATCCTACGAATTGAGTTTCAAAATTGTAATTATCTAATTAGTTGAGTTGGTGTGGCATTCAATTTGAGCTCCCAAGTTGGATTCATCTTATTATTAGAAAGGGGAGGATATAATACATTAATCGAGCAAATAAAATATTCAAATTTCAGTGTAAACAACGTTGGTCGTGCTCTCGGAGTACAAGGAAACAGAGCAAAGTATATCACATTTTCTGTCATTTTGCACACCATCTGTCACATTACATGTTTAAAATACTCATTCACCAAAAATCCTAGCTAGAGTCTGTTTGGCTCAACATTAAACACCCATTTTAATCGAGTGTCATATTATTTATCTTTGTCATCCCATTTTAATTGATTAAAACAATTTACACTTTCAACTGAGTTACTCCCTCAATCAAATTCAACTATATAACAACCTAAAAAACATTTAAAAAAATTAACTATATACCAAAATAAAACTTTTCACAACTCAATTAAAATTTCGTTAGTGTTCATCCATTAATAACTCAATTAAAATTTGATCAATCAAAATTCCATGGCTAACAGCCCACTAATTCCCTTTAACCTCAGAATGAGATGGGTGAGTATGCAATAGAAAAAACACATGAAAAGTAAGAAGCATTAAAATGAGATTTACGTAGTATTTGTTATACAATTAAAGTTCAACTTTAGTTGAGTTGGACATTAGATCATGTTTACCATGCGACTTTGATCGAGTCGGAACAGTATCCGTTTTTAATCCACCTACGATTCAATTAAACTTTATCTCTCTAACTATTCGTTTTCTCTCACTTTTCTTTTTCATTTATTATAACAACTTAAAAAACAATCAAATAACCTTAAAACCAATCAACTAATTTTGAAAACTCTTACATATATATATATCACTTCCCCCTTACATACCCTATATAACAACCTTATAAAACCTATAAAGTTTTAACTATATTCCAAACAAAAAATGTCAAAACTCAATTAAAGTTAAGATATCATTCATGTTTTAAGGTCTGTTAAAGTCGTATGCATTCCGCCTATTAAGGTTAATGATCATGATTGTTTATTGCAGATTCTCTAATGTGAATATGATAGAAATATACCATAACATTATATCCAGTCCATGTACCTCAACCTTACCACTTGGCCAGTTTTCAAGTATAAATGGGTAATTATCCACGGCAACATACATAAATTAACTCATTGCAGCTCCAGCTTGAATAAATGATCTCTCAATTTCTTACATTAATGAAAACTAAACCATTAAGTTGCAAGAATGAAAAAACAATCAAACACAACAAATAAAAAGAATTTGAAGAAAGAGTAAAAAAGCACGTGCGTCATCACCGTTAGATTACTATTATTACTATCAAAGTCCGCACCTAAATTAAAGTTAACCAAATGGTTACATTTACTCTGTACACTCAAGTGGCAAACCAACATGTATACATTGGAAAAAATTGATACCAACTGTTCATGTTCATTACGAACCAATTGTTCATGTTCTGCGTAATGTGAACACTTATAAAGCTGACAAAGCCTTCTTCAACCGCTTATATCATCAGTGGAGATAGACAATTATGCAAATCGGATGGTCTTGATACTTGTTATGACATCTGATCAGGAATCACCTTCCAGCTCAAGGTCTAGCTCAATCACTGTGAACATGGCAACATCCTTATCTGCATCACCAGTCCAAGATACCAGTATGCACATCCCTTCCAAGCTATTACAACTCAATTAGCATGCCTCGAAACTGCTGGTACCACGATATCGAGTCTCTCGCCTGTTGCTACATCAAAAGTAGTGTTCATCCATCGGGTGGGGTGATTTCGCGTGTCATGTATCGCCACCATCTCATTTTCCAATGGTGAAAGATCATTTCATGCACCAGAAACATCTAAGTTCTATAAGTGATACTCATGGAGAATTTTATTTCGATTTTACGAAAAACTACCACAATATAACAAAAAATAAGCGGAATCTTTATGCATCGGGTGTTCTTACTCCAATCCCACCCAACATGTAATAAAACCACATCCACATAAATAACAACTCTTGAAGGGAGGTTAAATAGAGCTCAAACATGAAGAAATCTAACAACATGAGAACACATGTGGCTGTGTTTTCAAATAATAATACACATATATGTACATATAATCTTATGCAATGAGAAAACATCCTGATAAGCAAATCTTCTTTACCAACCGTTGCATATAGATGAAGTTTGAAGAAAAACGATAAAACGAAGTTACCTGGAAAGTACCAATACTTTACCTGCTCACTTCTGGATGATTGATTTGATGTTCTATATCTGTATCCATCTCACACCTACAATAAAATTTTATAAGCACAACGGAAAAGCTACGATTAGCAAGCAAAAAGAAATGGAAGATGTCAAAATAAAAGGTGTGTACTCTATAATAATAATAATCAATAGGTGTTATAAAAGACTACGTTCCATCATACTATTATTTAAGCTTACCCATAAATTAAATCTTCAGCCACCGCAGATAATATCTAATTATTGCAGACTTTAGAATCTTATTTGGATCCATCATTGTCAATCTGCAACTCTGGATAAGGAACACAAAGAACCAAAGAGTGAAATCGAGTTTCAAGAATCAACTATAGGATGAAGGAAGTAAATTTAACTAATACACGCTGGAATTAATTTCTGATAGGAAAGTGAAGAAACCACTCACCTTGGACATGATTGCAGGGACAAATTTACCTAAACCGCCATATCTAGTTTCATCTTCTTAAGTAATAACACTTGGTACTTTATAACAATAAGAGAACCACCAGTAAAATCGTATTTCTAAAGCACAAATACACCGTAAACAACTAATCCACCAAAATTATGAGAATAATCCATTAGAAAAAAAAAATCCTACAATCCCAGGAGTGACTAACCTCTGGCAAAATCATTGACTTCCAAAGCAATATCCGCAATGCAAAGAGGCCCACATTACCATATCACTACTACCACAAAAACAAAGTGATTGGAAGCTATATCATCCTGCAAGAATCATATGTATCATGTCAGCAGAGAGTGAAAATATCATGATCGAACCCAATCTGTTAAGATATGTAATCATGAGAAATCGAGAAATTGAAAGTACTCTGATAAAAGCAAACAAATACGCTATGTTAAGATGCAGCTCAAGCTAGACTTTCATTAATGTATCAAGTGAAGTAGAAGAGATATATATGGTCTATGAAATAACATATCTAATCAAGTGAATCGACCTCCAAATTAACATGAGAAAACGCTCCATATACAAATTGATACCAAAACTCTAAACCACATAAATGGAGAACCTTTCATTTTGGAGCATTGCATTTGCTCTTCTTTATCATGAATGAATTATGGACGGCTGAGAAACCAATTAAAAGAAGAGGTTATAACTCTATATGGATGCGACAATTGAATCAAAATAGGAAATGGAACTGAGAAGGAAGATAGTGAGAGAGAAGTACCATGGCTGCTTGCTTTCGAATGGCAGCTACAACGATCAATTGATTTTTTCTTCTGATTTGGGACAGATAGAGTTCATGAATAGGCTGAAGAATTGCACAGTCAAAGAATCAATTACTAATGGAAGCTGGAAGGAAATAAGAATGTTGGAATGTTGATAAAAGATGGTTATCACCTAAATGAAAGGAATGAGTTATTGTCCAGTTTAAACATTTATACTCTTTATTTGAGAATGAATAAGATTTACCTAAAATAGAGAGATCATGCATCAATCTATTTGATGAGAAGGTTAAATCAATGAAGTAACATATCAAAATTGATACTTGCCTTCTATGTAATTTTTTTGTAATATTTTGATGAAATAAATCGAAATAAAACCAAGAAATTATGTCATTGATTTGGATCAAATGTTCTTTACAAAAGTTTTAGAATAAAAACTGGGCTTTTAATAATATATAGATTCACGTCCAGAATAATAAAGATGTATAACATTGATGTTATTAATAAAAACTATTTTTTAGACGCCAAGAGACTTATTCCAATATGAATCGTTTCTCCTTGAGTGGCGGTTGGAAACAATCACATTTAAACTCAATTCTTAAAATTTGGGTTTGCAACACCATTTACTCGCTTAGTTTATTTGATAACATATTGTAATGCCACACTTATGATGTGAAAAACGGTTGTTCGGTTAAGTGGTAAGGGATTTTAGTTTACTTAAAGTCTCGAGTTCGAATCTTGTGGATGTAGAAAATATTGCTGGGAGAGCCGCCCCTGAAACAGGGCCCGACAGTGCTCGATTGGATTAGTCGTTTGTAACGGATACCAATAAGAAATCCAAAAAACACTTATAAAGCATTTGATATAAAATAAAAACAACATATATATTAAAACATCATGATACTATGGCTCTGTTTACTACTAGCTTTTCAGCTCCATAAGCTTTTCTTGACTATTGACTAATAAAAAGCTCGTGACGTGAACGCGCAGCTTCTTAAATCAGCTAGCTGATTGAGAAGCTACCCAAGTGAGGTTTTTTTTTTAAAAAAAAAAACTCCTTCTTATCTTTTTTATTCCGAAAATATCTCTGACCTAAATTAAAAAAAAGGAAAAACCACCCGTTTTATTATTATCATGCTTAGTTACTTTTTCATTTTGTAGACCACATGAAATGTCATTAGAATTCTCGACTTATATTTTATATTGTTAGAACCTTTGTTATACATTTTTGTATACTTATTTGCAACTAGCATAAAGATTAATGCATCCGCATCTCTTTAAAATGCATACATGCAGTACACATCAATTACTGATTTTTTTCATTACTAAGTTAAAATGCTCAACGAATATTTCTTTCAACTTCGGATAATTTTGATGATGTTATTAAAGTGGAGATGTAAAGTACATTGAATATATATTAGAATAATTGGACAAAATGTGATGTACTATTATTTAAAAAACTATAGACTAATAATACGATGAGAAAGGTTAAAGAAAATAAAAATAAGAGTAATGCCCTTTTATGTCATTTTACAAAATACCAGTTAGCTTATCAGCTAATTTGCTAAACACCTACATTTAAAACCAGCTAGCTTCTCAGCTAGTTAATCAGCTCCCTAATTAGCTAGCTTATCAGCTACCTAACCAGCTATCAGCTAACTTTTCAGCTAGTTTTGCTAAACAGAGCCTAGGTCTATCTCTAGATAAATTATAACTTTGATGATTTTATTGATCACCTAGGTTCAGCTATAGATAAATTATTTATAGGTCTTTTATCAGGTGAATTAATCTTTTAACTTATATAAAAACATGTTGGCATGGCTATAATTTATTAGATAAAAAAATATGGTACCCCAAATAAACATCAAAGCGATGTTTTGGTCGTATCGTATAGCGTCTACGAAAATATTGTTCAAATGAATTAAATTTAGAAGAAAAGGATTTGTTTTTAATCGAAAATCAACTAATCCGATCGAATTCAGCCAAGCATGTATGGTTTGTACTTTGTACATAGTCCTTTACCGGCCATCAAGTACGGTGAGAGTTACGCTGTTCACGGTGGGATTACTGTTTTCACTCTGTTGAGTAGAACTTGTACTTATATCCGAACGACCTGATTTTACAGTGTTATGTTTTGGGGTTGTTTCGAATAATGTCAGAAGTTCAGGGACTGGTTTGTTATTATTTGAAGTTGGTTTCTTGAAAGGCGGCGGAAAGCGGAGAAAGCGTGCTTTTACCGGTTAAGTGGTTATGCGACTTTGTTTCGTCCGTTAGATTGAAGACGGCTTTTGATCGGATGGTTCCGCTTCTTGGCGTTACTCATCTTCGCCAGATAAAAAGAGTAAGAGAGCTTAGCTTGCGCTCGGATCAATTCCAAGTTCCAGATTTTTCGCTTTTCTCGTGATTAAGAGCGTTTTGGGAGTGTTGTTGTGAGTATCAGATTAATTCAGGCTGTATTTCGTTTCAATTCTCTGTAACAAGCTTGTAGTTGAGATATCAAAAGGTCAATAAAATCACCGATTCTCCGTGGATGTAGATTGAAGCGATTCAATCGAACCACGTAAATTCTTTGTGTTCTTTGTGTGATTGCTTATTGGTGTTTGATTGGTAGTTGGTCGATTGTGCGTTTGAGATTGGATACTTAACAAGTGGCGCCGTCTGTGGGAAGATCGGAGGTGATCGGAGAAGTATTCGATTGTTTCATCGCCGTGTGAAGATCAACTATGGGTTCTGCAAAGTTTGATATCGACAAGTTTGTTGGTACGAATGATTTTGCACTATGGCAAGTCAAGATGGAGTCGATTCTGTTACAACAAGGTGTAGAGAAGGCACTCTTGCCTCAGAGTGAACTTCCGGCGACTTGTACAGATTTGGAGTATAAAACTCTGTCAGCCAAAGCCAGAAGTACAATTCTATTGAGCCTGGGAGATGAGCAACTACGAGAAGTTGCCAAGGAGAAGACAGCTCTAGCAGTTTGGGAGAAGCTTGATTCGTTGTATCAAACACGATCATTGGCAAGAAGATTATATATGAAATCTCAACTGTACTCTTATAAGATGAATGAAGATCGGAGCATCCTTGAGCAGCTTGCATCATTCAACAAAACCTTGAATGATTTGGATAATATTGAAGAAACTCCACTGCCTGATGAAGATAAGGCTATAATCCTGCTTAACTCCCTTCCAAAGTCATATGAGAGTATAAGAGATGCTATAGCTTTTACAGGTCAGAAGAAACTGACATTGGAAGAAGTTCAATGTCTGATAAGGCAAAAAGAAATGCAGAGAAGTCAAGCAAATGGTGGAAGTGCATCTGGTGAGGGTTTAATGATCAGGGGCAACTACCACAAGTCAAAGCCTCAACAGCAATTTCAGAAAAATAAATTCAACAAGGATGTGAAGTATAGAGCTCCTGCTCCTGCTGCAAATGTGAATAGAGAAACAAGAATCTGTCATCACTGCAAGAAACAAGGCCATCTTAAGAAGAATTGTTTCTTGCTAAAGAAACAGAAACACAACAATCAAGGAAACAATTCTACACATGAATATACTAGCAATGCACTGTTTGATGGAGAGGTACTGAATATCACTGATGATCAAGTTAGTGATGAGTGGATTCTGGACTCTGGATGTTCTTTCCACATTTGCCCATACAAGGAATGGTTCTCAAGGTTAGATGCCAACTATGAAGGCACTGTGATGCTGGGAAATGACATGATTTGCAACATACAAGGAACAGGTGACATTATGCTGCAGATGAGTGATAATTCTGTGAAGTTACTCACAGATGTCAGGTATATACCTGAACTCAGAAGAAATTTAATTTCTCTTGGCACTTTAGAGAGCAAAGGTTTCAAGTTTAGCTCTGAAAATGGCATGCTTACAGTGTTCAATAAAAATGCATCTGCTGTTATGAGTGGTGTTAGGAGAAATAAACTCTACTACATGAAGTGTAAAGTAATCACAGGTGATGTACATGTAGCTAGTGTGGATGACACTGAATTGTGGCATAAGAGAATGGCTCATGTTAGTGAGAAAGGTCTGCTTGAATTGCATAAGAAACAAGTTTTTGACACCAGTAAAGTTGATAAACTTAAGCCCTGTGAGCAATGCATTCTGAGTAAAGCAAAGAGACAACCTTTTTCAACTGGTAGCCATACAAGTGAAGCACCCCTAGAGTACATTCATTCAGATCTATGGGGACACGCTCGCTCAAACAAATGGAGGTCAGATATTTCATGTCTATTATAGATGACTATACTAGGAGAGTGGGTATATGTCTTGAAACATAAAAGTGATGCATTCTCTAAGTTTAAGGAGTGTGCGAAGTTGAGAATGAGAAGAATCTTAAAGTCAAAATATTGAGGACTGATAATGGCTTAGAGTTTCTATCAAGAGATTTCAACAATTTCTGCAGTGAAAAGGGCATAAAGAGGCACAGAACCACACCTGGCACACCACAGCAAAATGGCCTTGTTGAAAGAATGAATAGAACATTATTGGAAAGAACAAGGTGTATAATGTTTCAGTCTGGTGTACCTAAGTCATTTTGGGGAGAAGCTGTTTCCACAGTATGCTATCTAGTTAATAAAACCCCCTCATCAGCTATTCAAATGAAAACACCAGATGAGCTGTGGTATGGTGATTTAAAGGATTACTCACACCTGAGAGTGTTTGGTTGCCTGGCATATGTGCATATCGAATGACAGACAAGCTTGACCTGGCACCTGAAATGCATCTTTATTGGCTATCCTAAAGGTGTGAAAGGCTATAAGCTGTGGTGTATTGAGAAGAAATCTCAGAAAGTTATAATTAGCAGAGATGTAATGTTTGAGGAGTCTGTATTTCCTTATAAGAATAAAGATCAACATCTCACTACTGATATGCATAGCTTCAAGGATTCTGAGATTGAGGTGGAGCTCATGAGAATTAATGAGCAAGCAAGGGAAAATCATGAAGTTGTTAGTAACTCTCATATACCTCAAGATTTCAGTGATACAGAATTGCCTGCAAACTCAACTTGTAATGTCTCAACTCAGAGTTCACCTGTGATAGGTAGCACTTCCCTGAGATCACCAGTTATGAACAATGCACCACAGAGTCCAAACAACACAGCTAGTGTTTCTGCAACACAACAACAAGCAGCTGAAGTTTCTCAACCTGGAAGAGTAAATAGAAACCAACCAAAAAGGAAGGTAGTTCCTGTGGTCACTGATGAAATAAGAAACTTTCAGTTGACCAGAGACAGAGAGAAGAGATAGCACAAGGCAACAAATATGTATGGTTTCAGCAACTTGGTAGCTTTCTCTCTAAGCACATGTCATGACATTGAATATCAAGAGCCCCAAGAATTTAAAGAAGCTAGTACATGTGCTCAGAAGCAAGAATGGTTAATTGCTATGCAGGAAGAGCTACTATCTCTTGAGAAGAACAAGACTTGGGAATTAGTTGATAAACCAGCTAACAAGAGAATAGTAAGTTGTAAATGGATATATAAGAGAAAAATTGAGGTCAATACCACAGAACAAGTGAGATATAAGGCCAGATTGGTGGCTAGAGGTTTCACTCAAAAAGAGGGTGTAGATTACAATGATATATTCTCACCAGTGGTCAAACATACTTCAATAAGGCTGTTACTGAGTATAGTAACTCAATTTGATCTGGAGCTATAGCAATTAGATGTTAAAACAGCTTTTCTGCATGGTGATCTTGAAGAAACCATTTATATGGCTCAGCCTGAGGGATTTATTCTACCAGAGAATGAAGGTAAGGTATACTGTGAAGAAATCACTATATGGACTTAAACAAAGTCCTAGACAGTGGTACAGAAAATTCAGTGATTATATGGATGAAATTGGTTTTATCAAATCAATGTTTGACAGCTGTGTGTATCTTAAAAGGAATGAATCTCAAGTCATTACATATCTACTGTTGTATGTAGATGACATGTTGATTGCCAGCAGTAGTGTTGAAGAGTTAAAGCAGGTCAAGAAGCAACTGAGCAATAGATTTGAGATGAAAGATTTGGGAAATGCAAGAAGAATTCTTGGTATGGATATCCTCAGAGATAGAAAAGCTGGTACACTTAAGCTGAATCAAGGTGATTACTTGAAGAAGGTTTTGCAGAGGTTTCATATGCATGAATGCAAGTCAAGTAGCATTCCTTTAGCTCAGCATTTCAGGCTCTCACTGGAAAATAGCCCTGAAACACCTGAGCAGGTGGAGCATATGAGTAAAATCCCTTATGCAAATGCTATTGGAAGTATAATGTATGCAATGGTATGCAGCAGACCAGATGTTGCTTATGCAATTAGTGTTACCAGCAGATATATGTTCAGTCCTGGAGAATACCACTGGGATGCAGTAAAGTGTATATTGAGATATCTTAAGGGATCTTTAGATATTGGGATCAAGTTCTGCAAAGATGAGAAGTGGTTTACAGATCCTATACTGGGCTATGTTGATGCAGATTATGCTGCAAATCTTGATAATAGAAGATCTCAGTCAGGTTATATCTTCTCCTTGTTTGGATCAGCTGTTAGTTGGAAATCAAACTTACAGAATGTAGTTGCCTTGTCAACAACTGAGTCAGAATACATGGCTATTACTGAGGCTGTGAAAGAAGCAATATGGTTGAAAGGCATTATAAATGAGTTTGGATTAAGTCAAGGAGCTGTTACTATCTTGAGTGATAGTCAGAGTGCCATATATCTGTCAAAACATGAAATGTTTCATGAAAGGTCCAAGCACATTGATGTAAGATTGCATTTTGTCAACAAGGTGGAGAAGGTTATTTCGAATAAGAGAAAATGAGGTGTGTTGTTGTTTCTGAAGGTTAATCTCAACAAGGTGGAGATTTGTTATGTTTTGGGGTTGTTTCGAATAATGTCAGAAGTTCAGGGACTGGTTTGTTATTATTTGAAGTTGGTTTCTTGAAAGGCGGCAGAAGAAACAGAAGAAACGTGCTTTTACCAGTTAAGTGGTTATGCGACTTTGTTTCGTCCGTTAGATTGAAGATGGCTGTTTTGATCGGATGGTTCCTGCTTCTTGGGCCGTTACTCATCTTCTTCGCCAGATAAAAACAGAGTAAGAGAGCTTAGCTTGCAGTTCAGATCAATTCCAAGTTCCAGATTTCAGTTTTTCGTTTTCTCTGTGATTGAGAGCGTTTTGGGAGCTGTTGTTGTGAGTATTGTATAGCGAATTCAGGCTGTATTTCGTTTCAATTCTCTGTAACAAGCTTGTAGTTGAGATATCAAAAGGTCAATAAAATCACCGATTCTCCGTGGATGTAGATTGAAGCGATTCAATCGAACCACGTAAATTCTTTGTGTTCTTTGTGTGATTGCTTATTGGTGTTTGATTGGTAGTTGGTCGATTGTGCATTTGAGATTGGATACTTAACATACAGAAAATACCGGTTGCTTAGGCTCTGGAAGCTCGACAGTTTCACTTCTTAACATGGAAAACACTTCTGAAATTGATGGCCTGTCTTTGTGAAGTTCCTGAATACACAATAACCCGATATGCATGCATCTCAATACCCCTTCCATGTTGCTAGGATTTGATATTCTCGAATCTATTAAACTCGCTGCATTGTTTTCTCTTTGTAGTTTCCATACCTGAAAATCTCAATGTCATGGCAAATCTAGATAGTAGATCATGAGTTCAATTGAGTACGCATCGAGTATAATACTACAAACAAGACTTACATGCCCTACAAGATTGATCAATGAACTTTCAACATTGAACAAGCTTGTGTTCCTTCTTCCTGTAGCAATCTCTAGAATCATGACTCCAAAGCTGAACACATCCGATTTTTCTGAGAACTTTCCACCTATTGCATACTCAGGAGCCATGTATCCGCTGCAAGGAAATCATGCTAAGCTACAAAGTTCCATGACTAGTGAAAATAGAAATTGGAGATAATATAGTGAAAAACCCGTATATAAACTTACTATGTTCCTAGCACTCTTACGGTCCTGATGTGATCTTGATTGGTACCGTATATTCTAGCCATGCCGAAGTCTGAAATCTTGGGGTTCCAATCACGATCCAGTAATACATTACTTGGCTTAAGGTCTCGATGGATGATCTTCAATCTTGAATCTCTATGAAGGTACAGGAGTCCACGACAGATACCTTTGATAATATTGAATCTCTTCCTCCAACAAAGGGTATCTTGTGATGGATCTTAACAAATTACATCCATTAGAAAGGAAAAAAAATCGTTTGCTGATAACTTCGACATCTCCAAATCATTCCAGCAAAAAAAAAAAAAAAAAGATTAGACTTAAACATCGAAACTGACCAAAGAGGTGAACGTCCAAGCTTTTGTTCGGCAGATACTCGTATATCAACATCTTTTCTTTTCGCTCCACACAACACCCTAATAATCTGACTAGATTCTTATGTTGGAGTTTGGATATCAGTTCCACTTCATTCATAAATTCTTGTAACCCTTGGACTGATGCTTTTGAAAGCCTCTTGACAGCAATTTCTCTTCTATTCGGCAATACCCCCTGGAAATGATCTAATTTCAATAATCCACCGAATATAGCAATACATAAGAAGAACATGAAGGATTACCTTGTAAACTGGACCAAACCCACCCTTCCCAAGCTTGTTATGATCTTCAGAGAAATTGTTTGTGGCATTCGCAAGTACTTCAATTTTGAACAATGGGAACTCTACAAGATTAACTCTGCTCAATGCATCTTGTACAGAAGTATCAACTGAATCCGATATGGTTTCATCTACATTGGAACTTCTTTTATCTAAATGACATGAAACACACAAAAACCAAAAATTCAGGTGACTCGTGCATCAAAGTGCTTCTGTGTAGTACTTAGACGTAAAGTTTGGCTAACTGTAATTTCCATATTAACTTGTGCTCATGTAATTCGTGATCCAGACATTACCTCTTTGCTTAGTACTCGATTTCCAGTATACTAATCCACAGACGAAAGCACAAAGGGAACCTACTACAACCACGATGATTATTATGATCATCATATTATCATTCTCACTACCTGCGAAAATTGAAATCACAGTTATTTTCTCGCATCTTTCATTCTGTTGATAATTGCATACATCGAAACCTTGTTTTAGGCCAAAAAGCATAATTGTAAGGAGCAAAATCAATTACATTATTATTGGACTATAATAGCAATCCAGGCTGAAACTTGCAAATGTACACAATTAAACTTGAAACCGAGTCAAGAGACTTCTCAGTTCTCACCTAATTCTGAATTGGCAACCCGAATATAAAGGTTGGAACCAGAGTCACCTGGTAGTCTCTGCAAGTCAATGAAGGTTCCTGTTAGAATATGTATATATCTAGAATCCTAGTTAGATTAGACTTAGATTAGAATACTTGGTGATCAAGTTATCACATTGTATAAATACATGTACTCATCATTGAATCCAAGAATAAGAAATATATTCTTATAATCTTACATGGTATCACGCCGAACATCGGTCCCTCTCTTCTGCTGCTAGCTGCCGCTGTTCGATCCTCCTTCTTCCCCTGTTTCGGCCTCACGCCGCTCAAACAACCTCTCCCCTTTCTTCCCCTGTCTCCTTGTGTTCCGGCCTCACGCCAAAATGCCGCCTCCTCTCGCTTTTCCGGCCTCACGCCTCCACACAACATCGACTTAGCCTCACGCTAAATCGATAAATTCTCCTCTCTTCTCTGAATAGTTTTCCGGCACCCACCATGTCTGATCAATCACCCAAGTTTCATCCCGCTCTCTCTATCACCAACGTCCGCTCCCTGATTCCCATCACATTGGATCATGAGATCGGTATGTATCATTCTTGGGTCACGTTATTCCAGGTTCAAGCACGGGTGCATAACCTTATGCATCACATCATCCCTCCGACGGAAGAAACCGCCATCGCCAAAATCAAGGCTCTCAAAGAAGCCGATGTTGATCTCTATGATCGACTTGATGTCGTCAGACATAAAGTGGATCTATGCAATGATCTCTTGACATTCTTCATGCCATTCTTGTCAAGAACGATACGACTGCTGCTGCTTGGTCCCGTCTTGAACAGATATTCATGGATAACAAAGGTTCTCGAGCTACCCATCTTGAAGAGGAACTCGCTGACGTCCGCCTCGACAACTTCCCTTCTGCCGAGGCTTATTGCAATCATGTCAAGTCATTAGCCGATAGGCTTGCCGACGTGGGTATAGAGGTCTCTCCTAGCCGTCTTGTTCTCCGTCTTCTCAGTGGCTTAACTGAGGCATATTCTGGCACCGTGGACTATGTGCAAAATCAGGATCCTCTCCCTTCCTTTGAAAGTGTTCGTTCTCGCATCAAATTAGCGGAACGCACCCTCAAGCATCGTGCTAACAAAGAAGCTGGCTCGGCTCTTTTGATCTCTTCTAGTACCACTTCGAAATAACTCAAACCTCAAATATCTCTCCTTCTTCTTCTGTTCCTTCTGGCAGGTACCCTAACTCCAAAAACAAGAAGAAGAACAACCCCAAAGGTGGTCCAAACTGCCAAAACCGTAGCAGCAATTCTGGACAGCCAACCGAGACCTCCTCCCAACCTTGGCAGCCTCCCCAGCCTACCACGCCATGGCAATCATACGGCTGGCCTTGGCAGCCGTGGTCTCCGCCATCTTGCCCATATCCTACGGCTCCCTGGCCGCATCCTGCTCGCCCTCCCGGTCAGCAGGGACTTCTCGGTCCTCGTCCGCCTAACCACCAGGCATTCTTCTCTGGTGCATCACCAACTAACGTCGAGGCAGCCATGCATACCTTGGGACTTACTCCTCCGGATGCTAACTGGTACATGGATACCGGTGCTTCTTCCCATATGACACCCGACAAAGGTACTCTCTCTTCTTATTTCAATTCGAGCACTTATAATCGTCAAGTTGTTGTTGGTAATGGTCATATGATTCCAATTAAAGGTTATGGTAACACTTCTTTCTCTCAGCCCCACCCTCCTCTTCTCTTGAAAAACGTGTTACATACCCCTAACCTTGTCAAAAACCTCATCTCTGTTCGCAAATTTACCACCGATAACTCTGTTTCTATTGAATTTGACCCGTCTGGCTTTTCTGTCAAGGATTTACAAACGGGGAAACGAATCATGAGATGTGATAGCACCGGTGACCTCTATCCAGTCCACCCCAACACGCAAGCTACCCACTTTAATTCTGCTTTTTCGGTTTCTTCTCCTGCTTTATGGCATAGTCGTTTAGGGCATCCGGGAGAGACTACTCTTCGATCTCTCTCTAGCAAGAATTATATTCATTGTAATGCTCTTAAACATCAGTTTTGTCCTTCATGTTCTTTGGGGAAACAAATAAAATTGCCGTTTCATAATTCATTGTCAAACACTACTTCTCCCTTTGATATTGTGCATAATGATCTCTGGACTTCTCCGATAGCTAGCTCAAGCGGACACCGCTATTATGTGCTTTTTCTTGATGATTTTTCTAAGTTTTTATGGACCTTTCCTATCTCTAAGAAATCTCAAGTGTATGCTATCTTCACTATGTTTCATGCCTTTGTTTGCACCCATTTCAATACTTCTATTAAGAATATACAATGCGATAATGGCAAGGAATTTGACAATGGTCTATTTCACTCCTTTGCCCAAACTAACGGTATTCACTTCCATTTTTCTTGTCCTCACACTTCATCTCAAAACGGCAAAGCCGAAAGGCATATTCGTTCCCTAAACAATATAATCCGGACACTTCTTGCTCATGCATCCATGCCACCTACCTTTTGGCATCATGCACTTGCCACCGCAACTTATCTTCTCAACATCCTTCCCTCGAAGGTGCTTAACTCTTCTTCCCCTACTCAAATTCTCTACAACAAACTTCCAAGCTATAACCATCTTCGTGTTTTTGGTTGTCTTTGTTTTCCCCTCTTCCCATCCCCCACTATAAACAAACTCCAAGCTCGTTCGGTCCCGTGTGTATTTATGGGGTATCCTTCCGATCATCGGGGATACAAGTGTTATGAGATCTCTAGTCGTAAGATATTTATCTCTCGACATGTCGTTTTTGACGAAATCACTTTCCCTTTTTCCAAGCGCGCACATGAACTCGAACACATACAGTATTTGGATTCGTGAATCGAACCCGCCATTCTTCATCATATGCTTGATCGGTCATTCGACCAACCGGTTCGCCTCTTGGGCAAGCGCCTCTCCTTCCCACGGTTCGCCTAACTGCACAACCCGCCCTCCTTCTGCTCCACCGAAGGCGTCGACCCTCCACGGATTCTGCTCCACCGAGGCGTGACTCCAACCGTTCTCGCCTCATCATGCACGCACTCCTCCCCCAAACCGGTTCGGACCAGTCCAGGCCAACCGTTACCTCCACCCGGCCTCGCGTATTGAATCCGAAATACTATGGTCCAAATTTCGTTAACTTTGCCTCCTCCTGCGATTTTTCACCTCTTCCTCGTAATCCCGTCCATGCTTTAACCGACCCGAATTAGAAATCCGCAATGCTTGATGAATATAATGCTCTTATTGATAATAAGACTTGGGAGTTAGTCCTAAGACACAGAATGCAAATATTATTCGATCTATGTGGATTTTTCGTCATAAAAAGAAATCTGACGGTTCTTTTGAGCGCCATAAGGCTCGTCTTGTAGGTGATGGTCGATCTCAGCAGAAAGGTGTTGATTGTGATGAGACATTCAGTCCTGTCGTCAAGCCAGCCTCTATTCGCACCGTACTTAGCATTGCAGTATCTCGATCTTAGCCAATTCACCAACTTGACGTTAAGAATGCGTTTCTTCACGGTAACCTTACAGAAACCGTCTACATGCATCAGCCTTTGGGGATCCGAGACTCGAGATTTCCTGACCATGTTTGTTTACTGAAGAAATCTCTCTACGGATTGAAGCAAGCACCTAGGGCTTGGTACCAGCGCTTTGCTGACCATATTGCGACTGTTGGTTTCTCTCATAGAAAAGTTGACCATTCATTGTTTATCTACCAGCGTGGTTTTGACATTGCCTATATTCTTCTCTATGTTGACGATATTATTCTCACTGCATCCACTGACACTCTTCGCAGCTCGATTATGGCCTTCTTAAGTGCCGAATTTGCTATGAAGGACCTTGGTCCTCTCAGTTACTTCTTGGGTATTGCTGTAACTCGAAACAAGGACGGTTTATTTCTCTCCCAGAAACAATATGCAGACGAGATTCTTGATAGAGCTGGCATGTCAACCTGCTCTCCATCGCAAACACCGGTCGACACTAAACAGAAACTCAGCTCCTCGGATGCTCCTCCATTCGCTGATCCCACCACATATCGTCAACTTGCTGGTGCTCTTCAGTATCACACATTCACTCATCCGGATATCTCTTATGCGGTTCAACAGGTGTGTCTTCACATGCACGATCCTCGGGTTGATCATATGAATGCTCTCAAGCGTATTATACGCTACATTCAAGGAACCAAGGACTTTGGATTGCAATTATATAAATCGCGAGTGGACACCTTGACTTCCTATATGGATGCTGATTGGGGTGGTTGTCCAGATACTAGGCGATCCACTTCCGGTTATTGTATTTTTCTTGGTGATAATCTCATCTCTTGGTCTTCTAAGCGACAACCCACTCTTTCTTGCTCCAGTGCCGAAGCAGAATATCGCGGTGTTGCTAATGTTGTTTCTGAATCTTGTTGGCTTCGCAATTTACTTCTCGAACTGTACTTTCCGGTTCATAAAGCAACGCTCGTTTACTGTGACAATGTTAGTTCTATTTACTTGTCCGGTAATCCAGTCCAACATCAACGCACGAAGCACATAGAGATGGATATACACTTCGTCCGCGAAAAGGTTGCCAGAGGTGAAGTTCGAGTCTTACATGTCCCCACTCGTTATCAGATTGCTGACATTTTTACTAAGGGACTTCCGAAGATTCTCTTTGATGATTTTCGTGACAGTCTAAGCATTCGCAAGCCTCCCGCTTCGACTGCGGGGGTGTGTTAGAATATGTATATATCTAGAATCCTAGTTAGATTAGACTTAGATTAGAATACTTGGTGATCAAATTATCACATTGTATAAATACATGTACTCATCATTGAATCCAAGAATAAGAAATATATTCTTATAATCTTACGGTTCCACTCCAGAATAGGCAACCAACACCAAGATACGTTGGCGAATCTGCCAAAACAGGTCAGGTCAAATCACCGATCGTCTAAAACATTCTGTCCATAGATGCATTAGTTTGGAACAGTACTCTTTCATAGTTCCTATTTTCAGAGTCTTGGAATTTAGATGCAGAGCACTAATAATAATTAATCTTTGATATATAGTTACTCGTAATGTTTGTTTGCCTAAATGCAAATGCACATGCTCTCTTGGAATTCTGTTTTAGAGGGTAGTCACAATGTGCAGAATTTTATCATTTTAACATTCTTGAACGCTCTTGGTTCTGGTTCAGTGACGTTATTCGACTACTGTGAGTTTGGAATAATCGTGATCAAGACTGGTTTCCGTTACTTTCTAATACCTTTCTATTGTTCTTGTGATTAATATGACTGTTAGATGGACTTAAGCATATACTTGCATTTCTTGGGATATCTTTTTTGTTTACAGATCGAAAGATATATCAATCATACTTATCACAACATCCTGGTGTATATATCATGTATGTGCCTAGCATACTTGTATACTATAATACCATGAATCCATGATGAATTATTGACAAATACTAGTACATACAGTATATATTTAAAAGACATTGTCGATTAGTGTATTACCTCTTACATTGAAGGAGTACCCATAAGCTAAGCATGAACAATTGCTCAAACACCGACCCTCACACTCATTTTCTGGGCCAGACCAAAGATCTGAATACCCAGAAGAAAGTCTCATCCAGTCGAGAACCAGAAACCCATCTACTCTGCTGCTATTAGTGCTAGTAGTGGTTGTAGTTGTACTGCTGTTATTATTAATGAGGTCACAAGCCAAACGCGCCCTCCTCCGACACCCATTAGTCCAGTTACTGGAACTCCATTCTTGGATGTTAACCGGTTCAAATCCTGGCAAACAAGAGCATATTGGCGAACCTTGTGAGTCGCAGACTCCAAAGGCTCCACATATCCTTGATGTTCCACATGGATTTGTGTTCGATGAGTTGTTGTCTTGTGCTGAGCACAAGAACTCGTTCGAAGTGTAAAGAATGATGTACAAGATGGCTATATACAGAACTGCTTTCATGATTTAGTACTTGTATAAGATGGGAGATATGTAAGCTTATGATTAGTGGTTTATGACATGATATTATCACCATAGTTAATTTCTAAGACAGATGAAATTTGCAGCATTTTGTTTGGAGCAAGGAACAAAAGAGTTGGAGGGAGATTTAATTGTGAGACTAGAACATTGGACCAAGACAAGATAGGACTCACCTGCACTATCATTGAAGTTTGTTTGATCACACACATAAAAGTCTAGCTCTCTCCACAACCACAAATCTCACGTTATAACCATTATTGACCGAAGACTTCAAAATTATACTACATGTGCATGTAACAAATTTTACATGACATAATCAATTGCGCAAGAGTTAAGACTTTTCCATTGGCCCTGGCGATGAAAGAAAGACCATTAAAGACGGAAAATGCCTCCCAGAAATGTGAGCTTCTATTTCTGTTTCAAGAGAGTATTCAATATGTTAGTATACTGGATAGACACAGAATACCTAGGGTACATTTAAAACTCACAATACATGCTCTAGTTATCTGAAGAAGAATACTTTGTTCTACTATAAATTCATAACTTCGATATATTACATTATTATAATTATTATATTATAAGTCTATTATAAGAAAGTAATTTTCTCAAGTTTGGTACCAGGTGAATGTACCGTTTTGCCCATGATAAATTTAAAATTTTGCCCTCCTTCAAAGGAGTTTCTTGATGTAATTAGGAGAAAAGATGGATAAGTTTCGTCTTCGAGTCTCCTGGGAGACGGTCTCTAGATAATTTATCTAGAGACGGACCTATATTGTCAAGAAGATCATCGGTGTTATCAATCAAAACATATATTTTTTCATATTACAACAAGACTTATGTAATTAACAACATAGACGTTTGATTAATAACATGGATGATTTTATTGATAGCATAGGCTGTCTCTAGATAAATTATCTAGAGACTGTCTCTCATGAGACTTTGTGTTCTTCTTATTCTTTAACGCGGATTGTTGCAAACTAAAGTTTGATTTTTGTCCGTTTCTTATTTAGACAAAACCTGACTTATAATTTGTATGTGTATTCGCTTATGAGAAATTCAACTTATAATTGGTATGTGTATTCACTCTAATAAATTTGTATAATTTGCAAATATTGTAATTTCTTTCTAAAAATTCTGACAACAATTTAATGAAATAATTCCTCTGGGAAATAAGATCAGTAGTTTGTACATCAAATGCACTCGTGATGATGATATTTCTTTACAAACATTCGTGTGAGACAATCTATTTGTAACTTAAGAAAGGATTAACTGATAGTCTTATTCCTCAATTAAAATCATAATGTGTTTTAAATAAAACAACTAATGTTTTCCACGCATTTTAAATATTTCCGTTGAGTGATATTTTATATTATAAGCTATTCTAAATGTGCACATTGATGATTTATACAAAATTTTAATATGTTTTCTATAAAATATATATTCAACTCCGATCTTTTTTACTATAACCCTTATATTTCCTATCTATTTTTGTGAATTTATAAGATCTCTTTCCATGAAATTTATGTTAATTGTTTTTAATAATAAATATATTTTAAACGTGACGTTGTAGAGTGTATTTGACACTGTGCTTAGCTATGCGCGGTACTATTTCATTAATATAAGTATAAAAAGTTAGGGTGGAAAATGAAGTCAATTACAATTTACTAGTCTTCCAATAAATAGCTGAATCAATGTTGGAGTAAAAGTCAGTCACCGTGTTTTGTTTGTGTATGATCATCAAATTGACATCCAAGACTTGTCATTTTCAATTCCACTAAGCTAGTAAAATGTTATAAACTCAACAAAATAATATGGGCCCTAGCACAATAAACATATGCCTAGAATATTTTTTTGCTTATCTAATATACCAATAGAATAAGTAGATTAACATCTAAGCACACAGTACCTAAACCGTAAATAAATGTCTACAATGTATTTTACATAATGAAATTGTAGGGGCTAAACCGCTATTTTTTTATATAATGAAACTTTAAGGACTAAATTTTTATTATATAATTTAATTTAATATTTTACATTTGCAGTTTAAGATTAATTCATAATCAAAGTTGAAAAAAGTTTGACCGCAAAAAGGTAAAGTGAAAAACTTGTTCCGGGACGGAGGAACCAATATTTAGGACAATACATTTGCATTCGGCCATGTCTTCTGTAGGGCGGCCCTGGCCCTATGCGGGTGTGCTCCAGCACAGAGCCCAACTATTTTTTTTCTTCGGACTCAACACTTTTTTGCAACCCACAAAACTTGCACTTCCTGTCCGGCATTGAGTCCCAAAGAACTATTGAGAAGAACAGATTTTTAGATTCTTAATAAAACCGGGTGGAGAGGTTATTAACCCAGATGATACTAAAAGCCAAGATGATCAGGTGCAAATATCGGAGTTGTACCATAAGCTTATCGAGTTGAATAGTAGATTATGACTTGGCTCTTGTTTTTTACAGTTTATCTACTTGTACATTATTCCTTTCAGGTTGTACATTCTGGTAGTTTACGGTTACACAAAACTCTGCTCTGTATAAACAGACTTTCATCTGCAAACCATAATCCATTCTTTCAATGCTTAATCTATCCAAGAATCAACATTTCTGTAGAGTTCTCCTTGTTAGTTTCCCAATCTCTTTTTAAATTTCCTATATAAACGGGGCGGGAAATTTATTATGAGAGGCGGAATATATATTAATTTTTTCAACATTTCAACAAGTTTTCAACTATTATCAACTTCTCACTTAAATTTAAAATCTTCACCGTTCTCTTTCTTTTTTTATATATGCACAAGTCTCAGATTTCTTGCATACCCTCTTCTCTTGCACAGAAAAATTGTTAATGTTAGAAGAATTACAAGTAATCGATGGACGATGGAGTAAAACAAGCACAGCCAGCAGAAAAATGGGCTAAAATTGTTCTTATTCAGGAGGCATACTTCCACAATATTAGAGTTTTACATCCAAATTTGTTGGTCGGAATAGATTTGTAGATAATAAATAGTTCGTGTCCTATAGAAACTCATACAGATAAACACATTTCCTGAACTAGTTATCTATTTCTATTTGATAGAAAATTCGATATCATCGCCCATCAAGCACAGTGAGTGTGAGTTCATTTATCGAGTGTCCAAGTTGGCTAAAGCGATGACTTGACCCAACCTGAGAGGCATTCCATTTCTCAGCAAACAGTGGCTCCACCGGACCAGGAAGACATACAATTTCGTTGCTGAGCATAGCGAGAACTGTTTCGATTGTAGGGCGGTCATTTGGGAATTCCTGAACACACAGCAGAGCTATGTTTATGTATCTCAAAATATCTCCTTGGATACTTGGACTTGCAATCTCTTGATCCGCAAAAGCCAGAACATTTTTTTCGTTCCACAATTTCCATGCCTGAAATATAAGTTTGATAATTAGATTAACATGAGATTTTCAAGTATTGTATACTTAACGTTGGAAGAAAAGGAGCCTTACACATCCTAAGAGGCTCAAGGAAAATTCTTGATTGTAATAGTGAGTGTTCTTTTTTCCGCTTATAATCTCCAACGTCAAAACTCCAAAACTGTACACATCAGATTTCTCGGAGTATTGCCCTCCCATTGCATATTCCGGAGCCATATATCCGCTGCGGAATCATCATATGCTTGTTAAATCATACTCACATACTCCATAACACAAGACCAAAAGGAGATGAAGAATGGCAAATAGCTTCGCTTGAATTCACTTACTAGGTTCCTACAACTCTAACAGTATTGCCATGTTCTTCAAGGCCCCCAAATATTTTTGCCATGCCAAAGTCAGAGATTTTTGGATTCCAATTCTCATCTAGCAACACGTTACTTGGCTTGAGGTCTCGGTGGATAATCTTCAGTCTGGAGTCATTGTGAAGGTAAAGGAGGCCTCTCCCAATTCCTTCAATGATACTTGTGCGTTTCTTCCAATCAAGAATCATTTTTGATGCATGAGTAGGATCTTCCAACAACAAAAGAATAATTATGAAATTATACACTACTGTTAATAACGAAGACATTGGAAGACTGCGAATATAATAAACATCGTTTTTCATTACTGACCAAATAGATCTATCCAAACTTTTATTTGGCATGAATTCATAGATCAACATTTTCTCTTCTCTTTCAACACAACATCCTGATAACCTGACAAGATTCCTGTGTTGAAGTTTGGATATCACGAGCATTTCGTTCTTGAACTCTTCGTTTCCTTGTCCAGAAGCAGACGAAAGTCTCTTCACAGCAATTTCTTTACCATTTGACAAAATTCCCTATGCAACACGAAGAATGCAATTCATCCGGCACCTATTACTGCATATTCAACACGAAGAATTGCAATTTCTTTACTACAATTTCTTACCTTGTAAACTGGACCAAAACCACCCTTGCCAAGCAGATTATTGTCACTAAACTGATCTGTAGCATTAGCAAGTGTCTCAAATTTGAATAATGGCAACTCTTCAATGTTGATATTCTCTGTTTCATCTTTAAGCTGCACTATGGCGGTAGACTTCGATAAAACTGTCTGCCCCCTCTCTTTGGCTTTCCTTCCTGATAATGTATATGGGGAAAAAAAAAACCTAAGAGTTTCCTCATTTGATATATTTAATCAAGACAAAACAAATTTCTTACCTTTTCGTTTGAACATCCAACAGCAAGCAATCAAGATGATGATACATATGACAGTAAAACCACATACCACTACTGGAATTATGATAACCAGCCTTCTATCATGGTGATTACCTGAAAGAAAGGAGAAATCATTCAATAAGAAACACCAATGAGACTTTCCCCGGTAAGAATCATTGCAGAAAAAATTTCAGTTGATTTACCAAATTCTGAAGCTGCAAGACGAATGTAAAGATCGACTCCAACACCAACAAACCTTTGAACATCAATTAAACTGTTACGCCAGAGCATACAACCAATAATTAGATCATGTGCGTATGCTATGCAAGAACAGTTACGCAGACACATTATCCTACACTCATCAGGCTGCATCGAAGGAACTGGTTCAACAAAATCGGGCACCTTCATAAACTGCAGCCTCAAGAATCTATCTTCATTTCCACTTGTATTATTATTTAGACTGCACTGCAATTGCCTTCGCCTCACACACCCACTAGTCCAGTTTCCCTGATTCCATTCCTCCTGGTTTGCCGGCTCAAATCCTCTCAAACAAGAACAGATTGGTGATTCAATTCTGCTACAGCTTCCGAATGGCCCACACATTCCATATCTGTCACATTCATTTTGAGGTGCCACCCATATAACATCCCAATCCCTCTGTTGATCATTCCAGACGGATTGCACTGAGCTTCCTGTAAAGATATATACATAATTAAAAATAATTAAAACAGATTCCAACCTCATTTCTAAAATCTCAGAGATTTAAATTTCTTACCAGTTGAATTTAGGACGACTTTCTCCAAAAACTGTGCATGTGCCTGTGGTATGACGAAGTAAAAGGTTCCGTTCTCCTCATACATGCGGGGTGGTGCCAACAGGGATGAGAACTGTCCTTCTGAAGCTGTGAACCCTTGCAAATCTGGACTATACATGACTTCGATACCACTAAAAAAACGACCATTCCACGGGCCGCTCCTCCAGTGGGGACGACCATTCTGCCAGATAAAAAGCTGGGGGATACTCAGTGCATTCAGGCCACTTGTGAAGTTTCCAACCGCAGGGTCGAATGGAGTTCTCCACGACGACGTGACAACTTTTGTGTGCGTGTTAATGTTGTCAGACAAGAGCAACCTGGGGACCAGAACATCCGAAGGTTGCGAAAAGGACTCCCATATTATGTTTCCAGTGGCATTGTCTATAAGGACAAGATTACCCGTGTCCTGGATTTGAGCACTTGTTGCTCCAAGAGACCTTCCTGTTATGTTCGTTGACCAGACAGTCTCGTTCCACCTGTTAGTAAGAATGAGATCTCCGTCGGGTTGAATGGTCAAGTTACCGGAGGAGTCGTTGAGGGGTCTGTCCCGGTTGGCTACCCATATGACAGTTTCCGGTGAGACGATGTAAAAGATGCCTAAGTAGCGGTTGGTAGTATTGGAAGGGGAGAAGAATCCTAGTTGGAAAACGTGACCGGAAGATACTATTGTGTTGGGATCTCTGAGGGATGAATTGGAGGAGATGGTGTCTGTTTCTCGGCTAAAACAGAGAAATGGAAGGCATAGGACACAGTATCTTTATGCATTGAAGAAAAAGGTACTGAAAGGTTTTCTTTTCCAACATGGTATTTGAATCAGTATTTGAATTAGTTAGCAAGAACCAAATAGTTATATGTACTTATGGTCTAGTGTTGCATGAATTTTGATATTTAAAGGGAATGTTTACTTTACTCACCTTGAGGAAGGAAAAGTAAAATGGTCACCAGTGGAGTGAGTCTTAAGTCCATGGTCTTGACTCTTGAGTGGCTAAACTCCACACAGCATAAGTGGTGGTTATTTGATGTCGTTTACACAAAGTCCAGTTGCACCATGACTTTTTTTCCTTGTTTGGAAGAACTATAGCTGCATACATGGAGAGCGTGTTAAGACCTCCATATTGACTTGACCACGTGCATTTCTCCGGACGGAGGGAGTATATGGTACCAAAATTGTCGAAAATGATACCACAATTGGCGAACATAATAATTTGGGATGGTGGTCTGAGTACTTGTACAGATGTTTAGTTTAAATGGAAGAACTTGCACCTATATGAGAACGACCCAAGTTTCATTCAACTGAAAGGTAGTAATAAAACTTCTGAATTATATTTCAGAAACTACAAAACATCCCCTATCTTCATAATGAAGCTACCATTTGTGTAATGCATAAAAATATATAACCGCTCTTTGCAATTTCTACCTTTTCGATGAAGGGGCAATTCGTAAATATTCCAAATATTGAAAATAATTAAAACCACAGCTCTACTTGCTCTGCTCTTACCATCAGGTTCAGGTGTTCGCTATTCTATTCACATTCTGTGCTGAGCAGAACATATACAATCTGGAGTCTATTTACTCAAAAATTGGGTGTCAGCGGCCTTCAACAACCGTGAGAGTGATGTTGTTCACACTGGCCGACGAAGAAGAACTTGCACCTGTCTGAGAACGACTTGATTTCACAGAAAATGCTGGTTCCTTTGGTACTGGAAGTGCAACAGTTTTGCTGCTCAACATTGATAGTACCGATGAAATGGATGGCCTATCTTGAGGAAGTTCTTGAGCGCACAATAACCCTATATGCATGCACCTCAATATCTCCACCTGGTTGCTTGGATTCGATATTCTTGGATCTATCAAAATTGCAAGATTGTCTTCATTCCATAGTTCCCATGCCTGAAGGTTAAAATGTTAGCACAAGAACTTAATTATGCAATAAATTAAATAATGGGTGTAGTCGGATGGATACAGAACACCAAATGGTTCATCAATTATGATTATTGATTATGCAAGTGAAAAGTACAAAATATTGTAAATAAGATGGTGAAGACTCTGTAATTAACAAATTATGCATTGGGAAGCTAGAGCAAAATAATCTCCAACTCTGTCTACTGTATGCTGGATACAGTCATAGAAGTAACTATGCTGTGAACATGACAAGTGGATTGTCATAGTTTCTAGAATTGATATTGAGGAAAGCATGTTATTAAACAGAATCATGAAGCCTGTCCCAAGTGCTATCTTCAAGGTGTATTTCAGTTTGCTAAGTGTAAGAAACATATGTACTAATCCCAACAGTATTCCATATTATTCGTGAACACAGAAAAATCATCAAGCCCGCAAACCCCTCTTCTATTTCATCCAACCGTTAAGACGTTAAGATATAATAATTTCTACTATAATGCATAAAGATAATCTTCAAATTGAGCAAATGTTGAATTGGAGTTCTTTCTGTAAAATTTCATGGAGCTGCAACCAAAATCTCACATCACTAAGATATGGGGAGAAAGACGGGCATATAACATTCTCTCTATCTCAATTGGTACGAGGCCTTTTTTTTGGGGGGGGGATGGAACAAAAATACTATGGCTTAATAGTGGACCCTTACGAAAAAAGTCTTAATGGACTCCACTCTCTGTTCTTTTAATTATAAGCTATATAAGAAAATGCTCTTATATCAGAAAGGAACAAGTGATAACAAAATTAACTTGAAAGAACAGAACTAATGTAGTGACAGCAGAAAGAAAAAAAGGTTGTCGAAACTGACAACTTGGTTATTATTTAAATTACTTACATGTCCCAATAAATTAGAAGAGCTTTCAGCACGAACGAAACTTGCATTCTTCCGCCCTGCAGTAAGCTCTAGCATTAATACTCCGAAGCTAAAGACATCTGATTTATCTGAAAATCTTCCTCCTATTGCATACTCAGGTGCCATGTATCCACTGGAAAAAAAATAACATTAAATATGTTTTTCATGATATATTCTCTGAATCATTTTAATTTAAAAATCATCTGTATACAGACATTAAAATACACTTACTATGTTCCTACCACTCTCACTGTGCTGACATGATCTTGAGCAGTTCCATATATTCTGGCCATGCCAAAGTCAGAAATCTTGGGGTTCCAGTCATTATCAAGTAATACGTTACTTGGCTTGAGGTCTCTATGGATTATCTTCAATCTTGAATCCCTGTGAAGATAAAGAAGGCCACGACAGATACCTTCAATAATATTAAATCGCTTCTTCCAGTCCAGGATATCTTGAGAGGAATCTAGCCAAACAAAATTAGGACAGAAGAAAAGATTAACAGCACATCTCAAAAGCGTCAATATCATTAATTGCAACATTTAGGATCTACTGGAATTTAGACAGTAAGGCAAGCAATTGCAGCAAATCTGTAGTAGCAAATAACCGAACGCCCCAAGTTCTGACATGTTTACATTCTAATGGATTTCAACGTCATTATAATATGTTCGTCTTGGTTGACAATGAGTGGTAAGTGTGTCCTTTGTATAATTGTAGAGATGCATTGATAGCTCGAATTATTGTGCCTGGACCTTCACTTGGTAGCTATTCTGTATTGTAGTCTATACATTTTTATCATAAAACAATGTTGATTTCCATATCAGTTGATAGTCATTTCACCTTTAAGGCCAATACATAATATTCTGCACCTTTATAAAAAGGAAGCCTAACCATTTCAAACTATTTTCTCAATAGATTTCTTGTTATCGTCATAGGCTAAAATGCACCCTTTTAAAATTCATTCCTCCATAACTTATTTTTTGGATCCAAACCAAACATTTATGAAAATAGAGTAGAATGGAACTGACCAAAGAGTACAACATCCAAGCTTTTATTAGGCATGTATTCATATATCAGCATTTTCTCTTTATTCTCCACGCAGCATCCAAGTAATCTAACCAGATTCCTATGTTGGAGCTTAGAAATTAGCTCCACTTCATTCATAAACTCTTGCAGCCCTTGTCCAGATGCTTTTGAAAGCCTTTTAACCGCAATTTCTCTCCCATTCGGCAATACTCCCTGTAGTTGAACTAATTTTAATACTTCATTTATAATTCAATAAAATGATCAGAGACAGAAGAAAATGCATGAAACATCTACCTTATAAACCGGACCAAATCCGCCCACCCCCAGTTTGTTATCTTGAGAGAAGTTGCTTGTTGCATTCACAAGCACCTCTATCTTAAACAGTGGGAACTCAACAAGATTAACTCTACCCAATGCCTCTTGGACCAAAGCATCAACCGTACCAGATGCAGCTGCAGCTGCATTTTCATCTTTGGTTGCCACTGTACTCCGTTCACCTAATCAACAACAAAACCGCTTATAACTAAGCCAAAACAAGCACATATCATAGGCGCACTGCATAATCAAATGACTTCTTCATCTAAATTTTACCTTTTCGCCTAATCAAGCATTTCCAGCACAAAAATCCGCAAACACAAGCGATAACCAATCCAACGACAACCACGACTATTATGACAGTCTTCTTATTATCTCTCTTAACACCATCTACAAAACATAAACAAAGAACTCTTCTCTGAGACACAACATCAAACACCATACATGCATAAAAAAGAAAACTTTGAAAACTCTCACCTAACTCGGCCCCTGCGACCCGAACATGAAGTAGGATATCCGACCCGCTCGGAAACCTCTGAAGATCCATAAAAGCACCGTTCCAGAACATACAACCGATACCAGAATCATACCCATAAGCCATACAAGTACAATTCATCAAACACCTATTTCCACAAGATGATTCCGGGCCAGAAAACCGGGTCGAATACCCGGAAATCTTGACCTGGTCGATACTAAAAAACCCATCTTGATTAGTCCCATTATCTGAACAAGCTAAAGGTAACCTCCTCTGACAGCCACTAGTCCAGTTCTCTGAATTCCATTCTTGATCATTAACCGGGTTGAATCCACGCAAGCAAGAGCAGATTGGGGAATCCTGTGAGTTGCAGCTCCCAAAAGGTCCACATCTTCCAGAAGTGTCACACGGGTTTGTCGAGGAATTGTTTTGTTGGGCTTCGCAGAAATTTGCTGGGTTTAAAGAGATAAGTATGAGAATGGCAGTCAAAAATGGAATCTTGTTCATAATTAGAGGTAAATAATAAATACCAAGATTGTGATTCATAAATTTGTTGAAATTTTCAGCAGCATTTTGTCAGACAGAAGAAATAGTTGAGGTTGTTGTGTGTCAACTGTGTAGGGAAACGGTGATGCTGTAGTTTCTGTTGTGACAGCTAGATGAGCATGGTGATTGTTGATTAAAGCGAAAAAAGTAAGTAATAATCCTTTATTTTATTCAATACGGCAAGCCGTCAGAGTTGACATTTTCGATTATTTTGAGATTTGGAAGTAAAATAAATAAGATTTCATATACTGAGAGTCCACAATATATTGAGAGTCCTACATAATAAATAAACATATATAATTTATATATAAAACTATACAACATTTTTTTTTTTGGAATTAATCGGTAATTCGTATTTTTCCTTATAATACATGCATTTCGTTTCATCCAAAAGGTCGTATTAGTGCGTTGGATCAATTATACATGTTTAATATATAATTGTTTAAGTTTAAGATAAAATTATTGATAACCTATTTATCCCAAAGAAAACAATATTTATAAATAAACATAAATCGATTTCATTTATCAATCGATAAATGTAAATACATATAAAACAATACAAAAATTTTAAATCACTATATCCAAACTACAATCATCTTTGCAAACAAATAAAACACCGTGAATTGTTAAATCGATTCTCCATCCACGTCTCCATCTTTATCATCAATCGCTTTTATTCGATCACTATTTTACGAAAACCTAGATATGTCAAAACAACATCAACAATTTGTAGTCATACACAATTTTACCATAACAATAGTATTCTGACTACAACAATAACAAATTGCGTAACTCATTGGCTTGTCGCATGATCCTCACACTAGCATGGGACTCGATGGACACAAAATATTCACATCCATTCAACTATTTGACGACAATACAATTTTACCATAATGATAACTATTACACTACAATGATGACAATGACATTGCATAACTCATTGGCAATATCATACACAATTTTACCAAAACAATGGTATTATCTGACTATAGACAATAAATTGCGTAACTCGATTGGCTTGTCGAATGATGCTCACACTAGCATGGGACTCGATGGACACACTCGTGAGTATATTCACCGACCGTTCAACTAGTTGTCAATCGTACAATTTTACCATAACAATAGACTATTACACTACAACAATAGACAACCAAGCTGCATAACTCATTGACAACTGTCATACACAATTTTACCATAACAATAGACTATTACACTACAACAATAGACAATAAGCTTACAACATTTAGATACAAAACCCTAACACCAAAATCGAAGAACAAACGACAATATAACAGTAATCGAACCATAAACAACAACATCGAAGAACAAAATCGATGATATAATAGTAATCGAAGCATAAACAACAAAATCGAAGAACAAAAACGACAATGAAACAGTAATCGAAGCATAAAAATAACAAAATCGACGATATAACAGTAATCGAGGCATAAACAACAAAAACGACGATGAAACACTAATTGAAGCATGAAACAACAAAAATCAACTATGTAAACCCTAAATCGAAGCATAAAACAACAAAATCACATAGAGAAGCCTACTTACCCATTGTCGGAGGTTTTTTACGAAGCATAGGCTCCTTAGTGTTAACAGCAACACCACCAGCATCACGAGCAATATCAGAATCAGAAGAATCCGCCATTGAAGCATTGAAACCACAAAAACGACACAAAAAAAAGCCAATGAAAACACCGATCAACTAATGAAACGCAAAAAGGAAACGAAACAAGAGCAGAAACATGTGAATCAGAAGCTGAAAACATCAAAACATCATGAAAACAAGAAAAATAGACAGAACAAATAACTTACCAGCAACCGGAGGCTTTTGACGACACAAAGGAACCTCAATATCAACAGAAACACCACCGGAAGGATGACCGGAACTAGATCCAGTCGGATTGGCATTCAAATCGGCCATTGCAAGCACTTGAACAACAAAAAAAGGTAGAAAAAGTAACTAAAAACACAACGACAACAACAGAGAAGTATCGAAAAGCAAAAAGGAAACGAAAACACGAGGAAAAACCTGTAGATCGGAAGTAGCAGTGAAGAAACTAGGGTTTCGAACACAAATCGAGTAAAATCGCCAGCAACCGTCGTGAGAAAGAAGAAAATGGGAGAAAATGAGAGAAATGGGAAAAAAAACTGAAATATGGGGTATTTATATGACCCAGAAACCCATTAACCCGCGAGATAAGAAAACGGGTCAGACGATCCGCGAATTTCAACCCAATGCATAATGTAGTAAGAGTCTCGGACTCTCGTTAATGAAGAGGACTCTTTTAAGTTTTTGTAAATAAATAAGGTAAACTTGGAAAAATATTACTTCCTCCCTCCCGGGAAGCTTCACTTTTTGGGTGGGAAAAATAAGATATATATTACTTCCTCCATTCCGGGAATAGCTTCCTGTTTGGTTTTTTGGTTAACCAAATAAGGAAATTGGGAGTATTGGATTTTATTTAAATGGAAATCTAATAAAGAATGATTAAAAGTTGATAGTGGATTGATAAAGTGGAAAGTTGAGTATTATTTAAATGAAGAAAGAATAAATAATGAATAAAAAGGAGATAGTGGGTTGGTAAAGTTATAAATAAGAATGTATTATGAGGTTATTGATTAGGTAGGATAGGTGGTCCCATTACAAAAAATGGAAAGGGGAAGCTTTGTATGGAACAACTAAAATGGCAAAATGGGAAGCTTTGACCAGGACGGAGAAAGTACTTTTGGATAAAATAGTACTAATTGGTCCCTCAAATTGATTTTTAAAGTTGGAAGTGAGATAAAATAATGTGAGTGTGTTTACTTTTGAGTATATTTAATGTTAAAGTTGGATGAATGATTGCCAAAAATGGAAATGAAAAGTTTTAGTTTGAACACCCAAAATGGCAAAATGGGAAGTTATTCTCGAGACGGAAGAAGTACAGAGATTTTGGTATGTTTGAATGCATCATTGTCTAGGTACTCGGTCAATTAAATGAAAAATGTTACTTCGGGTTTTCTACCGTCAGTCAATGTGTCGCCCTGACTATTGTCAGTCAATGTATCGACATCTGACACGTGTCCGTTGCTCTGTATCGCCCTAAACCGTTGCTCTGTTTCGCCCTCAACCATTGCTCTATATCGCCTTCAACCGTTACTTATTTTTTTATTTCTTGAAACTATTAACTTCTTCCAAAAATTTTAACTCTCCTTCCCCACCACCCATCTTCTTCCCCAATCCCCACCACCACCCACCATCTTCTTCCCCACCACCAACACCGTACACCGCACACCACCACCAAAATCACTGTCAGAGCTTCCAGATCGGAGCTTCCGTGGCGGCTTCCGGTGAGTTATGGTGGTGGGTGGTGGTGGTGTTGGTGGTGGGGAAGAAGATAGGTGATTTAATTTTGATTATTGGTTTTGATTTAATTTTGATTTCAAAATTTTAAGTTTGATTTTTTAATAGAGGTATTTTTTTAATAGATCAAAAATATTTTTTTAAATATATTTAAATAATTTAAAGCGACGTAGACGGTTAGAGCAACACGTAGCGCAACACCTTGTGTGACACGAGCGACACCCCATGGCAACACTTAGTGCGAAAGGTAACAGATTATTCGATCTCCACGGTTAAAATTTTAATCTAATAGATCAAAATAGGTGACTGACGTTAGTCAGGGCGACACCTTACTGATGGTAGAAAGCCCCATGTTACTTTGACAAACTGTGACAACTTTTCATGTCATTCTTTCCTTTCAGCCAAAGGCAGTTGCTTGTATTTATCATTCAACCTTGAAAGCAGTTTTTCAGAATCATTATATGGCTAAGTCTAAGGTCCGACTACAACCATAATAGCTTAACGTCCGCACATCTCAGTTGTACTCATTAGCAACCGTTAGATTGTTTATAAAAAGATTATTTTCACTTGTACTTATTCCTAACCGTCGATATGGTTTGTAATTTTTACAATGGCAATTTTAGTAAATATATCTGTACAAATAGGATTGTAATGTCATAATATATTGTAATTTTAATTTTGAAAGATAAAATTATCTTTCATCTTCCAGGCTAATTAAATCAAGGCCAGGTTATCTTCCAAACTAATTCATTTGAATGGCTGTTCTTCCCCAATTCATCTCTATAAACCCTAATTTATAAATTTTTGTTCCAATTGGGTTTCATCATCACAATCAATTCATCAATTTGATTCATTGGATTAGAACATGCCTTATTTCGCCAAACAGAGAAGAAAAAGTGGTGTTTATGGATTCAATTTGATTCCAAGCGTAACTCCATCCAATCAATTTGATTCCAAGCGCGATTCGATTCATCCCCCGAGCACAACTCTTTCCCGGACCAGAAGTGTGTGAGCTGGAAGCCGAGAGACTGGAGCCTCTTTGCCTTTCCGAATCAGATTAGTGTTTGGCGTTATTAGGAAAACATGCGGTGTTAGAATTGCTTTGTTGTTTACTGTACGAGTTCTTGACGTTAATAGACATAGGGTGTATGCATCTTTCCTCATAAAGAGCAACTTCCCATCCCCCCCCCCCCCCCCCCCCCCCGGCACAAAGCTCTGAATAAGATCCATGGCTTTACATGGTCGCATCCCAATTTCAGTAAAATACATCAGCACATTTTTATCCACGGTTGTCAAGAACCTATTACAGCGTAAAAGTTGTGATTTTTCCCCAGTTGCTAGCTCATGGTTGTGGTCCGGTTCAAAATTGGTCACTACATAACGCCCAGAACCACGATGATGCACCACTCGAATGAGAGCTTTGCACCCACACCTAGTTGCAGTTCTTGCCCCTCGCTGTCGAGATAGCTCATCTCGTTCCATTTTGAAACCCTCCCGGTGACAAACCCACAACATGGTATGTGGTTTAACATTCTGAAGTCTTATGTCAAAACCAATTTCTCGTCCATAGGCAATATAAGTGATCTAACGGTTAAAACGAGTACAACTAAAATGGGCGTACGTTAAGCCGTACAGTTGTAGTCAGACCTTAGAAGTGCCCATCATTATATTTGTTAGCAACATCATCATCTACAAGTAGAGAAGATTGTGTGTTGATGCGTCACTGCGAGTGTATAGCTTCAAGACGTATCCCCATTTCTTTCCAAAAATCATCATATATGCACAAGGAAGACCCATGGAAGCAAAAAACTTACCAGTGCATCTTTCAGTCATTGTGTGCTTAAGATTTTTTTTCATATTACTCAAACAATTTTCCTACAACAAATGACGAAATGTGGGTGAAAACTTATAATTTGAAAAATGACATGTTATAATGAATGGGGATTGAAATCTATTCACTTGATAACTTTGTACAGAACTCTTTGACGGTATGTAGTATTTACTCGAGGGGATGAGGGCTCTGTTGCTTTGATGATGGAACATTTTTCTGTTTTTTCTTCTTCCACTGGGCTTACTGCTAACCATGCCAAATGTAAAGTCTTTTTTGGTGGAGTTAGTGATGTTGAGCAAGCTCGAATTCTGGCAACTACTGGTTTTACATGTGGATCTTTGTCGTTTAAATACCTTGGAGTGCCGCTTACTAGTCAGAAACTATATGTCCATCAATGTTGGCCATTGATAGATAAGATAGTAGCCAAAACACATCATTGGGCCTCTAAGATGTTGAGCTATGCGGGTAGGTATTAGTTGATCAGAAGTGTGTTGTTTTCTGTTACGAGTTATTGGCTCCAAGTGTTCCCAATCCCTAAGAAAGTGTTGAGACACACAGAAACATTGTGCATGAGTTTCTTATGGAAATGGACGAAAGAGATTCATAAAAAAGCACCGGTTGCGTGGGAAAAGGTGTGTGATCCTAAGGCGACAGGTAGGGCTGTTCAAAATCTGGTCCAAACCGAAAAATGGACCGTAACGGGACTGGATGATCCGGTTCGGACTGAACCGGATTATTGTCGGTTCGGTCTCCGGGCTGGACAATTTGCCGATTCCGGTTTCGGTTTGAATCCGGTCCGAAACTGGCAAAATTCGGTTAAAGACCGGAAAGATCGGAAAATAGCTATTTATTAGTTATTCACCTATATTATAGTGTAATTTGTAAATGGTAAGCATCTCTTATATATGTATATGTAGTAAAGTTGTAATTAGTAAGGACTAAGGAAAGAGAGCAGCAAACCAAAAATTGTTATTTTGGTACTTCAAAGTTGAAAAATTAACAGTAATTAGTAGTAGTTTGTTAGTTGACTTATCTAATTAATTCACATATTCTGGAAAAGACAAGGAATTTAAAAAAAAACACAAATACAAGCCATACGGTTCACAACCGGATCCGGACCGGCTGATCTGGTTCGGTTCGGTCTGAACCGGATTATTGTCGGTTCGGGATCCGGGCTGCACAATTCACCGATTCCGGTTCCGGACCGGTTCGGTTCCGGATCTAGACCGGTGAACAGCCCTAGCGGCAGGGGGCCTTAATGTGACTTCTTTGATAGATTGGAATAAGGCCACACTTACTAAACTCCTATATATGGAACTTGCAATCCAAGGCTGATAAACTATGGGTGCGATGGGTCCACGCTTATTATTTGAAAGGGCATGATGTGATGATCTGGAGAACTCAAGAGAATTGATCTTGGATTCTTAAAAGCATACTGAAATGTAGACAGGATGTGGTACAATCTGCTTATTGGCTGGATGTAATCAGAATAGGAAGGTATGCAACTCGACAAATGTACATAGATATCCGAGGAGAAAAGATTCCGGTGGAATGGAGACAGATCTTCTTTTCTAATGTGGCTCGACCGCGTGAGCTCTTTATTCTCTATCTTTGCCTACTTGGAAGAATGGCTAGTAAGAATCGTTTATCTAGATTTGGTGTTCTTACAGATGGTACATGTCTCTTCAGCCAGGGGGTTGAATCCTTAAGCCATCTATTTTTTTATTGCATTGCTACTTTAAAGATTTGGCGTCAGGTGCTTATTTGGCTAGGATATACTCAATCCCCAACTAGATGGGATACAGAGATAACTTCACTGGTTAGGGAGACAAAAAAGAAGGGCTGGCGTAGTACATGTTGAAGTTGGCGTTGGCGGAAACTGTATACGAAGCCGGAATGAGATGGTGTTTGCCCATCAACAGACAACAAATGCAGATAAATCTGAGTGGTGACATTATACAGGTCCTAGTAGCTAGAAGTTATTTGAGAGCATACTTGAAACAACATGTAGATATTGCTACTTTGCACTTTGTATAGTTAGGAGTTCCTTTTGATTTCCTGTTTTCTTGCTTTACAGATTGGATATGCTATGTTTACCTGGATCCCTTTGGATCAGTTGTACTTATTTATTTTTTGGATGATTGAGATGTATTCTCTACCATGATTCTATGAGATCTACTTGTATAATAACAAGAGTCAAAACGGGAATCACTAAAATAGACTAATATCAATCAACAAGTGGATGAGATAAAAAAAATAAAAATCCATCTGATTCAGTAGTATCGAAACAGATTAATGATACGAACGGAAGAAGTCGACAACTAATTAAGCAAAAGAATTAATGTGGGACTAGGGGCGGAACCACGAGGGGCGTTCCCCCTAAAAAAAAATTTATATGTAATATTTTCGTTAATTTAGGATTTTGCACCCTAACCCCTGAAATAAGGTCATGTACATCATTTCGCCCCACCCAAAATTTAAATTCTGGGTCCGCCCCTGGTCGAAGCAGACAGACGGGGTGAATGAATATGAAGAAAGTAGACAGACGGCGTGAATGAATTAGGATGTTAAGATTTCGTTGTTCGTTGAGTTAAGGATAATGATGTAATTGCATAGAATATGTGGTTTGAGGCAAATACCATATCTCAATAACCCAGTCTAGGTGGGTTATTCTAAATGGTATTTAGAAGAATAAATTGTGCGGGCCAGAAATTCCGCCGGTACTTGGTGAGTTTGCATTTTAGCGGGCTTTTGGTATTTTAAATTTGTGCAACCAAACGTGGTATTTCGGGAGGTGTTTTCCAAATACCACTATAAAACACTCCAAACCAGCCTCTAAAAGCATTAAGTACGGTACGAGAAAGTGGCACTACAAATTATGAAAAACCTATGTTATTAAATATGGCCTTGGTGATTGACCCGATATACCTATTGAGAAGGTTCAACTTGACCACGGCCTACCCATTGAGAAGGGTTCATTATATAATAAAATGTTCATTTCAAATATTAACTCATATTGATTTTGTTTTGTGATTACTAGAAGTTTCTTACTACAATTGCAAACACTTTTTCCCATTTGGTCAGGGAGACAGTAACACAAATCTTCTTCTTCTGAATAATCAGAAGTTTCATCATTATCTGATTGAATCTGATTAAATTGATAATCTTCTTTATCTGTTCCTATTCCTTCTTCATCAGAACTTATTTCAGAAATTATATTTAAAGTGATTTTTAATTGTTAAATTAAAATTAATTCTTGTATCTTTGCCTTACCTTGCAAGTGTTGGCATAATGTCAGTGTCTTACACTTGTGACATATTATTTTGTCTAGAGGACTCTTTCTTTTTATAAAATCTTTCTTTTTCTTATAAAATTGTTTCTATTATTTGGTTTGTAATCTTGCTTATTGACCTTTTGTTGGAATATTTTCTTTTGTAAGTCTTTACTGTCATGGCTATGAATTGGGGTTTGATTTTATCAAAAACCAAGCTATTCCGACTTCCCAATTCCTTTCTACTTACCATATTTTGTTTCTTTAATGGGATTTTAATTTTAAATCATTACAAATTTGTAATTGATGATTTATTTGATTTATAATTTCTCGTAAGCATTGTTTCTATATTTCCATTGATGTTTTAATCTTTTCTCTTACCTTTTACGCAAATAACTTTGGTAATCACGAAATAAATTTTTCTTTCCAATAATAATTATTCGGATCATCCCTTTCATAAATTTTTGTAAGGAAAACATCTTTGTACCATTTGAAATCTGAAGCTTTCTACATTTTAGATTTTGTAAAATCTCGGTATTTCTTTCACTATACCAATTAGGATCACCAACAAAATGAAGTAAAATTGTGTAAGCGAGGAAATGGCACTTTCTGAAATTTGTCTATCATTATCATCTAGAATTGGTATTCCATTGTCATCTTGTTTAATCTTGTCTAGTATTACATTTTGTTCTAATGGTGTAAGAGTTATCCCACCATCCTTTTAATTGTCCATTAAATCCTAAAATTAAAGTTTTGCACAATCAACTTGATCCATTCTATTTCCATATATGTTTGATATGACTACCATTTCTTGATAAGTTTTATAATCGATATTACGCTCACCCATCTATATTCCACTTTCGTAAGCTGTTGACCCATTAAAAGTCCTTTGAGTATGTGTTTCTTCTAATTGGATATGCGGGAGTGGGTCTAGGATAGAAATTTTGTGTTCTCTGAGGAAAATATGATTACTATCTTGGACTCATCACACGAATGGACATTTTCTACGATTTTTAAAGTATTTAATTTTCTAAATTCAAATCTCTAACTTAGAATTTATTTTCGAAGAATCTCTGTTTGATTAACTTAGGTTTATACTCATTGATTTTAAAGGAAATACATGTGTATCTTTATCCGGTGAGGTATGTTCTTTACTTGAGGATGCTAAATTTGTCTCGATTTGGGATTGGCTACCTAATTTTTTCTATACTATCTTCTATTCTTTCTAATTGTTTTCTTAGACAATGTAAACTTATATTAGTGTAATTCCTTTGTTTCATTCACTCATCTTCTTTGTTGTCGATGGGGTAGTGTACAATCTATGACATCTGCTAAAACCTTTGTTCTTCTGAGGCTCTAAAGGTGGAAATTCATGCGAGACACTTGAGCCATCTTTCTTTGTAAAATAAGATTTTGTTTTGGTTAAAGCGAAAGTTTATCATACTTTTGAAAAAATAAGTAAAAATGGTATATGATTTTGTGTAGTAACCATAAATTCATACCAATTGTTTCTTATGATACTCCTTTGTTTTTAGAGAATGTTTCCATGAACCATTTTCTTTCTTGTTTGTTTTAAATCACTCATAAAATCTTTTTTATCAAACTTTTATCTATACAAAATTCTTTTGTCAAAAGCGTATATGCTTGAAAGATTTGGTGAAGTTGGTTTATCCTCTTCTTGTTGTTCTAAATCATTTGTGTTATCACTAAAACCTTGTGAAGTATAAAGCTGGTTGGGCAACATTTTATGTGTTCTAACTCCTTGAAAATTATGTCTATCTCTTTCAAAAATACTAAAAGAATTTCTATAGAATTACTCAGAGATAAATTTTCACTATTTCTCTGAGCTATAATCTCTGAATGACATAGAACCTTATGCATTAAATCTTATACTAACCCCTCCATGGGTGGTCTACTATATTTTCTATTTGGTATTTTCTATTGGTTGGGATCTTGGTATTGTTCGGAAGGAAGCAGCAGTTTCGAGAAGATTAACATTTTTCCATTCTATAGTCTTAGGGATTGTAAGATTAGACTTTGACTTATTAATTTCCCAAAAGATAGTTTGTCGGAAGGTTTTCATAATGTCTTGCCTTGACATTTAACCCCGTATTCATAACTTTGTAATGTATTCTATAAAATATTTCATATATGAGAACCATGCTTCATTTTGTAATTATGAGTTTTACATTTAAAGTAAGAATGTCTAAAATATGTGGAGTCGGTCGGGGATATGGTAAAATTTGGATAACAATTAAAATAAATTGGTCCATTACAAAGACTTGTTTCAATTAATCCTAAAGGAATCTTGAAAATCAAAATGTCTAGCATCTCTAAGTGCAACAAAAATGCTAGTATCTAATCCTTCTCTTGTTAAAGGTTTAATAGCAATTTGTACAAGACCTATATGTAAATTTGTATCCTTGGCTATATGCTTTCTAATTGAATTTTAGTGAATAAATGTAAAGTTTGTTGATCACTTACTAAAGGAAGAACTTGTTCTTACATCTTTATAATATAAAATTTGATCAAGTCTAATATGCTCTGTTTATATATTGTACTTTTATCTACGTTCGGTGGTTTCCAATTGAACAACTCTTTATCTTCCCAAGTATTTTCAATAGTAGATACTACATTTTCATTAGTATCTGGTACATATGATGAAGTGAAGCCATATTGTTCCCAAAAGCTTATTCATTAATCTTCTTGGCTTGATTTACGTAAAAGCTAATTAGGACATCGTCTTACACACCTATCGAGGAATTAAATGCGTGTCTACGAATTAAAACTTACTACAAAATCAAGTTTGTTTAATTAACTAATACTCTCTAGACTTTATGAACAAATACCATTTGTCGGGTAGCATAAGCGAATACGGTATACATACTGATGGTAATAATGGGTAAGATTATTACCATCAGTATGTATACGTATTTCCGCTATGCTACAAAGGAATCAAAGATTTAATTTTCATGAAGATGAGAAATTGAATTAACTTTGATTCAAATGAAATGAAAAAATGATCAAAAATTGAAAAGTGAAAGAAAAGTTAGTAAAAAATGAAAAAAAATTAATATTTGAAATGATTGATCAGTCAAATACCTCAACAAAAGATAATTATCTAAAGAAATTAAAAGATATGATTTTAGAAAAGGACAAGAAACTTCTACTTCAAATAAACAAAAAGCAGTTTCAAAGATGTAATAAAAACATTCAATTCCACAAAACAAACAACATCTCATTAATGATATTCAACGAGAGATTAAGGAAGTAAAAAGCAATCGACAATTAAGGCAAGAAAATGAAGAAATAGAACAAGATATTTTAATTTTAAAACTAAAAGATGAATTAAAAGAAGAAAGCATTACCAACGAAGTTGATGATGTAGAAAATAAGAATAATGGAGAATCATTCATAAATGCTCTATCACAAATTACCTACCAGAGATGGTATGTCAAAATTAAAATTGTTATAGGGACATTTACCCTAGAAACAATAGCCTTAATGGACAGTGGTGCAGACATGAATTGCATACAAGAAGGGTAATCTGACAAAATATTTTGAAAAACAAAAGAAAGGTTATCAACTGCTAGATGCAACAAACCTAAAAATAAATTACAAACTTTCAAATGCACACATTTGCAATGATGGAATTTGTTTAGAAAAGTTTTGTTTTAATAAAAAACTTGAACACAAAAGTCATTTTAGGAAACCCATTCTTACAAATGTTATTTCCCTTACACGTAGATAACCAAGGTGTAGGAACTACGGTCCTAGGAAAGAAAATACTTTTCCAATTCCAATATCCGGTAACAACCGAGATGTAAATCTTTTACAAAAGCTGAATTTTCAAAAAATAAAAAATAAAGAAAAACAAATTATGTATCTAAAAGAAGAACTCAGTCATAAAAGAATTGAAGAAAAAATTAAAAGCCCAGTTCTTCAGCAACAAATTTTACTTTATCAAAAGAAAATAGAAAAAGAAATTTGTTCAGAGTTTCCCACAGCTTTTTGGGAAAGAAAAAAGCATATTGTAACTTTACCCTATGAAAATGATTTTGAAGAAAATAAAATTCCTACTAGAGCAAGGCCTATACAAATGAACCAGGAATTATTAGAATACTGTAAGAAAGAAATTTCAGAATTACTAAAAATGAAGATTATTAGGCCTAGCAAATCACCATGGTCATGTTCTGCATTTTATGTACAAAAGAATGCTGAACTTGAACGAGGAACTCCTAGACTAGTTATAAATTACAAACCATTGAACAAAGTTCTCAAATGGATTAGATATCCGATTCCAAATAAAAGTGATTTACTCAAGAGACTTTATAATGCTAAGGTATTTTCAAAATTTGACATGAAGTCAGGATTCTGGCAAATACAAATTTCAGAAAAAGATAAGTACAAAGCATTCTGATTCCATTTGGACAATTTGAATGGAATGTTATGCCTTTTGGATTAAAAATGCTCCATCAGAATTTCAAAAAGTTATGAATGATATATTCACTCCTTACACTACTTTTACAATTGTTTACATAGATGATGTTTTAGTATATAGCCAGGACATAGAACAACATTGGAAACATCTAAATATTTTCTTAAAAGTCATAAAAGAAAATGGTTTGGTTGTTTCTGCCAGAAAGATAAAATTGTTCCAAGTAAGTATAAGGTTTCTAGGACATCGATTCATGAAAAGTACGATCATACCCATCCAACGGTCCTTAGAATTTGGAGATAAGTTCCCAGATGAAATTAGAGATAAAACCCAATTACAAAGGTTCCTTGGAGCTTTGAATTATGTAGGGGATTTTTATCCTAATTTAAGACAAGTTTGCAAACCCTTATTTGAAAGACTGAAAAAGAACCCGCCAATTTGGTCAAACAAACATACTGAGATAGTTAGAGAAATAAAAACAAAAGTCAAAACTCTTCCCTGTTTAACCATTTGCCACCCTAATACTCTTAAGATTGTGCAAACAGATGCATCAGAATTAGGGTATGGAGGTATTCTTAAACAAATTATTGATAATAAAGAGACAATTATTAGATATCATTGGTGCTTGGAGATCAGGAGCACAACAAAATTATTCAACTATTAAGAAAGAGATACTCTCAATAGTCTTATGCATTAACAAATTTCAAGATGATTTATTAAACCAAAAATATTTACTTAAAATTGATTGTAAAGCAGCAAAAGAAGTTTTGACAAAAGATGTACAAAATTTGGCATCAAAACAAATATTTGCTAGATGGCAAGCTATCTTATCCATTTTTGATTTTGATATAGAATTCATAAAAGGCCGACAATTGTATTCCAGTTATTTGACAAGAGAATTTCTCCGGATGGAAGAAAGAAGGTTAGTACCATTGGCGGTGAGCACAAGTTCCGGGAAAAGACCAATGGTAAATTTAGCACAATATGCACAGAGTAAGCCTGAACAAACTTTGTCACCAAAACCATTACAAAATATTCCACAAACAAGGCAACAGACATCTCTGTAGATTGCCAACAAATTTCAACCTCTTAGCAAAATAGCATTAACACCATATCCTAAGCCTGAACAATTTCCACCACTGCATTCCAAATTAGCCACATTACCTACCTACAAACAAACTTTGACACAAATTAAGTCCCAACAAACTTTGACACAAACCAAGTCCCAAATTTCAAATAGAGATGACCAGCCAGATTGTCCCTATTTAAGCACAGGACACTTTCACAAAGAATGTGTCATTGAAGATGACTGGTTTCCAGAAAATTTTCCAAAACAATTAGATAATGATAATGCCTCACAATTTGCAGAACAAGGTGCTAACATTTCACAATTTATCTTAGACGGCAAATTTTGCAGGATCTATGAAAATCATCAGAAACCACAACAATATTATGAGGACATCTTAGTCCAAACAAATTCTCTTCATATTCAAAACAAAGTTCCAAAAAACCATCCAGATACCTCATCAGCCATTGGTTATCGAAAAATTTTCATCAACAAAGTTATTAGTTTAGCCGATTGGGGAAACCCTTATACTCTGAGAGAGATAAAACCCCATCTTATTTGTAATTATTTTGATTACATACAAGCTTGGACAAAATTCCTCTACAAACAAAATGCAGTCAACTCCATGTCATATTTCTTTTTAATGGGAAAAACTCTACCACCTCCAGAAGAACTTCCTAACTGGTTTCTTGCATGGTGGCATGATTTTGGACCATTACCAGAAATGTTCCCCCACAAAGTTCAAAAATCATTTGAGTACTTTTCGGATAGGTACAAAAAACAAAGTTGTTCTCACAAATACCCCCTGATGATCAAATTTTACAAAGAATTCAATTTAACTTGGATTTTGAGAATCCTACAAAATGTTTGGTATGATGAAAATACCAATTTATATTGGTTAACAAAAGAAGCAGAAGTTAAATGGTGGAACAAAATGGACACCAGTCCATTGGAACTGGACAGCATATCGGAATGGTTCAAACTTCATCCAAAGTTTAGCAAGCAAATTGTCTCCCCAGAAAAGGTTCAACAAAATGAAGAATTCATGATGATGAAAAATACCATTCAAACAAGATTAGCACAAGCAAGCTCATTGGATGAGATGAAAGCAATTCTACAAACTGCAAGTGAAGATGAAGAATCAAGTTCCTCAGTCAATTTTGAACAAGAATGAAGATGATTGTTATGGGATTTTTACTCCCATACATAGAGGTAAAAACAAGAGAAAGTGACAAGATAGATTCCCGACAAACTGCTCAATTAAAGAAAAGAAAGATAAAGTGAAAGGCAAAATCCCGACAGACTGTTCAATCAAAGAAAAATCAGCACAAAGCAAGATTCCCGACAAACTGCAATCAACTTTTCCCAAAGAGTCATCCGGATGTGAATTCAACAATTTCAAATCCGCACAGTAGGAAGAGACTCTCCCTATATTATGGCAACAATCAGCAACAAAGAAGGCAGAAGAAAAAATGCGAAGAACAAAAGAAATCCCAAAGCAAAAATGTATTCAGATAGTTTTTTCTTTGTATTATATTCTTCCAGATTCTTCTATGTATTTGTAAAAATTTCACCCAAAAATATTAGCTTAGCAATATTCAGATTCCTGTAATCTGATCAAATTTCAAAGTTCAGAGTTGTAATCCGATCAAATTTCAAGTCAGAGTTAAATTCAGAGTTATCTCAGGTATGATTCTGGTTATTTTCTTCATTGCTACAGTTAAATCTGATTTTGCTACAGTACTTTATGATCTTAATCTTACCCATTATTACCATCAGTATGTATACCTGTATTTCCGCTATGCTACCAATTTTATTATATAATGAAACTTTAGGTATTAAACTTTCATTATACAATTTAATTTAAAATTTTATATTTGTGTTTTAAAATTAATTCGTAGTTAAAGTTGTCGACGGTTGACCGAAAAAAATTAAAGTGTTAATCCTGTAACGGGACGGAGGAAGTAGATGATTTGTTGAATCTAACATGCAAACTGACGTTGTATAAACCTAACCATTGATAAAATTTACAAAATTTAATTTACTGAAAAGTTTAGGATGGACCATTGGCTCAACAACATGACAATATTTTCTCAATTTTGTCAGTGGTTAGCAGCACTTGATAGTGAACAATTATACTAATCTCATTATATTGACCTCATTATACAAATAAAAATCTTAAAATAAAAACTACTGTGTGGGGTCATCGAGAAATCGATGGCGCTATAATGATACCAACTTCTGTTCCCACAGTTTTTTCTTAATCATAAAAATCATCATAATCAGCAATTAATTACGGCTATGTTTATCACGGACTTATTAGTTAGCTTATTAGCTCGATGAACTTATTTTCGTAATAAGTTTGTTACTTGAACACCTAACTTGTAGCTGATAAGCTTGTTCAGAAAGCTTAGAAAAAAATAAGCTAGCTGATTTGTTTTTGCATACTATATTTAACAAATCAGCTAATTGATTTACTAAACACTTTTATAAAAGCCAACTAACTTATCAACTACCCAATTCTCAAATTTAAACTAAATTTATCGACTACCTATCGATTACTAGCTTATCAGCTAGTTTTGCTAAACACAACCTACATTACAACGTCCGACGGTTAAATGGATCCCTCAGTCGTTGTCTATGCTAATGTTGCACGACAGTGAACAGTGTTGGAGTAAAATTAAAAGACAAATTAAAATGGATATTGTTAAACGCTGGACCAATTTTACTAAATGCAGGACAGTTTTTTTTGACAATTTGCATATATACCCTTATTTTGATAAATATTAAAAATCACCCACAACTTTTAAAAATTACACAATTAACAAAAAACTTACTCAATACATAAACTTATAAATTCATCATTCTACTATAAAAACATCAAACTAACTTGTAACATGAACGGAAATCATTGGGATGATCATGAAGACGAACAGGTATATATATATATAATTAAATCCCACTGCAATCCGACGCAAAACCCTCGGATTCCGGTGGTTTTAGTTCGACGCAACTTTGACGGTACATCATAAATCTGTAAATGCGGCGAGAACATTTCAATGACCGTCGAACAATTTTATTAAGTAAATTTACCGTCGACCGGACCAATAACGACCTTTGTTAAGCGGTGGCAATTTAAGACGGCGGACCCGTCTGACAACACATACATTGGTTATTTGTTGCATGCGTCTGCAACGGAACCTAATCTTTTCTGAGGTTAATTTTAAATTATCTTTTTAATTTATTTAGTTTATCTTAATGTATTTCAGAGCGATTATTCGTTGGATGAAAACGAACATGAAGATAATACATATGAAATTCCAGATAGTGATGATGATGATGATGATGATGATGACTATGGTAATTCTGCTGGTGACGATGAGGGAATCGTACGATGAGCCAATTAATGAGGAGGATGATATGTATTGGTCTGGTTATGATGAGGAGGATGATATGTATTGGTCTGGTTATGATGAGGAGGAGGATGATCATGAGTATGAAGACCAAAACCACTTGTTCAATAATATGGGAGAATTTCCTACCAGGAAAGCCGCACAAGACGAAGTCATACGAATTGGACGGTCTAATAACATGTTCTTTACAGTTGTAACATCGAAGAAAAACCGTATTTATATTGGTTGTGAACGTAGTGGGAAGTAGAGAGAGACGTCGAGTAAGAATGTTAATGCTATAAAACGAAATTCAAGTGGAACGAAGAAGAACGAATGTCCCTTTCAATTAAAACTGAGAAGTATGGGTGAGAATGGTCCGTGGGTCGTACGCACGAGCAATAATAGAGGGAGGCATAACCATGCACTTGGGACTCATCCAAATTGGCATACATCGGCTGCCAAGTTAACAAAAGAGGAGTTGAAACTCATTGGGGGTGTTATATAAGACTAGAATTAGACCAATGAGTATTCTACAGGACGTAAAGACGCAGTTTCCTAATAATGTTAGTGGTATCAGACGTGTGTACAATGGAATTCAAAAGAACAGGAGGGTGGAGATGGATGGGTTAAACACGATGCAATATTTTCTGAAGTTATTGACCGATCATCGTTACTATCATAATCATAGGGTGGAGCCAGGTACGAATCATCTCCGTGAAGTTTTCTTTGCTCATCATCATAGTGTGGATTTGGTTCGATTGTTTCCTTATGCAATTCTCTTGGATGCCACACATTCAAAAAATCGATACAATATGCCTATGGTGGAGGTCATCGGATTTTTGCCGACCGGGGAAAATTTTCATGTTGCATTTGCGTTCATCAAGAATGAAAAGGAAGATAGCTATTGGTGGATCATAAATGAGTTGAAGAAGTTTTTTGGTGTTGTTCAGTCTCCGAGTGTTTTTGTTACAGATAGAGAGTTAGCCCTCATGAAAGCTCTGGAAGAAGTTTTTCCAGATTCTGGTCATCTACTATGTAGAAAATACATTTCAATGGGCATACAAAGAAATTATGTGAAGTTCTCTGGGGGCAGGGAGTATGAGTATGCAGTTAAGAAAAGGTGGACCGCGGTTGTGACCTCAAGCACCAAGGAACTTTACGTAAAACATGTGGATGCACTATTATATGCTTGAAGATTCTTACCAATATTCCAACAATATCTCCTGACTACATAGTTACTGCCGTATCATAACAAGTTTGTATCTTTTTGGACAAAAGTATCTGCATCTCGGAGCTCAAACAACTAATAGGTACTGGACTCAATTATTTTAAATAAAATGTTATGTGTATTTTGTTTCCTAAATTATAATGAATAACAATCACATTTGATACGGTAATCTTTGATATCTGTAGGGTTGAAGGTGCACATAATCAACTGAAGTCTTGGATTAAGAGTGCAAGGAGTAATTTTCCTACTATTTTTCAAAAAATCCATGAGATTGTTGAACAAGACTTAAATGGAATTAGAGCAGATTTTGAGATGAATAGAACGAAACAACCTCATCAATGCAAGAAAAACCAATTGTTTTGGAGGCTTGGAGGTGTTTTTCTCATCATGCCAAAAAGTTAATGGACAAAGAGTTTAAAGAAAGGAGATAAACCTAATGCATCATATTGCACTTGTGAATTACGCAGTACACATGGCTTGATGTGTGCATGTGCCATGAGGAGACTTAGAGATCAACATTTGCCTATTGATCCAATTGAGATTCACCCATTCTGGAAGACTCTTGATTTGGACAAGAAATGTTCTTGGGATGAATATGGAAGAGCCACCGTTGATGAAATCTGTGAAGAATCGTTTAGGGCGTTCAAAGAGTTTGCATCTGATGTTCAAAAGAGGATGTTATTTGAACATATCCATGGAATGAGGTTTCCAGAGTCGAGTAATCTTCCTTTCTTCTCTAGCTTTTCGATTTATGTCCTTAGATTACTATGAGTAGCTAACTTTCTTTTGTGAAGGCGAACGAACCGCCGTAACTATGCTTTTGCTACTTCTTTATATACCGTGATATATTAATGGAATAGTTATTAGACGTAAATCGTGGTTATACAACTCTATACATCCTTCGTGGTGTGATGTTCTGCTGAGTGACACAGTAGTTTCATTGAACAGAGTAGGAGTACTCGTGCCGACTGCGCCTTGAGCACCATAGTATTATGCCCTGCTGTCATTAGAGGTAATTGCGTAGGATATTAACTAGGAAGTTGGGAGTAGTATAGCAGAGGGAGGTCGGGGATCCTTTACACCTTCACACCATCGATCACATCAAGACAATTAGGGTTTACTGTGATCTCATAAATCTGTTCTGCAATCAAACTGTTTACTTTTCTGCATTCAATTACAAACGATATTTGTTTGTTCCTATGCTAAGTGTCCATGGAGAACGACATCCCGAGTTAATTTTTTGCTATAAACTGTGGATTTGAGGACTTCCGACTTATAAATTTAATCTTGATTGTATTTAGGGATTACAGGTTCTACAACGGAAAATGAAATGTCTAAGTGCACATCATTAGGCATTAGGCAACACTGTTGAAGTGCCTAAAGGCATATTCGTGTCTATGGGAAGGTGGGGAAAGACATAACTGGGGAAGGGCAGTCGAGTGATGATGCTTATGGGGAAGGGCAGTCGAGAGAGCCAGATTTATATGGTTGTGCTAACAACCAAGAAAAAGAAAAAGTTCTGGAATGAAGCAAGCTGGTCAAGTTGGCTTAAAGGCTTGGATGAGAGGACCTCTGCACTTAGACGCTTGGAGGGGCCATTCACGTAGAAGAGTTACAAGGAAACACTTAGGGGGGAGAGGAAGAGCTGAAGACCCTAGGGACAATGCTTGTCTCAAAAATGGAGGGAAGTAATGAACCTCGACTTCTGGAAAGTTCCATCATTGGTCGTGAGCTTGTCTAAGAGCGTCTAGCAAGCCTAGTTCGGTGCAAATACCTTGTATTAGTATTATTTTTAGGAATATTCTTTTGGTAAGAGATCTAGAAATAAATTAACTACTAGATTTCTCTTAGATGATAAAGCAGGTAGATTTTTTATAATCTTTTATTATTCTTGCATAAATTTTATTTATATTAGAACTCTAACTGTTGGAATACTCTGTCAGATAGTATAGATACTCTAGCCGATTGAACCCCTGTATTATTTTTAAAGGCGATTTACTCCTATGTGTTTATTTATAAGATGCAACTCGACCCCTATCCTAATTTTCTGTTAAATATGACTAACGGTGTTAACTTTTCCGTTAAGTCTTGGCGGATTACCCTTTCCTATTTAATATAAAAGGCGGATTACCCTCATGTATTATTTTTATTGGCAATTTAACCCCCTTGTATTTGTCATAAAAGGCGGATTATTTTTTGTATAATTAATACCCATTATTAAATCTATTTCACTGAGTCAATTATTATACAAAAATTTTACATCTCTATTTATTTGTTTATTGCAATACATCATTTTCTTTAAATTTGATATAAAAAAATCCACATTTTAGCAACTACATAGATTATAAATTGGCCATATCTTTCAGTGGAAAAAAAATATAAATCAAAAATTTATTTCCAACAATAATGCGGAAATTTTTTTTTTAAAATCTTTTGAGGATATAGTTTACAAATTCACATCTATTTCATTCTTTCCTTTCCTAACTATTTTTCAATGGGATATTTTAACCCATTTATAAATTTATTTTAAAAACCATTTACTAAAATAAGTAATTTTATACTAATACTTTTTTTAATCACTAGATTTTTTCTAAATAGATGAATCGTAAAAAAACTAAGTTACGAAACAATACCAGTTGCGGTAAAGGTGAGTGTATTACACTCTTTAACGGAAGGGGCAAATTGCACCGTTTAACAAAATACAAGGAGTTAAACTGCCTTTAAAAATAATACAAGGGGGTTACCTACCTATTTCAAATAACACAAGGGGTTAATCTGTCAAAAACTCACCCTAATTAGTTGACGATGAATAAACTTTGCTTAACATTGAATAAACGTGATTACATCGCTAGAAATCCCGTTTCTTGTGAGTGATTTCCCCTCTTCTCCATTCAAATTTGTGCAACTATATGTCGGAGGTAATCTGTAATGACTCAAAGTCTTAGTAATTCAATGGATTCGTCAAGGATCCCATCACGTACAAAGATTCAAAAGACCGAGCCAAATTACGATGATGTCCAAATAGATGTCAGGCAAGGAACTGGGGATTGTACATCTCGAATGGCGTTGATACAATCTTCATCATTAACTACTCTAGAAAGCTGGAGGTGGGCTGCTAATTGCACAACAACAAAGGCAGTCTTAGACTCTGCCAGTTCTGGGTCTTGAATGTAAAGCATTCGTCTTCTAGTCAAGGCAAGAATCTCTCCATTATTATTACGAATTACGACGGCAAGGCCAAAAGATGGTCGAGTACGACTTAGTGAAGCATCAAAATTGATCTTCAAAACTCCAGCAATAGGTGGTTGTAACAAGAATGTTCAAGACATCAAAACTTGTGTTAAACAAGTTTTGATACTCAACTGCAATTATTAAAGAGTTGATTGCATTTATCAAGGAAAGGTGGTGAACTCAATTGAAGACACTCAAGACCACAAGGACTGCCGTGCAAAGTTTGTTAACTAACTAGTTTTTAGTGTTGTACAGTTGGCTTCCTATCTTGTACTCTCTCTATTAGATGTTAGTTATAAATACTAATTAGAGAGATCAGTTTACTACTTCTTCTTATTCAATTTTTTTTCCGTTGAATTCTCTTGTAACTTTTCCATTCGATTCAATTCAGTTATATAAAATTTGGTTACGATTTTATGGAATTGTGAGAATTCTTATATGGTATCATTCGCTCCGGTGATCCTGGTTTCCACATTGTTTGTTTCTCGATTGATTGTTCGATCGATTGTTTTCTGATTTCTGTAAATCGATTTGTTTGATTACTGTGTTTTCTTCATCAATGGCAGCGACTACAACTACTACGCCTAGTTTGTGGGATAGTTCAAAGTTCGCGAGTCCTACTGAAGATCCTAATTCCGTTTTCTTCTTGCCGCCTGGTGATCATCCTGGTTTGAAGGTAATCGTTGAAACCTTTAATGGGGATAATTTTGGGGCTTGGAAGAAATCAGTTGTTATGGATTTTGGTTAACATATTTTCAATACTAATCTTTTCATAAAGTGCATTTGACTATTAAGAATAAGATGGGCTTTCTGGATGGTACAATTAAGATTCCTGATGTTTCTGATGTCCCATTGTTACTTGCTTGGCATCGTGTCAATGCGTTGTTACTTGCTTGGTTAATGTACTCAGTTGCTCCTGATATTAGGGCTACTATGATTAATCTTACTGAAGTAAAGGGGTTTTGGGATGAAATTCATATGTGTTACATCAAGAGTGATGGTCCGTGTGTTTTCAACTTGAGAAGGCTTTGAGCAATATTCATCAGGGTTCACAATCTCTAGTTACCTACTATAATGGTTTTAAAGTTCTCTGGGATGAATATTTGAATTACAGGGCTGCTCCACAGTGTGTTTGTAAGAAATGTACCAGTAATTCTGCTGTTGGTGTGCTTGAAGATAGGCAAAGAGATGTTGTGTTAAAATTCTTGGTGGGACTTAATGACAGCTATCTTGGTTTGAGAAGCCAGATCCTTATGATGACTCATATCCCTGATACTAATAAGGTTTATCAGTTGTTGACTCAAGAGGAGAGTCAGAGAAGCCTTCAATCTGATCTAATGGCAATGATGTCTCTTAAAGGTAATAGTGATCAATCTGAGGATTCAATGGCTATGTTAGCTAAGTTTGTTGCTTATAACAAAGATAAAAAAGAAGGGAGGGATGAAGTGTGCTAACTGTGGTGTTAGTGGTCACACTAAGGACCGTTGCTATCAAATCATTGGCTATCCACCTAACTTGAAGGGTCCTAAGGTGTTCAAGGGTCAATCTCATGACAGGCAGACTTACACAAGACACACTGATACCAGTTCTGCACATATGGTCACAACTATGCCTGAGAATGATGAAAGTGCTAATCTGTGTAGTCCTGATCTTTATGATAAGTTTGGTTCTTTCATGCATACTCAGAATCAGGTTCCCAATGTTGCTCATGCTAATGCTGCTATAGCTGGTCCATCTACTACAGGTGAAGGAGGTAAAATGAGATGTATAATAGCACTTATGTCTATTAAAACCTTTAAAGATATTTGGGTTATTGATACAGGTGCTTCTGATCAGATGACTTGTTCTATGAGTTCTTATACTTTTGTGCCTATACCTATTCATGTTAATGTGCAACTTCCTACTGGTGCTTATACTGTAGCTAAATTTTTTGGTGATATTGCTCTCACTCCTGATTTTATACTAAAAAATGTTCTGTTTGTGCCTGATTTTAGTTTTAATCTTCTATCTGTCTCTAGTTTAACTGCTAAGACTGGTGTTTGTTTAAATTTTTTGTTATCCTATTGTCTTTTGCAGGATCTCAGGTCCAACAAAATCATTGGATGGTCTGAGAATAGAAATGGTTTATATCACTTGAATTTGGATGTGACTGCTTTGCCTGCTGTCTTGACTACTCTGAGAAGATCTTTAATATTCTGAATATTGTACCTTGTACTCATGCTTGTAATACTGTTTCAACTCATGTAATAGATCAATCTTCTTCTATATTGAATAATTCCTGTAATTCTTGTGATTCTTCTGATGTAATCTCTCATTCTACTATAAATGCAACTTTTGTTGGCATGAATAAAGATTTGATGTTGTGGCACAAAAGATTGGGTCATGTTCCTTTTCTTAAAATGACTTTATTATCTCATTGAACTCATGCTAAAGTTTGTTCTGATGTTCCTTGTGATGTTTGTAAATTTGCTAAGTTTAAAAAGTTGAAATTCTCTGATAGTACTAATATTGCTAATGCTAGTTTTGATTTAATCCATATGGATATAAGGGGCCCTTTCTCTGTTCCTTCTTATAATGTTTACATGTATTTTCTGACCATTGTTGATGATCATTTAAGGTGTACATGGGTTTATCTCATGAAAGCTAAGTCTGAGACAAGACATTTTATTCAAATCTTCTATAATATGATTTTGACTCAGTTTACTGCTAAAATTAAAGTAATTAGGACTGGTAATGGTGTTGAGTTTCTGTTTGATTCTTTCTTTGCAGAGAAAGGCATATTACATCAGAGATCCTGTATTGAGAGGCTACAACAAAATGCAAGAGTTGAGAGAAAGCATCAACATATCTTACAAGTTGCCAGGGCTTTGCCTTTTCAATCTTGTTTACCTATTCAGTTTTGGTCTGACTGTGTTAATAATGTTGTTCATATTATAAATAGATTGCCTACTATTGTTTTGCAAAACAAGAGTCCTTTTCAGGTTCTTTTTAACACTATTCCTGACTATTCTTATATGAAGTCCTTTGGTTGCTTAGCTTATGCTTCTACTTTATCTGCAAATAGGAAGAAGTTTGATTATAGAGCTAATAAATGTGTTTTTATTGGTTATCCTACTGGTTTTAAGGCTTACAAGTTATATGATTTGTCTTCTCATAAGATTATAATATCTAGAGATGTGTTGTTTTATGAAGATATTTTCCTTATCATTCTTCTCAAACTTCTCAATCTGATGTTCCTTATGTTACTGAAGCAATGTATGATATGGGTTATAATACTCATAATGTCATGTTGCAAGATTATGTTGCTAATCCTCATACTAAAATTCTACTAGATGTTTCTGATTCAGATACAGATTCTAATTCTCATTCAATGCCAGCTGAATCAGATATGGGTAATAATACTCAAGATGCTGTAATGGATACTGAGAATGTATCTACTCAATCTGATATTATACCTGAAGTGTCAATTACTGATAATGCAGAAATTATATCTGACACTACTGAGCATAGAAGATCTTCAAGAACAAGAGCTCATCCAGCTCATTTGAATGAGTACAAGTATTCTCTTCCACCTTCTTTACAGATTACTAATAATGATAATGCTACTGAGACTACTAATTCAACTGCTTTGTGTTCTTCTAATGTCAAGTATCATTATCCTATTAGTGATTATTTGTCTGTTGAGCATTTATCCTCTACTCTAAAGTGTTTTACTGCAAGTTTAACTTATATACCTGAGCCTAAGAATTTTAAAAGTGCAAATCATTTCCCTGAATGGAAACAAGCTATGGCTGAAGAGATTAAAGCTTTAGAGAAAAATCATACATGGGAATTGGTTAGTTTACCACCCGGTAAACATACTATTGACTGTAAATGGATATATAAGGTCAAACTTAAATCTGATGGCACTTTAGAGAGATATAAGGCTAGATTAGTTGCTAAAGGTTATACTCAAGCGGAGGGATTGGATTATTATGACACCTTTTCTCATGTTGTCAGGTTAACTACTGTGAAGGTTTTGTTGGCTGTTGTAGTGAGCATGAATTGGTATTTACACCAGCTTGATGTCAACAATGCTTTCTTGCATGAAGAGGTTTATATGTCTCCACCTCCAGGATATGACACTAAAGGACAGGTTTGCAGGCTTGTTAAAAGTCTTTATGGACTTCAAGCTAGTAGACAATGGTTTTGTAAACTAGCTATTTCTTTACAAGCTTTTGGTTATATTCAATATGCAGTTGACTTTTCTCTCTTTACTAAGTACAATAATAATAATTTTACTGCTCTCTTAGTTTATGTTGATGATATTATTCTTTCTGGAAATGATTTGGATGAGATTGTAGCAGTTAAACAATATCTACACCAACAGTTCACTATTAAAGATTTAGGTGAACTCAGGTATATTCTTGGTATTGAAGTAGCTAGGTCTGAGAAAGGTTATGTTTTAACACAAAGAAAGTATACTTTAGATATCTTGACTGATACTGGTTATCTGGGAGCTAAACCTGCTAATACTCCTATGGATTCTAATTTGAAATTATCTAAAGATAAAGGTTCACCTCTCTCAAATCCTACTCAATACAGGAAATTGGTTGGTAGATTATTGTATTTAACTGTCACAAGGCCTGCCATATCTTATAGTGTCCAATGTTTAATCCAATTCATGCAACATCCAACTGATATTCATATGTCTGCAGCTCACAGGATACTTAGGTATCTCAAGGCAACACCTGGTGAAGGGCTTCTATATTCATCTACTAGTGATCTTAGCTTGAAAGGATATACAGATTCAGACTGGGCTGGATGTGCAGATACTAGGAGGAGTGTTTCTGGTTTTGCTTTCTATCTTGGAGACTCATTGGTGTCATGGAAATCAAAGAAGCAACCAGTTGTGTCAAGAAGCTCTACGGAAGCAGAGTACAGAGCTGCTGCCAATGCATCCTGTGAGGCTCAATGGATTCTTTTCATTCTTAAAGATCTCAAAGTTGATCATTGTCAGCCAGTCTTGTTATATACTGATAACAAGTCCACTTTTCATCTTGCCTATAATCCTATATTCAGCATCAACGCACCAAACACATAGAACTTGATTGTCATCTTATAAGAGACAAGATAGTGAATGGTATGTTGAAGTTGATTCATATCAAGAAGGACTATCAAGCTGCAGATATCTATACCAAGCCTCTTGCCTTGCCATTATTTCAGAAGTTCAAATCCAAGATGAATATGATTAATATCCATATTCATCTTGAGGGAGGGTAACAAGAATGTTCAAGACATCAAAACTTGTGTTAAACAAGTTTTGATATTCAATTGCAATTATTAAAGAGTTAATTGCATTTATCAAGGAAATGTGGTGAACTCAATTGAAGACACTCAATACCACATGGACTGCCGTGCAAAGTTTGTTACCTAACTAGTTTTTAGTGTTGTACAGTTGGCTTCCTATCTTGTACTCTCTCTATTAGATGTTAGTTATAAATATTAATTAGAGAGATCAGTTTACTACTTCTTCTTCAATTTTTTTTCCGTTGAATTCTCTCTGTAACTTTTCCATTCGATTCAATTCGATTATATACAATTTGGTTACGATTTTATGGAATTGTGAGAATTCTTATAGGTTGCAAGTACGGTTTCCGGAGGTCTGGTGTGCAAAAATGGATGTCGTGTAGACCTGAACTTGTGGATATAGGCTGGAGCAAAACGTACCGTCCCAGTTGGACCATCACGTCCCCTTTCGTGAACAACTCTATTTCGGTTTCACCAAATGCTCCAACAGCATATAAAAATCTCAAACTCCTCTATATGTTGATGCCTTCATGCGGATCAACATAAACCAATCCCAAGGACTTCTATGTATCTGAGTGCAGAATCACGTTAGGAATCGGAGAAAGAGCCCCAAGTGATTCTTGAGAAATGACAATCACGTAATATATGGATAATTGACTCAACACCACATTCACAAACAAAACATAATTATGGACTCACAAATAACATGACTACGCCTTAAAGTATCAAGAACTAGTAAGGCGTCATTTAACAAACGACAGGGAGCTTAATATAACAACCAAAATCCCAATTCCTCCTCAAATCACTGCTACTATATGGTAAATGTGCTAGGTTATTTCGGAGTTTTCACTAACTAACTGTTACAATCATCTTTGCGTGACTGAGTTTGGAGCCGTGTGGAGTGGGTTACGGCCATTCTAGATCAGTGCGCATGGTCATATTGTTAATGGGACGACATTATGATGTTTCTTTACATTCCAAAAATGCATCGTATTTTATCAGTTTGCTTAGCGCGGGTTGCACAGGACTATTTGAGTTCATGTATGGACTGTATAATATTGTTCACAATTATATGCGTGTGTTGTTTAGCACACACCCATTAGTCCATACATTCATAAGTTTGAATCTAGAATAATGCATTCATTTTAATAAAATGTTAAAGGTTTAAAGTAAAGTAAGTTTTAAAGTAAAAGATAAGTAAAGGGGCTCGTAGGTAAATATCCTGATATTTGTGGCGCAGTTATTAGTTCATGTTCAGCGGATAGGGGCACGATAGTGACCTGAGACCGGCAGATTGCCACCATTGGCCAGCATAGTAACCTATAATGCCAAGTGAGCTCGCAATCATGTTAATTTTTAAGTCATGTCTAAGATTGAAGTTTAAGTTTAATTTTCAAGAAGTTCAAGAACAAGTTCAAGTGTTAAGAGTCAGGGTCAAGTCAAGTTTTAGTGTTGCATTGCATTAAGTAAGACTAAAAGATTTAAAAGACATGAAGATAGAACTTTAGGTCATGGCACGTGCATGGAACTTGCTTAGCTAGTGGTCACGGCTGACCTGTTTCTAAAATATCAATTTTAGGTATAAGAATGTTAAACGCAGAACACTTTTTACTAAACGCAGAACAAATTTTTACATATTACATATAATACCACTATTATTATAATTTACAAAATGGTTCAATAATTTGAAAAAAATACTATTTTACCTAAAAAAACATCAAACAAGTTTATTCGAATTAATTTTATCATCCGAATGAATAAATCGAAAAAACTTAAAAATAAAACACGAAGAACATAAAGAATCGTCGTCGGTGACCGGAGCATCTCCGATTTGGAGTTTGCCGGGGCAAACTTGACCAGATCGGAGATGCTTCGATCTAGAGAAGCTCCGATCGGAGCTTGGCTGCTCCGATGTTGGAGCTTTCTGGTCAGCCTTGAGGCTGACCAGGCGGGTCAGCTTTGAAGCTGACCCGAACATGGTTCTGGTCAGCTTCAAAGCTGACGAGAACCATGTTCTCGTCGGTTTCAAACCCGACGAGACGACTCGTGTGGTCGGTTTTTGTCATTTTTAACCGTTTTTGCGTTTCTTTTTGTTATTTTTTGGATTTTTTGATTTTTTTAAAAATCAATTTAAATATACTAATATAATTGAGTAATAATTAACAACTACAACTACCAAATTAAAATAATAAAAATATTTTTATATTTGTCATTATCGATATAATATGGCTAATGATTGTACGATATTGATTTTTGTTGTGTTATGATACCGTAGTGTATATATGTTTATATATTTTCGAAGATGTAATAATTTGAGATTTTTTTCGGAAAATGAGACTAATTCAATATTTTTATCAGTTGAAGGGCCTTTTGCAATATATAAAAAAGTGTTCTGCATTTAGTAAAATGTGTTCTGCGTTTAACATGCCCCTAGCTTTTAGGTATTTGAAGCCGAGCAAATCGGAGTGCCGAGCGCTACCGGAGCAGTGATCGGTATCAGGAAGATCTTTAACATTTTTTTAGTTCACGATTTTTTAAAGACTTTTTAATGTTGCAAGACTTTAGCAATTTATAGTTCCGCTGCATATTTCACGAGTTCAATAATTATTTTTAACGAATTTTCATGTCAAGACCTTGGACGCTCTAGCCGCCGAACTATGTTTTATATTTTAACAAGTCAAGTTCGTCGATTTTACAAGCTCACAAACTAGTGCGACTCATATTTTTCTTAGTTCGTATTTTTAAAACTCAGGGTGGTACAATTACCATGGTGAGCTCATGTGCACTTGTTTATGTTTTTCTTTCTCAGAAAAAGGCCTTTCTGTATATCTTTCATTTTTTAAGAAAAATTACATTCCACATATAATTTGTTTGCTTTCTTTTAATCTACCCATCTACTTATGTTTACTGCTATACTGCCACGAATTTTCATTAGTACACCGTAAAATATGCGTATTTGAAAATTTAGGGGCGCCCCTGCCCAAACTCCTCTATCTCTGCCCCTGATCCGAAGCTGATTTCTGGATACATCCGTAAGGGGCTTCTTGATCAGGAACGTAAACTTCACCTGTTATGATAAGGTGAAAACACATATGCTGAAAATCTAGAGCAAACCTAAAGCCTAATAAAATCAGCAACATAGTCCTGTTTCTATCATCACACAACACAAGCATATGTTTTCTAGTACCAACTAATTTACAATCTCTGGTGAGTACTGCAGTTAGAGAACCATATATTTTACCCCCAACACTACGTGTCATCGGCCATCAAGTATGGTGAGAGTAACATCGTTGGCAGAGGAACTAGTCTTTTGATCCTGTTTACTAGAACTTCCACCTGTATCAGAACCGCATAATCTTACAGAAGATGCCGGTTGTTTAGGCACTGCAAGTTCCACAGTTCCACTAATCAGCATTGATAACACCGATGAAATTGATGGCCGATCTTTAGGAAGTTCTTGGACACACAACAAACCGATATGTATGCACCTCAATACCTCTCCCTGGTTGCTTGGACTTGATATTTTTGGATCTATCAAAGTTTCGGCTTTGTCTTCATTCCATAATTTCCATACCTGAAAGAGATCATGGTGTGTCATTTTTCTCAGGAACTTACAAAAAGCTGATTAAGTTTGTGAGCAATACCCAATTGAATGTATTATTCCAGACAATCAGACATACATGTCCTAAGAGATTGATCCAAGAGTTTTCACCGCATAAATAGCCTGAATTTCTTCGCCCTGTTGCAATTTCTAGCAATAATACTCCAAAGCTAAAGACATCTGATTTTTCCGAAAATCTTCCTCCCATTGCATACTCTGGAGCCATGTATCCGCTGAGGAAAATCATATCAGGTGTATCTTTTCCTTATTTGCTCACAGATGAGTAGATTCATATAAAGGGAGAAGTGAAATAAAATAAGAATATACACTTACCGTGTACCTGAGACTTTAATAGTGCTCACATGATCTTGATTGGTTTCACATATTCTGGCCATGCCGAAGTCAGAAATCTTTGGATTCCAATAATCATCGAGTAATATGTTACTCGGTTTCAGGTCTCTATGGATTATCTTCAATCTGGAATCCCTGTGTAGATAAAGAAGACCACGACATATGCCTTCAATAACATTAGTTCGCTTACTCCAATCAAGCATCTCATTTGATGGATCTGCCAAAAACAAACATATGTTTAGGAAAGCAACCAATAATTTGTCTTTACTGGTACACTTAGAAGGATAACATAAAAATGCCAAGCAGAAGATTTCTGAACTGCAAAGAGTTTTCAAAAGACTTTAAAGAGCTCTGGCAAGCACATAAGGTTCTAGCTAGTTTCAATTTATTATGCATTCGGAAACAGCTTTGGTAGGCTATACGCACAGTCATTACAGAACAGATCATAACTGACCAAAGAGATAAAAGTCGAGGCTTTTATTAGGCATGTATTCGTATATCAACATCTTCTCTTTATTCTCCACACAGCAGCCCAGTATTCTAACAAGATTTCTATGTTGGACCTTGGAAATAAGCTCTACTTCGTTCATAAATTCTTGCAACCCCTGTCCGGAAACCTCTGAAAGCCTCTTGATCGCAATGTTTCTTCCATTAGGCAACTTTCCCTGGAGTTAAATTAGCATCAGAATATACGGCTTCATATACCAATGATTCAATGAACACCATCAAAAATAGAAAGTGCACGTAATTGACCTTGTAAACAGGACCGAAACCACCCTGCCCAAGCTTGTTATCTTTGGAGAAATTGTTCGTGGCTTTTGCAAGTGCCTCCTTCTTAACCAATGGGAAATCTGAGATATTAAATCTACCAGAGACATCTTGGACAGATATATCTATTGAATCCAATGTGTGGCGATTTTCATCTCTCGCTGTATGTCTTTTGTCTAATGTACAAGCACATTGTAAGTCAGATAAAAGCACAGGTATATATAGCCTTGTTCAAGTGATTCATAGTCTAAATCAATATTACCTCTTCTCTTAATCATCCATTTCCAACATAAGTATCCTCCGCAAATGGAAGCAGCAATTCCTACTACACTTACCACGGTTGTTATTATCGTCTTATAGTCTTTTCTTTGATCTGCCACATCTGTTATACATCATACATGCATGTTAAAAAAAGAAGATCATGGAGAACGAAGTGTGCTCAAAGCTTTGGAAGTGTTGCATTGCTTGTATCACAATTGCCATCTGCTTAACAGGGGAAAATCAAACATAGGTACTTAAATTGGAAGTTATAATCTGAACATACTAAAAATCATGTTACCTGGTATTTCAGAGCTAGCAACACGAAACTTAATGCGTATAGACATGCTGGGAGCAGTGTGAAGGTTAATGAGATCTCTACACCAAAACAAGCAGGCACCAGTATCAATAATATACACATATGCCAGGCATGAACAGTTTCTCAAACACCAACCCTCACACTCACTTTCATGTGCAGGCCACCGATCCGAGTAACCCATGATTTTAATCCTATCGAGATCATAAAACCGGTCTTGTATGCTGCTATTGGTTGTACCATTGCTAGGCTCACAGTAGGCCAAAGGCACCCTCCTCGCGCAGCCACTAGTCCAGTTCCCGGAGTTCCATTCCTGCCCGTTAACAGGGTCAAATCCCCGTAAACATGAGCATATCGGAGAATTCAGCGAGTCACAGGTGGCAAAAGGTCCACAAATCCCATAAGTGTCGCAACGGTTGCCGGAGGAATTGTTGGGTTGCGCTGAGCAATACAAGTTCTGGTTGAAAGAGCATAGGATGAGGATGAAAATGGCGGAATACAGAAAAGATTTCATGATGATCGCCTATGGAAGAACTAGCTAGGTACAAACTAGAGTGGTGAATTGGTTATAAAAATGAGGTATGTATAATTATGAATGTCTGCTATGAGATACTAAATTCCAAAGAAAATGGTACGGTGCATGAAGATCTGGACTGGGAAATGTTAATTAGTGATGTCAAGAATGAAGATGCAACCAACTAGGTGGGTGACATATGAACCATTTGAAGACCACGTACAATATTAATTACTTGATCACACTGATGTCAAAGCTCATGGTATGAGCTTAGCTGGTGATAAACTCTAACACCGAGAAGCCAGACCATAACGCCGTAACGCGTCTTGCTCATCACTCAGAGTAGACGTATGCAGGGCAGGGAGGAACTACATAATACATAAATTTAAATTTGTGAGGATCTCACCACTAATTAATTAAGACCGGTCATTTGTAACGTTGCGGTTACTCAGGGCTACTCTTAACTTTGCACTTTCTAGTTTTAGGAATGGATTCCCTAAAATAAAATTGCATTTTACTGATATGATCTATGAGTATGGTTCTCAACTACTTTAAATTCTAAAAAAATTATGCGCATTATTTGAACGGATCAATTTGAGAAAAACAAGTTGTAGCTTCTTTCTTTTTTAACAGTGAATTGGAGCAGTCCAACTTTTGGGGCTGGTTTTGGAACCAAGAATCGAACTGAAATTGTCGTTCCGGTTTTGGAACTGAAACCACACTGTGCGGTGCGGTTCCTGTTTATTGAGAACCGCCAACCGAAATTGGAACCATCGGTTCCATGTGGTTCTTGGAACCGTGCAGTTTCGAAACCACCGGTTCCATATATACATGTCTAATATTTTAATATGGTGGTGATAATAACTTAGTTATATTATTAAAACTTAGGCATAGTAACTAATTAAATAATTTAGTAAAGACAAATTAAGTAATAGTATTAGCCCTACTAAGTTTTAGTAAGTAAATATAAACATTACTAGTTTTATCTATATGTATATTTAAATTGATCAATCTAAGTTACCATAAGCGATTTAGTAAATGATAATCAACTAAGTCACCAAAAAAGGTGAGGTTCTAGCGGTTCGAATCGTGAGGTTCAAAACCGCTTGGTTCCGGTTTAGGAACCGAACCGTGCAGTTCTGGTTTTAATTTTTGTTCTAGTATTTTGACCAATTGGAATCGACGGTTCTGTAACCGAGAACTGCCGGTTCCTGAAACCGCCCAGGTCTACACCTAACTATATGCTAAATTATAAATAAACATGGACTCTTTTAAATCTATACTATTAGACCCCCTATTGTTACAAGAGTAAGTCTCCTGAGAGACGGTCTTTAAATAATTTATTGAGAGACGTACCTATATTGTCAGAAAAATTACCAATGTTACTAAGCAAAACACCTATGTTTTTAGCATTGGTGTATTTTCATATTACAACAAGACTTATTCATTAACAACATAGATGTTTTAGTTAATAATAAATATGATTTTATTGATAACATAGATAGAGACCGTCAATCATGAGACTTTGTGATTGTTAAATACTTAAATTCACCGTTAAATGTGCTAAATTACCAAAGTATCCCTCAATTTTCACAACAAAAGCAAAAGAAAAAACAAGAAACAAATTATTAAAACAAAAAATACAAAAAGAAAATGAAAAATAGAAAATGAGTCGGCGGGCGCTGGCTTCGCCACTGGACCGTGGACAACAGAGTTCAATACCTCCGCCATAGGTGGAGTACCAGCTTTTTTGTTTTTTGTATTTTCTATTTTAATAATATGTTTCTTTGTTTTCTTCAATTTCATGTCAAAATTGAGGGATTACTTCATAATTTCAATTATATTTAACGGGGAAAATTTTGAAAAAGGTACCCTAAGTTCGTGACATTTTCGGAAAAGGTGTCTTATTTTGTGATCATCCGATTTTAATACTTTAAGTTGATTGAATGTCACAATACAGTACCCTTGTAACGCTTGACAGCTTAATTAAGTGACATGTGTCACTTTGCAATTTTAAAATTTTAATGGGTAAAATTGCAAATAGAATAATTTCAGTTAATTTCAATTGAACCACATTATTTTGAATAACTATGAATTAACCCCATTTTATCAAAATCACCATTTAAACCCCGTTAATTATTCCTATTTAACCCATTAATAATCTCCATTATCCATTAACCTCCATTCAACCTCTTTAATTATTAAGAATTGACCTTGAAATTAAAAAAAAAATAAAAAATTGAAAAAAAGGAAATGACAATATCTGCCATGGAAAAGCTCCACATCAGAGCCTTCCATGGCTATGGTGTTTCCATGGCAGCATGGAGCTCCACCATGGATTCCATGGCCTGGAAGATTCAAGTGGGATTTTCTGTATCCTTCCCTGTATCACACCCTGTCCCAACAATAATATCATGACATCTGTCAAACTAGTCAAATTAATTTATTCAGTCAACGAGCTTTAGATGGCATGTTCAATTTCTTCTTCATGCTCTTCCTCACTTCCTTACTTCCCTGTTGCCTTTTGCCCTTGTTCAGCTACTTTGACGTATCTGTACAAAATTACAGATTTACATGATCAGAGCAGCATGAACAAAATCAGAGCAAGACTGTAAGTGCAGCATTTGCATATACCTTGAGGAGCATCGCTCAAATTCTTTAGCTAGCAACCCCGTTGATAAAGGCAGGAGACCAAAAATCAATCCACACATTCACTAACTTTAATTTGTTTAATTCAAATCAGTGAAAATGAGAGCTATGATAGTTTAAGATGAAATGAGATCTTCTAATTAATTAAGTGAAAAGCATATTGAAAAACTACATCTCTAGAAGAAACTGAGATGGAGAGTTTCTTTCTTACGTCATAATGAATGATAGTGCTACTATGGTGAATCAAAGAATCTACAACAATTGGCACTATCGCTTTGATTAGTTCCGGTGAAAGACCGTTGCGGTGGCTCAAATCCGTGTCGCTAATGATTCGAGTTTTCCAGTTGGATTCTAGTTCTCATGTGAAATCTATAAGTATGAAGGGTTGATCCATATTCAAACCGCCATAATTGTTTCTCTCCCCCTCATGCTACAAATAATAGTCATGCTCCAATCGGTCTGAAACTGAAACGGATTATTTCCGAACAAGTCCAAAATTGAAAAAAATAATTCTGCCAACTATCAAATTGACAGAAATATGGGAGCCAAATTGATAAGGTCACTCGGCATAGTGAGCAACCTTGGGAGGAGGGAATTTCGTTTTACGGAAAACTACATATCCATTGTGTCTAGAAGTTTTAAATTGTCCATTTGCAATATCCCAAGACACTAACACATACTCCCTCCGTCCTTTAAAAGCTGTCCTAGGAGTAGTATAAGGTTTGTAAAATGTGTGTTGATTGATTTAGTGGTAGAACCCACCTATAAAAGTGCGAGATAAGGTTTGCTGGCCATACAACAAGACGACACATGTCTTATTGAAAGCCAGCTGAAATCAAGAATTATTATTAACTGGAGCTGTTGCTGCAAGCTAAGCTAGATCATCAAGCCACACTGAAGTGAAACAAGCACGAATCAACAAAGTAGAATTATCCGGAAGCATATTTAATTCAGATCACAGGACACAATCTTTGTGGTTTACACATCCTTGTAATTTGAAGACACTGATCTCGTGCTATCAAGACATAACTTAACACTGAGATCCAGAATCAAATCTGACTTCCATATCCTACTATGGAAACTAGTTGCAATGAGTTTTAATATGAATGAATGGAATCTATAACTAACTAACTACTAGGAACAACACGTACAGCTTTTGGTACCATTCAAATCCCTAATTAATCTCAGAGTACAGCTTGTGCTGCGTAAGGTACCACATCAGTATCTCAGTTCTATATCAGTATACACATCGCCGCCTTATGGATCTGGCGCAAAAAATGATAACTTACCACCAGATCATAAGGAGAATTAAGAGAAATCTCAAAATGCTTTTTCATAAATGTAGCATTATGATGAATCATCAATGTGATAATATTCACCTCTTTTACATCATCAATTACAGGTAAGGCTCAACTTCCTGAAATTAAAGACTGCATAATTTTGTAATCAGACAGCTGGTAATCAACATGAAAGCATTTCTGTCGAATATTAGTTTCAGCGACCATCAAGGATCGTGAGAGTAACATCATTGACAGAGGAACTATTCTTTCGACCAGAACTTGTACCTGTATCATCAGAGCGACTTAATTTTACATAAGATGCTGGTTGCTTAGGCACCGGTAGGTCAATAGTTTCACTGATCAGCATCGAAAGTACAGATGAGATTGATGGCCGGTCTTTAGGAAGTTCTTGAACGCACAATAAACCTATATTCATACACCTCAACACCTGTATGTGATTGCTTGGACTTGATATTCTTGAGTCTATCAAATTTATGGCATTGTTTTCGTTCCACAGTTTCCATATCTGAAAATGTCATTAGCTCACAGGGTTGTTGAAATGGACAAGTTCGGCCAAATACGGATAATTGGAAAATTATTATCATAATTAGAGGTTAGAATCACAAAATATTGTTGTTTTCCTGCTATGCATCGAAATGGAGAACACAGAATTGAAGATTAGGTATATATTACTAGAACTCAACTTACATGTCCCAAGAGATTGACCAAAGAGCCTTCACCCTGGAAGAAACTCGAGTTCCTTCTCCCAGTAGAAATCTCTAGCATCAATACTCCAAAGCTAAAAACATCTGATTTATCCGAAAATCTTCCTCCTATTGCATATTCGGGCGCCATGTATCCTCTGCAAGAAAATCATGTTAGCTGTAACTACTCATCAATGATTTTACCAAATAAATAGTCATATAACCTACAAAATGAAGTAAATGATGCATACACTTACCGTGTTCCTACGACTCTCATGGTGCTCACATGATCTTGGGTGGTTCCATATATTCTAGCCATGCCAAAGTCTGAAATCTTGGGATTCCAATTATTATCAAGTAATATGTTACTTGGCTTGAGGTCTCTATGGATTATCTTCAATCTAGAATCTCTGTGAAGATAAAGAAGACCACGGCAGATGCCTTCGATAATATTAAGACGCTTCGTCCAATCTAAAGTGTTTTCTGATGGATCTATGCAACCAACAAATAACACTTTTAGGAAGTTAATAGCAGGACCATTATCTTGTGGAACTGTAGACATAGGCAACATAAAACATATTTTAACTGACCAAAGAGGTAGACATCCAAGCTTTTATTAGGCATGAACTCATATATCAACATCTTCTCTTTGCTCTCCACACAACAACCCAATATTCGAACAAGATTTCGATGTTGCAGCTTGGATATCAACTCCACTTCATTCATAAACTCTTGCAATCCTTGCCCAGAAGCTTTAGCTAGCCTCTTGATTGCGATTTCTCTTCCATTTGACAATTTTCCCTAGAATCAATATAATTCAACAGCCATAACCCGAGAATGATAAATGTTACAAAAAAAAGCTAGAGAAAAAAAACAACCTTGTAAACAGAACCAAATCCACCCTTCCCAAGCTTGTTATCTTCAGAGAAATTGTTTGTGGCAATTGAAAGTACCTCCATTTTAAACAACGGAAAGTCTAACTTATTAACTCTACTCAATGCATCTTGGTCATTTGAATCTGATGTTGAAGATTTTCCATCTTTACTTGTGCTTCTGTTGCCTGATAGTACACAAGAAAAAACATACTGAGCAAAAATTCAGAATATATATTTTTCCTTATTCGAGGATTCAGAGACCAAGCCGTACCTCTGCGCTTATAAGCCCATTTCCAGCATAAGTATCCGCTTATTGAAAAAGCAATAATCCCTACAACAATCACAATTTTCATGATCTTCCTGTAATCTTTTTTGTATTCTGCAACATAACACATGTAATGTAGAAACTCAGATAAGCAGTCACTGAATTTGATTAATGTTATAAGTATTGTAGCTTCAAACAAGAACGGTACCTATTTGGGAACCAGCAACCCGAATGTGAAGCTGAGAGCCTGTGAGAGACCTTTGCATATCAGTTATATTTCCGCTCCAGAACAAACAATATCCATTATTATTAACAGCATATACCATGCAGGAACAATTCCTTAAACATCGACCCTCACATTCGGATTCTGAACCAAACCAACGATCAGAATAACCTGCAAGTTTCATCCTATCGAGTTTCAAAAACCCGTCCTTTCTGCTTGTACCAGTACTATTATCTCCACAAGAAGCCAAAGGAACCCTTCTTGCACATCCACTAGTCCAGTTCCCTGAATTCCATTCCTGCTGGTTAACCGGGTCGAATCCTCGCAAACAAGAACATATTGGTGAATCCTGTGAGTTGCAGCTCCCAAACTGTCCACATCTCCCATAAGTTTCACAAGGATCACTTGATGAATTGACTCCTTGTGCTGAGCAGAATGTTTTATTCAAAGAGAAAAGGATAAAAGTAATGGCCTTAAACAGAAGGGAGTTCATATTATCCAAGGCACTTTATGTAGTTGTATCATTACATTTGTATATCTTATTAGTAAAGATTTGAAGGAGTTAAGTTAAGAGGAAGCTAAAGTAAGTTGGTGCAGCATTTGACATAGGTGAGTTGAGACCTGATATGGCTAAAACCCAAATGCCCCGCGTGAAGCTACAATGATTGTGACTCACAAGTGGACTAAGTGGAAGACTTCTGAAAATGAAAACTTTTGTATCCATTCAAATTCTCTATCTGCGTTTGGTAGCCCCAACCGACAGCACTCTTCTCAATCAGAACCTTGAGCTAACAAACACAGGTTCATTTTTAGCTCACCGAAATTAAATGAACATGTAGTTGTCGACTATTTTAAATACTCTGAAATTTTTCATTTTATTTTCGAAACATTATGAAATGTTCTGTCAATTTTCGAAATTGTTACTCTGTTAGGAAAATTTAGATAGTCTTTTAGTTTTCAAGAATCCTATACATATTCGAGAGCCAGATTTTTAATTGATGTAGTTGATGTTACGGTTAATTCCTCAATCACGTGAGGAATGATCAATAACTGGCACAATTGAGCTAAACGGTTACCTTAGAGAATGAGATAAAGATTCACGAGGGAATCAAAGCCAGTTTCAGTATATTTCAATTCATGAATGAATAAATGAATTACAATCCCCTTTTATAACAAGGAATAACAGAAACAGTTGAATAAGAGCTGGAATCGTTCAGCAACCGTCGATGATTAAGACACGCGTCTTAATCTCGTGCTCCTAGCCGTCACGCTCCCGTCCTTATGCTTACAGACGAACCAGACGACTTAGAACCCAAAACAAGATAAGAGCGCGGCTTTCTCTATAATAGTTGAATTTTTTTATTTTGTTAGAATCAGCAGAACTTGTATTGGTAAACTTGAACAAATACAAATGCTCCTCCAGAAAAAGATCATGATGTAGTTGACTTGTTTAGCTGAGCCGGTTAATCTGACTTTTGCTATTGACTTTAGTTGATTTAAGACTTTAAGGGTATTAGGTGCAATTCATTTCAACTCCATTAGTCAGTCCATTACTATGAGTTAACTATTGCTTGAAATCCGAATTATAATTGTTAAGTATCCAATCTCAAACGCACAATCGACCAACTACCAATCAAACACCAATAAGCAATCACACAAAGAACACAAAGAATTTACGTGGTTCGATCGCTTCAATCTACATCCACGGAGAATCGGTGATTTTATTGATCTTTTTGATATCTCAACTACAAGCTTGTTACAGAGAATTGAAACGAAATACAGCCTGAATTCGCTATACAATACTCACAACAACAGCTCCCAAAACGCTCTCAATCACAGAGAAAACGAAAAACTGAAATCTGGAACTTGGAATTGATCTAAACTGCAAGCTAAGCTCTCTTACTCTGTTTTTATCTGGCGAAGAAGATGATTAACGGCCCAAGAAGCAGGAACCATCCGATCAAAACAGCCATCTTCAATCTAACGGACGAAACAAAGTCGCATAACCACTTAACTGGTAAAAGCACGTTTCTTCTGTTTCTTCTGCCGCCTTTCAACAAACCAACTTCAAATAATAACAAACCAGTCCCTGAACTTCTGACATTATTCGAAACAACCCCAAAACATAACAAATCTCCACCTTGTTGAGAATAACCTTCAGAAACAACAACACACCTCATTTACTCTTATTCACCACCAACTAAACACCTGGCAGTGGTAACAGTACTCTGTACTTTGATCTTCAATCATTTCTAATCCCAACTAAACTCAAACAATGATTGAATTTAGCTGGAATCAGAGGCTTGGTCATCATATCTGCTGCATTATCCACAGTTGACACCTTTGCTATCTTAACTTCATTCTTCTCTATGATATCTCTGACAAAATGCAATCTTACATCAATGTGCTTGGACCTTTCATGAAACATTTCATGTTTTGACAGATATATGGCACTCTGACTATCACTCAAGATAGTAACAGCTCCTTGACTTAATCCAAACTCATTTATAATGCCTTTCAACCATATTGCTTCTTTCACAGCCTCAGTAATAGCCATGTATTCTGACTCAGTTGTTGACAAGGCAACTACATTCTGTAAGTTTGATTTCCAACTAACAGCTGATCCAAACAAGGAGAAGATATAACCTGACTGAGATCTTCTATTATCAAGATTTGCAGCATAATCTGCATCAACGTAGCCCAGTATAGGATCTGTAAACCACTTCTCATCTTTGCAGAACTTGATCCCAATATCTAAAGATCCCTTAAGATATCTCAATATACACTTTACTGCATCCCAGTGGTATTCTCCAGGACTGAACATATATCTGCTGGTAACACTAATTGCATAAGCAACATCTGGTCTGCTGCATACCATTGCATACATTATACTTCCAATAGCATTTGCATAAGGGATTTTACTCATATGCTCCACCTGCTCAGGTGTTTCAGGGCTATTTTCCAGTGAGAGCCTGAAATGCTGAGCTAAAGGAATGCTACTTGACTTGCATTCATGCATATGAAACCTCTGCAAAACCTTCTTCAAGTAATCACCTTGATTCAGCTTAAGTGTACCAGCTTTTCTATCTCTGAGGATATCCATACCAAGAATTCTTCTTGCATTTCCCAAATCTTTCATCTCAAATCTATTGCTCAGTTGCTTCTTGACCTGCTTTAACTCTTCAACACTACTGCTGGCAATCAACATGTCATCTACATACAACAGTAGATATGTAATGACTTGAGATTCATTCCTTTTAAGATACACACAGCTGTCAAACATTGATTTGATAAAACCAATTTCATCCATATAATCACTGAATTTTCTGTACCACTGTCTAGGACTTTGTTTAAGTCCATATAGTGATTTCTTCAGCAGGCATACCTTACCTTCATTCTCTGGTAGAATAAATCCCTCAGGCTGAGCTATATAAATGGTTTCTTCAAGATCACCATGCAGAAAAGCTGTTTTAACATCTAATTGTCAGAGCTCGGATCAAATTGAGTTACTATACTCGAATGCTTTTATTGAAGTATGTTTGACCACTGGTGAGAATATATCATTGTAATCTACACCCTCTTTTTGAGTGAAACCTCTAGCCACCAATCTGGCCTTATATCTCACTTGTTCTGTGGTATTGACCTCAATTTTTCTCTTATATATCCATTTACAACTTACTATTCTCTTGTTAGCTGGTTTATCAACTAATTCCCAAGTCTTGTTCTTCTCAAGAGATAGTAGCTCTTCCTGCATAGCAATTAACCATTCTTGCTTCTGAGCACATGTACTAGCTTCTTTAAAATCTTGGGGCTCTTGATATTCAATGTCATGACATGTGCTTAGAGAGAAAGCTACCAAGTTGCTGAAACAATACATATTTGTTGCCTTGTGCTGTCTCTTCTCTCTGTCTCTGGTCAACTGAAAGTTTCTTATTTCATCAGTGACCACAGGAACTACCTTCCTTCTTGGTTGGTTTCTATTTACTCTTCCAGGTTGAGAAACTTCAGCTGCTTGTTGTTGTGTTGCAGAAACACTAGCTGTGTTGTTTGGACTCTGTGGTGCATTGTTCATAACTGGTGATCTCAGGGAAGTGCTACCTATCACAGGTGAACTCTGAGTTGAGACATTACCAGTTGAGTTTGCAGGCAATTCTGTACCACTGAAATCTTGAGGTATATGAGAGTTACTAACAACTTCATGATTTTCCCTTGCTTGCTCATTAATTCTCATGAGCTCCACCTCAATCTCAGAATCCTTGAAGCTATGCATATCAGTAGTGAGATGTTGATCTTTATTCTTATAAGGAAATACAGACTCCTCAAACATTACATCTCTGCTAATTATAACATTCTGAGATTTCTTCTCAATACACCACAGCTTATAGCCTTTCACACCTTTAGGATAGCCAATAAAGATGCATTTCGATTTCAGGTCAAGCTTGTCTGTCGATATGCACATATGCCAGCAACCAAACACTCTCGGTGTGAGTAATCCTTTAAATCACCATACCACGCCTCATCCGTGTTTTCATTTGAATAGCTGATGAGGGGGTTTTATTAACTAGATAGCATACTGTGGAAACAGCTTCTCCCCAAAATGACTTAGGTACACCAGACTGAAACATTATACACCTTGTTCTTTCCAATAATGTCCTATTCATCCTTTCAACAAGGCCATTTTGCTGTGGTGTGCCAGGTGTGGTTCTGTGCCTCTTTATGCCCTTTTCACTGCAGAAATTGTTGAAATCTCTTGATAGAAACTCTAAGCCATTATCAGTCCTCAATATTTTGACTTTAAGATTCTTCTCATTCTCAACTTCTGCACACCACTCCTTAAACTTAGAGAATGCATCACTTTTATGTTTCAGTACATATACCCACACTCTCCTAGTATAGTCATCTATTATAGACATGAAATATCTGCAGCCTCCATTTGTTTGAACAGAAGCAGGTCCCCATAGATCTGAATGAATGTACTCTAGGGGTGCTTCACTTGTATGGCTACCAGTTGACAAAGGTTGTCTCTTTGCTTTACTCAGAATGCATTGCTCACAGGGCTTAAGTTTATCAACTTTACTGGTGTCAAAAACTTGTTTCTTATGCAATTCAAGCAGACCTTTCTCACTAACATGAGCCATTCTCTTATGCCACAATTCAGTGTCATCCACACTAGCTACATGTACATCACCTGTGATTACTTTACACTTCATGTAGTAGAGTTTATTTCTCCTAACACCACTCATAACAGCAGATGCATTTTTATTGAACACTGTAAGCATGCCATTTTCAGAGCTAAACTTGAAACCTTTGCTCTCTAAAGTGCCAAGAGAAATTAAATTTCTTCTGAGTTCAGGTATATACCTGACATCTGTGAGTAACTTCACAGAATTATCACTCATCTGCAGCATAATGTCACCTGTTCCTTGTATGTTGCAAATCATGTCATTTCCCAAAGATCACAAAGGCCTTCATAGTTGGCATCTAACCTTGAGAACCATTCCTTGTATGGGCAAATGTGGAAAGAACATCCAGAGTCCAGAATCCACTCATCACTAACTTGATCATCAGTGATATTCAGTACCTCTCCATCAAACACTGCATTGCTAGTATATTCATGTGTAGAATTGTTTCCTTGATTGTTGTGTTTCTGTTTCTTTAGCAAGAAACAATTCTTCTTAAGATGGACTTGTTTCTTGCAGTGATGACAGATTCTTGTTTCTCTATTCACATTTGCAGCAGGAGCAGGAGCTCTATACTTCACATCCTTGTTGAATTTATTTTTCTGAAATTGCTGTTGAGGCTTTGACTTGTGGTAGTTGCCCCTGATCATTAAACCCTCACCAGATGCACTTCCACCATTTGCTTGACTTCTCTGCATTTCTTTTTGCCTTATCAGACATTGAACTTCTTCCAATGTCGGCTTTTCCCGACTGTAAAAGCTATAGCATCTCTTATACTCTCATATGACTTTGGAAGGGAGTTAAGCAGAATTATAGCCTTATCTTCATCAGGCAGTGGAGTTTCTTCAATATTATCCAAATCATTCAAGGTTTTGTTGAATGATGCAAGCTGCTCAAGGATGCTCCGATCTTCATTCATCTTATAAGAGTACAGTTGAGATTTCATATATAATCTTCTTGCCAATGATCGTGTTTGATACAACGAATCAAGCTTCTCCCAAACTGCTAGAGCTGTCTTCTCCTTGGCAACTTCTCGTAGTTGCTCATCTCCCAGGCTCAATAGAATTGTACTTCTGGCTTTGGCTGACAGAGTTTTATACTCCAAATCTGTACAAGTCGCCGGAAGTTCACTCTGAGGCAAGAGTGCCTTCTCTACACCTTGTTGTAACAGAATCGACTCCATCTTGACTTGCCATAGTGCAAAATCATTCGTACCAACAAACTTGTCGATATCAAACTTTGCAGAACCCATAGTTGATCTTCACACGGCGATGAAACAATCGAATACTTCTCCGATCTTCCCACAGACGGCGCCACTTGTTAAGTATCCAATCTCAAACGCACAATCGACCAACTACCAATCAAACACCAATAAGCAATCACACAAAGAACACAAAGAATTTACGTGGTTCGATTGAATCGCTTCAATCTACATCCACGGAGAATCGGTGATTTTATTGATCTTTTTGATATCTCAACTACAAGCTTGTTACAGAGAATTGAAACGAAATACAGCCTGAATTCGCTATACAATACTCACAACAACAGCTCCCAAAACGCTCTCAATCACAGAGAAAACGAAAAACTGAAATCTGGAACTTGGAATTGATCTAAACTGCAAGCTAAGCTCTCTTACTCTGTTTTTATCTGGCGAAGAAGATGATTAACGGCCCAAGAAGCAGGAACCATCCGATCAAAACAGCCATCTTCAATCTAACGGACGAAACAAAGTCGCATAACCACTTAACTGGTAAAAGCACGTTTCTTCTGTTTCTTCTGCCGCCTTTCAACAAACCAACTTCAAATAATAACAAACCAGTCCCTGAACTTCTGACATTATTCGAAACAACCCCAAAACATAACAATAATTGTTAACTTTGATAATATGAGATCAGAGGAAAGACATCACACGAAGGTAAAATATCCATTGAAAACTGTCCTTTTGCTTTCTGTTTATATACTGTCAGCCTTCAACAACATAATAGTACCAACTATTAAATTCCATTTTGATCTAATACTAGCGGCCATCAAGGATGGTGAGAGTAACATCATTCGTGGAGGAACTACTTTTCTGACCACGTTGAGTTGAGCTTGTTCCAGTATCATCAGAACGTCTTAATTTTACAGAAGATGCTGGCTGTGTTGGCTTTGCAAGCTCAACAGTTTCACTGCTCAGCATTGAGAGTACCAACGAAACTGATGGTCGGTCTTTAGGGAGTGCTTGGACGCACAATAAACCTATATGTATGCACCTCAATACCTCGGCCTGGCTGCTAGGACCTGATATTCTTGAATCAATCAGAGTTGCAGCATTGTCTTCATTCCACACTTTCCATACCTAAAAGTCTTACTCTTCTATTAGTCATCAAAGGATCTGGAACGAAGTTATGATAATGGAGAATTTGGAATCGTAAAGATACTTACATGTCCCAACAGATTGATGAAAGATCCTTCACCCTGGAACAAACTTGAATTCCTTTTCCCAGTAGCAATCTCCAGAATTAGCACTCCAAAGCTAAAAACATCTGATTTTTCAGAAAATCTTCCTTCTATTGCATATTCAGGAGCCATGTACCCACTGAAAGAAAATCATGTGATTATAGCATTACAGGGTAGTAAAAGTGGAGAAAGTGAACACAAAATGACATGCAACACTTACTATGTTCCTACCACTCTGCACGTGCTTATATGATCACGGTTGGTTTCATATATTCTGGCCATGCCGAAGTCTGAGATCTTAGGATTCCAATTATAATCTAGTAAGACATTGCTTGGTTTGAGGTCTCTATGGATTATCTTCAATCTAGAGTCTCTGTGAAGATAAAGAAGACCACGACAGATACCTTCGATAATATTAAAACGCTTCCTCCAATCAAGTGATTCATCTGATGGATCTACACTTCCAACATTTTTTATAAATAGTTGATCAGCTACTACGTACTAACCATTCAGCTCGAAAAAGCCAAAAACCGTTGCTATTGATGAAACTGAAGAATCAAAACTGACCAAAGAGTAGAACGTCCAAACTTTTATTAGGCATGTATTCATAGATAAGCATCTTCTCTTTGTTCTCCACGCAACAACCAAGTAGTTTCACAAGGTTTCTGTGTTGGAGCTTTGATATGAGCTCGACTTCATTCATAAATTCTTGCAACCCTTGTCCAGAGGCTTTTGAAAGCCTCTTCACTGCGATCTCCCTCCCATTTGGCAACTCTCCCTGAAGTTGAATAGTTTCTTAATGTCTTAAGCCAAAAAGTACAGTAAAATTAAGGGCGTGAAAGTTTACCTTGTAAACAGGACCGAATCCACCCTTCCCAAGCTTCCTGTCTTCAGAGAAATTGTTTGTGGCATTTGCAAGTACCTCAATTTTAAACAATGGGAACTCTAACAGATTAACTCTCTTCAACGCATCTTGGACGGTGATATCAACTGAATCTGATGTCATCGCTTTTACATCTTCACTTGTACTTCTCCTGCCTAAGCCAAAAAATGATGCACATTTTGTGTTATCAAACAAGAAGAATGCAATTGCGTAAGCGATTTGTGACAGTTCAAAGAGATTGCATAATTCAAACATTACCTCTGTTCTTAGTCATCCATTTCCAGCATATATATCCGAAAATGGAAACTACAATGGCAGCTACAATCCCAATAATCATGATCTTTTTATAATTTTTCCTGCGTTCTGTTACCATAAAACACAATTGCTATATATCACTTTTCTTGTTTTTAGACATGACTACAGCAAATGAACAGAACAAAAAATGCCTGTAGCAAGGATATGAAGATCAATATATAAAAATAACAAAAAGCATAACAATCACTGGTAGTCCAGCTCTAACTCAAACATGACATTACCTAATTCAGAATCTGCAATCCGAACATGAAGGGCTGAATCCACCGTCTCACTTGGAAATTTCTGAATGTCAATCAAGTCCCCACTCCAGAACAAACAAAACCTACTAACAGCGTACTGATACCCCACGCAGGAACAGTTCCTCAAGCACCGGCCCTCACACTCACTCTCTGGACCAGCCCACCGGTCCGAGTAACCTGAAATCTTAATCATTTCAAGATTCAAAAACCCATCTTCTCTACTCAAATTTGTACTACCATTGTTATATCCTTCACAAGCTAGACGTACCCTCCTCTGACACCCACTAGTCCAGTTACCCAAGCTCCATTCTTGCTCGTTAACCGGGTCGAATCCTTGCAAACAAGAGCATATCGGGTCATTTAGCGAGTTACAGATCCCAAAAGCTCCACATCTCCCGTAAGTTTCACAAGGGTTGCTCCCTTGTGCTGAGCAAAATTTTTGGTTCAAAGTGTTAATAAGGGTGCTGGTAAGAATGGCAATATACATGAAGGATCTCATGATCATCAATGGTTTGTGAAATGTAACATGCAAGATATCAACCAACGTCACAAAATTGGCTATATTGCAGAAGCGTATAAGGCTGCACAAAACAATGGATTTGGAGTTGGTCAAGGTCTAATGTTGGACTCGGTAATAATGGAGAAAGTTCATCAACAGTTAGGCGCAAGTAGTGAAACTAGCTTAGTGGAATTGAAAATGATGAGTCTTGGATGTCAATTCCATCATGATCATACACAGAAACAAAACACGGTGACTGACTTTGACTCCAGTAACATTGATTCAGCATTTCAGCTAGCTAAGAAGCATGAATACGTTTTACCTGAGAATACGTTAAAAAAACGTATTCTTCCAGATTTACTGGATAAGATTTATCTTGAAGGAGTTTTATATCAACAAGACACATCATGTATTAACTAAATAGGCAAAGTTCAATAAGAGTCTTCATTTATCAAACAGTTTGATTAAATATACAGTACTAATCCTGCAATTTAAGGAGTCCATATCCAAACATAAAATAAATATAAACAAATAAATGTATACTTAACCGTATTTTTTGATGTATTCGTATTTTAATATTTTGAATTTTATTGTATTTCGTATTCGTATGCGTATTGTATTTATTCACGTATTCGTATTGGTGCTTCCTATTTGGAAGACTTGTAAATTGTAATTGACTTCATTTTACACCATAACTTTTTCTCCTAATATCTTCCTTGCTTCTATTATCCAACCAACACACACTAAAACACAGTCCATTTATTCTATCTGTCTGCTTCTATTTGCCATGAATAAGAACATTCTGCAGCATAGAAAAACTGTCGCAAATTGAGCATTGTGTATGTTAAGTATCCAATCTCAAATGCACAATCGACCAACAACCAATCAAACACCAATAAGCAATCACACAAAGAACACAAAGAATTTACGTGGTTCGATTGAATCGCTTCAATCTACATCCACGGAGAATCGGTGATTTTATTGATCTTTTTGATATCTCAACTACAAGCTTGTTACAGAGAATTGAAACGAAATACAGCCTGAATTCGCTATACAATACTCACAAAAACAGCTCCCAAAACGCTCTCAATCACAGAGAAAACGAAAAACTGAAATCTGGAACTTGGAATTGATCTGAACTGCAAGCTAAGCTCTCTTACTCTGTTTTTATCTGGCGAAGAAGATGAGTAACGGCCCAAGAAACAGGAACCATCTGATCAAAACAGCCATCTTCAATCTAACGGACGAAACAAAGTCGCATAACCACTTAACTGGTAAAAACACGTTTCTTCTGTTTCTTCTGCCGCCTTTCAACAAACCAACTTCAAATAATAACAAACCAGTCCCTGAACTTCTGATAGTATTCGAAACAACCCCAAAACATAACAAATCTCCACCTTGTTGAGAATAACCTTCAGAAACAACAACACACCTCATTTTCTCTTATTCACCACCACCTAAACACCTGGCAGTGGTAATAAAGATCAGACTTTGATCTTCAATCATTTCTAATCCCAACTAAACTCAAACAATGATTGAATTTAGCTGGAATCAGAGGCTTGGTCATCATATCTGCTGCATTATCCACAGTTGACACCTTTACTATCTTTACTTCATTCTTCTCTATGATATCTCTGACAAAATGCAATCTTACATCAATGTGCTTGGACCTTTCATGAAACATTTCATGTTTTGACAGATATATGGCACTCTGACTATCACTCAAGATAGTAACAGCTCCTTGACTTAATCCAAACTCATTTATAATGCCTTTCAACCATATTGCTTCATTCACAGCCTCAGTAATAGCCATGTATTCGACTCAGCTTGTTGACAAGGCAATTACATTTCAGAAGTTTGATTTCCAACTAACGGTGATCCAAACAAGGAGAAGATATAACTCGATCGAGATCTTCTATTATCAAGATTTGCGAGATAATCTGCATCAACGTAGCCCAAAGATAGATCCAGAAACCACTTCTCATCTTTGCGTAACTTGATCCCAATATCTAAAGATCCCTTAAGATATCTCAATATACACTTTATCGCATCCCAAAGGGTATTCTCCAGATCGAACATATATCTGCTGGTAACACTAATTGCATAAGCAACATCCGTCTGCCGATACCATTGCATACATTATACTTCCAATAGCATTTGCATAAGGATTTTACTCATATGCTCCACCGCCAGTGTTTCAGGCTATTTTCCGGAGAGCACAAATGCTGAGCTAAAGGAATGCTACTTGACTTGCATTCATGCATATGAAACCTCTGCAAAACCTTCTTCAAGTAATCACCTTGATTCAGCTTAAGTCACTACAAGAATCCATCCGTAACGGGACGGAAAGGGGCGACGGATTTTATCCGTCGCCCCTGTAGCGACGGATCGCTACTTGGGGCGACGGATTCTATCCGTCGCCCGTTCATGACGGATAAAGAAGTTATCGTAGCGACGGATAAAATTATCCGTCGCTACAGAGCGTTGACCAAAATTAAAAAAAAAAAAAAAAAAAATTTAGCGACGGATAGATTTATCCGTCGCTACAAGGCCGGAAAAAAAAAAAAATTAGCGACGGATAGATCTAGATCTATCCGTCGCTAAAAACCTAAAAAAAATATAATATATCTCCTCCACCACCTCCTTTTCTCCACTACTTCTCCTCTCCTCCTCCTCCCACCACCACCTTTCTCCTCCCACCACCACCATCCTCCACCACCACCATCTCCTCCCACCACCACCATCCTCCACCACCACCATCTCCTCCACCACCTTTCTCCTCCCACCACCACCATCCTCCACCACCACCATCTCCTCCACCACCTCCTTTCCTCCACCACCATCTCACCACCACCACCACCACCTCTCTCCTCCCACCACCACCACCCTGCCACCACCACCATCCTCCACCACCACCATCTCCTCCACCACCTCCTTTCCTCCACCATCCTCCTCCACCACCATCTCCACCACCACCACCTCTCTACTCCCACCACCACCGCACCACCACCCTGCCACCACCACCATCTCCTCCACCACCACCACCCTGCCACCACCACCACCACCACCCTTCCACCATCACCACCTCCCACCACCACCTGCACCACACCCACCGCACCACCACTGCCACCACCACCATCGCCGGATTAATCCGTATACGAATATAAAATTCAGATATGATTTTATTTTTTTAAAATGGGGCGACGGATAGATCTATCCGTCGCCCATAATCATTTTTTTTTAAAAAAGGTCAATCCGTCGTCAATCGTCAAATTGACGACGGATTTTTATCCGTCCATTAGCTCAGGGGCGGATTTTTATCCGTCGCCCGATCCGTCGCCAGAGGCGACGGATGATAGTCATCGACGGATCTATCCGCCATGTTCTGCATTTTGTAGTGAGTGTACCAGCTTTTCTATCTCTGAGGATATCCATACCAAGAATTCTTCTTGCATTTCCCAAATCTTTCATCTCAAATCTATTGCTCATTGCTTCGACCGCTTTAACTCTTCAACACTATCACGGCAATCAACATGTCATCTACATACACAAGAGATATGTAATGACTTGAGATTCATTCCTTTTAAGATACACAAATTGCCAAACATTGATTTGATAAAACCAATTTCATCCATATAATCACCGAATTTTCGTACTAATCGCTCAGGACTTTGTTTAAGTCCATATAGTGATTTCTTCAGCAGGCATACCTTACCTTCATTCTCTGGTAGAATAAATCCCTCAGGCTGAGCCATATAAATGGTTTCTTCAAGATCACCATGCAGAAAAGCTGTTTTAACATCTAATTGCTGTAGCTCCAGATCAAATTGAGTTACTATACTCAGTAACAGCCTTATTGAAGTATGTTTGACCACTGGTGAGAATATATCATTGTAATCTACACCCTCTTTTTGAGTGAAACCTCTAGCCACCAATCTGGCCTTATATCTCACTTGTTCTGTGGTATTGACCTCAATTTTTCTCTTATATATCCATTTACAACTTACTATTCTCTTGTTAGCTGGTTTATCAACTAATTCCCAAGTCTTGTTCTTCTCAAGAGATAGTAGCTCTTCCTGCATAGCAATTAACCATTCTTGCTTCTGAGCACATGTACTAGCTTCTTTAAAATCTTGGGGCTCTTGATATTCAATGTCATGACATGTGCTTAGAGAGAAAGCTACCAAGTTGCTGAAACCATACATATTTGTTGCCTTGTGCTGTCTCTTCTCTCTGTCTCTGGTCAACTGAAAGTTTCTTATTTCATCAGTGACCACAGGAACTACCTTCCTTCTTGGTTGGTTTCTATTTACTCTTCCAGGTTGAGAAACTTCAGCTGCTTGTTGTTGTGTTGCAGAAACACTAGCTGTGTTGTTTGGACTCTGTGGTGCATTGTTCATAACTGGTGATCTCAGGGAAGTGCTACCTATCACAGGTGAACTCTGAGTTGAGACATTACCAGTTGAGTTTGCAATTCTGTACCACTGAAATCTTGAGGTATATGAGAGTTACTAACAACTTCATGATTTTCCCTTGCTTGCTCATTAATTCTCATGAGCTCCACCTCAATCTCAGAATCCTTGAAGCTATGCATATCAGTAGTGAGATGTTGATCTTTATTCTTATAAGGAAATACAGACTCCTCAAACATTACATCTCTGCTAATTATAACATTCTGAGATTTCTTCTCAATACACCACAGCTTATAGCCTTTCACACCTTTAGGATAGCCAATAAAGATGCATTTCAGTGCCCTGGGGTCAAGCTTGTCCTGTCTGATATGCACATATGCCAGGCAACCAAACACTCTCAGGTGTGAGTAATCCTTTAAATCACCATACCACAGCTCATCTGGTGTTTTCATTTGAATAGCTGATGAGGGGGTTTTATTAACTAGATAGCATACTGTGGAAACAGCTTCTCCCCAAAATGACTTAGGTACACCAGACTGAAACATTATACACCTTGTTCTTTCCAATAATGTCCTATTCATCCTTTCAACAAGGCCATTTTGCTGTGGTGTGCCAGGTGTGGTTCTGTGCCTCTTTATGCCCTTTTCACTGCAGAAATTGTTGAAATCTCTTGATAGAAACTCTAAGCCATTATCAGTCCTCAATATTTTGACTTTAAGATTCTTCTCATTCTCAACTTCTGCACACCACTCCTTAAACTTAGAGAATGCATCACTTTTATGTTTCAGTACATATACCCACACTCTCCTAGTATAGTCATCTATTATAGACATGAAATATCTGCAGCCTCCATTTGTTTGAACAGAAGCAGGTCCCCATAGATCTGAATGAATGTACTCTAGGGGTGCTTCACTTGTATGGCTACCAGTTGACAAAGGTTGTCTCTTTGCTTTACTCGTAATGCATTGCTCACGTGGCTTAAGTTTATCAACTTTATGGTGTCAAAACTTGTTTCTTATGCAATTCAAGGCACCTTTCTCACTAACATGAGCCATTCTCTTATGCCACAATTCAAAGGTCATCCACACTAGCTACATGTACATCAATTGTGATTACTTTACACTTCATGTAGTAGAGTTTATTTCTCCTAACACCACTCATAACAGCAGATGCATTTTTATTGAACACTGTAAGCATGCCATTTTCAGAGCTAAACTTGAAACCTTTACTCTCTAAAGTGCCAAGAGAAATTAAATTTCTTCGGAGTTCAGGTATATACCTGACATCTGTGAGTAACTTCACAGAATTATCACTCATCTGCAGCATAATGTCACCTGTTCCTTGTATGTTGCAAATCATGTCATTTCAAAGATCACAAAGGCCTTCATAGTTGGCATCTAACCTTGAGAACCATTCCTTGTATGGGCAAATGTGGAAAGAACATCCAGAGTCCAGAATCCACTCATCACTAACTTGATCATCAGTGATATTCAGTACCTCTCCATCAAACACTGCATTGCTAGTATATTCATGTGTAGAATTGTTTCCTTGATTGTTGTGTTTCTTTAGCAAGAAACAATTCTTCTTAAGATGGCCTTGTTTCTTGCAAAGGATGATGATTCTTGTTTCTCTATTCACATTTGCAGCAGGAGCAGGAGCTCTATACTTCACATCCTTGTTGAATTTATTTTTCTGAAATTGCTGTTGAGGCTTTGACTTGTGGTAGTTGCCCCTGATCATTAAACCCTCACCAAATGCACTTCCACCATTTGCTTGACTTCTCTGCATTTCTTTTTGCCTTATCAGACATTGAACTTCTTCCAATGTCAGTTTCTTCTGACCTGTAAAAGCTATAGCATCTCTTATACTCTCATATGACTTTGGAAGGGAGTTAAGCAGAATTATAGCCTTATCTTCATCAGGCAGTGGAGTTTCTTCAATATTATCCAAATCATTCAAGGTTTTGTTGAATGATGCAAGCTGCTCAAGGATGCTCCGATCTTCATTCATCTTATAAGAGTACAGTTGAGATTTCATATATAATCTTCTTGCCAATGATCGTGTTTGATACAACGAATCAAGCTTCTCCCAAACTGCTAGAGCTGTCTTCTCCTTGGCAACTTCTCGTAGTTGCTCATCTCCCAGGCTCAATAGAATTGTACTTCTGGCTTTGGCTGACAGAGTTTTATACTCCAAATCTGTACAAGTCGCCGGAAGTTCACTCTGAGGCAAGAGTGCCTTCTCTACACCTTGTTGTAACAGAATCGACTCCATCTTGACTTGCCATAGTGCAAAATCATTCGTACCAACAAACTTGTCGATATCAAACTTTGCAGAACCCATAGTTGATCTTCACACGGTGATGAAACAATCGAATACTTCTCCGATCTTCCCACAGACGGCGCCACTTGTTAAGTATCCAATCTCAAACGCACAATCGACCAACTACCAATCAAACACCAATAAGCAATCACACAAAGAACACAAAGAATTTACGTGGTTCGATTGAATCGCTTCAATCTACATCCACGGAGAATCGGTGATTTTATTGATCTTTTTGATATCTCAACTACAAGCTTGTTACAGAGAATTGAAACGAAATACAGCCTGAATTCGCTATACAATACTCACAACAACAGCTCCCAAAACGCTCTCAATCACAGAGAAAACGAAAAACTGAAATCTGGAACTTGGAATTGATTTGAACTGCAAGCTAAGCTCTCTTACTCTGTTTTTATCTGGCGAAGAAGATGAGTAACGGCCCAAGAAACAGGAACCATCTGATCAAAACAGCCATCTTCAATCTAACGGACGAAACAAAGTCGCATAACTACTTAACTGGTAAAAACACGTTTCTTCTGTTTCTTCTGCCGCCTTTCAACAAACCAACTTCAAATAATAACAAACCAGTCCCTGAACTTCTGACATTATTCGAAACAACCCCAAAACATAACAGTGTATATGTGAATGAGATGAACGATTTCGTAGAAACTCAGAAAACTAATTCGATTACAGAATGATGAACTTTAACCATTACACACACAAGAAGAAAAAATACGAAAGAGTTGGCAATGCCACCGACTCACTTGTAGAATTGATCGGATAAACTATGGTACCTGAATAGGATACCTGATGATGTATTCGCCGAACATTTCTTCCAGATTGTTGCACTCTGCACAGGTTGATCAATTTACTTGGAAACCTCAACCCTAGAACGATGCTTCTTACTCTGAATTTGGGGCTTTACGTGTCGCCTGCTAGCTACTGGTCTATGTACATCTCACTTTCCCACCTTTACTTTATTTGACTTCTGCTTGTTCATGGTTATACTATACCAACATCTTCAACACTGCGAATGATCTGCTTCTCGTTTCATCTTCTTCTCTATTTCTTCTTCTGATTTCTATGAAAATGCATTACTTGAAAAAGTGTCTATTGGCAAAGAACTCTCCTTGTGGCTGCGTATTTTTAATTTCTGTCATTGCAGTTATCTTTAAACTCCCACCTGATTATCAAGGTTTTGATTTTGGTTGTATGCAGTTTCTATGTTCCTCCAGGCGATTTCTAACTAATCGACTAGGTTTAATCAGCCTGATACAATAAACAGCGGTTCGATTACAAAAAGTACTTGCATTTGGCCTAATCATGTCTTATGCCATCTCACATCTGCGCTCAGAATCTTCTGTAATATAGCTTCAGCAACTTAATTTTCAACAATACCAACATGTGAAAATCACTAAGTTGTCTTTGTACTATTTAAAATTACAACAAACTCATATAAAAGCAATATAATACATGTAAATTCAACTTAATACTGTTTAAAGGATTTTAAAAATGTATAGCTTGTATTTGCTACATAATGTGTATGTAGAACACACAGTATACAAAATATACAAACATACGATACTTTATGTACCGGCATCATATCTTTAAGCAATATAAAACAAAATATCATCTCATCGTCCATCGAGCACAGTAAGTGTGAGTTCATTAACAGAGTGTCCAAATTGACTCGAGCGTTGTTGAGTTGTTCCAACCTGTGATCGGTTCCATCTCTCAGCAAAAACTGGCTCATCAGGTTTTGGAAGGTCAACAATCTCACAGCTAAGCATGGCTAGAACAGTCTGAATAGCAGGGCGGTCCTCAGGAAATTCTTGAACACACAGCAGAGAAATGTTAATACATCTAACAATATCTTCCTTGATACTTGGACTTGATATTGTTTGATCCATAAAACTCAATCCTTTGTCTTCATTCCACAATTTCCAAGCCTGAAAAAGAATTATCATCATATAATAATCTTAATGTTTTATAGGAGATTTATGCCCAAGTTCTCTGCAGTCTGGTTAATTAGTTAAGCATGGAATTCTTTAGTATCTAAAAATTACATGAGCCATCATTCAAGAGTAATATAAGGAAGGGCTAGGTATAAGGTTATGTCGGTGTGTAGTTTGTAAATATCTAAAGACGCTTAATTCAGCATTCAAAGAGAAATGGAGCTTACACATCCTAGGAGGCTCAATGACAGTTCTTCATTGTAATAGTGTGTATTCTTCTTCCCACTTAAAATCTCTAACATCAAAACCCCGAAGCTATAGACATCAGATTTCTCAGAAAACCGACCTTCCATTGCGTACTCTGGTGCCATATAACCGCTGTAAAATAAAATCGACGAAACTATATAAAATTGAACATTCATGATCAGGTGCACATCAGAGGAATAAATGGAAAGATGAAAAGACATCCTAACAGCTTTGCTTTGAGATGACTTACTAGGTTCCTACAACTCTTGCGGTGTTAAGCTGTTCTTCATTTCCACCAAATATTCTAGCCATGCCAAAGTCTGATATCTTCGGATTCCAATCTTCATCGAGCAATACATTACTTGGCTTGAGGTCTCGGTGAATTATCTTCAGTCTAGAGTCCCTCTGAAGATACAGGATGCCTCTCCCAATACCTTCAATGATACCAAAACGTTTCCTCCAATCTAGAATCCTTTGTGATGGATGCGTAGGATCTGTGTAAAACAGAAACAAACAATCTTTAGTACACATAAGTTCGTCTAAAAAATATGCGGACAAAATCGAAAGAAAAATTGACAAAACCGGGTTTAATTCTTCAAAAGACTCACCGAAGAGACATCCATCCAAACTTTTGTTAGGCATAAATTCATATATTAGCATCTTCTCCCCTCTTTCCACACAACATCCCAATAATTTAACAAGATTTCTATGTTGAAGTTTGGATATCACAACCACTTCGTTCATGAATTCTTTGTTTCCTTGTCCTGAAGCTGCCGACAGTCTTTTGACTCCAATTTCTTTACCATTTGCCAAAACTCCCTACACAAATTGCAATTCGGTCAGGGCGCATCATCTTAATATACCAATATTAAAAAAAAATTAGTGTCCATTCTACTTTACCTTGTAAACTGGACCAAAACCACCTTTGCCAAGGAGATTGCTCTCACTGAATTGGTCTGTTGCATTTGCAAGTGTCTCAAAAGTGAATAATGGCAATTCTTCGATGTTTTCATCTTTTAATGCAATTGTAGTCGAATCTAATGGAAATGCATGTTCTGCTTCATAAACCTTCCTGGCTTTCGCGTTCCTTCCTGATTTTACAAAAAACAAATTTCAGCATGAAAGTGACAACAGTTCATGTAATTGTTGTAGACAAACTTTGTACCTTCTCTCTTAAACATCAAACACCAAGCAATCAAGATGCTCATACATATGACAGCAAAACCACCTACTACAACTGGAATTATGATAACTAGCCTCCTGTCTTGGGGATCATCTGAAAGAAACAGTTCATTCAAATATATAGTTAAGGTCAATTAGAAAGTTCAGAATAAGATTTCATAACAGTGTTCAGATTTATTACCTAATTCTGAAACTGGCAGACGAATGTAAAAATCAATTCCAGCAGCAGCGAACCTCTGAACATCAACTAACGTCTCACTCCAGAACATACAACCAATGTTCGGTTCGTGTGCATAAGCAATACAAGAACAATTGCTTAAACACCTAGTCCTACACTCATCAACCAATCTTGACGAAAATTGTTCACCAAAATCAGGCACCTTAGTGAATGGAAGCCTCAAAAAGCCATCCCCATCTCCACCTGTACTATTATTATTCGCATTTTCACACTGTAACTCCATCCTCCTTACGCACCCACTAGTCCAATTTCCCATATCCCACTCATCAGGATTCACAGGCACAAACCCTCTCAAACAAGAACAAATTGGTGACTCCAAGGCATTACAACTCCCAAAAGGCCCACACGTGGCGTACCTATCACATTCATTCTGTGGTGCCACCCAAGTAGCATCCCAACTCTGCTGTTGTTCGCTCCACAAAGATTTCACCAAATTACCTGTCGAATTTATAGCTATTTTCATCAAGAACCGCCGTCCCTGAGGCGCCGTGAAGTAGAACGTTCCAGAGTCTCTCCCAACACTAAAACCTTCATTGTAAGGAGAGTACATTTCCTGGACCCCAATAAGAATTTGTCCGTTCCACGGGCCACTCCTCCAGTGAGGCCGCCCGTTGTTCCATGTAAAGATCTGGGTGAGATTTCGCACCTCCAATCCAACCGTGAAGTTTCCAACTCCAGGGTCAGATGGATTTCTCCATGACGAAAGGGAAACTTTGGTGTCCAATATAGTGTTATGCACCAACCTCATTGTGGGAACAAACACATCCGAAGGATGCAAAAAGGACTTCCATAATACATTTCCAGTTGAAATGTCCTTAAGAAGGAGATTACCATTGTCTTGGATTTGAGCAGTTGTGATCCTACGGCTATGAGAGCTACCGGTTATGTTTGTTGACCAGAAAGTCTCGCCTAAATCGTTCCTTAGTACGAGATTGCCCTGAGGCGAGATGGTGACGTAACTGGAAGAATCGTTGAGGGGTCTGTTCCGGTTGGCGACCCATATGACAGTTTCTTGGGACACAGTGTAAAAGATGCCCAAGTAGTAGCTCGTAGAGTTGGCAGGGGAGAAGAATCCTAGCCGGAAGACGCGGCCAGGAGATTCGATTGCATGGGGATATCTGAGAGGTGAGTGCCTAGTGATTTTGTCTATGTAAAGATCAGTTTTTAGGGGTGAATGGGAAGTGATTGGGCCTGTGTTTGAACTCAAACATAAAGAGGCAAAGCAAAGAATAGAGAGAACACATTGAAGAAAGAGGTGAATGTTTTTTGTTCTCAACATCTCACTTACTGAAAATTGAGCAGCTTGCCAAGAAATGTGCAAATTTTGCATGAACAAAAGTTACCAAACAAGTGTAGCTAAGTTCACTGCTAGAAGTGTTGCTGTGTTAGGTTGGTTGAATGATATTTCGTTGCCTTCTATATACAAGATTTTCAAAGGTAATGGTGGAAATTGCAAAATGAAGTCAAGTCTAAGACTAAGTCTTCTCGTGACCAAATCATACCAGGCGTGAGTTGGGGGTTATCCAAATTTGTTTTGGCAATGGTGGATACACGGTGAGGTAATTGTTAACCTGCTGTCCCACTTTCCATGTACTATATTAACGTTGGATTTTTCTATAGGTATACCGAGATGCAGTTTTTAGATAACTTGTTTAGAAACAGTTAATGTTGTTTTAGAGAAAATCATTAATCTTATTAATCAAAATACTACTGAGAACGCACAGCGCGGTGCCAAGTATACTCTATAACATCACCTGAGTATTTATTATAAAAACAATTAACACAATTTCATGGAAAGATATATCTTATAAACTCATAAAAATTGATAGGAAATATTAGGGTTACCGGAAAAAAGAACTTCTCTAGAGAGACGGTCTTTCGAAACGAACCAATGTTATCAACGAAATTATCCATATTATTAATCAAAACGTCTATGTTGGTTAACAAAACGTGTTTTTTGTAATATGAAGAAGCACAAATGTTGAGAACATGAACGTTTTGATTAATAAAATTGATGAATTTCTTAACAATATAAGTTCATCTATAGATACGTGATTTATATACCGTCTATCAAGAGACTTTCTCTATAAAAAAGATCGGAATTTTTTACTTAATAATGTCAATGTTTTAGATTAAATGAATATATTAACTTAGTATTCCTACATCTCGCATAACTTTCGTAGATTTTCAAAAACTTCATACATTATCAAAACTGAAAACTAACTCATACATAGTAATTAAAAATGATACTTTAATCACAAAGTCTTCTGAAAAACGGTCTCTAAATAACTTATCTAGAGACGGATCTATGCTATCAAGAAAAGCATCTATGTAATCTAATCAACACGTCTGTTGGTAACAAAATGTGTTTTTCGTATATGTGAAAAAAACACCAATGTTGACAACATAGACATTTTGATTAACGTCATCGATGATTTGTTCATGACATATATGTAGATAAGTTATCTATTTAAATATCGTATATCATGAGACTTACTTTTCTTTCATACTTTTAGTTATACATTTTGTTAGAAGAGAAACAAACCATAAACTTTTATGCCTTCAACACACATGAGACATGTATATATAAACATTGGAAGCGAAAGAAACGACAAAATTCTTGAAGTACTGAAATTTTCTTTAGCCTGAGTAAATATTGTGAAGGAGAAGCCATGAGAAAGAAGCTAGAGAGTCTTTCCGATCATATTCTTTAGTGAGAGAGGCTTGCTCAATTAATATTGAATTTAAATAAGCATTGGTAGAAATTATTTTGAAGGGCAAATTAGTACATTCACTTGGTACCAAACCTTGAAAGTTTACTCTCTTATAATAATAATAATAATAATAATAATAATAATAATAAAATAATAATAATAATAATAATAATAATAATATATACTAGTGAGAACGCACCGCGCTTAGCGCGATGCCAAGTTCACTCTGTAACATCACGGGAGTATTTGTTATAAAAATAATTAACATAATTTCATGGAATATATTTTATAAACTCACAAAAATCAATAGGAAATATCAGGGTTACAGTAAAAAGAACGTCTCTATCTTTAGAGACGGGCCTAATGTAAAATTTCGAAATTTTATTGGACGGTCCATATGAATTTAAATTGGAGATGAGAAATTATTTGAATTTGAATTGCTATACGGGATCTTATAAATCATTATTTTTACAGATCGATAAATTAGACGGGCTATAATAATTGGATTGGTCTGGATTTAGACCAGAGTAAAATTCCAAAATAGTGTACTAAGAATGGACGGGCCTGTGCACTTGAGAAAGTAATTATTATATTGGAGAAGTGAGTCGGGCGTATGCGGGTCAGTAAATAACTAATCGATGGATCACTTCTTATATCTCTACCATCACAAGCAAGGGTTTTCAGTTTATCGATGTATCATGGACGGAGTGATCGATCAGAATTATATATTTGATGTTGGTTAATTAGTTGATGTTGGCCCAAATCTGATACGTAAGGTAATTTTAGTATATTTATCTTGAGGTTTTGAGATGAGTTTTATATAGTTTGTTGGAATTGTTTGAATATTTTATTGAGAAAGATCATCATAGTAGTAGGTATGATATGAGAAAGTGCTCGAGAGCATGATTTGGATTTGTGCGCTTGGGTTTCAAGGTTCGATAGCCGTGTAATATATCAGGTTCTTCAGTTGCAAAGTTCTTATAAGTAGGTTTTCGGTGCACCTTTATTGTTTTTTTGTTGTTATATTATTACTATTTTAATATTTGTGAAAATTAGAATTGTTGTCTTTAGGATTGCAAACAAGAGTCTAAAATCGAGTATCTTATGAATTGTTTGTGCGTATATCCCTATGTGATGTGAAGTGGGTGTGCCTCCGTACTTAAAGGAACTAAGTGTCATGCGCAACAAAGTGCTACACTGTATGGAGCGGTGGGAGCCACTCTTGAATCTGTAGGGGTCACCTCTAGAGTCCGGCAAGGGCGGTTGGTGTACTCACGATATGTGAAAGTGTTATGTTTATCGTTCTGATACGTAAATGTCTGTCAGTGTCTATATATATATATATATATATATATATATATATATATATATATATATATATATATATATATATATATATATATATATACCATTAAGGGGGGTATAGGCGGATTTTAGCGGTCTCGGTCTCCGTTAACCATAAACATGCATAATTTATATGTAACATAAGTAAAAATTTGTAAGAAGATACTTACAATATGAGTGTATGAATAGCAGATGCAGTATGAACGGAGTGGTTGAAAGCGGCGGATGCAGTATGAACAGAGTGAGGTTATACTTTTTTTTTTTTTTTTTAATTAAGACTTTAGTATGAAGTTCGGAAGGTATTTGAAGGATTTAAGTAACGAAGCTAAGGGAATAGGCTAAAAGTTTAAGCTGCCATGAGTTGGTTTTTTGGAAATAAGTATATTGATTGCTGGGTGATTGATTCGTATTCTCAACTGAAGAAGTAGCTGGCTTTTATATAGCCTTACAAATGGTAACCTTCTAAACCGGTTTTTATGACCGGCTGCTTGTCTATACAATAAAATAAGGAAACAGAAAGAATCTATCTACGTGTAAAGAAAAGAATATTTCTTGACGCCATTGCTTGCGTTTTCCTTTTATTGGAACCGTCCATCTGTCTTTGTTTCTAGAAGTCTCTGTAGTTGCTGTCAATTGTGGGAATAGTGTTGACGTCTAGATCAGACTGGCTGTCTTGCATGTTTTCATCTTCTGAGAGTGGCCATGGTGTCTCTTCATTATTATTGATATGCTGTTTTTCCAATGTATTGCCTTCCCCCACAAATGGAAGGAGCATGTCCCAATTTGTTGTTGTCCAGATTTGAGTATAATGTCCTTCTGCCATTAGTTTGTACTCAAACCAAGGAAAATATATGGGAAGAGCTGGAGTCTTCTGTTGTGTCTTTATAACTCCTAAAACTGTATCAGGATTTGGTTCATGGAGCCAATAAAGACTTGAAAAATTAATGTGATCTTCAATTTTCACGCTGCTTCTAGCAATGCCTGATCATTAGGTCATTCGATGAAAATTCTTTTCTAGTCGGCTTTATGTATAATCTGCATACTCGAAGGATGCAAAAAATCTTACATCCTACTGTCTGTGAATGAGAAGTAATATTTCCTGCTACTAATGTGAACTTCTCACCAAAAGTGTTGATAATTTTTTCTGTAATGTCAGTGAGACTGAATTTGATGTAATCAATCATACCATAATGGTAAAATTGAGTAATCAATTCTTGTGGCATGTCTGTTTCTCCCAAATCTATCTGTAATAACAATATACCTGTATCTTTTCCATCTCTGTTTATTCTTTCTATCACTTTTATTCCGGTATATTTTAACTCCCGGAACACTATATGTACAATTTTTTGCTGTAATTTGTACAAGACTAAAGGAAATCCTGTACAAATTTTTTCGGATATAATGTCATCGAGACCTTCAATTCTTTCTAATACTGGTTTTAAAGTCTGTCTCCATGGAATGTCGATAATGCGAGCTTTGAAGCTGTTAAAGTCTCTGTAAATTGGCTCTGTATTTTTTACTCTTTCCTCAAGAGTAACAATCTGCTGTTTTAATTTCTGATTTTCAACCTGTAACTTTGTTGTCAGTAATGTTGGATTTTCTTTTTCTTTTTGGAGGATACGTCTTTCAAGCCTAACAATTTCCTCCTTTGTTTTTGAAAATCTGCTCGTGGATTTGTGTGATTTCTGAAAATGTTTTTACTTCTTCAGGTTCTATGAAGAAGTCTCTAAGTCCGAAATGTTTTCTAGCCATAGCCATGGCTTCTGAAAAACTGTAAAATCCTTTGTAAAGAGGATCTGTACACTGTATGTGATTTACAACTGTTTCCCACTTGTTGAAAATTCCAACTTTTGTGCCCCGAAAAATAATATAGTGAGAAAATCTCCTAATATTAGTTTTTTCTGGGGTTTTTTGAGCTGTTTCCATAAAGAAATATCCTAGAGAATTTAAAATTCGGACTTTCTTTGTGGATTCTGTAGGGAAAGTATGTATGTGCCAAAGGTTGTCAAGAAGACACTGTTGTTTAGCTGTTAAATTTATCCCAGACATGGGCCTAAATTTCTTGGTTTCATCTGTGCAAACTGGTAATGTGTTTGGGCCAAAAGTAATAGTTATCTGTTGGGCCTGTGTGCTAGGATTTCTGTTAGAAAAATATTTAGAAGAACTTGACCCTGTTTGTGATAGGTTTTGGTTTGAAATCGCCATCGCCGTAACAATCTTGTTGGCCAAGGTTTTTTGCTGTGGCTTTTTTGTTCTGTCTTGCTCTTTTCCTCATCAGAAATGTCCATTGCTATGCCTCTATCTGTGTGTTGAGGATGTATGAGCCTTCTCATTTTCTGATCTTTATCCATGAAATAACCTGTTCAAATTTCTTGATAAGATATCAGCCATAGTATTATTGTTACCTTTAATATGTTCAAAGTTTATAACATATCCACTTCCTTGTATTATGTTTTGTAAATTAATCCATCTAGTTCTATTTACTTTTTTACTTTGATCATTTTTAATGAATATAACTATGGCTTCACAGTCTGTCCTGACAGTAAATTCTTTATTTAAGAAAATCTTAAATTTTTCTAATGCATTAATTAATGCATGTATCTCATAGTCTAAACTAGTCCAGTTTAATCTTGTTTTATTAAAATTTCCGCTAGTGTAGGCGCAAACTTTTTCACTATTTTTTGATAAATATTTATTTATTTTACAAAGAAGAACAGCTCCCCATCCTTCTTTACAACCTTCTGTTTCTATGATAATGTAGTCTGTTACTAATGGTAATTCTAAAGGTTTAATCTTTTTAGCCACTTCTTTTATTTCTTTAACTAATTTAATATCTTCCTTATTAAATCTTCGTTGACCATTTTTTGTTGTTTTACTGTATAATGGTCCTACTAATTTTGATAAATTAGGAATGAATTTTCTAGCATAATTTACTAATCCTAGAAATGCTTGTATTTGTTTTAAGTTTTCAAATTTTTCAGGGAAGTCAATAATTTTTGTTGAAATATGGGGTTGTAATTCTATTTTTCCATTTCCGATTTCTAATCCTAGAAATGAAAATTTTCTTTTAAAAAGTTCCATCTTTCTTTTTGAAACTACTATATTATGTTTTTTGATTTCATTAAAAACTTGTTTCAAATGATTTTCATGTTCATAAATTGATTCACTTGCTACTAAGATATCATCAATGTATACCATGCCAAAATCATATTTTAAGAATATGTTATCCATAAATCTTTGAAAAATTGAAGGAGCATTTTTTAGTCCAAAACTTAAAACATTCCATGCAAATTGTCCTTCTGAGCATGTAAAAGCTATCCATGGTTTAAAATCTTCTGATAACTTAAGCTGATTGTAACCTGATTTTAAATCAAATTTTGAGAAAATCTTTTTCTTTTGAATTAAATTTATTAGAGTATCTTTATTAGGTATATTATACCCATCATCTTCTGTGTTATCATTTAGTCTTTTATAATTATAAACTATTCTAGCATTTCCTCTTTTAATTTCACTATGATTTCTTACAATAAATGCTGCTGATCTATGTGGACTTTCTGATTTTCTTATTAAATTCTGTTTTATCATTTCAGGAATCTGATGTTTAAATTCTTCCTTATCTAAAGGACTATATTCAATGTTTGCTGTTCTAATAGTGATATCAGGGTTTTTAATTTTAAATTTACATTCATATGCCACCCTTGATTTTATAATGTCTTCTCCTATTAATCCTATTTTTTTCTAAATGTAATATTATAGGATGATTACTACTTTTAGTGACATCTATTCCTTTTTCTAGTTCATGTGTCAACATGTTTGTAAGTACTCTTAATGTATCATTTTCTATATTGGCTTTGGAATGATTCTTAAAAAATTCTAAGGGGGGTATAGGCGGATTTTAGCGGTCTCCGTTAACCATAAACATGCATAATTTATATGTAACATAACTAAAAATTTGTAAGAAGATACTTACAATATGAGTGTATGAATAGCAGATGCAGTATGAACGGAGTGAGTTGAAAGCGGCGGATGCAGTATGAACAGAGTGAGCGACGGATGCAGTATGAACAGAGTGAGGTTATACTCTTTTTTTTTTTTTTTTTTTTTTTTAAGACTTTAGTATGAAGTTCAGAAGGTATTTGAAGGATTTAAGTAATGAAGCTAAGGGAATAGGCTAAAAGTTTAAGCTGGCATGAGTTGGTTTTTTGGAAATAAGTATATTGATTGCTGGGTGATTGATTTGTATTTTCAACTGAAGAAGTAGCTGGCTTTTATAGCCTTACAAATGGTAACCTTCTAAACCGATTTTTATGACCGGCTGCTTGTCTATACAATAAAATAAAGAAACAGAAAGAATCTATCTACGTGTAAAGAAAAGAATATTTCTTGACGTCATTGCTTGCATTTTTCCTTTTATTGAAACCGTCCATCTGTCTTTGTTTCTAGAAGTCTCTGTAGTTGCTGTCAATTGTGGGAATAGTGTTGACGTCGCTGTCTTGCATGTTTTCATCTTCTGAGAGTGGCTATGGTGTCTCTTCATTATTATTGATATGTTGTTTTTCCAATGTATTGCCTCCCCCACAAATGGAAGGAGCATGTCCCAATTTGTTGTTGTCCAGATTTGAATATAATGTCCTTCTGCCAGTAGTTTGTACTCAAACCAAGGAAAATATATGGGAAGAGCTGGAGCTAGATTTTGTTCACACATAGACATTTTGATTAATGACATCAATAATTTTTCTAAGAACATACATCCGTCTCTAGATAATTTATTTATAAACCGTCTTTAAAGACTTTGTGTTTTTTTATAAACACACAAAAAAAAAATGTCACGCCCCTAAACCAAAATACTTTTGCGCGACCGGCCGTCTATCGTGAGATAGGCTCAAGCCAAGACGAAGCCTCAATTCATTTTTCAAAACAATTTAAAAGGTAATTTAGAGCGTCTAAAATTGAAATACAACAAATTACAGTCTAATAACCTCAACAATACAAGTACTAATCCTCTATACAAAGAACACACAGCTCTCAAAACGCCACTTGTCTACCCGCCTCGACTCCAAGATACTTCCATCCACAGACACTTCACTAAATATCTTAAAAGGGTTGTAAGAGTGAGCTCCTGACACTTTTACCCGTATCAAGTACATATGAAAAGTTTACATATATATACACTCCGTTTTATATCAGACATAGTCGAAAATCATTTGCATGGAACATATGTCACAACGATAGCAATTCACACTTTTAGCTCGAATCAGATATACACTATGGTCACACAAACCATGATGGCACACATGCCGGCTTTCACATAACATATCCTCTACCATAGGGGTCACATACACTGGGAGTACTCCAAAGCATGACAATCCCTCAAAAGGGTCACACACTTCATAGGCATATCGATGAGTTTAAACGTACACATAATCCATGCTTTCACAAAATAGCTTTCACAAATCGCACACACAACAAATATAAATTTTATAGGTACATATATTTGATCCTTTTCGAATAGACTATTATATCAAGTCTCATTCCTTGATATAATAACCATAAGTTGTTTGTCAATCATAAAACAATACATATATACAATAACGATAAAATAGAAGCAAAAGTGTCGAGAGTTCTCTTTACCTCGAAAACGACTTGAAACTGAGCTTAACCTAGCTAAACACCAAATGCTTCTGTAATTGCACCTTTAATACTTCGAAAATCACCACTATAACGTAAGAACCCAAATAAAATATTAAAATAAGATATTGAATACCATACGGCGTAGGTCTGCAAACTAGGCCAACGGGTGGGGATGCTTTCCACAAGCAAATTGATGAGCAAAACTTTTTGTTCAATTATGGGTCAAGATTGCTAAAACAAAACGTGAATGGCTTGGGAGAAACATTTAAACAGTAAATCATTATTTCTCAAAAGTATGTATAAACTCAAATTGTTTAAAACCATTGGTATTAATAGTACGAAGACAAACCGTCATTACTAGTTTGAGGAGAGATAATTAGATATAGTCCTATTAGACTACCCGCATTGGTGACGGCTCCGTGACGCGTCACCGGCTGGTGACGGGATCCGTGACGAGATTTTGCTGCATTGGGTGACGCGTCACGGAGCCGTCACGAAAATTCGAATTTTTTTTTTACATATTTAACATATTGTAAGAGTGTTTAGAAGTTGAAATTAATAAAATTGCATTTTTAAAACTCGTTTTATAATTTATTGAGCAAGAATATATTACAACAAACCGCAGGCTTCGGGTGAGAGGTGTTTTTGTTAAGCTTTTGCATGCACGCTTCGTAGGCTTCGGGTGTGTTTTCTTGCATCCACCTCAGAGTTTCCGGAGTAAACAAGTCTCCGTCCATGTTGCCGGAAAATTGAAGTAGAGATGGTGTTTTGGAGTGAAGAGAGTGTTTTAAGTTTAATTAAGAGAGAGAGAGGAGTTGGAGATTGGATGATCCAAACATAGTCAAGGCTGGTCTCATTTTATAGATCTCGAAAAAATAAATCCGTTGGTGATTTTTATTTATTTTTTGCATTTTTATTTTGAAAGTTATAGCCGTTTTAAACTAAAAACGAATTTGAAATTAAAAAAAAAAACCCAATCAGACGAGGACAAGAGGCAGCAGCCGATTGGCTGCTGCCAATTGCCTCCCCATCACTTAGTGACGGGGGAGCCATCTGACGCGCCACTGGTACGTCAGATGGGAGTGACGGCCTACAATGCAGGCCATCTTAGATAAAAAAAACATGGCACTAAAAGAAATTAGGAAGAACAGTACTTACATGAACCTGACGAACGAAGAAGTAAAAGATAGAACAACGGCGTCTGAAAATTTGAGCTAGGGTACAATAACTATAACTATAGCATACTTAGTACAGGTTTTCTACCGTCAGTTAAGGTGTCGCCCTGACTATTGTCAGTTAATGTATCGACATCTGACACGTGTCCGTTGCTCGGTATCGCCCTAAACCGTTGCTCTGTGTCGCCCTCAACCATTGCTCTTTATCGACTTCAACCGCTATTTATTTTTTTTAATTTTTTTGAAACTATTAACTTCTTCCAAAAATTTTAATTATTAAAATTTTAACTCTCCTTCCCCACCACCTATCTTCCCCAATCCCCACCACCACCGCCACCAACACCACCACCCACCATCTTCTTCCCCACCACCAACACCGCACACCACCACCAAAATCACTGCAGGAGCTTCCATGGCGGAAGCTCCAAAAAAAAAAAACCTAATCGCCTTCCATGGAAGCTCCCGGCGATGCTTGAGCTTCCGTGGCTCAGCTTGAGCTTCGGTGAGTTGTGGGTAGGGGTGAGCGCGGATGGGTGTGGGCGGATTTTTACGAAAAATCAAACCGACCCACCTATGGTGGGTGATTATAATTATAAACCGAGGCGGGTGGAATATTTTTTCAACCCGCGGCCGTTCGGGTGATAAAATGACGGGTGGGTGGCGGGCGGATTGGCGGGTGAATATAGATAAAAATGGATGTAGTAAAAACTTACAACTTGTGCTGAAGTAGATGTGCAAGCAAAAAAAAAAAAAAAAAATCAGCAACAAAGAGCATGTTCTGAACAAAGAGGGTAATGATTCTTTTGAAGTAGTTATCCTTCTTTACTTAATTTTAAATATTTTCACGTGGCAATGGATGAAATGTTGACCCGAAAAGTTGCCAACTTGTGTTATTTTGCTTGAATACATGACATAAGCTGAGAAGAACGAATGGTGATTGCAAAAATGAAGACGAAATAGTGCTTAAAGAGAAGAGTTGTAGGCTCACTTAAACTATATATATACTCAACAACATAAGCGAAGATGTAACTTCTCTAGCTGATGGGTCCCCTTATACTTAAATTCACAAACATATACCTACATAGATACATACATACATAAAAATGGCGGGTGGGTCGCGGGTTGCGCACTCATCCAACCCACCACCCACCCACTAATGGCGGGTGAAAAAAAAATTAACCCACCACACATTTTATAAAAAAAATTAGTTGGCGGGTGCGGGTGAAAGGCGGGCGGTTTGCGTGGGTGAGTCGGACGGGTGGGTTTTTTGCATAGCCCTAGTTGTGGTGGTGGGCGGTGGTGGTGTTGTTGGTGGGGAAGAAGATAGGTGATTTAATTTTGATTATTGGTTTTGATTTAATTTTTATTTCAAAATTTTAAGTTTGATTTTTTAATAGAGGTAATTTTTTAATAGATCAAAAATATTTTTTTAAATATATTTAAATAATTCAAAGCGGCGTAGGCGGTTAGACCAACACGTAGCGCAACACCTTGTGCGACACGAGCGACACCCCATGGCAACACTTAGTGCAAAAGGCAACAGATTATTCGATCTCCACCGTTAAAATTTTAATCTAATGGATCACAATAGGTGACTGACGGTAGAAAGTGGATTCTTACAAAAATTGTTACCAAGATAGATGTTTTTATTAATAACATAGTTATGTCTCTAGAGTGACCATCTCCCATAAGACTTGATCAAAAACTATTTGACTGATGAATAATGCATTTTACTGGTATGCCAAACAACCGGTGAGATATTTTGCGTAAAAACATCGTTTTTCCTAGACAAAAAATGTTCCTTTATATTAAAATCAGGGCAAAGTTGTAGGAAGTACAACTTTTGAAAATTTTATTGATTGGAGACTATCCAAACAAATTTAATTGATTTTAGTACAAAGTCATAAGTCATAGTTAACCTTCCATTCATGTCCCTTGGCAAAATTTTACAAGTAAATTACCAATAACAACTTAATTAAAACATCAATTAATATATTCAATATTTCCTAAAACTTTACTCACTGTCCAGATTGTTTTGTTGATGCAAAACTTCATACTTCATGTTTAATTTGTTGATAAATAAGTATGCAAGTGCAGATTATGAATATGTCCATATACCACAGACACAAATGTCGGTACAGGCACCGACATATGTTTGAAATGGTACGATATGTTTCTAAAGTGCCAAACTCTGAACATGTGTCCGTTGATACTATAAACATATGTATTGACATGCACTAATATATACTACATATAAATTTGCATTCTTCATTTACTCCAGTATTAGAAATGTCTTCATATTTGCCAAGAATTAATCTTATTCACTCATATAACAATGTTGTATCAAGATAAAAAAAAAAAAAAAAAGATGTCGTCTCTTAATCAATTTTTTCCCTCGAGGTTGTACTAAATGAACTTAGTCTTATAAAAGTCCTATCATATTAGGAGAGTTCAAAAAGTCCCCTTGGTTTCTACATAAATTGTCTAGTTTTTAGTTTTGCCCGTTTTATATTTCGCGGGTCAAAATTAAACGGATTTCACGGGTCAAAATGTATTCGGGTCATACCGTTTTATAATTGGTATAGTATAAATAAGTATTTTTCAGTTTTTTCCCCTTTTTCTTCACATTTTTCTTCTCATTTCTCTCCCATTTCTTCAGTAAACCGTCCATTTTTTCTCAAATTTGGCGAAGAGCCCTAATCTGCTCATTTTCACTCGTGATCGTCAGGTTTTTTTCGTTTCTCTTCGATTTCCAGTGTTTTAAAGTTGTTCTAGTTGTTGTTTATCTGTTTTTGAGATTTTTAATTTTGATTTCGATTTTTAGTTTCTTCAATGGCCGAATCGAGCTTGAATGTTGATGTTGCCGGTGCCGATGTAGATTTCGGTGGTGGAAATAGGAGTCGGTTATCAGCAATTCCGGATCAGATCGAACGGAGATCGGAGATCGAGTGGAGGAGTTGCGATTAGATCGGAGATCGAAAGTAGTTTTCTGGATCTGTGATGGTATATCAACCAAGCTTTTCCGAAGAATATGTGGTTTAAGCATCAATTCTCTAGAACTCTCTCTCGTTAAGCATGCTTTAGCTTCATAAACAACAATGGTGAAAGGACCTGGTCTCTACTCCGATATCGGCAAAAGAGCTCGAGGTATTGATTTTCTTTCGTCATTTCTGTTCAGCTTCGTTCGATTTTGCTGTAATTAGGTTTTTATGAGTTATGATTGTGATTGTTTGTTGTGTTTGTGGAACTAGATCTGCCGTACATAGACTTCAACAGCTACCGGAAGTTTACTGTCACTACTTCCTCTCCTACAGGTGTTGGAAGTATCATTTTATCGATAGTTTTGAACGTATCTGGCTTTGGTTTGCTTCGTAGCTGGAAAATTGAGCTAAGCTGATGTTTTTGAAGTTAGATGACTCAAGCTGTTAGTGAATTGATGCTTTTCGCTAGATCTGTGGTTTTTTAGATCTGTGCATTTGATGTTTGGAGCTTCGAGTTTGTTGAGATGATTGTTTCGTAATGGATTCCTTTTGGAGCTGAGTTTTAGCTGTAGTTATAGTTGATTATTTCATGATTTGGCAGTTTTAGTGTTTTGGAATTGTTTTGTTATTGTGTTCTGTTCTGTTTGGGTGCATTTGATGTTTGAAGCTTTGATTTTGTTGAGGTGATTGTTTCTTAATGGATTTGTTTTAGAGCATGCATTGTGTTGATTGTTGCATTTTGCTGAAAAGCATGCAATCCAGTGAATATTAAGAATTTTTACTGTGTGTTGATTATATTGTCTAGTTTTTACACTATATTGTTTAGTTTATGAAATAAATTCTCTAGTTTTTACATGATATTAAATTTACATTATATTGTCTAGTTTTTACATTATATTGTCTAGTTTATGAGAGAAATTCTCTAGTTTTTACATTATATCTAGGAATTCTCTAGTTTTTACATTTTCACCTTCACCTTCAACTATCAAATTTACTAACTGAGCTCAACATATTTATCTAGTTTTTACGAGATATTATCTAGTTTTTAGTGTATATTGTCTAGTTTTATTATCAAACATGAACATAATTGTCTATATTGTCTAGTTTTTACACTATATTGTTTAGTTTATGAGATGAATTTTCTAGTTTTTGTATAAATGGTCAATGTTTTTTTTATAAATTGTCAAGCTTGATTGGACTGGTAAACTTGGAACTTCTGAATGTGGGTGTTTTTCTAATGAAGCATATGGAGTTGTTCCAAGGAACTCCTTTTCCTTGATATAAGAGACCTTCTGCTAATGATGATTTTGAAGAGGGTGTATGATGCAGCGTGCGCTGTTGGATACAAAGAACAATAAACTCAAAACTCGTTGATTCAGCAGAATACCGAAAATTGATGGATCATGATTCGTTGATTCACAAGAATACCGAAAATTGATAGATTTGGAGGAAAACCTCGATTTTTCATATAATATCTCAAAACTCTATCTTCTCTGATAAAACAATGAACAAATACTTAAATAGTAAAAAACTCCTAACCAACTCCTAATCAACTACGAACTCGTAACCAATAAGTAATCCTAATCAAACTATACTTCTAATTACCACATAATCCTAAACATATTCTAACTAATATTTACATAATCTAGCACTGAGCCTAACATAAATCTATTTGGACCGCATTAGTGTATTGGATGATTTGAAGAAGAATGCTCTGAATAAACTAAAGCAATCGAATAAAAATTAGTGTTTTTGAACTGATGATAATATTGTCTAGTTTTGTAACTGAATCGTCTAGTTTTGTAAATGAATTGTTTAGTTTTATTACTTATCTAGAAATTTACTCAGTGAAACATAATTGTCTATATTGTCTAGTTTTTACACTATATTGTCTAGTTTTTACACTATATTGTTTAGTTTATGAAATGAATTCTCTAGTTTTTACATGATATTAAATTTACATTATATTGTCTAGTTTTTACATTATATTGTCTAGTTTATACGAGAAATTCTCTAGTTTTTACATTATATTGTCTAGGAATATGGTAACTTTCTTTATTTATACTTGACCCGTTTTTAATGAATCCGGGTAAAAAGATCCGCGAAAAACCATCAGAAATCAAGTCGAAAAAAAATGTATAATTGTCTAGTTTTAATATTTGAAGGGGACCATCAGGACTCTCATATATATATATATATATATATATATATATATATATATGGGTCTCTCGCACAACGAACTCCTAAAGAAATCACAAGAACCACCTCTGTATATGCCCCAAATTACAAATTCCTCCCCTCATCTCGGTTTCGCCGTTAACAAAATGTACCAAAATCGGAATCTTCTGCACCGGCATTTACATTCTCCGCCTTTCTACCGCCACCTCCTCTTTCACTCCCAAATTGATTGTAATCTTCCCATTTCCTTATTTCATTAATTTCTCGCTTTTCATTTTACTTTGCCTAAACCATTTCATTAATTCTATGCCTGCTTTCAATTTACAATTCTCTATGTATTGTCACCACGAAGATGAATTCAAAGAATGGGACCAATGCCTCTTCGATTGTAAACTCTTATAACATCATATACCTAGCTCGATAAAAGAGACTGAAGAAGGCGAAATCAATGTAATGTAACTTCACTTATTTTTAATCACAATGCAGATTCTATTTGCCATGCCCATACCACATTTTTATGTTTTCTTTTGTTTTGTTTCTGCTCACAGCTCTCATTGATTTCTTCACTTACTCACACTTTCATCTGGTCTGTAGGTTACACGATGCGATTTAAGTAATTCGATGGATGAGGAGCTCATATACTGTTAGCAATAGACTAAATTAGATTTACCACTCCAAGTAGATTCAGCTTAAAACAATTATGTTGGAGTTAATATATATAGATATAGTACTTGGGATGTAAATCAATTTTGATATATATAGTCAAATAATTCCTAATAGGATCGAATGTCAAATAATTTCAAGTGGAATATTTGCACTTCAAGATGCATTAAAGTAGTCCAAGTAGTTGTATAAGTATCGGAGTTTATGTCTTCACTCTGGGAGTTGAATGCTTGTGGGGGTATGACGCATACAAAATCCTACGTTTTTCCGTTATTTTTGTTTTTGCATTTTAGTAGTAACTGATAGCATGCCATGTTCCTAATATTTGCCTCTGAAATGGTAAACTTATTATAGTTATGGGTAAGATTCATCATTTTCCCCCCAACTTTTGGTACTTTTGTCAGTCTTATCTCATAAGCTGGTTGTCTGGTTTAGTGTTGTTGCTTGCCTGTTTTGTTCTGACTTGCATGCTATTCTTATACTATCCCATGATTTCTTGAAGCCATATTATCCCATTCAGTTTCATGCTTTCTTTGACAGGAAGATGTCTTAATTAACTAGTCTTTGTTGCTGATGAGGTAAAGCAAGAAGACATCAACAAGCTGTTTCATCAAATTCCAAAGTCAAGCTGATTTATATTCCTTACCTTCATCTTTTCCTCAACTAATTGCTGGGATCAACCCTATACAGGTACCACTCTCACCCCCTAATTATCTGAATCGCATGTTGTTCTATCACACGGATCGCGCATGTTTGTTCTCATAGCTGTTTGTTCCTATAGGTTATTGCACTTAAGCAATTTGTATATTGAATGATAAAATAGTCTATATTCATTTTAGTGAACGGTGAGAATTTTGTACTAGTATGCATATAATTGTACGAGATGTGCAATCAAATGCAAAAGGAATTGTAATACAGCCAAGTCTATGTGTCTACAAGTTTAATGTTTAACACAAGCGAGCAATTAGATGTGGTATAAAAATGAAGGGTACGACTGACATCCTGAACTCATTCCCTACTAAGCCCCGGAAATGTAAATCCCACTTCTATACAAGAACTTTGTTCATTATCATACAGACCTCCGGAAAGAGTGCAAAAAAACCGATAACCAAGTAAGAAGAACTATAAGACATATTGCAAAATGCAAAATCTTTCCATAATGTTTAACTACAAGATGAAGCAGTACTGATTTACGCACACATGGTCATATGAGAAAAGAAGAAATGAACAAAAGGCCATGAACTGTAATTATATACCCCCTTGAGTCCTTTTTAATAGATCCAATCCTCTTTAAGAAAAAAAGGCCCTGAACTGTATTAATATGCTGATGGAAACATGTAATTTGTGGCGAGAAAATGTTTCAGCTGGAAATTGTAATGAAGAAATAAAGCCTATCGGATTCGGCTACCTGGCCAGTTTTGTCTTTATCATGTTGCATATTTTGTTTTTCATATACAATCAATATAAGCATAGCATGCAAAGAGTCTATTATACCGTCTCAGCGGCCATAAAGGTCAGTGAGAGTAATGATGTTCAGGGAGGAACTACTCTTTTGCCTGTGCTGACTAGATGTGTCAGAACGGCCTACTGTTACAAAAGAAGCTGGTTGCTTGGGTTCTGCAAGCTCAACAGTTTCACAGCTCAGCATTGCGAGCACTGATGACATTGGTGGCCTATCTTTTGGACGTTCTTGGACACACAACAACCCTATATGCATGCATCTTAGTATTTCCGGCTGGTTGCTTGAATTTGATATTCTTGAATCTATCAAACCCACAACATTGTTGTCTTTCCATAGTCTCCATACCTGAAAATCTCAATGATATGTCATTCAGCTCTGGAAACCAAAGCAACGTTTAAAAAAATAATAATTAAGTACATAGTAAGATAGGACTTACATGTCCCAAAAGGTCTATCAGGGAGCCTTCACCATGGTAGAAACTTGTGTTCCTTCTCCCTGTAGCAATCTCTAGCATCAATACTCCAAAGCTAAAGACATCTGATTTTTCTGAAAATCTTCCTCCCATTGCATACTCGGGTGGCATGTATCCACTGGAAAAAGAAAGCAAAGAATCATATGTGGATTGAGCTGCGTAATTAATAATGTCATATATGGAGAAGTGAGTCATACTGAAACAGAGTATCAGATACATACTATGTGCCTACCACTCTCAGGGTAATGACATGATCTTGATTAGTTTCATATATTCTGGCCATGCCAAAATCTGAAATCTTAGGATTCCAATCATAATCCAGTAGCACATTACTTGGCTTAAGGTCTCTATGGATTATCTTTAGTCTGGAATCTCTGTGAAGATAAAGAAGGCCCTGGCAAATTCCTTCAATAATATTAAAACGCTTCCTCCAATCCAGGATATCTTGCAATGCATCTGGACAAAGGGAGAACAGCAACTCATCAATTTTATTTTATTTGAAATGAACTTGAAGTAAATCACCAATGGCAACATACAGGGGCGAACGCAGAAATTTGATTCAGGGGTAGCACAAATTATTCATAAGTAATACTCCCTCCGGTCCATTAAAGCTTCCTAGCATGCTACTTTCTCTTAGAATAAGTAATGTGCATTAAAAAATAGTTTGTAGGAGGTATTATATTGATTAAGTTGTAATTGAGTTATAAAGTAAGAGAGATATTGAATAAAGTGATGATAAAGTAGGAAATAGAAATAATAAAGAATTAATTAGTGGGTAAAAACTTTCCATTTATGGGTTAGGAAGTTTTCAATGGAATCCCGGAAAAGGAAAGTTAGGAAGTTATAAATTGAATTTAAAATGAGTTTTTCAAATATATATTTTTATAAATGATAAAGCTAGTATTATAGTTTCACGAGCTTTAATAACAATCAACAAAAAGTTTATTCATTGATGAAAAAGTATCATAATAGTGTAGAGAAAGAAAAATATATAAAGGGCGCAAACATGATGAAAAATGCAATGTATTCTAAAATGGTAAATGAAGATAAAGTGCAGAAGAGGAAAATGAGTAAAAAAGAGGAAAAAAAGAACGGAAAATGAATTAAAAAGGAGGGAAAAGCAAGAATGTAAAATAAAGAAAAAATGCAAAAGCGAATATGTTGCCGGTGTTACTCGAACGTGGGTCAAATAGCAACAGATGCACTTATGAGTTATGACTAATGGAAACACCAGCGAACTTGACCATCTAGTCCTCTACATTGTAGAAACAGTTAGTATATGTTTAGAAATTATTTGAACAGGGGTATTATAGTATTTTCACCTAAAAAACGAGGGGCAGCACTTTCTACCCCTTGCGCGAGTGTGTGCTCGCCCCTGGCAACATATATGTTCATAATTCTGTGGAACTTTGACACTAGAGGAAGACGTTAATTCACCTTTTGACTTAACTGATATTTTCAGGATCACGGGGCTTCTGTTTACTAGCATATCACATTGTAGGGATTTCAAAGGCTTAAACATTTTGATGAACTTCTTTTGTTGCATATGTATGCTGGATTAGAAAATCCACAAACTACTGAGTATGTTTTGGAAGCTCTTTAGCTCTGTTCTCCCAAATTTCAGTTTATATACTATCTTATTAAGTCATTGTATGGCAGCCAGAGCAGAACTGATACTGACCAAAGAGATAAACGTCCAAGCTTTTATTAGGCATGTACTCATATATCAGCATCTTCTCGTTATTCTCCACACAGCATCCCAGTAGTCTAACGAGATTCCGATGTTGGAGCTTGGAAATCAGTTCCACTTCATTCATAAACTCCTGCAACCCTTGTCCAGAAGCTTTTGAAAGTCTCTTGACTGCAATTTTTCTTCCATCTGGCAACTCACCCTAGAATTGATCAACTTCAGTACTTCATACATGAATGAATAAAATACAAAATGGCATTAAATTACCCTGTAAACAGGGCCAAATCCACCCATCCCCAACTTGTTATCTTGAGAGAAATTATTTGTAGCATTTGCAAGTAAACCAATCTTGAACAATGGGAATTCTATAAGATCAACTCTACCCAATGCATCTTGTACAAAGGTCTCAACTGAATCTGATGTAGACCCTTTTTCAGTGATGTTGCCTGCAAGAAAGATACACTGAGCCAAGCAAAAAAGAGGAAAAAGGGGTATAATTATTAAAGGGACCTATAATCCAAGAGTTACCTCCTTGCATCAAAGATGTCCAAAATATGCATCCGAATATGGAAAAAATAACTAATCCAACAACAGCTAGCAATGTAATGGTATTCTTAGAATCTTCTTCATCTGCCACAATAAGACACCATAGACATGTCAAAGTTAAGATAGAAGTAGGTTCATATTTCTCGACATTGAGGGTGTTTGTAGATTAGGTCGGTAGCTATGCAAGTAAATGAAAAATGCTTTCATGCTATGAAATGTGTCAAGTAAGATCTACTATTTGTACATGAAAATGTTCAAATGGAACAAAAGCTCCAGATGAATAAATAATTGTTGTTGTATTTTAAAACTATTTTCTTACCTACTTCCGTATCCGGACAGGAAGTATCCATTTCCCTTGAGACTGAAGTCTATTACTGTGTTTATTGACTCTACTGAAGAAACCAATACAATAATTCAATACTTGGACTTAAGAACCCAAAGTCATCAAAGAAATCTATTAATCCTATTAATTTAAGTACTGAAACAACAACATTTCACCATTACGCAAACCTCTATGAAAACCTTATCCTCAAGGTTCGTATCTAAGAGCTTTTGATGTTATCACTTACCATTCTAATCTCAAGGCTCAAGGTTCATGCTTATAATGACGAATAAAATCTTTTAAAAAAAGGTCAGAGGCAGTCTCATTGATATAATATCACTTTAATTCTTAAAAAAAGATAACCACTCTAAATCTCAGTTGATATAACTTCTGACAAAGACAATCACTCTAGATTCTACGTAAACTTCTGAAAATCGTCGTCTTCATTTTTGTTAGTATCACACATGAAGATGTGAATTCACATGTAGCTACTTGGATGAACTAATCTACAAATAGAGAGGTTTTGATGTAATCTCAGCCTCTACTCATGAGCCAGGCATTGATGTGATTACAGCCTGCTTTAACTCGAATTAATATGAGCACACTTGACACGATGAGAAATCTCAGCGATGATTCACAACAGCTCACTTACTAAATGTAATGTGGAAAAATATTAAGCACTGAATTTTTCGATAGTATTCTAAACGAAATAATGTCAAAAAGGAAATGAAAGAAGATCAAGTCTAATTCTTCAAGCCATGGACATTTTCAATACTCATTTCAACATCAATTCTGCTTAGTATTGCATTAGTTGAGCTAAAAAAAATAGGATGTTTCAGACAAAAACTCTTTATCCACAACTCAAATCAAGTAATTTTTTTTGACTCCTACATTATCTATTTCTAGCATATTTGAACAAAAGTAGCACATAAAATACCAACTTATACACCGGTAAGGGATCTATTCTAGTTCTGAACATATATAGAAGAGACTAGACAAAAGGTACAAATACAACACTTTTGCAAATTAACAAACAATAATAAGAACATGTAAAGTTGAAGGAAATCTTTTCAAGTTAAATTACCTAATTCAGAATGCTTTAGACAAATGTAAAGATCAATTCCGACACCATCAAACCTCTGAACATCAATCAATCTATCACTCCACAACATACAGCTGATATACGGTTCATGCGCATAAGCAATGCAAGAACAATTGCTTAAACATTTAATCCTACACTCATCAACCTGGCTTGAAGTAAGCTGTTCAGCAAAATCCGGAACTTTGGTAAAGGGCAGCTTAAAAAATCCATCACCTGGACTTGTGTTACTATTTCGACCACACTGCAATTGCCTCCGCCTCACACAACCACCAGTCCAGTTCCCCCTGTTCCATGCTTCCTGATTCGCGGGCTCAAACCCCCTCAAACAAGAGCAGATAGGTGAATCTTTCATGTTGCAGCTGCCGAACGGCCCACATGTTCCATATATGTCACATTGGTTTTTAGGGGCCAACCATTTAAGTTCCCACTCCCTCCGTTCATCACTCCACAATGTTTGTACCAAGCTTCCTGTAAAAGATAGGCATACATCCTTTTAATGTGACACATTTTTTGGTTTCTTCTTTTTCTTCTCTCTTTTTTTGTCTTTGTCGTTCTGCTTTATCTAAAGAATGTTTCGTAGATGTCAAGTTATATTTTTATTCGGCATAAAATTTTAAACTATCATTAAAGAAAAGTAATAGTGGGTGCTGATCATGCTTTTTGTTGTTATCGAGTCCATCCGAGTCCAACCAACCGAACTCCAAAAGCGTCCAACCAACCATCCTAGAAGCTCTGATTCATAATTGAGATTGCAATTTTCTTACCTGTAGAATTCAGGACCATTTTCATCAACCTTCCCGGACGAACTGTAAAATAAAAGGCTCCATTACCATCATTGACCACCACACTAGACCCATCCATGTATGAAGAATACATGTCCTCGGACCCGATAAAAGTTAGGCCATTCCAAGGACCACTCCTCCAATAGCGGTGGCCGTTCTGCCAGGAGAAGATCTGGGGGACATTATTTACCTTCAGCCCAGCTGTGTAGTTTCCAACTGCAGGGTCAATTGGGCTTAGTCCTGATGAAATATAAACATCGGTGCCTATTTTTACATTGTCAGTTATCCTCATCATAGGAAGGAATACGTCTGAAGGTTGCGAAAAGGACTCCCATATTATGGACCCTGTGGAAGCGTCTCTAAGAAGGAGGTTACCGGTGTCCTGAATTTGAGCACTTGTGTTCCTAAGAGATCTTCCTTTTATGTTTGTCGACCAAACAGTCTCGTTCCTCCAGTTCAATAAGAGATTTCCTTTTGGGGAGATGGTCACATAGCCGGAAGAATCATTGAGGGGTCTGTCCCGGTTGGCGACCCATATGGCGGTTTCTTGGGAAACTGTGTAAAAGATGCCTAAGTAGCGGTTTGTGGTGTTGGGAGGTGTAAAGAATCCGAGTTGGAAGACTTGACCAAGTGATTCGATCGTGTTGGGATCTATCAAGGATGAACTGGAGGTGATGGTGTCGGTATGTTGGCAGAAACATAGGTTAGGAAGGTAAAGGATGACAAAGAGAAGGCATCGTAGAAGCTTAGTTTCAAACATTACCATTTGTATGATGATGGACTGATGATGGAACAATGGAGATTTGGGTAGTGATGTAAGCTAGAGATGTGTTACGTTACAATATTTAGAGTGCAATGTTCCAGTGATGGTTAATTTTTAATTGGTTGGAAATTAGTCGTGTCCTCTAATATCCTATCTGATGCATTTATTGTGGAAATTGGAGTCAACTGGATTGTCTGTTGACTAAATTTGTCTATTTAGCGATTACAAGGTACAAGGCGTTAGTAACATTGAGATTGGCTTGCTTAGAAGTCTTGTCCGATCTCGCTGAAATAACTTAGAAAAGGAAGGCCAATTAGGATGGAGAAAATGGATGTAGGAAACAATTGCATGGTTCTTTTAGCAAACATTGCAATTTACTAAAGCATATTGAAGGGAAATGGCTCGACATCTAGATGTTGAGACATACTAGACGACGGGTGGCCAAAATTACATCAAAGAAATTCTATGATGAGAGGGGTCTGTGGGAGGTCCACCTGGAATTAAATCATTTTCAGAATCTTTGGCCTGGTCTAGTTTTTGGTTGAGTTGCGTTTTGTCTGAGTTTCATTTTTGTTGGTTTATTGTGCTGAGTATATTGTAATTGACGTTATTTAGGTCCTTGCGCACTTCTGCTGTACTGGGTTCCAAGTTTGAGTAATATACTTCTCTTTAACTTTTCAAAAAAAAAAAAAAAAAAATTGAAGGGAAATGGAGATTAAGTAGCTTATAATCTAGAAATGTGAAAATAATAGTGCAAAAAAGCTGGTTCCTGTCGATTGATATGCTACGATATTTTCCTCAATAAACGATACAGTATTTTTGTTGATGAAATATGTGCTCAAATATGAAGTCATCTAGAGCTAGATTCAGCACGGAGTAAGGGGTCATTTGATTTTATCTTGATGATTGGTTTATGATGAGAACTTGCATTGCATGTTGCTTTCTAGATTTCTATTATTTCAGTGTCTTCCTTCTCTTGGAAGTTTAAAACACTCCTACTCCGTGCTGCTTGTTTTTTTTTATGCGTGTTCATTCCAATTAAGGTTGTGAAAACATGTACATCCTTGATTTGAGCGACGCCAGGAACCTTCCTAGTTCCTACAACAAGCTTTTTATCTCAGAATCAATGCTGTACATATATTTTGAGTAATCCTCGTATTCATAAAGATGAAATTATATAAACAAAACCTTTATGAATTTTTCTGCATAAAGGTTTCACAAGGCAAGGCGCACGCTGCAGGCTTTCGCGTCTAAAACTTTATATCACATTACTCATGTCCTGCTTTGGTCTAACAGTTTTTCCATTTCATCATCCTATTTTCTCGACCATGAAAAGGTTAATTTTATTAACCCTTGCCTTACTTGTGACAGTTACGAAGACCGCCGATGAAGTGAAACAAGCAATGACAATCCACAAAAAGAAACAACCAAAGCTCGAGTCCGAGCGAGGTCATGAACACCGTGATTTCACCCAATTCAACTCATTCTCCTATCACACATGCTGTTTTCATAAAATGCCAACACTAAGAGGCTGCTGCTATACAGGCATTACACATGTGACCCAGCACTTATGATTCTTGTCACTTCTTAATTTTCACACGCATGATAAATATTAGTACGTATAACTTAAGAAACAAGGAACAAAAACACACACCTAATATATCTATATCTGCTTCTCATCCCTAAGAAATAACAAAATTTAGTCTCATCGCCCGTCTAGCACTGTGAGTGTGAGTTCATTTGTGGAGGGACCAAATTGGCTAGAGGCCTGTGTCGTCCCAACTTGAGATCGGTTCCACTTCTCGGCAAATACAGGCTCCTCAGGTGTTGGGAGGTCAACAATTTCGCGGCTGAGCATTGACAGAACGGTTTGGATGGCGGGTCTGTCGTTAGGGAATTCTTGAACACACAACAGGGCAATGTGGATGCATCTAGATATATCCCCCTGGATGCTTGGACTTGCTATTGCTTGATCCACAAAAGCCAATCCATTCTTTTGATTCCACAATCTCCAGGCCTGAAATATGATACGAGATCATAGCATTAGATGTGAATCTGATTGATGAAGAAATAAGTGAGTTAAGATCAGAATTCAGAAATGGCTTACACATCCAAGGAGGCTCAAAGACAATTCTTCGTTGTAATAGTGTGTGTTCTTCTTTCCACTTAAAATCTCTAACATCAGAACTCCAAAGCTGTAGACATCAGACTTCTCAGAAAACCGACCTTCCATTGCATACTCTGGTGCCATATATCCACTGTAAAATAATGACACTCATTTGTGTTGTACCATATTTTTTCACAAGTAACAGCAGGAAAAAGACAAACAGGGAAAATAAATCCTTGTTGCTTAACTCAAAAGTTACTTACTAGGTTCCTACAACTCTTGCGGTGTTTCCATGTTCTTCGTTGCCCCCGAATATTCTTGCCATGCCAAAATCTGATATTTTTGGGTTCCAATCCTCATCTAGCAACACGTTACTTGGCTTGAGGTCTCGGTGTATTATCTTCAATCTAGAGTCCCTGTGAAGATACAGTAGTCCTCGCCCAATACCTTCAATAATGCTTAGACGTTTCATCCAGTCGAGGATCTTTTGCGATGGATGTGTAGGATCTGCAGAGAACAAAGAACTGGTGAGAAACTCTCTGCGAAACAAAACTTATCGTTGCAGAACTTCTCTCATACGAGTCCCAGAGAAATTTAAGGAAAAAAAAGAACAGACAAAAAACTTCCAGATTATTAGTACTGACCAAAGAGGCATCCATCCAAACTTTTATTCGGCATGTATTCGTATATCAGCATTTTCTCTTCTCTTTCCACGCAGCATCCTAATAATCTGACAAGATTCCTGTGTTGAAGTTTTGAAATCACAACCACTTCATTCATGAATTCTTCATTCCCTTGTCCAGAGGCAGCTGACAGTCTCTTCACAGCAATTTCTTTACCATTGGCCAAAATACCCTACACAAGGCATAAAATTCATTCAGTATCTGTTACTATAGATGCAGAAAAACAAGTACTTGGGACACGATTTTTACTTTGTAAACCGGACCAAAACCACCCTTTCCAAGTAGATTCTTCTCGTTGAATTGATCTGTAGCAGTTGCAAGTGTCTCAAAGGTGAATAAAGGCAGTTCTTCAATGTTAACTTTCTCTGTTTCGTCTTTAAGTACTAGTGCAGCTGAATCTGATGAAAATGCCTGCCCTGCTTCGAAAACCTTCTTGTCTTTTGCTTTTTTCCCTGATTACATTTAAGGAAAATATGGATTCCATGAGTTAAAGGAGCTGAATTCACTGTCATGTTTTATGTCCATATATTTTGTTATAAAGCAAAAATTTTACCTTTTCTCTTAGCAATCCAGCACCAAGCAATCAAGATGCTGGCGCATATGACAGCAAAACCACCTATGACTACTGGTAATATGATAACCAGTCTTCTTCCTCCGTGGTTACCTGAAAAGGAATTTTTCAAATTTATTTTACAGGTTTTTAAGAAGTGAACTGTTGTATTCAACATATCTTTTATGAGAATCATCTATTCTACTTTGTGTTGCATTAGTTATGCAGCTGACTAGCATCATTGATCTCACTCTGCTGTCATTCAATAAAACTCAAATCAAAGCAGACAGTTTGGTCCTTTTTATTTGAATTTTTCTAGCATTCTTCAACTGAGTAGAGCACTTAAATTGACAAATCAAGAAACTTAGTTTGCACCATGAAGAACTGGTGACATCGAAGGAAAGATTTTTACTGGAGTTACCTAATTCGGAAGCTTCGAGACGAATGTAAAGATCGATTCCCACACCATCAAACCTCTGAATATCAATCAAGCTATTACTCCAAAACATACAACCGATATTCGGGTCAAAGGCATAAGCAATACAAGAGCAATTCCCGGAACATCTAGTTCTGCACTCATCAACCTGGCTCGACATAAATTGTTCGGCAAAATCAGGCACTTTTGTAAACGGCAGCCTCATAAATCCATCTCCATTTCCACCAGTATTATTGGTTTGACTACACTGCAGTTGCCTCCTCCTTACACACCCACCAGTCCAATTCCCACTGGCCCATTCCTCCTGATTCGCAGGCTCAAACCCTCTCAAACAAGAGCAGATAGGTGAATCTGAGCCATGACAGCTGCCAAACGGTCCACACGTTCCATATATGTCACATTCATTTTGAGGCGCAAACCATGTTACATCCCATGCTCTCCGTTCATCACTCCACAATTTTTGCAGCAAGGTTCCTGTAAAGGAGGTACGCTTTAAATCATATATTGTCAAAATTACTATAATCCAGGGGCAGATATATATAGGGGCAGTTAGGAACGGTCACCCCTAATTCTAAAAAAAAGTTACTGAATATTATATTATTTTCTAAGGTAAGTTTTTTTTAATTGCCATGTGACTCTAATTTTAACTCTGTTTTATCTTTGCAGCAGACTGAAGTCCTGCGGCCTGTGATATGAAGAAGAGTTTAAAATGAAATATGTGAGATTCCTTACCGTTAGAAAGCAGGACGATGTTCATCAAGAAGCGTGCCTGAGGCGCGGTGAAGTAGAACGTTCCATTATGTTCATCAACAACACTAAACCCATCCAGATAGGGAGAGTACATGTCCTGAACCCCAATAAGAATCTGACCGTTCCAAGGGCCACTCCTCCAGAAGGGTTGACCGTTCCTCCAGGTAAACATCTGTGGGATGTTCAGAGCCTCCAGCCCTGCCGTGAAGTTCCCAGCTGCCGGATTAGTCGAGCTTCTCCACGACGAAATGTTCACTTTGGTATCCATGTTTATGTAGTCAATTATCCTCATCGTGGGGAGGAAGACGTCTGAAGGTTGCGAAAATGACTCCCATAATAAGGCCCCAGTTGAATTGTCCCTAACCTCGAGGTTACCCGTGTCCTGGAGTTGAGCAGTCGTCCTACTAGAAGTTCCGGTTATGTTTGTCGACCATACAGTCTGGTTCCGTCCGTTGATTAGCACGAGATTGCCGTCCCGGTCAATGGTCACACGGCTGGAATTGTCGTTGAGGGGACGGTCCCGGTTGGCGACCCATATGATGGTTTGTGGTGAGACGGTGTAGAAGATGCCTAAGTAGCGGTTTGTGGTGTTGGGGAGAGTGAAGAAGCCGAAATGGAAAATATCGCCGGGGGATTGGATGGTGTCGGAATCAGTTAAGGAGGTGGTGGAGGTGATGGTGGCTGTGTTTTGGCAGAAACAGAGATGGAGAAGGGAGATTATTACAACAAATAGAAAGAACTGAACAAGGTTTGGTTTCAACATGATCCTTGTTGTGTAGTTGTGAATGATTCTGGGAAAGTTGAAATTAAAGTAATGGAGCTAAGACTTCAGAGTAAGATATTAGTGGTATGTTACAATATTGCAAAAGGCCGCAAGTGAATTGAATGCAGTGGCATTAATTAAGTGATTGTTTTGTTGGTTGGTTGGTTGATTGAAATTTGTCTCCTTTATATATGATGACCCTATGATACTTAATCATGGGCTGGCTGCCTGGCACAGTGCATGAAATTGTGGAAGTTCAAGTCAACTATTGTAGTCTGTTACACTGTTTGTTACTAATCCCTCTTACAGCCACTTTTCTTCTCTCCTTTTTTTCCTCAATTTTTTTTTTAAAACAAGACGTTCACACACTTACCTGTGTCCTCCTATAGAGTCCTGCTTTTTAGTAACTTTCTCGTAGAAAAGGTTTAGTATTCGAATCTCCAAGTTTAACTAAAATATGGTTGACACTCATGAAGATTATAGTACTCCAACAAAAGTCGAGGTTATCTTTTCTAGTATAACCCGAAAGACCAAATACAATGCGGTGGGCTTGTCCTTTTAATTCTTCATGTACCACCTTGTTATGGGTTGGTACATAGTATAATCTGCAAATCAATACCAATATTTATTGTACAACAGATTATACAAACAAAAACTTAGTTAACCAAGAAGTTTTTCATACATAAAAAGGGCGATTTACATCTGACCACCTTTTTAGATAGTGAATAAACGTTTGGGTCCCTAACGTTTCACAATTTACGGAGAAGGACAAACATTGAACTGCATCAAAATTTTATTTACATCAGTTCAAAAAGCAACTTTCATTGAGAGGATGAAAAAATTATTTTTCTTGCCAAAAATGCCCCTGAGATCTATTCTCTTTTACCTGCCTTTTCTTTTCTTATTGCCGACAGAGGAAGACTTTATTCTGCCTCTATATATATTCTATGGATCCGGGAGTAATGTATACTGTATAGTTGAAAAATCTTATCAGAGCCAAATAGCTTGATTTGGTAATTCTCTGTTAGAAATTCTGGAAAAATGTCTTGAGACAATTGGGAGAAACTGGTGAAAGAAGTACCGGAGAGAGAGGAGTACAGGAAATTGTGTCGTGATGACTCGATAGGCTCCAGCTTCGGCTCTGCATATTTATGATAAGTATCTTCATATGTTGAATTTGTAGCAACATAGTTCTTCAGGGTCTGATTGTAAATGATCTTTTCAGAAATAGAGATTAAACCCTTCTCTAATTTCCTGTAGCTAGAATTCTTGTGGATCACGAAATCCATTACCTAGCAAATTCACTCATTAAAAAATAAAAGCCTATACGCCCAGTATCTATGTACCAATTTTCTACATTTTATTTTATCCCATAAACGAAGATAACGTGCTCCTCCTCTTACATCAGTTTTTTACATAGAATCTGTCTATTGCCATATTATACTGCTGCTTATGCTTAATTAATCCCTTTCTGGATATTACTAGTTTGGTAGTGATTCTTGTAACGAAATTATATAAATATTTAATGTTTTCAGACAATGCAGGTCGCGTTAGAAAATTGAAGAAAAGAAAAGAGAAGAGAAGATAAGGAATAACATAAAAGAAAAGAGAAGAAGATGAAGATGTTTTATTATCGGGGGTAAATGGGACATTCTACACAAAGTCAACATTTTGGCTGAAAAATGGACCTCAATGTAAATTTTGAAACGATAGGGACCCAAACGTTCAAGGTGTATCTAAAAAGGTTGCTGTATGTAAAATTCCCTACATAAAAATATCAATCTTCTAGAAACCCTCCCTTTGCTTGCGATAGAAGAGTTTAGAATTAAAAAGAAGTCCGTCTAATCGACCGGCAAGAAATAGTAACCAACATATTCCATTTTCTAATAGAATAGTCCTGTATTCTCAAATTTTCCTTCCACCGTCTATATAACTGGATAAATGGAGACTAGGTTCTTATGGTGTAGCATCCAAAGGATTTTCTCGACCAAACCTGAACTAACAAATTTTGCAGCATGCTTATCGGCTATTTGTGAAACCCGGTGGGCCGACCCGGGTTGACCCGGTTTAACCGGCACCCGGAGTCCAAGCCGGGCCGAAAACTCCCTAAATTCGGCAAAACTCAGGATCCGGTAAAAACCCGGGTAACCCGGTAAAATTCGGGTTGACCCGGTTTGCAATTAAAAACTATCTGAAAAAAGTAAAACCATTGCAATGCCGGCTTCTTTCGGTCGTGCCTTCTTCAATCTCCGGTGAGTTGCTCTCTTCAGGCACGTCGTGTCTATTTAGAGTGGATCAAGGTCAAGGAGATTCTTTCAAACTTACCTTGTATTCTATTCTGTACTAGATTCGAAAAATGAAAATAGCCAAATAGGAGATCGAAGTAGGCGGTAAATCATCTCTCGAGATTTCAAGATCCCTCCAAGTATTTTGAAACGAGAGCTTTCTAATTTGTCTAGTTTGTAAGATTCAGATTGTTAGACTAACTGGTCGAATGCTTACATCCTTTTTTTTATGCAGTAATCTCTAACTGCATTTTTACATCCAGAAATCTCGAAGATGTAAAATTGATGGTATTGTTACGTTTTGGTTTACTTTTGTAGTTAATATCATTGAATTATTCTTGTAAAACATATGAGAAATTGTTATTTTGATTCCAATTAAATGATTACTTTGTACTTGTTTAGCCATGTAAACGTTATTGGAGATTTAATATAAGGGTTAATATAATTATGTTGATTGGAGATTTAATAGCCCAAAATGCAAGTGCTAATGTAATTTTGATCGTGATGTAATAGTGAGTTTTTAATCTTGCTCATGTAAACGTTGATTGGAGATTTAATAAATTTTTACCATTTGAAAAAAGTGATTGCTTGGTACTTTTTTCTGATGAAACAAATGTATAGGCTTCTGGATATAAAATGTATTGATGTATTGATAAATGAATTTAACCCATGATAGGGTAACCTACTAACAAGTAGGTATGATATTAAATTAATGTCAACTTGGTACTAATTGGTAGGACCAAGAGGAAGACATTTGAGAAAATTTGATCGCCCAGTTGGTTCACGAGTTCACTTGACTTTAGGTTGTTTTCCTTCCTTTCCAGAATGCAGCGTATAGTGTTTCTGTACTCACTCCGTCCCGTTTCATCTTCCCGCAGGTATGGATACAATATTTAAGAGAAAATTAAATTAAATAAGAGAGATGGTAACAAAGTATAAAAAAGAGTAAATAAATTATGACAAATAAATAATAAAGTAGGAGATGAGTTTTTCATTTAAGGGATGGAAAGATAAAGTTGGGACAACACAAAACGAAATGCGGGAAGATGAAACGGACGGAGAGAGTATATATTTAACTGAATTAATTTATTATATTATATCCACTAGAATGGATAGTAGATTTAATAAACATATGAAATAAACAATGGAGCGAAGGAGATATATATATATATATATATATATATATATATATATATATATATATATATATATATATATTGGTTCTGATCTTTATGATGCTTGCTAGCTTGTCCCGGAGGATTGCTAGCTTGTCCCGTTTGTCCTCCGGGACAAGCTAGCCTTTGCATCATCCTCATGTTTGTTACATAATCGTACTACATACAGCTCATTGTCTATTTATTTTTTTTCATAAGAAAAATTTAAGAAATACACCATCTAGATAACTAATCTACAAACCAGTCTATATCAACAATAAAATCATTCATGTTATTCTACAGATTGATCTCTAGATAACGTCAATATTGCTAACAAAATTTGTATATGAAAAACACCAATCAACATTGATAATGTAGATGTTTTTAATTAATTAATAAAATTGATAATTTCTTAAAAACATACGTCCCTACAAATTATTTAGATATCCTATCAGAAGACCAAGTCTTTAACTTTATGAGTATTTTTTTTTTTTTTTTGAGCTAAACTTTATGAGTTGTGAGATACTGAGATTAGCCAATAAAATTAAAGTGAAATCTGGTCCTCATGAGCAATGGAGTTTTGTTTCGAAGCGAATGGAAAAGAAAAAATAAAGAAGTGATGATTGAATTAAGCGCGTTGAATAAAACGTGTGAGTCACGAAATTCATGAGCAAAATGGACGCGATGTGATGCGACGCGACAAGCTAATTAGCTGCCGTGGGTACGCTGAAATTTACTAAAATTTAAAAGAGTCCTATAAACTATGAGATTCCTGAACAAAACACAATTATACACAATTTTTGACGATTTGGTTGCTATTGAATCTCGCGAGTCTAATTTGCGGATCCTAGGTTCGGGTATGGATATCCACGCGGGTATATGGGTCATATAAATATCCCCTTTTTTCAGTTTTTTTCACCATTTTTCTCTCTTTTTTTTACCATTTCTCTCCCGATTGGCGGTTTCTGACGATTTCTCTGTGATTTCTTTGCGATTCTCGTTCGAAACCCTAGTTTACACACATCTGTTTCTGATTTACAGGTATTTCCTATGTGTTTCGTTCCTTTTTTCTTTTCGATAGTTGTTCAGTTATTTTTATTGAGATTTTAGTTACTTTTTTGCTGTTTCAGTGTTTTCAATGGCGGATTCGAATGCCAATCCGTCTACATCTGGTTCCGTTCCGACTACTGGTGGTGTTCCTGTTAACACGGAGATTCCTGTGCTTCGTAATAATGCTCCGGCAGTTGGTAAGTTATTTTCTCTGTTTATTTTTTTATTTTCTCTATGTTTTGATGTTGTTGTATGCTTCGATTACTGTTTAATTTTCGTTTTGTTCTTCGATTTGTTGTTTTTTGGTGTTTTATGTGCTAGATTCTTTTTTACTATGCTGTTTATGCTTTGATAATTGGTAGATTAACGTTTTTGTTCTTCGATTTGGTGTTATATGTGCTTGATTCTGATTTACTATGTTGTTTATGCTTCGATTATTGGTAGATTGACGTTTTTATTCTTCGATTTGTGTTTTTTTTGGTGTTTTATGTTCTAGATATTCATTTACTATGCTGTTTATGCTTCGATTATTGTTAGATTGACGGTTTTGTTCTTCGTTTTGGTGGTTTTTTATTTTTGATTCAGTTTTTGGCAGTTATTTCTTTTGGATATTGGTTTTGTAAGTTTATTGCTTAGTTTTGTATATGCATTGTTTTCTTTGTGTTGTTTTTTTTTTTTTTTTTTTTTGCGGGCAAAGCTTAGTTTCTGAGTGTTTAAATTTGTGTATGGTGTTCAGTGTAATTGTACATGTTTCATACTTAATTGCTGATTTTTTTGAGTTGTATGTTTTATTTGTTAATTGTGTATTTTTGTGTATGAATTGTTGATTGTTTCATTCTAATTGTGTTTTTGTTCTGTGCAGGGAAAGATGATAAGGGTAAGGCTAAGAAGGTGGAGAAAAACACTCTGGTAAAGAGGGTTGTGCAGCCTAAGGATGTGAAATCGATGTTGGAACCACGCAAGAAGGGTCATGAGGTGGATCCTCATCGGTTGCAACTGCTAGGTCATATGATGATGCTGTTAGGGCATCTCAAAACATTGTTAATGTAACACTAATGTTAAACGCAACACCAAATATTTGCGTACTTGCCTAAAATGCCCTTAACTCAAAAAAAGCTTATAAAATTAACGTAAAATTGAAATAACTCGTTTACACAAACACAATAACATTAACATGCACGGTTGAATACAAATTACAACAATAAAAAACATCGAAAATTTTTCACTTCTTTTTTTTTTTTTTTTTTGTGAAAAGTGAAAAAAGTTGGGAATGAAATTGCAGCCATGAAATTGAAAAACAAAATTAAAAAAAAAATTTGCAGCCCATGAAATGGTCGGTTTGACCGGACATTTTAATTTTTTTTTAAATTGTAAATTTATTTATTTTGAATTCGCAACTTTAACTTTAATTCGAACTTGAATCGAAATGCTTCCGAATAAAAGGTTACAACTTGAACACGGACGAACTTGAATAGAGAACTATTCTTTTAACATTTATTTATTTATTTATGTTAAATAAAGAACTATTTCGGTAAAAATAAAATCATATTTATTTTAATTACGGCAACATGAATTTTCACTCATTTCACTAATAATACGGAACACAACATAAAATTGAAAGCATAAACTAGAACAAAAACCATTGACGTAGCCGAACGGAATAATGTTGCATCCAATGGCTTATTCTTTCCTCTCTAGCAGATTCCCAGGACATCCATAATGGTGGAAGTGGACATTCATCTATCACACGCAGCCTAATATAGTGATTGTTATCAACGAATCCCATTGTCCACTCTTCATCTGTCGATGGAGGGTCCGGAGATGGTGAGTCCATTTGTGAACGACACTCCAATGGAAAGTATGTAAGACTCCCTACCGCAGCATAGCAGCTCAAGACCCGTTGGTACGTTGTAGCTGTAAGAAACCCCATATCCGGGAGTGTATACCACTATGGGTTGTTACATGGGCCTGCAAACCAGTTCAAACGATAAGTTATTTCCGTGACAAGTTGTGCCCCCATTTCTGCGACGTAAAGCTCCATGTGGTTGTTCAACTCCTCCATAAGTTCCTGCCCGACGTCTCGCCACCGGTCTTGTGAACGGTATTGGAGTTGTGCTATGACCCTAAAACCGTAGTTTCCATCGGAGACGACATTAGTCCACCCTCTAAGAATTCCTGTTCATGGTCGTGCGGTTAAGGTGGAAACAAACCACCTAGAGACGCTCAAGCTCTCATTATCAACTCATATGCAACTGAATGATGCATCGATGAAGGCCAACTTTAAAAGTGCTGAGTTCAAGCGTAGCACAATTGAGGCCGCTTTAAAAGCACAAACTCTTCCACCTCCTTCACATGCTATCATGTACTTGTTGTGGTTGTTAGGAACATCGCTATTTGTCGACAAGAGTGGTCATCGAATACCAGTCGGATTTCTACCGTTCCTACATCAGCTGGATGAGGTTCATATGTATGCATGGGGAGCTGCTTGATGAGCTCAAATTATACTCTAAAATAACTTAAGAGAATAAGCTGTAGTTGTAGACTAAGCCTAACTCGGTATCGTTCTCTAGGAAATTAATCAAGCTATGCAACGATTGAGGATGAACAATTGTTCGTGAGAAACAGATTGGTTTGAATGTTGTTATACTCCTTAAACTAGATTAACGTAAGGTAAATAGATAGATTTAAACAAAGAGTGAAAGCGAACACGGTAGCGATGATCCAATTATACTAATTCGATCTAAAGTAATCATTCATACTTGTCACACGGTTGGTGTACAGAAATCAATCAATCCAATTTAACCAAGTTGTTCTTTGAAGAAATCGAATAAGAGAAATCGTCAGGTTTGTCCGACCGACGATTCTTAACCAAAACAAATTAGAATATTTCAATTCAGCTTATTGGATTGAAGGTTTTATGAATATATCAAACTAAGACAAAGCTATATGAATGATTGAAGAACCCTAGAACGAATATGCATAATCTTCACATACTACCGTATTCAAAGGTGTTTAGCTACTCATAATTAATGATTGCATACAGAGATCCATGGTAAAAATCATATGAAACATAGATGAAAAACTCGCATGCAATAATAAACAATTCAATCGATAAGATAAAGAACGAATTGTAAAGAACAAAGCAATGGAGAAATCAATACCAATAATCTTCAGGAATAAATTCAATAAATAATCAAGCTCCAAAGATGTCTCAATGTTAATGTCTGAATCTAGGAGCTTTTCCTATGTAAATCTAGGGTAAAAGGAGTTATATTTGAAGTTATGGTGAAATAAATCTATTTAAAGGATAAAAAACGAGTAGAATCCTAGCAGAATTCGACCAGAAAATCGCCCAGCAAATCTGCTCTCGTAAGTTCTCGCGGCGGCGAACAAAAATCCTCGCCGCTGCGCGGATGTTTTCTGCCAGTCAAATTTAAACGTCCATATCATTATATACAGGAGGAATTTGGCTAAGATTATGAAATGAAAGTTGTAGCCCTTTGAATTATCTTTTCATGGACACCGATATCAGGTAAATCGGACTTCATATGAGAGAGTTATGTCCAAAATGGCTGGACTGCTCCGTAAATCATCACTTTTGCAAGTCACGCTAAAACACCTCTCAATTCTTCGTCCGAACTCCGAGTCCACTTCCGTCTTCGCCCAATTACTCTTCATTCAGAGATCTATAACCAATGTCTTCACTCCGATTTTCACCTTCGGACCAAATAACACAAAAAATCTTACAAAACACAAACAAAGTACCAAAGCATAAAAACGTACAAAAACACTATAAAACTAAGGTCAAAGACTAACAAAAGACCGCTAAAAAGGATCAAATGAGACGTTAGAATATAGTCTCATCAAAATCCCCAAACCGAACATTTGCTCGTCCTCGAGCAAACACACAACCTAAACAAACTAGATTCGAAACAAAAACAATCAAGAAGCACATATAAGAGTTGAACTCCAAAGTGACCGAATCTACCATTGTAAACATTAAATTCACAAGATGCAGAGGTTTTGCACACAACTAACCTTGGCAGAATAGTGCACAAAAAATCAAACAAGAAAGGGGCACCCCAAAAGCAGTATATCCTTCTCCATGCCATGTACCTCAAAGGTGCAGGTGCGATCGTGAAGATTAACAATCATGCGCGTGGATTTGATGAAGGGGCACCCCAAAAGCAGTATATCCTTCTCCATGTCTTCCCCTTTCACCCTGGATGAGTCCACAATCACGAAATCTGTCATAACCACAACACCGTCCAGTATAACCGGAACATCTTCAACTATACCCATACACCTGCTCCTCGTTCCATTAGCTAGCAAAACGAAGCATCTACGAGGCTCTAGTCCTTTTAAGTTAAGCTCCTCGTAAGTAGCAAAAGTCATCAGATTACACGAAGCCCCTGTGTTAACAATACCAGTTACCTCTGACGAGTTACCAATACCGACAACCAAGTTAAAACTCTCCGAATCACTGACACTCCTTTCTAGCTTTTGAATTACAGGAGTAGTGGGATCCACAGTAAAGTGATTCGGTTCCACACTCGCCTTCTCTACTGGAATTGCAGAACCATGTGTGACCACATTCATCTCCTTTTTGTCAACTCTCACTTCTACTGGCTCCTCAAGCTGATAAGTGCAAGTAGCAAGAACAGATTTCACTTTTCCTGGCTCATCAAAAGTGACTTCGACAGCTAGAACTCTATGGGTTTCTGCAGTCACTGGAGACTTACCCTTTTGTCTTTGCTCCATGTGACTCAATAAATCCCCCAGGGTCCTTTCTAACCGCTTTTCCGCCTTCTCAATGCTGTCGAACCGCTGATCATTCCTGCTCTGAATTTCCTTTGCCTCATTCCAGAACCTCTCGGATCGCTCTATGTAGTTCCTGATCAGAGTTTCCTTGCCAGCTTCCACTCTGTATTGTTCGTACCCAGTTGACTATCTCGAGAGTCGGTTTCGTATTAATAATCTCTGGAAGCTTACATATGTTAGCTCTATGCCCAAGGTTACCGCAGAGACTACATTGCTCATCCATCTGTGTGCCTGAAGTAGAGATAGTGCCAAGCATCCTCATCTCTCCGATTTGATCCATAAAATCGCAATCACTAGCCCCTGAGAGTTCTTCCACAGTTCTAACCATACCCCTTCGAGACCGACTACGCGCCCCCTTGAGCTGGGAAACAGCAGCAAGCTTATCAAATGCTTCGTTCAAGGCAGCAGGAGGTGCCGTAAGGATGGTCCCATCAACAGTCATGTCAACCATATTCTGAGCTTCCCAATCTAGGCCCTCATAAAACCTGATACAAAGATCCATCTCGGACATCCTGTGGTGGGGGCACTGAGAAAGAAGATTCAAAAACCGTTCCCTTGCCTCATAGAAACTCTCCTCACTCATCTGCATAAACTTCAAAATCTGGAGACGGAATCGCCTCGTCTTCTCAACAGGATAAAACTTGTTCATGAAAGCTGTATACAGAGCATCCCAAGTAAGAAAAGATCCCTCAGATTGGTTTAGAAGCCAGTTCTTAGCCTTATCCTGCATGCAAATGGGGAAGACCTTCTTCCTGATCTCATCATCGATAAAGAATTCCACTGCGAAGCGGAATTCTTGATATCAACCCCTCAAATTCCTTCAGAAACCGAATGACATCCTCATTATCCTTTCCGTATTATTTAGGCAGGTCATGAAAGTGATGAGGTTTAATTTCCATGTTCCTGACATCATTAGACAGAACAATTGCTGACTTTTCAGCTTTTATCTCGCCAGGCTGCATGTAAGCCCCATATGTCAGCTGAGCCATCGGAATCTTCTTCTGATAACCTGTTGTTAAAGCTACACAACTAGAAAGCTTTGAAACATTCTTAGTTTCTGTTAGTGCACTAAAACTTCAGGTTCAAAAAAGAACAAACAAAAATCACACTCAAACGCAGCAGTAGGAATTAATTCCCCGGTAGCGGCGCCAGATTTGATGAGCTCAAATTATACTCTAAAATAACTTAAGAGAATAAGTTGTAGTTGTAGACTAAGCCTAACTCGGTATCGTTCTCATGAAAATTAATCAAGCTGTGCAACGATTGAGAATGAACAATTGTTCGTGAGAAACAGATTGGTTTGAATGTTGTTATACCTCTTAAACTAGATTAACGTAAGGTAAATAGATAGATTTAAACAAAGAGAGAAAGCGAACACGGTAGCGATGATCCAATTATACTAATTCGATCTAGAGTAATCATTCATACTCGTCACACGGTTGGTGTACAGAAATCAATCAATCCAATTTAACCAAGTTGTTCTTTGAAGAAATCGAATAAGAGAAATCGTCAGGTTTGTCAGACCGACGATTCTTAACCAAAACAAATTAGAATATTTCAATTCAACTTATTGGATTGATGGTTTTACGAATATATCAAACTAAGACAAACCTATATGAATGATTGAAGAACCCTAGAACGAATATGTATAATCTTCACATACTACCGTATTCAAAGGTGTTTAGCTACTCATAATTGATGATTGCATACAGAGATTCATGGTAAAAATCATATGAAACATAGATGAAAAACTCACATGCAATAACATACAATTCAATCGATAAGATAAAGAATGAATTGTAAAGAACAAAGCAATGGAGAAATCAATACCAATAATCTTCAGGAATAAATTCAATGAATAATCAAGCTCCAAAGATGTCTCAATGTTAATGTCTGAATCTAGGAGCTTTTCCTATGTAAATCTAGGGTAAAAGGAGTTATATTTGAAGTTATGGTGAAAGAAATCTATTTAAAGGAGAAAAAACGAGTAGAATCCTAGCAGAATTCGACCAGAAAATCTGCTCTCGTAAGTTCTCGCGGCGGCGAACAAAAATCCTCGCCGCTGCGCGGATGTTTTCTGCTAGTCAACTTGCGACGTCCATATCTTTATGTACAGTTGGAATTGGGCTACAATTCTGGAACGAAAGTTGTAGCCCTTTGAATTATCCTTCCATGGACACCAAGATCAGGTAAATCGGACTTCATATGAGAGAGTTATGTCCAAAATGGCTAGACTGCTCCGTAAATCATCACTTTTGCAAGTCACGCTAAAACGCCTCTCAATTCTTCGTCCGAACTCCGAATCCACTTCCGTCTTCGCCCAATTACTCTTCATTCAGAGATATAACCAATGTCTTCACTCCGATTTTCACCTTCGGGACCAAATAACACAAAAAATCCTACAAAACACAAACAAATTACCAAAGCATAAAAACGTACAAAAACACTATAAAACTAAGGTCAAAGACTAACAAAAGACCGTTAAAAAGGACCAAATGAGACGTTAGAATATTGTCTCATCAAAATCCTCAAACCGAACATTTGCTCGTCCTTGAGCAAACACACAACCTAAACAAACTAGACTCGAAACAAAAACAAACAAGAAGCACATAAAAGAGTTGAACTCCCAAGTGACCGAATCTACCATTGTAAACATTAAATTCACAAGATGCAAAGGTTTTGCAATCAACTAACCTTGGCAGAAAAGTGCACAGAAAATCAAACAAGAAAGTTTCTCAAGTAAATAGCACTTAAGTCTAACTCGCTAATCCCTCACAAGAGGATCCTATGCAACTCTCTCTCACACTCTGGAAGTGTCCAGTGGGTTAATCACTCAAGAATATCAAGAGAAAGGAAGGTGACTTTTGTCACAAAAGTGCCTCAAATAACTCATGCGATGTACTCAATTAGTTAAGTCAGAAGTGACTTTCTCCTTGCACATAGCAGCTTGCCAGAACATACAAACCAACTTCCATATCACCACATTCTTGCATACTATGAATTATATGCTAATCAATTGGCCACAATGGACTCTTTTAGTCTCACTTTTTTGGTAGTGTCTGTTTTAACGAAGTCCGCACTTTTGTGCGTGTCAGTTTGGTATACGTGCCATCAACCCTCATGGTCATATGGCTTTTTAGGACCACGCCGGTATATAGGTAGTATTTGAAACACGCCCAACAAAACTACGGTGATGACGAGCACCACAGATACACTCCGAGACATATTAAATAATCAGGGGAAGCAATACATATTACAAGTATAAATTAAACATATCAGCACAGCAGAATTCTTCTCCCCAAACCGGTTCTTTGTAATGGATTGGCATCGATAAAATAGATCATGAAGAGCATGCCGTTCATCATACTTAACTTACACAGAGTACACATGAGCATGATGAGGCGCAAACAAGGGAGTTTGGACTTCCCGTATAAATCACACAGGTGCCAGTACAATATTTTTTCATCGGCTAATGGTTTCTCACCGGCTTTTTAGACCAAAGAGCTACACATACTTGCTATTTACAAGAAAAATAGACTTATAGGATTTTAAATCCACTAAACAACTTCCAGTTAAACATCATACAAAACATAAGCAGCAAGCAAATTTATCATCTACAATAGACGTTCGACTTGGAAGAACAACTCAGACTCACGAAAGACTCTAGAAACAGAAGTAAAATAGCAGGAAACAATGTACGAGACAACATAAGCTCATGATACAGTCGACAACACGACAACATCCCCAAACCAACACAATTGCTAGTCCCTAGCAATGAATAGTGTAAGAGAAAACGACTGTATAGAATGACTAACCATAATGTCTCCGAAGGTGGAATAAAGCTGATCTAGAAGCGCCTCCACCGAAGCGTTGCTCCCAGAAATCTTACTGTGCCTTCCATAGTGTGGCCTGCTGCTCCAAGAACTCAATCTCACGCTGCTCTCTAGCATCTACTCTGTCTCGCCTCGTCATTGCACTGTATTCTGCTAGACATGGTGCCTGCAAAAACGGTGTAAGAGATAGTAATATGGGAGAAGAGTAGGATTACTACTTCCCCAAATCAAAACAAGATCATCAGTCAGAAGCAGGGGAATACATAAATATCCCCAAACCAATTCAATACTCCATATCAAAACTCGATTCAATGCATCTAATATCACAATCATAAGAAAGGTCATAAGCAATGAAAAATAGGTACAATGTGGCATAATTTTGAGTGGGGAGCAATTGAACAATCAAACAAGTGAATCCAAAAGCAATAAGCAATCAAACATATAGTATCATGCAATCAACCCACAAGAGTAAATAATTAGGAACTAACGACGATCAACCAAGTAAATCAAGTAAAACTCGAAATTAATGGAAGAAAGAAGTTTTCAAGCCAAAGTACCTTTAAATCGCAAAAGAGTGATGTAAGAAACTTGAAATTGGGGAAATAATCAAAGGATGAGAAGAAGAAAAGAGCGCTTTTTTTTTTTTCATATATATATATATATATATATATATATATATATATATATATATATATATATATATATATATATATATATATATATATATATATATATATATATATATATATATATATATATATATATATATATATATATATATATATATATATATATATATATATATATATATATATATATATATATATATATATATATATATATATATATATATATATATATATATATATATATATATATATATATATATATATATATATATATATATATATATATATATATATATTCGTAAGATCTTGCTGTAAGAATAAATCTCGCTATGGGAATTTACGAGACAAACACCGGAAAGAGAATGTACGCTACATGTAATACTTACGAATGCACTAATAGGAACAGGGAGACCACCTCGCCGCGGCAAGGGAATTTTTTTTTTAACAAGCAAGTGTACGGAATGAAAATTAGTCTAAATGAATGAAAAACAAAAGGGGCATTTGTTTAGAGTCGTTAGCTCGCCTGCTTCCACTCTAGGGTCAATGAAGCTTGATTCTTCCAGTTGGAGTAGCTCTTTTTTTTCCCTGTTGATAAGTATGAGTGTAGAGTGGCCCGGTGTGTGCACCTATGTATGTCTTTGTATGAACCTGGGCAACAATATATGGTATATTAGCGGCTTGCAACTCACGTTGCATGCCATGTACCTCAAAGGTGCAGGTGCGATCGTGAAGATTAACAATCATGCGCGTGGATTTGATGAAGGGGCGCCCCAAAAGCAGTATATCCTTCTCCATGTCTTCCCCTTTCACCCTAGATGAGTCCACAATCACAAAATCTGTCATAACCACAACACTGTGCAGTGTAACCGGAACATCTTCAACTATACCCATACACCTGTTCCTCGTTCCATTAGCTAGCAAAACAAAGCATCTACGAGGCTCTAGTCCTTTTAAGTTAAGCTCCTCGTAAGTAGCAAAAGTCATCAGATTACACGAAGCCCCTGTGTCAACAATATCAGTTACCTCTAACGAGTTACCAATACCGACAACCAAGTCAAAACTCTCCGAATCACTGACACTCTTTTCTAGCTTTTGAATTACAGGAGTAGTGGGATCCACAGTAAAGTGATTCGGTTCCACACCCGCCTTCTCTACTGGAATTGCAGAACCATGTGTGACCACACTCATCTCCTTTATTGTCAACTCTCACTTCTACTGGCTCCTCAAGCTGATAAGTGCAAGTAGCAAGAACAGATTTCACTTTTCCTGGCTCATCAAAAGTGACTTCGACAACTAGAACTCTACGGGTTTCTGCGGTCACTGGAGACTTACCCTTTTGTCTTTGCTCCATGTGACTCAATAGATCCCCAGGGTCCTTTCTAACCGCTTTTGTGCCTTCTCAATGTTGTCGAACCGCTGATCATTCCTGCTCTAAATTTCCTTTGCCTCATTCCAGAACCTCTCGGATCGCTCTATGTAGTTCCTGATTTCCTGATCAGAGTTTCCTTGCCAGCTTCCACTCTGTATTGTTCGTACCCAGTTGACTATCTCGGGAGTCGGTTTCAGACATTAATCTCTCTGGAAGCTTACATATGTTAGCTCCATGCCCAAGGTTACCGCAGAGACTACATTGCTCATCCATCTGTGTGCCTGAAGTAGAGATAATGCCAAGCATCCTCATCTCTCCGATTTGATCCATAAAATCGCAATCACTAGCCCCTGAAAGTTCCTCCACAGTTCTAACCATACCCCTTCGAGACCGACTACGCGCCCCCTTGAGCTGGGAAACAGCAGCAAGCTTATCAAATGCTTCGTTCAAGGCAGCAGGAGGTGCCGTAAGGATGGTCCCATCAACAGTCATGTCAACCATATCCTGAGCTTCCCAATCTAGGCCCTCATAAAACTTGATACAAGATCCATTTCGGACATCCTGTGGTGGGGGCACTGAGAAAGAAGATTCAAAAACCGTTCCCTTGCCTCATAGAAACTCTCCTCACTCATCTGCATAAACTTCAAAATCTCGAGACGGAGTCGCCTCGTCTTCTCAACAGGATAAAACTTGTTCATGAAAGCTGTATACAGAGCATCCCAAGTAAGAAAAGATCCCTCAGACTGGTTTAGAAGCCAGTTCTTAGCCTTATCCTGCATGCAAATGGGGAAGACCTTCTTCCTGATCTCATCATCGGTAACAGTAATTCCACCTGCAGTTAGCGGAATTCTTGATATCAACCCCTCAAATTCCTTTAGAAACCGAATGACATCCTCATTATCCTTTCCGTATTATTTAGGCAGGTCATGAAAGTGATGAGGTTTAATTTCCATGTTCCTGACATCATTAGACAGAACAATTGCTGACTTTCCAGCTTTTATCTCTCCAGGCTACATGTAAGCCCCATATGTCAGCTGAGCCATCAGAATCTTCTTCTGATAACCTGTTGTTAAAGCTACACAACTAGAAAGCCTTGAAACATTCTTAGTTTCTGTTAGTGCACTAAAACTTCAGGTTCAAAAAAGAACAAACAAAAATCACACTCAAACGCAGCAGTAGGAATTAATTCCCGGCAGCGGCGGCAAATTTGATGAGCTCAAATTATACTCTAAAATAACTTAAGAGAATAAGTTGTAGTTGTAGACTAAGCCTAACTCGGTATCGTTCTCTAGGGAATTAATCATGCTATGCAACGATTGAGAATGAACAATTGTTCGTGAGAAACAAATTGGTTTGAATGTTGTTATACCCCTTAAACTAGATTAACGTAAGGTAAATAGATAGATTTAAACAAAGAGAGAAAGCGAACACGGTAGCGATGATCCAATTATACTAATTCGATCTAGAGTAATCATTCATACTTGTCACACGGTTTGAAGAACGATTGGTTGAATCGAATTGATTGATTTACTGTACAATGACCGTGTGACAAATATGAGTGTTGTCCCTAGTTCGAATTAGCATAATTGGATCTTTCTACTGTATTCGTCTTTCTCTCATTGTTAATCGTAATGTTACTTTAGTTAAAACTAGTTAGAAGTATAACCAAACCATCAATCAAACTATTACTGGCAAGTATTTGTTTACTCTCACTGCTACGTAGCTTGATTAATTCCTTAGCGAACGACTCTGTGGTTTAGCTTTGTCTGTATATAACAACTGCTTACTACTTGGTTTTCTAAGTATTAATTTGAGCATATCATCAATCACCTATTTGGCAACTGTGATATACAATTTTACTATAACAATATACTATTACACTACAACAATAGACAACCAAGCTGTAGAATCCATTGGCTTGTCAGGCACAATCCTCACACTAGCATGGGACTCAAAGGACACACTCACGATCATATTCACACAGTCAATCACCTATTTGGCAACAGTGATATACAATTTTACTATAACAATATACTATTACACTACAACAATAGACAACCAAGCTGTATAATCCATTGGCTTGGCAGGCACAATTCTCACACTAGTATGGGACTCAATGGACATATTGATGAACATATTCACACAGTCAATCACATTTTGGCAAAAGCCATATACAATTTTACTATAATAATATACAATTACACTACAACAATAGACAACCAATCTGTATAATACATTGGCTTGGCATGCACAATCCTCACATTAGTATGGGACTCAATGGACATACTGATGAACATATTCACACAGTCAATCACATTTTTGGCGACTGTCATATACAATATTACTATAGCAATAGACTATAACACTACAAAAATAACACAATTCATTATGTTAACTTCGTGTACAATCATTCGCAAATCATCTCGATTTTCAACTGATGCAGATAGACGTTGGTCGTTCTCATTAGATAGTATGTTTTCTTCAACAATTTCGTCCATCATAAAATCTACAACATCATATATCAACGATTAATGGTTGATTTTTCGGAATAAAAGAGTGTTTTTCCAATGTTTTTTCTATACCTCAATGTCTTTTATGCTAGGAATGTCATCATTAATCAATGTTAATCAACAATGAAAGTCGATCTGCAATGATTTTTTCGGCTTGGTCACTGAAGAAGATGATAATAAGCGGCTAATGAATTATGAGAGAGAAAAAACAAGCAGGAGAAGAAAAAATGAGCTTCGTTTTATGTTTTTGACCTAATTTTTAACTTTTTATACAGGATCCATTTTTTCATGGATCTGGGTCATGACCCACGAGATTCTATAGCTACCAAGTTGTCAAAAATTGTGTATATTTATCTCTTATGTAGGACTCTCAAGGACTCTCACTATATTAAGGACTCTCAAGAGACGGACTCGAGGAAATTTGGCTACTGGTTGTTTTGTGATTTTGTCTACCTGCTGTGCCGCATGATGTAGTGCCTCATGGTGCTTTAAATACAGTACCATGATTATACCATGTACAATATATGTTGCACTGTACGACATACCAGGAGGCACTAAGCATGCGACACAACACCGCTACTGGCAGTGGCGTAGCCACATGGGATCTAGTGGGGGCACTAGACCCCGCTGAGATTCTGAATATTACTTTATACTCCATATAACTTCATAGGATTTGCTGTGGCGGAATGGCAAGAGTAGTGGGTTTTGTACAAATTGTCCCGTGTTCGACTCCTTTCTTGGCCTGATTCACTATAGAAAAAAAATTAGGAGTACTTCCTTCATTCTAAAGAAATCTTTTCATTTTACTATTTCGCGGTCAACTATCTTCGAATTTGACTATAAATTATACTTAATCTATAATAATAAATAACTTAACAAAATTATATAATGAAAATTTAATTAAATAATAGTGAGTATTATTTGTCAAAATCGAATGCAATTGATCGGTTAAAGACAATATGGTAAGATTTATTTAGAATGAAGGTAGTAAGGATTATAATCATTAATAATATTACCTTCTTCTTCTAGTCCAACCGAGAATACATTTTAATTTTAATTTTGATTTTGGATGAACATATATAATACCATATGAAAAAAGTGGGTAACTCAACAAAAACAAAAACAAAACAGTGTGACTAGATGATAATGGAATATATATTCCTTCAACTTGTGTTCTTGTTATTCAAATTTAAAATTCATCTATAATTATTTATAAAAAATTATAATATTTTAGAAATTTCAACCCTGATAAATTTTATTCCTGGATTCGCCACGGGCTACGGTATGCAGCTAATCAAGTACTCCTATTTAGCCCCTTTTGTTTTCACTCTTAGTGTAGGACCAAAAACACGTTTGTTTGTCAAAGACCAAGACTCATCCACAAACTGCTATTCTTGAATTGCCGATTATAACATTTCTTAATCATTATCCTAATCCTAATAGTACAAGATTTCGATTAATTTCTTGACCAAGACATATAGCTAGCTTGCTTTTCCCATTTACTGTAGTATATTAATTAAATTATTTAAGACACTGTTATTTAAAATTCCACAATTACTTATCCAATTGAAAAATATTCTATTCATAACGGAACAAAATTACAATAGGAGAAGCAACTCGCACACTTAATTATTACAAAAAAAATCAATCCTAAACTGAACACATATCAAACTCGAGTGTTGGTTTACTGATTTTCTCTCTTCTTCATGGTGATGATTTACACCTAAAGTGTGGATGGCTATTTATAGCGCTCCTTGATCCCATGGCCTTAATTGAACTTGGTTGTGGAAGTGATGAAATTCATTTTATAGTCAATAACAATAACTTCTTATATATGCAGTGTTGGTCGGGGAAGCTCCTCAAATGAAGTTTCACTGGTCGACTGTTGAATAGTCAAGGTGATGATAGAGAATGAACCCTACAAACAAGGTATATTACAGAGATTGATATTAGTGTAAATCATGATCAGAATTAATCGCTTTTTACCCTAAATGTGAGTATTTAATTGAGTTTGAATTTGGATTTTGCCAATTTAAATATCATGTATCTGGTTCACATACACACCTAGCTCGTTCCAAACCTGCACGCTCAACCACGCTTAAATAAGAGGGAGACTTTGAACCTCGAACATAAGTCAAATACTACATGGTACACACGACTCGACCGGACAAAAGAATGAGTTCATGAATTATTATTCTATACAATGACATGACATGGGGCAAATTAAGATCACTAGTGATAGTGGATGACTCGATTTTTACTTGGTCAAAATTGTTACTTTGTGACAATATAATAGATTTTAAAATAAGTTCAGTCTGTTAGACTATATCAAAGTTCAAAAACGGTACAACATGGGTCGGAGAAGTATCCCATAAATTTTTTTCCCTCGTTCCCGAACTAGCTAGATATGCAAGCTTGTCTGCAACTAAGTTCGACTCGCAACTTATCCATCTAAACTTAGTAGTCCAAGGCAAATGTAAATGCCTTATATGTTAGGATTGATCTCTTTTGTTATAGTGAGAAATCAAACACTCCTAAGAAATCAATAGAGAAGAGAGAATTTATACTTAAAATAGACACACAATTTTCATTCCTGGCTTCACAACACACATTTGCTCTGCTTTCTCAAACTTTAATTTGGTTTCCATTCAATTAATTTTTTTGACCATCGACTAATAAAAAGCTCGATCGTGAACGCCTTTTCTTTTTTCCAATTTGGAAAAAAACTCGAGTAGCTTTTTGAAAGAAGGAGCTTGTTATATTTTATTCAAAATATCCCTACCCAAATTAACCTAAATTAGACTAAATAAAATAAGAAGTAAAAACACCCATATTACCAAGCAACGAATTCTATACATCATGCACCCAATATTATCACCCAGTAATTCTATACACATCAATTACTAATTTTTTTCATTACTAAGTTAAAATGCTCAACGATTATTTCTTTCAACTTCTGATAATTTTGATGATGTTATTAAAGTGGCGATGTAAAATACATTAAATATATATTATAATTATTGGACAAAATATGATATATTATTATTTAAAAAACTATAGACTAATAATACGATAAGAAATGTTAAAAGAAAAATAAAGAGTAATGCCTTTGTCATTTTACAAAACACCAGCTAGCTTTTCAGCTAATTTGCTAAACACCTACATTTAAAACCATTTAAACAACATTTCTAAATTAAATTTAAAATTCTAACCAACTACCAATTTAGATTTCCATTCTGACTAGTTTTGCTAAACAGAGCCTAAGTGCTTAAATACACAACAACTTCCTACATAGATGGTTATAACTGCTAGATTAATGTTAACTGCCTATTAATAGTCTAAATTCTATCTGAAACTACTACAATTTATCTTTAACTAAATTAATTACATAAATAACATTAAAACAACTTAATAGCATTTATGCTAAACTTCCAGAACCATAACAATCCCGCCCGCTAGAGATAAGCCTTGTCCTCAAGGCCCAGAAGACGACAAATAGTACTGGCGGCTTTGCTGAGCATCATCATTATTGTTGGTGTGTGAATATAGTGTATCTGGGGGCTCTAGGATAGTGTCGGAAGATAAAGGTTGAGAAGAAGGATTATCACCAAGGAGGAGAAGAAATTGTGGAGACTTGCATACATGACCAGGCTTGAAATGCTCGTCACAATTAAAACATAGACCTTTAGCCCGACGTGCAGTCATTTCCTCTCGTGTAAGACGACGAACCGGTAGCATATTAGTTTGTTTAGACAAAGATGATGTGGGCGTTGGCAATAAAGGAGTAGGGATGTTGCTGGGCATTATCGGAAGCGGATTTGGTGTGTTGTTTATTTTTGATTCAATGAGTTAAGCAAGGCCTATGGCTTGTGATATTGTTGGTGGCTTGTAGACAGCTAACTCATTTTGGATGTCAGGTCGTAAACCAGAAATGAAAAATTGAGAATGGCTTCTGGGGACAAACCCGTGACACAATTACAAAGCTTCTCAAAAGTCTCCTGGTACTCCATGACTGAACCGGTCTGACATAACTTAAACAACGCAGCCTCTGGATTTTCATAAGTAGATGGTCCAAATCGAAGTTTTAAATCATGAAGAAAATGATCCCATGTTGATAACAGATGGTTATCAGAGATCCATTTAAACCAACTAAGGGCTGGACCTTGCATATAAAATGCAGCGATTGAGAGGCGTTGGTCGGTTGGCACTTGATAGAAAGCAAAATATTGATCTGCTTGAAATAGCCAATCCAAAGGATTAGTTCCATCAAATGTAGGCATGTGAATTTTTGGAGGTTTGAATTGGGTTGGTGTAACTGGAAGAGGTATAGATGGATGAGAAGGACTGGTTTGTACGTAGATGGAGCAGCAAGTGGTGGAATTTTAGTTTGCAAATCAATGATAAGTGACATCATTTTATCCATTTGTTGCTTGTTTTCATATTGCACATTGTGCATCATTGCTTCCATTTGCTTTTGATTCCCGGACTGCAATTCTTTGACGAGAATCCGAAGATCAGATTCGTCAGAATTTGAAGACGCTTGAGATGGTTTTGGAGGCATAGTGAATTCAAGAATGAAAGCACCAAATGTTAGGATTGATCTCTTTTATTATATTGAGAAATCAAACACTTCTAAAAAATGAAGAGAGAAGTGAGAATTTATACTTAAAATAGACAAACACAATTTTCATTCGTGGCTTCACAATACACGGCTAAGTGCTTAAATACACAACAACTTAATAACATTTATGCTAAACTTCCAGAACCTTAACATTATACAATCAGCAACAATCTCTGAAGTTAAATCATCAGGTGGAGACTCCAGCTCACCAGACAGTATCTTGAAAGCTTCCAGGCTATCTGTCTCGATTTTGAGCTTTTCATATATGAGTTCCCAAGCCAGTTGAAGGTCCAATTTGATCGTCGTCAGTTCCGATAGGAGTGGTGTGGGAGAAGGCAGAAATTCTGAAATTCCCCAGACCCAATTACCTGTTTCGTCTCGGAGAACACCACCAGCTCATCCTCTGTTTGAAACTGCAAAGGTACTCCCATCCACATTCAATTTAACCCACCCTGGATTTAGTTTTGCCCACTTCTCCCTGTTTCTTGGCTGCTTCTTAGCCGAGATTTGTTGCAGCTCCATACTCAGTTGTTTTATCAGAAATAAGGTGGACTGAGTAGACTCGCGATTCCCCTTGAAAACTACGTTGTTTCTGGCTTTCCAGATTTGCCAAATACCGGCAATAAAAATAGAGCTCCAAGTAGTTGTGGGATCGGAAATTAAATCCTCAATTTATTCCAACTCTAATCTCTAATGTGTGTACCCCATTGTCTCCGTCTGTTGATTTTAAAAATATGTAGGCAAATTACAAATACATGAAGTAAAAATATTTAATATTATAAATATTAGAATTATTAAATTTTTATATAGTATTTTTTAAAAATTTCTTTACGATATGCGCCTAATTTATAATCAAAACGATGCACACAAAGTCTTGAAAAGGGCCTTCGTTCAAATTGTGCATTGACCCCAATTTCAATTAATTAAAGTATATAAACAATTCTCTCATTCTTTCCATTCACATTCTTATCTTCTCCAAGACATTAGCTTCATTTACATAGTCGATATACGATTCAATCACCCAAGAATATAAGAAGCAAAAGTTATTCTACAAAAACAATTACTACAGATATGTAACAACCCCTCTTATTCATAAATTTCAAGAGTTATGTCCGAAGAGACACAACTCTCCAGAAATCTGGATAAGAACAGATGCAATGGATGAGGATTAAATCTCATCCAGTAAATCACACCTTTTCAAACTAATGGTCATGATTGAATGATCATTTAGGCTCTGTTCTTTTCATATGAAAACTCATTAATTTCAATTCAAATTCATTCAGTTCAGTTATGTTCTACTTAGTTGTTTTTTTATACTACAATTCAGTTCAGTTCAGTTCCATTCAATTCAGATCAGTTGAGTTATGTTCAGACGAAGAGAACATATCCTTATTGTTAATCAAATCAACCCAATTCAATCCAATAAACTCCAAACCAACAAACAAACGCAAGGAAATAAACACAAGATTTAACGTGGTTCGGCAATTGTCTACATCCACGGGATAACCAAGATTTCTATTAACCAAGAACCAAAACGTAGTTTACAAGGAATCGACCAAACCTCCCGAGTTTCAAGCTACACGCTCCTCTGTTCTCTCTTCCTCACTGTGTTTCTCTCAGAAATCTCAATGTGTTCTCATCTACGTTCTCATCGATTTATTCTAGTACCTACATGTGGTATATATACTAGAGAAATCAACATACATTCCTTTTCCTAGCAAGATTCGAATTCCACTCCTAATCAGAAACGAATTCTTGATCACTAAGCAAAAGAAAATCAAGTTAGATTAGACTTCTAACTGTCCTGTGTTCACACCACACATCATTAATTCTCAGTGCTATATCCAAGTGTCCTCAGCACACTCTAACACCACACATCCATTGTCCTTGTCATCAGTGTTTTCAGTACACCATGTTCCATTACTTCCTTTAATATTAAGCTAACCGGCTTCACAATTCTCCACCGTAGCTTCATATTAATGTAACCACAGTATACCACACCATTCATGTCTCTAGAGTTAGGACACAACCCTTCCTTCCATCAACTTGATAGAACTTAGACACGATCCAAACTTCATCACAGAAATTGACTTAGTAAATCCATCCGCCGGATTAACATCTGTGCCGATCTTCTCAATCTTGATAGTATCCTTCTCAACTTCATCTCTGACAACGTGAAACTTTATATCAATGTGTTTGGACCTGTCATAGTAAGCTTGATGTTTTGACAAATGAATTGCACTTTGACTATCACAGAATATAGTCACCGGTGTTTGCAACACACCGAACTGCCCCAGAATTCCTTTGAGCCAAAGAGCTTCTTTCACAGCTTCCGTCATGGCCATAAATTCTGCTTCTGTAGTTGATAATGCAACCACAGGTTGATGAGTAGACTTCCAACTCACTGCTGTACCAAATAATGTGAATACATATCCAGTTAAAGACTTCCTTGTATCCAAGTTTGCAGCATAATCCGAGTCGACATACCCAATCAGTGCATCATTCCTTGTCTGGTGTTGCTCAAACACCAATCCCAGTCTAATCGAACCACCAATATACCTGAGCAGCCACTTAACTGCCTCCCAATGGTCCTTGCCAGGATTATCCATATACCTGCTTACTGAGCTCATTGCATGAGCCAAATCCGGCCTGCAACATACCATGGAATACATAATAGACCCTATAGCATTAGCATACGGTGTGTTCTCCATACACCTCTTTTCTTCATCAGTATTAGGACAAGACTTCTTAGATAACTTGAACTGAGACCCCAGAGGTGTTGCAGCATGCTTGGATTTGTGCATGTTAAATCTCCTTAACACCTTCTCCAAGTAAGCACTTTGATTCATAATGATCTTTCCATCACTTCCATGAATAATATCAATGCCCAATATCCTCTTAGCTATTCCCAAGTCTTTCATCTCAAATTCTGACTTCAAGAGATTCTTCACATGAGTGATTCCTTTCATATGATTGCTTGCTATAAGCATGTCATCCACATAAATAAGCAAATATATCATGTCTTCGACATTCTCGCCATAGAAGTAAACACAGGTATCGTAGCCACACCGCCTGAACTTGTAACTCAACATAAACTTGTCAAATCTTCTATACCATTGCCTTGGACGTTTAAGACCATATAGTGATCTCAACAATAAACAAGCCTTGTGCTCCTTGTCATCTACCTCAATACCCTCAGGTATCCGCATGTAAATCTCTTCATCCAGCTTCCCATGCAAGAATGCAGTGGTAACATCCATCTGATGTAAGTGTAGCTTAAATTGAGCTACCATAGCAATCAAGATCCTGATTGAGCTATGCTTCACCACAGGCGAAAAGATCTCATTGTAGTCAATACCCTCTCTTTGTGTGAAACCCCTCTAGCAACTAGTCTGGCTTTGTATTTCACCTTTTGCTCACCATCAACTCCAAGTTTCTTCTTAAAGATCCACTTACAACTGACCAGCTTCTTTCCTTTAGGTATAGCTACAATATCTCATGTATGATTCTTTTCAAGTGACAAGAGTTCTTGCTGTATAGCAATGCACCAACTATTCTTCTCTGAGCAACTTATAGCTCTTTGATAGTTCTCAGGCTCATAACAATCAATATCCTCGGCAATATTCAGTGCAAAATACACCATATCTGGATCTGCAATAGAGGTTCTAACTCTTGGTTCTCTATCTCTGATGAGTTGATAATCCACAACATCATCTGGATTATTGAGCTCCATCTCTGTCCTTCTTCTAATCACATGCCTCTCCACCTGATTATTCGATTCAGGCTCCACCTAATCATGTATGTCAGTATTTCCCTGAGATTCAGCATGCGGTGTTGTCAGAACACCATGGTCTGCGAAAACTGGTGTTATTACCACACCAGGGTCTGTCTGCTCCATATTCAAGTGTTCCTGACACACCATCTTCGACAGGCTCCACCTGACTGAGTGTTCTCTCAACACTGTCAGTATTCCTCAATAATGGCATCACATCTTCATGGAAAGTCACATCCCTGCTGATGATGCATCTATTTACCCCTGGTTCTAAGCACCAGAGTTTATATCCCTTAACTCCCTTTGGATAACCAAGAAATAAGCACTTTACTGCTCTAGCCTCCAACTTATCTTGCTTAACATGAGCATAAGCTAAGCATCCAAATACTTTGAGATATGAGTAGTCTGAATGAGTACCTTTCCAAACTTCTTCAGGTGTCTTGAAACCAATAGCTGATGATGGACATAGGTTAATAAGATGTGTTGCCGTAGTCACAGCCTCTCCCCAAAAATTTTTGACAAACGTAATCCAAGAAGCAAGAACCTCACTCTTTCTAGGATTATTCTATTTATCCTTTCAACTACTCCATTCTGCTTTGGATTTCCAGGGACTGACTTGTGTTTCAAGATGCCCTTCCCAACACAGAAGGTATTGAATTCATTAGACAAGAATTCCAGCCCATTATCAGTTCTGATCACCTTGAGCTTCTTGTTCGTTTGATTCTCCATCTCCACAAGCCATTCCTTGAATTTCATGAAAGTCTAATCCTTGGACTTCAATACAAACACCCACACTTTCCTTGACAGATCATCACACTACAAAAAATTGGTTTTCTCGTGACGATTTTATTTGTCATGGAAATACACAATCTCGTCATTGAAGAGTTTGCGTGATGATTTTTTTTGTCACGAGCGTCGTCACCAAAGGCCCGTCACAATTAATATCTGGTGACGACATTTTGGTGTTGTCACAACAGTTTGTGACGAACGATATTTTATCACTGAAATTCATGACGAAAATTGACCTCGTCACAACAGGGCTATTACCGGTGACGGTGTTTTTGTCAGAGGATGTGAAAATATTGTCGCTAATGGCTTAGTTTGTCACTAGATATTTTGTTGTTGTCATCTATTGTAACAAAATTATTTGTCACTGGGATGTCATGTGACGAAGTTTCTGTCATTCAAGAAAAATATTTTTGTCTCCAAAATTGTATTTTTGTCACTACAGCCCTTTTCGGATACTTGTTTTTGTGACAAAATATTTGGTCATTGAAAGTTAATTGAATTAGTGACAAAACTTTCTGTCACAAAATTTAATTATTATTGTCATAATCTTTTATATTTGTAGTGACAAACAGTTTTGGTCACGGATAATAAGGAATCATGACAAAAGATTGTCGTTATGCAGAATTGTATATTTGTCATAGCGTCAATTTTTTCACCTGTCCTATTTTTTGACAAAATAATAAATCCATCATATATTATTTGTTATCGTTGTAACTAGTTCATAAATATTTAAATCGACATATGTAAAATCATATACTATAATTTAAATGGACAAAAGATTAGGCGGACCAACATTGATTGAAATAAACCCTGTGAATCATCTCAATGTGCACCGGGGAAAATAAACAAGGATAGTTATCACCGTAACTAATGATACCAATTTCAAATCTAAATCTAACCAAAAGTTTGCAATATGATATACTGTCAAAAATGTATCAAAGATCGCAACTAGATATCCTCTAAAAGTTCGAGAACTTCAAGAATTTCAAACGAATAACCTTCTTCTTCTTACACCAAAAGAGATGCAAGTGAACAATCTGCAAATTAATGAAATCAATAAGTTACGGTAAGTAGCAAACAATCACAAACATAACATAAACTTCTAAATTTGTTAGCAAACAATCACAAACATAACATAATCTTCTAAATTTGTCCACATTCTTAAACGAAAGACCCAAATGCTTAATGTCTGAAATGATATTTCCAGCCAAAGATAATGAAGTTTCTGCATTCTGCAATTGCTAGATCACCTATATTTTTATTTTTTTGAAAAGGTAAATTTTATTAAAACTTGATTGAAGCACAAGATGTGCCCAATCGAGAATTACAACCAGACACAGAAGAAAAATGCACAGCAGCTGAACACAAGAACCTGCTATCCGAGCTACAATCTGAAACAAAACCACAAAAATCACCGAGAAAACTCAAGAATTCAATCTGTCCTGTAAATTTAAAATCACCTTAGGGAACCTTTTCTCTCACGCTATATCACCTACACTAATCATCAATTGCATAATTTGAATGACTCCAGTTGATAGAAACTGACAGAGAAGTAGATTATGGCTCTCAGCAAGAAAAGTTCGATGTCATACCTACTGCCTGATAAAGTTTTGTTGCATTAGTTCAATCTGGCGTTGAAGAGTTTCAAACTTGTTGTCATTTTTCTCTTTTTCCTCTTCCAATTTCTTTGAGAGGGAGCTGATTTTTCCTTCTGCATTCTCAAGTGCAGTTTGAGTTTCCTCAAGTTTTGATTGAGTATCATCAAGTGCTGCTTGAGTTTCATTTAATTTCTGAGTCAATCCAGAATCTTCTCCTGCACCTGATAAATACTTAGAGCCTCGAGCGACCACTACTCCATATCCCATACCTTTCTGGTATCCTGACTGAAACCCAAGAACCTCCACAAGAATTTGATCATCCGACTTAGGTTCCGCTCCATCTAATAGGGAAGCATCTTTCAACTCAACCATTTTATTCTGCAATGTAAACAGACAATCAATAATATTAATTATCACTATTCAGAAATCGTTAGTTAAATATAAAATAATATATGTTAAGAGAATATTATCTTACATAATCAGCCTCGTCCTTAGGATCAACAAATTTACCATGTTTATCAACGTGAGTGGTCCTAAATAGCTCAATTCTGCTTTGCTCATTCTCAGGCTATTCATGATTCACAATTATTCAAAAAAGAACAAGTTAGTGTATATTTACGGATAGATAATTATATTAGAACGAACTGGGACGGGGTGTTATGAAATAAAATACAAACCATCCGCTCATAGTGAGTTTGGTAGCTGATCCTTCCAGAAGTGTGTATGGATGTCATCTTTTCTCTATTTCTTTTATTTTTGTTGGACTTGATCTGTAGGAAAAAAATATATGTCTTGGATAAGAGTCTGGGAGTATCAGTTAACAAAAGGTGCACTTATTTTATTTTTTCAACACCACTACAAAATCTGCACATTTCGATTAACTTTGTTTGCTCTAGAAGAGTGCATTAACAGTTCTTTACCACAACAAAAAGGTAGACGTACCTGAAATGTTTCACTCTCAAGCCAATCACAAACTGAAATCCATTTCTCAAGTGTCACCTCGACTCGTGGACTCTTTTTTCTTGGATCAAGCTGCATCTCTTTGAACTTGTCATAACATTCTTTCAATGTATTTCTCCATTGCCTATAACTTGTTTGGAGCTTGAAGTTAATAATTTTTTTAATACGTTCACTTTCCCAGTCTTCAATATCGAACCATGTCTACAAAACAATTACAAGAGTGATATGTGAACAAAGTGATGGAATAAGTTGATTTGTAACATGACAATATTTAGCTTTGCTAATCAAGGAACTGTTCTGGAAATACTCATCATACTAAAAGAATAAATTATAATGCAACAGGTTACCTGTAATCTTGTACGGCACACTTCTTTATTAGTTTCTGGAACTTTTTTCCACACAGACACGTTCTCAAGTTCAGCAGATGTTCTGATGGTATATCCAATTGCATCAGCAAACCAACCTGAATACTTATTTGGCTCTCTCTTTCCCATGTTGAACTTAAGTTTTATCTTCCCAAACTATTGAAATATAAAGTCGGAAACTTATAGAAATCCATATAAGAAAGACAATAATTTTAGTTTCATATGACTATTCTATATTAAAAATACATACCCGCTCGACATGTTTATCTAATGCCAGACATCTGCCAACACCATGAACTGCCTTTCCATCACTAGATTCTAAGAAAAGTAGAAAACAAACAAACAAACTTGTAATAATATTAAAGGAAGGAAATGTACATATATGGTAGACAAAAAATGAAACCATTACCATTACCTATTTCATCATCTTCAACATCAGAATTCGTAGCACTATTGTGATCTACAGTATCACCATGGTCAGTCTCATGTCCATTCATATCTAGATTTGTATCAGTGTTAGTTTCAGGTGTACGCATATCCAGATTCCTGAGGTGATTGGAGTAGAGTTCTTGCTGAGTAGCTGGTCTAGATGCATATTAATGTTTGGTGTTGCTCTATTTCTATCACGTATTCCTTCTGGTGATTGGAATAGAGTTCTCGCTGCACTCCCACTTCTCGCTACACTCCCACTTCTTGCTGCACTCCCACCTCCAGGTCTACTCTCGGACTCTGAAGCTTTACGAAGTCTCTTGAAGTTTGGTCCTGCCATCTACAAGAGTTCAGGAGATGTCAATAATAGCACAATAATGAATCATAGCAGCAGCAAAATGTAAGTATAATCATCATCAACAAGTCATAACTATAAGAAACTAATAACTAGTAGAAGCTGCACTTAATTCATCAAAAAAAATTATGCTGAAAAGAAAACTAGAAGTTCAAATATAATCAATCCAAGATGCAAGATATAACGTTATATCAGTCAACCAATAACAAGTTGAAAGTAAATCAACCCAAGATGCAAAAAAACAAAACAAAACATATGTATATATTCTTTCACTCATCATCATCATCTTCTTCTCCTCCTCCTCCTCCTCCTCCTCCTCCTCCTCCTCCTTCTTCCTCATCCATCTTCCTCTTGCCTTTTTGCCTTTTGTTTTTTTCCATGCCTTTTGGAATTTCTAGATCTACCAGACCTGTTCTTGCCCTGTTTTTGAACAATAGTGGTATCAATCACAACAGGTTCGACATCGTCTCTTGACATCTTAATTCGATCGGAATCTTCATTTATGGGATCATGAACATCATTTACTCCACTGGACTCATATTGTTGCAGCACATGTGTACTATGAGGGTCTTCATCAATATCATTTGTATTCTCAGCATTTTCTTTTTCAACTTCAGGGAGGTCCCACAAATGCCTGTGCTGAAGTCTCTGCACAATATGCCAATTCTTGCCTAATTTTGTATCATTTATATAAAATACCTGTTGCACTTGAACTGGCAATACAAATGGGTCATCCTTATACCATCTTGACCTTATGTCAATGCTTGTAAAGTGCTTATCGACATTTTTTGTTCTCTTGTTCCCCATATCAAACCACTCACATTCGAACAAAACGATTTTGTAACCATGCATATAGGTTAGCTCAACAACTCTTCTTAAGAAACCATAAAACTGAACTGACTCATCTTTATGGTTTCCTTCAACTACCAAACCACTGTTTTGTGTTCTTCGTAAATTATCACGTGCTCTTGTATGAAATCGAACCCCATTGACAATGCAACTATTATAAAAACGAGTATCCAATCTAAGCGGACCATTTGCGAGAGCCCACATGTCCAGAGTTGCTTTTTGGGACTTCTTCAGGTGCAATTGATTCATGTGAGCAACAAAAACATTATGTAAGTCACATAGATTGGAAACCAAAGATGCATTTGAATGTACAATTATCTGGTGCCTAAGGTTATATGGTTCAAGATAACCAGCTCGAAACCAGGTCACTTACATGTTCTTGAAACCACTTGGGGAATTCATTCTGATGCCTATTGTCATATGGTTCAAGATTACCAACTTGATCTAATGGGATACCATGTAATTCAGCATGGTGGATCCTTAAAGAAAAAAAAGAGAAATGAACGTTTAGTAAATAGCAGATTTAATAGACAAAAAGTTATATGAATGAAAGTTTAGTAAACAAAGGTACAGTAAATACTTACTTCATATATTGCTCAACTTCTTCACAATTATTCAAGATAAACCAATGTGCTTTCTTTAATTCTTCCACAGATAACAAACTTTTGGATTTAATTTGTCCAAATGGACGATTATTCATTGAAAATATAGATATTCTCTCATCTTCTTTCTCATGATCAACATCAAAATTTCGTGCTCGGCGATTAAATCTTGTTTCCATGTCAGTTAGATACATAGACAAAAATGTTAAGCTTTCACACACTATGTATCCTTCTGCAATTGAACCTTCTGGACGAGCTCTATTGCGAATGAAACCTTTCAAGTTTCCCAAGAATCTGTAATATATAAGATGAAAATTTTTACCACGACAAACTACATTAAGTTAATTGAAAAAAGAATGGCATATGATGTACCTTTCAATTGGGTACATCCACCAAAATTGAACAGGTCCGGCTATCATTGCCTCTTCAGCTAGATGAACGGCCAAATGCACCATCACAGTGAAAAAGTAAGGCGGGAATATCTTCTCTAACTTACACAGAATTATCGGTATGTTTTTATCCAGCCTTTCCAGATCTTCATCTTTCAAAGTCTTCGAGCACAACTCCTTAAAATAATCTCCCAACTCACATAAAACCTCATTGACCTGCTTTGGCAAAAGGCCACGAGTTCTAGCAGGAATCAATCTTTGAATCAAAATATGAAAATCATGTGACCTTAATCCTGATATCTTCTTAGCCTTAACTCTTTTGGAGATATTTGCAGCAAAGCCATCTGGATACTTGACTGATTTAATAAACTGGAGAAATTCATTCTTTTCGCTGGGTGACAATGTAAAGCATGCAACCAGTTTTATACGTTTATTACCTCTTTCTTGCAAATGCAGCTCTTCCTAATTCCCCAATCAGTTAGATCCTCGCGTGCGACATTGGGATCTTTTGTTCTGCCTAAAATATCCAGCAATGTCCAAAGCAGATTCTCACAAATATTTTTCTCAATGTGCATCATATCAAGGTTGTGCCTAATCAGCAAGTTGTGCCAGTAAGGCAACAAAAAGAAAATAGATTTCTTCACCCAATTTGATTGATCAGAGTCGCGTTTTCTTTTTTTGTTCGAGGGCTGATGCTTACCAAGATCAGGCAATATAGGTTTAAGGCGGTCCAACCATTGTAGTATCACATCTCCAGATTTTTTTTCTGGCTTCTTTCGCCGTTCTTCTTTGCCATTAAATTCAACTTTATTTCTACGAAAATGGTGGTTTTTAGGTAGAAAACGGCGATGCCCCATATAGCAAGTCTTAGTTCTCAACTGATCAAAATCAGTTTCATCTAAACAACATGGGCAAGCATAGTGCCCTGAGGTTGACCAACCAGACAAAATACCATACCCAGGAAAGTCACTGATCGTCCACAATACAGCCGCACGCATTTGGAATTTTTGTTTATTGTATGCATCATAAGTTGTAACACCAATGTCCCATAACTCCTTCAACTCCTCTATCAAAGGTTGCAAGTAAACATCAATGTTTTGTCCCGGGTAATCTGGTCCAGGAATTAGTAAGGACATGATAATACTTGAAGTCTGCATACAATCATAAGGGGGTAAATTGTAAACCGTAACTAGAACAGGCCACATGCTATGTGAATTTCCCATATCTGACCATGGGGTAAAACCATCACTTGCCAATCCCAATCTGACATTACGTGGATCTAACGCAAAGTCGGGAAATTCATTATCAAAATGCTTCCATTCTAATGAATCAGCTGGATGTCTCAAGATGCCTTCATCATCTACCCTCTTTTCTTTATGCCACCGCATCTTTGAAGCCGTTTTGCTGCACATGAAAAGCATTTGCAACCTGGGCTTTAGAGGAAAGTATCTCAGTATTTTATGAGGAACGCTATGACCTCCACTACTACTACTCCACCTCGATGTTTTACATACTGGGCAAATATCATCATCCGCATGTTCTTTCCAGAATAATGCACAACTATTCTTACAAGCATGAATCTCTTCATAACCCAACCCGATTTCAACTAAAAATTTTCTAGCTCCGTATAGGGATGAAGGAAGTATGTCACCATCTGGTAATATATCCTTTATGAACTCAAGCAACATTGTAAAGGATTTGTTACTCCATTTACCTTGCACTTTAAGATGCAACAATTTCACAACTGCCGTTAAAACTGAAGTCTTGCAGCCAGGATATAAACTACGTTGATCATCATCTAAAAGCTTACGAAAGCCCGTTGTGTCTTCTTCGTGGTCATCAACTGAGTTTCTGTTTGCTGCCCTCATATCATCTAGTAACTCATCGAATGTACCATTATCATGGAAATAGTCATATTCCATGTCATTGTTAATTGGACTACCTGTAACATTCTCAGTGCTTGTGTGCATTGGTGGTTCTTCGCCATGATAAATCCAGTTTACATATGTCTTGCGGAATCCATTTGTACACAGGTCACACTGAACTTCATCTGGGGTTTTATAACATGTATTATTGCATACAATGCAAGGACATTTCAGCATTCTATCAAGCCTTTTGTTATTTTGGTTTGCAAAGTGCATGAAAGACTTGATACCCTTAACATATGTAGACGAAAACTTTTTATCATTAATCCAACTTTTATCCATACTTGTGTTCCTATAAGATTAACAAGTAGTAGGCAAAACAAGTAGTTTAGCATTGACCATAAGACTAGCAAAAGAGGAAACCAACTTAAACATGACTATATACAGACCCCAATACTATTTTTTTAAGAAGTAAAAAAGTTTATTTCATCATATCACCAAATAAAAAGGAGTGTTTACTTAGCAGGATAAAAATCCACGTACATTAGAGAAGCACAAAACAGCTTCAGTAAACCACACACAGGCACAACAAACCAGAACAAATACAAAAACCTGCCAAAAAAATTATGCAGATACCAAAACAAGAACCATCTTCCGAGATGCAGCATAAAACAAAACTTTAGAAACTAACTGATCAATACTTCAGGAAACTCCAATTATCAATTACTCCAACTTAAAGCAGAACTATATAGACAAATAATTTATCATAGCCGATTGAAGACAATTTAGAATAATGATATATACGGACCTGAAATCACGGGAATTAAGTGAAGTAGAATGCCAAACAAATCTTGCAAGCGCACCACGAACCTTCAGATTCGAAAGAGCTGGAAAAAATCAAACGAGTCAAAGAGACTTCTCCTTGGTAAAAAAAACTTCAATCACGTCTTTTCTAAATTGGGGCTAAAATGTGAAGAGGGTAAACAACTAGAATATGGAGAAATCGGGGGTAAAGAACAGATACAAAATTAAAAGAATAAGTAGAAACCTGGTATGAAGTATTGATTCGCTGAAGAATTTTGATGAGGAAGGTAAAATTTTGGTGGAGATTGACCGCCGTACCGTACGTGAGAAAGAGAAGAAGTAAAAAAGGGTTTTGGTTTTCTACTTTTCTTTCAAAGAAGAATTACAAAGGTTTTCTGAAAGATGGCGGGAGACTAGTTTACTTTCCCTCCCTTCCTTTTCACTTTTATATTAGTCCGTCCCGTCCGAAATTTTCTGTTTGATTTTCACTTAATTCTCGATCGCAACTCTTAAATCACATTAAATAAATATACTAAAACATCACCTCCAATACAATATTTTTATATTAATTTTAAATTTTCATCTTACTCCCTCCGTCTCGAATTGGATGACCCATTCTGACTTTTCATGGTAACCGTTTTCAAATTTCGTATGAAATAACTCATTGATAATGTTAATTAAAAAAATAATAAATTCATATTATTAAAGATCACATGTTAAATTTTCATTATATATTTTTCAAAAATCCATTAAAAGTATCATATGAGAGTAAATTAAGCTCAAAGTTTAAAAATGTTGATCATGAAAAGTTAAAATGGGTCATCCAATTTGGAATGTAGGGAATCCAATTTGGAATGTAGGGAGTATTTGGGAGTAATTTGCGATAAAAAATAACTTAGCAAAATCAATTGTCAGAATTTTCGGACGGGACGGAGGAAGTATAGAAGAAATACATTTTCTTTATAAGCAAAAAATTTCCAAGAATTATTTTCCTTCATATATATCCCTCCGTCTAGAACTCAACTTCTATTTTATTTTTGTCCATCCAACATCGTCTACCATAATGAAAAATCTATCTCATATTTTAATGTATCCACATATATTCTACTTTATTCACTCGATTTCAATTTATATCATACAAGATATATAATTATTGACTTGTTCACTCAATTCCAAGTTATTTTGATCACAAGTTATAATTTGAAAGTTGTCATTTAATTGTACTTCCTTTGTACCAGGTTATCATTTTGAGCCACATGCTAGCTACCAATGTACTTTTACCTCCACTAATTTCACTTTTATACTTATTAAATCTTCATGATCAAACCTGAACGTGTTATTTGTTCAACACAAATAAAACACAAACTAAAAGTTGATTGTGATAACTTTATTTGATAACTGACCGTAAATCCAGGATATAGATGAACAATTTAGTTGCCTCATTCCCAAAGAACTTAATACATTTAGATGTATTGTCATGTAATTAACTTTATATGAAAGTTAATATAAATAAATAAATATTAAATGATTTTAATTAAATAATTTTATTATTTGTTAGATGCATGCGACGACCTGATTTTGACAACCTCATGTTAGGTCAAATTTCAAGAGTTGGGCCTCATAAAGTCCAACCCAACACATCCTAATCAAAGTCTTATTGGCGGTGACGACCTACAATTGTTATTGCAAAATATGCACTATTTGTGACAAAACCTAATTTTGTCACCAATTCATATCTGTGACAAATATTGAATTTTGTCACCATACTTTACGTTCTCGATCAACTGTGTAATCATACTTTGTATGACGAATGGAAATCTGTCATGAATAGTTTTTAGCTACAGGCCATATTTTGTCACCAAGTTCAATCATGGTGACAAAAATTGCTTTTGTCATGGGAAATATTGTCTGGTGACAAATGTACATACGTCACTATGAAACAATTAATGATAAATTAAATTTTTCATCGAACCATATTAAATTTGTCACTGGAAAATTTGCGCCAAAATTTTGGACAGGCGCGTGACATAATATGAAATTTGTCACAAAAAGTATGTCCTTTAGTCACGATACAATGCGTCGTCACTAGAGATTACCACATTAGTAGCGAAAACTACCGTCGTCACCAAAAGGGCAACTACAGTGACAACAAATAATTTCATCACTGCCAAATTGTCACCAAAAACTACTTTTTTTGTAGTGTCAATGATGGACATAAAATATCTACCTCCATTCCTAGTGGTGGTTCTCGCCGGTCCCCATAAATCTGCATGCACATACTCAAGTATGTCCTGTGTGGTGTGTTTCCCAACACCATAACTGTTCTTCTTGGGCTTCCCTAACACATAGAGCTCACAAAGTTCCATCTTATGTATCTTGTCTCCACCTAAGAGTCCCTTCTTAGATAAATCCATAAGACCTTTCTCTCCAACATGTGCTAGTCTTCTATGCCATAGAACGGTGTTGTCAGAACACTGTCGGGTGTTCCCAAAACACTATACACTGGAAACTTCACCAGTTACAGTTTCACCTTGTAGATAATACAATTCTCTCCTTTTAAGAGCCTGCATAACCACCTTATCACCCTTCTTGACATGAAGGGTACCATTCTCACCTAAATACTTGTAACCCTTAGTATCCATCAATCCTAAAGATATCAAGTTTCTCTTCAAGTGTGGTACATATCTCACATTAAGCAAATCCCTTACCACTCCATCAAACATCTCAATTCTCACTGTTCCCATACCCTTATTATGCATGGTCTATCATCACCAAGAACAACTGATCCACAGTTTCTATGTTCAAGAGTTGAAAACCATTCTCTAATAGGTGTCATATGAAACGAACAGCCTGAATCCATAACCCATTCAGTTGATTGACTAGTTTGAGTGACTGAAAGTACCTCAATAACAAGAGCTTCCGCAGTATGATAAGCCTCTGATTTGTTTGTAATGTCTGTGCCATAATTAGTATTCGGTGTTGTCGCCACACCCTTGCCTTTCTGCGCCTTTAGACTCATACAATCCTTCTTCAAGTGTCCTTGCTTCTTGCAATAATAACACTTCCTTGTTTCAGGGGCCATCCTTGTTATACTGAGCTTTCCTTTGATCTGGATATTGCTTCTTCTTTGGTGGAAACTTGTGATATTGTTTCACCATAAGGCTTTCACCAGTACTGAGTGTTGGTGGAACACCATCCTGATCCTGCTCCCTTGATCTTAATGCAGATTCAATAGCCTCCATTGTCAATGCTTCTGTCCTCCCATACACCAAAGCATCCTTGTATGGAACAAGAGACCTAGGGAGTGAATTCAACAAGATAATTGCCTTGTCTTGGCTCCTCATCCTGTTCTTCTCATCAGTTTTCAGATTGTCATGGTGTGCAACCATCTTCTTGAACAAATCCAACTGACTCATGATTGATTTTCCTTCAACCATCTTGAATGCAAATAGTCGTTGCTTGGCATAGATTTTATTTGCATCAGACTTGTCGTTGTACAATTCTTCTAGCTTCTCCCATATTGCTTTTGCCGATGAAAGATCACCAATTTTAATAAGGGCATTATCTCCCAAAGCTAATAACAAAGAACTGTACGCCTTGTTTTTTATCGAATTTTTATCAGCATCAGACATGATTTTATCAAACTCCTCCGCCAGTGCATTGATCACACCCTGCTGCATTAACAGAGCTTTCATCCTTCTCTTCCACAGACCAAAGTCTGTCTTTCCTTCCAACGGTTTGAGGTCAAACTTTGGAGACGCCATTGATGAATAGATACCAGTTGATTCTCTTCCCACAGACGGCGCCAATTGTTAATCAAATCAACCCAATTCAATCCAATAAACTCCAAACCAACAAACAAACGCAAGGAAATAAACACAAGATTTAACGTGGTTCGACAATTGTCTGCGTCCACGGGATAACCAAGATTTCTATTAACCAAGAACCAAAACGCAGTTTACAAGGAATCGACCAAACCTCCCGAGTTTCAAGCTACACGCTCCTCTGTTCTCTCTTCCTCACTGTGTTTCTCTCAGAAATCTCAATGTGTTTTCATCTACGTTCTCATTGATTTATTCTAGTACCTACATGTGTATATACTAGAGAAATCAACATACATTCCTTTTCCTAGCAAGATTCGAATTCCACTCCTAATCAGAAATGAATTCTTGATCACTAAGCAAAAGAAAACCAAGTTAGATTAGACTTCTAACTGTCCTGTGTTCGCACCACACATCATTAATTACACCATGTTCCATTACTTCCTTTAATATTAAGCTAACCGGTTTCACACTTATTCCAGTGAACGAAGTACCAGACGCTCTGGACTATTTGCCAATTAGTCCCTGACGACCTGAAGTTGTTCAGTCAACTCCAAAACTTTACGAAAATAGGGCATGGAAATCATAGGAGTGGTTCCAAACAAACACTTTTGTTTCGATCGCACGTAGTGGGATGTTACAAACTTACAATGGACCACAAACAACCAAGAGAATCCTATCCTGAAACCTAATCACAAATTGAGTTTCCTAATAAGTCACTACTAATAATTATTAATTAATTAATTAATATTAATAATTATTAATTAAAACAAACAAAACATTTCATCAGAACTTGAGAGCAACAGCACTAGCATTGCTCTCCTCATGACCATCCACCCTCTTCCTATCTCCGCCGTTATCACCCCCGCCACTATCGGCCTTCCAGCTTCCGCTCTCCGACTTGTCATCCTCAATGCTCTCTGATGGGTCCCCTGCTCCACGCTGGACGTCAGATTCGGAGAAGCTACTATTTCCATGTGTAAGTGGTGGTGGTGGTGGCGGTCTATTGTACACATGGAGCTGGTGGTGGTGGGGTGGTGGAGCTATGGTGGAGTACATTTCTTGAGATTGCGAGGTGGCGGAGGAAAAAGTTTGTGGCATGTGATGAGCTCCGTAGTACTGTGCTCCTCCCTGAGCAGCTGCCGCCGCATACTCTGGTGGGACCCATATTCCGCCAAGAACCACTACTTGCGGCGCCGTGGAGAGTGAGGTCTGTGGGCTAGGGCTTGGTCTCCTTGTGTGAAGTCTGTATTTCTGATATAAGAAAATATGCACATTTGTTTAAATGTTGAAACTTTTCTGTTCTATGAGGAAAAATGTGAATATTAGGGTTTTTAATTATGGTAATTGAGATGGATTCATTTTAGGAGAAATTTACACAAACAACCTGCTTTAACTTTAGCTACAATTAATATACATGTATAAACCCAAATTAAGTTAATGTTTGTAGGAGTACATGATACACTAGCTAGATTAATATACGGGTTTATCCGGAATGACCCATGTAATATTGGTTGTGATGGATGAGTAGATTTATTGGAAATGATATTATAAGATCAAAAATCATGCATAAAACTTGAAAATATATTCTAGGTATAGTATTACATAGCTATATAGTTTAGATGCATGAGTTGCATATTGTGTATTTAACATTCGATTTAAAATTCAGCTTTAGTTGAAATTTAGAGCTGATGAACAGCAACTCAACTGAAGTTGATTTTTGAAATAGTATATCTGACTTTTAAAATAATGAATTATCGAGTTGATAAAAAGTAAGTTGATTGGTGTAACATACTGTGGAGTGGACGAAAGAAACCCAAAAAATTAGTATAACTTAACTCTAATTGATACTCGACGATATGTTATATTGATCGACCGATCCTAGCTTGTATAGAAAAAAGACAAAAAGGAGATATATAGGTATACCTGCAAATGGCTTTTGACTTCATCATTGGTCAAGCCATCCACCTTCATGAGTTCTCTGATTTGTTTTGGAGTAGCCACTGTGGGATCATATCCGTTTGTACAAAATAACAAAAAGGAAGGATATCAGATCATCCAATTATTGATTCAACATCATCATCATCACCAAATAGTTGAGACTTGAGATTTAGTTAAAGTTCAAGTACATATTTTTTATTTGGTCCTACTATTACCTTGAGAACCACCCAACATGTGAAGGGCATTAACAAAACGCCGGTGCAAGTCCGGTGACCAGCACCTCCTGGCTTTCCTATGCGTTTGGGACGACGTCGTATTTGGTGCAGCCACAAGGTGTACATCTTTCTCAGGAGTAGACCTATTTCCATGTATGCACTTGCTTTTATCTAATTCCATCTCCTCTAATTTATGTGAATTAGATGCTAGGGCTAATTCAGGAAACGACGTGTTACTGCTGTCGTTGTCTTTACACGAAAATGGAACAAACCCACCTCCGTTCATCCTCTGCTTCCCGTTCAAGCCTAGCTTCACGTCCGTTTCTTGATTTTCTTGGTTCCATAGCTGAGCAGATGTCATCCAGTTAGCTTTATGATCTGCTGCAGGTAAGTTGTCCTCCGGTGCTGCAGCTTCTGATGATCCGTTGTTCGTGCTTTTAAGTGGGATGAATTCTTCAAGAACGGGTCTTGATCCTTGCTGCAGGTTTGCCCTCTGTGATTGCAGTTGTTGCCTTGACGCCTCCATTGCTGCAGTCACAAAAATCCAATAATTTCATCTTTGAAAGATTTAAGTATAAGTTTCAAATTACTATGTACTAGCTATAGTAGAACCTAGGATAGTTAGATAATAATTATTATAAGCACATTAATTCAACATCTATCTATAATTTGTGTTATTTATGAGAGATTTAATTAGGGATCACTTAGCTTCCCCAATCATCTATAAGTTCATGTTGCATGCATTTCCTAGCCAATACAATTATAAGTGTTGCATACAACATGATCAATTTTATATGTGTACGTTAATTTTATTAGCAAGCCATGCTTATGATTCAGCATTAGGTATTAGAAATTTAGAATAGAGATGGATATATATATGTTCCATTAATGCTGCATGTTTTAGAAATTAAGCTTGAGAAAAAAGTTTACCATTGTTGAGAAGTTGCATACAAAGTGGAAGTTCACGCTTGAACGCATCAATCTTGAGCCTTTCTTCTTCAAGACGAGCTACAAACTCTTCGAGCTTCTGACCCTGATCAGTCGTATTCTCTCCAAAAGATTTCAAAAGTGCCGTATACATATGATCAGCAGGTTTGCATTCAAAGGTTAGTTCTAAAGACGACGGCATCATTCGTTATGTAACATATAAATATTGTTTCAGTCTATGAATTTTCAGACTAGATTAAAAATGTCGGTTCCTTTTTCGGCTGTATGTGATTTGAAACTTCAATGGTGGAATGTGTAAAGGCAATGAAGGGATATTTGTGAACACAAGGAGAATATATAAAGTGTAGTTTTGGAAAGAAGAGAAGGCAAAAAAGAAGATGTATAAAAGCAAAGCAAAGCAAAGGAAAGGAAGAAAAAGATAATTAGATTGTAGTAGTAAGTTGTTAGCATGGCAAATAGCGAAGGGAAAAAGGCTATATTTAATGGTGAGTGTGTGTTCCTCTAGAAGAAGGGAATCACTTGCTATCTGACACTAATTGAGGGGTCACTTGTCTTGGGAAAGAACCTGGCCTTGTTACCCTTGGATGAATGAAGAGTATAAAGTTAATACTACTACTATCAAATTTTAAACCTAATACATTGATTATTCATGATTCTTCTTGAGTATACCCTTTTTCCCCTTTTCCTTTTTACTCTTTACATTTTGACACCTTTAAATTTCTTTTTTAGCTCTTTTAACTAAGGCTGTGTGTGTAGAAGCTTGAAAATTCCCTCCTTAATCACCTCATTTTACTTAATTGGAATGATGATCTCATTCAATTGTAAGGATTAGCAAATTGTACATAGAGTTTTTCTTTTTCTTTTTTTTCTTCACGCATAAATATATAGATGGCCGGACAACTGTATACATTATTTTATTAATATATGGGTGGTAAAACATATTAAAAACGAAGTAGAATAAAATTTGGATAATTGATACTTTTTCCAACATGTGGCATCACATGTATCATGCTAAGGATTAGTACATTGGTTATTGACCCTTTGTACCTCATCAAGAGATATGCTTAATTGGTTAAGATTACGAGAGCGCATTAGCTAGTGCAAAAGCTAAAGAAATGAAATATTCATGTTTGAATGTCACATTGATTCCCGATTGTGATTATTTAACATTTGAAACTTTGTTGAAGAACATATTCATGTCCTGATTTTTTAAAAGTAGCTACTAGCTAGTGTCAATTTGTGAAACCAAAGAATGGAAGAAATATTCTAATGACACTACATATATATCCTGGTTTGAAATGGAACATTTATATTAATTAGGTTGGAGGAGATATTCAAATGTGCGTTTAGTATCAACTTAATTTATGTTTTGTTCAACTTTGAAAGACGCAAATAATTTGATGTTGAGTGTTAAGTTTAAACAATGAGGAATATGCTGTAATGACGGAAAACAATAATCGAACAAATAATGAACTAAAACCAGAAAGCCAGAGACACAAGATTTAACGTGGTTCGGCAATGCCTACGTCCACGAAGATCAACCAACAATCTTTATTGATACTTAGGTTACAACCACACGACATAACCAGAATAATTGTTATTCTCCGAAGTATGATCCCTAACTTCCTATCAATATTATACTATTGATATTCTAGTCTGATCTATGTAACAAACAAGCCCCTTTACTATATATAGAGAACTCAACTACCAAATCCTACTAGAACAAGAAAACTAATTACTAATTCTTTTAGCACAAGAAAACTGATTTAGGTAACCTTCTTGTATAAGAAAACCACCTAGAATCCTTCTACAATCAGGAAACTGAATTAGTTAAATGTCTAACTAATTCTCCAGCTTTTCATATCCCGGATTTGATCACCACCGTTGAGATTTCCATAATTAATCTAGGTTGTTCAACGATCAATATCAATGTTGAGTTAAAACTCTCACAACCACGTTTAGCTCAATCAATGATCCACCAACTGATCTCAACGTATCCCTGAAGTTAGGACACAGCTCTGAAAGTCTTCACTCCACCAAATCAAGACACAATATGACTTTGGACCTCGAAGAGCTTTTCTCATGTAATCAAAAGCATTCAAAGAAGTCTGAATCTTCTTCACCCTGATCACACCTGTAGATATTATAAGCACTATAACTTGTTCTTTCATGTAGCTCCACCTCAGACTCAACTCCATCAACTTTAAATTAGACTTCGGTGCCTATTACACATCCCATAATGGTCTCCACCTGAACATGTGCAGATTTCTTTCTTGGTTTCAGCATTGTCCATGCTCCACCGCTGTCCCAAACCATCCTCCAGTGTATCCTTGTCCCTCGTGATACCATTCCACGGCTATTGAACACCTCATCTTCAGTGATAGCTCCTTCTTTGCCTTCAAGAAGATGTTCTTTCACTTTCGCATGTCTTCTGCCACTATCCAGGACACCATACCAGCCGTATACAAACGCTATCACTTGGAAAATCGTCTTAGGAGTCTAACGAGACCAACCACGCGCCGATCCGACACCAGACGCGCCATCGCACAGAACCTGCGCACTTTTTCTTCCTGGCACGTGAATCTCACTCGCCAGCCTCTCGGAGCGTGCTATACACGCGGCTGCATCCGTTTTCGCGACCCAAGACTGATTCTTGGTCTGTTTTTGCGCGATTCTTGCACCCTTTCGACCCAAATCAACTCCTATTCGATCCCAAACCCTAAGGAACTCCTTCACAACTTTAGACGGTCTTCTCTTGACTTCATTTGAGTTTGAATCCACCATAGACAACGGATCTGAGTTTTTTTTTTCCTTGCAAACTGTCTCTAGTTTCTTCCATACACCTTTGATATATTTCTCGATCTCAAACCTTGTAGACGTCATTGATACAATACTTTCTTCCTCTTTCTCTTCCCACAGACGGCGCCAATTGTTAAGTTCAAACAATGAGGAATATGCAACAATGACATAAAACAATAATCGAACAAACAATGAACTAAAACCAGAAAGCCAGAGACACAAGATTTAACATGGTTCGGCAATGCCTACGTCCACGGAGATCAACCAACAATCTTTATTGATACTTAGGTTACAACCACACGACATAACCAGAATAATTCCATATAAAAGATAAGACCAGCCTAGTATGCTATTCTCCGAAGTATGATCCCTAACTTCCTATCAATATTCTACTATTGATATTCTAGTCTTATCTAACAAACAAGCCCCCTTACTATATATAGAGAACTCAACTACCAAATCCTACTAGAAGAAGAAAACTAATTACTAATCATTCTAGCACAAGAAATAATTTAGGTAACCTTCTTGTACAAGGAAATCACCTAGAATCCTACTACAATCAGGAAATTGAATTAGTTAAATGCCTAACTAATTCTCCATCTTTCCATATCCCGGATTTGATCACCACCGTTGAGATTTCCATAATTAATTTAGGTTGTTCAACGATCAATATCATTGTTGAGTTAGAACTCTCACATAGAGGATGATAAAGTTGAAATAATTAAAGCGAATATCTGTCCAAGTGCGGGAATTAAGTGAAGGACGAACAATATATTAGATCAGGGAATATCTCCGACTACTCAAATATAATTAAAATTAAGATAGGGGTAGCACACAAATTTAGGATGCTTAAAAGGAAAACAACTTCTTTTAAGAGAATATTATACCATATGAGATGAGATATATAGCTAGGTAACGAGCTAAAGAGGAATCTTCTTTTGCTATTACACCAGCTTTATTTAAGTGGGATTCAAGCCAAAGGAGATTCTCCTCATCTTACAATAAAGATTACTACAAGCTAAGCTCGTATATAATAATATAGTATATGTCATGGTCTAAACTACTTGAGGATTTTTCGATTTCAAAGTCGACAAAGTTCTTCTTTTTGCTGATAAATAATATTGCAACTCATTCATGTATTCATACGGTCAAATTCATTTAGGTGTATTCTGCGGAATCGTGAGTGGTTCTCAGAATCAGATTTTATTTTCTAGCATATATTTGTCGCTCTGTATATCCACTATTGTCATGTGTTGACGAAGAAACCTGAAACCTAGAAGAGGCCCTAAGAATTCGAAAATCATTAAGGAGAGAATTGAGACATCGACTAATGTTCTTTAGTATTACTGTTTTAAACATTATAGTTATACTAAAATGTTTTCTCTGAGAATATATTATAGACTAAAATGCATCCATCCCTTGTCTTTACCCGCGGTAGCGGAGATATGATTATTTTTGGAGGCTATGGTTTTAGTGCATGCACTTGACTTATTTCGTGATCTTGTAATTTTGATAAAAGGTTTTGAGCCATTCTACGGTCCAACTACGATTGTAATGGCTTAACATTCACCCATTCTAATTGTACTCATTTTTAACCGTTAAATCACTTGTACAAATTACATTTTAAGTTGTATTTATAACGTCATTTAAATAGTTTTTATATTCATATAAATTATAGATAAAATCTAACAATCTAAATTAAAATTTTAAAGATATAGTACTTTATTATCTTAGATTCTAATTAATCGAATTAATACTACTACTCCACCGTTGGCCTCCATTTTTCTTCTTCACAATAAAGAATTGAGCAGTGCAGATTCTCATCTCGATGTCCAGATGTTCTTCAGAACCCAATTGATAATGGAGTTGCAGTTGGAATCAAATAGAACCGATAATTATACGAGAACTTTTCCTTCTTTCATCAATATTTTTTGACGAAACATGTTGTAATCTAAGAGGGAATCAAATTGATGAATTAATTGGAATGATGAATCAAATTGGGGCAAAGATTAATATATTAGTGTTTATATGGACGAATTGGGGAAGAACGTATGAATATAATTAGATTTTAAAATTAATTTTATGTTTTAAAATTTAATTTATAATATATTATGACAATACAATCCTGTTTGTATAGATATATTTACTGAAAATTGCCATTGTAAAATTTACAAGTCTCATGGACGGTTAGGATTAAAATTAAAACAATATTTGTACAAGTGATCTAACGATTGTGGATTAGTACAGCTGAGATGGGTGTACGTTAAGCCGTACAAATAGAGTCGGACCATAAAAGTGCCCAAGGTTTTTGAGAGAAAGTTGTGGTTTGTATGGTGTTTCATTATGTTTCGTACATGTGATAGTCTAGGTGGTTTGGATTGTATATTATTGTATGGGATATCACTTATGCTCAATATACTATTTGTAAAATCTCATTAAACAATACTAATAATTATTTATGAACGAACATTTTATCTATCATTTATATGTGCATCATGGATTATACAAATTACATAGTTCCAAGTAAAAAAAAGTGTACAAATACTGCATATATTGTACTTTTTGTAAGAAAATTGTTGGTCGATTCGACCAGTTAAATGAACTCGGAAATCTTGTCATTGTTTGTGTGGTTTGTATTGGTGTGAATATTATCTATACGAAAAGTAAGCTTGTATAAAATCGTTTATGTCCAAATGGTTTCAATATATAGTCAAGGTACTTGTATGTTGGACCTTCTGTCTTTGGTGGGGTGAACCTGAAAACAAGAGTGAAGGGGTCATATCTTTTTTTGACGGGCTAAGATTCAACGTGTCAAGTTTGATGATCGAGCTCAGGCTCATCATTACTCTTGACTTGGAGAGAAATATTGCAAGTCATTGATGGTGAAGCTCAAGGGGACAAGAATCTGATTAAGATAAGTTTGTCGGCCCAATCTGGATCATGACACGTGTAATCGAACTAGGACGGCGCGTTTAGTTCACGCACGTTGTCTTGCTTAGGTCAGAGGGGGACCACTGTTTGTTGGAGGGAGGAGTTCCCCACCGGTCGGTACTCCTTCCAACGCAGTGATCCCAAATTGCAAGTCAGTTTGAGTTCTCTTTCGGTGTCGAGGTCGGACCTCACACCTAGCCTTGGTAAGGTAGGGCTCTCCTTAGTATTTCCAGTTTGTCACATTTGGAGCTTCAAGGACGAACCAGTTGGTTAGGGTTGGTCTACCATAAAGTTCCCTGTAGTGTATCACTTTTGACTTGGTCATCTTTGATGTTAGTACTTTTAACTGTCTTGGTGTATTTCCATGTGTTGTAGTTATTGTATTGTGGAGAGAAATACTAGCACTTAGTTTATATGCAAAATGTTAGTGGACTTTGTGAGTGTACTAGGTGTACCAGCATAGAGCACTGAGAAGAAAAAGAGTAAAATAAGAGGGGAACAGAAGGTATATTCATTCCATACATGAAGAGAAGAAGCAAGAATATTTTTAGGTAAATGTGTGGAGAGAATCTCATAATCAACTGCAAAATTTTGCAATACACACGTTGAGCAGACGACAGATAGAAAGAGAAAGTGAAAAACATACAGTATATCAAAAAAAGCAGCAAAAAATCATTAAAGATTAATTCCCGGCTCGCTATGAGAGTCATGAGAAAGAATTAAGGATCTGCAGAAAAGGTGTGAATTGGAGTCTTGTAAGTGAAGGCTTATTTTAGAAAACGACCAACCATCCATAATTGCTTGCTTCTACATAATCATATATTCTCTCTACCTCTTCTTTTACATGCCCTTAATAAGAATTGGATTCCATTCCCCTTTTCTTTTTTTCTTTTTATTTATATATATTCTTCTTGGTTCAACACTTACTTTTTTGCTCCCTTTTTCTTACTTTTTCATTCCATTTTTTTGTTTAATTAATTTTCTTGTTATGTGTATAGTGTATACCAATGTGCAGTATTCTCTTTTCTCATGATAAATGTGTAATACGCATAAGAGGTTATTACTTTTTCATACCCTGTTATGAAGGACGTTCTCAAAATTAACTGGCATAGACTTAAAATCACGGATTAGAAATAGTTAATGGCAAACAATTACATTTAGGTCCATTTTTAGGTTGACCAAACCCATTTTCCAAAAGAAACCAAACAGGCCTTAAACTTTCTTTAAAAACAATTAAAAAAAAAAAAATTGGTGGAGCATAGGCTCTGCCATTAATGGCGGAGCTTCTGCTCCGCATCCACCATTAATAGAAGCTCCACCAGAAAGCCTCCAATTTAATTTTTTTGGTAATAATTTAAAATGATATAAAGTTTAATTTTTATTTTTTTTACCAATGAAACTAACCAGCTTACTTTCACATGAAACTAATAAACTAACATTGAAACTAATACTTAATGTTGAAACTAACGCACATGTCGATTATAATGTTAGTGAAACTAACAACGTTAATGTTGAAACTAACTTTTGAAACTAAAACATTTGGTGCTGAAACTAATGAAACTAACACCGGTGATGCTTAAACTAATGAAACAAATATTATTGGCGGAGTCTGCCATAAACCGTCCAATTTTATTTTTTTAAATAATAATTTCAAATGGTATTAGGTCTAATTTTTAATTTTTTACTTAAGGCCTGTTTGGTTTAATCTTTTGGTGAGCACAAAAATGGGATTTTGGACCAAACGTAATTGTTAATCTATTGAGATTTATTATGTAACTAGATTTGAAGCACCGCGCTTAGTCGCGGTGCCCATGTTTTTTCCGAAAAATGTGTAATTATAAATCCTTTATTTACTCTCTATTTGATCTCCATTAATATGAATTTCTATCAATCGTAATATAAAGTCTTGAGATCAATGACATCTATTAATAAGAATTGATGGACTCATCTGATTTACTTTTTCAGAAAATCAGAACCAAATTCTTTCTTCTTTCTAGCCTTTTTTGCTATGTCTTGGTTCAATATCATGAGCCATTGTATTCTCTTGCATTGAACTACTAGACCGTTTTTCTTGCTCTAGCAACATCATGAGCCTTTGTATTCTCTTGAGTTGGTGAGCCAGATTGAGGGAAGATACTAGATTCAAGACCATGAGCCTTGGTTATCTCTTGGCTTGAACTAGGTAAATTGCTAGAAGATGAAGACCCCACATTTGATCCTTCAAGTTCATTTGGTCCAGAATTTTCATTCTCACCAAGTTCACCAACTTGACTTTTAAAGAAAGTCAAATCCTTCTTTTCCTTCTGAGGAAAGGTATCTTCAAAGAATTTAGCATTCCTTGATTCTATGATTGTCCAAACATGTACATCATCTATCCCAGACCCATGGACCAAGAATCGATAAGCACTACTATTATTTGCATATCCAAATAAAATGCAATTTATAGTTTTGGGACCAATCTCAACTTGCTCTGACTTGGGTACTTCTACCTTTGCCAAGCAACCCCACACTTTGAACACCTTGTAATATGGGGGTTATCCTCTCCATATTTCATATGGAGTTTTGTTGTTTTTCTTTAGGGGAATTTTGTTAAGAATCTTATTAGCCGTCAGAATGGCCTCACCCCACAAATTCTGAGGAAGCCCAGAATTTAACAACTTTGCATTCATCTTTGCTTCTCAGCAAGTACACAAAACAATACCCTGTACAATCATCTATGAATGTCACAAAGTATTTCTTTCCTCCTCTTGTTTGCATGAATTTCAAATCACATAAGTCACTATGGATTAATTCGAGAGGAGAAGTACTTCTTTCTACATGGAAATGGAGAATTTTTTAGTTTTTGCTTCAACACACACCCCACATTTCTGATGGTTGTTAAAGTTGATACCAAGCAAAAACTCGAGTATCACAATAATTTGTAACGATTTGTAGTTGACATGTCCTAATCTACAATGCCATAAATCAGATTGCTCAACAAGGTAAGAAGAAACATTCTTTCCATTCATTGACTTAAGCATTACAGAGTTTACATTCAACTTGAAGAGCCCATCTGCGACGTAGCCTCTTCCTACAAATTCACCAAATTTGCTTCAAACTCAAAGAATTCTGAAGTCCCATCCACCTGAGAAGGTGAATCTTCAACCACATTGGCCTTTGCATTTTCTTCATATTCCTGTCTCTTTAGAGAACGACAATCCTTTTTCATGTGGCCAGGTTTCTTACAATGATGGCACACACCATTGAATACGGGCTTAGACCCAGAAGCCGTATTGCTAGAACCTCCGTCACGGTCCTTACGCTTCTTGCCTTTTCCATAGGTCTTAACTAAGTGCGCCTTGGCATCAAGGGTTTGTATCCCTTTGTTCAAAGCCTTCCTATTATCTTCCTGGATCTGGAGTTTGATAATAAGGTCTTCCAATTTCATCTCCTTGGATTTAAGCTACAAGTAACTTGAAAATTCACCCCACGAAGGAGGTGATTTCTCAATTAGTGCAGCCACCAAGAAGGATTCATTGGGTTTCAAGTTCTCAGAATCCAACTCATGCAGAAGCATTTGGAATTCTTCAACTTGAACCCCACGGGTTTGGAGTCCACCATTTTGAATTTCAGAAATTTAGCCACCATGAATTTCTTCATGCCAGGATCTTCAGCACTATACTTCTTTTCCAACAATTCCCATAGGGATTTGGCGGAAGAGAGCGTACAATAGACTGTGTACAGAGAATCAGAAAGACAATTCAAAATGTAATTCTTATAGAGAAAGTCGTTGTGCGACCAAGCATCGAAATTCCTTTGCTTCTTTGAGTTTTCGTCAGCAAGAGCCACCGCCTCTTCAGGAGTTGCAGCACTAGAGATGTCCCCCAAAACAGAGGCGACTTTGGAGTCACAGGTTAGAAAGTTCGCCAATCCAAGCATAGTGAGGTAGAAGAGCATCTTTTGCCTCCAGCGTTTGAAGTTGCATCCACTAAACTTTTCTGGCTTCTCGTTGGGAACGGTAGGATGAGCCATGAGAACATCATTCACAAGAGTAGACATCTTCAGGTACTTCCACGAACAGATAAAGTCTTAAGATTGTAGGAAATATGGTAGGTATCTGCGGGTATGGTAGTGAAGAACAAAAACAGGGTCGAGAAGAGTCGATAATTTGACTGTCTCTCCTTAAGACTTTATTGCCCGGTGCACACGTGTTGCTTGCAACAGTCTCCCAGGATAAAACTTCTCTTAAACGACTACGTTGCACTCCGATAGCCGAGTCTGCCGAACCTTAGTTTGAGTGTGTAAGGATGCACAAAAGAGTAGGAGGAAAGAAACAAGTAGGGAATGTGATGTGTGTTCTTGTGAAGAACTTCTTCACATATTTATATATGTTTGGTGATCTTTCCTAAAAGTTATATACTTCCACTAAAGGTGTTAACTTTTCATTCAATAGACACAAGTTGAAAGGGACACAATTGTCCAACTCAAGGGAAGTGTCTATTCATGAAAAGACAAGGAAAAATTCAAATTTCTGAGAAAAATGCGACTTTTGGTCACCTCGGTCAGAAAAACAGAAAAAAGTTTATGTTTTCTACCGACCGAGGTGAGCTACAGTGAAAAATGAGCTCACCGCGATGAGCTACAGTGTTTTCAGCTTTTTCTCCAGAATTTTGATTTTTCTCATTTCTTTTCGATTACTTTGCTCTTTAACCCGAATTTTAGCACATAGGATTACGAATCCTTATGTTTAAGATGACTTAACTCGTTCATATATTGATCAAACACACTTAAAGCATTAATCACCCTTTCACCACTTGGCGATTTTATGACTTAATAGACAAAGTGCAATTCGTTTTAACAACGAGAAACACGCTTACACGAAATACTTCTTTCCGACGTGTTGGGACCCCATTGACCAATTCATCGAATGAATTGAAAGCTCAATCATTCACTAAAATTCCAACAAAACACACTCACATTTACAAGTGTTATGAATATACACTGAACAACTCTTTTTTTAAATCTACTTGGTTGCATTTCGGATGTTGATTTGTCATAACTGTGCGCATAAATCATTCCGGATAAGGTGTGGAGTTCACTCCACAAGTTTTTGCGGATATTTTTAAACAAATCCGATTCGGTGTGCAACTCTAGTCTCTAGTTAATTTGTGTTAATAGCAAAATATATTGGGCTGACCCATTTAATAGGGTGTACGTATAGTGTCCAATCATTCCGTTCTAACTCCATAGTACATTGCCAAATTATATAATGAGCCCAAACTTGTTTTAGTAAGACACAAGTCCGGAAACAACTTCCTGCACACCCCAGACTGACAAATAACTTTCGAGTATTATGGATTAATTGATTGAAATGGGTCAAACCTTGAGGCCCAAGCATGTAATGGACTGGACTCTCCTATTGTGCATGAAAATTTATGAGATTATAGGGACGTAACACTGATACATACCTGGACCCATTCTGTTAGAGAATGCACTGATGGTTTACACTTACACCTATATATGGATGCATGCGGGGGGTACGAACAGTTCTTTCCAAAACTCTAACAGACCTGCCTATAGAGGGTTGTCCTAAACGCTTACCATGACCGTCTTTTATTAAACAGTGACGGGTCGGTTAACACTCAATGCGGGTGGATGGCGGGTGGATTGGCGGGTTTATAACGTACAAAAATGAACATATCATTAGAAGTTCATAATATATTTAAAAATAAAACACGACACCCCATAAGCTAATGACTTTACAACAAGAAGTTATTGTACATAAAATTTCATAATAAGAAAAAATGAAGTTACCTAACATCCAATAACTAATAAAAAAATCTTACATTTACAATACACACTTTGCCACTTAAAGTACAACTTTTCCAATTTTTCATGATTTACCATATATATTAAATTGTTAACTAAAACTATGTGACAACTCTAGTATATGAAGTTTTTTGGAACAGTAGATTATCCAGATTAAATATATTGTAAATTTGATGAACAAACCCGAATTCAAGGAAGTCAACTAGCCCATTAGCTTGATCCAACCACACAAGTTGGCCTAGGCCCATCATCACTAGCTCATCTAATATATTCAATTCTTTTTACCAAAACAAGGTACTGTATATACAACATCATTTCATACTTGTACAATATGGTTTATACTTTATACGGAACATGATTGCAATTTAAAATCGAGATCAATCTCCACTGTCCAATGAATCCAAATATGAAGGTACAAAAATAGTTTGTACCTAAAGATCTAGTCCCTCCTTTCCTTTGCATATAAAGTAAAACCACTTGCAGGTCAATTTGATGTTTGTCGAATACTATAAACAAACTAAGGAGCCGCATACATGATATGATAGTATGATAATATGATATGATATGTATATATGATATTATATTACTATTAAGAAAGAAATAAAGACCACCAGTAATTTGCAAGTTGCAATACTTTCCCCTGTTTTCAAAATTCTTTTCCCCTGTTTCATCCTCACTCAAATCCCATTACATAAATTCCAACCGCATAAATCTCTTCCACTCCACAATAATGTCATCATAAAAAACAATTCATCGATCAAAACGTGGTGTCTACTACAGTATCTTTTCAACAACTAAAAAAATGAAGAAATGTGAGCTCTGTGATTCTGTGGCAAGAATGTACTGCGACTCCGATCAAGCTAGCTTGTGTTGGGCTTGCGATCATAGAGTTCATATGGCCAATTTCATCGTTGCCAAGCACATTAGAACGCTTCTTTGCCACACTTGCCAGGGTGTCACTCCATGGAAAGGATCAGGTTCCAAGCTTGGCCCGACTGTCTCTGTCTGCGAATCTTGTGTCGGGAGAAGGGAGGATCACCCAAATGGGACTAGTACTGTTGATAATGACGACGACGATGATGATCGCGAATATCAAGTAGTGCCTCCATCGTTGGTTTCCAGTTCTTCGAGTAGTGGAGAGTCAACTTCTGGTTTGGGATCAATCAAGGGTGGTTCAAACATTGCTCACAATCATGCCTCTTCCTATTATAATAATAACGTAAGTCTCTTGTTCCTCTGTTTTACCCTTCTAATTTCAATAATTTGGAAGTTCACCCCTAACTACGAAATAACCTCATAGGCTCAGTTGCCTTCCTGAAGTTCGAATCATGGTTCGTACCTGCACTAGAATACATTCAAACAAGCTATTTTCTCTTCCTATAGCAAGAAGAAAATGCTAAAATAAACGCAAGTTTAGGGATATGTTATTCACATTGTTTTAACCCAAGGGGACTTTTAGTTTTATCTAGGGGCAAAGTGCACGTTCAAACATTAGGAAAGGAAATGCTTTTTTTCCCACCTAAATCAAATTAGTATTCAGGTTTCCCTAACGGCTTTTGTTTAGGTCTCGACAACATGTACTGTCGAGCCTGACCGGTACTCAACTCGATCAATCATTGAGTCAAGTTCGACCGTTTAGTGTATGACTAGCTAACTTGTTAGTTAAACTTAACACAATACAATACTCATTATTCATTTCATGTTAGTACGTTTATATTATGGATATGTATTATCCGGCCAAGTTAAGTATAGACTTTATAATACATCAAATGGAGTCGGATTATAATGAGAGACTGAGTGAATTATAACGTAAAAAGTGACAAGTGTTAACTTAGCTGAATATGTTTCAAACATTAGAATATGAGTTAGTTAATTCGCAGCATAGTTAAATATACACCATACAACATGAAGATATTTAGCCTCGTTTGGACCTATCAACTTTATTTTTATACTTCACATGTTCATTTTAAAGTAGAAAAGACTCTTCAAATCATCTCAATTCTTTTTCTCACTAGATGAATTCATCAAAAGAAATTCATTACCATAGAAAGTTCATCTGTCGAGAAATAAATTTCCCCCCTCCTTTTTCTTTTTTGATTTATAAAAAGAACAATATTTTGTTTCCTTTGTTCTTTCAGCAGGATAATAAAAGGCCTAAGGAGAAGAAGAGCAGTACTCGAGATGTCAGATCATGGAGATGGAGATAAGTAAAAGTTAACAGAAGAAAATTCCTTAACGCTTTGTCTAATTATGCCTATCATATGAAGACTGCATTATTATCATAATTTAATTAATTAATTAATGCGTTCTAGAACTATGCAAACGTTGTATCCGTTTGATTTGAAAAGGTGTTTTACTATACATAAATTCATGATATTTGAGTCCGAATAAAAAAACAGGGTAATTAAATTTGTATTTGTGTATAAATACCATGTTTAGTAGTATTTGACATAAATTGTATTAGATATTGAAATAACATGTTTGGTACAAAACACCTGTTTTTGGATTTTCTAGTGATGTACATGGTATCCCTCCCAATTTATAGTATGAACGAAAATCTTGAAGCCAATCAAAACAAGGGGAAATTACATATAGGCCCCATGTTAGATGCAAATGTTGCAGATGGCTACCCATTAGATCAACAATTACATTAGTCCTGTTCGTTAAAAATCAATTACATCCAAGCCCACAAATTTGACTTTTGGCGAATTTAAACCTGGAAAAGTCAATTTTGCCCCTGTTCTCAGCTTTTGAAAATGACCATACAGTTTTAACTTATCACTGTCACGTGCACATCACATGAGCACTTGAATGTAATTGAACTTGTTATATCTGGTACTCACTCGTAATTATTTTTTTACCGTTATTTCAAAACAAAAAAAAAACTAGCCATTGGAACTGATTTTTGAAGTGATTTTAATCCTATCTATACACAAAAAAAAAGGGTCCATTTTTGCTCCACATTTCAGTTTTTTCCACTTAAATTGTGTACGTTAAATATGTGTTCAAAATACAATGTTTCGGGTGGTGATACGTCCTAGTTGTCCAAAGCATGGGTGGTCGGAATGGTGTCATGAGCAAGAAAATGTGCAAACACAAGATCGGGGAGATTTCATGCATGCCCAGCTGGCTTATCCCACCAATAATTCAACTTTCAAAATTTAATAATAATTTTCTTGACTTAATTGCGAAATCGGAAACTATTTTTGGGCCAAACTGAAAGAAACCAACAAAATTAGTATTTCAATCCAAGTCCCTAGTACAACCCTAATTCTCAAAAAGCAAGTGTTTCAAATTTCTAAAACATTCAATTCAGTCCCTGGCTTTTAAAATCGAATTCAATCATCAACCAAACTCAATCAAAAATCAAATCATAGCCTTCTCTAATTTTGGATCTTAAAATTTGAAATGTATGGCTTCCAAAGAACCCGATTCAAAACCTTCAAAGCTCAACCATGAATGATTTTTATACCAACTACACTCACGAAAATCGAAATCTACGACAAAACTCCAAGCTTATGGCCGCGGCGACCTGAAATTTCGTGAAAAGACCGAATATGCGTATGACCCATGGCTTCCTTGGCCTTCAGTTGAGGCTTTTTGCCCTATGTTAACAACGACAATATCTTCTGCTTGCTCTATCGTGAGATGTGGTTTTGCCATTTGTCTCCAGATTTTCCCCAACTTTGAAGTAGAGGACTTAAACCAAATCCTAATGTAAAAAAAAAAAAAAAAAATTGCTATGTACTATAAATTGAATCGTTACTATTTTCTACTACTATGTGGTATTTTATAAAATGTGTTTTTTATTTTTCATTAATTAAATTGGTACATATAGATAATGTGATAAGACCTTGTTTGTTTGTTGCATAAAATGGTGTAGCTTATAAGTTGGTCAACACAAATGGACCTGAATATAATTGTTGATCTGAGTGGTAGTCAGATGTGAGAAGGGCATATAAGAGAGGGGTGTATGTAATTTTCCCATAAAACAATTACTTCAATACTTTAACTAAACCTCCACCACATAATAGTGTATACTTTAGTAAATTAGTCCATAACATGTATATATGCAAATTGTGATTTGATGATTGTATAACATCTAATTTACAAAGAAGAGTCGACGTTTAACATATAATCTAATCAATTATTGGAGATCAATTAGTGGAGATAAAGATCAGTTTAATTCATCAAACTCTCGTGACCATAGCATTGCATATATACATATATATACATACACTATTCTGTATGGAGATGTTCGTCACAATGCAGTTCGTTCCAGACAAGTACTTGCGAGCGAGCTATACTTTCATCTATTGTACAAAGAATACTCTCACGGTAGCAGTTTTATTCTACTGAATACTGTTGTGTTGACACGGTGGTCTTGGTTTTGGAGGATGAAGATATATACATTCTTGTTTATCTAGGTTAAAAATCTAAATTCATTGAAGTTGTTGAGCACAATTTTCTGAAAAATAGATAAATTCTGATGATTTACTCCCATAAAAATAAAAAATTGAAACCCATATCTGAAGATTCTATTGATTTTGAGATATAAACATGTAATTGAAAAACATGTGCTTTCGCCAATGAGGCCTAGCTCATTTGGTTAGGTTGAGGTGTCTCAAGTCCCGTCAAGTGCGTACGGTGTTCTACTGTATTGTAGTTGTGATAGTTGATTTCTTTGTAATGGTTGATAGATTGAATGATTTATTAATTGGTTTGATGTAATACTCCTATGATTGGAATATTGATATTTAAAAAAAAAAAAAAAACATGTGTTTGGGACCAAATACCATATTTCAATAACCCACTCTAGGTGGGTAATTCTAAATGGTATTCTGAAGAACAAATTTTGCGGGCCATAAATTCCTGTATTTGGTGAGTTTAAATTTTTTGTGGGTTTTAGTATTTCAGATTTATACAACCAAACGTGATATTTCGACGGTGTTTTATAAATACCTCTAAAAATACTCCAAACCAAACTGGCCTCAGTATTAAATAAATAGAACCAGATAATGATAATGATTTCGGCAGCAGTTCAAAATGCATGAAGTGTGATTCTTTTTTTCTTCCTTTCTTTTCTTTGTCTCTCAACATCTTGTACTCGACTCGTGAACGGTTTGTTGTTCGATTAGGACACGAGGATTATTGCGTGTACACATGCTAATATAATTCCCACATGTTTATTTCCTCTTTCGAGTTACACTTATTTTTCGTAGCAAACATTAGTTTGGTACTGGAGTTCACTCTGTTTCTTTTTCCTTCTTTGAGCCTTTAGCTCTTCTTTAATTTAAACATTTTCAATCTCGTGCATTCATCCCTATTGAATACTATACGTAGGGTTGTTATTTTAACTCGTCTGATCGATGGACCTTATCTTGATCTCATTCAGATGGGTTGAATCCAATCCACAATTTAAATTTCTAACTTGATTCAATGGATTTGAACTCATGGTGGTCGGATCAGATTGGACCGGATGTCTGGATTAAACGGATCTGGTCCACAAACCTAATTTTTTGTGGTGAACATTCAGTTTTTTCCTGAGTGTACCTAGGCCATGTCCTATCTGGATCCATAGATAATAAAGTGGTTGTATCGTTCTTTGACCCATTAGACGTAGGTTTTTATATATTTATATTTGCAAATGTTATCTCCTATATTTATAAACCATATTACACTCCTCTTGAAAATCTATTTCACGATCAAACGTATAAAATTAAAATTTAATAGGAATGATGGAATAGAGTATACCTATATAATATAAAAGATGGAGTGATGATATTTTCCTCCAGGCGTGATCAATGCAGGAATTTCCCAAATTACCATCTTGTCATTGTAAAAAACTAAAAATAGTTCAAAAGTTTAACAGCCCCTATCCCTACAAATTTTGGTTCATGTTTTCTTGTTTCATACATTGTCCCAAAGAATGATTTGGTACATATTGGATAAAATATTTCAACAGAATCAACACATTCTGATCCAACGTGTTGATGGTTGACCCAGTGTAGAGGCAAAAAATCATAATAAAATTGACCAATGTTAAAACGTTGTTGGCATTATGAAGGCAGGACCATGTGTGTTTTAGAATTGAAGCCATTATTCAAAACTCATAGTTTATTCCAAAAATCACACATGTCGTCCTGGTTGTGGTGGTTTGAAATTGGAACAATCATGAGAACGGAAGAAGAGGCTTTCAATTGTGAATTGTGCATGAACCTAAACCAAATTGGTGGACTTTTGGATTACGTAGAATAATTATATTTCACCAATAATTTCGATCTTGGCGTCTTGGCCCCATCAGTTCACTCTCGACTTTATACAAGTTAACTCGGATTGAAGGACATAATCGGCTAACATATTAATACAAATTTGATGCACAAGATTGAAGATAGTGAAACACGTCCCGTATTTGTAGTATACAAAATAAGTTATGATAAATCGGTTTGAGGAAATGTGGATATATAATAACTCGACAATTTCAGAAACAAATTTGATTGAGACGAACTACTTTAATTTGTTGCATCATTGAATTATTGAGGCAATACAAAATGTATTAAATGTTGCTAAATTCTAAACTAACTCCAAGTGCATTCTGCATGACCTAATCAAGGGTAGTTGTGAGTAAGGAGATGGGATGGAAAATACCTAATTGATGGGAAAATTTTATTTTTGGTATTTTAAGTTGTGACAGTTATCATTTTGGTACTTGTTGATACGGACATGTGTCCAATCCGTTAAGGGCGCCATAGAGCGTGTCCTAGAGCGCATCAAGGTTGAAATAGCCAATTCAGTACTAGTCTGACCTTCAAATGGTCCGACCTGAGGGAAACCATTCCAGGTCAACTAGTACTTACAAGTCAACACACCTTATCAGCTAAGTCCAACCAAGCTAGGTGTACGACTTTCGAACCTGACAGAAGGTCACAGGGTCCTTCCAAGTACCACAAACTGTCAGTCCTAGGATGCCAAATGGACCGGACGAGAGAATCTCGGACACCACCATCACATTAAGACCAAACGTATATAACAGAACCACTGAGATACTTCCGTGAAACTCCTGGCTCGGACACCCAGAGTTACCTAAGGGCAGACCGACCAAGCAGACAGATCTGTCCGAGGGACTGACACGGACCCAACAAATGATTACTCTCGGAGGAAAATGTCCAAACTACCTCCCTGTGCCCATTAATCGGATGTATCTTGTTCACTATTGGGCTATGGGCCAAATGTAGCATTGGTGTCCAAATCTGAAGCATACACTTGGCACCATCTTATGAGTCATCTCATAAGATATGGTCTTTATAAATATAGCACAAGGTCCAAGCCCTTAAGGTAAGTCACAATTCCCAAGTGATAAGCAATAATCATATCTCATAACTACTACATTGAGAGCTTTACAACTCTCTCTTGAGTAAAGTTTCTTACCGGGTTGACAACTTGCAACCCGGGTTACCTATCTAACCCCCCCCCCCCCCCCCCCAGTCTTTTTAGGTGATTAACCTCGGACCAAGTCATCAGGTCGGACCTCAAGTTGGTGGCGGATCTTAGATCGGAGATTTGTGGTAGTTTAGTTAGTTAGTGTTCGAGGCTAAACCCCTCAACATTTTTTGCGCCGTCTGTGGGAATCATTACGAAAGGTTATGTGTTTCAATCACCCGAATGGCAAGAACGAGAAGGGCAGCACGAACCAGTGCAATTGACGTCGGAACTCCACCCCCACGTCCATGCGGACGTCCACCAAGCAGAGGGCGGAGAACCAATGCCACAGGGAGGAACACTATAAGAAGAAGGTATCCGAGTGATGGCCGCACAACAAGCCCATCCACAGATGAAGGAGATGATATCCCGACCAGAAGAGTCCGAAATGTTCCTGAGAACATTGTACCTGAGAACCATGGAGAAGGGGTCGTACAAGTTTCTCCGACAGAAGCTCAGGGCCCCACTATGGGTCAAAAGTTTACTATGCCCGATGGTCGCATCGTCCGCACTAGTGACCTCGGATTAAGTGAGACTCAGTTCAATAGATTGCTCACGATAATCCAAGGTTACCTCGGGTCTAACAATGCCCATCCTCAGCAAGTCACTTCGCCAGTGGCTACTCCGGTTCAAGCAGAGCCCGCCCTATTAAGGAACAGGCAACGTCCGATCCAGCAGAGGTTGGGAAATCAGCTACCTCAAGAGGATCTGCAGAACCTTCTAGATCGGAGAGCATCTGCTTCCCAAGTTCGGGGTGAAGGAAGTCCGAACGGTAGGAGAGAGTATCAGGAGGAGGATAACAGGCAGCCTAGAGCTCAGCAACAAGCACCTCTGAGAGCCATAGATCATGTAGCGGAAACCATTCCAGTGGTCCGCCTAGATGAACTCCCTGCGGATGTAGCAGTTCATCATAGGACGGGGGAGATAATGAATGCAGAAGAAATCTATGCTCAGTAAAAAACCTTGGAAGCCCAGATTCTCAACCTCGGGCGTTTGGTGAAGGATCATGAGTAGGTAGCTACAAGCGCACCAAATCCTTTATGTGATGACATCATGATATAAAAGGAAAGGAACAAGAACTTGGATCAAGTAATTCCGAATTTGGAATACTATTACGGGGATACTTGTCCCGTTGGCCACTTGACAAGGTACAATAGTAAGATGGATTCCAAGGGGATGAGTGATAATACAAAGGCTCTCACTTTTTCATCCACCCTCTTCGGAATAGCTATGGATTGGTACACTGCGTTGCCAAACAAGTCGATAAGATCTTATGCGGACCTCTCCTCTAAGTTTCTGGGACGATTTGGAAAATCAAAGAGGAGAAGGCGCACTGTGGAGCATATGGCAGAAGTTATCCAAAGGGAGCAAGAGGATCTCAGGACCTTCCTAGATCACTTTAACGCGGAAGTTCTTCGAGTTGAGCCATACAGTATTAACGAACGGGTCCGTCACCTGTATGTTAATACTTTCAACACAGATCTTCGCAAAAAACTTTCTAGTCAGGAAGTGAGGAGTGAAAAGCATTTGGATGACATCTGTGAAGAAGTAATGTATGGAGAGGAGTACTGAAGGAATGTTCCAGTGAGAGCAGGATCCAAGAAGGGAAAGGGGCCAGTAAAATAAGAGCATCGCCCTAATAAGTTTGATCCGAGGAAGGATCACAGAGATAAGGGCTTCCACAGAGAAAGGAGTCCGCCAAGGAGATACGGATTATACCCGTCTCAATAGACCAAGATCTGACATCTTGGCAACTATTATTGAGAAGAAGTTGAATATTCAATGGCCCAAGCCATCTCACGGTAACAGGAAGAGCAAGAATGCAAAGGGGTATTGCAAGTTTCACAAGAGCCGTGGTCATGAGACGGACGATTGCATTCAACTGAAAACGGAGGTTGAACATTTGATAAGAGAGAAAGAGTTGAAGGAGCACGTCTATACGGATGAGCCTTCTAGACATGATAGGACGGAACGAAAAAGGGATAGAGCTACAGAGCCACCGCCCCATCCTCTATCCTTGCCACCTCCGCCAGCCAACCATCTGCCTCGCACGGACCGACACCCATACAGGTACGATGATGACGTTGAAATGGAGAACCCTCCATACAGCGGAGTGATCAACACCATAGCAGGCGGACCAACTGGGGGCGATAGTAGGAACGCAAGAGAGCAGACAGCTCAGAATCTCTGGAACAATGACAGATCATATGTTGCTCCAGCAATTCGAGGGACAAATGCTATATACTTTGATGATAGTGAGATCCCTCCTCCTACGGCAGGAGGCGAAGACATAGATGATCCGAATGTTCCGCTGGTGGTTTCTTTAACCATTGCAACTTATCGAGTAAACAAGAGTCTGGTAGATACAGCGAGTTCCTCGAACATCATCTCCAAATCGATAATAGATCAGATGAATCTGGGAGGAATCCGATATGAGAGAGTCAATACCTCCATATTAGGGTTTGGAGGAGGAACTGTTCGCCCCCTAGGAAGTGTCATGCTTCATGTTTCACTTGGGACACATCCCGTAAGAGTGACACAGCTAGTCCGTTTTGTAGTGGTGGATCGAACTTTTGACTACAATGCCATCTTTGGTCATCCGGGACTCAATCAATTCCGAGCTATATCCTCCACCCTCCATAATAGGATGAAGTTCCCGACCCCGTGCGGAGTTGGAGAGGAAGTGGGGAACATCCGAGAAGCTTGGGAGTGTTATATTATGTCCACAAGGAGAGCATCCACACCCGTGTTGGTAGTCACTGTGACTTCTGATCCGCAGGTTGTTCTTCCACCAAAAAAGGAGAATCCTAATATTGGGATAGGGAGCCAGAAGGACAAGTTTCCTAAAACTGCACGGATCGAGCCTCATGAAACTCTCAGGGAAGTTGAGCTTGTTGTTGGAAGCCCGGATAAGAAGACTAGAATCGGGACAGAGATGAGTGTGGAAGTGGAAATGAAGCTCATTGCTTATCTCCGAGATAACAGTGATGTCTTTGCTTGGAGTACTGACGACCTAAAGGGGATAGATCCGAGGGTTGTTCACCGTCTGAACATGGATCCCTCGATTAAATATATCCGCCAAAAGAGAAAGGACACAATCATATCTATGGAAGTTGACTGGCTCTTGAAAGCCGGGCACATTGAAGAAGTTAGATACTCGGATTGGGTCTGTAATGTGGTACTCATCGAGAAGGCCCCAGGAAAGTGGAGGAGTGTACTGTTTCAAGGTGATGCCATTCGGGTTGAAAAACGCGGGAGCTACATACCAGCGGTTGGTGAATAAAATGTTCGAGGAGTTGGGCAAGACTATGGAAGTCTACGTAGATGATATGCTTGTTAAAAGTAAGACTGAAGAAGAGCATATTGAGCATCTCAACAATTGCTTTTCCATTCTTCGGAAGTATGGAATGAAGTTGAACCTCGAAAAGTGTACGTTCAGGGTGAAAGGAGGAAAGTTTCTGGGATACATGGTCACAGAAAGAGGGATAAGTGCAAATCTTGAGAAGATCAAGGCAATCCTAGATTTGCCCCATCCGAAGAACCTCAACGAGGTACAACAGCTTATTGGGCGTCTAATGTCCTTAAGTCGTTTCATTTCTCGATCTGCAGAAAAGAACCTTCCGTTCTTCAAAATCCTCCGGAAGGGAGAGAGTTTTGAGCGGACCGCGGAATGTTCTGAGGCTTTTGAAAATTTGAAAAAGTACCTCCATTCCCCTCCGCTGCTCTCCAAACCCGTTGAAGGAGAACCACTCTACCTCTACCTAGCAATTACGGAAGAGGCAATGAGTTCCGTATTAGTACGGGTTCAAGCTAATGATCACTTGCCAATCTACTATCTTAGTAAAGCCCTTGCTGGGGCGGAGACAAGATACGTCAAGATTGAGAAATTTGCATATGCTCTGGTTTACACCGCAAGGCGATTAAAGCCATATTTTAAGTTTCATAAAATAGTAGTACTAACTACGGAACCTTTGAGACAGGTCCTGGGAAAGCCCGACCAATTCGGACGACTCTCTAAGTGGGCCATTGAGCTGAGCGAATACGACATGAGCTATCAGGCTCCGAAATCCAAGAAAGCTCAAGTCGTTGCTGACTTCCTAGCAAAATACCCTGAAGCGGAGTCAGAGAAAGTCCCGGATAAACAAGGATTTGAATGCCTAATCACCAAGCAGATCAACCGAAAGCCGGTTCCGCCGAAGATCAGCCCCGAAAACCTCGAGGATGCACAGTTCATCAATCAGTCTCAGACTACATCATGGGAGGAATCTCGGATAAACCGAATGTTCCTTCTCGATGATCTCACAAGGGAATCTGGTACTAACAACTCTAATCCGGATGTTAAAGAGAAGGAGGAACAAAGGTTGGAAACTCGGGAGCTTACAGAAGATCTCCAAACCAAAGAACATCCCTCTGATGTTTGGACATTGGAAGTGGATGGTTCCTCCACTGGAAGAGTAGGAGGTGTTGGAATCTATCTTAAAAGCCCTGATGGCGCGGAACTCGACTATGCGGTATCCTTGGACTTCAAGGTCACCAATAATGAGGCTGAATATGAAGCACTGTTAGTCGGACTGCGTCTAGCCAAGTCCCTGCAGATCCGGAAACTCAAAGCTTACACGGATTCACAGTTAGTTGAAGCCTAATTTTCTTGTGCTTTTGCCACAAAAGGCCCTTCAATGATCAAGTATCTTGAGCTACTTAAGAAAGAAGCTAGTCTCTTTGATGAGTTTACCCTGGAGAAGTTTGATAGGGCATGGAATGAAAGAGTGGATGCTCTGGCAAAGTTTGCATCCGCAACAGCTGCTCTAGACACGAGGAGAGTGATTTTACTCACTATTATGGACTCATCCGTCATGAGTCCTACTCCAAACGTTATGATAACTGAAACAGGAAGAGACTGGATGACTGATATCTTTAGTTATCTCAAAGACGAATCATTACCAGCTGATCCGAAGGAGTCAAGGAGTGTACAGCGCCAAGCAAAAAAAATATTTTCTACTTGGGGAAGATTTATATAAGAAATCCTTCGCTGGGACTCATTTGAGATGTTTAGGTCCGCAAGAAGCGAATACTGTGCTTGAGGAAATTCACAGTGGAAGCTGCGGAAGCCATTCCGGAGGACGAACTCTTGCTCAGAGGATCATTCGACAAGGCTACTACTGGCCTACCATTGATAAGGATTCCGCGAGCTACACCCGAAGATGTCCTGATTGTCAACATTATGCAAATGTTCCCATTCGTCCGACACACCCTATGATTCCGTCAGTCATAGCATGTCCATTTGATCAATGGGGCATCGATATTGTCGGGCCATTCCCAAGGGGCACTCAACAGAAGAAATTCTTAATTGTGGCCGTGGAATATTTCACCAAGTGGGTAGAAGCGGAAGCTGTGGCAACTATCACGGAAAGCCGCGTGCGGACCTTCATTTGGAAAAACATCATTTGTCGCTTTGGCCTACCAAGAATTCTTGTATCGGACAATGGTGCTCAATTCTCGGGCAACAGACTCAAGGAATGGTTAGCATCTTTCAAGATTGAACAACGATTCACATCTGTCGGATACCCACAAGCTAATGGACAAGCTAAGTCCACGAATAAGACAATCCTTAAGATCCTGGAAAAGCGGCTGGGAACTTCTCAGGAGAGTTGGGCGGATGACCTAGATGGCGTACTGTGGGCTCATCGCACCACTGCGCGGATCGCAACTAGGGAAACCCCATTTGCCCTGGTCTATGGCTCGGAAGCAGTCATACCAGCGGAAATTGCAGTTGAAACAATGAGGGTCCAAGGGTTCAATGATTCCGTCAATCGTGAAGCTCGGATATTTGATCTAGACATGCTGGAACAGAAAAGAACCGAAGCATTGGCTAATATCCACAGGTACCAAGCAACCGGCCTACAACAGGAATGTTCAAGCGAAAGACTTACAGGTCGGAGACCTAGTGCTCCGCCGAGCTGATATCTTGAGCAATGTTGGGAAGCTTAAGCCTAAGTGGGAAGGACCTTACAAGATCGTTGGTGCAAGAGTGAACGGAAGTTACGAATTGGAAGACGAGTACGGACACCCACTCAAGCGTACTTGGAATGCCAGGAACCTTCAAAAGTTCTATGCGTAGGGATGGTTACACGGACCTCTGCCGGTCATTTGGATATTTTAGGATTGAAACTGCTTGTTACGCGGAACTCCGTCAGTTCTGTTTTCGTTATTCTTTTGTCATTGGCTTTATGGACCACAAGTTGTAATTGAATTTCCGTCAAATCAATGCAACTTTTATCTTTCAATCCGTACAAATAGTGTCTATTGTTCAAGTGACCAAACAAGCAAGGAATTTTATTCACATGCGAAACAGAGTATACATAACATTACCTTGCAGTCCGCAATCTCGGACCTTTATCAGAATCTACACTACAATACATTGACCATGGGGAAAGTCTTTAGGGATACATCGTCCTCCATTGAGCACATTCCTCTGACAGAAAAGTATTCCACTTAGTCATCACTTCCGGGAACACCAAGAATCTGATGTGCCTGCACAATACAGAATGATTCCGTAAGTTGGAATTCTACAATATCACCATATCTTTGATTCCCTCTGCAGATCCCGTGCATAGTGTGTACGGACACATTAAACCAGCGATTGTTGGCCCAGTCCGAGCCACCATGAGTCAATAATTTATCATGGCCAGCCTATAAAAAAGGCACTCGGAATCTCATACTCATAAGTGGATTCGACAGACACATCTATTATGTCCGACATCAAACCTCCTATCTCCGGACAGGGGGGTTCTTCAAAGGTACCTGTTTGTTAGAATCCGAGCACGGATCTGACGCATTGATCGTATGGCGACCCACCCGCCAGCAGCTCCTCAGAAAGGAAAAGCTCCTACCGGGTGGATCGCACATACGACCGATAAGATCATCCGTTAGTCTACCCCCGGATCTGAACATTTCCCAAGATCTGTATTTTCTAACAACTGATCTTGAGCAATCATCCCCTCCAGACCCACGCCACTCTCAAACTCAAGACAAGCGCCGATTTTAGAGTGGACGGGAGTCTCGAGGGGGAGACTAGTCAAGAAATCATCTTCTTATGGGTACGACCAGGCTCAAATTGTAAGATCTATCCGAGTTTGAGAAAGAAGGTGGAAATTTTGAGTAAGAATGGAAATTGAAGTCGGATTTAGGCGATCAATGCAAAGGAGAACTCGGGTATTTATAGATAGGACGAACCAATAAGCGTCTGACACGTAAGAACCTTGACCTCGACAATGGGCTTGGGCTACCCGTTTGGGCCGAACAGTGTTGGATCAACTGAGCTTACCCTACCTGATCCAGACAAGCCCATTAACCGCATCCGAGTTCGTACCTGCTGGCCATTGTGCAAGTAAATGGCATAAAAATGATCCGACAAAGTATGTCTATGAAAAAGGTAACAAATTCATCTATTGAAGTCCGTTCAAATTTCATTAGAAAATCATTCGAACATTAAAAAAACGGAAAGTACAATTTTTCAAGGTCCGAGGACCATACATATGCCTACAGGGCATACCCCGCCTTATCCCTTCAGTGGATTCCCGAGGTTGAGCCTTGAGATTCCGTGCCACCACCTTGAGCCCGACGAGCTTGCTGCTGCATTCGGATCCTCCTACGGATCATCTTCAGTATCCGATCTCTCTCTTCCTCGGCTCGCCTCCTGCCGACCACCGGACACAAAGGGGGATCACCTTCTGGATCAAGAATGATTGAGTCATCCACTGTGCCTTTACCAGGATAAGTCGGAGGGTGCATGTTTCCGCAGACACAATTTATCCAGTGCCGACAGCAATCGTACTTCGGATCATCTGATTCTCTAACGTCGAAGTTCTCCAAGTCGGGTAGTACTGCGCTTGCATTAAGGTGAAGTTGCCTAGCTTGGCTTGCAGCTTCTCGGGCGGATTCCGACATCCTAAAGGAATCTGACTTTTTCGGAGAGTAAATTTCTAGAAAAGGAAAGGCTGAAGAGAGGTAAAACAGTGAGAAAGGAAGAATTACCATATCCTTATTTATAGGAACGAAGAATCCCTATGATCACGCCACGTGTCCACCATCTGACGGCTCGGAAGATGAAAGGACGCAATAATAATGGCGACTTTACCGTTTCACCTTCCTCCTTCTAGAAGATTACGCATCACCATAAAGTAAATCGGTATAATAGAGACAGTTGTCCGAGCTTGCAAAGTTGTATATTTGCTACTTACGATAATCGAGCGTATAAAGAACGGATCAAGGAAAATAAATGAGCCCACAATTGTTATATCAAAGACAAAAGTAACATTGTGCCGAGGATAACAACTACAGACAACAGAAATGATGAATATTGTACTTGGCAACGTCCCGTGCCATCAAAAGATCTCAAAATTCAAATGTTTACAAATTTTTTCACGGGGCATACCCCGGACTTCTTACTGAGGAGGAGGTTGGCTCGGACCGGCTTCATCAACTCTAGGCGGATTAGTGGAGGACGGATTGGCATTGACATTAGCAGCAGCAACGCGGGATGCAGCAACTTCATCAAAGGAAGCCTTGATGTTCTCGAACAAGTTGAAGTCCGCGTCATGGCCGACGATCCGAGAAGGCATGAAGTACCAATCCTTCAGATAGTTCATGTTTTCATGGAACGGCGTGAAGCAGACCTTTCGAAGAGCATCCAGGACGCATTTGGGGAGGAAAGGTCTGCCATTGGTGATTTCAATTTCACCTTCCTCGGTGACCACTTCCGCGAACTCACATGCCGCTAAACGCTCATCTGGGACGACCTCCACCGGGATCTCTACTCCATTAGCATCTGCGGTCGGATCTAGCCCTTCCGCCTTCCAGTTAAAGTCGGGAGGAAGCAGTCCCTTCTCTTGCAGTTGGCCAATGACGGATGAGAACCCCTCTAGACGGAGAGCATCGGCCTTATCCGCCATAAAGAACTTGAAGGAGTCCGACTTATCGATAAAGTTCTCCTGCCACGTCATGCCCGACTTAAGATTCTCCAAGCTAGCCTTCAGCTTGGCTATGGCATTGTCCTTCTGCTTCAGGTGGGTTTCCGCCCACCTAGCTTTTTCTGCCTCCTCCGCCGCTGCAGCCACTGCCTTATGCAGGTCCTCCTCAATGGTGGCCCGTTCGCTAGCCTTCCACTGTATAGCCTTGATCATGCATCCGAGCTACAGGAAGTCCGCACAAACAAAAGTTATATTTCTATCATAAAAAGCTGAAAGCATGGAAAGTAAAACATTGATAAGCTGCTTACCCTCTGATGTAAGTCATGGAGCTCTCCAACCCGCTCAACCTCAGGGAGTCCGCGACTCCGTTCATATTCTGCATCGAGAGCAGCTTGGTCGGACAATAGCAGAATAGCGGAAAAATGTTGCCTTTTGGCTGCAAGAGAGGCATCCAAGGTCGCACCCCTCTTCCTCCCCGAGGTAATGGCATCCTGCATCAGCACATCCGGCGAAGGCGCGGATCCAGCAGAAGCTGGTGGCTTGGAGGCAGTGGTGCTGCGAGTCGCCGGACCTTTGCCTTTGTCCGTTACCACCAACATTTGCGGATCTTCACCCACCTTCTTCTGCCTCTCCTCCTCCGCAGAAAACACTGTCGCATTTTTTGGGTCCGCCATAGGAAGACCCGCGGACGTGTTGATTATCTTGGCCCATTGGCCAGTGGCAAGCTCAAGGGCTTGTTGCTCCCTCTGCTGCTTCTTCTTTTCACGGAGGGTCGACATGATGTAATCAAACCAATGAGCTACAAAACAAAATAAAAAGTGTCAAATACGGATGCATAAAGGGAGGGCATTCACAAGAAAAGAAAGCACAAATCCTAAGTTAAAGATCCTTACTGAAATCTGTCTTTCCCCCAACTTACACGGCATCTGTCAATCCGCACAAGTAGGGCAGTGGTTGGCAAATCAATCCGTGGAACGGATACATGGGTGGATCATTTTTCTTGTGGATCTCCGCCACCCACGGAGCCACATTCTTCGGAAGTGGGCGCCAATCTGGGATACTCTCGCTCAGAAACTTTTTGGGCAGCCCCCACTGCTCTCGCCTCCTTGCGGACTCTCCAGACTTCAAAGCCATCCGCACAAAAATATATTTACTCCACCATTTGGAGCCGAGTGAGGAGATGGAATCGGAAATAAAATTATAAACTTTTCTATTTACAAAGGTATAGAAAAGGGGGTTCCCCGGACTGAAAGTAACATTGAAGAGCTGCCGGAAGTTCTCAAAGTTCACCGGCTGCCCCTTCTTTTTATAAAAGATGACAAAATAGATAAGGTTACCCAAAGATTTTAGGATAACCTGGCTCGGACCAATTCCGATATGATTCAGGATTTGCTTCAGCTCGGGCGCAATAGGGATCCTCCACCCGCAAGCGAATGCCGCCTCATGCACACACATATATCCGGTTGGCGGATTGTAAAATGCGTGCCCGGGCTCTGGGACCATTATGTCCACAGTATCGGGAATCTCACACTTCCGCCTCCACTCTGAGATATCCACCAACTTCACTTTATACGGACAAGTAGGGAGCAGCCCGTCTGTGTTGAGCTCTCCGTATTTATCCGCTATCACAATGGCGGACGCGGGACGAGGAAATTTGGTCCGCGCTGCTTGCGCCCCACGCCCAGCTACCAGTGGAAGAGTAGGGTTCGCAGTTGCTCTGGGGTGGAGAACAATCTGACGATTGTTCCGTACTGAGTGCCTACGCGGACCGACACTCTCGGAGGCGTCGTCTTCTTCGTCCTCTTCCTCTTCCTCATCTTCATCCTCTTCTCCTTCCTCTACTCCATCAGCCAATGGCGCCTCGGAGGTATTAGGATTGGAAGGACCTGCCTCCGTCTCCACACGGTCCTCCTCCCCAGCCTCGAACATCTCCACATCATCCGCATCCTGACCACTATCGCCTCCCTGCTCAGTCCGAGGTTCATTCAAACCACCGGGCACACCGCCACCACCTATGGTCCGAGATTGGACTACGACCAAGTCCTAGCGACACCTTCCTGGCCCACTACCACTTCAGGCTGAGTTTATGCTACATCGCGGATCCTTTTGCCCAGCATCGTAATCCCTGGAAGACACGAGTTCAACGACCAGGTAATCTGCCATGGATGTGGTTGCTTCCACGTACTCAGTCCCCTAGCTCACTCCATCGGCGTAACCTTGGGCCTCGTGATGGTTCTGACTATCACTCCCGGACATCCTAGGGCACAAGGAAACGGGTCAGAAATGATGATTGTGATTGTCCGAGAGTTCGTTTAGTATCTTATTAAGTCTAATGGTCCGAGGAAGCACTACCTTTTCAGATTTTCTACATGGGACACAATCTCATGACTCCACGGGTACTAGACTTAGCACGCAAAGACGTGCCATTGGCACTATTATCTACCCTATATAGCACACTAACAGGGACAGCATATAAAGGTCTATGTGCCAATCGGCACCAAAATACTACAATAGGAACATGCAATACCGATTTTTATCCATATTTAACATATTATACAAGTCAGCTCAACAAGTTGCTACTGAGGGAAATTAGCACAATACATCTTACAGGAGGAGTATTCCAACTAAGTATACTACAGGAGTCTACCACATGCAACATGTGAAACCACAGAATCAACAAACAAACGTCCAGACAAGGGAGAAGCATACGAGCATTAAGCGAGCATATCATAAAAAAGAAAATTCAGGAAGAATCAAGACATACTTACTTGATAAAGTTGATTTGGTAAGTTTGGACGGACGTCGAAGCCTTGCTAGCTCTCCGAGAGTACAGGTTTCAGTTGGAAAGTGAAAGATTTTGCGAGTTTTGGTTGCTCGGATTGATTTTTGTTTGCTCGGATTGCTTAAGAATCGCTCTGAGTTTCGGTTTGGCTAAAGTGTGAAAGCGACAGATTAGGCAACTATTTATAGGGGGCAATTGGGGAAGGCAAAGCGTCACATCACCTGGATTCAAACCCCAACCGTTGATCTTTTAAATCCAACGGATGCGCCGGTTCACAAGTGGTGTATTGACGTTACACCCCAGATCATTCTTCTTAGAAACGTCACATCACTTGGGGTTAAATTCCAACCGTTGATCTTCCCAATCCAAGAGTCACATCGCTTCACTCGGGATCTTTTCCCGTGGGCTGGACATGCGACTTATTGGGCCTTTTGAATCACTGTTCATCAGCCCAGGTGGGCCATTCCACATATTTGGCCCAACGGATTGCTTCCTATACACTCTTCCACAGAAGACTTCTTCAGATCCTAACCGTACTCGGATCTATATATCTCGGATACAAATACCTTTTCCTTCTACAGTCCGAGCTTTTACCTGATCAGAACGAAAGGGGAGAGATATATTGAATTCCTAAGAACACGGACAACGGATCTCACAAAAAGGAATTTTTTCCTTTTCAGTTAACGATTCGGACACGCTCCACAACACACTTGTTCTTTTCTTAGTTACCAACTATCTTCTACTAAGATACTTGGAAACTAGGGGGACATATGTTGATACGGACATGTGTCCAATACGTTAAGGGCGCCATAGAGCGTGTCCTAGAGCGCATCAAGGCTGAAATAGCCAATTCAGTACTAGTCCGACCTTCAAATGGTCCGACCTAAGGGAAACCATTCCAGGTCAACTAGTACTTACAAGTCAACACACCTTATCAGCTAAGTCCGACCAAGCTAGGTGTACGACTTCCAAACCTGACAGAAGGTCACAGGGTCCTTCCAAGTACCACAAACTGTCAGTCCTAGGATGCCAAACGGACCGGACGAGAGAATCTCGGACGCCACCATCACATTAAGACCAAACGTATATAACAGAACCACTGAGATACTTCCGTGAAACTCCTGACTCGGACACCCAGAGTTACCTAAGGGCGCACCAAGCGACAGATTCGTCCGAGGGATGACACGGACCAACAAAGCGAAGTACTCTCAGAGGGAAAAGGTCCAAACTACCCTCCCAGGCCCATTAATCGGATGTGGGCTACTGTTCACTATTGGGCTGTGGGCCAAAGGTAGCATTGGTGTTCAAATCTGAAGCATACACTTGGCACCATCTTATGAGTCATCTCATAAGATATGGTCTTTATAAATATAGCACAAGGTCCAAGCCCTTAAGGTAAGTCACAATTTCCAAGTGATAAACAATAATCATATCTCATAACTACTACATTGAGAGCTTTACAACTCTCTCTTGAGTAAAGTCTCTTACCGGGTTGACAACTTGCAACTCGGGTTACCTATCTAACCACCCCCCCCCCCCCCCCACTTAGTCTTTTCAGGTGATCAACCTCGGACCAAGTCATCAGGTCGGACCTCAAGTTGGTGGCGGATCTTAGATCGGGGATTTGTGGTAGTTTAATTAGTTAGTGTTCGAGGCTAAACCCCTCAACAGTACCTATAGTTCTGACCGTCTACATTTGGTACATTATGTTTCGTATTTGTCCAATTTTGGTCCTCCGTTAGTCAAAGTTAATGGAATCGTTAATTTTGACCGGATTAGTAAGAATTAACGTGAATTAGTCGATTTTCCGTTAAAATTATGGATACCGTTAAAATCGACAAACAATAAATGTTCGAGAATAACCTTATGATATGACCCACACCATACATACCCATCGACAAGATCCCTCACAATACATAATCATCTTTTCTCTAATGGCTTATGGCTCTAATAATAAATACCAACAATCGGTCATTTATAAGGTGGAGTATATTTGATCGCTCGAACCGTCAAACCTCCTCAATCAATCATATTACTATATTCGAGTGATCAACTGGTGGAGGCTTTATTAGGACAAAGGTAAAAAGATGATACCATAAGACCGCCCCACTATGGGCGGTCGTGCGCCATCGGTCGCGGAGCGGTTCTTGTGAGCGGTCGGGGGGAGCGGTCGCTCCTCCCAAATATGTCCAAGTCGCCCAGCGACTTGGGCACTTGCCGTTGGGATTTGGGGCCTGACTGGTGACACTTGTCCGGTCCTGATTGGACCGGACAATGTTTTTAGTTTTTTCTTTTTAAAAAAAAAAATTTGAAATTAGAAAAATATAAAAAAATATACCAACAGCCATATTTTTCCGAGATCTATAATAGAGACCAGTCTTGATATGTTTCTTCACACCTCAAAAATCACCCTTCTTTCTATCTACTAAACTCAAAACACTCTAAAAAAATCCTTCCAAAAACTCTCATTCTCCCGACATGGATCCGAACGAGTCTCTTGCTAGGTGGTTGATGAAAAAACAACCCCTGGCAATTCCAACTCTACATGGATTCCCAAGGTCGTAGTAGTCAATCGTCCACCACCCCAAACTCCAACCCAAACATTCCGTACGATCCATATCTTTCCCCCGGTGCATACCGCCCTCCCGATTACGAGGTCCCGGAAACTGTCCCGGAGACTCAACCATCACCACCACCACCACCACAGTCCAAGGGGAAGGAGAAAGCCAGAGTAAAGAAAGGTGCAAAGAAGGCCGCATCCTCCGCCGGCACCCAAGTTGACGATGAAGGGCCGAAGAAATTCTCGAAAGAGGAAGATCTTGCACCCATTTCCATGTTCATGGCAGTGAGTGAAGATCCCATCACCGGGACAAACATGAAGTACACCACTATGTTCACCAAGGCCATTTTCGATAAATGGAACCTGGCAAGGGCGGACAACATGCGTAATCTACGAGCTCGAACTGGAAGTTCTCTACGGGGTAGATGGAACCGAATCAAGCCTTGTGTTAACATGTGGGTGAGTGTTTACGAGGAGGCTTATCTTCGGGTTGGGATGCGGAGTGGTCACAACGAGGACGACGTAATTAAGTATGCACTTTCTCTTTACAGGTCCTAACATCCAAAAAATGAGGAATTCAAGTTGATGCACTGCTGGGAAGCCATGAGGGAATACCTGGAGTGGCAAAGCAAAATGAATTACGAGGTTCCGACCTTCGAAATTCATGAAATGGCCGACACTGAAGACGGTGCTCAAGAAATGGACTAAGTGGGGTAGCTCAAGCGTAAGCGCTGATCGATGAAAGTGATACTGGATCAAAACGTCCCATGGGCCGTGATAGGGCAAAGGCACAACGTAGTGGGAAGTCGACCTCCTCTTCTCAAACTGACATGGGTGAGCTATTTGCTAAGTTCAAAGATGAGTATGCTAAACAGAGGCAGATTGAGCAGGAGAGAATGGAGCTGGAGAGGCAGAGATTGAACTGGCTGAGAGAGAGGGCGACACAAAAGGTGGAGGAAGCCAGAATAACCGCTCAAGGTAATTTGGAATTGGCCAGGGCTCAACGGTTGCAGATGTTCCTTAACCTGAGCCAACAAGATCCGAACACCATGACGGCTGAGACTCGACGTGTGTTTGAGTTGTTGAAAGTTGAGTTCATGTGATTGAATTTGTGTTTGTGTTTGTTTTAGTTCGTGTGATGTTTGTAACTTTTGAATCCATTTCCCTTTCAATAAAAACATCATTTTCACGAGTCGTTTCAATATTCTAACTTAAAAAACTATAAAAAAAAATAAATTCCGGCGACCTATCACAGTGACAGTTTTTGGTCGCGGGAGAGGTCGTCCGACGACTCGACCAAAAAATTGGTCACCACAGTAGATGGTGTAACAGCTTCAAACTAAAAAAAATGATGCATAATGGGATCAATGGCATGATTAATTGTACTAAACTATGTAGTATAAGACGGATCGGATGCAAATAAACTGGCAGCAGACATGTTCACGTGACATCACGAAAAGCTCATTATTTTCAAATCAAATTTATCGAATCGAATCGAATCGAATCGAATCAATTGAACTGAATCAAATCAAACTAATCGAATCAAGAAATTATTGTGTAATAATAATAACAATTATATGATGGTATATATAATCACAATTAAAAAAATATATTATTTTTATCATCTTTCTCACATTCTTCCTACTCTTTTTTCTGTCACTTTACATTTTTATTTATTATTGTATAACAAACTTTAAAACCAACCGCGTGGAAGGTCCTTTATACGATGCCTCAAATGGAAGACACATATCAAATATACGTGATTGTTGCTACCTTCACTCTTCATAATTTTATGCGCATGTGTAAACTTGAAATACCAGTTTTGCAACATGATATCAATGTCCAAGGTGGAGTGGATAATGATTTATTGAACCCGACAAGGAAAGAAACGATGAACAGGGTGCGCAAGGAGATGACATTGAGAATTTGACGCTCTATTCCAGGCAATATAGAGCACGAGAAAGATAATATAGAGTCCGAGGAAGATAACATAGAGGAATAAATGCCATTTTTCAATATTTGTGATATATAATATTATTTTTATAAAGTTTGGTCCGACTTTTGGTTTGGTTTAACTTGTTTTGGAGTTTTTGAACATGTAGATTTTTTGTTAGTTCAAATTGTAACTATACTCTTTATTTCATTGATCTACTAAAAGTCGTATTAAAAAGAAAGAAAGAAAAAAAGTTGAAAATATAACTCAATTGGATAAATTTTCTTATTTTCCTCGTACAAAAGATCGGGTGTGTAAATAAATGATAAAATAATATTAATAATAATATTATTATTATTAACAACAACAACAACAACAACAACAATAATAATAATAATATGAATTTAATGAATCGAATCGAATCAAGACGAAATCGAATCGAATCGAATCAAGAGAACTAAATCGAATCGAATCGAATCGAATGAGTTTTCAGTTGAAAATAACAGATCCTAACTACGATATTACTGTCACGATAACATTTAGATGTATTATAGACAGTAGTTGATTATTGATAGTTTAGGACATGTAGTATAATGATGTTTGATTAAGGTAATAGATCCATTAAACAGGAGCTAAGGCTGCTAAGCCAATTAGATGTGTTAGAGGATTGTCGGCATTTGAATTTTGATGTGAGGAAAGAAAAGAAGCGTAAAGAAAAAAAACGGAAAATCAATCCACTGAAGTTGTTTGATTCCAAACTCTGGTGGACAAACGACGGATGGGCTTGGACCTCGACTATGTATGGCTCTAACTAACATAATTCTTCATCGTCACGTTCCGAGCGCAAATCCACGTTCCGAACTTGAGAGCTTTACTAATTCTCGACTTATGCTTTCTTAGTTCTCGAATTAAGTTTTCTTAGTTCATCGTCAAAGAATTTTAAGAATAAAATGTCAATTTTAGGGATATCATTTTTTACAAGGGATTGCTAAAATGATTTGAACTAATAAACTTGTGACTTCTTATTTAGCATAGCATAGGGGTTGAAAACAATGAAAAAATACGGAAAATCAAGTAAAAATTTCAGCTATAGAAAATTATGATATAACTTGAGGAGTAAATATCATATTATGTTTGAATATAAAATTAGAATATCTTCAAAAAAATTAATAAGTTTTTTTTATAACAATATATGTATAAAATTATAATTTAAATTTAATTATATACTAAAACAACCGCTCTATATACGCTTCCGCTCTCAAATATTTTTGAATTTGGCAAATTCTTGCTTTCGCTCCCGTTCCCGCTCTTTTGCTGAACTTCGCTACCTGTGCCCTGCAATTATCAACAAATCCACTCCATTATATGTGATGCAATCCCATCAACTTCAAAATTACCCACATTAACATATTATATTGACACCCATAAGTCCACCTTCTAAAATAAATTCCAATTGGGAAACCCCTCCCACATTTGTATCAACACCGATAGCTCCAATCTGAAAAACCTGGGACATGCTGGAATTGAATGTATCCTTAGGGACCACTAGGGTACCTTCATCGGTCTCTTCGAGTACATTGACATAACCAACAACAACACATCTGAGTTTTGGACTATTTGTCTAGCTAGGCCTTCAAATGGTCGTAAGTTTAAATTATGATAAAATTATTATTCAGTCTAACACACTTTACACTGTTTCTTGTCTTAACCGGACCCAGGCCCCCTTTAGTTCATCAAGAGAGTTTGCTCAAAGATATTAGATATATAGCCGTTTGTCTAAGGAAGTAAGATAACCTTTTTTATACCGAGAAGTCAATTAAGTGGCAGATGCTTTGGCTCGATCTGGGAGTAGTGACCTACACAAGCAGTTACACCATTCCACCCCCTTAGTCTTACTACTAGAATTTGGGAGATTTGTCATGCGTGGCTTGTTTTGATAGTCCAAACGAAACCTTTGTACTACCTTCTCGCTTTTCATTTCTGAAAAGTGCAGTGTTGACTGCAGTGTTGTGTCAACATTGCAGACAACTTTGTTTATTGCACTTATCTTACGATTCTACGTGAGTTATTTTGTCTTTATTCACTAACTACTGAGTGCAGGAATTGTCAACAAAAGAAGTATGATTATAAAGGATTCTGTTATGTGACGTCTATGATGAGTTCAAATGAGTATGATTGTTTTTCTCTCATTAAGGGGGAGTTAATAATCAGTTTGTGCCACTGATCTTTGATTTGCAGCAATGTTGTGTGAACAAAGCAAGAAGAGGGAGATTGATAGTGCAGATTTGCAGCAATGTTGTGTTCTGTGTTGACTCAACATTTTCTGTCAGCATTAATCGACTGCACTTTACCATACAGTTCCTGACAGAGACTTATATTGTCTTGTTTCCTATTCCTTTGTGCTTGTTATTCCTTAAGGGGGAGATTTCATATGTCTTGATTAATCACTTAACAGGAACCCTTGAGATGAGCATGATAGGCGAACTTAGTTACTTTCTTGGTCTCCAGATTCAGCAACAAAGTGATGGTCTCTTTTTGTCTCAAGAGAAATATGCCAGGAATCTGATCAAAAAGTTTGGTCTGGAGAACTCTAAGCCGTGCAGTACTCCTATGTCTACCTCTGTAAAGCTGAGCAGAATCGATGTTGAAGAGGATGTTGACCCAACATTGTATAGATCAATTACTGGCAGCCTTCTGTATCTATCAGCCAACATACTAACATCATGTTTTATGAGTGTGGTTGTCAGGTATCAGTCTATCCCTAAAATTCCACACCTTACTGCAGTTAAAAGAATCCTCAGATATATATCAGGAACTGTTAATCTAGGATTATGGTATGCATGTGATAAAATCACTAATCTAGTGGGATTTAGTGATTCTGATTGGGCTGGTGATCTAGATGATAGAAAATCCACTAGTGGAGGTTGCCTTTATCTTGGTGTCTTAGTATAGCAAGAAACAGAACTGTGTGTCACTCTCAACTGCTGAATCTGAATATGTAGCAGCTGGGAGTTGTGTGACTCAACTGGTATGGTTGAAAAATATGCTGCATGACTACGGGCTTCAAAGTGATACCCTGTTGATGTTCTGTGATAATCTTAGTGCCATAAATATTTCTAAGAACCATGTTCAACACTCACGCACAAAACACATAGACATTAGGCATCATTTTCTTAGGGATTTGGTCAATCTGCAAGTAATAGACACACAACACATAGATACAACCAATCAACTTGCAGATATTTTTACCAAGCCTTTAGATAGTGAGAGATTTTTCAGTCTTCGAAGATCTCTCGGTCTGTGCTCTCTGTGATTGTCATGGTTGAGTACCAATGTTGACTCAACATCACGGTCAACATTGGAAAATTAGAATAAGTGATGCTGTTTTCTTTTTACTTTTTAGTTCTACTGTGTGTTTCTGTGCTCCTGTGCTTCTGTACTGGTCTATGGTTGTTCCTAGTTTGTAGCTTACAGTGGTGATGCTTAGGGTTTGAAAGGCTGTTTGAAACCAAGGTTGAAAGGTATCGAGTCTCTTGTGTGTTTGCTTTATGTAAAACCCACTTTTGCTGTTTTTTGGCTATTTTTACTCGTACCTTGACTCGCACTTGATGTTGCCTCCTGTCCTTTATGCTTAATAAATCTAATGAATTATGATAAAAAGGGCTCGAAGTGTTTCCGTCGGGGATCGTGTTGGGCAGGTTTCAAATACTATCCAGATATCGACGTGGCCAATGTGTCATGTGTCGTGAGGGTGATGGCTTGTACTGGACCCATAAGTGCCGATTCTCATAATGCTGCTGGTTTAGTTTCTGAGTACCAAATTACCCAATGTGGTCAAATGAGTGATCTTTATGCCATGAGACGTGTGTTTGCCTAACTCCGCATAGGCTTCGGCTTTGGGGCGGATTCATACGTGTTCCAATTATTTGACATGGTTCACGGTCTCATGGTCACCCCACTCAAACTTATGCTAATTGTTCAATTTACTTTTTGAGGCAATGTTGGGTGTGTTTCTTTGGTATTCCTTTCTCTTTCTGTTTTGCCTGCAGCATCAGAGGAGTTAATCGAATCTGCACATTTTGAGACTTGGTTTCCTGGCTAACTTACATTAAGAGTTTTCTGATTTCCCGATGTTGTCATCAATGTTGAGTCAACATTCAGGTCAACATTGACTGTGCATGAAGTACTGTTTGCTTAATTGTTGTGTTTTCTTTAATTTTTTTGTGCTCTAATTCTGTGTGTTTTTGGGTTTGAGGGGGAGTAGGTCTAAGGTGTTTCCTTGGGGTTTTTGGGTTTCTGCATTCCTGTTCTTGCATTTCAAGACATTTTCTTTAAAATCAAGATTTTTGGTCAACCTCCCTAGGGTTTATCTGTTTATCTGATTACATTGACTTGACGGATAACTGTTTTACTTGCAACTTTAATCTTTAATTAACAGTTGTGCACAGTTTTTCGTTGCTTTGATATATATATCTGCAGGAATCTACCTTGAAGCAAACCCAACAACACCCATCATGACTTATTTTGTAAGTTGTGTTCATGACCATCCACTCTTGTCCTAACACTTCCCCTCCAGCTTATCCAATCTCTATTCCTGATTACTGCCCTCCAGCTGATCCGACATCTATTCCTGCTCCTGCTACTTCCTTTGCCATTGTTGACTACAATGTTGAGTCAACATCGTTTCTCTGCATTTGTACTTTGTCTGCAGGTCATCAACAGATTACCAAGATGGTGAAGTTTTTTTAAAAGAACTTTGTTTTCTTTCTTTCTTCACAAAAAAGGGGGAGAATGTTTGTACTCTTGGTTTTTTGTATTAAGGGGGAGTTCTTGGAGCAAGGGGGAGTTGCTTGATATTGTCTTGTATTTTCCTACTAACTACTTTCAGGTTTTTGTGAAGAAAGGCAAGAATTAAGGGGGAGATTGAAAGTGCAATTTATATTGCACTTGTTTTGTTAATTCGACATTTCTTCGTTTATTAACCGGTTCAACGTTTGTAGTTGTTTTTCTATGAATATTTTGTAGGATATATCAAGTTGGGCTTCAACGTTGCTTAATGGATCAAGATTGGTTAGCTTGGGCCTCAAGAAAAGAATCCAACGCAATCTGGAAGAGCTGGAAAGAATCCAAACGCAATTTGGAAAACAATAGCGCTAAGTCGCATAACAAGGGAAGTCATGTGCAATTAGGATTGTGAATAAGGAAGGACTTTGAATTGCTTTGGAGACAAGGAAGGCAAATAAATCAAAAGGAGATAAAATCTCTAGAGATAATCTTTTGGAAAGATTTTCCAGCCAGCCAGATACAACAACTAACGTTTGAAGCAGGAAAGAAATATACAACGCTCTTCTTGTCATCGATGAAGACATTATATATACAAGAAGAAGCTTGTTGCAAGAAGACACTCTTTTAGAGCGTTCTTCTTGAAGAAATCGATCAGATTATTATATATACAAGAAGAATGCCATCTGCAAGAAGACGCCTTTGATCATCATTGATTCATATTATTTAGATTAGGGCTTCTTGCTTTACTAGACTTTTATTTCGGTGTTACTTGTGAGTGTTCTCTAAAGATTGAGAATTACTCTAGTATCATTGAACTAGAATAGGTTTTTCTTGTCTGTTCTAGGTTTAGTTTTCCGTAAGTTTAATCAATCTTCTGTGATTGATTTAAACTTCTTTTTGTAATTCTACTTTTCATATCTAGTAGAAATTTCGCCTACGGCACAGTTGGTATCTTTATATACCGGCTTGATTAATTTTGTGTTCAGTTTTATTCCGCTGCACTTTACTGAGTTTTGTCGATCACAGTTCACTGTTGTCGTAGTTTAGTTGAACATTGTTCACTGTTGTCGTAACGATGTTGACTCAACATCAATAGTCAACATCGTTCAAAACTGTCCAGAAGTACCAATCCCGGTTCTACAATTCTTACAATTTCAGTTTCTTCGGACTCTATTTGTAATCATGTGAACCCGTAATTTAATGCATCTTAGTTTCTAAAAGAAAAATGTAAACTTCAGCCAAGTAGGGTGGCATTCAGTCTGTATGGGCTGGGGGCAATCTTGGGTCAGGTCTAGAATTACCGGGCTTGACCCGCCAAGTTGTTGGGTTTGAGGTGATTTTAGGCCTGCATATTATAAGATGGGTTGGCGTTGGACAAAAAGACCCATGGACAAATAGGTACATGTATTTTGATCATGCTCTGAATTTGCAAAAGGTTATTCATACGAGTAAGTATCATAAGTATCCGTCTTTAAATAATTTATCTAAAGACAGACCTATATTATCAAAAAATCATCGATATTATTAATCAAAACATATATGTTCTCAACATTAGTATTTTTCCATATTACAGCAAGATTTATTTCGTGAACAATGTAGACATTTTGATTAATAACATGGATGATTTTATTGATAACATAGGTCGCTTTTAGATAAGTTATTTAAAGATCGTCTCTCATGAAACTTTGTGTATTAATATTCAACTTATATTTAGTAAAAAGAATTAAAGAAAACTTCGACTAATACAAGCTTTTGTTAGATCGTCAATCCGAGAGATGAAATAAACACATGATTAACTATATACATGTGACGTACCTTTAGTATTACAAATACGGTGGTACTATTAGTTTGAGAAGAATCTCAAGCTTTTGCAAATACTTATTTAATGCTAATCTATATCACCTATTCATAATGGTAGTAATAATAGTAATTCGTAGTCCTAATCGGAGATCTCATGGACCATCCCTAGAAGTGTACAATACTATATAGTTCTTCTAAGGGACAGTTCCGGAATACACGTACTAACTACTAAGAAAGGGGGCAAATCGACCCAAATATAGACAAGAAGACGAGCAATCAAAATTTAGGTTTCAGCAACTCTACTAGCTCTTTCCCCAAATACCCAAGTGAAATTGTGGATTGAAAGATGCCTCAGAGACACTCGAAGAACAACAACGATCTAGCCTTCTTCACGTACGATGAGAAACGGAAGCTTGGTTACGGAACGCAGAAGGAGAGGCTTGGTAAAGACTCGATTAAGCCCTTCGACTCCTGTTGTCTCTGCTTGAAGCCTTTCATTGAGCCTCTCTCTTGCCAGAAAGGTCATGTTTTCTGCAAAGAGTGCATTCTCGAGTGCATCTTGTCTCAGAAGAAGGATATTAAAAGGTACTCCTATTTATGCATCTGCTATGCTGTTATTAGCTAGATTTTTTTAATTGATTTTTGTTGATGAATCATGAATTCAAGTAGTCCCAGAACTACTACAATTCAGCTCTTTGGATACTATTATTATTTATCTGCTGTAGTTCTTCCTAGCTCTGTAATTAGTATTAGTATGGCATCTTCAATTTTATTTTTTGCCTGAGTATCCTGCTAGCAATTAGCAAACTTCAATTTTATTTTGTTGTCTGATTTCGTGATTGTTTGGGTTTTCTTTTCAGGTGGCTATACTTTACCTTTTTAGTTATTAGATCAATTTTCCTTAACAACGTAGTTAGTAGATGTTTAATCTTCTCTTGTAAATTACTGCATCCGAAGACTGCCCAGAAGTGGCGAACAACTGCTTCTTCTGTTTTAGAGAGCATATGAGTTCTACTGTTTCTTGTTTCATCTGTAAAGCTAGACGAAGTGAGCCGCCCCATAGTTTTTGTCTGTATCCTCGTTTGCAACATACTGTTTTAGATCAATGATTTTGCCGCTTTGACATGGAAGTGGTGGTGTTTAGATCAGAGTTTTGCTTTCAATTGATTTTCAGTTACTAAAAACTCGAGTACCCCAGACTTTTCGAATTATTTTTGTTTGATATCACCGGCAGAAAGTATTTTTGACATCCAATTTGGCTGTTCCATAAGTGTTACTACTATGTTTCAAGTTTTTTGGTTGAAAAATTGGGAAGTACTTCAGTTTACTACTTTAATTACTGCTGGCAATACAATTGTTTCATCATTTTCAGTTTAACCTAGTTTGTTTTGATATTGAGATCTCTGTTGCATTACCCAACTCATAGTCAACATAACCTAATAGCCCCATGATCAATGCTCAAATATGTCTACTATTAATTAATTTCTATCAGTTCGGTCTTGTGTAGACACAATTGTACTGAAAGTTTATTTCTCTTTCACTTCAGTTAAAGTACAACCTTTTACGTACTGTTTTTTAGCAACTTTTGTTATTCAGTCAACTGTTGTGATAAAATTCTGATTTATTTATGTGCAGAAAGGTGGCAGCCCATGAAGCTCAACAAAAGCAAGAAAAGGAAGATGAGGAGGAGAAAGTGACGCTGCAAAAAGCTAGAGATCTTGATGCATTTGATCAACAGAATCACGGGGCTGTTCCCCAGTACAACGACAGGAACTACAACAGAGATAAGAATGGTTTTCATGGAGCTAACAGTGTTAAAGCCACTTCATATGAAGAGGAAGCGCTTCGTACCATGAAGGCATTTTGGCTTCCTTCAGCTACACCCGATGCTCCTAAGAAAGTGGATGCCCCATCATCTGATACAGTTTGCCCTGAAGGGAGTGAAAAACTCAGGATGAAGACACTATTTGCAATCAGCTTTACAGAAGACATGGGTGACCGAAAGAAATCTAGTTCTCTTGATAAAAGCTATATGTGTCCTAGCTGCAAGGTCACTCTAACCAATACATTGCCACTTGTAGCCCTGAGTTCTTGTGGACATGTTTATTGCAAAAAGTGTGCAGATAAATTTATCGCGGTTGATAAGGTTTGCGTGGTATGTGACAAGCCTTGCAAAGAGAGGAATCTTATCAATTTGGCGAAGGGAGGAACTGGTTTTGCTAGTCATGATGACCACCTTGAAGCCAAAGATTTCAAGCATTTAGGAAGTGGTTCTGGGCTAGGGCTTGTTAGACCTGCAACAAAGACCTAAGACATAAGGTTTGATTGCTGTATGTTTATGTTTGGGCCTATGGTTCATCTACTTTTGTATTTCAATATCAAATTTTACTCAACTGCTATGAATGCAAACCTGTTCTTTCAGTAATTTGTAATGTTTCTGTGGTGATTTCAATTCTTCCTTGAATTGCATATGTTCTGACATGCATGCGTGCTTATGGAGATGTTTGAACTGTAATCAGACTAGGGGTTCTGTATGTGACTTTGTTATGAAATTAGAATAAGCATGTCTTTGATGTTAATTTGGAGCAGTTGGAGAACTCTTCTCCCAGTCCAAAATAAGAAACACTAATGTAGATTGTATGCTCTACTCTTAGTTAGTATGCCAACTAAGCCTCCAAGTGAAATCACCCTGGCTAGGATCCAATAGCAAATTATAAAGAACGAACCCTGAAAGTGCCGTCATGTCCTTCGCAAACCATTCTCTATGGTTTTTCTTTGAAGATTTCATCACAGGATGCCAACCAGTGAATTTGGTTTACAAGTTTTGTTGAGAGGAACTTTTGAAAAAAGCAATGGCGTGTTACCTAGCTGAATCAAAATTTGAAGCAGAACTTGAATCATTCATGTTTCTTTTGCGTATGCTGTATAATCGTGAAAGGTGTCCCTTGAAAGACTACTCTTCTGAATGATGGCTGTGGAGGAGAAGAAACAAGCCGGAATATGGAGGAGGAAGAGCTGTGGATGTTGAAGGAACTGATGGTTTCAGATATCACCATGCTCTACTCGATTGGGCGTCGAATCTGCAAAATGAAGAAGATAGGCTCGTTTAAATGAACCAGTATCAATATGTAGGTGGAGTTTATGGAGTTTGAAGGTAAGTTTGTGTGTGACTGCTCCGCTGGTTGCCAAAACGCTCTCCAGAGTCGAACCCGTCTTTTCCCCTTTCATGTGGTGATGTAATAGACCACCTTCTATTTGCAGTTGCCTATTTACAGATTTTGCATGAACATTATATGAGCCGGTTTGGTTCTTTCTTTAGGTGTTTGGGAACTTGTATAGCTATATGCAGCAGCGCTCTGTTGAGAGCTCTTTCTGTGATCAATATTTTGATGAGTTCAACATATTGATTCTGCTGACAACTACTGACATATTTCTTGTGGTCATTACCCTGTTTCCAACCAGTTAGTAGTACTAGGAGATATTTCTTTCTGTTTAGGGCTATTATTGATTCCTTTATACCAGTCCGAACATATATATGATTCTAGCACATTGGATCAGGAAGAAGTTCAACAGGGGTAAGCATTACTCTTCATGAACTATTTGTCAAGTACCATATGGATAGCTTTGATCTGCAGATAAAAAGTTTGAAACTGCTTGTTTTCTGAGTCTCGACACAACATGCAAATAGATTCTCCAATGTTTCTTATGAAAAATCCCGACAGATAGTCATGTGTTTGCATAAAGTAATACTTGTACTTGATATTTGACACCAAACCTTTATATGATGCACCCATCTTCCAATGAAACTAATGTGCAAGTTTTGATAGCTACTCTACTTACTTCTCTATACCCTGTTGTCTGCCATTGCTGCACTTCAAGTGGGTCTGTAGCGATTCTCATCTTTTGTAAATGAAAGGATACAGAAAAGTAACCCAAGTCTTATCCTTGATTTTTATCTAAAATGAAACATGAACACATTTAAGATGCAAGAGTTCCAAAAGTTTAGCTTTCTATCATTTTACTGTAAGTTTCTCTGGCCAATACTTTCTCAGAGCTAGAGCAGGAACATAGACGACCAATGTTCGAGATTGGCATCTGCCATGGCAAAGAAGATACTATATGGATAGGAAGCTTTCTCCAAGTAAAGTAGTAAAGTAGGCAGTGCTCATACATGAGTCTGCTGCCTACTATCAACCAAGTCTCCAGATGACATATTCCTGCACTTGGGGAAGACTATGACAGTTTCAATTGGATCTGATATTCTAAACAGCATTGCACATATATTAGCTACACTACACTAATGCAATTTATATAAGCAGAAAACTACAGAAGCTGAGCAAGCTAGTGAGGTTGCTATTTACCTGTGCTGTCAGCTCATCTACATTCATGTCGATAATATAAATTCTACCATAGCCACGAAACTCAAACATTCAGTAATCGTCTCCCATAATGCAGTAAAGAATATACGTCAAAAGGCGCAAATAAAGGATCACCTGCTAGGATACACAGGTGGTGTTGTTCTTATCATACACATGACACAGTTCCCATAAATTGAATTGCAAGTTGCCAATTATACATCCTTTAGGCGTTCAAAACCTGACATACAAATCACCACACATATACAACATTGAAATGTTCTATGTTTACCAACAATCAATAAATGCTCCAGACACTCATATGGCCATTATCAACAATCAATAAACCAAACCTTACTAGACTCTCAAGACCCCTGCAAAACACGATCCGTTCCATGTCCCTGCACGTCTTCTCCACCCGACACGACCATCCCTGGATAATTACCCGGCACAACAGCCATATTCCTAGCCCCATAGTACATCGGGTGACCACCGTTCTCCATGTAAATCCTAGCAGGCTGTCCACCATACACCTGACCCATACCCGGAAACCCGACCGGCACTTGACCCTGAGCAACCTGATAAGGCTGAACATACTGTGCCCTCATCGGAACATTCCCAGCCTGAACATGACTATTAGGCACATAGTACACCGTCGGCTGCTGCATAGCCGGGTTTGGGTAATGCCACATGGGACTCCCCGTACCCGAATACCCGGTCTTATCATTTTCCGGTTTGGTTCGTACAGGCGGAAGATCCGGAATGATATTCGGCGGGGCAAGGGACGACGAAGTCGAGCAAAAGGGAGAAGAAGCTGAAATCGACACAACCGGAGCGGGCGAACCAGGATCCGAATTCGAAACGTTGTCGTTTAGAAGGTGATTTTTAGTGTTTCTAGCAATTTTGTTGTGATCATCGGAATTCTCCAAGCCGAAGAGATAATCAGGAACTTCAGAAACGATCGATGAAACTTCGGAGCGGGCACGGTCGAGAGCAGGTCCGTTGAGAGCGTCGACGAACCAGCTCTCGCGCTTGGCGGAGCCGTCGAGAAGGGAGTTGATGCTGCTGGTCCTGGAATCGGGAGTGATTTGGGTGGGGAAGAGGAAGAGCCTGAGGCGAGGAGATTTGGAATTGGTGGGATTGGAGAGACGATCGAACTCTTCGATCATGTTATCGAGGTCTTCGTCGGAAGTGACGGTGATAAGGGCGTCGAGGTCTTCGTTAGGGAGCTGGTACTTGATGGCGATGGAGGAGGTGGTGGTGAGCTTGGAGAGCTTGGAGAGGAGGGAGGAGTAGGTGGCGGAGTGGCGGTGGAGGGAGACGATGCGGGTGTCGCCGCCGACGTAGCGGAGCTGGTTGTCGTGGGGGCGGGGGAGGATTTTGCCGCCGAAACTGCACATGAAGCGGATGCGTTGGGAGGAATCGTCTGGTTGGTGGTGGTGGTCGGAGCGGGGAGTGGAGGTGAGAGAGTCCGGTGGGTTAGAGTCGAGGTCGTTGGTCATTTTGGTTGTTGGTTCAATTTGGGAAATTTTGAATTGAAGGAAGGTGACAGTTGTGGAGAATATTTGTACTAGTAAAGTAGTGGAGCTGGGTGGAAGAAGACCTTGGAAGAAGAAGAAGAAAACAATGTTTTGTGAATTACTGTTAGCGTACGACACTGCCAAGTGCCAACAATAATGTCACTCCCTTCTCTCACCTCACCTCACATAGTGGGTACGCAATTTTGAGAAAGTGTTCCTCCTCATACACGGTATCAACATAACTTAATAGACTATGGATTATGTTGTAAAAAAATCAACAATATATTATTAACTCAATATCGGTGTTTTTTCATATATACAAAAGATATAATTTGTTGTCATGTGATGCTATTGTATCTTTTTAACGTTGTGAGACGGTGTACTTAATTGCGTACTTGGAATAAAAGCTCTTTTGTTTCAAAAAAAAAAAAAAAAATATATATATATATATTTTTTTTTTTAACAATATAAACGTTTTAATTAATAACATAGATGATTTATATGACATCTGTCTCTAAATAAGTTATTTGGAAACCGTCTTTCTAAAGACTTTGCGATATTTTTTAACATTGGTTTTTTTTCAAATTATAAATTATCATAGTTTGTTCCTAGATAAGTTATCAAGAGACCGTCGATCATGAGACTTACTCAAAAAGTATAGAAATTTTGATTAATATCTAAGATTTTATTGATAACGTAATCCGTCTCTAGATAAATTATCTAGACATTGTCTATCAGAAAACTTACTCAAATTATTATGGTGTTGAAATAGTAGTTTTTTTTCAAATTCCATCGTTGTTTTCTATAATACGAACATGTTTAATGAGCCTATGCAATCAAACACCTTAATGAGTGATACGAGTTTGAGTATTAATGAGTCAAGCTGAACCTTTGATAATGCTCAGCTCGTGTAACATCCATCCCATGTCGAATCTGTAATCACTTTTTTTTTTTTAATGTCCAACAAACATTAACATAAGCTACAAATTAATTTTGAACTATAATATCAAAATGTTTAACAACACGTGTAACGTGTTACACAAGTGTTAGTAATATAATACTTCATCCATCTCGCATCGTACATTTTCCTTTCTTAAGTTTCCTGTATAGCTTTACAAATTATTACACATAAAAATAATAATGGAAAATTATATACTACCCCTTAAATATGACCCCTCTGCCGATTCAACCTAAAATTGACAAGTATAAAATATTAGGCCAAATTTTTCTGAAAATTACATACACACCCAAAAGTCAACGGAAGTGATAATATGGACTGAAAAAATGTTGATGTGGATGAGAAAGTTTGAAACATTAACGAAAATGCCACTCGCTTTCTAATTTTTGCTTTTCTTTTCTTTTTTTATTCCTCCTTTATTCATTTTATTGTAATCCAAGTACCTAATCTTTATCTAATTCTCCAAAGTCCACCCACAATTTTTTTGAAAAAAGCTCAAACAAGTCCTTTTAAACTTTTATTTCCAACACTAACGACTAAGCGATCCGTCGGCCCAGCTGGGGCGACGGATAGTAATTTCGTCGCCCCACTGGGTATTTGACGACGGATAGATAATCCGTCGTCCAATTCGCGACGGATTATCATATTTGACTTTTAATTTATTTTTTTTAAATCGATTATTGGCGACGGATAGATACTATCCGTCGCCAAATATAACGACGGATAGATTCTATCCGTCGTTAGATCGTCACTAATTCCGTCACTATTAATCCGTTACTATTTATTTCGTCACTGTTAATCCGTCACTAATTCCGTCACTATTAATCCGTCACTATTTATTTCATATTAATCCCTGTTTTTCGTAGTTCACCTATTTAATCAATATAATGTTCGATAATAAATCAATAATACGGAAAATGTTTCAATAAATAATAAATAAAAAAAGTAATATCCAGAGCAGGAGAAATTATCCGAACAAGTGTAAATATAATAAATTTGAACGTACATATACATAACTAGCTACCAGGGCAGGGGTGAAATGGCGGGCAGGACATGAATCTCCATTCATGAAGAAGGCGCCGTTCTCCTCCTTTGTTCTCGTGTGCCGCTCCATCTCTTGAGTTAGGCGCAACTTTGTTTTGACTGCTTTGCACGATTTCGAGACCTGGTCCTGTGTGTAAACCGGACGTCTAGACTGCTGGGATGATGATGAGGAGACCTCGGACTAGCCAAGCTCAAACCGAGGCTCCCGAGTCCATATATTCGTCCTTTGTTGTCCGATTTGTTGACCTCTAAGAAGATGTTGTCAACTTGTTCAGTTGACAACACATCACCCGTCTCTTCCTCCTGCCTCGCTACCTGAGCATCAACCTCAGCCTGAAATCGTAAATAGCAGATGTCATGATTAGTTACTGTTTTTCAAAAATAACTTGTAATAGTGTACAAATATGAACTTTAAGCAACATAAACATATCATGATAGGCGAGGCCAGGCGATCGGTCCATGCCATTACCTTGGCCTTCTTGAAGATGTCATACTTGGATGTCACCTCCCCCCGTGACATCTGAACAACATATATAGTCAACAATTTATCATCTCACAAGTAATCAGAGACACAATACATACATGTAATGCTAGATTGAAAAAAAACATATATATACATACCGATTGGTAATAATCAGTGAGAGTAGATAGCCTCCCAAGGTGGTGAATGGCCCTTCCTGGCGCATCGGAGACGCCTTTGGTTACATTGATGTAGGCATTGTCACGGACATCGATTCGCGCCATGAAGCATCCCAAAGGCCCACTCGCTACATCAACTGTGGAGGCATTGGGCCACCCGATCCCGAATGGCCTTCCAAGTACCATATCCTCAGATAGTTTGGATCCCACATCTCGTAAACACGCCAAATCATGGGATCAACTGCTGAATGAAGTACTCCTTCTACATTCCCAATTTCATACAACATCCAAAGTCAATACATATATAACGTCACCATGTTACATCAATTTAATAAGATACAACAACATAACAGATATGGTGACTAACATATCACCCAAACAAAGTGGCTAACATACCACTCACATATAGTGGCTAACATACCACTCGCATTGTCCTAAATTTTACTAACACAATGGTGACTAACATATCACCCAAATAAAGTGGCTAACATACCACTCACATACAGTGGCTAACATACCACTCATATTAAAACGATTATAATTACAAACAAAGGAATGTCATATTTTAACTTACCCTCAACTCATCGAAGTACTCGGCCCTCATGCGGTCCGAGATTCGGCTCCAACACTCACCACCCTGCCCCGGTGGCTCTCTCCTGCTCCGGAAGATGTTACCTAGTTTGTTGTGCACCTCCCGAGGCCATAAACTGCTGTCAATGTATAAGATACAAGAAACGAATATATATTACTTTAGTACAACAATTTATACTTGTCAACTATCATAAGTTATATTTTACATATTTAAGAAGAATGTATAATACTTACTTGGCAGGACCAGCAGGAAAAATCACAGGCAAGCCGTCCCACGTGACGTTGGGATTCAGTGGATCGAACACGAGGTAGGGACAATCGTCATGGTCGCCCTCCAAAGATGTGTCCGGCCGACCGGTAGAGCCCCTTGCTCTCTCGATGGGGGTCTCAGAATCGAGACTGCCTTACTACCAGAGCCCTCTCCTCGACTGTCCCGACCCAAAGACTATCATGCGGCCTGCGTGGGGGCCACGATAGGTGGACTTCCTCTGTCGCGGCATCTGCAAAAACATGTAATAAATACAATAAAATGTGTTAGTACGAGTTATAATACAGAACAAATTATAATAACACATATAATTACTCAAGTGTTATCAACTACTAACTAGTTATAATACACATAATATACCGTTATCGCCGTCCTCTAAGTCTACATATTGGTCCTCGTGCAGATCAAACAACTCATCATCTACTTCTATGGGATTTTCTACTTGTTTATCGACATTCTCTTGTTGGTACGAGTTGGTAATTGAGTCGTCTTCTCAATGTACTCCACTTTCGAACGAGCACGAATAGGTACCGCAGCTAACCATTCCGCCTTATCGCGTTTCCTGCTTGGATATTCAAGAAACACCACTTGTCGTGCTTGAGTCGCCAGAATAAATGGTTCATACTTGGTTCGGTACCTTTTCTTTTGATTCACATCAACCATTTCATACTGCTCGTTCTTCCTCGTACCTCCTGGATTAGGATCATACCACGCAACATCAAACAAGAATGTTCGTTTCAATGGCAAGCCGGAATATTCAATCCTCACTATTCGTTTTAGCTTGCCGTGGAAATCAAACAAAGCAGCGTCTCCATAATCTTCTGCACCCTTAATACACACCCCGGAGTTGCTTGTCACCATGGCCGTGTTACATTCAGTCGTGTGGAACCTAAGGCCATTGACTATATAACCTGGGAATGTGTAGACCTTTTTGAATGGCCCTTCTGCGAGAGCCTTTAAGTATATGCATGTGACGTTGTTAATAGGATACCGGACATACTCTCGGAACCAATCTGAAAATTTTGTAGGAATTTTTGAGTCAAGTAGTTCCTCTAGTGTATCCTCTGTCATTTGAGGATTTTCTTCCAAACAACGCTTTTTGAAAAAACTGCAAACATTGATTCGATGATAAGTCTATAATTGAAGTAGAGACTTACGTAGCTATATTAAAATTTAAAGAAAGTGTTGCTCACCTCGCAAATAGTATCATATCTTTGGACCTCGGACAATTCGTGAGGACATAATATTGAGCTGCTTTCAACTCTTTATCCGCAAGATATTCTTTCTTAGCTGCACCAAGAGGTCTCCCTGATACCCTGAAGACAGATAGGGAAAACTCTCATCCGCTTGAACTTCGAATGTGTCTGCGTTTCGAGCCGGCCTTGATGTCTTCGTAGGGACGTGTTCATCAAAGTAATAAGAGCAGAAGGTTGCAGTTTCCTCTCGAATGTAGGCATTGGCAATCGAACCTTCAGGTTTACCTTTGTTGTTGACATACTTCTTCAATTTCCCCAAGTACCTCTCGAATGGATACATCCATCCATCTTGAAACCGTCCCAAAGAAGTCTCGCTTCATGTGGAAGGTGAACCGGCAAGTGCTCCATAGAATCAAACCACCTCGGTGGAAAGATACGCTCGAGCTTGCATATAATCAATGGTATGTTCCTTTCAAGATTTTCCAACACTTTGTCATGAACCACCCTTGTGACTAAATTTTTGAAAAATAAGCTCAACTCGGTGATAGTAGTCCATACATGTTTCGGTAGTAGCTCTCGAAATGCTACCGGGATAAACTCTTCATGAACACATGACAGTCGTGGCTCTTCATACCATAAACCTTTGTCTTCTTCAAATCCACACACTTCTCTAAATTTGAGGCGTAATTATCTGGGAAACTCAATGCCCTCACCCAATCAAACAAAACTGACCTAGAAGCATTGTCAATTGTGTAGCACGCTTTCGATCGGCCACTTACCATTCTCATCCTTCTTTGTCAACTCAGGCCTTTTACACCACGTAGACAACTCGGCTCTAGACTTCGCATGGTCCTTTGTTTTTCCCTCAATGTTGCATGAAATCTAAGTTGTGACGGATAAGAAGACTGCTCCAATAAGGCAAGTCCCAGAAGATGCTCCTCTTCCTCCAACCACATTTTTTACCAATTTTCTCGTTATGCTTCATCCACCCAAGTTCAGTCACCTTCATAAGACCCAACCTATCAATCTCCGCAAGAATTTGTGCACCAGTAAGTCTTGTCGGGGCTTTTTTGTTGACGACTTTATTTTTCAAGAATTGATCCTTGTTCTTCCTGAACGGATGGTCACTTTCTAGCAACCTACGATGACAATCAAACCAACAAAATTTTCCACTACCCTTTAGTCTAAATGCATATGTATCCTCCAAGAAATGTGGACATGCATATTTCCCTGCGGTTTTCCTTCCAGATAGCATGGAGTACGCAGGAAAGTCACTCACGGTCCAAAGAAGAGCTGCTCTCAAGGTAGTTCTTTTTGGTTGAGACATCATATGCAAGGATACCATCCGTCCACAACTCGATCAGCTCCTTGATTAAGGGTTGCAAGAAAACATCCAACGTCAGTCCAGGATCTTTCGGCCCAGGCACCAACGCAGTCAGAAACATGAATGGCTCCTTCATGCACTCACCGGGGGGCAGGTTGTACGGTGTGAGCATAACTGGTCAACAAGAGTATTTTCGTTCACTCCCGAACGGGTTAAAACCATCCGTACAAAGTCCCAATCGTACATTTCTAGATTCGGCTGCAAACTTTGGATATGTCTTGTCAAACGATTTCCATGCGGGTGAGTCTGCTGGATGGTCCATTCTACCATCTTCTGCATTATTCGAGATTAATCGCTCCTTGTGCCACCGCATTTTATCCGCAGAAGCACTTGAAGCATACAATCTTTTCAAACGAGGTGCTAGAGGGAAGTACCACATTTTCTTATGTGGGAGATTTTTCTTCTGTCGTTTCTTTGCAGCCCCCTCCTTGTAACGCTTGTACCGTTCCTTACCACAGAACTTGCATTGTATTAGATCTGCATCCTCCTCCCAATAGATCATGCACATTTTCGGACAACAGTCTATGGTTACCACAGGCAACCGTAAACCCGCATCTTTTTCTTCACTTGGTAAAAGTTGGTGGGAACTAGGTTTTCTTCAGGACAAAGGTCCGACATTACGTCAACCTATTCATTGAAGCTCGTTTCAGATTGCTGGCCATTAGCCTTACAACTCATTAGCCGAGCCAACAAAGACAACTCAGTGAGCTTACACCCCGGATAAACCGGCTTCCTTGATGATTCTAACAAGTCAAAGAACACCTGATCCTCGGGATTCGTTGGTTCCTCCACCTCCACCTCGGTTTCAGTGTTAGTTGTGTCCATGAACTCTGCCCCTGCAGCATCATACATCATTTGTTCGACTCGAGCTCGAATAGCATCGCCTACAGATGTACTTTGTTCCCCGACATGTTCATTTTTTCTCTTCCTTCCACGCTGTATGTATTGGTCATATGTATTGGACGGTGCTGCTTCCTCACCATGATGATTCCATACGTCTGTGACGCAGTGAATCCATTTTCCTCAAGTCTTTGGACTACCGCTGTAGGAGTCACGTATTGCTTGTTTCTGCACTGTTTCATTGCACAAGGGCACTTTATCAACCCATCATTTACACAAGCCGGATTTGAGATTGCAAATGCAATGAAACCTTCAACCCCTTTCAGAAAACTCGATTGAACTCTGCCATTTAGAGTACGACAATACATCCATGAACGATCGGTGTTCATTGAATAATTAGATAATAACCTGACACATTTGAATTCATTAGACCGAGGTCTATCATTTACGATAATAAATCAATTTCAATCAATTGCTACGTAATATAAGTTATATTAGCTTCAACATCAATTGTTACGGCATTACATAATATAAGTTACATTAGCTTCAATTTTACCATAATGTTTGATTTCATATATCAACTAATGATTACTAGTTATACTAGCCTAGAGACAAAACGGATTATCAAATGATTCTTTCTCTTGCAGCCCCATCCTCATCACTTGTGACGCTCCCTACCACAGAACTTGCATTCCAACAGATCTACATCCTCCTCCCAATACACTATGCACATGTTTCGACAAGTAGAAAGGCACTCAATAGGCGGCCCCAAACCCCGCCTCTCCCTCCATTGGAGGTATGCCATGGACGGTGCTTCCTCACCGTGATGAATCCATACATGATACTCAGGCATGAATCCATAACGTCGCAAGTGCTCGAATACTGCTGTAGGAGTCATAAATTGCTTGTTTCTCTGAGTTTCCAATGTGCAAGGACACTTTATCAACCCCTCGGTTACTGACGGACGTCCCATGACAAACGAGATGAAATCTTTAACCCTTCTACAAAACTCCTAGAAACTCGCCATTTACCGTAAATCGATCGTACATCCATGAAGCAGTCGAATTCATTGTATACTTTTTTAACCTGTTCCAATTGATTAGATCGTATTTAATTTATTAGATCGATTCCAATTCGGATAAGAAGATTGTAGAGATTAATTGTTAATTATTATACGTTCCTTATAAATTAATTATTAAGTGTTCGATATGTTACAAAATTTATTAAGTGTTTTACTACTACGAGTTATAAATTATAAATTACACGTTAATATAATCAACATATTATCCGTCGCTCAAAACACTTAACTACATCCTCGTAATTTAGTACATATACGAATTTATCAAATCAACCAAAACTACTACATACATACATATCAAATTACCTAAACTAACTACATACATACTTAACATACATATCAAATTAACTAAACTAACTACATACATACTTAATTAACATACATACTTCACTACATACATACTTATCGATTTAACATACATACATATTATTGAATTACTACATACATTCATATCAAATTACATATACAAATCAAATTAATCAAATTACATATAATTGATCAAATTAACTAAACAAGCTACTACATACTTCATATAAACATACAATCACTACAAAAAAAATCCTGTTTTAGCGACGGAACTATCCGTCGCTAAAACAGGACCGATCCGTCGCTAAATCCGTAGCAACGGATCACACCCCGTCTCAATTTTGCTCGTCTCTAGGTTTTTTGCAACGGTTAATTTATCCGTCGCTAATTAGCGACGGATAAAGTGTTGACCGTCTGAAAAAAAAGCAGCACTATTTAGCGACGGATAGTTATCTGTCGCTAAATAGTATTTTTTGTTTTTTTATTTTTATTTTTAATACGAATATTTTGACAATTTTATACGAATATTCAATACGGATAAATCGATAATTTTATTCAATTCGGATAAATCAACAATTATATACGAATATTCAATACGGATAAACCGACAATTGTATACGATTATTCAATACGCATAAACTGATAATTTTATTCAATACGGATAAACCGACAATTTCATACAATATTCAATAATACAATATACAACATTTAATAATAATTAATACAAATAAGAAATTATAAAATTAATAAGAAATTACAATAATGAATTATACAAAATTAATACAAGAATACAATAATTCAAATAAGATCTTGTTGCATCTTGACGAATCTTGGACGGATGAAGTCGGATCGGGTCGTGGAGGCAGTGGACGGTGGTGGCAGTGGAGTGGCGGATCTGGTGGTGGACGGTGGCGGCGCTTGGTGGTGGCAGTGGAGTGGCGTGGTGGCTGTGGTGGTGGAGTAGTGGTGGACGTGGTGGTGGCCGTGGTGGTGGCAGTGGAGTGGAGTGGTGTGGTGGTGGCAGTGGAGTGGTGGCCGTGGTGGCAGTGGTGGTGGGGTGGTGGTGGAGTGGAATGGTGGTAGTGGGAGTGGTGGTGTAGTGGAAGGGTGGTGGTGGTGGTGGGAGGAAGGAAGTAGGAGAGTTTAGGGTTTGTGGTGAAGGGAGGAAGAGGAAGGGTTAAATATTAGAGTTTACTGTCGATTTTAGCGACGGATAGATTTATCCGTCGCTAATTAGCGATGGATAAATCTATCCGTCGCTAAATTTAATTTTTTTTATTTTTAAATAACATATTTAATGACGGATAATCTATCCGTCATTAAAATACTTTTTTTAAAAAAAAAAATAAGAAGTCAACAGAGGTAACGACGAATAGAATATTTCGTCATTATTTAGCAACGGATATAAATCCGTCGCTAAATAGCGACGGATTTAACGACGGATTAGCGAAGGATAGGGCGAAACGCCCTACCCGTCGCTAATTTGAGCGATCCGTCGCTAAAATAGCGACGGATAAAATCCGTCGCCCCTAATGGTCGCTATTTTGCAGAATTCTTGTAGTGAATTGAGAATAAGTAGTTAAAAATCAAAAAAATTCCAATTTTTCAAAAGTTAGGGTTTAGAAGTAATACCTTTGATTCCGAAGAAAATAGCAGATGAAATTTGAAATTAAAGGAAGAAACGAGCTCCTCGTCCAACGATCTTCGAATTGACACCAAGATTGGGAAGAATCGACAACAAATGGCCGGATTTGACGGAGTAGAAAGGAAGAAAAACGAAGATGAAAAATGGCGAAAATGGCTTCTGCTTCAGCCAAGATCCAATTAAAACCCTTCTGGGCCGACGGACACGTATCCGTCGGCCCAAAAGGCCGATCCGTCGCTATACGGGGCGACGGATAACATATCCGTCACCATTTTTAATTTTTTTTATTTTACATATAAATATTAACGACGGATAATTTATCCGTCGTTAATATTTAATTTTCTTTTTTTTTTTTAAAAGTCAAACACCGGGCGACGGATAATAAAATCCGTCGCCCATATAGCGACGGATAAAATCCGTCGCCAAATCTAGCGATCCGTCGCTATGGGGCGACGGATTCCCTTTCCATCGTTTTAACCCAGTATTCTTGTAGTGAACATCAATAAAACTCCACCATCCTCACCACCTTGAACCACCATCTTCCACGACACCCAAATCGGAGCTTACAACTCCGATTTGGAGCTATTACAGCTCCACTCTAAATTGCAACTCACAGGAAGCTCCGGCGAGCTGCAATTTACAGCTCACCATGAGATGTATAAGAAAAAGATTGGGTTGGTTGGGGGGGGGGGGGGGGGGGTTGGGGAAGAAGTAGTGGATTTATTTTCATTTTCTTTTCTTTAATCTGAAATTCAAATTTAATTTCTTTCCGCATTTTATTTATTATTCAGACATGTATTTATTTCCACTCGGACGGAGGGAGGAGAATGTTGATCATGTCATGTTGGTAAATGAAAATTGAATTTACGGACTAATTTAATTTTCGTCAATATGGGTTTGAATCTGTAATTAATATAGGGGGTAGTGTATGAAATTTTATCAATAATTAAAAATGCAAGAATTGTATACTAAAATAGATAATTACAAAATCCACCCCTCCAAGATGGCCACTTTACAGATTGATACCCGCTCTTTGAACAATTACAAAACTCTCCCTTACGTTTTCAAAGTAATTACATATAAACCTAAAAAGTCACAGATTCCCTCTTTTTATTTTATTTTAGGGAAAATTACATAGAGCTACCCTCTTAGTGGCTCCTCGCTCATCTGAATCCCCATTAGTGGAACAATTACATATAGGTCCAAAAAGTTGTTTTTTGGTTGACCAACTTAAGATTATAAACAAACCAAACATGCCTTAGTTATTTTAAACTATTAAACTATTAACTTCTTCAAAACAATTTAATTATTAAAATTTTAACTCTTCTTCCCCAATCCCCATCACCACCAAAATCACTGCCGGAGCTCCGGTGGAAGCTCCGAACTATTTTTTTTTTCCTTTTTTTTATTTTATTGAGCTTCCGCCATGGAAGCTCCGATCCGGAGCTTCCATGGTGGAAGCTCAATAAAAAAAAAAAACCCAGACCGGAGCTTCCACCGGAGCTCCGGCAGTGACGTGGCCGGAGCTCTGGCAGTCCATGGCGGAAGCTCCGATCAATAAAAGAATATTTATTTTATTATTGTTATTTAATTAAGTACATACTATACTAATAGGATTTTTGAAATATTTCGACACTCGGCCAACGTAATATATATTAATATGTATATACTTATAGTGAAATTTTTTGAAATAAAATGATAAAATGGCAAGTTTTGGTGTATAAATAGCCTCCAATTAACTTCCAAACGATCAGTTTATTTTTTAAAATAACGGTTATAATTCAATTACATGTAAACATATAGAAGTTCAGGTTTAATTACATAGAAGTCCACATGTGCCATGCACGTGACAACAATAAGTTAAGGCTGTTTGGCAATTTCTGAAAGTTGATAATTGAACAGGGGCAAAAATGGACTTTCCAGCTTTTAAATCGCCAAAAGTCAAATTCGTGGACTTATATGTAATTGATTTTTATCAAACTGGATTTGAATGTTATTGTTCCACTAACGAGTACCTATCTCTAATTACGAAATCTAACAGCGGTCCATATGTAATTTGCCCTTTATTTTATCATTATCTTTAACTTTCTTTTCTATTTTATCATTTCATTTGAATCATTCCATCTAATTAATTTCTTTACTTCACATTTTAAACCCCCAATTTTACCTTCTTCTCCAAAACTCCCCACTTTACTTCCACCACCATCTCCTCCACCCTTCTTCACCACCGCCACGAACCCCCAACACGAAGAACCACCATGGAAACTTCACCACCACCACGGACCTCCATTAGAGCTGCTCGAAACCAATCATCCATGGATGCTCAATTTGCCTTCCATTGAAGCTCTCCTCTTCTCCTACATATTTTTTTCTTTTAATTTCTTTTAAATGGAAGAAGCTCGAAGGAGCTTCCATGGAAGCTCGAACGGAGCTTCCATGGAAGTTACGAATGGAGCTCGTACGGAGCTTCCATGGAAGCTCTGTTCGCAACTTCCATGGAAGCTGCGAATAGAGCTTCTATGGAAGCTCTGGCCGGAGCTCCGATCAATTTTTTTAAATTTTAAATGGTTTCTCCTTTTCTTTTCTAAATAATTGAATGTGTAGTTTTCTGAATTTTAAAATAATTTGAGGGTTGATTTTAGATATGTTTTTTGGATGATAGTATGAATAAAATTTAAAATTGGGTATATTTTGTTAAGTTTAAAACATAAGGGGCTATACTATAATAAAAGTTACAATTGTAATTTTATTTTTCCATTATTTTTTGTTTTACAATTTATTTTATCTTTTCTTTTTTCTGAAAAATGAAATTTTAATGTTGGTCAACAATTTTGGATGTAAATGTAATTGTTCAAACAGTAGGTATGAATCTGTAATTGGAGCATAATGCAGGGGGTCTATATGTAATTGCCCCACTAAAATTATGCCTTTATCCCTATAAATACATGCTTTGTAAATTGTTTATCACGTATTTTTTCATTTAAAATTACATGTGAACAATTTTATCGTATAAAGTTTTATGGGATTAGATGAAAAACACCATAACATTTACTACTGTTTAAAGAAATATGAAACCCAAACAAGTAATGTTCGACCACACCTTAGGCCAGATGACTCACCTCATTTTATCTTATATCAGACCAACAAGAAATTGCATGGATCTGGCGAAAACTAGTTAGGCAAAGCATCACGGTCAACGAATGCTACATGCCTCCCCGACCATATATTATACGAAAATTTTAAGAACAACTTTGATTTTTTTAATACTATTTATCCTTAATTACTCAAATTTTCTCTTGTAATTTATTGATACTGAATTGCCGTGTACTTAAATAGGATAAGATATTTCATAAATTCGGAACATCTTCAAAGTTGGCGACATAAAAGGTTCATCAAGAAAAAAACTTGAAGTTTGAAGATGATTGATCATTAAAAATATTGAAAGTGTCAATTACATTGCATTTAGGTGTCAATAAAAAATATGTCAGTTGTGGCCTCAGAGGACGTTTAATTAGAAAACGTTTAGGTAGCTCGCGGATGTATATAAATGTGATTATTGATTCATTTTCATGGCTCTAATATATTCCTACCTAACCAGGGGCGTCAAGGATCTCGCCGTGCATAGGTTTAAATTTTTTTTTTTTATGTAAATATAAAAACTGGCAATTTTTTTATTGGTGAGGGTAGATTTTTAACAAATTTATGAATAAAATAACTTAATCTTATTAAAATCATCCTATTTATAGTGTAATTTAACAAAAAATGGATAGGTCTATGTTCAAAAAAATTTAAACAATACATAATTTTTTTTTTAAACAAGCCCCACCCCCCAATACACACAGCTTCGCCCCTGTACCTAACTGAAAGAATTATTTTCTCTGCTGATTCTCATTAATCAATCTCATATATATACAAGAGTGTATAGCTAGACATCAATAAGGAATCCTATTCCAATTATACTTCTAATTACCAACATTAAGGAATCATAATCCTATTATACTTCTAACACTCCCCCTCAGTCGAAACGGGAGGTTGATGAAGGTTGAGACTGTCCAAAAACGTCAAACAATACTTGTGAAAGTCCTTTGGTGAAACGTCGACTCATAGTTAAGACTCGGCAGATTTCATCCATGACGTGTTACGTTGATGTTGTATGAGAGCAAAGCAAAGCTGTATGGGCTTTGTGGGTGAGATCCAATAAGACCACTTGGTGAGATGGACGGACGGTGGGCGATACCAAGGCGATCGGTATGGACAAGGAGGATCCAAATTTGGTACCCAACCCCACTGAAGTGCTCGAGTCTGCAAAAGTCAGGTGGAAGGAGGTCGTTACCTCAGGCGAGGTACCAGAAGTCATGGCGACATAATCTGGGAGAGGCGCCACACGAGACGGAAAAGTTAGGAGAGGAGAAGAACGAGATGGGACAAAGAAGACGAGATGACAACGGAAGAAGAAAGAACTTAAGCACCCAGAGCAGACATATAGAGAGACACCCAGAATAGGTAGAGAGGATATAAGACCACACAGAGGTTGACGAAGATCCAACAACAACTTGAGCAGAAGAGGTTGATGACCAGAGAGGCTGGGCGGAATCATGGAGGCGGCACAGAGACAATTATGGGTGCCATTGCTGTAGCCAAGAAAGAAGAAAGGAAACAGTTTTCGTATGTAGTAAACTGTACAGCGCAGCCGTAGGAAAATGACGTTTTCCGCTAGTTCAGCCGTTGGATCGTCCTGAGAATTTGACCACAGGTAGCTAACACACGAATCTACATTGTGGACGGTGGAGATCGGATTCCAATTATATGAACCTTTCCAAACGTGCTGTCGAAGTCAACTGCTGTTCTGGGAAGAAAGAAGAAGAAAAAGCAAATTGCTCGAGGAAGACGACAGCGCGTGGAGAAAACGCAGCAGTAGAGCTGCGGGAGAAGAAAGAGGCTCAACCGCATAAGAAGAAAAGAAATCCGCTGCGTAATCAAAGGTGGAAGACCTGGCCGGAGGAATTGACCACCGGAGAAGAGAGCGGCTCAACTGCGTGGACGAGAAGAGATGCGCAAGAGCGCTTGAGAGAGGCAGCCGGAACGGTGGAAGCCGTTGATGCAGCTTGGGAGGTGAACGAAGTAGGAGGCCGGAGAAGAGGCGGCGGCGCTAGGGTCCCCGTGGGGGGCAGCGGCTAGAGGAGGAAGGGGAGCACGCGTGAAGGCGCTGGAGAGATAAGGAGAAAGGGGAGAAAAGAGAAGAAAGAGAGAATGGCAAAGGCAATCAGATTGATTGCATTGAGGGAAAAAAATCAGAGAAATTTTAGGGCGGAAGAAAGAAAAGAGGAGAGGCAGGACCAATGCTCGTTGGAGACTACGTGGCTACGATCTTATGAAAGAATTATTTTCCTCCGATTCTCATTAATATATCTCAGTATATACAAGAGCGTGATAAGGACATCAATAAATTATCTTCCAATTATACTTCTAATTACCAACATTAAGGAATCATAATCCTATTATACGTATAACACTAACAATGGATTTATCTGGGTGGCTTAGATAATATACTTATATAAGTACATACATATAGAGCATCAATAATTGGGGTAGGCTATACCAAGTCCGTAACACCGTAACTATGAAGCAAAGCTGTCCCACTTTAAAGTCTATCAAGAAGCTCCATCCACAACTATTGACCTTTTCCTTTCATAATACTAATTCTATGCGTCTAATTGTTCAGCAATCGGAAGAGTAATTTGTAATGACTAGAGTTGTGAATTGTGATTCCTATATATTATATTATTGCGGTAATGAACTTACATGTATAAGAATAAAAATATCTGACATTTAGAAAAAAATCTACTCCAACAGCTAGGCAACTACACTCCAAGAATTGGAATTGAAAACCGATGAGCCCGATCAAACCGAACCTGAACAATGGTTACATATAATTCAATCAAGAACTAATGATTTTGGTAATTGACTTCAATTTTGTTTTTAATTTTTTTCCGGAAACTTCCCAGTTCCCACGGCCGAATAGAAAAATGTTCAAACTAACCCGTACTATTTAGTTTATTTTGTAATTATACAGTAATTAGACCGACTCCATCAGAGTTGCAACTCTGATGCAACTCACTCTCAAACTCCAGTGAGTCCGAGTGAGTTGAATAATGTAACCTTGGGCCTCGTCCAAATTTTGCATGGCGAGTTATTTCTTGCCATTTTTCCTTTTTGTTTTTAATTTTTTTTCTTTTCTCTTTTTGTTTTAATTATTTGTTGCTTTTTTGCTGAACCGATTTTGTTCTTCTCTTCTGTTTTCACTCGTTTTTAACTAAATTCTTCCTTTTATTTTAGTTTTCGCTTGTATTTCAATTCTTTTTTAATTATTCAAACTTAAATGATAAGTAATATATATTTTTTCAAATTTCAAGTATATTTTCAAATATATTTTCAAGTAATATATTTAAAAAACATTAGTGTGAGTTTTTTATAATTAACTAAAAATATTTAAAATCAATTCAAGAATAAAGTTTAAAAGGAAATGAAAAAAGAAAAAGAAATGAAAAATTAAGTTTGAAAGAAAATGTTAAAAGAAAATAGGTTTGGGCCTCACTGTTGGAGTAGAGAATTAGGTGAGTTCGAAAGTGAGTTTGCGATGAGTGGAATCTTGGCGTGGCGGAGAGTGGGTTGCAGAGTTCTGAATCTTTGAGATGGCCTTAGCATTCCGACTTGTGCTAGAATGAAATCTGTCCTAATTAAAGTATATTTTAATTTTTAAGTGTATATGCAGGTGCAAAATGTACTGGGATGGTAACCATTCAATTTACCGATTCCACTTTTCAAAATAGATGGCACTACACACTAGTGGTTTTGTCTACCTCGCATGCCGTAGTGAATCCTAATACTTTAAATGTTCTATCCTGATTGTATCATATGCAGTATATATTGCACTGTACAACACGCTTAAAGCATTAAGAGTTACTACATCAGGCGGCATGGTAGAGGAAACCCGCACTAGTACAACTGAAACTGATTGTCAAGTGTATGTGAACCTCAATGTCTCCTCATCTTCTCTATAGTTAGCTACCAGATATCACACTTTCCGTAATTCTCTTTTCCCTCCCATCACTCCATTTTCTCACCAGTTTTGTGACAGAAACTAATTAAGTATGGCTTCAGCATATGCTGCTCTTGTCTCTCTTATGGATGTCCTCACTCGAATCCACCACCCTACATCCCCTGTTTCTGTTGACAAACTACTAGCACAAACCCTCTTACAAAAAGTTCACTTCTTGGTTGAGTTTCTCGAGACTTACTACGAAAAAGCAACCAAACATTTGATGAAAAATATGGCTGATGCAGCTTTTGTAGCACAAGACCGAATCGAAACCCTTGTTGCCGATCAACTTCTTGCAAGATCAGTTAATAGAAGAGCAATGGGTGACACACTCTTGTCTCTTTATCTTGAGAAAGCAATTGAAGAAATTGATCTCATCATCCAACAAGCTTTGGTAATCAAACAGGAGAATGATGCCTGTAATCACCTGCCAAGAAGCTCTGACCAGATTAATGGCTCGTCAGCACTGCCCTGCATCGGAAGGTCGATTAAGACGGTCGGATTGGACACGGAGGTGATTCGTTTAATGGAACAGCTTACCACTGATGAATACAGTCGAAAAGTCATTTCGATTATGGGAATGGGTGGCATAGGTAAGACTACTCTTGCCACAAATGTTTATAATCATCCCTATATTAAGCAGCATTTTTACATTCGAGCTTCCGTAGTAATATCTCAAGATTATTCAGTTGAAAAAATTATTCGTTCTCTTTTGCACGATATTGATGTTGATGATGTGGATCAAATTAGTGATGATAGGTTAGGCGAACATTTGTACAAAAGTTTGTGTGGTAGAATGTATCTCATTTTATTGGATGATGTTTGGGATAGTGTTGTGTGGGATGAGATAAGGAGGTTCTTTCCTGACAATAGTAATGGAAGTAGAGTATTGTTAACTACTAGGATTTTGGGTGTTGCACGCAGTGTTAGTTCGGGTAGTACTGTTTATGAAATGAAGTTTCTGAGTGATGATCAAAGTTGGGATTTACTACGTGAAACAGTCTTTATGTTGGAAGATTGCCCACCTAAATTTGAGAGGCTTGGAAAAGAAATTGCCAAGAGTTGCAAAGGGCTTCCACTAGCAATTGTAGTAATTGGTGGCCTCCTCAAAATGGCCCAAAAGACACTAGTATATTGGGAGGATGTTGTGAAAAATGTGAATTCCATCACGAATACAGGAGATGGTGGTGGATATTTCTTAGAGATATTATCCTTGAGCTACAATCACCTGCCCATTCATTTGAAGCCATGCTTCCTCTACATGGCAACTTTCCAAGGGAATGATGAGATCTATGTTGCTGATCTTGTCAAACTATGGGTTGCAGAGGGGTTCTTAAAACCTATAAACGGCAGAAGTTTAGAGGATGTCGCACAAGAATATTTGAAAGATCTTATCGATAGAAATCTTGTTATGGTTATGAGGAAGGGTTTAAATGGGAAAATGGAAACTTGCACTGTCCATGATGCATTAAAAGAGTTTTGCTTGAAAGAAGCCCAAAATGAGAAGTTCCTTTGCCTGATAGATGATGATTTCCAAGCCTTTACAGGGAGAGTAGAAAATGAGCGGCGCTTGGTTTACAATCACAACCAAAGAAATCATTCGTTGCAAGTAGTGTCACACTTGGTTCACAACTCGTGGGTTTCACCAGAATATGCCTCTGAATATTGGTCATCACGAGTTCTTCGTGCTAGCCAATATTCAGACTTATGTATAGATATTGCACAGCTAATCAATGTACGATATGCGAGGTTTGAATTTCGACAGCATGTCTTCCCGGAGTTATCTTCTATATCCTTACTGTGGAATCTGGAGACCTTGATTTTTGGTGGGAAATCCTGGAGTAAATTGATTCTACCGTCTGATGTTTGGGAGCTTCCATTTCTTAGACATCTAATATCTTCGACAGAAGTTGTGCTCCCGGATCCTACACAAGCCCAGATCGATTGCAACAATAAAAATCTGCAAACACTTTGCACTAAAAATTTCATATGCAGTGACAAGGTACTTCAAATGATTCCAGATCTTAAGGAACTGAGTATATCTTATAATATGGACAATGTGTTCGAGTATTCAGAAGTGTCACATAGTTTTTCCAATCTGGCCCGTCTTCATAAACTTGAAAAACTGTCGGTTGAATTTTCACATCAGCTCACAAATATGGCTCATATCCATGAACTCCACCTCTTCCAGAAATTTGTCAAATGTGTGTTTAAAGACCCGGAGAGTATTACCTTCCCGCCTAGCCTTAAAGAACTGGAACTGTCAGGATCTCTCATTCCATGGGAGAATATGACAATTGTTGGTTCATTGCCAAATCTTGAAGTGCTGAAGCTATCACAGGAAGCATTTTGTGGCACTGAGTGGAGCCCGGTTGAAGGAGAATTTGAATGCCTAAAATGTTTGTCAATTTCCAATTGTTCTCTGAAGGTATGGAGAGCAGACAGTTTCCATTTCCCAAGACTTGAGCATTTGATTCTTTGGATGTTGCCTATGAAACAAATCCCTTTGGGTCTTAGTGAAATAATACCGCTTGAATTAATCCATCTGCATACCGAAGAGATATCTGCTGTTATATCAGCAAATGAAATGCTCAAAGAAAGGTGCTATCAGGGGAATGAGGATCTTGTAATCAAAGGATGCTATTATGGCAAATCACGCCAGGAGATGACAGAGGTGGAGGATCCAGCCAATGACGAAGGTTTTCAAATTGAATTTGAGGTGATTTTTGCATTCATGAAAATCTTTCCAATAAGAATAGAATAAGAACAATAGTGGAAGTATCAAATGATGTTTGAAAACCTTAAAATAATCTAAACACTCGATTCATTTCGTACTTCTACATTCCTGCGATAATATTTTCCACTTTGAATAGAGATGGTTTTTTGCATTTTCATAATTTAATTATTCCTTATTATTCGTGCTGAAAGTTCTCTTGGGCAACAAAACTCCAGAAGGTTTATCGGGCTTATCGTACTCGGCGCATGTTAGCTGACTCCGCTGTAGTTGCTGAGGAGCTCTGGTAATAAAATATAATTCTCCATTCGGTTTTTTAGTTTGTGTTTCAATGTATAGTTTTGTGGACAGTGTTTATGCTAATCTCTAGTACTCATTGAAGGTGGCAAACGTTGGATTCAGCCCTATTAAATCACCGTACGATCTCGTTTTTTGACTTTCTGAAGCCGGACTCAGCTCCTTCCCGGTGGACTCGTGCTGGTTTGAATAAATCGAAGGTGTGTATACATACATCTCTGTAACTGGAGAATAATTCTGATGATATAGCTCAAGCAATAGGGGTGTACATGTGATCACCAATTGCTTATTTTGTGATTGTGATTATTATACTGAAAAGTAGTCAAATTACAATGACAGCTGGACAAGGGCTTTTCTAAAGATATCAAGGCAGAAGCGTTGGCTTTCAGAAACTGGCTTGAAGCTGTGAGTTACTTATCTAGTCATTTTAAGTACACCTACTATCGCCTTTTGTAACGTATATGTTGATTCTGGTTTTCTTTTGCGACTATGCTTGATAATTAGGTTGATCCAAGGCATCGTTATGGGCACAATTTGCATCTTTATTATGATGTTGGCGTAAAAGCGATGCTGGTCAGCCCTTCTTCTATTGGTGAGTATATTTACATCTGTTCCTTTTGATCCTAGCAAGTTCTACCTTTTATTTCCGGGTAGTATTTTCAGCCAGTAGTGCTTCATAACTTTGATGTGATTCCTTTTAACATCCTTACTGCTTTTTCCTGAAAAATAAAGTTTATCATTAAGTAGTAAATGTAAGTTGAGAAAACCTCAGGAACTTGTACTGGTAGATGTCTGAGGCGTTGTGTTCTTCAAAAGTATGACAGACAAAATTTTTGTATTATTGCGAAAGCACTTCTATAATTCTGGCAAAATATGTTGGTGTTTGGGACCTTGTATTGCTATTACTTCTATACTTGTTCAGGTTGGATATCGGAGATGGCAAAAAAGTTGATCTTTTGGAGTGCCCAAGATCAAAGCTCCGACAACAATGCATCATGTATCTTGGACCGGTGGTGATTTTCATTACTTTATGGAATCCATTTTCATTGTTGTTTTAGTTTGTATCATCCATGTATAAACTACTGACATTGAAATTGCTTCTTATATGGCTCGCTCTTGATAAATCATCTATGGTTTTCGTGAACATGTTTATCTTTTTTTTTGGACCTTCTTTCTCTTTTGAGCTTTTATTTTCTGGATTCTTCTCATAGGTTAATGATTAATTTTATTAATTTATTCCCATCCTTTCAGAAAGAGCGAGAACAATATGAATTTGTGGTTATTGATGGGAAAATTATGCACAAATTAACTGGCTATCCTCTTCATACGAACAATATTAAATCGTCGCGTTCAAAGTGGATATTCGTGATGAGCACCAATGGGAACCTGTACATCGGACAGGTGAGTTATGACTTAAAAGAAAGTGAAGTCAAAGTAAAAGAAATTAGTACTATGTTCTAATTTACTGGAAAATCTTATACTTTCAGAAAAAGAAAGGATTGTTCCATTATTCCAGCTTTCTTTCCGGAGGAGCAACATTAGCAGCAGGAAGGCTCGAGGCAAAGAATGGGGTTCTTGAGGTACTGTGCTGAATTTTGCCTCTATACGGTTGACTGGCTTTAAGAAACATTTCTATAGCATTGTCTAACACATATAGTTGGTTGTCTATACGCAATAATTTCCAGAATGCTCCAAGTCCTAAACTCATATTCTTGTTCACAGCCTTGGCTTGTTAATATGAATAAACTTGATAAGACATGACCGACTTATCATGTTAGGCAAATCCTGGTATGCTGATTGGTGGTTTGTTCCACAAACGTTTCTGTATACTTTCCATCCTCATCTCAATACAAGACACACAGTTGTTTGCTTGTTTGTAACCTTGTATATTCTCATAGAATTACTTGGGCGGGCATGAAATCCTGTTAACTCAATGCTCAATGCAAGTTTGTGATGAAGGTTATGTGAAGTCAATTTCATGTCCTAGCTCTATATTTGAAGATGACTGGTATATTTTTGTGCCTAGAGACTAGAAATTGTTAAGTGTAAACTGAAGAAGGGTGGTGTGAAAATTTGTCTTTAGGATTATGTTATTTCCTAATACTATAAATCCAATGATTTTGACATTACTAAATCATGTTTTATGTTTACAGAGTATCTCACCTTCCGGTGGACACTATAATCCAACTAATGATAGCCTTGGCACCTTTATGTCCATCCTCAAGGACATCGGACTCAACCTCGACGAAGTAGAGGTAACGTGTACTATGCAGAGTGCAGTTACTTTTTGACAGCCTTGATCATTGGGCCTCCTGTCAGATCTGTCTTTAGATGACAAGAGAGCAATGCATTTGTGAAAACTGTTCAGCCTATTATTCTTCACAATAAATTGGAATTGATTGCATATTCAAAGTAATTTATTTTTGCTGACATTATCAGTTAATATTGAGAACCAAGTTCCCTGATTACTTTTTTTTCGGAACATAATCATGATCTGTGTTATTCAACGAACCATCATTAATTCATGAATTTGTTGTGCTCGATGGGGGTTAATAAACTGCAATTAACACATTAGTTCAAGCAAATTGAGATCGTTAGCAATTATTAGAACTTCATTAACTGGTTTAGATTCCTATATCTTTTGTTACCTCTAATAATGTTCTCGTGCTTCATATTATCAGATGCTGACGAAGGCAAATGAAGACTATGAAATTAACGAAAATGCAAGTCGTAAAATTCCTTCCACATTAGATTCCCTTTCATCTAATGTTCCGGATGAAGAAATATCTGGCTCATCAGAAACATCAGAAGCTGAAGTGGATTACAAGATGAGACGCTTAGCCAGTCTACAGATTCCAAGTGAAGAGGTGCAGAGGAAAACAATACTGCAAAGGGTTTACTCCAAGAAGCTCAGTAATTCATATCAGTTGGGCAACCAACTGTCACGCAAATGGTCAACAGGTGCTGGCCCCAGACTTGGTTGTGTTCATGACTACCCAGTGGAGTTGAGATTACAGGCCCTGGAACTCACTAACCTTTATCCAAGCCGCAAAAGGATTGCTGCTCTTCCCTCACCTTTAGGTTGTCCATCGACTTCAGAGGAGGAGAATGATAATTAATCTCTTCATTACATATTTGCTGTGCATATTTTCAATAATGATGATGACACAGATAAATTCTGATCAATCGAGAAGCACTTCATGTTGTTATTTGGGACTCAGGGAGGGAGAGCTGATTGTAGAAGAGCGTCGTGTTATATGGGTTCGCTAGATTGATTCTCGCAGATTGGTTAGTGACTTGGTGAATCGATTGGTCATGTGGAGTACGTATTTATTCGACATAACCAAGTGAATCAGCTTGTATCTTGTTGATTGTCTGTTTGATTATCAATTGCAAGATTTGTTCATGTATTTTTCCTGGTGAACTCTACTTTGTTTGTTTGATATTTTGATTGATCTGAATTTTCTTTCGTACTGTAATTGTGATGGCGAACTTCATGTCATTGGGTTGGGACCAGATTGCTTATATACCCTGCTGTTTTTTGACTAACTAGTCCGTAACTATGTTGGTCCAAATGATCGGAACTAGTCTAAGGTTCCGTTTTCTTAATCTGAAAATTCATTAATTTAAATTTAAATTAATTCAGTTTAGACCACTCCAGTTATGTTCAGACGAAAGAGAACATGGACTAACTCGTACCATATTAATACTCCATGTACAAATACGTTGTAGCCTGGCAAATAATACAGTAGTTGACTCTTCCTGAACCAAGTCAAGTCCACGCCTAATATACAATCCTGATTCATGAATCTCACTCCAATAATTCCCAAAATCCATCTTCTTCCTCCTCCTCCTCCTCAAATCCCTAATCCCACAACTCTCTTCTCTTCTCTTCCACATAGAATCGAAAATGGGAAGAGTAGTACCAGTAACAGACAGACACACTAGCGCAAGACGCCGTATCCTAGACTGGGCTGATCAGAAACACCAAGAGATCAGAGACGCTTTCCAACGCGTCGACACAACCGGATCCGGATCCGTCGACGCTGCAGGCTTCATCTCCGTGGCGAGGCTCCTCAATTACGAGATCTCCGAAGAGGACGTGAACCAGATTCTAGCTGAGGATGGAACTGGAAGAATCGAGGCAGATAAGTTCGTTCTTATCATGACCAACAAGTTCATTGAGAAAGAAGCTGAAGAGGAGCTTCTCAAGGCGTTTCACATAATCGACCAGGATCGGAACGGAAAAGTGTCTGCTGCTGATATTCAGCGCATTTCCAAGGAGCTGGGGATAAATTTCACTGAGAGGGAGATTCAGGATATGGTCGATGAAGCTGATCGTGATCGGGACGGTGAAGTCAACGCCGAGGAGTTCATGAGGATGATGAGGAGGACTTCTTATGCCTAGTATACAAAATGCTTTCATATTCTACTTTGAATTGAATTATGTTGTGCATAGTAAGTTTGGGTGGTAATTATTTTTAAGGGTCGGGTTCGGGTTGGGTACTACTGATTACAGGAGTAGTAATTTGAATGTGTATTGCTCAGTTTCTGGTCAGGTTTGTTGTTGTGAAATACTATGATCATGAGTTTAATAATGACACGGATTATGTGGTGATTTTAGTTTGGTATTGGATTCTGAATTTGCTGATAAGTGATAGTTAACTGTAAAGTTGGGTATTTAGCTTCAGAAAACAATCATTTGATTACATGATCACTCACATTATGAAGGATAGGAGGTTCTGGTGATGAGATCCTCTGTATCAATACTCGCTCTTCTTTCTTTCGACTTTGCATAGTCGGAGAGACAAGAGATTTTTGCCTAAACTAGATTGGGCTGTCTGTTGGCTGTCTGCAATGTGTTCTTCTGATGATAAAGCAATCATAGATCACTGACATCCAAAAAATAGAGACCTCAAGCTCACTTGCCCACACCGATTTAAACAATAGAGTGTGGACTCTTGCCAATACGAATGTACTCATCATCAATTGATTCGGCAGGCAATGCTGCTGTGCATATGTGAAGGATTGATAGTCATTCAACCCCCAGCCTCCAGTTTTGTAAGTCATTTTGGCTAAAAAACAGACAGTCCACCTCTAATCCATGCTTCCGCTATAATCGGGATCATTGCTTAATGATTCGGAACCCGCCTATCTAGCCAGCAGATAGAGCTAACATACTTCATTCGTTCTACTGGGCTCGGGCCTATTTTCATACCACGCTAATTTTAATCTGGCGCTCTGAAACCAGTAGTTGCTTAACATGGTACACTTTCACCTCCATTGGTAATTTGGTACTTCCTCCGTCTCCGAGAACTTCATACATTATGTTAGTGCGCAGTTTTATGTGAAAAGTTAAAGTAATGATATAATATATAAAAGGTGGAAAAAAATGTACTTTTAGTGGCAAAATGTGTAATTTGAGTGTGAAGTTGAGATTGTTTATTATTTGTTGGGTATGGGGTAATTTTCTTTTTTGGTTATGTATGAAATTTTATGGGACGGTTAAAAATGGCAAGTGTATAAAGTTTTGCGGGACGGAGGGAGTATGATAAGTACATTTTGGACCCGTTGGCAAAATCCAAGTGATTTTGTTCCTGTGCTATCTTTATTACTTATTATACGATTTACTTTTCTGAAAAATAATTTGTATACCAAGTACATGGTAATTGTTCGAAAGATAGCTATGTACAAATTTGTAACTAGACCATTCTATAGGTTAATTTATGAAATTCACTTCTTATCAATCACAAAGTAAGTTCCATTAATACATAAAATTACAATTATAAGGTCGAATCGGACTAATATACTTCATAACTTTGACCCAAAAATACACTTTCCAAGAATCTGTACATATATATGTAGATAACGAAATCCAATTCATGTAACCTCATGCACGTAATAAAAATTTAATAGGAAATTTCAAAAGTATTATTCTATTTCACCTTTAAAATGATATGTTGGCAAAATAATAAATAACATATACACTATTTAATAAAAGGGGATCAACAAAATCTCACTAGAGCACGTATCACATGCTATAAATAGCCGTAACCATTCTCCATAGCTAGACACTACAACTTAAACTATCTCTTGTTAATACTGAGTGATTTTGAAATGGCAAGGTGTCCTGGGGTGACAGGTCATCGTGGAGTAACGAGGCGGCCTCATGGGTGGTATGGGGCAGAGATATGGGATCCCAAAATTAGGCGCCAAGTATGGCTAGGGACATTCGAGTCCGTGAGGGATGCTGCAACAGCTTATACCGCGGCAATCCCAAGGTTCTATGGACCAACCATGGCTCCAAATTTCCCTTATTTCAGTATCAATTATCATGGTGCATCAACCATTATGGTGGAATCATCTGGAAGAGTAGCCCTCCCTCCCATTCCTCACCCTCCACAACAAAGACTTGCCCATGTTCTACCAAACCGTGTTCATATCATCTTGTCCACATTACCACCCAATGTTCAAAAAGGTCTTGTGTCTGAAATAGCAAGGCGAACACATGGAGTGAATTGCTTTAGGGTTAGTGGTAGCCTAGCGGCACACAGTCGATTTAACACCACCCCCAATATTAATGTCGTTGAACCACCCCGGCAGTCAATTAGAAACCCTCTAGATTTTGACCTAAACTTGCCTCCACCAGAAGATATATGATCGCCGTGTCAAGTTTCTTGTTTTGCATTTCCAAGAATTTTCATTAAGTAACAGTATCATCAATTATACTCCCTCCGTTCTATTAAAAACTTCATAACTTGCCTTTTTGGTCTTTCGTTAGAAACTTCCTAACAAAAAAAAGGAAAGTTTTTATTCCACTATCTAATTCTTTATTATTTCTCTTTCCTACTTTATTATCATTATATTCAATCTCTCACTTACTTTATCACCCACTTACAACTTTATCAATATACTACCACTCACAAACTAATATTTAACAAATTTTCTTTAAACCAAGATAAAGTAGCTCCTTAGGAAGCTTTTAATGGATCGGAGGGAGTATGTTTCTATACGTATCAATAATAAAGTTCCATTTGTGTGCTCGCCAGTAGTATTTCAGATTCAATTACAAGAAATTGTTATTAATATTGTTTCTTTTATATCTCTTTGCATTAAGAAAGGGAAAACGATTTTTTTTTTTAAAAATACAGTATGGAGTATATATAATTTTGTTTTCGGTTAATATTACAGTATATATATAAGTGGACAACTATTAGAGTTGTACAATTTTTTTTTTTTTTTGTGAGAAGAAAAATCACTGATATTCATTCAAATGACAAAAGCATTAAAAAAGATCTCCTAAATTAGCTAGGTAAATCCATGGATCCATAACTATCGTAAACTACGTTCTTGGCAAGATTATGTTCCATCAAATTCCCAGTACGTAACTTATGTCTAAAGGAAATATTATGAAAAAAACTAGCATTAAACTTCATAGCATCAATAAAACTTCCTCCTGCAAGTAAACAAACATCCGGTGAGTTCAAGGCATTTATCATCGTCAGGCAATCACTTTCAATAGCAACTTCCTGGCAACTGAATTCCATAGCCAGGTCCATACCAGAAATAACACCTAAGATTTCCGCAGTAAGGGCAAGTAATAAATTCCACTCGTCGTCGTCGCCAAGCCAAAATCCTTCCTTCAGAATTACGAGCAATGACACCCAAGCCTGCTGCTTGTGTCGACTGCAAAACTGAGGCGCCGACATTGATTTTAATCACATTCCCAACCGGTGGAATCCATTGAGGAACAAATTCAGGTGGACGTGGCAATGCAAAATGCTACTTCGCCTCCTTGTACATGGTCTAATATTTGCCAGCAAAGTTCATAAGATCATGCGGCATGTGTCTTTTGACCATAGGCGATAATATTCCGCTGATGCCATATGCTCCAACAAATACACACGAACCAAGCAAACTGATCTGTAGATAGTGCCTTCTTAACATTCACAACCTAGTTCCAAATATCAACACAAGAATTTAGCAAAGCATGAGATGGTAACCCAGATAAAGCCCATATCAAGCGTGCATAGGAACAATGTTTGAACACATGAATGGTTGTTTCAGAAAATTCAGCACATAAAGGACAAACATCAGCAATATGTATATTGTGTCTCACTAGATTGGATAAGACTGGTAAACCATTCTTAAGCACACGCCACAACAAAACTCTAATCTTATTAGGGAGATCAAATTTCCACACAAAATTCCAATCCCACACATCGAGACTCGAGCTTGACGCCTCTTGCAAAAAAACTTTATGTTTCTTTAGATCCCTGGCAGCATAATACACTGTTTTACAGAATAATGGCCATTATTACTAAAGAACCAACGCTGAACATCAATCCCTTGGCCCCCAACAGGGATCTGCACTATATCTTCGACATCACAGTCCCAAAACACCTCCCTCAAAGCCTCTAAATCCCACCCAAAACCATCCAACAATGCCACCTAAAACATGTAAATCTGGAGTATACGGGGACCTATTAGAAACTCTGGGTATCCACAATTATCCCGCCAAACATCAATGTTATCACCCGACCCAATCCGCCAAACTAGCCAATGTTTCACTAAATTAATAGAGTGATGGATACTCTTCCAAGTAAAAGATGAGCTAGCACTAAGGCTTCATTTGGGAAATACTTTGCCTTGGACACACGACTAAGAAGGGAGTCCGGATTTTGGATTATTCTCCAAACTTGTTTCCCCAACATGGCCAAATTGAAAGAACTAAGATCCCTAAACCCCAACCCACCACCCCGTTTGCTTTCACAAAGAACATCCCTTTAGACCTAATGGATTTTCTTATTTCTCCCATCACCCCACCAGAAACGAGAAATAATAAATTCTAACTCGTGTAACAAATACTTCGGAAGCTTGAAACACCCCATAACATACGTCGGAATAGCTTGGAGCACAGATTTAATCATCACCTCCTTCCCCGCCTTGGATAAATATTTTTCCCCAAACCCCTGTGTTTTGTCCCAAAGTCTCTCCCTAATCCAACCAAACACCTCCCTCGTAGATTTACCCATCTCAGTTGGTAGCCCGAGATATTTTGCGTATTCTTGCTCAAACAACTCTAAAATCCACGTCCGAACTCCAAATACACTTCTGTTTCAACCGATCAACTCCGTTTTCAACCGTCTTTAAGACCTTGGAACTTCCTTGTTTCCATTAATGCATTAATATGCATTGCTTTAGCCTTGTTTCAATGTTGTTTCACCAAACACCTACAAAATACACAAAATATGAAATCATAACAAAACTCTAATAAAATAAATAAAAACTATATCTACTCGAGAATGACAATAAGACGATAAAGAAGACCAAATGAGATAGTGTAAAATCGACTCATCAATATAATATGTAAATTAGACTTTAATTAAAAAAATCAATATGTCTTATTCATTCTAATTCTAAGCCCTAGCGCAACTCCAACAAAATCAATTCTTCACTAAAAAAAACTCAATTTATATTTTCAATTAAATTCCAAGCCCTAAATCAACCACTACATAATCAAATCATCATTAAAAAAAAAAACTCAATCTGTCTTTTCCAATTAAATTCAAACCCTAATTCAACCCAAACAAAATCAATCAAAATCAATGTATCATTAAAAAAAAACAAAAAACAACAACTGTGATAACCAATATTTCTTCTCTATCTTTATTAATTAAATTGCAAAATATCAATTTGTACTAATCCAAACCCTAATTCAACTCGAAAAAAGAGAATTTATTATCAGAACAAAGATAGTACTTACCTCCATATACGTTTTCTATTATTTGTAACTAGATATCACAATAACACACGTAGCGCGTTCTCACATCCTAGTATTATTTATATATACATAATACATTTTTAACGTACAAATGAGCTTTCTAGCTATATGAACCATACTTGTCAATTTAACATCCTCACACAATTCATAAATATAATTTTGTAACTGGAATATACTAACAACAATAGCCATTGAATGTATCACATGCACGGTATATAACAAAAACTTGTATCAGACAAGTTTTTGCATCTAAAGTGCAACTAATATAAAGTAAATTGCATAAGTCAGCCTAATCATGAGGACTCAATTGAAAGATTTGCAAAGTCAAAGATGTGCGCTCAATTATCAAACAGAAGGCTGATAGAGACTTACATTGTGTTGTTCGACTTGTACATAATAATACCTAACTCTATAAATACAGTTAGTTAGACTAGAAATTACCTAACTTAATCAATCCGTTCATTTCGATCAAGTTTGTGATTGTTAATATGGTATCATTCCCTTAAAGATCTTGAATTTCCGCTATGATTGGGTTGTTTTCATGATCGATTGTTCGTCACGATTGTTTCTTGTTTGTGATCGTCTGATTGTTTACGGTTGATTGTTCGTCTATGTTTGATTGTTCAATCTTGTTATTCTGTTATGGTGCTTACTTGGAATAGTACGGCGTTTTCAACTTCTAATGAGGATCATAATTGTGTGTACTTTATTCATCATGCTGATCATCCGGGTATGAAAGTTATCATTGAAGTTTTTACTGGTGATAATTTTGAGACTTGGTCGAAGTCTTTGGTGATGGGTTTTACTATCAAGAGCAAAATGGGGATTCTTGATGACACAGTTGTTACTCGGAAAATTCGACCCCGGTGTGAGACCCACTGCTACAGTGAGAGGGTGAGACCACCGGGGGTAAGACCGGGGTCTAACAAACCTTGTTACTCCACCAGTTTCTGATGACGTTTTGTATATATGGTGCTTGTTGGACTCATGTAAATGAACTATTGTTGTCTGATACAAGATTTTGTTATAATGGGTTCTGTTAGTATACACGAACACCGGTCATATTCCAATAAGATTTTGAAATTTTATTGCACATCGTTATAAATCGATGATACAATAACAAAATCTATAGTATATGTCACCATAAGTTCATGCTAAAAGTAAACCGAAAAGTTTTTACAACAATTCTAACACTCTATCCACACATATTCTATACAAAAATATCTCTGTTATCATCCTAATAACATACTTCATATTTTACATTTGTAAAATATGAAACTTTTCATTATTTCCAAAACAGCCCCTGGACTTTCTAATATACTCTAAAGTGTTTCAATAACCCAAAATTGATCATACACTTTTTCCAAGTATACATGACACTTATATTATTAATCTTGAGATAATAATATATCTCAAGTGTCGTTATTGCAACTTTTGATAAATCGTAATTTAGTCCCTGTACTTTAATTAATTACCAGAACATATCCAAATGTTCCAATATAATTAATTACATCTTAAATTTTCCAAGTCTAAATGTGAATGAATCAAATATCATTCAAAGTACTAACACCTTATATATCATATAAACGAATATAACAAACATGTTTGTTATTCTACTTGTACGATAATGTATGGCGCTAAAAAATACAATGGACCTACCATTTCTGGACTCTTAACATGTACATCTTCTACACATCCCAGAACATGGGACTCAAATGATCCTCATGTTAAACCTCATCAAGGCATCACTATACTAGTGAAGCTGCATTCCCTAAGATGTAGAATATCTTATTCGATCAATCGAATAGTTCATTGATGATAGTATCAAAATATTCTGCGACTATGAACAAACTTGTTTAACCATATATTCACATATACGATCCTTCACAGTTGACCTGTAATACGAATATAGGCAAGACCGTTGAACTTGTTTCGTTTACCTCTTTATCAATGAATACCATTAATTCTATACAAGGAGTTCAGTACCATTTAATTAAACTTGAGCGCAGGACTTCGACTTGCGATCCCAAACCAACTTAGCATGTACTTTTATCCTTGATTTACCGAGTAGTGAATCCAGTAGTTTCACACACGTTCTCGTCTACCTAAAACTAAGTAACACAAGTAACTAAGACTGGTTTCACACGTTGGTGAACACTCCATAGAAACTCAAAGTTAAATAGCAACACGCATTAGTTTGTCTATGTGAAGACTAGTTAATTCCGTCGCATCTTATCATCGGCGACGATACTAATATTGAGCAAATCACTAAACCTTGTTCAACGGTATTGGTTTGTGAATGCTCGTTTCTCGTCGTGTCTAGTCATATACTATATGATTTATCTCGAAATCATAGAAGTGTAATTCATGTCCGATCCTAAGGATACGACATCATCGTTGACGTGTATAATGAATATCATCCTTGCAAGTCTAATCCACTGTATTCATCCAATGAAGGTCGCATGATAATCATTGGATTTCAAAATATATGTCTAAGTGCTAAACTCATATATAAATACAGAATAAACAGAAACAAGGAATTTGTGAAATACGATTCATCATATTTAAGCTACCGAAATACGGTTTATTACAATCGATTCTTACTATACATGCATAACTCTACCAACAATGTGTGCAAAAATCCCTCTTCCACTCACTGATGAAATATCTATGCTTGGATTTTATTTATTTTTTTGTTCGGGACTTGGTAGTTGCTAATCGTCTCACTTTCATTGCTCAACTTGTTGATGTTCCCATCAAACCACCAGGGCGTGCACTTTGAGTTTCAGTCCAAGGCTGATGGATCCTCCATCTTGCCGGGGCGTGTAGAAAATAAATCCTAACATTATTTTAGATTAAATATTTATTATTATCTAGTCTTTTTTTTTTCACTTAGCCTAACATCCATTATTATGTTGTTTGTACTATAAAATATAAATACACTTTGTGATGTAACTTCATAAACCATTCAATCAAAATCTCAGTTTACATAACTTTACACTATATGCATGCCGCTCATCGCTGGTGATGTTCTTGTTCACTTATACCTAAATTTGAAAGCTGGGCTCGGACCATCAACGAGCCAAATAAGTGTGGTTGTAATATCATAATGACACGCTACTATCATAATAACACGCATAGCGTGTTGAATACCTAAATTGGAAGGTGGGCTCGGACCATCAAAACTTAGATATATGTCCGCCCTTGCTTGCACATTCAAAGAAGGGGAGATATCTTTTTACTACCCTAGTAGCGTATTATACACAATAATGTTGGGTAAATTTCGTATATAACTGCGGGTGGGTAGTGCATCAAAGATGGACATCTGAAACATAACACAAGAACAAAACAATATTTATACTGATGAGCAAAGGGTTAGCCCTCGGTCCTTAAGACTTTATTTGTCCTGCTCTGGTGCTCACGGTTTACGTAACAAATAGTCTCCCAAGGTAGAACAACAGTGATGAATTAGAATTCTAGCATTTGAACTTTAACTCCGGCGAATTACTACAATAATGGATTAACTAAAGAACATCCAACACCCGCCAAGTATTAAAATAGCAACTCTATTTTATACTTCTCCTTCGATACGGTTAAATAAAACCCATGGAAATTCGTATTCAACGTCCTCCAAACTTAGCAAGTTACTTAGGACTTGAAATCCGTAAATGATAAACTATCTAGGGGATCCTCCGCAATTCTCTTAGAAGAGAATTTGCAATTGGATTATGGATGGATGAATTTGATTTCTGATTGTTAAAACGAAGTAGGGGAGACCTATATATAGATATCCAAAAGTCATGTGGAAGAGATGCAATTGTTCACCAAGAATTGTCAGGGGCCGAAGTGGCATATCCGAATATGGTTCCCATCCCATTATGAAATGGTGTTTGGCTCAACTGGATATACACAGCCGTTGGCAACCAACAGGTTGCAGGTTCTACACACAACAGTTTCAATTTTTGGAACAATTGCAATATTTCATTCCACTACCTTTTGAGGTGTTCCATGAGGTACCAAGTTTAAACCTCTTATTCCACACCTTTTTATCCATATATTTACATTTATTTTGTCGGAATTTATCGCAACTTCATTGCGAATACCTTCGTATTATTAATTACTAGTTAATGGCCCGTCGATACTCGACGGGACATGGAGTAAAAATTTAAATAAAGAGATGAATAAATTTGTATAATAACATGTTAAAGTTGAAAAGCATATAAAAACTGGAAGCTGGCAAAATGCATAATCTAATCGCTTCAACATTGCATCGAAATGTAAATTAATGAAATTGAACACAACCATATATAAAATATGCATAAAAGATAAAATCAACTCATAACTTGTCAAACACTTCTTTATAAATTACGTTTGTTGTCGTGTCATATGTATTACCCTCTAGTTGCAAATTACTACGATCAATCCCTTCCCAATGGTAACTCTAGAAAGCGCAACATTTAACTGACCATGGTTGAATACATGTGAGGGGAGGTAGATGCCGACGTGTGATCGAGAATGTCCCTTGCTCTTATTTATGGTCATAGCAAAGCAGATGAATATGGGGAACTGTCTCCAATCAATTGATAGTGAACTTCATCTCGCCGGGTGGCTCATCATCATCCTCGGGGTGAAAACCTTTTGGCACGCGTTGATTCAAGATATCATCTTTGCCTCAATGATATGCTTCCCAAGATTAGTAACTATGAGCCTTGTTACATTGCACAACTCGAAAGTCTGATCAATATTCTTCATAAGCATTATCATACACCAAACCTTTAGTATGATCCTATAGTTAGGCAATCTAGAGTAATTAATGTTGTTGAAAAATTCTACAGTGAAAACATGTTCGAGACCGTTCTCAAAATTATCTTCCCTAGCAATGATATATGCGCTAAAATATTCAACGCTATCTCTAGACATCTTCGACATGAAAAATTTATTTATATCATCAAATATTTCATTTGTAGGTGCAAGAACATCCCGGTGCTGAAATATACATGGTCAAGTGATGGATCGCCTAAGTGATACAACAACGAAGGATATGTACTATCTACAATAGTTGGAATTGGATGACTTCTCAAATAAGTAAACCTTCGGGGATCTTGATATAAACCTTCGGATGACTCACCGACCTGTGTTATCCACTCAACAAATTCTTTCGTCTCTTGAATTTTGAAAGATGACGAACCAGACTGTATAGGATTAAATTGGGCGTAAAAATTGATAAGTTAAATATGATATAAGTATATGTGATATATAGATAAGACGGGCCATTTACTTGCAATCTCATGTTTTTTATCAACCGAAGCACCTCACAACATCTCATATCCTAGAGGAGCATATAGAAGCATTCACAATATTATAACTATTCCTCCTGGAACAACGGGCAAAATATGTTGTAAGTTCCCGCCGAAGACAATCACCACTCCCACCAAATGGCTCACCCGAACGGCCCATCACATCCTTCAAGCTTATGTCGATCGCTTCAAACAATGTCGGTTTGTCATGGAAGCCTTATCTCAAATAATAAGTCGTCGAGCCTCCTTGAGCAGTCATGTGACCTCTGAATCATGAGCTTATTGCATGTTGAGTCCTCATGATTTACAATGGTACTCCAACCTCGAATATGCCAGACTACTAGACTACCTTTATAAAGAAGGAGTGATGCAATCCACCGGACGCAACTGGAAGTACAATTACTTCTCTAGCCCTCAAACCAAAGCACACCGTTCTCTATATAAAGGTTTTTGTGGTCCCTCCATAGATGTATAAGAAGAATACTTCACCATTTTGACCATCGACAATAGACATAATTTCATATATGGCACGTTATCCATCAGTCGATTGTGGGTATAAACCATCGTGCTATGCTCCATTGCAACTCTAACATAGAACATCTAATACAAAATGAATGAATTTGTAGCATTTTATATAACAGACTCATCCGACACGGGCATATCGTCAAATGAACATAGATTGTTGCAGTTTTTCTTCGGTAACTTCTCTACTTGCATAATAACAATGTTTTTCATATGTTCATCAACGAGTTTCAAACTTGGATGGAGAGTTCTCCATCTTTACATGACAATTGCATACACAATTTAAACTGATTGTCATTGGATGTGGGAATGTGTAATATAGTCTTTAAATTTATTGTATCAGGATTGTTGAGTAACCTTTGTTGATTGGATAGAATGTCGTCTGATAATAAATTCCATGTTTTGTTCCACACTTCCTCAGGCCTTGACATGCTGCGTGATAACAACATGGTTATGAAAAGATGACGTAAAAAATTCTCAAATTCCCATATACCTGCCCCTTTCAAACCACTAATATACTCTTCATCATTGAATAAGAGGCCCATAGCTTCACATGAACCCTTGTGATATTCGTGCACAATACATTCAAAACCATTATACCGAAACCTTGTTTCTTTGTTTACATGCAGACCATATTTTATGCTCGTTTTTCCAACAATGATAGCGAGGAATTTTAGCATAAGCCAGCTTCTGGGCTCGAGGATCTATTTTGTGCAGCTTGAACCACTATAAGAACTGCGATTGTTTGACATTGGCTTTGTTGATGACATTTGGCATGCATTCACCATCTTTGAAAGGAACAAACTGCTCATTTCCAAATGAAACGACAATCGCTTAAGAACATAAATTGTATAATGCAGCGGGACTCTAATATCTTCCACATTGTTTTGCATGGAGACACATAACGACAGTCCATATGCCTTATGGCCTTATCCCCGTTTTCTCGATCAATGAAACTAACCCAATTTTATCGCTTCCTTTGAATATATACTTGAAGGGACGCAGTGTTGACCGATGGCTATTACAGTATCCCGTGTTGATGTGCGCTAGATATTTGAGCATCAAATGGGAATTATGTGGAAATGTGTATCTATTTTTCATAATAATAATAATAATAATAAAATAAAAAATAAAGGCTTTGAAAATATAAACCACACGAAATAAATTAACACATACTCCCTCCGTCCCAATTTCAACTTCCCGCGGGTCTGGACACAAGTTTTAAGAGGAGTGAATAAAGTAGGAAATATAGTAATAAAGTATGAAATAGAGTGGATAAAATATGAGAGATGGAGACAAAGTAGGAAAGACAGTGAATAAAGTAGGAGGGAGCTTTTCCATTTAAGGGATGGGAAGTTGTAATTGAGACGTTCCAAAAGGGAATGCGCGGGAAGTTGAAATCAGGGTGGAGGGGGTATAAAATAATATAATGAATTATAGTCCATGATAAGAGATGGATTAGATATATGTTAATTTATTTTGGAAATAATGTGGATCAAGATATGCATCAGATATATACTCAAGTAAGGACATATATGTGTTTTGAACCGTGGTAGGAATATGACCACTTACTTCTTGAATAAGAATGTCCTCTGGCATCTTGATAATGATATCAATCTCACCGTCGTTATCACCGCCGGCAACTCCATCACCAACCTTTAGTATCTACTCTGCGAATTCTCTCGTCTCCTGAATCTCAGTTGTTAGTGTACCAGTGAAAAAAAATACAAAACACACTTAATAAAATATAAAAGAATATACAAATTACTAAAATCAAAATTACCATAAGTAAAACAAATATTTAGTTACCTCAGTCGCATGTTCTTTGTAAGTCTTAGGACCTCATATGAATCCCAAATTTTGAATGAGCATATTGCTGCATTGACAATGACAGATTTAGACCCTCGTGGAACCATTGGCAGTATTTGTCTAAAGTCTCCGCCAAATACATTAATCAAACCACTGAATGGTGTGGCTAGTCGATGCATAACATTTCTCAAACTCCTATCAAGCGCTTCAAAATCATTCATATTGGTCACTGTAGCCTCGTCCCATATAATAAGCTTCGTTTATTTGAGTAGACATGTTACATCAGAATCAGGCATAATCTAAACAGATATTCGTCATACAATATTAAAATAATTATGACACGTGAAAACAATAAAGATGCTAAAAATCTGTTGACCTTCAATCCACATAGAATATAGTAAGACCAATTCAAGACTAACAAATACTCCAGTTCACTGATGTTGTATGGAACCATCTAGTTGAAATTCAATGGTATAAATATTAATACAAGCCGGCTGGGGGATTATCAGCGCCAACCCTCCATTCCCAATAAATTCGCAATATTTATGGTTTCCGATGGACAAACCCATTGCCATAATTTCCTGATAAAGTGGTAGCGATCATGATCATCAAGGTGAAACAATAATAAGTTCCAAAGTTTAGAAGTTTACTAAAAACACCGTTAATATAAATATACATAAAAAATTGATATAAAATGTTCAGTCATAAAAATGAGAAAAAGACAATTTTAATCCTAAAGTTTGGGAGTATGACACGCACAATATTTGGTAATCTCGGTATAATTAGTCCCTCTGTTTGAAATTTTTGGCAAATATCATCCTTTTAACGAAAAAATCGTCCATTAACCAAGTTGACTGGCTGATGTGTCAATTTGGTCAACTACTTACACAACAACGAACAACTCACATGTCACATTATACCCGGAAAAAGATGATATTTGCCAAATTAGTATGATGTGGCATTTGAGGTGTTAGTCAAATTGTTGTTTAAGACTTTAAGTAGCTGACCAAGTTGGACATCATGAGAGAATCCTCGATTCCATTTCTTCTCTGCTCTCCTTTGGTCGAGAGTCTTCATCCTAGGGCTTTTCTTGACGGCCATTTGCCCTTTTGTGCCGACTGACCATGAAATTTTCGAAATTCCTGAGGGTGCGTATGGATGAGGTGAGAAAGAGTCAATCTGGGATGTCTGAAAAACAGAAACTTCAAAAAAAGATGAGAGTATTTTGCCAAGAAATGAATGGATACTGGGCTGATGCAGATGAGTCCTATATGCGATATGGATCTGCTCCACCTGACAGATTCATACACAAATGGAAAAACTGGAATTACACAAAGCTGTCTAAATGTGCTCTGAAAGCCTATAATCGTATGATGCACAAGAGGTTTGACTTCAAGAAATTGCTAGATTAGAAGATCAATTCTAGCACTCACTCTTGCATCGTCTATGACATTACTTTCACTGCTGCCAAGGACGAGGTTTCAAATGACTTTCAAGCTACAATTCAGGTGGATTTGGACCGTGGAGAGTGGAGACAGAACCGTTCATTCCTGCATTCTGATGCCCCAATATGGAATATGGTGATTTGTGCAGATGATGTCTTTTTGAAGGTTTATGGTGGTGGTCTTTTTGGGCAGGCTCAAGTAATTTCTTTTGACAGTAGTGGTTAAGTTCAAGGCATATATAATCACTGAAGTTTAATTGTCTTGAACATTAGTGTAAATTGTAGGATATTGCCTTATCATCAATTTGGAAAATCATGATGATGTTGATGTGGAATAGTTGATGTGCACTCGAGTTTTTTTGAAGTGAAACTCTGGAAGATCACTCGAGTTTTTAGTAGTAAAACTCTAGAAGAGCAGTCGAGTTTATTAAAGCGTTACTTTTTGGAGTGTATTTTGTTTGGTTAAATGATAGGCATTGGAAGTATCTGTTCACTAAAAAAAAAAAAAAAATTGACACATCAGCAATCAACTTGGTCAATGGGCGATTTTTTGTAAAACGGATGAAATTTGCCAAAAATTTCAAACAGAGGGACTAATTATGCCGGGGTGACCAAACGTTGTATTGCGCGTGCCATACCTCCAAACGTTAGGACCAAAATTGCCTTTTTGCCTCATAAAAATTACTGATATTGTATAAAATATTATACATATACTTAAGAACATCACCCCGTTTTTTCAGGTATCTCACTAATAGACGTCTCTTTTAATACTTTGTAATCTAACTTAATACTCCCTCCTTCCCTTTTATCCTTCTAAAAGGTTGATTATTTTGATTTTTTCAATCATAACCAAATTTGATCACGAATTACTTTTAAATTATAATAATAACATAGCAACTTTTGCGAGAGACCGCCTCTCGGAGAGACCAAATCAAACATCACATATTTCATCAAAAAAATATCACATGTTTAGCTACAAACATCACATGTTAGAAATGCAAATTTAATACATGTTTATTATACACACGATATTTGAAGTTAAACATGATGTTTGTACATAAATATGTGATATTGAATTGGCTCTCCGAGAGACGATCTCTCGCAAGAGTTTGAATTAAGTCATTATATTTTCAGATTAATTTGTGATAAAAATGATTATGATTGACTGGAAAAATTCGAATATCAACCTTTAAAAATAGCCGAGCATTCAACTATATTACTCAATTAATCAAAAAGCCAAAAGGCCGAATCAACAACCGAGAAAAACATCAGATAAGTAAAGACTCTTGCTCATCATAGTAAAAGACAATGCTCTGTGATTACCGCTTCTAGCAGGATAAGCAAAATTAATGGTGTAAAAGGAGAGATACAATTTCCAGAATGCCTACAAAATTAATATAGCTGAAAGGGATTTTCAATACATTATAATAGTATGTTTCAAATTCAGCTCTTTAGCTAGTAGGACAGCTTGCAATGAAACCATGCTCTTAGCTTTCAACTATCTCAGGATCTCGCATGAGACATCAATTTATATAAATGAGTTAGTAGATTGAGATCCTGATAGATATTGACAGTTTCAAGTTTATGTAAATGGTACTCCCTCCGTTCCGGAGAACTTCATACATTAGGGTTAGCGTGCAGTTTTATGCGAAAAGTTAAAGTAATGATAGAATATAGAAGAAGTGAGAAAAAGTGCACTTTTAATGGCAAATTGTGTAATTTGAGTGTAAAGTTGAGATTGTTTATTATTTGTTGGGTGTGGGGTAGCTTCCTTTTTTAGTAATGTATGAAGTTCTGTGGGACGGCTAAAAATGACAAATGTATGAAGTTCTGCGGGACGGAGGGAGTACATAAAAGGTATATAAAAAGACAAAGCAGAAGATCTGAAGTAGTTTATCAAGGAAGAAGAATAAATTCTGTATCACTATACAGAATTTGAACACAGCAAAGCAAACAAAGAAGAAATGAAGAAAGCGTGTTCTGTACATTACGTTTTTATTATTGTTATTAAGTTGTAACACGTTTTGTACCTCAGGCTATAAGAGTTGTACATAAGCAGTTATAGTTTAGTTAGTTAGATTTGAGCTTAAATAATAAGCTCTGTTTCGTTTTCTGATCATTTTTTTTCATTCTTCAGTTTCAATTCTTTCAGTTTCTCATTATCAGAGAAATTGATTCTGTAATTTTGATCATTCATTCAATACAACGTTTGTATTTCACATGGTATCATTCGCCTTTCGATCTTGAGGCTTCCGCATATGATTCAATCTTGATTTCTTTCATTTTGAGATTTCTATGTTTTTATACACATTTTAATGGAGAATTCTGCAAATCCGGAGAATTCTGCAAATCCGACTACTCCTACTGTTTTTGTTACTCCGATTCATAATCCAGTTGAAGATTCGACATCCATATACTACATTCATCCTGCTGATGTTGGAATGTGTATTTCTCGAGAAGTTTTCAATGGAGAAAATTATCTTTCTTGGAGTAAGACGGTTATGATGAATTTGCAGGCTAAGAATAAAGCTGCTTTTGTTGATGGATCGATTACAGCTCCATCGGTTTCTACTACAGATCCTGTTATGTTAATTGCTTGGCAACGCAATAATAGTCTTGTACTATCTTGGATCATGATGGCGATTGCACCTGATATTCGCAACAGTTTGATGTACATCTCTATTGCGTATGAAGCTTGGGAAGAATTGCGTTCTCGATATGTTAAATGTGATGGTCCGCGAGTTTTTACATTGAATAAAGAATTGAGCTCAATCCAACAAGGATCACAAACGGTAACTGCGTATTACAATATTTTTAAAGGCTTATGGGATGAGTATAGCAGTTATAGGATTCTGCCTAGCTGTACTTGTGGATTTATGTCTAAATGCAGTTGTGATATTTTCAAATCAGTGATTGAGACTCAGAATCAAGATTGTGGCATGAAGTTTTTAGTTGGTTTACATGAATCATTTGCTCATATTAGAAGTCAACTATTGATGCATTTGCCACTACCTTCTTTATCAAAGATTCACTCTATTATGTTGCAAGAGGAGAGTCAAAGATGTTTACAACCAAATGTATCCAACTCTATGGCAATGTTAAGTGTTAATTCAGAACATCAAACTGTTGGATTTGCTAATGGAAATGGAGTGGCTTGTGCTGTTAATAAGTTTGTTAAGTTTCAGAATAAAGGCAAAACAAGACCACATTGTTCACAGTGTGAGTTACCAGGTCATACTATTGAATCTTGTTTTAAGATTCATGGTTTTCCACCTGGATGGAAGGACAAACCTAATGGAAGGTTTCAGAAAGCTACTTATCCAAAACAACAATATCAGAGACAAGCTTTCAAACCTACAGTTGTTGCTGTACAAGTGGATAATGCTGGGGATCATGTTAATGCTGTAGATGATACTGATTTTACTTTTGATCAAACAACTTATAATCAGTTTTTGGCTTTTCAGAAGTATCAATCAGATGTCATGGAGAATCAAGTTAGGCATACAGTTGCTACTGCAATAGCTTCTACTTCACTCAATCCTGATAATGCAAATACAGGTAAATCAGGTATATTAAAACATGTTTCTCACAGAAGATTTTTCTGTATGAATGTGTTCAGTAATTTACATGTTACTTCTAGTTGGATTCTGGACACTGGTTCTTCTGATCACATGATTTGTGATAGTTCTCTTTATTGTTCAAAACCTTCTACTGTTGATATTGATATTAATATGCCAACTGGTGATCAGACTAAAGCAACACTCATTGGATCTGTAAATTTTTTTGATCAACTGATTTTAGAAAATGTTTTGTTTGCTCCTGCTTTTGGTTTTAATTTGCTTTCAATATCAAGTCTTACCAAATCAGGTAGACTAGCAGCTTGTTTTCTTTCTAACAAGTGTTTTTTACAGGATTTGAAAACTCACAAGCTGATTACTTGTGCTGAAGTTAAAAATGGGCTTTATCATCTAAAAGATTCATTGACTGCTGTTAGCCAGGATCAATCAGTTGGATCCGTTCTTAGTGTCAGTTCTAGCATTTCTAATTCTGTTTAGCATGCAAGATTAGGACATGTACCATACAAGAAACTCTGTACTTTACCTATTTCTGGTATTTCTCAATGTAATATCAATACTGTATGTGATATATGTCAGTTTGCAAGACAAAAGAGATTGTCTTTTCCTGTAAGCAACTCATGTACTTTTCATTGTTTTCATCTGATACATGTTGATATATGGGGCCCTTTCCATGTTGCTTCTTATGATAATTTCAGGTTTTTTCTTACTATAGTAGATGATTTTACAAGATGCACTTGGGTTTTTCTCATGACTCATAAATCAGAGGCCAGACAACACATAATAAATTTCTGTGCTATGGTTAAGAATCAGTTTAATACTTCTGTAAAATGTATCAGATCAGATAATGGACAGGAATTTTTGTTTCATGATTTTTACAAACATGAAGGCATTATACATCAGAGATCTTATGTAGCCACACCTGAACAAAATGGTGTTTTAGAGCGTAAACATCAACACATTCTACAAGTTGCAAGGTCATTGTTATTCTCTTCACATTTACCTCTTCAATTTTGGTCTGAGAGTGTTATGTGTGCTGTGCACATTATAAATAGGCTTCCATATGATAATTTACATGGCAAATCACCTTTTGAAATGTTATATAACAAGCCTGTAAATTATGATTATATGAGAACTTTTGGTTCATTGTGCTATGTCAGCACATTAAACACTCACAGACACAAATTTGCTCAGAAATCTGTCAAATGTATTTTTCTTGGATATCCATTTGGTGTTAAAGGCTACAAATGTTATCAGTTGGATACAAAGAAGGTTATTATTTCAAGAAATGTAATTTTTAAAGAACAAATTTTTCCTTTCAAGCAAACTCAGTCCACTGATAATTCCTGTAGTATTTCAAATTATGATACAGCAGATTTGTTTTTTAAATATGATGTTAATCATAATTTGAATACTGATACACCAGTTTTATCTACAGTTGACAATATTGATCATAATATGCATTCTGAGCATATTGACATTGATCATAATGAGCATTCTGAGCATATTAATATTGATAATCCTGTTTCAGTTGTCAATACACAGGAAATACATGATATTTCTTCTGATGTTTTCAATGAAGTTGATTCTCATACAGGAACTCAAACAGATATTCCTCTCAGACAATCAACTAGACAGAAGTCTAATCCTGCTCATTTGAAAATTTATGAATGTTCTTTACCACCTTCATTGCAGCATACTAAATCTCAGGCTCTTATTGTTCATACTACACCCTATCCTATATCTAATCATTTATCTACTGACATGCTTTATCATGAATATGCTTGTTATACAGCTGCAATTACTCAATTAGATGAGCCAAAGACTTTCAAGGAAGCAAATAAACATACAGAATGGCAAGAAGCCATGAAAGCAGAATTAAGAGCTTTGGAAAAGAATAATACATGGATATTAACTTCTTTACCTACAGGACAGCACACTATAGGGTGAAAATGGGTGTTCAGGGTTAAGTACAAGTCTGATGGATCACTAGAAAGGTATAAGGCCAGACTTGTTGCAAAAGGCTATACACAGGAAGAAGGGCTTGATTATTTTGAAACATTCTCACCAGTCACAAAACTAACCACTGTGAGAGCTTTACTTTCAGTTGCTTCCATAAAGAGATGGCATTTACATCAATTAGATGTAAACAATGCTTTTTTACATGGTGATTTAACTGAGGAAGTATATATGATTCCTCCACCTGGATATTGTACACCAGGGGATAATAGAGTATGTAAAATACTAAATCACTGTATGGCCTTAAACAGGCATCAAGACAGTGGTTTAACAAGCTTACAACTTGTCTATTGAATTTTGGTTACAAACAATCTCAGGCAGATAATTCTCTTTTTATTAAACATACTGCTAACTCTTTTTGACTCTGGCGTATATGTAGATGATGTTATTTTAGCAGGTGATGATATATCTGAGATTAACAGAGTGAAAGAACATCTGCATAATCAATTCACCATAAAGGATTTAGGCAAATTGAGATACATGCTTGGATTAGAAGTGGCACAGTCTGAGGAAGGCATTGTCTTAACACAAAGAAAGTATGCTCTAGATCTACTAAAGGAAACAGGTTACATGGGTTGTAAACCTGCACTAACACCTATGGAGAGCAAATCAAGACTTACAGCTAAAGAAGGAACACCACTGTCAGATGCTTCTGTATACAGAAGACTCATTGGAAAGCAAGTTTATTTGAACATAACTAGACCTGATCTCAGTTTTGTTATACAGAATCTGAGTCAATTCATGAGTAATCCCACCAATATTCATTTAGAAGCTGCTCATAGGGTACTCAGGTACATAAAACATTCACCAGGCAAGGGAATTTCGTTATCAAGAGAAGCAAATCTTCAGCTCAGTGCATACAGTGATAGTGACTGGGCCACATGTCCATACACCAGGAAAAGTATAACAGGTTATACAATTTTCTTGGGATCCTCTCTAATATCATGGAAGAGCAAGAAGCAGAATACAATAAGTAGAAGCAGCACTGAAGCTGAGTATAGAGCACTTGCTTCAACAGCATGTGAGATTCAATGGCTACTCTATTTGTTACAAGATCTTGGAATTGATATTATTGGACCTGCTCATATTTACACAGATAGCAAGAGTGCTTATTGTCTTGCTAATAATCCAGTCCAACATGAGAGATCTAAACACATTGAGCTGGACTGTCATTTCATCAGGGAAAAGATTCAAGCAAAAGTGATGAAACTCTTTCATATTCCCACAGAGAAGATGACAGCTCATATAATGACTAAACCTCTTGGAGGTCCTTTGTTTATCTTGCACAGTTCCAAGTTGAACATGTCTGACATACATGCTCCAACTTGAGAGGGGGTATCAAGGAAGAAGAACAAATTCTGTATCACTATACAGAATTTGAACACAGCAAAGCAAACAAAGAAGAAATGAAGAAAGCGTGTTCTGTACATTACGTTTTTATTATTGTTATTAAGTTGTAACACGTTTTGTACCTCAAGCTATAAGCGTTGTACATAAGCGGTTATAGTTTAGTTAGTTAGATTTGAGCTTAAATAATAAGCTCTGTTTCGTTTTCCATTTTTTTTCATTCTTCAGTTTCAATTCTTTCAGTTTTCTCATTATTAGAGAAATTGATTCTGTAATTTTGATCATTCATTCAATACAAAGTTTGTATTTCACATAGTTAGCTGCTTCTTTGTCTAGAATGTACATAGAAGGTGAGCACGTATTCCTAAACAATGGTCCGGCCCAGAACAGAGAAATCAACGATACGATAAAACACTGGAATATATAAATTGCACAAGCTTGCATATACATGATTCAAACAAATCCACCTGTGTACTTGGAAGATCTGCAAACAAAACACTAAGAAGGTCTGCAAATAATCATTCTAATGAAGTTCTTGAACATTCTCCAAACTAATTTATGGGCAGATTTCAAACTCTAGACCATGAAATGATGAAAGGATTTCCTCTCTAACTCTTCTAGGGTCACCGGTAGCTTTTCTGCTTTTTCACGTGACTCTTAAAAAGTACAGTCTACACCAAACTCTAGAGCTCGGGGCAAGAAACTATCTTATTGGTTTAAAAAAGAGGTGCTTGCTCTATATTTTCTAAGTAAGTCTCTCTAGGTATTGTATTATAAGGATAATTCTTTTAGATTAGATCTCTTTCTCTTTGAGTTCTTCTTTCGTTATGCGTCATTCATGTACGGATTTCGTTTTCTAGGATTTGGCACATGAATGTATGTACAACTATATAACAATCAATTAAGTAGTATATTCCAAAACAAACCTTTCAAGATAAAAAAATGGAAGTGTGGATATATAATTTAAAGTCAATACACAGGTCCTAAATCTTGCGCAGATTAAGAAACTCTCATGCGTACAACATAACATGGCAATAGTTCTATCCCAGCACCATATATATCATACATTCTAATACCCATTGATTCAGACCATCGACACAATACTACTCCCTCCGTCCCAGAGAACTTCATACATTAGGGTTCGCGCGCAGTTTTATGTGAAAAGTTAAAGTAATGATAGAATATAGAAAATGTGAGAAAAAGTGTACTTTTAGTGGCAAAATGTGTAATTTAAGTGTAAAGTTGAGACTGTTTATTATTTGTTGGGTGTGGGATAGCTTACTTTTTTGGTAATATATGGAATTCTATGGGACGGCTAAAAATGACAAATGTATGAAGTTTTGCTGGACGGAGGGAGTAAAAAGTAAATTAATAAACTGTATACATACAACAACCAAATTAGCTTATAAACTATATACCCCAAAAGTAGCAATGAAAGTTAAATCTAGGTATCAATCAAAGCCAATTTCTCATTGTTTAAAGAACATATGTCTGCCAATCATATCAATCAAAGACAATTCATCCCTTAGAAAACATATATGATGATCAACAATTATCTATCAAGTATTACCACAACTAAAAGATTGACAGTAAAATTGAAAGAAATGATGAAGTATATACCAAAATTAACTGGTTTGACAACACGACAACTCCTTTGCACTACTGGCCGAATTTCTTGAGCTTGCACTTGTTCCAGTTCCCGATGGTTACGCATCAATCTCTGATCCGAAATCTCACTCTCTATATTCCATCATTAACTAAACGCAACAACAGCCTGGTGATTCGAGGGTGGAGCGAATGAATTTGGGTGATTGGCAGAAAGTAGTAGATCATCGCGGAATTGAAGTATCGACGGTAATCTATATATATGATGAATCGAATTACACCACCGTCGATCACATCATCAATTCACCGTCGATCACATCATCAATTCGGGTATTTGTGGAATCGGCAAGTAATCTAGAATCTAGGGGTGGAGTGAATGAACTATCGAATAAACGAATAGCGATTTCCAGAAATAGATGAATGAGAATCGATTGATCGAAGAATAATGAATTAACGATGACAATGAATCGGTGATTTGATCGATGTTGATTGCAAAATCGATCTTTCAGAAGAATGAGATGAGTAACCGATTTGGTTTGAATTAACCATAACCCTAACCCTAGACGAAAATGATTTCAGCCGAGTAAAATTATTTTGGGCTGCCAAGTAGATTTCTTACAACCAATAAATAAATATGCTTCAAGTTTCCATCTCGTTTAATGACTTGGCATGCCTTAGAATGCTTGAATGGATTTTCTTTTAATGTATAGATATTATACATTAATTTCTCATTTATCTTCAATCCGAATTGAGTAATTAAATACACTAAACACACTTTAATGAAAAATTCTAACAAATAAATCTCAATAGATTACCAATTACTTTTTGGTCCAAAATCTCATTTTTGTGCTCACTAAAAGATAAAATCAAACATGCCTCAAGTAAAAAAAAAAAAAAAAAGAAAAGAAAAGAAAAGAAAAGAAAGAAATTAGACTTGATATCATTTTAAATTATTACTAAGAAAAAATTAAATTGAGGCTTTCTGGCGGAGCTCCGCCAGACCTTGAGCAGGGCTCCAATGTTAGTTTCATTAGTTTAAGCATCACCAGTGTTAACTTCATTATTTTTAGCATCATCGTTGTTAGTTTCAGCACCAAATGTGTTAGTTTTAAAATTTAGCTTCAGTATTAACAGTGTTAGTTTCAGTTGAAACCAACATCATAATCGACATGTGTGTTAGTTTAAACGATAATTATTAGTTTTAATATTAACTTAATTGATTTCAGATGAAAGCAAGTTGATTAGTTTCATTGGTAGAAAATAAATATTAGGCTTTATATCATTTCAAATTATGATTTAAAAAATAAATTGAAGGCTTTCTGGCGGAGTAGAAGCTCCAACATTAATCGTATTTATTTATTTTTAAAGAAAATTTAAGGCCTGTTTGGTTTCTAAAATTGAATTTTGAAAAATGTGTTTGGTCAATAAAAAAATGAACCTAAATGTAATTATTTGTCATTAGTTATTTCTAATCTGTAATTTTCAATCTATACATGTTATTTTAAGAACGCACTTCATATCAAGGTATGAGAAAGTAATAATCTCTTCTTGAACAAGAGTTGAAAATGACAGCCTAAATCATAACATCCCATAATTAATAAAAGAGAAATTTTTTGTTTACACACAAACCTTTGGCCGTTTTTTGAGGTTACAAACAAACCTTTTTTTTTTCCAACCCGACACCAAAACGTTGGTCAACGTGTGCAGTCAACCCACTCGACTGGACGCCGTTAGTTCTGTACGTCAAAAGGCGTGTAATTCATGCGCCCCGTGAGGGCAAAAGGGTAATTTTGCAAAGGGAACCAATTTTCCTCCCTTTTGTTGCCGATTTTCCCTCAAAAAAAAGAACCCTTTATAAAATCATCCCCAATTCTCTAATCCTAAACCCTAAAACGGCAATTCAACATTCTCAACAAGTTCTGGCAGTGTTCTTTCTTCTCGGAAATGTCGGGTGTTGATCCGAGACCAACGATTTGTCGGTGTGGGTTAATTAGTGATCGAATCACATCGTTGACAAACATTAATCCCGGCAGAAGGTTTGAGAGGTGTCTGAATTTTGGAGTAAGTAGTAGTGTTAATTTTTCAGTTCAATTCGTTAATTTTCAGTGGAGTTCGTTGATTTTGGTGTCCTATTTGTCAAATGGCGAATGATTTTTGTTTCGTATGTTGATATTCATATTCCCATGTTTTTGTTGGTAGACTGTAAGAGCATGTAGACATTGGGTATGGATTGACCCACCAATGTGCAGAAGATCTATCCAAATCATCCTAGGCTTGTTGAGAAGGATTAATGAGTATGAGGCAAGAGTTGGTGCTTTGGAGGAAGAAAATGCAAGGCTTAGGGCCGAAAACAGTCATCTTCTTGGTATGCTAGTAGTGGTGTAGCAGAGGAGGTGAAGAATGAGATCGACGAACTAAGTGCAAGGATTGAGAAATTGCGTATTCGAGTTGGATTTAACTAGTACGTAGGTGATGATGCGTATGAAGTAGGCTAAATTAGGTAGTCCTGTTTATGTAATGGTTGATTTAAGTCTCTTAAGTGTTTACTGTGATGTTGTAATGAATTGCTTTTGTTGAAATGGTGTATCAAGTAAGCATGTTTTTCTTCAAGATTGTTGTGTTGGTTTACAATTCTGCACACTGAATTCTTTGTAAATTGTTAAACTCGACACATTAACCTTTGCAAATTGTGTCATTCGACACAGTAACCTTGGCAAATTATCTAACTCGATACATAAAACTTTCACATATTTTTGAGTTTACACCAACCATGTTTTGAAGTGAACATGTACATAACTTGTACATAAACAACCTGTAACCAACCAAAATAAACCTGTACATAACTTGTACAAAACTAGATAAACCTGAACAACAATAAACCTTTCCATAATGGAACAAACATGTAAGTTATCCAAGCCATTAAGGCATATACCATTATCCAAGCCATTCAGGCATATTCCATTACAATTCCAGCAAAAGCAAAACTAGAGTATTCAAAACATGATCCAAGTCATTTAGGAATCAACTAAATAGTAAGTTATCCACCAAGTCAACAAAATACTATTAGAGAACATTGAACCATTAGCTAACTTAGTCAATCTAGTCCATGTAAATTGACAAATCATTTCTGAGTTCCACCACCTCCGCCCTGCAAATTAGTGCAAGTTCTCTTTCCCTCCTGTAATCCAGTTCGAGAATTAGTGCAAGTCTTCTTCTCCTCCTTATGTGTCGATGCCCCCCCTTTTGAGTTCTTGCCAACCACCTTGCCTAAGTTCTTGCTTGAGTTCTTGTTTGAGATCTTGCTTGAGGTCTTGCCTGAGTTATTTCCCTAAAGTATTAATGAGTAAGTGTTAATAGTTCTTCAAGATTAATATGAAGACATGTATTCTAGCATCAAAACATTACCTTTGCAGCCTGCCTTGAAGTTTCTTCATCTTCAACAAACAACAACTGCCTCTTCCTAGGTTTACCCTGCATGACAATCAAACAATAACAATGACATTGTGTGCTAAGAAATCCCTCAAAAATTATACTGACTTATACTGTAAAAATAATACCCCAATGTTAGTGTTAGTGTCAACAGGCTCTTCAACCACAGTAGAAGTGCTGCCAGGTTGTTTCTTTCCAGTTTTAGACCTCTTATTCCCCTTTGTTTGCTGTTAACATCAACTAGCTAGTGTAAGAAACCAAACTTAATGTAAAGTGACTAACATAGTGTACTGATTATTACCTCAACTCTTGCTTCATCATCTACTATCCTCATCAAACATTCTTCATATATGTGTCATGTGTCTTTGTAGTAGGAACATTTTTCTTGTACCTTTCTTTTCTGATTCAATGACAAGCAAGTAGAGTTAGTTACTGCAAGTTAAACAACATAGGAATATGTAGTCATTAGAGTGTTTTTTGATTCTTACCTTGCCTTTAGCTGCAGCAGTACTAGATTCTGGAGGTAAATCTTTATTCAACTTCACACACACCCTCTCTTGTTATGTCCTGCAAGCTTGCAATATGAGCATTTCATGATCATTCCATGCCTTCCCATCCTACTAGTCTCTTCATACTTTTGTAGAGCAAGTCTGGCTTTCAGTTCTTGAATCTCAACTGTGCTCTTTTTCCTAGTGTTATTCTTGGGCCTACCAGGCACTTTTTCCAGGAATGGGAGGCAATAGAATGGGCAGATCAGACCTTGGCCATTCAGATTGCCCTCTTAATGGAGCCATGACATTGGAGTATACTGCCCATATATGTAGCCCTTCTATAGCAATCATCAACATAATCCTCAACTCTCTTACCTAGAAAATTCAGACAGGAGATTGCATGCCAACATGGATAGCCACTAAGTTGCCATTTTATGCAAGAACATGTCCTCCTCACAACTGAGACAATCCATCTATCCATACCCCCACCATTCATTACAACCTCAAACTCATCTTCTCCATTGAACAAGCAAGTGAATTCATTGCTTCTCACTCTGCCCAACTCCAACTTCTCTCTAAGCTTAGGACATATATCACCCCACCATCCCTCACCCTGACTCCTTCTGACCCAAACCCTCTTCATTATGAGCATCCTTATATCTTCAAACATCTCAATTACTGGCTTGCTTCTTGGTTCCAAAATCATAGAGTTGAATGATTTAGACATATTGTCACACATATGTCAGATTTCACAAGAGCTTTGAAGTGTGACTTGGCCCAGTTATCAGCAGGCTTTTTCACAAGCCATTCATATGCTTTCTTATCTTTCTTCTTTATCTCAATCATAACCTCTTCAAAATCAACCATCCTTGTAGCTTTTGCAGCCCTCCACGGTAGCTGTTTAAGTGCTAAGCCACCATGATACAACTTCATATTGTTGTACAGGTGAACAACACAAAACCTGTGCTCAGCATTTGGGAATAAGCTCTCAATAGCAATGATCAATCCTTTCTGCTTGTCTGACATGAAGGTGAAGTCCTCAGAAGTCTCATGAATCCCTAAATATTTAGCTAAATACTCAAGAAACCATGTCCATGTATCTGTCTTCTCCTTCTCTACAATAGCATAGGCAATAGGATACAAAGAGTTATTGGGATCAACTCCTACTGCAGTGAAGAGTATCCCGCCATTTTTCCCCCTTAGATGGCATCCATCTAGGCATATAATCTTCCTCAGTTGCTTGAACCCCTCTTCATAGCACCCCAACATATATATATCCTCTTGAATATATGCCTACCATCATCATGCTTGAAAAGCTTGATCATTACAGTGTTGGTTTGATCACTCTTCTTTATCTCAGCTGCATACCTCCATAATTGTGCATATTGTTCATTCTCAGCTCCACACCCATGAAAGGCAGTTGCTACAACTCTCCAAGGACAATTTTCAGCAGCACAAGCAGACACAATCCTCCCCTCATCATTCCTTTCATACCTAAGCTCCTTGCCATTCTTAATTGAGTGACTCCTGAGGGCATCTCTCAAGACTTTGTTGCCAAGAAACACCAACCCTACTTCAAACTTAGGGTTCTCCATATCTGTATCAGGGTTAAACAATGGGAAGCCCTTATACTTAGATGGGTGAGGAACAACTGAAGTGGATTGAACACTCATGATAGTAATGGATTGCTCATTATGGGAATTGGAGTTATGTAACCCACCCAACCACTGATGGATTTTTACACCCTTATAGAATTCTGCAGTTTCATTACTCAACTCACAATCACTATCATCCAAACCATCAGAGTTGACTGAATCACTTCCTATTGACTGCTCAACAAATCCTATTTCTCTATCATCCACCAACTTCAACAACAACTCTCTATCAATAGGTTCATGTTCCGGCACCAGTTCCTCATCAATAGCTCATCATTGTCACTTTGTTCACCCTGCACCAGTTCATCATCTTCCTCTACCAGTTCATCATCTCCCTCACTCTCAATATGTTCATCATTCACATTAAAATCCTCATCTTCACTATGATCATCTTCACTTTGTTCATTATCTGCTTCACTCTCTTCTCCCTCCTCTCTTTCACTCTGTTCATCATCTTCTCCCACCTCTCTTTCACCTTCTTCTTCCTCACTTTCACTACCAGTTTCTCCATCAATCAAGTGTTCTACAAACACACCCACTGAATTATTAGTATCAACAGTAAACCCCATTTGGCATGCATGAATGTTAGTTTCCATCTTAACCAAGTCTCTGCAACAATTAATTCTACTCTTTGAAAAGTAGCAGTTCACAGTCTTGGGATCAATTCCACACATACTCACCATCTCTTTAACTTCTAACATGCTCATTTCATCAACATTACACCAATCAAAATGTGAAACCCATCCTCCATCATAGAATGTTTTCCCATTAATGAACTTCCCATGGTGGTGCATTACAACTGTAAAGTTAAAGCTCAATGGAGCTGCAATAATAAAACAGAGCAAGCAGTCATTTTTTCATTCCAACCCAATATAAATACACTATTATTGGAATGTATAAACTATTCAAAAGCATGTACAGTGGGGAGCATATGGAATCTTAAACTCCCAAAATCAGACAAGAAAACCTAGTGTACAACCACTAATTCGACATAACTTGAATAAACAATGGTATTAAGCAACAACAACACACAACAAGCCAACATTATCATCGATTTCACAAAAAAAAACAAACTTTTTGCTTCAAAAACACAAGTAGTATACAGAGAATGAACTTACCATAATCTGGAGCTCTTCGCCCTTTAGGAATCCTTGTACTTGGACTGCGTTTTTTCTAGGGGTGCACGTTCGGATTAATCCGATCCAATTCGATCCGAAGTTTCGGATCACTAAAGGCTCAATCCGAAATCCGATCCGAACAATCGGATCAGATTTCGGATTAATCCGAAAAAAGTTCGGATTGGATCGGATTTAATCCGAATAATCTGAACTTTAATTAAAAAAAAAAAAACTGAAATAGCATTTCGTAGCCAAATTAAACACTAGTTTAGTAGTTCCACATTTAAAATAAACAAAATAAAGTTCACAAGTTTACTTCAAGTCCAAAACAACAAATACGAAAAGTTTGGAGTTCATGCTCTATTTTGTATTTTGCTTGGGCTAACTTTCTATTTTGTATTTTGTTCGGTTGAATAAAAAAAAAAAAAAAAATATATATATATATATATATATATATTTATTTATTTAATTAATTCAAAAATTCGACGGATCGGATCGGATTAATTCAAAAATCTTCGGATCTAAAATATCATAATCCGTAATCCGATCCGAATACATCGGATCGGATTTCGGATTTCGAATTTTATGATCACCCCTAATTTTTTCCAAGGCATCGCGATTTTGTGCAGAGAATTTCGATCGTCAGAAGCTACTTTTTTGAATTTGTGAAGAATTGAAATGGGAATTTTGCCTAATTAGGTTTAAGTGTTGTTGGTAATAAACTTGCGTTTTGCAAAATTACCCTTTTGCCCTCACCGGGCGCGTGAATTACACGCCTTTTGACGGACAGAACTAACGACGTCCAGTCGAGTGGTTGACTGCACACGTTAACCAACATTTTGGTGTCGGGTGAGAAAAAAAAAGGTTTGTGTGTAACCTTAAAAAACGGTCAAAGGTTTGTGTGTAAACAAAAATTTTCTCTTAATAAAAATCTGATTGCTACGCAAATTAGTATTCTCACGTTTGTAAATTAAGTCAAATGTGATATTACAGGCCACACTTATTTGGCTCGTTTTCTCCTCACATTTCGTGAAATTCTAATATTGCGTAACATCACAAATACTCACTGATTGCGACTCAGAGTAAAAGGAAAATTAATGGATGCGGAGTACTACTATTCAATTCAAAGTGCTGTAATACTTTGATTATTTCATATGTCCAATAAATGTACCTTATTTCTCGTGCATATCCTCGAAGTTTTACATGTAAAATGCTTGCATAGTTTCAACATAACTAACTTTAGCACACGCTTGTTATACCAATATTAGTTCTAATATATAAATAATTGAATTATTTTCAAATTTATTTTCAAATTTATTTTCAATCTTATTTTTCAATGCAACTATGCGTCACACGATCGCCTAATGAGTTCAGATTAGTTCAATTCAGTTTAGGTTTGCTCAGTTGAATTTTATACTACACTTCAGTTCAGTTCAGATCAGTTCAGTTGAAATTTACTCAGTTGAATTTTATACTACACTTCAGTTAGATTTGCTCAGTTGAATTTTATATTACACTTCAGTTTAGATCCGTTTTTTTCAGACGAAGAGAACAGAACCTAAATCACATGATATTTAAAAATATTATAAGGGTGAATCAATTCACATCCCTTATGTTTACTTAATGACATATACCCAGATAAAATCTGAAACCGATCCTACATTAATAAAAGAATCACTAAGACACCCATTTCATGTCTAAAGATTTTTTTTAATAAAATAGAATAATAATGGAGACCACTGGAACTCCGGTGACCAGAAGATGGAGCCCCGTACCATGTCGAAAGAAAAATTATAGAAAAAAATTCACCATAGGAGGTCCAGTGAAAAATGTGTAAGAAATGCAAATTTGTAAAGTTTGGACGGTTTATTTCCGGAATGGGAACGCTGGTTTGGATAACGCCATTTAAGACCGAAATTCCACTTTTACCAAAAAGATTAGAGAAGTCAAATTGTATCGCCTATCATTTTACTACTACTACATCACCTCACCCGTATCTGAAAGGAATCAGACGAAAAATGGATCGTGAATCTTTTACTTAAAGTATATACTATTGTTATACTATAATATAATATAATATAATATAATATAATATAATAGTAACAAGTATAGTAATATTCACCCAACTTCATCTTTCCAGTCAACTTCATCTCATTCACCGAATAAGAAAGCTTTAAAACCCACCTCTCTTCTTCTTCTTCTTCTTCTTCATTTTTCATTAGCTAGCTGTAATTCTCATTTTTGGATTCCTCTGCTTCATTCTCATTTTTTAAGGTAATGATTTCTCTGTTCTTCTGTGTTTTCAAGAATTGTCAGTCTGAACCCACAATTTCTCCAGCTGTCATTTAATCATATTGTTGACCTGACCTTCTCTTTTCATGCCTAACGAATATACAAATGGGATTGCCAAATTAATTTAAGATACTGTTCCCATTTTATGTGTGTGGGAAGAAAAAATAGTACTATTTCTTTTCCGTAGAATCAGTGATTCATCTGACTCTTTATTTAGCTTTCTTTTTCTTTCTTCTCTACTTTTCAGTTACCATTTCCAGTAGCCATGACTAGTGTTGATCCACAAGCTGAGACCTCACCTCCAGAAAGGCTTGAGGTTTGTTTTTGTAATGTTTCCTACTTTCCTATGTTTCTTTTACCCATGTTCTGTTAAAGTTTCGTTTTTGAGGTATGTTATGCTTTTTAAAGATTACAACTTTTTAGTTTTTCCCTGTTTCGGTAACAAAGATTCAAACTTTATTATGTATTGAACTATTGATTTAGTAGATGATGTGTTACTGATGCATTTTGTTAATCGAATTTCAGGGGAAACGTGTGGCAGTTATTGTATGTTTTTTTCTTGGATTGGGATCTCTTGTCTCATGGAACAGTATGCTAACAATTAGTGATTACTACTATCAGTTATTTCCGGTACGCATACTCTTTAATTCATTGATTCTGCAATATTTATCTGGACTTGATTAATTGGTTAATTTCCTAATACTCCGTCTTTACGTGAACTGTTTCATTAACAGGATTTTACAGTTGAATAGTATAGTCCGGATTTACATGGTTACCACTTACCACTTCGATTTGTTAAAATTTCTGATCCATGGAGTTAATTAATATGTACTATTGAATATGAAAGAATGTCCTATTAGTTATTTACGGTACATGATAGCAGTAAGCAGGAAGTAATAGCCTGTATAATGTTAAAATATCAATGGTAATATGCTCTTTCTTTTTAGGACTATCACCCTGCAAGGGTGCTTACCCTCGTTTATCAACCGTTTGCTCTTGGAGTGATGGCAATACTTGCTTATCACGAGGCAAGAGTGGACACTAGGATGAGGAACTTGCTTGGATATATCCTTTTCTGTTTGAGTACTTTTGGGCTTCTGCTGGTATGTTCTACTATTACAAGCTTGTCTTGGTTTTGTTTTGTTGTCCAACTATCCACTGCGGATATCATATAAAAACATTTGCAACTGAATATCTGTTTTGCAGATTGATCTAGGCACATCGGGGAAAGGTGGGATTGGAAATTATATTGGTATTTGTGTTATGGTTGCTGCTTTCGGAGTTGCCGATGCCAGCGTGCAAGGTGGAATGGTTGGAGATCTGTCTTTCATGTGTCCTGAATTCCTGCAAGTAGTATATTTTCACGAGCTTATTTTCAACATTTTATAGGATCTTACGAAATGCCACCTCTTTAATAGTAATATTGTCTGCACTTGCAGTCCTTCTTTTGTGGCTTGGCTGCATCTGGAGCTCTAACTTCTGGTTTGAGGATTATGACAAAGGCAGCTTTTGATAATACCGACAATGGTCTTCGTAAAGGAGTTAGTAAGTATTTTCACCATGATAGCATTAACATAAGTTACAGTGCTAACTGGAACAGGTGAATATACTTCTTTTTTTAAAATTTATTTGTCTTTTGGACAATAACACTGTCCTGTTTTATGATTCTGTAGTGTTGTTCCTTTCCATCTCGACATTCTTCGAGTTTTTGTGCATTTTCCTGTATGCATTTGTCTTTGGGAAGCTACCTATTGTGAAGTACTTCCGCAAAAAGGCAGCTTCAGAAGGTTCGATGACAGTTTCAGCTGATCTTGCTGCTGTTGGTATCCAGACCAGTAACAAGGAAACGGTAAAAAGTTTTCTTAGAAATTAGAATCCAAACAATTTAACTAATGTTAAATTGCTACTGTATCATAATTCATACATGAAACAGCTTCTGATTGTGCAGGTTGATGCAAAACCCGACAGGCTAAGCACGAAGCAGCTGTTGTTTCAGAATATTGATTATGCATTAGACCTCTACCTTATATACGTGCTCACTCTATCAATTTTTCCTGGTTTCTTGTATGAAAACACTGGAAATCACCAACTCGGCTCTTGGTGAGTGTCACTGACGCAGTGTTGTTATTATATCTCCAGTATATTTGTACAATGATGAATACTTCCTCAAAATTCTCGAGTGTTAAATGATTTTACAAAGTTCTAAGTTTCTATGATTTAATGATTCTCTATGTAGGTACCCAGTTGTTCTGATAGCTATGTACAATGTGTTGGATCTCATAGGAAGATACCTTCCTCTCATTGACTTCATTAGAATAAAATCAAGGAAAGGCCTAATGATTGCAATCCTCTCCCGTTTCTTGCTCATCCCTTGTTTCTACTTCACTGCAAAGTATGGAGATCAAGGATATATGATATTTCTTGTATCATTTCTGGGAGTAACAAATGGCCATCTCACCGTGTGTGTACTCACAGCAGCTCCCAAAGGTTACAAGGTAAGTCAGAGTAGCAAAAGTCATCAAGTTTCTGGAATTCGAACAGTATTTTTACTTGATAAACTTAACATGTATGAAACAATGTATATGCAGGCACCAGAGCAGAATGCATTGGGTAATTTGCTGGTATTGTTTCTTCTTGGAGGCATATTTTCTGGTGTTGTTCTTGATTGGTTGTGGATTATTGGTAACGGAACATTCTGAGCAGAAGAATTGCCAAGTACAGGTCTATATTATGCTTCCGCATCCATAATTGGGATGAGAGGGAAACACAAAAATATATTGGAACCACAGATTACAGAAATGTATCATTAAAATAGTTGTTTGGCAAATAGTTTCAATTTCATTTACTTAGTTAATTTTTGTACATAAGTTTTGAGTAATTGTTCTTCAAAGTGTATGAATATTTGGTTATAAATTGTGTTAATCCATTTAAGGTGGTCATGCCTTGTATATCTGCACATGGACAGATTTCCATTTATCTAGAATTGCTACATCTCTTTGAGAAATTTTGATTTTATAAAAAGTTTTGTATTACATTGTGTAGTGTGGCGTGGGATTTTTTGATGCTAGGGGTATCCAGTGCGATGCACTCTCACATAGCAGCCTACTTTCGTAGTTTTCTCATCACTGGCAATAGTAAGCAAAGTTCTACCAAAACAACAATAATAGTAACTGTGTTCTTGACAAGAAGCTTCACATGATTTGTCAAGTTTGGTGCTCTAAAAGGTCAATTCTTCATAATTAATTGAACATCATCTTATTTAAACTCAATCCCCTTGTCATTGTCTGCTTTCTAACTAGCTATATTTAGGATTATTGATCCTTGATTGATTCTGTAGGAGTATTTATATGTGCAAGTTGTCCTTAAATTTTCTATTTCAAACCTAGAGAAGCACGTGCTTATGTATATTTGTAGTAGCTCTAGTGTGATAATAATGTATTATAAAGATGTAAAAATAATGCCAGTGATTACAAAGAAGCAACAATGAATGATGTTGATTCAGCTGGAGAAGTTTCTACTCCCACCAGGCATGAGGTATCCGTCACAGTTTCCCCGTTTACCTCAAGTAGAGCTCTTCAATTGATCATAATTTTGTATCAGGGGAAGTCGAAAGCAATTGTTGTATGCTGGTTTCTTGGATTTGGATCCTTGGTCTCATGGTATAGCATGCTGACAATAGGTGATTACTATTATCAGCTACTGCCGGTAAGCGTATATTCCATAAGTGAATGTTGTTTTTTGTTCTGAGCTTGTTGCTGAACTAAGAGAGTCGTTCATTTAGACAACTCCGAGTCACTGAGATCATCAATGATTTGTTCTTTGGCTATTTGGATTGAATTAATTTCTTGATTGTTTCCTTGCACGAACTTGCAAATTCATCACAAGTAGTGAATGTATGTTAGACTTAGTTAATGGTATTTGCTTCTTGCTTGTAGGAATATCATCCTGCAAGGGTGCTTACAGTTATTTATCAATCGATTGCACTTGGAACAATGGGAATACTTGCTTATAACGAAGCAAAAGTTGATACCAGGAACCGCAACTTGTTTGGGTATACTCTTTTCTGCTTAAGTCTGTTTGGGCTTCTGGTGGTAAGTTTTTGGCATCTTACATCAACGATCATGAACCACTTGAAAGTGCAGCTGTTTGAATCATTGTTATAGCAACATTGATATGATTGTTTCAGCAACAATGGCACTAACAGTTTCAGTCCAGAATATCTGCACCTTGAAGGACTTAATTAATAATTGCATTTTTCACTAACGATAACCTAGTTCCATGTTTGTGATTGTTTGGTTTCAGATAAGATGCGACTTATATTCAAGAAAACCATGGAGTCTTAGAAGACAAGATACAAGGGACTCTTGGAAGTCAATATGAAGATTTCGTTTCTGAGCAGAAGAGCCGTTTTTATGGACTCTTAGAAGATTGAATGATTTGGACTCTTGAAGATAAGGATAAAGATGAAGACTTGATTCTGCGTATCTACATCAGATTAAAGCATTATAAATACCAGATCAAGTGATGAAGAAAATAACGGATTTTAGAGATTTGAAACTCACAATCAATAGTTGTAATCTTCTCATATTTTTACTAGTCTTTGAAGTGTCTAGTTTAGGTACTTCGGAATAACTCATTCCGACTAGTTCTAGTGTTTGATATTTTCTCATTGAAGAGTTTAAACCTAGTTTTGTAAATCCTCATTGTTATAGTGGATATTTGCCTTGAAATGAGTATATTTATATACCTACTAGAAAAAACATCTTGTTCTTTATTCATTTATTTAATTCCGCTGTGCATTTGATTGTTCTTGTCACTGTGACACTCAATGTGATAGCAACATTGCTATACACAGGTGTGTATCAGTATAGTAACAAAGTTCAGGTCCTTTAATTCTTTCAATTGGCATCAAGAGCCAGGCACCTAATCCATAGGTGTGTTGGACTTTGGTACTTTTTGACATGGATTCAATCAATCCAAATGCAAACAGGTTACCTGTTTTGGAAGGCCCAAATTATCACTATTGGAGTATCCGAATAAGAACGCATATCAAATCAATTGATACTCGTGCTTGGAAATCTGTTCTAGAAGGGTATAAACCTCCTCGAAACAGACCTGATGCTGACGGGGATGTTGTAAACAAACTTGAAAGCCAATGGACTGATGATGAATGGAAGGAGTCTGCCTATAATGAAAAAGCTCTCAATGCAATATTTTGCAATGTTGATGCTCACATGTTCAGACTCATTCAAAATTGTGTGACAGCTAAAGGCGCTTGGGACATCTTACAAGCTCATTGTGAAGGTGATGCAAGTGTTCGAGAGAGTAAAGTTAGAATGCTTTTAAGCAAGTTTGAATTAATGAGAATGGCTGAGGATGAAACCATTACTTCTTATTTTGAGAAGATTTTGGATATCTCCAATGAATGCCAAATGCTAGGTGAGCCCATATCAAACAAACAGCTTGTTTACAAAGCTGTAAGATCTCTTTCTTCTCGTTGTGAAACTAAAAGATGTGTGTTAGATGATACTCAACATCTGGCAACCATGGAGTTTTCTTCCCTCATGAATAACCTGAGAAATTATGAGATGAGTCTTGATGATCAAAAGCAAAACAAAGTTAAAGCCATATCTCTGTACACTAACTCCAAAGATTCTGCGGGGTCTAGTGATGAGGAAGGCTTATCTTTAGCTGTGTTTCAAAGGGACTACAACAATTTGGTCAAAAGGTTTAATAAGGGAAATTTTTTGAAAGGATCTAATTCTTCTTCTTCCTCTGATAGGAAAAACTCAAAAAAAACCCTCTGATCTATCAAATCTTGATCCAAAGATCTTGGAAAAAGTTCAGTGCTATGAGTGCAACACTACAAGAAAGTTCGGTTTTAGGGACGGAAATTAGGGACGGATATTATCCGTCCCTAATTTAGGGACGAATCGGCACTTTTAGGGACGGATTAGGGACGGATAGGCCTATCCGTCCCTAAGCCGTCCCTAATCCGTCCTTAAGTAGGGACGGATTATATAATCCGTCCCTAATCCGTCTTTAATTAGGGACGGATTATATAATCCGTCCCTGTTTTAGGGACGGATTTTTTATCCGTCCCTAAAACTGTTGACCCGTAAAAAAAAAAAAAAAACATTTTTTAGGGACGGATAGATATCCGTCCCTAATGGTAGATACGGCTTAGGGACGGATAAAAAATCCGTCCCTAAAGCTCAGTGTTCTAAACAGAACACGGGAAGCAGAATCATTTCTATTTCCATTTCATTCCTTCTTCCTTCCTTTCTCCCAATTCGTCCCAAGCATTTTCCGGCCAAATCTCGACGATTCCGGCCAATCTTGGTCTCGTTTCGAAGCTCGTCGGACAAGGAGCTTGGATTGTGCATCAATTTCAACTTTCATCCGCTATTTTTCCCGAAATTGAAGGTATTTTGGCTAAAACCCTTACTTTTAAAATTTTGGGAATTTTATGAATTTCGACTAGTTTGATCAATTGTATGTTTATAGGAAGTATGTAGTAGATAATTTAGCTTATATTACGTATTGGGTTAGCTTTGAGATGTGCAATTGATATATTTATTGTGAAATTGGATTGCTAGTATGATGTTACTATGATTGTAAGTGTGTAGGGTATTTACTTAGCTATTTTCGTATACGTACTAGGATTATGAAGATTTAATTGTGTGTTTGGAGACAATTTGGTGATTTTGGTGATTTTAATATAATTTTGGAGTATTAACATAAAAACAATCAATAATATTTTCATCTACAATTTGTAATGTTAATAGATATATGGAAGTTTAACTACTATAAAATTGAATTGTAATCGTAAAATGCATGTAATTCATTACCAATTGTTACCGTATCATAATTAAAAATGTAATTGTAATTGTAATGAAACTAAATGCGTAATGGTATAAATGTTATAACTACCAGTGGGATTGAATTGTAATCGTAAAATGCATGTAATTCATTACCAATTGTTACCGTATCATAATTAAAAATGTAATTGTAATTGTAATGAAACTAAATACGTAATGTTATACATGTTATAAATCTAATAAATTGAGATGCAGGTTAATTGTTGAATTATGAATCCCGATCGTTCATGGATGTACCGTCGCACTGTTAATGGCATAATTGAATCTAGTTTTGTGGAAGGGGTTGAATCCTTCATTGCTTTTGCACTTACACATACTAATTGTTTGAGTCGGGGATGATGAAGTGCATGAAGGAACCGTTCCGAGTGATATGAGCTTGCTGCTCTAGAAGTTGATCGATCATTTGCTTGAGAGGATTCATCAGCTCATTCACCTGCTCTTGAGTGTAGAAATTTTCACGTGATGAGGATGCCTGCTGCGACACGGAGAATCTACCACCAGGTGTCAATGAAGAATATTTGGTCCTGCTCCCTTAGCGTCCATCGGATTAACTTGGAAGAATATTTGGTCCTGCTCTCGAATTGTGAGTTCATGACCATCGATCATCCTCTCCTCCATAATCCGTCTCGACTTTTTAGTCTTCTTGACGTGTTAAATGTATATGTTTTACATGCATGCCAATTCAACTTATCTTTCTTACTACAACTTGTTATATATGCTTTATTAAGTGTCTATTATATATGTTTTACATGTCAATTCATCTCGTCTTTCTTACTAACACTTGTTGTATGAATTTGCAGATGCCGAGGCAAAGGAGGTCCACATACTGTCCACCGGCCATTAGTGCTACTAGTGGTGGTCCTGATGCGGGTAGCCCTTCGGGGGGCTATGACATTGGAGGGAGTTCACAGTCACATGTTCCTGAGACTCCCACTGGCTCGAGCGTGGGGACGTCACCAATGTTTGCTGACTTATCCTCCGACGGGTGTCCCTACACCGTTCTGACACCCGGTGCTAGTTGGAATGGGAAGCCGGTTTTGTTCCCGAACGGGAAGAAGTAAGTATTATGCATTTGTAGAACATAACTTCAGATAATTACTAAATGTCGGGTGAATATACTAATAATGTTTGTTTCATGTCTATCTCATTGATGTGAGCTTTGTACGGGTGCCTCCGAAAATCTTGGTAAGATTATAAGACTTGAGGCCGGGTGAAGGAGGGAGAAGTGGTCTACGCTCCCGGATAGGATGAAGCATCATTATTTTGATGAGATGCGGGTAAGCTTAAATGTTACAAAGCTTTATCCATGTTCTTTGACTTGTTGTGCTGATTGAGTGGTATATTAGCCACTGTACTTGGGTGATATGTTAGTCACCGTTGTGTTAGTAAATTTTAGGACAATTTGAGTCTGAACTTGTTGTGCTGATTTCGTGGTATGTTAGCCACTGTACTTGTGTTTACTTTAAATTCCAGCTTTCATTAATATATTTGGGCTTGCTACTTATGAAAATGTTGTAGAAACTCTAGTTCATTCCCAATGCCCTCATTCCCCAACTGTGGCCTGTTTTCGAGACTGTTGGGTCAGAGTGTTATAAGAGGATGGTTTGCAACATGAAAGCATCTGGGGTAAAGCCGCAGTGGATGGGGGATGAAGAGTGGGCACTTTGGCAGGTTTACTGGAGAGATCCACTTGTCATGGACATGGCGGCGAAGAACAGAGCGAACCGGTTGACTGAGGCGCGAGATGGTACAGGCACCTCCAGGCATCATTATGGGTCACGGGCTGTTGTTACAGACCACCAGATGTCGGTTAGTATATATGTTATTTCTGACTTGCAATATGATTTGTACTTATGTTTTTTGCTTTCATTTCTAACAACTTTCTACTTGTTTGCATGTTCTTCAGCTCCATGCCGGGAGCCCTCGCTCTTCACCACTTTAAGAAGGCAAAATGAAGAATGGCATGGTGATCCTAGGGCCGAGCAAATTGGGGTATGTTTCTTTGTTAAGGTTCACATTTGTATTTGTGTATATTTTGGCTCGAGCGTATCTTCCTAAAACTGTATCTCATTTCGTATGCACTACACTATTGCAGACTGAGGTGGAGCGAATTATGGAGGAGAGGATGATCGATGGTCATGAACTCACAATTCGAGCGGGACCAAATATTCTTCCAAGTTAATCCAATGGGCTAAGAATTGAGTGTATGGGCTCGGCAGTTTGGGCCCTTCATTGACACCGGTGGTAGCTTCTCCGTGTCGCGGGCATCCTCATCACGTGAAAATTTCTACACTCAAGAGCGGTGAATGAGTGATGAATCCTCTCAAGCAAACGATCGATCAACTTCTAGAGCGAAGCTCATATCACTCGTCGGATGGATGAGATGGCAATGAGATGTTCGCTGCGAACCAACAACCACCGCCTCCTCCCGGTTCTTAGATGCTCATGTACTTACGTTGTTCTAGATACATACTTTTCACACTATTCAACTTATTCGGATATTTAGTCTTTTGTTCGGATATTTTATCGAATCTCTATTTTAATTAATGCAATTTTATCACTTTCGGGTATATTATCTCGACTACATTGTAAAGCAGGTGAAATGTAAAAACATAAAAATAAAAAAAAAGCAGTTTAGAGACGGATTAGGGACGGATTTATCCGTCCCTAAGGTTAAGACGGATAAATCCGTCACAATAGTCCTGACCATTAGAGACGGATATTATCCGTCTCTAATGGTGTTTGACCATTAGGGACGGATAAAATCCGTCCCTGGTTAGGGACGGATAATATATCCGTCCCTAAACGGTTAGAGACGCCCGTTTTAAGGACGGGCGTCCCTATCCGTCCCTAATCCGTCCCTAACGGATTAGGGACGAATCGGGAAGGGTTTAGGGACGGATAAATCCGTCCCTAAACCTGATTTTTTTTGTAGTGCAAGGGTTGGGGTCACTATCAAAATGAGTGTGCAAATACTCTCAGGAAGAAAGGAAAAACTTTTTGGGCAAGCTTAAGTGATGATGAAATCTCAGATCATGAGGTTGATGATTCTGAAAATTCTGGTAGCTCTAATCATCAAGTGTTGTCTTTAAACACTATTGTGACTGATAAGGAACAATGTATCACAGATCACAAACACTGTTACTATGACAGTGATAACAACAGTTCCAATGACTCTGTCATATACGGATATGATGATTATGAGAGTAATGATTTTGAGAGTACAGACAAGAGCACTTCAGATGTGTGCAGTAATATTGTTTGTTCTAACACTAACTTTCGATGTTTACATGGATCTTTAGTCTCATATACAGGTTTAATCTCAGATCAAGATGTAAATCAAGAGCAATTGATTGAAGAACTTCACAAGATGTACGAAGAAATACTGCATAAACTCAGAAACATGAAGAAAGTTCTTAGGCCTATGGAGAAGGAAAATCAAAATCTGAAGGACACTGTTGTTCGTCTAGAAGTAATGTTGACAAAGAAGGATGCTGAGATACATGCCTTGACCAACAAAGTGGATGCCACCGAAGCAATATTTGCAAAATGGAACTCATGTACCTCTAATCTCTGTAATGTACTGGAACAAGGTAATGAAGGTACAACTGGTCTTGGTTATTCAAACTCACTTACAACTACTTTTGAGTCTGAAAAAGCTAAACACAAACCTAAATCTTTTGAATTTTTGAAAGATGCTCCTAAGTTTGTGAAAGAAAGTAACAAGGAAAAGAAAATCAAGAAAATCTTTGTGTGTCAGTATTGCTTCAAACCAGGACATAAGAAACGTTTTTGTTTTCTATATTTAAAAGATAAAGCAACTGATACAGACAAGATAGCCGATGTTGCTTCCACTGTTGCTCCAACAGTGAAACCAACACCGTCTAGACAGATTATTCACAAGAGTAAGAGTAAGCAAGTTTGGATACCAAAAACCAATCTGAGATGTAATGTTGTGTTGTCTGCCCTGAGTGCTAAGCAAAAAACCCTGTGGTATTTCGATAGTGGCTGTTCTAGACACATGACAGGTGCCAAGAAACACTTGAAAAACTTTGTTGCTCAAGATACAGGTATGGTCACATATGGAGGAGGATCCCAAGGAAAGGTCCTTGGTAAAGGAATCTTAAATCTTGATGGTTGTCCCTCTCTTGAAAATGTATTGTTGATCGATGGATTATTGCCAAATCTACTCGATGTGAGTCATATATGTGATAATGACCTCAAGGTGTATTTTGATAAAACTTCACCTTAGTCTTTAATGATAAGTATGAGTGTGTCATGAAGGGTGAAAGGTCTCCGATAAGCTGTTATGTTATGCAAATCATAAATGTAACAATGTGCAACTAAGTGAATCGTGATCGGCATAAAAGGTGGGCATGTGAACTATAGGAACCTTGAGAAGATAATCAAACTGGAGAGTAAATGGTATACCTAAGCTTACTAGTTCAGACAAACTTGTGTGTGGAGATTGTTTAAAAGGAAAACAAGTAAGAGCTTCTCATCCAGTCTTATCTACTGAAGGTCAAAAAACTGCCACTTCTCAGTGTTTTGAACTATTTCACATGGATCTTATGGGTCCTATTGAGGTGGCTAGTCTGGGGGGAAAATATTACATCTTTGTAATTGTAGATGACTTCTCTAGATTTACCTGGGTGTCGTTTCTAAAAGAAAAATCTGAGACTTTTGATGTGTTTAAGAAACATTATGTCCTTTTTAAAAACCTCTCTGACATATACATTAGCGGATTCGGTCTGATCATGGAAGGGAATTCGAAAACCAATTCTTTTCTCTATTCTGTGATAAAAATGGAATCTCCCATGAGTTTTCTGCACCAAAATGGAGTTGCAGAACGAAAGAACAGAACTTTGCAAGAAATGAGTCGAGTTATGTTGAGTTCTATGTACTTGTCAAAACGTTTGTGGGCTGAAGCGGTTAACACTGCTTGTCACATCATAAATCGTGTGTATCTAAGACCTGGAACTACGACTACTCCCTATGAACTGTTAAAAGGCAAAAAACCCAATCTTCACTACTTTCATGTATTTGGTTGCGTTTGCTACATTTTAAATGACAGGGAGAACTTGGGAAAGTTCGATGCTAAGAGCGAACGGGGAATATTTGTTGGCTACTCTTTGAATAGTCATGCGTTCCGGGTTTAAAATCCTCGAACAAAGACTATTCAAGAGTCAGTCAATGTGAAATTTGATGATTCTTTGTCGTTTGCTCAGTCACAGGTTCCTACAGGTGTTGAGATGCTGAACACTGAAGAAATTCTGTCACAGGAGGATGATGTTGCAACAACTGTTGCTCCCACTATTACAGAAACAGTTGATAGAACACTGAGTGATTCGGTTCCTCGGATGAGTGAAGTGTCTCATACAAATATGAATGATCCGGTCTGATACCCAAGTTACAAACCTGGATACAGTCAGGAGGGACCCACCATCTAGGATTCGTAAGCTACATCCTACTTCACAAGTGATTGGTGAAGTCAATGATGGTATCCAATTACGAAGGAAAGCCAGGGTAAACTACAAAGACATGGTTCGATCTAGTCTTTGTACTGAAAAAGAAGGTATACATGTTGCTTCTTCTTGTTTTGTTTCCTTAATTGAACCTAAGAATGTGCAAGAAGCCTTGCAAGACAATTTTTGGGTTGAGGCTATGCAGGATGAACTTTTACAGTTCCGTACCAATGATGTTTGGACTTTAGTTCCTAGACCCACTAGTGTTAATGTAATTGGCACAAAATGGATCTTTAAGAACAAAAGCAATGAAAACGGCATAGTAACCCGCAATAAGGCTAGATTAGTTGCTCAAGGCTATACTCAGGTTGAAGGAGTTGATTTCGATGAAACATTTGCACCAGTAGCCCGTCTAGAATCAATTAGACTTTTATTAGCTATTGCATGTTCTCTAAATATTACTCTTCAACAAATGGATGTAAAAGGCGCTTTCTCAAATGGTTTTATTGACAAAGAAGTTTTTGTTGAGCAACCAAAGGGATTTGAGGATCCGCACTATCCAAACCATGTTTTCAAACTCAAGAAGGCACTTTATGGTTTGAAACAAGCTCCTAGAGCTTGGTATGATAGGTTGACTGAGTTTCTTCTATCTCTAGGTTTTACTCGTGGTGAAGCTGATAGGACTTTGTTTATTCTTCGCCAAGGCAAAGATATATGTGTAGCACAAATATATGTCGATGATATTGTGTTTGGTTCTACTAACAATGCCCTGGTAGACAAGTTTGTCTCCGAAATGACAGGTACATTCCAAATGAGTATGATTGGAGAGCTTAATTTCTTCCTTGGATTGCAAATCAAGCAAAACAAGTGCAGTCATTCTGTCCCGTGAGAAATGCATACGTAATTTAGTCAAGAGATTTGGTCTGGATGGTTCCAAGACAAGTTCTTCACCTATGTCCTCCACATTAAAACTCAGCAAATGTGATGTTGCGATCCACAATGGATGCACGATGGATCAACACTCTGAGATCCATGATTGGCGGTCTTACCCTATCCGCCAATCGACACGATATAATGTTCTCTCGTATGTGTGTGTGCGGTATCAATCCAATCCAACCTACTCACCTATCTGCGATTAACGCATCCTTAAATACATCTTTGGAACTGCTAGTTTAGGCTTATGGTACACAAAGGACACTGACACTAATCTCATTGGGTTTAGTGATTCTGACTGGGCAGGAGATGTAGATGATCGGAAATCCACTAGTGGTGGATGTTTTTACTTAGGGAAAAATCTGGTATCATGGTATAGCAAGAAACAGAATTGTGTTTCCTTGTCCACTGCTGAGTCTGAGTATGTTGCTGCGGGTAGTTGTGTCACTCAGTTAATCTGGTTAAAAAATATGTTGCATGATTATGGTCTTCTGGTGACACTTTACTTATGTTTTGTGATAACCTTAGTGCCATCAACATATCTAAGAACCCGGTTCAACACTCACGCACTAAGCATATAGACATTAGGCATCACTTCCTTAGAGACTTGGTTAATCTACAAGTTGTTGACATCCAGCATATAGACACCAACAATCAACTTGCAGACATATTTACCAAACCCTTGGATTCCGAGAGATTCTTCAGTCTACGAAGGGCTCTTGGCCTGTGCATTCATTACCGTTATTCGCCATTATCTTAACATCACAGATCAACAGTGTTGCATTTGCTTGTGATGTGTGTCTTCTTGCCTGCATCTTGTCTTTTTCTTGTGTGTTGTGTGTGTCTAAGTACATGCATCTGTTATGACCTGGTCTACTGTCAGCCCCTTCTCTTCCAATGTCTTGAGAACCTTGTTTTTCTTTGTCTTCCTGATGAACTCCTCTAAATCTTGTCATATTGTGAAAGCAACTAAAAAGAGCCCAATGGTGGCCACAAAAGAGCCCAATGATGGCCAACCAAGAAGAGCCCAATGGGGGCCAATGTTTTGTTGAGTAATGCTATGAGTTGCATACGACTTAAATCAGTCCCTCGATTCTCTAAGACTGCATTGAATCATTTTCACTTTTCGATTCTGTTTAAACTATTCTACCATATGCTAAAAGTCGCGTGTCTGCCTTCACTCCGCATAAGCTTAGGCTTTGGACGGGATTCATGCGCGTTCCAATTATTTGACATGGTTCGCCGACTTTTAGTCACCCCTGCCCTTCCCGTTTCTCACCAAGGAGATGACAACAATGAAGCTGTTGCCATGGACACAGATGGTCCGATTCTTCTTGAAAACCTAATTTAGGGAGATACTCTCGTTCACACAACTGGAGTGAAGAATCTCTGGGAGAGATTAGGACTCTTGCTCTTGGCGACAAACACGAGCTATGTTTGTACAAAATTTGAATGAAAGTGAAGAAGAAGAACATTCCTCTGGTGCGACAATGTTCGCAACATCTCTTCCACTATTCTTTGACCGAGAGTGAGTCTGATGAAGAAACTCAGGTAACTACCCCTGCATCTCCTATGTCTGATTTTGGGGGTCGTGCCCATACCCTTGAATTCTATAAAGAATCAAGTCTTGTCGACTGGGATTTGTTTGTTAATAGGCCAATAATCAATGAATGGAAAATTCATGAAGATAACCTAAAAGAACATGGGATTTATGAGTTTTTGGAGTCCAGAGGTTTGTTGAGATTTGTGTCTGAGTTGACTGCTTATGTTCCTAAGGTGATAAATGAATTTTACTGTAATATGTCCGACAATTTTGGCAAGGAAGAATCTCCTAAGTATGGTAGAGCCTATCTGAGAGGCAAAGTGTATATTTTCTCTGAAAGTAGAATCAATACACATCTAGGCACCTCACAGATTGAAGAAGATGAGCTTGATGTTTCTATGGATGAAGTAGCTAAAGTCATCACTGGTTCGAAAGTAGTTAAATGGAATTCATCTTTCCAAGCAAAACATTTAACTACTCTGATGGCTGCAGTTTATATGCTCTCTATTCACAATTGGTTGCCTACTACTAACTGTACCATAGTCACCTCTTCTACTGCAACACTTCTCTACAAATTGAAGTTGGGTCTTCCGGTGAATATGGGTCAGCGGATTTTTCAACATCTGACTTATTTTGGTTTGAAAGGAGCAGTTGGGAATTTGATGTATCCGTCTCTCATCTATGGGTATCTTTGTGCTAGGAATTTTGCTCACAGTCCAGGTGAGGTTTTAGTGTCTCCGTTTCAATCATACAGTGTGTCTCATCGGTTGCTCAACTCTACAAGGGTTCAAGATCTTCCCTGGACATAAGCAAGAATTCCAGTGCCCACATTACTCTCACCTTTGTGCAAGCAATACACATGCTTGATCCATTGACTCAGGCTGATCAAATGATTGTGGATCAGATTCTGCACATTGATAATCAGCTCAAGGAGCTTCTGGAGGAACGTCAGACTTTACTTCCCCTCCTTTCATCACAACAAGGGGGAGAGTAGTTTTGAAGTAGAAGGAAGAAGGGGATGGAATCTTTTGTGTTTTAGTTTAAAAAAAAAAAAAAAAGGGGTTCTTTCGGTCTATTTTGGTTCTTTCTTTGTATTGTGGTCCTCTTTTTAATTAATGTGAAGTATTTTTTATTGTTATGTTCCTTCTGTTTAACATGTCACTAGGTGTTGTGAAGAAAGGCATTAAGGGGGAGAATGAAAGTGCAGCTGTTTGAATCATTGTTATAGCAACATTGATATGACTGTTTCAGCAACAATGGCACTAACAGTTTCAGTCCAGAATATCTGCACTTTGAAGGACTTAATTAATAATTGCCTTTTTCACTAACGATAACCTAGTTCCATGTTTGTGATTGTTTGGTTTCAGATAAGATGCGACTTATATTCAAGAAAACCATGGAGTCTTAGAAGACAAGATCTGAGGACTCTTGGAAGTCAATATCTTATGGACTCTTAGAAGATTGAATGATTTGGACTCTTGAAGATAAGGATAAAGATGAAGACTTGATTCTGCGTATCTACATCAGATTAAAGCATTATAAATACCAGATCAAGTGATGAAGAAAATAACGGATTTTAGAGATTTGAAACGCACAATCAATAGTTGTAATATTCTCATATTTTTACTAGTCTTTGAAGTGTCTAGTTTAGGTACTTCGGAATAACTCATTCCGACTAGTTCTAGTGTTTGATCTTTTCTCATTGAAGAGTTTAAACCTAGTTTTGTAAATCCTCATTGTTATAGTGGATATTTGCCTTGGTAGAGTATATTTATATACCTACTAGAAAAACATCTTGTTCTTTATTCTTTATTTAATTCCATTTGTCGTTTGATTATTCTTGTCATGACACTCATTGTGATATGACATTCTTATCTGGTGTGTATCGATAGTAACAAAGTTCAGGTCCTTTATTATACTTTGAAGCTTTAAATCCTCCCAGATGATTTGACTATCAGCTGCTTAATTTGACAGATAGATGTGGCCACATCAGGGAAAGGAGGGATTGGAATATATATCGGCATCTGTGTTTTTGTTGCTGCCTTTGGGATCGCAGATGCCCATGTCCAAGGTGGAGTATTCGGAGACCTATCTTTCATGTGTCCTGAATTTGTACAAGTAATATACTTTCACATTCATTACAGTTTTCTTTTACATATCTTGTTCGATTATCACAACTATTGTACTTTTCCAAACCTGCAGTCGTACATTGCTGGATTGGCTGCATCAGGAGCCCTGACCTCTGGTTTGCGGATTATCACAAAAGCAGCTTTCCAGAAAACCAATCATGGACTTCGTAAAGGAGTTGGTATGGTCATGTAATAATAACATAGTGAAAGAGTACTAGTCGGGTAAAAGAAATCGAAAATACAAGTGGAAAGCATTATGCTTTTTTGATTCAAGAAAACTTAAGCAGGAGTTATAATAACCCTTCAGAATCCCTCACAAACAGCCATACTGATTTTCATAGTTGTCTATGTTCTGAATGATTGCAATGTTTATATTCTTCTCATTGTGCAGTATTATTTCTTGCCATCTCAACATTCTTCGAGCTCCTATGCATTTTCCTGTACGCATTTGTCTTGGCCAAAATACCAATTGTCAAGTACTTTCGGAAAAGGGCAGCTTCTCAAGGATCTGAAACAGTGAAAGCTGATCTTGCTGCTGCTGGAATTCAAACCAATGACAACAAAATAGTTCAGTGTTTACATAGGGATGCAAAGATTTCAGTTCATGTTGAATCCGCTATCTCATTTTAAAAGCCATCTCTCTTACACATTGCAGGAATAACATGAGCGGCTAAGCACCAAACAGCTGTTATTTCAGAATATTGATTATGCATTAGACATATACCTGATATATGTTGTAACTCTAGCAATTTTATTCCTGGATTTTTGTACGAAAACACAGGCTCACACAAACTTGGATCTTGGTAAGTTGTCATAAATAGGTCTGAAATCCTTAAGACTTTGGGGATAGAGTACTCTTAACTTCTTTGCAAGTGTAGGTATGCCGTTGTCCTCATAGCCATGTGCAACGTGTGGGATTTTATAGCAAGATACCTCCCTCTTATTGACTGCCTCAGAATAGAATCTCGTAAAGGCCTGTTGATTGCAACACTCGCGCGTTTCCTGCTGATTCCTGCTTTCTTTTTCACGGCGAAGTATGGAGATCAAGGATGGATGATTCTGCTGGTATCCTTTCTAGGTCTAACCAATGGCCATCTCACTGTATGTGTACTTACTGCTGCTCCAAAGGGTTACAAGGTTAGTCGAATCACATACATTAACTCCTGTGATGGTATTTTTATGACCATAACATAGAGGAGGTTCTGTTAATTTATAGGCACCAGAGCAGAACGCAATTGGTAATCTGCAGGGACTGTTTCTTCATGGTGGCATTTTTTCAGGGCTTGCTCTCGATTGGCTGTGGATTATCGGTAACGGAAAGTTCTAAAATTGACAATATTATCCAGATTGTTGCTAAAACCAGTATGGAAAAACAAGTATACCTGAGGTCTGAGGAACTACATAGTCTACATTGCCTGTTACAAAATGAGCTTTAGTTCATTTTCTTGGACAACACAGTGTAAAAGAACAAACAATTTAGAACATTAAAAGAATTACAGAAAGAATAATTATTTCTTCTACTGATCACAATTTAATCTAGTTATTATTAGCAGTGTTCCTCTTTTGAGTGCTGATCACATTTAATCTAGTTAATCTGTTCATTCTTCCATGGTTGTATGTTCAAGATGGCACTGATGATCATGCTCTATCGATCCAGAACAGGAACGGAGCATTTGGTCTTGAATCATTTGATCAGACAATCCCCATTCTTTTAATTCCTCAATCTTGTGATGAATAGCTAAGCTGTAATCTTCATTGTTACACCCCAATTGGAGAACTCTGTATTCGCAATTTCGAGGATTAGTTAGTTCCTCAAATTCATCAACAGTCCAACCGAACCATTTCATCAGAAACAGAAGAATAGTTAATCCATGTGAAACTATTATCAGGTTCACATCCTCATCACCACTCTTGAACTTGTTCATTTCCATATCCCTCCATAACACTTCCACAAAACCTGAAACATCCTCATTAGTATGAGTACCATGAAATAACAATAACGAAACGTGAGTGATTGCAGACAGGCACAAAAGAGTGAACTTACTTGAAACTCTGTCGAAAACATCAGCACTGGATTCACCATCAGGAACTCGGTAAAAGAACTTACCGTAACTGCATCTTGTTCTCTTGATGTTCTTCCTCTTCTCCATCTCCTGGAAGTTACCAAAATGTTGTTCTCTCAGCCTACACTCTTCACGAATGCCCAACACTTGGTCATCAGGGAAAATCAGATCTCCTGATCCTCTGTTGATGATCCTTTCCATGGTTTCTCTGGTGCGGTTTGAGGGTGAAACATAGAAGAAAACCTTGGAATTTTCAGATTCTCCATAGTGAGAAACCAAGTCCTTGATAATTAAACCAGTTTTGTGAGCCTGGTGAGTGCCTTTGTTGCTCAACTTGATTTTGTAATTGGGAACATACTCAAGAACTTGCTCGTCCTCGTTCCCTTCACTTTCTCCATGGCGCACAAGTATTATTCGCTTTGGTAGAAACTTTTGCTGCGTGTTAGCCATGGATTGAATGTGTATGTATGTATGTATGTTCGTTAGAGTTGTCTTAGTTTGTATTGTGATGAAGGAGATGATCAGTTAGCAAGTGTATTTATAAATGCACATATGTTACTTGGGCTGCATGTAACATGGTTCATACCCCCTCAGACTTGTTTTAAGGTTCGGTCTGACTTTGAACTTCTGACTTCTTTCAAGGTTTGTATGGACTTTGAAGTTGGAATCTGTCAAACAATGCTAGGAAATATTTGTGAAATATACTAATTTCACTATATTTTCCTGATAAAACTAAACAATACTACGAATTTAGGAAGGAAGAGTGCTAATTTTACAAATCTCCTTAAGCTATGTAGATAGAAATCATATTTTATTTTTACTGTTTTCGATATCTAATTACTACTCCAGTAGGTAGGTTTCTTTATCTGCCACATGGCAGTTTATCTTGCTTCCTGGCAGTAGCATTACTGCTAGCTAATAAAAAACCGTTTGGAGGATTGAGGATGGTAGAGGAGTCGACACTTTCTCTTTGTATTCTTAAATTTGGCATTTCAAACTGCACACCTTCTTGAATTCTATTTTGATGTAGCCCGTACGTCGTTTTGGAATTCTACTTCGATGGTCTTGGTTTTGGGATAAGCTTCCTTATATATTGTATCGGTTTTGGATGTATCGTGATGGGGCATGTAATTACGGATTCTCGTGTTCACTTTTTATATTAATATATTTTTAGTTGTTTAAAAAATAGTATTCAGTGTGTAGTTCATTGGATCGTGGGTGCACTTGTGTGTAATTTTTCAATTTACCGTGCCATTGAAGTTGATTGGTAGTTTGTCACCGTTCCAAATAAAGTTGCTATGTTGCAGATCCATATGAAATCAATTCCCACCATCTTCATGATGGTGGTGAAACTTTGGAGTATGGTTAAAGTCTATTGGAATTTAACTTCCTCCATGCATAGGCCAGGAGTTCGCTTGTGTAATTCAAGTCACTTTTTTAGGTTTTGTAATACCTGACAACAGTCAATTTATTATATACTTCCTCAATTTCGAAAAAAGTATTACAATTTGGATTTGCACCAATTTTAAGAAAAAGTAGAAAGTACAAGTGGGCCCCATAATTATTAGAGATTAAATGATTGACATATTGTAATAAAAGTGAAAGGTAGGGAGTTTTATTATTTAATTAGTTTCCATAAATGAAAATTGTAACACTTTTAGTGAAACGCCGGAAACAGAAAGTTGTAACACCTTTTCTGAAATAGAGGGAGTACAATTGAATGTTTAATGTAACGTTCTATATCAAATCGTTAAAGACAACAAAGCGATCGACCTAAGGTCTTTTCCCTTATGAATATTTAAATTCAAAAAAATACAAATAATTATTAAAATATCCAAATTTACCCTCTAGAATTACATATATTTTTAATTTCAATAATTTTACATTTAATGGAAATAAACGTGTGAATTTATGATTGATTGTCTATTGTCAGATAGGGCGAAAGTCTGTCTGACCGTAGAAAAAGCTTTACTTTGCTGAGCTTCATAGCTAATTTAGACAACTTCAACTGTCCGGAGAACTTCATACATTATGGTTGACGCATAATTTTAGGTGAAAAGTTAAAATAATAATAATATACTTCATCCGTCCCAATAAGAACTTCCTAAGTCCTTACTTTCTCTATTATTAAGGGAAAATAATAGTAAAATATTAGTTTGTGTGGAATATTATGTTGGTAAAGTTGTAAGTGAGTAATAAAATAAGAGAGAGATTGAATAAAATGATAATAAAGTAGCAAAGAGATATAATAAATAATTACTTTAGTGGGATAAAACTTTCCATTTATAGATTATGAATTTTCCAACTAAACGGCGAAACGCCAAAAAGGAAAGTTAGGAAGTTATTAATGGAACGAATGAAGTATCAAAATGTGGGAAAGAAGTGTACTTTTAGTGGCAAATGTATAATTTGTGTGTAAAGTTAATATTGTTTATTACTATTTGTTGAGTATTTTTTTTTTTTGTACTATTGTATGAAGTTCTATGATACGATTAATAATGACAAGTATATGAAGGTCTACAGGATAGATTAATCATTATCTATTTCATAAATAAATATATCCATCAACCTCAAATTACGTCTAAAATAAGTATTGCACCCTTACTCTATTATACTTCCTCCTCCGTCCTCGAAGAACTTCATGCATTAGGATTGGCGTATAGTTTTAGGTGAAAAATTAAAGTAAAAATAAGATATTAAAAAGGTGGAGAAAAGTGTAATTTTAGTGGCAAAATGTGTAATTTGGGTGTAAAATTGATATTGTTTATTATTTGTTGCTTGTTGGTAACTTCTTTTTTTAGTAATGTATGAAGTTTTGTGGGACGGCTAAAAATGCAGATGTATAAAGTTCTTCGGGACGGAGGGAGTATTATACTTAATAATGCTTTGCTCTTTCTTAGGTTTCTTATTCCCTCCATTCCACGAACTTCAATGATGCATAATTTTAAGTATTAAGTTAAAGTAATGATAAGATATCAAAAAAGTGGGAAAAAAATTGTACTTTAGTGTAAAAATGTATAATTTGTATGTAAAGTTGATATTGTTTATTATTTGTTGGGTGTATGATAACTTCCATTTTTAATAATGTATAAAGTTATGTTGGACAATTAAAAATAATAAATATATAAAGTACTGCGGGACGAAAAATAATATTATATACGGTATCACTTATCAAGCACGGGTATGAACTTTCCATGAAAATTTATCAAGTAAAGTTATTAGTGTTAGTTTAATGGTTTTTCAACGCGGGACAGATAAATATTACTTACTCTGTCCCACCTAACTTTAGCCGGAATGACTTTTTAGTCTCTGACCCTATACTAGTTTCAAATAATACTGGCAAAAAACTTAAAGGAACTTATACTGTGAAAGATCATAAATTGTGGAATATGATGAAAGTGTAAGTGTATCACTTAGTTTTTTCACAAAACACTAGCTGACTGCATTTTATATTGCACATGAGTTCTGCTATTTTATGTATTTTTTCTTTATTCACTTTCTCATATAGGTTCACGATTTTAGTTTGTATGTGCAAATATTATATTATGTGTGCATGTAACTTGAATACTTTTGTTTACATTGCAGTACACTATTGGTTACAACTTCTTGTATTAAGGGGAGTATTTATGACTGTAGGTTGGAATCTTGTGAAGAAAGGCAAAAAGGGGTGAATGAAAGTGCAAGTGTTTCAGTCAGTGTTTTCACAACACCAGCTGACTGCACTTTGTGTTGCACTTTAGTTCTTCTATTTATATATTTTGACTTTATTCACCTTAATTGGATTCCACAATTTTGAGTGTTATTGTGCAGGTTCGAAATCAGTTAAGAATATCAAGAAGAAATGAAAGATATCAAGGATGAAGGAAAGATTAGGAGAATACTTGGAATAAGGAAAGCAAATATACATGGACGAATATTTCCTTATGGAAGAGAAGAGTTTAGGAAAGATCTTTTAGAAGATCTCTTATTTCGATCAAGTCAAGATTTGATGCAACAATATAGGAACTTACCTTCTGGCCATTGATCATTGTAATGCTATATAGACAGCCAAAAGTTAGTTCATTAAGTACATGAGTTTAGAGCAGCGTTCCGAGTGTATTCACAACACCTCACGTATTCCACAGTTTTTTTAAGCTTTGTCTAGTTCTCTACTCGATAGGTTCTTGTTAGAATACTAAATTAGGATTGGTAGTTCGATCAATATGTTTAGTTGTTTTAGATTCACAACATAATCACTTGATTAAGTTGTGAGTTGATTTTGTAATCCATTATTACATTATAGTAGATTTTTCGCTTTGAGGCTCGGTGGGTTATAATATATTAACCCACTAGAAACTTACTTTGTTGTTCTTATTTTATGTTGTGATCTTGAGTCTTTCAGTAGATTAGTTTGTGTGTTAGTGTATTAACTGTTCTAGTTTACACTGTTTAATTCAGTATATCGAAGACACTTTGCAATAGTGTTCTCAGGTGTACTGATTACACTGATCTACTCGCAGTATACAGCTTAATGTAAGTTTCATTGTTGTTATGTTTTGGTGTTTGGACTATACGAGTCACCACTGGCTGTTCCAGTATATTGCATACACTACCTGACTTCCGTTGTGCTTTATTGTTTATCTATTTGAGTTTTGTTGTAAACATGTTTGTTGTTTTGAAGACATCTAGAGACTGTTCTGTCATGTCTGATCCAGTGTATCGGACACTAAGTCATAGTGTTCTTTGGTATATTGGATGCACTGGTTCATTAAATATCAAATCCCGGCCCATACATTTTCATATGATGTTAAAAAACAACCCAAACATCGACTATTTGTCATGTGATGCTAAAAAATAAAAATATCAACTAATCACACTAATACATAGTCCATTCAAACTGACATAACATAATTTCACTTAAACATCAACAAAAGATTAAAAACGTCATTTTTTAACACTAAACATAGTCATTATGGGCTTCGGTGTATAAAAATAAGTACTTTCATAACACTTCGTTGTGGGAAGCCCGGGTTGTTTCTTCTCATAGTTGGTTTTGGCGTACAATTTCCAAGTACCATACTGAATTATGTTAGACAGATCCTTTGGCAAATTGGTGATGGAAAAAAAGTCAGTTTTTGGTCTGACCATTGGGTTGGGAAGTTTAATCTATTGAATTATGTTTCTTAGCTACCAATTTAGATGAAAATTTTGCGGATTATATTACTAATTATGCTTGGAACATTCATAAACTTTCTTTAGTTATACCCCATGACCTAATAGCCAAGATTGTGGCTATTCCGATAAATGATCAGTTTCGTGAGGATAAAGTGATATGGCCACACCATAGTTCCGGTAAAAATCACTTTAAAAACCGCATATAATCTTTCTATCAATCATGAAGGTTTGCATCCACCTTGGCCTTGGCATAGGCTTTGGAAGTTGAAAGTTCCTTCAAGAGTTCGAACTTTTCTGTGGATGGTTATCTTGGACAGGCTCCCAACTGCGAGTTTCTTAGTCAATAGACACGTTAATATTTCACCATTATGTCCTATATGTGGTTTGGAAGATGAAACTTTTAGGCTATATTCTCTTCAGCTGAAATTTACTGAACTGAATTGAATTGTAGTATAAAATATAACTAAACAGAACAGAACTGAACTGAACTGAATGGAACTGAACTGAATGAGTTTTCAGTTGAAGAGAACAGAGCCTTAGTCACCTGTTCTTTCGTTGTCAAGCTTTTAATTGGTTATGTTTTCTATATTTAGTTAGTCTTATAAAAGTCCTATCACATTTGGAAAGTCCAAAAAGTCCACTAGATTTCTACATAAATTATCTAATTTTTACATTGACCCGTTTTTTATTTCGCGGGTCAAAATACCCGGGTTTTGCGGGTTAAAATTTATTCGGGTCATACCGTTTTATATATGAGTATAGTATAAATAGGGTTTTCGATTATTTTTTCCATTTTCAGCCATTTCTCCTCTGATTTCTCTCTTTTTTGGCGATTTTTCCAAAACCCTAGTATCTGGAGCGGTTTTCTCTGGTTTCATTGTGCGATCCTCAGGTAATGTATGTTGAAACTCGATTTAGTGTTTTTGAGTTCGTTTTCGCTTTTTGTTGCTTCGTTTTTCCTGAATTGGTGATGTATGTTTCAGTTTCTCGAGCGATTTTTGTGTAGTTTCTCTGGTTTTTGCTGAATCGGTGATCATCAGGTAATCTGTTGAAACTCGATCGTTTTTTTGCTTTTTGTTGCTTCGTTTTTGCTTTTTGTTGCTTCGTTTTTGCTGATTCCGGTGATTTTAACTTTATTTTCGTCTCGTTTTTTCTTGTTAGGCATTAAATGGCGGAATCGAACATGAATTCTACTGATCAAGTGAACACAAAGCTTCATGTTCATCGTAATCCTGTTTCCGGTATAGGTTAGTGGTTTTAGTTGCGTTTATGGTTCGTAATTGAGACTTTTCGCTAGATATGTGGTTTTTTAGATCTGATTCATGTTGTTCAAAGTTCGTTTAGTGTTTTGAAGAGGCATGGGTAAGTGTTTTTTAGTTGCATTTATGGTTTGTAATTGAATTTTATGTTACAGGCATGGTAAGTTAGTTTCTGATGTGTTGGTGGTGTTGCTGAGTTTGATATGAGTGTTTTTGCTAGATTTGTTGATTTACAGTTGAATTTTATGGTCATGCCTGTTTGTTTTGAACATTTTTGTGGGAAACTGTTTAGTTTGTAGTTTGTATTGTCTAGTTTTTAAGATGTATCATCTACTTTTTATGATTTTTTAGCTTTGCTGTGTAGTTGTGTGCACTGTATGTTTTTGGCAGGGATTTGTTGTTTGTTTGAATTTTCTGATGTTTTGTGTGAAACTGTCTAGTTTTTAATATCTATTGTCTACTTTTTCATGTTACAGCTTTTTGTTGTTCAGATTGTCTAGTTTTTACCATATATTATCTAGTTTTCATGATATATAGTTTTAAGATATATCATCTAGTTTTTAAGGATTTTTGTCTAGTTTTTTATGTTATATATTTTTGTTGTGCAGTTGTGTTGAACTGTCTAGTTTTTAATATGTATTGTCTAGTTTTTCATATAAACTGTATAGTTTTTAATGTGTTTCTATTTGTATTGTAAAGGATCTAAGAAGATGATTGTTCCAAAGGCTCCCAAGGCAGAAGAGGCAGCCTAAACGCATGAAGGTGGGTCTCCGTGTTGCTGATGCTGGAACTGAGCAAGTTGAAAATACAGTTCGTGTCAGCCAAAATATTGTGCAGGTTAAGCAAGGTATAAGAAAAGAATACAGGCCTGGGGGTTCTGTAAAACTGATGGTTGACATGTTGCAGAAGTTGAATGATGCCCAGAGATAAGGTGTGACAGATATTGGTTTCGGTGGGTTGCTACATTTGAATTTAAGTCTATTCCATTGGGTATTGTACCCTGGCTATTGGAAAGGTTTAATGGAGAAACACGTATTCAGACGATTGGGCAGAATAAGTACCATATCACCGCTGAAGACGTTGAAGATATTTTTCTTCTTCCAAGGAAGCCTGGTTTTCCTGTGAAGTTGTGTTACCAGAACTTAAGGAATGGTGATAAGAAAGTTGCTGCCTACATTGCTGATGCAGAGTTGAGAAAAAACTGGAGGGATAAGTTTGGTATTAAAGATTAAAAGGCGGATGTGAGACTTACTGATGTTTTGAAGGTGGTGTTGAGTTTGAAGGATGGTGGGGATGATTTTAAGAGAGTTTTTGTGCTTTATGCTTGTGGCATTTTCCTAGCACCAACTGCAGGCCATGCTCTTGACATGAGACTTGTTACTCAGTTGGAGAGAGTAACTTCTATCCGTAATGTGGATTGGTGTGGTTTCGTGGTTGATACTTTGTGTGGTGCAGTTTCTAAATAAAAGTCAACTACGCAAAACCATATTCATGGTTGTGTAGTTGTGCTTGTACTGGCTTATCTTCATAGGTTCCCATTTCAAGGTCGTGCCGATTCTATTGCACTTCCCCTTATCCAACATTGGACAATGAAGAATTTGTCCGAGAGGCTTGAAAAAGAGAAGAATATTGGATATGGAAATTCTCTTATGGTTGATTGGTATCCTATTAGTAAGCAGAGACTCAAGCCTGTTGTGCTTAATTATGATGGCACTGTTCCATGCATCAGATATCCTATTCTTGATGGTGTTCGTACTGATGTGGAAATTCAGAATAGTTCCAGCGATGTAAGTCATTCCCTATTTTTCATGTCTTTTTATACTTGTAATTATCTAGTTTTGTGCATGTTTTATCTAGTTTTTAAATGTTATTGTATAGTTTTTAACACTTCTTGATTTTCATCTAGTTTTTATTTAATGTCCTTGTTTTTAATGTAATTGTCTAGTTTTTTCTTTAATTACTGCTGTTTGTAAACTGGTTTTTATATTTGTAGGCAATGGACGAGGCACTCCAATTTCTAAAACGAGACGTTGAAGTTGTTTTCCACGCATATTCTGCTCGTGTTTTGAAAACACTGAAAGTACCTAAAGTGGAGTCTGCATCTGCATCACAAGAAGAAGTATCACAAACTCAGAAGTTTTGGTCCGACCCTACAGTGTTGAATTAGTTAGATCACATGGTGGCCATGTACTTCCTGATGTTGAGAAATGACTGTCCAAGCTTCAGTCTTGGGTTTTCTCAAGCTGAAGCAAATTAAAACATTACTTATATGTTTGTTGCTATAAGATCTTCCCATGTTGCCAAGGATAATGTAGCTGCGAGTCCTGATGTAAGTTTTTATTGTTATTGTCTAGTTTTATAGTTTTATTGTCTAGTTTTATGCTTTTATTGTATAGTTTTATGCTTTTATTGTATAGTTTTTAATATATATTGTCTAGTTTTATGCTTTTATTGTCTAGTTTTATGATTTTATTGTCTAGTTTTAGCTTACTGATTAGAATTTTATCATTTTTTAGCGTGGCAGGTCTAATCCCCCAACTGAGCCTGTATTGAACCTCAGTGATAATGATGATGATGCTTTTAGAAATCAGGATGATAATGGGAGAAATGTTGAAGAAGAGGAAGCTTATGCTAGTAGTGCTGAAGAAGAGGATGATGATGTTGTACAAGAGAAGGAGGATGATGTTGATGATGATGTTGAGGATGGCAGAAATCAGGAGGAAGATGTTGAGGATGGTATTGTACAAGAGGAGGAGAATGATGTTATACATGAGGATGAGAATGATGCTGATGTAGAGGATGATGAGGATGAAACAGAAGATGATGTAGTTTATCGTGATGAACGTGGTTGGTGCTCTTTGGACATTGGACCACCACAAGTGGATGTTAAATATGTGTCAAGTAATATGAAGAAATTGGGATTCCTTTGCAATTAAGGGAATGAATCAGGTTGCAAAAGAAGTGGTTGATTATTGCTTCTTTCAAAGTGAACAAGCCCCGGAGTAAGTATTTATTGTTATTGTCTAGTTTTAGGATTTTATTGTCTAGTTTTATGGTTTTATTGTCTAGTTTTATGGTTTTAGCTTACTGATTATAATTTTATCCTTTTTTTCCACATCTTTTTTCTACAGGTCAGATGAAATGTTTGTGAATATGACTGAAAAGTTTTACTTGAATGCTGAGGATCTTCTTAGCATGTATGCTGGAGTTTACATTACATTTAGTGTGATTGATTGTTGGTCAGTTGTGTTGAATGATTTTCAGAGTAGGGTAAATGATGGTAATATGACCAGATTTTATTTTGGACTTCAAACCTCTGTAAGTACTTTTTTTTGTTTTTTTTAGCTTTTGTGTGATTTTATCTAGTTTATATTTGTTTATGTCTAGTTTAAGTTTCATGTATGTAATTATTTATGTGTATTTTACAGAAACCTTGGTGCAACCTTTCTGGGATTTTTGATATTGAAGAGGAAGAGGAGGCTTATGATGAAGATGAATCGAAGAAAGAAGTACAGGGTTCTCTTGGTGTGTGGGTTGAGGATCAGCTTGGGGACATTGGAAATTCTCTCTGTACTGTGCGAATGGTATATTTTTTAAAATTTTTCTTCAGAAATTGTTTAGTTTTTGCCAGAAATTGTTTAGTTTTTTTTTGAAATTGTTTAGTTTTAATACCTGTCTAGTTTTTAAAGTACAATCATTTAATTTTGTTCCTTTGTTCCATCCCCACAGATCACACTTTTCATGCTATGTTGTTAATCTTTTTTTTTTTTTTGTTTTGCAGTTCTTTGTGCCTTTGCACCGTCCCCACAATTCACACTTTTCATACTGTGTTGTTAATTGTGACAATTTGAAGATTCAATATCTTGATAATATGGTAGTTGAAGATGAAGGAGAAAGTGTATACATTAATGACTATATTGGTAAGTTCTTATGGAAATCTTGTTATTAATTTTTTTTTCCTTTCTTTTTGTTGTTGGCTGGGTTTTTTTTTGTTGCTTTGTTGCTTACATTTTTTCTTTTGTTTTCATATAACAGCGATGTGAAATGGAGACCTTCTTTCGCCGTATTGGTCATCCAGTTTCTAGTTCTATTCCTAATTTTGAAAACCAAATTGTCAAGCTTGATTGGACTGGTAGACTTGGAACTTCTGACTGTTGTGTTTTTCTGATGAAGCATATGGAGCTGTTCCAATGAACGTTTTTTCCTTGTAAGGATCTAATGCAAGTACGTACTAGTTTCCCTAAGTCTGTAGTTTTTTCTTGAAATTGTTTAGTTTTTGATTGAAATTATTTAGTTTTAATACCTGTTTAGTTTTTAAAGTAAAATCATTTGCTTGTTTGTTTGACAGTTCACACCTTTCATGCCTTTGTTCCATTCCCACAGATCATACTTTTTAATGCTCTGTTGTTAATCTTTTTTTGTTTGTTTGTGCCTTTGTACCATCCCCACAGATTACACTTTTTCAGGTTGTGTTGTTAATTGTTTTGGTTTTTTGTACTAGGTGAATCGTCGGAAATTCCTTCGTGTTGAAATTTGCTCAGCTCTTATTCTTGCTGACGCAAATGGTATGAGATATGATATTTTGACGAAAGTTGCATCATTTAACAAAGATGATGCAATAAAGCAAATCAAGGAGAAAGAAAAGTTGAAAAAGCTAGAAGCAAAGAAAGTTGTTGATGCAAAAGCTTCTCAAGGATCTAAGAGACGTGCTGCTGCTGCTGATGATTTTGAAGATGTTGCATTGGATGATTTGAAGAAGAATGCCCCGAAGAAACGAAAGAAATCGAAGAAAAAATAGTGTTTTTGAACTGTAGAATTATCTAGACAATTTTTATTAACTGTTTAGTGTTTTTACAGAATATTGTCTAGGAATTCTATAGCTCAGCATATATTTTCTAGTTTTTAAAGGATATCTTCTAGTTTGTAATAAATATTGTCTAGTTTTTACTAAATATGTTATAGTTTTTACTAAATATTGTCTTGTTTTTAAACTATATTATCTAGTTTTTATATTGTCTAGTTTTTACAAAATATTGTCTAGGAATTCTATAGCTCAACATATATTTTCTAGTTTTTAAAGGATATTGTCTAGTTTTTAATAAATATGGTCTAGTTTTTACGATATATTGTCTAGTTTTTATACTATATTGTCTAGTTTTTACTATATATTATCTAGTTTATGAATGTAATTGTCCAGTTTTTACACTAGCAATTCTCTAGTTTTTACATTATATTGTCTAGTTTTTACACTTTATTGTCTAGTTTTTACACTATATTGTCTAGTTTTTACTATATATTGTCTAGGAATTCTATAGCTTTTACATTTTCAACTTCACCTTCAACTATCAAATTTACTAACTGAGCTCAACATATATTTTCTAGTTTTTAATAAATATCGTCTAGTTTTTAATAAATATTGTCTAGTTTTTACATTTTTATATGAATCAAACATAAAATATATATGATTTGATCCTTCCTAACAATATGATTTGATCCTTCCAAACAATATGAATCAAACATAAAACTTATATGATTTGATCCTTCCTAATGTATTGGCCAAAATTCGCTCTTGTCAACTGGACTAAGAGACCGGCCCATCAAGACTACGGCCCAATTCGCAATCCATTAATGAGCCCGTCTTGACTTCGCATGTGAGTTGGATTCCAAAGGCAGGTTAGCGAACCCACCTGACTGAGTCGCCCATCCAACCAATCAATCCACATGCTACCTGACTCACTCGACCTTGCCAACATTCGAGCCGGTTGACAAGTTAGCTAGCTCGCCTAGCTCGCTCGACCTTGCATGACCAACTCTGTCAGTCAGCACCTGACTAACAGACTAACCAACTTGCATTGCTTGACTGACTCACAGTCAGTCAGTAAACAACCAACTTGAAAGGACACCTCCAACTACGTGAGACAAAGTCCAACCTACTTAGCCAGATCCAACAAACTCACCCGAAATTCGCGGACAGAACCCAACGATGGATGAACTATATAGAGAAGGATGGAGAGACGTGGAAGGGGCATCGCATTCTGACTGCAACAAACCCTATCAATCCATCTCTCACGCCTCCATCTTTGAAGCTCTCTGATCAACACTCTCAACCATCCACCGTCATCCACCACCGTCATCCACCATTGTCCATCACCATCCACCATCACCCATCGATGTCCGACGACGACTAGCTAGCTCCCTCCTACAAGGTCAGCTAGCCTCTCGCCGGTGCTCGTCCATACTTTGCCTAACCGACTCAACAAGTAGGATAAGTTGACACTTGCCATCATCTCTCTTTCGCCATCTCATTCATTTAATTACTCCTTCTATCAGTCATCTAACTTGAGCGTCGGAGTCCCTTCGGTCGGCACCACACCGGTGTCACCTTGGAATCTCACGTCTCTGTTTGCTATTGTTGCCTTGCAGGTTATCGGTGCCCCCAATCTCTAACCCTAATTTGATTGTAGATTTCTGAGCGTCTACAATTTGGCGCCCACCGTGGGCCCCGTCTATCAAGAAATGTCATCCAGTAGCAACCGCGACACACTAAGCACACCGTCATGACGCACTCAGACGGATACATTCTCAAAGAGGTAGAGGAGATGGATGTCACCGCTCAGATCAGAGCCTTAGCGGCCCAGATGCAATAGAACGCCAAGAAGATCAAGCTCCTTGAGGACGAGAACCACGCTATCCGCCAGGAGAACTCGCTCTTGAAGGAAAGAGTTGAGTCTGTCGTCCACCAGGAGGCTCTAACATTGGACGCGGCCTCATCTCGCCGACTGACTCATAGCATTGGGGTAGAGAACCCACCACGCAACACGATTGAGGCTTGCCAGCTAACTTTTGAAGAGACGGAAGGGGTGATTCCCGTAACTCCAGTCTCTCAAGTGGTGAGCGCTCCGCCAAGGCCAGCCCTTGAGATCACTCAGGGTACCACCAGCAGGAGGGTTTCGTTCGAGGGTGCTAACCCAAGGATGAACGACGAATCACCACAACAACGCAACCAAAGCGTAAGTCAGGTAGATCACTTGCTAACCCTCTCTGCAGGTCACGGAAGTAGCAACGAGGAGCTAGCCTCCAAACTGGTGAGCTTGGAAGAGATGATCCAAAGGATCCCTGGAGTGCCAGCATCGATCAAGAAGAGCTTACCCAACAGCTTTGCTAACTCTCCCTTCGCCGACGCTATAGCCTTGGTGGAGATGCCAACTAAGTTCACCTTCCCAAGCATGAAGCTCTATGATGGAACGACAGACCCGGACGACCATGTCTCACAGTACAAGCAGAGGATGTTCACCATATCCATCCCCAGGGATCTCCGAGAGGCATGCATGTGCAAAGGGTTTGGTTCCAGTCTGATCGGACCAGCCCTACAATGGTATACCAAATTACCCAATAATTTCATTTCTTCTTTTGCCCAATTAGTCGACTGCTTTGTGGAACAATTCGCAAGCAGTCACAAGCTTTTGAAACTGTCGGACGACTTGTACAGCGTCCGGCAAAGACCTAACGAATCTCTCAGGGAGTACGTCGCAAGATTCAACAAGGAGAAGGTGTCAATCCCCAATTGCAACAAGGACACTGCTGTCAATGCCTTCCGCAAAGGGTTGCCACCCAACTCGGGGTTGTACAAGGAGCTGACCATGTACCCCTGCCGAATAATGGAAGACGTGCTCGCCAAAGCATTGGCTCAGATCAAATGGGAGGAGGATGATGCCAACAGACCTTACATGTCAAGCCAAAGTGTTCGCAAGGAGCCCAAGCCTTACATACGAGTTGAACGAAGGGTTCCAGACTATCGTGCTAGGCCATACCCAACTGAGAGAAGACATGGACCTGTTGTGAATCCACCTCGCCCTCCAATCCAACAAAGGAGGATAGAAACCCGAGCACCACCTCCGAGTTACTCCCTCAACATTGAACCAGAGGAGTGTGTAGCACTCATGAAAAGCATGGGTGATAGAGTTAGATGCCAGGAAAACTCAGGACACCTCCAGATCAAAGAAACTCCAACAAGTGGTGTGAGTTTCATGGAGACCATGGCCATACAACTGCAGAGTGCATCTCCTTGCGATTGGAGGTAGCCGAGCTCTTGAAGAGAGGGCACTTGATGGAGTACCTCTCTGACAAAGGTAAAAAGACCCTCGCCAGTCGGCAGGGCACTGATTTGTCTGAGCCCCCTCGGACCAACAAGGTAATCAACGTAATCTCTGGGGGGTCAGATATCAGCGGTGTCTCATACTCTGCGGCGAAGCGCCACAGTAGGCAAACGGTAAGGCCTGAGCCTAACGCTCGCAGGGCATCAGACACCTCTTCATCTGACTTGACTATTAGCTTCTCAGACCAAGAGTCTAAGCAACTAATCAGACCTCATGACGATGCTTTAGTTATCTCAATTCTTATTGCAAACTGTCTTACGAAGAGATTTCTCATTGACAATGGGAGCTCTGCTAACATCATTTTCCTAGATGCTCTGACAGAAATGGGCATAGACTGCCATCTTTCGTCAGCCGACAACTCTATATGGCTTCAGTGGAGAAAAGAAGTACACGGTTGGGAGTGTTACCCTTCCTGTCTATGCAGAAGGCGTCAACCTACCGACGAAGTTCCTGATTGTAGATAGTCCATCAAGCTACAATTCCATCCTTGGTGGGCCGTGGATTCACGAGATGAAAGCAGTACCGTCAACCTACCACCAGGTGATTCGCTTCCCTACCAAGTGGGGGGTGAAGGAGATTTTTGGGCGGCCGCGGGATGCGAGGACATGTTACATGGAAGCCTTGAAGCCCAAGACAGTAGAGTTATAGCAATTACAGTAACTCAACCCCCAGTTGACCCGGACCAGCCAGGGATGGAAGAGCTCGATGAAGTTCAGATTCACCCAGACTATCCAGATCACAAAGTTCAGATTGGGGCAAGGTTAAGGCCAGAGCTAAGAGAGCAGCTGGTCACATTTCTCAAAGTTCACCATGATTGCTTTGCTTGGTCACATGCAGACATGACAGGAGTCGACCCAGAGGTTATCACCCACAGACTTGAGGTTGATCCAGATTACCCACCAGTCAGACAGAAACGGATGAAGTTCGCTCCAGAATGGAACAAGGTTATGAATGAAGAAGTTCAAAAGTTGCTTGATATCGGGTCAGTCCGCGAAGTACATTACCCGGACTAGTTGGCCAACGTTGTGGTAGTAAAGAAGAAAAATGGCAAGTGGCAAGTGTGCATAGACTTCACTAACCTCAACAAAGCATGCCCGAAGGATTCTTTTCCACTTCCACACATAGACATGTTAGTGGGCCTTCTGCCATGAGGCATGAGCTTCTGAGCTTCATGGACGCCTTCTCAGGTTACAACCAGATATTGATGCACCCTGAAGATCAAGAGAAGACAGCCTTCGTCACAGAGAGGGGAACCTTCTGTTACAAGGTCATGCCCTTTGGACTCAAGAATGCCGGAGCCACTTACCAGCGCCTAGTCAACCGCATGTTCGCTAACATGCTGGGGGATACCATGGAGGTGTACATTGACGACATGCTAGTCAAGTCACTGGTCGCCGACCAACACCTAGACCATCTCCGCCAAGCCTTCTTGGTTCTCCGCAGATACAACATGAAGTTGAATCCAGCCAAGTGCTACTTTGGAGTTTCCTCTGGCAAATTCTTTGGATACTTAGTCACACAAAGACAAATTGACTGGGAGGCTGGTAGCCCTCAGTAGATTCATACCCAAATCATCCGAGAAGTGTCGTCCATTCTTTGACACTCTACGGAAGAGCAAAGATTTCCAGTGGACAGACGAGTGTGAAGATGCCTTGCAACAAATCAAGCGTTACCTTACCACATCTCCAGTACTATCGAAGCCCAAGGTTGGAGAGACTCTGTTCATTTACCTTGCAGTCTCCGACACAGCACTAAGCGGCGTCCTAGTCAGAGAAGAAGATGGAAACCAACTCCCAGTCTACTACGTGAGCAAGTCCTTACTAGATGCAGAGACTCGGTACAGCCAGCTGGAGAAGCTAGAACTTGCACTAGTCACCTCAGCAAGGAAGCTACGCCATTACTTCCAATGCCATCCAGTCGTAGTCCTCACCAGCTTTCCACTTCGCATTATCTTGCACAAGCCAGAGGTTTCCGGTAGACTTCCAAAATGGGCAGTTGAACTCAATGAGTACGACGTCTCCTTCCAGCCCCGCACGACCATCAAGTCACAGGCGCTTGCGAACTTCATAGCGAATTTCACTCCAACCGAATTAGGTCAAGCGGAAAAGGAGTTATTTTGTTTGCAGGAGAAGGATAACTTGCAGTGGAAACTCTCAGTCGATGGCTCCAGCAATACCAAAGGAAGTGGACTCGGCATAGTCCTTACCTCGCCAGACAAAGACACAATCCAAAGAGCCATCCGATGTGGATTCAAAGCAACCAACAACGAGTCCGAATATGAGGCACTTATAGCTGGCCTCAACTTAGCTCGGGATATAGGCGTAAAAAGCATTCAGGTACAATCAGACTCACAATTAATAGTTAACCAATTGCAGGGCTCTTACCAAACCAGGGACACCAAGATAGCTGTCTATCTTCAGCTAGTCAAGGAGTTGCAGTCCTCCTTCGAGGAGTTCTCTATTTCGCAGGTACCAAGGACGAACAACAACCACGCAGACGGCCTTGCCAACCTGGGAGCATCCATCCAAACTACAGTGCTGATGACTATTCCTGTAGTGTATGTACAATGGCCTGCAACATGGAAGGGTGAGCCCGCCAACCAGACAGTGGCTGATATAACAGCTGAGTCAAATTGGATGACTCCAGTAGCATTGTACTTGTCCAACGGAGAATTTCCAGAAGACAAAAGCGAGGCAAGGAGGGTAAAGGCAAAGGCAGCCCGCTTCATGCTCCTCGATGGACAACTCTATATGAGATCCTATTCAGGACCCCTACTCAAGTGCGTAACTAATAATGAAGCTAGACATGTTCTGATAGAGTTGCCTGCAGGAGAATGCGGCAATCACTCTAGAGCCAGAAGTCTGCCCACCGAGCACTAACAACCGGGTACTATTGGATAACCATGAGGGCTGATGCTCTAGACTTTGTGAGAAGATGTGACTCATGCCAAAGACACTCACACATCACCCATCTCCCGCCAGAGAGGCTACACCCATCCTTTGCTCCATGGCCTTTTATGAAATGGGGGATGGACATAGTAGGGAAACTACCTACTGCACTAGGCCAACAAGTGTACATGCTCGCAGTAACCGATTACTTCACCAAGTGGGTGGAAGCAGAAGCCTTCAAGCAAGTCTGTGACACAGAGGTAAAAAATTTCATTTGAAAACATCTGATTTGCAGGTACGGAGTCCCCTACGAAATCGTGACAGACAATGGCTCCCAGTTCATAAGCTATGAGTTTCAAGATTTCTGCAAAGAATGGGGAATCAAGCTTACATTTTCCACTCCACACTATCCCCAAGCGAATGGACAAGCGGAGTCGACCAACAAGACTATCATGAATAGTCTCAAAAAACGGCTGAAACAAGCAAAAGGAGCATGGGCGGATGAACTCCCATGCGTCCTATGGTCGTACCGAACCACACCAAGGACTCCAACTGGAGAAACACCATTCAGCATGACATATGGAACTGAAGCAGTCATACCCATAGAAGTGGGACTACACACAGCAAGATACAAAATGGCTAGCGCGCAGACCAACGACGCAGAATTGGCACACGAGCTCGACTTGGTTGATGAACTCAGAGAAAGAGCCATGATCCGGAGCACCGCCTACCAACAGAAAGCTGCACAACACTTCAACAGGAACATTCGCGTATGAACCTTCAAGCAAGACGATTGGGTTTTACGCAGGATATTCCAGAACACAAAGGAGACAGGAGCTAGAAAGCTTGGACCAAATTGGGAAGGTCCTTACAAAATCACAAAGGTAGTAGGCAACGGAGCCGACAAGCTATAAACCAAGGAAGGACGACAGATAGCCAACAGTTGGAACGCCATCCACCTAAAGAGGTTTTTTTTTTTTTTGACACACTTGTTCTTTCAGGGTTGATCTTTTGTTGAAAACACCCCGAACTGACCAGGGGCAAGTCGGTTATCTAACCCGACTGACAGTTCGGGTAAACGCCCCACCCCCCATAAACGTCTTGCAGGAGCATGAGACATACAACTAGTCTCCATTCCTTGATGCTCACAAGTCACGCTGCAGCATGGGCATACACATCCTCGATGAAGGTACAACTACTTATACGCATGAGATTGATTTCTCACTATAATCAGCCGACCTGACAAGGGGCTAGTTGGTCACCTAACCCAGCTATGCAGGTCGGTCAACCACCCCATCCCCTAACCTTTCTAAGAGGATCGATTCCACTCTTGTTGCAGGATGGCGTCTCATGACTACGGCTAAAGTAACGCCCACGTGACATATCTTCCTTCCAAGTGATCATCCAACTATTCATCAGGCTGAGAACAAAAAAAACAACATGGACTCACATCTATTCTGATTGTCTTGCACTTACTTAATCCATGAGATGCGCCATAAACAGCTCCATGGTTTAGACAAGTGGAAGCCTTTCAAAATTGATGATCACTACCATACAAGGAATGTCAGCTCCCTACACATTAGCGTGTAGATCAGACAATGATTAGGCGTAATAGCTCTCTGCCTATTCCAGCAATCTCAATCAATTTATTGAGTCTAGTTGCCAGCAAAAATAAACAGACATGCATGAATTGCTGCCACACCATTTATTTTCTAAGGTATGAACCAAAGTCGCCTTTTGAGATTGATTTCTCTCTAACACAACATATCTGACTAGAGGCTAGTCGGTCAACTAACCCGACTAGGCAGGTTGGTTCAACGCCTCCCCTCTCCAAGAGGGTCTATCACTGAATTCTACAGTCAGGACACAGGGTGAACTCCACAAAACCATCCGTCTGACAAACGCAGCTTGACATCCACCTGCAGTCGACGCAGACGGCATCCACCGCAAGTCGACCGGCACCGTCGACAGAAGAGCTTGACACCCACCTGCAAGCTGACTGACACCAGCCGTCTGACAGACGCAGCATGGCATCAACCTGCAAGCTGACTGGCACCCAGCCGTCTGACAGATGCAGCATGGCATCCACCTGCAAGCTGACTAACACCCAGCCGTCTGACAGACGCAGCATGGCACCCACCTGCAAGCTGACATAACATGGCGTCCACCTGCAAGCTGACTGGCACCCAGCCGTCTGACAGACGCAGCTTGACACCCACCTGCAAGCTGACTGACACCGGTCATCTGACAAACATAGAATGGCACCCAACAAAAAGCTGACATACATAGATGTCTGACTGACCCGGCGTGGCACGAATTCGACGAAGTAGGCGGACGAACACAATAATAGTTCAAGCACTACTCCTTTGGACTAGAGCTTAAACTGGGGGACAAACCTAGTAGACAGAGTTCAACAGTACCAAGCGCGTCGTCTAGAGGTTAGCCTGCTATTTTTCATTCAAATTAGACTTGTAAGACAACCATGACTGCGTGATTTATGAATATGTCTGACTCTCCATCATGAACTACGTTTTAGTATAAATTCTAAGAACAACGCATCTTTAACTTCATGTGTTATTCACTACTTTGAGCTACTTTACTCATGTATGATAATTTCAGTCGAATACTTATGTATTTGAGATCATGTTTGTTGCAACTATCATACAAGTTCAAATATGAGAAATAACATCCCATAGCCTACGTGGCTCGAGACATCCCAGGAACAACCCAAAATAAACTCCAAGGCCACAATAAAAATACATAACCGCTCCAACCCTACAAGGGTAATACAAACAACAATGTTCAAATACAAATGACATAAAGTACTGGGAAGTCAAATCCAGCGACATACAACACAAATAACAAAGGAAAGTGATCAACAACCACGAGGATCACCTTGAGCGATGACTCCAGTGAATACGAAAGCAAGCAGCTCAACCCTTCCTTGCCCAACTTCTCAAGGTTATCCAGTTTGGCATTCCTTCCATGACACAAAGTTAGATCACCCAAGTCAAGCGAGTAATGGTCTCCATCAATATCAAATACGTCGCCCAGTGAAAGGCTGTCAGTTGCCGCGCGTGCGGCCTCAGAAATGGCATACCGCCTCTTTCCCGGCTAGGACATGAGTAGTGATGGCCCTTGTAGGGCTCGACCGGGTCCTGGGAGGACACGAAACATCCCCAGCGAGGCCGCTCGCCAGCCCAGTCACCAGGCTATCCAAGGGAACATTAGAAGGGCCCCCTTCCAATTCTGGAGAACTCATCCTCGACTTCTTCGCATAACGTTCTAACAAGCTGTCAGCCTTCCTAACTGGAGCCGCGATGGTTTTCGACCTCGCTACCCTATCAGCGTACTCATCTCCGTTGCCTGTCCACACATAAAATGAAAGAACGACGTTGTCACAATTGAGCGCGAAAACATTTCAAACCGATATGACGAACCTGAGCAAGTGATTACCTCCAAACCGCTGAATGACGGTGTGCCACATGCTGTATTTCTTCAGCGTGGCTGGACTCAAGAGATGGTCAATCGCTCTAGTCATGCTGGAGACATCTCTTATCCCATTAACCACCTTATCCCCATCACCTAGCATGTCCTTCTGCACATGAGTACATGTAAGGAAGAACGCTCAAATGCTAATCCAGTCCGAAAAACGCAAGGGGAAAGTAAAACACACAAAATGGCAAAAACAAGCAAACTCACAAGTAGGATTCCACGATGTTGAAGCCCCTGCCAAGTCAGCCGACCCGAACACATGCTCACTACTCACAAAAAAGTATCTTTCCTTCCAAGCCGACCTGTCAGACGCGCTGCCAATACTGATCACACCATCAACTCCCGGCCTCGAGTTAGTCTGAACACGACCCCGATACGCTGAGACATCCTTCACAGTGTAGAAGTGACAAAAGGTGTCAACAGACATCTGAACGTTCATGAGATCACCTAGTACCTGCATCCCGAGAATAACCCTCCAAGCGTTGGGCATCAGCTGACCAGGTGCGACCTTGAGATAATTGAGCACATCAACTATGAACTTGGGAAGCGGGAGTCTAAGCCCTATCTTGAAAGCGATTTCATACAAGCACACCATCTCTAGGATGTCCCAATCAGCTCGCTGGTCCGCATAGGGAAGCCGAGATCCGGGGCTTTCTGGAATCCCGTAGAGACCCCTCATGTATGACATGTCCGCCTCAGTAAAAATTGATGGTGGGTTGATGGACAGGATACCAGTAGGTTTATCCATAGCAAGTAAAGACCCATTATGCGAGTCTTGGCCAGCAATTCCAATCGACGGTAAGCACACAACCAGTTTGTTTGAACACCCCTCCATAACCTACCTACATACAAGTTTAAGCAAGAAGAAAGCTCCATTCAAAATTCATAGAAAAGTCCAACGCAGTTCGACATCAAATTTACAAGCCGACAGACACGACAAACCTCAATCAACGCACTTCTGGCTGGAACTAATTCTTATCAGACAAACGCAACACCATCGCCAACATAGGCTAAAAGATATGTAACATCATCAATATGTATGCCAAGCAAGATATCCAATATACTAGCACTACAACAATCCATCCACATATTCATTTGCAAAAAAAACATTACAGCACGAATATTTCCAAAATGCAAGACTAAAATATCCATAAACCTATTCATTCGCAAAAATGGAGCGACGTCACAAAATTTAATATCCAATCGATTTCACCGAATATCGGTTGATACAAAAGGAAACATGCATATGTCTATTCTACGACACCACTTCGAAGCAAAAAGGTACATCCGCTCTTAAAAAAGATAAAACAACTTACAATCTGCTTAAGTGGATCTACAATGTCCTATGTAGGCTCCAAGCAAAATGATAGCACCACTCTCCTGCTAGCCGAGCAAATCCAAGCTCAAAACCCACCAAGTGCACTCCTACATGACCAAGGCATTGAATCATGCAAAAGAAAACGCAAACTCAAACCGCCAAAACCTCAAATAAAACCTCAAAATCCAAACGGGATCCATTAATAGGAATTACAACAAATCAAATCCTACAGGCGCAAAACCAAACATAGACTCAAAAATTTCATACGAACTCCAGTGACAAAATCAATCCTACATGAGCCATCTATCCAAAGTTCGGGTCACAATTCCAAATACATGACTCACTGTATAATACATTTCTTATACAATTTGTCCACAATTCAAGGAATTAACATACAACCAGGTCGAAAATGCCGTAGCCCAAAGTATACCAGATGCTTTATAAAAATGGCTACTGGAATAGAAACGGAATGATTTATCTCTCTACTACGGCTTCAGTCCTTCAATCACTCTAACTCATCCAATTAGCATACAACCCAGCTCGAGTTCAAAAATAAGCAGAGACATACAAAAATAAAATCCAACAAGAGATAGTCTCTCCTAGAGATCCAACAAAAAAAAACAAAAAAAAAATGGGAAGATGAACAGTACCAGTACAAGCCGCCTTCTCTCCTCCCCTGCTCTATTTCTCCGCCAAAAATGGTGAACTCCGGCCACCTTTACTCTCCCCACGCGCTCAGCCTCTCCACCTGACTCCCTCAGATCCGCTCTTGTTCCGCCTCTCCATCCACCGTCACTCTCTCTGCGCCCCGTACTCGCGTCGGTGGCCCCTCTCCCCTGTTCGAAAATGATGAGAAGGAGAGATGCCAATTTCTCTTTCGGACTGAGGGAATAAGATGATTGACGCGTTAGGAATGTGAAGGAGGAAGAAAATGGTGATGGAGAGAAGAAGAAGAAGTAAATGGTGTGTTTAAAAAAAAGGGGGTGGGGGGGGGGGGGGGTTAGAGAAGAAGAAGAAGAAAACGGCGATGGAGAAGAAGGAAATGGGTCTGTGTGTTGGTGATCCCCAAACTCAAGTTAAAATGTGGGTATTGAGTCAATTGGATATTTTAAGAAGCAAGACTTCAAACTCTAATTTTTTCCAATCAATGGTTTGCTAGTACTCCAATTCGGGCAAGGCGTAGGTGCTCCGGGCAAGTCATCCTCCAATTCGGGCAAGGTAGACACTAATTCGGGCAAGGCATGCACCCTCCCAACTCGGGCAAGGCATGCACTAGTTCAGGCAAGGTATGCACCAATTCGGGCAAGGCATGCACCAATCAAATCCGGGCAAGGCATGCACCAATTCGGGCAAGGCATGCTCCATTCGGGCAAGTTGTACCCAAATCCGGGCAATTCATCTTACTATAGGCTGTCTTTCAGCTCTTCCAACCAAAGGTGTTTGCTTGCAAGCTACCACCTTACGGTTGACTTGTCAAACTAAAATTTTCAGTCTGCAAGCTTCAGCTCATCCAACCAAAGGTGTTTGCTTGCAAGCGACCACCTTACGGTTGACTTGTCAAACTAAAATTTTCAGTCTGCAAGCTTCAGCTCATCCAACCAAAGGTGTTTGCTTGTAAGCTGCCATCTTACGGCTGACTTGTCAAACTAAAATTTTGAGTCTGCAAGTTTTCGTCTTGCTAGATTGAATTGCCCATCTTGAAAATTTCAGTCTGTAAGTTTCCATCTTACTAGATTGATTCGTCAAATTTTAAATGTCAGTCTATAAGTCTCCGACTTACTAGATTGGCTTGTCCAACTGAAACATGCGAATCTACAAATACCCACTTTACTATGATGGCCTTCTCCAACCAAGAATGTCTATCAGTAAGCTTCTGCCTTGCAAGTTTAGCGACTTGCTCTGCCAAGCTAACCACTAGATCATTACAAATCACATCCACATCTCAAACCAATCACTCTCCTTACCAATGAGCTTACCATTTGTTATCCCAGTATACCTACGGGGTAATTGATACCTTTGAAGGAGCAGAATATTATCCGCCTACAATCTGGGATGCATCACTCTTTTGGGCACTGAAACTTCTACTCTCCGACTCGAAACACTCGACTCGAAGAGTGGGGGACAAACTGTATTGGCCAAAATTCGCTCTTGTCAACTGGACTAGGAGATCGGCCCATCAAGGCTACGGCCCAATTCGCAATCCATTAATGAGCCCGTCTTGACTTCGCATGTGAGTTGGATTCCAAAGGCAGGTTAGCGAACCCACCTGGCTGAGTTGCCCATCTAACCAATCAATCCACATGCTACCTGACTCACTCGACCTTGCCAACATTCGAGCCGGTTGACAAGCTAGCTAGCTCGCCTAGCTCGCTCGACCAGATGACTAACTCACAACAAGACCTGACTAACAGACTAACCAACTTGCATTGCTTGACTGACTCAGTCAGTCAGTAAGCAACCAACTTGAAAGGACTCCTCCAACTACGTGAGACAAAGTCCAACCTACTTAGCCAGGTCCAACAAACTCACTCGAAATTCGCGGACAGACCCCAACGATGGATGAACTATATAGAGAAGGATGGATAGACGTGGAAAGGGGCATCGCATTCTGACTGCAACAAACCCTAGCAATCCATCTCCCACGCCTCTATCTCTGAATCTCTCTGATCAACGCTCTCAACCATCCACCGTCATCCACCATTGTCCATCACCATCCACCATCACCCATCGCTGTCCGACGACGACTAGCTAGCTCCCTCCTACAAGGTCAGCTAGCCTCTCGCCGGTGCTCGTCCGTACTTTGCCGAACCGACTCAACAAGCAGGATAAGTTGACACTTGCCATCATCTCTCTTTCTCCATCTATTTCATTTAATTACTCCTTCTATCAGTCATCTAACTTGAGCGTCGGAGTCCCTTCGGTTGGCACCACACCGGTGTCACCTCAGAATCTCATGTCTCTGTTTGCTATTGTTGCCTTGCAGGTTGTCGGTGCCCCCCAATCTCTAACCCTAATTTGATTGTAGATTTATGAGCGTCTACACGTAACAATAGTTGTTATATAAGCTTTTGAAGCCTTTTTGGATCTCTCAAGCGGGCCTTTTATGCGTCCCTTACTCCGTCCCTTAGTCTTGATGTGTGGTGGATCAAGTATGGCAGTTTCTGAATTTGGTACACAACTGCTTGTGGTTTCATTTCGTGCTTGTTGTTGCCGTCCAACAAGCTCATTGATAGCAAGTAGATCTCGTTGGTACGAATCCTCTAACATTCTTCTTGCATCCATGTTATTTTCAGATTTGATCACCAAGTCGGTGTAAACCCTGGTTAGCATTCAGTGTATATCATTGATTAGTACACCCTGTTTCAAATTTAGTAAATGACTAACATAATTGTCTAGTTTTTGCACTATATTGTCTACTTTTTATTGTACATTGTATAGTTTTATAACAAATTTTACTGAGTGTAACATAAAAATATAATATCACCTGATCATATGATGTCTCCAAGCAACGCTTTCAGGGCCACTTGTAAGTCTTGCTTTCTTCATATTTTCCTTGTCCCAACTTTCTTTTTTTATATCTCGTGTCCACCTTTGTAGAAAGTACCTTTGAGGAATTGATTCTATGTCATTTTGCTTTAAAACTCTATAGCAATGGAATCAAAGCCATCCAACTTCTTCTAAATGCTTGCAACTGCAGCTTACATTTATGTCGCCATCATATTCATTTGTCTTGAAAGTTACAATCCCAACATCTTCCGGATGCTTGATGTGTAACTATGTACTGGTGTTCTCCATTTGATCTTAAGCTGTAGGCAGCCTTTGTATTTTCTGCCCTCTTGAATTCGTGTAGAACGAATTCATAAATCTTTAATGTGTATATCTGCATTTTGTCAGAGAAATTGTCTAATTTGTTAAAGAAATTAGCTAGTTTTTAAAAGGAATTGTCTAGTTTGCTACCATAGGCAATTATATATTATAGATAGACAATAAAATGTTAAAAAGTAATTTTTTGTACCTTTGAAGCCTGATACATTAGGATATGTGTGTTTGTTGTCTTTGGGTATCCTCTACTGCAAGTGAAATCATATGCAATTTCTGTCTCCCTCCATCGTTCTATTGCAACATCAAATAGGTGGAAGAATTGAGTGAGTGAAGTTTGCTTGTTGGAATTGAAAGATATTGAATGGTTTGTGCTCTCACTCCTTTGGGTAGACATCATCCCAACAGAAAATGCATCTCTATTTAAAGCCCTACACCATTTTAGCCTGATTTCATACAATTTGGCAAGCCATGTATTTTCCTGTAGATTATAACCTTCAATCGTGGAATGTCATTCCCTTTCGAATTGTTCTTCATTGTGATATAACTTCAAAACCAAGTCAAACTTTTCGTTGAATTTGGCATCATTCCTTAGTAGTGCTAGATTTTTCACTGCATTTTGCTCAATGTGCCAAACACATAATCTATGCCTTGTCTCATCCCCAAACACCCGTTAAACATAGAATATTGACAGTATAAAGTAGACAATTAAGTTTATAAACTAGATAATTTAAAGAAAAACCTAGACAATTTACTGAACATTTTTTTTACCTGTTCTATTGCTTTGGACATAGTAGCATCTTGGTCAGTGAATATGGATTTAGGCTTCTTTGAATCCATGCATTTTAGGAATGTTGTCAGTAGCCATACAAAGCTTTTCATTTGCTCATTTGCCAAAAAAGCACACCCAAACATCGCATTGCCCCAATGATTGTTTACCCCCACAATTGGAGCACAAATGAGCTCATACTTATTTGTCCTGAATGTTGTGTCAAAGACTACAACATCACCAAATATATTATAATCATCCCTCATCATGGCATCTGCCCAAAAGAGCCCACACAATCTACTTTCTTTGTCAATCAACATATCATAATAGAACTCCATGTCTTCTTGCTGCCTACGTTGCATTAAACTAACTACATTCTAGGCATCTACACCACCCGTTTCATGCGCTCTCAGCCTATTTAAGTAGTTGATTTGGTCTCTTACAGTATGTCCCACATGCTCCGCTCCACCTGAGTTGGAAGCCATGTACCTGAATGCGACAGTAGGCTTCATGCCTGACTTTTCCATTGCACTTATGACATCTGCCTTGTGTGGTGTAATATTTCTTTCCACCCTGTGGAGGTGCTTCCATTCAGGTCTAGTGTAAGGGTGGGTGTGATTCATGTAGTGCATATCAACCTTGTACAAGTTTGTCTCCTTACAATATTTGACTTTCATGGCAGCCATACACCCACATCCAGTTTCTGGCACTTCTTTTGGTTTCCTGTTTTTTTTTGTTGCTTGTTTTTCCTTGTATGTATGGTGATGGTGTTTTTAGTTATTTTTCCTTTGAGTTGGTATAACCTTGAGCAGAACACCTAAAATACTTCACCCTTACTTGTCTAGTACCTGCATAACGTTTTGTGGTACACAATGACGTTGAATCCTAAAAGTGCAACTTGCCTCCGATACAATTCAAAGGGTTCTTCATATGTACTAGCAGTTCTGCCTTACAAAGACCCTACTAGTGGTTCATCTTCAATTTTTTCTGGTAGTACATCACCTGAAACATAGACAGTTACATGTTAAATATAGACAATTACATGTAATATCTAGACAATTTTAGTCTACATATAGACAACTACAAATTCAGCATAGACACTATCACCTGAAACATAGACAATTACATGTTAAATATAGACAATTACATGTAATATCTAGACAATTTTAGTCTACATATAAACAACTACATATTCAGCATAGACACTGTCACCTGAAACATAGACAATTACATGTTAAATATAGACAATTACATGTAATATCTAGACAATTTTAGTCTACATATAGACAATTACATGTAATATCTAGACAATTTTAGTCTACATATAGACAACTACAAATTCAGCATAGACACTATCACATGAAACATAGACAGTTACATGTTAAATATAGACAATTACATGTAATATCTAGACAATTTTAGTCTACATATAAACAACTACATATTCAGCATAGACACTATCACCTGAAACATAGACAATTACATGTTAAATATAGACAATTACATGTAATATATAGACAATTTTAGTCTACATATAGACAATTACAAATTCAGCATAGACACTATCACCTGAAACATAGACAGTTACATGTTAAATATAGACAATTACATGTAATATCTAGACAATTTTAGTCTACATATAGATAACTACAAATTCAGCATAGACACTATCACCTGAAACATAGACAGTTACATGTTAAATATAGACAATTACATGTAATATCTAGACAATTTTAGTCTACATATAAATAACTACATATTCAGCATAGACACTATCACCTGAAACATAGACAATTACATGTTAAATATAGACAATTACATGTTATATCTAGACAATTTTAGTCTACATATAGACAACTACAAATTCAGTATAGAAATTATCTTCGAAACACAGACAACTACATGTTAAATATAGACAATTACATGTTAAATATAAACAATTACATGTAATATCTAGACAATTTCAGTCTACACAGATAGCTACAGTTTCAGTATAGACACTATCGTTTTTATTGCAAATCATAGACAATTATATGTAAAAAAATAGACAATTACAATATTAATATAGAGATAGACAGTCACGGGGTATACCTTCATGTGAAACGATCTGCAAGTCTTCCTCATGAGTTGGTGTTGATGTTATCGCGGAATCACCTTCGTTTCCATAAGATACAATGGTTCATTCAATGATTCCCTCCATATTATGAAAAAATCTGCTTGAGTTTGCTCGATTTCAACTTTTTTTTCGATTTCAAGCTTCTTATGTTTCCATTAGATCTCGTCGATTTTTCAGTCCAGATTTGGTGTCTTAGAGTTTTCCGGCAGATCGATTTGGTGTCTCAGAGTTCTCGAGTTTTCCGGCGGATCGATCTTAGAGAGAGAGAGATCGAGCTGACGAGAGAAAATCGAGGGTTGAGAGAGAAAATCGATCTGAAAATGGTAAAAGGAGCTGAAAGATGGTAAATTTTATATTTATACTCGACCCATTTTTAATGAATCCGGGTCAAAAGATCCGCGAGAAATTAAGTCGAGAAACAATGTATAATTGTCTAGTTTTAACGTTTGAAGTGGACTTTCGGGAGTTTCCTATATATAAGGGTCTTTCGCAAAACGGACTCTTCTATATTTCCCCTCAAATAACTCCCTCGTCACTCTCTCTCAACTTTTTACTATGTTTAATAGTCAATCTAATATGTTGTGTACTACTCCCTCCGTCCCAATTTCATTTACCCGTTTAACTTATTCTGGTCAACACCATTTAACTTTGTGCTCGATTTACTCACATATGATACTTCTAATGGATTTTTGAAAAATATATAATGAAAATTTAAAATGTATTAAAAATATGAATTTTTAAATTTTTTACCAACATTTTTTATGAGTAATTCACAGACGAAGTTTGCAAGCGTTGACTGAAAAAAGTCCAACGGGTAAATGAAACTAGGACGGAGAGAGTATTTCGCTACTAGCTTGGCTGTTTTGGAAAGCTCGAAACGATTTTGTGTTTCCCGTTGCTTACTGATGTGCACTCAGGAATTTCAATTTTCGTTGTAAAACCTGTAATCCCTAAATACAATCAAGATTAAATTTATAAGTCAGAAGTCCTCAAATCCACAGTTTATAGCGGAAAGTTGACTTGGGATGTCGTTCTCCACGGACACTTAGCATAGGAACAAGAAAATAACGTTTGTAAATTGTATGCAGAAGAGTAAACAGATTGATCGCAGACAGATTAATTAAATCACAGTAAACCCTAATTTGATGAGATGTAATCGATGGTGGGAAGGCGTAAAGGATCCCCGACCTCCCTCTACTATGCTACTCCCAACTTCCTAGCTAAAATCCTACGCGATTACCTCTAACGACAGCAGGGCATAATACTACTATGCGGAGGCGCAGTCGGCACGAGTACCCCTACTCAGTTCAATGGAACTACTGTGTCACTCAGCAGAACATCACACCACAAAGAATGTATAGAGTTGAATAATCACGATTTACGTCTAATAACTATTCCATTAATATATCACGGTATATAAAGAAGTAGCAAAAGCAGAGTTACGGCGGTTCGCCTTTACAAAATAAAGTTAGCTACTCATAGTATTCTAGAAGTAATCGAAAAATAGAAGAAGAAGACGAGGAGGAGGAGGAGGAGGAGGAGGAGGAGGAAGAAGAAGAAGAAGCAACAACTTAGTCTCTGATGTCTTCGTGCTGCTTCTAGGGTTTCCTCCTTCTGGGTGCCTAACAGCCAGCAGTTTTAGGGTTTCACTTCCCAAGGGACTGGTTCTCTCTCAGGAGAGCTGCTTTGTGAGCGGTGTAGAATTATGAGACCCCTGAGGTCTTATTTATACTGAAAAATCCGAGCTCTGGCCGCCATTGATCATTAAGAAAGGTTTATGAAGGCGTGCTCTAGCCTGACAGGCCAAAAAAAGGTCTGGAACAAATCAGACCAATGACTGCGGTCGCCTAGTGGCCGTAGAGAGGCCTTCTGCGATCCCCTGGTGGCCGCCATCTTCAATCTCTACATATTCGAATCTCTTTTATTCGTTCTCCGATTTCGGGCTTCGTAACTTCGTTTCCTCGAAAAGTGGTCTTCTACAATGTTGTTGCATCTTCAATTACCTTCGCATTGGTTGGTCGCATGACATATTTTGACTCCTCAAACTCCGTGCAATGGTTAATCCGGCATATTTGCTTAACTTTCTCGATTTCGCACAATTATGTCGTTTTTGCGCTTGAAATCGTGCAATTCCTCAAAAACGCGATCATGACCTACAAAATACACACGAAGTTGGTATTAGACCATAAAACGATACAAATATTTTATCTAAGGTAAAAAACGAGGGACTAAAAGCATGCTATATCGCACATTTCATTGTCACATCACACCCCCAAACCAGTTTTCTTGCTCATCCTTGAGCAAGGCAATAACGATAATCATGAAGTGACCAAGAAATGAGCACCAAGCATAAACCACCACATAGACAAGCAGCCAGTTTCTAGGGTTTCAGGCTCTACCGACTCGCTTAGTTTCAACTCCAACTTTATGACTCCACAGCAAACAAGTAACAAGTAAGCATCACTCACTACAGCCAGCGGTTACAAGTGTAACCAAATGTCCTTCTAGGTATACTTCAAAATCATTACCTCGCGGTAAAGTTATGCAATCCTGCTCCCAATAGTCAAGGCACAAATTAAAGTAGTACTCATGTTGGCTTGGTAAGTGAAATAGGTAGGATAATATAGAGGAGTGTATGGCTAAGCATCATTAATAGATATGCAAAGCAGAACAAAGGGTATTTCAGGGGGACTTATCCTTCCGGACATCGAGTTCCTTCCTTCGACTTCGTCCTCTCTCAATGACAAATCTTCAACTTCTCCTTTATCATTGTAACTACTTCAACGGTTGCTTCACACATAGACTACTTGCTCCTTTATTTTTTTCTTTTTTCTTTTTCTTTTTCTTTTGACATACTATTTTTTGCAGTCATTTTACTAACTCGTATGCTTTTGGTTGACCATCATTGGGCTCTTTTAGTCTCTACATTTTTTGGTAGTGTCTGTTTTACCGAATTTCGCACTTTTGTGCGTGCTGGTTTGGTATACATGCCATCAACCCTCACGGAAATGTAGCTTTTTAGGGCCACGCCGGTATGTGGGTAGTATCTGCAACATGCCCAACACGAAAACGGTGATCACAAGGACCACAGATCAGATCCACTCCAAGACTATACCTTTGCTTTTTTCGGTACTTTCTTTTCTATTTTTTCTTGGAGCAAGAGCTAGTGATTTTTAGCACCGGTAATATAGCAGTAGGGCCAACAAGGTAACCTTCGATGATGTTCGTCTTCCACTTCTCCCCCAAACCAATTTCTCGAACTAGGGTTAGGGTTTTCTTCTCTACTTTCCCCCAAAACAATTCTTGATCATGATCAAAACATGATTCTCCTCCATTCTTTGGAACTCGTTGCTTTGTTTCTTCGTTCAAGCTCGGCGGTAGGTTGCTGTCACCGCTTAAGTAAAGCATGTATAGGATATATGGTGGAGTTTCATAAAGGCTTAAAGAAGCTTTCAGTGGGGTTAGCGAAAGGTATAAAAAGGATTCAAAAAGGTGAGTACTACTAATCATATTCATGTTGCTGACAAATAAGGCCTCAAGGGTAGTAGTGTTCACACGGTTGCACACAGGACTTTAATTAGAGTAGCAAGTAAACTCAATCATCAAAGTAGCATGGGTCGGTTTTGGTCAGAGCTTATATTCAGCAAGCAGCAAAGCAAGAAAACAAATCCACAGCCTCTCATCTTAGTCATGGTTCAAACTCGGTACTCTCCCACAGATCAAAAAATTTTCAAAAAGTAAAAGCCTTAGATGTAACAGATAAAAATGAAACTAGTACTAAAGCAGAAATTAAACTATAAGGGGAGATATCTTTTAACTACCTTCTTAGCATAGCTAATTACATAATAAACCCCCACAGACGAACAATTACATTTTGATCCACGAATTTGACCACAGGTGAACTAAAAGCTGGAGTTTACTCTTATGCCCTTTTCCAATATTCCAGAATCAAACAGGCCTTACTTAGGATGGCACCAACTTTTCACGTGAATATCACGTGAGGAAAAAAATGTAATTAAATGAAACAAAATATTACTTAACTGTAATTTTTAGTTACTGTTAGATTTCAAAAAACTAGTCGTTGGAAGGGTAGTTTTCTCCATTTAAACTCCTCCAAACATCATTTTTCACCCACAATAACCTACACAAATCAGATTTCACCCACACCAAAAAAAAAAAAAAAAAACACTCTTTCCTTATGGATTCTAATGGAAAGAATTTGAGTTTTCATCCAATATGGCATGGTCGTCCATTATGCCGTGTTCACAATTGTCGTAAGCGCACCGTTCTTGTAGTGTCATTGAATGGAAGAATGCATTGGAAATGCCACACACATGGATTCTCTCACCGGGGTGATGTTGAAGAGGAAATCATCAAAATCATCATCAATGTTCAAGAACAAGAAAGGGAAGCTTATGTGCCACAAAACACACAAACGAATCAAGTGAGGGAAGTGGAGGTACTGCTCAATGTAACATGGGGAGGATTCAGAGCTCACAACTTAAATGTGATACAACTACTTGTAGCTATGAATCTGCTATTGTTGGCTGTGTATCTTATTGTACAAATTGCTCAATCTTTCAAGTAGAATATGAGGTCCAAGACTAAGCAATGTAATGTAATAAATAGTACCTTTGATTCCATTACCAAAATAGCAAATGTCATCAAGTCATCAAAATAGCAAATGTTATCAAGTCATTTCACTAGGAAATTATCTACTAGCAACTGTTATGAAGCAAAAACATGAAGACAAAAGAGACGAACATTATCATGTCATCAAACTAGCATAACACCATCACAAATTATCAAAGAAGCCATTTTGGGCACTCCATGGCCTGAGATGACTGAGCCTCATTGCCAGCATTCCTACCCCTACCTCTTCCTCTGCCTCCCCTGCCTCTACGTCCTGTCCTGCCTCTAACTCCTCTTCCTCTACCTCTTGATGGCCCAGGTACATCTCTTGCAGCCTGGACAATCACAAATATCCATATGAACATCATAATACACAACATAACAGTCCCCTACAACAAAAATAGAGAAGAAAAGCAATACTTACATCATGGATTGGAGAAGCAGGCACATCAGACTCTTCTTCTGGAGGTTCTTCATTAGTGTCTTGCTCCTACATAAAGACAATTAGAAATCTAGTCACAGAAAAAACATCAAGAACAACACCTAGGGTTTGTGTCTGAACATACAAAATTGTATGGACACTAATTCCGGCATAAACACAACACGAAAAATACCAAAATTGAGGATTATCAGTTCAAAATTGTACCTTGGTGTGATGAAAAGCAGTAGCCTTTCCGACGACCGATCGACGCACCAACTCAAAATTCTGATGAAATATTCTCCACACCAAGCACGACGTCTTCAACTGACGTTAATTGAAGTAATTTTTGCTCGCAAATTGAAAAAATAGTGGGAGTGATAGAGTATGGACGAACAGGGGAGACGGAAGGAGTTGGGTGAAAAATGGCGTAAGTGTTGGTAAAGATGAAATATTTGGATGAGTTAAAACCTAACTTTTCATCCTTAAGGTCGTGTTTGTTCTCCAAATTATGACATAAGGGGCAAATGTGTAATCTGCTCCAAGTCAACGGAAAAAAAGGGATTTTGGACTAAAATGTAATTGTCTATCTAAGGGTTTTTTTTTTTAGAACGCCCTTCATAACAGGGTACCAGACAGTAATAAACTCTAAACTATAAACTACTAAGTGCGAGTATTTAAAAGTTATTACAGACCGAGTAATTCAGGAAGTAGCAGTCAAATTCCTCCCCCAAACCTAGCTAAGAGCAGATAGAAAAACTAGGAAGGTAAAGAGAAAAAAGAAAATATACTCCCCTCTCACTGCCGTGCTTCCATGGATAAATGCATCTAGGATGGAGGATCATCCGCTGGTGGAGTAAAGAAATCATCCTGGCTTCCATAATAATGGCTCGATCCTGTGCCAGGTGGGGGATGGAACGGTGGTTGAGGGTAGCAAGGTGGGTAATTATGCTGAGGGTAGTTCGCATAACTTGCTTCCAAAAAGGAAGTTCTTTGTTGCACTTTAAGGCAATTCAGGTACGAATTCCATTATCTTCTTTGGCAGTTAGCGTACATCTCCTCTTGCTGCCTTATCTCTTCTTGCCGATTAGCTTGGCACTGGTCTAAGAAGGCTTGCATCTGGCCCAGATCAAAGGCTCCTTGCTGCTCGTTCCTCCTATCCTTTGCTTCCCGAACCGCTTCCTGGTGTCTGGTAAACATCCGTTCGACCCTTTTTATAGTGAATGGTTCAGTCAGAGCCACGTTCCCTGCCTCATTCATCTCCACTCCCTGCTCTTTAAATATCCCTGTTATCAATCCTGGGAATGGGAGATTCCTCATGTGGTTTCCTTTAAGCGAGAGCATTTCTTCCATGATGATCCGCCCGATATCAACGTAATGTCTTGTCATTATTGACTAGACCAACACTGCCTCCTCTTCATCAATTCCCAATTCGCATTTTCTGGGTCTGAGGTTTGTGCGCACAAAGTGCACCCAAAACCTGGCACAGTCGTTGAGGGCTGTCTTCAGTATCTCCCTCTGTCTGCCGTCCTCCTCATAATCACACCTCAAAAGCAAGTGGTGGATCTCATCTTTCACTTCCTCATAGCTCAAGTCAAAGTGTGGGGGCTCCACAAGATTCGGTTTCTTGTCCTTCTCTGGTATCTCATAGAATTTGTTGATAGTCTGAGGTCCAAACATGAACTCGACTCCCCTTATGGTGATAGGAGGTAGTTCGCTCTCCTCATTCAGGTCGTCTACTTCAAGTTGGAAGAACTCCGCATAGAATTCCCTGTTAGGAATATATGTTAGTATTTTGATCACTCATCACATGTTCTTAGCCAGAAAGGTGATTAAGTGCTCTTGGTTCACTTGAACATTGTAAAAGAGGAAATCACTGAGTATGATTGGTCTAGTAAATCTTGTATTAGGATTATAGGTCTCTGAGTGTAATTTTGTATTTCAAGAAGACCATGAAGATCAATCCTAGCAATGGAGCTTTTCTGAAGATTAGAAGACTGAAGATTGCACAAGGTTTATGAAGACACAAAGGTTTAGTCTAACTCAGAAAGACTATGTCCTTAATCCTTTCTTAAGTACATTAACTTACTTTGGAAATATGATTCTGGACATATGACATCATGAGTATGGAGCATGCAAGCTATCAGAAAGGCTCATGTATCCGTTGAGACTAAAGGACAATGAACAGTACTATGCATTAAATGCATCGGCAGAAATGCTGCAAAAAGCAAGTCCTCTCTGAAACAAGAGATAGTGACTTCTGAGTACATAGTTCAAGATATAAACGGATATAATTTAGAGAGCACAACGGATACAATTCAAACGCCTCTAAAATTTATCTATATATATCACACACTTAGATGCTTGAAGAACACACCTTAGAATGCTCTATCTTGCAAACTTACCATCAAGCAAAGTATTCTCTCAAGCACTCTACTACCCTTTCTGAAAGCTTTCTGTTGCTTGAAGAATCACTAGTAGTTTTAAGTTGTCCTGAACCTTAACAAGAGATTGTTATTCGTGAAAGAGTTGAACTATCAGATACCCTTTCTGAAGCTCATTCTCCAGAACGGACACCAATTACTTGGTCAAGAAGAGCGATCGTCATCCACTGAACAAGTGTATTAAGTAGTCTTGTTCTATTAGGCTCTCTGAAAACATAAGCGAAAAGTTATACGAGCCTCGACAAACCTTATAACCAACACCATCAAGGCGTGGAGTAGAGGAAGTACTTGATTTGGGAAATCAGGGAATAACTCCAAGGTTATCTGAGTAGAGGAAGTACTTAGCTCTAGGAGCTGGGGAATAACTCAGGGGGAACATTTGGTTGGGAACCATTTATTTAGGAATCTTAGAATAGGATTATTGTAAGGTGAACTCAATTATCTGTTCTAGTGAATTCTAGGTCTCAGAAAGACCGAAGTGGATTAGTTGGAGGATTACGCCACCTCCAGATACCACTATACTTGCTGTGTTATTTACCTTTCTGTATTTACATTTCAGCCAAGGACACACACACTTACTTATTGTTTTTGCACTTACCTATCTTAAAGTCTTCCGCGCTCTGAATTTAAGTATCAGAAACCCCCAGGTTTCTGAGAAACTGTGTTTATCGACAAAAGTTTTAAAAGACTATTCACCCCCCCTCTAGTCTTTTACTTTGCCGTTATCTGGACCAACAAGTGGTATCAGAGCAGGAGGTTCACAAGCCTTCTGCACTGAACCTAGATCCCCAGATAGGTGAAGGAACTTTGTCCCTTTCTGAGGACTATATAATTTGTGTGTTAAGCGTGCAGGTATGTCTCTGAGTGATGCTCCCGTTCTAAAGCCAGAAAACTACGAGAAATGGAAGAACAACATGATGCTCCATCTGGAGGCCATTAGTGATGAGATGATCTATGTCATCAATGAAGGGCCTATCAAAATCAGACAACTCAAACAAGTTACTGAGGTGTCTGATGGAAGAAAAGCCTCAGACAAGGAAGATGGAAGCGAGGACATGGCTGCTAGTGATAGTGGTCATGTTGCTCGTGGAAGCATTATATATGAAGACAAGCCAAGAGAGCTCTGGACATCTGAAGATGCCAAGAGACACAGATTGGATGGTCAAGCTCGTAATATAATCATCAGATCGACACCTGAGCACATACAGTGTAAACTGTGGGGTGCTAAAATAGCGAAAGTTGCCTGGCAATTGATTGAAGAAATCTGTGCCGGAACAGAGAAAACCAAAGAAAACAAGTTCGAAGTTCTTAAATTGAAGTTCCAAAACTTCAAACAAGGTCCCACTGAAACTCTGGAAGAACTTGATTTCAGATTTACTACACTTATGAGTGATATGGCTGCACTTGGTGAAAGCAATAGATACTCCCAGTCAGAAAAGATTAAGACTATTGTCAGAAGTCTCAATCACAACTGGGAACACACTAAGTTCTTTTATTTCAATCAAGGGATGCCAAATATTACTCCAGTAGAGCTCTTCTCTCATCTTACTACTGTAGACTATGAGACAACTCAGAGAGAACAAACAGCTGAAAAATTGCAAAGTGTTGCTCTAGTTTCTCAAGGCACTTCTGAAAAAGAAGGATACCAAAGAAGCATCTGAAGAAAATGCTCTTGCAGTAAGACACATGAAGAAATTTGTGAGTCAAGAGATTGAGAGAAGAAAAGCAAAAGAAAAGCTGAAAAAGCATCTTGGCCCAAACTATCATCAGTACAAGAACATACAAGTGAACAACTCTCTGAACACCCCCATTCAGAAAGGTGTTAGTACTGAAGCTGCAGAAATAGGAAATGATATCTGCTTCTATTGTCAAAAGCCTGGTCACGTCAAGACAGATTGTCCTGCTTTAAACAAGCTCAAGACAGGTGACAAGAAGGACAGAAGAAATTTCAAGAGAAATCAAAGGGCCTTACTGACTGAAGAAAGGAAGAAGATTCAAATTCAACTTGATGCTCTAGACTTTGAGATGATTACGAAGATGGAGATTCGATGACTCAAACCTACCATCACCGTAATTTTGTGGAATCACCCACGATGTAATTGACTTGACTGAAGAAGAAAGAAATGTGGAGTTCTTTGAGATTCTTTGGTCCAGACATCTCCAACATTGAAATGTGTCTTATGGCTGATGAGGTAACTAACAATTCACAATTTCTGTACTATGAGAGTGATGATGGAATTGAGGATCTGGAGTTGGTCAAGAGTGAATTGGATCGTTATGATAAAGAATTTCTGGAAGCACAATCCAAAACCAGAATTCTAGAGGAAAGCAAAGAAACTCTTGAAAAAGAGGTTACTAAGCTAACCAGAGTATCTGAAAACAAGAACGCTGAAATAGCCTTTCTGAAATCTCAGATATCTGAGAAGGAAAATTCTCACAAACTAGCCTTGAATGAACTTACCAAGAAAATGATGAAGCTGCTTTCTGAGAATGAAGAACTCAGAAAGAAAGAGTTATCCTTCCAATCTTATGCAAAGGCTAGTGACACTCTCACTGAGGTTCAATCCTATCTAAGAGATCCCTCTGAGAAAAGTGGACTTGGACTCGATGAACAATCGAGTAATTCATCTCCTCTGAAGAAGAGTGATGAAAGGTTGACCTTTGTAAAAAGTCAACAGAAATGGTTCTTCAACCACCTATAGCATTGGTCAGAAAGCTAGGGTAGCTGACAAAGGAAAAGGAGTAGCAACCCAACCTTTGAAAGAACAACAAGTTCACAAGAAACTTGTGGATGAGGTTTCTGAAAAGAAATACAACCCTCAGACATGTAACCATCCACATTGCTATATTACTAGGAAAGGAAGAATTGCTGGAATAGGCAAATTCTCTACTGTACCATTTTATGAAAATAAAGACGGTGCAGAAACTAGTAAGGCTTTTGAAGAACGTATTCAGAAAGCCAAAGGTGTTCAAAATGGCATTGGCTATCGTGCTATTGGAAAAGTTCTTCTGCAACAATAAGGAAGGACAAGAACAATGGCGCAAGGCTGATATTGCACGTAGCAATAGACAGAAGTGGAAGAAATCTCAAGCCACTGAAAAACTGAATGCCAGAGCTAGAAGGAACCTGGCCAGAAAGGCTAAGTTTGCTGAAAAGCAATCCCAGAAACCCAGGGTCCAGAAAGCACCAAAAGGAACACCTAGAAACACCACAAGAAGGAAAATTGAGATCAAAATTACTAATTTTATTGCATCTCCTTCTGATCAAGTTAGACAAAAACAAACTCCCAAGAAATTCACTAAAATGTGGATTCCTACTGGAAGAATGTTTAGTCTAAATGGTTCTATCTCTGAAGCAAGAACCTAACTCCTGTTTCCTGTTTTGTGCAGAACGCCTCTTGGACTAAGGCTCAATGGCTATTTGATAGTGGATGCGGAAAGCACATGACAGGAGACAAAGCAAATCTGGTCAATTACAAAGCTTGCAACAATGGACCAGACATCAGATTTGCTGGAGGAGAATTAAATCCCTCTCTGGGATTTGGCAACGTCAAATTAGGATCATTAACTATCACTGACGTATTACATGTTAAGGGTTTGAAATATAATCTATTTAGCATGAGCCAGTTTGCAGACAAGGGATTTACTGTGAAATTCAAAGCAAAGTATTGCAAACTTATTGACAATGAGTCAAAGCAGACAGTCTTGGTTGCTCGGCGGAAAGGCAGTCTTTATGTTGCCGACTGGGCATCTGCCACAACTGAAGAATGTCTCATGGTGAGTCAATCAGGTCACACAGAAGAGCACTGGTTATGGCACAAAAGAATGAGTCACTTGAATTTCAAAACTCTGAACAAACTTGCGAAAGAGTTAGTGGTTGGCCTTCCCAAAACATCTTCGAAAGGATGGTATATGTTACACTTTGTCAGATGGGGAAACAATCTAAGATCTCTTTCAAGTCCAAAATCAGACACTCTAGTATTAGACCACTGCAACTATTACACATGGATCTTTTTGAATCATCTGTAACTAGTTATGCAGGAAAGAAGTATGGTCTTGTTGTAGATGACTTCTCAAGATTCACTTGGGTTATCTTTCTGAAGCACAAATCTGATGCTAGGGTGGAGATACCAAATTTGCTGAATAAGCTTGAAGTCATGAAAAAGGACAAGGTATCTGCAATCAGAACAGACCATGGTACTGAGTTTGTCAACTAGTACATAAAGGAGTTTTGTACCAGCAAAGGTATACAACACCAACTTTCCTCTGTAAGAACACCACAACAAAATGGTGTTGCAGAAAGGAAAAATAGAACACTTAAAGAAGCAGCAAGGACAATGCTAGCTGACACTGAGATAAGTGAAGTTTATTGGGTTGAAGCTGTAAACACAGCATGCTACACTCAGAACAGATGCTTGATAAACAAACACCATGATAAGACCCCTTATGAACTCTTGGTTGGTAGACCCCCTAATATCAAACATCTGAAAGTGTTTGGTTGTAGATGTTTTATCCTTAACAATGGAAAAGAGTATCTAAGAACATTTCAACCAAAGGCAGATGAAGGTGTGTTTCTTGGTTATTCTATGAATAGCAAAGCTTACAGAATTTACAACAAAAGAACAAAGAAGATTGAAGAATCAGTTCATGTTGTATTCTATGAAGGAAGCAAGAAAACACCCCTTGCTGATGAACTCTCAGAAAAGTTCAAGGAACTAATGATAAAGGATTCTGAAGAGGAACTCTCAGAAAGGAAAAACATCATTGTGGAAAGAGAGGATGAATCTGACGAAGAAAAGCATGAAATGCCTAGTAACAACCAGATGATTCTCAGACATGATGAAGAATTTCCTATGAGAATTCCAGAAATGGAAACTGAAGATGTTCATCAGAGAGCTAACTCTGGAAATGACCTCTCGGCAGCATGTCGAAGCTCTCACACTGAGCAAGTGTCAGACATTCACCGCCCTTCTGAGGTGCAAAATGTCACAGATACTGAAGAAGCATCAAGTCATAGTGATTCACATTCAGATCACATAGATGTTGACCCTACTAGCCCTAAACCCATGATGAGATGGATCAAGGATCATCCTGCAAAAGACGTGATTGGACCAATCAATCAAGGTGTTAGGACTAGGAGAGCAATAGCTGAAAATGCTAACTCTCTCTTTGGATGTTTTATCTCAAACATCGAACCAAAAACTATAGAAGAAGCATTAAGAGACCAAGATGGATCTCAAAGAATGCAAGAAGAGTTGGATCAATTTGAGAGAAACAAAGTCTGGAAACTAGTTCCATTTGTAGAAGGAATATCTGTGATTGGAACTAAGTGGGTTTTCAGAAACAAGATAAATGAATCTGGTGAAATAACCAGAAACAAAGCAAGGTTGGTTGCCAAGGGATTCACCCAGACTGAAGGTTTAGATTTTAATGAGTCATATGCACCAGTTGCCAGATTGGATGCAATAAGACTCTTTCTGGCCTTTGCAGCTCACAAAGACTTTAAAGTTTATCAGATGGATGTCAAGAGTGCATTCTTGAATGGTGAACTTGCTGAGGAAGTCTATGTTGAACAACCACCTGGCTTTGAAGTTTCCTCAGAAAGTAGAATGGTCTATAAGCTACAGAAAGCTTGTTGGTCCAGATAACGGCAAAGTAAAAGACTAGAGGGGGGGGGGGGGTGAATAGTCTTTTAAAACTTTTGTCGATAAAAACAATTTCTCAGATATCTGAATAGATATCTGATACTTAGAATTAGAGCGCGGAAGACTTAATAAAGATAAGTGCAGAAACAGTTAAAATGTGTGTGTGTGTTGCTGAAATGTAAATACAAAAAGGTAAATAACACAGCAAGTATTGTGGTATCTGGAGGTGGCGTAATCCTCCAACTAATCCACTTCGGTCTACCAGAGACCTAGAATTCACTAGAACAGATAATTGAGTTCACCTTACAATAGACCTATTCTAAGATTCTTAACAATTGGTTCCCAACCAAATGTTCCCCCTGAGTTGTTCCCCGGCTTTCACAGCCAAGTACTTCCTGTACTCAGAAACCTTTGAGTTATTCCCTAGCTTTCCAAGCTAAGTACTTCCTATACTCAATAACCTTAGAGTTATTCCTTATTTTCCCAAATCAAGTACTTCCTATACTCCGGTAACCTTGGAGTTATTCCCTGATTTTTCAAACTAAGTACTTCCTGTACTCCACGCCGGTTTTGGTGTTGGTTTCGGTTTGAGTTGTCAGATGAGCTTCTTTAATAACTTATTCAGTTATTCAGATAGCTCTGAGAATCAAGTTACTTAATACACTTTTCAATGTATGGTATCTTGTTCTTTTTACTGACCCAAGTCTTAGATAAATGTTCAAGAGAATGAATCTCAGATACTTGATCTTTCGATTCAACTCTTTCACAGATAGCTATGCTTGTTTAGGATCAAGACACTTAGAACTTCAGTGTTACTCAAGATCAAAAGCTTTGGTCGCAACAGAAAGCTTTGAGGATAAGTAAGTTGCTCTGAGAGAGTAAGATGTTCAGCGTTTTCGTGTGTGTTTTCTCAAGCAGTCTAAGTATTGATATTTATAGATGAATTTGAGTGCCGTTTGAATAGTATCCGTTAGGCTCAAATTCAAACTATTGATATTTGTGTATAATCTTTATGTGAGCTTTGTCTTCTTCTTGAGAAGTTGCTTTTATTCAGACATCTCTGTCCGTGCATTAAATGCATTGTACTATACTTTTTGTCCTGTAGTGTCAACGGAACTATGCTTTGTATCAGAGACTAGTGTTATCTGATTCTTTGCATGTCCTTATCTTCAATCTTCAGATACCACTTATATTGAAACAACTTGGTTTGCAATATATATATTTCTCTTTCAGAAATGTGGTTAAAGCTCAAGGTATCTGAGAATAGATATTTGTGGACACTTTCCTTGTTTTCAGATATGTCTCTTATTTCTCAGATATCTCTTGTGACACAGTTTGTTTGAAACTATTCGTGCCTTCAAGATATCTGGCTAAGGTACCTGAACAACAGTTTCAACAATCTTGTGCAGTTTCTTCAAGTCTTTAATGTCGTTGAGCTTGTTCTGCTTGGATGTCTTCTTCTTGGTCTTCTCTTCATAAAATAAAAATTACATTTTGAGACCTAACATCCTATACAAGATTAACTAGACTATCATACTTGGTGGGTTTCCTCTTTTACAATGTTCAAGTGAACCAAGAGTACTAATCACCTTTCTGAGACTAAGATAAGTCATCATGTTGCTGATCAAAACTAAACAGATATTCTTAACAAAATATCTAACAGAATTCCTAACAAATTTCTCAAGAAATTTCCCAACAAATTTCCCCCTTTTTGATCAGTCAACGATGACTATCTTACCTATTACAAATCTGGATGAGTGAACAATCCAACACTTAATCTTTTCTTAAGATCTTCAAATTAATTTAATTAAGTGCAGAAAGTAGACATCAACCAAATCACAAGGTGTGATCTTTGCTGACAAGTTATCTTTTATAGAATACTATCTGAGAGTAAGTTCTTCAGATAAGTTACAAATAAAGATTACAAATAACTTCAATACATAAAACAGTTAAGCTCAGTCAGCAAAAATACAAAAACTACATAGTAAATTAGGACAACAGGAGTAACCAAGCTCCAAGTAAACATCCTAATAAATTAGTCTTCAAGTCTTCAAGTCTTCAACAGTGTTTCTGTGGATCAGTCTGCAAATTTCCTATCTCCAAACCTTTTGATGTCATCAGAATAATCATAGAGAAGAGTTCTGACGAGCATCTCTGTGTCTCTGGCAAATCCACAGACCTCTTTGTAGGTTTTGGTAGGATTTTTCTTGGCAAAATGTTTGACCCATAGGTACTTTCCCCACTTCCAGGCATGCTCTATTCTGATATCTAAAAGCTTGAAGTATTCGTAGATAATCTTCAGATATCTGATGTCACCCTTGTATTGATCTTCAGTTAGATAGAACGACTCATAGGGTTCCACAGCGAGTCTTGCTCTTGTGCCTGTTACTGTGATATTCAGAATTATGTGCACATCATCTGGCTTTCCATATGGACATTCATCAGAGAGGTCCTTTCTCATGGCTTCGATTCTTGACAACTTCAAAATCCAACCAGCTTTAATGTGATTGGTGTTGATCAAGGTTGGCTTATCTTTTCTCCATGCCATAAGTTGTTTATGGATTGGTTAAAATCTTGAATTTACCAATAGATGCTTAAGTTCCGAATCCAATAGCCATTTTTCGATTGATGCACACAGAGATGAGGAATCATTGTCATACTTCACATACTCTATTTTGGCTTCTTCGGCACGAGTGGAAGTTGACTTTGTCTTTGCTCGACTCTCGGATCTGTTCCTTCTCATCTTGAATTCTCTTTGGGGTTGTTGCTTGAAGAACCACCACCCTGGATAGACTTGGTATTTCCAGAGGGTGTTTTAGCTGCTAGTGGCTTTGCAGCTATGGGCTCAGTTAGGCTTTCAATTTTCCTTTTTCTGTGAAGAGGAGCTTCATCTTCATCAGTTTCCTCATCATCATCAAGATTAGATCTTGTGAGAGTTTTACAGCCTTCTTCATTGCCCTGGGACTTGATTTGACCTTCTTCTTCTTCTTCAGAAGATTCATCAATCCCTTTAACTTGTCTTCTCCTTGGAGCCTTGGTACTCCTTGGAGGTTTACGTATGGCCCTTGTTATCATTTAGTTCCTTGATGGGTTTACGAAGCGACTACTATTTGCAAAGCAGCTTGGCTTGAGGAGGGTTCATTGATTCTGAGCGGTGGCTGGGAAGTTTTCATGTTTCTTCTTCCTTTCTGAGCCGCACCAGCTCCAGATTTATTCTTGTTTTCTTCTTCTCCTTCTTCCCATTCCCCCTGACTTTGAGGTCCAGATTTGTACATTCTTTCCCCCTTAGTCATTGTTGGCTGACTCAGTCTCATAAAGGAATCTGAGAGAGAGTTGAAGTGCCCTTGTAAATAATTATAGGCACTGACCAACTTCTGAAGTTCGGCTTTGAGCTCCTGATTTTGCTTGATAAGTCTGTTGTCCTTATCAGTGAGCTCTGCCAATGGGCCTAGGATGGCATCTGCTTTTCCAGCAGTGTAACTTGCCTCTTGAAAAGCTTTTTCAGCTAAAGACGCATCATCGTCCCTTATCATTCCAAGATCTTTCTGAGCAATGACTATGCTAGTTGTTCTCTGAGTGATGAGCTCAGTGAACTTTTTCATTTCAGAGGGGACGGAGGCAATTACTTCCTTGTTCTGTGAAGACATCTCCTTGTTCAGAGTAGCCAGTACTTGGTACCTGTTCATGTATTCATTGGAGTGAACATTTGGCAGTTTGCTGAAAATTGTAGGATCAATCAGCTTCCTTTTCAAGTGAGAAACCACTAGATGTTCATTGCGGTGCTCTGCCAAAGTCTTGTCTTCTTCATCATCTGAGTAATCAGCCCAGTGATCTTCATCCTCTTTGACATTTTCATCGATTGTATCGAGTCCAGCAACCCTCTCAGAGATTGGTTTCTTTCCTTTCTGGGAGGAGGATGGTATTTCTTTTGAAGATGATGCAGCCTGAGCATCATGCTTGACTTCAGATACTTCTTCAGTATCGAGTTCTTTGGTGATATCATGCACAGCATCCCGTAGCTCTTTAACCTCAGAGTAAGCAATCATTTCTTGTAAGTATTGATCTTGTAGTTGATCAAGCTTGTCTCTGGATTTAGCTATTTGATCTTCCAGTTGAAGATGGAGCTGTTGTTCTTCTTCCAACAGTTGTCTGAGTTGAGCAGATCTGGTTTGAGTGTTTAATATTTTCTAATCGGTTTCTTCAGAGAGCTCAACTACTTGTTCAGTAGTAACTGCGTGTTGGGAAGATGGATGAGTAGATTTCTGAGGTGATGAAGACGAAGATTTCTGTGAAGTCTTCTCAGTTTGCTTTTCAGCAGCTGAGGCATTGTTTCTTTGTGAAATTCCTCCGGACCCTGGTGCAGGGGCATCATCATCATCCTTTTTGTCATTATCATCCTTTTGGTGATGGTCAGTGGGAGGTTCATCAAAGTAATTTTCATTCATTTCTTCCTCCTCATCATCTTCAGATACAAGATTGATCACTTCCGGGATAGTGATCTTACGCCCATTAACTTCTTCTTGTTCAAGGTATAAATTGCGAGTGCAAGGGGACTGGCTTGAATGCCATCTGTAATCTTGTCTGACCATCTGCCTGTTCAAAGGCATGTATCAAACTATGCGCCACTTCTTTGGAGAAATCCTTATGCAATAAGGTCGCAAGTGTATACTGTTCGGTAGGGAGCATTGCATGGATATATGTATCCAAGTCAAGAGCTCGTGCTCGTCTGATTGGTTGATCTGTGATTCTCAATATTTCAGAGAGATCAGAGCACCTTATCTTCTGCCATTTCTTGAAGCATTGAATATGCTTTGGCAGGGTGTGAGCTTTGAAGAAGTGAAGTAGGTCCCTTGTTTCTTCAATGGGAACCTGCTTTGCATCTGTTTGAGCCTGAGTATGAACATCAGGCTCAGATACTTGAACCATTGAGACAATGGGTGTCTCAGATATCTTGTTGTGAGGTGGAGACTTGAAAGTCTGGTCCTCATCAGCCTTTCTTTCTTGATCTTCCTCAATAGGAAGCTCAGAGTCATTTTTCTCAGAAACTTTCGCAGTCTCTGGTGTTCTTTCAGGTGATGTTGCCTTGGGGGCTTCATCAATTTCCATTGATGCAAGGGATGTCGCAACTTTGTCCCTGTGCATTTCTACTTCTGATTGATCCTTCATGCTAGAAGGCTCAGTGATGTGTTCTTCAGAAACCTTGTTGGTTTCTGGGTTTGTCTCTGGAATTTCTGCCTTATCTTCTTCCATCTCAGTTGGAGCCTGTGGTACAGGCTCAGATATCTTAAGAGGCGAGGTTGAAGAAACCTCCTTCTCAGTTTCTGAGGTAAGCCTTTCAGCTTCCTCTTGTTTCTGTGTTTCTAACTCAGCCATTCTATGAGTGACAAGATTTATAAGCATAAAAATTTTCACAAGGTAAGAGTTAAACCAGTCAGCTACCTGAGCAGTTTCAGGCTGATTGGTCTCTGGAACTTGTGACCTTTCTATACATTTGTCGTCTTGTCCTAGTGCAGTTTCTTTGCTTGAAGTTTCTGGTACTTCACACCTTTCAGGAGTATGCAACTCAGTTGCCTCCCCTGGTTGATCATTCTGAGTAGGTGTCTCAATTTGATCCCTCTCAGTGAGTTGGGGAACCTGCTCTTTTGCAGGATTTTCTTCAGCATATTGCATTGCTGGTAAGTCGAAATGGAGTTCATTTACCATTTCATCAACCACTTGTGGCTGTTGTGGTTGTGATTGTTGTGGTTGTCTGGAAGCAGAAGATTGATCACTTGAACGTTCTTCCAGACTTTTAGATGTGGCGTTTCCATCAGCATCCGCCAGTACTAAAATACCACTCATCAGGGCTTTTTGAAGTTGTGCAAGAGAAATATTCCCTGATGAAGTGTTTGCACCAACAACCTTTGCTATAGGTTCAGCAACCTGTGGTGTAAGTTCTTCTTCAGATACCTTATCACCAGTTACTGTTTCAGTAACCTTAGCCCTCTTTGTTCTTTCTAGGACTTGAGAAATGACTAGTTCATCATCTTCATCGTCAAAGCTCTCATCAGCATTGGGAACTGATTGGTCCATTATTCCTGCGGTTTCTGCAGATAGGGCTTGGTGTTTTTCACCACTTTTGGCAGCTTTCATGAGTTCATCAGCAAGGCTTTCTGCATTAGTTGCAACATTTCTGAAAGCACTTTCTCTTGCTGAGTCTACTTGTTCAGTAGTTGATAATTCTTTTGCAGCATTGATGATTTCATCTGCCTTTATCAGTTCATCGGCAATGCCTGCAGATATCTGAGTATCGACAACCTCTTTGGGTGTGTCTTCTGATTTGCCAGCAGACTTCTTTCTTGAAGTTCTGGGCTTCTTGGTCGCAACCTTTTCTTCAGATATCTTTTCAGACTTTCGCTTCTTAGAACCTTTCTGAGACCCAGTAACCTTTTTCATCAAGTTTGTATACTCATATTTGTAGAGTAGGTTACTGTTGGGTATTTCAGCCGTCTCTCTGAGCTCAATGCCAAGTTTTTCCAGCAAGTAGCATATTTTCAGACCATATCCTACAGTGGCCTTTGGCTCAGCTAGTCCTTTGGTAATCTTAGGCTCGAAGCCTTGAATCTTCTTCACAAACTTCAGAAAGGCGTACTTTCCCCAGTTAAAAAGGTTTTCCAGCCTTTTGTCTTGTTGATTCAGCAAGAACATTATCATCCACCGTTCTTGGCTTATCTGGTCAGCACCTCCTTGTAGACCATCAAAGCATCTGTGAAGAATGCAAGCGGTACATCGGTGAACCAACAGATGTCTGGTTAGGATGTCAGCAAGCTTGAACTCAGTGGGTGTATCTGATTTTTCAAGATCACACACGTCACTGTAAAGTTCTTTAACACCTTCAAGGAGTTCATCATCCTTGGTGTTTATTTCAAAATCCTTTCCAAGATTTTGAAACTCAAACAACTTACAGAAAGTTGTTAAGTCTAGAAGGATTTCCTTTCCTTGGACTGAGGTTTTAACAGACACTATTTCAGTGCCTCAGAAACACAGGAAATAATCCTGGAGTTGTTGTAAAATTCCAACACATCGAGTGATGAAATTTCACTTGGGCGAGCAGATAGAAAACCCTTGATTTGTGCCTTTTCAAGCATGTCAAGAATCAATTTTTTGTCGGTATGGTTCTCTATTGCAACAGAGAGGTATTCCTCAACCATGGCACCACCCCAAATCATTCTGTGATTTGAAGTCCAATGGTCAGGATTAAAATTTCCTACCAGTCGGTTGTTCACAATAACCAACTCTGGTGCTTGCTTTTCAGCAGTACCAGTGGAGGATTGGGATTTCTGTGTTGAAGAGTTCTTGGAGGCCATCTCTTTATATAGTGTAGGGATTTGAACTTGGTGTTTGAAAGAGATGTGATTCAGTGATTCTTTTCAGAAAAACTTAATCTTGATTTGCAGAGATTGTAGAAGGTTTGCAGAGAATCAAGAGAAGGGTTTGGTATTTTTGTGCAAGATGAATTTTTGGATTAGGCAAAAGTGATTTCATTTGCCAAAATCCTATATATATAGCAATAGAATCTCAACAGACAAATACATACAAATTGATTTTGTGTGTACGTATCTGTGATTTGCAAGCAGGTGTGAGCAAAAGCTAGTTCGTCATTAAATGCTTAGTGGGCCATGTCTGAATTTCAACAGTCTACTATTTACTGTGAATTAATTTCAACCTTACAGATCAATCGCTTAATTTCATCAAGGGTCACCATTGCTTCTTTAGCAATGATCACAATCAACAAGTGTAATTGTGCCCATTTAATGAATTTTGGCGACTTGCTATCTGAATCACAATTCTGTATGACCAAGAACACTGTTTGCATCTGAATCTGTCTTATACTTAGGATTCTTCCAAGTTTTTCGTCAAGATAGAAATAATGTGAGTTTCAAGAGAGTAGTTGACTGCAGATAGTTGTACTATTCTCTTTTTGTGTTCCCTGTTTATAGAATGATTCAGATATCTGAGTTCCCGTCTCAGAGATCTTAAGCTATCTTTTTGCTTTTTAGCCCTTTTTGACTTCTGGATACCCGTTCCAGATTTCTCTTTTCTCTTCTCTGGATACCCGTTCCAGATACCTCTTCTCTGGATGCCCGTTCCAGATACTTCTTCTCTGGATGCCCGTTCCAGATACCTCTTCTCCGGATGCCCGTTCCAGATACCTAAACTCTTTCAGTTCATTGGTAGTTCCATTAGTCCAAGACTATGTCTTAAGGCTAAGAATCTACTTTCTTGTAGTGGCTTAGTGAAGATATCTGCAAGTTGGTCTTCAGTACCAATCTTGAGTATCTCTATATTGCCCTTTTCAACATGGTCTCTGATGAAGTGATGTCTAACATCAATGTGCTTTGTTCTGGCATGAAATTTAGGATTACGTAATGTCAATAGCACTTGTGTTGTCACGGAAAATGGGAGTTTTCTTCTCATCGAGTCCATAGTCTTTAAGTTGTTGTTGTATCCACGAATTTGTGTTGCACAACAACCAAGACAATATATTCACCTCTGTGGTAGAAGTTGCAATTGAGTTTTGCTTCTTGCTAAACCATGAGATAAGTCTAGTACCGGCCGACAAGTTCCTGAGGTGCTTTTCCTATCAAGCAGTGATCCAGCATAATCAGCGTCTGAGTACCCAGCTAAACTCAATCCACTTTCTTTAGGATACCACAATCCTACATCTACTGTACCTTTTACATACCTTAATATTTTCATAGCAACATTGTAGTGTGTTTGCATCGGATTTGTCTGAAATCTAGCACACACTCCAACGGCATATTGAATATCAGGTCTACTTGCAGTGAGGTAAAGTAGTGAACCTATTAATTTCCTATACTTATGTTCTTCAACACTCTTGTCTGATTCAGTATAGGTCATTTTGGTTCCAATGCTCATAGGTATCTTAGCATTCTTTTCAGAAAGCTTAAGATTGAATTTTGAGAGCATATCTTTCGCGTACTTTGTTTGACTAATGAATATTCCATCATTAAGTTGTTTGACTTGCAATCCTAGGAAATAATTCAATTCTCCCATCATGCTCATCTCAAACTTGTTTTTCATGAGATTTGCAAAGTCATCACAAAGTTGCTTGTCCTTAGATCCAAATATGATGTCATCAACATATACTTGAACTAAGAGTAGTTTCCCGTCATGATTTAAGGTAAATAAAGTTTTATCAACTTCACCTTTCTTGAAACCACTTTCCAGAAGGTACTTGGCCAAAGTGTCATACCATGCTCTTGGAGCTGTTTGATCCATCTGAGCTTTACATGGTTTATAGACCATTCTACTTTCTGAGGAAACTTCAAAGCCAGGTGGTTGCTCAACATGAACTTCTTCTGCAAGTTCACCGTTTAAGAATTCACTTTTGACATCCATCTGATAAACTTTGAAATCTTTATGAGTATGAAGGCTAGAAAGAGTCTTATTGCATCAATCGCAACTGGTGCATATGACTCGTCAAAGTCTAAGCCTTGATGCAGGTAAATCCTTGGCGACCAATCTTGCTTTGTTTACGGTTATTTCACAGATTCATTCATCTTGTTTCTGAAAACCCATTTAGTTCCAATCACAGATATTCCTTCTATAAATGGAACTAGTTTCCAGACTTTGTTTCTCTCAAATTGATCCAACTCTTCTTGCATTGCAGAGATCCAGTCTTGGTCTCCTAATGCTTCTTCTATATTTTTAGGTTCAATACTCGAGATGAAACATCCAAAGAGGGAGTTAGCATTTTCAGCTATTGCTCTCCTATTCCTAACACCCTGATTAATTGGTCCAATTATATCCTTTGCAGGATGATCTTTGATCCATCTCATCATAGGTTTAGTGCTAGTAGGATCATTATCCACGTGATCTGAATGTGAATCACTAAGATTTTGATTTGATACTTTTTCAGTATCTGAGATATCTGACATATGGGAAATGTCATGGATATCTGACACTTTTTCAGTGTTAGAAATATCTGGAACATGCATTTCAGCATTCTTATTTTCAAATACCTCTTCATGATGAAGGTTCTCAGTAACCTGCTCCATTTCTGGAAAGCTCATAGGAAATTCCTCATCATGTCTGTGAGTCATCTTATTGTTACTAGGCATTTCAAGCTTTTCTTCGTCAGAGTCATCCTCACTTTCCATAATGATGTTTCTCCTTTCTGAGGATTCTTCTTTAGAATCCCTCAGTAATAGTTCTTTGAATCTTTCTGAGAGTTCATCATTAGGAGGTGTTTTCTTATTTCCTTCATAGAATACAACATGAATTGATTCTTCAATTTTCTTTGTTCTTTTGTTGTAAACTCTGTAGGCTTTGCTATTTGTGGAATAACCAAGAAAAACACCTTCATCTGCCTTTGGTTGAAATGTTCTCAGATAATCTTTCCCATTGTTTAAAACAAAGCATCTACAACTAAATACTCTCAGATGTTTGATATTAGGGGGTCTACCAACCAAGATTTCATAGGGGGTCTTGTCATGGTGTTTGTTTATCAAACATACATTACGAGTGTAAAATTTGTGTTTACAGCTTCAACCCAATAAATTTCACTTATTTCAATGTCAGCTAGCATTGTCCTTGCAGCTTCTTTAAGGGTTCTGTTTTTCCTTTCTACAACACCATTTTGTTGAGGTGTTCTTACAGAGGAAAGTTGGTGTTGTATACCTTTGCAGGTACAAAACTCCTTTATGTACTGGTTGACAAACTCGATAACATAGTGCATTACGATTGCAGATACCTTGTCATTTTTCATGACTTCAAGCTTTTTCAGCAAGTTTGGTATCTCCACCCTAGCATCAGATTTGTGTTTCAGAAAGACAACCCAAGTGAATCTTGAGAAGTCATCTACAACAACCAGACCATACTTCTTTCCTGCATAACTAGTTACAGATGATTCAAAAAGATCAATGTGTAATAGTTGCAGTGGTCTAACACTAGAGTGTCTGATTTTGTACTTGAAAGAGATCTTAGATTGTTTCCCCATCCGTGCGAGATACCTTCCTTTACGAAGATGTTAGGAAGGCCGACCACTAACTCTTTCTTGGCAAGTCTATTGAGTTTTGAAGTTCAAGTGACTCATTCTTTTGTGCCATAACGGTGCTCTTACACGTGACCAGATTGACTCACCATGAGACATTCTTGATTGTGGCGGATGCCCAATCGGCAACATAAAGATTGCCTTTCCGACCAACTAAGATGCTGCTTTGACTCATTGTCAATTAGTTTGCGATTTAGCTTTGAATTTTATAGTAAAACCCTTATGCATAAGCGGCTCATGCTAAATAGATTATATTTCAAATCCTTAACATGTAATACGGTGATTGTTAAAGTCCCCAATTTGGCGTTGCGAATCGAGAGGATTTAATTCTCCTCCAACCAAATCGATATACGGTCACGTGTTGCAAGCTTTGTAATCAACCAGATTTGCTTTGTCTCTGTCATGTGCTTTCGCATCCACTATCAAATAGCCATTGTGCTTTAGTCCAGAGGCATTTACACAACAGAAAGCGAGATTAGGTTCTCATATCTTTAATGGGCAACCGGAATTAAAAGTTCTTCGGTAGAATCCATTTTTGAATGAATTTCTTTGAAATATGCTTTTGTCGGCAGGAGCGTAAGGAGAATTCTTTTGAATGAATGTTATCATTAGTAAAATTATTTTCTTCCTTGGTGTGTTCCTAGGTGCTCCATATGATGCTTTCGGATACTGTCGGGTTTAGAGTTTTCTTTCGACAAACTTAGCCTTCCTTGCCGATTTCTTCTAATACGGCATTGATTTTCGATGGCTTGATTTAACTTCCACGATAATTGCTTTGAGCAATTCTAGCTTTCACCATCGTTCTTGCTCACCTTGTACTCATGAGCAAGTTGTTTTCCGATGTACATGGCAATACCGTTTGAGCACTTGAAGCTATCTCGAGATCTTTTCTCGTGACTTTGCTAGTCTCTGGTTGGTCAATTTCTTTCGAGAAAAAGTGACATGGGAGAATTTGCCGACTCGCAATTCTACCTTTGAGAGACATAACTTGTGGGTGTTTACACTTTTCGGTGTTGTGTTTCTTTTCGAGACGTGCCAACAATTTTGTTTTTGACTTGTTTTTCCCACAAAGGTTTGGTGCATGGCCTTTCCTTTGTCAACAATCTTTGTCTTCTCACCGATACTATAGATTGCATGGAACCGTCTTCTTTGAGTACTTACAAATGTTCTTCTCTCCTTACTCTTATTGAGTGATAGAACAATCATGCGTGTATTCAGCCCAAGTCCTTTCTTTTCTGAAGGATCTATTAAGTAAGATTGTACTTCAGTAAGAGTGTCACTAGCTTTGGCATAAGATTGAAAAGATAATTCTTTCTTCTTGAGTTCCTTGTTCTCAGAAAGAAGATCTTCATAATTCTTTCGTAATTCAGCCATTGCTTCTTTATGTGACTTTTCGGTCTCTACGAGCTTTGAGAAATGCATTTTGACATCCTTTCTCTCAAATTCTTTAACTAATTGAGAATTTTCCTTTTCAAGAGAATTCTTTTCTTCTTCAAGGTTTTCGGCTCTAGCTCGGATCATTAGAAATTCTCTTTCATAGATGTCAAGTTTTTTCCTGAGATTTTCTAGATTTTTTATTTCCTCTTCATCACTTTCATAAGTATAACAGGAATTATGTGTTACCTCATCAGCCATAAGAGGCTTTTCTATGTTGGAGATGTCGGACCGTCAATTTCGACAACTCCACATTTCATTCTTCTTGAGGCGAAGTCGATTATATCATGAGTAACTCCACATAATTACGGTGATGGTAAGGTTGAGTCATCTGAATTGTCATCTTGAATCATCTCAACGTCTAGAGCATCTAGTTGAATTTGGATTTTCTTTCTTTCTTGATTAACAATGCTTTACGGCTTCTTCAAGATTTTCCTATCTTTCTTGTCACTGTCCTTAGTTTGTTGAGGCGGACAATCCTTCTTGAAGTGGCAGGTTTACGACAATAGAAGCAGATATTGTTTCAATTTACGCTTCCTCGATACATGATGCTTTACGAGTGGCTTGTTCGTGAGCTTTGCATATTTTGTCTTGGTGATAGTTTGAGCCTAGATGCTTCTTCAGCTTCTCTTTGGCTTTCCTTCTTTCAATTTCTCGACTGATATATTTGCTCATTTGCTTTGCAGCAAGAGCATCCTCAGTTTCTTCCTTGCTTTTCTTCTTTTCAGAAGTTCCTTGAGTGACTAGAGCAACGTTTTGCAACTTTTCAGTTGTTTGTTCTCTTTGAGTTGTCTCATAATCAAGAGCAAGATGAGAGAAAAGTTCCTGAAGTGATATTTGGCATTCCTTGGTTAAAATAAAAAATTGGTATGCTCCGGTTGTGGTTAAGACTTACGACAATAGTCTTAATCTTTTACATTGGGAGTATCTGTTGCTTTCCCCAAGAGCTGCCATGTCACTCATGAGAGTGGTAAATTTGAAATCAAGTTCTTCCAGATTTTCAGTGGGTCCTTGTTTGAAATTTTGAAATTTCAACTTGAGAACTTCGAACTTGTTTTCTTTGGTTTTCTCAGTTCCGGCACAGATTTCTTCAATCAGTTGCCAGGCAACTTTCGCCGTTTTAGCACCCCACAGTTTACCTGTATGTGCTCTGGTGTCGATCTGATGATGATATTACGAGCTTGACCATCCAGACGATTTCTCTTGGCATCTTCCGATGTCCAGAGTTCTCTGGGCTTTGGTTCGAAAATAACTTGACTAGTAGATCTCCCACTTGTTGACGCATCGGTTTGTGAAGATCCTTCGCTTTGATCTCTGTCTCTACCATTAGAAACCTCCATGACTTGTTTGAGTTGTTGAATGACTATTGGGCCATTCTTTATCACTTCGATCATTTCGTCACTTATGGCTTCAAGGTGGAGCATCATGTTATATTTCCATTTCTCGTAATTCTCTGGTTTGAGAATGGGTGCATCACTCAGAGACATACCTGCACACTTAACACACAAATTAAATAGTCCTCGAAAATGGACAAAGTTCCTTCACCTATCTGGGATCTAGGTTCGGTCACGAAGGCTTGTGAACCTCCTGCTCTGATACCACTTGTTGGTCCAGATAACGGCAAAGTAAAAGACTAGAGGGCGGGGGGGGGGGGGGGGGGTGAATAGTCTTTTAAAACTTTTGTCGATAAAAATAATTTCTCAGATATCTGAATAGATATCTGATACTTAGAATCAGAGCGCGGAAGACTTAATAAATATAAGTGCGAAGCTTGAGTTAAAATGTGTGTGTGTGTGTTCTTTGAAATGTAAATCTGAAGGTAAATAACACAACAAGTATAGTGGTATCTAGAGGTGGCGTAATCCTCCAACTAATCCACTTCGGTCTACCAGAGACCTAGAATTCACTAGAACAGATAATTGAGTTCACCTTACAATAGACCTATTCTAAGATTCTTAACAATTGGTTCCCAACCAAATGTTCCCCAAGTTGTTCCCGGCTTTCCACGGCAGTACTTCCTGTACTCAGAAACCTTTGAGTTATTCCCTAGCTTTCCAAGCTAAGTACTTCCTATACTCAATAACCTTGGAGTTATTCCTTAGTTTCCCAAATCAAGTACTTCCTATACTCCGGTAACCTTGGAGTTATTCCCTGATTTTTCAAACTAAGTACTTCATATACTCCACGCTTGATTATGGTGTTGGTTTTGGTTTGAGTTGTCAGATGAGCTTCTTTAATAACTTATTCAGTTATTCAGATAGCTCTGAGAATCAAGTTACTTAATACACTTTTCAATGTATGGTATCTTGTTCTTTTTACTGACCCAAGTCTTAGATAAATGTTCAAGAGAATGAATCTCAGATACTTGATCTTTCGATTCAACTCTTTCACAGATAGCTATGCTTGTTTAGGATCAGGACACTTAGAACTTCAATGTTACTCAAGATCAAAAGCTTTGGTCGCAACAGAAAGCTTTGAGGATAAGTAAGTTGCTTTGAGAGAGTAAGATGTTCAGCGTTTTCGTGTGTGTTTTCTCAAGCAGTCTAAGTATTGATATTTATAGATGAATTTGAGTGCCGTTTGAATAGTATCCGTTAGGCTCAAATTCAAACTATTGATATCTGTGTATAATCTTATGTGAGCTTTTCTTCTTCTTCAGAAGCTGTCGTTGCTTTTATTCAGACATCTCTGTCCGTGCATTAAATGCATTGTACTATACTTTTTGTCCTGTAGTGTCAACGGAACTATGCTTTGTATCAGAGACTAGTGTTATCTGATTCTTTGCATGTCCTTATCTTCAATCTTCAGATACCACTTATATTGAAACAACTTGGTTTGCAATATATATATTTCTCTTTCAGAAATGTGGTTAAAGCTCAAGGTATCTGAGAATAGATATTTCTGGACACTTTCCTTGTTTTCAGATATGTCTCTTATTTCTCAGATATCTCTTGTGACACAGTTTGTTTGAAACTATTCGTGTCTTCAAGATATCTGGCTAAGGTATCTGAACAACAGTTTCAGCAATCTTGTGCAGTTTCTTCAAGTCTTTAATGTCGTTGAGCTTGTTCTTCTTGGATGTCTTCTTCTTGGTCTTCTCTTCATAAAATAAAAATTACATTTTGAGACCTAACATCCTATACAAGATTAAATAGACTATCATACTTGGTGGGTTTCCTCTTTTACAATGTTCAAGTGAACCAAGAGTACTAATCACCTTTCTGAGACTAAGATAAGTCATCATGTTGCTGATCAAAACTAAACAGATATTCTTAACAAAATATCTAACAGAATTCCTAACAAATTTCTCAAGAAATTTCCCAACAAAGCTCTTTATGGACTGAAACAGGCTCCAAGAGCATGGTATGACACTTTGGCTAAATACCTTCTGGAAAGTGGTTTCAAGAAAGGTGAAGTTGATAAAACTTTATTTACTTTAAACCATGATGGGAAACTACTCTTAGTTCAAGTATATGTTGATGACATCATATTTGGATCTAAGGACAAGCAACTTTGTGGTGACTTTGCAAATCTCATGAAGTAAGTTCGAGATGAGCATGATGGGAGAATTGAACTATTTCCTAGAATTGCAAGTCAAGCAACTCAATGATGGAATATTCATTAGTCAGACAAAGTATGCAAGAGACATGCTCACAAAGTTCAATCTTAAGCCTTCTGAAAAGAATGCTAAGATACCTATGAGCATAGGAACCAAGATGACCTATACTGAATCAGATAAGAGTGTTGATGAACACAAGTATAGGAAATTGATAGGTTCACTACTCTACCTTACTGCAAGCAGACCTGATATTCAATATGCAGTTGGAGTGTGTGCAAGATTTCAAACAAATCCAATGTAATCACACTACAACATTGCTATGAAAATATTAAGGTATGTGAAAGGTACAGTAGATGTAGGTTTGTGGTATCCTAAAGAAAGTGGATTGAGTTTGGCTGGTTACTCAGATGCTGATTATCTTTGGATCAATGCTTGATAGGAAAAGTACCTCGGGAACTTGGGTTTAAGAACTAGACTTATCTCATGGTTTAGCAAGAAACAAAACTCAATTGCAACTTCTACCACGGAGTGAATATATTCTGCTTGGTTGTTGTGCAACACAAATTACGTGGATTGACAACAACCTCGAGACTATGGACTCGATGAAGAAAACTCCCATTTTACGTGATAACACAAGTGCTATTGCAATCACAGAACCCCAAGTTCCACGCGAACAAAGCACATTGATGTTAGACACCACTTCATCGGAGACCATGTTGAGAAAAGCGATATAGAGATACTCAAGATTGGCAGAAGACCAACTTGGATATCTTCACTAAGCCCTTACAAGAAAGCCGGTTCTTGACCTTAAGACATAATCTTGGATTAATGGAGTTGCCTAAGGACTGAAAAATTGTCACAATCTCTAAAGAAATTTGAATAAGTGAGTAGGCCTCACGAGCGGGTTCTCGAGAAGCCAGTTGATAAGAAGTGATGCAAGGTTTACGGTAGCAATACTCGGAAAGACAAAACATTCTGGAGCAGGTATCCGGAAAGGCAAAGGTCGTTACACACTTAATAAGTAAATAAAACTAGAACTTACTTATTGAGAGTGGGACAAATACATTCAAACGACTGAAGCTTCTGACACTTGAATTCAGAAAGCTATTTAGTCATAAAGAGAAATGGACACACAAAGCCCAAAAGTATAATTTACGAAAGTCAAACATGTGCAATGTCTTGTATTTTTACCATTTTCATGATAAACAATATATAGATAAGGACTTGACACTCGAATGATAAGCTCAACGATTAAGTGTTCTACTCTTTACTAAGTGACCTGATGAATGTAGCATATTAAAATCCATCAAGTCGGCACATTACCATTTGTTGATTGATATCATTACAAGATATTCAATATGAGCCCTTGATGAATAAGCGTTTGATCTCAGCGGGTGAGATCAAAACAAAGCAAGTAATATACATTGAGAAATGAGACATGGCCCTCGCATTTAATGAAGTACAAAGGGCGTACCACGCCTATCAGATGCAAAGACGCATTCATATTCAGCTATATGTATGTTGTATCTATGTACATTTTATCGCTATATATATATAGGATTTGGGCAAAAGACAAACACTTTTACCAATTCGAAATTTTCAAACTTGCATCAAAATAGCAAAATCTCTCAAGATTTACGCAAAACCCATACGCAAAACTCGACTTCTTGTGCTTAGTCTTACGAAAAGATAGACTAATTTCGATTAATTGTGCAATATTCATCTGAAAACACTCACTCTAAACTCTATATAAGATATGGCACCCGAAGATGACCACGAGAACCACAAGGCAACATCCTGCTCCTGGAAAAGCGAGGAGGAAAGGAACAAGGTGTTGAATAAGCATATACAGGAAAGTTACCCCATCGGTGGAACACTAAATACAAAATGAATTGGGAGCCTTTCTAGTAAAGAGATATGTACCGTGATTATATCTTCAAAATCGGAAGAAAAGCGTGTGGGAATCTTTGAAGAATTCCCATATCTACAAGCTTCTATCTGCTGCACCCGTGGACTATCCACCTTTGGATGTCTTTGAGTTCTATAACAACTCAAAATCTTCACAAAGTTGTGAATGATGAAGAAGAAAATACATGCGGTGAAGTCCGACAAGAAATTGTTCTAGACTGCAAGACTTTCTGCAAGATATTCCGATTGAAAAATCGAGGAACATTTGAAGACATCAACATCAAGGACTCTTCCATGATTCAAGGCGTCAAAGAGCTATTTGAAGCAATCCAGTTAGAAAATGCAAAAGGTTGCCCAGGAGACTTTGTTCTGAAGGCCATCGAACTAGTCATCTCGGCTCTTGGAGTACTTTAGCTATTATTTTGGTCCGTTGCTTTGATGGCAACAAAGGTGGAGTAGACCAGATAAGCATGGAGAGATGGATGATGATGCATCTTCTGAACAAGAAGCATGGGCAGGAAACCCACTTCAATTGGGGGAAGTACGCCTTCAAAAAATTCCTTGGACATATTGAGGAATTTGAGCCCAAAATCATCAATGGCCTTGCTGAGCCAAAGGCCAATATGCACTTTGGTCTCAGGATCTGTTACATTCTGGAAACAATGGGAATCACTCTCAGAGAGGCGAAATCCAGTCCAACTCCCTTTTCGGACGCTTTTGAAAAGGAGAAACTTTATTCTTGAAGCACTTTTCGAAAAGCGGAAGAAGAAAAGCTGCACAAGGTGAGGAGGTCTCGAGCAAGCCAAAGCTAAACCTCCGGTTGCCAAGAGAAGAGGACTCATAGCAAAAGAGCCTCCAAGCCCCTAATCATACAAGAGGCCTGACCTTAGAGCAAGGTCTCGAGAAGATGTTGGGCCTTCGAGAAAGGCAAATCCGAAATCCCCAAGTCACGAACGAATGCTCCAGAACTCTCCGGAGATGATAGAAATATCATAGATGGAGTGCGCACCAACAGAATAGTGATTACGAGGATGATGAAGTACTTGCAAAAGTACTCGAAAGGTTCAAATATGAGACCCATGGAGGAGCTTCAAGCTCGGCTCTTGAAAGACAAGATCCCTACTTGACGAGGAAGAAGAAGGCACAGGTGAGGAAGATAGAATGATGGGAGATGATGCCATTGCTTCCACATTCACAATGCCGACATTTAATATTGCTAGAAAACCTATTCTTCAGCGGGTTCCTCGACCTTACGAGAGCTCAACTCTCGAGAAAGGGATCAAATTGAGATTGAAACTCGAGAATGATCTGCGGAGGAGATCAATAATGAGCCTGAGAGGCGTGGATTCACCACAAGTTCAAGAGATCAATGATCAGCTTGACTCTATTCAGGTAACAAAGATAGTTTGTATCTAACATGTCAACATAATTGTATGTTAACTTGTTACTCATAAGCTGTATTTATTCTGAGAATGACTTGGAGACACACTTTCAGGGGAAAGAAAACTTGTCCACCCCCTTGAATCAAGAAGAGGTTCCTCCAACCTCAGAACATCAAGAAGAGCCTGTCCCACAAGTAGTAAAAGTTATCTCTGAACAAGGAATAACTAACTAAAATTGCTCTTATGTTCTAATATTCTTAATGTCTCTTCTTAGGCTCCAATTGAGGAAGTAGTGGTGGTGGAACCAACACCCCAAAACCTAGAGATTCTAGAAGCTGAAAAGCTTTCTGAGGAAGTATTTACTGAGCCTTCGGCTAAGAAGGTAAGTAATCAGTAATAATCTTCTTCAACGAATGCTCTGGAGAACCCACTACTAAAATCTCTTATTTTTGTTCTTACAGGCTCAGTCAGAAGAACAATTGGATGGAGAAACAGTTGTGTCATCTCCTCTAAAAGAAACTAAAACTGCTAAACAAGCAGTATCTGCAGAAAAGGTGCCAGAAACCCCAAGGTTTCTGAGGAACTTTCTACTGAGCTTCCTCACTTGGAAGTAAGTGAAGTCTCAGAAAGAACTTTTCCATCTATCTTTTCTGTTAACAGTTTCTAAACATATTTGATTGTAATTCTCAGGTTCAAGCAGAAAGAAAGGTTGATGAGGATAAAACTTCTCCTCACATCAAAGTATCTGAGGCTTACGTTGCCAACAAGTAAAATCAGCAGATAAGCCTAGTGTTTCTACGGTATGCTCGAAATCTCATACGCACGAGATACTAACACAAGTAGTTTGAACAAAACTAACTTGAACACTTTCTTCGCTCAAAGTCTAGTGCCGGTTGATTTACTCGAGGCCTTCCGAAGCACACCTTAAAGAAACATCTCAAGTGCTTGAACAATGGCGAAACTTCGAAAGGTGACCTTTACGAAGTAGCGAAATGTCGATGTCCACGAAAGAGCAATTGCCCTAAATCGGAGGATTATATCCATGCATTGTTCCCTGAGTCCTACTCATTTGCCACTCTAATGCATGAAGACTTCATTCATGAAGTAGCACAAAGACTTATAGCGATTTCAAGTCTGCGGATGTTCAAACCAAGCGGATGGTTATCCATCACGCCTTGCCGACAAACTCACTACTTATCTGTTGAACAAGAAGAAGTTAATGGGAGGATGATTACATTCCCAAATGTGATCAACCTGGTTTCAGAAGATGACGAGGAGATGGACGAAAATAATTATCAAGAACCTCCCTCTGAGCATCCAAACCAAGAAACAAAGAACAAGAGTGATGATGATGATGATTAGAATAATGATCCCCAACCTGGACAAGGCGGGATTCAGAAAGCTAGCAAAGAGAGTGGAGAAAAGGCTACTCCCTCAATTGCTCAGAAAGCTCCATCATCATCACATCTCAAGTCTCATCAAGATACCCAACAAATTTGAACTCAATGCTGCCATAGAAGAAATTTCAGCTGCTGAGTTTAGGATTGAACAACTTAGAAAGGTATTGGAAGAAGAAAAGAGAATCAACATTGAGACTCAAGCTCTTGTTGATGAAAAGGAAGCCAAAATCAAAAAGCTCGAAGAAGCTAATGCCAAAGAATTGGCACTCCTAGATGAGCAAAGAAATTTGAAGAATGCCATTGTTGTCACAGCTGCTGAAATAGATGCAATGGATGACAATGATGATGAAGAGCATGATGCTGCGACTGCATCAGAAAGACCTCCTACATCTTCTCAGAAGGCCAGCACACTTGATGGAAAGCAGAAGAAGATTGTCAATCTGCAAACAATCCAAGAAAAAGATTATAGCGGTGATCTTTGAAACCCACAACTTGATCACTGAAGCAGAAGATAAGAGACTTATTACTCAGCACAAAAGAGCCCTACTTGCTCCTCATATATTCTCTACACCAAGTAGTTCAAGAAGTGAAGAGCACCGTGCAAGGAACAGTGTCTTTTTAGAACTCAGAAAGACACTAGTTGCCCAAGACACAGAAGTGCTAAAAACCGTTCGGAAGAGATGAAGCCTTTGGGCTTTGCTTTACTCAACGAGCAACCGACGCCGCTCTCTCGAAAAGACCTAGGGTTGGTCGGGGATGAGGATTGTAACAATGCTAATGCAGCATTGAATGAAACCCGACCATCGCATCCTGCAATGCGCCATCCTAAGGCAGCTTGAAGAGCTCAGCGAAAGGGCGAGGCGGTTAAGCGGAACAACAGTGAAGAAAGAACTTCAAGAATTAGTCAGGGTGCACAACAATCTCCAGAAAAACTTTGAAACTCTCTCTGAAGCTTATGCTATCATGAGTCAGTCATTCATGACTAAGGGGGAAGAAGAGATGCCTCGAGAAAGCGAGGAAGAAAAGAAAACAATCAAATCCTCCTCCTCAAGTCAACTTTCATTAAGGACACCACTTTGGAGACACCCTTTGAAGAAGTTGTTCCGGATCAACCGGCCGGAAAGGTGAGAAGTATAGTCACTAGGGACCAAGTCCTTAGAATCTCGAAGAAGAAGACTTACGAAGAAGAATAAAGGAAGAAGGAGAAGTAAGAGGCGAAAGCTGCAAGTCTCAATTTTGGACTACAATGATGATGAGGATGATGAGGATGAACATCCACTTCACAAGAAAAGGAGACAACTACTTCACAATCTCCTCTGGCAACAAAGCCCTTAGCGACGAACTCATACGGAAATACCAAGTCAATACAAGGAACATCCTGACCATTGGCGGGAAGAAAGGGTTAGAGGATCTCTGACGGAAGGCCACCAAGCGAAAAGCAAGAAGGATTTCGGTTTGGCGGAATAAACAATGAAACACATCGAAAGGCCAGTGATGCCCACATTGAGTATATGAAGACCGATAATGAAGAATCTTCATATAGGTGCATTACGAACAAGAGAGGGTATTGGATTACGGAACTACAACATCTACTTGTCAATGATAAGTTTCAACTCCATCCTCAACCGGATCCTAAAATGGAGAGAAGGCAAGCGAAATTGCTAAACACGAGCACCTTCATGCACGGTTAAACTTTGAAGTAGAAAAGAGGAATGAAGCGGAAAGATGGATCTTTCTTTTGCTCTTTACCCAAAACGATGATGTACACAAGGTAAGAAAAGCTGGATGGTAGCTCTGACGGGAAGAAAACTAGGAGTTTCAACCTATGAGTCATTCTATATGGCATTGGATGAATACCTAGATGATATACACTATCTGGAAGAAATATACAAGTATTTCAACCTATCTCAGATGCAAGTAGACCATGCAGGTGCAGGGAAAGTATAGGTCAAACATTTTACGGAAGAATCACAAGCTTGGTAAGAGTTACCATGAAATATGTGACTTATCCAAAAAAGCGAGCTCTCTGTCGGAAGGACTCTTATGACTATGTCGAGAATGCGAGAAAAGTGGATGATCATGTCAACTGATCCATAAAGGGTGCTGAAGAACTTGAGGTATCTGAACCCAAGTTGTGTTTCTGAAGACTTGAAGACTAGTAACATTAGAATACTCTCTTGGAGCTTGGACTCTCCTATGTTCTAATTTACTTAGTTTGTTTTATTACTTTTGTAATCTTCTTTGATTGTTTACGAAATTCTCTATCTGTAAAGTTGCATCTTACTCTTACGTAAACGTACTATCGAAGATCATACTCTCAAATACATTTTAATAGATGACAACTTATCGGTAAAGATCACTTCTTGTAATTTGGTTGATGTTTACTTTACGCATAATTGACTAAAATTGAATATCATTTGAAATGATTAAGTGGTGGATTGTTTTCTCTTCGAGGATTACAACTTTGTAATAGGACTTGAAAGATAGTCATGGATGGTGATCAAAAGGGAAATTTGTTAGGAATATCATTAGTATTTTGATCACTCATCACATGTTCTTAGCGAGAAAAGGTGATTAAGTGCTCTTGGTTCACTTGAACATTGTAAAGAGAAATCACTTGAGTATGATTGGTCTAGTAAATCTTGTATTAGGATTATAGGTCTCGAGTATAATTTTGTATTTCAAGAAGACCATGAAGATCAATCCTAGCAATGGAGCTTTTACGAAGATTAGAAGGCGAAGATTGCACAAGGTTTATGAAGACCAAAGGTTTAGTCTAACTCGGAAAGACTATGTCCTTAATCCTTTCTTAAGTACATTAACTTACTTTGGAAATATGATTACGGACATATGACATCATGAGTATGGAGCATGCAAGCTATCGGAAAGGCTCATGTATCGTTGAGACTAAGGACAATGAGCGATTACTATGCATTAAATGCATGGCGGAAATCTTGCAAAAGCAAGTCCTCTACGAAACAAGAGATAGTGACTTACGAGTACATAGTTCAAGATATAAGCGGATATAATTTAGAAACAACGGATACAATTCAACGCCTCTCAAATTTATCTATATATATCACACTTAGATGCTTGAAGAACACACCTTAGAACGCTCTATCGGCAAACTTACCATCAAGCAAAGTATTCTCTCAAGCACTCTACTACCCTTTACGAAAGCTTTACATTTGCTTGAAGAATCACTAGTAGTTTTAAGTTGTCTGAACCTTAACAAGAGATTGTTATTCGTGAAAGAGTTGAACTATCGGATACCCTTTACGAAGCTCATTCTCGAGCGGACACCAATTACTTGGAGTCGATAAAGCGGTGTCATCCTTGAACAAGTGTATTAAGTAGTCTTGTTCTATTAGGCTCTCTGAAAACATAAGCGAAAAGTTATCTGAGAAGCCTCTCGACAAACCTTATAACTTGACACCATCAAGGCGTGGAGTAGAGGAAGTACTTGATTTGGGAAATCAGGGAATAACTCCAAGGTTATCAGAGTAGAGGAAGTACTTAGCTCTAGGAGCTGGGGAATAACTTAGGGAGAACATTTGGTTGGGAACCATTTGTTTAGGAATCTTAGAATAGGATTATTGTAAGGTGAACTCAATTATCTGTTCTAGTGAATTCTAGGTCTCAGAAAGACCGAAGTGGATTAGTTGGAGGATTACGCCACCTCCAGATGCCACTATACTTGCTGTGTTATTTACCTTTCTGTATTTACATTTCAGCAAAGCACACACACTTACTTATTGTTTCTGCACTTACCTATCTTAAAGTCTTCCGCGCTCTGAATTTAAGTATCAGAAACCCCCAGGTTTCTGAGAAACTGTGTTTATCGACAAAAGTTTTAAAAGACTATTCACCCCCCCCCCTCTAGTCTTTTACTTTTCCATTATCTGGACCAACATTCCCTGACTATGTCGAGGTTGTAACCATCAAGACAAGTGGTGAAAGGGTCCCCACCCTTGTGCGTCTAATGGCGTGAGCATCCAAGTGAAATTCTCTCTTGAGGGGAAATTGATTTGGATGTTCCTTTCGGGGGGACTACTTGGTTTCTGTTTACTTCCAACCATGCTTGGGCTTCCTTCGAGAGTGAAGGACGAGTAGCACTCTTCCCGGGCCTTCCTCTTTTCTTGCTTGATTCTCCCACTTGTGTCTTCTTCATGGTACTTGATGTTGTTGATGGATGTAAAAGCTAAGAATGCAATGGCCAATGAGTAAGTGCAAAATGTGAAGTTTGTGAAGATTTTGGAAGAAAAATGAAGTGGGATGGGGGGGGGGGGAAGAAAATCGAGTCAATGAGGCTGCTGCCTCACTGCTCCTTCGAGCGCGTTGAGTCGCGTAATTTCGATTATTTTTTGGATTTTTTTAATTTTTTGAGATGCAACAAATGGACCTAAGTAATTAATTAAGAAATTTAAAAAGTTCAAAAAAAATTTTGAAAATATTTTTTGTGCAGAAATTGAGAAGACGGAGAAATAAAAATGCAAATGCAGGTGCAAAAATTAAACGTGACTTTGGGTTGCCTCACAAGAAGCGCTTGTTTTAGGTCTTATAGCTCGACCCCTGTTCAGAGATGACCTTAGGATGGGTGCATGTGGTCTATGTTAGGTTCGTCCACCCATCTCCACCTTCCAGCAGCATTCTTCTTTCGCATCCTTGTTGGAGGGTTTCGATTGATGTTAGGTCCATCAACCCATTCCCAGTTCTTGTCAATTTTCATGTCGAACTCACGACTCAGCTTTCTCCTTCTTGGTATCTCCCTCTTCTCCTTCCTTCGTAGCTGGAGAATGATTTGCTCGGTGAAGAAGTTATCTTCATCCTTAGTGTACTCGTGGATATGATCTCTCTTATGAATGTATACAGTCCTTCTTTCGAGCACACTTATATCAGTCCATGGCTGATCACCGAACTCCTTAACTCCCATTCCTTTAAGTACTATCTTGGTATCAGATCCCACTGGACTGATTGGATCTCCATTGAACAGCCCGTTCTCATCATTTGGTTGCAAACCCATTGCCTTCCTCCGACTCCTTCCATTGATGTATCCCTGAGAGATCTTGCATTCCTAGGCTCACAGTACCCTTTTGAGAATGATTCGTATTCCTGTGTTCTATACTTCTGCGCAGTGCTAGTCAGACAGTCAGAATCAAGTTTACGGTCAGGGGTGGTTATGAAGCCCTTCCAATCATTGGGTCGGAAAATCATGGGAATACGTTGAGTGAGTAGATTTCCCAATGATTGGTCCCTTTCCGCACAAGGCATAATATAATAATTAGGAATAACGAATTCAATTTCTTCTAATCTCCTTACGGGGTCGAGTTCATGGGTAGCAGTACTAGTGACATAAGTAACGAGAGATGATATATAATTAGGATCAGTTAAAATATGGGAAGCAGAAAGCTTACCTGTTTGTCGCCTACTTCGAAGGTGTGGTGGAATATATGGTTCGATGGCCTTGTGAAGGCCACCCATTGTATCTTCAGACTCCCCATAATCCTCCTGTTTACTAACTTCAAGTACTTGATGGTTCCCTCGAGTATCTTCTTGCTCGGTGTATGCCTCTTCTTCCACAGGCTTGGTCCATTGAGCTTCGGTTCGTACGAGTGGTTTGATATCTCCTACCTCTGTCTCAGTCGATTCCTCCATACTCTCCATTTGTTTTCCGCGTACGACTTCGACATGTTCAGTTTTCATCATCTCTTCTTCTTCCTCAACCATCATCTCGGTTGCTTCAAGTAGTCTCCTCATAACTTCTCTCTTGTCGGCAAAAGTATTATTGCTGTCCAAATCCAATACTTGATTAGCCAACCCTTCTAATGCATCCGCTTCGAGCCATTGTCCATAGTCCCTTAGCTTGCCACATAGATGATGTATTTCTTCTTTATCTTGTAAAGTTCGATCCTCCTAGTCATTTCTCTCTTAGACTCCTGGCTCAGTCGCTCGTATATCTCAACAAGTTCGTCCTGTTGAATCTCCATGATGACCCATCGCACTCCTCTTCAATCAAGTCTCTATAATCCTTTTCTATCTTCTTGTAGAAGTATAGCAATTGTGAGTACTTGACCTCGGGTTCTTTATGCGATGCGATCTTGAATCTCCTCCAAACTTCATAGAACGTCTCTCCTTCTAGTTGCTCAAAGCTTCGAAGTTCTTCATCCCAGGTGGATATTAAGGACCATGGAAATCGGATGTATTGTAATTGGAATTGGCTTGCGACCTCTTCCCATGTCTTCGAACTATCTGTCAGTAAGGTCTTCAGCCAAGTTCTTGCCTTTCCTTTCAAGCAATGTAGAAAAAGCAACTTTCAAACCTTTCCACTCGGTATGTCTTGAACCATCTCATAAAAGTCTTCCATGAACCGTACTTCATCTTCCCCTTCTACTCCATAGAATTTTAAAAAGATCTTGAGATACTCGGGTTTCACATAACATCTCAACCCTTCTTCTAGCAAGTATATGCAGAATTCGTCAGGCCTTATCGATGGTTTCCATCCCAGCTCCTTCCTTCTTCTCGAGTTTGCCGATGTCATCTCTTAATGGTTCTCAAGGTGTTTCTCCTTGCGTAAAGACTAACAGACAAACTTTCGCAGATACAAACAGATAAAACTAGAGATAGATAATCCTAGTTTCAAATAAACAGAAATATGAAATTACGTATTTTTGGGTTTTTTAAATAATTAACATAAACAGATAAACATATGGCAATAAAAATAGAATATTTAAAATCAGGTAGATAAAACATGTAAGAATCAACCTTCACTTTGATAATAAGTTTACATCAGGTAATAGATAGCGATAGTTACGGCTGAAGAGTCACATATGTCACATATCTTATACTAAGGCGCAATCAGTACAGATACCCCATGTAGACTATCGTCTAGCTCAAAGCTGTCACCGGTGGCTAGCTCAACAACAAACCTCAGGCAGAATATCAACTTATAGACACGGCTGACATATCCTAATCTAATGCAACGAATACTCATGTCACGCGACAAACATAAATAAACAATGCATCTTTCCTCAAACAACACAGGTATGAACGACAATCGCATAACCAACATAGATGCTAAAATTATTCCATGGGGAAATTACATAAGCTACCCCTTAAATTTGGGCCAATTACATATTAGTCCCTTCTATTGAAACAATTACAGATAAACCCAAAATGTACATTTACGTTGATTGACATGCCTACATCAGCTTTCTCTCTCTCTCCCCATGTGGAATAAATTACCTGTCTCCTATAAAGAAATGCAAAACTAAATTCAAATTCAAAAAAATAATTATAGTAAAGGTAAAAGAAAATAAAAACCAACATAACCCTTTATAGTGTGGCAGTTGGGTGAATATGTAATTAGCTAACACAATTTCAGGGACATGTATGTAATTGATTTGAACTAATTTCAGACCTTTATTTAGTTACATCACATGACTATCACGTGTGGACCGTACTATAATTGACTGTATATATTACATGGACTAATTTGTAATTGAATTGGAAAAAAAATAAAAAGTAATTGTTATTGTGTTTGTTTTTTTATGAATGTTTGGCTATAAAACCTCCATTTTAACCCTTCTACTCATTTGCTTTCATCTTATATTGCATACACTTGCTCAAAATGCAATCAAGTAGTTCTTTCTCTAGTACAAGGGTCAACCATCTCTATGTTTAATCTATTTTGCACAAATGATAGTTTGTATGTTAATTTTGATTCAATAATGTAGGGAACAAACCCTAGAAGAACAACTAATAAAAGAAAGAGAAATGCAAATGAAGGGCCATCCAATCAGCATATGACTCCTGACTTCTGAATTTCAGTTTGTTTCACATTCCTTTTGTCATTAACATATCTTTTTTGCATGATAGTGTAGTTGTTATGATGCTTAATGGTGCACTAGAGGGTTACGCGATATTGCATTATAATTATGTTTATGGTTACGTTTGAATGTAATAGATCGTGCTGATTATTATTTATGTTATGGCTGTTTGGTTATGGTATCATTTGATGCAATTGTAGGTTCCTACGACCGTTGATTCATTTATAGAAAATTTTTGCATACATATTACAATTCAATTCTGGTTTTTAGAAGATCAAATAACACTACCCTAGAAGATACATTTCATTATCAAACAAAACAAATAGAATTCAACAACATTAGGTTAAGATTAATTAGTTGTCTAAGTCACATGTAGGATCTTGCACTCTTGCTTATAGCTTGCTCCACCCTTTCTTCTTCCAAATTTTGCTCCAACACGTAGGCTTACTGATCTTCACTTGGTGTCCACCAACTAAACCAACCATGTATATTGCAATGGTAGTAGAACCTTCCTGGATTTCTCTTGAAAGTGGAACGGGTTATCACCATCCTCCTAACACAGTCAAACTGTCAACATATTCTAGAATTTCCACCATCAGTGACCCTAGTACTAGTGAAAGATCTACTTGATTGCATTTCGAGAAAGTGTGTGCAATTGGATATGAAAACAAGTGAGTAAAAGGGTTAAAATGGAAGTTTTATAGCAAACATTCATAAAAAAACGGTAACACTAACGACTAGTTTTTTTTTAAATGCAACTCAATTACATATTTGTCCCTGTAATATAGATAGTTAATTACAGTATGGTCCACACGTGATACTCACATGGTGTAACTAACTAACCGTCTGAAATTTGTTCAAATCCATTACATACATGTCCCTGAAATTGTGTTAGTTAATTACAGATAAACCCAACTGCCACTGGCGCCAATAAAAGGAGGAAAAAAAGAAAAGCAGAAAGAAAAGAAAAGGAAAACAAACCATTTAAGAAAGTAAAAAATCAAGAAAGTGGATGGCATTTTCGTTAATAATGCAAACTTTATCATCCATCAGCAAAATCATATGACACATCATCACTTCCGTTGACGAATGGGCTAATATGTAATTAGATTTTTTTTTCATGAGTAAAAAATGGTCGTATATGTAATTGTTTGAATAGAAGGGACTAAAGTGACAAGAGGCTATATTGTAGGGGTGGTATATGTAATTTTCTCTTATTCCATCATGTATAAACCAAGTAATCAAAGATCCCGGCTAACCCTTACATAAGTAAGTCAGTCTGACATAACTATAAGTAAACAAACAAATACTAAAAAGAAAATATTTTTGAATTTTTTCTGAGAAATCGATTCCTCTGATTATATATATATATATATATATATATATATATATATATATATATATATATATATATATATATATATATATATATATATATATATATATAGGAACAAGCAAATAACGTTTGTAAATTGTATGCGTAAAAGTAAACAAATTGATACATACTGATTAATTAAATCACAGTAAACCCTAATTTGATGAGATGTAATCGATGGTGGGAAGGCGTGAAGGATCCCCGACCTCCCTCTGCTATGCTACTCCGGGCTAAAATCCTATGCTATTACCTCTAACGACAGCATGGCATAATACTACTATCACGGAAGCTTACGATCGACACAGTACCCTACTCGTTCAATGAAACTCTTTGTCACTCGTGAACATCACACCACAAAGGATGTATAGAGTTGTATAACTTCGATTTCGTCTAATAACTATTACATTAATATATCACGGTATATAAAGAAGTAGCAAAAGCAGAGTTACGACGGTTCGCCTTTACAAAAGAAAGTTAGCTACTCATAGTATTCTAGACAGTAATCGAAAAACAGAAGAAGGAGAAGAAGAAGGAGAAGAAAAAGGAGAAGAAGAAGTAGGAGAAGAAGAAGGAGAAGAAGAAGGAGAAGGAGAAGAAGAAGAAGAAGAAGAAGAAGAAGAAGAAGAAGAAGAAGAAGAAGAAGAAGAAGAAGAAGCTTAGTCTCTGATGTCTTCGTGCTGCTTCTAGGGTTTCCCTCTTCTGGGTGCTTGACGGCCAGCGGTTTTGGGGTTTCACTTCCCTGAGGACTGGTTCTCTCTCAAGAGAGCTGCTTTGTGAGCGGTGTAGAATTATGAGACCCCTGAGGTCTTATTTATACTGAAAATCCGAGCTCTGGCCGCCATTGATCATTAAGGAAAGTTTAGGAAGGCGGGCTCTAGCTTGACAGGCCAGGAAAAGGCCTGGAACAAACCAGACCAGTGACTGCGGTCGCCTGGTGGCCGCATAGAGGCCTTCTGCGGTCCCCTGGTGGCCGCCATCTTCGATGTCTGCAGATTCGAATCTGTTTTCTTCATTCTTCGATTTCGGGCTTCGTAACTTCGTAATTTTGTTTCCTCGAAAAGTGGTCTTCTACAATGTTATTGCATCTTCAATTATATTCGCATTGGTTGGTCGCATGACATGTTTTGATTCCTCGAACTCCGTGCAACGGTCAATCTGACGTATTTGCTTAACTTTCTCGATTTCGCACAATTATGTTATTTTTGCGTCTGAAATCGTGCAATTCCTCAAAAACGGGATCATAACCTACAAAATACACATGAAGTTGGTATTTGACCATAAAACAATACAAATATTGAATCTAAGGCAAAAAACGAGGGACTAAAAGCATGCTATATCGCACATTTCATTGTCACATCACTTACCTATTAATCAACTAAGCATTTCCAGTAAGCTAGTAAAATTCCTTTTGGATAACATGATTCTTTTTCCTTTATCAAACGCTCCTCGAAAGAAAGTAGTCTTTTGCAACTGGAAAAACAAATCAGCCAAACCTTTCTGCTTAAATATAGATGGATCAGTACTAGGTAGCCCTGGTCATGCATGTATTGGTTGTATCTTAAGGGATGAGCATGGTAAGTTCATTCATGATTGTTCTTCATATGTTGGGATTATGGATAATCACATGGTGGAGTTGTTTGATTTAAAACATGGGTTACAGATAGCATTACAACTAAATTTGCTCTCGTTGGAAATACAAACTGATTCCTGCTTTGTGTTGAATTGTTTGAACAAGAAGACGATCCCACCCTGGTCGCATCTTCCTCTGATGGAAGAAATCATGCAGATATTTAGGTGCTTCACGGACTGGGAAGTATATTTTGTGTTTAGGGAAAGAAACAAGTTGGCAGACATTTTGGATATGTTAGGAAGTGGTCACGCCGTCTCTCTTCCTCCCCTGTCTCGAGCTGTTTCAGCCACTTTCCTCCTCCGCCTGCTCGCCTTCGCGCCGGTATCTCCTACTTTTCGATCCCAGATCTGAATTCTCTGGTGGTTCATATTGAGTGTGGTACGTTTCTTCAGTCTCTCTTTGGCGATGCCGGATCTTCCTTGGTCTGCTTTCTGTTCGTTGTCGTCGATCTCCCTTGGTTGGGATTTGCTGGTTCTATTCTCCGGTCTCAGCTTTCAGAGACTAGCCGTCTCTCATCTCTCTCCTGGAGTCCACGTCGCCGGAACTCTCCTCTCGTGAGTTTTCTTCTGACTTTAGACTTCGATTGGGTATGGGTTTGTCTGTTTTAGCTTCTCCGACAACTTGGGCTGCTTCTCCTCCGGCAGTTGTCCAAAGCTCTCCGATTGGGTCTGTTCCAAGAACTGCAGATTCTTTCTTTGGTTCTGATTCGGATTCTCGTAAATTTGTGGCGAAGAAGTCTGTAATTGAGGTAAATGGGTGTCCTGTTATTTATTTTTCTGATGATGAGGTAAACAATTTATCTGCGCCTTTTTCAACAACTTTGGTTGGGAAGTTCTCCTATGGAGTTCCGTCAATTTCGGAATTATCAAAATCCCTCAGAGCTCTAAAACTGAAAGGCAATTTTTCTGCCAGTTTTTTCAATGCTAAAACTGTGACAATTCGCTTGCTCGATAAAAATGACTTTGAGTTTCTTTGGATGAAACAATGCATCTATGTGGAAAAATGTCAAATGAGATTTGTGAAATGGACACCTTCTTTCAATGCTTCTTTGGATTCACCTATTGTTCCTATTTGGATTTCTCATAGAAATGTTCGTATTATGTTTTTTCACCATGAAGCGCTATTTGAAATAGTCAGGCCTCTAGGTAGACCTCTGAAAGTAGATTCAGCCACTGCATCTTTTATGAGATTGGAAAGAGCTAGAGTATTGATTGAAGTTGACATATCAAAAGTGTTACCAGATGTTTTATTTGTTGAGTTCAGAGAACAGAAGGTGAAAATTGGGGTATCTTGTGACTCTTTGCCTTTGTTTTGTGATTTTTGCTCTAAGATTGGTCACAAAGCCGAAGCTTATTTTGTAAAAAATTCCACAGTTGAAAACAGTCAAAAATTCAAACCGAAGAAGTGAAAGTTTAGAGGATTTGCATCCTAAGCAGGATTCTATGAAGAAAAATGATCAACCGGAAGTTAACTCAGAAGGTGAAAGAAACTACAACAACTCTAATTGGGAAACTCCGACTAAAACTTCTCGAAGTGTAGGTCGTCAAGAAGCTCATAGTGAATCAGCTCAAGAGAAAGGAGAAAATAATTTTGCGGTGTTGGAAACTCTAGAGTCTCAAGAAAAGGTTTTCGAACCTATTTCCTCTGTTTTGATAGACAACCAAGAAGAAGTGTGAGATGCGTGCGTCCCTTTACCTTTGGAGAAGTTTGGTATTACTTCATCAGGGTCTTCTGTAGTGGAGGAGCAGGTTGCTCCTGTTATTGGTCATTTGGCAGTATCCCCTGAGCCCCCTCCCCAGCCACCCGAAAAGAAAAAAGGAAGAACAACTAAGAACTCGTCTAAAACTTCTTACTCTTCTTCTCTTCCAATGTTGAAGGCTGTGTTGAGAAAGTCCAGGTCTGGTCGGTATAGCCCCCATAAATTCAAATAAAGATCTATTCTATAGGATTGGCTCGTCGACACTTGTTTTGGTGGATTGGAATTTGTTGGTGTATAATTTTACCTTGGATGATTGGTACTTTGATGGTGCAACTTGACCATGGTTTCTCCTTTTCTGTCTGTCAAGACTACAACTTGTGGCTTGGAAGAACTCCTGGATGGACTAGCTTTTGTTACGTCTTTTGTGCTAGTTTGGACATTCTTTTGTGTAATTTCTTGGAAATGTACTCGGGTTCCTATAAACCCCGTGATTGTATGTTTTTATTTTAATAATAGGAGCTTGACTCCACCTTATAAAAAAAAAAAAAAAGAAGGTTTAGGACCCGCCCTTTCGTCAAATGTACCACGTAGGTATAGTTGATGATTTGGGACGCTTGGCCATCGTGGCTATAGTATCTTTTATTAATTCATATATGGATGTTAGGTTACCTCGGTTGGTGAATACCATCGTGAACCATTGCATGTAACTTCGGTAACAGTTTAAGTTTATATATTATCTACTTAAAAAAAACATAGTCTATTTACTCTAGAATATTAACATTTTATAGGACTAATTTAAGGCAAACATAAGAAATTGAATCGGTGAAATCGGCATTAAACATGGTTTTCAATAAATTTAAATTTGGATTTGATTGATGGTTATTTTCAATGGAATGTATCTTGTTTATAATTTAGTCACATGCAATTGTAAATTCTATTTCCACCCCTAGTTATAGATAGATACACAACAAAGAAAAAATAGCTTTCCACTTTATTATATATTTTCCTTATAACTTTTACATTTTTTTTTTGTTTGAAAAATCAGTATCATTAATTTCCCTACAAGGCTCGGTGAGCAATGCGATTTTATGTATGTTATGTGATAGAATACCATTTATTATTGTGTTACTATGTGGTCAAGTGGTGTGAATTTCAATGTTTTATCAACGAGATGTGGGTTCAAATTCCAACATTCACCATTTCTACCTTCGATATACTTTTTATTGGCTCGTTTGACTTTGTTAAATTTGATGAATTTATTTTTGAACCGAATTTGCCGATACTCGTTCTATTTTTTCTCATTTAGTTTTGTTAAATTTTATAAATTTATTTGTACCCTTAGTGTTACTTTTAAACATCAAGTATTTTCTCCACACAACTATTATCCATATATTATATATCAATTAATAAGTTTTCAAGTGATAATTTCCACTTAACTTTAATAGAATTTTACTCTCAAGTGTAAATAAATTGCATATCTCCAGAAAATTTAACTAAATTTACTTCGATATCCGACTCTTGACTTTTCATATCTTGACATAAGCTAACATGTATTGCACCCTTAAATTTCACTTCTGACTCTGCCCCTGCGTACATACCATATACAATATAAACTTTTCGTTGAACACTAATTTGTTACGTGAATGATCTATATTTTTGCACAAATTATAACTTGTTAATTACTACTAATTGTCTAATGTAAAAATTTTACATGCAAAGTGATGCAACTTTGCTTTAGGATCCTTCACGAACCCGTCTTAACAAGTACGAATCTAAAGTTGTAGAGATATATTTTCCACCTAAATACTTGGGTGGTCATACGTTTTATTTATAGTGATGCAAACATACATAAGATTTACAAAATAAGAAGATTACAACAATGAAATCAAATCTAAACTAATATGTACACATATGATATATCAAACAAGCTAAACGATAAATATCAATCTTGCAAAGCCAGAGTTGGTGAGGACTTCTGGTTATCTACAACAGCCCCCCGCAAGCGAAGCGTGGGGTTCGACCCTAAGCCAAGCTTGGACTGAAACAAGAAAAACAGCGGACGCGATAGACTTTTTGTAAATATATTGGCGACATTAAGATTCGAAGGCACAAATTGAGTGGTTAAGCGACCCGCACGAACCAAATCCCTCGTAAAATGAAAATCAAGCTCGATATGCTTAGCTCATTTGTGAGAGACTGGATTTTGGCTAATGAAAACAGCACCCTTGTTATCACACATAATAACAGGACATGATGGAAGAGAAACCTTAAGATCACTTAATAGATGAGTGAGCCAGATTACCTCGGCCACACAATTTGCGAGAGCTCTATATTCAGCTTCACAGCTAGAACGTGACACCGTAGACTGCTTTTTCGAACTCCAAGATATAAGGTTAGACCCCAAGTAAATAGAGTAGCCTGAGGTAGACCGTCGAGTGTCGGGGAAAGATGCCCAATTCGCATTGGAGTATGCCAAGAGTGAAGGACCAGCAGTTCGAGCAAACTGCAGACCAAAAGAGATAGTACCTTTCACATAACGTAAAATCCGTTTAACCGCTTGAAAATGATCTGTAGTCGGATTTTGCATAAATTGACTGATGGTATTAACTGAATATGCTATATCCGGACGAGTAATCGTCAAATATTGTAAAGCACCAACAAGCGAGCGATACAGAGAAGGATCATCAAATATTTCACCAGTAGCGCGTAGTTGTTGACCGACAACCATTGGAGTAGCCACAGGTTTACTATCTTGAAGTTGGACACGAAGCAAGACATCATGTGCATACTTTGCTTGACTCAAAAATAAACCATTGGAGGTAGACGATACTTCAAGCCCCAAGAAGTAATTCAAGTGACCAAGGTCCTTGATAGAAAATTGGGAATCAAGTGACCGAATAAATCCTCGGATAAGTGCAAAATTATTTCCCGTTAAAATTATATCGTCAACATAGACTAATAAATAAATGAGAGTTCGATCACGCGCAAAGACAAATAATGAAGTGTCAGCTCGACTACATGAGAAACCAAGAGCCAGCAAAAAAAAACTATTGAGTCGACTAAACCAAGCACGAGGCGCTTGCTTAAGACCATATAAAGCTTTACGTAAGCGACATACATGGTTTGGAAATTGTGGATTTATGTACCCAGGAGGCTGCTCCATGAAAACTGTTTCAGTGAGGTAACCATTTAGAAACGCATTTTTAACATCGAGCTGATGTAATGGCCACCGATTCATAACAGCCAAGGCAAGCACAACACGAACCGTAGATGCTTTAATGACTGGACTAAAAGTTGTAGTAAAGTCGAGGCCAGTAACTTGAGAAAATCCCTGGGCCACTAATCGAGCTTTAAGTCTGTCAATAGCACCAGAAGCCAAGTACTTAGTTCGAAAAACCCATTTGGCACCAACAACATTCATATCTGATGTTCGAGGTACGAGCTCCCAAGTACCATTGTCACGAAGAGCAGCAATTTCCTTGTCCATGGCTTGAACCCACGCGGGGTTCTTTGCGGCAGATTTAAACCCCTTAGGATCAGTTGAAGTGAGAAGAGCATGAACAAGCGGAGAAGACGAGAATTCTGCAACAAGTCCGGGTTGTTTAATCCGAAAAGTGCCTCGTTGAGCCCTAGTAGTCATAGAATGGGTTGGAATTGCTGATGGTCGGACTCGTCGTCGTGAGCGAAACGAGCTGGGGAAGAAGAACCCTGAGACATCGATGACATACCAGAATTTTGAGAGTCATCAGAAGACAACGGTGTTTGAACAGGAAGATCAACATGTTCCGTTTGCTCATGATGTTGTAGAGGTGCTGCTGGGTGGACCAATACATGTTATCTTGGGCTTGAGCCATCACATAATATACATGGACGGGAATGGGTGAAATGAGATGGATCAATATTAGTTGGAGCACTAACAGTAGGTTCAATAAACCTACTATAATCCAAAGAAGACAATGGAGCAGCAGTAGTACTTTTGGCATAAGAAAAATATGTCTCGTCAAACTGTGCATTACGAGTGATGTATACATGTCTCGTAGAGACATCATAACATCGAAATCCTTTGTAATTGAGACTATACCCAAGAAAGATACAAGGTGCGCTTCGAGGAGCAAGTTTGTGTGGCGCATAATCACGAAGACATGGGTAGACACGACATCCGAATGGATGAAAATTGGAGTAACTAGGAGAGACTCCGAAAAGCTGCTCGTATGGAGAAATATTTTTGCATAATGGGAGAGGGAAGCCGATTAATGGTATAGACGGCTGTAGTGAAGGCATCCCACCAAAAAGACACGGCCATGTGTGACTGAAAAAGAATTTATAGCCCGACTTCCGTGATATGACGATGTTTTCTCTCGGCGCGACCATTTTGTGCTGGAGTATATGGACATGAGATTTTATGGAGAATGCCATTTGTGCGAAGATATGTCTGGAATTGATTACTTAAGAATTCACCACCACCATCACTTTGGAATTGCTTAATATGACAAGAAAATTGGCGTTCAACAAGCGAACGAAAATTAACAAAATGATACTTCAGACTTAAGGCGCATGGGATAAATCCACGTGAAACGAGAGAAATCATCCATGAATAACACATAATAACGAAATCCATCATGAGAAGAAACCGGGGAGGGTCCCCAAACATCGCAATGAATTAACTCCAAAACATGAGAACAACGTTTTTCGTTTACAACAAAAGGTAAACGATGACTCTTGGCTAACTGACACGGGGAACATAGTCGGGGACTGGGAAGTAAGGACGTGAGAAATAATTATCCTTTTTTATTTAATAATGAAATAGTATGAAATGACACATGACCTAACCGAGAATGCCACCACAACTCAAAAGACCCTTTAAGAGTTTTATTGTAATGCAGAGAGTAGAGCTGCATGTCCTTGATCCATAACGTAAAGTCCATTACTGCGACGACCTTTTGCTATTGGTACTCCTGTCTGACGATTCTGAATGAGAAACAAGTTATTAGAAAAAGTGACATTAACCGGAAAATCGGCATTAAGCTGACTGATGGATAATAAATTCTTGGTGATATGAGGAACCACCAAAACATTTAATAAAGATAGATCAGGTGTTAATGTGCGAGAACCAATATGAGAAATTTTTAGAGATGCACCGTTACCAACATAAACACAACCCGTATTTACGATAAGGCTCGAGAGTATCCAAATCGAGATGGAGTAGCAGTCATATGAGTTGAAGCACCTGAATCAAGGTACCAATCAGAGGGATTTACATCTGTGAGAGAACAAGATGTATTAAATGTCTCAGCAAGATTCACATTTGTGGAATTAGAAGTGCAATAGCGATCGGGTTTGCGTCATGATTTGGATCCTTGCAAATCTGACACTTAGGAGGACGTCTATTTCCATTATTCTGATTGTTACGACCACCACCACGGTTGTTATGAGGCGAGAAACCACCACGATGGCCGCCACGTCCAGAATTAGGGTAGCGCTGCCCACGGCCACGAGAATGGCGGTTGGAAGGAGCGAGACATAAACGCAGCCATGGAGTTGGTGATTGGGATTCAAGTGATTGAGTAAAAATCTCATAGCTCTCTGCCTTGGGGGCAAGATCAGTAAACGGAGGTAATGGAGTGAGCGCCATCTGTGCAGTAGAAAAGGTCGCAAAATTCGAACTGAGCCCACGAAGAAACCAATGTGCCTTGTCTATGTCATGAACAATATGTCCCATAGCTTCCAACTAATCACATAGTGATTAGAAATGGCGAACATATTCGGAAACCGAACGGGAACCCTTTTTGATCAACTGAAGATCATCTTCGAGCCGTAGCTCCCGAATCTTGGAGGAATGGCTGAAAGCTGCAAGGAGAGAGTCCCAAACAGCTTTGGAAGTGTCACATCCGATGGTTATTGATAAGGATTCATAAGTGAGGGTGGAGCGAAGAAAACTTATCAATCGCTGGTCCATATAAAACCAATAAAGGTAAGCAGGATTTGGGGTGGTGGTGGAGGTATTATTAGAAGTAGTGGTGATAGTTTGGGGTGGAGAAGGAAGGCTGCCATCAATATATGGCATAAGACGTTGGCCGACAAGTAACTGAAAGACTTGACTATGCCACATTAGGTAGTTTGTAGAGTCAAGTTTCTCAGTCACAAGATGTGCCATAGTTGAGAAAGAGAGATCATGATCAGTGGTTGAGGAATTTGTGGGGGTGGAACCGGCCATGAGGATCGAAGAAGGGCGATTAGCCTACTGGCAATATGATACCATGTAGAGATATATTTTCGACCTAAATGCTTGGGTGGTCATACGTTTTATTTATAGTGATGCAAACATACATAAGATTTACATAATAAGAAGATTACAACAATGAAATCAAATCTAAACTAATATGTACGGATATGATATATCAAACAAGCTAAACGATAAATATCAATCTTGCAAAGCCAGAGTTGGTGAGGACTTCTGATTATCTTCAACAAAAGTCATATAAAACACAGAACGTCCCATTTATATTTATCTCTATTATTTCATTTACTCTTTCTGTTATTTCAATTAATTGGTCAATAGCCGTAGACTAGGAGCAAAGGTCCATGGCACGTAGATTAGGAGAACAGGCCTTCGGCCCGAGAGTAAATCCTAGTTAGGAGACACTGGTATTTATATCAGAAACCCTACTTGTATTACTCAGTTTATGATTAATGAATTATCTTTCCGTTGAATAAATATGTATACTGCAAAAGCGTGCTATGTCACGAGGTCTCTACTCTTGTGACTGATTTCTTCTCTTTCTTCTCTAATTCGTGCCAAGGATTCACTTGGAGGTCGTTCTTATGGGCAAATTGCTAGCTAATTCGTGCTGCGAATTAGCCGTTCGAACAACGTTCCAACAGAAAGTTTCTAAATAGAATCGTTTGAGTGGAATATAATTCGAAATAATTAGGCGATATATATAAATTAAGGTCGTCAACGACTTATCCTGAAACGGGCCACTGGGATTATTGGGACACGTGTCAGCTGGTAGCTTGGCCGTGCCTCATTAATTACCTGGCAAGGATGAAAAGGACAAAAAATAACACGAGCCACGCCATGGCTTTCCTGTAAAGTTCAATCTGGTCCTTTTATACTTATTAATGCGGTCCCATACTTCTCCACCCTCCTAAAATGTTCCACGTTGCCACACTTTTGTCAAACCTCTACTTGGAGGCATAAACACATGCTAAATTATTTTCAAATCGCTAAGTACTCTTCTAATTTTGTCCTAAAATCTCAATATATGCGTGCGCCAATTGTATGCATGCAGCAGTACAAGGATTAATCTATTTGCAGGATTATATGTCGACATCTAAAGGTTAATATTATAGAGTAAGATAAGAAATGGAAGATTTTCCTAATCTATAGGAAAATTCGTTTCACAACTAAAATTCGTAAACAATACAAACCCACAAGAGATTTTATATAAATACCACAAATAAACAACACAATCTATCACAAAAACCATACCACTCAACCACCTTTCTCTCTCTACAAAAATCCTAGTGAGAGAAACATTCAATCCCCCATCTCTCAGGTCTCCAACTCCATCATCTCTCCGCCATCAACCGCATGAAACCACGAATCTGTTGGTATTTTGGGTCAGATTATACTCTAAGTATACGCAGCGGAAATTTCAAAATTTTATAGACCAACATGATAATGAATTTAACGTGTTTGTGCATAAATAACGAGAGCTTACTCGATAGCAATTTTGAGTTCGACTAGCGACTTCCAATTACGCCTCGCCAAGTTCTAATACCGTCAATTTGCTCCTCAGATATTCAAGCCCTTCGAGATCCTCTAGCTCCTCTCCAAGCAAATCCCAATCCTCGTAAATCTGGTCACGGTCATTACCTCGAACCTTGGTATCCACAGAGTTCCTCTACCATAAAAAATCTTTGGAGATTCTTCTTTAGGATGTAAAGAATATGAAGTGTTTATAAGACAAAATCTGATTTTGTCTTCTTTTGTTTTTGTCTATCCTTTTTCTGTATTGTATTTTTCCAAAAAAATGTGATATATCTTACACATAAAAACCAAGAATACTGATAGACAAAAACCAAAACCAAAACGTAAAAAGAAGAGAAGAAAAAGTCAGCCTAATGAACTGAAACAAAAGGAGTGTGATGGGGACGTGCAACACGCCCCATATGTAACAAATGGCGTGTAATACACGCCGTAAATCATCTTCCGGCGCTGTAACACACGCTACCAAATAGTTTTTCGGGCCTTTTGGCCCACTTTCTTCTTCCCTTTTATTATGTTTTACAATTTTTCTATTTCAAATTTCAAATTTTAATTATTGGACTCTAATTCTAAATTAGTCCAAGTATAACACTTCATTTTAATTGTTCAAGTCCAATTTGAACCAATTAAAATTATTCTCATATTATTTACAATAAATAATATTTATTTATTAACATCCCTGGTTTGGTAGAGTACTCTCCATATAGTGTGACCCATAGGGCCTTATATATTAATCACTAATCCAATTAGGTTCACAGTGAAACTCCTAGACAATTTACCGGACAATATTAATATATAAGGACGTTTGTGAGGATATACAAACCACCTGTAATGTAAGGCTCTAATGATGGTAAGGTCCTTTCATTCACGAATACTCGAATAAGTCTAGAACTTGATGTTATGTCTGTTCCAATAACTTATTCATTTCTTTCTCAATCTTGTTAGTTGATCCTCGATCATATTCAAACACCATTTTGAATATATCGTAATGCATTGGCCAATGACTAACGATCAACCTAACTATGAGATGTAAAGTATTCTCTCCAATGTCTATTGCGAGGAATGAATCCTATCTTGGCTCAACTACTACTCACATGTGCTTCGTAATGTGCCCAACGCATGCCGTATCTACCCCATTAGGAGTGCAAGCATTGGTCATGGTCAAAGCACATCACTTCACACATGTAGTCAGTATTGACCTCAAGTCAAAGGACTAATACATCACCTTACACACCGATACTTCCATAGACATATAAATAGAATTAACCAAATGATTTCTCGGTGGGTCTACCAACACCCTCCAAGGTGTCCATGCATCCATCATGAATGACCAACTCATTCGTAGTCGTGAGAGTTACTACATTCTCCAAGAATATGATGCAGATCACATGCCAATCTTTAAGGTGCGTCATTGATATCCCAAATCTCAATGACTCGATTGGGGCCATTTTAAGACTTACGTTATGTCATCCAAGTTCTCACACACTTGGTGATAACGTGTAGTTCCTGGGAACATCTTATCGAATTAATCAAACAACCAAATAATAACTCAATAGATGCAATGCCAAATAACAATATTATAAACGATAATAAACTGAATGTGATCAAAGTACATATCATCCTCATAAATAGTTATCTCTAGGACATACATACTTTCAGAATCACCTCCACCGGAGATCGAATCTGACGACGGAGTAAGTCTCGACCTGGGTAGGGGCTCGATGGACAAGGAAAGGCGAAGAGGCACTCCTCTCGGGACAAGCAATTCGATTTTTTTGTTGAGTTGGAATTGCGCCGCTTATAGCATCCTATTACTTGTATAGGATCGCTCTAGCCTCCATTCTTTTTTCTATATATCCATTAGTATTATATAGATGGGCTTAGGAAGAAGCACTAACAATGGACATGTAAATGAGCAGCTGACTCTGATCCCTGATCTACAGTGGCGATTGGATGTATGTATGTTGTTTTCTCCTTTCCTTTCAGAGATCTACAGTTGATTCTCTTGCCTTTTGTGTTTAATTCAGTTTTTTTTTTTTTTTTCGATTGAGTGGTTTAATTGCTGACTGATAGGATTTCAAGTGTGTTTTTGTGTTAGTGTTGAAAATGTTATTCATAACGAAAACGGTGCTAGTTTCGACTGTTATGGTTTTAATAGCTAGTGTTATCATTTTAAGCATCGTGGTTACGTTTTTAGCTTGTGTTGAATGTTTCTGTCCGTCATTATTTTAGCGCGTATGTCATAGTTTTAACACCAATCATTGTAGTTTTAAGCAGCAACGTAGTGTTTTTAGTTTCTGGTGAAATATTTATGATTTGACTTTTTGTAGATGTTTTGTTATAGTTTAAAAGGACATTGTTATAATTTTAAGAGTCACTGTTATGATTTAAGCATCAATGTTACTGTTTTTAGCATGTATGCATGTATCTGCTTTGTTATAATTTTAAGATGCACTATTATGGTTTTAAGCTTCAATGTTACTATTTTTAACTTATGTTGAATATTTATGTCTGTTATCATTTTTAGCGCATATGTTATAGTTTTAAGACCTATTGTTGTAGTTTGAAGCATCAACATTAGTTTTTCTTAAACTTCTGATGAAATATATGATTTGATTGCTTGCAAATGCTTTGTTATAGTTTTAAGGGACATTGTTATAGCCTTACAAGGCAGTGCTATGGTTTTAAGCATCAATGTTACTGTTGTTAGCTTGTGTTACATATTCCTGATTTGTTATAGTTTTAAGAGGTATTGTTAGAGTTTTAAGAGCCAATGATATGGTTTTAATCATCAATTTTACTATTTCTTGCTTGTTTTGCATGTTCCTTTTTGTCTTAAGCACCAATGTGATAGTTTTAATGAGTGTATAACTGTTATTATGGTTTTAACCCAGTTGGTGAATGCTTTAAGCAGGTGATGACGATAACATCGAGTTTGATGATAGGTCTCTCAAATGTGTCATTGCAGTATTGAAGCAACAAGCACAAACAACAAAAGGCAGGAAGCCGAAGTTCACCAACAAGTTTAATCGGAAAAAGCTTATTTACTCAGTTTGCATTTGTATAAAAAAAAAATACCGAATGAACGTTTATTATAATTTTTTTTTCCTATTGAGAATAGATGTTTTAAAACCTTTGAATGACTGAATGTTTCAAAATTGTAATGATAGATGTTTCAAGTAGCTTATTTAAAGCTTGTTTATAGATGTTTTAATGGTATCCCTGAAACTTTTAGACTTGTTTAATGGTTGCTTAATGATATTAGATTGCCACTTAAAACTATAACAAACCATCTTAAAAACTATCATATAGCTTCTTAAAACCATCACGCATCCCTTAAAAATTAACAAAAGCTGTTAAAATTATGATTGAAACATGCAAATACTGACTCATTAAAACCATCACATCATCTTTTAAAACATTAATAAAATACTTTAAATCTGTAACTGAAATTTTCAATGTTAACAACTTAAAATCATGACATAATCTATTAAAAGTATAACGAAAAATGTGTGTCTCGGCGGTTTTTTAAGAAACTCGGCCGGTCAGACCGTCAAAACCCAAAAACCGCAAAAAACCACAAAAAACCTTGACTTTCTTATTTTTTAGGGAAATCTTACATTTTTCAAGACTTTGGCAATATTATATGAAATTTCACAAAGTCTCATGAGAGACGATCTATAGATAACTTATGTAGAGACGACCTATGTTATCACTAAAACCATCCATGTTATTAATCGAAACGTCTATATTGTAAACGAAATAAGTCTTATTATAATATAAAAATACATCAATGTTGAGAAAATAATTGTTTTGATAAATTATCTAGAGACCGTCTATCAGGAGACTTACTCATGAAAGTTACATGAAATTGTATTTCGTCAAGTTTTAACCAATATGTTAATCCCCCGTCCTGAATAAATGTTACATTTGACTTTTGAAGTCAACATTTTCAACATTTAAAAGTTTCATTATATAATTTAATTATTGGACATTTTATATTAACGATTTAAAATTAAATCGAAATAAAGTTGAAAATGCTGACCAAAAAGTTAAAATGTAATATCAGTATTCTAACGGAGGGAGTATATAGTATATGTTAATCACCACACGAAACTTAATTTGACCGATCTCTAGTTTTAGACCCGTCCATTTCTCATATTGTATGTCTCTCTATTCAAATATTTATAATTTGGTGCTTTCTTCGATCGTAGTACTTCTAAAGAGATAACAATCAATACTTGCTCATTTAAGCAAGTTTACTAGACATTAGGGCCACTTGATACAGTGACATTGATCAGGCTTACTCAAAATAAACAGACACCAAGATAAACTAAACAATATACAATGAATTAATATAATCCTAATTAATTCATCTCATAATGTACTTTAATTAATTATTGTAGTTCTTTTGTCTATGAAAGACGACTTAAATGTGAACATATCTAATCGTTTAAGGGTGACTATTGTTTCCCGCAGCCATGCAATTTTTCTTCCGTTTAATTGCCTCCATTAATTTAACATTGCCTTTATATTTTTAATTTATTAATCCAGGACCACGCTACGTACTAGTGTACTACCAAATACCAACTTACTTCTTTTGATTTAAATTATGTATATTAATCAGTATATAGTGCATTTAATTCAAAGTATATATTATATTATAATAATTCACGGAGTCTCATTAAGTTTTCAATTCAATTTAAATATCATCCGTTGATCTTACTTATTCAATTTGAATCTGATGAATGCATGTGTTACTGTGTAACTAGAAGGTGCAGGGTTCGAATCCCATTGACGCTAGTTTCTCCATTTTATTTATTATTTTAGAATGTTATCTCTTTTTTCAATTATAAATTCTTTTTTCATATAAAAATTCTTAATACACGTAGTATGTTACGTAAATGCTGATTTAATATAAGCTAGTAAGAGTGGACATGAGAAGTCTTTGAAGTGATTAAGACTCAAGCTTCTATCAGTATTTCTGGCTTGAAAATTTTTCCCTTTTGTCACTATATCATGTGAAGTTGTGACAAGTGTAATGAATTTACTTGCATAATCAATCAAATCAAATTCATTATTTTAATAAGACAACAAATCTAGAGATAACAAGTCAATGGGAAAATAGTATTCAATCTCCAATAATGGAAGTTTATTTCTTAAACATGGAACGAGGAAATAATGGAGGAGCCAGGCATCTTGTCGATCAATATGATGATACTCCCCTCCTAAACTCAACTTTCTATTTAACTTTTCTTTAATCAACATCATTTAGCTTTGATTTTGAGTTTGATTTAATCCCATATAATACCTTTAATGAATTTTTAAAAAATAAACAATGAAATTTTAAATGTAATATTTAATGATATTAATTTAATTTTTTTTACTAACATTATTTATTTGTAATTCGCAGACGAAGTTTGTAACCGTTGACCAAAAAAGGTCAAATTGAAAGTTGAGTCTGAAACTGACGGAGTATATTTGAGGGTGCCAAATCGGTTCGGTTTTGAATGTGTTCCATATTGTTCGGATCCAAAAGGTTCATTTATTTCGTTCCAAAATTACTTTTGTTTCCAAGTCAAAATCACCATGCAATTGAGATAGAATCATAGAACAGCCAGGGCCTAGGAACAATTTATACTAGTAAAACTTTAAAAGTTGAGATGTCGATCAACATGTACAAATCTTTTACAATTTACAACAACCTGAAAATAACACATACCCGAGGACATGTAAAGAATCTACCCGGATATATACATAACTCATTCATGGACGAACAAATCGATTTCGACATGCAAATGATTTACATGTAATAATCACTCACATCCAAAATATTATCCGGGATTTCAAACTTGAACATGCTACTACTAGAGTAACTCTCCTTCTCATCTTCCGTAACACTGCTTCCATTAACATAATTCGAATTCGAATTGGAGTTCATGGCCGGACTCGATGACCGGGTCGACATATTGGACGAGAAGACCGGTTGGACGCTGTTGCTGCAGTTGGAGTATTGCTCAAAAGTCGAATTGTCAGACGATGGAGCCGGGTCATGGATTCGGGGATAACATGAGACGTCGCTTGTGAAAGGCACATAATCATCTATAGTTTGTTGCCAATCATTCAACTCTTGACCAAACCCGGAAAGGTTATGTTGGAATCCTTGCACGTTGTCGTATTGCATGAGTTGTTCTTGATCTTGCTGTGTAATTGGAACACAATGTGTAGCATCCAAGGAATCAGATGGAATGGCTAAATCTTGATGAGCTAGATTTTGGACCAATGATGTCGGAATTTGATTAGGGGGTAATTGTTGGGCATTATTATTACCAACAATAGGTTGGTTTTGCATGAGACAATTTTCTTGGTTTTGGCGTTGAGAGGTTAGAATGGAACTTGCCAAACGTATTAGGTCTGGATTGATCAAATTTTGCATCCCTAACAACCTTGAGAAGTTCACTTGGGACTGCGAATTGCCATAAAGAGACGAGTTCAAAATCGATGAGAGGTCGAGTAAATCTAACCGAGGGCTATGTGTAACCGGGTCAATTCCCATTCGCAGAAGCCTTTTTCTAATATGCGTGTTCCAGTAGTTCTTGATCTCGTTATCAGTTCTTCCAGGAAGTCGGGCAGCTATGGCGGACCACCTATTTTTAATCAAATATGAAGAACAATAGATTAATTGGACGAATTTCTATTTAATAGATATATAGAAGATCGGCTAGCTAGCGTGTTGGGTTAATAGGAACATACTTGTTTCCAAGTATGGCATGGAGTTGAATAATTGTCTCTTCTTCCTCAAATGAGAATCTTCCTCTTTTGATATCTGGCCGGAGATAATTTGTCCACCGGAGACGGCAACTCTTTCCACACCTTTGCAACCCTATAGTTATACCAATTTGTAAATTAAAATTAAATCTCTAATTGATTGATACTTACAAAAAGGGAGCAAATAAATAAATCATAAACATTACGAACTTCTGAGAGAGACCGACCAAACCAATAAATGCAATACATACCGGCATTTTTGGGAAGAGTTCTCCAATTGCCACAGCCATTCTTGTTGATGTAATCAATGAGTTTCTGATCCTCTTCAGGAGTCCATGGCCCTTTCTTGAGTCCATCTTTGTCACAACAAGGTGCTCTACCCATATTTAATTTGTGTGTAATTTCTTGAAATTCTAGGACTGAATTCAAATGTTTGAGAAATTGTTGTTGTATAAGTTAGGAGGGAAAGAAGGAGACAATTAAGTTAGAAAGTCGAGCTTGTGGTCATAGAAATGAAAAGTGTGGTGGTGATATAAATAGTAGGGAAGGGATCAACTTAGTATATGACAAGATTAAGTCAAATGGATTCGGTGCCGTCCCTTGCAACGTGTCCCGTTACTCATTACTTCATTAGTACATCCTATTATCTCTAATTACCTCACTAATCTTAATTAAATTCCTAGTGGAGACATGTGTTTCAGTAAGTTTTTGTTTCACCGTGTTGTACGATTAGTTATCTTACCATATAATTTCACCTCATTTAACTAGAAGTAAATTGATTTGAATATATACATTCACTCGTTTTATCGGAAATTCGGCATATACGTATTAATTTCAGTTCAATTATTTTAACAAGTATCATAATTCATTCCAAATTTCTATATATATAGTATGCACTTTCCTTCTATGGGGGATATACATGTTAATTTCAAAATTCAAAAGATAATGCCATGTAGTTTGTTCAATATAGGGGTGTTAGGGAATCGTTCATGAATCGCCATGAAAAGTCCCATTAACACTCAGATCGAGCTCGAGATTGGTCAATGCGAGCTTGCTCGTGAGCAAGCTCGTCTCATTGTCGAGCTTGAATCGATCACCCTGGCAAAAATAATCAAAGCTCGTGAGCAATAATTAATTTAATATATATTTAAATTTATTTATTTATTTACATCTGCATAAATAAAAAGTAAAAAACCTAGTCCCTAACTTAAACTATCTAAAAATCAGTATTGTGTATAATTTTGGAACAAATGAGTTCATTTTCGAGATTTAACGAGTCGAGCGCTCACGAGCAAAAACAAAAGTTTTATCGAGTCGTCATGAGCAACTCGATATTTTGACGAGCCGATCACGAGCATGATTATGAAAAGCTCGACGATCACGAGCCGATCACGAGCAGATCTGAAATTCTGACGATTACTGAACCATTAAGCCAAAGCTCGGCTTGACTCGGCTCGTTAACAACCTTTAGTTAAATATAATACTCCATAACTCAAATTTTAGTCACTATCACGCGCGTATAAGAAGAGAGATTAATTAATTAATGATGTAGTTATATTTCATAGTGTATTTTATCTTAATTTTGTTACTTAATTAATATAGTACCGTAATTAGAAATATCATTTTCATGAGTTGCTATAGCTAGGTGTGACTCTGATAGCTTTTCGATTCACATTAGCTGTCTTCATTGTATACATACATGCTTAGGAGTAATTAAATGCCACGTATACCCCCCTCCCTCTGTTCTCCAGTGAAGCCACTTCACGCCATCTTTGCATGGCTTTCATTAAAAAAAAATTGAAGATGTACACAAGTGAGAATAAAATGTGCAAGTATTCAGGATAAATATTGATTTGTAAGTCAACATATAAACTAGATAATAATTCATGTGTCATTCGCACCGGTTGTATAGGGTCAGGTCCCGATCGACTGATGGACCTGAACATTACAAAAGGTAGAGCTAACCAATTCAAAGTCCGTAAAGAGTACAGTTGGTCCGGGGATGATGCGATGAGGACATCATTGATCAATTTAGAAGCGGGTACACATAAACACCAAACGTATCAATATATAGTTTAAGGGGATTAAAAATGATAGTCCAACTATTGGAGTATTAATATAAAGGACTAAATCAATACATCTCTATAAGTTCGAGCTTTTAGACGAGATGGAATTCTATCATGGTATCGTGCCTCGGCTCACGCCAACTGTGGTTCAATCTCCACGGAGACAATTTCCATTCGAATGACCTCCTCTAGAGGTTAAAATCGGCCAGTGCGGAGGAGTATTGGATCACGTATATTAATATAAATGACTAGATTCCACACATCTTTACAAGTTCGAACTTTTAGATGAGATGGAATTCTATCACCAACGAATAGTTGGTGATAAGGTTTAATTTATAATCCATATTAATATAATAACTCTAGATTTTCATGATGACCACTTTTTCGATCCAAAATACTATATTAACTCATGATACGCTGAGATATAAAATTATACGAACTCAGTGCTCTTTGGCACCAATTAACACATAAAGCTTTGCTTTCTCCATCAGCCTCCAAAGTCATCAACCTAGAAAGGACAGGTTAAGCATGGACGCAGGCATTCTTTGCACCTAAACTTCAGACTTTAATTTAGAGTTAATTGTACTTGTCTTATACTAACAATTTTATGGGTAATTCATTAAAAAAATTTATGGTACCACAGTGAGGACAAAGTGTATAAAAAAGTACATGTATTTGGGCCATCGTATATCGCTAGGAGAACATTTTAACTATAATCGCATTCGTCGAAAGGGCTCACCTCAAATGGATTAGTAGTGGTGGTTAAGTTGCACTTGCACATTGAAACTCAAGTTTCCCCACAATTTCTTTTTGAGAAGACATTTGATGAATTTCCACGTGAGAAGGAAGACTTGCATTGCAATCGTCATGCATAGCATCATATTTTCATTATTGGCATTGTAGAAACATTAATCATTTACAAAAGTTTCGCTCAGATTAGTCACCATAAAGTTGCAAAAGCTCTTCAATACATTATCCATTTTCTATGATAATAATAATAATAGCAATGTCGCTAATTTAATACTCGATCGGCTATAGAACTCAACGAAAAAGAAGAAATGTTACGTTGAATATGTTCATGCTAGTTGTCACAATAAATATTAAAATCAATTTATAAGAATGTCCGGACATATGTACGAAATTGTTGACATGATATTGTTGATCCGTAATTGAGGTTTGGCGATATCCAACTTATACGTTGTTTCCATTGATTTCACAAGTGATTTAAATATTCTAACATGGCCTCTAAAATAGGTCATGTTAGTCAATTCTACACGTGGAATTATAATAGCCATTTTTTGTCGAAATTATCATTGGTTCATCAATATGAATCTGCTCTGATACCCTATTAAGTTGGACTGTTAGATCATTATCACTTTAAAAGGATAAAAAGGGAGAAATGATAAAAACAATGCTAACAGTCCAAACCGATGAGCCACGTATAACATACTTAAGTGTGTTTTCTAATTAGTTCTTTAATTAATGGTAAAATGTCACATTTCGCGGTCATTAGATTAATCTAATCTATATATGGTATTAATAACGTCAAATATTATTATATACTCCTATTTTACAGTTACTGGTGATTATACTTCACCCGTCCACGTGTACGTAATAATGTTTGGCTCATCTCATTTTGACTAATCTTGACACAAATCTCAAGATCATTATATAGTTGCTTGCCTGTATGAATTTCCTTGGATTCTCACTGGTCTGCATGCATTGGGCAATTAGTGGAGCAGTTACGTATTAAAGAAACAATTGTATGTAACTCCATTCCGTTCAGATGACTTCAATTCTATTCAGACGAAAAGAACAGAGCCTAATAACCACTACAAAGCGTACATGTAATCACTCAAACAGCACATTTTAAATAGTTTAAATAGATTTTGTCAAACTGTAATCTTCTTATTAGCCTATTGATGTTTCCATGCCGGTTGTCAGGAAGACTGACTCAGGTTTATATATAGAACAACCCACGGTTAAAATAATAGTCACATTCCAAATCTTAGTTCGGGTACTGTTTACGTGTCTCTATGCATATATATATATATATTATCAAAACAATATATAATTAATATTACGTCTAAGGTTTGAGTGTGTAACAATCTTGGACATTTACAATTTCTTAACTAACCTCTCAAAGGTTGAACAACTACATGAAAAATTGAAAATACTTTTATGATGTTCGTCCATTAATTTGTTTTCCATGGTTTTACGTGACTTATAATTCAAGCTAATTAGAGTTGATATTAATCAGGTGAAATTCTAAGGATGTCAGATCGGTAATTCTATAAAAAAAAATTGGCATACTGTACTCGCGTACAAATTTTGAACTTATTATTTTTATCGAATAAATTAATTTAACTTATACACTATATATATGAGATTATGGGGGGACAACTATATATATGAGATTATGGGGCAAACTCTTAAGTTATAAAAAAAACTACATATAATTTTTTTTCTCCTTCCTAATTTGCATGCAAACGCACGCCCCACTGTGTCCCTAGTGGGTTAATCCCTGACTTAATATACTTGGTAGTTACTTTAGTTACTTACGTTAAAAGTTTACCGACAACATATAGACGTGCTTAGGCTAGATCGAATTTGTAGTGAGTTAGATGATCAATGTGTGAAGAGGGGGTCATTAGTTCTGTTGTGAGCTGTTGGTTTCTTCAACAAACTTGAATGATATAAGTAGAGCATATTATTATTGAAATAATTGTTTGAAAATAATTATACCAAATCTCTAGCTGTTTTTGGATACGAAATCAAATAAATTTGTGGCTTAAAGCCGATGCTTACTATTCTTAGCAAATTGCATATATGCATATTTTTAAGTATTCATGGGAATGCTATATTAAAATAAAAAATTGAAAACGTATGACTTCAATTTGTGGCCATGACATGCCATGCCATGCAATACGAGTTGTACAAATAATTTAAGGGTTTCCCAATAATTTAATTTGGTGGATATATATATAATAGTATAGCTGTAGACAAGAAGCGTAACACCTGTCGATGGATTTTTCCAGAGACTTCTTAGAAAAATTGAGTCAACTTAATTACCTCAAAATTTTAAAGGATGAGATTATATGTATGTATAATAGGGGACAACGTAAGCATTAATACAGTTTCGTACGAGATGTCCATGTACGAACATTGTTTATTGCAAATAAAATTCAATGGCTCTATAAAGATAGGTCATCATTATAATAGTCTCTTTTGGGCAAGCCGAAATTTGTTGGGTTATGTATATGGCTATACGGGAAACAGGACAGAAAAATTTTGCAGAGTCGAGTGATGGCACTCTTTCCTTAAGACTTTATTCGCTCTGCACTTGGTGTTTACAGAACTTTAGCGAACAGTCTCCCAAGATAAAACTGCAGTTGAGATCGTATACAAACACTTGAAATACGACGCTCGAATGGACTCCAACAATATGGGAAACAAGCAAGCTTAGAAGAGAGGGAGAAGGAGAGCAGAAGAATGAGTGATTCGATTCTGCAACAGGAAGGGACTATAAATAGCAGCCAGGTGGTGCTAGCGAGCATACACAATCTTTCGTCTAGGTGGTGCGAGCGAACATACACAATCATTTTTTCAGAGAAACATTTTCGCTGAAACGTTTCGAACCAAAATTATAATCAGTTTTTGGTCCAAAAATATTATATCCTCCACCACCAGCAAGCCCACGCCCAGGCCCAGGCCCCCGACCCGAGACCCGCGAATCCACGGACCCCGGGATTGGGCCCGGCTCCTGGCGGAGCCAGGCGGGTGCGTATGGTCAATGAGGAGCCATCTAGCTCCTCCCCCCTTCCAAAAGCATGGGTACCCCTAAGGGTCCAACCCTTAATGCAAACCTATGCACTTATAATAAGTTACTCCTTCCCATATTTTAGCCATGTGGGATGTCCCTCCCACTACCAACCTTTAGACTTCCAACTATGTTTCAACAACACACTTTGAGCTTCAATTACTCTTTCACCTCAAAAGGAATTTTAGTAATTCTTGTTCAAGTGTCTTCTACTACTATAGTAGATTGTTACACGTTCGAGAAATCTCCGTTTCCGACGTGTGGGGCCCCTTTGGTTGAGGTACAAGGTCATGGACCGTCCTTTGGTTTCTTGCTAAAATTCATACAATCCCCACATGAAAGAGAATTGAGGCTCACAACACTACATGGTGCTTTAGCTTGACTTCCCAATGAACATTATCGATCGGGTAGATAGCTTTGGGCTTTGAATCATCCCTAGTAGAATACCATCGGATTTACTTGCCACACGGTGAACGCGATGTCTTGAATCGGTCGGCATTTTTGTGTAAACCAAGACAATGATATCAACACAATAAAGTTCTCATCGCTTCGTTCCGCCTTAGTCGTCCATTAAAGGCCCCGAGACCTCGATTCTTAAGTTTTCGTTTGAAGCGGCCACACTTCACACACTTAAATAGGTGATCTCGTTATTAGAACATTCTGCCTCGCAATGTTCTGCTCGAAAGCTAAAGAAGTCCCATGAACTTCTTCAGAGATCATTAAGAGTCTAGTAACTCAACCTCCACCCGTTTTGGCAGTCAGGACTTAATGTCTCTACGGAATGGCGATGGAGAATAACTCCTAAGTGCTTTGATCATCTCAAGTACCAATACTTCACGAGGTAATCCATCGGTCATTCACAACTTCGCTTTTCCACATTGAACCAAATTCTTGGGATCTCCAACAAGATGGTCAGTTGCACCGTGAAATTCCTTTATGATATGGGTTTTAAGCCCATTCCCCTAGACAGCGAATATACTTGATCTCTACCTAATGCCTTTGTCAGCGGATCCGCGATGTTATCCTTTGATTTTACATAATCAATAGAGATAACTCCGGTAGAGATCAATTCTCTAATGGTGTTGTGTCTTCGACGAATGTGTCTAGACTTACCATTGTACATAACACTTAATGCTCTCCCTATGGCCGATTGGCTATCACAACGTATGGCTAAAGGAGGCAAAGGTTTTTCCCAACTTGGGATGTTCTCTAAGAATTCTCGTAGCCACTCTACTTCTTCCCCACATTTGTCTAAGTCTATGAATTCTGATTCCATAGTAGACCGAGCTATGCAAGTTTGCTTAGAGGATTTCCATGAAACAGCTCTACCACCTATGGTGAACACATACCCACTGGTGGCCTTGCTGTTTCCACTGTCAGATATCTAGTTTGCATCGGTGTACCCTTCTAATACGGCTGGATATCTTCCATAATGTAATCCATAACTCATTGTGTACTTCAAGTACTGCATTACGTGACGTAGTGCTTCCCAATGGTTACTTCCAGGATTACTAGTAAACCTAGCCAATTGATTGAGTATGCATCGTATGGACGAAAGTGCAAGCATCGACGTACATCAAACTGCCAATTATCCTAGCATATTGCCCTTGGTTTACAGGATCACCATTGTTTTTGTCTAAACACTGGTTCTTTCTTATGGGTATTTTCACAAATGGCTCATCGTATACTCCAAATCTCTTGAGAACATCTTCTATGTAATGAGATTGGGATAGTACTAAGCCTTCAGATGTTTTAGAGATCTTGATTCCTAATATCACATCTGCTATACCCATGTCTTTCATGTCGAATTGTTGTTTCAACATATTCTTGGTTTCCAAGATTAATTCAATGCTACTTCCAGTTATGAGCATGTCATCGACATATAAGCATATCATCACAAAGGATTCATAATTCCCTTTGACATAGACACACTTGTCACCCTCATTTATGGAGAAGCCTTTGATAGTAAAGTGTTGTCAAATTTCATATGCCACCGCTAGGAGCTTGCTTAAGTCCATATAGTGACTCGACAAGACGACATACCTTTCTCTCTTGTCGGAACTATGTACCTTCCCGTTGTTCCATGTAGATTTCTTGTTCTAAATCACCATTTAGAAAAGCGCTTTAACATCCATTTGATGTATTTCAAGGCCACGGCAAGAATAGCAATGAATACCCTTATGGATGTTATCCGAGACATAGGTGCATATGTGTCAAAGTAATCAAGGCCTTCTTTTTGTCTATAGCCTTTGACTACCAGAAGTGCCTTGTATTTATCAATAGTTCCATCTACCTTATACTTACGCTTAAGTATCCACTTACAACCCAAAGGTTTCGCTCGGAGGAAGATCTACCACTTCCTGTGTTATTGTGCAATATGGAATTCATTTCACTTTCAATCGCTTCCTTCCGTGAGTGGAGCATCCGTGTTGATAATGCTTCTTTGATTGTCTTAGGATCATTTTCTACCAAGAAGTTGGTTAGAAAATCAGCCCAAATTCTTCTCTTTCCTCGCCTTTTAGTTCTTCTTCGTTCAACATCGACTCGTAATATTCTCTTGATTTGAACTCACGTGTTCTTCTATCAACTACTCTCGTGAATTTGTTCTTGAACTTCTTCATTTGAACCACTTTCAACATTTTCGTGATGTTGTCCATACAATTTAATTGTAGATTCATAATCTCTCTTGAGAGATTAACTCTTTTCTTTCTTGGGAAATATTTCTTCAAAGAAGGAGGCGCTTTTGATTCTACGATCGTTCTTCATGAATGTCAGGTATCATCGACTTATGTACTAAGAAGTGATACGCACTACTGTTGTTTGCATATCCTATGAAAATGCAATCTACAGTCTTAGGACCAATTTTAATTTGCTTTGGTTTAGGCACTTCGACCTTAGCCAAGCATCCCCACACTCTCAAGTGTCGGTAAGAAGGAGGATGTCCTTTCCATAACTCGTATGGAGTTTTATCACTCTTCTCCCGAGGGATTCTATTGAGAATTACTGTGGCAGTGAGAATAGCTTCTCCCCACATGTTCTGGGGTAGCCCTGAATTAATTAGCATGGCATTCATCATCTCTTTTAGAGTACGATTTTTGCGTTCAACAATGCCGTTAGATTGAGGCGAGTAAGGTGTTGTGGTTAGGTGAATAATACCAAATTCCGCACAATAAGCCTCAAAAGGGGCTCCATATTTACCGCCTCTATCACTACGAATTGCTTTAATTCGTGTGCTTAATTGATTCTCAACTTCTGTTTTGTAATGTTTAAGTGCCTCTAAGTCTTCATCCTTACTTCTTAGCAAGTAAACATAACAGTACCTAGTGCAATCATCAATAAAAGTAGCAAAGTACTTTTTACCTCCTCTAGTTTGCACGAATTTTAAGTCACACAAATCTATATGAATTAATTCTAGAGGAACTGTGGTTCTGTTAACCGAATGGAATGGTGCCTTAGTTAATTTTGCCTCCACACAAACCTCACATTTATTTTGAGGGTCGATTTCAAAGGACGGCAAATGTTCAAGTCTTATTAACTTTCAGATTATGCTAGAAGTCGATATGCCCTAATCTATTGTGCCATAAATTAGAAAACCTGCATAAGTAAGTAGAATGCTTATTTATTTCATCATTGCTCTCAAAGGAGCGCAGTACAGTCATTACATTTATTTTGAAGAGGCCATCATACATGTAGCCCCTTCCTACAATCACACCATTCTTAGTAACTACAAATCCATTAGCAACGAAAGTTATCTTGAACCCTATCTTCACCAGCTGTGACCGTACACCAAATTCTTGGATGTCGCACATGCATAACTTCGCTCAGCACCGCCTTTCCGGATGTTAACTTCGTAACCACCTTCCCTACCCCTTTCACGCCGTAGTAGCGCCATTTCCATGAATGCCTTCTTGCCACTTATTGGGGAGTATGTTGAGAACGAGCCCCGGTCTGAGCATATATGGCGAGTGGCACCAGTATCGATCCACCACTGTTTTGGATTGTCAACTAGGTTCGCCTCCAAGACAATCATGAGAATGACCCGACCAAATCACAATTTTCATGTAGTCTTCTCCACAACATTGGTGTTTGCGCTTGTTTTGTTGAAGGAGAAGCAATCACCTTCATATGCCTGTGTTTTCCACAATGGAAACAGCTTCTTGATCTTTTCGACTTATCGGCTTGCCTTGAGACTTGACGCTCCATCATTCCTTTTGCTTCTTTTGCTAGCCTTGAGTCACTAAGTGTGCTTTGGCTTCCATAGGTTGCTTACCCTTAACCAAAGCCCGCGGTTGTCTTCCGAATTTGAAGTTTGACAATCAACTCTTCAAGCCCCATCTCCTTGGTTTTCAACTTGAGATAACTCATGAATTGCTCCATGAAGGTGGTAGTTTCTCAATCGGAAGCGACCAAGAAAGGCTCATTTGGTTTCATTCCTTCCTGCTCCAACAGGAAGAATGGACCGAAATTCGAACTTGACTCATCACAGATTTTGAATCAGCCATTTTGAAGTTCAGAAACTTCCCCACAACAAACTTCTTAGTACCAGCATCCTGGGCGCTATACTTCCTGTCCAGTTTTTCCCACAAGTCCCTTGCGGTACTAACAGAGCAGAATGCAGTATAAAGAGCATCAGAAAGGCAATTGAGAATGTAGTTCTTACATAGGAAGTCGCTAGAACCCATGCGCCATAAGCAAGTTTCCTCCTATTGTCATCCCGAAGGTTCGAGCAGCTTCCGCAGACATGGCATTTGGGTCGATTCGCATGACCGGAGCGAAGGTGTATCAAGATTGAGGTAGTTCGCCAAATTTCTAAGGTCGCCAGTAGAACAACATTTTCTGTTTCCACTGTTTGAAGTTGGAACCCATAAACTTCTCCGGTTTTTCTCCATGGTGGTTGTGAGCAGCATTGGTACGAACATGAGCAGCAGGAACATCAGGAACATCGTTTCCAGTAGCAGCCATTGTAGGATAAAGTCTTAAGTTGTTGGGTTATGTATATGGCTATGCAGGAAACAGGACATAAAATTTTTGCAGAGTCGAGTGATGGCACTCTTTCCTTAAGACTTTATTCGCTCTGTACTTGGTGTTTACAGAAATTTAGCGAACAGTCTCCCAAGATAAAACTGCAGTTGAGATCGTATACAAACACTTGAAATACGACGCTCGAATGGACTACAGCAATATGGGAAACAAGCAAGCTTAGAAGAGAAGGAGAAGGAGAGCAGAAGAATGAGTGATTCGATTCTGCAACAGGAAGGGACTATAAATAGCAGCCAGGTGGTTGCTAGCGAGCATACACAATCTTTCGTCTAGGTGGTGCGAGCGAACATACACAATCTTTTTTCCAGAGAAACCTTTTCGCTGAAACGTTTCGAACCAAAATTATAATCAGTTTTTGGTCCAAAAATATTATATCCTCCACCACCAGCAAGCCCAAGCCCACGCCTGCCCAGACCATGGACCGAGACCCTGGACCCGGCTCAAGGGAAGCAAGATGGTCAATGAGGAGCCATCTAGCTCCTCCCCCCTTCCAAAAGCATGGGTACCCCTAAGGGTCCAACCCTTAATGCAAACCTATGCACTTATAATAAGTTACCCCTTCCCATATTTTAGCCATGTGGGATGTCCCCCCCACTACCAACCTTTAGACTTCCAACTATGTTTCAACCAACACACTTTGAGCTTCAATTACTCTTTCACCTCAAAAGGAATTTTAGTAATTCTTGTTCAAGTGTCTTCTACTACTATAGTAGATTGTTTCACGTTCGAGAAATCTCCGTTTCCGACGTGTGGGGCCCCTTTGGTTGAGGTACAAGGTCATGGACCATCCTTTGGTTTCTTGCTAAAATTCCTACGGAATTATTATCGGGTGGGGCACCCATTATCAACTTGGGCCTGCACTGATACCATATAAATATGGGTCATCATCTCCTTAAAAGGCCTTATTAAGGGGAGAAGGTTATCCACCTTATATATTGTTTGCATGATCTACTCACAAATGATGTGGGATATTCTAACAGCCTCTCCTTGTTACAGTGTTAGCAAACCACTGGCTCCAAAATTAACTAATTAAGTGCTCCGCCAATTTTTAACATACAAAAAATCCTAAAGAAAATCACATAATAACATGACGTTCCCCTTCTTTGTTGAATCGATTATGTTTACGAGGACCACCCGATTGATCCCGCCTTAGGTCGTAATATTTTAAGTATCCCATTTATATAAGCCCCTCGTTCGTGAGGCCCGTCAATCTTTATGTTAAATGACTCTTTTGTTTGTGGAAACGACAGTACTGGATCGATATTCTTGTGTAGCGGGTTTCTTTGTGCTTTGCCAGCCATTGTAGTATTTCAGTAGGTTAATATAGTAAACTCATTATAGTAATAAAAATTCACCGTCTCAACTTGTGTATAAACTCTTTGCTGTATGAAGTTTCTACTGTAGTTAAGATTGTTAGAATTTTAGCACTAATGAGGCTAGTCCATGACTTTGTACCTCAACCAAAGGGGCCCCACACGTTTGAAATGATGTTTCATTAAACGTGTATAATCTACTATGGTAGTAGAAGACACTTGAGAAAGAATTACTAAAATTCATTGAAAGGTGAAAGAGTTATTGAAGCTCAAAGTGTGTTGGTTGATGCATTGAATATGGAATGCCAAGAGTTGGAATGGGAAAAGTCCCACATGGCTAAAATTGAGGAAGAAGAAACTACTTATTAGTCCAAGGCTTGGGTTAAGTGATAGGGCCCTTAGGGCACCCATGCTTTTGGAAGGGGGGAGGAGCTAGATGCTCCTACACACGCACTCACCTGGCTCCGCCAGGAGCCGGGCCCGGGCCTCGGGCCGTGGGCCGTGGGCTCGTGGGTTCGAGGGTCCGGGGTCCGTGGGTTCGCGGGTCGCGGTCTAGAGTTGATTATTATCGTTTTGGGCCAGAAATATTTTGTGTTTGCTTCCAATAAGATAATCCAAAGTTCAAACCACCAAATTACCTACGAGTCCGGGTCTCGAGCAAACGGTTGTGTCCGTCGGTTTAATTTGAGCGAACCGGTCCACCATTCGCCAAAGGATGTATTCAAACGAAAATTCCAAATGTATGTGTCTGCTCAATTTTTGTTTCGCAGGACCTTTCGCGAAAGGATACATCTATTCGCATCGCAACTCTTCAATATTATAAATAGCCCCCTAGAATCGATTTCAACACACGTAAATCCATTCTTCTTCCTTCTCTTAAACTACTCTCTAAAGCCGTAAAAACCTTTATTGTTTCGCTCACAGAGTCAAGTTCGAGTGCTAGAACTTTGATTCAAATACTGCTGTTCTATTTTGGGAGACTATTTGTCAAGTAAACCGTTAGCACCAGAGCGGGGCAAATACAGCCTTAAGGAATAAGGCCCAGCCTTTGCTCAGCAGTCCAATCCTATTCCTTACCTACTCCGTTACTGTCCTCATACACTACCGCAATACAAATTCACAACATCTTAAGACCGATTTTTGCCAAGGTATCAAGATGTCCGCCAACGGAGTTGCCGCTGACGCCTCGCCCCGAATCAATGTTGCCAACCACGGGAGAAACCAGAGAAGTTCCCGGGACGAACTTCAAACAAAGGGAAACAAGATGAGGTTCTACTTGACAACCATCGGGTTCGAAGTTACCTTATCATCAAACTCCCGCCCACCCACTGGCAGAGATTGATCAGCCGCCATGTCTCCAGGAGAAGAAGGTCATCAAGAAGACAACAAGCGGAAACAATCGTCCTATGATGCTTGGATCCATGCAGATTTCATGTAAGAACTACATCCTTAATTGTCTTTCGATGTTCTACATCGCTTTCAATACCGCACCACAAAGGAGTCAGGGGAGCAATCGACAGTAGCATCGTGCACAGATGCCGGCAAAGAAGTTCATTGGGGAAATTTTGAACTTCGTAATGAATGACTCAAGTCCGTGATGAGTCGTTCGAGTATCAAATGATTCTCCATGATTTGGAACAGAGGGCATGAAGCCTAATGAGTCATTTCTAGTCGCTTCACCGATTGAGAAATCGCCGCCATCATGGAACGAAGTTCATGAGTTATCTCAAATTGAAGACCAAGGAAATGGGACTTGAGGAGTTGATCATCAAGCTTCAGATTCAGAAGACAACCGCAAGGTTTCAGTAAAGGGAAGCAAGAAGTTGAAGCAAAGGCTCACCTTGTCGATTCCAAGGGAAAGTCAAAGGGAACTCCAAGAAGAAACGCAAGACGCGTGATGGGGACGGAAGTCTCAAGGGAATTCGGAAACCAGACCTTCCAGAGGATCAAAGGAAACGCTTCAATTGCGAAAGCTGTGGCATATGAAGCGGATCACCAACTCAAGAAAGAGAAGGCCAATGTTGCGTAAACAAAGAATGACCCTATAGTGGAGGATTTGGTTAATTCCTTTCACGCTGTGGTCTTGAGGCAAACTGTTGAGAATCCAAACAATGGTGGATTGATACGGTGCAACTCGCACATTTGTTCTCGACAGGGTGCTTTCTCCACCTACTCTCCGGTGAAGGATAAGAAGTCGCTCATGGGGAACGACGCTACATCCGAGGTGAAGGGAGTGCAAGGTGGTTCAAGATGACTTCCGGAAGGAGCTTATATCGAACGAAGTGATGCACGCTCCGGATATTCGCAAGAACTTGGTGTCCGGACCGCTTGTTAGGCGTGTTTTAAGATGACTTTCGAGTCCAATCGCTTTGTAATGATGAAAATGGTCATTGTAGGAAAGGGCTACATGTGTGATGGGCTCTTCAAAATGTCTCAGAATGTCTCAGACGCTTTTGCAAGCAATGAAAACAATGATTCTACTTACTTGATCGAGTCTTCTAATTTATGGCACCATAGATTAGGACATACAAACTACAATGCAATTCAAAGTTAATTAAAACGAATCATTTGTCATCTTTGAAATCAATCCTCAAAGTAAATGCGAGGTTTGTGTGGAAGCAAAACTAACAAGGGCACCATTTCACTCAAAGGAATGTAACCACGCCTCCTCTAGAATTAATTCACAAAGGATTTGTGTGACTTAAAATTTGTGCAAACTAGAGGAGGGAAAAAGTACTTTGTTACTTTTATCGATGATTGCACTAGATATTGTTATGTTTATTTGCTAAGGAGTAAGGACGAAACCTTAGAAGCATTTAAACATTACAAAACCGGTTGAAAATCAACTTAGTACTCAATTAAATTCAAGTGATAGAGGTGGAGAATATGCAGACCACTTGAAGAATATTGCTCACAATTTGGCATTATTCATCAAACCACCGCCCATATTCTCCTCAATCTAATGGTGTTCGAACGCAAAAATCGTATTTCAAAGGAGATGATGAACGACTATTACTAGATTCGGATTACCCTGCACTTGTGGGGAGGCTATTCTCACGAACTACCATTCTTAATGTATCACCCGGAAAAATAGTGATATTACTCCATATGAACTGTGGAAAGGAAACAAGCCTCTTACAAACACTTGAAAGTGTGGGCTTGCTAAGGTGGTAATACCCAAACCAAAGCAAGTAAAGATTGGACTAAAGACCGAGATTGCATATTTATAGGATATGCAAACAACAAGAGCGCTTATCGCTTCCTAGTGCATAAGTCACTGTACCGTATATCCATGAGGGCACCGCTATCAATCAAGGAATGCAATTCTTTGAAGAAGTTTTTCCTAGAAAGGAAAAGATAGTCTCTCGTAAACGAGACTATGATACGACAATAGGGTCAAATGCGGTGATCCCTGTGGGGGGGCCTGTGGTGGTCCCTGTGGGGGGCCCTGTGGTGGTCCCTGTGGGGGACCCTGACCCAAGAGGCCCTAATGCAGAATTCGAAGGTGTACCTTCAGAAAATATTGCAGAACCTATAGGATCACCTCCTCAGAGAATGCTACAGATGTAAGATTTACCACCAGAGAATTCCGCAGGTCAAGTCGCACATCAAGAGAACGTGGAGGTTCCCTGATATCGAACCAAGGAGGAGTAAGCGGCTAGGACTCGAAAGACTTTGGTCCCGATTTTCTCACATACCTTGTGGAAAATGAGCCTAGAACTATCCAAGAGGCGATGTTCACCCTCAAGCCCCTTTGGAAAGAGGCCATTGAAAGTGAAATGGACTCCATCCTGCAAAATCATACTTGGGAAGTGGTCAACCTTCCTCCGGAAATAAGCCATGGGTTGCAAGTGGATACTCAAACGCAAGTACAAAGCAGATGGAACCATTGATAAATACAAGGCTCGTCTAGTAGTCAAAGGCTATAGACAAAAGGAGGGACTTGATTACTTTGACACATACTCGCCTGTGTCTAGAATAACTTCCATTAGAGTATTCATAGCCATAGTTGCACTGTGTGGTTTTGAGATACACCAAATGGATGTTAAAACTGCTTTCCTAAATGGAGATTTGGACGAGGAAATTTATATGGAACAACCTGAAGGGTATGTGGTTCCAGGACAAGAGAAGAAGGTCTGTCGTCTTGTCAAGTCATTGTACGGACTCAAGCAAGCTCCTAAACAATGGCACGAAAAGTTTGACAACACGCTACATCAAAGGGATTTTCTATAAATGAGTGTGATAAGTGTGTCTATGTGAAGGGGAACGCTGAATCCTTTGTCATGATATGCTTATATGTAGACGACATGCTCATTACTGGAAGTAGCCTGGATTTGATCCTGAAAACAAAGCAAATGTTGAAACAACTTTTCGATATGAAAGACTTGGGTGTAGTAGATTTAATCTTAGGATAAAATCTCTAAAACACCCGAGGGTTTGGTGCTTTCACAATCTCATTATATTGAAGAGATGTTAAAGAGATATGAGGTCTTTGACCACAATGTGCAAGGACACCAATGTATTTAATCTTTGTGTTTCGACAAACACTTAGGTGATCCCAGAAACCAAACGCAATATGCTCGATAATTGGCGCTTGATGTATGTGATGAACTCGCACTCTCCGATATTGCTCATGCAACAACAAGTTGGCTAGATTTACGCGTAATCCGGAAAAGCTCACCGAAAGCTCTACTTCATCTATCGGGATTCTTAAAGACCACAATAGACTATGGATTACACTATGGAAGATATCCGGCAAGATTAGAAGGATACAAAGGATGCAAACCGGATATCCGATAGTACAAACACCAAGTCCACCAAAGGGTTACGATTTACCATCGGTGGCGGTCGCTTCATGGAAGTCCTCTAAACAACGGCATCGCCCGATCCACAATGGAATCAGAATTTATAGCTTTGGACAAAGCTGGAGAAGATGCAAAATGGCTTCGAGAATTTTTAGAGGATGTCCCTTGTTGGCATAAGCCTGTGCCTTCTGTGACAATTCACTGTGACAGTATGTCAGCATTAGGAAGGGCAGCAAACAATATGTATAATGGTAAGTCTAGACACATACACGTCAAGACATAAAACCATTAGCGCTTGATCTCACGAGTTATCACTATTGATTAAGTGAAATCAAAGGATAACATTGCGGATCCGCTAACCAAAGCGCGACCGAGGGATCAAGTACACTGCTTGTCTAGGGGAATGGGCTTAAGACCCACAAAATAAGGAAATTTACGGTGGCAACCCAATCATACTGACTGGAGATCCCAAGAATTTGATTCAATGGGACAACTAAACTGTAAAGGACCAGTAAGCGCCTTGTGAAGTTTTGTACTTCGAGGTAAGAGCACTTAGGAGTTACTAACTCCACTTGCGCCATTCCCGTGAAAGACATTTTAAGTGCTCCCGCATCAAGGAGGATGAGTCACTAAAACTCTTAATGATCTCAAGAAGATTCTTAATCTCTTTAGCTTACGAGCAGAGCATTGGTAGGAATGCTCTTAGAACGAGATCACCTATTTGGGTGTGAAGTATGGGAGGCCGCTTCAAATGAGAACACCTATGAATCAAAGTACCCAAGGCCTTTTAACGGATCGAGAAAAGGAACGAGGCAATAAGGAAAATTATCAGGTTGATATCATTGTCTTGGTTTACACTAAACGCCGATCGTTCAAGGCATCACGCCCACCGGGTGGCAAGTAAATCCGATGGTATTCTACTAGGGACGATTGTCACCGATAATCGATCCCGATGCAATATGATTTTCCGCAGAAATTCTAGTCGAGCACCACGCCAGTCGTGAGCATCAATTCTCTTTCATGTGAGGATTGTTAGAATTTTAGCACTAATGAGGCTAGTCCATGACTTTGTACCTCAACCAAAGGGCCCCACACGCTTGAAATGATGTTTCATTAAACGGTATAATCTACTATGGTAGTAGAAGACACTTGAGAAAGAATTACTAAAATTCATTGAAAGGTGAAAGAGTTATCAAGCTCAAAGTGTGTCAAGGATGCATCAATATGGAATGCCAAGAGTTGGAATGGGAAAAGTCCCACATGGCTAAAATTGAGGAAGAAGAAACTACTTATTAGTCCAAGGCTTGGGTTAAGTGATTGGGCCCTTAGGGCACCCATGCTTTTGGAAGGGGGGAGGAGCTAGATGCTCCTACACACGCACTCACCTGGCTCCGCCAGGAGCCGGGCCCGGGCCTCGGGCCGGCCGGGCTCGTGGGTTCGAGGGTCCGGTCCGGGTTCATGGTCGCGGTCTAGAGTTGATTATTATCGCTTGGGCGTAAATATTTTGTTCGTTGCTTCCAATAAGATAATTCCAAGAGTCTCAAACCAAATTTACCCATCGAGTCCGTCTGAGCAAACGGTTGTGTCCGTTCGGTTTAATTTGAGCGAACTGGTCTGACCATTCGCCAAAGGATGTATCTGAAACGAAAATTCCAACAGATGTGTCTGTTCGAATTTTTGTTTCTGCAGGGACCTTTCTGCGAAAGGATACATCTATTCGCATCAACTCTTCAATATTATAAATAGCCCCCTAGAATCGATTTCAACACGTAAATCCATTCTTCTTCCTTCTCTTAAACTACTCTCTAAAGCCGTAAAACCTTTATTGTTTCGTCACAGAGTCAAGTTCGAGTGCTAGAACTTTGATTCACTTACTGCTGTTCTATCTTGGGAGACTATTTGTCAAGTAAACCGTTAGCACCAGAGCGGGGCAAATACAGTCTTAAGGAATAAGGCCCAGCCTTTGCTCAGCAGTCTAATCCTATTCCTTACCCAATTCGCTCTATCCTCATACACTACCGCAAAACAAATTCACAACATCTTAAGACCGATTTGCCAAGGTATCAAGATGTCCGCCAACGGAGTTGCTGACGCTCCTCCCGAATCAATGTTGCCAACCACGGAGAAACCAGAGAAGTTCCCTGGGACGAACTTCAAACAAAGGAAGAAGATGAGGTTCTACTTGACAACCATCGGGTTCAAAGTTACCTTCATCGAAACTCCCGCCCACCCACTGCAGAGATTGATCAGCCGCCATGTTCTCCAGAGGAGAAGAAGGTCAAGAAGACAACAAGCGGAAACAACTCGCCCTATGATGCTTGGATCCATGCAGATTTCATGTAAGAACTACATCCTTAATTGTCTTTCGATGTTCTCTACATCGCTTTCAAATACCGCCGCACCACAAAGGAGTCAGGAGCAATCGGATGAAAGTATCGTGCATGGATGCCGTGCAAAGAAGTTCATCAGGGGAAATTTTTGAACTTCGTAATGAATGACTCAAGTCCGTGATGAGTCGTGTTCGAGTATCAAATGATTCTCCATGATTTGGAACAGAGGGCATGAAGCCTAATGAGTCATTTCTAGTCGCTTCACCGATTGAGAATCGCCGCCATCATGGAACGAAGTTCATGAGTTATCTCAAATTGAAGACCAAGGAAATGGGACTTGAGGAGTTGATCATCAAGCTTCAGATTCAGAAGACAACCGCAAGGCTCAGTAAAGGGAAGCAAAGAAGTTGAAGCAAAGGCTCACCTTGTCGATTCCAAGGGAAAGTCAAAGGAACTCCAGAAGAAACGCAAGACGCGTGATGGGGACGGAAGTCTCAAGGAATTCGAAACCAAGACCTTCCAGAGGATCAAAGGAAACGCTTCAATTTGGAAAGCTGTGGCATATGAAGGCGACCGTCACCAACTCAAGAAAGAGAAGGCCAATGTTGCGTAAACAAAGAATGACCCTATAGTGGAGGATTTGGTTAATTCCTTTCAGCCGTGGTCTTCGAGGCAAACCCGTTGAGAATCCAAACAATGGTGGATTGATACGGTGCAACTCGCACATTTGTTCGACAGGGTGCTTTCTCCACCTACTCCTATGAAGGATAAGAAGTCGCTCATGGGGAACGACGCTACATCCGAGGTGAAGGGAGTTGGCAAGGTGGTTCAAGATGACTTCCGGAAGGAGCTTATATCGAACGAAGTGATGCACGCTCGGATATTCGCAAGAACTTGGTGTCCGACCGCTTGTTAGTAAGGTGTTTAAGATGACTTTCGAGTCCACCACTTTGTAATGATGAAAATGGTCATTTGTAGGAAAGGGCTACATGTGTGATGGGCTCTTCAAAATGTCCAGAATGTCATCAGACGCTCTTTGCAAGCAATGAAAACAATGATTCTACTTACTTGATCGAGTCTTCTAATTTATGGCACCATAGATTAGGACATACAAACTACAATGCAATTCAAAGTTAATTAAAACGAATCATTTGTCATTCTTTGAAATCAATCCTCAAAGTAAATGCGAGGTTTGTGTGGAAGCAAAACTAACAAGGGCACCATTTCACTCAAAGGAATGTAACCACGCCTCCTCTAGAATTAATTCACAAAGGATTTGTGTGACTTAAAATTTGTGCAAACTAGAGGAGGGAAAAAGTACTTTGTTACTTTTATCGATGATTGCACTAGATATTGTTATGTTTATTTGCTAAGGAGTAAGGACGAAACCTTAGAAGCATTTAAACATTACAAAACTGAAGTTGAAAATCAACTTAGTACTCGAATTAAAGTAATTCGAAGTGATAGAGGTGGAGAATATGCAGGACCACTTGAAGAATATTGCTCACAATTTGGCATTATTCATCAAACCACTGCTCCATATTCTCCTCAATCTAATGGTGTTGCTGAACGCAAAAATCGTACTCTAAAGGAGATGATGAATGCACTATTACTAGATTCTGGATTACCCTGCATTTGTGGGGAGGCTATTCTCACTAGAACTACCATTCTTAATGTATCACCCGGAAAAATAGTGATATTACTCCATATGAACTGTGGAAAGGAAACAAGCCTCTTACAAACACTTGAAAGTGTGGGGTCTGCTAAGGTGGTAATACCCAAACCAAAGCAAGTAAAGATTGGACCAAAGACCTAGATTGCATATTTATAGGATATGCAACAACAAGAGCGCTTATCGCCTTAGTGCATAAGTCACGGTACCGTACATCCATGAGGGCACCGCTATCAATCAAGGAATGCAATTCTTTGAAGAAGTTTTTCCTAGAAAGGAAAAGATAGTCTCTAAACGAGACTATGATACAATAGGGTCAAATGGTGATCCCCGTGGGGGGCCTGTGGTCCCCTGTGGGGCCTGTGGTGGTCCTGGGGGACCCCACCCAAGAGGCCCTAATGCGTAATTCAAGGTGTACCTTCGTAAAATATTGCGAACCTATAGGATCACCTCCTAGAGAATGCTACAGATGTAAGATTTAACACCGTAGAATTCCGCAGGTCAAGTCGCACATCAAGAGAACGTGGAGGTTCCCCGATATCGAACCAAGGAAGAGTAAGCTGCTAGGACTCGTAAAGACTTTGGTCCCGATTTTCTCACATACCTTGTGGAAAATGAGCCTAGAACTATCCAAGAGGCGATGTTCACTCGAAGCCCCTTTGGAAAGAGGCCATTGAAAGTGAAATGGACTCCATCCGCAAAATCATACTTGGGAAGTGGTTGACCTTCCTCCGGAAATAAGCCATTGGGTTGCAAGTGGATACTCAAACGCAAGTACAAAGCAGATGGAACCATTGATAAATACAAGGCTCGCCTAGTAGTCAAAGGCTATGATAAAAGGAGGGACTTGATTACTTTGACACATACTACCGTGTCAGAATAACTTCCATTAGAGTATTCATAGCTATAGCCGCAAGTCAAGGTTTGGAGATACACCAAATGGATGTTAAAACCGCTTTCCTAAATGGAGATTTGGACGAGGAAATTTATATGGAACAACTCAAGGGTATGTGGTTCCAGACAAGAGAAGAAGGTCTGTTGCCTTGTCAAGTCATCAGACGACTCAAGCAAGCTCCTAAACAATGGCACGAAAAGTTTGACAACACGCTACATCAAAGGATTTTCTATAAATGAGTGTGATAAGTGTGTCTATGTGAAGGGGAACGTCAATCCTTTGTCATGATATGCTTATATGTAGACGACATGCTCACATCGAAGTAGCCGGATTTGATCCCGAAAACAAAGCAAATGTTGAAACAACTTTTCGATATGAAAGACTTGGGTGTAGATTTAATCTTAGGGATAAAATCTCTAAAACACCGAGGGTTTGGTGCTTTCACAATCTCATTATATTGAAGAGATGTTAAAGAGATATGAGGTCTTCGACCGCCAATGTGCAAGGACACCAATGTATTTAATCTTTGTGTTTGGACAAACACTTAGGTGATCCTGTAAACCAAACGCAATATGCTCTGATAATTGGCAGTTTGATGTACGTGATGAACTGCACTCGTCCTGATATTGCTCATGCAGTCAATAAGTTTGCTAGATTTACGCGTAATCCGGGAAAAGCTCACTGGAAAGCTCTACTTCATCTATTGGGATTCTTAAAGACCACAATAGACTATGGATTACACTATGGAAGATATCCGCAAGATTAGAAGGATACAAAGGATGCAACCGGATATCGATAGTACAAACACCAAGTCCACCAAAGGTTACGATTTACCATCGTGGTGGCGGTTTCATGGAAGTCCTCTAAACAACGTGCATCGCCCGATCCACAATGGAATCGAATTTATAGCTTTGGACAAAGTCGAGAAGAAGCGTAATGGCTTTAGAATTTTTAGAGGATGTCCTTGTCGATAAGCCCGTGCCTTCGTGACAATTCACCGTGATGATGTCGGCATTAGGAAGGGCAAGAACAATATGTATAATGGTAAGTCTAGACACATACGTCAAGACATAAAACCATTAGCGCTTGATCTCACGGAGTTATCACTATTGATTACGTGAAATCAAAGGATAACATTGCGGATCCGCTAACCAAAGCGCTACCGAGGGATCAAGTACACTGCTTGTCTAGGGGAATGGGCTTAAGACCCACAAAATAAGGAAATTTACGGTGGCAACCCAATCATACTGACTAGAGATCCCAAGAATTTGATTCAATGGGACAACTAAACTGTAAAGGACCAAGAAGCCTCGTGAAGTTTTGTACTTGAGGTAAGAGCACTTAGGAGTTACTAACTCCACTTGTGCCATTCCGTGAAAGACATTTAAGTGCTCCTGCATCGGGCGGAGGATGAGTCACTAAAACTCTTAATGATCTCTCAAGAAGATTCTTAATCTCTTTAGCTTACGAAAGTAGCATCGCAGAATGCTCTTAGAACGAGATCACCTATTCGGGTGTGAAGTATGGGAGGCCGCCAAACGAGAACACCTATGAATCCGAAGCACCCAAGGCCTTTTAACGGACTAAGAAAAGGAACGAGGCAATAAGGAAAATTATCAGGTTGATATCATTGTCTTCGTTTACACTAAACGCCGACCGTTCAAGGCATCACGCCCACCGGTGGCAAGTAAATCCGATGGTATTCTACTAGGGACGATTCAATGTCACCGATAATCGATCCCGATGCAATATGATTTTCCGCAGAAATTCTAGTCGAGCACCACGTTGTCGTGAGCATCAATTCTCTTTCATGTGGGATTGTTAGAATTTTAGCACTAATGAGGCTAGTCCATGACTTTGTACCTCAACCAAAGGGGCCCCACACGCTTGAAATGATGTTTCATTAAACGTGTATAATCTACTATGGTAGAAGACACTTGAGAAAGAATTACTAAAATTCATCGAATGGTGAAAGAGTTGAAGCTCAAAGTGTGTTGGTTGACGATCAATACGAATGCCAAGAGTTGGAATGGGAAAGTCCCATGGCTAAAATCGGAAGAAGAAACTACTTATTAGTCCGCCAAGTGATTGGGCCCTTAGGGCACCCATGTTGAAGGGGAGGAGCTAGATGCCCTACACACGACTCACCGGCTCCGCCAGAGCTGCCCGCCCGGCCTCGGGCCGTGGGCTCGTGGGTCGAGGGTCCGGGGTTCGCGGGTCGCGGTCTAGAGTTGATTATTATCGTGGGCCGTAAATATTTTGTGTTTGCTTCAATAAGATAATTCCTAAGTTCAAACCAAATTTACCTTCGAGTCCGGCTGGTCTCGAGCAAACGGTTGTGTCCGTTCGGTTTAATTTGAGCGAACCGGTCCGACCATTCGCCAAAGGATGTATTCAAACGAAAATTCCAAATGTATGCGTCAATTTTTGTTTCATAGGACCTTTCGCGAAAGGATACATCTATTCGATCGCAACTCTTCAATATTATAAATAGCTCTCTAGAATCGATTTCAACACACGTAAATCCATTCTTCTTCCTTCTCTTAAACTACTCTCTCTAAAGCCGTAAACACCTTTATTGTTTCGCTCACAGAGTCAAGTTCGAAAAGTAGAACTTTGATTCACTTATCACCGTTCTATCTTTGGACTATTTGTCAAGAAACTGTTAGCACCAGAAAGGGCAATATGCCTTAAGGAATAAGGCCCAGCCTTTGCTCAGCAGTCTAATCTTATTCCTTACCCACTCCGTTCTATCCTCATACACTACCGCAAAACAAATTCACAACAAAGATGACCTTAAGGAAGTACCTTTTATGGTCGTAGCCTTTTTCGGGCTACTTTTTTCACTTGATGAGTCAAGATCCTTTTGACTTCTTAGGGTATTCTTAAAAAAAAAAAAAAAAAAAAAAAACTTTAGGGTCAGACTTATATCTCATATCAATGGCAATGGTACCCAAGGGAGGACCCATACTTTCGCCGGTTAGGCTCTATTTCGGGATGGAAAGGGATTGTTTTAATTTTTAATATTCTACAATTTTAATTTGAATACTGAGGTTATAGATAACTAGAATCCGCGTAATTAACACATTACGCGTGTTATTACGTGATACTTTAAAGTAAAATTTCTTTATTTCATGTTGTTTTTTACATGCAAATAGTATAACATAAATCTCTGTAATGAAATTGTATATTATCTTGAAAAGATTATCCTCCCATGCACAATGAAAATAGTATATATGTTTCTACGTGATTATTTTATTTTATGAATGATTACTTTTCAAGTTGAATTCAACGGTTATTAATTGTGAAACTATCTATATTTAATTGAGAAATAGATGGCATGATGTTATTAGGAAAAGTATTCATGTTAACAATTAAGTAAACCAAACCTACATTATTAACAAAATAAATTTTTTAATGATATATACTACAACTATGTTCTTTAAACATTATAATTTCTCGGTGAAATTTAATCCTATGCTCGCGTTACGCCCCTTACCAGAAAAACCCGTTGTTTAATTAATGGTCAAATTACAACCTTACTGTACTCCAGTTGGTGATTTCCAACTGTGGATCTCAAAAGTGACCTGTAGATTTTACACCAAAAGATAAATTCAAGAAGATTTTCTACATGTGAGATTAATTTTCTTTTAATCCAGTTTGTCAAGTTTTGTGACAAAAAGAATGGAATTGGAGACCAGTAATAGTAAAACAACAATCAAGAATCACCAATGAATTCATCAGCTTGAGGATAAGAGTTCCAGTATCTCCTTGTGCAAGACATCATTTGTCACCAGAATACCACCCGAAGGATATAGGACTCTTCTTTCGGTCTCGTCTGCAGCAAAATCAAGCTTATTGCCCTTCCAGTCCGTAACCTGATCATAATGTAAACCTCTGTTATGTTTATATAAAGGGTGTTTTACCAATACCATAGCCAGAGCTTCTTTTAGAAGAACAAAAAAGTTATGTTTATGTATCTGCAAAGAGTTATGAAAATAGATGAAGTTGCTATAATAAATTTGAGAATAAAAGCTACTATAACTTACAAGTTGGGGAGTTTCTACTTTCCGCTTATACAAGCTTAAATTTCGGAAATCAGCAAGTAGAAGTAAGAAGATTAAAAGTTAAAACCACCATTTTCTGCTAAAATAAGTTGGTTAGATTATGTTTCAAAGTTGATTCAAACGCCCTATAAACTTACCTACCACGCACTGACAAATTATATCCATTTCAAAGCGAGTTTTACATACTACTCTTACTACAATCCTATTATGATACACCTGGAGTGACAACCGTATGCATATGATCCTTATTCAAGTACTATTGGAGAATCCAGTCTAACGCCACGTAAGCAATATGAACAAACCATATATGCATGATCCTAATACAAGTGTAACTAAAACAGGTGTTTATGCTTTGCATCTCTTTACAGAAATTTTGGAATACGACGGTTTTTACTACTCGTGAGCGTTTGAGGCTATACATGTTGCTTGTATCTAGGAGTACAAGCAATCTGATGTTCCCACAGCTCTACCTTCTTAACGACCTAGTAGACAAGACCAGTCATAGCCTAAACAGACAAATTGCTGAAGGTACAATATGCCTAGCAACTGGCCCAAATCACGATACAAATGAACATGTAAGTGTTAGCCTTTTATTATCATTCTCCCAATGAGACCCCGTGTCACATTCTCCTTAACAAGACATAACAAACGATATCAAACTTCCACAAAATAAGCATTTATGAGATACTCAGGGTTCAGATCTGCCCAAATTAGATACTTCCAGTTATGAATCTTCAACTTCATAACACATAGATTAAACTATTGGTCAGGGCATTCACTCAGCCACGCCGAACGACTACAATTGGTTTCTACAGTTTTTTTTTGAGTTTCCAGAGATTTTGGAGCTAAATGTTTTCTCTTATCCAACAGATTATACATAAAACTTGAGCCGTATGCATAAGCTACCTATGGGCTATGGCAGGGAAAGGAATTGAGAACGAAAGTCCTATTGCTTGGGATGCAGTGTGTCCATTACAAGCTAGTGGAGGATTGGGATTTATCTTGGAAAAAGCAGCCTTGACAAAGTTGCTCCTGGATTGTCCAGAGTCAAATGCAACTTCATCATGGGGCAGATAGGCAATGAATATCAAGTGAAAGGAAATTCTGGCAGGTAAAGGTTAGATATGAACTGTGAACCCACTATTCTGTTGAAAATCTTGCGATGAGACCTAGAAAATGCTTAATTGGAGATGTCTACACCAAATTACAGGCTGACTATGCTCCAAGAACTTGGGCAGATGTCATTTGAAAAGACAAACTCTCCTAGAATCTCCTTTTTCCAGTGGCTTGCTTTAGGTACACGGTTACTACTACGGATGGATTAAATCCTATTGACCTTCCCCAGGGTGCTAACTGTGCGCTTTCAATATATTTCCCTGAGCAATGTGGTTTTCAAGCAAGGAACAATGTGATCTTTAAACATCAATAAGCTTAAATTGATAGGTTTGTGCTAGAACTATGATGATCTTTGCTTTGGAAGTATGCTTCCAAAGATAGGAACAGTGATACTATAGCCATAGACAGTTGGCTTCAACATGTTTTCAGAGGATACATTGTACATGTGTTTTGAAAGGTAATAAGAAATTGTATTAGAGAGAAAAATACACGGGATGTGTATTACAACTAGCAACTTAGACATAAAGGACACTAAGCTACTAAATCAGGCAAAGGGTTACTTGCAGCTCCATTAAAGCTGCAAAGTAACGACCCCAAAAAGCTGTTGAGAAAATTCCTATCCGAGTTTGAAACATCTGTTGTTTCTCTCAATCCAAATGCACCAAATAACACAGCGTGGTATGAGATTCCACAAAATATTCTTATCTTTTATCCTTCAAAATCCTTCACCAAGCCCTTAAGAGATCTATCACCTTGCTTGGCATCGACCAACACAAGTTACAAATTCCCAATATATAATCCCATAGGATCCTAGCCAATTTGCAATGAATGAACAGATGTTCAATGGATTCACCGTCTTCCTTACACATGAAACACCACTCCAGAATATACATACCACGTCGCCTCAAATTATCAGTGGTTAACACCTTTCCCAGCGCCACAGTCCATAACAAGAAAGCCACACGAGGGAGCAGTTTACTTTTCCAAATAATTTTCCAAAGGAAATTTATATCTGTGGCTGGCCCCAAAGAGTTAAAGTAACTCTTTATTGAGAACAATCCATCCTTTACTAATGTCCATCTGCTTCTATATAGCTCCCCGGGTCTGACTCGTGCCCCATATAAATATGACAACAATTCATCATATAGCTCAACTTCCCAATCAAATAAATCCCTCCGAAATGATACATTCCAAAAGATGCAGCCATTATTTAGTTCCATCAACATCTTAACCTTCTTGGCAGTTTGAGACATTAAAAAGTGATGGAAAAGAAATTTTCAGCGGTTGGTCCCCACACCAGCAGTCATACCAGAATCTAACGTTCGACCCATCCCCTACCTCCAATCTAGTTCTTCCATGGACATCTTGCCATCCCTTTCTAATAAATTTCCATAAACTAACCCCATAAGTCATTGTACATTGTACATGTTACTCTTTTGAGTTTTGTGTATAAGCTATATCGCCTTTCTTCAAAACCATTCTTAATATTATTACTGGCACCACCACAATTCTTAATATTATTAAGCCATTATATCTAGTTTTCTTTTTTATATCAGCTAAATTTTTATTATTCGAAAGATTTTTATAATTTAATCGATAAAAAAAAAACCGTCTTGTAAACGATAGCATATGTCGTGAGATTGAATGGACGTACAAGAGAGAGTTAACCTATAAACAAGTAGATATAGTGAATATGCAAAAAGGGTCAAGCTGACAGGTGGAAAATTAAAATTAAGAGTAAATTTAGTTGATGACACACCTTTCCCCCAGCTTCGTGAATGCATATGACCCCGGAAGCATGATCCCATACCTGTACGTCCAACCCCAATAAAATTAACTCAAGTTTTTCTCCCATCTAAACGAGTCCAGTGAGTAGATAATATACCCTGATAATTCTTTTTGACCGAACACGCTGACAATAAACAGATGCCCTTCCAGATGCCACCATCAAATATTTACATAGACTGCATCGAAGCAAAAATAAGAAAAGAAACTTTTTTGCAATGGGCAAAGTGACTTCAAAGTATAATCCGTAGACCATATATAACTGAAGTAGCCAAAGACAGAAAATAAAACAATTTTAACAGACAAGACTGCAGCTTCATTGTTTTAACTTTCAAGCACATGGGGTGCACCTTTCTGTGTCACATGCATTACTGTAAATTATATTATCAAACTTCGAAGATCAACGAACTCATCTGATAAATCATGTAATTAACATGAAAATTCATAGTTGGACGACACGCTATCTTACAATGTACATCTATTACTTCGAATACATTCCAAGTGCTGGCTATGGATTGATATGATAATACATTCAATTCAAGAAAATCTACAGGTTACTTGAACCATGATAGTTATCAACCAGGCAGAAATTTCATGATGATGGGAGAGAGAGAAACAAAGAGTGTCAGGCATAAAGTTTAATTTAATCAGATGACAATCATTCACGTTATAGAAGTCAAACTTCAGAATAAGCAAGACCACTGTACTACCAGTAAGTGTTTTTATGTAATGTGCAGACACTTTCCAAATATAATGACGCCTGAAATGTGTTGCTAGCTTCATGCTCCTGGAGATAAAAGAGTCACTTCTCTATGTAATTGTCCGCTTGAGTTGTTTTAGTTCTTTCATTCTGGCTTTAGCTGAAGAAATGTCTCTTATTAATATTATATGAAGCACTTCATATGGCCTAATAACTACCTCACCTCATCAAGCAACCTCCGTTGCATGAAAGAGAGGGACTACTTAGTTAAAGCACAAACAATAACTGTATTGTCACATATAGGGCAGAACAATTAATATGCAAAATTCCAAGCGCTGCATAACATACAGAGGTCCCTCAGAGGTAGCAAGAAAGAAGTCGCTTGTATGTACCAATCAAGTGTAAGAACTAAGAACAAGTATGTACTCTTCAGTTAAGAAATTAACCTTCCACAGCAAAGAGATAGAAGAAGGATTTGTTTCTCATTAACACAGTCAGCATCCGTCGTCGCATTAAATTTTGTTGACATGGGCAATGACTCCCATTTCTGACTTTCTGGAATGCAAAAACGTGCTTCATGGAGATTGTGAAACCCATCAACGAAGCACCTCGTCCAATTATGAGCCACTTTTGAATTGTAAACTTGTTTATTCAGCAACCTTGTCTTCCATGTTCCACAGCCAGCATGTGATATCATTATAATCCCTGATCTGCTGACAGTACTTCCATCTCCCTCACCTCCAGTAATTAATACATCTGAATGCTCATCCTGCCAGTTTGGACAACCCATAACACCAAGAACAATCTCCCCTTCAACTATTAGTGCCAAACCTACCTGAAATTTTTTCCAGAGCTTTATGAACCCGACTTAGAAAAGTCTACCGGGAACCTAAACCCAATATCCACAACATACAAAACTTATCAATTATGCACCCTGAGAGCAGTGTTACATTAGACAGTGCTAGCATGATGAGAAACTTGTAAATCAGTTTAGCTACGACAGATGCTCTAGCTATTATTCCACACTTCCAATTGTAATTATAATGTTCCATTTTGACATGCTATTGGCTGACGTAAACTCCTCCAGTCCTCCCCCGGATCTGATCAATGACCATTGCTTTTAACAGTGATTATCAAAGTGAACAAGAATACTATTTCTATTAGGTATGCCATTCCGACAGGTTTTAGTAGTCTCTTTATTAATTACATAGAGAAAGTGAGTTGAGTACAGTGATTGATTCAATTGTATGTAACCTTCCTTCGGAGCGGAGTATTTACCAAAATATCATTAAGTAATTTGAAAAAAATTACAGTTTCTCGTGTGAACTAATATGAAAGTGATGATTTATAGTCAGCAATTTCATATGAAAATAGTACGGTAAGTATAAAATCTCAAGCACGCATATTTGATATCGAGTCAGTAACTCTTAAACAGACCTAACTCTTTTCTACGCATAGCAGCAGCAGGAGTACCAATATACAGTCACAATCATTCAAGACCGAGGACAGATCTACTAACAGACTCAAATATGAAGAAGCAGATGTGTAAAAGGTTGCAGTAAAAGAAAGAAAACCACTGTCCAAATTAAAAGAAGACTATAAATCATGGCTTGAAGAGCCGAAAATAAACTCACCACATAGAGTGCTTCCCTACCTTTGACAAATCCTCGTGTCCCGTCAATAGGATCCAGAATCTGTACATGTCCAAAATATTAGCTGTCAAATTAGTAAAATATTAGCTGCCATATAAAGAACATCACAATTTCAAGGCAGAAACCTTTCTTCAACTTGTATCCATCATCTATGGATAATTGAGTTCAGGAGGCAAAATTACTTGATTTCACAGCCAATATTCTTTTTAACAATGGATTCTTGCAAAGCCTTGAGTGAAGGCTACTAATGTAACGGCAAGTAGATTCTTGAGGAGAAGACAATAAAATCCGAAATTGATGAAGCTCACCCAATAAGTATCCGGCTTTGGTCCAAACGAATAGGCATCTTTACCCCCTCTATCAATAGCCTTTAACACATCATCTTGACTCAACTCTCCATCTCCAGAAGTCGACATACCACTAACCAGTTCAAAAACAGGATCAGCAAGATTATTATCACGCACAAATGCAGAGTCCTCCTCTGCTACCAATGGTATCGAAGGAAACTGTTTACTCATCTCTGAGCCATCAAACAACATAATTTTATCACAAAACAATCCATGACATCACTAGTTATATCCTCTAGAGTAATAAGAAGCAATGTACCTAGGCTAATAAGAGCCTGAACACCAAAATCCGCCACAGTGACTGGCGTACTATCCACTTTCTCAACAACATTTCCATTACTCGTAAACAATGATTTCTGAACCTATAATCGAAACAAATGCCAAGCTCATAAGCATCAATGCAAATAGATTAAAGTAAGCAAAAGGATTAGACAATTACATCAACACAGAGCCGGCAAGCGCGCTCGACTACATCGACAGCTGCATCTAGATGTTCATAGTACTTGGCTTTCTGTTGGGGAAAAGGAAGCCTAATACTAGACCTAGAAATGAAAAACTAGATCAAAATGTAAATTGAATCCGCAGTAATAACTCTAGAATCGGATTCAGACCTGACAGAGCAGACGAATCGGCGAACCGGTGTACGGAAATGGCTAGGAGGATGAGTTACAGAGAATCCAGAAGTGTAGCGGAAGACATTCATGGCGGGAATGGAAAGCGGTTTGGTTTGTTATCAGTCGATTGGATTTCTGTCTGTGTTGAGGATATCGAGGAGTTAGTGTACAAAAAACCTTACGCAGGGTACAAGAGCTTGAGACCTAGAAATCCCAAGTAAATTACTTTCACTTTTACTTCGCCTAAAACCCCAAAACAACGATACCTAAGTTGTGATAATTCCTTTTTGGTACTTTTATTGTTGGAAACTTAGAATCCAATTTAGGTGACTTTCATATGCATAGCATCCAATCTAGGTACTCCAGTCAAACTTAACTGTTAATTTTGACTAAATTAATAATAGTTATCGTGAATTAGTCGGTGTTGCTTCAAGTTGGGGCGTTAGTTTCACACGCTCTGATTTTAAATTATGAAATAATTATTTTAGAGAAAAAAAAATTAAAAATACTCTTCTTTAATAAATAAAATTAAATAAAATAAAAATAAAAAAGTTTATGATTGAAAAATTTTCGTGAAAGATCAGAATAAGTATAATAGGAATTTAGTTACTATTCATGAGTTAAAACTCGATTAGAATTCGATCATTGCATAGTCACTTACTCCCTCCGTCACGCAGAACTTCATATATTAGCCATTTTTAGCCGTCCCACATAACTTCATACATTACAAAAAAAGGAAGCTACCACACACCCAACAAATAATAAACAATCTTAATTTTACACTCAAATTACATTTTCTTGGCTAAAAGACACTTTTTCCACTCTTTTCATATTCTATCATTACTTTAACTTTTCACAGAAATCAGCTAAACTTTAATGTATAAAGTCATCTCCTATGAGAATAACATTTAAAAAGAAAAACTAATGATGACTAACTACTTCGTGTTGAATTTTTAGCCAAGCAAGTTTGAGATTTCTTTTTAGGCAAGAAAGACATAATAAAATCGAATCCACGCCAAAGGTGAGTAGAAGTTCCAAAACACAAAATCCAGATACCCAAATTTAGTAGGACCCGACCACATCACAGAACCCGAATCCGGTTTGGCTGCTTCTTCTTCTTCTTCTTCTTCTTCTTCTTCCTAATCGCACCCAAGATTCAATTTCGCCGCCTAGGTTTTTCACAAATCGTCCATCTCTTTCCTCTACAACCGATCGATCATTCATTCTCTCCCAATCAATTTTTCTGTATCTCAATTTGAGTGCTTAACCAAACGTGATTCATTCTGTGAATCTTATTTCTGATATGATCGAATCTTCAACTCGTCCATAACTTTGAAGATATGCTATTCGCCAGCTCCGATATTTCAATCCCTTTGCATCAACCCCCATTCTCGCTATGTTAAGGTCCGTCCGTATTTACACTTGTTTGTTTCTTCCTTCGTGTTTTTCCACATTATGTGCTTTTTTCTTTTCGTTTAATACACTCTTGTGTTATCCACATATGGATATTTTGAATGTGTCAGAATGAAATTGTTGTTGATTTCTCTCTCCAGGCTTTTTTTCGTTCTGTTTTGCCACATTGTTTGCTTGCCTAGAGTTTTATTTTTCTCAGTATTTGATTCTCTATCGGAATAAAATTGTTGTTGGTTTTCTTATTCTGACCTCATTGTGAAGCTGCAGATTATTGGCTGCCCGGAAAATCAGTAGAGTGTCTCAATCTTTTCCATCAAATTCAACTAGTTTAGTTTCAGAAGCTTCCAGTAATGGAGCTCTTTTTAGAGGATTTTCTTCGCCCCAATTCAGATTGTACTCGAAATACTTGCTTACAAGCAGACCGTATGCTTGGAATGTCGTGCGTGAATTGGGGAAAAGTGGTAACATTAGGAGTTATTCGGCAGTTTCAGAGAGTAGTACCCTAGTGCATCGTGCACAAGCTGGGTGGAAGATGTTGGCCCAGGGTATTATGCACAATGGAAGAAGTTCTTTTCCCATGAATAAGATTGCTCAAGCTGTCAGCTTGGGGTTAAATCGGTCATATCTACTTGTTCCTGGTATGTTTGGTCTGATGTGTGGGACCAAGTTATCACAGGCACATGCGAGTCAGGACATGGATATGTTTCAGCCGAGGAATAATCTATACATGCGTGCTCAAGATAGCCATCTCTTTTTGACGAGATTGGTGCTTTCTGCATTTGAAGGCGTTTACTTGCTGCTCAGAGCTTTCTATTTGGCTATTCTATTCACCCCGAGTGTTGTCATGGCTCCATTTGCGGACACGTTTGGACTGCAGTTTAGGAAACTGTGGCTTCAGGTTATTCATCAAACTCTAGAGAGAGCTGGTCCAGCATTCATAAAATGGGGCCAGTGGGCTGCCACGCGCCCAGATCTCTTTCCTAGAGACCTGTGTGCTGAATTGTCAAAGCTTCACACGCAAGCACCTGAACATAGCTTCGCCTACACTAAGAAGATTATTGAGAGATCTTTCGGTCGAAGGATTTCTGAAATTTTTGACAACTTTGAAGAAGAACCAGTGGCATCTGGAAGTATAGCTCAAGTGCATCGGGCTACATTGCGCTCTAGGTACCCTGGTAAGCAGATTAAACCAATGCTAGTCGCAGTTAAGGTGAGACATCCAGGAGTTGGGGAATCCATAAAACGGGACTTTGAGATAATCAACATAGTGGCCAAAGTTTCAAACTTCATTCCTGCCCTCAGATGGTTGAGGTTGGATGAGAGTGTACAACAATTTGCAGTATTCATGATGTCTCAAGTTGATCTTGCACGAGAAGCTGCTCATTTGAGCCGCTTCATATATAATTTCCGCAGTTGGAGGGATGTGTCTTTTCCTAAGCCAGTGTATCCTCTGGTCCATCCTGCTGTGCTAGTTGAAACATTTGAGCACGGAGAATGTGTTTCTCATTATGTTGATGATCTCGAGGGAAATGAGCGAGTAAAAAGTGCCCTTGCCCACATTGGAACCCATGCATTGCTGAAGATGCTTCTGGTAATATATGTCCCTTCCCCTTGTATTACTTTTTGGTATGAATGCTTATGGTTAAGCTAACAATTGCCTGCTCCTTTTTCTGTCAACATAATTACTCATGATCCTTATTTTATTTAGCTCAATGTGATGCCATGTCCTAACTTAGGTACTTATGGCATTGTGAATTAGCTGAATTTGAAGTGATACTAGATGCTGTTTATGGAACATTGCTGGTGGATTTTCTGTGTTAATCACCAACATCTAGAGCTAAATCTGTTTGTTATTTCTGTTTCTACAAATGATGCTTATAACTTTATAAGACTGTTCTTGTTTATTAATTGGCTCTGCTCTCGCTCCTATCTTTATTTCTCTTAATTGGAAATAACCTCTTACAAGCTGAATAGATCCATCTTTACACCCAAGTATATGAGACTAGTTGGTACTATTGTAACTTTCATGCTTTGAAAGGTATTATTCAAGCACTTAATTTACACTGCTGTACAGGCAAAGTTAATTATGGTTTGATGTTGTAGGTAAATAGAGCTGTTCCTGTATGATCCCTGGCATGCTTGATGTTTCCTTTTTCTGGCATTTTTAAATGTTGGTCAGTACTTAAGTATAGGTTGGACACGATTAGTCTTTTGATTTTCAATTTCATTTGCACTAAGTTCCTTTTCCCTTCCATATGATGTAATATTGTCTCGTAGGATTAATAGTTTATTATATGTTCTGTTTTATTCACATGTTCTAGTTCAGTATTTGTGTCTAGTGACAAATATGACTAGAAAGGATTTTGCCTGGTCTCTGAGATTCTTTTTTTCATTTTCAGGTAGACAACTTTGTTCATGCTGATATGCATCCTGGAAACATACTTGTTCGTGTAGCTCCTCGGACCAAGCCTTCACGTAAAAAGCTCTTTAAAACGAAGCCTCATGTGGTTTTCCTTGATGTAGGCATGACTGCTGAACTTTCTAAAAATGATCGGGTAAATTTACTGGAGTTCTTTAAGGCTGTTGCTCGCAGAGATGGTAAAATTGCAGCAGAAAGCGCACTCAAGTTATCTAAGAAGCAGAAGTGTCCAAATCCAGAGGGTTTCATTCAGGTAAAGAACTTGCATTTGTACACATTAAGCATTTAACTTGGGGGTGATTTCGAGCTTCTGATGTCTTTCGAAGTTTAAAACAGCCTACAGTTACTACCTTCAGTTGGGTGAAATTACAAAATATTACGAGAACTTATGAGTTTCTGGTGATATGATATACGTGCAAGTCCATATACCCGATTATATGTCCAATTTATCACTATATTGAGTATATTCCATGGCGTTCTCTGTGTAGTACTTGAACTTCATTAAAGTGCTGCCACTTAGATTGTAGAAATTATATATTGAGTGGTGTTCTCTAATGCACAACACACCATTCATGGAAGCTATACTTTCTTAATACTGATGAAGAACATGTGACAACATCTGGGATTTGTTAGAGCTGAAGAATTCTTGTATCTTTGAGCAACTTTTAGTTTTTTATTTGAATTTAATAGAATTTTAGATTTGATGTTCCTGAGTGTGAATCTACTTGGTTGTCTGACATAATTGTATACTGTAATACAGGTGCATGTTTTATGTTTTTATTGTGTTGAATACAGTCTAGAGATAGTGCAAGGGTAACTAATGTTATGTGGTGTAATGTCAAACTGCCAACTGTATTTTTCTACTTTGTACAACCATGTTTCTCTGGTGGTTCATTATCACTTGTTGTATATTCTTTTATGGCTGGGCCACTTTCCTGGCTGATAGTATATCAATCTCTAGCCTCTCGAATGACTATATTTATTTACTATACTAGTTATTAATTTTCTCTTTGCTATTACAGGAAGTGACAGAAGCATTTGATTTCTGGGGAACCCCAGAAGGAGATTTGGTTCATCCTGCTGACTGTATGCATCAATTACTTGAGAAAGTGCGCCGTCATAAAGTAAATGTTGATGGCAATGTTTGCACTGTGATGGTGACAGTCTTGGTTCTTGAGGTATTTTCTCGTATATTGAAGTATTTATTTTGCACAACCTGAAAACTATATTCACCTGAGTCTTTGTGTGTCCCTAAAGATGTGATGCCGAACGGTGGATGCCACAATGATTTCATTCGTCATATGTTATTAACACTCAAGTCTTTTCTCTTGCAGGGATGGCAGCGGAAGCTTGATCCAGACTATGACGTGATGAATACACTGCAAACGCTACTCCTGAAAGCCGACTGGGCAAAATCACTTTCTTATACCATAGAAGGACTTATGGCCCCATGAATTATCTTTTACGGGTCATATTACGTCTAATACTAGTATTGTACATCAGTCCACACTCGGCATACTTAGTTACGGCTTTGCAATTTGCATATAAATTAGTTGACATCCTTGGCTTGGCGGGATCTCCTTTTGTGCCTGGTCACAAAAATTTTGTAAGGAACATGTAGTCTTGTATTAATCCAGTTCCTTGATTGGAAACTGTTCTCCCCAGGGCTTGCTGCTCAGGAAAACATTGAGGTGATAAATAAGGTCCTGTAATTCTTTTTTACTCAGAGTCCTGAGAACAGAACTTTCATACATGTGTAAATTTTTAGTCATCCCAAATGAATTTGTTCTCCATCCAACAAATAATAAACAATCTCATTTACACACAATTTACATATTTTCCCATTGAAACTAAACGAAATATGTTTCCATCTTTTTTTGTATTTTATCATTGTTTAAATTTTCACCTGAAACTAGGCGTGTCAACTCGTATGAAGTTATATGAAATTTGTTATTCTCGACAACATATCACCACCTTCTATTGTTTTCACTTACTATTTGTGTCTTGTAATGGAAGAGGCGTTACGACTCTACAAATAGCAAGTATAGTCTCGACAAGTATAATATGCATACCCTTGCAATTCAATGAACTATGTTGGATGGTGGTTGCCATGCTCTTCTTCCTGCTAATTGCACTTTCGCAACCGTGGTGATGCTTTATTCTTGGGTCTTGGCTATATGATTACATTTAAATTTAATGTCATTTATACACTATTAGAAGGAAGAAAAAATAGATCTACATTTCTATAAAACACCAATTTCTATAAAAACACCAGAAAATCTGGAAAATTCCTACTGGCCTATTACATACTTCCCTACTTCTGGTTCTAAGCTAAAAGTACCTCAAACTAAGTAAATGCTTACAGATGATACATTGTATCAAAAACAAAAAAGGAGGAAAAGAAAAAATATGCCCGGGATATAATGGAGCCAATAATTACAGAGTAAATGATGCATTCAAGACATTACGATCATCCTTAAATTATCCCAATCTCTGTAGCCTCTTTCCACCAATTGTTATCTTCTCTATTGTTGTGAATCTGTGCCTACTCGGTCCACTAGGTATCATGCCTGGGGTGTTTTATACAAGTTGAAACAGCAAAACTTGGTAATAAGGTCATACCGAGTTCACACACCTTATCCAGCCTTAGATTACCTATGTGCACGCTCATTTTGCCATCCCCGGAACTAGACACGGGCCAATAGCTGCTACATAACATGCTTTTTTTATCTTCAGCTGAACTGTATTAGCTCTGCTCTTTGTATGGAGTTCACAAGTACCGGTTTTGGAGTTTGTTGTTTTTCCTGCTCAAAGTTGCATGGTTCCCGTGACATGGGATTGTGCTTCTTAAGCCATGTCTCAGATGATCTAGTCTCCTTGCTCCTTGAAGATGTCTTCACCACCTTCTGTCCCTGAAAAAGATCGAATAACGGTCTGCTTCAGTTTCTACCAATTTTCTATGACTTCTGATGAATAGTTACAAGATACTGTATTACACAGCCCCCACACAGCACCAAAATTCATGTTGATCCCAGCTAATGTACTGGAGTTAGGTCTCCCAGCTGTTTGTGGCAGATCCTATTCATGCTAGGTGTGCCTTCTTTAGGAATGCAAAGACGGACAAAGCACATTTCAACAATCAGTCTCAAAAAGTAAGAAACAACAGAACTGTAGATGCTCCATAGCTTTTTACTCTTTCAAACAATTCGTGCATTCAAATGCAAGTAGCAACTGCCCAGGGCTCTATTAACTTCCAACAATCCATTGCAACTTTTTGACAAATGCAGCGAGAAACAATTTCAAGATAAATCAGAAAATGCACATATAGTATATTTCTGTCTCTAAATTGAGTTGCTTACAGGACTCTGCTACAAGGCGTCTAAACTGTGCTATCATATACTAGCCATAAAACTACACTGGAGCAGAGTAAATTTTCCTCCTTTGTACTTGATGTCACAACTCACAACAATATTAAATGGGACAGAGGTGGAGGAATCAATTTAACATAGTTTGGCGCCATGAAATCTCAGAAACCAAAATTTCAGTAAAGATATATGGGCTTCAAAAGTCAAGTTATATGACATGAAAGGATGAAAGATGATCATATGTAAATGCCGAACCGCTGATAATTCAGTATATCATTTATATTACTTTTCCATGGCAGTGGGTGTGCAACTATAAAATTTGAAATAGTAACTGAGCTTGTAGGATATAGTTTAGAGGAATACTTGCTCTACATGCATAAGCTTGGTAAAATCATCAAGTGCTGCACTAATTCCATTTAGAGCCATTTTTTCCACCTGAAGAAGCCATGATAGATGGTAATTACTGATTAGTAAGTGATTTGCATCCATAATCAGATAAGGCAAAGCGACAAATACTGGCTGGCTATATTATCTTACCTCCAATAAGGTCCCTTTGGATTTGTGCCATTGTGGAAGAAAACGAATTTCATCTCTCAGTTGGATGCACTGAGCCACATTTTCCGGTGAGATGAATTGCAGGACAACATTGACACATGACTGAGAAGGGAAATAGCTTTAACAGTAAGATGCCTACTCATATTCATGTTAAATCACATACAACCAGTGACCAACCAGTTCAGCCTAGTTCAAATAATAAAAAGAGACGAGATAACAGCAGGAAAGGACCCAGTGACTACTATCTAAACACTGAACAGAATCTGATTCAGAAATTATAACCTTCCATGTTCTCTAATAAATTGCTTAGAGGATGTCTGCAGCTCTGCATGCATAGAGACATCATAGCAATCAAAAGGTTCTGCCACTTAAATACTGTAATCCTAAAAAGTTTGAAACTTAATCCTCTTTCACATACAGATATGCAATGATGCAGCACATAACAACGTGCACATGCAAAAGAGACGAGAGGGAACTGGACTGTGGTAATAGAGAGTATTTAAGTTGAATACCTTCATTTTCCTGACTTGATATGGGCATCCCGCAGGAAGGAATATAGCTTCTCCAGGGCACTGCTCAAAGCTCCATGGTTGAATATCTGAAATAAATTGAAAACTTTGGTGAAAATTATTTAGGTGAAGACAAGACAGAATCTAATGCAATCATACCATATTCCTCCTTAAGCTTCAATTTGTGGTATGCATCAAGATAAAAATTCTGATCAAGAATCGGATGAACCTGTTACAAATGGACAACGATCCAACATTAATCCAAATCTGCGGTATTTGCATGAATGATTTTATTTATGGTGAACATACTATTGTCGGGCAGCGGCTTGCTGGAGTGAGTTCATTAGAGTGTTTCTTGAGGTACTCCAGAAGTTGCGGTACATCTTGCCTGCGAAATATGTCCCACTTTGCACCACAAGTAGATTCTCGCTTGTCTTCACTAGAACAGGAGGTTTCTATGTCATCTCGTCGGAAATTCTCTTCAGATTCTTCAGAATTTTCAGTACATCCAGAGAAAAGTATTAATGCCTCATCATCATCAGTTTCACTGTCTTCGGATATATTTCCACTTCCAATGTTTATTGTTTGATCTTTAATTGGGTCAGCGGAACTGAATGGTATGGCAGTAATTCCCGTGGGCGAATGTTTCTTTTCTTCAAAATCTTGCAATCCTGATTCACCAGTGTCTTCACTCTGCAAAGATGATCTACCTCTGTGATCACCAGAGTTACTACATGTCTGCCCATGATGATCTCGAGCTTTTTGCTTTTTCAGTAAATCTTCTACTGCACCAACCTGTTCCGGTGAAATTGGATCATCCGTAGCATAAGCAAGGATGTTAACCTGGGATTGGAAAGTAGAGGTGGTCAGATACATCATATATGCATGCAACAATAGCAATTCTAAAGACGATTCATTTGGGCATATGCTATTTCGTCACAGATCTTATATCATAGGTTGATGAATGAGGATATCCTGCACACATTCATACCGTATCATGTGCTTCATAGTGCAGTTTCGTCAAAAACTCTGCTTGTGATAGTTCCTCTGGACCCGCATATGAAAAATAGATACAAGGGCCTAACTCCGGCTTTGGTAGTTCCACTGGCAATTTCAAGCCCAAGTTCAGAGGACCACATGCTGGGTTAATGTACTCTTTAAGTGGTAAGGAACTTAAGATCTCATTGTAATGGACTGGAAACTGCTTTTGAAATAACTGGGAGGAAAGCCAGGCTTTGAATTTGAGAACTTTCTCCCGCACAATTGCATGTGTTTCCCTCTCTAATGAACCAATGAACATCCGCTTCCTATTAATTTGTACCTGCAATAGCATATAAATGAAACAATGTAAATTTGGAGAGGAGCGTAAGCGAAGAGTAGAGAGAATCCCCGACAAGACAGTCGAGAAATCAAGGTGCAGTGAAGTGTCAGAAGATAAAAGACCACCCTGGAGATTTCATCAGTAGTGAAGAGTACGGTGAAAATGATATTTACACCAAAATTTAAGATGGCCAGAAACAAAATTACAACGTATTGCTTTTATCACCAATATTGCAATAAACAAAAATCACGGTGTTCAAGGAATGAAAAACCTAATTTTGCTTTCTGCCCTCCAGGCTCAACTGGAAATAAGATGAGGACGCGGAACACATAATAACATAGAGGGAGAATCCAGTATTCCAAAAGAATCTCACTAATTTGTAGTTCTACTTGACCTGAGTGTTACTCATCAAATGCAACAATAATTGCTTTAACCAACACAGAACAGAAAGAGTGAAGTTTACCTCACACCAGTCCAAGGACTTTGCCCCTTTCATTACATCTTCATTACAAGGAACAGAACTCTTACTCTCTATGTAAGAGCAAAACATGATAACAGGATCCCAGCACAAACCTGATGTGCCTCGAAGCATGTTTCGCACTATGATAGGGTGACCCTTACCCCAGTGACTCTGGAAATGCTCAAGGGGTTCTTGACGAAGATCCTTTAGGGTTGGAGTATAGAGATAGTTCTCGCCGAAACCTATTCTCTGAGGTTGCACATCACCAGCCTGAGAATCAATGTCACTGCATCTTGAGCAGCTTGAAGAAACATCTTGAGATTCTGGGAAGTCATAACTGCACAAAATCTCCTCAGCTTTAACTTCCAGATCAATATTCCAGGTAAACGGGAACATACTTCTCAGATCAAGGTGGGCATCACCACAACCTCCCATGTTCTTAGGTGGACAAGGAATGCTGCCATCTGCACTAACTTCCCAGTTTTGGAAGGAACAAAGTTCAACACCAGAATTCTCACTAAATACATTTTGTTTGAAGGGTTGCTCATCATCAGCTGCAGAAATTTTCCTTTTCTTGCAGCTTTTTAGCTCAAAACTTTCATATAAGCCATGTCGCGAGAGCTCCCGGCAACAACACAAGCAAAGATTATATGAACATTTTGCACAGGTCCTATGGTAGTCCACAATTGAAGTTTTGCATCTGCTGCTGTTCAATCAGTTAAGCCAGCACAAATAACAGTCTGAGAGACAATCATTTGATTACATAAAGCACAAATGTATAATGCACAAAATATAAGTTACCAGCACACTAAGGTATGAACACCTAATTTTCTCTGTGGTATCCGAATCTCAGGTTGTCTTTTTCCTGTTGCAAGTAGATCAAAAGCACATGCTTTAGCTTAAAACAAAACGAGTCATGGGTGCCCAATGAGCACGACAACTGTACCTGTTATCTTTGCTTCTTTTTCAAGCTCAATATCCTGATCACGGTTGATTTGTTTCACCACAGGAAGAAGGATGTTGATTATATAGTGAAGCAAATGTATCCTATCAAGCTTCTTTTCACCTCTATAACAATCCTGCAGCGATAAGCATTGAGGAGAACAGAAAATATCAGTGTCCAATTCTATTGGCATAATTCGTAATTATAAAAAAGCATTTTTCAGAAAGAAAAAAAAACCTGATTATCATTATTAGCCCTATGTTGCTGTTTAGTGCAGAGCATACAGCTACAGGTTCCATGACAGGCAGGACACTTCATTTTCAAATCTTGCTTCTCGAAGTTCCTACATCAAAATAAAATTATCATATGACATATTGCTTGTCGGTGTACTTCTGTTTAGATAAAAACATCATAAAACTCAATTTTCTAATCACAATGTCTTTTTGTGTCCAATCATCATAAAAACCTCCACCAACTGTCACCATGGAAACATATCAACAGTATACTATACAAACTTCTTACTCATCAATCATCAGGCATACACGTTTTCCTGCATCTTAGTATCATCATCTTGTCCGTTGTAACATGAGAACAATTGTCACAACGGATACAAAGCCATGTCATATTGGATGGGAACTTAAATGATAAACCCCAAGAAAGTCCCATGAAAAATTATATTTTATGGTGTAATAGCCAAGATCATTAGTACACAGCTATAAAGTTATCTGGACATTAACTCAATCCTCATTGCTTATCTGTTCCACAAACTTAATGCCCGTATTTTATCGACTCCGGGGAAATAAAAATGAATAGGTGAAAAATCCTTCTAGTTTATTAATTGCACAAGAATCTTTATCCAAGTCTCAGGAAAATCCTATCCGCTTCACGCTACTAGTAGATTTTGATGAGTAGTTGGACGACTAACTAAAATCAATCAATTAGGGTAAAGAATTCAATACAAAACTAAGCTCCAGTAAGCAACACGACCTAATAACATCCATGTAGATGACAAATACATCTAGACAAGCACATGGATCAAAATCTCAGTTTCGGAGCTCATCTCAAATCTTGGTTTCAATTTAATAAGATGTCTCAGTTAAGTTTCGGAAACGTTTCGAAGAGTCACAAAAATAAAAGAAAATAAAATAAAACACATCAAACATGCAATACAGATGTCATGTAGTTACATCATGAACTTATATACTAATCCTCAAAGTTGAACATAATATTCTTTTACAGAGGAGCTACCTTATATAGGCAAGAGTAGTCAATCTGAATGTCTGACAAATACGTCCAACAAACAATTACAAACAATTCAAATATGTGAGGTTCAATTCGCTTGGCTCCAACAACAAAACCTTTTGTTCAACAGCTATACTTCAACGCAATAGGAAGAGCAAGGTATTTAACTTGAAGTTGGTTGAGGAATCTTCCTCTTTCTCAGTTTTTCTTATTTTTGTAAGAGAATTTTTCCTCGTTTTCAGTTTTCCACAACTGTAGATCCATCAATTTTCAAAACTCAATCTTTGTTGCCATATTTTAAAGTACTTTCCTCAATTTCCTCCCAAAGAGTTCTGAACCGAAATGGAATAACGAAACACAAGGATTTCATCCGGTTCGGCCGAGATACAGCGAGAGTAATGAGAACCAACTGAATTGAAAGCCAATTAAGAATTATGGTGATTTCCGTATCGGTGTGTGGAAAACAGATTTTTTCAGTGATCTCGGATGCAGTCGATCTTTTAGCCCCTTATCGCCGCGGGAAAAAATCGGATTATTTGGGGGCACGAAAACTTCTGGATAGATATCCTTCTTCTAAACCAAATTCTTTCTAGGCAAAAAATCTCTTTCGACGAGGTTCCATGGATAAACATAAAGGTTTTCACATGATTTCACATGACAATTAAAGTATAATGGACCAACCTTTCACTGATGCATTTTGTACAGAAAAACCGTTTTCTGCATGTCAAGCACTTGACTAAACAACGATTCTTACTTTCCCTACACCAATGGCACTTCTTCATCTTCTTCTTCTGCTTAACAATATTCACAAATGGCACAGCCTAGTCCAAGATAAAATAAAAAATAAATAAAAAATCGCATTAACTACATACGATCACCGGAACAATCAAAACAAGGCGAATTCTGCAAAGTACAAACCTGCATTGTACCAAAGGGCAGTGGTGCAAGGTTCTTCGACCGAAAATTCACCTCCTCGATCGAATGACCATTCGATTCCACCCCAACCTTGATATCCAGAGCATCACCATTATCCTGACGCATTGATTCTCCAGGCGACTGAGAAACAGCCATAACTCCATAAGGCAACTGAAACTCCTTTATCCGATCACCACCATCCTCATCATCATCAACAGTGGCAGCTTCCTTTTCCAGCTCCTTCTCCTTCCTCTTCTCCAGCTGCCTCTTAAGAAAACCTCTAATGAGGTCCAAATGCAAGTCCCCTTTCTTCAGCTTCATCAACTTCAACGCCTTGTCCAACACCTCCGAAACTCTGGCCGGCTTCCTCTTGGCCAATTTGGAAACCCTACTAGTTCCTCCTCTGTCCCCAATTCTCCTCTTCTTCGTCACCTTCCGCTCCAATTTGAGCGAGTCCGGCACTTTCTCCTTGTTCTGGCGATGTTTCCCCTGTTGATGATGAATGTCGCACAGCGTCTTCCCTTCCATTGCTTGCCGCTTGCACCGCCATTGACGGCCGTCTGTGCGCTTGCACCGGATGTGGTCTGGCGGTGGATCTTTGTTATCCTTCATTGCTCAATTACAGTCGTGCACACTCCACAAATTGGAATTGATTGGAATTGAGAAATTGGTAATTTAGGGTTACAGGAATGGTGTAATTTGTGAATTTGTTGAGATAGATAAAAGGGTGAAATTGGGAAAAGAAGAAGGAGAGCAGATTTGGTTGTAGTCACTCACAAACACAGACAACTTACACAGGTACTACTACTAGTAATGATTAATAATGCCACTTGGATAAATTTATCTGTACACGTTGTACGTACACACAAGTATATAACCAACTGTGATGTCAAAAATACAGAAACTCAAACTCAATATTTGCTCTGATCATATGATAGTTGTTAATTTATAAAGCAACCAACTCTTGTTCTGAATATTCTGATATGTAATTTTTGTCAATGTGATGCTAGGGTGCTGGCTTTTTGTTGTAATCCGATTCGATTTACTCATGTATGAGTCGTCCGACATCGTAGGTAGTGATGTTGTTTACTTCTAATCAAATTGCATTCATTGTTGTGCGACATCTATTTAGATTTCGACTTCGAGTAGTTTTGGAAGGGTGCCCTTTCTTGGGCTAAATAACTTGGCAAAGGGAAAATTTTCTTCTTTTGAATCCAGATATTTTGTGTCATGAAGATAAAATTGCAGTAAGTATGATCCTCCAAATAAACTAAAGGAAAAGGAGTTGTGTGAACTGATAGCTGTTGTTGGAAACTTGGAATTAAGTTTTGCTTCATTTGGAAATTGGAGAGTTGTAATCAGTGGTAATTTCCTGGTTCTGCTAATGGCATTTGAGGGTGCAATATTGAGCTTAGTAATGTTTGCTTGTTAAACCTGGTACTTTCAGACATGTATGGTATCTAGGAGTTTTTTTTTTTTTTTTTTTTTTAATAATCTTGAGCTTTACATGTGTCATCTGACCCATTTTGTACAGGAAAAGTAGTGAAGTTTATGGTTGCTCTGTGCAAGAAGTTCAAAATCTTAGGGATGCACAATAGATAGAGATCATGAAATTCATGTTAGGCTTTAGCAGCAAAGTAATTTATGCATAATGCTAATTTTGCTTGCTTTGGTTTGTGAAAACCTGTTAAATTATGTTAGGTTAAATGGTAAAACCTGCCAAATTATGTTAGGTTTGGTGGTGAAAACCCGCAAAATTATGTTAGCTTTGGTTGTTAAACCCCGCCAACGGTAAACACGTGATATGAATTAATCTATCTTGATGATATAATTAGGTTTTGTTCTTATTTGAAAACTCATTCGATTCGATTCTAGCTTATATTTTATACTACAATTCAGTTCAGTTCAGTAAATTTCAGTTGAAGAGAACAGAGTCTTACTAAAATAATATTTGGCGGGTATAAGTATGTTGACAGGTTGTTATCTCTTGTATATACGTTATACAGTTATATAAATGGATATATACACTTGAGCGCGTGTGATAACTGATGCATTGACAAAATTTAATTTCATGGAATAAAAGAAGTGGAGTTGTACAATATTATTTCCTTAGTTATTTCAAATTCTGAATTTAACTCCTAAAATTAAGTACCGCGCCACTAATTAATGTAATAGAATTAACGGCAAATTGTAGAACTCTATAAGCTATATCCAACTTAATTTCTTCTCCGAATTATATTCAAAGTTGTAGTACGTGTGCAGTGTGCTTTTAAGGAGACATGCGAAAATCTTCCTATATAGGCTATGACGTATTTATCATCAACGCATAGCTAGACGATACCTTAAAACTAACCCGATCAAATTCATCCTGAAAATCTGACATTATGAACAATACTTGCTTGGTACACGCCAAGTCCAATATTTTCTCTACGTCCCTGCAGCCACTTATGATTTCAAAATTTCAATGCCCACGTACTGCGTTTGCAAAGCCCTTCAAACGTCCTCTTGTCACGTTTAGATGTATGAACAGGCATAACAATACTAGTGGTGGGATAGAACCAACGAAGCCGGTTGGCATGTCGTTATCTGACACCATGGTTGATGATCAAGACAGTTTTCTCGCCAAGGAGACCAAAGAGTTGCTTTGGCTAGCGGCCGACCGGGATGTAGACGAGGCTGGGCTCAACCTCAGCCTAGGCGCTGATGTTGATTTGCTTTACGGGTTAGTTATCTTCATCTGTTTTTATATATGTATAAGTTTAATTTGCATTCTTTTTAATTTTTTAGTTAAATGCCTATATGTGCTACGTACGTAGTTGATTAAGAGTACTTGTTTGGACTTGGTAACCGTTTTAATTTGGACAATAAGTAGGAAGAATTCTCAATGACGCCAGATCGAATTGGGTTCCTACTTATGTATAGTCATTATGTGGTACACCACAAAGTTTGTATCTAGTTGATGCATCTTGACCCTAACATAGTAAGGAATCTGAATTAGCCGCCTCTACTACCTGGTAGGAATCGGACTCATTGGGCTTGTGCTTGAAGTATATAGATTTTCATTATTTTACAAAAATTAGATGGTTACGTTTTACATATAGACACGTTCTTGTATTTCAACCAACTTCAGTTTAGCTTCTGTCCTTGGTCCGCCCTTGCTATATTTAATTAGTTGGCTACTTGGCTACCAATTCGTGTAGCTAATTATGCTGCTATGATATCTTTCACTTTTTGCACTTGGGACTAACATAAACTTGTATCTCAGGCGCATGGTTGAAGTTAAAAAACAGGAACGCCAGAAAGCAGTGGAAGATGTTATGTATAGGCTTATAGTCCACAAGTTCTCCGAGATGAACGTTTCCTTAATTCCTCCGCTTTCCAGATGTGTTCATAACAATAGCCTTGAACTAATATTACCTTCGGAAGACTTCAAGCTCGGCTCCATTTTCCCCTCTGATGTGATGCATAAGGTTATGCACCCGTGCTTGAACCTGGAATAACGTGACCCAAGAATGATACATACCGGTCTCATGATCCAATGTGATGGGAATCAGGGAGCGGACGTTGGTGATAGAGAGAGCGGGATGAAACTTGGGTGATTGATCAGACATGGTGGGTGCCGGAAAACTGTTCAGAGAAGAGAGGAGAATTTATCGATTTAGCGTGAGGCTAAGTCGATGTTGTGTGGAGGCGTGAGGCCGGAAACAGGAGACGGAGCAGGCTGTTTTGGCGTGAGGCCGGAACACAAGGAGACAGGGGAAGAAAGGGGAGAGGCTGTTTGAGCGGCGTGAGGCCGGAAACAGGGGAAGAAGGAGGATCGAACAGCGGCGGCTAGCAGCGGAAGAGAGGGACCGATGTTCGGCGTGATACCATGTAAGATTATAAGAATATATTTCTTACTATTGAATTCAATGAAGAGTACATGTATTTATACAATGTAATAACTTGATCACCAAGTATTCTAATCTAAGTCTAATCTAACTAGGATTCTAGATATATACATATTCTAACAATAGCCTTGAACTAATATTACCTTCGGAAGACTTCAAGCTCGGCTCCATTTTCCCCTCTGATGAGTTTCTTGAAGTGTTGAAGAACAAACTGGACAACATGCTTTCCAGAGTAAAATATGATCATTTCACAGACACTAGCGCCCACTACCGATATAATGGTGTTACAGCTCTATATATGGTACGGTGCTTCAGTTACATACGGATATCTTTTCAGGTCTTCCATTCTGAGGTACCAGCTAGAATCGAGTCTAAAACTGGACGACGTCGACACTGACAGAGTAACGTTCGGGGATTACGTCACAGGATTTGCCAGATCAATGGAACGTATGTGTAAGGATTTGAAATCAAAAGAGGCTGTCCATGTTGAGAGCAGGCATAGCCGTGCTTTGTTTGGAGATGTGTGGAGTGGTGAGTGTCCGATGGTTAACGTGTCTTATGAGAGTGTTGTGAGAATTGTGGTAGAAGGTCTTGCTTTGGGTTGTTTCTTGAAGGAAACAGAGAGGTGGGTGGATCATCTCTATTCCCTAGACCAAATTTAGCTCCAAGTTTAGAGATAGATGGTAATCATTTTAATCAAAACAGATAAAATTGAAAATGTAGAGACAGCTCTAAATGTGTGGTAGTTTGGTGATGAAAGTTCTTAAATTTAATTTACGACAAAATTGTGGACCATAGTTCTAATTAGCAAGTGAATGACCCGAGATCGATGAATTATTAATTGTTAAAATCATATTAACCCCACACTTTAATTTAGTTACTTTTTTAATTGAGATATAATTGATAAATAATAATTTAATTTTAATTAAGTGTTGAAAATTTATGTTTTATATATAGTTAAAATTTTATATGTTTTTTTTTTTTAGGATTATTATATAAGCTGTGTAGATTGAAGTCATAAGGTGCTTGAGTTGTAAGAAAGCTGAACGTACAAGTATGAGGTGATGGAATCGAGTTCCCGTGACGTGATTTTCTCCAAATGGAGTTATTAGTTAGTTGATAGTATAAGATTTATTGTAATCCGAATGAAATATGTAACCATACGATACGATGTATATCGAATTCTTTTTTTAAAAAAAGGAGTGAAGTATATGAGTAAAATGTTACTCAATAAGATTATTTGTTTGATTTTATTGTTATTTGCTTTGTTTAAAATTGTGATTAAATGAAAAAGTAAAGTAAGATAAAAAAAGAATAGGTAGTAAGAGAAATTTTAATTGAGTTAAATATTAGATGGATTACATGGGTAGTGTTTTGGCTCCATTAAAATTGCAAACCAAGCTAGGTCACCTTACCTACTCAATTAGAATGGAGTCTTAATTCTATTCCAAAGAGTCTAATATAGTCCTTTTTTTAGGAAAAGTCTAAATACTTAAATACTCCATAAAATAAAATAGGTTTACTAATTTCAAACTATAATAGTAAAATTTTCAATTAAACTACTCTATAATGAAAATTTAGACTGCGATAATAATAAAATTTTAAATTAAACTATATAATGAAAATTTAGACAAAACTGATATGGATCTAGAGAGTATACTAATTTGATTTTTGAGGACTCGATCCAATTAACACGTAATTGTACTGGTACATAGGATAGGTCATACGTATGTCTGAGGTGTAGAACATCATTACCATACAAACACTTTGACATAAAATTATACATGTCAATTCATGTAAATTATAAAAAAAAAAAAAAAAAGAAAAGGAAGTTGACTTGGCACATAAAAACGTATAAAAGATTGGAATTTCCAGGGAAATAGATTTATGCAAATCGAATGCAAGTTGTGAGAATCCGAAAGAGAAAGCAAAAATAAGAGTAGTCCTAGATTCCTAAAATGGCAGGACTCAAGTGTATCATCACAGACACATAATTCACGAGAGCATAACTAAAGGAAAGAATAACAAACTCCTCATCTCATCATCCCTAACAAAATGAAAACAACTTCTCAGGCACCAGACGGCGGCGTAAATCCTCTGATCCGGCCAACAACGACCGGAGCGAGGAAGAAATCGGCAGGTGTACGATCATGGCTTGTTCTCGACGCAACAGGCCAGTCACAGGTCATAGAGGCCGAAAAACATGCCATTATGCGGCGTACGGGGCTACCAGCTCGTGATCTTCGGATAATGGACCCAATGTTGTCGTATCCCTCTGCTGTTTTGGGCCGTGATCGAGCTATTGTTGTCAATTTGGAGCATATTAAGGCCATCCTTACTTCTCATCAGGTTTTGCTCCTTAATTCCAAGGATCCTTCCGTTCTTCCCTTTGTTGACGAGCTTCACAGAAGGATTGCCACTCATCATCAACAGGCCTCGGCTGCCGTTAACTCTACGGTGGTATATATATATATATATACTCTGCTTTCTTTTTCTCTTATTAATACTATATTCTTTTATGTCAAATTCTCCTGAAAACTTGTACTACTTTTTATGGCCAAGTATATTGCAATCCATCGGATTTTTGCTTAATCGAATACACATGGAATTAATGATCAATGTTGCATTATTGTGTCGTTTGACACCAAATTATCAGAAATTTGTAGCTCTAAACATTAGTATGACTTCTTGTTCGCCGTGAAAGGAAAAACTCCGTAATTTGCATACTTAGGTATACTTGATGAAATAGAAATAATAACTGACAGCTTAAGGATAACTGGATAAGGATGCTGTAACTGTGAATTGTTTCAAGGATGACCCGACTTATGTTATTGTGTTTGTGCTGTTAATGATGTATCAATTATACATATAGGGAGCTGGAGATGGTGACAACGTAGACGGGACAAAGCTGTACAATCCAGAAGGGCCAGAATCAAGGCTAGTGGAAACTTCGAATTATGCTAAAACTTCCCCGAGCAAAGAGGATTCAGACAATGTGGACGGAAAAGAACGGCCTCCTGAGAATAGAGGAGGTCCAAAGCTGCTCCCCTTTGAGTTTGTGGCCCTGGAAGCGTGCCTTGAATTTGCATGCACTTGCTTGGACAATGAAGTAATGAACAGAACAATATCACTTATGCTCTGGCTTTGAAATTTCATGTGTTTTTCTGGCCCTATTAATTGCTTTTCTTTTCTCTTATTTCCCCTCTTATTTCAAGCTAGGCCCGGACACTGGAGCAAGAAGCTCATCCTGCATTGGATAAGTTGACATCGAAAATTAGCACACTAAATTTGGAAAGTGTTAGACAAATCAAAAGCCGCTTGGTCGATATTACTGGGCGAGTTCAGAAGGTTTGATGAATTTTCTTATTACAATAATATATACTCGATCTGTTTTATGCTGTTACTTTCTAAAGCATAACTTCTTGCTGGCTTTATCATTGTATAGTTGGTGATACCTGCTGGCTTTTATACAGTTCTGTGCCAGCTTCTCCTTGATAAAGTGCTTATGTTCTTAGCAAACCAGGAACACTGTATTTATATCTGTTTAAATGAAGATAATATTTTTCTGTCTTGTTCAACTTTTGTTAGAAGAGATGAGATAAAACTTTGAGGTATGAGTGTACATGTTAGGGCTTTGCCTCCGCCTATAGAAACCATGATACAAATGCAGCCAGCATATTTGCATGTTATCTCGATTATGACCCAAAATTTCTATATGCTGTTGTTATCAGATATGCTAGAAAGGGATTGTTTGTCTTCAGGCCTCTGGATGAATATTTATGATCAGATGAGATGTCATTCTGCAGGATACTATTTTTTGAAATGTTTTTCCATTTAGTAATTTCGAATCATTTTTAGGTGAGGGATGAGTTTAAGCATTTGCTTGTTGATGACAATGATATGGTGGAGATGTATTTGACTGAGAAATTGAAGCTCGAGTATTCTTCTGTGTCTTCGATGAATGAGCAAGATGAAGAAATTTCCCTTGACATTTGTATATAATGTTCTTCTGTGCTGTTTACACTAACTTCTGTGAATCTTATATATCTTTGTAAAGTCCGTGATGCTATCAACTTCATTTAGTTCTTTGTAGCTTCTGCCTAAAGCGAATAAGTCAGAATTTCTCAGCACTCCAGATGCTCTGTATATCTACATCTTTGTCTCGTACTGCTTTTCCTTTTATTTTGTATGAGGTGTATTAGAACTTTGAGATACAAGTCTAATTGTTTATGGCCTTGTCACCATCTCTAGAATTTAGAAACCATGTCACGCATGCTGCATAATAAGACTTGTAAATTTGATGTTACTTTCTCCTTTGTCTCGATCATGGAAGAGTCTATGTTGTTGTCATGATATGATGAAGTAGGATTGTTTCTTGTGATGAGTATTATATCTGTACTTCCAATGCACCTTATATGATAGATCGATAGATGAGACTTCTCCTCTGGAAGAATGTAATTATCAGTGACACTGATGGTATCATTCTGCAGAATCTTCTTGTACAAAATGAATTTCTTTCTTGTTTCCCTCCAGTCTTGTAACTTGAAAGTATTTTCAGGTGAGAGATGAGTTAGAGCATTTACTTGATGATGACAATGATATGGCAGAGATGTATTTGGCTGAGAAATCGAAGATTGAGGATTCTTCCGTGTCATCTATCAATGAGCAAGATGACATGGATGAAAATGATACGCTTGAGATGGATCATAGGCATGTAATTGCACTGTATTTTACTTGATAAAGTGCAGCATATGTGTGTGCATACTACACATAATTACTCGTTTGTTACTTAATAGTACATTCCTCGTATATTTCAGGACTCTGGGTGAAGATTCCAGTCCACGCAGTAGCATAATCAACGAGCTTAATGTGCAGGAGCTTGAAATGCTCCTGGAAGCATACTTCGTGCAGATTGATGGTACACTGAACAACTTATCCAATGTACGTTTAGTTGTTTACTTATGATTCAGTTTAAATGAATCCACATTCGAGTTTATTAATTTTCATCTAGAAAATTACTTAGTCTGGCTCTTATTCCCTATGTATGCTACTTACTTTCAGTCTCTGTTGCTCCGTAAGTTCATCCATAGCAAATAGGTTGGCATTTATGTGAAACCAGTCAAACCACTCTGACTACGCATTTTACTGGGTGAAAACTAAAAATGCTTCACGCCATACCTTTTGTACCAGTACCTTCTTTATTGAAAAGTATTAATGTCCAATTAGCAACGAGGTAATTGCAAGATTTTTGTATTCCACAATAAATCTGGTATTGGCATTCTAAATCATCTTTCAGAATTTTTTTCTTTAAACAATACCCACCCCCATTCATAGAAATTGTATTCCTGACTCTGCTTCGGCAGAAAATGTTGGTTTGTTTTGCTTCATATGCAATTATGCATAATAATATGGGCTTGATATCTTATGTCTTGGTAATGTGGCTATATGAAGCTGAGGGAGTACGTGGATGACACCGAAGACTATATTAACATAATGTTGGACGACAAGCAGAACCATCTGCTACAAATGGGTGTCAACTTGACAACTGCAACGCTCATGGTGAATGCTTTCATCGTTGTGTCTGGAATTTTCGGCATGAACATCGGTATCGAGCTATTTGACGATGAGGTGCATGGCATGACGAGATTTCTCTGGACCTGTGCAGGAGGTACGGCTGGAACTGTGTTCCTCTACGTGATGGCCATTGCCTGGTACAAACACAAGAGGTACTTGGAATGAATTTGCAACATTCTTCTTGCGGATTTTTGGTACTCTCTACAGTCTGCACCACCAGAAAGTGGATTTTTCAAATCTGTATCAAAATCACATTTTACCAAGCACTTATTTTACATTTTGGGTTCTCTATAGTGAATTGTGGATTTTCAGTTCTCATTTGTGGATTAAAAAAAGTTATTTTCATTGTCCATAAGCATTGTTTTATTATTGCCAAAGAGAGTAACTGATCTTAGATTGACCCAACGATGGTTTAGAGATGAGGTGATTAGGAAAATGCGCTCCACACTTGGATGGATGATGTGTGGCTGATAGCTAAGACCACTTCCATTGGGTATTAACCCGGCCTTAACGCGAAAATTGCTATGACTGAAATGATGACTTGTGAAAAAATCACGTCCAAATAGGTCGTCGCTCATCAAATTTTTTTTATTCTTTTAATTACATATTTAACATGTTATAAGAGTATGGGCATTAATGAAATTGCAATTATAAATATATATATATTTTTAATTAAAAGTGTAAAAGTCGTAAAATTTAAAATTGTTGAAATATAGTCAAGAGTGGTTTGTATTTGTAGAGGACGAAAAAACATAAAACTCGGAATGCTTTTTAACTACAAAAATATCCTGTTTTAGCAACGGATAAACATGCCCGATCCGTCGCTAAATCCGCCGATTTAGCGACGGATAACTCCCCCGTACCCAAACCTTGCGTCACAATTTTTTTGGCGACGGATAAGTATTCCGTGGCCAAATAACGACGAACTGGCGACAGATTACTTATCCGTCGCCAATTAGTTACGGAATTTAGCGACGGATATTAATCCGTCGCTAATTCCCACTGCTAATTCGCCCTTAATTCGTGTGACATTTAGCGACGGAAATTCAATGGGCTAATTTGCCCTTAATTCGTGAATTTAGCGACTGATTTATTTCTGTCGCTAAATTTACTATTTTAAAAAAATATATATTTTAAATTCTTGTTTCACATTTCACCTATTTTTTCACATAATATAATCATACATAATATACCCGAAAAAATTAAATTGCATTAATTATCCAAACGTAGATAAATTGCATTATCAAATATTCGACGAATATAAATTATCCATACCGAAGTCTAAAGTATGCAAGCACAAGTAGGTAGAAGATGGGATAGTGTCAAAGTATGTAGCATAAACAACATAAGTCTGATGTAACTAAGAATGGGGAGGAGGCGGTGGGTGGTACTGGGAAGAAGTGTTGAACATCTGGGTCAAAGTGTCCATCCGCTGAGCCATACGAGCCTGTTCCTTAAGCACTTGCTGGTAAGCTTCCTTGGTCGCAGCTATTTCCTCGTGGAGATGAGTCATCATCTCATGAACCTGGTCCTGTGTGAAGACATTGGATCGTGATCCTCCCTGGGACACTGAGAAGCTACTAGAACTCATAGCAAGGCCCAAACTTTCCAATCCATATGTTCGACCCTTGCTGTCCACTGGGTTGACGTCAAAGAAGATCTGGTCTTGCTCTTCAATTGACAGCTCATGACCGTCGATCATCCTCTCATCCATCCTCCTCTCCACCTCACTCTGCAATAGTACATACAAAATGAGATGCAATTTTAAGAATCACTTTAAAATACACAAATACAAATGTTAACCTTAAGAAAGAAACGTACCGCAATACGCTCGGCCCTCACGTCAGTCCAAATGTCATTCTTCAGCTTAGCCTTCTTGAAGTGGTATAGAGCACTCTTCGGTTGTCCTCTATTGGCCTAAAAAACATATGTGCAAACAAGTAGTTAGTTGATTGAAATGAAAGTAAAAAATCTGTTATGTATCATATTCCAAGTCATAAACAACATATTTACTAACCTCCATCACATGATCTGTAACAACAGCTCGCGACCCATAATGATGTCTGGCAGTGCCCGTACCATCTCGCGGCTCAGTCAAACGGTTTTGTTTGTTCTTGAAAGCTTGATCCTGGACAAAGGGATCCTTCCAGTACTCCTCCCAAAGTGCCCACTCCTCATCCCCCACCCAAGTTGGTTGTCTGCGTGTCTCCTTCATTTTGTGAACCATTTTCCTATAGATGTCTGATCCTAAAGTCTCGAAAACAGAGTACAACTGGGGCACCAGGGCATTGGGAATGTAGTAGTCTTTCTACAACAATTCCATACAAAGTAAAAATTACACCAGTTTAAAGAAATATAACAATTTAAATATAACACCAAGTTTAGTGGCTAACATACCACTCAAATTGTGTGCAATAAGTTCATGAATAAACACCAACATATCACCCAAGTTTAGTGGCTAACATACCACTCAAATGACACAACAAGTTCATGAATGGTGACTAACATATCAATCCAAGCTTAGTGGCTAACATACCACTCAAATTGTCCTAAAATTGACTAACACAATGGTGACTAACATATCACCCAAGTTCAGTGGCTAAATACCACTCACAGATATAGTGGCTAACATACCACACACATTAGCACAACGATTAAACAAATAAAGCATTCATTGTAACATTTAAGCTTACCCGCAACTCATCAAAGTAAAAGTGCTTCATCCGGTCCGAGATGTTTGTCCACTTCTCGCCTCCATGTCCCGGCATCTCCCTCCTGCCCTAAAGATTTTGCCGAGTTTATCTGAAGCAGCCGGTGGCCAAAACCTGTTATCAATGAGACAAACAAGAAATGAATATTCATTAGCAAAATCATGTAACATATATTTATCTTAAGTTATGTTCTACAAATGCATAATACTTACTTGTTCTTGCCGTTGGGGATCAACACCAGCTTCCCCTGAAATGTAGCACCGTCTGTCAACGTGAGATAGGGACACCTGTCAGAGGGGTAGTCACCAAGAGCATGTGACGTAGAGGCCGGTGGAGTCTCTGGAACCTCAGACTGGCTGCTGCTCCCACCAATATCATATCCGACCAGAGGACTAATCCACTCGCTGGTGTACTGCCCGCACCAGAACCCGATGGACTCCCCCTACCCCTACACCCGGGAGGAAGGTATGTGGACTTCCTTTGGCGCGGCATCTGCAAGAGCATATAAGAAATTGCAGGAAATAATGTGTTAGTAAAGAATACATGAATAGGCATGTAAAACATATACATTTGACATACATTAAAGCACAAAAAGTTGGGATAATCAACAACTAAGCATATATACACATAACAACTAATTAAGCATACAATACACACATACCCTCGTCCTCCTCGGCTATTGTTAAGTCTATAAATTGGTCTTCATGCAGGTCTATGAACTCATCATCAGCATGTACAGGCTTTCTCGTTGTTTGATCGACGACCTCTTCTTGGTACGAGTTGGTAATTGAGTCGTCCTTATCAATGTACTCTACTCTGGAGCGGGCAGATATGCATCATGCAACCAAATCCGCCTTATCGCGTTTCAGGCTTGGATATTCAATAAACACCACCTGGCGTGCTTGAGTCTCCAAGATAAACGGTTCATACTTAGTACGATACCTCTTCCTATGGTTAATTTCTACCATCTGATAGAGCTCGTGTTTCCTCGTACCACTTGGAGTAGGATCATACCAGTCAACATCAAACAGAAAGGTTCTTTTCAAAGGAAACCCCGGATATTCAAGCCGCACAATTCATCTCAGGTTCCCGTAGAAATCATACAAATCATCAGTTGCATCTTGATCTTGCCCCCTGACACACACCCCAGAATTGCTTGTGGCCATGGCGGTGTTAGACTCAATTGTATGAAACCTAAGGCCATTTACTATGTACGATGAGAATGTGGAGACCTTTCTGTTTGGTCCCTCTGCTAGAGACTCTAAGTAAGGACATGTGACTTTGTTGACAAGATTTCGTACATACTCCTTGAACCAATCTGCAAATTCTGTTTCCAACTTCTCTTGAAGCAGTTCTTCAATTACGTCATCTGCCATTGTTGGATTCTTCTCTTTGAAAAGGCTGTGGACACGATTACATGATTAGAATATATATATATATATTAGAAGTTAAAATCCATGTGTTAGCGTAAGAAAGCTACTCACCGAGCATAAATCTCCATATATTTGTCAACTTCAGCACAGTTCGAGAGGACGTAATATGTGGCTGCCTTCAGCTCCTTATCCGTCAGCCATTCTGTCTTTTCTTCTCCAATAGGTCTCCCTGAGACCCTAAAAATTGAAATGGCAACGTCATCATCCTCTTGAACTTCAAATGTGTCTGCGTTTCTGGACGGCCTAGATGCCTTCGTCGGGACATGGTCCCCAAAGTAATAGGAGCAGAAGGTTGCAGCTTCCTCTCGCACGTATGCATTGGCCATCGATCCCTCAGGCTTGCCTCTGTTGCTGACATACCTCTTCAATTTCCCCAAGTATCTGTAATGTATATATATTGAGGTAAGACAATGTAACTTGGTAAAATTCAGACTTTATAAGTAAATGATTGCCTTGATTACACACCTCTCGAATGGATACATCCATCGATACTAAACCGGTCCAGCAAGCCTCGCTTCATGTGGGAGGTGAACCGGCAAGTACTCCATAGAATCAAAGAAGCTCGGTGGAAAGATACGCTCGAGCTTGCATAGAATCAATGGTATGATGCTTTCAAGATTTGCTAACACTTCATCGTCAAGCACCCTTGAGCATAAATTCTTGAAAAATAAGCTCAGCTCGGTGAGAGCAATCCATACAGGTTTAGGTAGCATTTCTCGAAATGCAACAGGGAGAAGCCTCTCCATGAACACATGACAATCGTGGCTCTTCATCCCATACATCTTTATCCTCTTCACATCCACACACCGCCCCAACTTAGAGGCGTAATTGTCGGGGAACTTCAATCCCCTCACCTAATCAAATAGTTTGTTCCTAGATTCAGTGTCAATTGTGTAGCATGCCTTAGGCCACTGCCCCTTATCATTCTGCTTTGTCAACTCGGGCCTTTTACACAATGTATCCAACTCGGCTCTAGATTTAGGGGTATCCTTTGTTTTTCCCGGGAATGTTGCAAATCGTGTTGAATAAGTTCTCGAACACGTTCTTCTCAATGTGCATGAAATCCAAGTTGTGACGTATAAGAAGACTGCTCCAATAAGGCAAGTACCAGAAGATGCTTCTCTTCTTCCATCCACAATTTTTGCTAATTTTCTCGTTATGCTTCTCCGACCCAACTTCAGTCACTTTCATAAGACCCAGCCTATCTATCTCCGCAAGTATTTCAGCACCAGTAAGTTGTCTTGGGGCGCCTTTGTTCACTACTTTGTTTTTCAAGAATTGAGTCTTTTTCTTCTTGAACGTATGGTCCTTTGGTAGAAACCTACGATGACAGTCAAACCAACATTCCTTTCCGCTCTCCTTCAGTCTAAATGCATCAGTGTCTTCCATACAATGTGGACAAGCATTAAAGCCCGCGGTTTTCCTTCCAGATAGCATGGAGTACGCAGGAAAATCACTCACGGTCCACAGTAGTGCTGCTCTCAAGGTAAAGTTCTTCTTCGTTGACACATCATATGCCGGGATACCATTTTCTCACAACTCAATCAGCTCCTTGATTAGGGGCTGCAAGAACACATCCAGCTTCTGTGACGGATCATCTGGCCCGGGCACCAACACAGTCAAGAACATGAATGGTTCCTTCATGCACTCACCAAGCGGGTTATGCGGTGTCATCATGACTGGCCAACAAGAGTACTTCCGGTCATTTCCAAACGGGTTAAAACCATCCGTACAAAGCCCCAAGCGTACATTTCTAGGCTCGGCTGCAAACTCCGGGTAGGTCTTATCGACCTGTTTCCATGCGGGTGAGTATGATGGATGCTCAATGAAGGATTCAACCCCTTCCACAAAACTAGACTGAATTCTGCCATTAACTATGCGACGGTACATCCATGAACGATCGGGATTCATAATTAGATAATTAGCCTGACATGTCTACAATTATTAGATTCATAACATGCATTTTACGTTAATATAATCACCAAATAGTCTCAAAACACTTAATTAAATCTTCATAATATAGTGCATATACGAATTTATCGAATCAAAAGTACTACGTACTTACAAACATCCTAACATTATACTAATTAACAATCCAAATTCACAATCAATATATCAATTGCACATCTCAAAGTTAACTAGCTAGTATACTATAGTTCTCATAAACATACAATTGATCAAATTAGTCGAAATTAACAAAATTCCCAAATTTGTCAACAAGTAAGGGTTTCAAAACACTCAACTAAATCTTCCTAATCCTACTACATATACAAAAATATCAAATTAAAAGCCCTACATACTTACAAACATCCTAACATTATACTAAAAATCCAAATTCACAATTAATATATCAATTGCACATCTCAAAGGTAACACACTACGTAATATAAGCTAAACTAACTACTACATACTTACAATAAACATGCAATTGCTCAAATTAATCGAAATTAACAAAATCCCCAAATTTGGCAAAGTAAGGGTTTTAGCCAAAATACCTTCGATTAAGCTGAAAAAGGATGAAATTGATTGACCACACGAGCTCCTTGTCCCACGAGCTTCGAGAAGACTCCAAAATTGGCCGGAATGGTGGAGTTTTGGTCGGAAATTGGAAATGGCGAAATGAAGAAGAAAGGAGGAAGAAAGAAGAAGCTGAAACAGAAATGGAGAAGAAGGGGTTCTACCTCGATCCTATATCCATTTTAGCGACGGATCGCTATCCGTCGCTAAAATTGATTTTTTTTATTTTTTATTTTTTATTTTTAGTCAACTTATTTAGGGACGGATATAATATCCGTCCCTAAATAACGACGGATAAAAATATCCATCGCCAAATTAGCGACGGAAAAATATCCGTCGCTATATGGCGACGGTTTAGCGATGAATTTGAGACGGATTGAGCGAATTCGTCTCCAATTCGCTCAATCTGTCTCCAATTCGTCACTAAACCTAGCGATTCGTCGCTGGGTTAGCAACGGATTGTTTCCGTCGCTATCCCCGTCGTTAAATGGGGGATTTCTTGTAGTGTATATTTTATTATTTTATATTTAATTTATTATGAATGAAATAAAACAAGAAAACATTTTAGAAAATATAAAGAAGTGGACCAACACCAGCACAATTTTCCTGTGGGAAAATGCATGTCGTCGACCACCACGGGGCATTTAGACCACTTCCATTCGGTGATAGGATTCAAGTTGGCTAACAATAATACCACTCGTGTAAGGATGTAAATGACCGAGCTCTTTTTAAATAGCTCGAGCTCGACGTAGTATAGTGAACGGATTTGTCAGTTTCAACTTAGATGGTGGACAGTAGTGTCACAGAAGGCGAAAGTTTGACAGGATGCAACTTGGCTACCAATAATACCACTCATGTAAGGATAGATGAACCAAGCTCTTTTCAAATAGCTCGAGCTCGCCTGAAAAATGTTAGGTTCATTCGAGCACAAACTCAAGTTTGAGCCTATATTATAGCTCGATATGTTCATCGAGCCTAGCCCGTGGAATAGAGTGTTCGTTTTGAAAACTTGACGGGCTGCACCCAACTAATATAAATTTTTTATATTCCTCCGTCCTGAAGAACTTCATACATTAGGGTTGGCGTGTAGTTTTATGTAAAAATTAAAGTAATAATAAGATATTAAAAGGTGGAAAAAAAGTGTATTTTTAGTGGCAAAATGTGTAATTTGTGTGTAAAAGTTAAATTGTTCATTATTGTTAGATGTAGGGTAACTTTGTTTTTTAGTAATGTATGAAGTTTTGTAGTACGACAAAAAATGACAAATGTATGACGATCTACAGGACGAAAAAATCGACTAATTCACGCTGGTTCTTATTGATTCGGTCAAAATTAAGGTTCCGTTAAGTTTGACTCACGCAGTACTTAAATTGGACGCAAAGTAAACAAAAAGTACCTAAATTGGACTGTAACAACTAAAGGTATCTAAAACGGAAGTGTCACAACTTAAGGTACCAAAAATATATTTTTCCCTTGACATTGATTACCACTTCAGCCATGAGACTGTTGCTGTTGGTCGTTTGTACACTCGGTTTGTTCCTTCACATTTTAAGTTTTTCCAGTCCAAGCTTTGCGTTGGTCCCGTTTCGGTTGAGGGGTGTTCCAGTAAACTAGATTCTAGTCTCTAGAGGATTCCTAAATCAATGTAGATATCTTTTTTGCCTTATATGTACTGCAATTCCGAGCTAATGCAATACACATGACACTACTCAATTGAGTAGATTATTACATCTTACCTCTTTCATACATATATTTTGTTAATCACTATTGACCAATGAATCTAATTCAGCTCCTATTACTATCATTGCGAGTATTGCTTTTCATTTCCTCCACTTTTACTTTAGTATTAACTTAGCTCCTATGAGCGTCAGTCGATCATTGATGCATTGCAGTCCTTTCAGTTTACACGGTCTTGTCTTGTTCATTCATGGCGGACTCCCAACTTCAATTTCTCATTGTCTTTTCTTTCTCCACTTAACTTCATAAATATAAGGAGACTGACGAAACATAGATTCAGTTTTTCAAGATTCGTTTTAATTCGTCCGTAATTAATTACTTCAGTATTTGCCTAGCTACTTTAGGTTTGGGCTTGTAAAACTAGTTTTTTTAGTTTTACATCTTTGTTAAATTTCTATTCAATTTGAAATTCTTGGAATCAACTAAATCGAATCAATTGTAGTATAAAATATAACTAAATGTAATCGAATCAACTAAATCGAATTAAATGAGTTTTCAGTTGAAGAGAACAGAGCCTTAGTCTGATATATTAATATCTCTGTATTTGTCTTCTATGAGATCCATTTTCCTCTTCATATGTAAAAACATTTCATTTTTATTCTCTGTATTGTAATGAGAGTACTCAAGTAGTACTCTCTCCGTCCCAAATAATTAGTCTCATTACTTTTCAGCGTTATTTTTAAGAAAGTCAATTGTTTATTATTTGTTGTTGGGGAGAGAAATGATAAATAATGTAAAATGTTTGAGAGATAAGATATATAATGATAAAGAATGGAAAAAGTAAGAGAGATAGTTGAGTTAGTGGAAGTTAGTGGGTGTACTTTTTTGCTATTTTTGGAATGAGACTAGTTTCGTGGGACGTCCATAAAAGAAATATGTACATTATTATTTGGGACGGAGGGAGTATCTATTTTCGAGCAGACTAGTACTAGCAGACTAGACTGTGATTTGTACAAATGCCCTCTTTGAACTTATAACATTTTAGGGACGTCATTCATTTTAATTTTTACATAACTCAATGTTTTAATTCTATATGCATTACATTTAATTAATTTGGTATAGTTGGTACTTCTATTTCACTATTTTTTTTTATAATTTATCATTTTAGACATTTACTTTTTAAGTTTATTAATTAGTTCATTTCATATATATTCACTATCCACACCTGCTAATTTTGCAATCACTTATTTTCGTACTATATATGTTCACTAGATCTCTTACTTTTTACTATTTACTTGTACAACTTTATCAACTAAACCACCTTTTAACTAGTTTTCCTTAAAAAAATATGCAAAACTAAATTTGAAACTTCTACATAAATGGGGGAGAATCAGATACAAGAAGCTGTACAATAAAACCTAATTGGCTTGCTAGTTCGACGATAAATTGTAATAAATGTAATATTCTATATTTATGGATGATAGGGACAATTCCATCCACATTATATATGCATGCATGCTTGTTTTGGCAATCATTCGATACACAGACAAAAGACAGGTCTCAACTATCTGAGTACAAGTCCTCCAAGAATCATTTAGATATAATATACATATATAGATTAATGTAATATATTCATAATGAACTATGTTGATACGGAAATATGTGCAATCCATAAAGACGTCTTCGGAGCATGTCCTATAGGACGTACCAAGCTCTCAAGGTCTTTTTATAGAAGGTCCGACCCGGGTGGTCCGACTCCACCCACCTCGGAGGCCATCCTCTATAAAAAGTACCAGAGACTACGGATTCAAGGCAGACAGTCTGGCCCATGTCATGGTCTGACACCATATCATGGTCCAACCCGGACAACAATCTGATTGACCTTATCCACAGATCCAACCATAACCTAGGACCGGAGGATGTAGAGTCGGACTTCTAACCTCAGAAGGAACCGAGTGTACTAACTTAAGGAGGAATGGTCCGAGGCCTTCTGCGTCCGGACGAGACCACTTGTGGAGACTAACTCTTCAAAAAGGGTCAGACGATGCTCAGCTGGATTAGTCGCATGTAAGGAACACCAGTGAGAAATCAAAATAAAAAAAAAACTAAAATAATTATTCAAGTAATGCACTACATATATATGCTAATTGCAATTTCTAATATATACCACGTAATAAAAAGGGAGGAGAAATCTTTATATTAAATGTCACGTACAATAACATACCTACAGTACTACATGTTTATGAAGTACTCCCTCCATTTCAGAAAAAAGTGTTACATTTTACTATTCTGCGGTCAACTGTCTCCGCGTTTTATATAATGAAAATTTAGTAATTAAATTTTTATTATATGATTTTATTAAATTATTTACTATTATCGTTTATGAGTAATTTGTGGTCAAACTCGAAAACAGTTGACCGGTCAAAGTCAAAATGTAACAATTTCTCTGAAATGGAGGGAGTATAATTTTAGTCTCTAGCATCCATTACACCACTTATATCTTGATTAATCTAATCAAAGAAATTAATTTAGGTTTACTACATTTTATAAATAAAATATTTACTCTCTTTATTTGTTTATTTATTACTCTTCTTTTATTTTTGTCAAAGTGAACCTTTTGCGTGGAGGGTGTAAAACGGGAAAAATGAGTTTTGTGTGGGTTGTGTAATCAGGGGTGTATGGGAGGAGATTAATGTAATTAACCCAATTAATTTACATGGCTTTTTTAGTATAGTTGAAAACTATTCCACCATGCACATTTCCGGTAAGCAGTTTGAATGGTAATTAAATGGCAACCACCGGCTATGGTTTGCTTGTCTATTTCATTTCTTGCTCCTTATTTGAATGACATATTTTACAGAGTAAGTAGGTTGCAGCAAGGAGCTAGGGCTCAGGCTAAACTTCGATCGGTAATAAACTTTCTCTTAATTTTATTTTTATGATTTCTAAATGCTCGACATGTACAATGGCTAATCTCATTGTGCTTCCTCCTCCTTTCAACATATCCCCTTCTCTCTTTGCTGGGCAAGTGGACTTAGAGGGAATCAGGGGCGGACCCAGAATTTCAATCTCGGGGGGCGAAATTACAGATATGAGGTTTTTCCGAGGGTTAAGGGGTGAAATCCAAAATTTTCAAAAATATTACCTATAAAAAAATTCAAATTTTGAGGGGGCGTTCGCCCCCCCCCCCCCATAAACTCTTCCTTGAAATCTTCGAAAAGTATATTTTCCACCATGCACATTTCCTGTAAGTGCAGTTTGAATGTGCACTAACATGCATAAGAAATGTGACGTAATATGCATTGTAAATATGCACTGAAAATGTACATGAAATATAAACTAAAAATACTCGGTAAATGAATTCAGAGATCATGTACAGGCAGTCAGTGGTAAGCAGTTGATCAATACAATATATACACAGTAGATAATAGTAAAATAAAAAGTACACAGTTCTCATGTTATAGCTTACGAGATATAATAACTACAGCAGAAAGACCTTGCAAGAAAGCTAAGCGCATGGAGCGATCCATTGGAGATCTGATGAAAGAACTCCAGAATTTTTTGGGGATGGATAACATGATATTATTGCATTATTAAAAGCTACTCTTCATTCCCATATTAAATGTCATGTTTTAACTTTTTTCGGTCGACAAACTTCAATTTTAACTACAAATTAATTTTAAAATGTTCAATTAAATTATGTAATGAAAAATTTTGGAAGTAAAGTTTTATTATACAATTTAATTGAAAATTTTACATTTATAATTTATAGTAAAAGTTAAAATTTATTGATCGGAAAAAGTTAAAACGGACCATTTAATATGGACGGATGGATTACTTGGACTCACGAACTAATAATCAAACTTGCCTCCACCAAAATGGATGGATTACTTGGACTCACGAATCAATTGAGTACGAAATAACAGAATCGTCACACATACTTATCCTAAATGCATGTAGAATGCAATACTAACACTGGTTATAACCAAAAACTTTAAAGGTGGACTTTTCTAACCATTAATAATCATAATGATTTCCTTCTCTAACCGGGACAGGCCTCAAAGCTTTATGCAGTTTGTCTCATGAATTTTCCCTTTAACTAAAACACAGTTCGTCTCTTCTCTCTTCTTTAACCGGACATCTATTGGCTGAGAACATAGCTCACTTGGCAGCAAGAAACAAGCGGAAATGATACTCATTTTGCTTTTGCTGCTTCTTTATGAGTGTTTTTCTTTTAAATTTCAAGCTTAAAATGTACCGTGTGTGGGTTTTATCTTCTTGCAACTACTTTAAATTTTGACGACAATCAATTTATTAGCGGTCCTCCAGTTTATAGGTGTAATGTACGCATAGTTCTGAAAGTATGAGTCATTCTGAGTCGAGAAAGAACTCGACTACTACTTTGCTGACTCTAGACTTGGAGTTCCACTTTTAATGTCAATTCATGTGCTTTTCTACAGTCAGGCAGGTTTCGCCCTGCCTAACAACATACAACTGATTATGCACCATTAGATATTTGATCTAACGGTACATATCAAATCGTCAAAGTCGACTAGATGATTGCCCTTTCGCCTTATGAATATTTTAAATAAAAAAATACAATATTAATCAAAATAACCAAATTATAAGGTGGTCTGACGGTAAGGATTTGAGGTTGTATGTAGGAGGTGCAGAGTTCGAACCTTGGCAGCGTTGCAATTCATTTGAAAAGAGTTCGAACATTGACAGCGTTGCAATTCATTTGAAAGGAGTTATAAGGTGACAGACTAGACTGTGTATTTGGTAGTTGGTATTTTTGTATTGTAACTTGAGTACTCAAGTTTATCTATTTTCTAGCAGACTAGACTGTGTGTATTGTATATATAAACCTGCAAATGTGTGAATCTAAACTGGGAACAAAATTTTATTTTATTTTATTTTATTATGTGCCATAATACTGTTTTGGAAGAAATTAAACATTGCATCCCCGAATATTAGGCTAAGAATTATTAATAGACACAAACTGTGATGGAATTGTTACGTAATATGCATTGTAAATGTGCACTGAAAATTTACATGAAATATAAACTAAAAATGCTCGGTAAATGTGATCAATTATATATACATGCGGAACCAATAGTGTGGCATATTGCGGCATTGTATTAAAGTGGAAGAATCTTGATTTTTGAAGGTAAATTAAAATTGGGTTTAATTTGTCAATGTTTGATACACATATATATTTGTCTCGTTTTTTCTCTTTTTTTTTTTTTCTCTAGCTACTAGCTAGCCCTTAGAAAAGAAGCTTCTTCCTCGGTTTGGCAGGTTCTCTTGCCTTTGCCTCTTAGTGACAATCCATTCCAGGAATAGTCTAGTTCTGTTCTGCTCTAACTTGAAGATCGATAAATAAAATCCAAGTCCATAATTGTTGCTGTGACTATTCACTCTTCGTTTTCCTAGATTTTACTTGTTTGTTGACACTTGACACCTAAGATAAGAGTAGGCGTTTAGAATTTGAATGTATTATATTATTGTTATTTTAATGTTTTTTAATATTTCCCTTTAAAATCTGTACATTATGTAAAGATAATTGATCCAACAAAACCTAGCTACCTTATTTCTTCTTTGCTGCCTGGAAACGATTGTCGAGTTTGAGTTATTCAAAGCATGCGTCGGCGCCTGTTTTACTATACTATACTTCATATACTTGTATTAGTATCTCATGACATTTTTTGTTGAACTTATGAAATTCTTTTCATAATTTTATGTATTAAATTTTAATTTTACTAAAATAGCATGCTTTTCAATTCAGTAGACAACTGGACAGTTATGCGTAGTCCTCTACTCCTACTCAAATAAAACAAGAACGGTACATATATTGGGTACCTTACTCCAAAATGGAAACCTAGTGAATCTAGAACTTCATGAAGTTGCATGCCATTTGGGCAAACATATCTCTCCTATTTGACCCACCCTTTTATTATCTCATGTCCGTGTAATGGTCTTCTGCACACTGCAGTTTCACTTTTGTTCTTTTAGAGTCTGCAGTCTGTATATGGCAAAAAGTCATAAATGGTCCTAAAGTTTCGGGGATATGGCGTACGCAGTACAACGTTTGCCTGCTCCGGCAACATCAGTCCTACTACTTCAATTTTCTGGTTTGAACGATCCTTTCGGCGAAAATTCGACATTTGACCCGTTGACTGCTGAGTTGTCTGCATTGTCATCAGGTCAAACACGAGTTTGACTACCACATCACCATCTATGTCATCTCTAGATTAAAGAAAACCCAAAAATAAAATACAAAAAACGAAAATAAAAAACAAAATGATAAATTAAATAGAAAACCTATTTAAAATAAAACGAAATTAATAAAAAAACAATTAAAGCAAAAAGAGTCGTTGATATGAGGCAAACCAACAGACAATCGATCAAAAAACCCTAACTATCCGACAGAGAGAATTCATCGACTTCAACTCATCTTCTGGCAACGACAATGATGTCCGAGCGGCCGGATTTCTTGTTGAACATACCGGCGTCTTCCCATCGTAAGATTTTTTCCCCCTGTTTTTGTTTCGATTGTGTGTATTGGGAATTTAGTGTTTGTTTAAGTAAAGTGGTCCATTTTCCCATCACCATGTGTTGTTTACTGTTGTTGTCTGTAAAGGGTCCCTTTTTTATGTTGAATAATGGTAGGTTTGTGTGCATTGATTCCTTGTGTCTACCCCCTCTTTACTCTTTTTCCAGTTTTGGTTTGTTTACTCATTTTCCAGTTTTGTGATGTTGCATAATTTATTGTTTTGTGTTTGTCTTGTTATGCTTTAGCATCTCATATGTGCTCATTTTTTAACCTTCAACACGCGCCAAAAACTGCTTCACAGTTGTGTTACACTATGGTGGAAAGTTTGTGACTAAGAACTCGAGAGCTTCATATATGGGAGGGAAGATTAAGAAATGTGATTACTTCAAAGTAAAGAACCTAAGTGTTGGACTTATAACTGCTTACTGTGATGACTTGGGGATTAAGGTGGTGAAGAAAATCCATGTTAGGATACCAGATAGCTGGTTGTGCATATCAACAAATGCAGACCTCAAAACAGCTTACAAGGAGCATTCTAAGGACAAAGAGTTTCACTTGTGGATTGATGGTGAGGTTGTGGCAGATGATGGAGTAGAGGAGGGTGAAGGAGGAAATGGTGTTGAAGTAGAGGGTGAAGGAGGAAATGGTGAAGGTGTTGAAGAGAGTGGGCAGAGTAATGATGCTGGGACTGCTGAGATAGGGAGTGGAGATGAGAGTGTGCAGTAGATAGGTGATGAGAGTGACAATGTAGTCTGCCTTGATGGTGAAGAACATGATGTAGTATGTCTTGACTCAATGGAAGATAGTGATTATTTACAAGAATCTGTGATACTAGTGTTGTTGAAGAGCTGCAGGCCCTTAGTCCTCCTTGGTATGTACTTGATGAGACTGCACCACCTGGTGTGTCTGTACTAGAGACTCAACCTGAAAATGTACTAGACACTCAACCTGAAAATGTACTAGACACTTAATTGAATGATGATGTTGATGGACTAAGTGATGCTGGATTAGGTCCATTAGGATATAATGTCCAACAACCTATTGATGCAAGAGCTGACCCAAATTCAACCCCAAGTCCAGGCCCAAGTGTGAGTGCAGGCGCAGGAAATAATTCTGGCCCAAAATCTGGCCCAAGTTCTAGCCCAAAATCTGCAAGTGGTGATGCAGACCAAGAGGATAAGGAAAATGAGACTTCTGATGGTAATTCAAGTTCTGCAAGTGAGAATATTGTACTAGGTAGTGAAGAAGACTTTGATAGTGCTTTAGAGTCTGATGGAAATGACCCAGAAAGGCCTGCCTATAGACCAAAGAGGATCCCATGTAGGCCTCCTGATAGTTACAATCCTCAATTTGCATTGGGCCAAATATTTGCAAGCAAAGATATATTGAGAGATGCTATCCATGCTCATGCAATCAAGTCAATGCACAACTTGAAGGTATGGTTTGCAAATGTTTTTGTTTCTTATAAATTACATGATTGTCTATATTACTTGCATAACATGTTACCTTTCTACTGTGCAGATCAAGAAGAATGATGGAGTAAGATTCTATGCCAATTGTGGGGATTCACCTGACTGTACTTGGGTGATTAGAGCAAGAGTGATTGAGGCACACCACACCTTCCAGATTACTATGTACAACAGTGCACACACTTGTGCTCCAAGTTATGAAGTTAATAATTTAACTTCTAACTATCTTGCTAGGAGGTTCCTTGATTAGTTTAGGACTGATGAGGGTAGAACTATTGAAGGGTTTAGGGTTGATGCTGAAGCTAAATTAGGAGTAGATATTACATATGATCAGGCTAGGATGGGTAGAGAGAAGGCTATGAAGTTGTTGCAAGGGGACCCTGATGCTCAATATGCTAAGCTGTTTGATTATGCTACTGTGTTAAGGAGGAGCAATCCAGGGTCTACTGTGCTAGTTGATACACATGAGGATGGGGAATTCAAGTGCTTGTATGTGTGTTTTGCTGCTCTGAAGCAAGGATTTAGGAGATGTAGACCATTGATTGGTGTAGATGGTTGTCATTTGAGTTACCTAGCTAAGGGTGTTTTATTGACTTGTGTTGGGATGGATCCTAATAACAAACCCTTTCCAAGAAGAAGATGCTTACTTGGTTGTTGATGACTGCTATACAGTTGATAGGTACATAAGTGTGTATGAGAGTGTCATTTATGGTATCAATGGAGCTGATTTGTGGGGTGAGTCCTTCTTCATACCACCACTACCACCTGGTTTTGGCAAAAAGAATCAAGTTGGTAGGCCACAGAAGAAAAGAAGAAAGGGTGAAGAAGAGAAGGTATCAAAGAAGAAGAAGGCTAATAGGTTTAGGTTATATAGACCTAAGGGGAGTGCAAGGTGTGTCTCTTGTGGACAAATGGGACACAACAGAAGAAGATGTCCCATTGCTAGACCTGGACTGCACACAACTGTTGAAGAAGATGAAGGAGCTGATGAATAAGAAGAAGCTGGAGAGGAGCATGTCAATGAAGATGGTGTTCAAGGAGATGATGAACAAGACAGTGGGAGTGATAATGATATGCTTGATGCATTTGGTGATGTAACTGGTGACATTCTTTTCAGTCAGCTCACTACAGAACAAGTTGAATCTTCTAAATCTTATAAGGTAATCAAGTGGTTATGACATGCTTTTGTAATTATGACTTGTATATGTTACATGTTTTTCAGTCTCTAAACCAATTGCATTATTACAGGCCAGGAACAAAAAAAATCAATCTCAAGAAGGGAAAATTTTGGTGCTTACACAAGCTTCACAAACAAATGTAAGAATAGCTTTAAGTTCAATTTGTATGTCTTGTATTTCTTGGCAGTTTTTGCTTGTTCTGTTGGCCCATTTTCATTTGTTCTTTATGATTGAAGGTTCACACAACTGTTGATGCAAGAGTTCCACCATTGACTAGAAAAAGGAGAGCTGAAGTGGGCATAACCATAGGAGATCAACCAAAAATTGTAAGCAGCAGCACTTTTGGGATGGATTTTCATTTTTAAATTTCTGCAAATTAACAAATTTTGTTCCTCATTTAGGTGAAGGATATAATGGCTAAAAAGCAGCTACAAGATGTACCTTCAATGTATAAACAACTCCATCCTGATGTTTCTGAGGATGGTACCTTCACCAACAATGGAAGGAAGTATGTGCATTTGAACAAGCTCAAAGATGTGCTCACCAAGGGGAAAGGAAAGGAAAAAGTGTGAACTCATGTCATGCCAATTGCTATGCTTCTTTTGTTTTGCCAGTCCAGTTATTTTGTGAACTGATGTCATGCCAACTGCTACTTATTGTCTTTGTTATGCTTTGTGAACTGCTAAACTTTTGGTCACTTGTGGTCTTCTGTTACTATGATGTAATCTGGATTGATTTGCTGATGTAGAATGATAATTCTCTGTTATGGATTTGGATTGAATGCTAAGTTGATGTTCTTGTTAATTAGTTGCAACTTGATTCTCTGTTATGGATTAGCCTAAATACAGTGCCATTTTCAGTTTTAGTCACTTCTTTGATGATGAGTTGAATGCTTAATAACACTGATCATTTAGACAAAATTCAGGAAATACACATAATTGAGTTAAATAAAGTACAAGCTTCATTCCTTAACCTTACATTTCAGACCAGTCTATTGATCATTAGTTTCAACACCAAAATTCAAGAAATACATCTTCTCAAAATGATCACATAACACCAAAACATAGACTAAAGAAACTAAGTGGCAACTTAGTACAATAATTACTTCCTACTAACACTCCAGATATACCAAATTACAACAACAATTGCCAAGGTTTTCTTCCATTTATGCAGCTTATCAACATTTGCCTCCATCTCCTTCATTTCAACTTTCTCCTCAGCCAGTGCTTTGATTTGTGCCTCCAATTTCTTAATTTTCTCATTTGCCTCCACGGATCGGTCATACGCTTTCACGATATCTGTCATACTCTCCTCCTTGTTCTTCAGCCTAGCATTATCCATCTCCAGTTCTCTAATTCGTGAATCCTTCGCATTCATTCTACGCAACAGCCCCGGAATGACTTGAACCGATCTTCGACACATTACAGGATCATACCAGGACCAGAAATTGAACCCACCTCTTTTACCCTATTCGAATTTACAGAAGTTGTTAGAAATCGAATAGAAAGATTGGAGATTTACATATCAATTGAAACACACATCACCTAATTGACGCATTGAAGGTATCTCTGTCCTGGATTCGTATCCATCCAAGAAGTAAGCCGCTCGACAATTATGCCACAAAAGCAACGCGTCACATGTGGATCTGCAAAAGAGCTAGATGAAGAAGACGACATTGGATGAATTAGGGTTTATGGGTCTCTCAATTTGGGGGGGGGGGGGGGGGGGGTTTTTGGCGCCAATTTTCGTGAGTCAATGGTCAGTCCTTTTTTTTTATTAATTTCGTTTTTATTTTTAATTTCGTTGTATTTTAAATAGGTTTTCTATTTAATTTATCATTTTGTTTTTTATTTTCATTTTTTGTATTTTCTTTTTGGGTTTTCTTTAATCTAGAGATGACATAAATGGTGATGTGGTAGTCAAACTCGTGTTTGACCTGATGACAATGCAGACAACTCAGCAGTCAACGGGTCAAATGTCGAATTTTCGCCGAAAGGATCGCTCAAGCCGGAAAATTGAAATGGTAGGACTGAAGTTGTCGGAGCAGGCAAACGTTGTACTGCGTATGCCATACCCCCCAAACTTTAGGACCATTTATGCCTTTTTGTCGTCTGTATATACAACAAGTCGACTCAAGGGTAAATGCATTGGTTGACTATAGTTGAATAAAATTTTGACTTCATCCAAAAACAACATTCTGAAAACGAGATGTGAGATGATATGAAAATCATCAAGAACTGAAAACTGAATTCTATATTGATGAAAATGAAAAGAAAGAATTACAGAATGAATGAATCAGTCTCTGTAAAGCTGTTTATCAGCTTAAATAACTAAACTAACTAACTAAGTACAACTCTCACAGCTTCTGCTACAAGTCGCATTACTATTAATTAACAGATAAAACGTAACTAATGAGAAACACGCTTTTTCTTTCACATGCTGAAATAACGTGCTTCTTCTTTTCTTCTTTGTTCTCACTTTATGCTGCTTGAATCTTTTCTTCTGCATACTTGATCCATTGCTTTAATCCTTACACCACCCCCCCTCAAGATGAGCATGAATATTCATCATGTTCATCTTGGATACTAGATGCTGAAAAGGAATGGCTGAGAGTGGCTTAGTAAAAACATCTGCATATTGTTGTGTATTTGATATGTGAATAAGCTTTATTAATCCAGCAGCTATCTTTTCCCTGATGATGTGACAATCAAGTTCTATATGATTTGTCCTCTGGTGTTGAACAGGATTATGTACAAGATGAAATGTTGAGAGATTATCAGTGAACAAGAGCACAGGTTTAGTTTGTGTAATCTGTAGTTCATCCAAGATATACTTGATCCATTGCGCCTCACACACAGCATTTGCAGCTGCTCTATATTCAGCCTATGTGCTAGATCTACTAACAACTTGTTGCTTCTTTGACTTCCAACTGATAAGTGTATCTCCAAGATAAAAACAATAGCCTGTCACACTTCTCCTAGTGTCTACACAAGCACCCCAATCTGCATCTGAATACCCTTTAAGCTGGAGATCATTTGAGCTGCTATAGAATAGACCTTGTCCTATTGTCCCTTTTAAATACCTGTGAATTCTGTGAGCTGCACTAAGATGCACATCAGTAGGACAACTCATAAATTGACTTAACATTTGTACACTAAATGAAATGTCAGGTCTGGTAACTGTAAGACATAAAAGTTTTCCCACAAGAGTTCTGTAAACTTTTGCATCTGTCAGTGGAGTTCCTGAATCTTTTGATAGTTCAAGTTTACTATCCATTGGAGTTTTCTGTGGTTTGCAATCCAGATAAGAAGAATCTTTCAAAATGTCTATAGTATATTTTCTTTGACACAAATTAAGACCAGTTTTAGATCTTGCAACTTCAATTCCCAAAATATATTTCAAAACTCCAATATCTTTAATAGTAAACTTATCATGCAGATAATGTTTTACAGCTTTGATTTCATCAAGATCATACCAGAAAAAATAATGTCATCAACATATATAAGCAAAGTTGTAAACGATTGACCTGTTTGTTTAGTAAACAAAGAAAAATTTGCCACATATAACGTAACCAAAATTGGAAAGTGAATCAGCCAGTTTCAGGAACCATTGTCTAGATGCTTGTTTAAGACCATAGAGACTCTTTGTAAGTTTGCAAACCTGAGTACCATTACCATAACCTGGTGGTGGTTTCATATATACTTCTTCATCCAGGTCCCCATGCAAGAATGCATTATTGACATCTAGCTGATGAATATACCAATGCGTTGCTGTAGCAACAGATAATAAGATCTTCACAATTGTTAGTTTAACTACAGGAGAAAAGGTGTTAAAGTAGTCAAAACCTTCTTCTTGTGTGTAGCCTTTAGCCACGAGTCTGGCTTTGTACCTGTCCAGACTGCCATCAGCCTTGAGTTTAACTTTATAAACCCACTTACATCCTATAGTATGCTTGTCAGGTGGTAAATCTGTAAGAATCCAAGTGTGATTCTTTTCTAAAGCCTCAAGTTCTTGTTGCATAGCATTTTGCCACTCAATATGCTTAACAGCCTCTTTATAATTTTTAGGTTCACTGATGTAAGTAATGGAGGCTGTAAAACACTTATGATTACTAGAAAGCATATCAGTAGATAAAAAATCATCTAAAGAATACAAAGAAGGAGCTTGAGTATTAAAACTGACAGAACAATTAGCATTAGCAGATGAATCATTATGAATTTTGAGAGAAGGAGGAACATGATATTGATATATATCTAAATTAGAAGATTGTTTCCTTACTCTAGTAGATCTTTTCACTCCAGTCTGCACAGAAGTATCTACTAAGTCTGCAACCATGTCATGTGAAAGAGAAGTGTTCAGACTGGATTGTGTATCTGTGTTCTGCATACTTGATCCACTAATGCCTGAAATATTAACATGTTCATTATGATTAACTTGATCCTCTTCAGCAATTTTATGAGCTATATAAGTTGCAGGAGACAATAATAACTCAGGAGATGAAGTGGGATTATAAAGATCAATAGGATCATTAATGATAGGATCAGACAAAACTAAAGTGTCAGGAGATAAAATTTTTGAATTGATTTTGAAGGGAAACTCATTTTCATAAAAAACTACATCTTTGGAAATAAAAATTTTATGAGTTGATATATCCAACAACTTATACCCTTTCACACCAATAGGATAGCTTAAAAACACACATTTACTTGCTCTTTTATCAAACTTAGTTCTTGAAGCAACTTGTGTAGATGCATAACATAAGCAACCAAAAATTTTCATGACAGAGTAATCTGGAGATTTATTGTAAAGCATTGCATAAGGACTACGGTTATGTAAAACAACTGTAGGAACACGATTGATAATATAAATAGTTGTACTAACAGCCTCAGTCCAAAACTTCATAGGAAGATGAGACTGAAACAATAAAGAACGAGCTACTTGTAACAAGTGTTGATGTTTGCGTTCTACTCGCCCATTTTGCTGTGGAGTATCAACACAAGAACACTGATGAATTATTCCATTAGCATCATAAAAATCCCTGAAAGAAAACTCAACTCCATTGTCAGAACGAATTATTTTAATCTTAGTCTGGAATTGAGTAAGAATAAGTTTATAAAAATTCTGCAAGTGTGTTCTTGTCTCAGACTTGTAACGCATAAAGAAAATTCAGGTGCAACGAGAATAATCATCAACAATTGTTAGAAATATCTTGCTCCATTATAAGATTCCATTGAAAAGTCCCCAGATGTCAACATGTACAAGATCAAAAGGAGCTTTAGAAACAGATACACTTGAATGAAAATCAAGCTTCTTTTGCTTGGCATACTGACAAACATCACAAGGAAGAGCTGAATTACATGGAGAAAGGTTCAAATGCTCAATACAATGAATTTTAGTCAATGGATAATATCCTAATGTCAGATGCCACAAAACAGAAGGATCTACAGAAATGTTATCAACTTTAGCTACAGATGCCACATGAGAAGACATATTCAGTGGAAAATCTTGTTGTATATGTAAATGATAAAGTCCATCTTTATGCCCAGCATAACCAATCATTTTGTTGGACAACTTGTCCTGCAAAACACAATCATCTGCATCAAAAATAGCATGCAAATTGTTTTGAATACACAACTGACGAATAGAAACCAAATTGAACTGGAACATGGGCACATATAGAGCATCTTTAAGACCATTATTAGAAGTCAATCTCACAGTACCAGTATTAATAGCTTTACTAACATTTTCAGTTGGTAATTGTATTGATTTAGAAGTTAAATCAGGTGGAAAAGAATAAGAATCAGATGTACATAACATGTGATCAGAAGCACCTGTATCCAATATCCAAACATTCTTCATAGTTTTAGAAGACAAAGCAAAACCTTTACCCTGCATACCTGAATCCATTGTGGGAGAATCTACAGCTTGTGCCACAGCAGCAACACCAACAGATGTAGATGCTTCACCTTTCTTATGAGCTTTGACAAACTCTACATATTGAGCAAACATATCATGATCAAAGAAATTAACAGAATCAGTATGAGATTCAATCTCAGAACCAGTATTAGTTAAAGCTGCATTGGCATGAGCTCTAGAATTGGTCCTGTAAGTCGCAACTGTAGTTCCATTTGCTTGAGCTTGATATTGTTGACCAGCAGATTTATACACTTTAGGACCCTTCCAATTAGGATGGTATCCTATCAACTGATAACATTTGTCAATAGTATGACCCTGAAAGCCACAATGTTTACACTTAAGCACAAGACGCTTGTTATCTCTATAATGAGCTGTATTAGCCACCATAGCTGAGTTAACATTGATGTTATCATCTTGTTGATTGACCATCATAGCTATTGATTCCATCTGAGGCAATTGAAGACCTCTCTGACCTTCTTCTTGTTGAAGAATGGAATAAATCTTTGACAGAGTTGGTATAGGTGACATTAACAAGATCTGACTTCGAATAGCACTAAAAGAATCATTCAATCCCACCAAAAAAACCAGTATTGAATCCTTCTGCATTGTCACACTCAACTCTTGAGTCAAATCACAAGAACATTTACCACACTTACAGCTAGGTAACGCCCTATAGTCGTAATACTCATCACAAAGAGTAGTAAACTGCGTATAGTAATCAGTAACAGATTGAGTTCCTTGCTTGATAGAACTGATTGCCTTTTTCAATGAATACACTCTTGGCCCATCACTCTTCAAATAACGCATTCGAAACTCATCCCACATACCTTTTGCAGTGGTAACATAAACCAAAGAATTTTTAATTTGTTGAGTACAAGAATATGTCAACCAAGATAAAATTAACGCATTAACCTTTTCCCAAGCCTCAAACAAAATCAAATTCTCAGGTGATGGAGTAGGAATCGAACCAATACCATCAAGAAAGCCATATTTACCTTTCACCTTTAATGACATGTGCACAGATTTCGCCCAAGCTGTATAATTGGTTCCATCAAAAGTTTCAGCTATCACACGATTACGAGCACTTTCATTTGGATGAATGAAATACGGAGATTGCGGATTATCAGTAGGACTGATAACTCTCGCAGCTACACCAGCCGCCGGAACACCAGAATCAACACGATCAACCATTATTGATCAATCAAAGAAAACGGTTATCTCAGAGAGAAACCAATAGAAAGCAATCGATAAGAATCGATAACAACAATCAGAGAAGAAATGCGGAAGCAAAATGATCACAAATTGATCGAATTTCACCACGATGATACCATGTGAGATGATATGAAAATCATCAAGAACTGAAAACTGAATTCTATATTGATGAAAATGAAAAGAAAGAATTACTGAATGAATGAATCAGTCTCTGTAAAGCTGTTTATCAGCTTAAATAACTAAACTAACTAAATAAGTACAACTCACAGCTTCTGGTACAAGTCGCATTACTATTAATTAACAGATAAAACATAACTAATGAGAAACACGCTTTTCCTTCATATGCTAAAATAATGTGCTTCTTCTTTTCTTCTTTGTTCTCAGTTTATGTTGCTTCTTCAATCTTTTCTTCTGCATACTTGATCCATTGCTTTAATCCTTACACGAGAGAGATAGAGTATTAATTGTTATTGAACTGGAAGAATCTTGATTCTTGAAGGTAAATTAAAATTGTGTTTAAAATGTTTGATATATATATTAGAATTGGTACACCGCGCTAAGCACGGTGCCCATAATTTCAGCAATATTATGAGAATATAAGAATTACTGAATATGAAATAATGTGAGAAAGTAAATAATCATATTTAAACTCCAAATCATATACTTCAGAGCCAATCTTCATGACCATTTGAACACCTTTTAATTTCATGGCTTATCTTCATTACCTTGGCTAAACTACAATTTCCCGAAGTCCCAGAGTGAATCCATCTACATACGACTTCCAACTATAAATAAGAACCCAACTCAGGGTGCATAGCTAATCAGATATACCATAAACCTCATTAGTTTGTAGTGGTTACAGTAGCATGCTCAACGTCTAAACACACTCCTAGAAGTTGATGTACAAACTAACCGTCAGTGCAAGCCATTTAAAGAGTGCTCGGTAATAAGTTTAAAATTCTACCCAATCACTTGCATTAGAATAAGGTGAACATTCAATCCTATATAGAAGTAAAGAAAAAATTTGCAAATCCAACCGGATAAAGGTACAAGTGAAAAATCTTTACAAAGAGATCAAGATCTTCCAGGGAACACATAAATCAATGCAGGTGAAGAAGTAATTCCCTTCTCAGAGGTATACCAGTGTTGCACTGTTGAGATGTAAAAAAAACAATAAAAGAGGTGCCTAAAATCTTACCACCCACGAACCATTGAAATGGTAACACATATCAACCTTTGATGCATGGTGAATATATATGAGCCACAATTCATCCAACTTGTGTTACCGTATAAATTCAACAAAAAAAAAAAAAAAGAATCTATGCAATCTGTTGAATTCTCTATTTGGGTCCTCTCGCTCCTGATAAAGAAGGTGTTGTTATATGATGAGTAGTGATGTCAACAAGGCCGATGCCCTTGAGAACTATGTACTTCTAGCCTCTCTTAAGTTTTATAAGAGCTAACTCCACGCCACACAATGCTTCCATGGCCTCGGCATTTTACGGATCCCGAATGTAAAGAATCATCCACCATTTTGCACGAGCACCATTTCTTGCTACAACTCCCAAGTTAGCTAAAGCATATTTATGATCAATCGACATGTTAGAATTTTTCTTCAAGTGATCATCATTTGGAGTCGTCCAGGTATAGGCAGGTTCCCACTCAATAGTGTATATAAAAACGAGCCCGGGCCTCTCTCAAATCTCAGCAGATATTTTGCATATGTGATTGAATGCTGAGGGTCATATAGTGTTTTGCCATAGACAATATGGTTCCAGTTATTCCATAAACACCAATATAGGTATGCACATTTGTCAAAGCCTACACAAGCAACTGCATTTACACACCTAACCCAATTCCATATATCACTTGCATCAACATAGATAAGAGCTCGAGGAAAACAGGAAGTATCTACTATTTTCTAAATCCATACAAGTACATGATATATAACTTTTGATCCTTATCTCATTAAGCAACACAAGACCCCTCAGATTTATGATTCTACTTTGCGTAACATGTATGTACACATAGTGCTGTACGAACAATTTCCTTAAGCCAGGGCACAATAATTTTTCATATTATGGTACCACAAACCTTGCAAAATGTCCAAATGCTAGAATGCATGAAAGCTGCAGATTATGTGATATTCTTTACTATAGAAAAGTGTCAAACAACAACCACCTCAACTTAAAATTGCCATAGTCATCTTCAAGAATCATAATAAAATTGATATCTAAGATACAATCTTGTTTTATCCAATTAACTCTCAAATAGAAAAGAACCGCTAGCTTAAAAGAAACTGACAGTTTATAAACCCAAATAACTTTTCAAACTTCAGCATTTCATATTTTTAACCGATTTTAATTTAACGAGGAAAAAGGTTAACCTGTTTACTGAAGTGCAAAAGCTCTTATATAATCTCCGATCATAAAGGTCACATCTTATGAAAGTGTAACTCACCTTCAAGGTCACCAAAAAGAAAAGAGGGATATATGCAATTTTGGTCGTGGGAAATATTCCATTTGGAGGCATGACACCATTTACATCATTAGTTCACAAGTAAAACACCTGAAGAGCGTGCATTATTCGAAAAGGCAAAAACAACTGGTAATTGTGCAGCTAATAAAATACCCTACAACAGAAAACTGGAAACTGATATCTTTTAAATGGAGAGGGAAATTTATAATCTTACTGGCCCAGAAACCATTCTCGGCGTGAAATCATACTCTCATGCTCATTTGCCACAATATCATTTTTAGTCAGGAGGACTGCCATACGAAACAAGTATGTGTTGGATATTTACAAGTCCGGTCCAGTAAATTTTGCATGATCTTACTTTCAAAGTAAAGTTAGTAGGTTGATTGAGAAAATAAACGAGAAAAGCATAAGAAGACAGTATATACCTGCTAGTGAAGCAGTGGAGCTTTTAGTAGCCAACAACTTCATTTACTTTTCCTGCAAAAAAAAAACGAGATGATTTGTAATCAAGAAATCACTAACGTGAACATTGATAATTACCTTCATTATCATTAGGGCAGGATCAGGTTTTATGAAATAAGCGTTCCATTGAAGACTCTTATGAGTGAGGATGATAAAACTTCTCTTATGTTTACTCATTACACTTTAGGTAGAGCTTACATTCTTACAATACACATAATTTCTCCTGCTTTCCTTAAAAATCAGATTGTTCGAATTGCAATAACTATGTCTACAAAGCTGAGAGTAGAGAATACAAATTTAGTAAGAAAAAACTAAATATTGTGATTAACAGGGCAATTTTCCTTGCCTACCTGCGCATGAAAAACTCAGTAAAGTTGTGCGGATGGACCGATAACACATGGCAACATAGATCCAGAGAAATAAGAAGGCTAAAAATGAGTCAAAAGTGGAGAAGAGATGTTGCAATATATGTTCTGCTAATAGTGAGACTAAGAAAAGTATTGGCCCCACAAAAAAATTTCATATAAATAGAAAGTGTAAAGATACTTTCACGAGACAGCTCTCAACAGCTATGACTGAACTGAATAGATAAGTTCTTCATATGGCCAATGGAAGTAGCCATGAAGGCATAATAGATACTGATATATCAGCTGATCCGTTGTCAGTCAGAGGATAAAGAAATATATCAATAATAAAATGATTGCACAAGAATATCGAAGGAGTAACGAAAAATTTGTAATAAGAAAGACAAAGAAGTTAGTAATAGAAATAAGTTTGGAAACAAAATAAATTATTAGAAGCTAAAAAGGCAGAGAATAATGACAAAACAACAAAACACCTCATAGTAAGAAATTTAACCAGAAAACTACACGACCAATCATAGTTCAGCTCGGCAGGAGAGTAAACAGGTTTATAATCACCAAATGACCACTAAACGGCACCACTTCATCCACTGAAGCATTCATAAAATTTACATTTTTACTGCACATATAAACATAGGTTAATATTGAGGTTTGTTTAATTAATAATATGTTAGTCAGGTAAAAGTATGTGTTACTTGGTATCAAACAAACTAAAGGAGTTCCCTGGCGTTACAACTTATTACTTCCTCCGTCTCGTCCCATGTTACCCACTTTGACTTTTTCCAGTCAACAGTGTCCAACTTTGACTACAAATCAATCTCAAACCGCAAATGTAAAATGTTCAATTAAATTATATTATGAAACTTTAGTCCTTAAAGTATCATAATATAATTTAATTGAACATTTTACATTTATCGTTTAAGATTAATTCGTAGTCAAAGTTGAAAATGGTTGACCGAAAAAAGTCAAAATGGGTAACATGAGACGGGACGGAGGAAGTAATAAGTTGTAACGCCAGGGAACTCCTTTAGTTTGTTTGATACCAAGTAACACATACTTTTACCTGACTAACATATTATTAATTAAACAAACCTCAATATCAATCATCGAGAAGTAAGCAAAAAAATTCTTGAGCATTTCATGAAACACCTTATTGTAGTCCTTGAGCATTTCAGGCATGGGTTGGGACTTGGAGGTGGGAACGCGTCGTTTGGAATTGGGGAGGAAAAAGAAACGGAGTAGGATGGAAACACGCCTTCATTTACACTTTCAATGTTCCACATTGGAGCTTATTATATTATATATGTGTGTGTGTGTGTGTGTTATTTTAATTATGATTTTTAATATTTACCTTTAGAGGCTGTTGATTTTGTAAAGATAATTTGATCCAACAGAACCTACCTTATTTCTTCTTGCTGCTTACAGGGGCGGAGACAGGGGGTGGGGGTGGCAGGTGGTGGCGGTCGCCACCCCCAAAATTTTATTTTTATTTACTACTGTATGCATATTTTTGAAAATTTTACATTCCGCCACCTCTAATTTTTTTAGTTAGCCGGCTTTATAATTAAATAAGTTGAGAAATTTATAAAAATATACTAATATTATTTAGTTACTCGGCTTTATACTTAAATAAGTGATATAGAACATTATTGATATTGTTTAAAACAGTTTACATATACTTAAGAACATCAATCCGTCTCTCAAATCTCTCACTAATACACATCTCTTCCAAGACTTTGTGATAAAAAAAATATTACTACTAGTTAAAATTAAGGTGGTTATACTGGCTTCGGGTTATATGCAACTTTATGTCTCTACATTGTTCGAGTTGCGCACAATATTGACTATAACACGAAAGACATATTCTTACATTCTTGTTGATAGTTTGATTCGGCTACTATTGACTCTTTCCGTTTCTTTAGCAAGTTCTGAGCCTACATTTTTCGCCATGAAAATTTTAAATACAAGACTGCGGAGTTCAATGGAGGATGACTTCTTATCTTAATTGCTAATGCATATTGATGAAAAATGAATTGTCGAGGGTTTTGACATTGATTCAATTGATGATGATTCTGAGAAGATGACGAGACGTAAAGTACAATTTTCATAGAAGTGGGTCTTGTTTTATGAGATAATTTTTTAAATTTGAATCGTTTATTCATTTGGTTTGCCTATCATGATATAATTCTTTCTTTTCTTTCATTTTACTTGAATATTCATATTTAAATATTTATGATGAATTTATTGTCTCAAATATTGATCCGACCCGACCCGACCCGTTCGAGCAGACCTAATCAAATTACATATAGTACTTGTGTTATAATACTCTGCCACCCCAATTTTAAATTCTGGCTCCGCCCTGGCTGCCTGCTTCTTATCCTCAACTTGAGACGATTGCGGAGTTCGAGTTATTGAAAGTAGTCGCCGACGCCTGTTTTTTCTTTTATTGCACGGATCAGAATGAGTAGACAATGAGATACAGGCACATAGCTGATTTATTGGGCTTTGGTACTCCTTTTATTTTGTTCAAAAGTTTCCTACTCAATTAATCCGATAGGTAATAATAACTTTATACTTCAAGAATTAAGGTGAGTTTTGTATTTAGAGTAATTTTGCTAATAGACGGTCTTTAGATAATTTATCTAGAGACGAATATATATTGTCAAGAAAATCACCGATGTTATTAATCAAAACATCTATGTTCTCAATATTAGTGTTTTTCATATTACAACAAGACTTATTTTGTTAACAACATAGACGTTTTAATTAATAACATAGATAATTTTATTGATAACATAAGTCGTCTCTAGATAAATTATTTAGAGACTGTCTCTCATTAGACTTTGTGTTGTATTTATCATATCACAAATTGTTTATTATGGAACTATAATATGATACTTATTTATATCCTTTTAGTTTTGGTAATTTGGTAGCATATTAAAATATACTATAAAAATTATGTATGAAAAAAAAAGTAATCACACTTTGATATTTTGAATTTTGCTTTTTTTCCATGGGTTAAATGCATAACACCCCCTGAGTTATTAATAATGTGCGCGAAACCCCTTTGAATTAACGAATTAGTACCAAACCCCCTTGAGTTATTAAAAATGGGCACAAAACCCCCACCCTATATTTTTAAAGTGTATGAGGTACACTCTCATTAGGTGCGACTATAGATGTTTGTTTATGTTATCTTACACCAAATCAATGCAAAAAAAAAAAAAAAAAAAGTCCATAGTTATTAAAAATATGCGCAAAATTCCATGGAATTCTTATAAAGTCATTGCAATACCCCTTTTACATAAATATTAAATATACATGATGAATTCGTATTGTGTGCAGTTTGATTCGTTAGTCCAAATTTTTGAAAATATCAAAATGACTTAAATTTGAGCTATTAAAAATAGTAAAACTCTACTTTTTTTTCCTGGTTAAATGAACAACAAAAATAGATCACACACTACTGGTTATATAGCACTGAAATATATAAATAACAACCATAGATAACACTAATTAAGATTGTCATTACATATCAACAACATATACCAATTCATTATTAGTGTAAATGGAAAAAAGTGAGAGTAAAAGATAATAAACTGAAACTATGAATGTCCAGTCCACCTAGTCGCGTTAATTTGGAGTAAGAAAACCTTAAAGAACATCTATGTCATTATACGAAAGACGCTTGTAAAAAAGGCTGAGGAGGTTCCACGCCCATGTTTTAATAACTCGGGGGTTTCGCGCACATTATGCATAACTCAGGGACTAATTTATTAACTCAAATGTGGTTCCGCGCACATTAATAACTCAGAGGTTTTGATACTAATTTGTTAACTCAAAAGGGTTTCGCGCACATTTACAATAACTTAAGGGGTATTTTGCATTTAACCCTTTTTCCGTATTGGTATTGGTGCTTAGGTTGGCACTTTACGGTGGAGGTGGTAATCGGGTCGGCCAATGAAAGCCCAAAAGATTTGAATTTTGGGCTGTTTCCGAGTCCAGTTTTATGGGGTTGAGTCGGGCTTTTCAAATGATATTTGGACCCGGAACAACCCCTAGCAACATTATAATAAGGGTCGGATAAGTCGTTCTTAGGCCTAATAACGGGCCACACCAGACAAGTCTGGACTTAAAAAAATTATCTTCATCCTCATTTTAATATTGGAAAGGAAGTAAAGTGAAATTTAAAAGAACACAAGCAAACACTGATACTCCCTCCATTATCTTATAAGGTTTACCATTTGATTTTATGTAAATTTTAAGAATATGGAATAAAATAGTAATTAAATGGTAAAAAGTAAGAGAAATAATATAAAAATAAGAGAGAGAATATACAAAATATAAAATAGAATGACAAAAAAATCAATATGTGGAGATAGTGGGGTTATAAAAAGGAGACGTTAAACTTTGAAAAAAATAAATCCGTAATGACAAATGATAAACCTTTAAAATAACGGAGTGAGTGGTTCACAATAACTAAAATTTATATTAAGAACATCAAGCACAATGATAATTGTAACGATTAACAATGCAATTCAATCAATGATCAACCAAACACACGAACAACACAATGATATACGTGGTTCGGCAATAGCCTACGTCCACGGAGATTACCAGATTTCACTATATCAAGAATGAAATAGATTTCAAGGAGAAATCCGCAAGAGTTTCAAGCTTTCAAGCTACTCTGCTTCACCTGATTGCTTCTACAGAAAACAGGGAAGAATTGTTCTACAGGAAACGAATTACAATGATGATGAATGAATTCTCTCAAAGCTAAACAATTACAAACGCCTTTTATACTCCAATTGATCTTCAACCGCTTCCAATTTGATACTAATTAATTCTCCCTCCAAGTCACCAGAGCCAATTGGAATATAACACGTCAGCACACCTTGTCATCACTTATTGTGTTATCCGTGTCTCCTCCAGTGTATCCGTAACACCAAGCACAACACATTAAGTGTTCTGATAACATCAGTCTTTAACTTCCTTCATTCTCCAGAGTCTTCATCCAACTCACAATAATAGTATCAACTAACTTCAAAAATCAAAACATTCATTACGCCAAACAGTCTTTGAGAGGAATCGAGATGTGTCATAGAAAGAGAAATGAAAATCAGAAAAATAATTGAAGGTGATGAACATTGATGAGTGAATGAGAGGCTACGCTAGAAGTATAAATAGGGTGTGGTGATGTTGTATAGTAAGAGTACGCTAATTATACTAGTAAGGGCTAAGCACGATAAGTGTGTCCAACATTTTATTATAAGTCCAATTTAAATGTGTTGGTCAAACTGATATATTTAAATTCAAGTAAAATAAGATGTAATATGGGACAAAAATCTAATTTGTGTACCTTAAGTTGTAACACTTCCATTTTAAATACATTTAGTTGTTACAGTCCAATTTAGGTACCTTTCATTTACTTTGTAAATATTGTTAGAATTTTATACAAGTGTATTTTGAGCAGTTCCATATCTCAATATGAACATCATAAAAATAAACATCGATTTCACAGAAATGATGTCGAGATCTAGCTATTTGTACCATCATGATGTTGTTTTCGATGATTTTGAGCTTGATCAAGTCGATGTTAGATCGATCTTGAGCAGATTCCAATGTTTTCGGTTGATTCCGTCAATTTTGAGCTGAAAAAGGGAGAGAAATTTTGTGCGGCTAAATTGGTATGTTTTGTTTTTGATTGTTTGTGTCTTCCAACTAGGGCTGTGCAACGGACCAGATTAGATCATATCCGATCCGTTTGACCGGATATCCGGTCAAACGGGTGACTGAAATGTCTATCCGTTATCCGATCCATTCAGAGCGGATTGGATAACAGATAAATTCGCCGGATACGGATAAATCTAGATATCCATTATCCATGAAATTTAATTAAAAAAGAAAAAAACATGTTTTTCAACATCAATTGGACAATAAAATGACGAATAAGTCAAAAAAGCAAGTCGGTGGACAAACCTGGAAGCCAAAGTCGGAGATGGAAGTAGAGATTTGCATAATTGAGATGGAGAAATAGAGAGCGGCGGACGCGATGAGGGTGAGCGGAGGAAGGAGGAGAGGAGCGATGAGGGTGAGCGGCGCAGTGAGGGATGAGTGGCGCAGTGTTGAGCGGCACAGGTGTTGAGTGGCGTAGCTCTACTGAGTACTGAGTGAGGCTGAAGAAGAAAGATGTTTGTGTATTACTGTGTTTCCTAGTTAGGTTTTAAAAGCTCCAAAAAAATTTGTATATATATTGGATATCCGACGGATTTATCCGTTTTATCTGTTTGTCACGGATAGGTGAAAATTGTATCCATTATCCGATCCGATCCGTAAATACGAATAAACGAACCGGATCCACGGATCCGGATCATATGAGCTGCCCTACTTCCAACCCTAATTTAATGCTAAATATATATTGATCTGGTTTTGACCCATTTTAAAGACCTAGTAGCTAGCTTTTGGGGTTTAGGGATTTTTTGTAGTTAGCTTTTGATTTGGAATAGTTTAATAATTACTAAGTTGATCTCTTATATATATTTTTTTAAGGGATGTCTCTTATGAGACTCACTCCTTATGACCGATTTTTTTTCAACAAAGGTGGATGATGAAGAATAAAGATCCTAAAAAGACACTAATCACACAAGAATTAGCTTACGTCCGTAAGAAACCTAGTGCATCAAGATATTTGGGTCACATGCATGAACTCTCCCTAAATTTTATTACAACTAAAGACCCTCTGCGTTACAACACTATATTAACACATCATTCACTAAGTTACATCATTATATTAACACAGGACTCTCTGAATTACAATACTGTATTAACTCATTGCGGGTCTTTTTTTGTAATACTTTATGTTAAAGGGTTTTTTTTAGAATTTTTCCAAGATATTTCCGGTCAAATTAAATAAGCCAGTGATGTATCATGTGATACAATTGCATTCTTAATTAAATAATTTCCGTGACCTAAATGACTCGATCTCACTTTTTTATTGTAGCTAGGTACCTTCTTAATCCACAAAATTAATTAAGTATGTCCACTTATTTCCTTCATTTGTAAGGTGGTGAATCTATTCATTATCTATCCATCTATTTATTTTTTCCTTATTGTTTTCTAGTTTGTTATTATCTTGAAAAGTTTATGAAAGCTATGGACAATGTTCCTAGCTTGTAATGAGAAAAGGTCCTACGTATCGTTAATATTACCGGGACAGAAAATAAGAAAGCGTGATTAGTACTACTAGACATTAGACATGTGAGTTTGATTCTCATTTTTTTTATAAAGGAGTGAACATTAGGGACACTCATTTAATGATTCCACAAGTCTCTTTTTTTAACGAATCTGCCCTTTCCCCACTTTTGAGATTATCCAAAGCTACCAACAAAATTGGACTACTTTTTATCCACATTGGATGGTCATATATGGATCGTACGTATGATGTATTTTTATAAGGCAAAACAAAATTATCCATCTCTTATCATGGACTATCTAATCCCCTCCATCCCGATTTCAACTTCCTGCATTTCATTTTTTTTAGAACGTCTGAATTTCAACTTCTCATCCCTTAAATGGAAAATCTCTCTCCTACTTTATTCACCATTTCTCCTACTTTATTCACTCTCTTTCATACTTTATCACCATCTCTCCCACTTTATCCACTCTATTTCATACTTTATCACCATCTCTCATACTTCATTCACTCTTCTCAAATCATGTCTGCATCATGAAAGTTAAACCTGATTTTATAAGTATATTTTAATTTATTTTGCGTGATTTATATTTTCAAAGCCTCTACTACTACTACCACTACTACCTACCACCACTACCTACTACCACTACCACTACTACTACGGCCACTACGACTACTACCACTACTACTACCAATACTACCACCACCACTACTACTACTATATAATGAAAAATAGATACACATTTCCACAAAACTCCCATTTGATGCTCAAATATCTAGCGCACAACAACACAGAATACTCGGTCAACACCGCATTCCTTCAAGTATATATTCAAAGGAAGCGATATAATTTGGTTAGTTTCATTGATCGAGAAAACGGGGATAAGGTCATGAGGCATATGGACTGTCGTTATGTGTCTCCATGCAAAGCAATGTGGAGGGTATTAGAGTCCCGCTGCATTACACAATTTGTGTTCTTAAGCGATTGTCATTTCATTTGGAAATGAGCAGTTTGTTCTTTTGAAAGATGGTGAATGCATGCCAGATGTCGTCAACAAAGCCAATGTTAAACGTTCGCAGTTCTTGTAGTGATTCGAGCTGAACAAAATAGATCCTCGAGCCCGGAAGCTGACTTATGCTAAAATTCCTCGCTATCATTGTTGGAAAGACGAAAATAAAATATGGTCTGCATGTAAACAAAGAAACAAGGTTTCGGTATAATGGTGTTGACTGTGTTGTGCACGAGTATCACAAGGTGCATGTGAAGCTATGGGCCTCAATGATGAAGAGTATATTAGTGGTTTGAAAGGGGTAGGTATATTGGACTTTGCGAGTTTTTTTACGTCACCTTTTCATAACCATGTTGTTATCACGCAGCATGCATGTCGAGGCCTGAGGAAGTGTGGAACAAAACATGGAATTTATTATCAGACGACATTTTGTACAATCAACAAAGGTTACTCAGCAATCCTGGTACAATAACTTTAAAGACTATATTACCCATTCCCACATCCAATGACAATCAGTTTAAATTGTGTATGTAATTGTCATGAAACGATAGAGAACTCTCCATCCATGTTTGAAACTCACTGATGAACAAATAAAAAAAGCATTGCTATTATGCAAGTAGAGAAGTTACCGAAGAAAAACTGCAACAATCTGAGTTCATTTGACGATAAGCCCGGGTCGGATGAGTCTGTTACATAAAATGCTACAAATCCATTCATTTTGTATTAGATGTTCTATGTTAGAGTTGCAATGGAGCATAGCATGATGGTTTATACCCACAATCAACTGATGGATAACGTGCCATATATGAAATTATGTCTATTGTCGATGTTCAAAATGGCGAAGTATTCTTCTTATACATCTACGGAGGGACCACAAAAACCATGTATATGGAGAACGATGTGCTATAGTTTGAGGGCTAGAGAAGATATTGTACTTCCAGTTGTCTCCGGTGGATTGCATCACTCCTTCTTTATAAAGGTAGGACGGTAGTCCAGCATATTCGAGGTTCGGAATACCATTGCAAATCACGAGGACTCAACATGCAATAAGCTCATGATTCAGAGATCACATGCCTGCTCAAGGAGGCTCGACGACTTATTATTTGAGATAAGGCTTCCATGACAAACCGACATTGTTTGAAGCGATCAATAGGAGCTTGACGGATGTGATGGGCCATTCAGATGAGCCATTTGGTGGGAGTGGTGATTGTCTTCAGCGGTAACTTACGACATATTTTGCCCGTTGTTCCAGGAGGAATAGTTATATTATTGTGAATGCCTCTATATGCTCCTCTAAGATATGAGATGTTGTGAGGTGCTTCGGTTGATAAAAAACATGAGATTGCAGGTAAATGACCCGTCTTATCTATATACCACATATACTCATATCATATTTAACTTATCATTTTTTACGTCCAATTTAATCTTATACAGTCTGGTTCGTCATCTTTCGTAATTTGAGAGACGAAAAAATTTGTTGAGTGGATAACACAGGTTGGTGAGGGCATTGCCGCTGAACCTAATGATTGTGGGTTTATATCAAGATCCCTGAAGGTTTAATTATTTGAGAAGTAAGTTGTTGGTCCAGATAACGGCAAAGTAAAAGACTAGGGGGGGGGGGGTGAATAGTCTTTTAAAACTTTTGTCGATAACAACTATTTCTCAGATATCTGAATGGATATTTGATACTTAGAATCAGAGTGCGGAAGACTTAATAAAGATAAGTGCAGAAACAGTTAATGTGTGTGTGTGTGTGTGTTGCTGAAATGTAAATACAGAAAGGTAAATAACACAGCAAGTATAGTGGTATCTGGAGGTGGCGTAATCCTCCAACTAATCCACTTCGGTCTATCAGAGACCTAGAATTCACTAGAACAGATAATTGAGTTCTCCTTACAATAATCCTATTCTAAGATTCTTAACAATTGGTTCCCAACCAAATGTTCCCCCTGAGTTGTTCCCCGGCTTTCACAGCCAAGTACTTCCTATACTTAGAAACCTTTGAGTTATTCCCTAGCTTCCCAAGCTAAGTACTTCCTATAATCAATAACCTTGGAGTTATTCCTTAGTTTCCCAAATCAAGTACTTCCTATACTCCGGTAACCTTGGAGTTATTCCCTGATTTTTCAAACTAAGTACTTCCTGTACTCCACGCCAGTTATGGTGTTGTTTTTTGTTTGAGTTGTCAGATGAGCGTCTTAATAACTTTTCAGTTAATCAGATAGCTCTGTGAACCAAGTTACTTAATACACTTTACAGCGTATGGTATCTTGTTCGATTTTACTGACCCAAGTCTTATGATATCTGTTCAAGAGAATGAATCTCAGATAGTTGATCTTTTGATTCAACTCCTTCACAGATAGCTTTGCTTGTTTAGGATTAGGACACTTAGAACTTCAATGTTTACTTAAGATCAAAAGCTTTGGTCGCAACAGAAAGCTTTGAAGATAAGTAAGTTGCTTTGAGAGAGTAAGACGTTCAGCGTTTGTATGCAGTTCAAGGTGTTCAGTGTATCTTCTCAAGCAGTCTAAGTGTTGATATTTATAGATGAATTTGAGTGCTGTTAGAATAGTATCCGTTAGGCTCAAATTCAAACTATTGATATCTGTGTATGAAAGGTGTTTTGTCTTCTTCCCGGTCATTGTTGCTTTTATTTAGACATCTCTGTCCGTGCATTAAATGCATTGTACTATACTTTTTGTCCTGTAGTGTCAACGGAACTATGCTTTGTATCAGAGACTAGTGTTGTCTTATTCTTTGCACATCCTTATCTATAATCTTCAGATACCACTCGTATTTATTGAAACAACTTTTGTTTGCAATATATTTCTTTTTCAGAAATGTGGTTAATGCTCAAGGTATCTGAGAATAGATATCTGTGGACACTTTCCTTGTTTTCAGATATGTCTCTTATTTCTCAGATATCTCTTGTGACACACGCTTTGTTTGAAACTATTCGTCTTCAAGATATCCGCTAAGTTATCTGAACAACAAGCCAGAATCTTGTGCGCTTTCTTCAAGTCTTCAATGTCGTTGAGCTTTCTGCTTGGATGACTTCTTCTTGGTCTTCTCTTCATAAAATAAAAATTACATTTTGAGACCTAACATCCTATACAAGATTAGCTAGACTATCATACTTAGTGGTTTTCCTCTTTTACAATGTTCAAGTGAACCAAGAGTACTAATCACCTTTCTGAGACTAAGATAAGTCATCATGTTGCCGATCAAAACTTAAACATATATTCTTTACAAAATATCTAACAAAATTCCTAACAAATTTCTCAAGAAATTTCCCAACAAATTTCCCCCTTTTTGATCAGTCAACGATGACTATCTTCCCTATTACAAATCTGGATGAGGAAACAATCCACCACTTAATCTTTTCTTAAGATCTTCAAATTTATATAATTAAGTGCAGAAAGTAGACATCAACCAAATCACAAGGTGTGATCTTTGCTGACAAGTTATCTTTTATAGAATACTATCTGAGAGTAAGTTCTTCAGATAAGTTACAAATAAGGATTACAGATAACTTCAATACATAATATAGTTAAGCTCAGTCAGCAAAAATACAAAAATTACATAGTAAATTAGGACAACAGGAGTGACCAAGCTCCAAGTAAACATCCTAATAGACTAGTCTTCAAGTCTTCAAGTCTTCAACAGTAGTTCTATGGATCAGTCTGCAAACTTCCTATCTTCAAACCTTTTCATGTCATCAGAATAATCATAGAGAAGAGTTCTGACGAGCATTTCTGTGTCTCTGGCAAATCCACAGACCTCTTTGTAGGTTTTGGTAGGATTTTTCTTGACAAAATGCTTGACCCATAGGTACTTTCCCCACTTCCAGGCATGCTCTATTCTGATATCTGAAAGCTTGAAGTATTCGTAGATAATCTTCAGATATCTGATGTCACCTTGTATTGATCTTACATCGATTCATAGGGTTCCACAGCAAGTCTTGGTCTTGTGCCTGTTCCTGTGATATTCAGAATTTTGTGCACATCATCTGGCTTTCCATATGGACAATCATCAGAGAGGTCCTTCTTCATGGCTTCAGTTCTCTTGACAATTTCAAAATCCAACCATGCTTTGATGTGATTGGTGTTGATCAAGGTAGGTTTATTCTTTCTCCATGCCATGAGTTGTTTATGGATTGGTTCTGGAAATCTTGAATTTACCAAAAGATGCTTCAGTTCCAGAATCCAATAGCTATTCTTTTGATTGATGCACCTGTAGACAGAGGAATCATTGTCATACTTCACATACTCTATTTTGGCTTCTTCTGGCCTGAGTGGAAGTTGACTTTGTCTTTGCTCTCACCTCATTCCTTCTCATCTTGAATTCTCTTTGGGGTTGTTGCTTGAAGAACCACCACCCTGGATAGACTTGGTATTTCCAGAGGGTGTTTTAGCTGCTAGTGGCTTTGCAGCTATGGGCTCAGTTAGGCTTTCAATTTTCCTTTTTCTGTGAAGAGGAGCTTCATCTTCATCAGTTTCCTCATCATCATCAAGATTAGATCTTGTGAGAGTTTTACAGCCTTCTTCATTACCCAGGGACTTGATTTGACCTTCTTCTTCTTCAGAAGAAGATTCATCAATCCCTCTAACTTGTCTTCTCCTTGGAGCCTTGGTACTCCTTGGAGGTTTCTGTGCCATGGCCCTTGTTACCATTTTGGTTCCTTCAGTGGGTTTCTGGGAAGCAGCTACTATTTGTACAGCAGCTTGGCTTGAGGAGGGTTCATTGATTCTGAGTGGTGGCTGGGTAGTTTTTCTTCTTCCTTTCTGAGTCGCACCAGCTCCAAATTTCTTCTTGTTTTCATCTCCTTCTTCCCATTCCCCCTGACTTTGAGATCGAGATTTGTACTTTCTTTCCCCCTTAGTCATTGTTGGCTGACTCAGTCTCATAAAGGAATCTGAGAGAGAGTCAAAATGCCCTTGTAAATAATTATAGGCAGTGACCAACTTCTGAAGTTCGGCTTTGAGCTCCTGATTTTGCTTGATAAGTCCATTGTCCTTATCAGTGAGCTCTGCCAATGGGCCTAGGATGGCATCTGCTTTTCCAGCAGTGTAACTTGCCTCTTGGAAAGCTTTTTCAGCTAAAGACGCATCATCGTCGCTTATCATTCCCAGATCTTTCTGAGCAATGACTATGCTAGTTGTTCTCTGAGTGATGAGCTCAGTGAACTTTTTCATTTCAGAGGGGACGGAGGCAATTACTTCTTTGTTCTGTGAAGACATCTCCTTGTTCAGAGTAGCCAGTACTTGGTACCTGTTCATGTATTCATTGGAGTGAACATTTGGCAGTTTGCTGAAAATTGTAGGAGCAATCAGCTTCCTTTTCAAGTGAGAAACCGCTAGATGTTCATTGCGGTGCTCTGCCAAAATCTTGTCTTCTTCATCATCTGAGTAATCAGCCCAGTGATCTTCATCCTCTTGGACATTTTCTTCGATTGTATCGAGTCCAGCAACCATCTCAGAGATTGGTTTCTTTCCTTTCTGGGAGGAGGATGGTAATTCTTTTGAAGATGATGCAGCCTTAGCATCATGCTTGACTTCAGATACTTCTTCAGTATCGAGTTCTTTGGTGATCTCTTGCACAACATCCCGTAGCTCTTTAACTTCAGAGTAAGCTATCATTTCTTCTAAGTATAGATCTTGTAGTTGATCAATCTTATCTCTGGATTTAGCTATTTGATCTTCCAGTTGAAGATGGAGCTGTTGTTCTTCTTCCAACAGTTGTCTGAGTTGAGCAGATCTAGTTTGAGTGTTTAGTATTTTCTGATTTGTTTCTTCAGAAAGCTCAACTACTTGTTCAGTAGTAACTGCGTGTTGGTTAGAAGATGGATGAGTATATTTCTAAGATGATGAAGACGGAGATTTCTGTGAAGTCTTCTCAGTTTGCTTTTCAGCAGCTGAGGCATTGTTTCTCTGTGAAATTCCTCCGGTCCCTGGTGCAGGGGCATCATCATCATCCTTTTTGTCATTATCATCCTCTTGGTGATGGTCAGTGGGAGGTTCATCAAAGTAATTTTCATTCATTTCTTCCTCCTCATCATCTTCAGATACAAGATTGATCACTTCCGGGATAGTGATCTTCTGCCCATTAACTTCTTCTTGTTCAGAAGGTATAAATTGCATAGTCTGGGGCAGGATTGGCTTGAATGCCATCTGTAATCTTGTCTGACCATCCGCCTGTTCAAAGGCATGTATCAAACTATGCGCCACTTCTCTGGAAAAGTCCTTATGTAGTAGAGTCGCAACTGTATATTGTTCTGTAGGGAACATTGCTTGGACATAAGTTTCCAGGTCAAGAGCTCGTGCTCGTCTGATTGGTTGATCTGTGATTCTCAATATTTCAGAAAGATCAGAGTACCTTAACTTCTGCCATTTCTTGAAGTATTGAATATGCTTTGGCAGGGTGTGAGCTTTGAAGAAGTGAAGTAGGTCCCTTGTTTCTTTAATGGGAACCTGCTTTGCATCTGTTTGAGCCTGAAAGAAAGAGTTTTGAATGAGCTTCAAAACTTTTGTAGATATCTGAGTAGAAGTGTAGTTTAGTTTCTGAGTTACCTGAGTATGAACATCAGGCTCAGATACTTGTTCTACTGAGACAATTGGTGTCTCAGATATCTTGTTGTGAGGTGGAGACTTGGAAGTCTGGTCCTCATCAACCTTTCTTTCTTGAACCTGAGGGAGATACAATACTTAGGAAATAGTTTGAAAGAATCTTTGCATAAATATGCTTTTAATGAATTCTGATTTGAGCTACTTACTTCCTCAACAGGAAGCTCAGATTCATTTTTCTCAGAAACTTGTGCAGTTTCTGGTGTTCTTTCGAGTGAAGTTGCCTTGGGGGCTTCATCTATTTCCATTGATGCAGGGAAGTCGCAACTTTATCCCCTTGCATTTCTACTTCTGAAATAGCCTGTAAGTAGAAAGTATTGAATATTAGAAGAGATAAAGGATAACCCAAGATGAAGAATACTTGTCACTTGATTGTCATATACCTTTAAGTTTGAAGGCTCAGTGATGTGTTCTTCAGAAACCTTGTTGGTTTCTGGGTTTGTCTCTGGCATTTCTGCCTTATCTTCTTCCATCTCAGTTGGAGCCTGTTAGAAACATTTAACATGAATGAGCACATAAAATTTTTTACTGAAAAATTAGTTCTCTTTAAGAATCATTTACATGCAGGCATGTGCAGATTTCTCAAGAGTTGAGGTCAAGGAACCTCTTTTCAAGATTCGAGGCAAGCTTCTCAGCTTCCTCTTGTTTCTGCGTTTCTAACTCAGCATGTAACAAAGAAATTCTTATGAGGTAACAAGATTTATAAGTATAAAATTTTTCACAAGGTAAGAGTTAAACTACCATTTACCCGAGGCTTCAGTCGATTGGTCTCGAACTTGTGACCTTTCTATACATTGGTCGTCTTGTCCCAAAGGCAGCTTCTTTGTTTGAAGTTTCCAGATTTCACACCTTTCCTGAGTATGCAACTCAGTTGCCTCCCCTGGTTGATCATTCTGAGTAGATGTCTCAGTTTGATCCCTCTCATTGAGTTGGGGAACCTGCTCAATTACAGGATTTTCTTCAGCATACTGTATTGCTGGTAATTCGAAATGGAGTTCATTTACCATTTCATCAACCACTTGTGGCTGTTGTGGTTGTTGTGTTTGTGGTTGTTGTGGTTGTGCAAGCGTAAGATTGATCAAGAGAAAGTTCTTCCGATTTTTAGATGTGGCATTTCCATCAAGATTCCGCCAAAGACTAAAATACCACTCATCGTGGCTTTGTGAAGTTGTGCAAGAGAGACATTTCGATGATGTGTTTGCACCAACAACCTTTGCTATAGGTTCAAAGAACTTTGTGGTGTAGGTTCTTCTTCAAGATTTTATCACCGCCACTTTTTCAGTAACCTTAGCCCTCTTTGTTCTTTCTAGGACTTGAGAGATGACTAGTTCATCATCTTCATCGTCAGAGCTCTCATCAGCATTGGGAACTGATTGGTCCATTATTCCTGTGATTTCTGCAGATGGGGCTTGGTGCTTTTTACCATTCTTGGCAGCATTTATGAGTTCATCAGCAAGGCTTTCTGCATTAGTCGCAACATTTCTGAAAGCACTTTCTCTTGCTGAGTCTACTTGTTCAGTAGTTGATAACTCTTTTGCAGCATTGATGAGTTCATCTGCCATGCTTGCAGATAACTGAGAATTGACAACCTCTTTGGGTGTGTCTTCTGATTTGCCAGCAGACTTCTTTCTTGAAGTTCTGGGCTTCTTGGTCGCAACCTTTTCTTCAGATATCTTTTCAGATTTTTGCTTCTTAGGACCTTTCTGAGACCCAGTAACCTTTTTCATCAGATTTGTATACTCATATTTGTAGAGTAAGTTACTGTTGGCTATTTCAAATTGCCTCTCGAGCTCAATGCCAAGCTTTTCCAAAGAAGTAACATATCTTCGGACCATAACCCATCGTGGCCTTTGGCTCAGCTAGTCCTTTGACAATCTTAGGCTCGAAGCCTTGAATCTTCTTCATGAATTTCATGAAGGCGTACTTTCCCCAGTTAAAAGGGTTTTCCGGCCTTTTGTCTTGTTGATTCAGCAAGAACATCATGATCCATCGTTCTTGGCTTATCTGGTCAGCACCTCCTTGTAGACCATCAAAGCATCTGTGAAGAATACAAGCCAGTACATCCCAGTGAACTAACAGATGTCTGGTTCGGATGTCAGCAAGCTTGAACTCAGTGGGTGTATCTGATTTTTCAAGATCACACACGTCACTGAAAAGTTCTTTAACACCTTCAAGGAGTTCATCATCCTTGGTGTTTATTTCAAAATCCTTTCCAAGATTTTGATCTCAAACAACTTACAGAAGGTTGTTAAGTCCAGAAGGATTTCCTTTCCTTGGACTGAGGTTTTGATAGACACTATTTCAGTGCCTTCAAATACACTGGAAATAATCCTGGAGTTGTTGTAAAATTCCAACACATCGAGTGATGAAATTCCACTTGGGCGAGCAGATAGAAAACCCTTGATTTGTGCCTTTTCAAGCATGTCAAGACGAATCAATTTTCTATCAGTTTGGTTTTCTATTGCAGCAGTGAGGTATTCCTCAACCATGGCACCACCCCAAATCATTCTGTGACTTGAAGTCCAATGGTCAGGATTAAAAACTCCTATCAGTCGGTTGTTTACAATAACCAACTCTGGTGCTTGCTTTTCAGCAGTACCAGTGGAGGATTGGGATTTCTGTGTTGAAGTGTTCTTGGAGGCCATCTCTTTATATAGTGTAGGGATTTGAAATTGATGTTTGAAAGAGATTTGATTCATGATTCTTTTCAGAAAAACTTAATCTTGTTTTGCAGAGATTGTAGAGGGTTTGCAGAGAATCAAGAGAAGGATTTGCTATTTTTGTGCAAGAAGAAATTTCGGATTAGGCAAAAGTGATTTCATTTGCCAAAATTCCATATATATAGCAGTTGAATCCCAACAGACAAATACATACAAATTGATTTTGTGTGTACGTATCTGTGATTTGCAAACAGGCGTGAGCAAAAGCTAGTTCGGCATTAAATGCTTAGTGGGCCATGTCTGAATTTCAACAGTCCACTATTTTCTGTGAATTAATTTCCACCGTACAGATCAATCGCTTAACTTCATCGAGGGTCACTATTGCTTCTTCAGCAATGATCACAATCAGCAAGTGTAATTGTGCCCATTTAATGAGTTTTGGCGACTTGCTATCTGAATCACAATTCTGTATGACCAAGGACACTGTTTGCATTTGAATCTGTCTTACACTTAGGATCTTTCCAAGTTTTTCATCAAGATAGAAATAATGCGAGTTTCAAGAGAGTAGTTGACTGCAGATAGTTATACTATTCTCTTTTGTGTTCCCCGTTTATAGAGTGATTCAGATATCTGAGTTCCCGTTTCAGATATCTTAAGCTATCTTTTTGCTTTTTAGCCTTTTTAACTTCTGGATACCCGTTCCAGATTTCTCTTTTCTCTTTTCTGGATTCCCGTTCCAGATACCTCTTCTCTAGTTGGCCGTTCCAGATATCTGAACTTTTCAGTTCATTGGTAGTTCCATTAGTCCAAGACTATGTCTTAAGGCTAAGAATCTACTTTCTTGTAGTGGCTTAGTGAAGATATCTGCAAGTTGGTCTTCAGTGCCAATCTTGAGTATCTCTATATTGCCTTTTTCAACATGGTCTCTGATGAAGTGATGTCTAACATCAATGTGCTTTGTTCTGGCATGAAATTTAGGATTCTGTGTAATCGCAATAGCACTTGTGTTATCACAGAAAATGGGAGTTTTCTTCTCATCGAGTCCATAGTATTTAAGTTGTTGTTGTATCCACAGAATTTGTGTTGCACAACAACCAGCAACAATATATTCAGCCTCTGTGGTAGAAGTTGCAATTGAGTTTTGCTTCTTGCTAAACCATGAGATAAGTCTAGTACCTAAACCCACAAGTTCTGAGGTGCTTTTCCTATCAAGCAATGATCCAAAGATAATCGTTCGAGTACTCAAAAACTCAATCCACTTTCTTTAGGATACCACAATCCTACATCTCTGTACCTTTTACATACCTTAATATTTTCATAGCAATGTTGTAGTGTATTATCGCATTGGATTTGTCTGAAATCTAGCACATACTCCAACGGCATATTGAATATCAGGTCTACTTGCAGTGAGGTAAAGTAGTGAACCTATCAATTTCCTATACTTATGTTCTTCAACACTCTTGTCTGATTCAGTATAGGTCATTTTGGTTTCAATGCTCATAGGTATCTTCAAGAAATCGAATTTCAATTATTTGTGGAAAGATATCAATTGGTAGAACCATTGATAGGAGAATTTGTACCTACTTTAAATTTCCATGTACCAACTACATATGAACGCAGGAATAAAGAGAATTGCTGTTTTTGTTTCGGTATTCCTGATTTTGAATCGAGATCGTTAGATCTAGTCAAATCACCAGTGTCCCCCCCGATTTCAAAAAAGCGTATTCGTAAAAATTGTTGGAAAAGGAAGGGGTATTGGGCAGTGAATCAATATAGATTGATCCGCAATCTGATTCCACTCCAAACTGTAGGATGTTGGATTATAGGACGTTCTTATGAGGAAACACTTATGATACTAGAACAGTAAATGTTTATCTCTTCCGATGCAACAATAAGATCAATCAAATTCGTCGTAACACTCATAACGATACCCGATTCATAACTGGAAAGTTTCACCCAATACATCGAAACTCATTGCCCATGGATATAGAAAGACCGAAAAGGCTTAAGATTGAATTTTGTGAGCATATCTTTTGCATACTTTGTTTGACTAATGAATATTCCATCATTGAGTTGCTTGACTTGCAATCCTAGGAAATAATTCATTTCTCCCATCATGCTCATCTCAAACTTGCTTTTCATGAGATTTGCAAAGTCATTACAAAGTTGCTTGTCTTTAGATCCAAATATGATGTCATCAACATATACTTGAACTAAGAGTAGTTTCCCATCATGATTTAAGGTAAATAAAGTTTTATCAACTTCACCTTTCTTGAAATCACTTTTCAGAAGGTATTTGGCCAAAGTGTCATACCATGCTCTTGGAGCCTGTTTCAGTCCATACAGAGCTTTCTGTAGTTTATAGACCATTCTACTTTCTGAGGAAACTTCAAAGCCAGGTGGTTGCTCAACATAAACTTCTTCTGCAAGTTCACCGTTTAAGAATGCACTTTTGACATCCATCTGATAAACTTTGAAATCTTTATGAGTCGAAGGCTAGAAAGAGTCTTATTGCATCCAATCATCACCGGTGCATATGACTCGTCAAAATCTAAGCCTTCACCGAGTAAATCCTCGCAACCAATCTTGCTTTGTTTCTGGTTATTTCACCAGATTCATTCATCTTGTTTCTGAAAACCCATTTAGTTCCAATCACAGATATTTCTTCTATAAATGGAACTAGTTTCCAGACTTTGTTTCTCTCAAATTGATCCAACTCTTCTTGCATTGCAGAGATCCAGTCTTGGTCTCCTAATGCTTCTTCTATACTTTTAGGTTCAATATTCGAGATGAAACATCCAAAGAGAGAGTTAGCATTTTCAGCTATTGCTCTCCTAGTCCTAACACCACGATTAATTGGTCGTCCAATTATATCCTTTGTAGGATGATCTTTGATCCATTTCATCATAGGTTTAGTGCTAGTAGGATCAATATCCAGGTGATCTGAATGTGAATCACTAAGATTTTGATTTGATACATTTTCAGTATCTGAGATATCTGACATATGGGAAATGTCATTGATATCTGACACTTTTTCAGTGTTAGAGATATCTGAAACATGCATTTCAGCATTCTTATTTTCAGATACCTCTTCATGATGAAGGTTCTCAGTAACCTGTTCCATTTCTGGAAGACTCATAGGAAATTCCTCATCATGTCTGTGAGTCATCTTGTTGTTACTAGGCTTTTCAAGCTTTTCTACGTCAGAGTCATCCTCACTTTCCATAGTGATGTTTCTCCTTTCTGAGGATTCTTCTTTAGAATCCCTCAGTAATAGTTCTTTGAACCTTTCTGAGAGTTCATCAATAGGAGGTGTTTTCTTATTTCCTTCATAGAATACAACATGAATTGATTCTTCAATTTTCTTTGTTCTTTTGTTGTAAACACTGTAGGCTTTGCTATTTGTGGAATAGCCAAGAAAAACACCTTCATCTGCCTTTGGTTGAAATGTTCTCAGATAATCTTTCCCATTGTTTAGAACAAAACATTTACAACCAAATACTCTCAGATGTTTGATATTAGGGGGTCTACCAACCAAGATTTCATAGGGGGTTCTGTCATGGTGTTTGTTTATCAAGCATCTGTTCTGAGTGTTGCAAGCTGTGTTTACAGCTTCAACCCAATAAATTTCACTTATTTCATTAATAGCATTGTCCTTGCGGCTTCTTTAAGGGTTCTGTTTTCCTTTCGCAACACCATTTTGTTGAGGTGTTCTTACAGAGGAAAGTTGGTGTTGTATACCTTGCGTACAAAACTCCTTTATGTAATTGGTTGACAAACTCAAAGACCATGGTCTGCTACGATTGGATACCTTGTCATTTTCATGACTTCAAGCTTTTTCAGAAGTTTGGTATCTCCACCCGGCATCGATTTGTGTTTCGAAAGACAACCCAAGTGAATCTTGAGAAGTCATCTACAACAACGGACCAAACTTCTTTCCCTGCATAACTAGTTACGATGATTCAAATAGATCCATGTGTAAAAGTTGCGTTGGTCTAACACTAGAGTGTCGATTTTGGACTTGAAAGAGATCTTAGATTGTTTCCCCATCGGCAAATGAGCAGATACCATCCTTTCGAAAGATGTTCGAAGACCAACCACTAACTCTTTCTTGGCAAGTCTATTCGAGTTTTGAAGTTCAAGTGACTCATTCTTTTGTGCCATAACCGGTTTCTCTTGTGTGACCAGATTGACTCACCATGAGACATTCTTCAGTTGTGGCAGATGCCCAATCGGCAACATAAAGACTGCCTTTCCGCCGACCAACCAAGACTGTCTGCTTTGACTCATTGTCAATTAGTTTGCAGTATTTAGCTTTGAATTTTATGGTAAAACCTCGCTTCGCAAACCGGCTCATGCTAAATAGATTATATTTCAAATCCTTAACATGTAATACGCCGTGATTGTTAAAGTCCCCAATTTGACGCGTTGCCAAATCCCGAGAGGGATTTAATTCTCCTCCAAACTCGATATCTGGTCCTGTGTTGCAAGCTTTGTAATTAACCAGATTTGCTTTGTCTCCTGTCATGTGCTTTCCGCATCCACTATCAAATAGCCATTGTGCTTTAGTCCAGGAAGCATTCTGCACACAACAGGAAACAGGAGATTAGGTTCTCATATCTTTGATGGAACCATCAAAATTAAAAGTTCTTCCAGTAGGAATCCATTTTTGAATGAATTTCTTTGAAATATGCTTTTGTCTGACAGGAACGTAAGGAGGAATTCTTTTTGAATGAATGTTATCATTAGTAAGAATTATTTTCTTCCTTGGTGTGTTCCTAGGTGCTCCATATGATGCTTTCAGATACTGTCAGTTTCGAGTTTGCTTTTCAGCAAACTTAGCCTTCCTTGCCAGATTTCTTCTAGCCCTGGCATTCAGATTTTCAGTGGCTTGATTTAACTTCCACTTCTGATAATTGCTTTGAGCAATTCTAGCTTTCAGCCATCGTTCTTGCTCCTGCTTGTACTCATGAGCAAGTTATTTTCCGATGCCTTTGTAGCCAATACCATTTCGAGCATTTGAAGCTATCTGAGATCTTTTCTTAGCAGCTTTGCTAGTCTCTGGTTGATCCAATTTCTTTCCAGAAAAAGTGACATGGGAGAATTTGCCAGCTCCTGCAATTCTACCTTTTTGAGAGACATAGCACTGTGGATGTTTACACTTTTCAGTGTTGTGTCTCTTTTCAGAGACGTACCCAACAGTTTTGTTTTTGACTTGTTTTTCCCACAAAGGTTTAGTCGCAACTGCCTTTCCTTTGTCAACAATCTTTGTCTTTTCACCGATACTATAGATTGCATGGGAACCGTCTTGCTGAGTACTTACAAATGTTCTTTTCTCCTTACTCTTATTCAGAGTGATAGAACAATCTGTCTGTGTATTCAACCCAAGTCCTTTCTTTTCTGAAGGATCTCTTAAGTAAGATTGTACTTCAGTAAGAGTGTCACTAGCTTTGGCATAAGATTGAAAAGATAATTCTTTCTTCTTGAGTTCTTTGTTCTCAAAAAGAAGATCTTCATAATTCTTTCGTAATTCAGCCATTGCTTCTTTATGTGACTTTTCAGTCTCAGATATCTGAGCTTTGAGAAATGCATTTTCAGCATCCTTTCCCTCAGATTTTTTAACTAATTGAGAATTTTCCTTTTCAAGAGAATTCTTTTCTTCTTCAAGGTTTTCGGCTCTAGCTCGGATCATTAGAAATTCTCTTTTATAGATGTCAAGTTCTTTCCTGAGATTTTCTAGATTTTTTATTTCCTCTTCATCACTTTCATAAGTGTAGCAAGAAGTATGTGTTACCTCATCAGCCATAAGACAGTTTTCTATGTTGGAGATGTCTGGTCCAATTTCAAAGAACCCCACATTTCATTCTTCTTGAGGTCAAGTCCATTATATCATGAGTAACTCCACATAATTACGGTGATGGTAAGGTTGAGTCATCTGAATTGTCATCTTGAAATCTCTCAACGTCTAGAGCATCCATTGAATTTGGATTTTCTTTCTTTCTTGATTAACAAAGCTTTCGCTTCTTCAAGATTCTTCTATCTTTCTTGTCGCTTGTCCTTAGTTTGTTGAGGCGGACAATCCTTCTTGAAGTGGCTGTGTTTCGACAATAGAAACAGATATCGCTTCAATTTCGCTTCCTCAAGACATGATGCTTTCTCTTTGGCTTGTTCAATGAGCTTTGCATATTTTGTCGGTGATAGTTTGAGCTAGATGCTTTTTCACTTCTCTTTGGCTTTTCTTCTCTCAATTTCTCGGACAAATTTGCTCATTTGCTTTGCAGCAAGAGCATCCTCGATCTCCTTGCTTTTCTTCTTTTCAGAAGTTCCTTGAGTAACTAGAGCAACATTCTGCAACTTTTCAGTTGTTTGTTCTCTCTGAGTTGTCTCATAGTCAACAGTAGCAAGATGAGAGAAAAGTTCCACTGGAGTGATATTTGGCATACCTTGGTTAAAATAAAAGAATTTAGTATGCTCCCAGTTGTGGTTAAGACTTCTGACAATAGTCTTAATCTTCTCAGACTGAGAGTATCTATTGCTTTCCCCAAGTGCTGCCATATCACTCATGAGAGTGGTAAACCTGAAATAAAGTTCTTCCAGAGTTTCAGTGGGACCTTGTTTGAAATTTTGAAATTTCAACTTTAGAACTTCAAACTTGTTTTCATTGGTTTTCTCAGTTCCGGCACAGATTTCTTCAATCAGTTGCCAGGCAACTTTCGCCGTTTTAGCACCCCACAGTTTACACTGTATGTGCTCTGGTGTCGATCTGATGATGATGTTACGAGCTTGACCATCCAGACGATTCCTCTTGGCATCTTCCGATGTCCAGAGTTCTCTGGTCTTTGGTTCGTAAATAACTTGACCATTAGATCTTCCACTAGTTGACGCATCTGTTTGTGAAGATCCTTCGCTTTGATCTCTGTCTCTTCCACTCGAAACCTCCATGACTTGCTTAAGTTGTTGAATGACTATTGGGCCATTCTTTATTACTTCGATCATCTCGTCACTTATGGCTTCAAGGTGGAGCATCATGTTATTTTTCCATTTCTCGTAGTTCTCTGGTTTGAGAAAGGGTGCATCACTCAGAGACATACCTGCACACTTAACACACAAATTAAATAGTCCTCAAAAGTGGACAAAGTTCCTTCACCTATCTGGGGATCTAGGTTCAGTGCAGAAGGCTGGTGAACCTCCTGCTCTGATACCACTTGTTGGTCCAGATAACGGCAAAGTAAAAGACTAGAGGGGGGGTGAATAGTCTTTTAAAACTTTTGTCGATAACAACTATTTCTCAGATATCTGAATGGATATCTGATACTTAGAATCAGAGTGCGGAAGACTTAATAATAAAGATAAGTGCAGAAACAGTTAATATGTGTGTGTGTGTTGCTGAAATGTAAATACAGAAAGGTAAATAACACAGCAAGTATAGTGGTATCTGGAGGTGGCGTAATCCTCCAACTAATCCACTTGATTATCGAGACCTAGAATTCACTAGAACAGATAATTGAGTTCTCCTTACAATAATCCTATTCTAAGATTCTTAACAATTGGTTCCCAACCAAATGTTCCCCCTGAGTTGTTCCCCGGCTTTCACAGCCAAGTACTTCCTATACTTAGAAACCTTTGAGTTATTCCCTAGCTAAGTACTTCCTATACTCAATAACCTTGGATTTATTCCTTAGTTTCCCAAATCAAGTACTTCCTATACTCCGGTAACCTTGGAATTATTCCCTGATTTTTCAAACTAAGTACTTCCTGTACTCCACGCCAGTTATGGTGTTGTTTTTGGTTTGAGTTGTCAGATGAGCGTCTTAATAACTTTTCAGTTAATCAGATAGCTCTGTGAACCAAGTTACTTAATACACTTTACAGCATATGGTATCTTGTTCGATTTTACTGACCCAAGTCTTATGATATCTGTTCAAGAGAATGAATCTCAGATAGTTGATCTTTTGATTCAACTCCTTCACAGATAGCTTTGCTTGTTTAGGATCAGGACACTTAGAACTTCAGTGTTTACTTAAGATCAAAAGCTTTGGTCGCAACAGAAAGCTTTGAAGATAAGTAAGTTGCTTTGAGAGAGTTAGACGTTCAGCGTTTGTATGCAGTTCAAGGTGTTCAGTGTATCTTCTCAAGCAGTCTAAGTGTTGATATTTATAGATGAATTTGAGTGCCGTTAGAATAGTATCCGTTAGGCTCAAATTCAAACTATTGATATCTGTGTATAGTACTGTAGCAGGTTTTGTCTTCTTCCCAGAAGCTGTCGTTGCTTTTATTTAGACATCTCTGTCCGTGCATTAAATGCATTGTACTATAATTTTTGTCCTGTAGTGTCAACGGAACTATGCTTTGTATCAGAGACTAGTGTTGTCTGATTCTTTGCACATCCTTATCTATAATCTTCAGATACCACTCGTATTTATTGAAACAACTTTTGTTTGCAATATATTTCTTTTTCAGAAATGTGGTTAATGCTCAAGGTATCTGAGAATAGATATCTGTGGACACTTTCCTTGTTTTCAGATATGTCTCTTATTTCTCAGATATCTCTTGTGACACAGTTTGTTTGAAACTATTCGTGTCTTCAAGATATCTGGCTAAGTTATCTGAACAACAGTTTTAGTAATCTTGTGCAGTTTTCTTCAAGTCTTCAATGTCGTTGAGCTTTCTGCTTGGATGACTTCTTCTTGGTCTTCTCTTCATAAAATAAAAATTATATTTTGAGACCTAACATCCTATACAAGATTAGCTAGACTATCATACTTAGTGGTTTTCCTCTTTTACAATGTTCAAGTGAACCAAGAGTACTAATCACCTTTCTGAGACTAAGATAAGTCATCATGTTGCTGATCAAAACTTAAACAGATATTCTTTACAAAATATCTAACAAAATTCCTAACAAATTTCTCAAGAAATTTCCCAACAAATTTCCCAACATAAGTCATCCAATTCCAACTATTGTAGATAGTACATATCATTCGTTGTTGTATCACTTAGGCGATCCATCACTTGACCATGTATATTTCATCACCGGGATGTTCTTGCACCTACAAATGAAATATTTGATTATATAAATTAATTTTTCATGTTGAAGATATCCAGATATAGCGTTGAATATTTGAGCGCATATAGCATTGCTAGGGAAGATAATTTTGAGAACGGTCTCGAACATGTTTTAACTGTAGAATTTTTCAACAACATTAATTACTCTAGATTTCCTAACCATAGGATCATACTAAAGGTTTGATGTATGATAATGCTTCTGAGGAATATTGATCAGACTTCCGAATTGCGCAATGTAACAAGGCTTATAGTTACTAATATTGGGAAGCATATCATTGAGGCAAAAATGATATCTTGAATCAACGCGTGCCAAAAAGTTTTCATCCCGAGGATGATGATGAGCCACCCGACGAGATGGAGTTCCTTATCAGTTGATTGGAGACAGTTCCCCATATTCATCTGCTTTGCTATGACCATAAATAAGAGTAAAGGACATTCTCCCTCACACGTCGGCCTCTACCTTCCCTCACATGTATTCAACCATGGTCAGTTAAATGTTGCGCTTTCTAGAGTTACCATTCGAAAGGGATTGAACGTAGTAAGTTGCAATGTAGAGGGTAATACATATGGCCCGACAACAAACATAATTTATAAAGAAATGTTCGACAAGTTATGAGTTGATTTTATCTTTATGTGTATTTTATATATGGTTGTGTTCAATTTTACTAATTTACATTATACACTATTCTACAGGTAGGGATGACTTCCAATGCAATGTTGAATCGATTAGATCATGCATTTTGTCAGCTTGCAGTTTTTATATGTTTTTCAACTTTGACATGTTATTATACAAATTTATTCATTTCTTATTTAAATTTTTTCTCCATGCCCCGTCGAGTATCGACGGGCCATTAACTAGTAGTCATAAAAAGAGGGTAAAAACCGGAATATGTGAGTATAACGGTCGAAAGACAAAAATAGAAAAAAAACAAAAGTGTCAGAAAATGAGTACCGCGTCAGCCCATCCTGAAAAAAATTCCTGGATCCGCCCTTGAGTAGAGAAATGCCCCAACATGGTGCACAAAACTCATTCCTACCTCCTTCAATTCACAATCCATACTAGGATTAATCAGACCCAAAATTAACATCGATGGTTTCGAAAAAGCTTCATACCAGTGGTACACAACTTCACAATAAAGGATCAACCTTTTCTCTCTATGAGAATTCCTCTCTCTAGGCTGGAGATTGAGTTCTCGCTTTCTGTGAGTCTCAATCTTTCTTTTCTTCCCAAAAACCAAGTGAGATCACACCCCAAATTTCCGAGTGATTAGTGAGACCAATAAATTTCTGTCGAGTGGGCTCTTTAGTTTGGTCAGGACACCTGGTTGTAAGTTTCTTGTCTTTAGTTGTTTGCCTTTCAAAATTTTTTTCATATAAAGAAGTAAAACCATAAGAACTTTCTATTGTCAACGTTTAACTTTTCTGTTCTTTGCCAGCCTTTTTATACCACCCTCAGCCTGGTGCTTTGGGTGTCTTGCTTTTCTTTCACTTTTGTGACTACAGGATACTCCTTATTGCTTTTGTGATTGGCGTCTCTCATAGTCCCTTCCATCGTGCCTTGGTCTTGTTCCGTTACTATGGACCGGTTATTGGAAAAAATGCGTGGCCAGTTATCTTTATCAGAATCGGAATCAGCAAGGGTTAATATTCCGGAGGAGATTTGGAATACGGCTGCCATCAATCATGAGTTGTCTTTAGTTGGAAGGGTTCTATCTCGGAAAACTATCAACTTAGAGGCGTTTGAACGAATAATGTCTACTGGTTGGAATTTACATCGGGGTTCAAGAATGCAGAAAATCGGGGAGGATCGTGTGCTCTTTCAATTTCAACATGAAGTGGACAAAGATAAGGTTTTGGCGCGTGGTCCTTGGGCTTTTGACAAAAACTTAGTGATTCTACGTTCCCTTTTGGCTAATGAAGATCCTGCAACTGTTCCTTTGAACATGTGTGAGTTTACGGTCCATGCTTCGGGTTTGCCGGTTATGATTCATCATCCTGCCATGGCCAAATTTCTTGGTAATACTATGGGCGTGTTTAAATCAATTGACAATTCTCATGAGAAAGGATTTCATGGTACAACGTTAAGGTTCCGGGTTGATATTGATATTACGAAACCTTTACGACGAGTGATCCAGATATCGGGACCTAATGGACAGGATATACAGGTTCGTCTTGCGTATGAAAGACTCCCAAACTTCTGCTACTTCTATGGAGTGCTTGGTCACCTGGTTAAAGATTGTCACAAATGTATTGATGTTGCTGATGCGAGAGGGGATGTTCCGGAGGAGAAATTACGGTATGGTGAGTGGTTGCGTACAAATGCTATAACACAACAGTCCAAAATGATTGTTGGTAGTCTTAGTCGGAGTCAAGTTCATGATAGTATTGATCAGCAGTTTGCTAGTCGATCTGGTTGTAGTCCGGTAAGGGGTCAAAGTTCCGAGTCCCAATCTAGAGGGACTACTTCTGTTATTTCACAAGTGATTAAGGATGGAGATCATGGGCAATTAAGGGAGACGGTTTTGCAGGAGAATTTTGTGGAAACTGTTGCGCCTATTAATGGTATTGATAAGGGGAAGAATATTTTGATTGAGGAAGAATCAGTTACCGAAATTCATGGCATGGAGTTAATGGTTACTAAATCTGCGGTTATGGTTTCTTCAGGTTTGAATTTTCAAACTTTTCCCCCTTCCAATTTTCCCCCAACCGATAACTCACTTATGACCATTGATAATCTGGACCAGGCCCATCAGCCTTTTTCTAACCAAGCCAAACAGCGAATTAACCCACAAAGCTTCCCCAGTCCGTTAGCCATAATCCCTGCCCCAAGTAATCCAGTTCCCCACTCGACATTACAGCCCCAATCTACCCAATTCACTCTTTCACCAGCCCACCAACTCTTCATGGACCCTGCTCTTTTGGACTCATCCCGCCAGACCTTCCTTACCCACCTCCAAGCCCATAAAACTAAACCATCTACCCCTAGGAAATTTACGTCCAAACAGTCTAAATCTAAACCCAAATCAGTCCCTCGTATTCCACAGGAAGGTAGTAGCAATGTCCTATTACAGAATAGGAAGCGTGGTCGCCCGGTAGGGAGTAAGAACAAAACTTGTCATGAGTTGGTTGTTTGTGATGGAGTTACAAAGAATGAGGTCGAAAGTAGGTCTTCCAAAAAATTGTGCAGTGGTATCTCTATTAATGAACCAGAGGCGGAGGTTGCCTATCCCAATGAGTTGCCTAAGTTGGAACTGTCAGGGTTTAGGGCACCCTCGGGCAGTTCGAGTTCTTGGAGACCTTGTACGAGATCTTTGCCCTAGTTTGGTCTTTCTTATGGAGACTAGATTAGATGTCCGTGGGATTGACAGGTTACGTGAGAAGTTTAATATGTTTGGAGTTGGGGTTTCGGCTGTTGGTAAATCGGGTGGTTTGGCACTTCTTTGGGAGAAGAATGTTTCGGTAACAATTTCGAGCTATGGAAAGAATCACATAGATGCTAATGTGCAATTAATTGATAGTCCGGTGATTTGGCATTTTACGGGATTTTATGGAGAACCGGATGTGGCTAAACGGAAGAATACTTGGCGTCTTTTGAAGAATTTGGGAACTCGGTTGGGAAGGGAGTGGTTTGTAATCGGTGACTTCAATGAATTACTTAGCCATGATGAAAAATTAGGAGGAGTTCCTACTCCCGAATGGCGTTTACGTGACTTTCGGGAAACGTTGACACAAAATGACTTATTGGATCTTGGTTTTGTGGGGTATCCATTTACTTGGAATAGTAAACGTGTGGCCCCTAGATAACACACAAGAAAGATTAGATAGAGCTCGAGCTACTAGTCAATGGTCTTCACTCTTCCCACAAACACAGATTCAACACATCACGGTTCGGAGATCGGATCATCTCGCCCTCTTCGCTGATTTCTTCCATCAGAGCACCGCCCCGCCTCCCCGTCCCCGATCCAAGCCATTCCGGTTTGAGACGATTTGGGTCCAGTCCGATGAATGTGAGCAGGTTATTGCCGATTCTTGGGATAATTCAGAGGATTTCGATGTGAATCTTTGAAGTTGTTCTGTTGGGTTGTTAAATTGGAGTAAACAACGTTATCCTAATGTCAGGAAAAAGGTCAGAGAGCTGAATTCGAAATTGGAGAAGTTACAGAGCCTACCTTTCACGGCTGAGAATAAGCAAAAGGCTAAGGAATTGAAAGATGAGCTGGAAGATATGCTAGATCGTGAAGAAAGTTTGTGGAAACAACGGGCCAAGACTCAATGGTTAGCTGAGGGAGATAGGAATACGATATTTTTTCATGCTCAGGCATCAAAGAGGGAGAAACAGAACAGTATTGCGGGGTTGAAGGATGAGTTGGGGATTTTACGGACTGAATTGGCGACAATGGGTCAAATTGCAGTGGATTATTTTCAGGATATTTTCTCTAGCATGAATCCCAGTGAAGAAGACATTGATGCGGTTGTGGGGACTATGAGTCAGAAAGTCGATCACATCATCAACCGGGACTTATCCAGATTGTTTACACCTGAGGAGGTACGTAAGGCACTTTTTGATATGTTCCCTACCAAATCCCCTGGCCCCGATGGTATGCCTGCATTTTTTTATCAAAATTTTTGGCATGTTATTGGTAAGAATGTGATTGACTGTGTGTTAGATATTTTGAATAACCACTGTCTGAACCTAAAGCTTAATTATACACATATTATCCTCATACCTAAATGCAAAGCACCAGAGCTGATTACCCAATTCAGGCCGATTAGCTTGAGTAATGTGATTTTTAAGATAGCTTCTAAAGCTGTCACTAATAGACTCAAGCTTCACATGTCTAAAATCATAGCCGAGACCCAATCTGCTTTTGTGCCTGATAGGTTAATCACTGATAATGTTTTAGTCTCTTATGAGATAAATCATTTTTTAAAACGAAAAACGAAAGGCAAAGATGTTTTTATGGCTTTGAAACTGGATATGAGTAAGGCTTATGACCGGGTTGACTGGCCTTTCTTGGAGTGTGTGTTGGTTAGATTAGGTTTTGAGCAGTCTTTTATTCGGTTAATTATGCTCTGTGTGTGCTCCGTTTCTTACTTTGTAAATTTAAACGGTGAAACCTTTGGTCCTATCCAGCCTAAGAGAGGTCTGCGTCAGGAAGATCCTCTTTCTCCTTATTTGTTCTTATTCTGTACTGAGGCCTTTAGTTCTTTGATTGTTGATGCGGAGGTTAGGGGGGTGTTGAGGGGAGTTTCTGTTTGTCCTGGGGCGTCGAGTGTCTCTCATCTTTTGTTTGCTGATGATACCCTTATTTTCTGCGAAGCTACTAAAGAGTCTGCTATGGAGATTAATAATATTCTGAAGAAATATAGTTTATCTTCGGGGAAGATTATTAATATTGAAAAATCGACGGCAGTTTTCAGTAGAAACATTGATAGGGGGCGGTTGGAGGAAGTGAGGGAGGTTCTTCCGGTGGCTGTTGTGGAAAAACATGAAAAGTATTTGGGGCTCCCTGCGAAAATGGGTAGGTCTAAGAGGGAGGTGTTTAGTTGGTTGAGGGAAAGATTAAGGCTAAGACTCAGGGGTTTGGAGAGAAGCATTTCTCTAGAGCGGGTAAGGAAGTAATGATTAAATCAGTTCTTCAATCTATCCCTACGTATGTTATGGGCTATTCCAAACTTCCTGAGTATTTAATCCGTGAGCTTGAGTCTATCATTTTCAAATTTTGGTGGGGAGATGGAAATAAGGACAAGATTCATTGGATTAAGTGGGATTCTCTTTGTGATAGTAAACGTGATGGTGGCATGGGGTTTCGGGACCTTAGCTCGTTTAATTTGGCTATGTTGGGTAAGTAGGTGTGGAGAATAATTCATAATTCAGATTCACTTTTGAGCCGTGTTCTAAAAGCAAAATACTTCCTGGATTGTGATATTTGTGAGGCTACTCTTAGTCCTAACTCCTCATTTACATGGAAAAGTATTTTCAGCTCTATTAGTTTGGTAAAGTCTGGTTTGATATGGAGAATTGGTGATGGTAAGCGTGTTAGTGTTTGGGAGGATAATTAGATTCCGAGGGACACTTGTCGGACACCGATCACTCCAGATTTATATGAGATTGGTGTTATTTCGGTGTCTAATTTTATTCTTTCTGATGGACGGGGGTGGGATATTGATGTGTTGAAATTTGTGTTCTGGGATGATGATATTGAAGCTATAGTGCGCATTCCTGTAGGTAGTGTTACTGCTGTTGATACTCAGAGGTGGTTCTTTACTAAACATGAGTATTACTCGGTAAGAACGGCTTACTATGCTGCAAGGGGAATGAAACAGCAAAGTCGAGCAAGATTTAATGCCAGCAGCTCTTCTCTGTCCCAAAGGAACTGGATGTTTGTTTGGCAATTACATGTTCCGAATAAAGTCCGTGTTTTCTTATGGCGTGTCCTTACCAATAGTCTACCTGTTTTTGTTAAGTTGCAGCGTCGTAAACTAAATGTTACTCCTACTTGCCCTCTCTGTTTGGAAGCTGACGAATCAATTATGCATACATTCTTACATTGTCATTTTGCACGTCTCATTTGGGCCATTTCTGGATTACCTGCGCATGTATTTTCTGGTCCAGTTACTGATATTTGGGCATGGGTTACTAATATTCAGCAGGTTCTTGAGCCGCATCAATTTGCTTACTTCAGTTGCGTATGTTGGAATATGTGGAACAGCAGGAACCGACTGATTCATGAGGAACCTCTGGATTTGGTGAACTTTGCTGCCAATTATTTGCAGCGCTTCCAGGAGGCTCAGATCAGGTTGGCTGCGGCTAGACCACCTGAATCGAAGAAGAATTGGTCCCCTCCGTCTGGTTCCGTGGTGAAAATTAACGTTGATGCATCGATATTGAAGACAAAAAATGCAGCTGGAGTCGGGATTATTGCTCGCGACAGCCTGGGGCGGATAATAGCTTGGAGACAACGCAAAATTGATTTTATTCAATGTCCAGAAACGGTTGAATCCCTGGCAGTAAAATTTGGAGTGGATTTGGCGATTTCTCTTGGCTTGCAGGAAGTAATTATTGAAAGTGATTGCTTGAATATTATCAATGCTATCAACACACCAGTGGAGTGCTTATCATCTTGTGGTCATATTGTGGAAGAGATTAAGAAGCAGATTTCCTTGTTTAGTTCTTTAATTTCCGTTCATGTTTTCCGTAGTGCAAATGTTTTAGCGCATAATCTCTCTTAAGTGTGTTGTTGGAGATTGTGATGGCTTGTTAGACTCCTTTTGATTTGGCTTCTTTGTACTCTTCCTTTTATGAATGAAATTTAGTGATGTTTCTTCTCCAAAAAAAAAAAAAAGCTTCATACCAGATACTAGTATCTGGATAGTAAATTAAATGGAAACTTAAATGGAAACTTACAGTCTAAGCATGTTTAGTCATCCATTTGTCTAGCCAAAAGTGAAATGTCGTGTTTTTTAATATTTTTAGGTCACTTGCTATTTTTGATTTTGACCAAAAGCTCTTAAATTATAGTATGAATAATTTAGTACGTTTATTTGGTCAATTCTCCTCTGGCTAAGAATTCGTACCGCGTGTCTCTTTCTGATTGGTTGCCTCCATCTTTAAGTGTTTGGTCCTTTATTTCTTTCTTCATATCAGAAGTAGTCCCAACTTTGTTCCCACTTTGCTTTCATGTACATAAACTTTTGAATTCTTTGCGATTTAATCCTGTCAAATTGCATGTTTTCAATTCTTGACTTTCCTTTTTAGTGAGAAATTTCAATAAATTTTGTTTCAAATAACAACAAAATTTGTTCAGTTGTAATTTCTATGTTATGCTTTGTTGCAAACTCATGAGATCTCAAGATTTAAACCTGTTGATCGATCACCCGGGTACTACGAGTCCATATCGAAAGCACTCAGAAGAAAGATCCTAAAAAGACATTATCCATAAGAATGAGCTTACGTCCGTACGCCCGCCCCTATCCAAATCTATACAAAGTATAAAGTACTTACCTGGGTAGCAGGCGTCAAGATCTTTCCAATTAAATAAACCAATGATATATCATGTGATGATACAATTTTGCATTCTTTAATTGAATAATTTCCGTGACCTAAATGACTCGATCTCACTTTTTCATATTTAATCTATCGTAGCTACGTACGTACCTTCTTAATCCACAAATTTAACTATGTCCACTTATTTCCCTCATTTGTAAGGTCGTCAAACTATTCATTATCTATCTATCTATCTATCTATCTATTTATTTATTTATTTTTTTCAAGTTTGTTATTATCTTGAAAAGTTTATGAAAGCTATGGACAATGTTCCTTGCAATGAGAAAAAGGTCCTATGTGTCGTTATTAACGGGACCGAAAGAAAGCGTGATTAGTACTACTAGGCTAGACAACATGTGAATTCGATTCTTATGCACTTTTATCTGCCCTTAATTGCTTTTTGAGATTATGATCCAAACCTAACAAAATTGGACTACGTTTTAATTTATCCACATTGGTATACTGTGTAGTGTGTACTATACGTTTTAAGAATAAAATGAAGACATGAAAACTCTTTCGCCCGCTCAGCCTTCCATTCGATTCGATTGCCTTCGCTCAATTCAGTTCATTAAATTCATATTATTATTATTATTATTATTATTGTTGTTGTTGTTGTTGTTGTTGTTTTTTTTAATAATAATAATAATAATAATAATAATATTATTATTATTATTATTATTATTATTATTATTCTTTTATCATTTATTTACAATCTGATCTTTCAGACGGAAAATAAGAAAATTTATCCAATCAAGTCGGAGGTTACGGAAAAAAGAGTGTTGATGTAAAGTTGTTGACACGATCTTGTCATGGTTTATGAATGTTGATTTTGCTTAGTTTTAATTATTTTATTTGCGAACATTGTCCATACTCTGTAAACGCTTTGAGTTGTAATAAATTTCACCGATTCAAAAAAAAAAAATAGACAAAGAGCTTTATCTGACGATTAAAATTCAGTTTTAATCGAGTTATCATTCTCATATTGTTTTCCACGCGGTTGGTTTTAAAGTTTGTTATACAATAATAAATAAAAATGTAAAGTGACAGAAAAAAGAGTAGGAAGAATGTGAGAAAGATGCAAAAATAATATATTTTTTTAATTGTGATTATATATACCATCATATAATTGTTATTATTATTACACAATAATTTCTTGATTCGATTAGTTTCAGTTTGATTCGATTCGATTCGATTCCATTCAATTCGATTCGATTCATTTCATTTCAAGAATTTCAGTTGAAAATAACAGAACCTAAATCTTTTGCCATTGTTTTGTTTACGTACCTTGTTCATTCAAATTAAAACACTCGTCAACTAAAACTATTGTAAAATTTCTTAACTTTATTCACTATTCCTAACTCCCAATAATAATTCAAAACCTTATTCGACCCTAACTAATAAGCGACCTCCCAAACAAACCATTACAATGGAAGATGAAAAGACAATGCATCTCGTTGATAATTAAAAATCCACATTAGAAATTAGGAATGTATGGAGTGGTGAACGAAGGAAGTTCTTTGATGATGTAAAAGGGAATAAAAAGTAAATTGCACTTAAATTTTCTCATTGTCTTCTCTGGAAATGATAAAATTATAACATCCCCATGTTTTTAGAAGAAAATGAGGAAAACCGTTAATATCGTTACATGAACAAAGTCATTTGGGAAAATCATGCACTAAAGATTAAGAATACATCCCGCGGCTAAAGAAATTAAAATGAGATATTTTAAAAATCTGATGTGTACGTATTGTAGGATAGGAGGGATCGATCCAACTCTAGACATATTTTTTACGTATATATAAAACGCCAACATTTTAATATAAAAACTATAATATTTATATATAGTTTTTAACCATTAATTATACTAATAGTTGTGGGCTCAAGTTGTAAGGGGTTTGAATTCATTTAAGTAAGGTTTCGAATTCGAATCTTATGGATATAAAAAACACCGTGGAATTTTCGTGTATAAAAATCGTAGCAATGTACATGGAGAAAAGATTCAGACATGGGCAATGCTAGCTAGTCGGTGCTTTATTAATTGTTCTGGCCACGTTCAAATTAAACCGTGGGACCAATCCACGAAATTATATGCATGTTATGGACTCATGAATTAATACATACCCTCGATTTTTTTTCTTTTAATTTTCTGGAGTGACTTCCAGTCCATCCTTTTTATGATATTTTTATAGCTATTTTCAAAGTAAACTCAATGCAATAATAGAGCCTGAGTCAACGATACAAACAATATTATTATTGATCATATACAATTGACATGCTCCTTAAAATAGAGATATGTAGCAATATTCTTTGAAGCAAACTTATAAACAAACTGAGACAGTTGTGACTTGAACAAACAATAATTGGATATGGACATGTAGTAGTATTAAAAACTCAACGACTAGAGCGAAACCAACCAACACAGGTTTTTTACGGTCACATTAATTAAAACTCTAGCTCTCCTATCATATACTATATGTAAAATTAAGAAGATTTAATGAAAACTATAGTCCAATTTCAAATTTCAAATATTACTCCTTCCAAGGCCTTATACTAATAGTAGTATTCGATTCATGATCATACTTTATGACCTCCATTCTTCAATTCAACCGAACCATTAGGATAGTCGACATCAGCCAGAAATTTTTTCCAGAACCAGTGTTGTTTCCACACAATCACCATCTCTTCAATTGGTATGTTCTTTGTCTCCGGCAAGAAGAAGTAGATGAAAATTGTCATCACCACCACCCAGAAGGCGAAAAACAGGAACAACCCGAATTTCAAGTGGCAAAGCATAGTCAAGAATATTTGAGCTACCACGAAAGTGAACAGCATGTTAACAGATACGTTTATACTCTGGGCAGCTGATCGGATTTCCAGTGGGAAGATTTCACTAGGTACCAACCAGCCCAATGGTCCCCAAGACCATGCGAATCCAGCCACATACGCGCATATGAACACCACCACCACAATCGCATACCATTTTGGCAACTCGCCTGGTTCTCCATCCACTCCAAATTTCACCGCAATGCAAACTGCAACAACAACCTGCAAAGATGGAGTGAGCATAAGTTTGGTTGCAAATGACATATAAGTTTTGATTAAATAGTACAAAGTGATTGTGTTACCTGACAGATGAACATCTGGATACCTCCCTCGAGGAAAAGGAATCTTCTACCCCACTTATCCACACCGTAAATTGAAACAACAGTTGCTACAACGTTGACTCCACCAGTAATCACAGCAGACATAAGTGAAGCATCGCTTCCGAATCCAATAGTATTGAACAAAACAGGAGCGTAGAACATAATCACATTGATTCCAGTAAGTTGTTGAAAGAATGGAATTGCTATTGCCATTGTGAGCTGAGGCCTATACTTCCTCTGGAGGAGGTTCCTCCAAGGGTGCTCGACTTTTTGAGAAGCTTCACTTGCCGCCACCAAATCATGGAACTCCTCGTGAACATCAACGTTCTTGCCACGGATTCTTTGCAACTTGGACTTGGCTTGATCATGGTTTCCACGCTCGATCAATGAGTTTGGTGTCTCGGGGAGGACTAAGGAGCCTACAGTGATGATTAGTGCAGGAACCACCGCGCCACCCAAGCTCAACCGCCATCCCCATCCGCCATGAATTTTGGAAAAACCGTAGTTCAGAACATTGGCTACTAGGATACCGATGGTGATGGATAACTGAAATCCTATGTTGAGTGCACCTCTGTACTTGTAAGGAGCCATCTCAGATAAGTAGAGTGGGACAGACTGCATTAACAAACCAAAAATACATTAGTAATTTTCTAACAAAATTTTAATCTTGCTAGCTTAAAAGAGACACCAATAAGTCTCTATTTTCTTAGTTTGAACTGAACTGAATGGAACTCAACTACAATTGTCTACTTGTTCAAAGTCAATTTGTTTAGTTTTTGTTCGTATTCAAACGCCGTAACAATTGGAGTAAACAGAAGTTGACAAAAGAACCAACAAAAAACGTCACTAGAAAGAAAAGGCAGCCTGTATGATTAGGATTCCATTTTTAACAAAGTGGTTCACTTTCAAGTCACACATCAAAGTCTCCTACTTGTTAGTTAATTAACAACATTATCAACTATGATTACCACTATAATAATTAATAATACACTCGAGTAATAATTTATTTGTAACACATCATTTTCAGGATCATAAAGTTCCTTGCTACTGGACCAGATATATAAGCTCCCCATGTGTTATATTGATTTGCATTTATTTTTCAGTGAAGTCCAAAAGAGCTAGCAAACTACAGCAAATATCTCTAAATTTGTGTTTGAATGGTGTTAAAACTTAAAAGCAAGTGTTTTGTTGAGAAATCTGAAATCCCCCACTTGTATGTTTAACAAGGTAGGCAATTCCCTGTCATGAACATACTTCATTAAATACCTTAGATCTGATCTCAAGAGTTGACCCACAACTTGCAACTATCCTATACTCCTATGTATCATCAATAACTTCATAATATAAAAAATTTATGAAATTAGAACAAAAGTACAGAGCAAGAAAACAGAGGATTACAAAACCAAGAACAAGAACAGAACAGAACAGAAGAACAACTTAAATACCATGTTGGTAAAACAAAAAACTGTTCAACAAAATTGTAAGTGCAACTAAGAGGTAAATTAGTTATACCTGATTGGCGAAACCAATACCGAAACCAAGAAGAATACGGCCAACAATAAGCATCCAAACACTTTGTGCGAATCCATTGAGCAAAGCTCCAGCACAGAAGAGTATACCTCCAAACAGCATAGATAGTTTCCTTCCAAGCTTCCTTGTCACGTAAGACGCAACAATTGATGACAACAACGCTGCCAGATACAGAGAAGACGTAAACATTGTTAGCGTCTCACTGTCGAATTTACAGTACTGGTTCGTTGAGTCATCAGCCTCTTGTTTCCGGTAAACCGATGGGAAGAACTCCCTCAAGAACGAGGGCATAGACGTCACTCCCCCTACAGAGTCGACCAGACAAAATCCATTATAAATAATTTCATCCCATCTAAAAATTTTTCAGAAAGGTGTGTGTTTTTCATATTAGAGAAATTACCTGAAATACCAATATCGTAACCGAAAATAAGACCGCCCATGGCGGCAATAATACAAGTGACAAGAACATATGCAGTTAAGTTTCCGGGATAAGCTTTGCCGTTGCCGGCTTCAGGGGCGAAACCACCCGCCATTTTTTTGTGGTACTGAGAAAAAAGCTAATATGAGCTGTATGTGTCTTTTTAAGTTGTGTATGTAATGTATGTAGCAAAAAAGGGAAAACTTGGCAGTATGTAAGAAGATAAAATGAGAAATGAAATGTGAGCTTTAAGGAGTATATGAGCAAGTATATATAGACAAGACATGGGATATAACCAAACCGTGTAGTTCATTAGCTGTAAATGGGATCGATCATTAAAATTTTGATTTCTTGCTTTCTTTAATGGATAATTTTAAAATTCCATCTCATCATGATGTAGATAAGTAGATTGCAATTATGCTTGCCTAGCTTCACCCAACATTCGCACTAATTCGATCAATTAATTAACCCCTTATTTCATGCAACTGCATCTTGGTTACAGTTTGTCACCCATATTTCGTATGTTACAATTTTACTCTTAACGAATGAATGATAATTCAGTTATAGTGGTGTTTTAAAATCGTAGTTCGATACATAATTAAAAGTTTATAAGTGTGTCATTTTCAAATGACATTTGACTCCACCCGTTGCTTTCGTTCCCACATTTTGGCTCGAAGGGGTTACGTTTTTATGTATATTTTGACAAGGAAAAACATCATAACATAAACACACTTTTAATTACATTATTTGTAATTACAATTAAAAAACAAAACACAATGAAGATAACTGGAAGAATTTTCTTTATATGTGATTAAAAAAAAAAAGAACTTATAGAACACCTAGCACTAATGTTCACATTTATATTTATTATCACTAAATTGACCTTTTTATAGCTTAATAGTTTTACAATTTGAGAGATAATTACAAACAAAATGTATCAAGGTGACAAAGCCCCAAAAAATTATTCTCCAATCATCATCATCCCTCCATCAATTTTGATTCAATGGTATAAGAACCCTAAAAATACAAATTCAGTACTAGTTTGGTAATTGGCATTGATTTTGTACCGTTTGGATTGAGTGCGGGTGGTTCATATGAACCTTTTTCTGCGCTCTTGTGCGCTTTCTTCCAACTCAGTTTTCCAGGTTTGTGTGATGCGCTGCGTGAGCTGAATCCTTGTGCAGTTGCGCCAAATTTGTGTGAGGTGTTATAATTTGATTGGCTCTCGTACTTTCATCATTTCTCCACTTCGATGCTTACAATTGTTCGCGCCTATATTTTCTAACTTTCAACCCCTGAACTTTAAATTATTTGCAATTTAGGATATCTAAATTGTATTCTCCAGTTCTTCATCTAAAAATTTCAAATAATGTCAATTTAACATCCCGATTCTCAAGTTCACAATTACCAGATTTGTCATTGCTTACATCAAAGCTAGGTAAGGTTCTTATACTCACCCAGAAATTAAAGCTAGCTGAAACTTGTATGAAGATTGCAAGAATCATGGTGAATATCATCCGTTCTTTACCATTCTTGTGTAATTTATACATCAAGTTATTTGTTGTTTTGTCATGATTTTGGTAGAAAACTATAAATATGAGGACCATTTGGGGTTTTGAAAATTCAAACTTTTCAATTCTCTAGATCCCGTTCAAATTTGTACGTTGGTGATGCCTCATTTTTTTTAGTGATATATAGTACTCCCTCAGTCCCGGAAAACTTTATACATTAGAGTTGGCGCGTAGTTTCAGGTGAAAAGTTAAACTAATGTTAATGTTAGAATATACCATATCACTTGTGAGAAAATTATGCAAACAAAATATAATGTGGATAACCTTCCCCTTAATAAGTACTTTTACGAGGATGATGGTCTAACTTAATAGATAATATATAAAAAAAAGTGGGAAGAAGTGTATTTTTTTGGAGACAAAATGTGTAATATTTATGTACAGTTCATATTGTTTATTATTATTTATTGAGTGTGAAGTAGTTAAAATGGCAAATGCAATAGTGTTTGTGAGTGTGGAGTAGTTTAGTTTGGGTTCAAATCCGTTGGGTGCCAGGTCCCATACGACGTTGACCCAAACATAGAGCAAAATGGATGGATAATTCTTGCTTTGACCGAACGCGAATCGAATTCACAACAAATTACCAAAACCATCTGTCCCCAGACTAAGTTTTGATTTGTTTAATCTTCAACTAGGATATTTATCCGTTTGAGTACGTTCACTAAAATAACCCAAATTGCAACAACATCATATTATACTATTTCCATCCCATAATAGTTCAATTATTCAAACCAAATTTTATTATATTATTTTTCACGTATGCTCTTGACGTATTGTATTGTTACTAGGAGTATTTGTTTGATTTCAACACTAAATTATTTATCATAGTTGCATCATTTGTTAGATATCGATTCGTCTCTTCCTATTGAATTTGGAGAAATACCCAAATTTCAATGGGAGAGAAATTTGTTCTTCTTATCTTTCATCAGAATACAAGTTTATTCTTCTATGTGGGATATCATTAAAGATGGTTACTCATTACTATTTTGGATGAATTATCTCTTGTAACAGAAGGATATCATGTAAACACGTTTTGAAATCTGAATTATCCGTTCTGTTTAGCAAAACTAGCTGAAAAGCTAGCTGATAGTAGGTAGTTGATTAATTAACTGGTAGTTGATTATGTAGTTAATTAACTAGTTGAAAAGCTAGCTGATTTTAATGTAAATGTTTAACAAATTAACTTAATAAGGTAGCTGGTATTTTATAAAATGACATAAAAAGTTATTACTTTTATTTTTATTTTCTTTAACCTTTCTCATGGTATTATTAGTCTATATTTTTTTAAATAATAGTACATCACATTTTTATCTAATTATTCTAATATATATTCAATGTACTTTTTCACCGCCACTTTAATAACATCATTAAAAATTATCAGAAGTTGAAAGAAATATTCGTTGAGCATTCTAACTTAGTAAGGAAAAAAATCAGTAATTGTTTTGTACTACATGTACCATTTTAAAGAGATGCAGTTGCATTAATTCTTATGCTAGTTGCAAACAAGTAGACAAAATAATAAATTGGTGGTTTTTCCTTTATTCTAATTTAGGTCAGGGATATTTTCAGAATGAAAAAAATAAGAGAGAGTTTTTTTTAAAAAAAAAAGCTAATTTAGGTAGCTTATTAATCATAGCTGATTTAAGAAGTTGTGCGCGTTTACGTAACAAGTTTTTTATTAGTTAGGCTCTGTTCTTTTCAAATCGAATCAATCGAATCGAATCAATTGTAGTATAAAATATAACCAAGTAGAATCGAATCGAATCGAATCAATTGTATAAAATATAATTAAGCAGAATCGAATGAATCGAATGGAATCGAATCGAATTTGATCAACTAAATGAAGCTCAATCAAGATAATGCAGGCAAGATGCGTTTTGTTATGGTGTTAATTTATTTGGGCCAAGTAATTATAAAAGGAAAAAAAGAAAAAGTGTTTCCTTTATTTGTTGTTAATTATAAGAGCGAGCAATACAATCCGAACCCAAATCGGGATGACAAATTAATTTGTTCGATCTCCCATCAATTAGATCATTTATTAAATGGTGGTTAACACCTGACCTTAATTCTGTGGCATTATAATTTATTTGGGCGGGACCACTGAACTGAAATTTCTAATCTTCAGACGCGGAGTTTGTTGGTTTTACTACATTGAGCATGGGTAGAACACTATACTGTAAATATATATAGAATCTATATAGCCCAATCATGCATTGAAATAATTGGAGTACAGTACCCAATTAAGTAACCACGTAGAGTTAATTAATCAATATGCTAGAATTCGGCCTTACAGTCATTTTTGAACGAAACTAGATTCATTAACTAAACGTCAAAAGAAACATGATGTTTGCGACCTCGTATGGGAACCATACGTAGAGCCACTTTATTCGGATCATTCTTTAAGTACAGACCAAGCCACGATGGGCATATATCCCAAATAACCAAATGACTACAAAGTTTAACAAAGCTTGAGGTGTGAGCATCAAAACAACCAAAATTCGCAAAGTCTTCAAATTGGTAACCACTACCAATCTTTGCCAAAAGGTCTGCTGCTCCATTGCTTTCTCTGAAAATAAACTGCAGACGAGCATTCTCAATCCTTTCCATGTTCCTTCTAATCTGTTCCACTAAGTCCATGTGATTCCATGCCGGTGTTTTTGTTCCTGCTAATACAATTAAAAGCATAAATTGAATCAGCTTGGATAACAAAACTTCTTATTTCTAACTGTTTAGCCATCATGATTCCCAGGTCTATAGCATGTAATTTAGCACTATTGTTACAAGTGATTCCAATAGAAGAGGTGGCAGCTCTGATGTAATTTCCTCTACTGTCTCTTAGAACACAACCTATTCTAGCCTCCCCAGGATTGCCTAGGGCTGAACCATCAGTGTTAATGCAAACTTCATTAGTCTTGGGAGGAATCCAACCACAAAGCAGAGTTTTCTTACTAGGTATGGAAACAGGAAACAAAATATCAATGTCCTTCTTAGTTTTGATAAAAAGTTTGAACATTTGTTCAAAAGGCATTCTTTTATTCTCAAAAAGATACTTGTTCCTGACTTGCCAAATAATCCAAGCAAGCAAGTCAGTTTTGTTGAGAAGAATTGCTCTTAAGGTTAACAAACACCTGATTGAAATTCTCCAAACCAGACCAATTTAGACTAGTAGCCTGTCTTAGCCTATTAAACACCTCACACTTGAAAACCAGATGATCAAAGGTCTCAACATTTTTCCCACAAAGTGTACAAGTAGGATCATCTAATCTTCCCTGTTTATGTAATATAAAAGCAGTATTATGTTTGTTTAACATAGCTATCCAGATAAAGAATCTAATTCTAGGAAGGACTTTAAGATCCCAAACTCTAGTCCAAGGCCAGTTAGGAGAGTTAACACAGGTATTATTCAGCATATGATAGGCAGACTTGATTGAGAAAGTACCATTTGGGGTATGGGGCCAGATAATTTCATCTTTAGTATAAGTCTTAGGAATGAAAACACCTTGAATTTCTCTAACAAGATTTCTGGGAAGAACATTTGCAAGTTTCTCAGAGTCGCAGTGGAAATTAACAATGTAGTTAGCCACAAACTCACTTTCCCTGGGTTGAGAAGCAACAAAATCACTAAGCCTTTTATTCTTTGAGAGCCAAATGTCATTCCATAAATTAATTTTGGTACCATCACCAATTTCCAACCTATAAGATTCTTCATCAACTCTTTTTTCCTGATCAAAGATTTCCAGAACCAGATATGATGTTTAGATTCACTAGCTTCCCAGAAAGATTTTTCAGGAAAATACTTTTGCTTATAAACCTTTGACCAGAAGTCATCGGGTTTAGTTATCAGTTTCCAAATTAACTTCAACTCATAGGCTGAATTGAGATTTTCCAAATTCCTAATGCCAAGTCCTCCAAGATTTTTATGGGAAGTAACCAATTCTCAGTAACCAATTTTTATGGGCCTTCTTGGCATTAGGAGATGGATTCCACAGGAAGTTCCTATTTAGAGAATTGATCTTTTGAATGCTAGTAATAGGAATTTGAGTATTAGACATAGCAAAAGAAGGGATGGTATTAGTAACATTCCTGATCAAAACATTTCTCCCAGCAAAAGAAAGAAATCTATTATACCATTTATTGATTCTGTTGGCAACCTTCTCCACAATATTATCAAAGAGATCAACTTTTTTAGTTCCCATAATGAAAGGAAGGCCTAAATACTTGTCCTTCATTTTATTATAAGTGACTTTGAGCTTCTGTGTGATCTCTTGTTTAATATTGATAGGAGTGTTGGGGGGAGAAGATAATTCTCGATTTATTCCAACAGATACTTTGCCCAGCAGCTTTAGCATATTCTTTCAAAATGATTTTTAATTTTTTCATATAATTCATATTTGCTTTGCAACAATCATCTGCAAAACAAAGGATAGGAATCTTACTGCCAGATTGACAAGTTTTAATAGTCTCAATCTTTTTATTTTCAATATCTTCCAGAAGTTTGGAGATAAAAAGATCTTGACAGATGATAAAAAGAAAGGCGGAGAGGGGATCCCCTTGTCTCAAACCTCTAGCAGGTTGCCATTGGTCAGAGTTAACACCATTAACTCTTACAGTAAGCTTACTAGAGGTGACACAAGCAAGAACAAGAGAGATAAACTTAGGATGGAAGTTGAGTTTCTTATTAAGAGCCAAATCCAAGAAACTCCATTCAATCATATCATAAGCTTTCTCAATATCAAGTTTAAGAGCTAAAAATTTTGTCTGGAATTTTTCTTCTTGCTCATAGTGTGCAGAATCTCATGTGCCAGCATAATACTATCACTAATTTGCCTCCCAGGGACAAAACCATTTTGAAAAGGGGAAATCATTTTATTCATTAGAGGCCTAAGTCTTTGTACCAGAATTTTGGAAATGATTTTGTAAGAAACATTGCAAAGACTTATAGGTCTAAAATGAGTAAATATTGTTAGCGTCTCACTGTCGAATTTACAGTACTGGTTCGTTGAGTCATCAGCCACTTGTTTCCGGTAAACCGACGGGAAGAACTCCATCAAGAACGAGGGCATAGACGTCACTCCCCCTGCAGAGTGGACCAGACAAAATCCATTATAAATAATTTCATCCCATCTAAAAACATTTCAGAAAGGTGTGTGTTTTCCATATTAGAGAAATTACCTGAAATACCAATATCGTAACCGAAAATAAGACCGCCCATGGCGGCAATAATACAAGTGACGAGAACATATACGGTTAAGTTTCTGGGATAAGCTTTGCCGTTGTCGGCTTCAGGGGCGAAACTACCCGCCATTTTTTTGTGGTACTGAGAAAAAAGCTAATATAAGCTGTATGTGTCTTTTTAAGTTATGTGTATGTAATGTATGTAGCAAAAAAGGGAAAACTTGGCAGTATGTAAGAAGATAAAATGAGAAATGAAGTGTGAGATTTAAGGAGTATATGAGCAAGTATATATAGACAAGAGACGAGACATAGGATATATAGAATAACCTTACCGTGTAGTTGATTAGCTGTAAATGGGATCGATCATTAAAAATTTGATTTCTTGCTTTCTTTAATTGCAATTATGCTTGCCTGGCTTTACCCAACATTGTCAATAACAATCTGTTATTTTCATCTGAAAATTCATTAATTTCAGTTCAGATTCATTCAGTTCAATTTTGCTTAGTTATTTTATATACTATAATTCCAATTCAGTTCAGTTAATTTGATCAGATCAGTTCTGTTCAATTTAGTTCTGTTCAGACAAAGAGAACATAGCCTAATTCGTACATCAATTAACCCCTTATTTACTAGTTACCTCCATTAATTATTTTATGCAACTGCAACTCTTTTTCTTTTTTTAAAATAAAAGCTTCGTTCAGTCCTGCCATGTATTATATAGATTGTCACTAAATTGACTTAGATAGCTCAGGTTCTTCTGATCTTCCTTTTGTTTGTCCGGATGTAATTTTGAATCAGTGAAGTACTAGAAGGTTTGTTTATCCTCGAACAAAAATGTTCACATTTATATTTATTGTCACTAAATCGACTTATGTCTAGCTCAATAGTTTTACTTAGAGAGATAATTACAAACAAAATGTATTAAGGTGACAAAGCCCCAAAATATTATTCTCCACGCATCACCATCCATCAATTAATTTTGATTCAATGGTAAGAACCCTAAATATACAAATCACTACTAGTTTGGTATTGATTTTGTACAGTTTTGATTGACTGTGGGTGGTTCATATGAACCCTTTTTTCCAGTGTGCTTTCTTTGAACTCAGTTTTTCAGGTTTGTGTGATGCGATGCATCATGCGTTAGCTGAATCCTTGCGCCAAATACGCGTGAGGTGTTATAATTTGATCGACTCTCGTACTTTCTGTTGAGGGATAAAACCTCAAACACCAACACTACTACTGCAAATAACCTAATCTAAGATCCACCTCCAACTTGAAGTCCGACAGAAGGCTTGTCCGAGCAAGAGTACCTGAAAGGACTAAGTGGGGGGTTAGAATGGGTTACCCGGATTGCCAAAGTCAATCCGGAAGGAGGCTTTACTTAAAGGAGAGATGACAGCTCTCAATGCAATAGTAATGGGAAGGGTATTATGTCCCAGAAGACTTAGGGATTGTTGCTTACCTTAAGGTATTGGACCTTGTGCTATATTTATAGTTATCATGTACTTATGAAGAGGTTCATAAGATGATGCCAAGTGTATGATTCAGATTTGGACACCAATGCTCCCTCTGGCCCATAGCCCAATAGTGAACAGTAGTCCAATACCGATTAGTGGGCTTGGGAGGGTAGTTTGGACCTTTTCCCTCTGAGAGTACTGTTCCGCCTGTTGGGTCCGTGTTAGTCCCTCGGACAGATGTGTCCTTGGTTGATCCGCCTTGGGTAACTCTGGATGTCCGAGCCAAGAGTCTCACCAAGTATCTCGATGGTTCTGCGTATGCGTTTGGGCTTATCGCGATGGTGGCGTCGAGATTCTCTCGTCCGTCCGTTAGGCATCTCTCTCATCACATGGTCGTTTGAAGTCCTTTCCTTAGCCATTTCGACCGGGCCGTGGAGATGTAGTGACTTCAACAGATTGGTCGATTCACTTTGGTCGGACCATGTGTGGTCGGACCAAGATCTTGAATCGCTAGTTAAGCCGTGATGCGCTTTAGGACACGCCTATGGCGCTTAACGGATTGGACACATTTCAGATCAACATATGTCCCCCGCCCAAGTATCTTAGTAGAAGATAGTTGGTAACTATGAGGGATCAGTCGTGTCTGCGGAGCGTGTCCGAATCGTTAGTTAAAAGAAAAAGGAAAAAATCCTTTTTGTCGGGATCCGTCGTCTGTGTCCTCAAGGATTCAATATATCTTCCCCCCTTTTTCCGCTCACCGAGTTATCACATAACTGGGACTGTAGAGGAAAAAGGTATTTGTATCCGAGATATATGTGTCCGAGTACGGCTAGGATCTGACGTAGCCCTCCGGAAGCTGTCCATTGGACCGATTGTTGAATTGGGCCTCCCGCAAGCCCAAGAGGCCCAATAGGTTGTCCGTTCGGCCCACGGGGGAAAGATCCCGAGTCAAGGGACGTGACCGTCGGATCAGGACGACATCAACGGTTGGGGTTCCAAGTCCGATTGATGTGACGCGTCTGTCAAGCATTAAATGCGACGATTAACGACCATCCGCCGCGGCACAACCCTTGGATTGGAGAGGATCAACGGCTGGGATTCAAATCCAAGCGATGTGACTCTTGGCTTTTCCCAGATTGCCCTTATAAATAGTCAGCCCATCAGTCACTTTCACACTTTTAGCAATCTCGAAATTTAGAGCAATCGCAAAGCAATCCGAGCAAGCAAGAGTCGCAAAATTTGAAAGTTTCTTCTTCGAATCCGTACCCTCGGAGAAGCAGCAAGGCTTAGTCGTCCGTTCAAACTTATCAAATCAACTTTATCAAGTACGTACATCTTCACTTTTGCTGAGTTGTCTTCTTTTCACGATATGCTTATTTCGTGCTCATATGTTTTTGCCCCGCTCGGATATGAAATTGTCGAGTCTGTTCTTGCCGATATTGCGTGTGATAGGCTTTAGCAATGTTCTTAGTTGAAACAATTTCTCCTCTGTACTGTTGTATGCCAATTTATTGCCAGTATCTTGCTGATGCATTTCATGTGTATGCCGACTGTAACCAAAATTTGATTATGCATGCTTATTTGGTAATTTGTTGGTGCCAATTGGCACACAGTCTTCCGCAAATTTGCCCCGCTCAGCGTGCCAAGTAATGTAGGTGGTAGTGCCAACGACGCGTTAAGTAGAAATCCGTAGCTTTCTTTGACTTAAGAAATTACCTAAACGAACTCTCGGACAATCAACACCATCATTCCTGACTTGTTTCCTTCTGCCCTAGGATGTCCGGGAGCGATAGTCAGAACCAGCACGAGGCCCCGGGTTATAATGACGCAGTAGATTTAGGGACCGAGTCCGTGGATCTGACCTTGTTCGCGAGAGATTTTGTAGTCGTGGAGCTTGGGTCGTCCAGAGATTCTGATGCTGAGCACGGAGTTCGCGGTGCGACAGAAGCGCATGCCGACGTTTCAGTGGACCGGGGTGACCTTGCTAGGACTAGGTCGTTAGTCCAATCTCGGACTATAGGTGGCATTGGGACATCCGGGGATCCGAGCGAACTGCGTGCGGAGCGGGAAGACGACATTGGTCGGGAGGCTGATGAAGTCGAGATGTTCGAGGCTGGGGTGGAGGACCGTGTTGTAGCAGAAACAGGTCCGTCCAACCCAGGCACATCCGGGAGACCCGAAGGTGTCATCGAGGAGGAAGAAGATGGTGAGGAAGAAGAAGATGAGGACGAGGAGGAAGAAGGAGAAGGATCTCCTGTCGCTCGTCCCCCTAGACGATCCAGTCGGCGGATTGCACTACACCCTGCGCCTGCTCACCCAGTCTTCCATTAATTGAAGGTCGTGGTGCGAAAGCTGCCCGAATCAAGTTCCCCCGTCCTGAGTCCGCTGTTACAATAGCGGGCGAATTTGGAGAACTAAACACGGACGGAATTCTTCCTACGTGTCCATCCAGGGTTAGGGCGGAGGACATCCCCGAGTGGAGGCGAAAGTGGGAGATCCCCGAGTCCGTAGAAATAATGATCCCTGATCTCGGGCATGCATTCTATAACCCTCCCGCTGGATATATGTGCGTGCATGAGGTGGCCTTCTCCTGCGGATGGAAGATCCCCATTGACACAGAACTGAAAAACATTCTGAACCATATTGGTATAGGTCCGAGTCAGGTTATCCCCAAGTCCCTGGGTAACCTTATTTGCTTTGTAGTTTTTTGTAAGAAGAAAGGGCAGCCCGTAAATTTGGAGAACTTTAGGCATCTCTTCCACGTCTCGTTCAGTCCGGGGAATCCACTATTCTATACTTTCATGAATAGGAAACCCTACAATTTTATCTCGGACTCCATTTCGTCGCTGGGATCGAAGTGGTGGGATAGGTACATTTTTGTACGGATGGCTTTGAAGCCAGGGATGTCCGAGAGACAGAGGGAACAATGGGGGCTGCCCACAAAATTCCTTAGAGAGAGTATCCCGGATTGGCGCCCCCTTCCGAAGAACGTGGCTCCGTGGGTGGCGGCAATACACAAAAAGCATGACCCACCTACTTATCCGTTTCACGGATTAATCTGTCAGCCACTTCCCTACCTGTGCGGACTAACAGGCGCAGTGGATGTAGGAGGGAAGACAGACTTTAGTAAGGATTCGTTGACTTGAAACTTGGCGTTCTTTCTTCTTCGATATACTCTATTTTGATTACGTATTTCCGCAATTCTGATAATTCTTCTTTAACCCGTCTGTATCTAACGCCTTTGGTTTATTGTGCAGCTCATTGGTTCGACTACATCATGTCGACACTCCGCGAAAAGAAAAAGTTGCAGAGAGAGCAGCAAGCCCTGGAAGTCGCCGCTGGTCAGAGGACCAAAATCATCAATACTTCCGCGGGTCTTCCCATGTCAGATCCGAAGAATGCCGCAGTTTTTGCCGCGGAGGAAGAAAGGCGGAACAAGGCTGGAGAGGATTCTCGTGCAAAGGCACGACAAGGGCAAAGCCCGTCACACCGGAGCGCCACCGCTCAAGTCCTGTGCTTCACGCCGCCGCACCGGGAGGTGTTGATGTAGGATGCCATTTCCTCGGGACGCAAGAGAGGGGCAACTTCGGAGGCTCCTCCCGCAACAAAGAGACAGCAATTGTCCGCTGTCCTTCCTGTTGACCAAGTTGCTCTTGACAAGGAGTACGAGCTGGCTTGCGGACTCCCCGAGGTTGAGCGGGTCGGAGGGCTGGATGGGCTGTACCAACGGGTAAGTAATCTTTTGATGCTCTTCTTGGTTTGTTCTTAGTATGACAGAAGTGCAACTTATATTCTTACGGACTTTTCGCAGCTCGGCTGTTTCGTCAGGGCCATGCAATGGAAGGCCGCTGAACGCGCTACCATTGAGGAGGACCTCCACAAGGCTATGGCCACTTCCGCGGATGAGGCGGAGAAGGTGAAGCAATTGGAGATGCGGCTGAAAGAGCACGAAGTGAAGTTCCATAAGCTGAAGACTAGCTGGGAAGAGATTAAGGCGGACCTCGACTGGCAGGAGAGCTTTGTCGACAAGTCGATGAAGGCTTTTCTGGATTTCAAGGATTTTCTGCTCGAAGGCCTCCAATATGCCCGTCTTCAGGCTGGTCGTGACTTCATGGAGTCCGACTCCTTCAAGTTCTTGACGGCGGACAAATCCGATGCTTCCCGCCTGGATGGGTTCGTGTCCGCTATCGGACAACTGCAGTCCAAGGGACTACTTCCACCGGACTTTAACCGGAAGCGTAAGGTTAATCCTTCGCGGATGCTAATGGCGGAAGTTCCTCAGAGATGTCTCGGATGAGCAGTTGGCGCGTGCGAAGTTTGCGTAACTCACATCGAGGAAGGTGAGATCGAGATCCGAAATGGCGGGCCCTTCCTCCCGAGATGGGTCCCGGGCTTTCCTGAAGAAGTGGTTCTCCCTGCCTTGCCGGGTCGTTGGCCTTCCCGCGGATTTCAACTTGTTCAATATTGTTGAATCCCTTGCCGCGCAAGCCACCTCCAACGCGCCCCCTGTCGATCCGCCTCAAGCTGGTGAAGCTGGTCCGAGCCAAGCTGTGCCTCAGTGAGAAGTCCGGGGTATGCCCCGTTGAAATTCTGTATTTGCTGAATCTTTATGTTGGATTTGCATCTTTTGATATCTCGGAATGTCATTACATACTATAGCAATGTTTCGTATTTAATCCGAGGAGTTGAACCTCCTATGCTTCCGAACTATTACTTGCTCTCTTCTTCGTTCCTTTTTATCTGTTGTTCATAAGCTGAGTTATTATAAATTACCCATCTCTTAAAAGCACGGACCATCAGAGATGGCATCGATGTAGAAATCGACCATCATCTTTCCGATACTCTTAATCGCTCGCTGGGATATCTAATTCTTCTAGAAGGAGGAAGGTGAAACAGTGAAATAGTCATTATGACTATGTCTTTTCATCTCCCCCGTCGTCGGATTATCGACATGTGGCGAGATCTTGAGGACCCGTAGCAACTATAAATAAACGTGTGGTAGTTCTTCCCTTTTTCATTGTTGTACCCTTCTTCGCTTTGTGTTTTGTTTTACTGATTCCAGCCATCCACAAAAGCCGGAGTTCTCCAGGATGTCGAAATCTGATGATGAGGAATATCAGCATTGGGTAAACTGTGCTTGTGGGCACATGCATCCACCGATTTACCCGGGTACGGGGACCGCAGATGACCCGATCATCCTTGACTTTGAAGGCAATCATCCTCTTTGTCCGGGAATAGCTAGGAGGCGAGCCGAAGAGGAGAGGGAGCGGACGCTGAAGCTGATCCGTAGGAGGATCCGCATGTAGCAGCAAGCTCGTCAGGGCCGAGGTGGAGGCTCAGAGTCCCAAGGCTCGACTTCCGGAGTCTGGTGAAGGAACAAGGCGGGGTATGCCCCGTGGATGCATGTACTTATCCTTAGACCTTTTCATATTGTACCTCTGTTATGTAAATGCTCGGATAATTTTGTTTATAAAATTCGAGCTATTTTTTCTCGGATGAGATCGCCATCTTTTTCTTGTGCACGCTTCGTCGGATTATATTGACGCACATATTTTTGTAAAATGACTAAGAAACTCGGACGTGGTTGATGGGCTTGTTTAGGCTTGATTGGATAAACCTGTCTGGCCCAACACTGTTCAAACCAAATGGATAGTTTAAGCCCATTGTCAACGTCGAAGTTCTGACGTGTCGGACGCCTATTGGTTCGTTACTTCTATAAATACTGCGGATCCCTCTTGGCCTTGGTCGCTCAAGTCCAACTTCCAAATTTCAAATCTACTCAATAGAAAGAAGACGGTCTCTTGAATAGTTTCCCCCTCGAGACACCCGTCCACTTTCGAGTCGGCGTTCGTCCTGAGCGTGAGAGTGGCGTGGGTCTAGAGGGGAAGATTGTTGAAGATCAGTCACCGAAAAGCATAGATCTCGGTTTAAATGTATATCTGTCCGTCTCCTCTACTTTCTTCCAACCCCCACTTTAGTGGTTCAAATCTCTCTTATATTGGAAATGGTTTCCGAATTTCAAGAGAGTTTGAATCTCTAAAGCCGGTGAGGCGGAAATCTCTTCTTGTCTGCACTTTGTTTTCCCCGGACACAGGACTTGCATTGCCATGTTTTGGCGGTATCCTGAAGGATTCCAACACATTTAACCATTCTCTTGTGTGCAGGTAGATCGAGTTCCTGGCCTCCGTGGAAACCAGACTTGCCGCTTGACACGGAAGAAGCTTTTTCCGACGGGGGAACGATCTTTGCTGGGAGATGACGTATCTTCAGAGACGTTTTTCTGCATTTTTCGTATTGCGTCCGTAAGTCCGGGTAATCGATCCGGGATTGTAAATTGTACAGACAAGATTATGTATAATTCGTCTTTGTATGAATGAAATTTCTTGCTTTCGTTGTTGTTAAACGAATGGTAAATCTCAGATGCGTAAATCGAAAAATCACAAATCGAAAGATAGAAGTTGTATTGATTTGCCGGAAATTCAATTACAACTTGCGGGCTCTATGGCCAATGGCAAAAGGACCAAAAAGAAACAGAACTGGCGGAGTTCCGTGTAACAAGTAGTTGAAACTGAGATGATCAATCGACATGATGGAGATCCGCACAGTTATCTCTATGCATAGAACTTCTGAAGGTTTCTAGCATTCCACGGACGCTTGAGGGGATGTCCGTTTTCATCTTCTAATTCATAACTCCCATTTACTTTTGCCCCGACAATCTTGTAGGGTCCTTCCCACTTGGGCTTGAGTTTTCCAATATTGCTCAAAATGTCGGCTCGTCGAAGCACCAGGTCCCCGACTTGCAAGTTAGCCGCGCGAATGTTCCTGTTGTAGTTTCGGGCAGCAGTTGCCTGATACCTAAGGATATTCGCCAGTGCTTCAGACCTTTTTTGTTCAAGCATGTCCAGGTCGAATATCCGAGCTTCTCGGTTTGCTTTGTCTTCGAACTCTCGGATTCTCAAAGTCTCTACGGAAATCTCGGATGGTATGACTGCCTCTGAACCATATACCAAGGAGAATGGAGTTTCTTTGGTCGCAGTCCGTGCAGTGGTGCGATGTGCCCATAGTACGCCTTCCAGGTCGTCCGCCCAGCTTTCTTGCGAAGTTCTTAACCGCTTCTCGAGGATCTTGACTATTGTTTTGTTTGTGGACTCAGCCTGTCCATTGGCTTGCGGGTATCCAACAGATGTAAAACGTTGCTCGATTTTGAAGGACGCCAGCCATTCCTTGAGCCTATGTCCTGAGAAATGGGCACCATTATCCGAGACTAGAACTCTTGGTAGGCCGAAGCGGCAAATGATGTTCTTCCAGATGAAGGTCCGCACTCGACTTTCCGTAATAGTCGCTACAGCCTCCGCTTCTACCCACTTGGTAAAATATTCTACCACCACAATGAGAAATTTTTCATTGGGTACCCTAAATGGTCCGACAATATCGATACCCCATCGATCGAATCGGACACGCTATGATTGATGTAATCATAGGGTTCGTCAGCGATGTGGGATGTTCATAATATTGGCAATCCCGACATCTCCGGCGTGGTCGGCGGAATCTTTACCGATGGTAGCCAATAATAGCCTTGTCGTATGATTTTACGGCGAGAGTCCTCCCTAATGACTCCACAGCTTCCATCAGGTATCTCTTCCAAAGACGGTGCTTCTTGTGGGTTCAAGCATCTCAGGTGAGTCCCGGAAAAAGATCTCTTGTACAAATCATCACCCATTATAATTTATCTATTTGCTCGGCATTGCACACTCCTTGATTCTTTCGGATCGACTAGCAAAGATCCGTCCTTGAGATAGTTAAAAATGTCAGTCATCTAGTTTCTTCCCGTGTCAAGTATCATGACCGCCGAACTGGGACTCATGACGGATGAATCAGTAATGGTGAGTAGAATTACTCCTTCAGAGTCACAGAGCAGACAATGCGTATTTTGCCAAGGCATCAGCTCTTTCGTTCCACGCTCTATCAAACTTTTCCAAGGTGAATTCCTCGAAGTGGCTGGCCTCATGCTTGAGTAGCTCAAGATACTTGATGCGAAAGTTCCTGAAAATTGGGCCTCGACGAGCTGTGAGTCCGTGTAAGCTTTGACCTTCCGGGCTTGGAGTGACTTGGCTAGACGCAGCCCCACTAAAAGTGCCTCATACTCAGCCTCATTGTTGGTAACTTTGAACTCCAAGGAAATCGCATAGTCGAGTTCCGCGCCATCTGGGCTCTTAAGGTAGATTCCAATTCCTCCCACTCTTCCAGTGGAAGAACCATCCACTTCCAATGTCCAGATATCGGAAGGATGTTTTTGGGTTTGGAGATCTCCGCGAGTCCGAGGTTCCGCTTGGTTCATCCTCCGTGATTTCCGTTCTGATGTTGTCAGCACTGGGGTTTCTGGGAACATCACCAAGTAGAAATATTTGGTTGACCCGAGTTTCCCCATCTGACAAAGGAAAGGGCCGATTGATGAACTGGGCTTCCTCGAGGTTTTCCGGGTTGAGCTTTGGCGGAACCGGCTTTCGGACAATATGCTTGGTGATCAAGCACTCGAGCACCTGCTTGTCAGGGACTTTCTCTGAATCCTTCTCTGGATAATCCGCTAAGAAGTCGGCGAGGACTTGAGCCTTTTTGGCTGACGGAGCCTGGTAGCAAATGTCGTATTCGCTTAGCTCGATCGCCCACTTAGAGAGTCGTCCTGATTGGTCGGGCTTTCCTAGGACCTGTTTCAAAGGTTCCGCAGTTAGTACCACTATTTTGTGAGACTTAAAATAAGGTTTTAACCGTCTGGCGGTATAAACCAAGGCGTATGCGAGTTTCTCGATCTTCACGTATCTTGTCTCCGCCCCAGCAAGGGCTTTGCTAAGATAGTAAATCGGCAAATGCTCGTTAGCCTGAATCCGTACTAATACGGAGCTCATTGCCTCTTCCGTGATTGCTAGGTAGAGGTAGAGCGGTTCTCCTTCGACGGGTTTGGAGAGCAGTGGAGGGGAATGGAGGTACTCTTTCAGTTTCTCGAAAGCCTCAGAACATTCCGCGGTCCACACAAAGTTCTCTCCTTTCCGGAGGATTTTGAAGAACGGAAGATTCTTCTCCGCTAAACGGGAAATGAAACGACTTAAGGACATTAGACGCCCAATAAGCTGTTGTACCTCGTTGAGGTTCTTCGGATGGGGCTAGTCTAGGATTGCCTTGATCTTCTCGGGGTTTGCACTTATCCCTCTTTCTGTGACCATGTATCCCAGAAACTTTCCTCCTCTCACCCCGAACGTACACTTTTCGGGGTTCAACTTCATTCCATACTTCCGAAGAATGGAAAAGCAATTGTTGAGATGCTCAATATGCTCTTCTTCAGTCTTACTTTTAACAAGCATATCATCTACGTAGACTTCCATAATCTTGCCCAACTCCTCCTTGAACATTTTATTCACCAATCGCTGGTATGTAGCTCCCGCGTTCTTCAACCCGAATGGCATCACCTTGAAACAGTATACTCCTCCTGCCGCGAAGAAGGCTGTTTTCTTAATGTCGTCCTTGGCCATCCGGATTTGATAGAAGCCCTGATATGCGTCCATGAAGCTTAGGAGCGCACATCCCGCGGTAGAATCTACCAACTGGTCTATGCGAGGTAGGGGATAAGGATCATTTGGACAAAACTTGTTGAGCCTTGTGAAGTCGTTGCACATCCTCCACTTTCCTGGGGCTTTCTCGACGAGTACCACATTACAGACCCAGTCCGAGTATCTAACTTCTTCAATGTGCCCGGCTTTCAAGAGCCGGTCAACTTCCGCAGATATAATTGCGTCCTTGACCGAGCCAAAGTCTTTCCTCTTCCGTCGAATATATTTGATCGAGGGATCCATGTTCAGACGGTGAACAGTGATTCTCGGATCTATTCCCTTCAAATCATCAGTACTCCAAGCAAATACATCCCTGTTGTCTCGGAGACAAGCAATAAGTTTCATCTCCACTTATGTGCTCATCTCTGTTCCGATTCTAGTCTTCTTATCCGGGCTTCCAACAACAATCTCGATTTCCTTGAGAGTTTCGTGAGGCTCGATCCGCGGCCTGGGAATTTCTCCTCGGGCTTCCTACCCTATCTGCGGATTCTCCTGTTTGGGCGGAGAACAACTCGGATCGGAGGTCATTGGATCGCCAAAACGGGGGCAGATGCCCTTCTCGTGGACATAATGTAACACTCCCAAGCTTCTCGGATGTTTCCTACCTCTTCTCCTACTCCGAAGGGAGTAGGAAATTTCATTCTGTTGTGTAAGGTGGATGAAATAGCCCGGAATTGATTGAGTCCTGGGCGCCCAAAGATGGCGTTATAGTCGAAGGACCGATCAACCACGACAAATCGGACCGACTGTGTTACCCTGGTCGGGAAGGTTCCGAGTGAAACGTGTAACGTAACACTTCCTAGTGGTCGAACAGTTCCTCCTCCAAACCCTAGTATAGAGGTGTGAACTCTGTCGTAGCGGATTCTTCCCAATTCCATCTGATCTAGTGTCCTCTTAGAGATGATATTCGAAGAACTCCCGGTATCCACCAGAATTTTGTTCACTCGATAAGTCACGATGGTCAACGAAACTACAAGAGGAACATCCGGGTCGTCAATCTCCTCGCCTCCTGCCGTAGGAGGGGGAATTTCGCTATCATCGAAAGATATTGCATTTGTTCCTCGAATTGCGGGGGCACCGTACGCTCTGTCATTGTTCCGAAGGTTTTGGGCGGTCCGCTCTCTTGCATTCCTGCTATCACCTCCAGAGGGTCCGCCTGCGATAGCGTTGATCACTCCGCTGTACGGAGGGTTCTCCATTTCGGTCTCGTCGCCTGTACGGATGTCCTCCCATGCGTGTCGGATAGCCTACTGGCGGAGGTGGCAAAGATAGTGGGCGAGGTGGTGGGTCAGCAGCGTTATCCTCCCTCCTCCGCTCCGTTCTATCGTGCCTGGAGGGCTCATCCGCATATATGTGCTCCTTCAACTTGCCTTCTCTCACCAGGTGTTCGACCTGCTTTTAATCGGATACCGCTGGTCTCATGGCCTCTGCTCTTGTGAAATTTGCAGTATCCCTTCGCATTTCTGTTTCTCCGATTGTGGGATGGCTTTGGCCATTGGACGTCCAACTTTTTCTCAACAATAGTGGCCAAGATGTCGGATCTCGGCTTATTGAGGCGTGTGTAGTCCGCGAATCTCCTGGGCGGACTCCTTTCCCTGTAAATGCCTTTGTCTCTGTGATCTTTCTTCGGGTCAAACTCCCCCTGGCGTTGCTCTTATTTTTGCGGTTCCTTTCCCTTTTTCGATCCTGCTCGGACCGGTACGTTCCTTAGGTATTCTTCTCCGTACATCACCTCCTCACAGATGTCATCCAAGTGCTTTTCGCTCCTCACTTCCTGACTGGAGAGCTTCCTCCGCAGCTCGGAGTTGTAAGTATTAGCGTACAGGTGACGGACCCGTTCTTTAATACTATGGGGCTCAACTCGGAGTACTTCCGTATTGAAGCGATCTAGGAAAGTTCGAAGATCTTCCTGTTCCCTTTGGATGACTTCGCCAGTGCTCTCAAGACATTTTCTTCTTTTTGATTTTCCGAACCGTGCTAAGAACTTTGAAGACAGATCTACATACGACCTTATTGACTTGTTTGGCAAAGCGGTGTACCAATCCATAGCCGTGCCGAAGAGGGTGGATGAGAACGTAAGGGCTTTAGTATTGTCACTCAACCCCTTGGAATCCATTTTGCTGTTGTACCTTGTCAGGTGACCCACGGGACAAGTATCCCCGTAGTAGTATTCCAAGTTCGGAATCACTTGGTCCGAGTTCCTATTTCTTTCCTTTTCGCTCATGATATCATCACACAGAGGGTTTGGTGCACTTGTAGTGATCTGCTCGTGGTCTTTTACCAGGCGTCCGAGGTTCAGGATTTGGGTTTCCAAAGCTTTTTGTTGGGCATAGATTTCATCAGCTGTCATGACCTCTCCTGTCCGTGGATGGACTGCGACATCCGCGGGGAGTTCGTCTAGCCGGACAACTGGAATGGTTTCTGCTACATGATCCCTGTTCCTCATGGAAGCTTGTCGCGGACCTCCTGGCTGCCTGTTACCTCCTTCTTGGTACTCTCTCCTCCCATTCGGGCTTCCCTCACCCCGAACTTGCGAAGCAGAGGCCCGTCGGTCTAGCAGGTTTCGCAAATCCTCATGGGGCAGCTGATCTCCCAACCTCTGTTGGATCGGATGCTGTCTGTTTCTTGACAAGGCGGGCTGAACCGCAGAATTAATCGGGCGGAGTGGCTTCGAGGTGGGCATTGTTAGACCCTAGGCATCCTTGGATAATCGTGAGCAACCTATCAAACTGGGTTTCGCTTAGTCCGAGGTCGCCAGCGGACAACGCGACCATCGGGCATCGAAATCGCTGACTGTGGTAGGCCTTGAGCTTCTGCCGGAGAAGCTCGTGCTATCCCTTCCCCATGGTCCGCAGGCACGATATTCACAGGGACGCTTTGGCCTCCTCTAAGCGGGGCGTCTCTTCCCTCATCCGAGGATGGGCTGGCGGTCCGCCCGTCGCTCGGATATCTCCTTCCAGCGTTCCTTCCAGCCACAGCGGCCCTTCGTCCCTGGGTGGGCGGACGTCCTCGTGGGCGTGGTGGTGGTGTTCCCACGCCTGCAGCACTAGTCCGAGCTGTTCATCTCGTTCTAGCCATCAGCACAACACAAACACAGATCTTTTTGTAAAGATTCCCACAGACGGCGCCAAAATGTTGAGGGATAAAACCTCAAACACCAACACTACTACTGCAAATAACCTAATCTAAGATCCACCTCCAACTTGAAGTCCGAGAGAAGGCTTGTCCGAGCAAGAGTACCTGAAAGGACTAAGTGGGGGGGGGGGGGGGTTAGAATGGGTTACCCGGATTGCCAAAGTCAATCCGGAAGGAGGCTTTACTCAAAGGAGAGATGACAGCTCTCAATGCAATAGTAATGGGAAGGGTATTATGTCCCAGAAGACTTAGGGATTGTTGCTTACCTTAAGGTATTGGACCTTGTGCTATATTTATAGTTATCATGTACTTATGAAGAGGTTCATAAGATGATGCCAAGTGTATGATTCAGATTTGGACACCAATGCTCCCTTTGGCCCATAGCCCAATAGTGAACAGTAGTCCAATACCGATTAGTGGGCTTGGGAGGGTAGTTTGGACCTTTTCCTCCGAGAATCTTTATTCACTGTTGGGTCCGTGTTAGTCCCTCGGACGGATGTGTATGCCTTGGTTGATGCGCCTGGTAACTCTGGATGTCCGAGCCAAGAGTCTCACGGAAGTATCTCGATGGTTACATTATGTACGTTTGGGCTTATCGCGATGGTGGCGTCGAGATTCTCTCTCGTCCGTCCGTTAGGCATCTTTGTCTTGTCATGGTCGTTTGAAGTCCTTTCCTTAGCATTTCGGATGGGTGTGGAGATGTAGTGACTTGACGTGATTCGATTCACTTTGGTCGGACCATGTGAGGTCGGACCAGTACTGAATTGGCTAGTTAAGCCGTGATGCACTTTAGGACACGCTCTATGGCGCCCTTAACGGATTGGACACATTTCCGTATCAACACTTTCATTTCCACTTCATGCTTATAATTGTTTGCGCTTATAGTTTCAAACTTTCTTGGAATGTTTGGGAATAAGATTAAAGACCCTATTTTGTCAACTGTCACGAGTTTTTCCAGCATACAACTAAAAGTCATGTTAAGTCACTTTTATACTCATATAAAATTAAATTATTAGTCATATGTTAAAGGTCTATTAAAATTTTATGTCAAATAACCCCGCAGTCCCTAAACTTTGAATTATTGGCAATTTCTTCAAATAATATCAATTTAACAACCCCATTCTCAAGTTCACAATTATCATATTTGTCATTGCTTACATCAAAGCTATGTGATTGTGACTTAGTGAGGTTCTGATCATACGCAAAAAGCTGGCTGAAACTTGTATCATTGCAAGAATCATGGTGAATATCTTTCGTTCTTTACCATTCTTGTTGGATTTGAAGTTATGTGTTGTTTTGTCGGGTTTGTGGCATACCCCTTGTATTTTTCATATAAAGAGTCGATTGATCCCCTGTATTATTTTTAAAGGTCATTTACCCAGTGCAACTCGCCCTCTTACCCTAACTTTTCGTCAAATACGACTAACAATGTTAACTTTGCCGTTAACTCTTGGTGATTACCCTTTCGTATTTAATATGAGGGCCATTTGAATTTTTCCAACTTTTCAGCCTCTTGATCATGTCATTTAATTATCAGTGTTTTTAAATGTTTGACCATGAATTTTTGAAGGCCGCACACCTTAAAGTAAATATTGCAATTAGTTTTGGGTCTACATGTAAGTCTTGATTAGTTTAAATATTATTTGAGCAAGGTATACAGAGGGGGCAAATGAATAAATAATGCAACTAAATTAGATAAAACTATGACAAATAATTTAGCTTAATCAAACAAATACTCATAGTAACAATACAATACGTCAAGAGTATACGTGAAAAATAATATAATAAAATTTGGTTTGAATAATTGAACTATTATGGGATGGAAATAGTATAATATGATGTTTCCTATGGTCAAATAGTGATACAATCACTCGAAAATCACCGGTTGCATGGGAGAAGGTGTGTGCACCTAAGAAGCAAGGCGGACTACAAATTATTGACCTCCTGCTATGGAGTAAAGCGTGCTTGGTTAAGCTACTATGGAACCTATGTAATAAGCAGGATAGCCTTTGGGTCAAGTGGATTCATACATATTATATACCCAGGAACAAATTCTCACATCTCCACTACCCATGACTAGTTCCTGGATTATGAAGGGCATTATGAAATGCAGATTGGTGGTACAGGACAATGGTACATGGGATTCAATGCAAGGTATACCGAAGTTTCACACTGGATTGATGTATAAATCATTACGAGTGCCGCAACCTGAAGTGGAATGGAGACAATTAATTTTCGCCACTGTTGCACATTACACGGCTAATCACTTGGCTAGCGTGTCATGAACGCCTAGCCACCAAAGAGCGACTCCGCAGATTTGACATGATTGATGATGATCAATGTTGCTTCTGCCTGAATGTAGAGACCTTGGCGCACTTAATGTTCGATTGCGTGGAGACTAGAACGATCTGGCAGGAAGTATTGCGCTGGCTGCGCTATCAGCACACCCCGGGGGCTTGGACTACTGAATTAAATTGGGTGCTACGACATAGTAAGGGCAAGAACTGGAGGCGTCAACTACTAAAAGTAGCCTTTCTGGAAACGACTTACGAGGTGTGGAAACATAGGAATAACACTTGTTTTGGTAATGAGACTAGGCAGTTATCCATTGCCCAACATATTATTGATGTAGTGAGTTATAGAGCTTGGATGGTGCCACGGATACGACCCCATGTTGGGAGTCTAATGCTACATTAGATACTCTAGTTTACTTTCGACTTTTTAGGCTGGATCAGTTTCGGATCGCCTTTTGCTTTGTATCTGTTTTTTGGATTTTTAATAATATATTCTAGTTCCAAAAAAAAAAAAAAAAAATTATAATATGATGTTGTTACAATTTGGGTTATTTTAGTGAACGTACTCAAACGGACAAATTAAATATCCTAGTTGAAGATTAAACAAATCAAATTTTAGTCTGTCAACAGATGGTTTTGGTAATTGTTGTGAATTGGGTTCGCGTTCGGTCAAGGCAAGAATCATCATCCATCCATCTTGCTGTATGTTTCGGTCAACGCCGTATGTGCCCTGGCACACAACGGATTTGAACCCAAACTAAACTATACTACTCTTGCTTAAATGTGAAAATTGAAACCCCAACAATCATTTTCAATCGGATAAGGCTATGACCTACATAACTAGGACTTGGGCCATATTTCACGCCCAAACAAACTATATATCACTAAAAAAAATCAGGCAGCACCAAAGTCGAAGTTTCATTACTATTAGCAACAAAAATGCAAAAGCAATAGAGCTTATTTAGGTGACCACACAAGTGAACGTAAACCTTGTTTCGGGCGAAGGAGTAACAAATAGTTTAGCAATTACTAGCATATAGTATAAGGGTCATTACTCAAGAGTCTCTTTTTGGTGATGAAACGTGGTCGTTTTATTACTGTGCAAGTCTTAGTGAAATTTAAAGTGCGTCCTAAGAATTTTAAAACCGAGCACGGAGCGTGTAGAAACTCTAATAAAGAGCAAGGCAAGATCGAAGAGCGAAATGAGTTCTCTGTTCCTAGGCAAACTGAGTAGGTCAACTTGATCGAACACATGCAGTGTGAATGGCATGGTCGAAGGCAACTATGCCAATAATGCAATAAGGGTGAATTAATTTGGAGTTTGGAAAACAATTAAGAGAAGATGATTGATACAACTAAGGAACGCGTTGAGTTGAGTAGTGCATGATTGAGTAAGTTTGAAATAAAATTGAACGTACAAGACTTTGAGTAGTTACGTTCAATTCCAGATCATGCAATACAACTCAGCTTTCTGGTAGTTTAATGGATAGAGAGGTGAGTCTGAGTCATATATCTATCTTAACTCATGTTTTTCTAAGCAGTCACATGATTCCCAGTTTTCTGTTTATTTCCTCTACCCTTCATCGGTTCGATCCGTTTATAATGTATGCATCATGTCAATGTAATGTGATGTTATATAATTTGCATGTCATGTCCCTCCCACACCCAATAAATCACATTATTACATTGTACTATTTCTTATGATTTCAATAATTATACATGTAATTCAAATGGGTCGGCCAAACGTTAAAACTATTGGAAATTGAAATGGTGATGTGGAAATTTTGTTTTGGTTACGTTGCAAAATTAACTCCACTAGATTATTTTTTCTTTCAACTCAGCCCCTTTAAATTTTCTATCTTTCAAATCAACCCTCTAAGTTATTTAATTCAACTCGCAAATTTCATTATACGCTTTTATTAAATTATTCACTATATATTATAGTTTAATTATAATTTATGGTCAAAGTTAAAGATGGTTGATGAAATGTAAAGTCTATTTTAACAGGTGAGAGTGTACTACATAAACTTTACAGATTCTTAGTGCTTGTTTGGCAAAATCACCAAAACCTGGTTAAAAACACCTAAAAACATCTATATTAATCTGTTTTTCATGATTTTAATCGCTTGCCAACAGCCTGTTAACATTTTCAAAAAGTTAGTTAACCTTTATTTATTCTATTCTATAGAAGTGTTGCAGATAATAGTCTGGCAGAAGTGCTGTTGTGCTTGGGAGGAGAGAAGATCAGTGAAAGTAATGCTCGGTTTTTGGAAGAAAATTTTATTGTAGAGGAAATCAAGGGCGCTGTTTGGGAATGCAGGCTAGACAAAAGTCCGGGGCCGGACGTATACAACTTTCATTTTTTCCGAGGTTTTTGGAATGTGATTAAGAAGGATCTGGTGGCAGTTTTCGATGATTTTCATGAGAATGCAAGGTTAGCACGTGGACTAAATTCCTCGTTTATCACTCTAATTCACAAGAATGCGAAACCAATGACCATTGAGGACTTTAGACCCATATCCCTTATTGAAAGCGTGTACAAAGTGTTGGCGAAGGTTTTAGCCACTGGACCTGCTAAAGTGATCAATGATGTTATCTCACCTAACCAATCTACATTCATTGAGGGTCGAAACATATTCGATGGTATTGTGGTTGCTAATGAAATTGTCGATAAGGTGAGGAAGAGAGGTAAAAAAGTATGATAATGATGAAGATCGACTTTGAAAAGGCTTACGACTTGGTGAGTTGGGGTTTCTTGAAGGAAATGTTGAATATACTTGGATTCGGCGAAAGATGGAGAAGGTGGATAATGGAGTGTGTCTCGACGGTGGAGGCCTCGGTGTTAATTAATGGAAGCCCTTCAAAGTATTTTAGGTTGGGGAGAGGCTTTAGACAAGGCGATCCTCTCTCTCCGTTTCTCTTTCTTCTTGTGGCGGAGGGTTTAAGTAGATTGATGAAAAGAGCTTGCTTATCTGGACATTTTAGTCCTTTGAAGGTGGGAAGAGAGGAGGTGGTAAGTGTCACACTTACAATACACGGATGACTCCATTTTCTTTGGGGAGGCTAAGGCGGAGAATTTATTGGCTTTAAATAGTGTGTTGAGGTGTTTCGAGCTTTTTTCGGGGATGAAAATTAATTTCCGGAAGAGTAATTTGGTGGGCATTGGAGTGAATTCGGAGAGTCTTAAACAGTGGGCAGCCTTATTAAATTGTTCTATTGGTAGTATTCCATTTGTGTACTTGGGATTACCAATAGGCGCAAGACCAAGTGATAAAAAAAGTGTGGAGCAAAGTCATTGATCGAGTGGAAAGAAAGTTGAATGATTGGGAGAATTGTTATCTTTCCTTTGGGGGAAGAATAGTGTTGACAAACGCGGTGCTTACGTCCATCCCTATATACTACCTTTCCTTTTTCAAAGTCCCTTCTTTTGTTCTCAACCGGTTAAAGAAGTTTCAAGGTCACTTCATTTGGGATGGGTCCTGGGGGGGGGGGGGGGGGGGGGGGTTGCTTGGGTAAATTGGGAGGTTGTTTGTAAGTCCAAAGAGAAGAGAGGTTTGGGAATCAAGAATTTAGAGTTGTTCAATTTATCTCTTTTAGGCAAATGGGCGTGGAAGTTGTTAGTTGATAAAAAGTCTCTTTGGGTTTCTGTTTTAAAGTCGAAATATGGTAGCTTTTTTGACGTAGTGGAGTCTTGTAGAGTTAGGAAGTCTTGGGGGAGTAATTGGTCGTCTTGGTGGAGAGACATTGTAAAATTGGTAGGTTGTAATAATTAGTTTTGGGAGTTTCTTAAAAGAAGTACTGGAGATGAGATGGAAAGGGGGCAAATTTCTGGACTGATCCTTGGTTGGAAGATGGGATCAGATTAAGTGTCTTGTTTCCTCGTTTTTATAGTCTTGAGGTCAACAAAAATTATAAAGTGGCTGATCGTGTTGTAAAGGAGCGGGGCGTGTTGATTAGACTGTGGGATTGGAGAAGGAGGTTGTTTTTATGGGAGAATGAACTTATTACAGATTTGTTGGCAATTGTGAACAGGTGCTGGACTTTTTCTGATGCAGAGGATTGCTGGACTTATTGGTGAAATCAAAGAATATGACATACATAACAAATGCGGGCTACGAGATATTGTCGGAAGGACTGATTACCATTCCGTGTGTGCAACTAGATTGGATGAAGTTGGTCTAGATCAAACGGTGCCCTCTGAAAATAAATGCATTCGTCTAGAAGCTTATGCTCAATAGAATTCCGATGCTTCCTAATCTGAAGAAAAGGAATGTTATCTATAGTGAGGAGTCAACAGCTTGTAGACAATGTGAGGCAAATGTGGAGGTGTCGATTGATCACTTATTCCTGGGGTGCGAGTTTGCTGTTGCGGTTTGGGAAAAGGTCTACAGTTGGGTGGATTGCGGTTTTGTCAGATCGACATCGGTGATTGACGATCTAAAAGAGTTCTCCAAGCTGGTTTCTTCAAGTTCAAAAGACTTATGGCTGATATTCTGGCATAACACGGTATGACACTTATGGAAGGCAAGGAACGAAAATATTTTCAAAGGTGAGTCCCGTACAGCTTCTGATATTTTTTAATCGATCAAATTCTTGAGCTGGTCATGGGTAAGAAATGGGGAGGCGGTGAACCCGAATTACAATTTTTTCGATTGGGAGATTCATCCTAAAGGCGTGTTGAATTTTTTATTATTGAAACAAGGAGGCAACAAGGTTCTAATGGCTCTTGTTTTTGTATCTGTTCGATTTCTTTGAGTGAGGCATTTGCTTGTTGATCCTTGATTTGTTTTGTCCATGTATTGTCCATTTCTTGATCATTGTATTTGATGTGATGAACTGAACATTCCTTATGTTCTGTTCGTTTTACCTGGTGCAATAAATCTTCTTAATTTCTTAAAAAAAAAAGATTAGCTAGACTCTTGTATCAAAAGACAGTGCACGAGAGGATCCTTCGTCCGCTTTCATACTACCACTCCCATGTGAAAAAAGCAAAAGCAAATGGGACAAGTGAGATTTAGAAAATGTAAATAAGAAATAAATTCAAGACCGCGCATTGGCCTTTCGCCAGAGAGAAGTCAGGGGTATGTACTATATGTGATTGTTATAATATATGGTCCAATATAATTTTCAGATCTGTGTAATAGGCTTTGTGTTGGAAATATGGGTATTTTGGTTGGGATTAAAGTTTGGGCCTATGGAGTAAGCCCAGAACTTGCTCATGCTGGTACCAATTGTCATGATCGAAACTTCTGTCACGAGTCACTGACTCACGAGAGGAATTGATCGTAGAGAAGGAGAAACTCACCACAAACACGAGGGAAGTGGAGAGAATAAAAAGAACAACTGTTTATTTCAGTCAGTATCCAAAACTTCCTTCCAGTAGCCTTCAATTGGCTATTTATACTTGAATACAAGAGAATATAAAGAACGGTAACGACCTTGTACCTGAAAAATCAAGAACAATCTCACAGTGTTGTGGGTGATGTTATCACAACAACAACAATAACTAATATATATATATAAGCAATTGTGAATTAAAAGCAGAACAAAAAAAAAAGAAAAAAAAAAAAAAAAAAAAAAATCAAAGAGATTTTGACGAATTATACGTATATAAATCGGTGTCTCAGGGCAAAATACTCAATGTAAAAACAATAGTTTAACAAATCTAGATCTCAAGAACAACAGTTTTCTATGATCAATAATTTTGGGATTTTAAATAGCTAAGTACGAAGAGGGGAGACCTTCTAGCTAGCTAATCTAAATGTATATTATATATTAATAAGATCATCTAGTCAAAACCTTAGAAAAACAAGAACCAAGAAACTTATAGGATGAATACGTTATTTTTATATGATAAACAACGTTACTTTTCTATTATCTGCGCTAGCTTCTGTATATCTGGTTATTTGAGCGTCGTTTGTATATATAGAGATTCGAAGCATCTTGATCACGCGTTCCGTAACAATAAGCAATCTACAATCTTGTAATATCTTGTTTGTTCTTTTAAGAAGAGCTCTCTTGGAAATAAACTTCTTGACCATTCTTGAATAAGATCTCATTGGATGATAAAAAAGACTGTTATGACTCAATATTCAAACGCCACAACACAATACCCAGATAACACCAATCGATCAAAGAGAGAAACAGTTCGATTAATTAATCAAGTAACAGAGTACAATCCAAACCGATTACAAAGCTCAAACCAAATTCTCCGATACTTATCCGATCACCTGTAAATGATGAAATCGATCAGAGATGGATAATTCGAGAGATGATATTTTTGGGAGATGAGAGAGGAAAATACCTCAATCATCCAACTGGTTGCTCCAATGCGTATTCTCGCGTATATGCAGAATATGCTCACGTATGATCGGAAAGCACGTGAATAGGCGAGTCTCTAACGGCTATTTAACTCTGAGTAAAACAAATAAACAGTAATAACGGTAACAAAATGAATTACTGAAAGTAAAATGAAGAAGACGCGTGCTTATAGAAGTCGCATTTCCACTTTCATCACATTGCCTCCCCCTTACTTTTGTCTTGACCTCAAGACAAAGCAAAATTTGGGAACTGTGCCTGGATGGTGACAGCCTTCTCCCATGTAGCCTCTTCTGGAGTAAGATTTCTCCAATGGATAAGCAATTCTTCCACCGTTATGTGACGCACCTTGACTAGGCGACGCTGCAAGATGGCAACTGGATAAACCTTGGGGACACCATCTGAGGAGATCTCAGGGAGAGTGCTAGAAGCATGATACTTATTCTTGATTTGTTTCTTGAGTAGGGAAACATGAAAGACATTATGCATACGTGTACCCTCAGGTAAAGCCAACTGATAAGCAACATGACCAATTTTTGTTGTTATGGGAAAGGGTCCATAATATTTGATTGAAAGTTTAGTCTGGCTTTTCAGGAACGTATTATGAGTTTTGAATGGTTGCATCTTCAGGAAGACATGATCCCCCAACCTAGAATTCCCGTTCACTGCGATTTTTGTCAGCAAAATATTTCATCCTCTCCTGGGCCTGCAACAGGTTCTCCTTGAGGACTTGAAGCATCTGTTGTCTTGTCTGAACTAGTGCTTGAGCAGTAGCACAAGAGGTCTGCAAATAAGGTCCTAAAGCAAGCTGTGGTGGGGTAAATCCATATAAGGCTTCAAATGGAGATGTCTTAATGGAATGGTGGAAAGTGGTGTTATACCACCATCCAGCCATAGCAAGCCATTGGGACCACTTCTTCTGTTGATTGTGTATCATACAACGGAGGTAAGTCTCAAGACACCTATTAACTCTCTCTCTCTCTCTCTCTCTCTCTCTCTCTCTCTCTCTCTCTCTCTCTCTCTCTCTCTCTCTCTCTCTGTTTGGCCATCACTTGGAGATGGTAAGCTGTACTCATGTGAAGCTTAGTGCCTAAAAGCTTGAAAAATGCCTTCCAGAACTCACTAGTAAATGCAGCATCCCTGTCACTGATGATACTATCAGGCAGACCATGAAGCCTATGGATTTCCTGAAGGAATATAGTAGCCAACATTTCTGTAGTATAAGGATGACTAAGTGCAAGGAAATGGGCATACTTCGTTAGTCTGTCCACAATGACCCATATTACCTTCTTACCATTGGAGTTGGGTAGACCTTCTATAAAGTCCATGGAGATGCTACTCCAAGGCTTGTCAGGTGGTTGGGGAGGCTGAAAAAGTCCTGGGGAAGCCAAATTTTTCATTCTTGCACTGTTTGCATATATCACATCCCATAATGAACTGTTCTATATCACCTTTCATTCCCTTCCAATAGAACAAGGCTTTGGCTCTCATATAACTGGAATGGATGCTTGAATGTCCTCCCAGTGCTGAAGAATGAATTGCCTGCAAAATTTTCTCTCTGACCCCACCTTGATTGCCAATAACAATTCTACCCTTCCACCTTAATATCCCATCCACCATGGAGTATTCACTATCAGGTGTCAGTAAAGTAGCTGACATGAGGTCAGAGATGGAAGTATCACCAGAATAACTAGAAATAATTTCTGAGATCCAAAGTGGTTGAACATGAGTAATAGTTGCACACAGATCTGCATTGGCTTCAGTATCACATGGATCATATTTCCTGGATAATGCATCAGCAACCAGATTGTGTTTGCCTTGTTTATACTCAATAACAAAATCATAACCAAGCAACTTGTATAACCACTTCTGCTGCAATGCAATTACAATTTTATGTTCCTTTAAGAATCTCAGACTTGCATGGTCAGTTCTTATAATGAACTTGGACCCTGTCAAGTAATTTGACCACCTCCCCACTGCAGTTAATATAACTAGCAGCTCCTTTTCATAGGTTGACAAGGCCTGATTCCTTGGGCATAGTGCCTGACTAAAGAAGGCAATAGGCTTCTTGTCCTGCATAAGAACTGCACCAATGCCAGATTGGCATGCATCTGTCTCAATAATAAATTGCTTAGAGAAGTCAGGGAGAGCTAACACTGGAGCTTCTACCATGAGTTGTTTGAGAGTACAGAAGGCCTGTTCAGCATCTGCATTCCATTTAAATGCCCCCTTCTTGGTTAAATCAGTCAGAGATCTAGCAATCACTCCATAATTGGCAATGAATCTCCTGTAATACCCTGTAAGACCCAAAAATCCCCTCATCTGCTTCAAGTTTTTGGGAATTGGCTAGTCTACCATAGCTTGAACCTTACCAGGATCAGTAGCAACCCCCTCTCCACTAATGATATATCCTAGATAGTCCACCTGTTTTATAGCAAAATTACACTTGGATCTTTTAGCATATAATTCATGGTACCGCAGAAGTGATAGTACATGTGCCAAGTGAGTGAGATGTTCTTCCAAGTTGGACCTGTAGATCAGGATATCATCAAAGAAAACCAAGACATATTTCCTCAAATGCTCGGCAAAAATTTCATTCATTAGTTTCTGAAATGTAGCTGGGGCATTTGTTAAGCCAAAAGGCATGACATTAAACTCATACTGCCCATGGTGCGTAACAAAAGCAGTTTTAGCTTTATCCTCCTCCTTCATCCTTATTTGGAAATATCCTTGTCTCAAGTAAATCTTGGAAAATAACTTAGCCCCATGTAATTCTGTAAGCAAATCTTCAATTACAGGCATTGGAAATTTATCCTTGATCGTTACTACATTAAGTCTTCTGTAATCAATGCACAACCTCCATGTCTGATCCTTCTTCTTAACCAACAGTATAGGAGATGCAAATGGACTACTACTGCTACTAATATGCCCTGCCTGTAGCATTTCATGGATGAGTTTCTCAATCTCATTCTTCAAGGTATGGGAGTATCTAAAGGGTTTCAGATGGATAGGTTGTGCTCCAGTCTGTAGTTGGATCATGTGCTCAATATGCCTCACAGGTGGTAGGTTCTGAGGCTCTGAGAATACATCAGAAAATTCATCTAACACCTTGCCAATGCTTGGAGGAACCTGCTCCTGAGGTGGAGTAGCTGCTAACTAAAATATCTGTGCCATAATGCCATGAGTGGTTTTGTTTAAAAAATTCTTTAAACCCTTACCACTCATACTCTTGATATGCACATCATCCTCTACTCCTCCTAACTGCACCCTTCTCCCATTCTTTGTCATTACAATATAATTCTTCTTCAAATAGAATGTTATGGGATCATGCGTCCACATCCAGTCATGCCCCGATATCACATCACATCCCCCTAAAGGAAGGATTCTCAACTCAGCCTCAAACTCAAGCCCATGAGTTAGCCATTTAAACCTGGAACACTTTTCTCTACCTAGTGTTCTTTCACCATTGGCAACAGTAATGACCCATGGTGGTGTTCTCTCCAAAGTACACTGCAACTCACTCACAGAAGAAACATTCAAATAACTGTGAGTACTCCCACTATCTATTAAAATAGAGATTGGTCTTTTATTGACAGTTCCCCTCAGTTTCATTGAATTAGTAGTCCTTTCTCCATGTAAAGCTTGTAGACTGATCTCACCGTCTGGTGGTTGTTCCAGCCAGTCTGACTCCAACTCTTCCTCTACACCATCACTATCTTCTTCACCCAAAATGATTTGAAAAAGCTTGGCACATTTATGTCCAAATGAGTATTTTTCATTAAAGTTGAAACACAATCCTTTTTCCCTCCTTTTGTTATACTCATCCCTTGGCAATCTCTTGAATGGCATGTTGGTTGATTCTTTGGGAGTGGGATTTGTGTTTGCAGTGTGAGAGTTTTGGGGGGGGCTTATAACCATTGGAGTTTCCATAACTGGGCTTAGCTCCCAGTCTACCCTTCCTACTCTAAATCTCCAATGTATTCTCTATCAATCTAGCCTGACCCATAACTGCAGTTAGGTTTCTAGGTCTGAACAACTGCACAGGAGCCCTGACTTCCTCCTTCAAACCTTTCATGAAACATGACACATAAAAATCCTCCGTAATGGCTGGGTGTTTAGCTCTAACTAGACTCTTAGTCTCCTCAAACACCTCAATATAACTGTTCACATCTCCCTTCTGCATCAGCTGAGTAAACTCTACTACAATATGCTCACAACCAACCATCAAAAACTTTCAAGCAACAAATTACATAAATAATCCCAAGGCATATTTATCTTACCCTCTACATATTCATAATACCATAAATCCGCCGAACCACTGAGATAATTAATAGGAAGCATGTATCACCTTATTAAACTCATCCATGGGGTTGTTTTGAAAGTACCTGTAGGCGCGTCTAATCCATGATCGGGGATTTTCTCCTGAAAACTCTGGGAATTCAAGGCGGTGTGCAGGATAAGTCAGCTGTTGCATCCCAGAACTCTGATTGAGTGACTCAGGTGTTGTGAATCTCTGTTGGGGAATTTTGTACGTCTCCTGCCTTTTCTCTGTCGATCCATCCGTCGCAGAGAATTTCTCCTTCCTTTCAGACTCCTTCTCAAAGTGTGAGTTCACTAGAAGCTCGATTTGCATTTTCAACTCTCCCAACGTGTGATCCACAGAGCCCACCTTATCAGTTATGGCCTCCAATCTCTGATTGACGTCGACGAGCTCCGTTTCGTGTTTCTTCGTCGTTTAGAAGAGATCTTTCATCCTGGTCTCCATCGAATCGTCCCAACTGCTCGTAACCTGGCTCTAGATACCAAAAATGTTATGACGCAATATTCAAACGCCACAACACAATACCCAGATAACACCAATCAATCAAAGAGAGAAACAGTTCGATTAATTAATCAAGTAACAGAGTACAATCCAAAATGATTACAAAGCTCAAACCAAATTCTCCGATACTTAGCCGATCACCTGTAAATGATGAAATCGATCAAAGATGGATAATTCGAGAGATGATATTTTTGGGAGATGAGAGAGGAAAATACCTCAATCATCCAACTGGCTGCTCCAATGCGTATTCTCGCGTATATGCAGAATATGCTCACGTATGATCGGAAAGCACGTGAATAGGCGAGTCTCTAACGGCTATTTAACTCTGAGTAAAACAAATAAATAGTAATAACGGTAACAAAATGAATTACTGAAAGTAAAATGAAGAAGATGCGTGCTTATAGAAGTCGCATTTCCACTTTCATCACAAAGACATTTATAAAATGAACTAAAAACGTGGAACTAATTAAAGTGTGAATGAAGGCAAAACACATAATATATATACGTGTGACTTGAATTTTGATTTCCATGTACACATTTAGCTAGCTCGTGAACTAATATTTGCACTCGATTTGATCTCTACCACCTATGCCTCCAAACATAAAGGCATATCCGTAGGTACCATGGTTATAATTGTCTCCTACGTAAAAACATCTAGATTCTACGTTCTGCATATAAGAATTGTCTCCATCTATCCATATATCGCCCGGTTTCGTCGATGGTACGAACATGTCGCATGTAACAAGTTGTTGCTTCGTACTGCTTAAAGTTATACTTTCCGTTACCCATTTGGGGGATTGGATTGTTCGGTGAGGTATAGACTTCTCCACCAAACCTAACAAGATACGCACCATCTCGCAGTGTGTTAAATACACCAATTGGCCAATATCCAACTGGCGTTGGAGCTTTACCAGAGCCATACACAAGCAACCACCATCCATGTCCATGTTCCTGTATAGAAAGTGTTTATTATTTATATATACTTTTTTTAGTTAATACACGAAAAAATTAATAGTATATATTATATGTACACTACGTACCAATTTGAAAACCAGATTCATATATTGTCTTGTAATCTTCAGACACATACTTAAACGGATTGCCCAGAGGTATTCTACTTGTCTCAACAAAACCTCTACACCTTGTATCGAAGCATCCTCTAGGACCAGCCTACAATTTCCGGAAAGGTTTCTCAGGTCATATATTTGGTGTGTATCTTTTTTAATAAAAATAGTACTCCCTCCATTTCAGAGAAAGTGTTACATTTTGACTTTGACTGGTCAACTGTTTTCGAGTTTGACCACAAATTACTCATAAACGATAATAGTAAATAATTTAATAAAATCATATAATAAAAATTTAATTACTAAATTTTTATTATATAATTTTAATATTTTATTTATTAATATCGTTTAAGAGTAAATTGTGGTCAAACGCGGAGACGTAACACTTTTTCTGAAATGATGGGAGTATTATTTATAATTCAAAATTTGGAGGCTAAGCACGTACCACCCATTTTGCGAAAAATCTTGATCTGGTATCTTTGTATATCCCAGGATTAACCTGCAGGAATTTGTTGTCCGTGATACTTGTTAGATATACTCCAGCAATCATATCAACCAATTTCTTTATTTTAGTGTTTTTCAATTTTTTATAGAAATCGTTTTGAAACGGTATAACGTGGATGGGTAATTAATTAAGAAATATATACGCACCGTCCAGCTGTTTCAATCTGATTAAATTCTTGTCCAAAGCCTTCAATAAATATTGAAGCCGAGCTATATTCGTCACCAGCTGGAACGCTAGGGGCTTGTATGTTAATGGTAGCTGAACCACCATAGAATGTTCTAACAGGCTTGGTACTCATTCCTGCAAACTATATATATATATATATATATATATATATATATATACTAGCATTTACGTAACACACATAGTGTGTTAATGGTTTTTATATAAACCAATAAATCTGTGATTTTTTAAAACATTTAAAATGATAAATAAAAGGGAGAAATTTACGCCAATGAGATTCGAACCATACACCTACTACTTAAACAATGACACATGTATGTACCAGATTCAAATTGAATCAACGGATGTAATTTAAATTGAATTATAAACTTAGTAAAACTTTGTGAATTATTATAATACTTTGAATATATATATATATATATATATGATTCACAACAGATCGAGCATCTCTTAGTGACATGCTAGCTTTAATTTAAATTAGTTTGTCCATTTACTTTGTGAGAGGGTGTGGTCGCCCCGGCATCAAATCTAATAAACTGCAAAACCTCATGAAAATCTTACATCTACACCCTGAAAATCCTTGCGATTCAAGGTTATTTTGAGATCGTTTGTTTCCCTCCTAATAGGAACAGTTCCTAGAGGACATCCTTCTCCATCTTTCCAGAATTGTCCCAGGTCGAATAGATCAGTAAGATCATAATGTGTATCGTTCTTGTCAATTTGGTGAGAATCAGGTCTCAACTGCGCGCATATATACATGTATTAATTCAATACAATTAAATGATTAATACAATGAAATTAAAGTGCCTAATTAACTAAGAATTACTCCGATCGATTCAGAAATTAAACAACGTAACTAAGCTTGACATTATGACGACCAAGAGCAGGATGAGAGATTGAAGGTTGTTTGAATATATCATAGCAATCATAGATGTCGCCATCTGTCGACTACAACAAGGTTATCATCTGCTACATTAGCTTACAGCTGGAAGAATATTATAATTACAAACAGGACCGAGCGGATCCCCAATATTTTTTAACCGCTGGCTAATTGGAAATTTATAAATAATAATCAAATTTACCAATAGAAAAATGTAGTTAATTATAGATTATTTTTGGTTAATAAGGTAAGTTGACATGAGCACTGAGTAGTAACCAAACACTCTCCGAGCATTTTCTGTGCTCGTGTAACTGTTTTAATGAATTTATTTTGTCATTTAGGCTTCATTTGATTTGATAGAAAATAGGGGAAAAGAAAAAAATAGGAGAAAATAAGATTTTCCTGAAAAATGTGAGGGAAAAATAATTTTCCGTAATTTGTGGAGATAGATGTATTTTATATAGATTTTCATAATTTTTTCATGATTTTCTGAGAACTACCAAATAGTGGAAAACAATATTTTTTCCTATTTTTTTTCTTAACTTCCATTTTCCCTCAAACCAAATCAAGACTTAAAAGAAAAATGGAAAAAAAAAAGAAACATGTTTTTTCTTACTTCAATGGTGATAACTATGCCATCCGATGGGCTTGAGTCATCCTGATGCCTATCGTGGAGCCTAGAGCCTTCCGAAGTATTTGCTGCAGAACGAGAATTAGTTTAGAACTTGAAAAAAACAACACATACTATGCCAATGTCTAAGATGAAGATAGCTGTTGAAAATTTTGATAAATATATCCGTTTCTAGATAAATTATTTAGAAACTGTTTCTTTAAAGACTTTGTGATATGATAATTAAGAACCTTTTAATGTGACCAATAGGTAAACTAAGCATATCACATCAAACCATTGTATTCCTTTACCAAAATGCAAAGAGAATTATTAAAATTTCTTAAATACCGAAATGAAGACAAAGTTAAACCTGGTGCAGTTGTCATGAGGACGAATAACATCAAAAAGAATGAATGGACATTCATTTTCACCGTGAGTTTGTTTACATTTGCATAACGTACGATTACATTATATACACACACACAAATTCTTGTGGATATTTTGTATAAAGAGAAGAAAATAGAATGTTATCGCTATACATGTACAAATCATGAATGTATTTCTTGATTATAATTCACCTTATAAGGGAATGGATTAATCGAGAGCTTTGAATATTAAAATATCCCAAATCAGCCCTTACCTTCTGATAGTAGCGAGCTTATCTAGTAGAGTAATTATGCAAGTTGATTGATATGCTAGTAATGAGCGTACAAATTATATTCTACCATAAGTAGCTAGCATTTAAACATGGGATCATCATTAAAATCATCAAGTCATGTTTAAATTTAATCAAATAACATGGACAAATTCACGGTATCCACGGATATCAAATTCAAAGAAATCCAAAATATGACAAATAAAACACGGAAAGTCTAACAATAGACGTGTATTAGTGAGAGACCTGAGAGACAGATTGCTATTCTTAAGTATATGTATAATATTCTAAATAATATCAGTAATGTTTTATAAGTGAATATTTTATATCATTTTTTATGTATATGTATATCACCGATATTATTAGTAAAACCTCTAATTTTTTCGATATAATTGTAATGTTTATCCGTCTTTTTTAGTTTCTCTATAAGACCGTCTCTCATGAAACTTACTCGTTAATAGGGATTTTCTATGGTGAAATACTAAAAGGTAGTTTTAAATAGAGAGCAACAATTGCTACATTGATAGCAATCAGTTTATATTAGAAAATATTGAAACAATAAATAAATAATATTTTCATATATAAACACGCATGTTATCTTTATAACATAAATTGATTTCGATTTAACACTACCCGCTACTTAACAAAAGCAACAATAATCCAGGTTGGCTCTATCAACTTCATGAAGAGGAAAAAGGAAAATGTCCAAGCACTTGATTGAACTTATGTTATCTTCATATTAAAACTCATTAATTTCAGTTCAGTTAGGTTCAGTTCAGTTCAGATTCATTCTATTCAGTTCTGCTTATTTGTTTTTTATAGGATCAATTACATATACCCCTGTTAGATGTCCTTCTCACAGATGGGTACTCGTTAGTCAAACAATTACATCTAGGTCCTTTAAATTGAAAATCCGTTGACCAAATAAGTTGCTAAACTAACTTATGGCAAAACCAAACAGGTCCTTATCCAATTTTCAGAAAATTGATCAAAGTCCCATTCGTTTCTTTCTTCTTCTCCGTCTTCTTCTCCGATCTTCTCCTTCTTCGTTATTATCTTCTTCGCTGATCCTCTCCTAGCTCCTTCGTTATCATCTTCTTCGTCGATCTATCTTCTTCTTCCCCGATATGTCTTCTTCTCTGATCCTCTTCCAACGACAGCAACAATCAGAGTTCGATAACACAGGGGAACAACGAATATGAAAGCAACAATCAAAGTTGGAGGATGGTTTTCAGAGCAACAATCAGAGTTCGATTTATGTTGGAGAGCTGGTTTTCAGAGCAACTGTAGTGGGTAACTGATATGCCAAACTGATATATTGAGTTCTCGATTTAGGAATTAAGACTTGATTGTCCATTTAATGTTTTTCCCAAAATGTTGAAGGATGGTGATTGGTGAATCAACTTGCATGAGAACGATGTATCAGAATGAGTGGGTATGAATCAGAAAATAGCTTCCATTGCTAGACTTTAGAACAGAAAATTCAGATTCATGTTGAATTCGTTTGGCTATGAACCTAGATTTCGGTCAAATTCGTTTGATTGGATCTTGGTTAAGTTTGATTGTTGTTTGAATTCTTTTCATTGTTGCAGGGACTCAAATAAAAGTTATGGAAACTAGAAACCCTTGAATTTGAGAATTTGACAGACCTAATTGCAAAATTAAAAACGTTATAAGGACTGAATTGAACTTTTAGAAAGTTGAAGGGTGATATTCTGAAAACCAGAAAATTGAAGGGTTTTCCTTTTGAAATTCTGTTTTGTTCAAGGACATAAGTTGTAAATATATTGTTTGGCTATTTGTAAAAGTTGATAATTGAACAAGGGCAAAAAAAGCTTTTCCTGGATTTAATTCGCCAAAAGTCAAATCCGTGGACTTAGATGTAATTGATTTTTATCGCTATGGACTTACATATTATTCTTTGACTAACGGGTATCCATCTGTAATAAGAAAATCTAAGAGGGGGTGTGGATGTAATTTGCCCTTTTTATACTATAAATAAATTCCGTCCAGTTCTGTTCAGACGAAGAGAACATAGTCTTAGTAATTTTATTCGTTCCACACAACTTTATTCATTACTGAAAAAATGAACCATCTCACACCCAATAAATAATAAACAATCTTACTTTTACATACAAATTGCACATTTTATCATTAAAAGTATACTTTTTACACCTTTTCATCTTTATCACATATTTTAATCTTTTACATAAATTACGTGTCACTAATGTATAAAGTTCTTCGTTATGGAGTGAGTAATATAGTAGTATTACACTACAAAAAAACAGGGGTTTAGCGACGGAATTATCCGTCGCTAAACCCCTGCCGATCCGTCGCTACGGCCTTAGCGACGGATAGACGCCCGTCTTAATGACGGGCGTCTCTAAGGCGAATTAGCGACGGATTTGTATCCGTCGCTAATAGCCACGGAATTGGCGACGGATAGGGCGTTGACCCTCCGTCGCCATTAGAGACGGATAATTATCCGTCTCTAATCGAATTAGGGCTAGAACGCCCTAATTCGTAGTTTAGCGACGGATAATTATCCGTTGCTAAACTACTGTTTTTTTTAATTTTTTTTAAAAAATTATTTTATAATTTTCACCTGTTTTTTTCAACAAATATAATAGTGATATGTCACAAAGGAGAAATTGCATTAATTAACAACAACGATTCGTCCAAAAAACAAATTATCCAAAATAAAGTCTACATATCCGAATATAAATCCAAATATCCAACAAAGTAAAAAGTAGCATAGTATCCAAAATATCACAACATCACTAAGGCGAGTAGGGGTATTCGGCTCATATACAAGCCAGAGCTCTTCCATCCTCGATTCATACGAGCTGCTCATCCACGAGATTTCCAATCTCGATGAGGAAGGAAACCTTGCTTCATTCACCATCTGCTCGACCGCCTCGTGTAAACACCACTATGTCCCGAGATTCTTCTTTGGGACACGGAGAAGCTTCTGCGTCGGTGTCTCGCCATAACTACCAAGACCATAAACCCGACCACTTGTTGTCGGGTGGGTTGACTTTAGAAAGATCCGGTCTTGTTCTTCCACGGACAACTCCTCACCTCGAAAGCCTCTCCGCAATGATCCGCTCCACCTCACTCTGTAATAGTCAAGTGTATATGAAATGAGCTACAATTTCATATTTAATTTATAATACACATGCATATACAACTGTAACACTTAGCAAATACACATACCGCAATAAGCTCGGACTTCTGGTCCACCCAAACGCCGTTCTTGAACTTTCCCATCTTCATTTGCTCTAGGCAAGTCTTGGGTTGGTTCAGGTTCAGCTAAAGAACATTATATATTGCAACAAGTAGTTAGTAAGTTGGTAGGAATGCAAACAAGTGGTAAATTGGTATAAATGAAAGCAATACACATGTGTACAAATCATGTTGTAATCAGAACACACATATATATACTTTCGACATCCGCGAATAAGGACAATTTCGTGACCAGTGATGCTGGCGAGCCACTTACCATCTCATGGCTCGGTCGGTTATTTTGTTCTTGTAGGACTGATCCTCGACGTGATTAAGTCTCCAATACTCATGCCACATAGCCCACTCTTCGTCCCCAATATGCCTATACTGTGGCGGCTTTCTTTTGTCTCGGTATTTTTTCATGTCAGCCACCATATGCCTATACAGGTCAGAGCCCAAACTCTCGAAAACAGGCCACATCTGTGGAATAAGGCCAGTCGGAATGTAGTATTTTTTCTGCATTCCAATTCCATTCAAAGTAAAAATTAATGCCCCAAGGTCACAATTTCAAGATAAACAATGGTGCATTTCACCCAAGTGGCTAACATACCACATTTTCAAATGAGGTGCTAGAGGGAAATACCACATTTTCTTATGTGGGAGATTTTTCTTCTGACATTTCTTTGAGGCGCCCTCCTTGTAACGCTTGTACCGGTCCTTACCACAGAACTTGCACTTCAGTAGATCTTTATCCTCCTCCCAATAAATCATGCACATACCCTCACAACAATTTATGGTTTCCATGGGCAACCCCATCCCTCACATCTTTTTCTTCGCCTGGTAAAAGTTGGTGGAAACTAGGTTTGGCTCTGGACAAAGCTCCGACATTACTTGTACCCATTCATTGAAGCTCGATTCAGATTGCTGGCCATTAGCCTTACAACTCATTAGCCGAGCCAACAATGACAATTCGGTGTGCTTACACCCCAGATAAACCGGCTTCTTTGCGGATTCCATCAAGTCGAAGAAGACCTGATCCTCAGAATTCGGAGGCTCCTCCGCATCCCCTTGGTTACTGGTTCCCTGGTGTCCATGAACTCTGGACCCGCAATATCATATACCATTTGCTCAACCCGTTCATGATCATTATTAGCATCAGATGTAGAAATATTTTGAGTACTTCCCATCACAGTTTCCTGTTTTCTTTTACGCTTCCCCAAATTTTCATAATCCATGAACGGCTTGTATGTCTCACCATGAGAAGTCCATACGTCATACTCAGATACAAACCCCTTACGTTTCAAGTGTTCCACTCTGGTTTCGGAGGTAAAATTGCTTATTTCTACATTTATCTTTGGGTGCAAGGGCACTTCATCATCCCCACTCAAACAATTAGTGCGTAGTCAAGCAAATGTAACGAAGGCATCAACCCCTTCCACAAAACTAGGTAAAACTCTGCCATTAACTATCCTTTGGTACATCCATGAACGATCGGTGTTCATTGGATGATTATATAACCTGACACGTTTGAATTGATTAGATCGTATTTTTTCAACTCGATTCCCATTTCCCCATTTCTTGCATGTTATAAAGTTTTTGTCTCTTACCAAAATTCCCATTACAAATAAAGCATTCCAACCCTTTAATACGAATTTATAAATTATAAATTACATGCATTTTACGAATGTAAGCACCAAATTATATCAACACACTTCATTAATTAAATTCTCATAATTTATAATCTAGTACATGTATAAATTTATCAAATGAAACAATTGCAAATCTTAATTAACATACTTAACATACTTAAATCAAAAATACGACATACTTAATATTATACTAATTAACAATTCAAACAATTGCACATCTCAAAGTTAATTAACTAGATAGTAAACATATTAAATTAGTCTAAATTAACTAAATTTTCCAAATATGTCAAAAAGTTAGGATTTCAAAACGAGGTACTAAATCTTCATAATTTTACTAAATATACACCAATATCAAATTAATTAAAAGCCTAACATACTTACAAACATACTAACATTATACTAAAAATTCAAATTCACAATCAATATATATCAATTGCACATCTCAAAGGTAAAACATTACCTAATTACCTCTAAACTAAGTACTATATACTCTCCATTTACATTCAATTGCTCAAATTAGTCCAAAGTAACAAAATTCCCAAATATAAAAAATTAGGGTTTACCTTCGAATCCGGAGAAATGAGCGGATGGAATTTGAGATTGACGGCAAAATTGACCTCCTTGATTCACGAGCTTCGAATGGACACGAAGAATGGACAAAATGGTTGAGATTTGGACCGGAATGGCTTTGGCCGAAATGGGGAGAAGAAAGGAAGAAGAAGAAAAAATGGGGGAGGGAAGCATTCTGCTTCCCGTAATAACCTGCAACTCTAGCGACGGATAGACTATCCGTCGCTTTTAGTGACGGATAGACGCGACGGATAGTCTATCCGTCGCTAGAGTTGCAGTTTTCCGTTATTTTTTAAAAAAAATATACTGGTCAACTAATCTAACGACGGATAAGCATTTCCGTCGTTAGAGTTTAACGACGGATAGGCTTATCCGTCGTTACAACTCTAACGACGGATAGGCTTATCCGTCGTTACATAACGACGGATAAGCCTATCCGTCGTTAAATCTAACGACGGAAATGCTTATCAGTCGTTAGATCTAGCGACGGATGTTATCCGTCGCTAGAGCTAGCGATTCGTCGCTAACTAGCGACGGATAGAATCCGTCGCTAGATTTCTGTGGCTAGAAAAAGGCTTTCTTGTAGTGTTAGTTTGGATACGGTTGACTGCACGACTTTAATAAGCCTACAAGATAACACAAACTGCACTGAGTCCATCTCCAGCAGTTGCAACTCTCTGCAACCCACTCTCTCCACCACGTCAGCATTCCACTCACTTTGCAACTCTTCACAATTCTCTACTCCAACAGTGAGGCCCAAAATCTATTTTATTTTAACATTTCTTTCAAACTTAATTAGTCATTTCATTTTCTTTTCTCATTTCCTTTTAAACTTTATTCTTGGCTTTATTTTAAATGTAGTTAATTAATTATAACAAAATCACATTAATTTTTTTAAAATAAATTACTTGAAAATAAAAATTACATTACTTAAAAAAACTATAATACTTAAAATTAAAAATTACAATACTTGAAATTGAAAATTACAATAATTGAAAATGAAAATTACAACAATTAAAATACTACATTCTACAAGTGTAATTTTAAATTCAAATAATATGTATTTTAAATTTGAGAAGTAATGTATAAGTATATTTCTATTGCTACATATAATTATTATCATATGGAAATATTCAAGAAAAATGAAAAATAATAAAAAAGATAAAAGTAGAAAAGATGAAAGAAAACAAGAAAAGTGGAAAGGAAACAAGAAACAGGAAAGAAAAGAAAGAAAACAAGAAAAGAAATGAAAAAAAAAAAAAAAATGAAAACCCAATAGAAATTTAAGCCTCGACAGGACTGCTGAGTCCCAATTGAGGAGCGTTAAACTCGCCCCAAAATTTGGGGTGAGTCCCAGCACTGGGCCTCGATTTGGGACTCTGCTGGAGTCCCAAATTGAGGTCCAGCAGTGTTGCAACTCCATGTTGCAATACTGCTGGAGTTGCTCTGAGTATCAATACGGAAATGCGAATACACGATTTTAATGGGCCTTCTGTACATCCACCCGGGAGATTCACGACTTTAATGGGCCTACGAGATAGTACAATACTGTACTGAGTAACAATATGGATATGTTGAATTAATGGGCCTACTAAACTCCACGTCCACGGGAGCTCAATCCAAAGTTCTTTGGGAAAAGTATTGGAGAGCCTTACAGGCCGGCCCATGTAGCCCAGGTTTCATTCAGAGAACGACCATTTCAAAAAATCAACTTTCAATGTCATCTTAGTAAATAGGGAAAATTGGTGCCATAAACCAATTTTGCACTCAAGTTTGTAAAAAAGGCCTACATATGGTGTTTTCAAATAAAGGCCAAATCTTCTGATCAGATTGTATTGGTAGAGTCGTATGTCTGATCCATTGTATTAGTAGAGTTAAATGTCTGATCCATTGTATTGGTAGAGTCATGTAATATAGTCCAACTGTATTAATAGAGTTAAGTAATATAGTCCGACTGTATCCGCAGATTTACTACATACAGTTGGACTGTGTGTAAAGTGATTGGCATTTTTATGAATAAAAGTGTTTGGTTGTTCTCTCCTTGTTCCCTACCCTAGTAAATATAACCAGCTAGATGCTACTGTCAATCTGAATTTCATACACATGTATGAAGGTTATTCCTAGTCCAGTATGAGTTTCATACATATGTATGAAAGGTATTACTAGTATATCGGCTAATTTGAGTGTCCTGATAATCATGTCAGATGACTTTGAATTAAAATTTTACAAGTTTAAACATTTTATTAGACAGAACAAGAGCATTACATGCATAATTTGGACAATAATGGTATGATCGAAACATTAGAGTTTTAAGTTTTCATACACTTCTAGAAACATTACAGACATTCCCGGAAACATTGAAAGAATAAGTGAGAACATTACATACATAATCTGTAATGTCATGGGTTTTACGTTTTCGTGCACTTTTAGAAATATTACAAGCATTTCCATAAACATTGAAAGAATAAGTGAGAACATTACACACATAATCTAGGACAATAATGTCATAGCTTTTTTGTTTTGTTTTTTTTACCATGCACATGAAGTACACTGTTCATAATAGTGAGAACATTGAACGTTGTTCGTCCCTTAGACAACAAGGTTAAAGTCTTGTTAGTAGACTTTAAAACCTTTGTCTCTAACACACATTTCTTAGCATGTATGGGTGCTTATTGGTACTTATCTAATACAGAGTGCAGAAGTCTTATTAAGTGATTGGGTGTGTGCTACCAGTGAGCAGTGATACTTTAGACAGATATAAAGATAAAGTGCTGAAAGTAACTTGCTAAAGGTAAAGAAAACTTGTTTATAGTGTATCTGAAGGTGGTGTAATCCTTCAACTAATCCACTTCGCCCTTCACAAGGACTTGAATTTACTAAGATAGAAAATGAGTTCCGTTACAAGATCCTATCTTCAGTTAAATCTCTTTAACGCTAAGTTCAACTTAGTAAGAATACTAAGAATAGCTTAGAGCATTATACACATAAGACACAACATTACATGAATGATCTAGAACACTTGAACAATGTTGTACGTGATTTTTATATATGTTTTTGAAAATTGAACAACAATTGTCAATGGAAACACCAAATCTAGACTTCTATTTTTTTTTGAAACGGCTAAAACTTTTATTAAAAACTCCACAAAATGAGCATAAGGAATGCTCCATTTACAACACAAGTCTTCTTCACAAAACAAAACTTATTACATCAACTAAACCTCCATTCTTTCCTATCCAACTCTAAAATCTCAACAACTAAACTTTCATTTTCCATGTCAATATGCCTCGGTCCAGTTTCAACACCACTTGTGTACACAGAAATGATACCCTTTCACCTTCGCCTTCGTGATAACATCTTAGTGCTTCAACAAAACCATCAATTCCAAGGAGTTTCAAACATCAAAACATTGCCAACACCCCTACATCGTATGCCTTAACAAGGCAAGTGGCAATCAATTTAAGGTGTGGTCATGAGCCGCTCAAATGACAATTAGGGACTATACTAATTACACCCCTCCACCCTATGTTATCAAGCAAGCAAGTGGCAAGTAATTTAAGATGTAGTCATGGATAACCTCACAAAACGCGCTAAAAGCACTATCCCTACACCCTATGCCTACGAGGAAGCAAGTGGCAAGAAATTTAAGGTAGTGTCGTGATGTTCATGAAGATCACCCATTTTTACTACACCCCTCCACCCTATGCCGTCAAGGTCCCAAGTGAAAAGTAATTTAAGGTGTAATCATAGCCATAAAAAACATTCAAGAGATTTTACCTCAAGATATTTAAAACTAGATCACAATGGTCTAGCTCCTTAAAGTAACCAATCCACAAGTATACACCGTTAATTCCAAAAGGGTACCACAATCAAATTCAAATCATTGGGACAAACATCCACAAAATGTCGCGTACTAGTCATACCCCTCCACCCTATGCTCCGAAGAACAAGTGGCAAGCAATTTAAGATATGATCACACAACACCGATAGGAAAAACTTGGCTCCACCCCAACTCGCTTCTTCTCATCTCTGTTAAGTCAACCAGAATGCCATACTTCAAAGCAATCAGTCCATAACAACCATGACTACAAATTGAAGCAGTATACTATAAAAAACTATAACCATTACCTTTCCACTTTACCTTACAAAAATCCAAAAAACTATTTACCTCATTCACAACCAATACTGGCGCCTTCTTAGACCCTCATAACCAATCCATTCTCCTGCAAAACAAAACTTAATTATCCACTTCCACCTTTCCTTCTTTTCATGCCACTTGGACCCATAAGTCTCCTCTACCCCACATCTTGCATCATCACCAACATCATGCCTCCTAATACAAAGAAGCCAATTTCTTTTTCGATCTACAACACCTGTACATGACATATACTACACCAAACTCATTATTAACACTTTCAGTACCCTATTTACCAATTAATCCTCTATACACAACATTGGTTCAATACTATGTTTTAAAATTCGGGTCCGCACGGCCGGTCGGACCGCGAAACCGGTATTCAACGGCCCAAATAGGGCTAAAAAACCGGCCTTAAAACGGCAAACTCATTTAAAACGGGTTGGGTCGGTGACGAGAACCAGTCACGCTTTTTTTATTTTTTGCAGCTAAACCCCATCACGTGCGAATTTAGGAAGAAAAGTATTAAATAAAATATATTTAATTTATATAGTCCAAGAATAAAAAATACAGGCACAAAGAAAAAAAAAAGGCTAGGGCATCTTTTTTTTTCTTCTAGTCGAGTCGTGAGGGTCTGGGGCTTATTTTTTTTTTAAATTAAGGGCTGCTTTTTTAAAAAACCCCAAAAAACCTTAAAATCCCTTCCATTGAGAGGTACTAGTTAATTGTTATGTATATTTTGAGTTTTCCATTGGGTTTAGACTTTATAATGCAAATCAAACATAAAATCCATATTTGTTCTATTTATTAGTTATTCATTTTGTTGGTCATTATATATATATATATATATATATATATATATATATATATATATATATATATATATATATATATTAAAATGACGTCATACTGGCTCTATCCGGGTGAACCGGTCCGACCCGGTTGAACCTTTTTTGGAGGGTGGCCGGCTCAACCTCCGGTTCCGGCTTTTAAAACATAGGTTCAATAAGCCAAGAATCGATATTACTATAGGACTCTAATTTTCCTTTACCTCTAAGCCACCACCAACAATTCACTTTTATTTTTTCCAAAACTTGCCATGGTGTCAATGATTCATTTTTATACAAAAAATTATTCCTTGCTATCCACAAATTCCAAATAGTTCCAAACCACAACACTTCCCACAATTTTCTATTTCCTTTACACGCTGCCCTACAATGACTATCCAACAATTCAATCACACTTTCCCCTTCTAAAACACCTCTTCCCAACCAATCGTACACCAAACCCCAAACTTGCTTTGCAAACTTACGATTCCCACAAATATGCCACGAGCTTTCAACTACACACTCACATCTTTTACAACTATCATCTTGGCCACTCAAAAAAATCCCTCTCTTTTTTACATTTTCTTTGGACGGTATTCTATCTTGCAAAAGTTTCTATACAGAAGCACTCACTTTAGAGGGTACAAACTTGTTCCATATTACCTTAGACCAACTTTTCATCGGATTCCCCCCCTCTTTTTCATGCAATTTCCCGTACCCTTCCTTAATTGTATAACAATTTTCTTTATTCCCTTTCCACACCCACCGATACTTTTCCTTTTCCTTTAGGACTATAGTTCCTACTTTGTTTTCAATTTCCTTCACAATACATTTTTCTCTATCAAATAATTCTCTATTCCAATCCCAACAAACTTCCACTTTATCCTCTTTCACTCTCACTCTCTCACTTAACAAAACCTCTTTATTATTTTCCAATCTACAAAGTCTCGGGTATAACTCTTTTAGACTCTTATTTAAACAACCCCACCTTTCATCCCAAAACCTTGTTGATTTCCCATCACCGATCACTTTAAAACAATTATTTACAAACCATTCTTTTAACCCAATCCACTTCACTAGATCTCTCCACCACTCCGACCAATGATTCAAATTTCCTTTTCTTTCTACAAAATTATTTATATTATTCTAAAAATCTCCATATTTTTGATTCAATCACTTGTACCCAAAACTCTCTACCCCCCCCCCCCCCCAAATAAAAGCCTCCAAGCCCATCTTCCAAGCAAGGCCAAATTAAAAAAACTAAGATTTTTTATCCCAAGCCCGCCATTCTCCTTTGCCTCGCAAACATTTTCCCATTTTACCCAAGCAATTTTCTTACTTTCCAAGTCCAACCCCCTACCCCAAATGAAGTTGCGTTGAAGTCCTACTAAATCTTTTATGATTGACGTCGATGCTTTGAAAAAAGAAAAGTAATAAATAGGGAGGGCATTAAGCACCACACTAGTTAAAACAATTCTTCTTCCAAGCGACAAATATTTGTTCTCCCAAACCCCTAATCTTTTCTCAAAATTTTCTTTACCTTTCCTCCAAGTTTTCCTATCTTTAGCTCTCTCTCTCCCCCCCCCCCCCACACACACACACTTGAAGACCCAAATAATTAAACGGACACGATCCCACTTGACAATTTAGTATACCCGCCCATCGTTCCAAATTCCCCACACCCACTAGACTACTTTTCCCAAAATTAATTTTCAATCCTGACATAAGTTCAAAACACCGCAACACACTCTTTATTACTTCAACATTCTTTCACAACATTCTCCCATAATTAATGAATCGTCCGCAAATTGAAGATGCGAGACTTTTATTTTATTATTTCCAATTATTACCGGCTTAAAATTGCCCTTTTCACAAGCTTTTTTTAACATCCTACTAAGACCTTCCACCACTATTAAATACAAAAACAGGAATAACGGATCCCCTTGCCTCAAACCTCTAAACACTTAAAATTCCTTTGTTGGACTCCCATTTATCAAAACCGAAGTTGTTACCGTTAACACGCATTCTTTAATCCATCCAATCCACACTTCACCAAAACCCAAATTCCTCATCATATCGAATAAAAAAATCTCATCGCACCGAATCATATGCTTTTTCAAAATCTATTTTAAATAAAAAAATATTTTTCTTTTTCTTTCTTGCTTCATCTATCACCTCATTTGCTATCAAAACCCCATCTAAAATATTCCTTTCTCCTATAAACGCCGATTGATTTTCCGCTATTATCCCATCAAGAACTTTTCCTAACCTAAAAGCTAACACTTTTGCAATAATCTTATATACACTATTTACTAACGAAATGGGTCTAAAATCACCAATATTCACAGGATTCAAAATGTTCGGCAATAAAGTAATGAAAGTACTATTCATACTGTTGATACGGAAATATGTCCAATCCGTCATAGACGCCTTTGGAGCGTATCCTAAGGCGTATTAGACTGTCTAAGGTCAAAAGCCTCAATGTCCGACCCGTAGGTCCGAACCAGAGATCCGACCCTTGAACTTCCCGGAATGAGCAATGAAAACTTTGGCCTTTAAGACAGATGGTTCGACCGACCCAGACCATGGTCCGAGCACCATGATGGTCCGACCCGGAGACGTTAATCCGGACGTATGACTTGGACCTCATAAGGAACCAAGTGAACTGGCACCAAGAGAGAGGGCAGGGTCCGAGGTTAGCAAGATCCGAACCATAGTGTTGATACGAACATGTGTCCAATCCATTAAGGGCGCCATAGAGCGTGTCCTAGAGCGCATCAAGGCTGAAATAGCCAATTCAGTACTGGTCCGACCTAAGGGAAACCATTCCAGGTCAACTAGTACTTACAAGTCAACACACCTTCTCAGCTAAAGTCCGACCAAGCTAGGTGTACGACTTCTGAACCTGACAAAAGGTCACATGGTCTTTCCAAGTGCCACAAACTGTCAGTCCTAGGATGCCAAACGGACCGGACGAGGGAATCTCGGACACCACCATCACATTTAGACCAAACATATATAACAGAACCACTGAGATACTTCCGTGAAACTTCTGGCTCGGACACCTAGAGTTACCTAAGGGAAGACCAACCAAGCGGACATATCTGTCCGAGGGACTGACACGGACCCAACAGGCGGAACAGTACTCTCAGAGGGAGAAGGTTCAAACTACCCTCCCAGGCCCACTGATTGGTATTGGACTACTGTTCACTATTGGACTGTGGGCCAAAGGTAGCATTGGTGTCCAAATCTGAAGCATACACTTGGCACCATCTTATGAGGCACTTCATAAGATATGGTCTCTATAAATATAGCACAAGGTCCAAGACCTTAAGGTAATGGACAATTCCAAAGTCACAATTCCTATAACCTTCCTCATAACTATTACATTGAGAGTTTCCAACTCTCTCTTGAGTAAAGTCTCTTACCGGATTGACATACAGAATCCGGGTAACCCTTTCTAACCCACCCCCCCCCCCACTTAGTCCTTTCAGGTACTCTAGCTCGGACAGGTACTGCTTCGGACTTCAAGTAAGAGGTGGGTCTTAGACTAGGTTGCTTGTAATAGTTTAGTTAGTTAGTGTTCGAGGTTAAACCCCTCAACATTTTGACGCCGTCTGTGGGAAACTTTACAAAAGGTTCCGTGCTTAAGTAAGGCTGATGACAAGAACGAGAGGGACAACACGAACCAGTGCTGCAGGCGTCGGGACTCCACCTCCGCGCCCACGCAGACGTCCACCCAACTGGGGACGAAGGGCCACTGTGGCTGAGAGGAACGCTGGGGGGAGATATCCGAGCGATGGACACACAGCGAGCCCATCCTACGATGAGGGAAGAGACGTTTCGCCCAGGGAAATCCGTAATACTCCTGAGAACATTGTACCTGAAAACCATGGAGAAGGGGTCGTACGAGTTTCTCCGGCAGAAGCTCAAGGCCCCACTATGGGTCAACAGTTTACTATGCCCGATGGCCGCATCGTCCGCACTAGTGACCTCGGGTTAAGTGAGACTCAGTTCGATAGATTGCTCACGGTAATCCAAGGTTGCCTCAGGTCTAACAATACCCATCCTCAGCAAGTCACTCCGCTAGTGGCTACTCCGGTTCAAGCAGAGCCCGCCCTATCAAGGAACATGCAATGTCCAATCCAGCATAGGCTGGGGAATCAGCTACCCCGAGAGGATCTGCGGAACCTTCTAGATCGGAGAGCATCTTCTTCCCAAGTTCGGGGTGAAGGAATTCCAAACGGTAGGAGAGAGTATCAGGAGGAGGATAACAGGCAGCCTAGAGCTCCGCAACATGCACCTCCCAGAGCCAGAGATCATGTAGCGGAAACCATTCCAGTGGTCTGCCTAGATGAACTCCCTGCGGATGTAGCAGTTCATCCTAGGACGGGGGAGATAATGAATGCGGAAGAAATCTATGCTCAACAAAAAGCTTTGGAGGCCCAGATTCTAAATCTCGGACGCCTGGTAAAGGATCATGAGCAGATAGCTACTAGTGCACCAAACCCTTTGTGTGATTATATCATGAAAGAAAAGGAAAGAAACTAGAGCTTGGATCAAGTAATTTCGAACTTGGAATACTATTACGAAGACACTTTTCCTGTGGGCCACCTGACAAGGTACAATAGTAAGATGGATTCCAAGGGGATGAGCGATAATACGAAAGCTCTCACGTTCTCATCTACTCTCTTCGGAACGGCCATGGATTGGTACACTGCTTTGCCAAACAAATCAATCAGGTCGTATGCGGACCTCTCTTCCAAATTCCTGGGACGATTTGGAAAATCGAAAAGAAGGAAGTGCACTGTGGAGCATCTGGCAGAAGTTATCCAAAGGGAGCAAGAAGATCTCAGGACCTTCCTAGATCGCTTTAACGCGGAAGTTCTTCGAGTTGAGCCACATAGTATTAAGGAATGGGTCCGTCACCTGTACGCTAATACTTTCAACACAGAGCTCCGCAGAAAACTTTCTAGTCAGGAAGTGAGGAGTGAAAAGCATTTGGATGACTCTGTGAAGAAGTAATGTATGGAGAGGAATACCGAAGGAATGTTCCAGTGAGAGCAGGATCCAAGAAGGGAAAGGAGCCAGTAAAACAAGAGCATCGCCTTAATAAGTTTGATCCGAGGAAGGATCACAGAGATAAGGGCTTCCACAGGGAAAGGAGTCCGCCAAGGAGATATGCGGATTATACCCGTCTCAATAGAACAAGATCCGACATCTTGGCAACTATTATTGAGAAGAAGTCGAATATTCAATGGCCCAAGCCGTCTCACAGTAACAGGAGGAACAAGAATGCAAAGGGGTATTGCAAGTTTCACAAGAGCCGTGGTCATGAGACGGACGATTGCATTCAACTGAAAACGGAGGTTGAACATTTGATAAGAGATGGAAAGTTGGAGGAGCACGTCTATACGGATGAGCCTTCTAGACACGATAGGACGGAACGGAAAAGGGATGATAGAGCTACAGAGCCACCGCCCCATCCTCTATCCTTGCCACCTCCGCCAGTCAACCATTCGCCTCGCACGGACCGACACCCATACAGGTACGATGATGACGTTCAAATGGAGAACCCTCCATACAGCGGAGTGATCAACACCATAGCAGGCGGACCAACTGGAGGTGATAGTAGGAACGCAAGAGAGCGGACTGCTCAGAATCTTCGGAACAATGACAGATCATATGCTGCTCCAGCGATTCGAGGGACAAATGCTATATACTTTGATGATAGTGAGATCCCTCCTCCTACGGCAGGAGGCAAAGACATAGATGATCCGGATGTTCCGCTGGTGGTTTCTTTAACCATTGCAACTTATCGAGTAAACAAGATCCTGGTATGTTGGTCTAGATAACGGCAAAGTAAAAGACTAGAGGGGGGGGGGGGTGAATAGTCTTTTAAAACTTTTGTCGATAAACACAGTTTCTCAGAAACCTGGGGGTTTCTAATACTTAAATTCAGAGCGCGGAAGACTTTAAGATAGGTAAGTGCAGAAACAATAAGTAAGTGTGTGTGTGCTTTGCTGAAATGTAAATACAGAAAGGTAAATAACACAGCAAGTATAGTGGTATCTGGAGGTGGCGTAATCCTCCAACTAATCCACTTCGGTCTTTCTGAGACCTAGAATTCACTAGAACAAATAATTGAGTTCACCTTACAATAATCCTATTCTACGATTCCTAAACAAATGGTTCCCAACCAAATGTTCCCCCTGAGTTATTCTCCAGCTCCTAGAGCTAAGTACTTTCTCTACTCAGATAACCTTGGAGTTATTCCCTGATTTCCCAAATCAAGTACTTCCTCTACTCCACGCCTTGATGGTGTTGGTTATAAGGTTTGTCAGAGAGGCTTCTCGTATAACTTTTCAGTTATGTTTTCAGAGAGCCTAATAGAACAAGACTACTTAATACACTTGTTCGATGGATGACGATGCTCTTCTTGACCAAGTGATGTCCGCGTTACGGAGAATGAGCTTCAGAAAGGGTAACTGATAGTTCAACTCTTTCACGAATAACAATCTCTTGCTAAGGTTCAGGACAACTTAGAACTACTAGTGATTCTTCAAGCAATAGAAAGCTTTCAGAAAGGGTAGTAGAGTGCTTGAGAGAATACTTTGCTTGATGGTAATTTTGCAAGATAGAGCGTTCTAAGGTATGTTTTTCAAGGATTTAAGTGTGTGATATATATAGATAAATTTGAGAGGCGTTTGAATTGTATCCGTTGTGCTCTCTATCAAATTATATCCGTTTATATCTTGAACTATGTACTCAGAAGTCACTATCTCATTTTTCAGAGAGGACTGCTTTTTTGCAGCATTTCTGCCGATGCATTTAATGCATAGTACTGTTCATTGTCCTTTGGTCTCAACGGATACATGAGGCTTTCTAATGGCTTGCATGCTCCATACTCATGATGTCATATGTCCAGAATCATATCCCGAAAATAAGTTAATATACTTAAGAAAGGATTAAGGACATAGTCTTTCTGAGTTAGACTAAACCTTTGTGTCTTCATAAACCTTGTGCAATCTTCAGTCTTCTAATCTTCAGAAAAGCTCCATTGCTAGGATTGATCTTCATGGTCTTCTTGAAATAAAAATTACACTCAGAGACCTATAATCCTAATACAAGATTTACTAGACTCATCATACTCAGTGATTTCCTCTTTTACAATGTTCAAGTGAACCAAGAGCACTTAATCACCTTCGTGGCTAAGATAAGAACGTGTGATGAGTGATCAAAATACTAACAGATATTCCTAACAAATTTCCCCCTTTTTGATCAGTCATCCATGACTATCTTTCAAGTCCTATTACAAAATTGTAATCCTGGAAGAGAAAACAATCCACCACTTAATCATTTCAAATGATATTCAATTTTAGTTGAATTAAGTGCAGAAAGTAAACATCAACCAAATCATAAGAAGTGATCTTTGCTGTAAGTTGTCATCTATTAAAATGTATCTGAGAGTATGATCTTCAGATAGGTACAGTTTACAGAGTAAGATGCAACTTTTACAGATAGAGAATTTCAGAAACAATCAACAAGATTACAAAATGTAATAAAACATACTAAGTAAATTAGAACAAAGGAGAGTCCAAGCTCCAAGAGAGTATTCTAATGTTACTAGTCTTCAAGTCTTCAGAAACATAACTTGGGTTCAGATACCTCAAGTTCTTCAAAGACCTTCTGGATCGATTGACATGATCATCCACTTTTACGCATTCTTGGACATAGTCATAAAGAATCCTTCCGAGAGCTGTCTTTCGGATAAGTCACATATTTCATGGTAACTCTTACCAAGCTTGTGATTCTTCCGAGAAAATGTTTGACCTGAAGTACTTTCCCTGCACCGGTGCATGGTCTACTTGCGGTGAGATAGGTTGAAATACTTGTATATTTCTTCCAGATAGTGTATATCATCTAGGTATTCATCCAATGTCATATAGAATGACTCATAGGTTGAAACACCTAGTTTGTTCTTCCTGCTGTAGCTACCATCCAGTTTTCTTACCTTGTGTACATCATCAGGTTTTGGGTAAGGACAGGCAAAAGAAAGATCCATCTTTTCGCTTCATTCCTCTTTTCTACTTCAAAGTTTAACCGTGCATGAAGGTGCTCGGGTTTTAGCAAACTGGCTTGCCTTCTCTCCATTTCAGGATCCGTTGAGGATGGAGTTGGAAACTTATCATTGACAAGTAGATGTTGTAGTTCCATCCAATACCCTCTCTTGTTCGTAATGCACCTATATGAAGATTCTTCATTACTAGTCTTCATATACTCAATGTGGGCATCGGTTGGCCTTTCTTGATGTGTTTCATTGTTTATTCCGCCAACCGGAAATCCTTCTTGCTTTTACGTTTGGTGGCCTTCGTCGAGAGATCCTCTAACCCTTTCTTCCCTGCCTTGGGCTATCTTTGGTGGATGTTCCTTGTATAGACTTGGTGTTGCGGAAGGAGTTACTGCTAAGCTTCTTTGCCGGAGGAGGTTGTGAAGTAGTTGCTTGTCTCCTTTTCTTGTGAAGTGGATGTTCATCAGAATCATCCTCATCATCATTGTAGTCCAAAATTGGAGACTTGCAGCTTTCTTGGCCTCTTACTTCTCCTTCTTCCTTTTCTTCTTCTTCAGAAGTCTTCTTCTCTTCTGAGATTCTAAGGGACTTGGTTCCCCTAGTGACCATACTTCTCATTTCCGGTGGTTGATCTGGAACAACTTCTTGATGAGGTGTCTGCAGTGGTGTCCTTAATGACAAGTTGACTTGAGGAGGGAGGATTTGATTGTTTTCTTTTTCTTCCTCTGCCTTTCTGAGGCATCTCTTCTTCCCCCTTAGTCATGAATGACTGACTCATGATAGCATAAGCTTCAGAGAGAGTGTCAAAGTTTTTCTGGAGATTGTTGTGCACCCTGACTAATTCTTGAAGTTTCTTCTTCAGCTCGTTGTTCTGTCTAACCAGTTCCTGCTCCTTTCTGTTGAGCTCTTCAAGCGGCCTTAGGATGGCGTTGGCTTCCACGACAGCATGGCTGGCTTCATTCAATGCTGCATTAGCATTGTTACAATCCTCATCCCTGACCAACCCTAGGTCTTTCTGAGAGAGAGCGATGCTGGTTGCTCTGTTGAGTAAAGCAGCAGCCAAAGGCTTCATCTCTTCTGGGATGGATTTTAGCACTTCTGTATCTTGGGCACATAGTGTCTTTCTGAGTTCTAAAAAGACACTGTTCCTTGCACGGTGCTCTTCACTTCTTGAATTATTTGGTGCAGAGAATATATGAGGAGCAAGTAGGGCTCTTTTGTGTTGAGTGACAAGTCTCTCATCTTCTGCTTCAGTGATCAAGTTGTGGGTTTCAGCATCACTATCATAATCCTTTTCTTGGATTGTTTGCAGATTGACAATCTTCTTCTGATTTCCATCAAGTGTGTTGGCCTTCTGAGAAGATGTAGAAGGTCTTTCTGATGCAGTCTCAGCATCATGCTCTTCATCATCATTGTCATCCATTGCATCTATTTCAATTTTGTGTGACAATGGCATTCTTCAAATTTCTTTGCTCATCTAGGAGTGCCAATTCTTTGGCATTAGCTTCTTCGAGCTTTTGATTTTGGCTTCCTTTTCATCAACAAGAGCTTGAGTCTCAATGTTGATTCTTCTCTTCTTCCAATACCTTTCTGAGTTGTTCAATCCTAAACTCAGCAGCTGAAATTTCTTCTATGGCATCATTGTGTTCAGCTTGTTGGGTATCTTGATGAGACTTGGGAGGTGATGATGATGGAGCTTTCTGAGCAATTGAGGGAGTAGCCTTTTCTCCATTGCTAGCTTTCGAATCCGCCTTGTCCGGTTGGGATCATCATTCGATCATCATCATCATCACTCTTTTCTTTGTTTCTTGGTTTGGATGCTCGGAGGAGGTTCTTGATAATCATTTCGTCCATCTCCTCGTCATCTTACGAAACCAGTTGATCACATTTGGGAATGTAATCATCCTCCCATTAACTTCTTCTTGTTCAGCAGGATAAGTAGTGAGCTTGCTGGGCAAGGCAGGATGGGTAACCATCTGCTCTTGGGTTTGAGCATCCGCAGACTTGAAATCTGCTATTAGTCTTTGTGCTACTTCATGAATGAAGTCTTCATGCATTAGAGTGGCAAATGAGTAGGACTCTGTAGGGAACAATGCATGGATATAATCCTCCAGATTTAAGGCAATTGCTCTCTTTTCTAGGACGTCGATTACTCTGGCTACTTCAGAAAGGTCAGCCTTTCTGAGTTTCTGCCATTGTCTGAAGTACTTGAGATGTTTCTTTAAGGTGTGCTTCTGGAAGGCCTTGAGTAAATCAACTGGCACTAGACTTTGAGCCTGAAAGAAAGTGTACAAGTTAGTTTTGTTCAAACCACTTGTGTTAGTATCTGTGTGCAGAAGTGAGCTTTCTGAGCATACCTGTGTAAAAACACTAGGCTCATCTGCTTGGATTTTTACTTGCTTGGGCACAGAGGCCTCATATACTTTGGTGTGAGGAGAAGTTTTATCCTCATCAACCTTTCTTTCTGCTTGAACTTTCAAGTGAGGAAGCTCAGTAGCATGTTCCTCAGAAACCTTGGGGGTTTCTGGCACCTTTTCTGCAGATATTGCTTGTTCAGCAGTTTTAGTTTCTTTTGGAGGAGATGACACAACTGTTTCTCCATCCAATTGTTCTTCTGACTGAGCCTGTAAGAACAAACATAAGAGATTTTAGTAGTGGGTTTTCCAGAGCATTCGTTGAAGAAGACTATTACTGATTACTTACCTTCTCAACAGAAGGCTCAGTAAATGCTTCCTCAGAAAGCTTTTCAGCTTCTGGAATCTATAAGTTTTAGGGTGTTGGTTCCACCACCACTACTTCCTCAGTTGGAGCCTAAGAAGAGGCATTAAGAATATTAGAACATAAGAGCAATTTTAGTTAGTTATTTCTTGTTCAGAGATAACGTTTACTACCTGTGGGACAGGCTCTTCTTGATGTTCTGAGGTTGGAGGAACCTCTTCTTGATTCAAGGGGGTGGACAGGTTTTCTTCCCCCTGAAGGTGTGTCTCCAAGTTGGCCTGTAACAAATACAGATTATGAGTAACAAGTTAACATACAATTATGTTGACATGTTAGATACAAACTATCTTTGTTACCTGAATAGAGTCAGGCTGATCATTGATCTCTTGAACTTGTGGTGATTCCACAATCTCTCTGTGCTCATTATTGATCTCCTCTGTAGTATCATTCTGAGTCTCCATCTCAGTTTGATCCCTTTCTGAGAGTTGAGCTTTCTCAGAAGGTTGAGGAACCTGTTCAAGCAGGGTTTTCTTCAGCAATATTAAGTGCTGGCATTGTGAATGTGGAAGCAATGGCAACATCTTCCATCATTCTATCTTCCTCACCCAGGCCTTCTTCTTCCTGCTGGGCAGAGGGGCTCTTGTCTTTCAAGAGCCGAGCTTGAAGCTCCTCCATGGGTCTCATACTTGAACCTTTTGAGTACTATTGCAAGTACTTCATCATCCTCGAATCACTATTCGTGTTGGTGCACCCATCTATGATATTTCTATCATCTCGGAGAGTTCGAGCATTACGGTTCGGGACTCTTGGGCATTCTGGATTTGCCTTTACGGCGTCCAACATCTTACGAGACCTTGTCTCCGGAAGGTTGTGCCTCTTTATGATTAGGGGCTTGGAGGCTCTTTTGCTGAGTCCTCTTTCTCTTGTACTGGAGGTTTAGCTTTGGCTTGCTCGAGACCTCCTCATCTTCTTTGCGCTTTCTTCTTCTTCGCCTTTCGAGTGCGTTCTCGACAAGTTTCTCCTTTTCTTCAAAAGCGTGTCTGAAAAGGGAGTTGGTGACTGGGATTTCCTGCTTCTCTCTGAGAGTGATTCCCATTGTTTCCAGAATGTAACAGATCCTGAGACCAAAGTGCATATTGGCCTTTGGCTCAGCAAGGCCATTGATGATTTTGGGCTCAAATTCCTTAATGTGTCCAAGAAATTTGTTGAAGGCGTACTTCCCCCAATTGAAGTGGGTTTCCTGCCCTTCATGCTTCTTGTTCAGAAGATGCATCATCATCCATCTCTCCATGCTTATCTGGTCTACTCCACCTTTGTTGCCATCAAAGCAACGGACCAGAATAAGAGCTAAAGTACTCCAGTGTTTCTGGAGATGACTAGTTCTGATGGCCTTCAGAACAAAGTCTCCTGGGCAACCTTTTGCATTTTCTAACTGGATTGCTTCAAATAGCTCTTTGACGCCTTGAATCATGGAAGCATACTTGATGTTGATGTCTTCAAATGTGCCTCGATTTTTCAATCGGAATATCTTGCAGAAAGTCTTGCAGTCTAGAACAATTTCTTGTCCTTGGACTTCAGTCTGCATGTATTTTTCTTCTTCAACATTCACAACTTTTGTGAAGATTTTGGAGTTGTTATAGAATTCTATTACATCCAGTGTGGATAGTCCACTGGGTGCAGCAGATAGAAGCTTGTAGATATGGGAATTCTTCAGCATTCCCAATATCAGTTTCCTTTCTGGTTTTGAAGATATAACTGCTGGTACATATCTCTTTACTAGAAAGGCTCCCCAATTCATTTTGTGTTTAGGGTTCCAAATGATGGGGTAAACTTTCCTGATATGCGTTTATTCAACACCTTAAGTTCCTTTCCTCCTTGCTTTTCAGCAGGAGCAGAGGATGTTGCCTTAGGGTTCTTGGTGGTCATCTTCTTGGGTGCCATCTCTTATATAGAGTTTAGAGTGAGTGTTTTTCAGATGAATATTGGACAATTAATCGAGATTAGTCTATCTTTTCAGAAGACTAAGCACAAGAAGTTGAGTTTTGCAGAAATCTTGAGAGATTTTGCTATTTTGATGCAAGTTTGAAAATTTCGGAATTGGTAAAAGTGTTTGTCTTTTGCCCAAATCCTATATATATAGCGAATAAATGTACATAGATACAACATACATATAGCTGAATATGAATGCGTGTCTTTGCATCTGCATAGGCGTGGTACGTCCTTTGTACTTCATTAAATGCGTAGTGGGCCATGTCTGCATTTCTCAACAGACATTACTTGCTTTGTTTTAATCTCACTCGTTGAGATCAAACGTTTATTCATCAAGGGCTTATATTGAATATCTTGTGATGATATCAATCAACAAATGGTAATGTGCCGACTTGATGAATTTTTAATATGCTACATTCATTGTGTCACTTAGTAAAGAGTAGGAACACTTAATCGTTTGAGCTTATCATTCTGAGTGTCAAGTCCTTATCTATATATTGTTTATCATGAAAATGGTAAAAATACAAGACATTGCACATGTTTGACTTTCAGAACTTATACCTTTTGGGCTTTGTGTGTCCATTTCTCTTTATGACTACATAGCTTTCTGAATTCAAGTGTCAGAAGCTTCAGTTGTTTGAATGTATTTGACCCACTCTCAGTAAGTAAGTTCTAGTTTTATTTACTTATTAAGTGTGTACCGACCTTTGCCTTTCTGGATACCCGTTCCAGAAATGTTTTGCCTTTCTGAGTGTTGCTACTCAGAAACCTTTGCATCACTTCTTATCAACTTGGCTTTCTGAGAACCTGTTCTCAGAGGCCTACTCACTTATTCAGTCTTTAGAGATTCAGGACAATTTTTCAGTCCTTAGGCAGTTCCATTAATCCAAGATTATGTCTTAAGGTCAAGAACCGGCTTTCTTGTAAGGGCTTAGTGAAGATATCTGCAAGTTGGTCTTCTGTGCCAATCTTGAGTATCTCTATATTGCCTTTCTCAACATGGTCTCTGATGAAGTGGTGTCTAACATCAATGTGCTTTGTTCTGGCATGGAATTTGGGGTTCTGTGTGATTGCAATAGCACTTGTGTTATCACAGAAAATGGGAGTTTTCTCTTCATTGAGTCCATAGTCTCTGAGTTGTTGTTGAATCCACAGAATTTGTGTTGCACAACAACCAGCAGCAATATATTCAGCCTCTGTGGTAGAAGTTCCAATTGAGTTTTGTTTCTTGCTAAACCATGAGATAAGTCTAATTCCCAGAAACTGACAAGTTCCTGAGGTACTTTTCCTATCAAGCATTGATCCAGCATAATCAGCATCTGAGTAACCAGCCAAACTCAATCCACTTTCTTTAGGATACCACAAACCTACATCTACTGTACCTTTCACATACCTTAATATTTTCATAGCAATGTTGTAGTGTGATTGCATTGGATTTGTTTGAAATCTAGCACACACTCCAACTGCATATTGAATATCAGGTCTGCTTGCAGTAAGGTAAAGTAGTGAACCTATCAATTTCCTATACTTGTGTTCATCAACACTCTTATCTGATTCAGTATAGGTCATCTTGGTTCCTATGCTCATAGGTATCTTAGCATTCTTTTCAGAAGGCTTAAGTTTGAACTTTGTGAGCATGTCTTTTGCATACTTTGTCTGACTAATGAATATTCCATCATTGAGTTGCTTGACTTGCAATCCTAGGAAATAGTTCAATTCTCCCATCATGCTCATCTCAAACTTACTTTTCATGAGATTTGCAAAGTCATCACAAAGTTGCTTGTCCTTAGATCCAAATATGATGTCATCAACATATACTTGAACTAAGAGTAGTTTCCCATCATGGTTTAAAGTAAATAAAGTTTTATCAACTTCACCTTTCTTGAAACCACTTTCCAGAAGGTATTTGGCCAAAGTGTCATACCATGCTCTTGGAGCCTGTTTCAGTCCATAAAGAGCTTTCTGTAGCTTATAGACCATTCTACTTTCTGAGGAAACTTCAAAACCAGGTGGCTGTTCAATATAGACTTCCTCAGCAAGTTCACCATTCAAGAATGCACTTTTGACATCCATCTGATAAACTTTAAAGTCTTTATGAGCTGCAAAGGCTAGAAAGAGTCTTATTGCATCCAATCTGGCAACAGGTGCATATGACTCATCAAAATCTAAACCTTCAGTCTGGGTGAATCCCTTGGCAACCAATCTTGTTTTGTTTCTGGTTATTTCACCAGATTCATTCATCTTGTTTCTGAAAACCCAATTAGTTCCAATCACAGATATTCCTTCTACAAATGGAACTAGTTTCCAGACTTTGTTTCTTTCAAACTGATCCAACTCTTCTTGCATTGCAGAGATCCAGTCTTGGTCTCTTAATGCTTCTTCTATAGTTTTTGGTTCAATGTTTGAGATAAAACATCCAAAGAGAGAATTAGCATTTTTTCTATTGCTCTCCTAGTCCTAACACCTTGATTGATTGGTCCAATTACATCTTTTGCAGGATGATCCTTGATCCATCTCATCATGGGTTTAGGGCTAGTAGGGTCAACATCTATGTGATCTGAATGTGAATCACTATGATTATGACTTGATACTTTTTCAGTATCTGTGACATTTTGCACCTTAGAAGGGCGGTGAATGTCTGACACTTGCTCAGTGTGAGAGCTTTCTGGAACATGTCTTTCAGAGAGGTCATTCCCAGAGTTAGCTTTCTGATGAACATCTTCAGTTTCCATTTCTGGAATTCTCATAGGAAATTCTTCATCGTGTCTGAGAGTCATCTGGTTGTTACAATGATGTTTTTCCTTTCTGAGAGTTCTTCTTCAGAATCCTTTATCATTAGTTCCTTGAACCTTTCTGAGAGTTCATCAGCAAGGGGTGTTTTCTTGCTTCCTTCATAGAATACAATATGAACTGATTCTTCAATCTTTTTTGTTCTTTTGTTGTAAACTCTGTAAGCTTTGCTATTCATAGAATAACCAAGAAACACTCCTTCATCTGCCTTTGGTTGAAATGTTCTTAGATACTCTTTTCCATTGTTAAGAACAAAACATCTACAATCAAATACTTTTAGATGTTTAATATTAGGGGGTCTACCAACCAAGAGTTCATAAGGTGTCTTGTCATGGTGTTTGTTTATCAAACATCTGTTCTGAGTGTAGCATGCTGTGTTTACAACTTCAACCCAATAAACTTCACTTATTTCAGTGTCAGCTAGCATTGTCCTTGTTGCTTCTTTAAGGGTTCTATTTTTCCTTTCTGCAACACCATTTTGTTGTGGTGTTCTCACACAGGAAAGTTGGTGTTGTATACCTTTGCTGGTACAAAACTCCTTTATGTACTGGTTGACAAACTTCGATTACCATGGTCTTACGATTGCAGATACCTTGTCATTTTTCATGACTTCAAGCTTATTCAGCAAGTTTGGTATCTCCACCCTAGCATCAGATTTGTGCTTCAGAAAGATAAGCCAAGTGAATCTTGAGAAGTCATCTACAACAACGAGACCATATTTCTTTCCTGCATAACTAGTTACAGATGATTCAAAGAGATCCATGTGTAATAGTTGCAGTGGTCTAACACTAGAGTGTCTGATTTTGGACTTGAAAGAGATCTTAGATTGTTTCCCCATCTGACAGCAGCGATGATACCATCCTTTCGAAAGATGTTTTGGGAAGGCCAACCACTAACTCTTTCTTGGCAAGTTTGTTCGAGTTTTGAAATTCAAGTGACTCATTCTTTTGTGCCATAACGGTGCTCTTCATGTGACCTGATTGACTCACCATGAGACATTCTTCAGTTGTGGCAGATGCCCAGTCGACAACATAAAGACTGCCTTTCCGCCGAGCAACCAAGACTGTCTGCTTTGACTCATTGTCAATAAGTTTGCAATATTTTGCTTTGAATTTCACAGTAAATCCCTTGTCTGCAAACTGGCTCATGCTAAATAGATTATATTTCAAACCCTTAACATGTAATACGTCAGTGATAGTTAATGATCCTAATTTAACATTGCCAGATCCCAGAGAGGGATTTAATTCTCCTCCAGCAAATCTGATGTCTGGTCCATTGTTGCAAGCTTTGTAATTGACCAGATTTGCTTTGTCTCCTGTCATGTGCTTTCCGCATCCACTATCAAATAGCCATTGAGCCTTAGTCCAAGAGGCGTTCTGCACAAAACAGGAAACAGGAGTTAGGTTCTTACTTCAGAGATAGAACCATTTAGACTAAACATTCTTCCAGTAGGAATCCACATTTTAGTGAATTTCTTGGGAGTTTGTTTTTGTCTAACTTGATCAGAAGGAGATGCAATAAAATCAGTAATTTTGATCTCAATTTTCCTTCTTGTGGTGTTTCTAGGTGTTCCTTTTGGTGCTTTCTGGACCCTGGGTTTCTGGGATTGCTTTTCAGCAAACTTAGCCTTTCTGGCCAGGTTCCTTCTAGCTCTGGCATTCAGTTTTTCAGTGGCTTGAGATTTCTTCAACTTCTGTCTATTGCTACGTGCAATATCAACCTTGTGCCATTGTTCTTGTCCTTCCTTATATTGTTGCAGAAGAACTTTTCCAATAGCACGATAGCCAATGCCATTTCGAACACCTTTGGCTTTCTGAATACGTTCTTCAGAAGCCTTACTAGTTTCTGCACCATCTTTATTTTCATAAAATGGTACAGTAGAGAATTTGCCTATTCCAGCAATTCTTCCTTTCCTAGTAATGTAGCAATGTGGATGGTTACATGTCTGAGGGTTATGTTTCTTTTCAGAAACCTTATCCGCAAGTTTCTTGTGAACTTGTTGTTCTTTCAAAGGCTGGGTTGCTATTCCTTTTCCTTTGTAAACTACCCTAGCTTTCTGACCAATGCTATAGATGGTTAAAGAACCATTCTGTTGAATTTTTACAAAGGTCAACCTTTCATCACTCTTCTTCAGAGGAGATGAATTACTCGATTGTTCATCGAGTCCAAGTCCACCTTTCTCAGAGGGATCTCTCAGATAGGATTGAACCTCAGTGAGAGTGTCACTAGCCTTTGCATAAGATTGGAAGGATAGCTCTTTCTTTCTGAGTTCTTCATTCTCAGAAAGCAGCTTCATCATTTTCTTAGTAAGTTCATCCAAGGCTAGTTTGTGAGAATTTTCATTCTCAGATATCTGAGATTTCAGAAAGGCTATTTCAGCGTTCTTGTTCTCAGATACTCTGGTTAGCTCAGAAACCTCTTTTTCAAGAGTTTCTTTGCTTTCCTCTAGAATTCTGGTTTTGGATTGTGCTTCCAGAAATTCTTTCTCATAATGATCCAATTCACTCTTGACCAACTCCAGATCCTCAATTCCATCATCACTCTCATAGTACAAAAATTGTGAATTGTTAGTTTCCTCATCAGCCATAAGACACATTTCAATGTTAGAGATGTCTGGACCAGCAATCTCAACAACTCCACACATTTCTTTCTTCTTAAGGCCGAAGTCAATTACATCGTGGGTGATTCCACACAATTCTGGTGATGGTAGGTTTGAGTCATCTGAATCTCCATCTTCAGAATCTGTCTCAAAGTCTAGAGCATCAAGTTGAATTTGAATCTTCTTCCTTTCTTCAGTCAGTAAGGCCCTTTGATTTCTCTTGAAATTTCTTTTGTCCTTCTTGTCACCTGTCTTGAGCTTGTTTAAAACAGGACAATCTCTCTTGAAGTGACCAGGCTTTTGACAATAGAAGCAGATATCATTTCCTATTTCTGCAGCTTCAGTACTAACACCTTTCTGAATGGGGGTGTTCAGAGAGTTGTTCACTTGTATGTTCTTGTACTGATGATAGTTTGGGCCAAGATGCTTTTTCAGCTTTTCTTTAGCTTTTCTTCTCTCAATCTCTTGACTCACAAATTTCTTCATGTGTCTTACTGCAAGAGCATTTTCTTCAGATGCTTCTTTGGTATCCTTCTTTTCAGAAGTACCTTGAGAAACTAGAGCAACACTTTGCAACTTTTTCATTGCTTGTTCTCTCCGAGTTGTCTCATAGTCTCTGAGCAAGATGAGAGAAGAGCTCTACTAGAGTAATATTTGGCATCCCTTGATTGAAATAAAAGAACTTAGTGTGTTCCCAGTTGTGATTGAGACTTCTGACAATAGTCTTAATCTTTTCTGACTGGGAGTATCTATTGCTTTCACCAAGTGCAGCCATATCACTGATAAGAGTAGTAAATCCGAAATCAAGTTCTTCCAGAGTTTCAGTGGGACCTTGTTTGAAGTTTTGGAACTTCAATTTAAGAACTTCGAACTTGTTTTCTTTAGTTTTCTCAGTTCCGGCACAGATTTCTTCAATCAATTGCCAGGCAACTTTCGCCGTTTTAGCACCCCACAGTTTACACTGTATGTGCTCAGGTGTCGATCTGATGATTATATTACGAGCTTGACCATCCAATCTGTGTCTCTTGGCATCTTCAGATGTCCAGAGCTCTCTTGGTTTGTCTTCATATATAATGCTTCCTCGAGCAACATGACCACTATCACTAGCAGCCATGTCCTCGCTTCCATCTTCCTTGTCTGAGGCTTTTCTTCCATCAGACACCTCAGTAACTTGTTTGAGTTGTCTGATTTTGATAGGCCCTTCATTGATGACATAGATCATCTCATCACTAATGGCCTCCAGATGGAGCATCATGTTGTTCTTCCATTTCTCGTAGTTTTCTGGCTTCAGAACGGGTGCATCACTCAGAGACATACCTGCAAACTTAACACACAAATTATATAGTCCTCAGAAAGGGACAAAGTTCCTTCACCTATCTGGGGATCTAGGTTCAGTGCAGAAGGCTTGTGAACCTCCCGATACCACTTGTTGGTCCAGATAACGGCAAAGTAAAAGACTAGAGGGGGGTGAATAGTCTTTTAAAACTTTTGTCGATAAACGATTCTCGAAACAGGGGTTTCGATACTTAAATTCGAGCACGGAAGACTTTAAGATAGGTAAGTGCGAACAATAAGTAAGTGTGTGTGTGCTCTTTGAAATGTAAATCTGAAAGGTAAATAACACAGCAAGTATAGTGGTATCTGGAGGTTGCGTAATCCTCCAACTAATCCACTTCGGTCTTTCTGAGACCTAGAATTCACTAGAACAGATAATTGAGTTCACCTTACAATAATCCTATTCTACGATTCCTAAACAAATGGTTCCCAACCAAATGTTCCCCCTGAGTTATTCTCTAGCTCCTAGAGCTAAGTACTTCCTCTACTCAGATAACCTTGGAGTTATTCCCTGATTTCCCAAATCAAGTACTTCCTCTACTCCACGCCTTGATGGTGTTGGTTATAAGGTTTGTCAGAGAGGCTTCTCGTATAACTTTTCGATTATGTTTTAGAGAGCCTAATAGAACAAGACTACTTAATACACTTGTTCTGGATGACGATGCTCTTTACTGACCCAAGTAATTGATGTCCGTTCTGGAGAATGAGCTTCAGAAAGGGTATCTGATAGTTCAACTCTTTCACGAATAACAATCTCTTGTTAAGGTTCAGGACAACTTAGAACTACTAGTGATTCTTCAAGCAACAAAAAGCTTTCAGAAAGGGTAGTAGAGTGCTTGAGAGAATACTTTGCTTGATGGTAAGTTTGCAAGATAGAGCGTTCTAAGGTATGTTTTTCAAGCATCTAAGTGTGTGATATATATAGATAAATTTGAGAGGCGTTTGAATTGTATCCGTTGTGCTCTCTATCAAATTATATCCGTTTATATCTTGAACTATGTACTCAGAAGTCACTATCTCATTTTTCAGAGAGGATCGCTTTTTGCGATTTACCGATGCATTTAATGCATAGTACTGTTCATTGTCCTTTGGTCTCAACTGATACATGAGCCTTTCTGATGGCTTGCATGCTCCATACTCATGATGTCATATGTCCAGAATCATATCCCGAAAATAAGTTAATATACTTAAGAAAGGATTAAGGACATAGTCTTTCTGAGTTAGACTAAACCTTTGTGTCTTCATAAACCTTGTGCAATCTTCAGTCTTCTAATCTTCAGAAAAGCTCCATTGCTAGGATTGATCTTCATGGTCTTCTTGAAATAAAAATTACACTCTGAGACCTATAATCCTAATACAAGATTTACTAGACTAATCATACTCAGTGATTTCCTCTTTTACAATGTTCAAGTGAACCAAGAGCACTTAATCACCTTTCTGGCTAAGATAAGAACATGTGATGAGTGATCAAAATACTAACAGGTATTCCTAACATGGTAGATGCAGGGAGTTCCTCGAACATCATCTCCAAATCGACAATAGATCAGATGAATCTGGGTAGAATCCGATATGAGAGAGTCAATACCTCCATATTAGGGTTTGGAGGAGGAACTGTTCGCCCCCTAGGAAGTGTCATGCTTCATGTTTCGCTTGGGACACATCCCGCAAGAGTGACACAGCTAGTCCGTTTTGTAGTGGTGGATCGAACTTTTGACTACAATGCCATCTTTGGTCGCCCCGGACTCAATCAATTCCGAGCTATACCCTCCACCCTCCATAATAGAATGAAGTTCCCAACCCCGTGCGAAGTTGGAGAGGAAGTGCGGAACATCCGAGTAGCTTGGGAGTGTTATATTATGTCCACAAGGAGAGCGTCCGCCCCCGTACTGGCAGTCACTGTGACTTCTGATCCGCAGGTTGCTCTTCCGCCAAAAAAGGAGAATCCTAACATTGGGTTAGGGAGCCAGAAGGACAAGTTTCCTAAAACCGCATGGATCGAGCCTCATGAAACTCTCAGGGAAGTTGAGCTTGTTGTTGGGAGCCTGGATAAAAAGACTAGGATCGGGACAGAGATGAATGCGGAAGTGGTAATGAAACTCATTGCTTGTCTCCGAGATAACAGTGATGTCTTTGCTTGGAGTACTGAGGACCTAAAGGGGATAGATCTGAGGATTGCTGTTCACCGTATGAACATGGATCCCTCGATTAAATATATCCGCCAGAAAAGAAAGGATTTCGGTCCCATCAAGGATGCCATCATATCCGCCGAAGTTGACCGGCTCATGAAAGCAGGGCATATCGAAGAGGTCCGCTATTCTGATTGGGTTTGCAACGTGATTCTAGTAGAGAAGTAGCCAGGCAAATGACGGATGTGCAATGATTTCACTAGGCTAAATAAGTTTTGCCCAGAAGATCCATACCCTTTGCCACGGATTGACCAGTTGGTTGATTCTACAGCTGGATGCGCGTTACTGAGTTTCATGGACGCGTATCAGGGCTTTTACCAGATTCGGATGGCGAAGGAGGATATTAAGAAAACAGTTTTCTTTGCTGCAGGAGGGGTGTATTGCTTTAAAGTGATGCCCTTCGGATTGAAAAATGCGGGAGAAACTTACCAACGACTGGTGAATAAGATGTTCAAGGAAGAAATTGGCAAGACCATGGAGGTATACGTAGAAGACATGCTCGTCAAAAGCAAAAACGAAGAACAGCATATAGAGCACTTGAGCAAATGCTTCGCTATCCTCAGGAAGTACGGGATGAAACTGAATCAAGAAAAGTGCACCTTCGGAGTGAAGGGCGGAAAGTTTTTGGGCTACATGGTCACAGAGAGAGGGATAAGCGCAAATCCCGAGAAGATCAAAGCAATCCTAGATCTGCCTCATCCGAAGAACCTCAATGAGGTACAACAACTTATTGGACGTCTCATGTCCTTAAGTCGTTTTATTTCGCGATCCGCAGAGAAGAACCTTCCGTTCTTCAAAATCCTCTGGAAAGGAGAGAGCTTTGAGTGGACCGCGGAATGTTCTGAGGCTTTTGAAAATTTGAAAAAGTACCTCCATTCCCCTCCGCTGCTCTCCAAACCCGTTGAAGGAGAACCACTCTACCTCTACCTAGCAATTACGGAAGAGGCAATGAGTTCCGTATTAGTACGGGTCCAAGCTAATGATCACTTGCCAATCTACTATCTTAGTAAAGCCCTTGCTGGGGCGGAGACAAGATACGTCAAGATTGAGAAATCTGCATATGCTGTGGTTTACACCGCAAGGCGATTAAAGCCAAGTCTCATAAAATAGTAGTACTAACTACGGAACCTTTGAAACAGGTCCTGGGAAAGCCTGACCAATCCGGACGACTCTCTAAGTGGGCAATTGAGCTGAGCGAATACGACATTAGCTATCAGGCTCCGACAGCCAAGAAAGCTCAAGTCGTTGCGGACTTCCTTGCAGAATACCCTGAAGCGGAGTCAGAGAAAGTCCCGGATAAACAGGCATTTGAATGCCTAATCACCAAGCAAATCAACCGAAAGCCGGTTCCGCCAAAGATCAACCTCGAAAACCTCGAGGATGCCCAGTTCATCAACCAGTCTCAGACTACATCGTGGGAGGAATATCGGGTAAACCAAATGTTCCTTCTTGATGATATCACAAGGGGATCTGGTACTAACAACTCGGACCCGGATGTTAAAGGGAAGGAGGAACAAAGGTTGGAAACTCGGGAGCTTACATAAGATCTCCAAACCAAAGAGCATCCTTCTGATGTCTGGACATTGGAAGTGGATGGCTCCTCCACTGGAAGAGTAGGAGGTATTGGAATCTATCTTAAAAGCCCTGATGGTGCGGAACTCGACTATGCGATATCCTTGGAATTCAAAGTCACCAATAATGAGGCTGAATATGAAGCACTGTTGGTCGGACTACGTTTAGCAAAGTCCCTGCAGATCTGGAAACTCAAAGCTTACACGGACTCACAGTTAGTTGAAGCCCAATTTTCTGGTGCTTTTGCCACAAAAGGCCCTTCAATGATCAAGTACCTTGAGCTACTTAAGGAGGAAGTCAGTCTCTTTGATGAGTTTACCCTGGAGAAGTTTGATAGGACATGGAACGAAAGAGCGGACGCTCTGGCAAAGTATGCGTCCGCAACAGCTGCTCTAGACACAAGGAGAGTTATCCTACTCACTATTACGGACTCATCCGTCATGAGTCCTACTCCCAGTGTTATGATAACTGAAACAAGAAGAAACTGGATGACTGATATCTTTATTTATCTCAAGGACGGATCATTACCAGCTGATCCGAAGGAGTCAAGAAGTGTACAACAACGGGTAAACAAATATTTTATACCCGAAGAAGATTTGTGTAAGAAATCCTTCGATGGGACTCATTTGAGATGTTTAAGTCCGCGAGAAGCGAAGACTGTGCTTCAGGAAATTCACAGCGGAAGCCATTCCGGAGGACAAACTCTTGCTTAGAAGATCATTCGACAAGGCTACTATTAGCCTACCATTGATAAGGATTCCGCGAGCTACGCCCGAAGATGTCCTGATTGTCAATATTATGCGAACGTTCCCCATCGTCCGACACACCCTATGATTCCATCAGTCATAGCATGTCCGTTTGATCAATGGGGCATCGATATTGTCGGGCCATTCCCAAGGGGCACTCAACAGAAGAAATTCTTAATTGTGGCCGTGGAATATTTCACCAAGTGCGTAGAAGCGGAAGCTGTGGCCACTATCACGGAAAGCCGCGTGCGGACGTTCATTTGGAAGAATATCATTTGTCGCTTTGGCCTACCAAGAATTCTTATCTCGGACAATGGTGCTCAATTCTCGGGCAACAGACTCAAGGAATGGTTGGCATCTTTCAAGATTGAACAACGCTTCACATCTGTCGGATACCTACAAGCTAATGGACAAGCTGAGTCCACGAACAAGACAATTGTTAAGATCCTGGAAAAGCGGCTGAGAACTTCCCAGGAGAGTTGGGTGGATGACCTAGATGGCGTACTGTGGGCTCATCGCACCACTGCGCGGACTACAACTAGAGAAACCCCATTTGCCCTGGTCTATGGCTCGGAAGTAGTCATACCGGCAAAAATTGCAGTTGAAACAATGAGGGTCCAAGAGTTCAATGATTCCGTCAATCGTGAAGCTCGGACATTTGATCTAGACATGCTGGAACAGAAAAGAACCGAAGCATTGGCTAATATCCACAGGTACCAAGCAACTGCAGCCCGGGCCTACAACAGGAACGTTCAAGTGAAGGCCTTACATGTCGGAGACCTAGTGCTCCGCCGAGCTGATATCTTGAGCAATGTGGGGAAGCTTAAGCCTAAATGGGAAGGACCTTACAAGATCATTGGTGCAAGAGTGAACGGAAGTTACGAATTGGAAGACGAGTACGGACACCCACTCAAGCGTACTTGGAATGCTAGGAACCTTCAAAAGTTCTATGCGTAGGGTTGCTTACACGGAACTCTGCCAGTTGTTTGGACATTTTAGGATTAAGACTGTTTGTTATGCGGAACTCCGTCAGTTTTGTTTTTGTTATTCTTTTGTCATTGCCTTTACGGCCCACAGGTTGTAATTGAATTTCCGTCAAATTAATACAACTTTTATCTTTCAATTCTTACTTCTCAGAAACTCGTATTCAGACAGCAGAAAAGCAAAGCAATTTTATTCATACACGAAAAAAGGCAGCTGTAACACTGTATTTATAGTTTACAATCTCGGATCCTTGTAAGATCTACGGTTAGAAGGTTAAAAGGTAACAGAAGGATTTTGTAGATTTGTCATCTTCTCTCGGGATTATTCCTCCGTCAGGAAAGCTTTCTCCGTGTTAATCGGTAAGCATAACTTTCGGGGACACCAAGAATCTGACGTGCCTGCACAATACAGAATGATTCAGCAAGTTGGAATTCTACAATATCACCATACCTTTGGTTCCCTCTACGGATCCCATGCATAGTGTGTACGGACACATTAAACTAGCGATTGTTGGCCCAGTCCGAACAACCACATACGACCGGGTGGATCGCACCTACGACCGATAAGATCATCCGTTAGTTTACCCCCGGATCTGAACATTTCCCAAGATCCGTATTTTCTAACAACTGATCTCGAGCAATCATCCCCTCCAGACCCACGCCTCTCTCAAACTCAAGACAAGCGCCGATTTGAGAGTGGACGGGAGTCTCGAGGGGGAGACCAGTCAAGAAATCATCTTCTTATGGGTACTACCGGGCTCAAATTGTGAGATCTATCCGAGTTTGAGAAAGAAGGTGGAAATTTTCAGTAAAAATGAAAATTGGAGTCGGATTTAGGCGATCAATGCAAAGGAGAACTCGGGTATTTATAGAATGGATGAACCAATCACCGTCCTCCACGCAAAAAGATTGACGTCGACGATGGGCTTGGGCTACCCGTTTGGGCCAAACAATGTTGGATCGATTGAGCTTACCCTACCTGATCCAAACAAGCCCATTAACCGCGTCCGAGTTTGTACCTACTGGCCATTTTGCAAATAAATGGCATGAAAATGATCCGACAAAGTAAGTCTATGAAAAAGATAAATTCATCTATTGAGGTCGGTTCAAATTTCATTAGAAAATCATTCGAACATTCAAAAAACGGAAAGTATAACTTTTTCAAGGTCCGAGGACCATACATATGCCTACGGGGCATACTCCGCCTTGTCCCTTAAGTGGATTCCCGAGGTTGAGCCTTGAGATTCCGAGCCACCACCTTGAGCCCGACGAGCTTGCTGCTGCATTCGGATCCTCATAAGGATCATCTTCAGCACCCGCTCTCTCTCTTCCTCGGCTCGCCTCCTGGCGACCACCGGACACAAAGGGGGATCACCTTCCAGATCAATAATGATTGAGTCATCCACGGTGCCTTTACCAGGGTAAGTCGGAGGGTGCATGTTTCTGCAGGCACAGTTTATCCAGTGCCGACATCAATCGTACTTGGGATCATCTGGCTCTCCGAAGTCGAAGTTCTCCAAGTTGGGTAGCACTGCGCTTGCGTTAAGGTGAAGCTGCCTAGCTCGGCCTGCAGCTTCTCGAGCGTATTCCGACATCCTAAAGGAATCTGACTTCTTCGGAGAGTAAATTTCTAGAAAAGGAAAGGCTGAAAAGAGGTAAAACAGTGAGAAAGGAGGAATTACCATATCCTTATTTATAGGAATGAAGAATCCCTACGATCACGCCACGTGTCCGCCATCTGACGGCTCGGAAGATGAAAGGACGCAGTAATAATGGCGACTCTACTGCTTCACCTTCCCCCTTCTAGAAGATTACGCATCCCCATAAAGCAAATCGTTATAATAAAGATGAGTAGTCCGAAGATCAACAAGATTATCTTGCATCAGGTGTCGTTCAAAGTGATCCGCATTTGTAAGATATATATTTATGATAACTTAGCATGCGAGGGATGGATCAAGGAAAATAAAGGAGACAACAAGTGCTACATTAAAGCATAGATAACATTGTACCAAGGATAATTACTACAGACAAAAGAAAGGATGAATATTGTACTTGGCAACATTCCGTGCCGACAAAAGATCTCAAAATTCAAATGTTTACAAATTTTTTCACGGGGCATACCTCGGACTTCTTACTGAGGAGGAGGTTGGCTCGGACCGGCTTCATCAACTCTAGGCGGATTAGTGGAGGACGGATTGGCATTGACATTGGCAGCGGTAGTGCGGGATGCAGCAACTTCATCAAAGGAAGCCTTGATGTTCTCGAACAAGTTGAAGTCCGCGTCATGACCGACGATTCAAGAAGGAATGAAGTACCAATCCTTCAGATAGTTCATGTTTTGATGGAACGGCATGAATCATACCTTCCGAAGAGCATCTGGGACGTACTTGGGAAGGAAGGGTCCGCCGTTCTTAATATCAATCTCACCTTCCTCGGTGACCACCTCCGCAAACTCGCACGCAGCCAATCGCTCATCTGGCACAACCTCAACTGGGATCTCCACTCCACTAGCATCCGCGGACGGATCCAGGCCTTCCGCCTTCCAATCGAAGCTTGGAGACACTAGCCCTTTCGCCTGTAGTTGGCCAATGGCGGACGAGAACCCCTCTAGACGAAGGGCATCCTTGGACTCCAGGAATGCCTTCATCGATCGACTTATCGATAAAGTTCTCCTGCCACTCCAAGTCCAACTTTACCTCCTGCCAGCTAGCCTTCAACTCAGCGATAAGCGTATCCTTCTCTTTCAGCTGGACTTTTGCCAATTGAACCTTCTCCACCTCCTCCGCAGATGCGGCCAAAGCCTTATGCAGGTCCTCCTCAATAGTGGCCCGCTCGCTGGCCTTCCACTGCATGGCCTTGATCATGCATCCGAGCTACAGGAAGTCCGCACAGACAAAAGTTATATTTCTATCATAATAAACTGAAAGCACAGAAAGGAAAACATTGATATGCTGCTTACGCTCTGATGCAACTCATGGAGCTCTCCAACCCGCTTAACCTCAGGGAGTCCGCGACTCCGTTCGTATTCCGCATCGAGAGCAGCTTGGTTAGACAATGGCATAATAGCGGCAAAATGTTGCCTCTTGGCTGCAAGAGTGGCATCCGAGGTCGCCTTCCTCTTGTTCCCCGAGGTGATAGCATCCCGCATCAGCACATCCCGCGGAGGTGCGGATGCAGCAGAAGCTGGTGGCTTGGAAGCAGTGGTGCTGCGGGTCGTCGGACCTTTGCCCTTGTCGGACACCTCCAGAATCTGTGGATCCTCACCCGCCTTCTTCCGTCGCTCCTCCTCAGCAGCAAACACGGCCGCATTTTTGGGGTCCGCCGTAGGCAAACCCGCGGACGTATTAATAATTCTGGCCCTTTGGCCAGTGGCAAGCTCGAGGGCTTGCTGCTCCCTCTGCTGCTTCTTCTTTTTGCGGAGGGTCCACATTATGTACTCGAACCAGTAAGCTGCAGAAGGAACAAACGATGTCAGGTACGGATCCATAACATCGTGATCAGCGAACAACTATGCAACGATCATGCAAAAAAAAAATCCTAAGTTACGGATTCTTACAGAAGTCAGTCTTCCCTCCGACCTCGACCACATCAGTCAGTCCGCACAAGTATGGCAGTGGTTGACAGATCAATCCGTGAAACGGATAAGTTGGTGGGTTGTTTTTCTTATGGATCTCCGCCACCCACGGAGCCACGTTCTTGGGAAGAGGGCGCCAGTCCGGGTTACTCTCCCTTAGAAACTTCTTGGGCAACCCCCATTGTTCTCGTCGCCTCGTGGACTCCCCAGGCTAAACGCCATCCGCACAAAAATATACTTTTCCCACCATTTCTATCCTAGCGAGGAAATGGCATCGGAAATGAAATTGTATGGTTTCCTATTTACAAAAGTATAAAAAAGGGGATTCCCCGGACTGAAAGTGACATTGAAAAGTTGCCTGAAGTTTTCAAAATTCACAGACTGCCCCTTCTTCGCACAAAAAACCGCGAAGCAAATTAAGTTTCCCAAGGACTTGGGAATAACCTGGCTCGGAACTATACTAATGTGGTTCAAGATGTGCTTCAGCTCGGACGCGATGGGAACCTTCCATCCACAGGAAAAGGCCGCCTCGTGCACACACATGTATCCAGCATGCGGATTGTAAAAGGCATGCCCAGGATCCGGAACCATGACTTCGACGGACTCAGGAATTTCCCATTTCCATCTCCTCTCCGGAATATCTTCAGGTTTTACTTGGGACGGACAAGTAGGGAGCAGCTCGTCTGTGTTGAGCTCTCCATATTCGTCCGCTATCACGACGGCGGACGCAGGACGAGGGAATTTGGTTCGCGCCGCCTTAGCCCCACGACCCTCAATCAACGGAGAATTGGGTTGAGCGGACACCCCAAGATGCAACACAATTCGACGCCCAGCACGGCCCCGCGGGCGAGCAGCTTGAGAGGCTTCCTCCTCTTCCTCCTCCTCATCATCCTCTTCTTCTGAACCATCTTCCTCCTCCTCTTCTCCGCCTTCGGGTCTCCCATATGTACTCGGGTTGGATGGACCTGTCTCCGTCACAACACGGTCCTCCTCACCAGCCTCAAACATCTCTACATCGTCTGCCTCACGACCAGAGTCGCCTCCCTGCTCTATTCGAGGCACACTTCCACCAGTCGATATGCCACCACTACCGATGGTCCGAGATCGGACTCGCACCCTCGTTCTCACAACGTTCCCTTGGCCACTTACCCCATCATTCTGAGCAGGAACAGTACCACGAGTCCCTTGCCCAACATCTGAATCACCGGATGAAACAACCTCCACAACATCCGCCCTTTGTACATCCGCAGGAGGGATGTTTTCCGGGAACTCAAACCCCGGATCGCCTGACTCGGATGAGGTTGCTGCACCAGATTCGGATCCTTGGGATATCCTGTCATCGTAGTCAAGGACTTCGTATTGATTCTGACTATCACTCCCGGACATCCTAGGGCACAAGGAAACGGATCAATAACGATGATTGTGATTGTCCGAGAGTTCGTTTATATATCTTATTAAGTCCGATGGTCCGAGGAAGCACTACTTTATCAAATCTTCTATATGGAACACAGTCTCATAACACTATGGGCACTAAGCTTGGCACACAAAGATGTGCCATTGGCACTATTATCTACCCTACATGGCACACTAACAGGAACAGCTTACAAAAGTCTATGTGACAATCGGCACCAAGATATCAACAAACAGGCATGCATTATCGATTTTTGGTCACATTGGACATGATATGCAAGACAGTTCAACAAGTTGCCATTGAAGGAAATTAGTACAATGTAGTACACTGGAGGAGTATTCCAACTAAGTATACTACAGGAATCTACCACTAGCAGCATTTGCAATCACGGAATCAACAAGCAGATGACCGAACAAGGGAGAAGCATACAAGCATTAAGCGAGCATATCATAAAAAAGAAAAGTTCAGGAAGAATCGAGGCATACTTACTTGATAAAGTTGATTTGGTAAGTTTGGACGGACGTCGAAGCCTTGCTAGTCCTCCGAGAGTACAGATCTCAGTTGGAAAGTGAAAGATCTTGCGAATTTCGGTTGCTCGGATTGATTTTGGATTGCTCGGATTGCTTACGAATCGCTCTGAGTTTCGGGTTGGCTAAAGTATGAAAGCGACAGATTAGGAAACTACTTATAGGGGGCAATTGCAGAAGGCCAAGCGTCACATCACTTGGATTCAAACCCCAACCTTTGATCTTTTCAATCCAACGGATGCGCCGGTTTACAAGTGGAGAATTGACAGTGCACCCCATTTAATTCTTCTTAGAAACGTCACATCACTTGGGTCTAAATCCCAACCGTTGATCTTTTCAATCCAAGGGTCACATCGCTTCATCCGGGATCTTTTCCCGTGGGCCGGACAGGCCACTTGTTGGGCCTTTTGAATTACTGTTCACCAGCCCAGGTGAGCCATTCCACATATTTGGCCCAACGGATTGTTTCCTATAATCTCTTCCATAGAAGACTTCTCCAGATCCTAACCATACTCGGATCTATATATCTCGGATACAAATACCTTTTCCTTCTACAGTCTAAGCTATTACATAACTCGGACTGTAGAACGAAAAGGGGGGGGGGGGAAGAGATATATTGAATTCCTAAGAACACGGACAACGGATCTCACAAAAAGGATTTTTTTTCCTTTTCAGCTAACGATTCGGACACGCTCCACAACACACTTGTTCTTTTCATAGTTACCAATTATCTTCTACTAAGATACTTGAAAACTAGGGTGACATATGTTGATACGGACATGTGTCCAATCCGTTAAGGGCGCCATAGAGCGTGTCCTAGAGCGCATCAAGCCTGAAATAGCCAATTCAGTACTGGTCCGACCTAAGGGAAACCATTCCAGGTCAACTAGTACTTACAAGTCAACACACCTTCTCAGCTAAAGTCCTACCAAGCTAGGTGTACGACTTCCGAACCTGACAAAAGGTCACATGGTCTTTCCAAGTGCCACAAACTGTCAGTCTTAGGATGCCAAACGGACCGGACGAGAGAATCTCGGATGCCACCATCACATTTAGACCAAATGTATATAACAGAACCACTGAGATACTTCCCTGAAACTTCTGGCTCGGACACCCAAAGTTACCTAAGGGCAGACCAACCAAGCGGACAGATCTGTCCGAGGGACTGACACGGACCCAACAAAGTGAATAGCAGACTCTTAGAGGAAAAGGTCCAAACTACCCTCCTGCACCCTGATTGGTATTGACGACTGTTCACTATCATTGGGCAAGGCAAGGTAGCATTGGTGTCCAAATCTGAAGCATACACTTGGCACCATCTTATGAGGCACTTCATAAGATATGGTCTCTATAAATATAGCACAAGGTCCAAGACCTTAAGGTAATGGACAATTCCAAAGTCACAATTCCTATAACCTTCCTCATAACTATTACATTGAGAGTTCCCAACTCTCTCTTGAGTAAAGTCTCTTACCGGATTGACATACGCAATCCGGGTAACCCTTTCTAAACCCCTCCCCCCCCCCCCCCCCACCCACTTAGTCCTTGCAGGTACTCTACCTCGGACAGGTACTGCTTCGGACTTCAAGTAAGAGGCAGGTCTTAGACTAGGTTGCTTGTAATAGTTTAGTTAGTTAGTGTTCGAGGTTAAACCCTCAACACATAGTACTTTAGGAGGTTGTTTAAGTTATCTTACTTCCAAGTGAGTACCGTTCGGACCATTGCTCCAGACCTACCCTTTCAGACAAAGGTCCGAAATGGACATCAGAAGCCTCTAATCTCTTTAGGAAAGACTAAACTACCCTCGAAAGCCCAAAATGTAAATGGATTATGTCTCCTTAATGGGCCATGGGCCTAATAGAGCATTGTTGGCGCAATCTGAGCCTTACACTTGGCACGATCCAACGGAGCCCTTCCTTTTTGGGAGATCTCTATATATATGGCACACATTTACATGTAAATGGTAAGTCAAATCATCTTTACGAACTAATCCCGATCACTATACAGAGCAGACCTTCAGTCTCTCTTGAGTAAAGTCTCTACCCGATTTGACACTTAGCAAACCGGGTCTACGGTTCAAACCTCCCCCCCCCCCCCAAAGTTACTTGTGCAGGTTCTTTCCCACTAGTTCTTTGGAGTGCTTTGGACCTTTGCTTGCTTTGGACGCTCTACAATGATTTGGACTTGGGCGACTTAGGAAGAACTTATTAAGTGTTTGGGGGACTTCACCCTCAACACATACCTTTGCAAAACCTCTCATTCTTGTGAAATTCATCGAACACTTTGTGTACATCTTTCTTCACCACCTCCCAACACGATCTAAAGAACTGCCCTCCAAACCCGTCCGGCCCCGGACTCTTTTCTGCTCCACAATCCCATATTGCTTTTTTAATTTCGTCCTCCCTGAAAATCCTCTCCAATTCTCCTCTCTCGACCTCCGTAATTCTTGCTCCCTCCAATCCACAAAATTTAAAATCCCCCATCTTTCTATCATTAAAGTATGTCTCAAAAAAGTTATGAATCCCTTCCTTAACCTTGTTCACTTCCTCTAACCATTTTCCATTTATTCTAACACCTATAATTCCATTCCTCTTTTCCCTTCTTTGGATTGCTCCGTGAAAAAATCGTGTGTTTGCATCCCCTTCTTTAACCCATTTCCTCTTCACTTGTTGTATCCGCAGATTTTCTTTTTTAGTCAATGATAGTGATGAGGAGGAAATGCGTGGCAAAGCAAAGGGAGTGGGTAAACGGAGCACAAGAGGAGAAACTATTGTAGTCAATGATAGTGATGAGATCGATTAGAAAAACATAAATTAGATTATAATACACTTGTTTCTGCTATTGGTTTGTTGATTTTTCAATCAAAATATTGTTAGAACTATCATACAAGTGTATTTTGAGAAGATCCATATCTCAATAAGAACATCATCAAAATAAACATCGATTTCACAGAAACTATGTCGAGATATAGTTATCCGTACCATCATGGTGTTATTTTCGATGATTTCGAGTTTGATTAAGTCGATGTTGGATCAATCTTGAGCAGATTCCGATGTTTTCGAGTTGATTCCGTCGATTTCGAGCTGAAAAAGGCAGATAAATTTTGTGCGGTTAAATATGTTTGTTTTGTTTCTGATTGTTTGTGTTGATACGAAAATATGTCCAATCCGTCATAGACGCCTTTGGAACGAATCCTAAGGTGTTTCAAGCTGTCTAAGGTCCGACCCTCTTGAGTGAAACGATGAACTAGACCTCACAGACAATGGGTCCGACCCAAACTATGAGGGTCCGACCCGGACGATGATCTGGACATAAGTTTCTAACCTCATAAGGAACCAAGTGAACTGGAACCAAGAGAGAAAATAGGATCCGAGGCTATCAAGGTCCGAACCACTATGCCTTGTGGTTTATGGGAGTTGCTTTTAGACACGAGATTGTGACTTGGACCAGGTCCTTGGACCTACACTCTCGGAAGAAGGTCCAAGATAGACTTTAAAAGCCTCTAATCTCTTGAGGAAAGACTAAACTTGCCTAAAAAACCCAAAAGGGAAATGGATTAAGTCTCCTTAATGGGCCATGGGGCCTAATAGAGCATTGTTCGCGCAATCCGAGCCTTACACTTGGGACGATCTAACGGAGCCCTTTCTCTTTGGGAGATTTCTATATATGTGGCACACATTTCCATGTAAATGGTATGTTAAGTTAGGTCGTCTTTACGAGCTAATTCCGATCACTATACAGAGCAGATCTTTAGTCTCTCTCGAGTAAAGTCTCTACCCGGTTTGACACTTAGCAAACCGGGTCTACGGTTCTAACCCCCCCCCCCCACCCCACCCCCCCAAAGTTACTTGTGCAGGTTCTTTCCCACTAGTTCTTTGGGGCACTTTGGACCTTTGCTTGCTCTGGACGCTCTACAGTGATTTGGACTTGGGCGACTTAGGAAGAACTTATTAAGTATTTGGGGGACTTCACCCCCGACATTTTGGCACCGTCTGTGGGAAACTTTACAAAAAGTTTCATAGCTCTTTAAGCAATGGCAAGACCGAGAAGATCAGCGAGAACCGCTACTACTGTGGTAGGAACTCCAGCTCCTAGGCAAAGAGGGAGACCTCCCACTAGGAGAGGGCGAATGGCTAGAGGCACATCAAGGAACACAAATGATTATCCAAGTGATGAACATACTGCTAGTGTTTCCTTAGAGGAAGAAAGAGTCGCTGACGCGCCCGCGAGAGTTCAAGGATTTGGAGTTGCAGTCCAAGACTTAGGAGGACAGGTTCCTCTGGCAGAAACACACGGTCCTCCACCAGGAAGAAACTTCACTCTTCCAAACGGTCAGATCGTGTGTCCCAGCGAGTTTGGAATGAATGAGAACCAGTTCGGCCTCTTACGCACCACCATCCAAGGATGCTTTGGTTCTAACAATGTCCAGCCCACTCCGCCCTTGGCTGCTCCTAGGGAAACTGAACCCGCTCAATCAATAAATGAGCATTGCCCAGTTCTGGAAAGGATAGGTGAGCCGGATCAACTAGAGGATCTGCGAAACCACCTCAATAGGAGAGTCACTGCATCCCAGGAACATCGAGAGAGGAGCCCAGTAAGACCCAGAATGGATGAATCTGGTACTAGTCGTCATCCGCCTCTTCAAACAAGAGCAAGAGATCATATGACAAAAACTATTCCTACTCCCAGTCGAAGATCTCCCTCCTGACATGGCCATCAATCCTAGAACGGGTGAGAGGCTCACCGCGGAACAGATCTACATTCAACAGAAGACCTTGGAGACATAGATTGCCAGTCTGGGCAAATTGGTGAAAGCTCATAAAAAGTTGATGACAAGAGCTCCAAACCCCTTGTGTGATGCGATAAGGAGGGAGAGAAAACGTCCTGATTCTAACATACCCAACCTTGAACATTACAATGGGGATACTTGTCCTGTTGGCCATCTAACCAGGTATGAGAGTAAGATGGAATCCAACGGCTTGAACGACAATATGAAAGCTCTCACCTTCTCAACCACTCTTTTCGGAGAAGCTATGGATTGGTGGACCGCCCTACCCAATGGCTCCATCAAAAGCTATGCAGATATCACCTCACTTTTTCTTAAAATATTTGAGAAAGCAAAAAAAAAAAAAGAGGAAGAGATCGGTAGAGCATTTGGCGGGTGTCATTCAGAAGGAGAACGAGGATCTTAGGACCTTCCTCGATCGCTTCAATGCTGAAGTACGCCAGGTTGAAGCTCATAGCATCAAAGAACGGGTCCGGCGCCTGTATGCTAACACCTACAATGATGATCTCAGAAAGAAGCTCTCCAATGAAGAAATCACAACCAAAAAGTACCTGGAGGATATTTGTGAGGGAGTCTTGTATGGCGAAGAGTATTGAAGAAACGTTCCAGTAAGAGCCGGGACTAAGAAGGGAAAAGAGCCGATGAGACAAGATCCCGCGCCTCGTCCTGGGAAATTTGAGCAAAGAAAAGATTTCAAAGATAAGAGAGAATGTCGTAGGGAGAGAACCCCTCCCGGGAGATATGCGGAGTACACTCGCCTCAATAGACCTAGATCCGACATCTTGGCATCTATTGTTGAAAAGAATGTAGATGTTCAATGGCCCAAACCGACGAGGAGTAGCAAAAGAAGTAGGGTTTCTCAAGAATATTGCAGATTCCATAAGCATAAAGGCCATTCCACTGAAGATTGCATTCAGTTGAAAACTGAGATTGAAGGTCTGATAAGAAGCGGCAAGCTGAAAGAACTAGTTTATGAAGAAGAACCCTCCCGCCACTAAAGGAATGAACGAAGGAGAGCAAAGCGTGATTTGGAAGCTACGATAGGGTCCTTACCACCGCCTCCCACGGGGACCCCTTCCCAACAAGCTCAGCGATACAATGAGTATCCTGAAAACTTAGAAATGGAAAAACGTCCCTATAGCGGGGTATCAACACTATAGCAGGGGGTCCGACTGGAGGGGATAGTAGGTGAAATACTTAGTTGTTTCCATGTGAACAATATGGGAGTTAGAATAAGGAAGAAAGAATAGAATCACTACTCATTATAGAGTAATAATAGACAGGGACAAATTTTTTTGTAAAAGAAAGCAAGCCATCTCAACAATTAAAGAGAAGAGTAAGTGGAAATTTACTTATCGAAGAACCAATTTTAAAGTCGTCATAGCTTGAAAAGCATCCTTTAAACGGATTTTCAATTGTTGGACGATTATCAACACTCATGACCACGGCATTGGCATTTATTGTCCAAGAGTACCGTGTGTTGGCAAAAACAGACTTGTACGTGTTGTTTGCAATTTCAATACCGGCATTTGACATGACATAATTATATGCCATATCTTGATGGATAATTTCCTTGTACAGTTCAATATTCGAGTTATATATCACAACATCAACACAATTACCCTGAAGTTTAAATAATGTTGTCAGTGATGAAAATTAAAATTTGTTATGCCTAATAAAAATCTAATAGAGGAATATAAATATTTGTTACCCATTCATCACCAAGAATCAATTTTTGATACTTAGTTTTTTTGTTGTTTGCTGCCTGCCTCATTGGTTTCTTGACCAAAACAATAACTCTGGCCTTCTAGTTAATAGTGTGTCTAACAATACTCATGAGATTTTTGTATTGTTCTTCCGCTATAGTCCTAAGTAGATGCAAGGGAAAAAAATTTGATGAACTTTTCACATACCAAAGGCAGGCCCGGCCCAGAGCATGCGCGGGCAGCCCGCTCGCTCAGTAAATTTGAGGTTATATATAAATCTGTTACCATAAAATAACGAAGCATTAAAATCTCTCTCTCCAAGTGGTAAAGTTTATATTTAACTTACAAAAGGTCTCGTGTTCAATTCATGATGGTGTAATTTTTTTTATTTTTCATATCTTGAATATTTTTTTCTTCTATTATAATCAATATTTTTTATTATTAGGGGCCCAAATTGAAATTTTTGCACAGGGCCCCCTAAATCTCTAGGTCGGCCCTGACCAAAGGGTCACATCACATCATCAGCTTTAACAAAATCAAAGCGTTATAAAGACAAACTAATCAATACAGAGTCAATATATTCTTACCAGCTTAATAACAAAAAAGGCTAAAAGAATATATGCCAAAATTCAATAGCTCAATAAACACAGTAATGCCCACCAATAATTCACTTCCGGAATAGAACATAGGTCTGGCTAAGACATAAAAGAATATTTACATTAGAGAAGAAAATCAGTTAATGATTTGACTTGTTAAGCAGAGAAGAATTACGTTGTAGAGAAGAATTACGCTGATGTAGGTTCTGTCGTTTTAAATATGTGTAAAAGGAGAGTTTGAGAAAGGTAAAATCCTAGCTAAAGTAGAAGTTTGAGAAGGAAAGAAACTGTCACGCCCCAAAACCAAATCACTTTGGCGCAACCGGCCATCTATCGTGAGATGGGCTTACGCCAAGACGAAGCCTACTTTAATCCTCAAATACATGAAATAATCTCAGAGTGGTAAACAGCAGAGCATCTAAAATCCCAAATGCAAAAGTACTTACAAGTCCTCAATACATAACAACCACCTCAACAGTACAAATCATCATGTTCAATACAAAACTCAGAGTACGCTACAACTACTAAAAGTCTTCACAAGATCCACCATCCGTCTACCGGGTTCCACTCTACTGTACCATCCAGTGTCACTTCACTTACTAAATATCTAAAAGGGGTGTAAGGGTGAGCCTCATTGACACTTCTACCGGATCAAGCAGAGTTTCAAAGATACATATATATACACACCGTACGATCACACATATCTAAAAGTTGCATGGCATAACAAATGTAACATTTCGGCTCAATCAGACATGATCCTATGGCCACTAGTATAAGTCCGGTGGCACAGAGGTCGGCTCACATAACATAAACATAATCCCCTACCAAAGGGGTAACATAACCTAAGGGAGTACTCCAGCCAGACAAATTTCCCGAAGGGCACATAACATTTCATAGTCACAACTGAGAGCTCAAACATAACATTTATCCATGCACTTGAACAAAATCGTTTCACACATCGCACACATCATAAAATACGTTTTGGGTATTCACATACTTGATCCTTTTCGAATAGACTATTATACCAAGTCACATATCTTGATATAATAACCATAAGTTGTTTATCAAACATTAAAACTATATATACGATAATACGAAAATAAGAGCAAAAGTGTCAAAGAAACCCCCTTACCTCGGGTCCAGTCCAACTATAGTCACCTAAGTAGCTTCTCCAGGATTTACATGTCAACTTGATCCTGTCCAACATAGATAATTAATTAAGAGGCATATTAAACGCAGAACCGTTTTTACCAAACGCAGAACACATTTCTAACATTTTGCAATTGTCACCAAAATTATAGTAAATTATAAAACAACCCACTAACTTTAAAATAATACAATTTTATCCAAAAACATTTTAAATTTTACATTTGAACTACCTTACATACACTTCCTCCTTCAATATTCGAACGAACACAATCGATGAACACGAAGGAGCATTTGAAGAATCATCAAGGTTAGTTCTATTACATTTTCGTTCGTCAATTTCGAAAGTCGCCGGAGCTCCGGCAAAAATGGGCCAAATTGGCCGGATTCGCAGCAGCTCCGGTGAAGGGGGCAGCTGCGAATCCGGCAAAGTTTGCTCCGATCGGAGCTTGTGATTTTTCTCCGATCAGGAGCTTCGAAAGCTCCTGATCGGAGCATAAAGCTCTAGATCGGAGCTTTAACAAAGCTCCGATCGGAGCTTGGCTCTCGTCAGATCTGGATCTGACGAGAACCAGGTTCTCGTCAGATCCGGTTCTGACGAGAACCCGGTTCTGGTCAAAACCGGGTTCTCACCAGAACCGGTTCTGGTTAGAACCGGTTCATTCCAGAACTGGTTTTTTTTTGTTTCTTTGGTCCGGTTATGACGAGAACCGGTCCGGTTTAACACTTTTTTTTCTTGCTTTTTCTACTAATTGTTCTCGATTATATGGTCTAAATTTTGCCTAATGTTTCATGAACATGTTGTAATTATTCTATTGATTATACATGTTATAATTATTGTAAATTATTCTAGCAAGTTTTATTATATCTGTGACCTAATTTTGTGTTATACATGTATAATAATTGTTGTTATGTAATTATGTGTATTTCTTCTCATATTTTGCATGTCGTTTTGGTTGTACGGATTTTTTGTTGATTTCTTTTGTTTATTGTTTAATGTAGATGGATAAGGGTCGATCTGGAAAATAGAGAGTAGTAGTTGATAATTCTGGACGTCTCCATGGTCGAATTGTTATCGGATCACGTCGGAAGCGAGCAGTAGATGACAGAGTGGCTGCTAGGGATGCTAATAACATGAATACGCTTCATCATGGTGGGAACTCGGCATCCCACACTCATACTGCGACTCCTATTCGAACTTTGATAACTTCTCCAGGTATTAATATTTCTAACATTATTTAGTCTAAATTTTGCCTAATAAAACTTAATGTTTATGCATTTTTGCTGAATTGTTGTGAATATGTATTGTAATAATTGTAGCAAGTTTTAGTGCTCGAAACCTTCGTTGATTTATTTTGTGTATTACAAAGTCTTTGTTGACTTCTCCAGGCTTCAACTCTGATGATTATGATGATGATGAAGAGGAGGATGATGATGATGGGCAGTTATCTCCAGAAGCACTTGCATACGCCGAGAGACGAGCAGAGGAGCAGTACCACGCTCGAAGGGGAGGATTACCACCACGATGGGTGCCTGGGAGAGGGAAAGGAAAAAGCCCGATGGTTCCACCACTATACTCATATGCTACTGATGATGAGCAATCGTATGGGGAGCATGTATCAGCGATCAATCTACAAGGGACGAGTAGGGAAAATGATGATTCTGGGTATGATAGTACGACTAGTATGGTAGATGATGGAGTGCCTAAGCTGAAGGACTTGATTACCACATTTGGAAACCATATTGCTTATCATATATGGAATGGAAACGAGGTAAGTTGGTGGTTAAGATCTACATGTAGATGTTTAACATGGTTTTATTTAGTTTTTTAAAGTACCTAATCAAGTAGTAATGTGTCATCTAACATATTCCTTTCATGCAGTCATTTCGAGGACCGTTGACCTGCCATTCCAGATATGGAAGACGTGGCTATTTACAGGTAAATGATGTTGAGGTTCTTAGATGGTTGAGTGATAGTCGGATATCCCACCTTGACAGTTGCATGTTCGAGTCGATAGACTCTTCTTTGATATCGGCTTTTGTGGAAAGATGGCAGCCTGAGACCAACAGCTTTCACCTACCATTTGGTGAGATGACTATCACTCTTCATGATGTTTATTATCTGTTCAAGATACCGGTAGAGGGTAAACTGGTTATCAGCACTCAGAGATCACAAAGTTGTTTGGGGAAATGGCACTTCTGTTGGGTCTAGCAAATGACTCAGGACTGGAGCGTAAGATTGGTTGGAAGAGTGGTCGGTGTAAGTTTAAAGCAATAGAGGAGCGTGTTGCTCGATTGAATGGCATTCCTTTGTATACGGCAAGTCTGCTTTGGCTGTTGGGTACGACATTGTTTGTTGAAAAAACAACCACTCACCTCCATACTAGTTTTGTGGAGTTTTTGCATGATCCTTTAACTGTCTCGTCATATGCATGGGGTGCTGTTGCGCTAGCTAACATGTATAGACACCTTGGAGAGGCAACACGATCTGGTTGCAAGGAGATAGCTGGATGTTTGACGTTGCTTCAAGTTTGTTTAATTTATATGTTTCCTTGTTTTTAGATAGCTTGGAGATGCACATGGTAATCTGGTAGTAATTTTTATGTCAACCGTTAAATAATAGTTTTAAAATTCATGAATTGTAGGCATGGATTTATGAACACTTTCCTACCTTCCGGGGAAAGAAGCGGATGGACCATGGGAAGTCTTCTCCATATGCAAGTGGATGGATGCCGACTCGGGTGCACAATCGCATCATGACCACTTACTTAAGAGAAACAGACAACTGTTGGATTGTCTAACTGTGAACGATGTAGGTTTTCTTGTTAACATTTACGTATATAGAATGGTACTAAATGATGTTATTTATTATTGAAAAATTCATTGCCATACTCAGGTTTGCTGGACACCATTTGGGAGAACACCGGATCGTGAGTGTCCCATATCATTGTATCAGGGCATTATACATTGTCGGGACATCTGCCAGGCATATATGCCAGATCGTGCTATGCGCCAGTTTGGGTATGGACAGACAATACCGCTACACCCAAGACAACCGATCAAGCATAGCAGATTAGCAAATCCTTGTAGCTACGTGGTGAATCACGTTGTTGAGAGTACACAGTTTCAGGGTTGGCGTGAGTTTGTTTTCTTACTCACAAATAGGTCACTCAGAGTGGACCCAGGCAATGCTGGTAAAGCATCAGAGGATTACTTAGCTTGGTACCTTCAAATGACACGTCCTAAGTTGATTAGAGATTCGAACAGATCTGCATGCGGCGATGAGGATGCTAGTTATGAAGTGAGTTGTTGATTATCTTAGTATTCTATGGAATTTTCTATTTTAATGTAGTCTAATTATGTTTATATGTGAACAGGGTTTTTCATGTGTTGAGACAGTCACAGATTTGTTAACTCCATACCATCCAGATGTTTGTGATGGAGTCCACAGTGATGAAGACATGTTCGGAGTCTTACAAAAGTTGGCCAAGATTTTAGTGAAAAAGCCCAACAGGAGTCGACGTGCTTAGGTTTGCATGATTTCTGATCTTTTAACTTTTAGGAAGTCTTGACTGAAGCATTGTAGTTTGATGGTGGAGTTTATCTCAACTGTTTGTTTGTATTTTAATTTGATGTGATCGTATTGAGTTTGGAGTTTGTTGGATTGTCATGTAGTAGTGTATGTATAATGATGGAGTTTATTGATTCTGGATGTTTGAGGTTGGAGTTTGTAGCTTCATGTAGTAGTATATGTATTATGGATGGCTGATGATGGAGTTTGATTATGGATGTTTGAGGTTGGAGTTTATGAGTTTGGGTTATTTTGTTTGTATTTTTGTGGATGAGGCATCAAGACTGCGAAAATGACAATATGATACAAGTACATCAACAAATCAACCTCGTACAAACTGAGCATGTCTATTCTCATAATGTGCTTCCCAGCATTCAAGGGCCGAATCTCTGAACTCGGCCCATTCCCTTGGTGCATATCCAATTGGTGCATCATCTTTCATGTGTAAAACGAAGAAGTGTTCTCCAACTAGCCTAAGAGCCCATTCTTGTGTAGGTGGACTCGGTAGATGATCATCAAACCCTCTCCATTCCAATTGATAGTAGACACAACTAAGAGATTTCCAATAGCATATAATGACAACCTGATATTTAGTCGCAATGGCCAAACCGACATTTGTAAGATCTAACCATTTGGCTCGTGGAGCAGTTGGTAAGAAATAATCCAAACTGTCGAGTCGTTTCATGTACTCTTCTTCACCACCTACAAAATGACCAATAGAAAAAAAAAACAATTTTCATGAAGTAAAGACCGGTAATTTTATGAAGTACGTACGAATAATGAAAAAAGGACCACTTACCACGACGACATAGTCGTATGTATAGATCTCGGTGAGTGGTCAACTCTTCTATGATATCATGTCTAACTCCCGGGCAATTCCACTCTGTATGATACTGATAGAAAGATAGACACCGAAATCCACAATGTCCATCTGCATCTACATTTAACCACCCTTCTTCTATGTATGGATTTATGCCTTCGGCATGGACCTGAACTTGTTAAATTTTTCTGAGTTCCACTTCTTTCTGGTGGCATGATAATCCTCTACATGAAACCTTCTATGTCCCTGATACCGTTGCGAATCCTTACATGAAACCTTCTATGTCCCTTCTATGTCCAATAAGCCACGAAGTGAGCATGAAACGGAACTAACCAAGTCTTCTTCAGATAGTCTCCGAATCCTGGTAAATATCTCCAAGCATGCAATATCTCCTTCACGTAAACATCGTACTCCTCCTCTGTTTTTGCATTCACCACATTATTTCACCTTGACTTAACTGCAAACTCAAACTCCTTGTTACCGACCAACTTCACATGTTTCTATTGTACGTCTACACCAATGTGTCGTCTACAAAGTAAAGTGGTGGCATTTGGGAAAACTTTGTGAATGCTGTTAGTGAGGGCCAACTCTATCTCAGAATAATAACTCCGAATGGTTTAATACCTTCGAAAAAATGAGACAATGAGCGCATGATCCAAAGGTAGCTATCCTCTTTTTCGTTCTTAATGAATGCAAATGCAACATGAAAATTTTTCCCCGTTGGCAAAAACCCAATAACCTCCACCATAGGCATGTCGTACCGGTTAGTGGAATATGTGGCATCCAACTCCAACACATAAGGATACAATCGAAGCAAATTAACACTATGAGGATGAGCAAAGAATACATCACCAAGATTATTTGTTCCATCCTCAAGCCTCTCCGAGTGGTAGTATCAATGATCATTCAACAGTTTCAGGAAGTATTGCATCGTGCTCAACCCATCCATATCCACCTTCTTATTTTTTTTGTATGACATTGTAGATATGCCGTACATTACTAACATTATCCTGAAACTTGTCTTTCACCATTTGTAGGATACTCATAGGTCTCAAATGAGTCTTGTACAACTCACCCACAAGTTTCTGCTCGCCTTCCTGTAACTTCGACGCCGATGTATGCCAATTTGCGTGATTACCAAGTGCATGGTTATGCTTGCCTCTACCGTCGCTCGTTTGTACAACCCATTGACCCTCACCCCCTTCTTTTAAGCTTCAATTGAAATGGGCAACCATTCTTCATCGTCCCACTTGATGTTCGGGGAACAACATCAACTCTATCAGTGGTTGTAGTACGGTACTTCCCACTGCATTCACAACCAATGTAGACACGGTTCTTGTTTGAGGTTATCACCGTAAAAAACATGTTGTTTTCCCGACCGATGCGTGTTACTTGATCTTCAGCATCTTTTCTACAACCGAATGTACCCATACTTTGAAACAAGTGGTTTTGATCTTCATGCTCATTGTCGTCCTCCTCGACCCCATCATAACCCGGCCCAAAAATGGCTTCTTCACCATCATCATACTCCGGTGAAGGTATAAAATATCTTGGTTCGTCATCATTTAAGGGAGGTTCTTCGTCTGAATCCGTTGGATATCCATCCGGATTAATATATGGATTACTCTGACAAATTCAAACATAAGATCAATGTCAGAAATAAATAAAAACAAATTTAATCAAATCATATACGCTAAAACAATATAACTAATCACTTTTTTAAAAAGTATTAGTAAAAAACTGTCCAAAATATAGTCTAATAACTTAAAGGGCACTTAAAAAGGGAAAAAAAAAACGAATAAAGCGTAATTTGCCGATTTAAAACCTTTAGATTCATACCGGCAATCCTGGCAAAAGGCTGCAAGAGCGCGGTTGTGGTCAGTCGTGTCTTTGTTTTTTTTTCGTTTTTTTCAAAATTCTAATGAAATCTTAATTAATTTAAAAATACAAACGCAATAAACTAATAATAAACACCTATAAAATATTAAATTAAGATAATGAACAAATTAATACCTTTTCAGATCCGTCATAATTGCCAAAGTCCGGCCAATACTTGGAAGACATGAGTTTTTGTTATCGTATTGTGTTGTTATGTGTTTACGATTATATAATTGTGAAAGTGTGGGGTTTTGTGGAATATAACATAAATATGGGACCAATTTTCATATTTATACTACTTGAGGTACTTTTTACAATATGTTAAAAAGTGTTCTGCGTTTAGTAAAAATTGTTCTCCCTTTAACATTCCTGACAATTAAAACCTCTTAACCTCAATCCAGTCCGTCCATCATGAAGTTTTAATTAACTTCTAACAAACACAATAGTCCTTCAATTCGTCTCCATATGAACATAACCAACTACTGAACTACCAGCATTAGGGACACAAAACTTAATTAATTACCTTCAATAATTACTTCGTCTGCCATCTCAATTGTACTTGGATTACTTCGATCAGTCAATGCCTTTCTCCATTACTCCATCTGCCATCACAATCATATTTCCCCATAAACCATATCTTCAGCGCAAGAAGGTATAGAGCAAAGAATACGAAGAAGAACAAAACCATAGATTGATTAAGAAATTGATCAACGTCGGTTGGAGATCGCAAGTGACGAGTGTGTTGCGTGATGGGTGGTTAGAGCTGGTTGTTCGGAAAGCGAAGGTGAGGGAGAGGTCGGTTGAGAGGCAATTAGGTGAGTTTTAAGGGTTTCAGATATGATTTAAGATAATTGGGCTATACACTTCTGGCCCAAGCCCATATATGACCAACAACTCTTTAATTAGGCTTTTAATCAAGTCCAGGTCCGATCCAATAAAACTCGTCATAGTCCATCTTGATTTATCGAAAAGTTGAGAAATGACTTATTAAATTACGTGCATCAGCTTGAGTCTAGATAATTCTTTCGTCTCCAAGTTAAACTCATATAGACGATCCTAAATAAATTCTAGGATTTTACAGAAACAGATTAATGTAAAGTTCCTAGTTGAAGTAAAACTCTATTACGAATTGAAACAATTGTTTACAATGCAAGCCCGAACCCAATGGTTCCATGGGAATGTTCGATTCAGAGCATTTGGATTAATCGAGATGAGATATTTTTCAATTTTGCATCCAAAAAGAAAGACAACTAATGCTATTTTTTAATTTTCCCAGTAGCAAAGAAGATATGGAGCTCCCTATTGTCGAAAACAGAGAAGGTAAAATTGGATAACATACCTGATGTGAACTGGCTCCAAACAAACACCACTGATTCTCAGCTAAAATCCGAGACGCTCCAGTCGGTGCCATGGAAGTGGGTATTCGGTGGAGGAGAATGACAGGCTTAATTCTTTTGATATATAACTGTAATTGTCGTGACGTTGTACTCCGTAAGCGATTCAGCTTCCGATGAGGTCAAATCGAAAAGGTAGCTCTCCGTCCTTTCTTCTTCTTCTTCTTCTTCTTCTTCTTTCTATACAGTTTTCTCTTCAGTTCCCTATTTTCCATTATCGATTCTTTCTTCTTCTTCAGTAGTCTCTCCGTCCAGCTTCTTTCTTCTCTTCCATTACCGATTCTTTCTTCTTCACTATGTCTCCGGCTCTCCTCCTTTTCCTGACGTCAGCTACAGATCCGTCGACACAGTCCGTCTCCACACCTGCACACCACCACCACCAGCCGAGCCCAAGCCACAGAGCTTTTGCCGAATATAGGATTCCATTCGGGATCAGAGGCAAAATCCGCTGAGAAAGATCTGTGAGATGAAAGAGGGAAATGTTGAGTATAACAAGAACAATGGCCTTCTTCGTTCACACCAACAAACACAACGAAAAAACAATTGTACAAGAAAGAAATCAACGCGAGAATTTACGTGGTTTGGCTCAAAATCAAGCCTACATCCACGGAAAAACAATCACATATCTTTATTTCTTTCTATCGTACACAATACAAGCTTGAATCAATCGAATTTGATCAAGAACAAGCTAAAACTGATAACCGCAACCTATCAGCTATCTCAATGATATTGGATATAGAAAGGGTTACAAAGATTGAAATTGTGTTGTGCTAGCTCTGCAAATCAACTGGTGATGATCAATTTATAGAAGAAGAAGTAACCGTCTTGTAATTTGATCAGATTTTCTTTCGTATTCTGCCATGCTCTATTTACTTCACTTCCGTTATAAACTAACGATTTCCAACTGTCAGAAATGATCTCAGCCATTGATGTTCCCAGATTCGATCTCATCCATCCAAACCTGTTTGAGCTACAAAACCAACAATCTCCACCCTAGCTCAAAGATCTGTGATTTACTTCCCTTTACAGTCCATTTGAAGGTAGAACTCTCAACCTTTAGGTTCCCTTAATTAATGGCTAGAACATGCCATAGTCTCAGATTACTCATTTACTGCAAGAATTCAGGCTCCTTACATTGATCAAACCAGCACAATATCTGAACTTTTCTACAGGCAAAGGCTTAGTAAAGCTGTCTGCAGCTTTATGTGATGTATGTATCTTTTCCACCTTAATTGTGCCACTTTCAATGATGTCTCTGATGAAGTATAGCCTGACATCAATATGTTTAGTTCTCTCATGGAAATGTTGGTGTTTAGACAGTTGTATTGAACTCTGATTATCACAGAAAACTGTGACACAATCTTGATTAACTCCCAGCTCCTTTAGCAAACCATTCAACCATATTTCTTCTTTAATGGCTTCTGTAACAGCTATGAACTCTGCCTCTGTAGTTGATAATGCTACAATAGATTGCTGAGTACATTTCCAAGAAATTGCAGTACCAAAGAGAGTGAAAACAAAACCTGTTACTGACTTCCTATTATCAAAGCATCCACAAATCCTTGTAGAGGAAAATCAGTTTGCTGAGTTGTTTCAAACTTCAAACCATGATCCAGTGTTCCCTTTATGTATCTGAATACACCTTTCACCACATTCCAGTGTTCCTGACCAGGATTACTCATATACCCACTATTCATACTCATAGTAAATGATAGATTTGGCCTGCAACAAATCATTGCATACATAATGCTCCCTACAGCAATTGCATAGGGAATGTTACTCATTTTCACCATATCAGACTGAGTAGTAGGACAATAACTCATAGATAACTTCACTCCTGGATTTATAGGCACATTTGTAGGCTTAGAAAGATTCATATTAAATCTGGCAAGTACCTTAGTAAGATAACTAGCCTGTGATAGTGATAAGCTTCCATCTGCATCATATCTCACTATATCCATGCCTAGAATTCTTTTAGCACACCCCAGATCTTTCATTTCAAATTCAGAACTGAGTTTTAGCTTCAAATCACAAATATCTTTCATAGACTTCCCAGCAATAAGAATGTCATCAACATACAGTACAAGATATATGCAGTTTTCCTGTGAAACATCTGATAAGTAAATGCAACTATCATACCTGCTCCTATGAAACTGTATAGAACTCATGAAATCATCAAACCTCCTATACCATTGGCGTGGACTTTGTTTAAGACCATACAGAGATCTCCTAAGAATGCAAGCTTTATTTTCTTTATCATCCACATGCACACCATCTGGTATTCTCATATATATAACTTCATCAAGCTTCCCATGTAAGAATGCAGTCTTCACATCCATTTGTTGAAGATGTAGTTTCCACCGAGTAACCAAATCAAGTAGAATTCTTAATCAACACCCTCCTTCTGAGTAAAACCTCTGGCAACTAATCTTGCCTTGTATCTGATAGATTCTTGTGCACCAGTCTCATGTTTCTTCTTAAAAATCCATTTACAACCAACTAACTTCTACTTCTTAGGTATCTCAACAACATCCCAGGTGTGATTCTTCTCTAAAGACAACAATTCCTCCTGAATTGGAGTGATCCACTTCTCACTTTCAGGACAACTTACAACTTCATTATATGTTGCAGATTCTGAGTAATTGATCTCCTCAGCTACAGATAGAGCATAAGATATATTATAGGATTTACCTATTTTTCCATATCCAAGCATATCAGGAGCAATTTTATTCACTCTTTTAGCTCTATCTTTAGCCAACTGGTATGATGACAGATTTTCAGATGCATCTGTCATCTCATCTGTGATATGATAAGTTGCATTTGTCTATTCTGATGACAAATGTTGTTTTCCATTTCCTGTATCAGTTGAAGACTCTTCTCTGTGATCATAATTAGTAAGAACAGCATGATCATTGCCTAAAGACTCCACCTCAAGCTCTGTACCATGCTGAGGTTTCTTAAATGGCATGATATGTTCATTAAAGATTACATCCCTTCTAGTGATGCATTTCCTCTGTGTGATACTCCATAATTTGTATCCCTTTACTCCAGATGGATAACCAAGAAATACACACTTAATTGCTCTAGGATCCAGCTTGTCTTGTTTGTTGTGTGCTAGTGCTAAGCAACCAAACACCCTAATGTGAGCATATGAAGATGGTTTTCCTGACCACACTTCCTCAGGAGTTTTATTGTTCAGAGATGATGATGGACTCCTGTTGATTAAATAGCAGGTTGTGGTAGCTACTTCTCCCCAGAATGTTTTACTCAAACCTGAACTAATCAACATGCATCTTACTCTCTCTAACACAGTTCTATTGAACCTTTCAGCAACTCCATTTTGCCGTGGAGTTCCAGAAATTGTTCTGTGTCTAACAATCCCCTTCTCTTTACAGAACTCATTGAATTCCCCTGATAAGAACTCTAAACCATTATCAGTCCTCAGGTGTTTGATCTTCCTTCCAACCTGATTTTCAACTTCAATAGACCATTCTCTGAATTTCATGAATGTTTCATCCTTAGATCTCAAAATAATGAGCCACACTTTCCTGGAAAAATCATCTATAATAGATAGGAAGTATTTTCCACCATTCAGGGTTTGTGTGTTGGTTGGACCCCATAAATCTGAGTGTAGATAATGCAGGGAGCCTTAGTGATATGTTTAGCTGCATCAAATCCAGTTTTATGAGACTTTCCCATGATTCAATTCTCACAGAACTGTAGTGTAGTAATCTTATCTCCACACATCAAATCTTGTTTTGCTAATTCTTTCAGACCTTTTTCACTTAGGTGAGCCATCCTAGCATGCCATAGTTGAGAATTATCCATAGTAGCAGCAGTAGCAGACATCAGAGTAGTTGTATCACCATTGAGATAGTACAACCCATTCCTCTTAGCCCCTGTCATTACAGCTTTTCCTGATTTTTCAACTGTGAGCACACCATTCTCTGAATGATACTTATAGCCATTCTCATCTAGCATGCCTAAAGAAATCAGATTCCTCTTTAACTTAGGAATGTATCTGACATTAGATAAGATCCTCACAACATCATCATGCATTCTGAGCTTAATATCACCATACCCCTCAATCCTACATGGACAGTCATTCCCCAGTAGTACAGAACCACCTTTCTTAGCCTTAAAATTCACAAACCAGTCTAAGTTTGGACTCATGTGGAAGGAACAACCAGAATCAAGCACCCAACATTGATTTGAACTAGTATTAGTGACTGAACAAAGCTCAGAAGCAATTAATACCTCTGCATCCCCATATGACTGAGCATCTTCTGCAATGTCTGCACTGTGTGGTGTTGTATTTGTTTGAACTCTGCCAGCTTTCTTGTCTTTCTTGAATTTGAAGCATTGTTTCTTCAGATGTCCAGGTTTTTTTGCAATAGAAACATTTCCACTTCTCAGAATCATATCCATCTGATTGCTTCTCTTTATCAAGCTTCCTGGTATCTGTGTGATTTACTGGCTTATTCTTGATCTGCAACTTATTGCTCCACCTTGATCTGATGTTCAGAATTTCAGCATTGATGTCATGACCAGTAGAAGGCCTCCTGTGTAAATCCTTATTTCTCAGAGCAACATCAACATCTTCATAGGTGAGTTTTGAGCTTTTACTAATCACAAGAGCATCAATGAAATGCTCATATGACTTAGGCAAAGCTCCCAGAAACACTAGTGTAACTGTTATAGAAACACTCTCAAGATCTTGACACATTTTGTTGAATTCATCCAGCTGCTCTGATAGAGATCTATCAGTTATTATCTTGAAGTTAAACAGCTTTTTCCTCAAATGAAGCTTGTTTGCAGAAGTTTTAGAATTATACATCTTTTCCAGCTTCTCCCATATCTCCTTAGCAGTCTTGATCTTGATAACTTCTCTCAGGATTTTATCTCCCAGAGATAGTATGATTGTGCTGCGAGCTCTTCCCATGATCAATGCCTTTTCCTTCGCATCAACATCATCAGAGAATCCTTTTTCTCCAAGAAGTGCAGCATCCAATCCCTGATGAATGAGCAATGCCTCCATTTTTGCTTTCCACAAACCGAAATCAGTTTTCTCCGTAAACTTCTTGATGAGACAATATTCTAACGTCTCATTTGGTCCTTTTTAATCGTCTTTTGTTAGTATTTTACCTTAGTTTTATATTATTTTAGTGCATTTTTATTTTTGGTTTCTTGTTTGTGTTTTGTAGGATTTTTGTGTTCCGAAGGTGAAAATCGGAGTGAAAACTTTGGTTCTAGATCTTTGAATGTAGAGTAACTGGCGAAAACGGAAGTGGATTCGGAGTTCGGACGAAGATTTGAGAGCCGCTTTAGCGAAGCTTGCAAAAGTGAAGTTTTACGGAGTAGTCTAGATTTTGGCCATAACTCTCTCATATGATGTACGATTGACCTGAGCTCGATGGACACGGAAAGATAATTCAAAGGGCTACAACTTTAGTTTTGGAAGCATTGTCAAATTCTGTCTGCAGCAAAAGTTACAAAGGTTTTAAGCTCGCCGCGGCGAGGCGAGATTTTGCGAGAGCAATTTGGGGACCTAAACAGTGTCTCGCCGCGGCGAGATTTCGCGATGGGCGATTTCTGGACGGATTTTCTTCGTTTTTTCTCCTATAAATAGATTTCTTTCACCATAACTTCAATCATAACTTATTCTAAACCCTATTTGGGACCTAAGAACCCTAGTTTATCATTGATTGATCTTTGGAGCTTAGTTTTCATCTTGTAAGAATCATCGACATTGAATTCTTGGTAATTTATTGATAACTCTCTATTGCTTGTCTACAATTCTTTGTTTTCTTCTGTTTATCAAATTGTATGATCTTGCATGCAATTATCACCATGTTTATGCTCTGCGTATTCAATACCATGCCTTCTTTCGTCTTCGATTCCATCATGAGTAGTTAAACCTCTCCAGAACTCGGTAGTTATGTGATGGTTATGCAGATTCGAATCTAGGGTTTATATTCGTTCATATAGGTTCGTCTAGTTTTAAATCTTCGTAAAACCTTCAATTCAATAGGCTAGTTTTAAACCTTCAAAGTTGTTTTGGTTAAGGATCGTGGCATGACAACCCACGATTACTCTAGTTTTAAATATTCAAATTACAATCGGTTGAATTGAATTGATTGCTTTATGTACGCCGACCGTGTGACAAATATGAACGATTACCTAGTATTGAATTAGCATAACCGGATCATCGCTACCGTGTTCGCTCTACTTTCCATTGATTTTTACCAACTAGTTTCTTCTGTTTCATGTGTTAGGTTTAGTTTAGGTAAAAATACGAATTTCCAAATCTTGTTTTCTGCAAACATCTCTGTATTTGCTCTGCATCACTATAGTGGCTTAGTTAGCTCCTTAGCGAACGATCCTGTGGTTTAGCTTTGTCTGTCTATAACAACTGCTTACTACTTGGTTTTCTAAGTAATAATTTGAGAACATCACTTCTCTACATCAAACTTTGTAGAAGACGCCATTGATGATCGAACACAAGAAGAGATCAGAATTTTCCCACAGACGGCGCCACTTGTTGAGTATAACAAGAACAATCTCCTTCTTCGTTCACACCAACAAACACAACGAAAAAACAATCGTACAACAAAGAAATCAACGCGAGAATTTACGTAGTTCGACTCAAAATCAAGCCTACATCCACGGAAAAACAATCACAGATCTTTATTGATTTCTATCGTACACAATACAAGCTTGAATCAATCGAATTTGATCAAGAAGAAGCTAAAACTGATAACCGCAACCTATAAGCTATCTCAATGATATTGGATATAGAAACTGTTACAAAGATTGAAATTGATGATGAAATTGTGTTGTGCTAGCTCTACAAATCAACTGGTGATGATCAATTTATAGAAGAAGAAGTAACCGCCTTGTAATTTGATTAGATTTTCTTCCGTATTCTGCCACGCTCTGTTTCCTTCACTTCCGTTATAAACTAACGGTTTCCAACTGCCAGAAATGATCTCAGCCGTTGATGTTCCCAGATTCGATCTCATTCATCCAAACCTGTTTGAGCTACAAAACCAACAGGAAAGAAGAAGAAAGAGGATGAATGAAGAAAAGTAGAAGAGAGAAATTACAGAAATTTAGAGAATAACGATCAAGTGGAAATGAAAGTAAGCATACATAGCAAGAAGAATGTAATGAATGGTGATTTACGCAGAATTCTTCTGATTGAGATTGAGTTGGGGGAGAAATCGAGAGGTGGTTGCTGCTTCCATGAGTGAGTAACCGATCTTCTGCTAAAACGAATACAGAGAAGAGGAAAATGGTATGATCGGAAAAAATGGAGAGGTGCGGGGGCCACGGAGTTTAAAAATTGCGGCGGCCATGGAGTTTGAAAGCTGCGGCGGCCATGGAAGAGTTGCATTTTGTGTTCCCTACGAAGAGCACAGAGTTGGAAGAGTTGTAGCTAAATCTCCAAACCCTATACCTCTACAACAACAACTTCACCGGAGACCTACCTACTCAGCTCCAGTTCCTCACCAACCTCTATCATCTTCATCTCGGAGGCAATTACTTCACTGGTACAATTCCTCTTGAAATTCTTTTTGGGGAAGAAAATGGTAAACTCAAGGTTCCAGTGCTCAGCTTGGAACTTCATACTCGAATCCTCATCTTTATGTTTATCCACAAAGAAATTCCATAATTATACCATTGTAAAGCTCTAATCAAGATGAATAATTTGACATAGATTGTTTCCTGAGTTGATTTGTTTAGGGGGAGTTGAGATGGAAATAAGATTTGGGTGGAGAAAGTAGAAGAGAGAGGAGAAGGAGGATTATGGGAGAAGAAAGAATCTCTCGTATATGACTCAGGTAAGGTAACGCGCCCACGCGCTTGATATGTGAGTCTGGGATTTTCTATTCATTTTAGTGGGATTTGTACTGTTTTTGGCGAAATTGAACAAAAATCGAGAGAAAAAATTGATTTCTCCACTTGACTTCTATTGGGTTATATCATTACTTTGAAATAGAGTTTGAGCATCGTGGCTTCATTGTGCTTGAACTCCAGTTTTACTGTTATTTCCTTGATTGGAATTGGTATATTATAGTATTTCAATTCTTTCATATTTGAAAACCGGACTCTGTGATTGTGAATCTGATGAACTTCCAAGTGCAAGAATGGCTAATAGCTTTATCAATAACTTAAAAAAACGAGGGCATCATCTTGTTGAGCCACTTATCATTCATCTATGATCTTTCTTCAGGCTTATGGATCCATGCTATTTAGACAGTCCGCATGGACATCGTACGAAGCTAAACTTTATTGAGGTTGCATACTCACAACAATTAAGCGAAACGACAATCATTAATTACCTGTAGAAATGCAGGTGCAAGAAGAAGAAAAGTTCGCACTTAATTTGTTCAACTACCATTGGTCTTATGTTCACTCAAATAAAGTTATGTAATTAGGACAACAAGAATTAACTCATGATATTATTGTTTACGAATTCAAACACTGCGCGGTTCTTTTAACTTTAGTGAATGTGTGTGTGTGTATATTTCAAAATCTCACTCCTTATTAAAACCTGAGCGTGAAATAAGACAAGGAGACCCCCTTTCCCCCTATCTTTTCTTGTTTTGTACGGAAGTTTTGTGCTCTTTAATTGCGGGTCATGAAAGAGGGGGCTTGTTGAAGGGTGTCAAAATCAGTCCTAAAGCTCCTGCTGTTTCTCATCTTCTATTTGCAGATGACACGATGATTTTCTGTCAGGCTAATGAGGCCTCTGCTAGAACTATAATGCATATTTTACTTGTTTACAGTAAAGGCTCTGGTCATGAAGTTAATTTAGACAAGTCTCATGTAGTTTTTAGTCGTAATGTTGGGGATGATGCTAAAAATCAGGTTACTAGGATTCTTGGAGTCCAACTTGTTGAGAAACACGAAAAGTATCTGGGTTTACCCACTACCATGGGGATTAATAAAAAAGAGGTTTTTGGATGGCTTCGAGATCGACTCTGGGATAAAACCCACTCTTTTTACCGGTAAAATGCTTTCTAAGGCCGGTAAAGAGATTCTTATTAAGTAAGTTCTCCAGTCCATTCCTACTTACGTGATGACTTGTTTTAAATTACCAGATAATTTACTCAATAAATTGGAATCCATGATTGCTAGTTACCGGGGGGGGGGGGGGGGTGGGGAGGACAAAATCCATTGGATAAAATGGCAAGATCTTTGTAAAAGCAAAAGAGATGTGGGACTTGGTTTCCGGGATCTAAAGGCTTTTAATTTAGCACTTCTTGGAAAACAAATTTGGCGTTTTATTACAGAACCTGAGTCTCTTGTGTCAAAATTGTTTAAAGCCAAGTACTTTCCTGATGGGGATTTATTTAGTGTTGTTCCGAAACCTCACTCTTCTTTTACTTGGAAAAGCCTTTGTGCGGCTCGATCACTTGTAGAGTCTGGTTTGAGATGGAAAGTGAATAGTGGCGACATCATTGATATTTGGACTGATAAATGGGTCCCGGGAAATCCTTCTTTTAAGCCAAACACGCCTGATTTACATCATGAAGGCCCCTTGAGAGTATCGTTTCTGATGCACCCCACTCGAAATGAATGGGATGTGCCTATTCTCACCTTTTTATTTTGACAGGATGATATTGAAGAGATCCTCAAGATTCCGATAGTTGACAGAAATAGCCCAGACTCTTTGGTTTGGCATCACTCCACGAAGGGAGTATATTCAGTCAGTTCAGGTTATCATTTAGCTATGAACAGGAGGGCAGCGGAACAGGAAAACAAAATGGGTAGCTCGTCTACTAATCTGAGACGGAACTGGAACCTGGTGTGGAATTTGAAACTGCCAGGAAAGATAAAGCACTTTTTGTGGAGGTTGTTGCGGGAATCTTTACCCACTATGGCTAAGCTAAAACGGAGACACCTATCACTGGAGGAAGGCTGCCCTGTTTGCCAAGGTACCCCGGAATCCTTATTACATATTTTTCGGGATTGCCATTTTGCTCGCGTTTATTGGGCTTTGTCGAACCTCCCTTCTACTAGCATATATTTTCATGCCATTGATGTATGGTCCTCGATTCAAGGAGTAAGAATCCGGCTGGATAGTATGGATTTTCAATGTTTTATTGTTTCCTGTTGGAGCCTTTGGTATAGTCGTAACAAGATAAAACATGAAAATGCTGGTTATACTCCTTTAGAGACTGCACATTTTGTAAACAGGTTTATTAGTTTCATGAGATCGAATATATATAAACCTGTTGGTAGAAGGGAGCAGCAAGATAGCTTACCTTTTGGTCCATGGCAAGCACCACCGGAGGGCTGGATTAAAATTAACTTCGATGCAGCTATTGAGCTAAGATCAAATGAAGGTGGAATTGGAGTGGTAGCAAGGGACTACACGGGGCTTGTTTTGTCTTGGGGTCGGAAAAGTTGCAAGGCAATATTGGAGTAGATTGTGCTGAAGCCTATGCTGCTCGTTGTGCGGTTAATTTGGCTCAACGAATGGGATTTGAAAGAATTATTTTGGAAGGAGACTCTTCGAATGTCATTAGAAGCCTACAAACACAAGACATTTCAAGATCCAATTTCGATGATGTATGCCAAGAAATCCAGCAACTGTTACCTTCTTTTGCAGCTGTACAGTTCTCCCACATCAGACGTGAAGCTAACCAACTTGCTGATAAATTGTGTCACGGTTTTGCTATAGATTCATTCGGGTATACTACTCTGCCTTTTGAATTTCAAGAAGTGATGTAATCTGTTACTCTTGTATTGTGACACTATTGATGGTTGAATGAAATGCTTTAGTTTTTCTCAAAAAAAAAAAAATAATAAAAAAAAAATTGTAACATACCACGTAATAAAAAGGCAGGAGAATCTTTATATATTAAATGTCACAATAACACGCCTACACATTTTTATTACTAGAATTTAGTCTCTTGATTAAGTAATTGTTATATATACACGTAAAAAAAATGTATCTTTTCTTGAATAATAGTTATATATGTTGAAAACACCGATGATCACATGTAAAGCATAGTTCATACTACAAACTAACATTTACCAATCTTTTTTTTTAGTTCATCTATAAATAAAACACTATATATAAATTCATTTTGAATACATACAGTACGTAATTTGTGTTATTCTCAAATGATTCATGTGTTAAGAGAGTTGAGACAGTCCTTTCGTGAGTTTGAATTATTGTAATCTTATACGTCTTCTTCTGCACAAAGCGAAGTTTCTTGCCAAAAAAGGTATATGTGCATATATAATGTGGTGGAATTGTCACTATCATCCATAAATATATATAGAACATTGGATTTATTACGATTTAACATGGAACTAGCTAGCTTAGCTTGTTAGGTTTATTGTAGAACTTCCTTTACTACTAAATACACTTTCACAATTGAGTTTTATAGTAAGTTTTAACGAAAATGAGTTTAAAAATGGTTTAGCTGATAAAACAATGTAATCAAATGGTGAGAGGTGTGATAGAGAGTATATTGATCCAGTAATATTTTTTCCATTTCAATAAAATTCAACATTCCACATTTCTTTATTTTATTTTAAAAAATTATTTGCGGGGGAGAAGAATGAATGCCCATTAAACCGTGAGTTCTGGAGGGCTTCATTTAAATTATTTAATGTAATTTAAATAATTTGTTGTCAAAATTCATAAAAAAAAATAAATCTAGAAACTTATTATTGAGACAAAATGTAGTATTAGATACAATAGAAAACTTTGATGCGAATCAAACCTCCGAAATAATCCTATATATATATATATATATATATATATATATATATATATATATATATATATATATATATATATATATACATAGTTCCCCCTCCCGAGCTTCAAATTTTGGGTCCGCCCTGAATATGGGAGCATGTATATTAAACTGTTTTTGGATAATAAAGTTTGCTTTTGGATTCCAAAAAATAATTAGTTCTAGAATAATATCTAGGTAACTAGTTCCATGATAAATTGTACTTCTTCCGCCCCGAGAATATCTTTCCACTTTAACTTTTTATGGTCAAACTTTTCCAACTTTAACTACGAATTAATCTTAAACTGCAAATGTAAAATGTTCAATTAATGTATATAACGAAAATTTAGTCCCTAAAGTTTCATTATGTAAAAAAATTGAACATTTCACATTTGCGGCTTAAGATTAATTTGTAGTTAAAGTTGAAAAAAATTAACTGTAAAAAGTCAAAGGCTATTTCCGGGGCGGAGTAAGTAATATCCATATAATATTTAAAGTTGATGGACTATCTCAAACCACAACCACTCTCAACTCCAACTTATTATGTAGAATTAGCACCATTTAATTTTATTTTCCCAAACCTTCTATTTCTTAGTAAGGAAAGTTTGTCCTCTATTCAAATTCCAACAATTAATGTCTCAACAATTAATACTGCATAAGGAAGGTTTCAAAAGTAAAAGGCCACAAAACAATTTGACAATATGCCAAAATCAGTTGTCTGATATTAACTCCCAAATTTATTAATTATGCGTAAATCATTGCTGCACTTTAGGTGTTTTGAAATGGTAATTCTATAAAATCACATCTCCACAATTAATTGATATTGTCAACTAATGTCAAAGACTTAATTATAAATATTTGGTTTCCTTTTTTCAATCAACCACACATCACCTATAAAAACACAAATAATGTGTAGCATATTGCATTTCACAGCAATAGAAAAAATCGTTTCAATAACAGGCGAAAAAAATGACGAGGCTCCCATTTGGATTTCAGAGTCATACTATTACTACTTTTAACAAAATGGATTTCATTTCACAATTCATTAAGTCGCCAGCAGATGTTCAGTTGCATACTATCTTTATGATAGTCTTGAGTGGTGCAATGCCGGGCCTTATCATTTGGTACTTAAATTTCATATCTTATTTGCTAATTTTTACATATTGATAACTTAAACTAATTATATATTAACTTATTTTTAAACGTCAACAGCAAGAACTGTTTCCAAAGGATGTATGCGAAAGCAATCTTTGAATATGTTTGGAAGCGTGTTGAAGTTTCCAGTCGATACTCAATGGTATGATGAATCTACTTTCACATCCCTATACGTAATTGTATAAATATGATATCAATATTATGTTAACGAATAACTATTTTACTCCCACCGTTGTGCAGTATAACGGGATCACACACTTTCATGACATCTTGCTATCAATTATTGATGGAGGCCAAGTTTATTCTGAATATTCATCTATTATTCTGAAGTTAATCTCCAACAATCATCGGTTGAGGCAAGAAGGATACTCTCAAAGCACCCGATGGAAAGATGGTCATTGAAAACTTACGTTACACGTTATGCTTCCGAATTGGAGTGCTCAACAACAATATGATATTTACTATTTTCAAGGTTGATTGATACTGCAAAAGACACAAACTCCCTGAACCAGGAAGCACAAAACCTATTACTTGCTACGGTTGCATGCTTGATGTTGAAGTTCAATGTTTTACAAACATGGTTTATTTTGATTACTTTAGTAGAAACAATGTTTTCAAATTTGATTTGATTGGATTTATGTAAGAATTATATTGTTATCAATTATATCATAATAAAATAATATAATCTTTTCTAATAATTTGTCTACATTACATTTAATAATTCATCAAAACGAAATTTGTACATATATCTTAAACAGACTGGCACAAGTATCAATTCGTTTTAATACATAGTATCTTCCAGACGTAATCTACCGTTTTTTATTTGATCTTTGCACCCTATTATTTACGAATAATTAACTAAACCAGTTGAAGGAAAATTGTCTGTATAATTATTTTCAGTTTTAACAACTATTAAATTTTATATGTTGAACTTATACAATCTGACAATCTGCATAATATTGTTACAAAAATATTATTTATCCAGTTCATTTCTACTTCTTAAGCACTTTATACCCTTTCTTTCTATTAATATAGCACTTAGTCATTTATGTCAATATAGGTTATATTTTCGAAACAGGAACCAAAAGATTTAGTTTATTTAAGACGCCTATCAGTCTTTATCAATAGTTCTTCTATTAATCTTTAAAAGATTAATCTTTAAAGGAGAATCAAGTCCTTCTTTCCTAATTATATTTTCCGGGCCACTATTAAAACGAATAGAGTGTCTGTAACAACACCGAGTCCCGGACTTGATATTTATAAACCTTATTAATATTCCATGCAAATAACCGAATATACTGAAATAATTATATTATATTTGTTTTAAAAATAAGGTAAATATGAATGATGACTTTATATTTATGTTAATATTGTATTTATATTAAGTAGTAACTAATTATAACTAAAGTAAGATCTTAAATTGATAAAGGATCTTCTAATACTGCACAACAGAAAGATCTTCGAATATTGTACATACATATATTTCATAAAATATAGTTTAAAGATTCTATTCCTTTTATTTATAGTTTAAATAAAGATAGGTTCTTGATAACATGTAATGATTTATGAAAAAAGCAATTCGGAAAATTATAAGTAGAAATTTGAATAAAATTTATTTGCTTACCTTATTATCATATCATTATTTTTACTATATTGCATTGACCTAACGTACTCAATCTCATTAAACAGGAGCGTTGAGATTTATAATTATTCCAATACGTCATGAAGTCTGTGAAACGAACTGATGCTCGCAGACCCACAAAGATGATCTTTTTCCCTCAGCTACCTTCTGAAATTCAGATTCGCATCATGTACATGGTTGCAATCAATAGCATCAAGGATTGCGTCAATGTTATGTTGAGGTTAGTCGATTTCTTCTCTATTAAATACATTCGCTATTCCGATTTTATATTATACATAAAATTTATTGATATTCACTTAATTCGAATGCAGTTCTAAGTTATTCAGCACTATAACTCAATTTGATGGGTTTTATGCCAATATCAATTTTGATATGCTGCCTCGATCAAACTAGAAAAACCCTACATCGTCCGAGATCGAATTCATGATGAAGTGTTTGGTTGTTGGAAATCCAGAAAGTTACCTTCGGATGCTAATGGTTCTTATTTGATACTTTCATCAAAGATTTAATATGTTCATGAAATATTTATAAATTGTTTATTTCCAATTATTAACTTGATTTCAAATTTTCTCAGACTGATGTGTTCGAGTACAATGACCTTACCCGGATGAATTACCTTCTTGAAAAGGTTGTTTCTGGAGGACACCCCATTGTTGATTATGCCTCCACAATATTCAAGCTTTTAACTGACAACAAAGAATACCGTCAAGAAGGTCTAAGCTCTTTAGTTTCTCTTTGGAACAAAAACGATGGATTGGATACTATTGAGAAGAATCGCTATCAACTATGTATTAAGATCCATAAAAGAAATCATATGCTGCTACATTCATCAGTTAATACACACCACTACTGTTGCGAACACAATCTACCAAAATATGCTGAGCAGCGCAATATAAAATGTGACAATTGCAAGGCCGATTTTGAGATTGAATGTTTTACCAACGATGCCATGTTCAAAACGGTTGTACGCAACAAATAGACCTATTTGTATTTAGCCTACGGGATGGTTATAGAATACATTTTTGGTACTACAGTGTGAGACATTTCCAATTTTAGTACTTTAGAGGGGCCGTGTCCAATTGAGGTACTAAATATCAATGACTATTTACAATTAAGGTACTAATTGCATTTAGAATGTTGGATGTGTCATTCACGCGCCAACGAATTTCAAATGTCGGAAGATAGACATGAAAAATCGGTCGTTCGCAAGACATCAAGGACTTCGTCCCACTCACACTCGTCAAATTTTCCTTGTCATATTCTTTTTCGTTCGTCTTTTTTATCATTCTTGTCTCAATCGACCTTCAAATGATTAAATTCACGTGAAATTAGGGGATCATGATAATTGTAATTTGGACCGACTGACACGCCCACCTTCTTTGAGATTGAATGTTTTACCAACGATGCCATGTTCAAAACGGTTGTACGCAACAAATAGACCTATTTGCATTTAGCCTACATGATGGTTATAAACTTATAAATACATCACTTAAAAAGGTACGATTTTTTTAGACAAAAAATACATCACTTTGTTGAGACAATAAATACATCACTTAAAAAATACACTAAGCTAATCAACAAAGAATTCAGTAAATATGATATCAATTTTATTTAATCCATCTCATACCAACGAGATTTTTTGAGACCCTTAGCTATATTATAATTTATCATTAATTTAACTTACTCTATTGCAGCAAAAAAAATCCAGCAAAATTTGACACTTTTGTGGTCAATGATCTTAGAGACATGATTGACCTGCATAATCCCATAGCCAAAAATTTCTGTATGGCTGCTGAGCGTTTCAAGGAGAACGATGATTATAAGGATGTGAGGCTACGTCTTATCGGTAGGAGATCACGCGACGGGAGGATGTATAATCTTCCAACATGTTCTAAATTCATGGTACATGGTCCGTGTCGACCATGGTTTGTGTGGACCATTGAATCCAACTTCTCCATGCATGCATGATGGAAAGAAATGCTCGAAAAAATTTCCAAAATCATTTAATGATCGAACAGTGTTTGATGGTAACGGATATCCAGTTTATAGAAGGCGAGACATAGGTGCAACAATTGATAAGAATGGTGAAATGATTGACAACAGGTACCCATTAATAATCATCATTTATTTAGTATAATTTATTAGTCTTTGTTAACATAAAATATAATGTATATAATTCCTTACATATATTGTTGAGGGATAAAACCTCAAACACCAACACTACTACTGCAAATAACCTAATCTAAGATCCACCTCCAACTTGAAGTCCGAGAGAAGGCTTGTCCGAGCAAGAGTACCTGAACGGACTAAGTTGGGGGGGGGGGGGGGTTAGAATGGGTTACCCGGATTGCCAAAGTCAATCCGGAAGGAGGCTTTACTCAAAGGAGAGATCACAACTCTCAATGCAATAGTAATGGGAAGGGTATTATGTCCCAGAAGACTTAGGGATTGTTGCTTACCTTAAGGTATTGGACCTTGTGCTATATTTATAGTTATCATGTACTTATGAAGAGGTTCATAAGATGATGCCAAGTGTATGATTCAGATTTGGACACCAATGCTCCCTTTGGCCCATAGCCCAATAGTGAACAGTAGTCCAATACCGATTAGTGGGCTTGGGAGGGTAGTTTGGACCTTTTCCCTCTGAGAGTACTGTTCCGCCTGTTGGGTCCGTGTTAGTCCCTCGGACAGATCTGTCTGCTTGGTTGATCTGCCCTTGGGTAACTCTGGATGTTCGAGCCAAGAGTCTCACGGAAGTATCTCAGTGGTTCTGTTATGTACGTTTGGGCTTATCGCGATGGTGGCGTCCGAGATTCTCTCGTCCGGTCCGTTAGGCATCTCTGTACTGTCATGGTCAGGTTTGGAAGTCCTTTCCTTAGCCAGCTCGGACTGGCTGTGGAGATGTAGTGACTTCAGCGTATTGGTCGATTCACTTTGGTCGGACCATGTGAGGTCGGACCAGTACTGAATTGGCTAGTTAAGCCGTGATGCGCTTTAGGACACGCTCTATGGCGCCCTTAACGGATTGGACACATTTCCGTATCAACAGATATATTGTCCCATACAATCATTATTTGTTGATGAAGTACCAGGCGCATATAAATGTTGAGTGGTGTAACAAGACCAATTCAATCAAATACCTATTTAAGTACGTCAACAAGGGAGTAGATCGGATTGGTGCTAAGATAACTGTTGACAATGAAGTCAAGGATTACATTGACTGTCGGTACATATCTTCATGTGAGGCGGTTTGGCGTATTTTAGGATTTGATATACACTACAAGGATCCACCTGTTGAGCGTCTTTCATTTCATATGGATGGTGAACATACATGGTCTTCAAGGATGGTGATGTGATTAAGGACATTTTCGAGAAGATCAACACTGGTGCAGAGACAAAAATTTTGAAGTGGATGGAATACAATAGAGATCACCCCGAGGCACGAATCTATTTATACGCAGAGTTTCCGAGGCACTATGTTTGGGATCAAGGTAAGAAGGAATGGAAGCCCAGAAATCAATTCAATGGCAACGTTGGTAGGATCTATCATGTTCCTATAAGAACAGGTCTTGCATATTTCCTTAGGATCATGTTGAATCACATTAGGGGTCCAACATGTTTTGAGGTCTTGAGGACTGTAGATGGTGTTGTCCACCAAACATATCGTGATGCGTGCTATGCTTTAGGTCTCCTGGACGATGATAATGAATATATTGATGCTATAAAGGAAGCAAGTTTCTGGGGGTCCGGTCGCTTTTTGAGACATTTATTCTCTATTCTCATCCAATCCGAAAGCATGTCTAGACCGGTTCATGTATGGGACAGCACGTGGGAGTTTTTATCGGATGATATTCAATAAACATGCGAAGGAAACTTAATAATCCAAGTAAGAATTTCACTACTCCATATATTGTACATGTGTGGTAATTGTAAACTTTGCAAATGAATTTCCCTTTTTAGCACAACATCCATTAATATTTTCTTATTTCAAAACAGGTCTTGAGCTCACTAAAGAACAATTGCTCAATTTCACACTTCTCGAGATTGAACAAATGCTTGCTCGAAATGGATTTAGTTTTACTCATATTGAAGGTATGCCAAGACCAAATGAGGTAGTTGTGGAAGATGGTCAGAACAATCTTATTATCGAAGAGATGTCTTATGACGTTGTTGCAATGATTGACGAGCATAACCGCCTATATCCAAGTTTGAATGAAGAGCAAAAGGTTGTCTACCATACCATTATGGATGCTGTTTCTGTTGGGGCTGGTGGTGTTTTCTTTTTGTATGGATATGGTGGTACCGGTAAGACGTTCTTATGGAAGACACTATGTTCTGCGATACGTGGTAGAGGTGATATTGTTCTACCTGTTGCTTCGAGTGGTATTGCTTCTTTACTATTGCCTGGAGGTCGTACAGCCCACTCTAGATTTAGCATTCCTTTGAATGTTGATGAGACGACTATATGTAGTAGGATTGTTCCTGGATCTGATCTTACAGGATTATTGAAGAAGACAAAGTTGATAATATGGGATGAAGCCCCGATGACAAATAAGTATTGTTTCGAGGCATTGGATCGTAGCTTACGAGACATTATGAGGAGAGACGACGGTGAGCCTCCGGACAAACCATTTGGAGGATCGGTTGTTGTTTTTGGAGGAGATTTTAGACAAATATTACCTGTCATTCCAAAATGTAGTAGGCAAGACATAGTTCATCACTCTCTTACTTCATCTAGAAACATATGGAGTTATTGTCGTGTGCTAAAGTTGACCAAGAACATGCGGCTTCAGGTATTATAATTATAATTATAAATGTGTTCTTTTATATTAATTTCTATAATAATCATACTTATTTTTTACTAATGTTTTCAACAATTCTCTCTTATAACAGTCAGGTGGCGATCCTGTTGATGTTCAAAGCATTAAGGAATTCGCTGACTGGTTGCTGCAAGTTGGCGATGGTGAAGTTGGTGACAGCAATGATGGTGAGGTTGAATTTAAATTGCCTGATGATATACTTATTCGTAATGCTTCCGATCCATTAGATGCCATTGTCAAAACAACTTATCCTTCTATCTTGGACCATGAGGGGGATGGCCGTTACTTTCAAGATAGGGCTATTCTTGCTCCAACTAATGAGATTGTACAGGAAGTTAATGACTATGTCATGTCTCTTCTGCTTGGAGATGCCACGGAGTTTTTGAGCTCAGATAGCATATGCCCTGATGAAGATGACATTGTCAATAGAGAAGATGTCTATTCGGTCGAATTCCTAAACACCATCATGACATCAGGTGTGCCAAATCAGATCATTCGATTGAAAGTTGGATGTCCAATTATGCTACTTAGGAATATAGACCAGTCAGTCGAATTGTGTAATGGCACAAGGTTAATTGTTACAGCCATTAGCAAACACGTGATAGAAGCTAAGATGATACATGGAAAGAACGCTGGACAGAAGGTATTTATTCCTCGAATGGTTCTCACACCTTCTGATCTTACTAAGTTTCCCATTAGATTCCAGCGGCGACAGTTTCCTATATCTGTTTGTTATGCCATGACGATCAATAAGAGTCGAGGACAATCTTTATCTCATGTTGGTCTATATCTTCCTAAACCGGTGTTCAGCCACGGCTAGGCCTGTATACGAACCGAACGAGCTGAGCTTTACACTAAACGAGCCTTGTTCGTGAACATTGCACATATGTTCGTGTTCGAGATCGACGATCTTTTCAAGATCGAGCTCGACTCGTGTTCCGTCCACTTCTAATTATGATCGGATATGTTCGTGAACAGTTCGTTCATTTTTTTTATGTTCGTTTGTGTTTTGTTCGTTTGTGTTCGACAATTATGATCGTTTATGTTCGAAAAAGCTCGTTAATGCTCGAAATTTGCTCGTTTAGCTTGAACAAGGTCAAACATATATCAATTTTCAAATCTAACATACACAAGATGCATAAATACTTCTATTTGTTAGTGTATGAACTTCCATCAATATCACTGTAAGAGACCGGCTTCAAAATATCACCACTGCATGCACTACTCTTCACTGTGTCTTCCCCATTCTTAATATTTGGCCGGCATGAACATGGTTTACCAGTTGATGGGCAAACAAAATCACTGCTACGAGTGCTGTGGATTCTTTCGTATACGAGCATCATTTGTTCTAGCAAACACACGAAACATCAATTATGGGCTATAACCTGCGGCAATACATAAATTTCCAGCAAGGCTTTCCTCAATGTCCTCTTCACTAGGTGGCTTGTGAGATGATCTCAGTAAGGCATACCATAGGAGGTTCCAGAGGTACATAACCGACATTCATATTCCATTGCCGAGGGTAATTTTGTGGAAAGTTCATTGGTCCAACAGGTCCTGGAGGGAAACCTGGTAATGAATGTTGTTCGGCTCCAGCTTCAGATGTGGAATCTTGCCTTGGGATCTCATACGGTGCACCGAAGAATTGTGGTGTGCCATCAGATGCATACGGAGCACCACTGAATTGAGGTGGGGCAGGACCTAGTAATGGATCAAGTGACCAGCAGATTAATAGTCAATATATATATATATATATATATACATATATATATATATATATATATATATATATATATATATATATATATATATATCAGAACTTACTACAAAATCAAGTTTGTTCAATTAACTAATACTCTCCCCGGGGACTTTATGGCTCTGATACCATTTGTATCAGGTAGCATAGCGGAAATACAGGTATACATACTGATGAAGTAATTGGCAAGATTAAGATATTGTGAAAATAAGGTACTGTAGAAAAATCAAAATTACTGTAGCAATGAAGAAAATAACCAGAATTATAACTGAGATAACTCTGACTCTTAAACATGAAATTTGATTGGATTACAGGAATCTGAAAATTGTTAAGCTAATATTTTTGGGTGAAATTTTTACAAATACATAAAAGAATCTGGAGGAATACAATACAAAGAAAAAACTATCTGAATACATTTTTTGCTCTGGGATTTCTTTCCTTCTGAGTGTTTTTTCTTCTGCCCTTTCTTCCTTCTGATTGAAGCCTATTTAAAGGAATGCCAGGTTCCTGTGCGGACTTGAAAATCTTCAATTCACATCCGAATCTTGTTACTTTATGCTGATTTTTCTCTGATTGAACAGTCTGTCGGGAATCTTACTTTATCCTTTTCCTTTGATTGAACAGTCTGTTGGAAAATTCACTTTATCCTTTTTTGAGCAGTTTGTCGGGAATTTATCTTGTCATTTCCCTTTGTTTTTACCTCTTTGTATGGGAGTAAAAATCCCATAACAATCATCCTCATTGTCTTGTTCGAAATTGACCGAGAAACTTGATCCTTCATCTTCACTTGCAGTTTGTAGAATTGCTTTCATCTCATCCAATGAGCTTGCTTGTGCTAATCTTGTTTGAATGGTATTTTCATCATCAGGAATTCTTCATTTTGTTGAACCTTTTCTGGGGAGACAATTTGTTTGCTAAACTTTGGATGAAGTTTGAACCATTCCGATATGTCTCAGCCCAATGGATCGGTGTCCATTTTGTTCCACCATTTAACTTCTGCTTCTTTTGTTAACCAATATAAATTGGTATTTTCATCATACCAAACATTTTGTAGGATTCTCAAAATCCAGGTTAAATTGAATTCTTTGTAGAATTTGATCATCAGGGGGTATTTGTGAGAACAACTTTGTTTTTTGTACCTATCCGAAAAATACTCAAATGATTTTTGAACTTTGTGGGGGAACATTTCTGGTAATGGTCCAAAATCATGCCACCATGCAAGAAACCAGTTAGGAAGTTCTTCTGGAGGTGGTAGAGTTTTTCCCATTAAAAAGAAATATGACATGGAGTTGACTGCATTTTGTTTGTAGAGGAATTTTGTCCAAGCTTGTATGTAATCAAAATAATAACAAATAAGATGGGGTCTTATCTCTCTCAGAGTATAATGGTTTCCCCAATCAGCTAAACTAATAACTTTGTTGATGAAAATTTTTCGATAACCAATGGCTGATGAGATATCTGGATGGTTTTTTGGAACTTTGTTTTGAATATGGAGAGAATTTGTCTGGACTAAGATGTCCTCATAATATTGTTGTGATTTTTGATGATTTTCATAAATCCTGCAAAATTTGTCGTCTAAGATAAATTGTGAAATGATAGCACCTTGTTCTGCAAATTGTGAGGCATTATCCTTATCTAATTGTTTTGGAAAACTTTCTGGAAACCAGTCATCTTCAATGACACATTCTTTGTGAAAATGTCATGTGCTTAAATAGGGACAATCTGGCTGGTCATCTCTATTTGAAATTTGGGACTTGGTTTGTGTCAAAGTTTGTTGGGACTTTGTTTGTGTCAAAGTTTGTTTGTAGGTAGGTAATGTGGCTAATTTTGAGTGCATAGGTGGAAATTGTTCAGGCTTGGGATATGGTGTTAATGCTATTTCGCTAAGAGGTTGAAATTTGTTGGCAATCTGCAGAGATGTCTGTTGCCTTGTTTGTGGGATATTTTGTAATGGTTTTGGTGACAAAGTTTGTTCAGGCTTACTTTGTGCATATTGTGCTAAATTTACCATAGGTCTTTTTCCGGAACTTGTGCTTGCTGCTGCCAATGGTACTAACCTTCTTTCTTCCATCCCTGCAGAAATTCTCTTGTCAAATAATATGGAATACAATTGTCAGTTCCTTTTATGAATTCTATATCAAAATAAAAAATAGATAAGATAGCTTGCCATCTAGCAAATATTTGTTTTGATGCCAGATTTTGTACATCTTTTGTCAAAACTTCTTTTGCTGCTTTACAATCAATTTTGAGTAAAAACTTTTGGTTTAACAAATCATCTTGAAATTTATTAATGCACAAGACTATTGAAAGTATTTCTTTTTTAATAGTTGAATAATTTTGTTGTGCTCCTGACTTCCAAGTACCCGAATGATATCTAATTATTGTTTCTTTATTATCAATAACTTGTTTAAGAATACCTCCATACCCTAATTCTGATGCATCTGTTTGTACAATCTTAAGAGTATTAGGGTGACAAATGGTTAAACAGGGAAGAGTTTTGACTTTTGTTTTTATTTCTCTAACTATCTCAGTGTGTTTGTTTGACCAAATTGGCGGGTGCTTTTTCAGTCTTTCAAATAAGGGTTTACAAACTTGTCTTAGATTAGGATAAAAATCCCCTACATAATTTAAAGCTCCAAGAAACCTTTGTAATTGGGTTTTATCTCTAATTTCGTCTGGGAACTTATCTCCAAATTCTAAGGACCGTTGGATAGGTATGATAGTATTTTCATGAATTTGATGTCCTAGAAACCTTATGTTTATTTGAAATAATTTTATCTTCCTTGCAGAGACAACTAAACCATTTTCTTTTATAACTTTTAAGAAAATATTTAGATGTTTCCGATGTTGTTCTATGTCCTGGCTGAATATTAAAACATCATCTATGTAAACAATTGTAAAAGTAGTGTAAGGGGTGAATATATCATTCATAACCTTTTGAAATTCTGATGGAGCATTTTTTAATCCAAAAGGCATAACATTCCATTCGAATTGTCCAAACGGAACTGTAAATGGTGTTTTGTTTTTATCTTTTTCTGAAATTTGTATTTGCCAGAATCCTGACTTCATGTCAAATTTTGAAAATATCTTAGCATTATAAAGTCTCTTGAGTAAATCTCTTTTATTTGGAATTGGATATCTAATCCATTTGAGAACTTTGTTTAATGGTTTGTAGTTTATAACTAGTCTAGGAGTTCCTCTTTCAAGTTCAACATTCTTTTGTACATAAAATGCAGAACATGACCAAGGAGACTTGCTGGGCCTTATAATCTTCATTTTTAGTAATTCTGAAATTTCTTTCTTACAGTATTCTTATAATTCCTGGTTTATTTGTATAGGCCTTGCTCTAGTAGGAATTTTATTTTCTTCAAAATCACTCTCATAAGGTAAAGTTACAATATGCTTTTTTCTATCCCAAAAAGCTGTGGGAAACTCTGAACAAACCTCTTTTTCTATTTTCTTTTGATAAAGTAAAATTTGTTGCTGAAGAACTGGGCTTTTAATTTTTTCTTCAATTCTTTTATGATTGAGTTCTTCTTTCAGATACATAATTTGTTTTTCCTTATTTTTTATTTTTTGAAAAATTTCAGTTTCTTGTAAAAGATTTACATCTCTGGTTGTTACTGGATATTGGAATTGGAAAAGTATTTTCTTTCCTAGGACTGTAGTTCCTACACCTTGGTTATCTACGTGTAAAGGAAATAACATTTGTAAGAATGGGTTTCCTAAAATGACTTTGGTGTTCAAGTTTTTTATTAAAACATAACTTGCTCGAAAACAAATTCCATCATTGCAAATGTGTGCACTTGAAAGTTTGTAGTTTATTTTTAGGTTTGTTGCATCTGCAGTTGATAACCTTTCTTTTGTTTTTTCAAAATATTTTGTCAGATTCCTTCTTGTATGCAATTCATGTCTGCACCACTGTCCATTAAGGCTATTGTTTCTAGGGTAAATGTCCCTATAACAATTTTAATTTTGACATACCATCTTTGGTAGGTAATTTGTGATAGAGCATTTATGAATGATTCTCCATTATCTTCCTTATTTTCTACATTATCAACTTTGTTGGTAATGCTTTATTCTTTTAATTCATATTTTAGTTTTAAAATTAAAATATCTTGTTTCATTTCTTCATTTTCCTGCCTTAATTGTCGTATTTTTGTTTTTACTTCCTTAATCTCTCGTTGAATATCATTAACAGAGATGCTGTTTGTTTTGTGAGAATTGAATGTTTTTATTACGTCTTTGAAATCTGTTTTTTGTTTATTTGAAGTAGAAGTTTCTTGTCCTTTTTCTAAAATCATATCTTTTAATTTCTTTAGATAATTATCTTTTTGTTGAGGGTCTTTGACCTGATCAATCATTTCAAACATTAATTCATATTGACTTTGTTTTGTGATTACTAAAAGTTTCTTACTACAATTGCAAACACTTTTCCCCATTTGGTCAGGGAGACAGTAACACGAATCTTCTTCTTCTGAATAATGAGAAGTTTCATCATTATCTGATTGAATCTGATTAAATTGATGATCTTCTTTATCTGTTCCTATTCCTTCTTCATCAGAACTTATTTCAGAAATTATATTTAAAAGCTGATTTTTTAATTGTTCGTCTGAAATTAATTCTTGTATCTTTTGCCTTACCTTGCAAGTGTTGGCATAATGTCCAGGTGTCTTACACTTGTGACATATTATTTTGTCTAGAGGGACTCTTTCTTTTTTATAAAATCTTTCTTTTTTCTTATAAAAACTATTTTTATTATTTGGTTCGTAATCTTGCTTATTGACCCTTTTGTTGGAATATTTTCTCTTGTATGGTTTTCTGCCATGGCTATGAATTGGGGGTTTGATTTTATCAAAACCAAACTGTTCGCACCAACTTCCCAATTCCTTTCTACTTACCATATTTTGTTTCTTTAGCTGGGATTTTAATTTTAAATCATTACAAATTTGTAATCCGGTCAGATTTATTTGGTTTATAATTTCTCCGTATGGCATTGTTTCTATATTTTCATTGATGTTTTTAATCTTTTCCCTTACCTTTTCCGCAAATAACTTTGGTAATCCTGAAATAAATTTTTCTTTCCAATAATAATTATTCGGATCATCCCTTTCATAAATTTTTGCAAGGAAAACATCTTTGTACCATTTGAAATCCTGAAGCTTTCTACATTTTAGATTTTGTAAAATTTTAGTATTTCTTTCACTATACCAATTAGGATCACCAACAAAATGGAGTAAAATTGTGTAAATGAGGGAAGTAACTGCTACCGAAATTTATCTATCATTATCATCTAGAATTGGTATTCCATTGCCATCTTGTTCAATACTATCTAATATTACATTTTGTTCTAATGGTGTAAGGGAGTTATCCCACCATCCTTTTAATTGTCCATTAAATCCTAAAATTAAAGTTTTTGCACATCAACCTGATCCATTCTATTTCCATATATGTTTGATATGACTACCATTTCTTGACAAATTTTTATAATCTGATATTCTGCTAACCCATCTATATTCCACTCGTAAACTGTTGACCCATTAAAAGTCCTTTGAGTATGTGTTTCTTCTAACTGGATGTCTGGGGGAGTGGGTATAGGATAGAAATTTTTGTGTTCTACAGGAAAAATATGATTACTATCTTCAGACTCATCACCTGAATGGACAGTTTCTAATGATTTTTTTAAAGTATTTAGTTTTTCTAAATTCAAATATCCTAACTTAGAATTTATTTTCTGAAGAATCTCTGTTTCTGTTAACTTAGGTTTATACTCATTGATTTTAAATGGAAATCTGTGTATCTGCTTATCTGGTGAGGTATGTTCTTTACTTGAGGATGCAAAATTTGTCTCAACTGGAGATTGGTTACCTAATTTCTTTTCTATACTATCTTCTATTCTTTCTAATTGTTTTCTCAAACAATGTAAACTTATATTAGTGTAATTCCTTTGTTTCATTCCTGACTCATCTTCTTTGTCATGAAGAACTCATGCAATCTATGACATCTGCTAAAACCTTTGTTCTTACAGGCTCTAAAGGTGGAAATTCATGCGAGATACTTGAGCCATCTTTCTTTGTAAAATAAGATTTTGTTTTGGTTAAAACTGAAAGTTTATCTTACTTTTGAAAAAAATAAGTAAAAAATGGTATATGATTTTGTGTAGTAACCATAAATTCATACCAACTGTTTCTTATGACATTTCTTTGTTTTTCAGAGAATGTTTCCATGAACCATTTTCTTTCTTGTTTGTTTTCGTCACTCATAAAATCTTTTTTTACCAAACTCTTATCTATACAAAATTCTTTTGTCAAAACGTATATGCTTGACAGATTTGGTGAAGTTGGTTTATCCTCTTCTTGTTGTTCTAAATCATTTGTGCTATCACTAAAGCCTTGTGAAGTATAAACTAGTTGGGCAACATTTTTATGTGTTCTAACTCCTTGAAAATTATGTTTATCTCTTTCAAAAATACTAAAAGAATTTCTATGGGAATTACTCCGAGATAAATTAATATTCACTATTTCTCTATTAGCTATAATCTCTAAATGACATAGAACTTTGTCTGTTAAATCTTATACTAACCCCTCCATCTGGGTGGTCTACTATATTTTCTATTTCAGTATTTTCTATTGGTTGGGATCTTGGTATTGTTCCAGAAGGAAGCAACCAAGCTTCAGGAAGATTAACATTTTTCCATTCTATAGTCTTAGGGACTGTAAGATTACACTACAAAAAATCTGGCCTGTAGCGACGGATGGATCCGTCACATAGTTACCATCCGTCGCCTCGGGCGACGGATCGGGCGACGGATAGAAAATCCGCCTCGAGTCTGGCGACGGATAACAATCCGACGTCCAATTCGCGACGGATTGGACGACGGATTGACTGTCCAATTATTTTTTTTTAATTCCGAAATTTAGCGACGGATAGATTCTATCCGTCGCTATATGTAGCGACGGATAGAATCTATCCGTCAAGTATGTGACGGATAGAATCTATCCGTCGCTAAATATTTTATTGACTAGTGATTTGAATTTGAAATTCCGTCACTAATTCCACAATCGTGAATTCCGTCACTAATTCCGTCACTATTTATTTCATATTAATCCCTATTTTTCGTAGTTCACCTATTTAATCAATATAATGTTCGATAATAAATCAATAATACGAAAAATGTTTCAATGAATAAAAAGTAATATTGAGTGGAGAAATTATCCAACAAGTGTAAATATGAAAAAATCAACATCTGATACATAACTAGCTATCGACGGGGTGGGGTGGGTGATGGCGGAATCGACATGAATCGCTCCATTCAGAATCAAGGCGCTTTTCTCCCTTCGTTCTCTGTCAGCGCTCCATCTCGCCCTTTGTTGCTCCATCTCTTGAGTTAGCCGAGCAACATGTTCTGACCGCATCGCACCATTTCCGAGACACAGTCTGTGTAAACCGACGTCTGGATCATTGGACGATGATGAGGAGCACCGGACTAGCAGATTGCAAAACCGAGGCTCCCAGTCCATATATTCGCCCTTTCTTGTCGGTTTGTTGACCTCAGGAAGATGTTGTCAACTTGTTCATTGACAACACATCACCCGTCCTCCCTCCTCGCCACCGAGCATCAACCTCACCAAATCGTAAATAGCAGATATAATGATCGATTCGCTTTAAAAAGTAACTTGTAATAGTGTACAAATATGAACTTTAAGCAACATAAACATACCGCAATAGACGATGCCCGATCGGTCCATACCGCCTTCGCTGGCCTTCTTGAAGATGGCATACTTGGATGTCACCTCCCGTACACCGAATCAAACCAGATCTAGTCAACAATTTATCATCTACAAGTAATAGAGCATACACGTAATGCTAGATTGCAAAACACATATATACGCACCGATTGATAATAATCGATACGAGATCGCCTCCCAGGTGGTGAACGCCCTTCCGCCAGACGATCGGGATGCCCGGCTCGCTGTTGGTCCAAGCAACGTCTGGACATCGATGGCGCCATGAGCATCCCAAAGGGCCCACCGTTGCATCAACTGTGGAGGATTGGGCACCCGATCCCGAATGGCCTTCCACGTCTGACCATATCCTCATGCGGATCCTGATCCCATAAACACGCCAGATCTGTGGGATCAACTCTTCGAATGAAGTACTCCTTCTACATTCCCATTTCATACAACATCCAAAGTCAATACATGTCCTAACAACATATGGATATGGTGACTAACATATCAACCAAATAAAGTGGCTAACATACCACTCACATATAGTGGCTAACATACCACTCACATATAGTGGCTAACATACCACTCACATTGTCCTAAAATTTACTAACACAATGAAGCATAACATATCACACAAATAAAGTGGCTAACATACCACTCACATTGTCCTAAAATTTACTAACACAATGGTGACTAACATATCACCCAAATAAAGTGGCTAACATACCACTCACATACACAATGGCTAACATACCACTCACATTGTCCTAAAATTTACTAACACAATGGTGACTAACATATCACCCAAATAAAGTGGCTAACATACCACTCACATACATGGCTAACATACCACTCATTGTCCTAAAATTTACTAACACAATGGTGACTAACATATCACCCAAATAAAGTGGCTAACATACCACTCACATACAAGCTAACATACCACTCATATTAAAACGATTAATTATAATTACAAACAAATGAATGTCATATTTTAACTTACCCTCACCATCAAGTACTCATGCCTCCGAGATGTGGCTCCAACACTCACCACCACCTTGCCGTTTCTCTCCGCTCGGAAGATGTCACCTAGTTTGTTGTGCACCTCCAGGCCATAAGTGTTGTCGATGTATAAGATACAAGAAACGAATATGCATTACTTTAGTACAACAATTTATACTTGTCAACTATCATTATCGGTTATGTTTTAGATATTTAAGAAGAATGTATAATACTTACTTGGCGGGACCAATAGGAAAATCACAAAGCCGTCCCACGTGACGTTGGGATTGTTTGGATCGAACACGAGGTAGGACAATCGTGGTCGCCCTCCAAAGATGTGTCCGGCCGACCGGTAGAGCCATGCCGCTCTCTCGCCTCGGGGTCTCAGAATCAGACCTCTTGTCACGATCTTGAGCCCTCCACATTCGACGGTGTCCCCGACCCACCACTATCATGCCACTGCGTGGGGGACGATAGTGGACGGCCTCTGTCATGCATCTGCAAAAAATGTAATAAATCTGATAAAATGTGTTAAGACGAGTTATAATACATATGATTATAATAACACATATAATTACTCATAATACATAATATACCGTTATCGCCGTCTCAAGACTACATATTGGTCCTCGTGCGGATCAAACATTTCATCATACGCTTCTATGGGATCTTCCGCTTGTTTATCGACATCCTCTTGTTGGTACGAGTTCAGAATTGAGTCGTCTTTCAATGTACTCCACTTTCGGCGAAACACGAATAGGTACCGCCTAACCATTCCCCTTATCGCGTTTTACATTGGATATTCAAGAAACACCACTTGTCGTGCTTCGAGTCGCCGTAATAAATGGTTCATACTTGGTTCGGTACCTCTTCTTTCGTTCACATCAACCATTTCAAACCGCTCGTTCTTCCTCGTACCTCTGGATTAGGATCATACCACTCAACGTCAAACAAGAAGGTTCGTTTAAATGGCAATCCGAATATTCAATCCTCACAATTCGTTTTAGCTTGCTGGAAATCAAACAAAGTAGCGTCTCCATACTCTTACGCACCATTAACACACACCGAGGTTATTGTCGCCACGGCCGTGTTACATTCAAATGTGGAACCTAAGGCCATTAACTATATAACCCAGGAATGTGTAGACCTTTTGAATGGACCTGCGAGAGCCTTTAAGTATATGCATGTGGCGTTGTTAATAGGATTCCGGACATACTCTGGAACCAACTGGAAATTCGTAGAATTTTTGAGTCAAGTAGTTCCTCTAGTGTATCCTCCGTCATCCGAGGATTTTCTTCCAAACAACGCTTTTTGAAAAAGCGCAAACATTGATTCATTGATAAGTCTATAATTGAAGTAGAGACTTGCGTAGCTATATTAAAATTTAAATAAATGGTTCTTGACCTGCAAATAGTACCATATCTTTGTCAACCTCAAAGACAATTCGTGAGGACATAATATTGAGTCGCTTTCAACTCTTTATCCGTAAGATATTCTTTCTTAGTCGCACTAAGAGGTCTCCTGATACCAAGATGATAGGAAAACTCATCATCCGCTTGAACTAATGTATACGCATTTCGAGCGGCCTTGCCTTCGTAGGGACGTGTTCATCAAAGTAATAAGAAGGTTGCGTTTCCTCTCGAATGTAGGCATTGGCAATCGATCCTTCAGTTTACCTTTGTTGTTGACATACTCTTCTTAATTTCCCAAGTACCTCTCGAATGGATACATCCATCGACATCGAACCGTCCAAAGTCTCGCTTCATGTGGAAGGTGCACTGAGTGCTCCATAGAATCAAACCATTTCGGTGGAAAGATACGCTCGAGCTTGCATAGAATCAATGGTATGTTCTTTTCAAGATTTTCCAACACTTTGTCATGAACCACCAGGCCTAAATTTTTGAAAAATAAGCTCAACTCGGTGATAGCGGTCATACGTGTTTCGTGAAGCTCTCGAAATGCTACCGGATAAGTTCTCCATGAACACACGATCGTGACTCTTCATCCCATAAACCTTTCTTCTTCAAATCCACACCTCTAAATTTGAGGCGTAATTATCTGGAAACTCAATGCCTCACCCAATCAAACAAAATTGACTAGAAGCGTTGTCGATTGTAGCACGCTTTACCACTTACCATTCTCATCCTTCTTTGTCAACTCGGCTTTTTTACCACGTCGACAACTCGGATCTAGACTTGCATGGTCCTTTGTTTTTCCCTCAATGTTGCAAAGTGTATTGAATAAGTTCTCGAACACGTTCTTCTCAATGTGCATGAAATCTAAGTTGTCGGATAAGAAGACCGCTCCGATAAAGCAAGTCGAAGATGCTTCTCTTCCTCCAACCACATTTTTACCAATTTTCTCGTTATGCTTCATCCACCCAAGCTCACCACCTTCATAAGACCCAATCTATCAATCTCCGCAAGAATTTGTGCACCAAGAAGTCTTATCCGGGCTTTTTGTTGACGACTTTATTTTTCAAGAATTGATCCTTGTTCTTCTGAGCGGATGGTCACTTTCTAGCAACTACGATGACAATCAAACCAACAAAATTTTCCACTACCCTTCATAAATGCATCCAGATCCTCCAAGCAATGTGGACATGCATATTTCCGATGTTTTCCTTCCAGATAGCATGGAGTATGCAGGAAGTCACCACGGTCCAAAGAAGAGCCGCTCTCGAGGTGAAGTTCTTTTTGTCGACACATCATATATAGGATACCATCCGTCCACAACTCGATCCTTGATTAGGGGTTGCGAAAACATCCAACGTCCAGGATCTTTCGGCCAGCACCAATGCACGAAACATGAATGGCTCCTTCATGCACTCACCGGGCGATTATGCGGTGTGAGCATAATCGCCAACAAGAGTATTTACGTTCACTACCGAACGTTAAAACCATCCGCATAAAGTCCCAAACGTACATTTCTAGATTGGTACGCAAACTCGGATATGTCTGTCGAACGATTTCCATGCGGGTGAGTCTGCTGGATGGTCCATTCTACCACCTTCAAAGATTATCCGAGATTACTCGCTCAGGCCACCGCATTTTATCCATGAAGCACTTCAAGCATACAATCTTTTCAAACGAGGTGAGAGGAAGTACCACATTTTCTTATGAGAGATTTTTCTTTTATCGTTTCTTTCATCCCTCCTTGTAACGCTTCAGACTTCCTTACCAAAGAACTTGCATTATTAGATCGCATCCTCCTCCCAATATATCATGCATTTTGGACAACGATCATGGTTACCACAGCACCCTAATCCGCATCTTTTCTTCGCTTGGTAAAAGTTGGTGGGAACTAGGTTTTCTTCAGACAAAGGTCCACATTACGTCAACCCATTCATCAAGCTCGTTTGATTCACGGCCATTAGCGCTTACAACTCATTAGCCGAGATAACAAAGACAATTCGGTGAGCTTACACCACAGGTAAACCGGCTTCCGATGATTCTAACAAGTCAAAGAACAACCGATCCTCGGGATTCGGTGGTTCCTCCACCTCCACCTCGGTTTCGTGTTGGTTGTGTCCTGAACTCCGCCTACAAAGATCGTACACCATTTGTTCGACTCGAGCTCGAATAGCATCACCTTGATTAGGATTGTTCCCCGACTTGTTCATTTTTTCTTCCTTCCACGTTATGCAGATTGGTCGTATGTATTGGGCGGTCTTGCTTCCTCATGATGATTCCATACCGATACGCAGGAATCCATTTTTCCTCAAGTCTTTGGACTACCACTTTAGAGTCACGTATTGCTTGTTTCAGACCTTTGTTTCATTGACAAGGACACTTTATCAACCCATCCTTTACCTGCCGGTTGACATTGCAAATTGATGAAACCTTCAACCCTTCGAAAACTCCATTGAACTCTGCCATCGAGAGTAATGCATAATACATCCATCCACGATCGGTATTCATTGAATAATTAGATAATAACGACACGTTTGAATTCATTAGATCGAGTTCTTTCATTTACGATAATAAATCAATTTCACAATAATTCAATCAATTGCTACGTAATATAAGTTATATTAGCTCGATCGATTGTTACGGCATTACATAATATAAGTTACATCACCAATTTTACCATAATGTTTGGTTTCATATATATATAAACTAATGATTACTAGTTATACTGCTTCAGAAAACGGATCAAACTCCTCATTCTCACGCACCCCTCCTCATCACTGTGGCGCCCTACCACGTAACTTGCATTCCAATGGATCTACATCCTCCTCCCAATACACCATTACATGTTAAATGGCGAAAGGCACTCGATAGCGCCCCAAACCCCGCCTCCCTCCATCGAGGTATGACATGGACGGTGCTTCACCGTGATGAATCCATACATGATACTCGTGCATGAATCCATAACGTCATAAGTGCTCGAATCTCTTTGAAGGCGTCATAAATTGCTTTCTGCAGTTTCCAATGTGCGGACACTTTATCAACCCCCAATCAGATAAACCGGACGTCCATGGCAAACGAGATGAAACCTTTAACCCTTCTACAAAACTCCTACAAACTCGCCATTTACCGTGCGATCGATATCCATGAACGGAATTCATCAGATATATACTTTATTTTTAACTTTGAGGCGTTCGATTGATTAGATCGTATTTAATTTATTAGATCGATTCCAATTCGGATAAGAAGATTGTAGAGGTTAATTGTTAATTATTATATGTTGCTTATAAATTAATTATTAATTAAGTGTTCGATATTTACAAAATTGGGAATATAATTTAACCATTTCAACCTCTTAGTACATATATTATATACTTAACATACATATCAAATTAACTAATTACTCTATACATACATATCAATTACTACATATATTCATATCAAATTACATACTTAACATACAAATTTATCAAATCAAAACTACATACTTCTATACTTAACAAACATATCAAATTAACTAAACTAACTATATATACTTAACACACAAATCAAACTAACTACATACATTCATACATACCAAACTTAATTAACATACTACATACATTCATATCATTAATTAAACTAACTATCAAATTGAACAAATTACATATAATTAATCAAATTAACTAAACTAACTACTACATACTTATCATATATACATATAATTGCTCAAATTAATCAAAATAAACAAAATCCCCAAATTTTAAAAACTAGGGTTTTAGCCAAATACCTTGATTAATCGGTAGAAATCAAATTGATCGAAGAAACAAACTCCTTGTCCACTAGCTCGATTAGGCAAAGATCGCTAGGAATAACGAAGAATTCACCAAACCGAAGAGAGGAGAAGAAGAGAATGAGGAAGAAGGAGAAGAGGAAGAAAGTGAGGCATTACGCCTCTACGTCGATTATGAAACTACGGGCGGCGGACACGTATCCTCGGCCCGAGTCGATCCGTCACATGTGGCGGCGGATAGGTATCCGTCGCTATAAAGCGACGGATAATCTATCCGTCGCCCTTTTTAAAAAAAAAATTTTTTTTTTTATCAAAATCGAACTTAGGCGACGGATAATAATTATCCGTCGCCAATTTAGCGACGGATCGTTATCCGTCGCCAATAAGCGACGGATAACAATTATCCGTCGCCGATTAGGCGACGGATAGATTCCGTCGCCCCAATAAGCGATCCGTCGTTATGGGGCGACGGATTTCATCCGTCGCCCCATAACGTCGTTTTTTCCAGCTTTTCTTGTAGTGTTAGATTTTGACTTATTAATTTCCCAAAAGATAGTTTGTCCAGAAGGTTTTTCATAATGTACTGCTTTGACATTTAAACCCGTATTCATAACTTTGTAATGTATTCTATAAAATACTTCATATATATGAGAACCATGCTTCATTTTGTAATTATGAGTTTTTACATTTAAAGTAAGAATATCTAAAATATGTGGGTCAGTCAGGGATATGGTAAAATTCGGATAACAATTAAAATAAATTGGTCCATTACAAAGACTTGTTTCAATTAATCCTAAAAGGGAATCTTGAAAATCAAAATGTCTAGCATCTCTAAGTGCAACAAAAATGTTAGTATCTAATCCTTCTCTTGTTAAAGGTTTAATAGAAATTTGTACAAGACCTATATGTAAGAATTTGTATCCACTGGCTATATGCTTTCTAATTGAATTTTTAGTGAATAAATGTAAAGTTTGTTGATCACTTACTAAATGAAGGACTTGTTCTTCTGTTTTTATAGTATAAGTTGATCTAAAGTCTAATATGCTTTGTTTATATATTGTACTCTTATCTACATTTGGTGGTTTCCAATTGAAAAAATCTTTATCTTCCCAAGTATTTTCAATAGTGGATACTACATGTTGATACGGATATGTGTCCAATCCGTTAAGGCGTAAGTAGGCGTGTCTAGAGCATCAAGCGTTGAGATAGCCATTCAGCTAGTCCGACCTTCGAGTGGTCCGTCTAAAGGAAACCATCTCAGTCAACTAGTACTCACAAGTCGACCGTCGTTTGACATTAGGTCCACCAAGCTAAATGGATGACTTCGAACTCGACAAACGCCACTGGTCCTCCGGTACCGCATACCGTCGATCTAAGATGCTTAAACGGACGAGAGAATCTCGGACGCCACCAAGACAAAGAAGAGCAAACGATTTACGAGAACCATCGAGATACTTAGTGGAACTCTAAGGTCCGGACACTGAGTTACCCGGATGAGTCAACCAATCATGCGGATCTGTCTGAGGGACTTACGGACCCAACATGCGAAGATTCTCGGAGGAAAAGGTCCAAACTACCCTCCCAGGCCCATTAACTAGTATTGGATTACTGTTCACTAAGGGACCATGGGCCAAAGGTAGCATTGGTGTCCAGATCTGAGGCATACACTTGGCATCATCTTATGGGCCACTTCATAAGCATGGTATAACTATAAATATAACACAAGGTCCAAGACCTTAAGGTAAGTAAAAATTCCCTAGGGAATTGTGCGGTCCCTTAAGTCATAAGCACCCTTGATTTCATAACCTTTTCCCACTACTATTGCATTGAGAGCTCTCGACTCTCCTCTGAGTAAAGCCTCCATCCGGATTGACTCTGGCAATCCGGGTAACCCATTCTAACCCCCCCCCCCCCCCCTAGTCCTTTCAGGTACTCTTGCACGGACAAGCCTTTGCTCGGACTTCAAGATGGAGGCGGATCCTAGAATAGGTTACTGGTAGTAGTAGTGTTGGTGTTGAGGTTTTATCCCTCAACACTACATTTTCATTAGTATCTGGTACAGATGATGAGGCAGAAGCCATATTGTTCCCAAAAAACTTATTCATTAATCTTACTGGCTTGATTTCGTAAAAGCTAATTCAGACATCGTCTTACACACCTATCCAAGGAATTATATGCGTGTCTACCAGAATCAAAATTTACTACAAAATCAAGTTTGTTCAATTAACTAATACTCTCCCCGGGGACTTTATGGCTCTGATACCATTTGTATCAGGTAGCATAGCGGAAATATAGGTATACATACTGATGAAGTAATTGGCAAGATTAAGATATTGTGAAAATAAGGTACTGTAGAAAAATCATTTGTATACCCGGGGAGAGTATTAGTATAAACCTAAGTTAACAGAAACAGAGATTCTTCAGAAAATAAATTCTAAGTTAGGAGATTTGAATTTAGAAAAATTAAATACTTTAAAAAATCAATAGAAACTGTCCATTCAGGTGATGAGTCTGAAGATAGTAATCATATTTTTCCTGTAGAACACAAATTTTCTATCCTATACCCACTCCCCCAGACATCCAGTTAGAAGAAACACATACTCAAAGGACTTTTAATGGGTCAACAGTTTAGGAGTGGAATATAGATGGGTTAGCAGAATATCAAATTATAAAAAAATTTCAAGAAATGGTAGTCATATCAAACATATATGGAAATAGAATGGATCAGGTTGATTGTGCAAAAACTTTAATTTTAGGATTTAATGGACAATTAAAAGGATGGTGGGATAACTCCCTTACACCATTAGAACAAAATGTAATATTAGATAGTATTAAACAAGATGACAATGGAATACCAATTCTAGATGATAATAATAGACAAATTTGATGTGATTACTTCCCTCATTTACACAATTTTACTCCATTTTGTTGGTGATCCTAATTGGTATAGTGAAAGAAAAACTGAAATTTTACAAAATCTAAAATGTATAAAGCTTCAGGATTTCAAATGGTACAAAGATGTTTTCCTTACAAAAATTTATGAAAGGGATGATCCGAATAATTATTATTGGAAAGAAAAATTTATTTCAGGATTACCAAAGTTATTTTCGGAAAAGGTAGAGAAAAGATTAAAAACATCAATGGAAATATAGAAACAATGCCATACGGAGAAATTATAAACCAAATAAATCTGACCGGATTACAAATTTGTAATGATTTAAAATTAAAATCCCAGCTAAAGAAACAAAATATGGTAAGTAGAAAGGAATTGGGAAGTTGGTGCGAACAGTTTGGTTTTGATAAAATCAAACCCCCAATTCATAGCCATGACAGAAAACCTTACAAGAGAAAATATTCCAACAAAAGGGTCAATAAGCAAGATTACAAACCAAATAATAAAAATAGTTTTTATAAGAAAAAAGAAAGATTTTATAAAAAAGAAAGAGTCCCTCTAGACAAAATAATATGTCATAAGTGTAAGACACCTGGACATTATGCCAACACTTGCAAGGTAAGGCAAAAGATACAAGAATTAATTTCAGATGAACAATTAAAAAATCAGCTTTTAAATATAATTTCTGAAATAAGTTCTGATGAAGAAGGAATAGGAACAGATAAAGAAGATCATCAATTTAATCAGATTCAATCAGATAATGATGAAACTTCTGATTATTCAGAAGAAGAAGATTCGTGTTACTGTCTCCCTGACCAAATGGGAAAAAGTGTTTGCAATTGTAGTAAGAAACTTTTAGTAATCACAAAACAAAGTCGATATGAATTAATATTTGAAATGATTGATCAGGTCAAAGACCCTCAACAAAAAGATAATTATCTAAAGAAATTAAAAGATATGATTTTAGAAAAAGGACAAGAAACTTCTATTTCAAATAAAAAAAAAACAGATTTCAAAGACGTAATAAAAACATTCAATTCTCACAAAACAAACAGCATCTCTGTTAATGATATTCAACGAGAGATTAAGGAAGTAAAAAGCAATCTGACAATTAAAGGCGGAAAATGAAGAAATGAAACAAGATATTTTAATTTTAAAACTAAAAGATGAATTAAAAGAAGAAAGCATTACCAACAAAGTTGATAATGTAGAAAATAAGGAAGATAATGGAGAATCATTCATAAATGCTCTATCACAAATTACCTACCAAAGATGGTATGTCAAAATTAAAATTGTTATAGGGACATTTACCCTAGAAACAATAACCTTAATGGACGATTAGTGCGTATATGAATTGCATACAAGAAGGACCGAATCACAAAATATTTTGAAAAACAAAAGAAAGGTTATCAATCGCAGATGCAACAAACCTAAAATAAACTACAAACTTTCAAGTGCACATTTGCAATGATGGAATTTGTTTTCGAGCAAGTTTTTTTAATAAAAACTTGAACACAAAGTCATTTTAGGAAACTCATTCTTACAAATGTTATTTCCTTTACACGTAGATAACGAGGTGTAGGAACTACGGTCCTAGGAAAGAAAATACTTTTCCAATTCCAATATCCGTAACAACGGAGATGTAAATCTTTTACAAGAACTGAAATTTTCAAAAATAAAAATAAGGAAAAACAAATTATGTATCCGAAAGAAGAACTCAAATAAAAGAATTGAAGAAAAATTAAAAGCCCGTTCTTCAAAGAACAAATTTTACTTTATCAAAAGAAAATAGAAAAAGAGGTTTGTTCAGAGTTTCCCACAGCTTTTTTGGATAGAAAAAAGCATATTGTAACTTTACCTTATGAGAGTGATTTTGAAGAAAATAAAATTCCTACTAGAGCAAGGCCTATATAAATGAACCAGGAATTATTAGAATATTGTAAGAAAGAAATTTCAGAATTACTAAAAATGAAGATTATAAGGCCCAGCAAGTCTCCTTGGTCATGTTCTGCATTTTATGTACAAAAGAATGCTGAACTTGAAAGAGGAACTCCTAGACTAGTTATAAACTACAAACCATTAAACAAAGTTCTCAAATGGATTAGATATCCAATTCCGAATAAAAGTGATTTACTCAAGAGACTTTATAATGCTAAGATATTTTCAAAATTTGACATGAAGTCAGGATTCTGGCAAATACAAATTTCAGAAAAAGATAGGTACAAAACAGCATTTACAGTTCCGTGTGGACAATTCGAATGGAATGTTATGCCTTTTGGATTAAAAAATGCTCCATCAGAATTTCAAAAGGTTATGAATGATATATTCACCCCTTACACTACTTTTACAATTGTTTACATAGATGATGTTTTAATATTCAGCCAGGACATAGAACAACATCGGAAACATCTAAATATTTTCTTAAAAGTTATAAAAGAAAATGGTTTAGTTGTCTCTGCAAGGAAGATAAAATTATTTCAAATAAACATAAGGTTTCTAGGACATCAAATTCATGAAAATACTATCATACCTATCCAACGGTCCTTAGAATTTGGAGATAAGTTCCCAGACGAAATTAGAGATAAAACCCAATTACAAAGGTTTCTTGGAGCTTTAAATTATGTAGGGGATTTTTATCCTAATCTAAGACAAGTTTGTAAACCCTTATTTGAAGACCGAAAAGCACCCATGATTTGGTCAAACAAACACCTTTGAGATAGTTAGAGAAATAAAACAAAAGTCAAAACTCTTCCTGTTTAACCATTTGTCACCCTAATACTCTTAAGATTGTACAACAGATGCATCGTAATTAGGGTATGAGGTATTCTTAAACAAGTTATTGATAATAAAAGCAATAATTAGATATCATTGGTGCTTGGAAGTCGAGAACCTGACAAAATTATTCAACTATTAAAAGAAATACTTTCAATAGTCTTGTGCATTAATAAATTTCTAGATGATTTGTTAAACCGAAGTTTTACTCAAAATTGATTGTAAAAGAAGTTTTTGAAAGATGTACAAAATCGGCATCAAACAAATATTTGCTAGATGGCAAGCTATCTTATCTATTTTTATTTTGATATAGAATTCATAAAAGGAACCAATTGTATTCCAGTTATTTGTGAAGAATTTCTTGAGGATGAAAGAAAGAAGGTTAGTACCATTGGCGTGACAACCTGAGTTAGGAAAAAGACTATGGTAAATTTAGCACAATATGCACAAAGTAAGCTGAACAAACTTTGTCACAAAACCATTACAAAATAGCCCTGAACAAGGCAATGTACATCTCTGCAGATTGCCAACAAATTTCAACCTCTTAGCAAAATAGCATTAACACCATATCCCAAGCCTGAACAATTTCCACCTCTGCACTCAAAATTAGCCACATTACCTACCTACAAACAAACTTTGACACAAACCAAGTCCCAAATTTCAAATAGAGATGACCAGCCAGATTGTCCCTATTTAAGCACATGACATTTTCACAAAGAATGTGTCATTGAAGATGGTAGTTTCGAAGTTTTCCAAAACAATTAGATAAGGATAATGCCTCACAATTTGCAGAACAAGGTGATATCATTTCACAATTTATCTTAGACGACAAATTTTGCAGAATTTATGAAAATCATCAAAAATCACAACAATATTATGAGGACATCTTAGTCCAGATAAATTCTCTCCATATTCCAAACAAAGTTCCAAAAAACCATCCAGATACCTCATCAGCCATTGGTTATCGAAAAATTTTCATCAACAAAGTTATTAGTTTAGCTGATTGGGGAAACCCTTATACTCTGAGAGAGATAAGACCCCATCTTATTTGTAATTATTTTGATTACATACAAGCTTGGACAAAATTCCTCTACAAACAAAATGCAGTCAACTCCATGTCATATTTCTTTTTAATGGGAAAAACTCTACCACCTCCAGAAGAACTTCCTAACTGGTTTCTTGCATGGTGGCATGATTTTGGATCATTACCAGAAATGTTCCCCCACAAAGTTCAAAAATCATTTGAGTATTTTTCGGATAGGTACAAAAAACAAAGTTGTTCTCACAAATACCCCTGATGATCAAATTCTACAAAGAATTCAATTTAACCTGGATTTTGAGAATCCTACAAAATGTTTGGTATGATGAAAATACCAATTTATATTGGTTAACAAAAGAAGCAGAAGTTAAATGGTGGAACAAAATGGACACCGATCCGTTTGGGCTGACATATCGGAATGGTTCAAACTTCATCCAAAGTTTAGCAAACAAATTGTCTCCCGAAAGGTTGACAAAATGAAGAATTCCTGATGATGAAAAATACCATTCAAACAAGATTAGCACAAGCAAGCTCATTGGATGAGATGAAAGCAATTCTACAAACTGCAAGTGAAGATGAAGGATCAAGTTCCTCGGTCAATTTCGAGCAAGACAACTTAGGTTGTTATGGGATTTTTACTCCCATACAAAGAGGTAAAAACAAAGGGAAATGACAAGATAAATTCCCGACAAACTGCTCAAAAAAATAAAGTGAATTTTCCAATTTGTTGATCAAAGAAAAGGATAAAGTAAGATTCGACAATTTGTTCAATCGGAGAAAATCGGCAAAGTAACAAGATTCGGATGTGAATTGAAGATTTTCAAGTCCATACAGAACACAGCATTCCTTTAAATAGCTTCAATCGGAAGGAAGAAAGGCGGAAGAAAAACACTCGGAAGAAAAGAAATCCCGAGCAAAAATGTATTAGATAGTTTTTCTTTGTATTGTATTCCTCAGATTCTTTTATGTATTTGTAAAATTTCACCCAAAATATTAGCTTAGCAATTTTGATTCACGTAATCGATCAAATTTCAAGTTTAAGAGTGAGTTATCTCGGTATAATTACGGTTATTTTCTTCATTACTCAATAATTTTGATTTTCTCTGATACCTTATTTTCACAATATCTTAATCTTGCCAATTACTTCATCAGTATGTATACCTGTATTTCCGCTATGCTACAGGTAGCATAGCGGAAATACATGTATACATACTGATGAAGTAATCGGAAAATAAGGTACCACATATATATATATACATATATATATATATATATATATATATATATATATATATATATATATATATATATATATATTATAGATATTTGGTGAAATGAGAGATCATTATAAATTGCACAACATGCATAAAGTAACGTCCACGCAAGCATATAGTAAATCTTAAACGATTCACTGACAGCCTTGAAACCATTTTACTTTTCAAAAATATATATATATATATATATATATATATATATATATATATATTATAGATATTTGGTGAAATGAGAGATCATTATAAATTGCACAACATGCATAAAGTAACGTCCACGCAAGCATATAGTAAATCTTAAACGATTCACTGACAGCCTTGAAACCATTTTACTTTTCAAAAATATTGACATGCCAGACATTGCTTGGAGATGCACTTATTGCAAGTTTACGAGAGTTTAGGGGACTATGTTCCGTGTATCTGACTCAGCCTAAAAAACACAGACCTCACAATGTAGTTGTATAATTAACGGTTATTTGATTTCGTCAAGAACTCACCTGAATGTTGTTGCATACCACCCTGGGGCTCAAATGTTTGATGTGGGAAGCGGTTCTGTGGAACCCCTCTGTCAAAGACTTGTGGTTGATAATTATCAGGCTGTTGATCTGAATAATGATTTTGTGCTTGTCCTGGAAAGGTGATACTGGCCCTGTGTTCATTACTGGTCTAGATTGTGGCTGATCTCTGGATTGGCCTTGTTGACTTTTGTCATTACGATCCTGAACTTGATTTGAATTAGGAGAAAAAGGTAACCTTGGAGGTGGTTCTTGGACTGTAGATTCGGAAGCTGAGTATTTCCTGGCATCAGATTCATTTCCTTCCTTTACTTGATCAGGATTGAGTAAGTCTGCATGGGTTGTGTGGATGTGCAACTCAAAATCAGTCTTCTTTAAGAAGGATTTGAGACAGTGAGGGGCTGCACATATATAGATTCCTTCCATCAGTTTGATTGTTTAGATCTTTTGTATGAGTTCGTCACAGCTGTATTCCAAGTTCACATAGAAACCAGACAATAGATTAGCCCAAAATATTGATGATATCACAATAAGTAAATACAGCATAGATGTAAATTATCTAAAGCACCCTTGTCATAATTTTGTACGTCACAGTTCTGTAACAATCAAAAGTAAATTAAGGTCTATCCATGTGAAATAGTAGTAGTAAAATACTATCAAGCGCGTACATACAAGAACATTCTGGCAAAAAGGGCTTGTCTAAGCCGGATACACTGATTAGAAGAGATGGATAGAAGGGAGAAAATAGTTTAAAGATTGAGGTACGGCCGTGTGGTATGTTTAATGGCTTTCTTATGCTAGTTTATTTTCTACATGTCTGGGTAAAGTAATTCCTTCATATAGCCACATAGTAGTAGAAATATTTATTTTATTCGTTTATAAATCTAGATTAGGGAAGCAGCTAGATTTTTACTTCACAATTTACAAACTTTCAATCTTCCGAACAAGTAGAGCAATTTCAGTAGCACAGACAACAGGAACACGAGGGTCATCTGGTGGAAAAATCCTAAGGGTGTACTCTACATATAGGAACAAAGTATCATAGGTCACAAAAACTTCCGGAAACAGTTCCAGAAAACCAGTATTAAGACTGCAATAGAAAATGAATAAACAGAAATCAGTAACCATTACTTACAGGTAACAAAGTGAATCACTCCTCGCACAGTCCAGGCAGAAGACATGCTCACAGGGGCTCTGCAAAGATATAATAATAATAATAATGCCACTTGAGAAACAAATTCGAGGAAATATGTAATTAGATTAAGAAAATGTGTCACCACCACGTAGAATGTAGATGGCTTCTGCTAGACGAATCTTCAATATCAAAATATGGAAACACAGAAATACTCATTTACAAAATATAGAAATTAAAGATTACCAAAGCCATTTTAATACCCTATTAATCTAAGGCCTAAAAGAACAATAGATGGAGAATTTGAAGCAAGCAAGAGTAAATGCTATTCCAGAAAGTACAGAATGAATATCAATCATTCAATCTATTCTAGAGAATCCCAAAGAAGTGGATAAATGCCCAAGGAACAACACATTTACTAATAATGGTACAGGAACTGATAGAATAATAATCATCATTTATCAATCTATGATTATTACAAACATACTGGGGTGCCATTTGTCTCCATTTGGAATTGTTATGCGACTAATGATGGAGAAAAGGTACATATACAAAAGAAAATGGGCTAAGAATAAAAAACTCATTGCTTATTCCATCTTCAGTGTTACTTTGAGGATGGATGATTGATAACATAACACACAGATTGCATAACAGCACCAACTTAGGTTGTAAGGAGCAATCCAAGTTTACAATACAGTGGTACTTCTATATCAGATCCTTTGGAAATATAGTCTTTGACATATATAAATATAGTCAATAACATCCTTGGTGCTATTGACCAAATCGTACCAACAGAGCAAATCATGATGATACACCATAACCTTAACAGCATCATCTGAATGCATCATAAGATGTAGATTGTTAAATGAGTCTGCACTAAGAGAGAAAATCCTCGTCCAAGAACCTGTTACCCCATATTCCTTCATCACCCAAAATTCAACATGGGACCTCATAGTGCAAACTATAGAAAGACATTCATAATTTAGAAGTTGTTTCCCTATGAATCCTCGTTACGCCCTCATTACTTACTGTATATTCCTAAACACAGATTTCTAATCCTATAACAAAATGCAATGAATACTCTTGCCCAAAAGCTTCTAGAGTACAAGAATTCAATCCACAACAACCTAAATAGAATCTATAATTTCATTACACAATAACCTAAATCTGAGGAAGTATATTGTTTATAAAGTAGAGGTTGAGAATTAACCTGCAGAGACTTAGCAAAGGAGAGCCCAGCCGCCGGAAGTCATCGGAGGGGGAGTGGCGGCAGAATTGGAGCAGCAGATCGGAAGGAAGACGCAGAGAAGAGGCGCGCAGAATTGGAGCAGCAGAGGAAGAGGCGCGGCGGGTGGAGGAAGAGGCAGAATGAGGAAGAGGCGCGGCGTTTGGTGGCTTGGTGAAGAGTGAAGACTGAAGAGGACGGCTAGTGAGAAATGGGTTTGATTTGAATGGGGTTAGGGTTAGTTAGTATAATTGTTTAGTTTTTACATTATATAAAATATAATTATAAAAATAATAATTATACACCTATTTATGAACCGATTCATGACAAATGGTACCATAAACAATGAAGTTTCAAACTCGTTCGTTAATTACTCGAAAACGTTAATAACACGTTGAGTTGATTAACTCGATAACGAACCTAACGCCGATGAAACTTTTCATGACGTTAATCGAGCAACTGTTCATTTACACCCCTAGCCACGGCCAATTACAACTTGCATTTTCAAGGGTCACTACCAAAAAAGGTCTAAAGTGTTATGTTTGGATGATGATGGAAATCCCACCGATAAGACGTTCAATGTCGTTTACAAGGAAGTCTTTAGAAATCCTTGAGGTATATAATTTTCTCTAAAAATATATAAAGTCATCAACTTTATTTATATACTAACTTTTTATAACACATAATTTCTTTTTTGCATTGCAGATTTATAGAATTCACTATAATATGGAGATGAAAGGGAGTTTTCATTTTTTTTTTCTATCGCATGTACCGAAATTAATCTTTGTATTATTCTTCAAATACATTGATTAATAATGTCTTCCTCTTCTTTATTCATATTTAAAGTAAACTATCCCGCCACGGGGTTAGTACTAGTATCCAATTAATATTGTGTATATATGGATGATAGCGACAACTGATCTAACATTATATCTGCATGGCTTTTCTGGAAATCAAAAAATAATGTTATGTTATGTATGGTTCCTCTTACTATGATTGGTAGTATTACTTTTCATTTTTTTGTTTTTTTCTTTCTAAAGGCAAGACACAAATACAAGAGCATCAGGCTCAATCACCACATGAATGTCAATAGGAAGAAACGGATGTCTATATGATCAAATTTAACTAGTGATAGAACAGCCAAAATCAAAACTGGAAAACCTTAATTTGTGTTCATAATATAACTCCAAAAGATTCATTTGCCACGTAACAAATCACTTAAGCCTGCCTGGTCTTCTTTTTGACACCGGATTTGGCAACCTTGAGACTTCTATTCACGAGGCTCAGTCTAGCAAGGGCAGCCTTCTTAATTCAGGTCAGGCCTGTAGTGGTTGTCTGCCACCTGGTTAGAGACAGCCTTAGACATACGGCTGAATTTCTTCTTCATCAAGGACTTGTTGAGCAGACTAGCGGGCTTGTTCTGCTTCTTGGTCTTTGATGTGGCAAGCAACACAGATTGATCCTTTCCAGGTTGCAATGGTCACTTGTTGGCCAAACCAGAGTGCTTGTAGGAGTGCAAGTTGCAGAGATTGTTAGGCTCTTTGCCTGAACCTAATACCAGCTGCAGTACCATTGCCGATCGAAACCAAGAAGCAGTTGTTCTTCTTCACGATTTCCCAAATCAATTGTCCATGAATCGTCACCATTTCTGATTAGAGAGGGAGAAAGGTGTTGCAGAGGCTAATTTGACATCGATCTATTGGCTGAGAAGCGGAAATGATACTGATTCTGCTTTTGCTTCTTCTCTGTGAGTGTTTTTCTTTTAATATATTCTTGCAACTACTTTAGATTTTGAGTTTGTACCTTCCATCTATTGGTGTGGATTCCAGTAAGAAAAGGGAAAGGTAAGTGCTCGCATAATATAAATTGCTACATTGCTTCTGGAAGAGTCCCACATTTTGGTATACAAATTCTTTCCTGTATTTGAAACCTCTGATGCTTTCTCCCCTGTTTGTTGTTTGTTGGAACTGAACTACGAATAGTAGAATTCTATATGCTCTTTAATGAATTTAGCCCTGTTGAGTTTAAACAAGATCAACCAACTCTTTGTTCACACCAAAAACCGAAATAACACAATCGATCAATCAACGAAGAAAATCAACAAGAGATTTAACGTGGTTCGGCTGAGAATCAAGCCTACATCCACGGGAAAACAATCACAACTCTTTATTGATCTTGATCGTATACAATTACAGCTTGAATCAATCGCAATTGATCAAGAACACACGCAAAACAGCGCACAGTAACCTATCTTCTAACTTGAGAAATTGGGATAAAGAAACGGTTACAAGAATGGAAATTTGTGATGGAATTGTGTTAATCTAAATCTTTACAATAACTGGCAACAATCAATTTATAGTAATGAGCAACAACAACTTGGAATTTTGATCTGGAAGCTTCCGCGCTCTTCTTCCCTGCTTTTACATTTACTGCATTTCGCTTCATTTACATTTGCAACGGCTAGTAACTGCCTCTTCAATCCCAACCATTGAATTGCCCAGATTTGATCTCAGCCATCCATTGCTTTGAGCTAAATCCTACAATCTCCACCTTAGCTCAAAGAATCATGATATACTTCCCCTTTTCTTGTTCAGTTTGCAGGTAGAACAACAACCTTTAGGTTCCCTTAAAGGCTAGAACATGCCATAGTCATATAGAACTCAGTTTCTGTGAGAATCAAGGCTTCTCACATTGATAAGATCAGCACAATGATGAAATTTCTCTGCAGGTAGAGGCTTAGTAAAACTATCTGCAGCATTCTGAGATGTATGAACTTTCTCAACCTTGATCTTGCCACTTTCAATTATATCTCTGATAAAATATAACCTCACATCTATATGTTTGGTCCTCTCATGAAAGTGTTGATGTTTGGATAGCTGAATTGCACTCTGATTATCACACAAGACTGTAACACATTCCTGATGAATTCCCAATTCATTCAGTAATCCACTCAACCAAATAGCTTCTTTTATGGCTTCTGTAACTGCTATGAATTCTGCTTCTGTGGTTGAAAGTGCTACAATAGATTGCTGTGTGCTCTTCCAAGATATTGCAGTACCAAATAGAGTAAATATGAATCCAGTTACAGACTTTCTATTATCAACATTTGATGCAAAATCAGCATCAACAAAACCTTGTAGTGGACTGTCAGTATCCTGAGTAGATTGAAACTTCAAACCATAGTGCAATGTTCCTTTCAGGTATCTGAATACACCTTTCACTACATTCCAGTGCTCATGCCCAGGGTTACTCATATATCTGCTAATTATGCTCATAGCAAATGCCAAATCTGGCCTGCAGCATATCATTGCATACATAATACTACCTACAGCACTTGCATAAGGTATATTATCCATTTCCATAATTTCAGACTGAGTAGTTGGACACTGGCTCATAGATAACTTCATTCCTGGATTTATAGGTACACTTGCAGGTTTAGAAAGATTCATATTGAACCTTGCAAGTACCTTACTCAAGTAACCAGCCTGTGACAAGAATAGACTCCCATCTGCATCATGAACTGTTATATCCATGCCTAAAATTCTCTTAGCATAGCCCAGATCCTTCATTTCAAATTCAGTGCTGAGTTTTACCTTTAAATCACTGATTTCTTTCATAGATTTCCCAGCTATAAGAATGTCATCCACATACAGAAGAAGATATATGCAACTGTGCTGTGTAGTTCTTTTCATGTAAATACAACTATCATACCTGCTTCTTTGAAACTGAATGGAATTCATGAAATCATCAAATCTTCTGTACCACTGGCGTGGACTTTGTTTTAGACCATACAAAGACCTCCTGAGAATGCAAGCTTTATTCTCTTTATCTTCAACATGCACTCCATCAGGTATTCTCATATATATGAGTTCATCAAGCTTTCCATGCAAGAATGCAGTTTTTACATCCATTTGTTGAAGATGAAGCTTCCAGTGAGTAACCATGGCAAGGAGAATTCTTATAGAAACATGCTTGACCACTGGAGAGAATATTTCTGTGTAGTCCACCCCTTCTTTCTGAGTAAAACCCCTGGCAACAAGTCTAGCCTTGTACCTGATTGAATTCTGCACAGCACTCTCATGTTTCTTTTTGAAAATCCATTTACAACCAACAAGTTTCTGCTTCTTTGGAATTTCAACAATATCCCAAGTGTGATTCTTTTCTAAAGACAGCAATTCTTCTTGAATTGCAAGAATCCACTTTTCACTTTCAGAGCAGCTCACAGCCTCATTGTAAGTAGCAGGTTCTGAGTAGTTTATATCTTCAGCAACAGATAGAGCATAAGAAACATTATAGGACTTTCCTATTCTTCCATATCCAAATCTGTCAGGTGCATGCTTATTCACTCTCTTAGCTCTATTCTTGGTCAGCTGATATGATGACAAGGTTTCAGTGGGATCTGTGAAATCACCTGATAATTGATCTGTTTCAGTAACATCTTGTTGGTGTGTTGTAGGAACATCTTGTGCAGGATCCTGTTGTTGTGTAATTTCATTATCAATAGAAACTTCTTCTCTGTGATCTGCAGTAGTAGGAGTGACATGATCACCTGTGATATGCTCCACCTCAAGCTCAGTACCATGACAATTCATCTTAAATGGCATAATATTCTCATTGAATATTACATCCCTGCTAATAATGCATTTTCTCTGTGCCATATCCCATAACTTGTATCCCTTAACACCAGGTGGATAACCAAGAAGAACACATTTAATAGCCCTGGGATCAAGTTTGTCCTGTCTAATGTGTGCCAGAGCCAGGCAACCAAATACTCTTATATGTGAATATGTAGGTGGCTTACCAGTCCAGATTTCTTCAGGTGTTTTATTGTTGAGAGGAGATGAGGGACTCCTGTTGATTAAATAACATGCTGTAGTAGCTGCCTCACCCCAGAAAGTCTTACTTAAACCAGAACTAATCAGCATACACCTTACTCTCTCCAACACAGTTCTATTAAACCTTTCAGCCACTCCATTTTGCTGTGGAGTTCCAGGAATAGTTCTGTGCCTTGTGATCCCTCTTTCCTTACAGAAATCATTGAATTCACCTGATAAGAATTCTAAGCCATTATCAGTCCTCAGATGTTTAATCCTTCTTCCAACCTGATTTTCAACTGCAATAGACCATTCTCTGAATTTCATAAAAGTTTCATCTTTAGTTCTGAGAATAATAAGCCAGACCTTTCTTGAAAAATCATCTATGATTGAAAGAAAATATCTTCCACCATTCAGTGTTTGAGTATTGGTTGGACCCCATAGATCTGAGTGTAGATAATCAAGAGGGGCTTTAGTAACATGCTTAGCTGCATCAAAACCAGTTTTGTGTGATTTTCCCATGATGCGATTTCACGAATTGCGGTGTTGATATTTGATCTCCTCCCAGTGATTTTGCTTTGCTAATTCTTTCAAGCCTTTCTCACTTAGATGAGCCATTCTAGCATGCCACAGTTGGGAGTTATGCATAGTAGTAACATTTGCGTATATATGTTATGTATCACCTTTGAGATAATCTGATCCATTTTTCTTAATTCCTTTCATAACAGCTCTGCCACATTTATCAACTGTGAGAATCACATATTCAGAATGATATTTGAAACCATTCTCATCAAGCATGCCTAGAGAGATCAAATTCCTCTTCAACTTTGGAATATATCTAACATTAGATAAAATCCTCACTACATTATCATGCATTTTCAATTTAATATCACCATAGCCTTCAATTCTGCAGGGATAATCATTTCGATGTCTTGAACCACCACTTTTGCTTTGAAATTAATAAACCAAGGTAGATTTGGACTCATGAAAAGAACATCGAATCAAGTACCCAGCATTGATTTGAGTTAGAATTAGAGACTGAACAAAGCTCAGAAGCAATCAATACCTCAGCATCTCCATAAGAGTGTGCATCTTCTGCAATGTCTGCATTGTTTTGTGCTGTATTGTCTCCAGCTCTCTTATCTTTCTTGAATTTAAAACATTGTTTCTTCAGATGTCCAGGCTTTTTGCAGTAGAAACATTTTCTCTTTTCAGATTCATAACCATTTGATTGCTTGTCTTTATTAGGCTTCCTTGTATCAGTATAATTCACTGGTTTACTTTTGACCTGCATCTGATTATTCCACTTTGATCTGATGTTGGACTTTCGAGATTGATGTCATGACCTATAGAAGGTCTCTGTGAGATCCTTGTTTCTTAGAGCAACATCCACATCATCATAGGTGAGTTTAGAGCTCTTATTAATCACTAGAGCATCAATAAAATGCTCATAAGATTTAAGCGAGGCTCCCGAGACTACCAAGGCTTTATCCTCATCGATTCTAATAGATACACTCTCAAGATCTGGCACATCTTGTTGAACTCATCAAGTTGTTACGGCAGGACACACAAGATTGATCTTGAAATTAAACACCTTCCTTCTCGGTGAAGCTTGTTTGCGAAGTCTTGGAGTTATATATTTCTTCAAGCTTCTCCCATATCTCCTTTGCGCTTTAATCTTGATCACCTCTCTCAAGATTTTATCTCCCAGAGATAATATGATTGTGCTGCGAGCCTTTCCCAAGATCATGGACTTTTCTTTCTCATCAAAATCTGCAGAAAATCCCTATCTCCAAGCAATGCGATCGATCCACGATGAACAAGCAATGCTTCCATCTTTGCTTTCCAAACCAAATCGGTTTTCTCCGTAAATTCTCTATATCAAACTTTGTAGAAGACGCCATTGATGATCGAACACAAGAGTAGATCGAACCTTCCTGACGGCGCCACTTGTTGAGTTTAAACAAGATCAACCAACTCTTTGTTCACACCAAAAACCGAAACAACACAATCGATCAATCAACGAAGAAAATCAACAAGAGATTTAACGTGGTTCGGCTGAGAATCAAGCCTACATCCACGGGAAAACAATCACAACTCTTTATTGATCTTGATCGTATACAATTACAGCTTGAATCAATCGCAATTGATCAAGAACACACGCAAAACAGCGCACAGTAACCTATCTTCTAACTTGAGAAATTGGGATAAAGAAACGGTTACAAGAATGGAAATTTGTGATGGAATTGTGTTAATCTAAATCTTTACAATAACTGGCAACAATCAATTTATAGTAATGAGCAACAACAACTTGGAATTTTGATCTGGAAGCTTCCGCGCTCTTCTTCCCCTGTTTTCTGTTTCTGCAGCTGTCTCTGTTTCTGTTTCTGTTACTTGCAACGGCTAGTAACTGCCTCTTCAATCCCAACCATTGAATTGCCCAGATTTGATCTCAGCCATCCATTGCTTTGAGCTAAATCCTACAAGCCCTATATTCAAGTCCTACGATTATAAGCTTTTCTGTCTTTTCTGATCTTTGGAAACAAGAATTGGTGCTTAGAGAGCTGTATCTTTTCATCATTGTTGGAATTTGATCTATGATAACCCATTTTATTACAGGTATTTACTTTTAGATTTAGACTTCTAGAGTAGTTGTATAGACATTAGTCTCATTTTGCGAGGTATATCCATTATAATAGATGCGTAGTATAGACAACTTTTAGTTCAAACCAAGTAAAAGCTATTTAGAATTTAGTCAGTGCAAAGCATTTTAGAAAATATATGGAACAGAAAACTTATAATGTTAGGTTGGCTACAAATCTTTAAGTTATGTAGTATTACTTCATTACTATACATAATTTTGGGTCGTAACCCGCTATCCCTTATTACATTTACTAGTTAACGAAGCCTATATTCTTTCTCAGTATTTCCTAGTTCCTTTCTGTTTCGGGGACGACAAATCGACAATCAATCTAGCTATTAGCGGTCCTGCAGTTTATACGTGTAAACAGTTGAATCCTTGATTCAGACCGACACATTAATATCTAAAATATGCTAATTAATTTATATTGTGATTTGTGAATGAGATGTTATTTTGGAAACTTGATTACCATATCAAACAATTTAAGTTAAATGGTTCTATATTCGCAACTTCCTCTGTAACTAACTCTGCATCAAATAATCACAATTCATTTTGCTGGACTGCATGTTTACAGGTGGACATGAATCTTGTTGTGCGAAAAGTACAATGCTTGCCGATCCAAAAGTGGAAGAACATTTGCCTTACACTTCTCCAACTGCATCTCCTCCGCCATTTCTTCCTCTTGTTGCACGTTCGCCCTTGACTCCATTCACAAACAGCACAATTTCCAAGTTATCTGGTTTGTTCCGTGTCCAACTTGAAAATTTATTCATGCACCCTCTGAACTTTGCATTGAGGCAAAATATTCACTTTTTACTGTTACAAAATACTAGTAATTGGGAATATATGTTATATGTACCTGTTAATTAGCATTTAGTTTTGAGATAGTATGTTAATTTGATTAACATGTACATATGTTAATTTGATTAACAGGTAATTGGGAATATATGTTATATGTACCGGTTACAAAATACACCTTTTACTCTTGTAGAGGTACATTTAGTTTTGAGATAGTATATTTATTTGATTTCCCTTGTGTAGGACTTTGTCCTCTGAACTTCACTGCCCTTGAGAGAATGATGATGAATACATCGAATGATTGCATGGCTTCATTTGCGCCAGCTTTAGCCAATGTAGTGTGCTGTCCACAGCTCGAGGCAACTTTGGCCATTCTCATTGGTCAGACTATGACACGTACAAACAAGCTTTCATTGAACGGGACCCTGGCTCGTCTTTGTCTTTCGGATTATGAGCAAATTTTGGTGGGGCAGGGAGCAAGTGATAATCTACCTAAGATATGCTCTATTCAATCGTCGAATCTTACTGAGGGTTCTTGTCCAGTTACTGATGTTACTGAATTTGAGAGGACAGTTAATATGTCCTACCTTCTGGCGGCATGTGGGATGATTGACACTGTGAGTGAATGTTGCACACAAGTTTGCCAGAATGCTATTCTAGATGCTGCTCAAAAGCTTGCACAAAAAGTTGTTGTCATGGATGATGATGACCATTCCACCAGGGTTATTGACTGCAAAAGTATTGTTCTCCGATGGCTTGGAAGTAAACTCGGGCCTTCTCCCGCCAACGATGTTATTTGCCAATTAACTAATTGCAGAATTAATGAAGGTGAGCATGAGTGCTTTCTTAGATTCCAGAGATTTTTTTGAGCTGTTTGTGATTACATTTAGTACAGTATATAGAAACTCAAACTGTTCTGCACGCATAGATATGATATCTAGTTGATCAAAAAATTTAAGTAAAATAAACAACAAAGTTCTTGGCTATTTACTCAATGCACAATTGCATGCACCCTTAAATTTCTCGATCGTTTTACCAAGCGCGAGCTATTGAAATGTGAAATTAACAAACCTTTTGTTTTTTTTGGGATTTCAGTGTGCCCCCTTATTTTTCCTACAACTAGAGCAGTTGTACATGGCTGTGGATTTAACACGAAAGTATGTTGCAATACCATGGATGGGTTTATGTCTAGCCTACAAAGGAAGACATTTCTGACAAATATCCAGGCTCTTAACTGCGCAACCTCTCTAGGAATAAATTTACAGAAAGGAAACATTACCAGAGACGTCTATACTCTGTGTAATGTAACCCTCGGAGACTTTTCCTTCCAAGGTTAGTCTATAGCCTTTCTTGCATATTGCTACATGTATTTCTTTGTAAAAGCTAGCAATTCCAATATACACTAATACTTTGTTTTTTTGTGCATCCTCTATGTTATATATGATTGATGCTGTTGACATTCACAACTTTTCCAGATGATTCACAGGGTAATACTACTCTTACTATGTCTATATATATATGTTCTTTACTTGTAGTCACATTGTTATAGTAAAAGTTCGTAATTTTGATGTAGAGTCGGGATGCCTCTGGCCGAGTTCACCATCTGATTTAGAATTCAGCAATTCTTCGGGGATCAGTTTGCTGTGTGATTGGAGTGATGACATTCCAGCTCCTTGGCCATCTAATACTGATATAGGGCTTTTGTCATGCAACAAGAGTAAGTATGCTTAAATTTTAAATCGAGGATTGTATATGGTTTTATATTTTTAATCATATACTATTAATTAGCGAAAATTTACAATGCTAGTCAATTAGCGAAAACTCAGCAATATTTTAATTGCAGGTTTGGACCGTCCGGATGATGCTGCTGGAGGTACTGGGCGAACCGGTATCCGGAGAAAAAACAGACGGTGGATCTTGTTCCTGATAGTTGCCACATTCCCTATTGTAGTATCAGCCGTCTTGTTGATTCGCATAGTATCTGGAAAAGACAAGGGTCAACCACCAGTACCCCAAGCGTGAACTCAACCCGACTCTTAATTTACCACTTGTAATTCTCTAGCTAATGGTCTTGCTATGGATGCTTGGTTTATAGACATGGTTTTGGAGAGTCCCCTCTAGTGTAATATGCCGCACAGATATAGTTTTTCTTTCTTAAGGAGCTTGTTACTCTTTAACTCCTTGCAAGACTTGGTCGGTCTCTGGGATGAACTCCATAAGACATGTATTGTTATCTGTATAATGGGTGGGATTTCTTTTTTCCTGCTTCAGTTGTAAGGCCACCAAAAAAGAAAAAAAACAAAGAGTAAAAGAGGAAAACCCGAAGTGCTGTGTACATAACTTATTTCGAATCTGGAATTACTTGGCCTTAAAGTCTGAAACGAGAACATTTATGTTAACAATATATGATTGAGCTTTACCATCAGACATCATATAAGGTCATAGCAAAAGCTGTCCTGTGAACTTCTTCAAGGTGACCATAACTTTCAATCCCAAAAAAAAAAAAAACTGGCAATTGAACTGGGAAAGTGGTGGAGGATGAGATTTGTTTTGAAATGCAGGCTAACAACCTTGTTTTAATTATTTTCCCTGCCCTGCATTCTAAATGCTGGCAAAAACCAAAAATATTAAGCACTTAAATTTTGATAACAGTTAAATGTGTTCTATTCAAGTCAAATTGTTTCCCTTTTCCAATTGCTTGTATACTTTTGATTTGACTCCACAATATGAAGCACTTAAATTTTTAGCCGGGAACCCGGACCTATTGGGGTGTTGTGAGAATTGAACTCGCGCCTCTTGCAAAAAGCAAGAATCATGCCACTAGACCAAACACCCGCAGATTATTAAATCAAGATTACCACAAGAATGTGCACAATATGAGTCTTGTTATATTAAGAAAAACAAGAAATCAAAAGTTATATACCCAAAAAATGTACAAACAAGAATAATCAGTTATACAAGTATGTCAAATAAACTCCTTTTCAGACCAAATAAATAGAGAATATGTATATGGATGGGTTCTGGCTGATATAAACAATGCAGTAAACCAAATAATCTTCAGCAGAAATCAGTCACTAAGCAAAGATAAATGTTAAATTGTCATAGGTCATCATAACATACCTCTGTTTCATTGAGATGGCAACCCTGATACATGTAAAAAAATGAGGTAATTGTTTCCACGAACCAGAAAACAAAAAACATAAATAAAATATGCACCCTGTCAACTAATGGCATCTTACAACCCCAAAACTAACACCATTGGTAAGCATCTCAAGATTTAGTTTTTATTGTATCGGCTTTTGGAGCCTAACTATAGAAAGTAAAATGTATAACTCCATACCTATCACAAATGGTATACATCACAGTGCGACTCAATTACTCCAGCACTTCAATACTATTATATCTTGTGTTTATAGGCATAAGCACGTTTTGGGTCTTATTAGAAGCATTCACTATCAAACAATTAAGCGTCTTAGTCAACCAACAAAATAACTATAGCTACAATATAGAAGCAAAATCCTTAATGTGTAAAATGACTAAACATTAGACCATTAGAAAACAGGAGAAATGAGGTATTAGTGGCTACTACTATTCACCATTTTAATGTTAATTAAAGAATTCAACAGTACCCTAGTTGATTTAATCAACTGGATTGCTGAATAATAAGGATTCCAAGTATATGACAGTACTTATGAGCTTAACAAGTAAATTATTGTCATGTCAAGAAATGAAACTATTCATCCCATTAAGTGTGTAAAGTGTACTGCCATGAGTACTAATCCAAGAACACTTGCTGAATGTGTCTAGTTCAAATATACAAATATCTAAGAAATGGTTTACTTGGAGAATGTTTAAGCTCCATTAGATTTATTAGGAGAGGATCACATATTCACATCATAATATTAACTGATGCATGAATGTCAAATGTCATGTATCTTTAATGCTCTTCTTTTTAGCTTATTCTTCATAGAGAATTGCTAAAGCCTTGCCAATACAGTTTCACGCTGAAAATTGCAAAATAATTCGAGTTTTCTTCTTCTGTAACTATGATAGCACAAAAATAAGCACAATCGATGAAATATTTCTTCGATTCAGCTAAATAAGCACATATCAATAATACAAGAAAAGATTGGCGGGAAAAAATTACCCAGGACTTGTTGAGCTATGGCACTGTCAGGTACTTTAGGCTACTGATTTGTCTTAAAGTCAACTACATTTATCACTTGTGCAACTCCTAGCTCAGTTTCTGCATAATCATAAAAAGACAAAGATGTATGACAAAACAATGAGTAAATGCTTGACTTAGAAAAATATACCTGAACATGCCAGTACACTTATCAGATTTATAAGATGCTAATAAACAACAAAATCTTGATTTATGAACCATTCATGAGTTCTTTGTAACACCTTTATTCAAGATATTTAGCTGTATGATAAACGAAGTGTCAACAAACTAGAACAATGAGCATATAGCATCAGTTACACCATGAAATTATGAGGAGGTGTTCGCACCCTTAGGAATGCATAAATGGTTCTTGGCAGCATATTCACAGAGCCTTGTAATTTTCATTTCATCTGCAAGCAAATCCTTCATGAAAATTTAAATAATGTGTACAATACCTTAATTCACTGCTCATTACCTCCACATCAGAGGATCTATATGTCGATATCCATCCATTCTTCTCTTCGGTATCTCCATTAACGTGTATAATACCTGAATTCACCACATGAAAATTTGAAGTACTCACCAGATGAGGCAAGCACCGGAACTTATAAGGATTAAATCATTGAATCTTCAGTTTCATTATATGTCTATATGCTAAATTCTTATTACACTAGTGTGGCATGGACATTGGTATAAAGTGTAGTGAAGGTTTTTCCTAAGATACAGAAATGTTTTTTTATAACAACTTCATAATCAGCCCAAAGATTTTAAAAAGAATCAGAATGAGTAACATAGGTACTAGATACTTGGGAATTTGCTAACTTGCATATAAGAAGTTATAATAATACTAGGTTGAATGAAGCAGAATGATTAAAAACAAAAACATCTAATTCGACCATTTGATTTTGAATCTGTAAGAAATTAGTAGAAGAATATAGACGTGCCTGTTGCTTGTTAAGTGGATTGTCAGAAGATTTCTTCCAGAGCTTCCAAATCATATCTTTGTATTGATTATGAGTAAGGCACTAAGGCCTGGTTTGTCATCCTTCAACCTCGGAAGCTCAGCTTCTTCGAAAGCCTAGAAGAAAGAAACCATTCATTCATTCATTGAGAGACTAGAAATCAATCTATAATGATTATAATTAAAAGAAGAATAAAAGTGAATTGAAATTAATAATATAAGTAGTACATTAAAAGAAGCTTTGAGCCTTTTCTTAGGATGTTTATCAGCAGGCAAGGGAGAAGCATCAGCAAGAGCCAACTTAGCAATAGCATCTTCAACAGTCCTAGCCTCAATAAGAGAATCATCCCAATTGGTATTAGCCACAGTGACTATCCTTTCATACTCAGCCTCGTAAGCAATTCTGCTTGCTTCTTCTTATCCTCCTCCATCTTCCGCTGAATTGCCGCTTGCTCCTCTCTTCGCCTCCTCAGTTCCTAGTGAATAGGAGCCAGAATAGTCGACCAAGTACCTTGTCCTTTGAAGCTGTAGAATAAAAAGTTTGGATTGTAGAACTTAGAACTAGAAATAGTGAGCAGAATAAAATGAAAATCAATATGACTCTTGATTGACCATGATACTTAATGTACTATTGGCACTTTTCACATTTACAGGTGTAGAAGACTTGAACTAATCTAAAATGCTGCTCATTCGTCACAATTCACAAGCAACTATAGACCACTATAGAAATGCATATCATATATCACAAAACTAGCTAAGAGCACTTGTTTTTCACAAGCAGCTGTGAGCTGTCCATCAATAGTTCACAAGCACTGTCCATCAATAAACTCAAACATGAAATTTAAAGCTGACGAAGTCTTAAATAGAAAAGAAGTTCAATAAGAAGTGCAATAGATGAATTATATTAATGGAATCATAGTACAAATGCACTGATATCACAATGACCTAAAGAGATGATTAATAGACTTACACAACAAATCCAATGGCACAAGTCATAACGAGCTCATTCAAACAATATTCACAACCAGAATTCCATTTTTGCAACACTATCAAACAGTAGGAGAAATCCAATACATCATCCACAATCTAAGCTTGATTGAGGAAATCAGTTCGATTGAAACTCTATGAAGAAGAACAATTACATATTCTTACCATTATTCGCGGATCGAAGTTCACGATAAAATCCTGGTTCGATTGAAGCTCAACAAGGATCAGAATTCAATAGAGAACAGTTTAGCCGTAGTAGATGATTTGAGGGAATTTGATGGGAGAGAAACTGAAAGGCCCAAGTGTTTCAAATAATGTCATATTTGCCGCCGAATTTTGATAAATTTATGTTTGATTGCAAAATGACCCCGCATCACTTGGAAATTCAGTTATTTGTGTCTGTCTAATCTTTGCCTGCGTTTCAAAGAATTGCTGGTCAAAGTGGGCATTTCACTTCCATTTAGCTACATAAACGCAAGCAATGATTGTCCAGTGTAACAGGAGTCCAGGACACTTAAATTTTCCCAAATGCAAATCAGGTAGAAAAAAGCAGGGAAAGTCATATGATCTTTTTGTAGTTGCAATGGTGGTATAAATACAGTGAAATTAGGTGGCTATTTCTCAATATTTAGATCATGCAGAGAGTGGAAACTTGGAAATTGGGCTTCGGTTAATGGGGAAGTTGCACGGCCAGGGGAGGCTAAGTGGTGTGATTCATGCTTGCTCTAGCTGTGACAAACTGGATTGGACTAGGTCCACAATTTATGGGGCAATCAACAACAGGAAGAGTGTTTTGGCATATCAATCACCATTTTCTTTCCTTCTTGATTGGATTAAGCGTAAGGTAAGGATACTGATGTTTAACAAGTCGGGTCAAATATCTCATTTCTAGAATTTGATTCGTTAATAAAACGGATGAATTTTTTGAGTTTGAGTCACAATAAATAAGCTCAAACTTATCTCATATAGTTCTAACTCGTTGTCAAAAAATACATATAAATATATACTATTTAGGTGTGAATGCTCCACAAGTAGTTCGTACGGGAGAGATTTAGAGGAGAAAGGAGTGAATATAATTGCTCTCTAAATCCTTGCACAATCAAAACTGATAGGGAGACTTACAAGCCGGTCCCAGTAGCAATTAGTTTCATTCAATTAAAGACCAAATGCAATTTCAATTTTCATATGCGGTGTAAAAGACCGTCCAGCCCTTCAATAAGAATATGAATAAGCGCTAGCTATATATGTAAATGTTAGTTTCACTAGCTATATATCTAAATTTTAGTTTCATACACTACATAGCTTAATTCTAGTTTCATAAGGTACTTCCTCTTGAATAAAAAAAAAAGAAAAACTAATAAAATAAGTATTATTTTTTCAGTAATATTATATTGATAAATTTGTAATGTAATAAGATTGGAATTGAGTTATCTCAATTCCACTCAATTCCAATTGCATTTTTGTGTACAAAAACTATAAAAAAAAAACTCAATTGAAATTGAGATAATTCAACTCGAATTTGGAACCAAATAGTCCGGTACATTGTCACTAGACTAGAAACATTATCCGGATATCCTTTGGCTGACTCTCTTTTGGAGTATATATACATCTCTGACTCTCAGATCTTAGCCATAGATAATGAAATTGGAACCACAGACACAGAGAGCTAGCTTGTAGATAAAGCTCTCTCTACATATTATTACTAGCTAGCTATATCAAAATTAAAATTTGTGCTTCAAGAATATATAATTGAGAAAGCATGAACAACACTATTAAATCTCCGATAGGAAATAGCTACAAATTATTTCCTCTCCTCGTTAAGTCCCAAATGATTAATTACACTAGGCCAAGGAAAACACGGCCTTCCGCTAGAAAGCTTGGATTAACAATCAAGGCAAGCAGCGAAGAGAAAACCGAAAGGCGGAGTTTCTTATCTCTAGAAGAGGCTGGTCTTGTTGAAATCTCCGGTCTCAGCACTCACGAGCGATTCTTATGCCGACTCACGGTAACAAATCACCTGATTACATACTAGCATTTACATGTAACTTGCAAAATTTGTCTATGTATATGACCGTCTCCAAAAAGACTTACTCATTTAACGTTATATTGTTGTTGTTATGTATGTATATAGGTGTCGTCGTTGAATTTATTGAGAGTGATATCGGAGCAAGAGGGGTGTTCAATTGAGGAACTGAATGCAGGAAGAGTATGTGATTGGTTCGTGAAAGACAAGCTCAAGAGAGAACAGAATCTCGATTCTGCGGTTCTTCAATGGGATGACTCTCAATTCATGCTATAGTACACAAAATCACTTTTATCAATTAACACCAAATAAGCGATTTTCTTAGTTTGCCCATCTTAGTCAATTACCTCAATTCAATTGCACGAGTACAACTTTTAGTACGCAATTCGAGTATTATGCAACCCTTGTTACATTATCACTAAACTTTGTTGGCCGTAGAAACTAAAAACATGACATTTATTTTGGTACGTAGAAATTTATTGTTAAGGGCAGAAAGATTTTTAAAAGTTAAGGGCGATGAAGAACTATGGCCAGACCAAAATCTTCTTTCTTGATTTTGAATTAGGCTCAGTTATTTTCGTCTGAACAGAACAAAATTGAACTGTACTGAATTGTAATGAAAAAAACAACTAAGCAGAACCGAACTAAATGAATCTGAACTGAACTCAAATTAATAAGTTTTCAGATGAAAAGAAAAGAGTCTTAGAGCCAATTTTGTGGAGAATGGTATTAGTTTTAAAATTTTCCAATACTAGGAAATTAAATCCAATATAATTTGACTATGTGGCTCCCGACCTGAAAAAAGCTGATTCTAGTCGATCTCTATTTCCAATTTGCTATCCATTGTATGGAGCTGAAAAAGTGAAAAAGACTAGGGCCTGGCTAATTACAGTACTATATCGCATTGTACTAATTGTACTAATGTTAGTATACCATTCAAAATTGAATAAATGACATAATACAGTAATTAAAAATTACTCTATTATGTCATTTATTCATATATGAAAGTATAATTACTTAAGGCGGGACCTGAACAAGTCATGAAATATTACAATATGGAGTTTATTCTTATTTATAGCTGGTCCCAAGTAGAGACCATAATTTTTTATTACTAAAAAATTTTATTCATTTATAGAGTATTTCTGTATAGAGTTTTTATTGTAATAGACGCTAATAATGATTAGGCTTGATGGTCTCTAGTTTGGGCTCAAATATTATTGGATCGGACCTCCAACTTCATGACATGAACTATCTTGGACCATATCATTTACCCTGTGTTCGGACCATATATATAGTAAGTACCCAAACAAAATACCCACATTTCCAACAGAAAGCCCATTACACAGATCCGAAAATTATCTCCTAAAATAGTGAATTATATTGGACCATATATTATAACAATCTCATAAGTATAGTACATAACCCCTCATTTCTATCTAGCGAAAGGCCGATGCACGGTCTTATATTTATTTCTTATGAAATGATTCACATTTTCTAAATCTCACTTGTCCCATTTGCTTTTGCTTTTTTCACATGGGAGTGGTAGCACGGAAGCGGACGAAGGAGCCCTTTAAAGATATTTTACATCTAATCAACCGTATTTAACTTTGAACACAGATTATTATTAAATTATAATAGTGAATAATTTAATAAAAGCACATAATGAAACTTGTGAGTTGAATTAAATAACTCAGAGGGTTAGAATGCTCACGAATACTTCTTGCAACTTCTGATGATTTTAATGACATTATTAAGTGACGGTGAAAACATTGAGTATATATTTGAATATTTAACAAAGAATGTACTATTATTTAAAAATAATATAGACTAATAATACAACGAGAAAGTTTAAAATAAAATAAAAATAAGAGTAATGTATTTTTATATCATTTTACAAAATACTAGTCACCTAATCAACTATCCAAAAGTGAAGTGGACATTTTCCTTTTTTAATTTCTCTTCATGAATTTGACGGAGCCAATTTAGATTATTGTTGATTTTTTACTATAATAGAAAATCCCTACTTTCTTGGCCATATTTTGAATTTCTTTGGAAAAGATTTCCGTGGTATTCCATGAATTTGTCCATGTTATCTGATTGAATTTGACTTGATAATTTGTCATGGTAGAATATCATTTGTATGCGATTATTTCTAGCAAATCAATCAACTTGATTACTCTCCTACATGTAATCTCTTGGTTAATCCATTCCCTTGACCCTTATAAGGAAGGTAAGGGATAATTTGATATAAAGCTCTTGATTGATCCATTCCTTAATAAGGTGAATTATAATCCATAAGAGTGTGCGGTGCACCGAAGAATTTGTGTGTGTATAATACTAGTAATCGGACGTTGTAAACAAACTCACGGTGAAAATGAATGTCCATTCATCCTTGTACGTATTATTTGCACTAATAACAACTGCACCAGGTAAATTGTTTAACTTTGTCTTCATTTAAATTTGAATATAATTCTTTCTGTATTTTGTTTATATAAACTTGAAACGTATCTCACAGAGATTATTTTAACATCACATATTTAATTGCTAACATAATATGATTAATTTCAAACATCATGTGTATTATAAACATGCATTGTAATTGCATCATTTACATTTTAACATGCAATGTTTATAGCTAAACATGCAATATTTGTAATAAAATATGTAATGTCTGATTTAGCCTCTCGTAAAAGTTGCTCCGTTGATTAATAAGGAATTAATATAATGGTTTGATGTGATATGTTCGTTTGTGTATTGGTCACATTAAAAGATTTCTTATTCTTGTTTTTTTAATATCATCAAATCTTTATATCTCAAAAATAATTAGTAATATATAACGAACTCATGTTGTGATAAAAACATCTAATGTTGTTAATATTGATGTGTTTAAACTTTAAACACACAAAAGATACATTTTGTTTATAACATACATGGGATTTTCTATTCTCAGGTCGGCTTCGTACCAACCTGAACACAGGTCTCCACTAAATTTTTGCCATGTGACATGTAATTCAATCAGATCCGTCCGTTTCAGTTCGAAGTCAATTTTTCAATTATTTTAAGTACGAAGGTTTATGATTTATTTTTTTAATATTTAAAAATTCCCAAAAATATACAAATTGATTATAATAACCTTAATGATATAATTATTTATTAAAATATGTATATATAATAAATTATTTCAATATTGTAAAATTACATAAATAACCTATATATATGAAAAATTAAATACATAATATTTACATTAAATAAAACATTTAAAACATTAGCTAAAAATATTTATCTGTTAATTCATTGCAGATACATTCTGAAGAACACGAAGAGCCCTAATTGTCCAGTGAAGAACCCTAATTCTCCATTGAAGAACCCTGCTTGAATTGATGGAGGAGTTTAAAGGTTTGTAAATATTCTCCAAGCAATCCGTTATTACTACAGTTTGTCTCTTGAAATTGACTCCGAAAGTTTATCATAATCGATGTTTTCTGATATTTGTTCAATTCAACTCGAACACAAATCGATGTTATGATGTTGTTGTCACTTGAATTCGATGTCGTGATGTTGGATATTGATATGTGAAATAATCATAATCATCTCCATCTGTGTTGGCTTTTTCTCTGTTCTCACGTCGTTCTTTCATCTGAGTGATGTCTATTCCATACGCTAACTACGTTCGGTTGCCATGCAGCAATATAATACAGTCGGCACAACAACAGACCTTTGATTTTTTTACATTGATTGTTCTTTTGCAGTTTCTGATTTATTGGCCCGGCATTATGGCGCAAAATATTGTTCTGTCCTAGAACGGTATGCTGAGTTGCTTGTGTTTTGTATTGAAAAAGGGAGTTGGGACATAAATGTGGATCTTGCTTGAGAAGATGTGGTACATGTGGGTATGTACCTTTATATTTTTCATATTTGTATATGATGTTGCTATTGATCTAGAACATGTAGTTACATATAATTGTTCAAACAGTGTTTATTGGTTATGATGAGTCGATTACTTTTCGTGTTGATCTAGCGAGTTTGGACATAAAGATGGATCTTGCTTGAGAAGAGGCAAGAATGGTGCTAAAAAGTTGAATAAAAAGTCAAAAGATGGGGTGGATAATGAACCTCATGACATGAACGAGCCCGGTATTGATGACATCGAAAATGAACTATAGTGGGGAAGATGATGAGATTGAAGATGAAGGCCCAATTGAATAAGTATGATTTGACTACATGGAACAACAAATTTTGAACTTTACAATATTTTTCGGCGAACGGTTTATATATCCAATATAAATTGGACTTGGTATGCTTGGATACAGCTTTTAATAATATACTATTTTGTCGGTTGACGTATGCTTTATTTTCATTGTTACCTCTGTGATGGATGTTTCATATTAATGTGTGTAAGTGTACCAATATGATAACGTTGCCATAGCAACCATGGTTGGACAGCGCGGCAATTGATTACAGTATCCACTGCTAATATGTTGTCGTGCGACGTAACCATCGTTGCTGCGGTAACGTTATCAGTAAATAACCAAACGTAAAATATGATATGGACTTGCTATAGATTGGATCAACAATATAAATTGGGCTTGAATAGGCCCATAAAATGTAATGCATGCAAATGAGTAACCTAATAGCTACTAATTTTGAAAATGAACATGACCATAAAATTTTATCAAGATAAAACGTTAAATCAAAATTTATAATATTAAAATGCACTCTAACGTATTTTCGTGACGTGTCTTTTTCTTTAGACTTAGCGTTACGGTAAGGGTCGGGACTATTCGGGCTTTCAGTGGCCCGGTCCGGGTCCCACCAATTTTCGAAGATCCAGGCCCGACCCATGGTCCATTCCCGAGATTGAAAATTTGGGTCCGGGTATGGGCTGATGAGGGTCGAATCCGGCCCAATAGTGAAAAACCAATTTATGTACATTCTTCTTTATTATGCATATCCTACCAACGTAATTTTTTTTCTAGTTTCAATTTGTATTTTGCGTAAGTACTTAAGGTAAATTAATGGAATATAGTTTGAAAATCTAAAATTGTCCTACATATTAACAAAATAAAACGTTGAAGTAAATTTATAATATCAAAAGGCAAGGTAAGAGATTTACATGACGTGTCGATCTTTCGAGACTTAGCGTTACTATAAGGACGAGTCATGCTTCCGATAAAGTGACAATGAACGCAACCAACGTAATTTTTTTTCCTAGTTTCAATTTGTATTTTGCGTAAGTACTTAAGGTAAATTAATGGAATATAGTTTGAAAATCTAAAATTGTCCCACGTATTAAAAAAAATAAAACGTTCAAGTAAATTTATAATATCATATGACAAGGTAAGAGATTTACATGACGTGTCGATCTTTCGAGACTTAGCGTTACTATAAGGACGAGTCATGCTTCTGATAAAGTGACAATGAACGTAACCAGCGTAATTTCTTTTTCTAGTTTCAATTTGTATTTTGCGTATATAAGTACTTAAGGTAAATTAATGGAATATAGTTTGAAAATCTAAAATTGTCCTACGTATTAACAAAATGAAACGTTGAAGTAAATTTATAATATCATAAGGCAAGGTAAGAGATTTACATGACGTGTCGATCTTTCGAGACTCAGCGTTACTATAAGGACGAGTCATGCTTCCGATAAAGTGACAATGAACATAACCAACGTAATTTCTTTTTCTAGTTTCAATTTGTATTTTGCGTAAGTACTTAAGGTAAATTAATGGAATATAGTTTGAAAATCTAAAATTGTCCTACGTATTAACAAAATAAAACGTTGAAGTAAATTTATAATATCATAAAGCAAGGTAAGAGATTTACATAACGTGTCGATCTTTCGAGACTTAGCGTTACTATAAGGACGAGTCATGCTTCCGATAAAGTGACAATGAACGTAACCAACGTATTTTTTTTTCTAGTTTCAATTTGTATTTTGCGTAAGTACTCAAGGTAAATTAATGGAATATAGTTTGAAAATCTAAAATTGGCCTACGTATTAACAAAATAAAACGTTGAAGTAAATTTATAATATCATAAGGCAAGGTAAGAGATTTACATGACGTGTCGATCTTTCGAGACTTAGCGTTACTATAAGGACTGAAAGTGCAATTTATATTGCACTTGTTTTGTTAATTCGGCCTTTCTTCGTTTATTAACCGGTTCGACAATTGAAGTTGTTTTTCTATGGTTATTTTTGTAGGATATATCAAGTTGGGCCTCAACATGCTTAATGGATCACGATTGATTCTTTAGCGATCCTTGTACCAAAACGTCCTTTGTAAAAAGCAGAACCTTTGTAGCAAAAAAGAAAATAAGAGGAATAGGCGTGATGGGCTTGAAGGTTAAAGGATCCATAATTGTTGTAAGGAAGCTGCCATAATGAGTCATGGAAGAATTTTATGCTATAAGGAAAGTGAGATTTAAAAGAGATTGATATCTAGAAGACTCCTTATACCATTAATACATCAAAGGAAGTTTCCTTATCATAGAATCCAAGTTTGTTAAGACTTGGGCCTGCTGCCGACTTGTTCCTTCCTGGGCGTGAGTTGTCGCAATTATATATATAGCGGAAGAAGGAGGCGTTGCAAGGCTGCCGATGCTAAGAACAAAAAGAGAGAACATTATATTGTTTTAGGCGTCTTGCTTTACTAGACCTTTACCTCGGTGTTTACTTGTGAGTGTTCTCTAAAGATTGAGAATTACTCTAGTATCATTGAACTAGAATAGGTTTTTCTTATCTGTTCTAGGTCTAGTTTTCTGTAAGTTTAATCAATCGTTTGTGATTGAATTAAACTTCTTTTTGTAATTCTACTTTTCAAATTTAGTAGAAATTTTGCTACGGCACCGTCGGTATCTTTATATACCGGCTTTAGAAATCTCGTGTTCAGTTTTATTCTGCTGCACTTTATAGAGTTCTGTCAATCACAGTTTACTATTGTCGTAGTTTAGTTGAACACTGTTCACTGTTGAGAAACGGTGTTGACTCAACATCAATAGTCAACATCGTTTGAAACTGTCCAGAAGAACCAATCCCGGTCCTACAGTTCTAACAAGTGGCATCAGAGCCAGCCACCTAATTAATTGGTGTCTGGATTTGGTACTACTACAATGGACGTTGTCAATTCAAGTGTCAACAAGACACCTGTGCTAGATGGGTCGAACTACCACTACTGGAAAATACGGATCAGAACGTATATCAAATCCATTGAAGGACGTGCATGGAAATCTGTTTCTGAAGGCTATGTGTGGCCTACCATAGGACTAGACGCTGATGGAGATGTCGTTCCTAAACCAGAAGCTCAATGGTCAGGTGATGATTTTCTTGCTAGCTCTTACAATGACAAAGCTTTGAATGCTATTTTTTCGCATATTGATCCACATATGTTTAAGCTCATTCAGAATTGCACTACTGCTAAACAAGCTTGGGATTTGTTGCAAAATTATTGTGAAGGTGATAACAGTATTAAGCAAACTAAACTTCAACTGCTTTGGTCAAAATTTGAAAACTTGAGAATGGCAGAAGAAGAAACCATTGATTCTTATTTTGATAAACTGCTCACTATTTCAAATGATATTCAACTGCTAGGTGATGCTATGTCTAATAAGCAACTGATTTTCAAAGCTGTTCGTACTCTTTCCTCAAAATTTGACATAAAACGAACTGTTTTGGAAGATACTCAAAACCTGGCTACTATGGATTTTCATACTCTGATGAACAATTTGAAAAAATTTGAGCTCCAACAGAATGAGCGCAAAGGTACGAAAAGCCATAGTATGTCTCTTCACTCAAAATCAAAAATCTCTGAGTCTGAAAGCAGTAGTGATGAATCTGATGAGATGACTGAAGAAGATTTCGATAAAGCTCTTGCTAGGTTGCGTAGAAAGTTCAACAAAACCAGCTTTAGAAAGAATTCTAACAAAGGCTCTTCAAGCAATTCAAAAGGCACAAACAAGTTTAAAAAGGCATGGATTCCCCTAGTTTAAGTCCTGCTCAACTTAGCAAAGTTAGATGTTTTAAATGTCAAGGATGGGGACATTATCAGAATTAATGTGCTAACTCTCTTCGTAAGAAGAAAAAGACTTTGTTTGCTTGTCTCAGTGATGTTTCAGGTGATGAACATGAATCTGATGCTTCAGAAGGTCGTTGCATTTCATCCTCATTACGGATGATGTTGGAAATCGATGTTTAGTCAACAATGAAAACTCAACATCGTCTCAGATCCTCTTCTTTGATTATGATGACTCACAGACGTGCGAAGAAATATTCAGGGAAAAAGTTTCTGACTCTGAAAACTCAATGTCTACTGATGTCTACTGTTTGCATGGTTCAGTTGATTTGTCTGCAGATCATTCTCTTGAAGAAGAACTCACTGACGAACAAATTGTGGCAAGAGATGATGAAGCTGTGACTTGGCACAAGAAACTTGGCCATGTAAGCTATAGGAACATTGAAAGGCTCATCAAACTGGATGCGGTTAGAGGACTGCCGAAGCTGAGCAATGTCGGAAAGCAAGTGTGCGGTGACTGCCTAAAAGGTAAAGAAACTAGAGCTGTGCATACATCCCTACAAACCGAAGGGCAGAAAACAGGTACATCCAACTGCTTCGAACTCTTACATATGGACTTAATGGGACCAATTGAGGTAGATAGTCTAGGTGGTAAGAAGTACATTTGTGTCATAGTTGATGATTTTTCTCGATTTACTTGGGTAAGTTTTTTAAAAGAAAATCAAACTTTTGATTCCTTCAAGAAACCGCATGCTAGGTTTAGTAATCAATATACTCTTGTTGTCCAACGCATTAGGTCGGATCACGGTAGGAATTTGAGAATCAAACCTTTCTGATGTTTGAAAAGAAAGGAATCTTTCATGAGTTTTTCACCCAAAACTCCACAACAAAATGGAGTGGTGAGAGAAAGAATCGGACCTTACAAGAAATGGCTAGGGTTATGTTGAGTTCCATGAACCTTTCAAAAGATTGTGAAATTTGAAGTCATAAATCTTGTTTGTCACATAATAAATAGAGTCTACCTTAGACCAGGAACTTCAATCACTCCCTATGAGATTCTAAATGGCAAGAAGCCTAATCTTAAGTACTTTCATGTGTTTGGTTGTGCTTGCTATATTCTCAATGATAGAGAACATTTAGGCAAGTTTGATGCAAAAAGTGATAAAGGCATTTTTGTTGGTTACTCTCTTAATAGCCATGCATATAGGGTGTATAACTGTTCAAGAATCTGTTAACATTACTTTTGATGACTCAGTGCCCTTTGAAAAACAACAAGTTGAGACAGGTACTGTACCAGAAAAACATATTACTGCACTGAAGCAGTACTAAATCGGATCACGGGTTCTATACGATTCCCGGTCTCGATTCTTGTCAGAGAAGATGGAGTCAATGTTGATCACAATGTTGAGTCAACATCGCACCCAACATTGCAGGGGGAGAGCTCATCAGATGAATCTGTCTCTGAAAATGAAGATGAACCTGTTCTGGAACCGACTGTGCCTCTGGATTCCATCAGACGTGATCCACCCCCAACGATTCGCAAAGATCATCTAAGTTCTCAAGTCATCGGAAGCACCAGTGAGAGAATGACCTTAAGAGGAAACACTCGGAAAAACTACAAGGACACGGTAAGATATGCAACAATCTTCCAATCTGTAAGTTCCTCTTGTTTTGTCTCTCCTAAAGTGTCTGGTCCAAAATCTGTTCCTTTGGGTGCTCCTGTTAAGCAGAATGAAAAATCTAATGTTGAGCACTCTGTTGAGTCAACATCGACATCAACATTGTCTGTTTCCAGAAAGTTTGTTTCTAAAACTGCTTCTTCTGCATCCTTTGTCGAGAATGGTAAACTCTTGGGCTGAAAACTCTAGAGAAAAGTATAAGAGAGTTTGGGCTCCTAGGGAAAAGATTGTCTGTAATATTGCTTTTTCTGTGGCAACCTCTCCTAACAATGCAGGTAGATGGTACTTTGATAGCAGATGTTCAAGACATATGACAAGAACCTTGAGTTATCTTTCTAACTTTGTCTCTCAAAAGACTGGAATGGTAACTTATGGAGGAGGATACAAGAGTAAAGTACTTGGGAAGGGGGTGTTAACTCTTAATGGTTTTCCAACCTTGAAAAATGTACACTACAAGAATTCTGCTGTAACGGGACGGAAAGGGGCGACGGATAGTAGCGACGGATCGCCAAACGGGGCGACGGATTCTATCCGTCGCCCCGTTCTTGACAGATAATAAAACTCGTCGCTCTGTAACGGATAAGTTTATCCTTCTGATGAAGATTTAAAAAAAAAAAAAAAAAAAAAAAAACGGATAGATAGATCTGTAAAAAAAAAAAAAAAAAAAAAAAAAAAGAAAAAGCCTAAATAAAAAACCATATATCTCCTCCACCACCTCCTTTCCTCCACCACTTCTCCTCCATTTCTCCTCTCCTCCTCCTCCTCCCACCACCACCTTTCTCCTTCCACCACCTTTCTCCTCCACCACCACCATCCACCACCATCCTCCACCACCACCTCCTCCACCACCATCCTACTCCACCACCAACACCACCACCACCACCACACTCCACCCACCACCACCCCACCACCCCCCACACCACCACCACCACCACGTCTCTCCTCCCACCACCATCTCCACCACCACCACCACCTCTCTCCTCCCACCACCACCTCTCCTCCCACCACCACCACCACCTCTCTCCTCCCACCACCACCACCTCTCTCCCACCACCACCACCACCTCTCTCCTCCCACCACCCCCACCCCTCTCCTCCCACCACCACCGCACCACCACCACCTCCACCACCACCACCTCTCTCCTCCCACCACCACCATCTCCACCACCACCACCACCACCACCTCTACTCCCACCACCACCCCACCACCCACACCCACCACACCCACCACACCCACACCTCTCCCACACCACCACCACCCACCACCACCACCAAACACCACCCACCCCCACCCACCACCACCACCACCACCACCACCACCACACCACCACCACCACACCACCAATTGGATTTCCCACCACCAAAAATCAATACCACCCACCGCCACCATCTGATAATATAAAATTGAATCTGAACGATTGAGCGACGGATAGAATCTATCCGTCAGCCCATTATCAATTAAAAAAAAAAATTGGTCAATCCGTCGTCAATCCGTCGAATTGGACGGATTGTTATCCGTCGCCATGACTCAGGGGCGACGGATTTTCTATCCGTCGCCCGATCCGCCGGAGGTGAGGCGGCGGATAGATAACTGTGACGGATCTATCCGTCGCTCTGAACCAGCCTATGATGTCTTGTTGGTTGAAGGTTTAACTGCTAACCTTATTAGTGTATGTCATGTGTGTGATGATGATTTGAAGTTCAAATTTAACAAACACACTTGTAAAGTACATACTTGCAAGGAGAAATGTTTTGACATGGCAGTGCGGGTCTCGACAAGCGCTACGTGGTGGCTGATCCCCACAATTGCAATCGTGCAAAAGAAGATTATATTGTGCTTAACTTGACTAATCTTTCCATAGTACATCAGTTTGTGCAAACTATGATAGGTACCTTTGAGATGAATATGATTGGTGAACTCAGCTTCTTTCGTGTCCGGGAGAACTCTAAATCATGCAGTACACTTATGGGTACCTCTCTGAAGCTGAGAAGAATCGATGTTGGCGCAGATGTTGACCCAACATTGTACAGATCAATGATTGAAAGCTTACGTATCTGCCAAGAGACACGATATCATGCTCTCTGTGTGTGTCTTGTGTATCGATCCAACCACAAAGCCCCCATTTAACTGTCGTTAAAAGAATCCTCAGATATATATCAGGAACTGTTAATTTAGGATTATGGTTCGCTTGTGATACAAACACAAATCTGATGAGATTTAGTGATTCTAATTGGGCTGGTGATCTAGATGATAGAAAATCCACTAGTGGAGGTTGCTTTTATCTTGGTCCAAATTTGGTGTCTTGGTATAGCAAGAAACAAAACTGTATGTCACTTTCAACTGCTGAATCTGAATATGTAGCAGCTGGGAGTTGTGTGTCTCAACTAGTTTGGTTGAAAAATATGTTGCATGACTATGGTCTACAAAGTGCTACCCTTTTGATGTTCTGTGACAACCTTAGTGCCATACATATTTCTAGAAACCCTGTTCAGCATTCTCGCACTAAGCACATAGATATTAGGCATCATTTCCTAGGGACTTGGTCAATAAGCAAGTGATTGACATAGAACACATCGACACAACAAACCAACTTGCAGATATTTTTACTAAACCCTTAGACAGTGAGAGATTCTTCAGTCTCAGGAGATCTCTCGGTATGTGCTCTCTGTGACTGTTAGTGTTGAGTACCAATGTTGACTCAACATCACGGTCAACATTGGTTGTTTAGTAAGAGTGATTCTGTTGTCTTTTTATTTTTTTTCATTCCTGTGTGTTTCTGTGCTCCGGTGCTTCTGTTCATGTCTTTGGCTGTTCTTGTTTTGTGGCTTACATTGGTGATGCTTAGGGTCCGAAAACATTGAAACCAAGGTTGAAAGGGGTCGAGTCTCCTGTGTGTTTGCTTTATGTAAAACCCACTTTTGCTGCTTTTTGGCTATTTTTACTCGTACCTTGACTCGCACTTGATGTTGCCTCCTGCTCTTTATGCTTAATAAATCTAATGAATTGTGTTAAAAAAAGGGCTCGAAGTGTTTCCGTCGAGGATCGTGTTGGGCAGGTTTCAAATACTATCCAGATATCGACGTGGCCAATGTGTCATATGTCGTGACGGTTGATGGCCTGTACTGGAAACCGACACGCACAAAAGTGCCGATTCTCGTAATGCTGCTGGTTCACTTTTTGAGTACCAAATTACCCAATATAGTCAACTGAGTGATCTTTATGCCATGAGACGTGTGCTTGCCTAACTCCGCATAGGCTTCGGCTTTGGAGCAGATTCATACGTGTTCCAATTATTTGACATGGTTCACGGTCTCATGGTCACCCCCACTCAAACTTATGGTAATTGTTCAATTTACTTTTTGAGGCAATGTTGGGTGTGTTTCTTTGGTATTCCTTTCTCTTTCTGTTTTGCCTGCAGCATCAGTGGTGTTAATCGAATCTGCACATTTTGAGACTTGGTTTCCTGGCTGACTTACATTAAGAGTGGTCTGATTTCCCGATATTGTCATCAATGTTGAGTCAACATTCAGGTCAACATTGAATGTGCATGAAGTACTATTTGCTCTTTTGTTGTGCTCCAATTCTGTGTGTTTTTGGGTTTGAGGGGGAGTAGGTCTAAGGTGTTTTCTTCGGGTTTTGGGTTTCTGCATTCCCGTACTTGCATTTCAAGTCATTTTCTTTAAGATCAAGATTTTTGGTCAACCTCCCTAGGGTTTATCTGTTTATCTGATTACGTTGACACGGATAAGCTTTTACTTGCAACTTTAATCTTTAATTAACAGTTTTGCACAGTTTTTCGTTGCTTTGATATATATCTGCAGGAATCTACCTTGAAGCAAACCCAACAACACCCATCATGACTTATCTTGTAAGCTGTGTACTTGACCATCCACTCTATTCCTGATTACTGCCCTTCAGCTGATCTGTCCTATAGTCCTGCTTTCGCTACTTTCTTTGCCATTGTTGACTACAATGTTGAGTCAACATCGTTTCGACAACATTAGTACTTTGTTTGCAGGTCCTCAACAGATTACCAAGATGGTGAAGTTTCTGTAAAAGAACTTTGTTTTCTTTCTTTCCTCACAAAAAAGGGGGAGAATGTTTGTACTCTTGGTTTTTTGTTTAAGGGGGAGTTCTTGGAGCAAGGGGGAGTTGCTTGATATTACCTTGTGTTTTCCTACTAACTACATTTCAGGTTTTTGTGAAGAAAGGCAAGAATTAAGGCGGAGATGGAAAGTGCAATTTATATTGCACTTGTTTTGTTAATTCGGCCTTTCTTCGTTTATTAACCGGTTCGACAATTGTAGTTGTTTTTCTATGGTTATTTTGTAGGATATATCAAGTTGGGCCTCAACATGCTTAATGGATCACGATTGATTCTTGTAGCGATCCACATGGCGATTCTTGTAGCAAAACGGCAACCTTTGCAAAAAGGAAAATAAGAGGAATAGGCGTGATGGGCTTGAAGGTTAAAGGATCCATAATTGTTGTAAGGAAGCTGCCATAATGAGTCATGGAAGAATTTTATGCTATAAGGAAAGTGAGATTTAAAAGAGATTGATATCTAGAAGACTCCTTATACCATTAATACATCAAAGGAAGTTTCCTTATCATAGAATCCAAGTTTGTTAAGACTTGGGCCTGCTGCCGACTTGTTCCTTCCTGGGCGTGAGTTGTCGCAATTATATATATAGCGGAAGAAGGAGGCGTTGCAAGGCTGCCGATGCTAAGAACAAAAAGAGAGAACATTATATTGTTTTAGGCGTCTTGCTTTACTAGACCTTTACCTCAGTGTTTACTTGTGAGTGTTCTCTAAAGATTGAGAATTACTCTAGTATCATTGAACTAGAATAGGTTTTTCTTATCTGTTCTAGGTCTAGTTTTCTGTAAGTTTAATCAATCGTTTGTGATTGAATTAAACTTCTTTTTGTATTTCTACTTTTCAAATTTAGTAGAAGTTTTGCTACGGCACCGTCGGTATCTTTATATACCGGCTTTAGAAATCTCGTGTTCAGTTTTATTCCGCTGCACTTTACAGAGTTCTGTCAATCACAGTTTACTATTGTCGTAGTTTAGTTGAACACTGTTCACTGTTGAGAAACTGTGTTGACTCAACATCAATCGTCAACATCGTTTGAAACTGTCCAGAAGTATCAATTCCGGTCCTACAGTTCTAACAAGGACGAGTCATGCTTCCGATAAAGTGACAATGAACGTAACCAACGTAATTTTTTTTTTCTAGTTTCAATTTGTATTTTGCGTAAGTACTTAAGGTAAATTAATTGAATATAGTTTGAAAATCTAAAATTGTCCTACGTATTAACAAAATAAAACGTTGAAGTAATCTAAACCCTAAACCATAAACTTTGCGTAACAATGACTAATTGGACCATCAATAGAAATAGGGTCTGGACAGGCCCAAAGATGTTAATACTTGGAAATAACATGCACAATTGGTACTAACTAGAAGACTGTTATATAACACAACTCCATTAAAAACACCGTACATATACATATTATGCACATATAACATATGATATCTTGATGAGGGAGATCAATGCAAAAGGTCAACATTTCTCGATGAGGAGGTTTTGTTCCGAAGTTGAAAGGCCAACCAGTTTCTGGTGGTGAGATCATATTGCTTGACGATATCGTTACCGTACGATCTTTCGTGCAGGAATACGTTAACGTCGGGAGAGACACAATTCCTATTGATCTTGACATGGAGCCTTTGGAAGAAATTTAGAATCATGAAAAGAATGAAGTACATTCAAGATTACAATTTCAATTAGACTATAGACTTATCTACTTTAATCTGTTTTTAATAGATTTTTTACACAAAGGCCATGGATCCTTTTGCACTTTGAAATTTGTTTGATATTCATATCATTTACATTTTGGACACACATAATTTTTTCAATCTTTCCTGCTAATAATGAAATGTGTTAGGCAAGTGTTTTAAGACTTGTTTGACATTGATGATGAACTGTTTGTGAATTTGTTGTTGTGACAATAAATCAGATGTTGTGCGGCAAATCAAATACTAAGATACTTATTATTCTAACGCTCTTGCAATAACCCATATAACATGCAGAAAACTGGTTGGCAGTGGACATGTCCCTCTACCGATGCGGCAATAGATCAGTCACCGTGTGGCAACTCAAATGCCAATATACTCCAATGATCTGGCAATAAACCGATTGCCGCACGGCATCTGGTATCCAGTGACTCTATTAATTCCTACTGCTGCGGCAATCAATAAGATACCGTGTGGCAACATGAACACTAAAGTGCTGGATTCCAACCTATGCAATATATTTCATTCTAATGCCCTGGCAATAAATCATATGTCGTGCCAGAAAATAAGACAGCATAAATTCCAACTACAAATAGCCGACAAAACTCAAGAATGGATAACCAAAGTTGCATTACAATTCCATCCTATCATCGAATTCACCAAAATAAGACGGCATAAATTCCAACTACAAATAGCCGACAAAAATCAAGAATGGATAACCAATGTTGCATTACAATTCCATCCTATCATCGAATTCACCAAAATAAGATAGCATAAATTCCAACTACAAATAGCCGACAAGTGCGTTCAATCCGAATCAATCGCTTTCCTATCAATGCTATGAAACTCATCAACATCGAAAGCATCATCGGAATCATCAGAAGTTTTAAGCCTAAAACTGGGCAATCCGACTTCACTAAATTTGACTCGAGACCCTCCTAGTCTAATTATGTCGGCATCTGAGATATCCGGGAGTGCAACGTAGAAGTCTATCACGGTCTTCCGATGGTACTCCTTTGGAGTAGCAAAGAGTTTACCCCAATTGTGCATCTTACAAGCTTCATCCAGAAAGGGGTAGCTATTTGGTTCTACAGTGACACCCCTCTTTCAGGCCATACGGTCATGTTACCCAGCAGGTGCCTTCGTTTCGCGTACACCAACGTCAACTCATTGGTTGTTGGGTGTTTCTTTGTATTGGTTGCTTGCTTAGTTGATGCAGGAGCATGCTTTTGCTTAGGTGCCATCGACACAAATGACCTGAATTAAAAAAAAAAAAAAAAAGTTAACTGATTAGTGTCGATAGTTCGATAGTTGAATACAACAATAGCTTAAAGAAGCAACAACGCCTAGAAAGAAATAATATTAAAGAGACCCTTGCTGCTTTGAATCATAGTCATGGAAAAGTCCATCCATAAATTCAGAAATGGAATTTATATGCACATTATCATTTAGCAATAGTCAGAAACAAAAACCCATGCCAAAAGCCAAAACAGTCATGGACCAGAGACTTTGGAACCCGTCAGTACCATTAAACCCATCTCAATCAGGACTGATGCAGTAGCATCATCTGGAGCATAATAAATTAAACAACATTGATTCCAGAAAACTGAGCTACCTATTCTTTACTATTCTCCCTAAGCAAATTACCGAGTAGAATACAAAGACCAAGTGTGAAACTAGGTACCTTTTCTAGCTCAACCATGCCAACAACCAGAGCAGTCACACCTGGAAAACCACAAGCATGTACTAGGTACCTTTTCCCTAAGCTTTTCATTTATAATTATCTACTTGATTGGACTGAATGAGGTATCATGGTTGGGAGTCCTATGTCTAATTCAAGATGGAGATTTCTTTCCAAAAACTTGTATCCATGATCCACCAAATTCAAATTTATATGCACACCATCATTAATTGGGGAAATTTTTTAGGGTTCTTGGATGTTAAAATTGGGGGAAAAAATTTCCAATACTTGCAGAGCCTAAAGACGGAATCGATTCAATTAAGAGCAAGACATATATTTCAGGGACATCAATTCTGCTCGAGAAATAAATTTTGGGATACTCTAAATTTTTCAAAGAGCTGGAAACTAAAACGAAATCAAAATTTGAAAAAGAGATGGGTGAAATCTCTTATCTTTGAGAACGCGACGTGCCGATGAACACGAAGTAGAGAAGCGGCGCCGATAGAGACATCGGAGAACAGGCGGAGAATGAAGTCGGAGAGAAAGAAGAAGAAGACGCAGACGGAGGAAGAAGAAGACGCAGAAGGAGGAAGAAGAAGCGATGATGATGAAAGGGTTTACTAAAAGGGTATATTTGGAAGTTTAAATATACATGAAAATTTATTTATTAGTAATAGTTAAATTTGAATAGGGGTATAATTGTACATTCATATTTAACAATTAAAATATAATTATGATAATATAATTTGTGAGATCGTACCTGTTGATCATCTAACGATGACCTGTATTCAGGTCGGTACGAAGCCGACCTGAGAATAGAATAGCCCAACATACATAGATGTTTTTATTTACAACAGTTTTTCCCGAAGTGAGATTTTTAACATTCAAAATTTAATCACATTTAAACCCCAACCAATCATCATTTTAGACAGTAGCATACATATATGTTCTCTTTTAGAAGTTCTAAACTAATTCTCCTTCAAGAGCAATTACTTCGGAAGGCTCTAGGCTCCACGATAGGCATCAGGATGACACAAGTCCATCAGAAGGCAAAGTTGTCACCATTGAAGTAAGAAAAATATGTTTTTGTTTTTTCAAAAAACATTTTAACTACATAGAAAGAGTGTTAATTTGGTTACTACTTACTACCACTAGGGTGATTGGACATTGGACTATTTCATGGTAACCTTATTAACAAAAATATAATCGGCAATTAACTACATTTTTCCAATGTTATTTCTATGTTTTTAAATTCGTCCACGGTAAAAAAATATCCAGAATTCACGGTAAGCTAATGTAGCAGATGATAACCTTGTTGTAGTCGACAGATGGCGACATCTATGATTGCTATGATATATTCAAACAACCTTCAATCTCTCATCCTGCTCTTGGTCGTCATAATGTCAAGCTTAGTTACGTTGTTTAATTTCTGAATCGATCGGAGTAATTATATCTTGGTTAGACACTTTAATTATAGTAATTGTATTAATTTTATTCAATTAATGCATGTATATATATATATGCGCGCAGTTGAGACCTGATTCTCACCAAATTGACAAGAACGATATAGATGATATAGATGATCTTAATGATCTATTCGACCTGAGACAATTCTGGAAGGATGGTGAAGGATGCCCTCTAGGAACTGTTCCTATTTGGAGGGAAACAAACAATCCGAACATTACATTCGATCGCAAGAATGTTCAGAATTTCCAAGGTGTAGATGTAAGATTTCTGTATCTTCTACATATACTCCACGAGGTTTAATTTGCAGTTTGCTAGGGCGATCAAACCCTTTCACAATGCATATGGACCATCCATACATTATAATTTTATATATATTTATTTCAATCTAATTTAAATGCAAGTTAGCATGTCATTAAATATGCTCTGTTGTGAATCATATATATATATATATATATATATATATATATATATATATATATATATATATATATATATATATATATATATATATATAGTTTGCAGGAATGAGTACCAAGCCTGTTAGAACATTCTATGGTGGTTCAGCTACCATTAACATACGAGCCCCTAGTGTTCCAGCTGGTGACGAATATAGCTCGGCTTCAATATTTATTGAAGGCTTTGGACAAGAATTTAATCAGATTGAAACAGGCTGGACGGTGCGTATATATTTCATTCATTTAACATGAAACACAACATAACATACCCAGCCAAGTTATACCGCTTCAAAACGATTTCTATAAATAAAAAAAAAAAACACAAATAAAGAAATTAGTTTTATTGACGTATGATTGCAGGAGTATATCTAACAAGTATCACGGACAACAAATTCCTGCAGGTTAATCCTGGGATATACAAAGATACCAGATCAAGATTTTTCGCAAAATGGGTGGTACGTGCTCAGCCTCCAAAATTTGAATTATAAATAATACTCCCTTCATTCTTTATAAAAAACATTATTTTCTTTATTCATTTACCAACTTTGTGTAAATTACTTTTAAACGATATAATGAAAATTTATAAATTTCATTATATGATTTTATTAAATTATTTACTATTATCGTTTAAGAATAATTTGTGGTCAAAGTCGGAGACAGTTGATCGGTCAAAGTTAAAATGACAAGTTTTATAAAGAATGGAGGGAGTATTGTACTATATTATTGTTTATTAAAAATAATATACACACCAAATATATTGACTTGAGAAACTTTTTCGAAAATTGCAGGCTGGTCCTAGGGGATGCTTCGATACAAGGTGTAGAGGTTTTATTCAGACAGCTAGAATACCTCTGGGCATTCCGTTCAGATATGTGTCTGAAGATTACAAGACAATATACGAATCTGGTTTTCAAATACAGCTGGTAGTGTACACAAAATATATACTATTAACTTTTTTTATTTATTAACTGTAAAAAGTATATATGAATAATAAATACTTTCTATACAGGAACGCGGACACGGATGGTGGTTGTTTGTGTATGGCTCTGGCAAAGCTCCAACGCCAATTGGATATTGGCCAATTGGTATATTTAACACCCTGCGAGATGGTGCGTATCTTGTTAGGTTTGGTGGAGAAGTCTATACCTCACCGAACAATCCAAGCCCCCAAATGGGTAACGGAAAGTATAACTTTAAGCAGTACGAAGCAACTTGTTACATGCGACATGTTCGTACTATTGATGGAACCGGACGATGGATAGATGGAGACAATTCTTATATGCAGATGGTAGAATCTAGATGTTTTTACGCAGGAGACAATTATAACCAGGGTACCTACGGATATACCTTTATGTTTGGAGGCATAGGTGGTAGAGATCGAATGGAGTGCAAATATGAGCTAGCTGCATGGGTGCATGGAAATCAAAATTCTAAGTCATAGTAGTATATTTCTCGGTTATTTCTTGTTTTCAATGACTTGATCCAAATTAAACCTGATGCGACAATATATACAAGTTGTGCATTAATACTATGAGTGTGTGTTACTTCAATCTTAATAAGTAGATATATAAAACCGTATTAATATTATATAAACTCATATTATACAACATGTTTAGTAGATATTAAACACATAACCTCACAAAATATTAGAAAAATATATGCATCTTAAACTTAGATAGAATTACCTGAACCAAATTCTTGCAGTTTAGTACGACATAAATATCTAAGAGGGTTAATTCGAGGTTTTTATGTTGGATTTATGGGACTAAATTGTATTTTTTGCATAACCCAAATATATATTTCAAAACACTGGAATCGAAGGTGTGTTTCAAAATCACTACCCTGGATATGTATTTCAAAACACTAATATAAAAGTTATACTAATTGTCATGTTTTTTGTCCTCTACAAATAGAGATTCATATTGACTATTTTTAGACCATTATAAATTTTTAATTAAAAATATATATTTATAAATACGATTTTATTAATTTCAAATTTTAAATAATTTTATAATATGGTAAATATGTTTAAAAACTATATAAAATAAATAAAGAAACATTATTCATTCATGATTTTTTCAGACGGTCGTGGGAACCTGGGAGTTTGGTCTATGCTGGGGTCAAGCACTGCTCTCACTAGTCACTTCCACTCCACCTTTTATTTATCCAACAAAATGTAATTGCTATAATTGCAAGAGTAGTCCTTCACTATTACTTTACAACATAAGTCCACATCTTCCTTTTATAAAAAACTGAAAAGTAAAAGAACTAGCATAAAGCCATAGACTATATAGAAAGGATTAAGGATTTGTTTACCAGTAGCTTTTCAGTTCAATGAGTTTATTTTTTTACCATTTGGTAATAAAAGTTAGATTCGTGAGCAGCTTAACTTATTAAATCATTTGGTAGTTAAACTACCCAAGTTAGCTTTTTTTAAAAAAATAAGCTCCTTATCTTTTTCATTCTGAAAATATCCGTGATCTAAATTAGAAAAAAAAAGAAGAAGGAAAAACTACCCGTTTTTATTATTTATTATTCTCGACTTATATTTTATATTGTTGGATCATTTGTTATACATTTTGTGTACTTGTTTGCAACTAGCATAAGGATTAATGCATCCGCATCTCTTTAAAATGCATATATGTAGTCCACATCAATTACTTATTTTTTCATTACTAAGTTAAAATGCTCAACGAATATTTCTTTCAACTTTTGATAATTTTGATGATGTTATTAAAGTGGCGATGTAAAGTACATTAAATATATATTAGAATAATTGGACAAAATGTAATGTACTATTATTTAAAAAACTATAGAGTAATATAATACGATGAGAAAGGTTAAAGAAAATAAAAATAAGAGTAATACCCTTTTATGTCATTTTACAAAGTACCAGCTAGCTTATCAGCCAATTTGCTAAACACCTACATTTAAAATCAGCCAGCTACCAGCTAGTTAATCAGCTCCCTAATCAGCTAGCTTATCAGCTACCTAACCAACTACCAGCTAGTTAATCAGCTACCAGCTAACTTTTCAGCTAGTTTTGCTAAACAGAGTCTAAAAGAACATTCTCAACTACGAATTTACGACACAGGTCTATTTCTTTTGTACTCCCTCAGTCCTGCAGAATTTTATACATTTGGCATTTTAAATTGTTCAACGTAAATATAATATATTACTAAAATATAAACTATTCCACACCAAATAAATTAAAAAGAAGTTTACATTTACACACATATTATTAGAATGTTTGAGATAGATTAAGCCTCCATTTAATTGAGGCGACAAGGTGATCGTGTTTGGTTTGCAATTTTAATGTAGCCGAGACAATACTCTTTTTAATCCACCTATTATTTACAACTCAATTAAAATTTCTCCCTCTACCTATTCTTTTCCTCTCACTTACACTTTTTCATTTATTATAAGAACCTTAAACCAATCAAATAATCCTAAAACATCTTACACATCTCATTTCACTTTTACACAATCTACATAACAACCCTTAAAAAACCTATAAAATTTTAACTCTATACTAAACACAAATTTTCACAACTCAATTAAGTTTACTATTCATCAGTTATACCTCAATTAAAGTTCCGTGACAACAGTCCGTATGTATCATGTCATTTCATTTTATTTTCTTTTGTCCTAACATTTTAATACTATTTATTAGCTGGAAATATATAACTTTTACAAAGTATTTTAAAAAACCGTCTATACTTCATTTAAATATAGACACAACATATGTTAATATATAAAAACATCGATGTTTTAAGTAAAATATTTATTGTTTGCAATTTTTTGTTTATATTCTTAACTAAACTTTCTAAATTCTTAGTAATAATTTTAACGTTTTTTATTTATCTTTAATATAGACGGTCTCTGAGAAGATTTACTACTATTAAATAATCCAATAATTTCAAGGGTAAGAGTTCATATTTTTGGTGTTCCTCTTTCCTTATTTTTGTAGTAAAATAGTGTAACATAAACTATAATAGTAAAGAATTTTATAAAATCATCTAATCTAATGTAAATCATCTGATGAAAATTCTGGAAGTAATAAGAATGTCGGGGGTCGTTAAACGCAACACAAATATCGTTAAACGCAACACAAAATATTTATAAATTGACCAAAATGCCCCTATCTCAAAACAACACTTATATATTCAACAAAAATTCGAAAACGCACTTTTATGAAAACGAAAAAACATTAACACACACAATCTAACACATATAACAACACCAAACATAAATCGGAGAAAAAAAAATAAAATTCCGAATTTTTTTCATTTATACAAATACAAAAACATTAACATGCAATTGAACACAAATTAACAACACTAAACATAAATCGATAAAAAAAAAAATCGGAAAAAATTTCGTTTAAACAATTCTTCTTTCTTCAAAAATATAGAAGTAAATTTCGAAAAATATCTCGTTTATACAAGCGAATTCCTTCTTTATCTTTTTTTTTTTTCTTCTTTAAATTTTTTTTTTCCGGGTTATAAACTGCTAATAAACTGCCGGGAAAAAAAAATTTAAACAAAAAATAAAATAAATAAAAAAAAGAAAAAATAATTTTATTTCAAACCCGATTGAATGAAAAAAAATTTCCCGGGTTTTCCGGGGTTCCTTTTATTTCATATTTTTTAGAAGAAAGAATCGTATATACGAAAAAAATTTCGAATCCGTTTTTTAACATTTGGCGTCGCTAGTTGCAAAAAACGGACAATTTGTTCACTACATTACTGAACCAATAATAGTGTTGGGAATTATGGAACTGCCGGGAAAAAAAAAAATTTCCCGAATTATGGAACTGCCGGAACAATTTTTTTTTCCCGGGAAATATGAAACTGCCGGGATTTTCCCGGCAGTTTATAACCCAGAAAAAAAAAATTAAAGAAGAAAAAAAAAAGATAAAGAAGGAATTCGCTTGTATAAACGAGATATTTTTCGAAATTTACTTCTATATTTTTGAAGAAAGAAGAATTGTTTAAACGAAATTTTTTCCGATTTTTTTTTTATCGATTTATGTTTAGTGTTGTTAATTTGTGTTCAATTGCATATTAATGTTTTTGTATTTGTATAAATGAAAAAAATTCGGAATTTTTTTTTTCTCCGATTTATGTTTGGTGTTGTTATATGTGTTAGATTGTGTGTGTTAATGTTTTTTCGTTTTCATAAAAGTGCATTTTCGAATTTTTGTTGAATATATAAGTTTTTTTGGAGTTGAAGGCATTTTAGTCAATTTACAAATATTTTGTGTTGCGTTTAACATAGGTGAGAATGCCGTGTCATGTTGTAAAAAGGAATACGTGAACTTATGTTGTAAGTAATAGTGGAGAACTAAACTTGCAATTATAGCAACTACATTTTGTTGTATTAATAAAAGGTGGAATAGCAGTTGCACGTTGGAAGTGAGAGCAGTGCTCTGACTCCCAGCATAGAAGAAACCGGAAGCAGGTGGCTGGGTGAACCAGGCGTAAGGGCTTTTCTCCAATGACTATATTTAGGTATGGATCCTCTCAATTTTCCTTAATTCTATCACTCTCAACTCAAGGATCAACATCTTTCTGTTGTATAATGGTATGGACTCTGAGAGGCGATGGGTTTGTTTCTAGATGAGTCGGACCCTGGATTCTGGACTAACACATCAAAATTTGGATTTTGGCATTGGGTTTCAAATGCTGCATTAGACGGGTTCTGATTTGGGTGTTAGGTTTTCACATGGTAGTATTGGGTTTCACTTTGATTTGTGAGATCATCTATGTGTATCCTTCTCAATCGGTTTCATATCTTATAACCAACATGTGGCAGTGTTCTTGACTTCTTTTAGCTCAAGAAATGTTCTCTTGATGCCAATATATATTTCATATTGGAGCCAGGAGCAATTTATCCGGTTCTTATAACATGTGATTTTTTGTAGCTGGGGTTGGGAGCTATGATGAAAATATTTGGCCCTGAAAGCAATTATCTCCTATTCAAATCCACAACTGGTCTGCGACAAAGTGATCTCCTATTGATATGCTCTGAAGAAATAGCAAGGCCTTTATCAATATTTAAAGCAGATATTTTTTGTGGAAACATCACGCTTCGATATAGCAAGGCCTTTATCAATTTCTTAAGTAGAGATTTTTTGTGGAAAAATAATGCTTCAATATAGATTTTTTCCCTCTATGTTGTAAACCTTGTATACTTTGATATTATTAGCCAACTAACCAATGAAAACACAATGTCTTGCCCCGGATCAAATTTCTTTCTGCCTTGTTTATTGTAGACGTGAACATCCAAAAACTCTCAAGTGACTACATTATGTAGTATTTGTTTAGTATGACAATGCGAGATGCAGACACGCAGTCAATACAGCATCTCCAAAAACCTTCGCAGTCGGTGCGTAATGGAGAAATCATGATCTTATGTTTAGGCATGTGTTGGTGGTGGCTCCGCGTCTACTCTTTTGATACATTGCTCCTAGTGAATTGAGATATGAATTTATAGAGAAATCTAAACAATTGTTTTTCAGAATCGTTATATGCTGTTATGATCGAAGTGGGCATAATCATTTCAATGAAACGAATTGCATAGATGATCATTGGACTTCTTAATTAAGTGAACACAAGTTACAGTACCGTAATCATCTACAATAGTAACTCAAATGTCCATTATTTATCAATTTATTTCTTGGATGTGGAAGCCTATTTGTTTTGCCTGAAAACAGGCAGCACATCATGAAAACCAGAAAAAGACGATTTCTTAGATTCTTTGTTTAGCATTGTTAGATAATGTAGCTTCCTGTATCAGACAAAAATTATGTCAAAAACCTGTATCAGACAAGAACTGTCTGAAAACTTGAAGCAGATTGGAATTTATTTGATGATTTTGCTCTGTTCCTACAACATTATCAAAAGTTTTGTTTGAATCTGTCAGGAAGGTGAATAAACAATCTGATTCTTGATTTTCTTTCAAGGTATCAGGATTATTGGATTTGCATGTAAGGAACGAGAAAAGCCAGGTTGCTGGAATTGGCTCCTTCTGCTACTGAAGAGCTTGTAATATACTATTACCATCCCTTTATTTCAACTATATATTTATTTTAGAGTTTCTATGCCTCTTTCTGTCAGTTTATAAGGAATCAATGGGGTGTGTGTGTGTATGTGTATAGATAGAAAATCATGACTCATGCTATTGAACAGTACACTCATTAAGATGGATGCACATTTAATTAATTTGGTGATCTAGCATGTTTATCAATATCATTCGTCACATTGACATCTACTGTCTATTAGCATGTCTACAGCATTGTTCATAACTCATGTGGAGGAAGGGCTAATTCACAATTCATGATTTTTTATGATATTTGTATCTCAAGTACTCATCACAGGATTAGATATAGCAAATTTTAGTTTCTATTTACTTCTCTAATACAAACCATGATAACAATTCATTAAATTTCTAGTTAGTTTAAACTTTAAACCCCACGAAAGTCCTACTGTGACTCACTCTGGCATAACAGAATTACATCTATAAGATGAAGAATTCATGTTTCGATCATGTCATTTACTCTGTGTATTGACTTCCACACCTGAATAACTCAATCTGAGATAAGGTAGTTAGACCTTCAGATAATGTTGAATCTGAATTTATAGAAGGAAAAGTTTGGCGATGAAATGTGAATCAACCAAAAGCTGAAGTTAAAAAGAGGAAGATGGTAATGTAGCTAGTAAAGATTACTTACATAGGCAATGGTCAATAAGTAAAATGGCGAAGATTTAGTTTGATAGCCATGGTGAGAGAAGAGATGGACATATTAATGGCACCGTCAAGCCAACCCTCTAGCAGAGTAAGAAGTTAATTAGATCTTAACTGTTCTGTTTTCTTTTGCAAGATTCACTGTCACTCTCTCTAGAGGAGAGAAAAGCTCCTAGCCTGAGGAGCCATTGAGTTCTAGACTTCTAGTGTCTATATTGCTTTGCATGTGTTCTAGGGCCTGTTTCTAGTAGCAAATACAATTCCCTGAAATGTTATCTGCTAGTTTTGAGGGTCTGTAATGGACCTAATGGTACGATTGTAACTGTTTATTATGTGCTGGAGGATTTTAACATAGATGAGTTGATCCATGAGCTCAAATTGGGAGAGCACTCAACTGCCATAGTGCGTTGGGAGGATGGTGGTTCGAGTCCACCTGGATCCTTTTCATTGGAACATACTTGAATGCAAATGCGTTTTTGGAGAAATTTTATAGGGGTCCAAATGATTTTATATAATTGCTCTCAATCCCTCTAAAAACATGTTCCTATAATAATCTATTTTTCCTTTTTATTGTTTATCTTTTTTTGAGACACCAAATGTTGGTACAAACTACAAAATTTATTTTGTGGCACCATATATTGGTACCAAAATATTTGAGGCACCACATATTGGTGCCAACTGTATTGCAGGCACCAAATAATACTCTTTTGTGTATTTTTTCTGAAATTATTTTGTAAATTGCATCTGGTGGTAAAATATTATTTTCTCTTGTTGCTTTATCTTTGGATTTGGTGGTAAAATGCTATTATGGCTCTGCTTACCACTAGATTTTCAGTTAGCTTTCCAGCTCCATGAGCTTTTTTTTACCATTGACTAATAAAAAGCTCGTTACGTGAACGCGCAGCTTTTTTAACCAGTTAGCTGGAAAAAGAAGCTAGTCAATGTAGCTTTTTTTTTAAAGAATGAGCTTTTTATCTTTTTCATTCCGAAAATATCCCTAACCTATATTAACCTAAATTAGAATAAAGAAAATAAGAAACCACCTTTTTGTAAACCGGAAGGTCATTAGAATTCTCAACTTATATTTTATATTATTGAATCCTTTGTTATACATTTTGTGTACTTTTTTGCAACTAGCATAAGGATTAATGTATCCGCACCTCTTTAAAATGCATACATGTAGTACACATCAAATACTGATTTTTTTCATTACTAAGTTAAAATGCTCAACGATTATTTCTTTCAACTTCTGATAATTTTGATGATGTTATTAAAGTGGCGATGTAAAGTACATTAAATATATATTATAATTATTGGACAAAATATGATATATTATTATTTAAAAAACTATAGACTAATAATACGATAAAAAAGGTTAAAGACAAGAAAAATAAGAGTAATGCCCTTTTATGTCATTTTACAAAATACCCTGAAATTTTTTTAATTTTGCTAAACACCTACATTTAAAACCAAATTTTTTCTTAACCAAATTCTACCAACTAGCTTTCCAGTTAGTTTTGCTAAACAGAGCCTATATCATGCTCTTTTGTGTATTTTTTAAATTGCATCTGGTTTTAAAATGTTATTTTCTCTGATGGATGTTGCCTTTTCATCTTTTCGAGCAACGGATGATGAATAATCGAAACTTAAGTATTTTATGTCATTTCTGTCTGATGTTGTCTTTGTTTTCTTATTAATATATACTAGTTTATAACCCGTCGATACTCGACGGGTATAGTAAAAAAATATTTAAGTATATGAAATCCTACAATATTTACAACAACATTTTTGTAACGCTACTGCTTATGAAGCCGATGTCCGACCCTCTGCCGGTAGCGGTCATGGACTATTATCCGGGTGATATGTTGGCCCACTGTACCAATACATGTTCGTTCCCGCACTTTATCCCACTCGTGCACGCAACGATAGACTTACCAGTCATCCACCCTAAGATTACTGCTGAGCATGCACGCTTTAGTCTAAAGCTCTTATGGATGGATTTCCGAAAAGAAAGGTGCACATTGTTGGTATGAGTAGCGTTCTCGATCCTTTAAACTCTCTGAAAATTTATCTTAAACTTTGGGATGTTACATTTTTAGTTTGTCTCTGATGGACTCATCATCACACTAATTAAGAACAATAAACTTTTTGCATGCGTTTATTCCATACATCATTTTTACCTTGATTATAATTATAAGAGTAGTGACTCTCAATCGTGCCATTGCACAATTTTAATGCATAATCAATATTCCTCAAAAGTTTGGCCAATCTTTATCATGATCTATGATAAGTCGCACCTGAGTAATTAATCGTATTAGTATTATAAGCTGAGAAGACCTTTTCCAATCAAGTCTTTTAAATGGATCGAGGTATATCCAACCCGTTGCGAACCTTAACGGTATCTATTTAAAATAATGGCGTACGGATCGGGTATATACCTCACCCATTCCATGTTACCCACCAACTCATTTGTCAATCTGCCACAGGTTAGTAAAGCAATCTACCCACCTTGATTTTATTTAAACCACACATCTATAGTGGGCCAGTCTAATTTGTTAACAATACCATCTTCACCCGATCGTACTCCCCTAAAATTAGGGGTATTAAAAAAAGTGCACGCGCCAATTATTTTCTTTAAAACATTTACAGGTTAATTTTTTCGTAACCTGTTATTCAACCGACGACAGATGAGCTAGTACAACTCTTCAGTCACCCGACCTCGTCAATATGTGAAAAAGAAAGAGAGTAAATATATGTGTACATCCATAAATTACAATATAAAAAATTATCTATATTAAATGGCATATACAATAAATTCAACAACTAATGATTTGCATGTTTTATTTAATATATACTTTATTCGTCCCGCAGAACTTTATACATTTGTCATTTTTAGACGTACTACAAAACTTTATACATTACTAAAAAAGGAAGGTACTCCACACCCAACCAATAATAATAAATCCTACTCTTGCACTTTTTACCACCTCTCACATTTCCCACTAAAATTACACATTTTTACCATATTTTAATGTTTTATCACTTACTACTTAGTTTTTTTGATTTAAACAGTTATATTGTTTTTTATTTGAAGTTTTTAACTAATTATGTATTTAATTTTGTCTATTTTCACCCGTTTATCCGCCCCCTTGTTATCACCAGACCGCCATGGGTTGAAAAACTATTATACCTGTCCCAGTTGTTATTATAGCCGAGAGCCTATAGTACTGGGTCGGTTTAGTTCTTGTGTAAAAACAACTTACGCCCCTCCATAAAACGATACGGGATTGCAATACTTCCCATTCCAAGTCTTTTCCATTTTTATCATTTATGTCTCTTACCTCTTATACTTTCTCCATTATTTATCATTTATCTCTTCCACAACAAACAACAAACTATAGACTTTCTTAACAATAGTGTCGAAAATAAGTGAGACACGTTTAACGGGACGGAGGGATTATATGTAAAAAGATTGAAAATGAGAAAAAAATTTAATACGTAACAACTGGTAATCTAGTGTCAAAGTCTAATTTTAGAGGAATGTATGCATATTGCATATTATATGTACGGAACAATTACATATACCTCCCCTATTAGATGCCCTCTACTAATCTGGATACCATTAGTCGAACAATTACATCCAGGTCCATTAATATGTTTTTGGGTTGACTAACTGATAAGCTGAATCAACTTATTCACAAACCAAACATGCCCTTAGCCAATTCATTTGGATGTGTTTGGTTGCAATATGAGTTTGGACTATACAATACTCCCTCCGTTCTTTTTATAGGTTTACATTTTGCCATTCTGGGGATTTTTTTTAAAAGTTTAATGTTTCATTTTTTGGAAACCCCACTATCTACATTTATTAATTTTTTAAATACTCTTTTTCAAACTTTATCCATTATTTCTCTTACTTTTTTTATACTCTCTCTTACTTTTTACAATCTACTTACTATTTTATTTTATTTCCTTAAAATTCACACCAAACCAAAATGTAAACCTTCTAAAAGACCGGAGGGAGTAATAGATTTATGAAAAAGGTTGAAATTTGTTATTATTCAAAAGTTACGGACTACAATGTCATTAGAAAATTTATTAGGGAAACTATAACTAATTTGCCAGCATTTTCCATTTCAAACCATCATCAAAATTGAAGCTATATTGGGGTTGAAAAATATTAATATTTGAAAAACATGTAGGTGTAGAATGTGTTTCTGATGAAACTTGGTTCCAGTAAATATTGATTTCTAGTTGAATCTTTAACAAATCTAACAAAGTTAGGATTATAAATTTCGTTCATCCACTTTATACTCGGTCAATAATTTTTTTAGAGCACCGTTTCACCCTACTACCCTAAAATGAGAAATGTTAAAAAGTCAGCTTGTCCTATGTGATCATAAACTACCGCTCACCTATTATTATTAAGTTTAGAAAAAATTGTAGGTAAATTTTCATGTAAACCTGTAATTTAACTGATTGCGGGTGAGAGGGTACAACCTGCCAGTCACCCAAACCGTCAATATATATGTAGAAAGAAAAGGAGTAAATATATATATGTAATCATAAATTACACATGTACATTAAATGCCACATATATAATAAGACGAACTAATATTTTACATGTTTAATTTGAAACTTCTTTGGATTATGGGTAAAAGACTTTCGATATATCTTGTACCATTTTATTTGAGTTTTGGACTTGGTTCATGAATCGACGGTAGTTATAAATTAACACAAACTCTCATGAGATACGGTCTCTAGATAACGTATCTAAAGACGACCTATGCTATTAATAATCGTACATGTTATTAATCAAAACGTCTATGTTATTAATGAAATAAGTCTTATTGTAATATGAAAGAACACCAATGTTGATAATATAGGTGTTTTGATTAATAACATTGATGATTTTCTTAACAATATAGGTCAGTCTCTAGATAAATTATTTAGAGATCGTCTCTCAGGAGACTTACTCATAAATAAATGGATAGTTTTTGGATTTAAACATTTATTTTGTTTTGTATTTAACGTTTTTGTCTAATTAATTATATTACACATTTAGTTTGGTCTATTTCACCCACTCCATCTCTTATCAACTGACCTGCAATGGATTGTAAAACTATTTTACCCGTCTCGATTAAGTATATGATACACACACACACACACGTATATACTATAGTAATTTTTTTTCAAAGTAATGATATAACCCAATAAAAAGCGAGTGGGGAAAGTCATTATTTGTGCCCATTTTTGCCCAATTTCGTAAAAAAAAACAGTACAAATCTCACTAAAATGATGAGGACTCTCACAAGAAGACAAATAGCTCGTGTCTCTCCGTCACATTTTTCATCACCTCCGATCCCTAATTAGACTAATTTGTAATATATATGACTTTTGTTGCAAAAAACCAACATGTATCACTCAATTTAATTTTAAGTCCTAATTCAACCACAACAAAATTATCAATTTATCATAGAAAACTCAATCTATCTTCTCAAATTAAATTTCAATCCTAATTCAATAACAAAATTCATCATTAAAAAGTCAACCATAATGAATCTTTCTTCTCCACGTTATTCAATTAAATTAAAACAAATCAATTCACACTAATTTAAAACCCTAATTCAACTTCGAAATATTCTCACATTTTAGTGTGTGTGTGTCTATATATACAGTAGAGACCCTCTAAAAGAATACTCTATAAATGAATAAACTTTCTATAATAATAAAAATTTACAGTCCCAACTTGTGTATAAATGCTTAAAAAAACTCTAAGAATAAACTCTTTATAAGAATATTTTTTGTCAGTCCCAATGATATTACTGTATGAAATATATATATATATATATATATATATATATATATATATATATATATATATATATATATATATATATATATATATATATATTTGGTTAACATGAATGATCAACCAACCAATTATGTTAATAAACCATAAAAAAGTTGTTTAATTACTTTAACATCTCGAATATGGTGATTTTTAGAAACATAGTGACCAACCAATTACTTTATAGATTCAATAAACACATGGAATTTAGAAAATAAAGAGTAACCGAGATGTTGGACTTTCTTTTAGAATGTAAAATATTTACAAAAATGGAAAGAAATCAAAAATTAAAATGGTTGATTGATTTAAAAAATTGAATGCGTATATGTAAATAACCGAAACACATCATCATGAGATAGAAACTAGCCAATCAGAATAAAAGAATAGGACAACATTGAATGGGAATCAACCAATCACAAAGTATTATTTTGCCAAATAATTAAATGATGTGGATAGTTTTAAATGACTTCAAACCTTTTTTACTTAATATATTATATAGATGAGATGACCTATAAAAAGCGGGCCGTATAAATTCTAATATTGACTTTCCATTTTAGCTACTGTTTCATTCTTCCTTTTGCACAGTTGTGTTATTGTTTTATTTGCGCTTTAGATTTAAAACCATGATCAAATCATGTCTGAGTCAAACAAAACAGCTGTGTTATTGCTTAATCTGCCCTTCAGTTTTATTATGCACGTGAGTTCAGATTTCAGAACAGTTTCGTTGTAGGTATCAAATCATATCCGAGTCAAACAAACTGTTGAAACCAGAATCAAAGGGCACCGCTTTAGAACCTCGAGTCTTGCATTCAACCTTTACCATCTTTTGAATACTGATCCTATTTTTTTTTTTTTTTGGGTATTGATACATGAAGCTATTGTTTCGCATTCTATACATCTTTTTGTTTGTCATCATGTCAGCCTGGAAAAAATTTGCTTGTACTATTAGGTGACCTTTTATAATTCTGTCTGAGTTATTTTAATTTAGAGTGAATTTTCTACCTCTATGCCGCAGTTTTGCCTTCTCTTTGAAGTCTTTGTGGCCTGTACTTCAGTAATTTTTCCTTCCACCTATTAATCTTTCAAAGAGGAGAGAAACCTGAATTTGACCTTCCAATGAGATAAATCTGTTTGGTGTGTACTCTTCTGGGCCGTGATTGAGTTAACTCATCTTTCTTGGCATGCTTGTCCAGCAGCAGGTCCTTGATGTTATTGCGCACACAGCTTCAATTGTGATGAAGTTTCTCAAACAAGTATATCTGCTTTGACTTTCAGGTCAGTTCGATTGTTTCTACTTTCTAGTATAGACATCACCATGAGAGTCCATGAAAATACGGATTGATGTGGCACTTTCCATCCAATGTTAGTGTTTTCTTTTCCTAGTTATAACAAATTTGTTTCGTTTTGGGGACAAAAGTAAGCGTCCAAGTAAACCAAGTACAGCACCCATTACAGACAACAAAACAAACACACAAGCTCTTAGTCTATCTACAATCTCAGTTATGTTGGGAAAAATTTAGGTGGTGATAATCCTAGAAATCTTCTATGGATCGTGTAGTCACTTTTCGAACAAGATAATTCGACCCAATTTACAGCCTGGGTTACACGAATTCCTTGCGGGGATAATCCAAGAAGGCAATCTAATTCAGGCTATATGAATTTCGATCAGAAAATAGAGAGGATGTAAGATTTTCGTATTTTCGTTCTGGAGACCGAATCCTCCAAATGTAAAGTACAAAGTCGAAGCCGTTTTTCGGTTGAGGGGTTCTAAACTTATCCTAAATTAACCGAGTTCTGGTCTTATCCAGAATCATGGGAAAACTTTTAATTACGAATATGAATTTCCCAAAGCGGTAGGCGCCCGCACCCATGAATGGCTCCGCCCTCGACCCATGAAGCGCATTATTCGACCGTATTTACGGTCGATAACTCGTTAGCTCAACAAGCGTGCACTCCGCACTACCCGAACTTGTCCCGAGCCTTAACGTGAGATCGCATCGGTCTCTAGTAAATCACATTACTACTAAAATGAGTTGATGACACTAAAATCACCAACAAATCCCCCCCATTTTAGTGTAATCCTTGATCTACTTAGTATATATAAAAATATATACAAGTGTATAAACACAAACATTACGATCAAACAAATGCATAAATGAAAATGTCTTGCGATTGAATTTTCATCTTAGTACAATACACATTCCAAATACTCGAGAATCGGGGTGTCGTAACGATTGAACCCGTCAACCCATTTGAATACCTGAAGATATCATACACAAAAGTTTCTACAAAACTCTATTGTTCATTCCTGACACTATACAAGCCATGTGTCCTTATCCATTAATAAGCATATAGGAAGCCAAGTCCAAGCTTCTTGAAGCGGCAAAACTTCATGCTTACATAGGTGGTCCTTTTAGTCTTGCACCTGCATTTGCAATTTGTCAAAAGAACCATTAAGAAGATATACTTCAACCTAACATCACTTACATGTCTGAGCACATACCTTGGGAAGATAAACACATGTGCTCCAATCTCTAACTATGGTCTTTCTACATTGAATTCTGCTTCTAACGTTGTATTAGAAGGGAATTGGGTATACCACAGCTAGTAGATTTAGATGGACTTTAATCCCATCCCAATCACTGACTTATTCACTAAGTCCCTAGCCAACCCCTTCGTCAAGTGGTTAGCCAAATTTTGTTGCGACCGAACAAACTCAATGGATATCACCCCATTTATGTTCACTACAAGAAAACCTGTTCCTAGCCACGGGAACATAGCGACGGATTCTATCCGTCGCTAGTTAGCGACGAATCGCTAGCTCTAGCGACGGATACAATCCGTCGCTAGTTCTAACGACGGATAAGCCTATCTGTCGTTATGTTTAACGACGGATATGCTTATCCGTCGTTATTTAACGACGGAAAGTCGTATCCGTCGCTAGTTCTAACGACGGATAGCTTATCCGTCGCTAGATTCGTTGACTAAAATGGGAAAAGAAATAAAAAAATGGAAAAAGAATTTTTTTTAAAAAGAAATAATAGAAAACTGAAAAATCTAGCGACGGATAGTCTATCCGTCGCTATTAGCGACGGATAGACTATCCGTCGCTAGATTTTCAGTCTTTACGGGAAGCAGAATGCTTCCTTTCCCCCATTTTTTCTTCTTCTTCCTTTCTTCTCCATTTCGCCCAAATCCATTCCAGACCAAATCTCAACCATTTTGTCCATTCTTCGTGTACATTCGAAGCTCGTGAATCAAGGAGTTCAATTCTGTCGTCAATTTCAAATTCCATCCGCGCATTTCTCCGGATTCGAAGGTAAACCCTAATTTTTAATATTTGAGAATTTTGTTACTTTGGACTAATTTGAGCAATTGAATGTAAATGGAGAGTATATAGTACTTTGTTTAGATGTAATTAGGTAATGTTTTATCTTTGAGATGTGCAATTGATATATATTGACTGTGAATTTGAATTTTTAGTATAATGTTAGTATGTTTGTAAGTATGTTGGGGGCTTTTAATTAATTTGATATTGGTGTATATTTAGTAAAATTATGAAGATTTAGTACCTCGTTTTGAAACCCTAACTTTTTGACATATTTGGAAAATTTAGTTAATTTAGACTAATTTAAGCAATTATTTGAATTGTTAATTAGTATAATGTTAAGTATGTCGTAGTTTTGATTTAAGTATGTTAAGTATGTTAATTAAGATTTGCAATTGTTTCATTTGATAAATTTATACATGTACTAGATTATAAATTATGAGAATTTAATTAATGAAGTGTGTTGATATAATTTGGTGATTACATTCGTAAAATGCATGTAATTTATAATTTATAAATTCGCATTAAAGGGTTGGAATGCTTTATTTGTAATGGGAATTTTGGTAAGAGACAAAAACTTTATAACATGCAAGAAATGGGGAAATGGGAATCGAGTTGAAAAAATACGATCTAATCAATTCAAACGTGTCAGGTTATATAATCATCCAATGAACACCGATCGTTCATGGATGTACCAAAGGATAGTTAATGGCAGAGTTTTACCTAGTTTTGTGGAAGGAGTTGATGCATTCGTTACATTTGCACTGACACAGACTAATTGTTTGAGTGGGGGGATGATGAAGTGCCCTTGCACCCAGTATAAATGTAGAAATAAGCAATTTTTACCTCCAGAAACGGTAGTGGAATTGGAATGTAGAAAAAATACTACATTCCGACTGGCCTTATTCCCCAGATGTGGCCTGTTTTCGAGAGTTTAGGCTCTGACCTGTATAGGCATACGGTGGCTAACATGAAAAAATACCGAGACAAAGGAAAGCCGCCACAGTATAGGCATATTGGGGACGAAGAGTGGGCTATGTGGCATGAGTATTGGAGACTTAATCACGTCGAGGATTAGTCCTACAAGAACAGGCAGAACCGGATGACTGAGCCGCGAGATGGTAAGGGCTCTGCCAGGCATCACTTCGGGTCACGAGTCATTGTCCGATCGCGGATGTCGGTAAGTATATATATGTGTGTTCTGATTACAACATGATTTGTACACATGTGTATTGCTTTCATTTATACCAATTTACCACTTGTTTGCATTCCTACCAACTTACTAACTACTTGTTGCAATATATAATGTTCTTTAACTGAACCTGAACCAACCCAAGACTTGCCTAGAGCAAATGAAGATGGGGAAGTTCAAGAACGGCGTTTGGGTGGACCAGAAGTCCGAGCTTATTGCGGTATGTGTATTTACTAAGTGTTACAGTTGTATATGCATGTGTATTATAAATTAAATATGAAATTGTAGCTCATTTCGTATACACTTGACTATTATAGAGTGAGGTGGAGCGGATCATTGCGGAGAGGCTGCTCTAGGGTGAGGAGTTGTCCGTGGAAGAACAAGACAGAATCTTTCTACAGGTCAACCCACCCGACAACAAGGGTCGGGTTTATGGTCTTGGTAGTTATGGCGAGACACTGACGCAGAGCTTCTCCGTGTCCCAGCAACAATCTCAGGGACATGGTGGTGTTTATACACAGGGGCAGGTCGAGCAGATGGTGAATGAAGCAGTGACTCCTCTCCAGACTGAGATTGGAAATCTCAGGGATGAGCAGGCTCGTATGAATCAGAGGATGGAAGAGCTCTGCCGCTTGTATATGAGCCAGAATACCCCCGGCCCCTCGTCTTAGTGATGTTGTGATATTTTGGATACTATGCTACTTTTTACTTTGTTGGATATTTGGATTTATATTCGGATATGTAGACTTTATTTTGGATAATTTGTTTTTTGGACGAATCGTTGTTGTTAATTAATGCAATTTCTCCTTTGTGACATATCACTATTATATTTGTTGAAAAAAACAGGTGAAAATTATAAAATAATTTTAAAAAAAAAATTTAAAAAAAAAACAGTAGTTTAGCGACGGATAATTATCCGTCGCTAAACAACGAATTAGGGCGTGCTAGCCCTAATTCGATTAGAGACGGATAATTATCCGTCTCTAATGGCGACGGAGGGTCAACGCCCTATCCGTCGCCAATTCCGTGGCTATTAGCGACGGATACAAATCCGTCGCTAATTCGCCTTAGAGACGCCCGTCATTAAGACGGGCGTCTATCCGTCGCTAAGGCCGTCGCTAAGGCCTTAGCGACGGATCGGCAGGGGTTTAGCGACGGATAATTCCGTCGCTAAACCCCTGTTTTTTTGTAGTGATTAACTCCCTAATCATACTATGTCTAACACCCAAGTGTCTAGACTTGCCATTGTAAATTTGACTATAAGCTCTAGCCAACGTGGCAGCACTATCACAACGGATAGAAATAGGTGATATAGGTTTAGGCCATAAGGGAATCTCATACACTAAGTTTCTTAGCCATTCCGCTTCTTTACCAGCGGCGGCTAAGGCTACAAATTCAGATTCCATTGTGGAGCTAGTTATACATGTTTGCTTCTTGGAAGCCCATGAAATGGCACCTCCCCCAAGTAAAAACACCCATCCACTTGTAGAAGATGAGTCTTCAACATTATTTATCCAACTAGCATCCGTATAACCTTCTAACACCGAAGGAAATCCCACATATGACAAACCAAGTTTCATAGTACCTTTCAAGTACTTGAATACCCTTGTTATTGCATGCCAATGATGTCTACTAGGATTACTAGTAAATCTGCTCAATTTACCAACCGCATAAGCAATATCCGGTCTAGTGCTAGTCATACATCAAACGACTATGGCTTTTGAGTATTCGAGTGATCCACGTGTTTACTCAGATTCGCATAAGATTTTCTTCCGGATCCATGGGGGTACTTAGCGGAGAACAACCTTCATGATTGAACTTCTTGAGTATCTTCTCAATGTAATGAGATTGTGTGATAACAATCCCATTATTCTCCCGTTTAATCTTGATACCAAGAATAACGTCCGCTTCTCCCATATCTTTCATGGAGAACTTTGATGACAAAAATTTATTGTTTTTATCAACTGATTTTGGTCAGTACCAAATATCAACATGTCATCCACATATAGGCAAATGATTACACCTTTTCCAGATGCATCAAATTTGCTATATACACACTTGTCCGCTTGGTTCAGAATGAAACCACTAGACAAAACAACCTCATCAAATTTTTGATGCCACTGTTTTGGTGCTTGTTTCAGCCCATACAATGACTTAATCAGCTTACACACTTTATTCTCATTACCGGGCATTACAAATCCTTCCGGTTGCTTCATGTACACTTCTTCTTCCAAAACACCATTTAGAAATGCTGTTTTGACATCCATTTGATGGATCACTAAATTGTGAATAGCCGCCAAGGCAATCAACAATCTAATAGTAGTGATACGAGCAACAGGAGCGTAGGTATCGAAGTAATCGATCCCTTCCCTTTGTCTAAAGCCTTGGATAACCAATCGAGCCTTAAACTTGTCAATTGTACCATCGACTTTCATCTTCCTTTTAAAGATCCATTTGCAGCCCAGTGGTTTACAACCTGGTGGTAAATCAGATAAGATCCAAGTATTATTTTCCATGATAGAGCCAATCTCTTCATCAATCGCTTCTTTCCAAAAAGCTGAATCTCGAGATTTAATAGCTTCATCATATGTCCTTGGATCCTCCTCAATACTATAACGAAGAGTATTGGGATTCAATCGATCCTTTGATCCTCAACTAAGTATAGTTGAAAATCGAACCATAAGATTTAGGTTTCCTAGCTCTTTTGCTTCTACGGGTTCGAGAGTCTCACTTGGTACATCATTTGAATGATCATCCCTTAGAGTATCATCCGAACTTGGTATAGTATACCTTGGTCTAGGTATTGAGGAGAAACGATTCTCATCAAAGATAGCATCTCTCGATTCTATAATTGTGTTAATAGAAACCGAATCATTAGGTTCTATGACATAAAACCTATAAGCCTTGGAATGCTCAAAGATATCCAACAAAGATGCAATCAATCCCCTTTTCACCCAAAGTTTTCCTCTTAGAGTCCGGGAGTCTAACCACGGCCCTACAACCCCAAACTCGCAAAAATGTCAAGTTGGGTCGTTTCTTATACCAAAGTTCATATGGGGTAGTCTTGTTCCTTTTGTTAGGAACCCTATTTAACAAATAGCAAGCCGTTAGCATGGCTTCTCCCCAGAATCCCTCACTTAAACCAGAGTAAGACAACATGGCATTCACCATTTCCTTAAGAGCACTATTTTTCCTTTCAGCCACACCATTCTGTTGTGGCGTGTAAGGAGCCGTAGTCTCATGAATGATTCCTACGGATTGGAAAAATACAGGATCATAATATTCACCACCTCTATCCGTGCGTAAGGTTTTAATCAAGCCATTTTGTTGTAATTCAACCTCAGTTTTATAAATTCTGAATTTATCTAAGGCTTCATCCTTTGTATGCAGCATATAAACATAACAGAACCCAGATGCATCATCTATGAAAGTAACAACATACTTCTTGTTCCCTAAAGATGGAGTAGCATGCAAATCACATAGATCGCTATGAATTAAATCAAGTATGACAGATTTCCTGATTATATTCTTAAAAGGTTTTCTAGTGATCTTAGTTAACATGCAAGTATTACATTTTCCTACATTTCCATCAAAAACAGGAATCAAATCATCTTTAGACATTTCAAGCATCCTTTTATAATGCACATGTCCTAGACGAGCATGCCAAAGAGATGAATCAATCACATTCGAAGAGGACATAAATACAGAACCAGAATCATGTGAAACTCCATTCAGATTCATCATAAACATTCCATTATTATAATAACCAGATACAATATACACGCCACACTTTGACAAGATATACTTGTCTGATTCACAAACCTGCTTGTAACCAAGCTTATTTAAAACAGGGCCTGAAATTAAGTTCTTACGTAACTTAGGAACATATAAAACATTACACAAAGACAGTGTTTTTCCAGAACTAAATTCTAGCACCACGTCTCCTTTGCCTTCCACGGGAGAGAAGTGATCATCTCCCATATAGAGGACAGAACCGTCATCCACTGGTACAAGTGTCTTGAACCACCTACGGTCCTTGCAAACGTGAGTTGTGGCACCAGAATCTATCCACCACGCGATAGCATCATCCTGCACATAATATGCTTCAGAAATAAGTGAAACTGAATATTCAATCAAATTATTCAAATCACTTTTTAGATTCTGACCTTGGTTTCGGGATTGGTCCGTAGACCCCTTTCCCGAACCACTTGCGTTCGCGTTGTTGTGCTTCTTTCCAGATCGGCAATCCCTCTTGAAGTGGCCAGGTTTGCCACAATTCCAACACTCTAGCTTCGGTTTCTTGTTAGAACCGGAACTGCCTTTGTTGTTGTTAGAAGCACGCTTCTTTCCTTTGTTCTTGTTGTTATTGTTCTTACCACCCTCTTCGATCATGTTGACCGAGGGTCCAGCAACATCTTTGCCCTTGCCCTTATCTTCCGAAGCCTTCAGAGATTCTTCTATGTGAAGATGGCTTCCAAGTTGAACCAGAGATAGTTCCTCTTTACCATGTTTCAGAGTATGCTTGAACTCTTTCCAGGAAGGCAACTTATCAATGATACTTGAGACAGAGATGGATTCATCCATCTTCAAACCGTGTTGTGCAAATTGTCCGAGAATCCGGAGAATTTCATTGAACTGTTCCATGACAGACCGCGAATCAACCATCTTGTAGTTGTTGAAATCGCTAACCAGGAATTTCCTGCTTGAAGAATCCTCTGCCATATATTTGGCTTCGAGGGAATCCCACAGTTCCTTCGCAGACTCCACAGTTTGGTAAATATCGAACAAAGGATCAGACATACCGTTCAAGATGTGTCCTCTGCAAATATAGTCATCGTTTTCCCACTTGGATTTGCGCCTGAGTGCTTCAACCGGTCCATCATCTTCCACTTCTGGCATTGGTGTAGACAGGACGTACACCACCTTCAAGGCCGTAAGCATGAAGTGCATCTTCTTTTGCCAGCGTCTGAAGTCGTGGCCTTGGAACTTCTCCAGTTTCCCGAAATTGTTTGTCATCTCCCTGACAGTGCTTCCGCTTCCTCCAGCCATGATTATCAACAGATTATCTTGTTCGTTTGTTGGGAAAAATTTGGGTGGTGATAATCCTGGAAATCTTCTATGGATCGTGTAGTCACTTTCCGAACAAGATAATTCGACCCAATTTACAGCCTGGGTTACACGAATTCCTTGCGGGGATAATCCAAGAAGGCAATCTAATTCAGGCTATATGAATTTCGATCAGAAAATAGAGAGGATGTAAGATTTTCGTATTTTCGTTCTGGAGACCGAATCCTCCAAATGTAAAGTACAAAGTCGAAGCCGTTTTTCGGTTGAGGGGTTCTAAACTTATCCTGAATTAACCGAGTTCTGGTCTTATCCAGAATCATGGGAAAACTTTTAATTACGAATATGAATTTCCCAAAAAAGCCGGGGCGCTGCCCCGCACCCCGCGAATGGCTCCGCCCCTCGACCCCGCAAGGGGGCGCAGCCCCCTCGACCCCTGCTTCGTATTTGCGGTCGATAACTCGTTAGCTCAACAAGCGTGCACTCCGCACTACCCGAACTTGTCCCGAGCCTTAACGTGAGATCGCATCGGTCTCTAGTAAATCACATTACTACTAAAATGAGTTGATGACACTAAAATCACCAACAAGTTAATCAGTAAAAGAACAGCATCCCTCCACTAGTTTTGGACAGGACATACATCTATCACAGCTGTTTGAACCACACTGATCTAACTGCTGCATATTTCAAAAAGTATGTTGTGTTTTGGCTTTCAGGTCAGTGGCTTTGATTGTTTCTACTTTCTAGTATAGACATCACCATGAGAGTACATGACAACACGTTTTGATGTGGAACTTTCCATCCAATGTTGATTTTTTTTTTTTTTTTTTTTTTTTTTTTTGCCCTGGTTGTGCACATATAACAAATTTGTTTCTTTTTGGGAACAAAAGTAGCTTTTTTAGTCCAAGTAAAAGAACAGCATCTCTCAACTAATAAAAGACAAGCTCTTTGCCTATCTACAATAATAATTAATCAGTTAAAGAACAGCATTTTTTCAACTAATTTTGGACAGGACATACATCTTGCTACAGCTGTTTGAACCACACTGCAATCTAACTGCTGCATATCTCAAAATTCTTCTGTTACACTGTGTAAACCTTATACTATATCATCTGGGTAACGGACACTTTCCACAGTCGCCTCTAGGAATTTTTTCTTCTAGACTCATGGCACAATAGCAGAATCAGTTTTCTGCCAACCTCCAACATGTTGGCTCAAGCCAAACCTTAAATGCACAGCAGTAAACAGCTGGGCAGTAACAGGACACAGGAAATATAGATGATCAATTTGTTTCTTAGTTTGCTCACTAGCTACAGCTGAAGGGGTTTTACCAGTGCCTTACAGAACTCTGCATATTGCTTCATCATCTTAATGGAGCTACAGACAGATTGATTGTAAGCTTCTAAGCTAGAATGGTTTTGCCAATGTCTTACAGAATTCAACATATTGTTTCATAATCTGTTTGAAGCTACAGAAAAATTGTAACCTTCTACAAGCAGTCCAGAACTCATTTTCTCATTTCCTATCAACCACGGACAACGCAACAGCAACACATTTCATACCACAGCTGGAGTACTGAATAGAACAATTCAAATGCAATTCATAAGAAAATATTAGAATATATATGCATTATATGAAAATAAATTATACATGGTAATAATAGAATATTACCTAAAGAAACGTCTCCAGTAATGATGAGGTATCCATATCCTCTCCGCCATTTCTGCCTGGGGGATGCCATAGGTGTCCGGTATGAATACCCTCTGAAACCCAAGTAAGATCAAGACTACAATGCTAAATAGCAATAGTGTCCACTCCCCGAAACTGCACAAAATGTGGAACTCTGAGAAGTTGACCACACATGCTAGGAAGAAGTTGAGGCTAGCTCCATATGCAGCTCCTAGCTCCTCGCATTCATTCGAGAAAGTCGAATGGAGCCAGCCTAGAGGTCCCGGGAGTGAACCTATGGAGAAGCTATAGGTAGCCACTAGCGTAAGAGATACAATCGCCATTAGGTGGCTCAGTGGGTATTCCTGATTTGGATTCAGATGAGTGATAATGGCGAAACCCACCTACAATGTTGTAAAAAGGTAAAATTAGTACATCTGTACAAAATATCAATGAAGAAAATATAAAGAGTTGAAAATAATACTCTTACGGTCTTACCAATGACATGGACGTGGATATGCACGCTAAAGTATAGACCCTGGTGCGCCCAAACTGCCGAATAGCATATATGCTAAACGACTGGGCAAGTAACTGAATAACAGCTACTAGGAGTCCTACTAGGAAGGCCTCATGTGCGTGATAACCTAGTGACTGGAGATAGATCGGACCTAGGAATCCTAGCAGCTCCGCACCGATACATCTCATCAGGAGTGTGGTGACAGTGACAATGATGAGTGTTGGGCGATTATGTGACCCTAAAATCTCAATGTACGATTTCGCTCGCTGGCGACTTTGTGTAGACTCTACTAGCTCATCAAACTCACTCTCGACATCATGAGTCCCTCTTATGGCTCTCAGTGTCTCAACTGCTGCCATGGTCTCACGTCGCTCTACGAGGGTCTGTGGCGGCTCGTACATAAATATCAGTGTAATGAACATGATCACGCAGGGCACTCCAGCTACTCCCATAGACATAATCCATCCCCGCCAAACAAGATAGGAAGCACCAAAATTAAATGTCGATGCTATGACTATGCCTGTAGGGTAGCAATAGGCAAAAACCACACCGGCCCAATACCGTGCATCTGCAGGTAGATTCTGTGCACAAATAATTGGAACAACCTGGGAATATAATCTATTCCATTAATTTTAAACACATCTTTAACAAGTTCAAACATAAAACATGCCTTGGGTGAATAGATTTAACACATAAACTGATAAACATCACAGTGAGTGTCATGCTATAAGAACAAACAGGGGATTAACCACAATGCTTAAACATGATCATGGACTTTATATCAATGACATGAGACAATGGTTAACTAGATAGCTTCTCCACCCACACAGTAATCCTTACTTCAAGTTCATATCATGACATCAACATGTCTAGATAGTAACCAACAATTTCAGCTCTCAATTCATATCCTTAAACTGCTCAGCAACCAAGAAACTGCAAATAAAATAGAATAGAATGCAAGGCATGACACACATCAATAATACCTTGGGTCTGAAAATAGATACATAAATATAGAACCCCCAAACCTGCTCAACTTTACATGTAACCAAGAATTGCATAATTCATCATACAAACATCAGTGCAAATTCTAAGAGAAGTTGCAACGATCACATATCACATTTAACAATTAAGCATATAATTGTGAGTGAAACCTTAGAGGAACTTGCGTCAAACACATCACATTAACAAGCCAAGCATCATAAAATATGAACCATGAAGATGAACAGTGCAACTCTAAGATTTTACTCGATTTTAGTAACTTATTTACTTGACATAAAGTTGACATGATTCTTATTACTATAATTTATTGACTTAACGTTAAATTCTTGTCTTTTGATTCGGGAGTTCACTTAGCATCGTAGGTTCTACTGTCACCTAGGGCTTGAGTAACATGAATAACTTGAACTTGATCAATACTTGACTTGGTCACGTGGTGCAAAGGTATCCAACCCATTAAATATTTCTATGATGTTTAACCTGTTACTTATCTTTGAAATTCACTAAGTGTCACCAACGGTTATTGGCTCAAGTAGTAAGGGACTTGAATTCACTTAAGCAATGTCTCGGGTTCGAGCCTTGTGGATGTAAAAAACACCCCTGCCCCCTCAAAAAAGGGTCCGACAATGCTCGGCTGAATTAATCGCATGTAGCGGATACCAGTGAGAAATCAAAAAAAAGAAATTCACTACGTGTCTTGATTAAAATATAATGTATATTATGACCTACTCCAATCATGCAACAAGATTACATTCATACATCCCTACCAGTATTGACAAAGAACCAGCATGTAATCATATAGTCACATTAGGTGCAGGTAGAATACAAGCATCAATTTTGCCAAGAATCAATACATCACTTAATCCCAACTGTACTCATATAAGATAGTTCCAACTTTTGCACAAACAAGTAGCAACACAGTATATCCAAGCACATATGTGAAACAGCAATAACAGGCATAAAAAAACTATAATTAACAATTAGAATGACTGCATGTACTCAAACTAAAAGGTGTGATATTAGTTACCTGATAAACCATGCCCGCACCTAAAGTATACGCCCTATGATCTCAATTGCGTTGTTCGGGAACCAAGATGCACATATGATCCCCACAGCGAGCATGCACACCGAGATGAATAATACCTTCTTTCTTCCCCTACACTTGGAGTGTAGGGGGATCAGTGTACCAATCATCATAAAAAATGGCACAATGGACAGATGCATCTCGAGCCATGGATCCTGTGGATTACATATGTTATCGTGGAATGATTTGGCTTGTTTCTTGTATAACTTGGCCGAAATACGGAACAAAAAGTCGGGCAATCCATCCACACCCCCTGTAATAGAATGTTTTGGTTAATCAAAAAGAAAGGGAGAAGCCAAAGAGATTGATGCTTTATGCCTCTTGATACTTAGGTTAAGAAGGCAGCATGCTGGATAAACATGATGATTAACAAACACTAAAGGTTATTACTGGACAACCTTTATACCATATATGCATGAACATTACAAGCTTCCAACTCATCATGCTATGAAGTATAGCCATAAACTAGTGCAGTTATCTACTGGCTTTACAGTATAGGAAACCAGAAAAACAAGCTTCCAACTCCTCAGGCTAAAGTCAGGTAGCAATGCAGTCATAGCCTGAGGAGTTGGAAGCTTGTTTTTCTGGTTTCCTATACTGTAAAGCCAGTAGATAACTGCACTAGTTTATGGCTATACTTCTGAATGTGTGAATATTAGACACCTACAATGTATAAACATGATAAGAAAATAGTTGTTCAAGTTACCTGTAACAGAGAGTATATATCCCGTGGTGAGACCTCCCAGAGCATCAAGTAACAGACATGCAATGATATTTTTCCAGTATTGCGACCTGTTTTTGTCGATGAATGTTAATTAGAACAAATTTTAAATTTATTATTATTAAAACAAATTATGTGAATGAAACCTTTAAAAAAATCTAGATCGTCCTGTTAACGTGGTAAATTTTGACATCTTGTTGTGCAAGTAACAATGTAGTATAAATTATTAACCTGTTGGTTTGAACCAGCACGGGCCTTTCTGCTTCCTCAGTAGATATTTCGGTTGGTATTGGTGCCGTTGGCTCAACCTCCACCTCGATCTCTATCTCACTTGTCCGGTTAATCTCTTGGTTATTCTCTGTATTGTTAACAAAGTATGAAAATAGTCAATTATATGAAACTCTATAATTGATACATGTGTTAATCCTGACATACTAAAATCCATAGTTAAAAAGAAAAGCCAATTCTGGAGCTGGAGAATAGAAGATTAGATAACTCAGCCGTGGCACACAAATGGGAGATGTCCAGTAGGTAAAAAGTCTTGTTCATTATCAGAATTGAAGATCTACCGAGATAGCAGCACCCCAACTCATCAGCACACTTACAATACCATGCTTTGCTTGTTGACTAACTTACATTAGTAACTACTACGATTTAGTTTGATAAATTAGGAGATCTGCTTTGTTTTATTTTCACACCATTACACCAATGTACTATATATTGGCCTCTCAGTATATACATGGGATACAAGTTATACAGAATATATTCCAAGTAATCATAAATGTTCATGTTTCATTATCTTACATACCCTCAAGGTCCTTTAACTAAAGATCCTCTTTGAATACGGTCCTACGAAATGCCAAATTTGTGTATTTGGTCCTAAAACCATATAAATCGGCAAAAATTAGGTCAAAATTTGGGAATCTTTTTTCATACTTGGCTAATTGAAGGACAATCAATTGTGATAGCATATATCCCCAAATTGGATAAACCCTAAATTCAAGAATAAATATTAAAATTATATATATACTCCATTAAATAAATTTTAAAAAAAGACTCATATTATTCATGGAAGCTTGACAAATAAAAAAAACAATATTAACAAATATAATATTTTCTATTTTACAATTTTTAATTTTTTTTTTTTTTTTTTTTTTTTTGCAAACTTCCACGGAAGCTTCGTGGATGGGCACTACAAGAATTCTGGTATTTAGCAACGGATTGGGGCAACGGATAAAGCCCCATAGCGACGAATCGCTAAGGTTGGCGACGGATAAAAATCCGTCGCCAACCTTAGCGACGGATAATTATTATCCGTCGCTAATTTTGTTGACCATAATAAAAATAAAAATAAAATAGCGACGGATAGATCTATCCGTCGCCAAATGACCGGAAAATAAAAAAAAAATAGAAAAGCTAGATCTATCCGTCGCTAAAAACCTAAAAAAACCTTAATATATCTCCACCACCACCACCTCCTCTCCTCCACCACCACATCTCCTCCCTTCCTCCTCTCCTCCTCCACCACCACCACCTCTCTTCCTCCACCACCACCACCTCTCCTCCTCCACCACCTCCTCTTCCTCCCACCACCACCGCACCACACCCACCACCACTGCCACCACCACCTTTCTCCTCCCACCACACTGCCACCACCTCCCACCACCACCGCTCTTCCTCCTCCACTCCACAACCCGCCTCTCACCACCACCATCCGCCTCTCACCACCACCACCACCCGTCTCTCCACGCCACCACTACCTCTGAATCTCATCGCCACCACCGCCACCGGATCTCCACCGTCCACCTCCGGATCTTCGATTTATCTTTTTGTACATTTTAGGTATTTTAGTTTGTACATTTTAGGTATTTTAGGTATTTATCTTTTATCTTTTTGTACATTTTCGGTATTTTAGTTTGTATTGTATTATTGTATAATGAATTTGTATTATTGTCATTGTATAAAATTTTCGATTTATTGTATAATCGTATTGAATATTTTAGTTTCGATTTGAATATCAACCGAATTATTGTCCGATTTTAATATTGTAGTTTCGATAAATCCATATCTCGTATACGAATACAAATTGGATACGAATTAATCCGTATACGAATATAAAAATTTGAATACGGATTTTTTTTTAAATAGCTTTTCAGCGACGGATAGATCTATCTGTCGCCCCATGTATCGACGGGTAGAATCTATCCGTCGCCAATAATCGATTTAAAAAAAAATCAAACAGGATAATCCGTCGTCCAATCCGTCGCGAATTGGACGACGGATTATCTATCCGTCGCCACTGCTCCAGTGGGGTGACGGAATTTTTATCCGTCGCCAGAGCTGGAGCGACGGATCGCTTACAGACCAGTATTTTTGTAGTGGAGCTTTGGCATGAAGCTCTTTCCCGTGGAAGCTCCGGATCTGGAGGTTCCCAACGGGAAGCTGGGGAAGCTTCAGATCTCAATTGGAGCTTCCCGAGAAGCTCCAGATCCGATGGGAAGCTCCAACCTTCCCGTCGGTGCTTCCATGGCAGGTTGCTCGTTCTGGATCTTCCTACCATGGCTTCCATGCATGTCCTTCCATGGAGCTTCAATGGAGGAAAAAATAAAAATAAAATAAAATGATAATAATAATTCATAATATATAAAAATTGAGAGTAATTAAATTGGGCAATATAAATTTTTAATTTTTTTATTAAGTTTATAAATTTATTTTATATTTATTTTTCAAAAATTAATATGTTAAAATTATAATTTTATAATTTTTTTATCCCTTTAAAATTTTGGAAATTTATTTTAAGTTGTAAGGACCTAATCAAGTTTTTTATAAAGTCAATGCCCTAGATTTTGAGAATCGGATGTCACTAAGGACTGTATTGCAATTTTCAGAAATTAATTTGGACTTAATTGATAACTTTGAAAAGTTTTAGGGACTTAATTGAATGTATTAAATTTTTGACGTATAAATACGAACGACATATACAGTTTTAGTATCAAATATGCAAATTTGACATTTCGTAGGACTAAAATCAAAGAGGACCTTGAGTTAGAGGACAAAAAGTGCAATTCTCTATATTCTCCCTATATCAGATTCACCATATATCTGGACGACATTGAGGTGAATTATTCCATTGAGGTTCTATTAGCTCAAATCACACACAAACCATCACCAATCAGTCTTCACCACATCATAATCACAAGTAGGGTTAATTACACAAACACCCTGACAAAAAACCCCTCGCATTTATCGACATGACAGATGCACCCCTTATTAGTGAAATGTTGTGAAACCCGGCGGTTCGACCCGGGTCAACCCGGTTCAACCGCAACTCGGACACTAAGACGGTCCGAAAACCCTCAAAACTCGGGAAAACCCGCAACCCGGTAAAAAACCGGGTAATTCGATACGAAAACTGGTATAAACCCAGTAAAAAATCGGGTTAAACCGGTTGAAATTTAAAAAAATCGAAACACGGGCCTTATTAACCTAGACAGTAGACGGTCGCCCCAAATCAATCTCTTCGGTACTGGATTCTTCAATCTACTGATACCCATAAATTGACTTAGATTTGGGGTCAAGAAATTGAAGAATTGGTGAGAACGAGAGAAATAGATCTGTGATAGACTAATGGAGAAGAATTAAAGATATTATTCCCGACCTTTATCTTTTCAAAGCTATGCGCGTAGAGAAGACAGAGAGAAATAAGAACAATGACCACATCTATTAAACCGTGCCATAGGAATTATTACAGTTCTGCAGAAGATGGTAAGAGTGTAGAATTTAGGAGGAAGAGAGAGTAATGGACAAGAAAAATAAGGGAAGGATAGATGATGAAATGACAAAGAAACACTTCAGGTCTTGTAAGTTGTGACTTGTGATGAGATGGCACAATACACGAGATTTACGTAATATTAAAATTAAAATTACACTACTAAACTAGTCCGACTTTGAATAATTAGCCTATTACTTCCGATCCGAGTTTCAAAACATAGATTTTACATGAATTGTGGCAATGAACTTGAGGTTATGTTGTTTATGCATAAGTAAAAAATGTATATGATGAATTTTTAAAGCATATATTATTTTTTATATATAAAAATATATTTTGTAGGTTGACCCGAGTTGACCCGGTTGAACCTCCCTCAGTAGGTAGGCCGGGTCGATGACCGAGTTTCAAAACATAGCTTATCACACCACACACCTTCGGATTTGACGCTGACCAGAAGTCAACGCCGTCAGTCAATGTTTGATGACGTCGTAATTGTTAAAAATGACTTCATTAATTTAAATACCGGAATAATTTTTTTTTTAAACTAAACATAATATGGAATACCATTTAAAATGTGAGATTTGCAACATAACCAAAACAAGTATTCGAAGAAGCCGAAAACAGATAAACCCTTTGCATTCATTTTTTATCTCTCATTCCTCTCCTGGTCCAATTTTTATATACACAATCTCAGATGTTCTGGATTTCAGTCTTCTCTTTAACAGATGAGTTTTGATCCAAAATTCGAAATCGAACGCAGACCAGGTGTAGGGCAAAATTTTAATCCATGAAATTTTATGTTCATAATAAGAATGTAGTATTACACTTGAGAAACTAGACATTGAAATGTAAATCTCAATACAGTAAATGTTTTTTCACCTCTTATAATTCTAGCAATCACTCTAAAAGTTCACTAATACCTCTACAAAGCAGGAGGAAAATGATCAATATATAGTTTTCAACACAAAACAGTAAAGCAATTCATCTCTTTAACTTTCATTCCATTTGATACTCCATTAGTGCGCTCATTTTACCCTACCCTTACACATTTAACTACAAAGGGTCCGGGTCAATACCTTAACCTTTTACGGTTAGACCCTACCCGGACCCCCTGGACCCTTGTGCTCTAAATTGGTAAGGGTCTGGACCCTACCTTACCCGGACCCTACTAGACCCTTTAAGGTAACAGGGTCCGGGTCTGGATCCTTATTAGAACCGGACTTCAAATTTGGACCCGGAGTTTAGGGTCGGGTATGGTCTAGACACGATCGGACCCTCTCCCCCCACATTATAAAAATCCGAACCTGCATAATATTTAATGCTATGATTTTTTAAAAATACCAATCTTATTTATTTGTAATTCAAAGATGAAGTTGAAAATCGTTCATTATAAAGTTTAAATAAGAAGCACACCAACCCAATCTTTATACTCTACCCAAATCAATCATAATCTCTATATTCAATCCATCTAACCAAATATTGTACAGTAGCATCTACCCTTATCAATACTTTAGTCCATCTACCCAAATCAATTCTTCACCCATCTACCCAAATCAATCTACATTATATGTTACTCACTTCGTATTATTAAATACTATGCACAGGTTCGCAGATTTTTATGAATTGTTTCATTTTGAAAAGAAGCAAAAAAAAGGGGTCCAGCCGGGTCTAGACCCAACCCGGCCCTAAAACTCGGGTCCGGGTCCAGGTAGGGTACGGGATAGGGTAGGGTCCAGACCCTACCCATTGAGAGCACTATACTCCATGATGAGGACCATCCTCCTCAACCATGAACCTGCGCCAGACCAGTGGTTCTTCCAGAAAATAACCATCTCCTCAATTAGGATACTCTTCGTTTCAGGGAAGAAAAAGTACACGAACACGGTCATGATCACCACCCAGAAGCCGAAAAAACAGAAAGAGTCTGAATTCAAGTGGCAGAGCATCATTAAGAACTCAAATTCGAAATAGATCTTACATTGGAGAAACAATGAAAAAAAGATCTGAACAACATATCTTCTTTGCAACAAACGGTGTGTGGTGTAATAAGGGGTGTATTTGTCATGTCAATAAATGTGAGGGGTTTTCTTGGCAGGGGGTGTAAAATGCAGGGGTGTTTGTGTAATTAACCTTCACAAGTATAAATAAGTCAAAATAACAATAAAATCAAAATTTAAAACATAATCACCACATTATATTTTTGATAGCATTGCTCACCTGTAATGTCCTCTCGAAATAATGAAGCGATATTGGGCAGGATGTCATCAACATCCTCCCCCACATCGTCCCTGCAGAAAAAAAAAAAAAGGTCAAAGGTTATTAAAAATAATTTGTACAAGTCACAAATCGATCATATTATATATGTTTATTGGGTTATTTACGTACACACACCCTGTATAATGGCAAAATTATACATAAATCTGGCCAAATCACTTTGTAACACATAGGCCCCCCCCCCCCCCCCCCCCAATTAATTATTTTCGTCAAAGTCGGTCAAACTACAACTAGGGAAAGTTATTTATGATGTCATAATCAGAATTTAGATTCCCAAAAGTATCCCACAGGGTTTAAAAGTAAAGTACCACCGAGGGGTTTGAAAGTAAAGTTTTTGAATATGAACCAAAATTGAGAATAAAATGTAAAATGAAATGGAATAGTGTTTTGTTACTTATAAGTTTGTCATTTTGACATGAAAAAAATGGACATGAAAAGTGAAAAAAAAAAAAGACATGAAATGAGAATGCACCAATACAAAAATATCATTATCATAGTACTATTTTCCATAATCAAACTATTAAGGGTGTTTGGATTAGAATTAAGAGGGCATTTTAATTGAGACGGATTTTTTTTTAGTTTGTAGTAAATTTTAATGAGCTTGTACATTTTACGAGTTTAATTGAGAGAGGGCTACAAATGAGCATAAGTTGTACATTTTACAAGTTTAATGGCCTCAATTAAAAATGGGCATCAATTTTAATGGGCTTGTAATTGTACATTTTACAAGTTTAATGGACTCAATTAAAAAATTTATTCTATAAAACTTGCACAAATTTTAATTTTATACCAAGCACAGATTTCACAACTCAACTAAAATTTAGTAAATTAAAATTTTAGTCATCCTTGTCACTTGCCAATCCATTTCGTGAATCTCAGTCCCAACTCCCAACTGACAAATCAATCAATCCCAATTCTACTTCCTCTTGTCACAAACGATCAAGATTGTGGTGAGCTTCTTGGAAAAGGGGCGAGGATTGGTTGATGGGAGATATTGTGCATACTCTTACAAACAGAAGGTGGATGGAAAAATGTGTCGCCTATGCAGAGAGTCATGACCAAGCTCTAGTTGGCGATAAAACTATTGCCTTCTGGTTGATGGATATAGAAATTATTGTCCTACCATCGAAGGCAAATTGTTGTGACCTTTTGAAACAAATTGAGATATTATCAAAGAAAATGTTTAGGCCCTTGTGTCATAACAGAAACATCATGAATTTGTGTTCTTTTTGTGTTACTGCAAAATCTGGCTCTCTATTTGTCCAAAAGACTTTGAAGCCATAAAGTTCAGAAATTTATTTTAACTGCTGTAGGGGAAGCATCTATAGAAACTAACATCTTCTTATTTCTGCTTACAAAATTCTTTCTAATTTGAACCTGCTTTCCAGGAAATGTATGACTTCATGGCTTCGGACAGGCCATCAACTCCCTTAATAGATCGCGGAATAGCATTGCACAAGATGATTAGGCTCATCACTATGGGATTAGGTGGAGAAGGATACCTAAATTTCATGGGAAATGAATTTGGCCATTTTGGTAGGTTTTCATTTACATTTTTTAAGATGAAATACAACACGATTTAAAGGTTGGGGTTAAATATAAGGGGGTGTTGGATGTAAAGTAAATATGAGGGTGTAGTATGCTAGACAAGCACTTATTTTAATAGAAAGTACTTGATATTATAATGCTAGGTTGGAGTTCATACCGTGTTTGAATCCTCCTCGGGTATAACCGCCATAAAAAGATTGCAATGCCAACGGGTACGAGCAGCCAAATCCACATGACCTATGTACTTAGCAACTAACCAAACATCAGCAAGGAAGGAAACGCCAGAGAAAATAGCAAAGGCCCGAAAGAAGGGAAAAAGAGAGGATGGATAAAGAACTAGAAGTTTGGGATCTTAGTTATTTGAGGACTAAAGTGGTGGGGAGGAACAACACAATGTATTAAATTTGTCAAATGGTTTTGAAATGGTGCTGGTATAAAGGATTAAAGTTTATGTTGAATTGCCTGAAATGTTCATGCTTGAACAGTGTGCATGAATGCTAAAAGAAGCCATGCAAATCATTAATTATGTTACACTACTTGCATTCTATCTTATTTCACATGACTCCCCAACTTTATTACATAATCCTCCTTCAACTTTCTCATTTTCACAGTTAAATTAATTTTTCATTAAATACCATCACTATTTGTTAATATACTTCCTTCTAGGACCGAGCCGAGTTTTAAAGCTCGGCTCGTTAAGGAATTTTTGGTCAAAACTCGGGTTTGAGCTCAATCGAGTTGACTAGCTTAAGCTCGGGCTAGAAATAAAATTTCTTTATTCAACATCAACTCGTGAGCTTTTTTTTATTTTTAAATCAAGCATTAGAAGCTCAAAACTAACACTGTTCGAATGAAGGTCGACTAAAGTTCGAAAAAAATATAATATATATTCGAGCAGCTCGTCGAGCTTTTCAATATTCGAGCTCAGCTTGAAAATGTAATCGAGATATTTAGGCTCGAACACGTAGGAGTCGAGCTTTTTTCGTCCCGGGCTTAAGCGGCACGAAAAAAACTCACTTGTTTGAATTGGATACTCAAAATTAATATGACGACCATTCTCAATTAAATTAACTATTCACTTTTGAATTATTCCAGTTGCTCTCCTAAATCATATCAAATTATATTAAAAAAAACAAAAATTTTATTTTATTATACTTCTTTAACACTCCCTCCAGTCCATTTAAAACTTTTCATTTCAACTTTTTTCGGTCAACTATTTTTTACTTTACCTATACAGATTACTTTTAATAAAGAGTAAGTCTCCTGAGATACGGTCTCTAAATAATTTATCTAAAGACGGATCTATATTGTCAACAAAATCATCGATGTTATTAATCAAAACAACTATGTTCTTAACATTAGTGTTTTTTCGTATTACAACAATACTTATTTCGTTAACATAGACGTTTTGATTAATAACATAGATAATTTTATTGATAACATAGGTCGTCTCTAGATAAATTATCTAGAGACCGTCTCTCATAAGACTTTGTGTTTAAACTATAATAGTAAATAATTTAATAAAATTATATAATGAAAATTTGTTTCTTAAATTTTAATTATATGATTTTACCATTTTATTTACTGTTATTGTTTAATAGTAATTTGCGATCAAAGTTAAAGATAGTTGATCAATAAAAGTTAAGATGTATGGAAAGTTCTAAATGGAGCATATATAAAAAATAAAAAAATAAAAAATAAGATGAATTGGATTCTAAAAAAAGAAAGGATGCATTGGATTATTTCTGATATTGCAAAGGAAAAAAACCACTAACAGTGTGTTTATTAACCAATCCCACCATACACAATTCTCGCAAAGCTGTCAAGAGAATATGGACATCTTTTGTTCTGGAGCTGCAGAAGATGGACAAGTCTAAGACATCGATCTGAAAGGGAAAAGTCCTTTAATGTTACAATAAATGTTTTATATAGGTAGTTTTTTACATAGGAATATATAGGATATATTAGACCATTCACTATGAAAACCGAAAATCGGTTGTGTCGCCGCACGACCGCACGTCGAGACCGCCCGAGGCCACTATGGTGGCGGTCGCGGGATTTTTTTATTTTTTTTATTACTTATAATAGTTATACTAGTAAGAATATTTAAATTTATAGAAGATTTGGAGTTGAAAATGGTATTTTTTATTTAAATCGATCCACAAACCGAACAACATAAATCATTAATGAAAGGGGTGAATTGTGAGGTATGAGAAAATATATCTTCACTGGTCTCTATTTGTAGATCTCGAAAAAATATAACCGTCGGTATAATTTTTATATTTTTTGAAATTCAAAATAACCAAAAAAACTATAAGAAAATAAAAAAGGGGCCCAGCCCAAAAAATGAAACTCACTGAGTCGAGGATCGACTAAGTGAGGTCGGGATCAACCGATCCCCACGACCGCCCACAAGGAATGGTCCAAATCGGTTAAGGAGCGGTTGCTCCGCAACAAATTGACTACGACCGCCCCATAGTGGGCGGTCTTAGGCAACTGAACCACTTTACTATCTATTACATTACCCAAAATATATAAACACAAAACTTCGCAGCCAATATTACATTACAGGGTATAGAAGAAGATAAATACACTTAAGAACAATGAAAGGGAGATCATCCATCACATTCATCATCTGTTTCTATGAAAATAAATCCAAAAGCATTCATGGTCACTACTACTACTACTCACATGCTCATCTCATATTCATCCAAAACTCCATGTTGCATATAGGAACAAAATGACATTCGACAAATATCCAATTCTGCCTTAAACTATATGTAATTAAGTTCTACATGCTTTTACATTCTAAACACTCTTTTGGATTCTAAAAGCCTATCACATTTTAAAAAAAAGTTAAATTACTCAACCAAGCTTTACAAAAATTAAAAAGAGAAACATGATTACATTCAAGAATTCCACAACCCAGTGAAGATGTTGCGGAATCTATTGGAATTCAACTTTCTCACAATCTTTTGAGCATCTGAGCCTTCAGCTTCAGCAAGTTGTTCTATGTTCTTTAAGTAGCCTGAGTTCACTATCTTCTTTCTTGCGCTATTGCTACTCGTCAATGACATCAAAATCGACAGTAACAGCTTCTTGTTACCCGAATTGACTTTCGTCGGATCAAGCATTTGCAGCAGCAACCCCACACTCTGATCATTCTGCACAAATCTCTTCTGATTCTTTGACACAATCACCATGCTAGATAGTGTCTCCGCTGCCATTTCTCGGATTTCAAACGATTTTGAGTCGAGAAAGCTCACAACAACCGGCATGAATCCCGCATCACCCATCAGCTTCTTGGCCTCATTGGATGTCCCACATAGCCAAAATGAAGCCTTCAACGCCAACTCTTGAACAGAAACGTCTCCATAACGCAGAAAATACAATACATGATCCATAAAGCCATAACTTATCAGCGAACTCAATGAATTCTCCGTAAAACAGCACATGTTCACAATTCCCCTGAATGCCACCTCTCTCGATTTCGTGGAAACCACCAATTTAGGATTCAAATTCCGCACCATTGCTTGAACTCCACCCTCTTGGATAATCATTTCCCTAACAGACTCACTCCCATAAGCCATAGTCTGTAACAAATCAATCGAACTAATCTGCACAACCTCATCTTTCGACCCAACAAGCCGAACTAACTCCGAAACCGCCCCTTCTTCAATCATAAACCTCTTGATCTCCTCCACACCAACAAGATTCTTCAACACCCCACAAGACAAACCAACCAATTCACCAGCATTTTCGACATCACTGCTGCAAATCTTCAATAAAACAGTCACTCCACCATGAGCCGAAACCGACCAAGCATTGTCAGCGTTCTCTGTGACCTTCATCAAACACCTGGCTGCAAACTCTTTCCCCAAATCACTTCCACTCTCCAAAACACGAATCAACGGGGCAACCACACCTGCAGCAACCAAAACAGCCTTACAGGAATGAAATCCGGCAATCAACGACACCGATTTCGCGGATTCCTCCTGAATTTCCCCCTCCTGCGAGTCGAGAAAATTCACCAGACAAGTCATCAAACTGTCCATTTCCTCTGCAACTTTGACATACCTCTCATCTTCTTCCATCACTTGATTCAACAAAAAAAGCGCTTGCTTCTTCATATCCGCACTCCCAATTCTCAACCTCGACAACAAATCCCCAATATAGAACCTGACGTCCTCTTTCGAGGCCGAAAAGCTCGGCCTCGACACGACAATGGCGTAATTCTGAGTAAGCAATCCCAAAGAGTAAATATCCGAAATTCGGTTTGTATGAGCATCGAATTTGGCGGAGAGAATATCCAGATCGCTCTGCATTTGAAGCTTCCCGGTGAATGAACCCGACAAACACCGGTTTGCGAAATCTTCACATTCGTTGAGAGTTAGTGAAATCGAGTCGAGAGTGATGGAGAGTGAGAAATTCTCAGTGGGTTCACTGTTTTCAAAGGCGGTGAGATTGGAAAGAAGCTCATCGAGCTTGCTCCGAATGGTTTGCCATTTGGCTGAAAAGACTCGGATTGAATGGGAAGTGGAAATCAATGAAGATATTTGGAGAATTGCTTGCTGTAATCTTGGGATTTGGGATTGTTCGGTGATTTGTTCTTCACCCATTATTGTTTTGTGAAAAAGTTTCAGTGCGTAAGATGAAATTGAAAACCCATTTGGAAAGTGTTCAATTTTCCGGCTAGGTGTTGAATTTTCCGGTGAGAAGGGAGAAAAAACAGGGTGAGATTTGTTTCGTGATCAGATAGATGATCTTATCATATGACTGATCTTATCTTGTTCAGTTGGTTAACAGAATGGTGAAAAGTGTTGAATTACTGAAATGGGCATTTGGATGAGAGTTATTTGATAGGGAAAATGGTGGTGTTATTTTGGTAAATTCCGAGTTCGTTACAAGTATGGTTAGTTGGGTCGTTGGAAGTATTTAAGCAACCGCCTAAGGTTATTATCGTCTTTTTCGCCCTTTTACTTTTTTATTTTCGAATTGCTTTTTTTGCAATTCCCGGGTATTTTCCTCGAATGTTTGTTTCTGAATTCTGAGATTGCAAAGATAAGGATTTTGGCACATGCTATGTACACTAGTACTACTACAATCATTTCGCAATTTATACTCCCTCGTGTCTCCGTTCCACTCATAGTTTTGAGTAATTTGTGGATAAAATTAAAAAATAACTAATCATTTTACATCCTTATTTACTAAGTCCGCTGTGCTAATCAAGTTGGACAACCAACCTAAACGACTCGGTGGGATGGAAAGGATATCTTCGACTTTAGATAACACTTACAATTGTTATTCCGAACTTAACTAAAATATCAGTCGCAGGCAACAAAACAAATGAACGTGAACGAACTTGTTTTTGATTTTTCAATTAAGTATGAGAATTATGGTCAAACTTTGAGGAGAATAAAAAAGAAGTATGAAGATCCCAAAGATTAATCTGGAAGACAAAAATGCTGGACGAGTGGTGAAGTGTTGCCAAAAATTGACACTTGAAATAACTCCAAGACTAACACTAATTACGTACTAACGTTATCAACAGCACATCGTCCTTGGTTTCCATGTGTTGTTATCTTATACTAAGAAACTTGATCTGATGTGAACATTGAATTAATTGGATGTAAAATGTAAGCCATCCATACCTCATCACATTTCTCCTTTATTTGGAGCCATATCCCAAGATATATACAAATTCCGTACAAGCAAAGTAAGACAGGAAGAATTTATGTGACCCATGATAAATCAGGTACATACTGTATGATACTTACTCCATACCGAAAATAACTTTTCACTTTGACTTTTTACAATTAAACTTTTTTGACCTTGACTATGAATTAATTTTAAACCGCAAATGTAATTTGTTCAATTAAATTATATTTTAAAAATTTAGTCCCTAAAGTTTCATTATATGAAAAAATTAAACATTTTACATTTGCGATTTAAGATTAATTCGTAATTAAAGTTGGAAAATTTTGACCATAAAAGTCAAAATGGAAAGCTATTTCCGGAACGAAGAAATTACATTTTACAAAATACTTTATACTGATCATAAATCAAATACAAAAGTAAATCTAGTAATTTACAAGTTGGTAAGAACAACAACATTTCACGTTTTTGGAATTCGCAAATTATATGTCCCAAATAAACAAAGAAACGGTCCACTGTGCCCTGTTTACCACTAGCTTAATTCCAGCTAGCTTTTTAGTTCCATTAGCCTTTTTTTTACCATTGACTAGTAAAAATATTGTTACGTGAACGCGCAACTTTTTAAATCAGCTAGTTGGTTGAAGAAGCTATCCAGGTTAGCTTTTTTTTAAAAAAAAAAAAACTACTTGTTATCTTTTTATTCCGAAAATATCCCTAACCTAAATTAAATAAAGTAAAACCAATCGTTAGTATTATTCTCGATAGACGACTTATATTTTATATTTGTTGGTTCTAATGGTGGTTCTGATAACAGTGGAGCTTGATATGGGAAAGTGATGATCTAGCTTAGTTACTTTTCTCAATAGACGACTTATATTTTATATTTATTGGAACCTTTGTTATACATTTTGTGTACTTGTTTGCAACTTGCATAAGTTACTAATTTTTTTCCGTATTAAGTTAAAATGCTCAACGAATATTTATTTTCAACTTCTGATAATTTTCAATGATGTTATTAAAGTGGCGGTGAAAAGTACATTGAATATATATTAAAATAATTAGACAAAAATGTGATGTACTATTATTTTAAAAAAATAAAAGTAATGCCCTTTTATGTCATTTTATAAAAATACCAGCTAGCTTATCAGCTAATTTGCTAAACACCTACATTAAAATTAGCTAACTTTTCAGCTAGTTAATCAGCTACCTATTCAGCTAGCTTTTCAGCTACCTATTCAGCTATTAGCTAGTTAATCACCTATCAGTTAGTTTTTCAGCTAGTTTTGTTAAACATGGCCTATGTCTCCACAAAATCTCTAAATCCTCATAATCGCTCGATCAAGTTTTCACTTTATTCGAAAGAACCGATATATTTTTATCTTTTCAATCGACAAAAAAATATGAATCACAAACAATAGTACAAATAACTGCATAAGAATATACTTTCATATATACATGGATCTCCAAAACAAAATCTTTATCAATACAACTAATACTTTTCCTTCTACTACTAAAATTTTGAACAAACTCCTTGAATTCTAGATGGACCAAAAAACGGTCACATTCATCGTCTAACATATCTAGGCATTCATTTTACCTAGTTAAGAGTGAGGATTACAACTAAGTCCAACACTGAAATAATCAAAACTCTAAATATTACTTAATTAAAGTGTGTTGGTTAATAATCTCTGTGTAGTCTCCCATACTATTTTTTAACAAGAAGGGTCCAAAACATAGTCTCACAACCAATATTAACCTCCACACCACAACCAAAATTGAAATGTTACAAAACCTCTAGTAGTTCATACTGATCTTCCTCGAATTGCCCTTTAGTAAGAAATTTAAAATGCGGCCCTAAACGTCTCCTAATAAGTTCTGACCTCGAGAACTATTCACCCGGTCCAAAGATTAATTGGACCAAGGCTCGATGAGAAGTTTGAGAGTCAATCATAATGAACCCCCTACACCAAGATGTGCCATCAATTCTTTTTGTCAGTTCCCACAAAACCAATTTCTGCTCCCTTTAAACACATGGAGAAGTGATTATTCATTGAATCACATTATACTGTCCTGATGATTATCTAATCGGATCGAATTCGTATATAATTACCTAATGATTATGGCAAAGGCATGGATAATTAAAGTGTGCTTTCCATTGAAGCAACTAGTGTGTTCACTCGAACTTAATTAATTACCTCATTCATGATCCACCAACACTTGATGGAACACTTACACGCAACCACCTTCCTACCTTAGAGCAAATTAAAAGTGCTTTTTTTATTTTTTTCTATATTTATCAAACCAGAAATTAATGCCTGAACGATCACTATCGATAAATGTAACAGGCGAATTTTGGGCTAGGCATGGTACGAACCGAACTGCTCTAAACTTCTAATTGCAAGTGTTGTTTTCTGACTTATTTTTCTTTTATTTATCACGGGTGGTCGAATAATATCAGGTCCTTTTCTAGGAACGGTTCTCCCCGCAACTTTGTTGACTTTATTATTATGTTAATAAACGAAAAATGATGAAATGTTGCCAAAATATGTCATACTTATTAACACTTAAAGCGAAACAAATGCTGGGTGGATCGAGTGGTATGAAGATTGAGTACGTAAAATTACCGTTAGAAATGTTTTTGAAAAGGAGTTTAACAGTCCTCAATCGAATTAGTTATATGTAGTGAAAGAAAAAAAAATGAATAGACTTTGAGCTAGCTAAGGTGAACCACTTTTAAGTTGTTATAAGGTTTTTATCACCCAACTTTTGTAGTGCTCTTGTTAAAATTTGCTACTCATTACTTATTTTCCCCCTAGCTTACGAATATAATACCATTTCTTCATTTATCTCGAGTGCTCACACATAAATATTAGTATAAGGTACTCTTAGGTTAACTCAGTGCTAAATATACACTACGTAATTTAACTCTATACAAATCGTCGCTTGCAAATGAGTACACATACATGTACACTATGTCTATATGTTGCATGTATGATGTAACACAAACACCAACCAAATGTGAAATGCGAATAATAAAGAACATTGTTGCTTAATAATTCCATTACACCACTAAAATAAATTAAACAAAACTTATAATTGTGAAGTTGGTACGAACTAAAGGACAAAGTTTGTTGCTGGATTTCGGTCCCAAATGCATGTCAAATGCTCTATGGCCTAATTAAACAAGTATTAATTTAGGTGATGTGTGTAATTATCTGATGCTTATTAGTACCTGGTAGTAATTGTTTATAGTGAGCTACATGTGTACAAGTAAGCTAGATACAATAAATATATGTGCGCAAGCATTAAATAATAAATTGGACAAATAAGTATATGGATTCTCTTAGAGTGAAATTCAAGTTAAGAAGATTATAATAGTAGAGAGCAGCAAATAAGATGCACCAAATCATATTTACCTTCGCTTCCAAGAAAAATAGGTCGTAGACGCCAAAATGATCATGCCCATACTTATTTCATGAGTTAGGTATAAATGATTGTTTAGACATTAGAATTCAATTTTTCAAGATCATAAACTCAAGCGAACAAAATTGAAAGAAAAGAGTTGATTAAGCTTTTTTTTATACGGCAAAAGCAAATTTTTATTGATCATATTCATATCATCGGAATTACATTGAGCATAAGAATGCTAATTACAACGTTACAACTCAAAGAAAACGAACTGAGATTACAATGAAATTATCACATGGCACGAGTACCTTGCCTCGAAACATCTATACCATATTGAGTTTCTTAATTCAATTTTCCAGTGGCAAATAAACAAGTAAATATATACTATTTCAATTTCAACTTCCCACATTTCAGTGTGTAATTTGAACGTTTTTCAGTCATCCAAGTTCAACTTTGACCATTAATTCATCTTAAATTATAATAGTGAAAGGTCAAATTAAATTATCTCATGCAACTTTACTTTCTCAACTAGTACTAACTCGTGGCGATGCCACGGTATAGTTGACTTTTAATAATAAATAGAAAGAGATGTTAAAATAAATTAATCGAGAAAATAAGGTAGTTAAATTTATGTGAATAACGTTGATCATGGTGTCGGTCGTTAGTCCTTCTTCATTCAATATTATATCATTGAGTGTTTATTTATGTTAACTATAGAAAATGTAAAAATAGGGTTCTACTGTACCCGACCTGTTAATTAGTAACGGGCACATTTTTTTTTTTAAACTTTTACATGCAAGAGGTTCGATCATGGATGAGCCCATATAATATAATTAGCTTATTAAAAAAACATGTTTTTTTTTAAAAAAATTATCCTTCAAACGAAACCAAAATAAAATACAAAAATATACACAATCAATAGGGTTGTTCAACGATTGCACTTACCTTCATATACTTTTATTATTATTTATAATTAGATGCCACAATGACACGCTCATGTTTTAGTTATATTATAGCGCTAAAACATTAACCTCACGTTTAACCTGGCAAAACATCATGGAACACCCCTGAACTTCGCTCAACCGTAGAATCAAAATTTATAATTGAAAATCTAAATATCTATTAATTTCTTGTTAAATAGATGGGTGGAGTATTAAATATTTAATAAATGCTCTATTTTTTAAATTCCATTATTTCATTTTATCTTCTTTAATAAATATATATTTTATTTTAGTGAATAAAATAATTTATTTAATTAATAATAATAATCTAGATTGGTGTCTATAGATTCGTCTTGTCACGGTGAATTCAAATATATGTTCACAATATTTTTCGGAGTTTTGTAGAATAAATTTATATTAGATTTAATAAAAACTAAATATGCAGCCAACATACCAAAAATAAATAGTGGAAGATATATTGGTTGAAAATTAACTAATTCCACAAAATTTCACGTAGATTGAATTTATTTAATAAATACTCTATTTTCAAATTTTCATTAATTCATTTTATCTTATTTAATAAATTTATATTTTATTTTAATGAATAAAATGATTTCTTGAAATAATACTATTCAAGATTAGTGTCTATGGATTCGTCTTGTCACGACGAATTCAAATATATGTTCAAAATATTTTTCGGATTTTTGTACGTAGATAAAGTTATATGAGATTTAATGAAAACTATATATGTAGACAACATACTAAATATAAAAATGAAATATATACAGGCTAAAATACAATTAGTTTCCCAAAATTCCACGTAGATTGAATTAATCTGGTGGGGTTTAGCCCCTTGTGCTTTACATAATATATGGCAAACCTTCCGCATTTCAGCAACCATAAGACATAAAATTTTGTCACTAAGCAATAACATTGATCACATGATCTTTGAAACAACACTACTACGTTCCCCTATTCAGACTCTGCTTAACCGTACAATCAAAATTTCACGTAGGATGGATGGAATTTGAATGAATCTGGTGAGTTTAGCTCATCAACTTTATATATTATATTATATTATATAAAAAACCCAAACTGATAATCTAAGCGCTAAAACATTAGCCTCAGTTTCTCACGTTTAACGTGACAAAACTTTATGCGACAAAATTCTCTCCCCCTACCCGGAATCTGCTCAACCGTAGAATCAAAATGTATAATTGAAAATATAAATATCTAATATATATTAATTGAAAATATAAATATCTATTAATATAAACATAAATATTTTTCGGAGTTTTATAGATAAATTTATGTGAGACTTAATAAAAACTATATATGCAGCCAACATACAAAAAATAAACAGTGAAATATATACTGGTTGAAAATGCAACTAATTCCACAAAATTCCGCATAGGATTGAATTAATTTAATAAATGCTATATTTTTTTAAATTTAATTATTTCATTTTATCTTATTTATAAATTTATATTTTATTTTAATAAATAAAATAATTTATTTATTGAATAATAGTAGTATTCAAGATTGGTGTCTATGGATTCGTCTTGTCACGGGGAATTTAAATATATGTTCAATAAAGTTTTCGTATTTTTGTAGATAAAATCATATGAGATTTAATAAAAATTATATATGCAGCCAACATACCAAAAATAAAATGTGAAATATGTATATACCGGTTGAAAATGCAACTAATTCCACGTAGGATTGCAACTAATAAAAATGGATTCCGCCCGCCATGGAAGCTCCGATCTGGAGCTTCCACGCCATGGAAGCTCCGATCCGGAGCTTCCACGGAAGCTCAAAAAAAAAAATAATAAATAAAAAAAAAATAAGCTTGAGCTTCCATGGAAGCTCAATAAAAAACAATGAGCTTCCACCGGAGTTCAAGATGATTTTGGTGGTGGGGATTGGGGAAGAAGAGTTAAAATTTTAATAATTAAATTATTTTGAAGAAGTTAATAGTTTAAAATAACTAAGGCATGTTTGGTTTGTTTATAATCTTAAGTTGGTCAACCAAAAAACAACTTTTTGGACCTATATGTAATTGTTCCACTAATGGGGATTCAGATGAGCGAGGAGCCACTAAGAGGGTAGCTCTATGTAATTTTCTCTTATTTTATTTTATCTTATTTAATAAATTTAAATTTTATTTTAATGAACAAAAAAATTATTTAATTAATAATAGTATCCAAGATTGGTTTCTATGGATTCGTCTTGTCACGACGAATTCAAATATATATTCAAAATATTTTTCTGAATTTTGTAGATAAAATTATATGAAATTTACTAAAAACTATATATGCAGTCAACATACCAAAAATAACATTGAAATATATATTGGTTAAAATACAATTAATTCCATAAAATTCCACGTAGGATTGAATGAATCTAGTGAGGTTTAGACCCATGTGGTTTACATAATATATGGATGGATGGATGGAGGGAGTTTCAAGTGCAAACAATTCGATTCCATTTCATATCATTGACAAAGCGCACACACGCAGAATGAAGACTATTGAGTGAAACCTGATGTTCTCCCACAACATGTACTCCAGTCTCCAGTATATGTATACACAGGTCACTAGACTACATAAACACAAACTATGTCCATTCGTATTCAGTTCACATACCTGAAAGCATGGCCATAGCCAGCACAGCACAATTAAGAATTTTTAACATTGAGAAAGAAAGAAAACCTAGCTACTCCAAAATCCATTTCTATTGTAACAAGTATTGCAAACATCAATCCAAATAATGCAAAATTGTAAGATAACTACTCTGGCTCAGATGCTTCTATGATGAGCCAGCCCAGTGCATATCTAAACTTGGGCGTATATTAATGAAATAACATTACACAAGTTGCCAGAGCAACAAAAAACACCTACCAGACCTCCGGATTTTAGATGGCCCTTCAAATCTCACCCGCAAACTCACTTCCCCTTTCTGCTTTCCCTTCCCTTTCCTTTTCCCTTCCCAGAATTCCTCATGCCGCCTTTACCTTTCTGCTTCCCCTTCCCCTTCCCTTGTTTTTTCATCCCATGTGTTCTTGCATCCTTCTTCATTCGTCTATCAACAAGCACTTTCCCCTTTCCAGGCTTCACCTGTACACCTTTCTTGGCCACAACATATTCCCTCTCAGTTCTCTTGGGCCCAACCTTCTTATAAAGCTGATCTATCATTTTATTCTTTGAACGTTCAGAAATATCTGCTTGGTCAGATACTGCATTAGCCTTTTTCCGAATCTTCTCAAGCTGCCTAAACGCATCACGCTTCTTTCTGGCTTTAGCTTCTGCCACTTTCTTAGCAGGTCGGGCATTAATTGCTTTAAATTGTGCTCTCATTGCAGCTACCTCCTCTTTTGTGACGGGCTTTATTGGCTGGTAATGCTTCTTCTCTTCTTCCACAAACCACTTGGGTAATCCTTCGTCGTGGAACATGTATTTATTATAAGCATCATCAATCATATCTTCTCTCTGCTTTTTCGTGAGCATCTTTTTAGCACATGCCAGGATTTCAGCCTTAGTGTTAATGTCGTCTTCATCAGACTCGTCTGATGATGAATCACTTGAATCCGTATCAGGAGCAGGAACTATTTCAATATCATCATTTAACTTTGCCGATTTGGATTTGCTTGACTGCATCATGCCATTTTGTTTGCCAAGAAGTTTTTCAGGCAACTTCTCCTTTACCTTTACTGCAGCCTGCAGATGTTTCGATGGTGGATCCACCTGCATTTCATCTTCACTGTCATCCTTATCCAATTCCGCATGTTCATCTCCATCCATAAAGACATCCTGGTTGAACCACTGTGCTGCAATCTCCTCTTGAGTCGGTTCATGTTCCATCAGCTCTACCATGAGAGGATTTGCTTCTTGATTTGACGTTTCATTGTCCGAGTCTTCATAATCGGCAATTATATCACCATCACCCTACATAAATTTTTTAAAAATAAAAAAGAGAACTTCAGTAACCAATATTGCAACATTACATCCACTATTACATGGCTGTTTAAATTGGGTTTGATCTTTTTCAAGAATCAAAACATAAATATGAAGAAAATTTTAATGATTGGAAAATATGAAGGTGGTAATGTCAGCTGGAAACAATCGAACTAGAAGTATATCAGGGTCCAAACAAACCGAAGAGAAAAGACATAACGGAACCAGAACAGCAAACACAATCTCAAGTCTCAACACCCAAGCTGTAAATACAGAAATATTTCGTCCATAAGTGGAAGAAAAAGGGGGTGGGGGATATTGACCAAATGCATATACCTCCACAAGCTCATCATTCTTCGAGTATGCTTCCTTTGACCTCTTTCTTTGTCTGCTGCTTCCTTCTCTTTTAGACACTATATGGTCATACGCGTCATCAAGTAATTTCTCTACCTTCTCATCATACCTGAGAGCAGGACAGATTCAGTAAAGTGAACACAGGGAAAACTCAAGCTGCAACCCACATATGTTAAGGACAATTACCGTCTTCTTTCTTCCTCAGAATCTATGTCCGAGTCTCCACTTTCATCATCGTCCTCATCGCTTTCACTATTTCCAGAGTCAGCATCATCATATTCACTGTTGTCAACAGCAGCAAGGTCCTTCTTTCCCTGGATGAAGAATCAGGAGAAAACTGATGATATTACACGGATTGAACCTGGTAAGAATTTGATATCATGCTGAAATGCAAGATTTGACCTTTGCCTATATCTTCTCTTTGCTTAGTAAGAAACAGAAGAAAAACTGATCATGTTATGATGCATGCATGCAGAAGACATCTTTGGGTTTTATTGCGCCTTCCAGAAATACAAGGTGCCAAACAGCTGCTCTTCCCAAAAAAATAATGATACATAAAGTGTGAAACAAATATACCTTCATGGAAGTTAAAGAGAATAATTCCTGATCAACGTAACCATCCTCCACAGCATCCATTTGGTTGCCCAATGCTTTCCGAGCTTTGTCCTGGCAGAATGTGGAGAAATGATCTATCAAGGAATGGCATTTGACAGGGATAAAGAAGCTTTAAACAAGTCAAAACATACCCAAACGAATATAGATCAAGTTAAGGTGCATTGGCATGAGATCACCTATGATAGCATTTGCACTCATCTAACTGACAGATAATACTGAATTATACATGTATACTTAACATTAATATGCTCGGCACATAATGATCTAATTATAAAATATGCCAAATTCATTGAGCACTGAATTATCTAACAGCTTGGGAAGAGGGGATAGGGTAATGTCATTTTGACGCACAACCATTACCTTAGCTCGCTTTTTTGCAAGAATTTTTCTAGCACGTCTTTTCTTCTGTTCCATAGCATTCGCCAACTCTTCCATTTCATTGAGAACTTTCTCCTCTTCATCTACCTCTTTCTCAGGTTCAACACTTTTAGAAGCAGGAGTAGTCTTCTCTGATGGAGACAGTGCCTTCCTCAACTGCATACGCCACCTAAAAGAAAAGACCAGCAATTGATATCAGAAGAAAAAGAAGCAACTTAAAATTTATTAGTATGATATTATTTAATAGAGCTTACTTGAGAAGGTGCTTAAAGTCTTGCTTCCCTAAAACTCGAAGGTCATCACACAGTGCTTTCACCTGTTTTATTATGCAAGATTGCATGCCATTCAATTATCAAGAAAGACATCCTATGTATCTAATTCTCTTGCAAGAAACAAAATGTACCTCCTCTGTTGTCAAAGTATGATCCTTGATGGGTAAACTTGCAGAATCACCAAACGTGATAGAAGTAACTGAACCGAGGATCTCAAGAGGAGTGTCAGACCACAAAAACTCAGATGCAGAGCATGTCTTCTTTGATATTGTCTCTCCCTCTTCATATCTGCAAAGATAACCATTTACCAGTTACAACACCAGAAGTCCAGAAAACACGCAAAGCTTAGACATAATTTTCATCAAACCAGAAGAAAGTGACAAGAATTGAAAATTAATCATGTCCACCAAAATAATGCTACAGGCAACCTAAATGAAAGACTGGACTAATGATATACGATTCACAGTGCTGTGCAACATCTGAAGGCTTTACAATAAGACATTACAAGTATAATACATATGCTTATTACAAACACGCCAAACTAGATTAATAATAAAGTGTTTGCGGTCATAGAGCAATAGTAATATATGCAAGATTTTGACCACAAAAAACAAGCTGTCTCTTTGAAACATTACAAGTGAGTACAAATGCAATATTAGCTAATTAGAGATTGTACCCATCACGGTGTCGCTTTTGCTTTGTTGCTCTAAGAACATCCAGAACCTGAAGACATTGATATCAGACAGATGAGCATCTCAAATGATTAAACAAATGCTGAACAAACCCAATAAATTCAAACTTCAAAGACAAGTAACATCACCTTCGGGGGTTCTTTTCCTCCTTGGAAGAGATGTTTTACATCAAGTAGACGAGGATCAATCTTCGCAGGTGCCTTATACTTCAAACCTACTATGTAAATTTCAGCTGATGCTGAACGACTAGCAAGTGGTTTGTCCACTTCAACCTTCTCAAATAGCTGCAAAAAACATTCTACGCTCAGATAATGCCTTATCGAACTATAAATTTCAATCTATAGAGGAAATAACTATTACCTGTCTAAGACAATACAGGACAGCAGTATAATCTTGAGACCTGAAAACCTGACATTCAAAACAACAGAAACTAGCTGTCAAATCTTTCCTCCACAATAAAGATTCATCAACATTTGAGCTCTAGCTAACACAAACTGAAGCTAATATGTACTGCATTCCTAACTGGCCAAGACTGAACCATATAGGCAATTCCATAGCGAATTAAACATAAACAGTCAAACAATTAGAGCTATTGTCTTTCTTCTGCACCAAAACTCTATCCACACTGAGCACGATTCTGTAGTCACATAGCATGCAGACATAAAAATAGAGATATTATCATCCATTATACCACAAGTTTTGTAATCAGACAGTTCTGGCCGACATAGAGTAGAGCAAATATTACGAGTTATATCACAAAAAATTATAGTCAAGTAGCTAAAATTGTCCGCTAAACCTCAGATGCTAATCAGTTGTATTGCGAAATGTTTAGTCGAGTAGCTCTGTTTGACATAAATTAGAGCTAATACCAATCCACTAAATCACAGATACTGATAAACTAGTACAGTCTCGGATCACATACAATAAGTCAAGCAGGACTCAAAAATACAAGGAAGTGGATTCAGAGACAGGCCCCAAATGAAGAAAGGGAATAGTCACCGACTGAACCAGAGAGGACTCTTCCACAGATTCATATGAAGGACAAAAGAACAACAAAAGAATCCCCAATCATGAAAGATGGGGGAGCACTGAAAGAATAAACTAGAAAGAGAAGGAGACAAAGAAAGACGGAATGGACGACGGTCAGAAAAAATGAAACAATAAAACAAAAGGAAATAACCAGTTTCTAGTGATGCTTTTTGAGAGGAGCGAGGGCGCGTATGCTTTCGAAAGCGAGGTAGAACAAGACATGTCTTTATATACTTATAATTTTCATTCAGAATCTTCAACATCTTGTCCAGATAAGAGAAGTTCCCATCTCCATGTAACTAAATATACATAACAGTATAGATAATCATAAACACACACAATCAACAACAAACACAAAACTAAACTAAACAACGTAAGTAGAGAACTCCACGAAAGAAGTCAATTTTCTCAAAATCTTAAAGAACTCACTTCTAATACAGCACAACCAAAGGACCACCTTATAGGCTATATGAATAATAAAATCCTATAAAATTTGAAGTACAATAATAATTCTTATAAAAGCAAAACATAATCCAAAGTGAAGAGCAGCAAATCGAATACGAAACTATCGACTGATACCTTAGTAACAAAAGTCCCATTAGGAGCCAGCAACTCGGTAGCAAGCTTAACAGAATCAATAACAAGGGCATTCTGACTAGTAGCTTCCTTGGTCCAGGCGCCACCAACATTAGGCGAACCATCGTGCAAAACCAACTCAAAGGCACCACATCCATTCTCAGCCATAAGCCTTTTGACATCAGAGCGGCACTTTGTTCCAGTGATATCCTCTTGAAGAGAAAATGCTCCACGAATTGGGCGAATAGGATCCAAATCGACACCAACGACGAGGCTGCCGACAGGAGCTCGTTCGACGGCGACCTGCATCCATCCTCCAGGAGCGGCGCAGAGGTCGAGAACGGAGCGGGAGGATCGGAGGAAGTTGAACTTGGAATCGAGCTGAACGAGCTTAAATGCTGCACGAGAACGGTACCCGTGTTCTTTGGCGAGGTAGTAGTATTTGTCCAACCTATGCTTGCCCTTTGCTTTCCCACCCATTGAAGAAGAAGAAGAAGAAGAAGAAGAAGATTACTGGTTTGATGGCTGACGAAGATGAAGATGGATGATGGTATTGCGTTTCTTAGGTTTTTCATTGGGGTTTATGAGCTTACAATTTTAGAGTTTATTACTCGTTACATCCAATAAACATCACTTTCTCAAATAGGTTTATGTAATTTCAACAATTACATCAAAGCCCTTCAAATATAGGGGGTGGTCATAAAATCCGAAATCCGAAAATCCAATCCAATCCGATGTATTCGGATCGGATTACGGATTATGATATTTTAGATCCGAAGATTTTCGGATTAATCCGATCCGATCCGTTGGATTTTCGGATTAATTATATATATATATATACACACACACACAATATCTTAATCTTGCCAATTACTTCATCAGTATGTATACCTGTATTTCCGCTATGCTACCTGATACAAATGGTATCAGAGCCATAAAGTCCCCGGGGAGAGTATTAGTTAATTAAACAAACTTGATTTTGTAGTAAGTTTTGATTCTGGTAGACACGCATATAATTCCTTGAATAGGTGTGTAAGACGATGTCTGAATTAGCTTTTACGAAATCAAGCCAGTGAGATTAATGAATAAGTTTTTTGGGAACAATATGGCTTCTGCCTCATCATCTGTACCAAATACTAATGAAAATGTAGTATCCACTATTGAAAATACTTGGGAAGATAAAGATTTGTTTAATTGGAAACCACCAAATGTAGATAAGAGTACAATATATAAACAAAGCATATTAGACTTTAGATCAGCTTATACTATAAAAACAGAAGAACAAGTCCTTCCTTTAGTAAGTGATCAACAAACTTTACATTTATTCACTAAAAAGTCAATTAGAAAGCATATAGCCAGTGGATACAAATTCTTACATATAGGTCTTGTACAAATTGCTATTAAACCTTTAACAAGAGAAGGATTAGATACTAGCATTTTTGTTGCACTTAGAGATGCTAGACATTTTGATTTTCAAGATTCCCTTTTAGGATTAATTGAAACAAGTCTTTGTAATGGACCAATTTATTTTAATTGTTATCAATTTTACCATATCCTCGACCCACATATTTTAGATATTCTTACTTTAAATGTAAAAACTCATAATTACAAAATGAAGCATGGTTCTCATATATATGAAGTATTTTATAGAATACATTACAAAGTTATGAATACGGGTTTAAATGTCAAAGCAGTACATTATGAAAAACCTTCTGGACAAACTATCTTTTGGGAAATTAATAAGTCAAAGTCTAATCTTACAGTCCCTAAGACTATAGAATGGAAAAATGTTAATCTTCCTGAAGCTTGGTTGCTTCCTTCTGGAACAATACCAAGATCCCAACCAATAGAAAATATTGAAATAGAAAATATAGTAGACCACCCAGATGGAGGGGTTAGTATAAGATTTAACAGACAAAGTTCTATGTCATTTAGAGATTATAGCTCACAGAGAAATAGTGAATATTTATCTCGGAGTAATTCCCATAGAAATTCTTTTAGTATTTTTGAAAGAGATAGACATAATTTTCAAGGAGTTAGAACACATAAAAATGTTGCCCAACCAGTTTATACTTCACAAGGCTTTAGTGATAGCACAAATGATTTAGAACAACAAGAAGAGGATAAACCAACTTCACCAAATCTATCAAGCATATACGTTTTGACAAAAGAATTTTGTATAGATAAGAGTTTGGTAAAAAAAGATTTTATGAGTGACGAAAACAAACAAGAAAGAAAATGGTTCATGGAAACATTCTCTGAAAACAAAGGAATGTCATAAGAAACAGTTGGTATGAATTTATGGTTACTACACAAAATCATATACAATTTTTTACTTATTTCTTTCAAAAGTATGATAAACTTTCAGTTTTAACCAAAACAAAATCTTATTTTACAAAGAAATATGGCTCAAGTATCTCGCATGAATTTCCACCTTTAGAGCCTGTAAGAACAAAGGTTTTAGCAGATGTCATAGATTGTACACCAGTTCTTACTGACAACAAAGAAGATGAGTCAGGAATGAAACAAAGGAATTACACTAATATAAGTTTACATTGTCTGAGAAAACAATTAGAAAGAATAGAAGATAGTATAGAAAAGAAATTAGGTAGCCAATCTCCAGTTGATACAAATTTTGCATCCTCAAGCAAAGAACATACCTCACCAGATAAGCAGATACACAGATTTCCTTTTAAAATCAATGAGTACAAACCTAAGTTAACAGAAACAGAGATTCTTCAGAAAATAAATTCTAAATTAGGAGATTTGAATTTAGAAAAATTAAATGCTTTAAAAAAATCATTAGAAACTGTACATTCAGGTGATGAGTCTGAAGATAGTAATCATATTTTTCCTGTAGAACACAAAAATTTCTATCCTATACCCACTCCCCCAGACATCCAATTAGAAGAAACACATACTCAAAGGACTTTTAATGGGTCAACAGTTTACGACTGGAATATAGATGGGTTAGCAGAATATCAGATTATAAAAATTTGTCAAGAAATGGTAGTCATATCAAACATATATGGAAATAAAATGGATCAGGTTGATTGTGCAAAAACTTTAATTTTAGGATTTAATGGACAATTAAAAGGATGGTGGGATAACTCCCTTACACCATTAGAACAAAATGTAATATTAGATAGTATTAAACAAGATGACAATGGAATACCAATTCAAGATGATAATAATAGACAAATTTCGGTAGCAGTTACTTCCCCCATTTACACAATTTTACTCCATTTTGTTGGTGATCCTAATTGGTATAGTGAAAGAAATACTGAAATTTTACAAAATCTAAAATGTAGAAAGCTTCAGGATTTCAAATGGTACAAAGATGTTTTCCTTACAAAAATTTATGAAAGGGATGATCCGAATAATTATTATTGGAAAGAAAATTTTATTTCAGGATTACCAAAGTTATTTGCGGAAAAGGTAAGGGAAAAGATTAAAAACATCAATGGAAATATAGAAACAATGTTATACGGAGAAATTATAAACCAAATAAATCTGACCGGATTACAAATTTGTAATGATTTAAAATTAAAATCCCAGCTAAAGAAACAAAATATGGTAAGTAGAAAGGAATTGGGAAGTTGGTGCGAACAGTTTGGTTTTGATAAAATCAAACCCCCAATTCATAGCCATGACAGAAAACCTTACAAGAGAAAATATTCCAACAAAAGGGTCAATAAGCAAGATTACAAACCAAATAATAAAAATAGTTTTTATAAGAAAAAAGAAAGATTTTATAAACAAAGAAAGAGTCCCTCTAGACAAAATAATATGTCACAAGTGTAAGACACCTGGACATTATGCCAACACTTGCAAGGTAAGGCAAAAGATACAAGAATTAATTTCAGACGAACAATTAAAAATCAGCTTTTAAATATAATTTCTGAAATAAGTTCTGATGAAGAAGGAATAGGAACAGATAAAGAAGATCATCAATTTAATCAGATTCAATCAGATAATGATGAAACTTCTGATGATTCAGAAGAAAAAGAAGAAGATTCGTGTTACTGTCTCCCTGACCAAATGGGGAAAAGTGTTTGCAATTGTAGTAAGAAACTTTTAGTAATCACAAAACAAAGTCAATATGAATTAATATTTGAAATGATTGATCAGGTCAAAGACCCTCAACAAAAAGATAATTATCTAAAGAAATTAAAAGATATGATTTTAAAAAAAGGACAAGAAACTTCTACTTCAAATAAACAAAAAACAGATTTCAAAGACGTAATAAAAACATTCAATTCTCACAAAACAAACAGCATCTCTTTTAGTGATATTCAACGAGAGATTAAGGAAGTAAAAACAGAAATACGACAATTAAGGCAGGAAAATGAAGAAATGAAACAAGATATTTTAATTTTAAAACTAAAAGATGAATTAAAAGAAGAAAGCATTACCAACAAAGTTGATAATGTAGAAAATAAAGAAGATAATGGAGAATCATTCATAAATGCTCTATCACAAATTACCTACCAAAGAAGGTATGTCAAAATTAAAATTGTTATAGGGACATTTACCCTAGAAACAATAGCTTTAATGGACAGTGGTGCAGACATGAATTGCATACAAGAAGGACTGATACCGACAAAATATTTTGAAAAAATAAAAGAAAGGTTATCAACTGCAGATGCAACAAACCTAAAAATAAATTATAAACTTTCAAGTGCACACATTTGCAATGATGTAATTTGTTTCCGAGCAAGTTTTGTTTTAATAAAAAACTTGAACACCAAAATCATTTTAGGAAACCCATTCTTACAAATGTTATTTCCTTTACACGTAGATAACCAAGGTGTAGGAACTACGGTCCTAGGAAAGAAAATACTTTTCCAATTCCAATATCCGGTAACAACCAGAGATGTAAATCTGTTACAAGAAACTGGAATTTTCCAAAAAATGAAAAATAAGGAAAAACAAATTATGTATCTGAAAGAAGAACTCAGTCATAAAAGAATTGAAGAAAAAATTAAAAGCCCAGTTCTTCAGCAACGAATTTTACTTTATCAAAAGAAAATAGAAAAAGAGGTTTGTTCAGAGTTTCCCACGGCTTTTTGGGATAGAAAAAAGCATATTGTAACTTAACCTTATGAGAGTGATTTTGAAGAAAATAAAATTCCTACTAGAGCAAGGCCTATACAAATGAACCAGGAATTATTAGAATACTGTAAGAAAGAAATTTCAGAATTACTAAAAATGAAGATTATAAGGCCCAGCAAGTCTCCTTGGTCATGTTCTGCATTTTATGTACAAAAGAATGCTGAACTTGAAAGAGGAACTCCTAGACTAGTTATAAACTACAAACCATTGAATAAAGTTCTCAAATGGATTAGATATCCAATTCCGAATAAAAGTGATTTACTCAAGAGACTTTATAATGCTAAGATATTTTCAAAATTTGACATGAAGTCAGGATTCTGGCAAATACAAATTTCAGAAAAAGATAAGTACAAAACAGCATTTACAGTTCCGTTTGGACAATTCGAATGGAATGTTATGCCTTTTGGATTAAAAAATGCTCCATCAGATTTCAAAAGGTTATGAATGATATATTCACCCCTTACACTACTTTTACAATTGTTTACATAGATGATGTTTTAATATTCAGCCAGGACATAGAACAACATTGGAAACATCTAAATATTTTCTTAAAAGTTATAAAAAAAATGGTTTAGTTGTCTTTGCAAGGAAGATAAAATTATTTCAAATAAAAATAAGGTTTCTAGGACATCAAATTCATGAAAATACTATCATACCCATCCAACGGTCCTTAGAATTTGGAGATAAGTTCCCCGACGAAATTAGAGATAAAACCCAATTACAAAGGTTCCTTGGAGCTTTAAATTATGTAGGGGATTTTTATCCTAATCTAAGACAAGTTTGTAAACCCTTATTTGAAAGACTGAAAAAGAACCCGCCAATTTGGTCAAACAGACATACTGAGATAGTTAGAGAAACAAAAACATACATACATACATATATATATATATATATATATATATATATATATATATATATATATATATATATATATATATATATATATATGTATACATATGTATATATATGTATACATATGTATATATATATGTACATATGTATATATATATATGTACATATATATATATATATATGTATGTATGTATGTATGTATGTATGTTTTCCCTTATTCAGCCAAACAAAATACAAAATAGAAAGTTAGCCCGAACAAAATACAAAATAGAACATGAACTCCAAACTTTTCGTATTTGTTGTTTTGGACTTTAAGTAAACATGTGAACTTTATTTTGTTTATTTTGAATGTGGAACTACTGAATTAGTATTTAATTTGGCTACGAAATGCTATTTCAGTTTTTTTTTAAAAAATTTTAATTAAAGTTCGGATTATTCGGATTAAATCCGATCCAATCCGAACTTTTTCGGATTGAGCCTTTAGTGGTCTGAAACTTCGGATTGATCCGAACTTCGGATCGGATTAATCCGAACGTGCACCCTTATTCAAATATATACCTGGGTTGAAAAGTGAACAAAAATAATGTAGTGAGTATATGAATTTACTCATTTGGGTTCATGTACATGATTCAATGTTCAATATACTGGGAAACACATTGGGAATGAACATTAACACTTCGTTTGGTACCAACTATTCTGGTTCTTACTACCCATTTTCTTGTTTGGTTAGAATTTGGGCCTGGACTCGAAGCTTGGGCTGCCCAGTTGAGAAGCTAGGGGCAGGGCGCTGATTGGTGGAAATTTGTCACATAAGCCGGTTTGGAATTGAAATGTGGACCACGGCTCTATTTGGTTGTGACGGGATTGGGTTTCATTTTGGGCCTAGATTCATAAAACCGGCTTTGGAGTTTTGGGCTTAAAGAAGGGTTTCGGGAAGTTTTGTATCCGGTTTGGTTGGGTTTTGGTGGTGGGTTTTGTGTGGCTCTTGGATTTGAATCCCAAAATCATGTTCCATTTGATTGGTTTTTTATTCTCACATTGGACCTTTGGCCAACATTTAATATTGAGAAAGACAAAAATGCCCTTGAACGAAAATCCCAAGTTGACAAATTGTGTTAAATGACTCCTATTTTAATTCACCTTCAATAGTCACAAAAATGTTATGAGATGACAAAAATATAATTTAAATGGAATAGTCACCAATTATAGTAAATAAATACATCCTTCGTCCCGATTTTCAATTATCCGCGGGTCCGGACACAAATTTGGTACTAACATTTTCCATAATTTACCCCTATGTCATCAGCTTTGTCAATTTTCAATTTATGTGTTTGGGCATGATCTGGCCCACAAACATGGCCCACTCATCTATTCATATACACGCCTAGTGGAGTTTCCAGTTCTGATAGGATTTTACAAGTCTAGACCTCCAGGGAAACTATTTAGAACAACTAATCGGACATTAGAACATTTTACCCAGTGACTTTCAGTAAATCAACGTTGTCTACAACATGGAAAACATTATCGAGAACTTGTTACGAAGATCGTAACCCATCTAATCCCATGTACTTCGTCCCGAAAAAATACGATATCAATTAAACAGAGTAACATCTTATTTTTTATTTTATTATACTTTTTTTACAAACCCAGAACCTATTAACATCAAATGCCAGTATAGAAAAATTAGTAAAACATCAAGATTCATAATGATACCTTTAAATTGGGATAATTAAGACCAATGATAAACTTAATTTAATGATAGAATACCTGAAAGAAATTGAAAGGCAGAGTTTGGCTTCTTCTATTCTTCTACGGCTATTTCACACTCATCCTTGCTAATATACTGAACTATTTTGGGTGTGGAGGAAAGTAGAGAAACCTGACTTCTATATATAGCTGAGTTTTGTGGGTGCAACGTATGGGATGAGAAGGATGATTAGGGATTGGGTTGATTGGAAAATCAACATCTGTAATTCTCGATTGCAGATGGCAAAATTAAACGAGAAATGTTACATCTGTAAAAACTGATTGAGCTGCTTGTTATTATTTGGGCACCGTTTGGTAGGCTGTAACTAGCAGATTTAAGTGAGTTGACCGCTTAAAATACAGCGTTTGGTAGGAAAATTTTCATCTGGAATACAGATTCGCCGGCCCGGCGAATTTCGCGGGCTGTATAAAAAAATACAGCTCCTGATGTGTTTTAAAATACCTAGGCCAGGTCATGTGGTCTGAAACACAATGTGAGATGTATTATTTTGCCCATGGTTAAAGACTAACTTCTCTTTCAAAATGCAAAGGAAGTTACATGAATATCCTTGTTGCCCTAATTGAGATAGTATAAATAGCCTGAGTGATTGCCTCCCATTATTGAGACAAAGGTTCCAACTGCCTAGTAAACATTCTCCTCTCTATTCTCGTTTTCTTCATTTATTGCCACCATTAATGAACTATATTAATGCATTGGTGTTGGTTTCGTAGGTTTGGGAGGGAGTCGTTGTTAACCGAAAAATCTGAGAATTGAAGGTTGGAGTTGAGTAGTATTTTGTTACAAGTATAGTTTTATTGTAGAAATGTTTGTTTTTTAAAATTTATGGTGTATCTTATGTGATGTTAATGGAATAGTTAGCAATGGGTTTCAGATTCATGATAAGTTTAGATGCTGTGATGATTTATGTATTGAGGTTGGGTCAGCCTGATATAATGTATAGTGTGCTCTTAAACTTGTAGCTGTAGCAAGAGCCATGGTTTTCTGAAACTTTGATGAGACATCTTAATTAAAGTGTTGTTGGTTTTACTAGGTTCGAGCAAGAGTTGGAATTTATACTGAGAATTCTGCTAATTACAAGGCAATCAAGGCAATTTCCATATACACCAGCAGTTTAGTTTTATAAATAAACTTGTGATTTATATATGATTTTTTCTTATGTAGCTATTGTGATGCTTTGTAAATTCTAGTTTTGTATGTCTGATTTAAGGTGGATGTGAAACTTGTAACACAAAATAAGATCTATATTTTGATTTAAGATGGAATGAAATGCTTTATTATTCAGATTTTAAAAGTACCTTATGTGTCGTTAGGGATGATGCTTGCTATGAGTTGGTATTATTTTAAACATGTTAGGCCGAGGCTTGAACGGAAACGGAAACGTGCACATCGTCATCGTATGATTCCAAAATTGCAAAAACAAAAGGAGTATATGGAGAGGTTGACAGATCTTGAAGATGTTGATTGTAAGAAATCCCTTCGGATGGATAAGCAGTGTTTTAAGCAATTTTGTTTCCTACTAGCTGATACGGGTGGGTTGAAACGAAGTAAGTATGTAACCTTGGAAGAAAAAGTTGCAACCTTTTTATTAATCTTAGGACATCACACGAAGAATAGGGTTGCCATGTTTGCGTTTCGTCGATCGGGCCATACGGTTAGTATATATTTTAATGAGGTACTAAAATGTGTACTAAAGCTCCATGAAGTCCTACTTGCTAAGCCTGAACCGATCCCAACAACTTGTGTGGAAGAACCTTGGTGTCATTTCAATGTGAATCATCAATGTTTCCTATTTATGGTTCAATGCTTAACCTTTTGTTACGGGGTTTGTAATGTTGTACTTGTTTTTTTAAATTGAAGGCATGCCTTGGAGCTTTGGATGGGACGTACATCAAGGATGAGGCAGGTCGTGAGATCCAAGCCTTGTACATAAATCGAAAGGGGTTCATATCAGTTAATGTTCTCGGTGTTGTCGACAAGAATATGAAGTTCATTTATAGCAGGGTGGAAAGGGTCTGCTGCCGATGGGAGAGTATTAAGAGATGCATTGAGTCGTCCCAATGGATTTAAAGTCCCTAGAGGTTAATGATACAATAAACTACATTTTCATATGAGTACTTGTTGTGTTGTTTTACTGATTTACATTATTTAATTGATTAATGTCTTTGTGCTGCAGGTAATTATTATTTGGTCGACGGCGGTTATATGAACGCACCTGGATTCTTACCTCCATTTAGGAAGACTCGATATCATTTGAAAGAATGGGCAGATTCAAATATGAGGCCTCAAAATGCGAAAGAGTATTTCAATCTCAAACACTCTTCTGCTAGAAATGTTGTTGAGAGGACCTTTGGATTGCTGAAGAAGAGGTGGGGGATTTTGAGGTCTTCGTCGTTCTATCCTCTTGATACGCAGAACGATATCATACTAGAGCATGTTGTCTCATTCATAACTTTTTTAGAGAAGTTGCAAGTGATGACTTATTAGCCGATGAGAATGATGTACCGGTGGAACCTAGATCGATTTTGTCTGATGATGAGCTTGAGTCTGATGATGACGAAGACCCGGAACCTATCAATGAACTTGTCAAGTGTCCCCTTTGGAAACAATACCGTCGGGATTTGTCGAATTCTATGTATCACTGGGGGAGGGCTAGAGTCGCAAATGGGCAGCATTAGGCTTGATTTGAGAAGTTATTTTCAATTTGTGGTTTTATGTTGTTAATGAAGTTTGATTTGGGATTATGTTTAAGACCTCTGTTGTTAGTCGCCTTTTATTTGAGACTAATTGATGCTTTGAGTGACTGTTTTGTTTATCATGAGTGGTGTGATCATCTACTGTATTTGAAAGTTGAAACCTTGGTTGAGTAAGTAATTTATCATGGATTGTTAGTATTATACTAATCATTCAGTAAATGTTGATTGTTTATGCGTTTAATTAATTGTATATTTGGTTTGGATTAACTTAAAGTTATGAGTTGGTGTTGTAAGCTTAAATTTTAGTCTACTGTGAATGGTGTAATTCTCCAAATCAGGCTTATTAGTTTAATGAAAGTAGAGTACCTTGCTTGCAGAATTATTATGTTGGCTAATTTTGCATGAATCATATATGACTAGTTGTAATGTACATGTTCTTGTATTTTTTCATTCACTGTAGATGGCCAGAGGTGCAGCTTGTGATAGTGTTGAGGATGATTTGTTAGGACCGAACACCGGCTTGGATGACACTGCCACACAACAGGTGAACTATACCCAACCTATGAGGTCAACACAGGAAAGCTTGACACAGGCAACGACGACGGAAGCGACAAAAAAGAAGAACAGGCTTTGGAAGAGATCGGAGGAGGCTGAAATGGTAGAGGCAATGCGGAAGTGCAAGCATATCGGGTGGCTATCTAATGGATCATTCAAGCCGGGTGGGTTGACTTACATTGAAACACATTTGCAGGCAACAATTCCCGGTTGTGGACTGCACAAGAATCCACACATCACAAACCGGATTCGGCTATGGAAAGAATGACATAAGGCTATTCTACCTGTCCAATCAAGGAGTGGTAGCGTCTGGTGTGATGTGGATAAATCATTTAACAAATGTCCCGATGAGATCTGGTCTAAGCTTGCAAAGGTATAATGTCTATTTACGTTAATGTATGTTTATTGAAGGGAAATTAATACAAGCTGCTTGTTGTGTTTATGTTTAATAAGAACACGTTTATTTATGTTTTGATGATTACTAGTGAGTTGGCTAAGTTTGACAGCATTGGTCCAACCTATAGGGTTCCTATCGGTCTGAAATTGGTGGCGGATAGGGTCTAAGGACCTATTTCTTGAGCTTGAGCGATGAGGATAAATTTGAGTTTGTTTCCACTCAAGTTCAGATAATACAAAGGGCTGATGAGCAAAACTGATAATTTGCAGCATTGTGTAGGAAATGGAGGGTGGAAATAGGTTATTTAATTGGTGTTTTGATGTTCTAACTATTTCCTTCACATAGTAAACATTATGCCTCCATTTGCAAAAATTAATGCTGGAAGCCTGCAAGTATAGGGCTTTTGTAGAATTTTAATTTAGTTGGTGAACAATGAACAGAACACGTATGGATTATGTATGTACTCTAACTTTGTTGGTTGAATTATTTATCCTTCTACTTCATTGGTGATGATGTGAGATGATTTACATTTTACCAGAATCTGTTTCCTAAGTTATTTATTGATGATTTATTTCCTTTTGATTACTGTATTACTTGTGCAATAAGGAGAGACCCAAAAAATAATCAATCTTGTCTGGTAAGGTGATTTCTTTATATCTTCACTTTTAGATCAATTCATATGCCATAGTAAGATGATTACATGTACAATTCACATGTATTAGTAAGGTCAAAAATTGCAACTGTAAGTTATGTTGATATTTGGATTCTTAATAAAATTCATCTTCTTTTGCACCTTTATATGCAGAAGGATAGAACAATAACCTGAATAAGATATTCATTGATAGCTTAAAACAAATAAATGAAGGGGTTTAATTCAAGCTAAAACATCTTTATAAACTCGAATTTAAGTTCCATTCCAACACAGTCACTTGTTCAACAATAAAAAACAGAGAACGTAATAGACTCGAATGCTTAAACAACTACTTGAGAAATAGAACGACTAACATCTTATCGAGAGACGACGTTTCAAAATAAAGTTAACTTAAATAAACACGTTGTGGTAGTTGAAATGGAGGACATAGTTAGTTGACGACTACTCCTTCTTGATGAACTTGGGAAGTAGTTTCTTAAATGAGCTTGACTTGTCCGTAGGGCTGCTCCCACTAGACGAACCGGGGGACAAAGTGAAGTCCGTAATGAAAAGTTTTTTTCTTAGTTGCTGATTTCTCAGCACTTGCCTTTTTTTGTGGATTTCCATTCCTCTTCTGTTATGCTGTTATGTAAGCAAATCCAGGTGAGCTTATAGTTGGAGACGCAAACCTCAAATCCCTTTGGATTAATGGGGATCCATGAGCACTTACGGGTGAATCGTACAGTGTGCAGTGTGGCGGTGCGGCCTTTGGTTTAGCTGGAGTGTTATTGAAAGACCTTATGTCACTTAGAGACTCCATGGTGACTTTATCCAGTTCATAGCCGTGGGCATTTTTATAGAGCCCTCCATTTCCCGCCAGAATTTTTTAAAACCAGCGTATCTTCAACAAATGCAAATGTGGGGCCTTCAAAGAGTACCCCTAGGTCAGCCCAAAGTGGATCATCGGCCTGAAACCTAAATTTTTTTGTATAGGACTTAGATTTACAATATAATTTGACAAAACTTGTTAATTGACAAATTATTATCTCCTAAAGATTCCGATCCACATATTGTGCTCGAATTCGCTCTACAAAACAAAGGAATATGAAAATTTAAATCAAAGTAAGAGTACTAATGTAAATACACATACATACATTCTACCAAACAGAATCAGGAAGAAATGGAGTTTTTAATGGTATTTTAGTCAATAGCCACAGCAAATACATGTCTAAACGCGTTTGTAAATCCCAACCAAACATCCGAATGTGTTCCGAAATACATGTTCAAACACATAACTCATTTCCTACCGAACACTGTAACACATGGTTAACTCCCAATACACTTGAATAACGGACCGGGCTTCACATATGTGATTTAAATGGGTTGACCCTCCAAAACCCCAATCTCCTACCAAACGGTTCTTGGTAGAAGGTAAAAAGATGAAAGAAATATTGAGGGAAAAGGGAAGGAAGAAGAAAAAGGATTTGGGTCGATAAACTAATGGTAAAAAGCAAAGAAGATGAAAGAAATTAATTTGATGAACACGTTTTTTGATGGCTTACTTGCCACTCTTGGTCACAAATTGCAACTTTTCCCTCTCAAATTGCAAGGTAGTCCCTAGACTACTACGTTGATATACTTGAAGTACTACTTAGGTAGTACTATACTAACTCATCTTATAGCAAAGTTTATACTTGAATTATTTCTTTTTCTTTTCTCAAAAAAATTTATATATATATATGATTATAATTTGCTCGAGAACAAAATCTACTCGCACAAGAAAATTAATTTGGAATAAAATACGTAAAGATAAGTTATAAAAGTGCATTAATTAGAACGAGGTGTTACACCTAGCCCACACGAATTTGGCCTATGCACATTGCCTTAGCCCAAATTCTTGATACCAAGCCTAAAGGGTGGTTATCATGGCATGCAATATTTGCCACATCTGCCCAGGGGACCAATCAGAGAGCTGTCCGGCAATAATGGACCGGGTAGTTGCCATATCTTGTCTTTTTTTCCAACCAGCCCAAACACAAAAAATTACATGTCAAAACATTGCCAAATTGACTAAGAATGAAACTATTTAATCTGTAAAATTTGTAAAATCCAATAATCAGACCCCAAAATATTTAATCTGTTTATTATCTAGATTTCTTTTTTTTCAAATGAAACTTCCATGAATTTACTTATAAGTATTCACAAAGTTTTATGAGAGACGATCTTTAGAAAACTTATCTAAAGACGACCTATATATAGTTTTAGAAAAATGATCCATGTTATTAATCAAAATGTCTATGTTGTTAACAAAATTCATTTCTTTTCTAATATGAAAAACACCAATGTTGATAACATAGACGTTTTGATTAATAACATCGATAATTTTCTTGACAATATAATGTTGATAAATTATTTAGACACCGTATTTCAGGGCTTTCTCATAAGTATTTCCTTTTAATTTATCGATCATCAATCCAAACTAAACGCGGTTAATCGGCAACGGCCAAATTTCTACTTCCTTAATTTGAAGCCTTTTCTTATTTTTGGAAGTAAAAAAAAAGTTAATTTAATTTAATAACCTGTTTCGTCATAATTTGTTAATCAACAGACTAGAGCAGAGCATAAAATCCCAGTTGAACAAGGAGTCTATTGTATACGCTCCTGATCACTATATAAGAACCCAAATCCCCCAATTTCACAGATACATTCTACTTTCAAGAAATCCATTCAACAAATCTCTGTTCGATCAATTCTACACCATACAATCAAGTTCCAAGAACTCAACTTTTGATCAATTCAATTCAATTCTGTGCTATTGTATTGTTACCAGTTACATGCATTGATCGATCATCATCATCATGTCTTCCACTCTCAGTTATACTGACTTGTTCTACGAGATGCTCGAAAACCTGGATTTGAACGACAGGGTCATACCGAACGAAGTATGGACTGCAGGTAAACCATTGATTCCGTTCGATACTCTGCCTGCCGGTGAGAACAATCTAATGTACAAACTACTGGTACAAGAAAGATTGGTACAAGAAAGAGATCGAAACGACATGATGAACACGAATACTGTGATGCATATCTTAAAAGACTATCAACAAGCGGTCCGTTCCAGTACCGACCATCAATACCTGGGGTGCCTTCTCAGAGAGATGGTCCTACGAAACAGCGGTTTCTTCTTTGCTGCAGTCGTATTCCACGAAAAGGGATCGCGTTGCCTAGGGGAATACACCCAGAAGCTCAAGAGAACGCCATATGTTGATTTTCTGACGCAATCTCTCACGCCTATATTCTTCAAGATGATGACTAACACTGTCGCGAAAAGGGTGGTTCACATGTGCCTCAAACTGTTAGGACCCCGTTCCAATGTGATCATTTACGAGGAAGTGATATACTGCTGCTTAGAGTTGGCTACCAATAAAGTGGGCTGCGCTTCACTTAACGAATGCATAGACACAATTGATGGGGATCAAAGGATGAGGCTTCTCTGCAAAATTGCAGATTTCTCGTCTAGCCTCTCACATGATCCGTATGGGAACTATGTCATCCAACATGTGCTTGCACTGAGAGAGAGTGAGGTTAACGCTAGGATATTGTGTAATCTGAATGGTGAGTTTATATCGCTGTCGCTGAAGAAAGAAGGCAGTCATGTGGTGGAGAGATGCTTGGAATGCTGTCATCTCGGGGCGATTCAGGTTGTTGGAGAGATGTTGAAGCGTCCTGGTGCGGTTCTTAAACTTGCTGGAGAAATGTTCGGAAACTTTGTGGTACAAAAAGCTCTGGAGAAGGTCAAGGCACAGAGGCATGTGAATCTTTACAGGAACCTAGTAGCAGTTCTGGAGGATGGTAACGAGGAACTCAACAAATCTCGAGCCGGAAGGCATGTGCTGAATTGCATCGAGGATAAAATCCAGTCAGAAACCAGAACTAAATCAATGTATGTTAGGAAACAAGGAAGAGATCAATGTAGTAGTTAATTGTGTTTTGCAATTTAGCAAGGACGGAGTATATGCAGCAATGTGTCTATTAGAAAGAAACTGTTTTTCCATGAGATTGATGTCTAGAAAACTGTAATTCTCAACTCTTACTAATGTCATGTGATTTTTTATAAACAGAATCTTCTCCTACATTGTTATTTTTCACATACAATCTTGCAGACGTCAATAATGCTCTCAATTTAACATGGGGCCTGAGATTTTATTTAGTTTATGAGCAATATGGTGCTTCTATATCCAGAACAAAATGGATTTTGAACCTGCAAATGGGCTCCCCATGAACAACTCTCCAGAGAACCCGAGACTTTAAACTTCCCGGGAATATTGTTGGAAACAGCTTGAAAAACTAAAATATTACTCTTGTTACACGGTACAAGTATAACCCTAGCATAAGAAAACCGCTATTCAAAATAGCATGAAGAACTAAAGTTTGATGAAGTGAGAGTCTATCATAACAGGATAATGACACCCAGTAATGAATCAATGATCCTCCAGAGAAGAGATGCACACAAGAAACGACCAAGATTCTTCAATAATTTGTTGATGAGATTCCAGTCATTAGAAGTCTGTTGGTGGTTTCAGTCGTATAAGTCTCTTGATCCGTTCTTTGTCTGTGTTCTCCAACAGACCCTGTAGACAGTAAGTAAAATGCACAGAGTCAGATAAGCAAGCCTAGGTATTAAAAAACCTATGATATCAACTGCAGGTTAAAGTATCAAGCACAAAATTGGTAGACCTATGTGTTACATGCAACATAAAAAGGATGAGATTTTTTGAAAAATCACATATTATATTGGAGTGGTTGATGCAGTTTCCCAGCAAAATGCACAAGTTAACAAAGGAGCATTCAGTTCATTAGCTTTCTCCTTTTCCTTATTGTGTAGTCATGGAGTCACATTAAGTTGATTCAGAACAGTTATTGGCATGTGCTTTGACTACTTCAAATCTCAATACATATATACTGTATGTGCAATGTGGTAAAGAAATGTAATATATCGAGTATACAATTGCACAAGCATTTTCTTAAGGTGGTGAGAGCAACTATAACTTAACAATGAAATTGTTAAATATTAAAATAACTGATTTGAAAGTTTTAAAGAACACAAAAATGACAGAGCACAAAAAATGATCATATAAACACTCTACATCCCCAGAAGTAATGCGAATATGGTATCTGCTTTTCTTATTGGATGGCTATTTGACTTAATGTGCTTCAGTTATAATTGTGGATATGTATCACGAGCCCAGCTTGTGGGTCAACCACTCATGCCTTATTCTCACAATTCCTAATTATCCTCTATTTGAGTTACTACTTGATCTTAGATTACCTTTAATAAACCTAACCTAACGTGCATCGATTCTCCATTAAATGTGATAGTAAGTCAGTGTGCATATTTAACAGTGGAGTGAACTGAACAGATACAGCAACGGATGCTCTATATTGAACTCTTAACGCATTCATGCCGAAAGACTGAATAGTGAAAGAGACATATCAATGGCATATGCCCAAGTATAAAATCATATGACACATCACTATTAGTCATTTGTATGTAATTGAATGTCCAGTTTGCACAGTGCAGGTCGGAGTGTCTAATCTTACAAACCTAGTCTAGTGGTAAAACATTATAGTATCTCCTAATACCTTCTAAGAAAATATAATCTGCTCATTATAGAACTTATATATTCTAGGAATTTGTCGATCTGGTGAATTGACTAGCACACCACAGAAACGAAGGAAATGTCATGGATGCGGAGCACAGAGTCAATGAACAGAAATTAAAAAATGTTACTCACCTTCCACACAATCTCATCCAAGCACAAACATATTTTTCCATATTTGTCAAGGAAGAGCCGTTCACTTGGAGGTTTTCCACATACATCCTTCAGGGCTGAAGTAACAACAAAAATTGCTTCTGACACTACATGGAGAAAAAAATCAACATAAAATTAAAATAGTATAACAAGGAATGGGCGTATATTAACATGATAAAACGTAGTGGAAGAAAATGATGCACGGCACAACCATTATGATTTCATTACAAATTTTTTTCAATGTAAGCTCCAACAAAATGCAATCAGCATTTGTGGCTGTTTTTTGCTGTTCTTGAATTCATTCTTATTTATCTGCTTTGCTTTTAGGTACCGTTTTTCCACAACATATACTATATACAATTGAAATAATCTGTGTTTGAATGATCACTTCACACATCTACTGTAATTGCGTTCCAAAGTTGACAACAGATGCTCTTGCTCAATAACACAATACTGTATGACAAGCAGATGAATGGCATACTTACAGGCAAGTTCATCATATTCATCCTTGCCAACAACAAATATACTGACGTCACCCAGCACAGTGTACACAATGTAAACTGACCTGTAAATAGAAGCAATAAGATGAATCGAGTTAGAAACAGAAGGTACAGACCTCACTACCTTTCAAAAGAGACCTTATCAGTTATGAGAAAGTGATTCTTAGACGCTTCCCAGGTCACAGTAGGAAAGTGATTGTAATTCTTTTTTATTTTTTCATTTCCCTACACCGTTCCCTATTCATTCTTGAATTCAAATTTTGGACTTCCATTATAATAAGCAAGAACAGAAAAGTTGAGAAAAATAAACTCCATATGCAATTTCTGTCAATATTCAGTACTAATAACTAATGCCGACACAGAAAAACCATTAAGAGAAAATAGTAGATATGATAATGAGGGAATGAACAAAAATAGTGCCAAATCTTATCCTATAAAACAGACAGCATACCGTCATACCCCTTATGAATGAATTGGCAGTATCATTTCAGATTGCTCTGTTATGCAAATCAGCAAATAGCCAACCTAACACATCTAGCCTAAATGTGTTGTATACTTCCGAAGAGACAGAGACTATGGTCAAGGACTCAAATTAAATATCTAGTAAAAGTTTAAGCTCCAAATGCCATTGCATATTTCCTTAGGCATCAAACTATTGAATTTCTGAAACTTCAGACAAACAGTCTATGGATTCCAGCGTAAAGAAAACTGAAATTTAACACAGCAGCGACCTTTTTCTAATTTAAATAATTATGACATCCAAAGACATGAGAACAACAATTACCACACGATCAGCATTATAAAAGTTTTAACACTTCATTATCATGATACAAATAACTTGGAATACATCAACTATTTTCAAGCAAATATCATGTAAGCAAATTTAACAAGGTGCCAGTACAGACTTGGTTTCCAAAAGTGAGGCTCCAACATATCTTAATTCACTCATCCTATGGCCTTCCAATCCCCATCAATCATCTAATAATATACCCACCAAGGTCCCCATAAGACAGATTTAATTCCTTCAGCAGTAACCAGAGTTTCTTTCTAAATTCAATTACATCTGGGAAGTGGAACCTTGACATAAACACAACAGAAGCACAATGAAAGCACCGAAGTCCAAAATGTGAGTTATCTTTACTTAGTCGGGATGAAAAAAGCACAGCATCTCTTACGTCTCAGCCAATCTCAAAGCACTTAACTCGAGTTAACCTACTAATGCAATTATACATGAAGTGCAAGAAGCCAATGAAACTAGAGAATCTACTATAATCCAGTAAGGTCAGACATCCAGCAGCTATCTAAATTGAGTTACCGAAAGTAAAAACACAGCGGGCAAGCGCATATAACAAACTGATTATTTATGGGGGTGAAAATGGAGATAGAATGAAAAGGACATACTTGTGATTGGCAACAAGGAGTTCCTCATTCTTGACTCCTCTAAGATTATCAGCTCCAAGTTTAACTAAGAAAGTTCTCCAATGCAAACGCTCCTCAGCTGGTACTCCATTGAAACTACATAAATCACAGAATCAACTAAACCAATAAATATACTTGATTAAATTCCAAAAGCCTTTCCACAATCTTTCATTAGCCAGTTAGATACCACCAACCAAATCTAATCTAACTGTAAGCGATCATTTTAACTTGAATAATTGAACTGTGAACAGAAATTGTGAATCGCAGCATCCAAAACCCCAGATCATACGATTAATCATCGGAAATGAAAAATTGGAGGATATGAATCTTCTAAGGAATAGGAGAGTGAAATAGAATACCGCTCGACGAGAATATTGCCTTCGGAATTGGCGATCAACACTGCCAGCAACATTTTCGCTCCTTTACTCGAATCTCGATTTCAGCTGACCAGAAGAAGAGAGATGTTTTTTCAGTTTGGAAATCATTTTTATTCTTTTTATCTTTTCTGCCAAATTGCATAAACACCCCTGATTTACACTACCTTAATTTCACTTTTATAACTGTTAGGCCTGTACTCTTCATCTGAAAATTTATTAATTTCAGTTCAGTTCACTTTTAAAATTGTTAGGGTCTGTTAGAGTTAAATGTGTAGTAAATTGAACATTGTAATTTGCAACTAAGTATAATTCATTTTATTTTTGGTGAATTCAAAAATCAGATTTTGAGTATATTTGTAATTATTTGAATAGAATGGACTAAACTGTAATTGGCCCAAATTTAAGGGGTAGGAAACGTAATTTTCCCTTACTAGAATGAAAACTGGATTTTCCGATGGGATAGAAATCGAAAATCAAATCCGGTTACAGTTAAGCCCCTGAAATGCTCCTCCGAACACTCGCCGCCCCTCCGCCGCTCACCGCCGCCATACAACCACCTTCTTCCCCTCTTATCCACCCTGCAAAACTCAACAAACTTCTAAACAAAACCAAACCGTTCATTCCCTTTCCAATAAGCCTCAGAAAAACCCAAGCCATAAGCTGCACTGCCACTTCCACTTCCACATCCACATCCAACACCCAAACCGACGAATACGAATATGATGAGTATGAATTACACAAGCCCAATGAAGTGGACGATGGAAGCTGCCCATGGGAAGGGGCGATTATGTACAAGAGAAACGCAGCTATTACCAATTTGGAGTATTGTACTACTTTGGAGAGGTTAGGATTGGGGAAGGTTTCTTCGGAGGTCTCGAAATCGAAGGCCAATGCGATGGGTTTGCGCGTGCTTAAGAAGGTGAAAGATTATCCCAACGGGACACCGGTTCTGGTTTCAGTTGAGGTTGTGAGGAAGAAGAAGAAGCTCAGGCTGGATGGGATTGTTAGGACTGTTATTGGCCTGCCTTGCAATAGGTATGTCGATTGTTCATCTGCTTTGATGCTTGTTTCATTGATTTTGTGACTTCATTTGTGCTTGTTTGTGTGTGGTCTGTTGTTTTAGTTTGGTAGTAGCTTGGATTTCATAGTTTTGTTCATGTCAAGAAGATAAATTTATGTAGTGATAAAGCTGGAAGTGAACTGAGTGCAAATGTACAAGCAAAAGGAAAATTAGGACTCATGTTCGCTTTGATGAAATCGATGAAATGTTGGTGAATTTTGGGCTACAATGGTAACAAGATACTTCTTAAGGATAGACTGATTTAGGAGAATACTATCAGATATTAAGAACCAAATAACTTGAATAAACCGAAACTTGTTGATAGTGTTAAGTCCATTGGAGATTGCTGTCAGATAATGAGGAACTCTGTGCCTTAAATGATTGCTGGTTCTCCAATGGTAAGAGAGGGTCACTTATCACCCTCCGTGCATTTCTGCAAAGAAGATGTTTCCATGCCTCAAACTATTACTACAGATCCAACAAACAAGGCTGGCATCTAGATGCGGCTTTTCAAAGTCTTGCTTTTGTACTTGCCTCTTTTTTTTTGTTCCCTCGAGGAAGCTGGCTTGCTGAACCATTTTATGTTTCCTGCTGTTATGGTAATTGTGAAGCCTCCAGCATCATAAAACAAGCCCCTTTTGATTTACCTGAATGCACCTTTTCCATTCCTGTACTGTATGGATTGATGTTTTTAAATCATCATGGTCATCTACGATGGAGAGCATATGTATTCATAAAGTTTATAGACTTAGTGCATTAACAAATCCAGCGCCATAATACATTCATCTATGAGATACACTAGCGATAATCAGACTTGTGTACCAGATGCTCTACATTGCTAGCACGCAATTTGTAGATCCAACACAAGACCATATCAAATCTGTAATTATTGTCTTTGGTAAATTGGTACCTACATTATAAATTGAATCGAACATTCCAGAACAGATGGAGAGGCTTTTCCATGCTATTTAACTATGAATCCGATATCTTGTAATTTCTTCATACTTGGAATTAGTATGTCATGTAACTAACTGGTTGCTGAACTGTTCTAGCTGTTCATCAACCCGTGGTGATAAATTGTAACTTAATTATCTTCACTATGGTTTTTTGTGGACGAGTAGGATAACGTTCTGTGATAATTGCCACAATCAGAGGCCATGTTTTTGTTGATTTGGGACTTGTTTGAAAAAGTGAGAGAATTCCCATAGCACCACTTAAATGCATTATGTAATGTGTACTTCTTTGCTGATTGCGCCTGTACTTTCGGATGAAAAACACCTCATGTAGGGGTTTAGAAATATTCTGTTAAGGTATGTGTGTGTGTGTGATGAACACTTAGGATATGTGTTTTAAAACACTGTATAGGGCCTTCTCAGCTGTGGATCTTGTATATAAAGTCTTGATTCTTGAATCGCCATAATTTAGCAAACATGATACTGCATGCGTGTGTGTGGGTTATTAGCATATTCTCTTACTGTTCACAGCTCACTAGTACTCACGTAGTATTTCAACATGATTCCAAATAGTGGATGTACCAACGCCACTCACCAAAAGCCTTAAGGCTTTTATAGAGGCATCTTCAAGAAGAAAGGTTGCCATCCAGAATATTTTCGTTAGTTATCCAAGTTTTCCGTTCATGCCTGTAGTTTAACCCAATGGCCTGTATTGTACAACATTTCTGGCTTACATGTTATTTTGTTCTTATAATCATTCAATTTTCCTGTTTGGCGAAGGTGTGGCGACCCGGCTTCTCAGAGTGTCTACTCTGAATTCTCACTTTTGTTATGTGAGGAACCTGTTGAAGAACCTGAGACCATAAACATGGGCACAATCTTTGGAGACGACAAAACCAACAGTTTTGGGATGGGTGGAGATGATGATGATGAAGACTCATTAATCGACATGGATGATCGACTGTATTTTCCTGTAAATGAGAAAGTGGTAGACATTTCAAAGAATATAAGAGATCTTATACATATTGAGATCACCCTTAATGCTGTGTGTGAACCAAAGTGCAGAGGTACAAATCTCAACAGTAGCAAGAGTACTTCTAGAGCATCTGATGTGGAGGAAAAAGGTGTAGGGCCTTTTGGAAATTTGAGACAACAAATGCAGCAAACATGATACCTTGTGGCTTGTTGAACTTAACTCTCTTACACAAGCAATGTTACTTGAAAGTATGTCCAATTTTGGTTTAGGTTTCAAATTTGCAAGCGTATGCTCATATCTCGGTTTTGGATTTCTTGAAAAACGAGATATTTTAAGATTCTTTGTGTCTCATAATGTTTTTAAGAATAAAATTGAAAAAAAAAATAACATGGTTTTATTTATCTGTTAGAACTTTAAAATCAGTATGACTCGTGCTCTTGTTATTTTTCTTCAAATTTATAACTACGACTGCGGTCGGCATACTCGAATCGTATCTGTACACAACTAAACTAGTTCTTGGGGTCACCTAAATTCCCAAACTGTGTAAAATTTTATAGTCAATTGAGGTTAATAATTAGGATTGAGGACCAATGAAACACCTGTATATATCCATTTATGTGGGTTTTTCATTTATGTGATTGGCAACAACATATATGAACTTATTATGGAATGACATGGCAAACCTGGCCATGGGCATGTGCTATTAATAATTTAATATAGACTACAGTCTCTTGCCGACGGCAGAAATTGTTAAAGTTGCAAGTAGTATTAAAATAAGTTTAAGTGGAATAATTAGGGATTAGTAAGCTTTAAAGAGCACGTGGTGTAAATCTTGTAATAATGATATGGTGTCTCAGTGTTCATTCAATCCAACGGCTGTTATCGAATCTTTAACTGCCGTCCCACGCAGAAGACCAATCAGATCACCTTGGCTTCATAATTGCTATTTACACTCCTCAACATCCAACTTGCCACACACACGAGTCAACCACAACAAATTAAGCAAGCCCATGTAACATGATATGTTACACTGCTATACAAATTTATAATATCTTCTCGTTTAGATTATTTGCCGGATGTAATTATTCAAAGTTATATAATTATACTTATTAAGCTTTAGTCAATATTTAACCATAACTATATTCAAATTTCAAAGCCATTTGCAATTTCCACATTATCATGCACTCTATTGCTAGAGGTACCCATTAGTCAATACACTTCAACAAAATCTCTTGCTTATGTTTGAAAAATAGTTAGCAACGTTCCTGCAACATATACGAGATCTTGCTATTTCATTCATCGTGTAAACTACTATGTGATTGCTTGTTCAGTATGTAAATTAAATATTTTATTAAGTAGCATGCCTCTTGAAATCGAGGAACTATTGGAGTTACACCTACAAGCATTACACCAATCATACGAGGATCAAGTGTGATATTAAACTTGAAAGAGTAGTTGTCTAAGATTGGTTAAAGCCCGGGTGTGTATAGTTAGGATAACTAAGGTGACATATACATGACAATCCTTATACATGAAGGATTCACCCGAGTGTATTAATAGTCGAAGACTATAACAGGGTCTGGCAACCCATCCCAATCCTCGATAGCCCAAGTCATAAATATGTCTAGGCCAAGTACCCTCTTTTGCCATACACTCGTGTCTTGGTCCATGATGACCAAACGGGTTAACTCTAAACTCTAAGTGTCTCGATCAGATATTCAAAACATATATGCGTTGAAGCTTACTTCCAAGATTATACTAGTAAAGGTCGGTTCTAACTATCTTGATACTTTTATTTATCACATCACCTTACAAATAGTACAAGTACATCATGATTCAAGAATTGTTCAATTAATGTTCGATTTATACAACATGTAATGGAATACTCCACCAGTTCCTTTTAAAAATTTACATTTTATCTTTTCTTATGTCAACTATTTTTTATTTCGACTATAAATTACTCCTAAACTATTATATTATGAAATATTACTTCTCTAATTTTTATTTTACTTATTTTTTTATTAAATTACATACTATTATAATTTAAGAGTAATTTTTTGTAAAAATAAAAACAGTTGAACAGAAAAGATCAAAGTAAAAAGTTCAAAAATGAACTGTTGGAATAACATTGAAGTTAAATATACTAAGGAGATGTTCTGTTAGGAGGATGGAATTACGACAAATTAATTAAGTCAGATAGTATATGGGGGATTGAATGCTTAATATATGTGTTCACTAAAACAATGGATAAGGTTGTGTAATTACATTTTTTCATACAATAGTACCCCTATGCATCTCTTTTCCATTCATATTTATCTTCTCTTCTTCAATATTCATCTGTTACATGTGCTTCCAGCTTTTAGAAATCTTGATGCACAAACCGAGAAGGTGAGAACCATAGCCATATGATTCCCCAACAAATCTTGGCATAATATTTATCTTCAATTTTCAGGCCCACAATTTGGTTATACTATTTCCCTCAACTGGAGAAGAAGCACCACCAATGCACTGGTGTTGTTAGTTTCCGGCAGTAGATTAATCTGACTTATTAGTTTTTAATTTCCACAAGCTTTATACAACTATGGAAAATCCGACCACTTCACTCCAGATCTAAAATTTTGCAGAGAGGGAATTTGGTGCTTTGTTTTGTATTTCATTCAAGAATCATACCTTCCCAAAATTTGAAAGATTAGAATCCTGTTTCAATACCAGGTCAACTGTAATTAGTGTGGATGACCCAACATTGTGCAAGTCATACAAAACAAAAGATCATTTAAGACTAGCAACACTAATTCCCCATAACCTGTTGTAATAAGTGCTAGATAACCAAGGCCCAAAATTTAAATTTTTTTTATAGATAATATTTTTGAAAATTTCAAATTTCGCCCAATCAACTCTCGAAAAAACTTTATATATATAATTTCGACCCCCGAGTTTAAAATTCTGGGTCCGACTTTGTAGATAACAGTTCCTAAATGTTATAAGGAAATACATAGCAGACGTTAAAAATGAAACAGTAAAGCAGGGGAAGCAGCGAGCAAAAAGTGAGTGGCAATAGCAAAAATGAGCACCATCCACTGAGTCCATTGAAATCCAATCATCATGATGAAATGAAATACTACTACAGCTAAAAGCCATCATAGTGGAAAGACAAATAAACATTGCGAAGAAAAAGAAAGAAACTTCGTGGAAGCTGCTACCAATATTCCCAGAAACCTGTCTCCTCTTTCCCGGTTGTTTCAATTTTTCCCGCTTTCTGTTTCCTTTTTATCTCTCCTAATCTCCATTTTCCGTTTAAACTCAATAACCCAGCTAGCTAACGGTTAGCACCAGCTGAACCAGATCAGATCTGAAACCAATCCAATTCACTCTCACTCACACACTTACTCACTGTGATTACTTAGTTCAATAAATATGCATACTCGTTATATGGAAAGATCCAACAGTATGAGAGCCAGAGATAAACGGACCTTGGATCCAGCTACTGCTGATGAAGGTCAACCCGAACGGAAACGTCCTGCTCTTGCTAGGTACGACTTCATTCGATTCGATTCGATTCGATTTTGGTAGCTTAATTTGGTTTCTGTTCACTCTACTATGTTGCGATTGAGTTTTTTGGGCGAAAATGATGAAGATTCGTAGACGTTGACTTTTCCGATCTTACTTCGATTAGGTTTTTTTTAGCCACCTAATTTGACAACATGAACTGCTTAATCAGTGTACAAGACCTAGCTATTGGCTAGCTGCGATTCATGTTCTTTATGCATATACTTTGTGAAGTAATCAATGATAGAGATAATAGTAATTCCTCCAAGTCCACTTATCTATTGTTAGATATCAATTATTATTAGGCTTCCTTTATTACTTATTAGCCCTGTGCAAGTCAGGAATTATTAATTTTCCAAAACTGGGAAACTAATCGAGCACTTAATTTAATGAATTACTAGTCACTGGCTCATGCTGGGGATGTTCCTAAAAGAGTTCTTACTGTTTGAGTTTACGTAATGTAATACCGTTGCTACTTTATGGAGGGTTGTATAGAAGTTTGGTTTTTATTGTGGGTTACGTGGTGATGCAGTGTGATTGTCGAGGCTCTCAAGGTGGATAGTCTGCAGAAACTGTGCTCATCCTTGGAACCAATTCTTCGCAGAGTTGTAAGATATTAATCTCCCTGATTCAATTTTATTTTCTAGTTATAGAATATTGATAGTCGTGCCTGCCTCCTGTCGATGCCAATATAATTATAAAGGTTCTTTTGTAGTTCTATAGATGTAAAAATACTGTGCTATTGTTCTATTTGCCAACTACTTCAGGACGATTTTGTTTATAAACTTACTTAGCTAATGGGTGCTCTCTGCTTATGTCCAGTTTAATATCTGAGACATTTTCTGTTCTGCTTTTTTCCAGCCATTTTATTGTATTTCATTCAGTAATGTAAGTAAGTTATTCTCTTCATGCAATGATTATTCCTAATCCTGAGTCTAATGGCTTTCCAATTACCAGGTCAGCGAAGAAGTGGAGCGTGCCTTGGCAAAATTGGGGCCTGCCTCACTAAATGGAAGGTAAGACTTAACCCGTGGTACTTTTGTTATTCCAGAAGCTCAAGTTCTCATCTATATTTACTGTGTCTGTCCTGTCAATTGTAAGTTCCATCTGCATCTTGTGTCCAGCATTTGAGTTTTTTATTTGTTGTGTGCGTCAATCAATTATCTGAATTTGGCTTTTTCTTTGTTTCATGAACACATGCTTTCTTTTGCGCGTTGATTAATACAACGTTTCTTTTAAGCTGCATTTTTTCCCTTCGATGTTCACCACCCCACCATTAACTTGCAGGGTTTCTCCGAAAAGAATTGAGGGCCCTGATGGAAGAAGTTTGCAGCTTCACTTCAGGTCAAAGCTGTCGCTACCTCTATTTACAGGTGGAAAAGTTGAGGGAGAGCAGGGTACTGCAATCCATATTGTCTTGCTTGATGCAAACACAGGCCATGTTGTAACATCAGGCCCAGAGTCCACAGCGAAATTAGATGTCGTGGTGCTAGAAGGTGATTTCAACAATGAGAATGAGGAAGGTTGGAGTCGGGAAGAATTTGAGTCTCATATAGTAAAAGAGCGTGATGGAAAGAGGCCACTTCTAACTGGTGAAGTACATGTGACTTTAAAGGAAGGTGTTGGTAGCCTTGGGGAGCTTACCTTTACTGACAACTCTAGTTGGATTAGAAGCAGAAAATTTAGACTTGGGTTGAGAGTTTCCTCCAGCAGTTCTCAAGGCTTTCGCATCCGCGAGGCAAAAACAGATGCGTTTACAGTGAAGGATCACAGAGGCGAATGTATGTTCATGTTTGGCCATTTCATAAACACCAATAAATTTTATCTAAAGGTATCTTCTATTAGGTGATAATTTTGTGCATCTCTGACTTTGTAGTGTACAAGAAACATTACCCACCTGCACTTGACGATGAAGTTTGGAGACTGGAAAAGATTGGGAAAGATGGATCCTTCCATAAGAGACTTAATAAAGCTAACATATTCACTGTAGAGCACTTCCTGCGGCTTGTAGTGAAAGAACCACAGAAACTTCGGAATGTGAGGAAATTAATTAGTTATAATAATCTTCCGCCTGTCTTATTCTTTTTGCTTGTTAATCATGGAGTCCATATAATTGTTTCAGATACTTGGAAGTGGAATGTCAAATAAGATGTGGGAAGTCCTTGTAGAGCACTCCAAGACCTGTGTCCTGAGTGGGAAAGTCTATGTGTACTATCCTGATGATAAAAATGTGGGAGTTGTTTTCAACAATATCTACGAGTTAAGTGGTCTGATTGCTGGAGGGCAATACCATCCTGTTGATTCTCTTTCAGATAGTGAGAAGGTTAGGGATGCAATAATACCTCAAAACCTCAGTTGTCTTTCAAATATTCATCAACTGCATTTTGTTTGAGACTGTATGGTTTACTTTTCTTGAAATAAAGGAAATCTCTCAATTCCAGAAGTTGCTTTAATTATAGTTCTGTCAGCTAAGCATTGTGAAGCAGCATGGAACAATGCTTTGTAATGTAGCATCAACCTGGTTGTGGGACTTGTGCATGATATTTAACAAGCTGTTTCAAATTCAATTCATCCACTCTACACTTTCAGTGTAGTGAATTATCTCAAACTTAATATTCATCCAAGTAGGACCCTGGAAGGCTATTTTTTTTTTAGGGAACGGCTAAGAACTAGAAACATAGCTTATGTTGTTTATGTATGTTGCAGGTCTATGTTGACTCACTTGTGAAGAAGGCATATGACGATTGGATGCATGTCATTGAATATGATGGCAAATCCCTTCTAGGCTTTGATCAAATTAAAAGTCCGGATACTTCCAAGAATGATCTTAGGATAAGCTCACAAAGTCAGTTCAACTCTTTTGAAACACCCAGTCTACCGTCTCTCCCAGCACCTGTTTTGGCAGAGCATCCTTCTATGAACCCTGCATTAAGTATGGGTAATTAATCTAACTGCTCGATCTGCGATTTCAATTTGTCAGCATGATTCATGATTTCTTGTTACCCCTAAACGTTTTCTCCAAGGAGATAATCCTTAGGGGAGTTCCTTGTTTTTTATTTTACTTTTCAACTTTTCAGCATGCGTTCTGGATTAATGATGTTTTTTTGTGGTGGTGGGTTGGGGGGAGGGGATGTAGACTACAAGAACAGATAATGCTGGGGTATTGGGTGACTTCTAATCTCAGAGGGAAAACAGGATGAAAGATTAATAATATAATGAATGAAATAGTGATCTGAAGGGAAAAGAATACTAAAAACTGTATTGAGCCATTGCTTGTATCCTAAAAAATCAAAGGTCTCTTCAACTGTATCTGGTGTAAATCCCTGCTTGCATATCTCTAAACCATGGTCTGAAATGACCAAAATTAATGTAAACTTTCTTTAAGTGAGTGTTCAATATGCTCTAAAATCTAAACAAACGTTCGTGGGAGTATCTTCGCACTAGTTCAAATGTCTGCGTCAGTTTAGTTGAGCTTGTTCAATGATACCCCTTCACCAGCAATAGTTTAGGCAGGCGACTGCATTATGGGGCTTGCTAATTTATATATACACGCATAAATTATGTTATCCTGTCATTTTGTTTACTCAAACTTTATCTGATCAATATATTATACTATTAAGTATTGCAAGAACTGACTTTTTAATATATTATGTTCGTAAGAATAAGATCCCTAGAGTTTGTCACAGTTGTCAGCTGACTCTGCCTCTCACTACTTATTGATTCATTTTCTCTACAGGGTACAACGACAATATTGCAGGTCGATACCAATTACAACCTCGGATGACAAATCTCAATGTTCAGTTGGATAACACTTCATTTCCTCCACATAACCAGGTAATCAATTCACTCCAACAACATCAGCCAGCTAGAAATGACAGCATTCTCGGTCTTGGTCCACCACACTCTACAACTCCAACCTTCCACACCGGTGGCACCTCAAACTATAATTCATTCAGGGGGTACGACGAAACTCCTGAGGATGAAATTCGTGTAAGGAGTCAGGAGATGCTTGAAAATGATGATATGCGGCATTTGCTTCGTATGTTTAGCATGGGTGCCCATGCCCAAACTCCGTATAATGGAAATGAAAATAACTATCCATACTCAGCTTTCACCCCAATGACACCGGCAAACTTTGTATTTGATGAGGATCCAAAACGTCCATCTGGCAAAGCTGTTGTCGGATGGCTCAAACTTAAAGCGGCTCTAAGATGGGGATTTTTTACCAGGAAGAAAGCCGCTGAGAGAAGGGCACAAATCGAGGAACTGGATGACTTTTAGGTTTCTTTTCCTCTCTGAGTGCTGCACCATTTCAGGGAGATGCATTGCACGCCTCATTGTACGTATCTGCATCAAATTACACTTGTTACTTTTATTGCACATGAATTCATCGTGTTCTAGAAACACTTCACCAAGCCCCCTCCTTTTCCAAATTTAAGAAGGGGTTTTGGTGTAGGATATATTGGAAACAGAAGAGTTTTTGTGTGATAAAGATAACACAATGGAATTTGGCCCAAGCTATATAGTACACGGGACGTTTGTAATGTTGTTAGCACCATCGTGTTTTGGCTTTCAGTGAGCATCTTCTTGGTGCTCTGGTACTGATTCTAGATCTATCAGTGGTAAGTTTGAGCATCCTCGGAAGATTGGCAAGGAAATATGATCCTATCAAGAAAAAGAGTTGTTTACGGTGTCTTTGCCGGTGTATGAGTCTGAAGACAATTGGGTTTCTGGACAGCTAACTTGAAATGGGGAAGATCACTGAAAGCCTACTTGACTGGGAATGCACTACAGTTTCTTAGTACTTGCTCACTCCTTACATTTATTTTGCCCAGTAATTTATGGGAACACCAATAAGTGTTGTGTATTTGACTTTAATCGTAGTCATTCTTACTGGAAGCTAACCTGAAGTTTAGGTGGCTCTAAACTTTGGCTCATGTTGTGTAATGCTTTCATTTTTCTTTTTTTGTTAAAATAGTACGTAGTAATGTAATGTTTAGTAAAACTCACTTGAGACTACCATGGCTGCTGCTGTTCGTATTGTGAATGATAGAAGCTTTATTTCGTGTGATTAAATTGCTCCAAATTTGGTATATTTCTCCAGATATTAACTTCATAGTAGAACATTTGCTGTAAGAAGATTTTGCTATATCTATCAATACATTAGTTTTCCTCTTTAAAAAGAGAAATCGATAAGAATGAAAAAAGTGTTATGGATAAATGCACATGAGTTAGTGGATGAGAAGGTTAATGCATACATGGGTTAGTGGATGAGAATGTTAATGCATACATGTGTTTGTGCATGAGAGGAATAATGTATACATGAGTTAGTGGATGAGAGGAGTAATGCATACTAGTTAGTGGAGAAGAGAAGTAATTGTCTCTTCATATACTATTAGTCCTTGGTATGCATTTTCTCTTGTATAAATATCTACCATGTACTTCCATATTGACATAAGAATGAACTCTTCATTCTCTCTTCTATGCTTATTTATTACTCCCTCTATTTCAGAGAAAATGTTACATTTTGACTTTGACCGGTCAACTGTCTTCGAGTTTGATCACAAATTACTCATAAACGATAATAGTAAATAATTTAATAAAATCATATAATAAAAATTTAATTACTAAATTTTCATTATATAATTTTAATAATTTATTTATTAATATCGTTTGAGAGTAAATTAATTGACAAACGCGACATTATCGCAAAATAGTAAAATGTAACACTTTTTTTGAAATTGAGGGAATTTTCTTTAACACGTTATCGACGATAATCTTTCAACCAACTGATAGACAATCTAAACTGCGATCCGAGGGCAAAGCTAGAAGAAGAGGAGAGTTTCGATTGGCCATGGATAATGATCATCATCACTCGGCAACTCCACATGAAATGACATAAGCCCATCAACTACATATTACACTATTACTACTCTTTCTCTCAATTTCATTTACTACTAGTCTTTCTTGCAAATTTACAATATATAATTTAATTGTCTTCTATGTCTACAAGTTACCGTGTAAACTATTGCCTAAGAATTGTTGCTAGATGATGGAATACATGTACTCACGTGACTATTCGTCAATCTTGAATCCCTATTGATCGAGTTACATATTATCAAAGTGATAAGAGGACTGCTCGGTCAAGATAAGTTTTACTTGTTTATTTACATAATTGAATTTCCTTTTCTCACTATATTAACACTTTAAATTTTCTTGTTAGTGGTGAATCATACCAAAACTCATGTTTTGGATGAACCTTTCAAGCATTGATAAAATACAATATTGTTTACCATATTCTCTGAAGTGAATATAAGATACAAAACCATGAAAATTATGGTTTTGATCATTCACACGGACATTTGATCCAAATTTTTAATAATTGCAAACCACCAGAAATGGTAAGTAAATGAATATTGATCATTTACAAAAATTGCAAATAGAAAGTGATAGCTTCCAACCTGAAGTTGGTAGTATTAATGTTTTATAGCTTTGCCAACTTGAAGTTGGAATCATATGTGTGCAAGTGACCTTTTGTAAATCATATATATTATGAAGTCATTCTCATAAAAATATGATTTCTTATTATTGCTCCCGAAGTAGCAATCATGAGCATACTTGGATCTTGAAGGCCACTATATACTTGATATGTATGTGGTAAAGATATAACCCTAGCTCACAAAATAATGTTTGGTCCCGTAGACTAAAGTATTATAATATGTGTCATGCAACTATTGTTATTCATACATATTTTACATGATGATGAACTAGAAGTTCACTTTATTTGTAAAAGTCGTTATCTTATATAATGACTAACAAATACAAATTGTGTTTCTCCTTTCCACGAAGTGATTGGAGATACATGAAAAATTAAGAGAGTTGCAAGATGAGCTAATGACAAGTTGGTACATTAAAAAGAACCAACATTATTTGATCCATACTCAAGTAACCACGGGAAGTGGTTGGAAAAATAAAAAAGTTTTAAAATTTTAAATGAAAGAACACAATCAATTTCTAAAAATTGATTCTTCTCATTCCCTGAAGTGAATGTGAATATTTTGCTAATTATATGCATATATGGACTTTGTCCATAGCTTCACCAGAATTGAGCATGAAATAGATCTTATCACCTCAAGTTGAGAAAAATATACGAGTAATCAAATAAATCTCAACCTGAAGTTTGGAGAAATGTATTAAAACATCCAACCTCAAGTTAGAAGAAGTAAATGGAAATACAAAATATATCTCGCCAACCTATAGTTGGTAGATTTTGTTCTCCAAATGGACACATATATTTTGTTGTCTGAGCATTTGGATAGAAATTGGTATGTCATATATACTTTTATAGAGCTATTGCTATTCATGAAGAGTGTACAAATTATAATCTATTGTGTCAATAATCAGACATATTATAATATATATGTACAACAGTTCGCATCTAATAAAAATCGAACTACATTTTTTATGGGACAGCAGGAGTACATTTTAAATACTATAATACATATTCAATGAGGTTCTATCATTTGGAACAGTTACCATATAAATAAAATATTAAAATGTCTACATAGTATATGTACTTGGGCCGATGGGCCGCTCTTGAGGCACGGTCTCGGGCTCCGGTACCTGGCTATGCTCTGGTATTAGTGTTTTTTCCCACTGGTATACATTATTGTTCATTAATGTTATAGTTAGGTGTGACTCAAATGATTATAACTATGGACATCTATATCTTGTTCTAAAGTTTGATTACTAATGAATGCTATTAATTTTAATTATATTTTATATATTTTCCTCTATTTTAAAATAACTGTTCTACGCCAATCATTTATATATCATTTTATTTTTTTGTTTCCTTACTCAAAATAGCTTTTATATTTATCCATACCAATATTTAAAATTTATTTTAATTTTTTTATCATTTTATTTTAATGTTTAATATATTATCTAACATGATTCACAATAACTTAAAGTTGAATGCAACTATATAAATATTATTATACACGCATATATGACTAACTGGACCTGGGCTGGCCTACGGGTCTGAAAGTTAATCTTGGTCCTAATTTTTTGTCCATGGTCGGTCGACCCTAAGTGTATTTTAAGGCTGTTCAAAGCACGTTTGACCAGGCCTGCACAGGCCAAATTTCCATCGATAGGCCTACTGTCTTGGAAGTTAAGTTTAAAATTTGTGCACAATACCTTTGAACTTTTAAATTATAAGAACTTTTTTGTTTTTTTATTGCGGCGATTGTACTCACAATTAGTTGTTGGGCTATTAATATAAGTTAGCAAGTGTAAAATTGCTACTTCAGGAATTTGGGTGGGGTAAATGCTAACTTTTTTTGAGTTTTATTACTAAAATATACATATTTTATAATTTTAAACGTGGCGACCGTCTCCTCCTGCCACCCATATCTCCACCCCTTATTCATACTCGAGTGAAGTTTAAACGCAACACATTAACTTATTAATGTGTGTGAAATATAGTTTGAATTTTTTATTAACTTACATATATGTCCGACCCGACCTTGAAAGTTAGGCCCGGCCTGCGGGTCTAACTTTGGTGATGGTTTGTGGTTGAATTGAGCTAATAGAACTTTAATTTCGTCCGGACACGATGAATCTGAATTATAGGCCAACTTTTGAAAAATCTACTATGTTATAAGGGTTTTGGTTGTAATTTATAATTATAAAATACTAATAATCCACGTTTATACATACATACATATATATATATATATATATATATATATATATATATATATATATATATATATATATATATATATATATATATATATAAAGTATTATTAATGTAGTTATTTTACCGAGTGCAATAAAGTAATAATAGTAAATATGCTCTAAAAATGCATAAAAAATTTGTAATATATACCACGTAAGGGAGGCGAAATCTTTATATTAAATATCACGTACAATAACATACCTACAGTACAACATGTTTATGAAGTACTTCGTTCGAACAAGTTTCACTTTGATTTTTGCGGTTAAACTTTTTCACTTTACGAATTAATCTTAAATCACAAATGTAAAATGTTCAATTTTTTTATATAATGAAACTTTAGGGGCTAAATTTTCATTATATAAAAAATTGAACATTTTACATTTGCGGTTTAAGATTAATTCGTAGTCAAACTTGGAAAAGTTTGACCGCAAAAAGTCAAAGTGGGAAACTTGTTCCAGGACGGAGGAAGTAGAATTTTTGCTTGATTAAGATCCATTACACCACTTATATCTTGAAAGAAATTCAGGTTTATTACATTTTATAATAAAATATTTACTCTATTTGTTTATTTATTACTCTTTTTTTTTGTCAAAGTGAACCTTTTGCGTAGAGGGTGTAAAACGAGAAAAATGAGTTTGTGGTGGGTTGTGTAATCATTGGTGTATTGGGGGATCGATTGTGCCGCTTACTACATTCTTTGGGGGATTTCTTATTTGGCTCACGATCGGGCGATGGGGACTGGGGAGGACGGTCATATGCTACTCGTGGGTGGTGATTGGCGGAGCTTTCCTTGCTACTTGGTTTCCGGTCGTCTGGGTGGAATGTCTCGGACGTGCTATGATGGGATCGGGGCTAGGAGTTGATAATATGGTTAGTACTAATTTATATTGCATTGCATAGTTCATAGTACAATCATACTTATGCTCTTTTATAAGTAGGATCAGAGGCTATCTAAATTTAGAGTATATTCTAAGATAATCCCTGAGTTGCATTTATAATGTGAATAAACAAGGTTAGTTGTATTTATAACGGGAATTTTGTTTACTTCTTTAACATAATTCCTAATTTGACGCCTGTTATCAGGTAGGGCGAAAGCCTGCCTGACTGTAGAAAAACCCTATTATAAAATTAAATGATCTTTTTTTGGCATAACAGTGTCCATCTAGCTACCGATATGCAAAAGATAAAAAAGCATACCTGACTCTATAGGATAGGCAAGTCCGAGCAAAGATCAATTCCTAATGTATCATGGAATGGTTTAGGTTGCGCCTATCAAATTAAATAACACTAAGTTATGATATTGTGACCGTTTCAAAATAATTTGATAGTATAGATACTGTTTTTAATTTAGATTTATATGTAATAATGTAGATGGTCCCCACGATGGCTTCCCCATTCCTCCATGGACTTAATCGCCCCTTGTGGACCGTGTGCATCTACGGAGTGTTTATTGCGCTCGGTAGTGCACTAGCGTCGGTGATTAACGTATGTGCATCATACTTTCACATATGGGGATGGCGTTTGTCGATTGGAGCATCGACCATTCCCGTCACTAGCCTTCTTTGGATAGGCTATTCCATGCCTGAGCCCCCACAGACGCTGATAAGGCGCGACCAGCTACAGGAGGCAGAGGATCGACTGAGAGACATTCGGGGAGAGCACTATACTGACGATGAGTACTCGACCTCGTGGCCTCAGTTAGGAGGCTTCAGCGAGCTCGCTCCCACGTTGAGATTATGAGAGATCATAGCCGCCCTCCATTTATCATCACCATAGTGACCACTTGGTTATCGAGGTTGATGGGTGGAGAGGCATTTGGATTTATAATGCTCTACATCCTCCAATCACTTGGCTACCGCGTACACGATGCATATATCGCTACATGCATCACTTCCGTGATCCAGCCCGTGTCATAGATAACCGGAGTATGGGTTATCAGACGCTTCGGCAGGAGGAGAGTGTACCCATGTGCACTTGCATCTACCTCACTCTGTATAATATTTTGTTTATCTAATTATATTCAATGGAAGCGATATATTGTTTTATTATGACATTGAGTTAAAAATTGTAGGTGACTATGTTATTTTTATTACGGTACTTGAGTCTCAGCCGTGACATGCATCTACGATCACCCGTGGCTGTTGTTGCCTTTATTGTTGTACTTTTGTACAACATATCAATATCTATGCTACCTGGGCCTCTCGGCTAGCTAGATTTGAGTTTCACCCCGAAGTGCGGATTGCTTGGAGCCTCATTAGGGCTACCATCAGCTACGCCATGACCGTTATGGTGACGATGTTGACGTTCCAAGGCTTATGCATTATGAGGGAGTGGCTCCCTCCGTCTCAGTTTCATTTATCTATTTGACTTTTTCTGGTCAACACCGTTCAACTTTGAGCTTGATTTACTCACATATGATACTTCTAATGGATTTTTGAAAAATATATAATGAAAATTTAAAAAGTAATATTTAATAATATGACTTTTTAATTTTTTTTTACCAACATTGAGTAATTTGCAGATGAAATTTGTAAGCGGTGACCAGAAAAAGTCAAACAGGTTAATGAAACTGGCACAGAGGGAGTACAATATAAATTACTACCACAAAGGTAACTCCGAGCCCCGAACCCATCATAGCACGTCCGAGGATCTCCACTCCCATGATCGTGAACCATGCATCAATGATGACCCCAACAATCAACATGCATGAGTAGAAAATCAAAGTCCCCCACATCCCCCACTACATGATCGTGAGCCATATAAAGAAACCTACGACGGAGGCAGAAATAGACACGATTGAGACGTGTGTAAGTAGCAGCCGGTGCTGAAACGGACAAGAAGCATCATGATGTGCTAGCATCCCCTCGTGGTATATCCTATGGAATACACGGACTAGAAAGACAGGAAGTGCATCCACGCCTGTAATGAAATATATATATCTATGATCACAATTAAGTATTAATATAGTTATTTTACCGAGTGTAATAAAGTAATAATAGTAAATGCGCACTAAAAATGTATAAGAAATGTGACGTAAAATGCATAATAAATGTGCACTGAAAATATAAAAGTAATATGAACTGAAAAGCGAGTAAATGTGATAAGTTATATATAGACGTAACAAGGAGTGTGGCATATTGGGGCATTTCCCCCCTAAAATTATATATATATATATATATATATATATATATATATATATATATATATAGTAAGTTTCCTAAGAAACACACTCTAGATAGAGACATAGAAACATAGTTTCTATTCATTACATATTAATTCCAATAAAAAACAACTTTTCAAAAACACCCCAACCCAAGGGCAAGAAGGCGGGTCGGACTGTTTGTGATACGGGTCGGTATATATATGCTACAAACCAACAGAAAAAACCACATTTCGCCATTTATTTCTGTGCTTCTTTCTCTCACTACTTTCTCTCTCTAAAATTCTCCAAAAAAAAGCTCGATTCAACCGTTAATTCACCGGAAAAACGCAACAAATCGATCGATCGGCAACGTTAGCTGCTATTTCTTCAGGAATCTGCAGAAAAAAACGAACAACAAAAAAGGTTAGACATGATTCGAACGAATTTTTGATTTTTTTCAACGTTTTCAACCAATCTGACGAAAAATCAAGCTATATAGTTGATATTATGATTGATTACAGACTGATACATAATTGATTCATGTTTCGAATGATAAGATAGCTTCGAGTCCACATAGATTTGAAAAAATCAAGTTCAAAAAATTGTAAATCTAGAACTATTCATCTATATTTTCGTGTTTTGATGGTAATTCATTGATGTCGTTGTTGTTTATGCATTCACAAGGTGTAATCATGCTTGCATAAGGTTTTAATCAAGATCCGACCTCAATCATCAACTCAGATCTGGAAAAATAAGGTATACAACGTTTCTATGTTCAGTCTTGTATGTGCTATGTTCTCAAGAATATTACCTATGTTTTCTGGAATATGTCCTATGTTTTCATTCAAAACCTGACAGTCGTTTTGTGCTCTGTTTTTTGACATATTTTTTTGTACTCTGTTTTTTACTGTATTTTCCTATGTTTTTACATATATGTCCTATCTTCTCACCAATATACCCTATGTTCTCAACAATATCTAATATGTTTTCTATGAAATAGTTGCTCATTAATATTGTTGTTGTTATTTATGCATTCACAATAATATAATCACTATGTTCTCACTATGATCTGTAATATAATCACTATGTTCTCTGTCACTACTGCTATGATCTCTATTATTATCACTATGTTCTCTGCATCTAATGCTATGATCTTTATTATAATTTCTATGTTCTCTGCATCTAATGCTATGATCTGTATTTTTCATTGCTATGTTATCTGCCTCTAGTATTATGATCCCTATCATAATTGCTATGTTGTCTGCATCTAATGCTATGATCTCTGTTATAATTTCTATGTTCTCTGCCACTAATGCTATGATCTGTATTTGTCATTGCTATGTTCTCTGCCTCTAGTATTATGATCTCTATCATAATTGCTATGTTCTCTGCATCTAATTCTATGATCTTAGAGAGTGTTTGAGGGAGGATTCAACACTCCCACCACTGATGAGGACTACAGACATTATAGCTCATCTAGAGCTGATTGAACTTCGCCACCCTCAACGTTTGATGTGGGCTTCTCAGTTGAGAAACCAGCTTGTCAACCTCTATTCAATGGGAGGTGGTAGGGGTGGTTCTTTTGAGAACCTCTACATGACTGAAGGTATCAACTTTGTGGAGGGAATTCAGCGGTTGTAATCTTATATTTTTCCTGTTTTCAATCTATGTAATAATTCAACATTGAGTAGAATGCTTTTATCAATAAAAGATTATGTTTTTCTTAATCAATGTGTTTGTGTTCTTTTTATTTATATTGAGTTCATATGGTATAATACTGAAATCATACAGGATAACAATGAGATCATAGCTTCTTATATTGAGATCATAATTCGGAACAAAAGTATCTCAACAGACATAACACTGAGATCATAATGTATAATAATGATATCATATAGAATAACAATGAGATCCTAGTTCTGAACAAAAGTATCACTGCAGATATAACACTGAGATCATAGCGTATAATAATGAGATCATAGTGTATAACACTGAGATCATAGGTACTTATATTGAGATCATAATCCATACAAACTGAAGAATACAAGGTATGATTACAACATAAACAACTATGTTCTCAAGCAAAAAATAAATCTATGATCTCAACATACACAACTATGTTCTCAACCAAAGACACTATGTTCTCAAGAAAACAGTCTATGATCTCAACATAAACAACTATGTTTTCAAGCAAAACATCCTATGATCTCAACATAAACTACTATGTTCTCAACTAAATAAACTATGATCTCAACAAAAACAAAGTTAACATCTCAATATAAAACATCTATGATCACAACAGAACAATGACAACTATGTTCTCAAAAGCATAGATACTAACTATGTTTCACAGAACACAACAAGCAAAAAAAACCACTATGTTCTCAACCAAACCAACTATGCTATAAATAAAATGCATATAGGCTAAGTGGTAGAGAATATGGATTACACTGCAAAAAAAAAAATGTTCATATACGTAAACATAGTGGATATTGCTAAGAACATAGAATATATTGGTGAGAAGATAGTGCATATACGTAAGATCATAGAAAAATACAGTAAAGACCAAAACTCAAGGTAATATTGTAAAAAACAGAGTATAAAATGACTGTCAGGTTATGAATGAAAACATAGGACATATTCCAGAGAACATGGGCAATATGGTTGAGAACATAGCCATATGCGAAAGAATTTAAAAACGTTGTATACCTTATTTTTTTCATATCTAAGTTGATGATTGAGGTCGGATTTTGAATGAAAACATTGCTCAATTCATATGCAAGCATTATTACGCCTCATACTACAAAAAAAATCGCGAAAAAAAAAAAAACTCGAACAAAACCCTAGAACACAAAAAACTGAAAAATAAACGAAATCACACAATGATAACTATAACAAAACAGTTACAAACAAGTTTCTAACATATTTGAGCAGGAGAGCAGTAAGATCTCACTCTAAAGAGCAGTTGCATAAGAGAAAATGGGAGAGAACAGTAGTGACAGGTGAAGAAACTGTCTAAAAAGGAAGAAAGAAAAGAGCCTTATAAACCTGACCCGTGATGAAAGTGAATCGACCGGATCCATGAGAGGATCCGCGAAAATAGGTTAAAAACACATATGTAATGGTAAATTGCAAAACAGTCCCGTTTCTAGATAAATTAACTAAAGACCGTTTATTATGAGACTTTGTGTATATATATATATATATATATATATATATATATATTTCCCCTTAAAATAATCTTATATTCATATTTGTGTCCCCCAAACTTAAATTATTGGATCTGTCCTAGCTTAGTACTTACTTTTGTGAAACTCATTCAGTCAGTGTATTAAACCAATACTGCCCAGCAACTAAACTTGACACTTTGGACAGAACGAATGTGATCTCTTTTTTTAGGTTGTACTTTCTAATAAAGAAGATAGTGTGGGTGTTTGGGACGCAATTATCTGCCAATTTAAATAGAGTGAAGCGAACTTTTTGACTAATCACTTTAGTTTAGTTCTACTGTTAACTAAAATTTAGTCACTATTAATCAGTTAAAACTCTATTAAAATTCGGTCAATTAAAGTTGGAACCATAGTTTTTCTTAGTTATTAGCTGATTCATGTATGTCTAGCTCTCGGGGTGTAAGTTGTAACTTTTCTTACAAAACATGAGCATTTAGCCGAGGCATAATACTATACTATGTTTTAAAAGTCGAAACCGAAGGTTGAGCCGGCCACCCTCCAAAAAAGGTTCAACCGGGTCGGACCGGTTCACCCGGATAGAGCCGGTATGATGTCATTTTAATATATATATATATATAAAATGATCAACAAAATGAATAACTAATAAATAGAACAAATATAGATTTTATGTTTGATTTGCATTATAAAGTGTAAACTCAATAGAAAACTCAAAATATACATAACAATTAACTAGTACCTCTCAATGGAAGGAATTTTAAGGTTTTTTTTAAAAAAAAAACCTTAATTAAAAAAAAAAAGCCCCAGGCCCTCACGACTCGACTAGAAGGAAAAAAAAAATGTCCTAGACTTTTTTTTTCTTTGTGCCTGTTTTTTTAATTCTTGGACTATATAAATTAAATATATTTTTTATTTAATACTTTTCTTCCTAAATTCGCACGTGACGGGGTTTAGATGCAAAAAAAAAAAAAAAAAAAAAAAAAAAACGGCCCAACCCGGTTTTGGGCCGAGCGGCTTAAGGCCGGTTTTTAGCCCTATTTGGGCCGTTCCATAGCGGTTTAGCGGTCCGAACGGTTCGACCGGCCGGTCGGACCCGAAATTTAAAACATAGATACTATACATTGATTAAACGTGCTTCAAGTGCATGATCTGATTGTCGAGATTATACGCTCGCCATTCTACTAACAAATTGCAGTATTGTATAAATTTATGTAAAAGTACCTTATTTGGATGTACGATTAAGTTAAAGTATCTCAAATACAGTCTTAAAAATTTCAAATGTTTTCCTGATTTTTTTTGTTTACTAATTTTCAAATTTGTTCCGATTTTTTTTTTTGAATTTTTTCCTTATTTTTATAATTTTTTATTTATTCTTCATTGGAGAATGTGATTCACGCTTCCGTTTGTTGACCGGTCGGTTAAAGTACCTTATTTGGACGTATGACCAAGTTAAAGTAACTTTGTTGTACATGACCATATTAAAGTATCTTATTTGTACATGACACACATTAAAGTATCTTTTTTGTATTTTACCCTGTAAAAGTTGAGTAAGTCTCCTGAGAGACGGTATTATGGAAAGACTAAATGAGACGGACAAAAACATTACGGTTATAACAAAAGGCATTAGGAGTTTAACTAAGAACATCGACGATATACATATACATAAAAATGATATAAAATGACAACTTATAAAACATCACTAATATTGTTTAAAACATTATACATATACTTAAAAACATCAATCCATCTTTCAAGTGCATGATCTGATTGTCGAGATTATACGCTCGCCATTCTACTAACAAATTGCAGTATTGTATAATTTTATGTAAAAGTACCTTATTTGGATGTACGATTAAGTTAAAGTATCTCAAATACAGTCTTAAAAATTTCAAATGTTTTCCTGATTTTTTTTGTTTACTAATTTTCAAATTTGTTCAGATTTTTTTTTGAATTTTTTCCTTATTTTTATAATTTTTTATTTATTCTTCATTGGAGAATGTGATTCACGCTTCCGTTTGTGGACCGGTCGGTTAAAGTACCTATTTGGACGTATGACCAAGTTAAAGTAACTTTGTTGTACATGACCATATTAAAGTATCTTATTTGTACATGACACACATTAAAGTATCTTTTTTGTATTTTACCCTGTAAAAGTTGAGTAAGTCTCCTGAGAGACGGTATTATGGAAAGACTAAATGAGACGGACAAAAACATTACGGTTATAACAAAAGGCATTAGGAGTTTAACTAAGAACATCGACGATATACATATACATAAAAATGATATAAAATGACAACTTATAAAACATCACTAATATTGTTTAAAACATTATACATATATTTAAAAACATCAATCCATCTTTCAGGTATCTCACTAATACTCGTCTTTTCTAAGACTTTGTGGTAAAAGATAGATTTTTAATTATTTATTGGAGATTTAGAGTAACTTCATTTTTTTGTAAAAAATTATTATGAAATGACAATTAAAAATGATAAATATAAAAAATTTTAGGATGGAGTGTTAAGCTTTTAACATTACGTAAAAAGCATCTCTCTTCAGCCTTCATAACGCCAGTTTTGATTTCTAGTTCGTGGTGGCTAGTGTCTACAAGGGGAGAATGTACATACTCGAGTAATAAAAATCACCCTGACCACATTTTACTTGAGAATGAGGTTAATGTAGAACCGAGATAAACAAAAGTGAATCAACACAGACAGGTGAGTGGAGCTCTTACAAATTCATAACATTAAATTGTCCTAAAGGTTCACTTCTTTATAGTACACACTGTACAGAACACAAACGAGGGATCCTCTACTAGTCCTTTATTCTGAATCAGTAATTTCTTCTTCGTCTTCCTCTAGGATGTACACCAAGGCACGTTTTCTAGCAGCAAACACACAAGCAACGCCGCGAGATGCTGAAATAATAAATTCAAGTAGAATATGAGAACATAGTTTAACAGGGTTCAAGCAACACCTCTAGTCATGCCAAGGTATATATATCTCTGACTTGATTAACTGGTAAACATACGGGTCTACAGAACTAATTCAACAATACTATGAACAACAAAATTGTACGGAACACTCACCACTAACTGCAAGCGGAGCAACCACCGCGTGAGGAATTTCTCGGACCTTTTCATTCTCCAATTGTAGGTCTATGACAGATTCCTAGAGCAATCACAAAACAAATAACGTATTCATGCCACATTCTAGGACAGAAGGAAGATATCTTTTAAGTTGGATCTTTCAATGCATAATGATGAAACAGAAAATCGCAGATTTACTGGAGGGATTGCAACAAACAATGCTGCAATGTTTGGAGAGGAAATAATTTGTTTTGAGTGCTCGAGGGGGTGTGTGTGTGTTTATATATAGCTTACAAAATACACTCACCTGAAGTTCGGGATGATTCCAAACATTTAAGATATTGGACTGTGAAACAGAAACAAATGGAAGATCCGCAGCCTCTATGATTATCATACAAGCACTTCCTGAACTCTCAGTAGCAGAAGTGACTTCGTTTAACAATATCACAACTTGTTCTTCCTGTGTACAAAAGTGGTGAGAATGTAAGCCAGCAAAACACAGTGATATTTGGTGAACAGTTCTATACTTACTTTATACAGAGACAAGTCCACACAGTGATAACCATCAGGGACACGCAGTACAACTGCTTGCAATGAAGGATCATTGTTTAAATTGCCCAGATCATGTGAAACCCCCCTACATATGCCAATGCAATTTGTGACATTTGGGAAAGTCTCATCGGGTATGACAAACAATGTGTAATCATTAAGTCTCTGAAGGGTGCTTCTGTCATTTATATCCCCATGTGAAGAATCCTGCGAATAAAAGAAGGAAATTTTACAAATACATAGATTATTCTAATTATACATAATGATATAAGCAGTCAATTCCCATAATCATGAGAGATCAATCAAGAATAACCCACAAAAAGAGAAGATATCGGATCTGTATTTTCACAAGAAAAATCTAGTGAAGAAAATTCTGTAAAATTGGACATGGAAGCACAATTTCTCGTTTTTAGTTGCTCGAATATTTTCTCGACCTTATGTAGCAAGAACAATGTCTGCTCATCATACTTTTATCAATAACTAGACAACTATTAATATTACTTCATAGATATTTTTAGATTTGAGTACTCATGTGGCATAAGAGTGCATCAACGGAGATGAAACGCACACTTGTTTATTGGAATTTGATCGGGTATTTTTATTTATATTCTATAGTTAAGGTTATGAAAAGAGAGAAGTTTCAACCTGACCATAACAGCAGGTGTTTATAATAGCAGTTAGTCAACCTTATAATATAATTATGAAAAGAATCAAATACGGATGCCAGATCAACTTTCAATATGCAGAAAAACACCCCTGATACAAGGGACCATACCTGATAATAAGATACAGAAGCAGGGAAGTATGACATAAACTCCTTCGAAGCAATAGGGAAAAGTGGCAGTGAACCTTTGCAAAATATTCTTCCAGAGACAGCAGCTAATGGCATCTCTAAGGTCTTCCTGAAACTGTAATATGATCCAATACTCAGTAAACAGAATAATGATGTGATAGTGCCTTAGGGATGAACATAACAAACAAGCTGGAGAGTGAATAATTTCTTCGAGAACTTATATTTACATGGTCAAATTTAAAGTCACATCACAGATTCTCCGCTAAACTCATTGCACAATGACATTGGTGCAATGTATACCCATAATGTATATTCCCTCCGTCCTGCTATTATTCGGTCAAACTAATATATACATATACAAGGCAAGCTCCATCAAAGTCATATTTCTGCAATAAATTTTCCAGACTGTAATAAGAAATATGCATACAATCAGCTTCATGGAGGGAGTTTGATAATATGCATAAAGCTTGAAAACCTTGTTGAGTATCGGAGCCAACTCTTTAAGCTCCATAAGTTTACAGTTAAAAAGCATAGGCTACTTTTGATTTCAGACATGTATCAGTTTCTGTTTAGTGAATTCAAATTCATCAGTAATCACTGTAACTTCCTGTGTACTACTTTTTCACCAACAAAGCCAGGTGAAGGGGAAAAGCTATGTGAAGCCAGGTAAATGAACCAATCTGATGACGGCATTAACACAAAAGATGAACACGTTCCTTTTCCAAGGAGGGGCTGAAGTAAAAGAAAGCATACCTTGTCTCTAATTGTTGGAATTCTTCTACAAATGTTCTTTGCAAATGCTCAGAATCTGAGAATCCTCCAAACTGAGCCAATTCTGTAACCCGTTCCTTTGTTTCTCTAGTAGTAAAAATGTGATTAAGATTCCAATTAGATACAGAAAATCATATTCTGTGTGTTAAGTGAATATGGCCATAGAGACATAGATGTGCGCATAATTTGCATTACGTTCAACAGAAAATGGTAACACTTCAGTCATTTCGCACAAGTTCACAAATATACGATGTGTACTATTCTTTCTGATAGATCATTGCCTGTGGATACTATTACATATGATCACTGATGTACATTAAAAAGATATAATACTGGGTTTTTATTATATAAATTAAATATATGGGTTTACTGTTCAATCTACTAACTTTCAAGTTCAAAATCTTGTGAAATCTCAACAAGTCTACACTGGAATTGACTGAGCAGGCTAATGGAATACATGGACCAAGTGACAATAAAGTGAAGTTGAGGTTTCAGAAGAGGACGAGTTTTCAAAATCTGCAAACCATGGCGTACAAATCAATGAAGAATAATAGGATGATGCTCCGTAGTAAAATATTATCCCATTATGATAACATTCTTAGCTGGATTATTTCTTTGTCAATCTACTATTTTCCTGTATACCTATAAATAGGAATCCTAGCTTAGATTCCAATATACACTTTTCATTCATCATCAATATTCGTTCGAGCTAGCTTGCCTACTGCACTTTGTTATGATTTCAGTTCCAGGTTTGTCTGAGCTCTGATAAATGCTGTCAAAATGTCATAAAAAAGAACTTGGAAGTCGAATTCAAAATGGTACTGTTTCTGTGCTTGGAATTTAAATGAAATCTTTCATTAGTTTAAAGTGCCGCATTCTGCAAGACATATCCTAGTCTTTTCAAATTATGCACATGGAATATATTCATATTGAATCACAAAAGTAGGTGAATGTGAAGAATTGATTTACATAACCAACAGCCAGGAAATGGTATCTCTTGATCTTGACAAGTATTAGCTGACATTAAATGGTGAAAGCATGACTTACAGATCAACTTCAATTTTTTTATTAGACTCAGAAGCTTCCAACAATAGCCCTACAGGATCTTGATCATACAAAAACTTGAGGAATATGATCACGAGCTCGCTGAAACAAGGAACGAACGGAATAAGCCACATAAAAATAGAAGGGAGAGAGAAAAGTGAATAGCTGACATAAGATAGGAATCAAACCCATTGAACGGTACAAGTTGATCTCTTGGTTCTGACATCAAAACCTTCACAGATTTCAGAAGCCAACTGAAAAAATTTGAAAACTGAACGAAAGGATGTATCAGAACTGATTAGGGCGATAAATTGAAAAATCTGTTTGCGTTGCAGAAGATGAAAATAAAATAACATTATGAGAAATGCCTTATCATCAGACTTTCATCAAACCAAATCTCCCCTATATATCATTTCAGGATACAGTTCCAAATCCAAATGGTAACTTTTTGCACCAGTGACCAGTCTGTTACAATCTAGTTTTAATTTGGTGCAGAAATTTAAACCATCAGCATGAAGTAGATATTTTCTGAGGTTGAGGATAGTAAAATGTAATTGATTGGGAATAAAGTACTGAAATTCATACTCACTAGAAAATTTGAAAACTGTTTTGATACAAATTCTTCGGAAATGGAAAAAGGAAAATATAAGACAAATGACACTAGAGACCAAACCAATCTTTACATTTAGCAGAATCTTGAAACAGTCAAATAGCTTCATGCAATATTGTATGTATTGTACCTATTCTATGCATGTGTATTACATGTACAATCAGGAACTAAGTGCTACTGACAATGTTATGGTTTTAATGAGACAGGCCCATTTTAAACCTAAAGTACTACCAAGAGATTGCGAATACCTGTTGCACTACAGATGATAGAACTCTAATAAATCTTTCAATCTGTACAAGTAACATTCCAGCCTTCTCTGTTGCATGATCAATTAAGTTCTCATCCAAGCCAATACCTTGATAACGTGCACGCCATCTTGAAAGTGCTCTTAGTTCTCCAAAACGAAATCCAATCATTTCTGCAGCAGGCTGAGAATCACTGCTTTAGAACTTCCTAAGAAATAGTTTACTGCGTAGCATAATCAATGTGCTCAAAACAAAGACTAGCTAACTGAGAAAATATATATACTGAAATATGTTTACAAATGGATAAACGAGTAATAAATCAAATGAAAAATCCAATATCAAAATTATTTGGGATATTTGCACCTAAAGCCCACATGCAGGTTGAGTTTTTTCATGTGCACCTCTTCAAGTTACACAGACCTTCCATTTGCACAACACAGTAGTCCAATTTGATGGAACGTATATGTAATTAGAAAATCAAGATATTTACATTAAAAGCATTTATTTCAGGAGTCATGTAATGTTGTTGTTGTATGCAACAGTAATTTCAAGGTAGTGTGAACCATCTATCATGATTCTAAAATTTCCAGATTTAGAGCCAAATGACTCCACCTTATAACCTGCATATATATTTCTCCAGTGTGAGACGGACCTGAAGATGACTAAGTATAGTCGTCTGAAGCTCTTTCCCAGCCCCGTTAACTGCTTTAGCCACCCTTTTGATCCCCTATTTGTAAAAGAAATAGTATTAACATATTAACTCATGACTAACTAGCTCAAAGTTTATGAATCAATCACAAAGTAATGCATACCGATTCACCCAGAGAATTGACTAGAAATTGGTGAACCGCTGGACTTGTTCTTGCACCACCTAACAAGATCAGAAGCTCTTCCTGAGCAGTAGAGTCAAGTCCTGCACTTTTCATACACGATTTGAATAAGAAACAGGAAACTTAAAAGGCTACATAGTTTTATTTCTTAACATACCATGATCAGTAATCAGGGAGGATAGAGCCTTAAACTTTTCATGGTAGGTATGCATAGCATCAGTCCACTGTTTAGACATGACAGATAGTGATTCCCGGATTACATCAATTAGATGCTCCATATTAGAAGCTTGCTGAGCCACCTGATGAAGCTCATTTTTCCTATCATTGATGATAATACGTTATTACATAGTATGAATAACTAGTATAGTATACTAAGTTCTAGTCAGGAGAAAGCACAATCACCAACACCATACTCAGATTTCAGGAATTGTGTAAAAACATCCCTAGTAAGGATAATTGGCAGGCTTCCATTATACATGAAAGCATTACAAAAGAAAACGCGTAAAAATCTATACTGTGAACCAGTCTAACTTGCAAATTGCAATACAGGATTTCAGACAAGCTCATGTACATTTTATGAGAGCCATCAATGTTACATTTAAAGCCCAAATATGGGCATTCAAATAGGTCATCAAAGAACGATAAGGAGGAGAAAATACGAAATATAATAATAAAAAGCATAGCTTGTTGAGCCCATATTTGAATCATGGACCTGATCCAGAGTTCATGTAGACCGACCTGATCACTAGTAGGACTTAAAAATGTGTTGGTCTTGCGAGGCCTATTTGGCTTTGATCTTTTATGATTCACATTGGGGTATACCCTCTTATCTTGCGAACCATGTTGGGGGCATCTATCAATTTTGCTTCCATACCATATATACATATAGGATCTCAAAATGAAGGAAACTTAATAACATAATCAAGTTTCTGAAGTGTATAATAAGCATATCAACTGTCAGCAGTCATGCCAAATAAAGACAGGTTTAACACAGACCTTGAAATGCAAAGTATCTTCTTTACTAAAGCTCTAATTATACAAATTATTGGTGATATCCTTTTGATCCGACCATATTCTATACACTTACCAAGAACAATGTAAAAGGTAAATTTGGCAATGTCATAATGAAGAAAAGAGAAGAGTTCAAGACTGAGCTCCAAATGATTATCAAATGTCATGATAGTATTTTTTAAATAAACAGTACCACTACAAGCAGTCGGCTATGGTAAACTCTTTCTAATTGTTGAACATACATAGAAAATGTTTGATTACGAAAATAGAATGGCATGGGTCAGTGAACGCAGATGCTAAATAGAATCATTGAAATATTTAAACAATACATTACCTTTTCTGAAATATTGAACTGTCGAGGACTAAACAATGGACAAATTGATCACTTCCTGACATTTGAGTATCAACTGCCTCAGGACAAGATTTATCAAGTACACCAGAGCATAGGACAATGATACGACAAAGATCATATGACATAGCCACCTGCATACAACCAAAAGTACTATATCAGAGAGTACCTCAGGGTTAAGATCATAATAAATCTCAAAAAAACAAAACAGAAGAAATACATAAACTAAACCACTGATACTGAAGGATAGTTTACAAAATCTCTTTTCATGATATTATCAATAAAAATAGGTCAAGGAACAAAAACTAAATATTAGCAGAACATATGTAGAAAAAGTTCTTCATAAGATCATGTTCTATATACTCTCTCAGTTGGCCATGAGTTCCACAGAGATGTGATATACTCGAAAATCTAAATCCATAAATCATAAATCTTGAATCTACAAGCAGGGAAATTTCAGTTTAGATCATCAATCTCTTTGGAGGCAACAGAAGCGTAAAGTTGATATCTTGTTAAAAAATGCATAAACTAAGTAAAACTTATTTTCCAGATTCAGCAGTTACTGTATTTGTTAAGAAAGGGTAGTTTTTTAATAGGTCAAAGTTATCATATAAAACATGGATTTGTGAAACTTAATTCTGCGGGATTTACGTGCCTTTCCTACAGTTCCATCCACCCCATGCATGGTAATGAAATGGATTCTGCTTACAAGAAATGCAACTTTGTATTATTCAGATCTTCAGCATGATATTTAGAGTACAATGGCATCACAAGAAAAACAAAAAAGGACACTACTAAAAAAATTGGCAGTATAAAGTTAGTCTCAATAGATTGAGGATTTTATGGGGATATGGTGGGAAAAACACAGCCTCAATTTTAGCAACCTAATTCGTAGACTAGCTGGAAAGCCATGTAACTTTCATTAGTGTTGAGGGAGTAATTCTAAGATGATTGTAGCTTGAACTTAACCTTCCGAACACCTCCAATTTACACAAGACGTGATTCACTAAAGTTACGTCTGCAACAGTACCAGACCCACACAGCACAGTACTAATTCCTCCACTCGGTGTAAAAGTTGTCTATATGTGCTAGGGTATTGTTCATGTACAGTTAAAAAATATACTACTATAGCTGGAGCAATAAATCAATGAATTATTCATATCAAATCAGCAATACTTACAGAAACAAGAACAAAATTAGAGACAAGTGGAGTGAAGTTACCTTATAAACAAAAGCATTTCTAAGCTGGCAGGTATAGTAGTTTCCCACATCACTCTGAAAGGCAAGATTGTGTATATTCTACAAAATGATATCTTTATCAGAGATCCACTGGAGACATTAGCATGGAAACACCATTGTTACTATACAATTTCAGATTCTAAACTTACTATTCTTCCTATAGGAAAAATGCCAAATATACTAAAGCAAATGTTTCCATCTTTATCTGCACTGCACAAGATGTTAAATTGTTGATGTGAAGAATCAAACAGTTCGAGGAATGAATTATCATTTTCATCCATCAATCCACTATCTCCAGGTACAAGACCAGGCATCCGTGGAACTCTTGGAGCAGGGGGGAAAAAACGAACGGTACGGTCCTCATACGTCAATGCATTATGATTGTCATCCTATATACCAACAAAGGAGGGCTATATGAGTTAGGAGGTCACCAGATGTGAACTTGTGAATGTTCTATATGAAATTGACGGGTAAGCAGGTTGATATATATATATATATATATATATATATATATATATATATATATATATATATATATATATATATATATATATATATATACATATATATATAAAGCATTCATATCGTTGACTTGCACAAATGCCATGTGTGTTTGTATTGCTAACATCTACACAGAAGGTGCTTAAAATACAATCAGGAATGTCTGCAAGTAAAACGTATGGGACAAGCACAAAACAAGACCCTACAGAATAACTACACGTCAGATAATAACTTCAGAAAGAAAATAAATTAAAAAATAAATACTATAAGTCAATGGTCGCTGGCGAGACAGTTGGTAATTGAGATAATTTATAATAACAAAAAAAAAGAAGAAAGAAAGCATGTAATAATACATAATATCTTAAAGGAGTATCAGTACAAAGGCGAACATATTTCTTCAACATTTGTTAAGTTCTTCAGGTAATAAAAGGGAAGCTCAGCCTCAGTCACATTATCATCAGTCTTTGTGATATTAAGAAAAGGAAGGCAGGGACCTTAATTTAATGTGTAGGAGAATAACCCAGAATTCAAAGGACTAAAGCATAAAGGCACTGTTACGTCATTGCTCTCATGAGGCATCCTCTATAAGCTTTTTAATATGGAATTGTAAGCTTTAACTTGGAAATATAGAGACTATTCTGCAGGTTTACATAAATAGTTGGAAACAGGCAGCCTCAATGCAGACTTGTTAAGCTAGTATCATCGTTTTGACAAAATGTTCTCAGTCATGAGGCATTATCGACCGGAATATCTACTTTTTGCACTAACGAGAAGACTCAAATTTAAAACAACTGTGAGAACTACAATAGACAATTGCAAATTAGATCAACTTGCACAATCTTATGTTTCGTTGAGCTCACTCTTGTTGGTAGCTTATGCAAAGTAACATGAAAATTATAAAATTCCTCAAAAAATTTCAGGGCATCATCAGTTTGTATTAGCATTTAAACTAGATACAGATTGCAATGTCATTGACATATAGATAAAATTAAGTAACATATCAATGGCAACGTGTAACTCGAGTTAAGTATTCATGATCAAAGCATTTATAACTAATAAGCCTAAACTAAATCACAGTATCTACAGCAACATTGATTCCAAAACTTGAGCCACAGATGAACCAGCAAAAAAAAAAGGTACAGATTATATCCATATCAGATAAAAGGACTGAAAAGAGCCTCACCGTAATCTTTTTCTTATCTTCCTCCCAGTTGAGACAGACAACAGAAACACTATGGAGCTTCGTACTTCTCAACAGCTTGCCATTCTGTTTGGCAAGGTATCCAACAGAACAAATCAAGATGAAACTACAGAGATCTCAACATACACAAGTAGTTCATCTGCCTCAAAAGATAACACCAAGTTCAAACTAACTAATTAGCAGATCATATACAAAAACCAACTCACTTCAACATCGTGCAGCGAAATCAATCCATCTTCAAGCCCTACTGCAATAGCCTTACCATCTGGTCGCCAGCATATCGACGTAATTCCTTTCCCTATGTCAAAAGCTTCACTATCAGCTTAAAGCATAAATCTAATCATAGAACCGCAACATACATACTTATCTCGAGCTAAAATTTGACCAATTGAAACCACAGGAAATTCTACGTGGAGTGCGAATTAACTTCAGTGAGAGAAGAATAGAGAATGCGCTTAGTGTTTACCAGGTGAAGCCGTCCAGAGCCTCTGCCAATTGAAGCGGTGTAGAACGAGCTTGGAGTCATCCGTAACCATGGCTAGCAGATCCTTTTCCGGATTCCATTCGGCTAATTTGATCTGCAGAAGAAAGTGAAATTAGGCGTGAATTTAGTTTCCCAGAGTGAGGGAGAGAAGACGATTGATTACCTTCGAGGCGATGGGTTTGTCGAATTGGAGCTGAAATGGAATCCCAGTCGGAGTTTCTTCGGTTTCCATTGCTCAGTACTCACTCACAGTTTCAGACTTTGAAATACAGAGGCGGGCTTTTTGAGTTTAGGCCCTACACCACGTGCATTGGTGACGTTGGTGACGGCACGACGCGTCGGCTGATGACGGGATCCGTAACGAGATTCTGCTGATGCGTCATCGCGGCGTCATGAAATTTAAAAAAATTAAATTAATTTTTTTTAAAAACATATTTACCATATTATAAGAGTGTTTAGAAGTTGCAATTAATAAAATTGCATTTTTAGAACTCGTTTTACAATTTATTAAGTGAAACTTTATTGAAACCACAAATATATTACAACAAACTATAGGGAATTTAAATAAAACCAAGAAATGCAACAAACACACAACACACAAATGCATCAAACTAACAAACACACACTACACGATTGGGCAAGCTCCACAGTCAACGCATCCTTCAAATATGTTCCATCAAGTCTGCGGTGAGTTTGTCATGCTTGCACAAACTATGCATTAGCCGTGAATTGTTCATGTACTCCGGGATAGAATTTATTGTAGATTATGCCCGTCGGATATGAACTCCGCCAATCACATCGGGTACATGCTCACGGGTATCTTGTTCGAACTCTTCGATTTCCATGTCATAGTTTAGGTATGTGTGGCGCTCATCCTCAACTATCATGTTGTGGAGTGTGATGCAGCAATCCATAATCTTTTTGAGTGTGGCTCTATCGTGTGCAAGGGCCGGATTCCGTATAATTGCAAATCGTGCTTGCATAACTCCGAAAGCACGTTCCACATCTTTCCGGCAAGACTGCGTCAGAGAACTTGGCTTCTTTGTGCGTTACCGGATTCGGGATGGCACTCACAAATGTAGCCCAAGCTGGGTAGATGCCATCGATTAGGTAGTAAGGCATTTTGTACTGATGGCCATTGACCTCAAAGTTGACTTGAGGTGCCGTGCCGTTCAGGAGATTGTCGAACACCGGTGAACGTTGCACGATTAACAAGTCATTGTATTTTCCGGAAATTCCAAATAATGAATGCCATATCCAAGTATCTTGGGATGCTACTGCTTCTAAACCAAGGGTAGGCTTTTTGCTTTTGCCTTGGAATTGACCGTGCCACGCATTGGGACAGTTCTTCCATGTCCAGTGCATACAGTCGATACTCCCAAGCATGCTCACAAATCCTCTTGCACCGTTGATTGCCAAAATCCTTCGTACATCGGCCTCATTGGCCCTCCGCATGTATGTTGGACCAAACTCAGCAACCACGGCGTCACAAAAACGCAAAAGACACATGAGAGTCATGCTTTCACCAAGACGGCAGTACTAGGGTTGCTCATATGATCCGGATCCGTAGATCCGGTCCGTTTATCCGCTTTTACGGATCGGATCGATCCGATCCGTTAGCTAACGGATCGGATAACGGATACGATTTTTTTCTATCCGTGAAAAATGGATAAATCCGCCGGATATCCGTTTATTCTTTTAATATTAAATAATTATAATTACATAATAAATCAAAATATCAAATAGCCAAATGCCCAAATCCCAAATAGCGTTTCACTTTCACTCACAGACAGTCTGCGCAGAATATCGCCACAGATCGCCTTCGCCGTCTTCTCTTCTCTGCGCAGGCTGCGCTCCTTCCTTGCTCCACCTCCGTCCGACCACCGCCTTGCTCCACCTCCGTCCGACCACCGCCTTCGCCGTCTTCTCTTCTCTGCTCTGTTTTCGAATTGAAGGGTTCCTTCTCCCCAAAATCAAGAAAATTTACCCAAAAACCCATCAAAATTATCAATTTTGAGCAACAATCCCTCATCATCAAGATCGAGAAAATCAAAAGCTTCAAAATGTTCATCCAAGGATTCACCATGGACGGTCTATCTAATCCTCTCCACAGCTCCACCTATCAAGACATACGTTGGTGTCACAAACAATTTCTCTCGCCGGTATATTCTTTATTATGTCTTTCCCTTTTTCATTTTTCTCTGTGTTTGGTTGAGAAATGAGAGTTGACATAATGATTAAAACTATTTTTTTTTTGTGCTTCCTGGAAAAAGATCACGACTTTATGCAATTTGTGCATATTGCTTGATTATTCGAAGTTTCGAACCTATGTCGTTTTTTTTTTAAATATTTCCGGATACGGATATCCGCCGGATTTATCCGTTATCCGGCGGGTTTATCCGTATCCTATCCATTCTGAACGGATCGGATAACGGATGGACCTTTTCTTCATCCGTTTGACCGGATATCCGGTCAAACGGATGCGGATCGATCCATATCCGTCCGTTGCGCAGCCCTAGGCAGTACTCATGAACCGAGTCAGCAGAAGCCCCCATAAGCTAGCACGTGAATGGCCCGGTACATTTTTGTAGTGTGGTTAACCCCGGTTGGCCAAGAGCATCTGGCTTACAAACAAAGTAATCATCTTGATGCACCACACCAGCAATCACCCGTTCGAACAACGGTCTCTCCATTCTGAATCTTCGTCGAAATTTATCTGCATATGGTGGGTTAATCCCGAAGTAGTCTTCCTGCAATTGTTTGCCACGCTCTTCTCGACTTCTGTTAATGTAAGCACGCTTCTTATTAGGCCGTCGTGGCTCGTCCCGTTGTTGCTGTTGTTGTTGGAAGTGTTGGATCATATTTGGTACGTTTTGTATTATCATGCTTTGGATTTGTATGAAAGAATTGGATGAAGAAGAACCAAGCAAACTTTCATCAGATGATGAATTGGTCTCTGGAGAAGTATCGTGCGTTGGTAGTGGGTTGGACATGATTATCTTTGGAAACTTGAAGTAGATAGAGTGTTTTCTATTTAGTTAAGATAATGGAAGAAGGGATGAATGCAAGTAGGCTGTTGTGTCTGAAAATGTGTTCTACGGTTGCATTATATAGACAAGTTGTGGGAGATGGGTGAATCATTTCTTAGTCATAACTGAGTCACAATGCATTGGATGCCTCATAAATTGAATATAAGATGTCTGACAAATTGAAGATAAGATGTCTGACAAGATGCCTGACAAAGCAAATATAAGACTGACAAAGTAAAGATAAATCACAAGAATTACTTTCCGTAAATCCAATAATTCAAATTCAAAGCGCACTGATTTTATTACAACGGACACTTGGAATAGTAAAACACAAACAAGCCACACTCCGGAAAGTAAAAAACAAACAAGTCACACCTCACATAATTTGAAAAACAAGCAAACTAAAACAAGCTCCAAACTTCAGCCAATACTCGGACGGAAACAATTCCTTCTGCAGTGCATCAGCTAATGCCTGATGTGCAGGGGCCAAGTTGGCATAGTCCCCTATAAGTTTCATGAACATGTCCATCTTCTTCTCCTTCATCCTACGTTCCTCCTTTTGACGAGCAAACTCTAGCTTCTGTCTTTCCAACTCAATGTATTGGGGATAACTTTCATTAAAGTTAACCCATCCCTCACTCATTGCATCCATTGAGGAGTTGCCAAAACTAGCACCTTTAGCCATCTTCTATGCCTTGTCACGACCCGTAGGCCGTTTATTAGTCGTGATACTATCCTCACTGACATGGATCCGCTTGCTCCCACTACTACTGCCACTTGCTGATTCCATTGGTTGATCATCATCATCAAGAACCTCAACCCTCGCAGATGTTGCGACCTTCTTCATGTGTTCCTCCAAGTTCATCCTCATTCCCCACTCTAGGTACTGTTTCATGGCATCCCACTGCTTGAACATGTTGAATGCGGCTTGACCGGATGATTTCTCTTTGTAGAATTCCTGGGCCGTTTCAGTCACATCTTCATTGTAGCAACTCCAATCGCCGACAACCCTAGTAGCACGATCCACACAAATCAACCAATGATTAATCTCATCTCTCATCCGCTTAAATCTGAGATGAAGTGAATCATGACTCCGGTATTTTTCTATACCGGACATCTTCCCACCCCTCCGGACATCCTCGAACTTCTCCTCAACTTTATGGAACAAAGTTGCGTACTTCTGATTCGTGCCAACAATCGGATTTTGGCTAACAGCCATGTAGCAAGAGATGAGAACCAAGTCCTCATTCTGGTTGTAGAGTGAGTTTCGTCCTTGCTCTTTGTTGGACGTCGCTTCTTCATTGGCTTTGGATTTCCCTTTTCCACGCCTCCGGTTCGGTTGAATTTCCGGCTGCGTTTCAAGAACAACCTCAACTTCCGGTGTTTGCGAAATATTGGTGTTTGGGAGGTTGGAGAATGGTAATTTTGAGTGTAGGGGTCTTCGTAGGAGCTTTGGAACAAAGGGCGAACGAAGTTCGGTTGGGGTTGTTGAGAGGTGTTTTTGTTAAGCTTTTGCGTGCATGCTTCGGGTGCGTTTTCTTGCATCCACCTCAGAGTTTCCGGAGTAAACAAGTTTCCGTCCATGTCATCAGAAAATTGAAGTGGAGATGGTGTTTTGAAGTGAAGAGAGTGTTTTATGTTTAATTAAGAGATAAAGAGGAGTTGGAGATGGGATGATCCAAACATAGTCAAGACTGGTCTCTATTTATAGATCTCGAAAAAATAAAGCCCTTTGTGATTTTTATTTATTTTTTGCATTTTTATTTCGAAAGTTATGGCCGTTTGAAATTGGACAAAACACAAAAAGTTAAAAAATTGGAGTCGACAAGTGGTAGCAGCCGATTGGCTGCTGCCCACCATAGCCCCGCGTCATGGCATGACGCGAGGACCAACCGACGCGCCCATGGCGCGTCGGTTGGTGATGATGAGTTGCGTTGCAGCTCGTCTTAGGGTCGACTCTATTCTTATTTAGGCCGCTTAATTTTTTTGGGGCATCACTGTTGGGAGCGAGAGTGGGAACCGGAGAGCGGAAATTCATCATAATAGAAAAATATTGGGAGTGGAAGCGTCAAGATAGCGTTAGTTAAGATACATTCGGAAATAAATATGTAAGTACAAAGTTCAATGATGAATGAAATTTATCTTCAGAGATTCATATTAGTTACCTACCGTATTGCCACAAACCATATAATATTAGTTACCATGTTACTCATCTTAAGGTCTCAATTGTTGTAGTATATGTATAATCCGTTGATTCTGGGAAGAGTACATGTATTCACTTTCATTTTGAATTCTCAACCGCAACCTCTCACCGCTTCAGTACTATCAACCAAAAAATTCGACCTAGCCAGTTGGACAAGGAAGTATGTCAGTAGAATTTGCTTCCTGATAAACCATTTTTATTCTTGTTGTCATTAAAATTGTTGGTCAACAACTTGATATTACTCACTAATTCATATATAGTCGCGATCGGAGCCAAATCCCTACATAACACATCAAGTGCATACACATAGTCAATGTGGATTTAAAGTTCTTTTATTTGCAATTAGGGGTGAGCGCGGGCGGGTGTGGACGGGTTTTTACGAAAAATCAAACCGACCCACCTATGGCGGGTGATTATAATTATAAACCGAGGCGGGTGGAATATTTTTCCAATCCGCGGCGGTTCGGGTGATAAAAATGGCGGGCGGGTGGCGGGCAGATTAGCGGGTGAATATAGATAAAATTAGATGTTGTATAAATTTGCAACTTGTACAGAAGTAGATGGGCAAACAAAAAAAAAAAAAAAAAAAGCAACAAAGAGCATATTCTGAACAAAAAGGGTAGTGATTCTTTTGAAGTAGTTATTCTTCTTTACTTAATTTTAAAGATTTTCACGCATTAATGGATGAAATGTTGACCCGAGAAGTTGCCAACTTGTGTTATTTTGCTTGAATACATGACATAAGCTGAGAAGAATGAATGGCGAGTGGAAAAATGAAGACGAAATAATGCTTAATTAAAGAGAAGAGCTGTCGGCTCACTTAAACTATATCTATATTCAACGACATAAGCAAGATGCAACTTCTCTAGCCTATGGTTCTCCTTATACTTAAATTCACAAACATATACCTACATACATAAAAATGGCGGGTGGGTCGCGAGTTGCACCCATCCAACCCACCACCCACCCACTAATGGCGGGTGAAAAAAAAAATTAACCCACCACACATTTTATAAAAAAAATAGTTGGCGGGTGCGGGTGAAAGGCGGGCGGTTTGCGCGGGTGGGTCGGGCGGGTGGGTTTTTTGCACAGCCCTATTTGCAATGATATGGCTATAACAAGACAAGTACAAACGGCCCAAAGTTCAATCTTGTTGTTGTTTGTGAAACCGATGTAATTTATAACCGCACGCACAAGAAAACCTTAAAAAAGAACGAATATACACCCAATGCCACCATGTCCCCGAAACCCAATCACCGAACCATCTATCTTATCACAAATGAAACATGTCGGTAAACAGCAATGACAATTAACCGAAAATTTGAGGGATGGGGATACACTCGATGGGTAGGTTGTGAGAAAGTACTTGCTAATGGATCATTGCTATTGATCAATGGTATGTTTCCTAAAGAGTAAAAGATGTCTTGTCAAAATCAACCAACAACCGTGTTGGTCCAGGGGTCAGAGTAAAGTTCAGGGGCAGAGGGTGAAAAGAATTTAAAAATATTTTTTGTATCAGTCTGAGCTTATAAAGCCACTGCACTCAAACTGGTTAATAATTAATACCCCCCCCCCCCCCCCCCAGTTGTGTGCCTTGAAGTACTATTTTCTACATGTAAACCAGTAAATGCAGTAAGTAGTATTACCAACTTTTATTGTGATAATATAAGGTGGTGTAATACTTCTACAAATCCACTTTGTCTGACTTATCAGACTAAAATCCACTAACTATGTTGGTTTACAAACACGCTGATTTTACAACACAATCTAGTGAACTCATGGAATCTGTTGAGTAGAACGCTAAGCTTCATTAGAACACCAGTTACTTGGCAACACGCAAGTTGGACCCATCACCAAAATCCAGTTAGCTTCTTCCCAACTGTGTAGACAAGTTGAATCATTCACTAACATCCAGTTGGCTTCTTTATAAATGTGTTAAAAACACACCTTCCTTTTTTCAAGGTTGGTGATGAGTCGTTATTTTAACAACTTATTTAGTCTTTTTTACTGTGTTTTGTTAAGTCCTTTAGCCTTTTTATTAGTGTTTTGGTGCTTTTTTAAGGTTTGGGTATTTTGTGTGTTTTTAGGTAAAAAAGCAAGAAGATGGAGGATCGTACGCGAATTGAAGTTTGTTCGAAGCTTCTAGAAGCGTACCAAGGTGTTAGTGGGCCAACTACTCCAACGGGTGACTAGGAAGTGGGCTAAAGGGAAGTCAAATGAGAGAAAGTGGGGGAAAACTGAATTTATCCCAGAAGAGCAGCTCACCGCGGTGAGCCTCATTGACAAATGAGCTCACCGCGGTCTACTAAAACAGAAAGTTTGGGAATTTGAGCTGACCGCGGTGAGCGTCATCCTTCACCGTGACGAGACCTGTTCAAACCTACGATTTCTGGCAGTTTTCTCCACTATTTTGAATTTGAACTTCCTTAGTTTGCATATATAGGTCATTTGCAACTCGTTTTTTTAGATATCCTCAGACATTCTTAGACCTACTTTCATATTTTCAAGCACTGCAAACATTTTTGTGATTCAATTCATCAATCAATCGAAGTCTTAATTCCTTTCAGTCGATCCCTTGTCGTTGAAGAGTCGAGGTAATCAATTGTGCAACTACTATTTAGCTTGTACGTGACAAACTGTTACTTCCGTACGTTTTCATCTTGATGTATCGATTTTGATTTGTGACTATTTATCATCCATTAGATAATATCCATATGATGCATGTTGTATGTGAGCTAGCATAATGCATCATTTACTAGTTCTTATCGTATAAGCATACTTTATAGTGATTACGTACTTATTATCCATATTTGGTTATACTCACAATAGTAAGAGTGATGAGTTGCGTATAGTGCATCCTTAACTGATTCTTATCGCATAAGCACACTTTTGAAAGGATTAATTACTTCGTTTGCATGTAGAATTGCATGTTTTAGGGTTTACCTTTCTTGTGTAAGTTAGATTGTATAAGATTCTGAGGTATAAACTTATCCACGTGTTGTTAACAACCAACACAAGCGAATCTAATATATAGAACTAGCTTAATCAATTCCTTGAGAGAACGATCATGTGGTTTAGTTGTGTCTGTCTACAACACTGCTTTACTACGTGTTGTACAAGTATTAATTTTGAGCACATAAGTTGGTTATTTTTAAGTTGAATATTATTTACCACTAAAAAGCCTCTCCTGTTGTGGAAACCGAAAAACTTGTTCTTCTATTAGAGTTGAGAAAGAACAATTTTTTTGCACCAAGAAAAGTACAAACGACATTTCTCTAGTCTCTGGTTTGCCTGAGCGTATGTGCTCTTGGGCTTTTTCATTTTCTAAACATCAGGCTTGTCATGATCTTTGAGTAAGGATTGGGCATTTCTAAGATTTGGCGTTGTATCATCACGTGTCAATCTTGGAGATATAAAAATTAGTGTGTTGTTCCAGCTTAACTAACAATGCAAAGTTATATTGGAAAAGCAACATCATTGGATGGTATGCTGAAGCAAGAAATGGAATAAGGTCCACATGTATAACTTTAATTTACACTACCAAAATGACTCGTCATGTTTTCTTCCGTCTTAAAAGTAATACAATATGCTATAGCTAATATCCAAATGAAATATGTTCCTTTTATTCGTGTTGATATATAATTATTTGAGTTGAGCATGACAGAATATGGGCGGAGCTTAAGCTCCAAATCGGAGCTTCAAAAGCTATGGAGCTTAACAAGCTTCACCAATGGTGAAGCTTGTAACTGCTCCGCCCATGATGTATATATTCCTATTTTATTTTTTTTTTATTTTCCTTTCCGTTTTATGTTTTTAATTTATTTTTTATTTTTCAAAGGATGTTTATGACGTCATCAGAGGGAAATACTGCAAAAGTTAACGGTTTCGGTGTTTCTGTAATAAAATGTTAATGACAAGTGGTACGAATGTAATAAACTAATGGAGCATTGGTTTATGTGCAATAAGTCAATTATCTAAGGGATAACCCTTTAAAGTTAATGTTTGACTATAATATATGATGAGCAAGTCTCGTGAAATACCTGATTTTCCTACACAATAGTGTAAACTATGTAGATATGCCAAGCACTTGTGTTGGATGAATATGGTCTTTCATCATATTCTGGAAAATTTTAATAAAAATTCCACCTATATGAATTGATGAATCTTTTTAAACAAACTTGTCATTAAATAAATAATGGACTAAAAATAATCACTTGTCATGATATTAGTATAACACACGTATTCTAGTATTAATAACAACAACGACAACAAACCTCCAAAGAAAAAAAAGTATGTGCTTGGCATTAAATGAAAGTTAATTACATGAACACTTTTGTGTGTTAGTAGCTTATCTTCAAAGCTATTGGATGGTATTTCTACTGCATTTATCTGTTTGGACGGCTCAGATTTAATCTGGCAACTTCAATGGCTCAGATCAAGGTGACAGTTATTTGGAGGGATTTTCTGTTAGAAAACAGAGCAAGTCGATTTCTTCTATTCTTCTTCCATTTTATCTTCTATGTATAAGTAGATGTTGTTAGCAGTTAGAATGTTTATCATCTTTATTCTTGTAACCGCAATTATACATTTTTTCTGTGAGGTTGAGAGAGTTTCAGAGAGTTTAGTTGAAAGTTCAATTCGAACTTGTCAACACCACTTGTAATATGTTATTCTCTGTTGATTAGTGGATATCTTGTTCCCCCCGTGCACGTAGGCTCAGTTGGAGAGGCGAAGCACGTAAATCTCGTGTCAATTGCATTATTTGTTTGCTTTGATTGTTCAATTGTGATTTGATTGGAGTTAGGGTTCTTTGATTGGTTTTGGGGATTTATTGTTCAATCCGCTGCCGTTTATTGATAAACGCAACAAATACCAATTTATTTTCATTTTCCTTTTTTTTTTTGGAAACTTTTAATTGCCTTTATTAAAGTAAATTCTTGGTCATTAAATAAAGCATCACATACCGGAAACAAAATTTACAAGTTCAAGTTGTTCCTTAATATGAAAAGTACATAGACACTATCTTAAAAGATACAAATATAAATTAATAAATTATCTAACATGATGCTTAGGAACTATGACACTCTTGTCTCTCCTATACTCGAAGATATCAATTTGTGCATTTGTATTGATCTGAGAGCTAAGTCGGTCAGGAGTTAGAACTTCGAGGGAATCATAATTTTTTCCCTTTATGAGAAAAAATTTCTCAATTTTTTTGCATAACTCAACAAGGACCTTGCCAGTGTCATTCCCTTTATCTTAACATGTTGAATGGATGGATATATGGTATGAAAATTGTTCATTTCACTCCTTCCATGTAGATCCCAGTAAAGACTACTTCCAAGAGAACCCTTCTCTAGCTGAAAGAAAAGTAAATAATTAAGGAAATCCAGTTTAGAAATAAGAAGGTAATTTCATAAAGAAAAGAGAGTGTTTATGGGGTTATACTTACGTTAATAAATAGTTTCTCAACATGTGGCAACTTTGTCAAGAATTTGAGAATATCAAGAGGATTGATGTTACTTTCTCTCAAGATAATGAGTTGGGGTTCTTTCACGCTCATGAGAGAAAACACCGTCTCCCTGTACTGATAATCTTGATATTTTTTACCTAGCCCCTGTACATATCAATTGTAATCGGGAAATATAAGTTTTTCGAAACTATAAAAGGAACAAGAATAAATATAATAAATTTATGAACATACCTCTATAAAAGTGCTTGTGATGGTCAAAACTTTCACATGGTGCAAAGTTGTTATCATTTCTTGCCTTTGGAAAAGCATATGGAATGTTCTTGGTGATTCCATATAAAGAATCACATCATCCAGTAATGAAAAAGTACCGTGAAAGCTGAACTCACAAAGCTTTCCATAATACTGAAAAGAATTAAGACATGGAGCAAATAACCGAATTTCCTTGATGCAAGCACAATCCTTGACAACTAAAGTCTTGAAGGATGTTAAATTCTCAGCTTGGACATTTAGAAAATCGATAGAACCACAACTTATGAGTTGCATTGTTCTCAATGCCAGACAATTGGAAAAAACCAACTCCAAATTGATTGAGTCAATTATAGTTTTCCGGATTGTCAATTCTTCCAAATTTCCTAACTCTTTTGATGGAAATAACAAATCTAATTGACAATTTACTAACTCTAGAATATGAATACTCGAACAGTTTAGAAAAGTAGAGGCAAGCACGAACGATAAAATTGAAGGAGAAAAATCGAGCACAAGCTCTCTTACTCTCAATTCTATAGCCCTCATTAGCCATTCATGTACTCTATCAACATCACCATCATGATCAAAATATACATGGAATCTATTGACTTCGTAGCCTTTATGTTCTTGCAAAAATCGGTCAATGATTCCCATGTATATTTCTCTCGGTAAATGTCTAGCAATGGTGCGATCAAATGAAAGGACACGACAGTATTTCCAGGACTCTCTATATCTTTGCGATAGTATGGATAGACTAGCAACAACTTTGGCAGGCAAGAAAGACAATATGCGCTCAACAACCTCAGATGGAACATCAGTTATGACTCTTTTATTGTGAGACATTGAACTAGACATGATATTATTTTTGCTATGTGTTAGCACAAAACTAGATTCTAGAGGAAATGATTGAAGTGGGGGGTACTTGAGCAATTTAAGACTAACATACACGAGTTTATATAGGAGTTTGAGATTCTCATAATATAATTGCAATTTTCCTTCCGCCAATTTAAGGTGTGGACAATTACTAAAACATGTGGGTCAATATTAGAACAAACAAATGAGCATATAGTATTTGATTTTTATATCCTTTTAGACAAAAGTAACCACTTTATATTAAACTTTGTGAAATATATTTTTTATTTCAAGCAATAAGAGGTTATATAAATAGTAATTAAATACTTCATAATAGTAATAATTATATGTCCATCATTTGAAATCTTAATTGTCAACAATATTTTTAGAATCATGAATAAAATTGACATAAGTAATTTGTAGTAATATGTGATATACACATAAATTCCATGGACAAAATTCTATATATAAGATCACCTAATAAAAGGGAAATTCTTTATCAAGTTCTTTCCATAAATAAAAATAAGATTTTTTAGTAACTGCGATATTTACAATAAAAATTCAATCAACTTTGTACCAAATTCAATACATATAATTTATTTCATTTAGAAATTCTAATAAATGCATGTGTTATTACTATCTTTTTACTGATTTTTTAAAGTAACTTGAAATCGATATTTTTTAGTAATTTCATGTCCAAAGTAATTTTGAATGGTATTACGATATCCCGTATCACACATATCCGTCTAACAAATGTAACTTAGCGGGTTGGATGGGGACGTTAGGGTTCGGGGGTAGATAGCTAACCCCATCGAACAAGCTCCTGGCGTGGAAAATTCACCAGGGCCGTTATTTGATCATACTATTGCAAGGGAATTACCGATAATATACATACATAGGAATCATTGACATATTTTTGGGAGAACATTTAGCTCCAACGTTGATCGGTTATGTTGGCATTTTAATCTGGATGGTGAAATGGAGCAAAGTGGCTAATGAGGGTTGTTCGATTAGGCATATGTGAGCACATGTTAGATTTATCTCTTTCCACCTAAATTTCCATGCTTGACTCTACTTTCATATGGTTTGGATAATGAATTTTAAAAGCTAGTAAATTGTGAATTTGATATGTTATTTCCACTGATTAACTTCTTATGGAATATGAAGGAATTGGCAATTAAAAAAGTTTAATTGACACTATATCATGAACTTGTAACCAATATTTTTTAATTCTCTAGCATTTAGTATCTTGCAACTCATAGAGCGTAGTTCTATTACTTATATAAATACACAGGCTCAGAACTTTGCTTGTCAAGAATTATGTTTGCATCATAGAAATATTACTATCGCGCCACCCCCCCCCCCCCCCCCCAACCCAATTTTTTTAGTTTCATTATTTGAAATATTTATGAGTTTAATGCTCCAAGTGATTTAACAATGATAACTCAGTACTTGCTAACCAAAGAATAGTAAAAAAATAATCTACACCATTTGAAACTATTGACAATATCACAAGCATCGTATACATTCATAAACATGTTAAATGTAAATATATAAAGAAAAAAGAGCCCAGATTTTTTTTTTTTAATCATGAAACCTTCTAGTTAAAGAAATAGCATCAAACCTCTGAACCTTTTTCATTGACCATACTAAATGAGCATGTTCTACACACATCAAAGTGGGAGTGTCCATACATAAAAGACGCAAAATAAGAAAATGTGAAACCACTGTTAAAATTAGGTGAAACTAATTGTACCACATTTTTATATGAAAGATGAAATAAAACTTAGTGACAAAATCAAAAAGAGAACCCAAAGTTAACTCATATAATATTATCCAACAGAAACGTACTTGGTGTAGATTATTTTTTATATGGTGGGGATGATTCTACCCCTACTCGGTAGTTGAGAAAATTATGTGGCCGCCTTAGCGCTTGCCTGATTTGCCACATCAAATTCCATAGACGGGGCCCGGGGGGGGGGGGGGGGGGGTGGTATAAGTTACCTTGACGGTGAGGCCATTGTTAGCGATGAGCATATAGGATGGCCTCGCAACCAGTTTGATCAATAAAGACGTCGAACTTGATGGTTTGGTTGGTGGACGACCAAGTGAGTTGTGGGTGGCGAAGGTGAAGATTGTTTGGTTGAACTCAGGATTGATTGAGCATATCATTTTTCATTTGGTTGTGATGTTCTTTTGACGATATGTGTGAAGGTATGACCATGCATTGATGTTACGATTATCTGTTTAGATTTTGATCAGTAAACCATAATGACTAACTAGTACTCTTAGGTCACTTGAACATTGTAAAAGATGAAGCTTATGGAGTATGATAGTCTAGCAAATCTTGTATAGAACGTTAGGTCTCTGAATGTAACGTTTTTGGGGGACTTTCATCTTGTATTCCTTTATACAAACATAATGTAATATAATACAAATACAGAGTTACTAGAAAAAAGATTATCCATTAGTAATAGTAACTAGTAAATATAGATAAATAGAAGACCAAGAAGGAAGCATCCAGCAGAAGAACTCTTTTATTGAAGATCAGAAGACTGCACAAGATTGCTGAAGACTAAGGATAAAAGTGTCCTCAGATACCTTGGCTCAGATACCTTGGAGAAACTAAGTGTCTGAGAGACAAACGTTTCAATAAGTATCTGAAGCACTATATAGGTCACTGAGAAAGGACTTGCAAAGCCTCAGATAGCTTGCATTGTTCCGTTGACACTACAGGACAAAAGTTGGTACAGTGCATTAATTACGCAGACAGATTTTTCTGAGCAAAAGAGAAAATCTCTGAAAAGAGACAAAGCTCACTGTCGTACCAACTTTAGATATCGTTAGTTTGAATTTCATTGAGCCTAACGGATAGTAATTCAAACGGCCTGATATTCAACTATAAATATCACCACTTAGAATGCTTGAGACACACACAGAACTTACACCTTGAACTACATTGAACATATCTTACACTCAAGCATACAAGCCTTCTACCTACTTACTGTTGCGACTAAAGCTCTTGAATTCTAAGTAGCACGAAAGTTCTAAGTGTCCTGATCCTTAACAAGAATTGCATATTGTGAAGGAGTTGAATCCAGAAGATATAGTTGCGACTTATATCTGTGATTCATTCTCTTGAACAACATCAAGACTTGGGTCAGTAAAGAACAACTTACCATACATTGAAAAGTGTATTAAGTAATCCTGATTCTACAGAGCACTCATACATAACTGTAGAAGTTATTAAGAGCCTTCTCACCTGACAAACTACCATAACCAAAACACCATCTGGCGTGGAGCATAGGAAGTACTTAGTTTGGGAAACTAAGGAATAACTCTAAAGGTTACTGAGTAGAGGAAGTACTTGGTTGGGAAAACCAGGGAATAACTCAAGGGGAACTCTTGGTTGGGAACCTAGTGTTAAAGGGATCAAGATATAGGGTTTTGTAAGGAGAACTCATCATCTTATCTTAGTGAATTCAGGTCCTGAGAAAGGGCGAGTGGATTAGTTGAGGGATTACGCCACCCTCAGATACCACTATAAAAGCTTTGTGTTATTTACTTACTGCACTTACTTTCTGTATTGTTTATATCTTGTTGAGTATTTACACACTTATAAATTACTGAGCACGTGCACTTATCAGAAAGACTTCCGCTCTCTGAGACTAGGTATCAGATACCTTCACAAGTATATGAGAAACTGTTTTATCGTCAAAAGTTTAAAAAGACTATTCAACCCCCCCCCCCAAGTCTTTTACTTTGTCGTTATCTGGACCAACAAGTGGTATCAGAGCAGGAGGTTTCCAAGCCTTCTGCACTGAACCTAGATCCTAGATAAGTGCCCACTAATCGCTTAACCCCGACACTTGATTTTTTTGTTTAGTGTGTTTACTGCAGGATGTCTTAAGCGACGCTCTCGTTCTCAAGCCAGAGAACTACAAAAAATGGAAGAACAACATGATGCTTCACCTGGAATCTATTAGTGACGAGATGATCGAAGTTATAAAGAATGGCCCCATTGCCACTCAACGTGAGAAGCAAGTCATTGAAGTTTCTAATGGTCGAGATAAGGAACCTGCTGACAAAGAGAGTGATGGTTCCTCATCTTTTGGTACAACTACTAGTGGAAGACCATCTGGTGATATTGTATATGAACCAAAGCCAAGACATCTCTGGACATCGGAAGATTCCAAGAGAAATAGGCTAGATGGTCAAGCAAGAAACATCATTATTCATTCTACTCCAGAACACATACAGTGCAAACTGTGTGCAAAAAAACAAATAAATTCTGGTCACGAGTGAAGAAATCAGGTCTCGAGAAAACCAAGGAAAACAAGTTCGAAGTTTTGAAGCTCAAATTCCAAAACTTTAAACAAGGTCTCACTGAGATACTTGAAGAACTTGATTTCAGGTTTACAACACTGATGAGTGAAATGGATGCACTTGGCGAAAGTGAGAGATACTCTAACTCTGAAAAGGTTAAGACTATCATAAGAAGCTTGAATCAAAACTGGGAACATACTTAGTACTTCTATTTCAACCAAGGAATGCCTAACATCACTCCAGTGGAGCTTTTCTCACACTTGGCAACTGTTAACTATGAGACAAAGCAAAGAGGACATATGACTGCTGAAACATCGCACAATGTCGCTCTAGTAACTCAAGGCACTTCTGGAAAGAAGGATACCAAAGAGGTGACTGAGGAAAATGCTCTTTCTGTAAAGCATATGAGAAAGTACGTTAGTCATTAGATTGAAGAAGAAGGATCAATGAGAAGCTGAAAAAGCATCTAGGTCCCAACTATCACCAGTACAAAAGTATGCAATTGACTAACTCACTGAACAATCCTGCTCAGCAAGCATCAAGTACTGAGGGAGCAAAAATTGGAAACGATATATGCTTCTATTGTCAGAAACCTGGTCATTTTAAAAGGGATTGCCAAGAAAGATATGAGAAATTTCAAGAGAAGCCAGAGCGCTATGCTCACTGAGGAAAGGAATAAGATTCAAATCCAACTGGATGCTCTTAATCTTGACTCTGAGTCTGAGGATGAAGACTTTGGTTGACTCACCGGAGTTGTGTGCCATCATTCACAAATTGGTTGACTTTGGTCAAAAGAAGAAGGAAATGTGTGGGGTTGCTGAGGAGATCAATCCAGATTGCTCCAACATTGAGCCATGCCTAATGGTTGATGAGGTAACCACTATTTCTCGGTTTATAAACTATGAGAGTGATGAGGAAGGAATCAAAGATCTAGAACACCCCAGAAAGGAACTTGATCTTTATGAAAGAGAATTTATGGTTGTCCAAGCAAGAACCAAAATTCTTGAGGCCGAAAAGAAATCTCTTGAAAAGGAGTGCTCACAACCGCGGAAGCTATATGAGACAAAGAATGCTAAGAATGCATTTCTCAAAGCACAGATAGCTGAGACAGGAAAGTTACATGAAGAGGCAATAGATACACTTCAAAAGAAGTATGAAGGTCTTCTTTCGGAGAATGAGGAACTCACAAAGAAAGAATTATCCTTCAAATCTTATGCCAAAGCTTGTGACACTCTCACTGAAGTACACTCTCACTTAAGAGATCCTTCAGAGAAAGGAGGACTTGGGCTAGACACACAAACAAATAGTTTTATCACTCTGAACAAGAGTGATGAAATAATGACATTTGTTAGTGGTCAGCAAGGTGGTTCCCAAACAACCTATAGCATTGGTCAGAAAGCTAAGGTGGCTGACAAAGGAAATGTAGTTGCGACCAAACCTTTGAGGGAAAAACAAGTCCCAAAGAAATATGTTGGGAAGATTCCTGTAAAGGGACAACACACTGAAAAGTGTAATCACCCACAGTGCTACGTTTCTCAGAAAGGGAAGATTGCTGGAGCTGGCAAATTCTCTAATGTCACGTTTTCTGGAAAGAAAAAATGACCCAGAGACTAGTAAGGCTTCTGAGAGAAGGTCTCAGACTGCACCAGGTACTCGAAATGGCATTGACTACAAAGCCATCAGGAAACAACTTGCTCGTGAGTATAAACTAGAGCAAGAACGATCGATAAAAGCTAGGATTGCTCAAAGCAATCATCAGAAGTGGAAGAAAGAACAAGTCACAAGCAATCTGAATGCCAGGGCTAGAAGAAATCTGATAAGGAAAGCTAAGTTCGCTGAAAAGCAGATTCAGCAACCTGACAGACATCTGAAAGCACCACGAGGAGCTCCAAGGAACACACCTAGAAGGAAAATAGTTCTTGATAATAATGATACTAATCATTCACCTAGAATTCCTCCTTATGTTCCTATTAGACAAAAGAATATCCCTAAGAAATTCATTCAAAAATGGATTCCTACTGGGAGATACTTTAGTCTAGATGGTTCCATTGTTGGAATGAGAACCTAACTCCTAGTTTCCTGTTTTGTGCAGAACACTCTAAAGAAGAATCCAACGTGGCACTTTGACCGTGGATGTGGGAAGCACATTACATGAGATAAAGCAAATTTGGTTAACTACAAAGTTTGTGATACAGGACTAGATATCATGTTTGCTGGAGGAGAAGTGAATCCAACTGTAGGATTTGGAGATCTGGAGTTGGGAGCCCTTACAATCACTGGAGTACTACATGTAGAAGGATTGAAATATAATCTTCTCAGCAAGAGTCAATTTGCAGACAAGGGGTTCTCAGTGAAGATCAAATCAAATCTCTGCAAACTGATTGGCAATGAGTCAAAGCAGGTAGTCTTGGTTGCTAGGTGGAAAGGAAGTCCCTATGTTGCTGACTGGGCATCTGCCACAACTGAAGAATGCCTCATGGTGAGTCAATCTAGCTACACTGGAGAATTGGCTATGACATAAAAGGACGAGTTAGTTGAATTTCAAAACTCTTAATAAGCTCGCCAAGAAAGAATTGGTTGTTGGATTACCTAAAATGGCATACCGAAAGGATGGTGTATGTTCAGCTTGCCAATTAGGGAAACAAGCCAAAACATCTTTCAAGTCTAAAACTAGACATTCCAGTGTAATATCAACTCTGTAATTCCTGGGTCTCAACACCCGTTAGTTTCTCAATTGATCAAATTCATTCGATATGTCAAGCAACCACAAGTTCATCGTTGTCTTAACAGATTCGGAAGGAAGAGAAGGAGTCTGGTCAGACTAGTCGGTGTTAATGCCGACGAAAGGTGGTGGTGCGGCGGAAGGTGGTGGTCCGGGATGACACTGCCTGTTTTCTTCAACAAATCGACCCCCAACCAATATTTCTCCTGTTCTTTCTACTATAATATAATGAGGTGGTCTTAGGAGAGACCAACCCTAGAGAAGATTAGAAAGACATACTTTCAGTAATTATATATAAGCCCCAAACAAAAAGCCAACTACAAAAACACCCAAACCCAACTAAGGGCAAGAAGGTGGGTCTTTGTAAACGGGTATAGGGGTAAGTATATATAGCACAACCAAACCCAACCCACATTCACAATAATTCTCGCTAAACCCTAGAAAACAGAACAAGCAAAAATCATCTCTCTAGAAATCGACCCCTCGTCTGAAACTGCCTGAAATCGCTGGAAAACAGCTTGAAAACATCTCTCTTGACGTGGTTTCTATGTAATCAAGCTCGGAAACGCCTCTCTCGACGTGGTTGCTATGTAATCAAGCTCGAAAAAAGCTAGAACTCGTCGAAAAAAGCTCAAAAATGGCCCGATCTCACCGGAAACAACATCACGAAGGTACGAACAACTAGATCTCGACATAATTTAAGTGAAATCGGTGTTTATTTCGCAATTGTAGTTGAAATTTCGAATCAGATTTGAAAATCACGTAATTTTTATTTAAAGTGTTCTAGCTAATCTGTGTTATGTTTTGGCTTATTTTTGTAATGTTTTTGCTTATATGTAGGGTGTTCAACTATACAAAGTACATAAAAATATGCTCGAAAATTGGTGTTTCTACTATGATTTGGTTGTTTATCCACCGATCTACTCAATATATGCGCATATGTAAGTTTCAACAATGTTTTGATTCAAATATTAATTGATGAATGAATTTTTTTCACAATAGAAGTTGAAATTTGAAAACAGATCTGAAAAAATTGCGTAGAAAACCGTTCAAATATTCTAGCTAATCTGTACAATGTTGTGCCTTATGTATGTAATGTTATATGTGATATGGAGCATGTAATACATGTAATGTTGCTAATAATATGTGTTATGTGTTGGCTACAATGTTCTACGTTATTTGTGTAATGTTATAGACGTATCTCTGTAATGTTTTCGTAAATGTTCAGTGTGTAGTGTTACATCAATGTGTTATGTGTTGTCTACAATGTTCTACGTTATTTATGTAATGTTCTATATGTATCAATGTAATGTTTTCGCAAATGTGCAGTGTACGATGTTACATCAATGTTCTATTTGATTTTTACAATGTTGTACGTTATTTCTGTAATGTTCTCAACATATGGCTACAATGTTTCTGGAACTGCATGACTACAAAGTTAAGTATCATGCCATTACTATTAGAAAATATGTAGTATTAAATGTTATGAGTCATGACTATAATGTTCCTGGCAAATGCCTGTAATGTTTTCATGATTCTGCCGTATGCAAAATGTTATAACTATCTTCTCATTTAGGTTGGGAAATAAATGTTGTTGATTATACCTTCGATGTTAGTGCTTATATAATCAATGTTATCACTTATATAACCTATGTTCATGTGTTTAACTGTTATGTTCTCATCAACGTCAGATTTGGGATCAACTGGAGAAGGACATTGTACAGAGAAGATGATCATAAAATGATGGAGATAACAATGCAATCAATGACATAGTTGACGAGGCAAATGAAGAACCTGAGGAGAGTCTAAATGTGATAAAAGAAAAGTCCATGTATTAGCTTATGTTGTCTATTTTATATCCAAACAATGTTCTTACATATTCATATGTGTACCACTCCATATATTACGATTCTGAGAAATATTTTTCCGTATTTGTATAATGTTCTTAACTATTTGAGTAATGTTCTTATTTATATGAATGATATATAGAGTATAATGTTCTTAACTATGTTGACATTGTTCTCAACTATTTGAGTAAAATGTTATTAGGTAAATGAGTGATGACCTAGGGTATAATGTTCTTAACTATATTGGTAATGTTCTCAACTATTTAGGTAATGTTATCAACTATTTGAGTAATGTTCTTCAGAATTTCTATAATGTTATCAGAAACAATATTTTATATATTTACACAATGTTTTAATATATTTAAGTAATGTTCTTAACTGTTTAAGTAATGTTAACAACATTGCTAAGTTAAGTGGAAACCTTACATGAATAATCATGAACATTACTCAGTTAAGTCGGAAACTTATCCAATCAACGAAGAACATTAATTCAAATCGAGTAATTGAATATGAATTAGTGTAATAATATGTTATTGTATCTTCAAATGTTGTCATCTATTTAAGTAATATTCTTACATATTTAAGTAATGTTCTTAACTATATAAGTAATGTTTGTAACCAAGCTTTGTAAATAGACCCGCGAAAATGAAATGATCCGATCCAATGGCCCGCAAAAATGAATTGACCGATCCAATGGCCAGCAGAAATGTAAATAAGTATGGTAAATTGCAAACAAGTCCGTCTTTATAGTCTCTCTATATACTTGGTCTTTTCTAATACTTTGTGTAATATAATTAACATAATTATGAGTTTCAACAACAAGCAGCAAAATTATCATCAAACGAAATATGATGGTTGAGTGTTTCTAATTAATTGATTATATATTAATGATAAGACCAAGTTAACCTTGTATTTGATCTAGCGGCTATGATTAATTATAACCCCATCAATCAAGTTGTAACCAATTTGATGGTTGAGATCGAATACAACCCCTTGGATGAACATTCATCCAAAACAATTAGGATGAACCGTAGAACTCTCCGGATTGTCGGGAGAAAAGATCGAAGATGGACTTTTGAAGATAAGGATGAGAAGATCTGGACTTGATCATTGACAATGATATGTGTGTGTGTGTGTGTGCAAGATCAAGGACATAAATATGTAACGAGACTAGAGATAGCAATAGCATTATATTTCTAGTAGTCTTGATACATTGAGTTTGGCTAAGCTGTTGTTTGATAGAGATAGGTTTCTCGATCATCTAGGTTATTCTAGATCAGCAGCTTTGAATAGGTGACACTGTTCTTCGTGTTTAGCTTTTGTATTCAAGTTTTCAACTTGTAAAAGCTTGAATATTGTTTTGTTTGATTCACTTGAGATTAGTGATTTTTTGCCTTCTGGCTCGGCTGGTAGCTAGAAAAACATCTCTGTCTTAATTAGTTTATTTCCGCTGTGTATTGTTTTTCTGTTTGAGTTTCTGTTACTTAAACTGTTATATCAACATTGGTATTAACAGTACAGTTGCAGTATACAAGTACAAGTGTAGGTCCTTATATTCTTTCAATTGGCATCAAGAGCCAGGCACTAAATCAATAAGTGTGTGGACTTGTACTAATTATGGATAGTGTTTATCCAAGTGTGAATAGACTGCCGATACTTGATGGCACGAACTATTTGTATTGAAAAACCAGGCTATGAACTCACATCAAATCAATTGATGTACGTTCTTGGAAGTCTGTTTTGGTTGGGTACCAGTTTCAGATGCTAGCACCATATGCTGATGGTGATGTTGTACCGAAACCTGAAAGTCAATGGACTGAGTCTGCATATAATGAAAAGGCACTCAATGCTATTTTCAGCTATGTAGATTCTCATATATTCATGCTGATCCAGAACTTACCACTACTAAGAATGCTTGGGAAATCTTACAAACTCACTGTGAGGGAGATCAAAGTGTTGAAGAAAGTAAAGCTAGAATGCTTTGGAGCCAGTATGAGAGGTTGAGAATGGGTTAAGATGAGACCATCACAACCTATTTCGAAAAGCTTAATTAGGAAAATCTCTAAGGAATGTCAACTACTTGGTGATCTAATCTCTAACAAACAGCTTGTCTATAAAGCTGTTAGAACTTTGTCTTCAAAATTTGAAACCAAGCGTACTGTGCTTGAAGATACCAAGCACTTGACTACCATGGACTTCAATGCTCTAATGAACAACTTCAAGAACTATGAGATGAGTCTTGAGGAACAAAAGAGCAATAAGAACAAAGCTATTTCCTTGTTTTCTACCTCTAAAGAAAATCAAAATCTTGAAGATGATTTGAGTGATGGTGAGGAATTCTCTTGCGGCTTTTCAAAAGGATTACAATAAGCATGTCAAAAAGTTTGGTAGAAATAAACCTTTTTCTTTTGAAAAAACTGTGTCTAAATCTTCTGAACTTGTAAAAAAATGATCCTAAAGCCCTTGAGAAAAATTCAGTGTTTTGAGTGCAAAGGTTGGGGACACTACAAGCATGAATGTGTCAACACCTTGAGAAAAGTTGGAAAACTTTACTATGTAAGTATCAGTGATAATGAAAATGAGAATGGAAATGTTGATGAGTCCTCAAGATCTGAAACTCGACAAGTTATGTCCTTGTCCACAGTCATTTATGAAGATAGTAAGTATTGGTCCAACAGTGATAACAACAACTCACTTGATCAAACTGTCTATCTCGATTATGATGACTCTAATTGTGTGGATGAGTTCAATACTCTCGAAGACAGGTCTATCACTGCCACTAATCTTAGATGCTTGCATGGTTCTTTTAATTTGTGTCTGATGCAGATTACCCTTTCGAAGAAGATTTCACTCAGGAGCAAATGATTGATGTACTGAAAAAGATATATGAGGAATTGATTGTGAAAGTAAAACAGATGAAGAGATCTGTAAAATCATTAGAAAGGGAGAATCAGAATCTGAAAGATACAATTGTACACTTGGAAATCACTCTTACCATGAAAGAGGCTGAAATGGAGAAAATGGTGGCTAAATTGCAGGATGCTGAATCAGTAATGGCCAAATGGAACTCAAGCTCGACTAAACTCAGTGAGGTAATCAACCAAGGTAATGATGGTACAGCTGGTTTAGGCTTTCAAAGTTCTACTACAATAGATGAATTGAATTGTGCTAAGGACAGGGCAAAAACATTTAGTTTTCTAAAAAGGCTCCAAAGTTTGTAAAAGAAAACGGCGATCAGCCAAATCTCTCAAGAAAACTCATGAGTGTCAATTTTGCTTAAAAACAGGTCATAAGAAGCATTTTTGCTATCTTTATAAAAACTCCTTGGTTAAACGTTCAAATTCAAAAACTGAGAGTTCAGAAAATGCTGAGACTACTGACAAAGTCTGTATTAAAGACTCAAGCTATGAGATTTCTAATGTTAAAGCAACAGTTGTCTCAACATCTTTTGAAAAGTCCAGTAAAGTTGTTAAGAAAGTTTGGAAACCTAAACCAGAACTCGTATGTCATGTTGTTTTGTCTGTTGTTACTCCTAACAATGCAGGTCTTTGGTATTTCAATAGTGGATGCTCTAGACACATGACAGGTACAAAGGATTACCTAAAAGATATTGTTCCTCAGACATCTGGTTTGGTCACCTATGGTGGTGGTACACAAGGCAAAGTACTTCGTAAAGGAATTCTAAATCTTGAAGGAATTTCGAATTTAAAGAATGTCTTGTTGATTGATGGTTTGACAGCAAATCTGCTGAGTGTGAGTCACATCTGTGATGATGACCTACGTGTGTACTTTGAGGAAAAATCCTGCATTGTGTTTGATGATAATTATGAGTGTGTTATGTCAGGTGCTAGGTCACAGGATAACTGCTATGTGATGAGTTCTAATTTAAAATGCAACTCTGTTCAGTTGAATGAATCTGTAATATGGCACAAGAAATTGGGTCATGTTAATTACAGAAATCTTGAAAAACTTGTTAAGCTTGACGCTGTGTTAGGTATCCCTAAACTAACAAGTCCAAACAAATTAGTTTGTGGGGATTGCTTAAAGGGTAAACAAGTTAGTGCATCTCATCAACCCTTAGTAGTTGAAAGTCAAAAGAGTGGAACTAATGCTTGTTTTGATCTGTTGCATATGGACTTAATGGGTCCTATTGAAGTGGCTAGTCTTGGTGGTAAATTGTACATCTTTGTTATTGTGGATGATTTTTCTCGATTTACTTGGGTATCTTTCTTAAAACAAAAATCTGAAACATTTGAAACTTTCAAAACATTGTATGTGCGTTTTAAGAATGTGTACAATACCTGTGTGAAGAGAATTCGATCTGATCATGAAAGAGAGTTTGAAAATCAATTATTTTCTCTTTTCTGTGACAAGAAAGGTATCTCTCATGATTTTTCTGCACCCAAAACTCCACAACAGAATGGAGTAGCAGAACGTAAGAATAGAACACTGCAAGAAATGGGTCGTGTTATGCTCAGTTCTATGAATCTATCTAAGAGACCGTGGGCTGAGGCTATTAACACTGCATGCCACATTATCAATCGTGTCTATCTTAGACCAGGAACACACTCTACCCCTTATGAGCTGTTGAAGTACACCTATGAGGACATTGGGTTACACTTGTAACTGCTGGCTGTAGTGAGTGATGCTTACTTGTTACTTGTTTGATGTGGAGTCATGAAGTTGGAGCTGAAACTAAGCAAGTCAGTAGAGTTTGAAACCCTAGAAACTGGCTGCTTGTCTATGTGGTGGTTTATTCTTGCTGCTCATTTCATGGTCACTCTTAATTATCGTAATTGCCTTGCTCAAGGATGAGCAAGAAACTGGTTTGGGGGTGTGATGTGACAATGAAATGTGCGATATAGTATACTTTTAGACCCTCGTTTTTTTTACCTTAGATGCAATATTTGTATCGTTTTATGGTCAATTACCAACTTTGCGTGTTTTATGTAGGTCATGATCGTGTTTTTGAGGATTTGTACGATTTCAGGCACCAAAATGGGATAATTGTGCCAAATCGGGACAAGGAAGCGAATACGCCGGATTGACTGTTGCACGGAGTTCGAGAAGTCAAAACATGTCATGCAACCAACCGATGCGAAGATAATTGAAGATGCAACAACTTTGTAGAAGACCACTTTTCGAGGAAACGAAGTTACAAAGCCCGAAATTGAAGAACGAAGAAAATAGATTCAAGTCGCAGACATCAAGATCGGTCCACAGCGACCCATGATGAAGGTTCTGTCATTTTCTGCTTTCTCTGTCGAGAGAGCCCGCCTTTCTAAAGCTTCCTTATTGAACAATGGATGTTGGAGCACGAAATTTTCACTACAAATAAGACCTCAGGGGTCTCATAATTCTACACAGCTCACAAAGCAGCTCTCCTGAGAGAAAACCAGTCCTCGGGGAAGTGAAACCCCAAAACCGATGGCCGTCAGTCACCCAGAAGGAGGAAACCCTAGAAGCAGCAGCACGAAGACATCAGAGACTAAGCTTCTTCTTCCTTTCTTCTTAGATTTTCGATTTATGTTCTAGATTACTATGAGTAGCTAACTTTCTTTTATAAAGGCGAACCGCCGTAACTCTGCTTTTGCTACTTGTTTACATACCGTGATATGTTAATGAAATAGTTATTAGACGTAAATCGTGGTTATACAACTCTATACATCCTTCGTGGTGTGATGTTCTGCTGAGTGACACAGTAGTTTCATTGAACTGAGTAGGGGTACTCGTGTCGACTGCGCCTTGAGCACCATAGTATTATGCCCTGCTGTCGTTAGAGGTAACTGCGTAGGATTTTAACTAGGAAGTTGGGAGTAGCATATCAGAGGGAGGTTGGGGAACCTTTACGCCTTTCCATCATTGATTTACAACAAAGCAATTTAGGGTTTACTGTAATTCAATTATTTTGTCTGAGATCAAACTGTTTACTTTTCTGCATTCAATTACAACGTTATTTGTTTGTTCCTATGCTAAGTGTCAGTGGAGAACGACATCTCGAGTCAACTTTCCGCTATAAACTGTGGATTTGAGGACTTCCGACTTATAAATTTAATCTTGATTGTATTTAGGGATTACAGGTTCTACAACGGAAAACGAAATCTCTGAGTGCACATCATTTACCGCTTAGGATTTTACTACTTATCACCCTACTTATTATACTACTTTAGCCACTACTTAAGGATTTACTACTTATCACCCTACTTATTATACTACTTGAGCCACTAAGAAGACTACACCTGGCGGAGAAAAATAACAGTTTAACAAAAGTTCATTCAGCCTCTTTTCATAAATTGGATTATTATTTTATAATTACTCCAATAATAAACAATACAGAACTACTAAAACAACGTGCAGCGGCAACTTCTTCTCCGATGTCGTTATCCTCTTGTTGCGCCGCCGTGGCATCCAATTTTCTCTCCAAACTCTCCAATGACAAACCATCAGCGATTGAAGAACCTTTTTGAAAAACACAATTCATATCCCTGATATATCATCTTCAATTTTCTCTCCAAATTCATGAAAAATCCAATTAATGGAAAAACCTTAAATTCTCTGTCCAAATTCTTCATTGATGTCGGTGCCTTCCAAATTATCCCTGAATATTATCTTCTGAGAAACCCCATTCACGAAAAAGCTGCAACTTGCTCTCTCAATTCTCCTCATTCATCGAGGCAACAACCCCAACAATGTGAAAAAACATTCCAGAATTCCTATCAGCCCCAAAGCTTTATCTACAAGCTGCTTCATCACTTTGGGCTTCCTCTTTTCGTTGAGCTTTGGCATGGACGTGGTATGTGTTGGAGAAGAAGGTGCAAATTTGCATTTTGGAGCTGTTCTGTTTCTTTCTTATTCTAATAAATTTTACACGTTAATTAAATCCAAGTTGTAATGCTTATTCTCTCTGCCATGTGTAACTTTCTTAGTGGCTCAAGTAGTATAATAAGTAGTAGGGGTGTACATAAAAAATAACCGCCCCGCCCCGCCCGCCATTTTGCCACCGGTTAATATTTTGGTACAAAACCGCCACGGTTAATTTTTTGACAACCCGCCACTAAGAAGGTGGGTCGCGGTTGGACAGGTGCCAACCGCCCGACCCGCTCGCATATACTACTTTTATATGTGTGTGTTTGTTTTCTTCTTTTTTTTTAAAAAAAAGATTAAAGTAGTATATTCCATCAAAAGATTCAATGGCACAATGGCACAAGGCATGCCATTCAATAAAGAACAGACACGATACAACCTACAGTTTTTGAACCAAAATTAAAATTACAGTGACACACCCATATCCCAGCACCACATAGTACTACTACTTAATTAGAATGTAAACACACTTGAAAACCAACATCCATAACCAAAAGAACTAAGCATAGTTGTTGATATGTGTATGTTTGCATATTGAGTGATAAGAAATTGTTTAAGCATTTTGTTATGTGAATTGTGATTTAGTTTGTTTATGATCTTGAAGAAGAAGAACAATAGAATTTGAGTTGTAATATTCAGTGATCTGATCTTGTACTTCTTGTGTTACTTGATTAATAAAAACACTTTAAACAATCTGTGATTGTATTGTATTTCGAGTATTGTCAATACTCGTGTAAATATTTTGATTTAGTATTAATATATTTTTTGCAATTTCAAAAAGAAGTAATATATATTTTATTATTTTAACGTTAAACCGTCAATTTGCCCGCATAAAATAATCAACCGACCCGCGGCGGTTTGAAGAAAATCACACCCGCCGTCGTGGTTAGTGATTTAGTCTACCCGCCATAGACAGATCAATTAGAATTTTGGTAAATACCCGCCGTAACCGGCCGCGTACACCCTAATAAGTAGGGTGATAAGGAAGTAGTAAGCGTGTTGAATGCTACACAAACCCTATGAAGTAACAGTTTGTTTGGTTCTGCAGACGGACCGATTTTACTGATGAAGCAAGGTCCAAAAACTTGTTTTGTTTGTTTTGGGTTGGAGTTTTTTGCGGTAGTGATCGGCCATTCTCTTCTAGAAGAACCTGATTGGTGAAATTTAGTTTACGTGGATACGTATGGACTAGTTTTGAAGCCCAAAAAAAGGAGGTTTAGCTGGTGATCCAAATTCTTGCTTCGTGCCACATCGGATAAGACATGTTCATTCGCCCTAAAATGCAGCGCGATTAGACATTTTTACTCTTGCCTAGACAATTTACTGAGTAATTATTACACCTTCTTCAAAACTCATATACCAAAGAACAGCCCAAATGAGTTTATGATTTAGATCCATCTACAAATCAATTATTTAAGATTGTCAAATTTCAGGTGTCCCAACCGTACGACGCCATTGACGTTCACCTTAATGGCTTATATTTTACAGCGATGGCTCCGAATTGTTGTTGAAGATAACACGACATTAACAGAAGAGTATCAGGTACCAATTTCAATTTTCTACAAATTTAGTGTTAACAAAATACAAATTAATTAGGGTTCATAGTTCTGAATTTTGGATAAATAAAAAAGCTCAAGGCTATAGGGTTTTTACACCATATCAAGGGTACAGGCTGAGAATCCTTATTTTACATATACGCTATGCTGTCTTTGTTTGTTACTACATTATACTATTATATTGTATTATATGTTCGGTCGGTAACTGCAGAAAGAAGGGGCATCACAGCCTCAGATGCTGCTTCAAACTACTCAAACAGAAGGTACGCCCGACCCGATTGCTTTGTTTTGCAGCTTTTAGAAAATTGTTAATACCATTTAAAGATAACACCTCGAATACCCACCTCTTCGATCGGTTTTACAAGTAATGTATGTATTCCGTTATGTTTACTTTTTGATTGTCTCAACTACAGTGCTTACCATTTTTGTTTTTTCTAATTTGTTATTGCAATACATGATTACTAGTCTACTACTCCATTAGAAAAACAAACACACGGATAATGCATGTTTTTTTCGCAAGCTAAATTAATGCTATACATTACATACTACTCCCATGTATGGATAATGCAGGATAGTTTATGCATATGAACTCAACAAGCCCAACATTCTGAGATATTATATTAAGCCTCGAGTGTTTTACTTGCCTTACTAATTCATCGTCCTGAATTTGGAGATAAGACATTGTAACCCAACTGATTTAAGCTCCTCCTTTGCGGGCGTCAATGGTAAACGAATCCCTAATTTATCATTGATATACGTGCCAAGTCCTTCCCAGTCTCAAGAAATAAGATACATTAAATATATGATGGATTCTGCCCAGCAAGATTGGATGTGCACAAATTCTCCGAACTCAGTTTGCGTCTGCATCTCATTTGCATTTTACAAAACATTCACCCCCACATAAATTTTTGCTGGGTTTGATGTGTGATATTGCTTCTCATTTCTGTTATTATATTCAACTGCATCTGGTTTATTATGCATGCAGATACCACATCTCCAAGAGAGAAACTTAAGGTATTTAAGAGCCACGACGATCGTATTAGTAATTTACCAGACGGTGTCATTAGTGATATTTTGTCCCGGCTAAACACGGACGATGCAGTGGCAACAAGTGTCCTGTCAAGAAATTGGCGATACAAGTGGACTTCTATATATGACATATACCTGAATACTATTAATCTATCATTGCACCACAGGCAGGCGAGTATTCAAAGTTTTCGCAGTTTCATGAATAGGCTACTGCTATTTAATGACCCCTGGAGAATACGGTGTTTTTGTCTTAAATCTGGTTGGGCCAATTCCAAAGACATAGAGGAATGGACAACTGCCGTTTTGAGGCGTGGTGTTCAGAATCTTGATATAAGAACTCCTGTAGTTGATACCGCCTTACTCTCACCACGATGCTTTTCCGGTTGGACATCATTGATAGAATTGAAACTTAATTTAAGATGCACTTTAGGTGTTTCCTCAAGGAACCGCTTTTCCAGCCTCAAAAGTTTGTGTCTCCTGAATGTACGAATAGTGAACGAGGAATATCAGAATACTAGCCACGTACTATTGAGTTTCCCTGTTTTGGAAGTTCTTGAGCTGAAATCTTGCATCTGGATCAATGTAGATTGTGTTGAAATTAAGGCACCGAAGTTGGTTAGATTCACTAGTCAGACGCTAAAAGACCCGGTCCACAAGTTTCTTCTAAATGCTCCCACAGTTACTCATGCAAATCTTGATCACTTTGCAAGGAGCAACATTTTTCATTTGTGGGCTTGCACAATATTGAATGGATTTCAGAATTTGAAATGGTTAAGATTATCCATTCTTGTTGTTCCGGTATGATTCTACCCGTTCATCAAACTTTGTCCTCTAAATTTGTTTGGTTTGCTTGCAGTTTAGAAATATTTATTGACATTTTTCACAGAACTACAGAAGCATGAAATGAAAATATTGTTTCACAAGTGTATGGAATAATATGAATATCTCTTTACAGAAATTAAACTTGCGTATAGTCTTGCCTGCTTTTCATTGCCAGTCTCTTAACTAATCGTCTCTATTACGGTATGTATTCTTTTCATTACTAATAACTTTTCCATTATTGCAGGCCCTGGTAAAAGCAAAATCATTGCTTGATTTTTCTACTCAGTCAAGGTTGAAAGAAATTGAAATACTTGGAGGTTCAATTGATGGTGCAGTGCTAATGGAATTTCTTCATGTATTTCCATCTCTTGAATCAATTAGCTTGGATCTTTCCGCCATTCAGTCCCCCTCTTTGCATGGTGTGCAAGCTGTGGAACCTTTACCATTGTGTATCCGGTATCACCTGAAGAAATTCAAATATGCTAGGTTCAATGGGAAAATGTTTCCATTTGACTTGGCACTGGCAGAGTCCATTTTGAAGAATGCGAAAAGCCTCGAGATGGTAATTCTGTCTGGATATAACGAGGGAGAAACAATACTGCAGCATGAGTTTTCAAAACTAATTCCTCAAGGCTCGAGTTGTGCTTTTCGGACGGAAAACTATGATTTTAATGCCTACCTAAGAAATTATATGGCACAGTGATTTTTTGAACCTTTTTTTGGTTTTCTGCAGTGTCATTTGTGTTTTTGAACCTTACTTTAGAATGATCTTGTGTATTACTGGTCTCACTGGATAAGTTGGTATCATTGTTTGTTTGCTTCTTTGTTTGGTTGCTTGTACAAGTTTTTTTGAAGAAAGTTATCATATTATGTGGCATAGGACCAAAAACGAGCACCGAACTCAGTGTTTTTTGGCGATTTAGGACCGTATTTACAAATTTGGACTTTCATAGGACCGTACTGCCCTGGACTTCGAGATAGGGGACCAAAAATGCAATTGACGCTACCCCAAACAACAAGGTTAATCTCACTTTCTTGTATCAATATATGGCGATTTCTCCTAACAGCATATCCCTCCCCTGAATACAATATCTAACACTAAGAACTGATTCATTTCACAAACATTTCAAATTGCCGGTGTTAATTATTTACTTGTACTCAGAGTCACCTTCTTCTTGCGGGTGTAACTTATACAACAAGAGATGTTCATTTCAGAAGACAATATGAGTTTGAACACAAGTTGGACACTTGACATAATTTTGTTGAAAATTCTGTAGAAGAGTGCAATGTATTGAAGATATATATAAATGAAGTAACATGTAAGAGAACAATTTAAGGACTGTTGTGGTGAGAGTTGGCTCTCGGTCCTTAAGACAAATTTGTCCCGCTTAGATGCCTACGGTTGCAATTAGCAAAATGTCTCCCAAGATTACACAGCAGGTGAATCTGTAAGTTGACACTTGAAATCACAGATTTGAGTGGACTACTGCAATATGGAAAGACATGCTTAAAGGAAGAAGAGAAGAAAGAAGGAGAGAATTGGATATCTCTTGTTATGTGTATAAAATTCAACTATGGACCTCTATTTATAGTTTTGTAAAGTTGTGACCAAAAGATGCAATTGTTGAACAAAATGCTTCTAGTACCGAATAGATATGTACTTTCGTAAGATACAATCATTCACCAAACGACATATTCTAGTGGCAACACTTGCCACTTTAGGCGCCCAGGTCATGGGTTCGACACCCACCTGCACTAGCTTTTCAGTATTTTTGCATCTTTTCGTGTAAAAATGCACCCCTTGCAAATTATACACTTCAACTCACATTCTTTCACAAAAGCTACGTAGCCTAACTGGAAAGGTGCATCTATTGGACGAAATTGGTCATGGGATCGACAACCCTTTGAACTATTTTCTCCAAATTTTCACATTTTCACCTATTCTAGCTCCTTCTTAATTTTAGCTATGTGGAAGTATTTCCACTCTGATTTTCCATAACTAGTACATCAACCAATACACTTTGACCATTAATTACTCTTTCACAATTAAATTTTAGTAATATTTGTTCAAGTGTCTTCTACTGCTATAGTAGACAATGCACGTTCCAGAAACCTCAGTTTCCGACGTGTGGGGCCCCATTTGGCTGAGATACAAAGTCATAGACAAACCACTCTTGGTTAGCTAAAATTCCAACAATCCCCACATGAAAGAGAATTGATGCTCACAACACATCGGAGTGCTCCAGCCTCGAATTTCCAGCGGAAAACTTATTGCATCGAGAACGATAGCTTTCACTTTGAATCTTCCCCTAGTAGAGTACCATCGGATTTACTTGCTAACCGGTGAACGCGATGTCTTGAACTAGTCGGCGTTTTGTGTAAACCAAGACAATGATACCTACACAATAATTCCCCTTATTGTTTCGTTCCAGGTTTGTCTGTCCATTAAGGCCTTGGACACCCTTGGATTCTTAAGTGTTTCAGTTGAAGCGGCCAAACTTCATACACTTAAATAGGTGATCTCCTTCTAAGAGCATTGATGAGTTGGTTTTACATCGTCTCATATGGTCTTTTTTACCGTCGTTTTGTTATCCTTAAGTATAGTTTTAGTAGTTTTCCTAGAGTCTTTTTACTTGTTTTGTTCTTTGTGAGTTTTGCAGGTATTTGGTTAAACCGCGCTAATTGAAGGCAAAAAAAGGGTGTATTTTACATGCATCTGGAAGATATGGAGTTCCAATGCTTCGTATGGTTGCTAGAAGTGGTGCGGGGAGGCCAAAATACCAAGGATCAAAGTTAAAAAGGAGCAAAATCGAGCAAGAAGGACAAGAAGGGCAAAATCATCATTTGCCGAAGAGTCAGCGAACGCCAGTAAGAAGATTGGCGTCCGCCAATTCAATCCAGAATGAATTGGCAGACGCCAAAGTTAGTACTGGCGGACGCCATGTACATATTTTGGCGTCCGTCAGCTATGTTTTGGCGTCCGCCAACTCTCATACATGGCGGACGCCAACCCTTCTGTCGCGCGAATTTTGTCCAAGTTAGCGAGATTTTTCCTAATTCATCGAGACTTAGTTTTTATTCTTTCTATTAGTTAGAAAAAACATTATTACTTTGAGAATGGATCTATTGTCAAGTATTCAAACATTGCTCTCAAGCTAGACCTATTTTCCAAGGCAATTACCCGTTTTAAGGTAATTGAACCGGTTTTCACCTTGTAATCCGACGATTGTGATTGATTGGGAGCATAATCTAAATACTATCTTGCATCGATTCGATTAAGGTTCTTCAATTCTATCTAGGGTTTGTGACAACGAAGGGTAAATTGTATCAATTGTTCGATTCTTCATTTCTAGTATTAGATTATGTGTGTTGATTGTTTAATTGCTTTATTGATTTGCCTTCGCATAACATGAGTAGCTAAACACCCTGATTATGGGGTGGTGACGAATTCATGCATGCTAGTTAGGGTTTATGCGACTATATATATATACAGGTCGCGATTACTATGAGCTCTTTAGATTAATTGTGTATTATGCTATTATGTTTGATGTGCATTCCGTCAATATCACTGTTAGATTAAACATTTGATCTTTAGAAACCAAAATGTTTCCGTCTTGCTTCAATCTAACAGTTAGTTGCAAACACTAGTAGGATTAGCTTAATTGATTGTAGCGTAGTGAAATTGACGCCTTCACTAATGCTATTCATTTTCTGAAATCAAGTAGTGACAACTTGAGAGTAATCGTTTTCCTATCGATCGCATATTTCCTGCTAGCTAGCTTGTCTTCAAGTCACCACTTCATAATTCTCCTCATTCATATATTAATCTCGTTAAGTGTCAACCTATCACTAGTTTTGTCTGCTTAGTTGTTTACTTCTACACTAGTTAATCATCTTGCTGCCGAAGCAAACAACCATTTACTGCTTTCCATATTGAATCTACTATTCGTAAACCCAAACTTAGCCTAGTTAAGTTCTTCGAGACCGACCTTGAGGTTAACTTCACTGCACTGCAAGTTTTTGTACTGTTGAGAATTAACTCTTGGCTAAGTAAACAAATACAAAACTCTGATTTGACACATCAAGTTTTTGGCGCCGCTGCCGGGGACTTAACTCCTTGGTTAAGTTTACGAATTCTAGTTACAATATTTTTGTTATTTCTTTTTCCAGTTATTATTTTTATTTTTGTTAGTCTTTTTCCCTTGTTACCTTTGTGTTTCTCGTCTTGAGCGCTTGTTTTAACTAACGGGTACTTACGTTTGCGAAGTTCTGGTGTTGTGTCTGTCTTGTAGTACAAGTTCGTAGTTATGACTGTGGCAGAGAAACCTTCTATGCACACACTTCTCCTACATGTGCAAGCTAGTGCACATCGTCCAGCTATAGTCATACCAGCTAATGTGCGAGGTCTCGAGATTAAGGAGCATCTCCTCCGACAGTTTTCGAGATTCTATGGAGTTAGAAACGAAGACATCATGGGTTTCTATAGAGAAATTGAGTATTTTATATCTGGATTGGGGAAACCTGACGGGGTAGAGGAAGATGACTGAGGCTCAAGATTTTCTCTATGTGTCTCTTTGGTAAGGCACAGACTTGGATGAATGGCCTAACAGAGGGAAGCATAGCTACTTGGGACAAAGCTTTCCAAACCTTTATGGACAAATACTACCCCATATCGATGATTACGAGCTTCAGAGCGCAGATTAGTGAGTTTAAGCAGCGACAAGGAGAACCCTTCTTCGAAGCATGGGAGAGATTCCGTGATTAACAACATCAGTGCCCCCTATCACTGTTTTGGTACTGCAGATTTAAACCAGTTCTTCTTTGATGGGCTTGAGGAGTCTTCACAAGTGCTGGTTGATATGGCGTGTGGAGGATGGATGGGGGAGAGCACCCCTGTCGGATTAAGTGCTGTATTCGAGAGTATAGCAAAAAAGCTCAGAGCATAGGAGCAAGCGTGCTAAGCTTAGTGGCTCTAATTGCCCGGAACGCCGCCAACCTGAATCACAACTTCCAGAAGGTTTTTTGGAGGAGCTGAGTGTGTTTGTGAAAAGTTGTCATGCCGCCATGCAACACTCAGTGATGATACATGTAGCTACCGCTTAGAGGTTTGATGCATTAGAAGCCGCAGTTCAAGGATTGGAAAGGGACAGCGGCCAGATCAAAGGTACCCTCCAGCAACTGGTAGAGAAGGGCCAAGAAAGGGAAAGGGGTAAATTCCTTAATACTTTTGAGAGAGAAATGGCTATAAGAGTGATTACAGAAGTACCCATTGAAGTGTCTATTTCGGAGAATGAAACCCGTGTTGAGGTTTCAAAACAAGTTTGCTCAGCTTGCGGGTGTGCTTCGTCAGTCTCGACTACCATTGAAGTAATAATAGAAGAAAATATAACTACCGATATATCTGCTGAGGAATTTTTTTCTGCATAAGAGGAGGATCTTCCGGTTACATTGAGAACTCCAGAAATTGGGGTAGTTGAAGTTCCTGCCAAGGAAGAGGAACTCGCAGAAAATGTGAAAGAGCAGCCTCTCAGTAAGAGGAGTTTTAACATCGTAGTTGGGATGGGAAATTCAAAAGTCATTGCGAATTTAGATACATGAGCTACATGTAATTTGATCCCCTACAGTCTGTTTAAGGCATGTGGCCTTACAGGTTTGGAAGAGATGAAAGCTCGAGTTCTAATGGTAGATGGGTCGGATAGAAGACCCGTTGGATTTGCAAAGGGTGTCGCAGTTAAATTGAATGGTGAGACCGTTATCACCAATTTTGTTGTTATGAAAGACATCCGGGAAGACCAGAAGACAGGACCCGATACGATCCTCCTTGGTTGGCCATTTTTATTCACCTCCAGAATGGACATTAGCGTATTTAGACGCACAACAACATATGAGGTGAATGGTAAGGTCGGAATAGTGAAGGCATTAGATTATTTACCTAAGGATTTTATCTGCAAGGATTATTCTGCGGGGTATGTTGGACCCCTTTATATCTATTCGCAGGCACATGGGTGGAGGAATTCGAGCATGGGGAAGTCTAGTACCCACCATCGTAAATGAATACCAGCAGGTTAGTTGAGGTAAGTAGTTTAGCTTAGTTTTTGTTTTTTCTTTTTATTCTAGTGGTTTTGTTATTTTTCGTTGGGTCTAGTTGAGATAGAAGGCTTAAAAGTACGCAAAAATTGGGCAAACATCGATTTGGGGCCATCAAGATCGACTGGCGCCTGCCAAGTTACAAATTGGCGGATGCCAGATCGATCCAGTATCGATTGGCGGACGCCAATTTCTTACTTGGCGGACGCCAATGCCTACTGACCTTGATTGGCGTCTGCCAAATTCAAAACTGGCCAGTTTCAAAACAGGCCAGTTTCAAAACTGGCGCCTGCCAATCGGGGGTTGGCGTCCGCCAACCCAATACTTGGCGGACGCCAAAGAAGCATTTTGGCGCCCACCAGAACCCAAATTGGTGGACGCCAATTTGGTTTCTGGTGGGCACCGGTTGCTTTCCTCGCTCCCCTTTGCCGATTTTTGCATTCTTTTTGCCCGCTAGCTCGATTTTTTGTTTTCTAACATTCTACTTGAGTTTCAGGTCATTCTCCCCAGTCTTCTACACATCTTGGAAACCTTCAATCAGTGAAGCCTCTTCATATCAACTCTCTACTTTTCTCTTTTCACTCGTTAGCTCGAGGGTGAGCACGAGTTCAGGTTTGGGGAGGGGAGTTTTGAGTTTTGATCTGCTTTAGGCTTCTTGCTTGCATGTTTTCGGATGCCTTTCGTTCTGTACTTCTTATTCGAGTCCGTCTGTTGAGTCTAAGTCTGTCTTCCAAGTCGAGCGTCTATTGCATGTACTAAACCTGTTTAATGCTTTTGTTTTGGCTGATCCTTGACTATTAGCAATTTGCGTGTTCAAGTTTACTAAGTTCATTTCTGCTGTAAATAGAAAGTCTGTTCTAATTCTGTAGTCCAAAAAACTTGTGTGCATGCTTAAGAGCAGGAGGAATAGTGAATTATTGATACCGACATTATTGATCTTGTGAGAATTCTCGGGAAGTGCAAACTCTCTTGTTTGCACCTCATCATTCTCATGTGTATTCTGTGTAAGTTAAGTATGACGAACGACATGTTTTACATTCTTATTTGCTTATGGTAGGTGCTTATTCCGAACCGGGGCAAGAAAAGGCTTGGATTGTGGCTTTGTCAAATCTGGTGTTAAATCAACAATTATAGCAAATCTCCAGTACTAAAAATAAAAGATTTTCTGCTTAAAAATAGTGGAGACAAAAGTAGAGAATTTGAAAATCTTACTTTCGAAAAACTCTCAGTATCATCATTCGAGCGACAAACTGGAATTCAAATAGCTATTGTTGAAATAAAGGTGTCTTTAGCTTAAACACGGATGAACTTGACAAGTACACAAGCAAACAAGCAAACAACTACTCCCCCTCAATCAAAAACCATTAACTCACACTAAGACTCATTAAAAATGGAAGAATAGAAAATTAAGTCATGCAGTATCTCATTTTGATGAGAGAATACTTGGCCTAGAAACACTGATTCTTCAACTTACCCAAAGCACATAGAGGGAGAAGAGAAGAGATGGGCACATAACTTGCAGATTCATTAAAAACAGCAAGTGTTGGGCTCTGTATAAGTTTCCAAGAAGGTGACTCAATGTAGTCTTAGAGAGTCAAAATTCCAAGATTTAAGGAACTGTGGTAAACTCAGAGATTGCCAACAAATATAAAGTAAAATATGCCTCCATTGGGCTCTTTTTCCATTTGGCCAACTTTGGGCTCTTTTGCATTGGCCTCCATTGGGCTCTTTTTCCATCTTGTTTTGCTTCCATAACAAGTAAACTGCAGTAAGGCAAATGAGAGAAAGAAATGTGCTCACACCAGTATTAAGAATCAAAGTCTTTCCAAGTAATCTACTTCAAGCAAGATGCAAGACTCTTTTGTTAAAAATATATCTAAAAAAAAAAAAAGATAAGCATGAAACACACATCACAAACAAAAATACACTGTTGGACTGTGAAGTAAAGTCAACAGTGCAAACAACCTGTCTAATCAATTTGTGCACAAAGTGAGAGATTCTTGAGGACCAAAAAAATACTCTCACACCCTAGTGACTTACCAAGTTGTTTTTGGGAATCTGTATACTGGGTATCAACAACTTGTGGTTTACTTGGATAACTACTGGAATGACACCTTAAGGTAGGATTTATGATGATAGTACTGTGGTTATCACAAAGCATTAGGATATGGTCACTCATGCCAACTAAATCAGTTATCAAGTAATTCACACATGGAAATTGAGTGACACAACTACTAGAGATCACACATTTAAGTTCAGCAATAGATATGTAAACAACAATTCATTCTCTACTTAACCATTATACGAAGTTTCTTTCTAGGGAAAACAGACCATCACTTGTATGTAGATGAAACTCACCTGTCCAACTGCAAATACTATTCGCAGTAGTATTTCTTTCATTTGAAAAACATGAAACAGGTTTTGTAGTGCTGGAGACATACTCAATAGAAGATTCAACCTCACAGAAATGAGGGATTATAGAGTCAACATGTCTAAGGGTTGAAGTAACAGTGTCATCAACACATCTAGTAGCACACTCACCATGGTCTTTCAATATAGGTTCAAGAGATTTATCAACCATGGAGTCTGAGGTATTTGTCCAGTCCTTAGAGCCACTTTCATTCCAAATTCCTGCATTGTTAGAAGAGACAACAAACACTACCATATGACAGACCAACTCAGTTCTCTGTTTTCAAACCATTCTGGTACTTTTCTTAGATTTCACAGAAAATGTTGACTCAACAGTTGTTTTCGCTTTCAAAACTCTAGATCCCGAAGCTTCTCCATTTGTTTCCTTAGTTTGCTTAACTGCTTCTGAACACAATTCAGTGTTTAATTATGAGTCTTAACTAAAGATTGTTTGTAAAGGTAACAAAAAGGTTTCTTATGTCCTATTCTTAAGCAGAATTGATAAACAAAAGTTTTCTTTTGAGCTTTAACCTTTTCAACACTTTCTTTCACAAAAATGGGAGCATCTTTCAAGAACCTAAAACTTTTTGTCATGTCTTTAGTACAATTATTATCAACGCCAGTTACACAAGAAAGTTTTTGATGGCCCAAACCTGTTGTTCCTTCATTACCTTGACAAGTTAGCTCACTGAGTTTGGAAGAACTCGAGTTCCACTTTTCAATTAGCTCACTGAGCTTTGTAGCTTTGTTCACCCTTGTCTGATGTTTCTCAACATCTTCTTCTCTCCTGGTGAGTGCAGTCTCCAGGTGAACAATGGTTTGTTTCAACTGATTGTTCTCTCTTACCAGTGGTTTCACAGATCTCTTCATCTGTTTGAATTTATCAATCAACTCTTCATACATGTTTGTCAGTTTCTCAATCATCTATTCTTGAGTAAGTCCTTCTTCCTGGGAGTAATCTGCATTAGAAACAAGAGAACCTACAAAGCATCTCAAATTATGGTCAGAGACACAGTTAGTACTTAAATCATCCACACAGTCAGAGTCATCATAATCTAGATAGACAGTTTGATCCAGTGTGTTGTTGATCTCACTGTTGAACCAACACTGATCATTTTCATTGATGACAGTCGACAAAGACATGACTTGTCTAGTACCAGACCTAGAGGATTTATCAGTTTGTTCTTCCTCACTCCTCATTATCACTCATGCTCACAAAATACATTTTTCCAGCATTTCTCAAAGTGTTAACACACTCATGCTTGTAATGACCCCATCCTTTGCATTCATAGCATTGTACCTTTTCAAGATTTTTAGTATCATTTTTTGTGTTGAGGGTGTAACTCCCAAACTACTTAGATTTTATTTAACTCCACTAATGGGTGCCAATGTAAGAAGCTCCTTGCTAGGTGAGGACCAAGGCGTAAGAACCAGCGACCAACTACTTCGGTGAGGACCTGCACACTTGAGTGGGTGGGGGGGGGGGGGGGGGTTAGTGCCCGGTTTGCTAAGTGTCAAACTGGGATGAGACTTTACTCGAGAGTGACTGATGATCAACTCTGTATAATGCTCGGGATTGGGGTCGTGTTGTGACTTGTAAGATAATAGGATGGCAATGTGACTTACTTGTTGGGATGTGTGCCTTATTTATAGGCTATCATCAAAATGGAAGGCCTTGCTAGGATTGCGCCATGTGTACGGCCAGGATTGAGCCACCAATGCTAATATGAGGCCCATGGCCCAATAATGAAACTTTAGCCCATGCCATCTTGGGCTTTAGGGGTAGTTTGGTCATTATTGGGAGAGTTCTTGAGGATGTGACTAGTTCTTCCGAGTTCCCAGGTTCGGAGAGATGGGTCCGGACCATATTTGGTTGTCAACTGAGGAAGTTCTCCTGCCTGTCCAACTCTTCCGATTCGGAGCTCCTGGGTTCGGACACCTCACTCTTTGGTGCCCATTTGCTTGGTTGCTTTATGAGATGGTCATGCTGGATCCGAGTTGACATTCGTATCGGAGTCCTTGGGTCGGAGAGGGTACTGACTTAGCACTATCCTCCTTTCCCAGAGAGGCTCGGACCAAGGTGGGTCGGACCTGTGGTTCTGGGTCGGGCCTTGTAGGTCCAAATCCTTCATCCCTTTCTTTTAGGGTGGGTCGGACCATGGATGGTCAGCCCGGATCGGACCATTGGCTCGGACTAAAGTGTCTCGGATCCATTGGATGACTTAGGACGCCTTAGGATTCGTTCCTAGGTCCTTTATGACGGATTGGACATATTTCCGTATCAACATATGCCCCCCTAGTTTCCAAGTATCTTAGTAGAAGATAGTTGTGGAACTATTGGTTTGGGAGGCTGTTTTGAGGAAAAAATCCGTTCTTCCCTCCAATCCGTTTCGATCTTGTTGAAAAAAGGTGTACTCCGTACTTCATGCGGCCATTGACTTAGTCTCTCCCCCCCCCTCTTTTTCTTTTTCTAAAACATCGTTGCCATCCGAGGGGCTGGGTCCGAAGGGCGACGAAGTGAAGAAAAAAGAAAAAAGGGTATTTGTAATCGAGACTAAGTTTAGGCTCCGAACATCGGTAGTGTACCTTTGATGAGCTACGGTGGCGGACCGTAGGTGCGTGTCCCGTCCTAACCAACCTCTGTGGTCAAGGAAAGGTCTGAAGGGTAGTCGCTCGAGTAAACGAGGTTCCTTGCGGGCGAATTATGTTGGACTGATAAGCCGCTAGACGTCCGAGGAGATGATAATCCGGAACTCTCGTGCTGTCTGCTGCCCGAGAGTGGGATAGTTGTTGTATTCGTCTATCCGCGAGATAAATTTGTTGTACCAATTCGTCATTTCACTTGGTATAATTGTACTATACCGTTGGATGGTTTTTGATCTACGATGGAGATTAAATCCGAAAAATCGCGACTGTTGGAGTTCGCAATATGGCCCTCTATAAATAGAGGGGTTGGCCGGTTCATTTCTCACCGTTTAGAGAGAGAATTTTTGCATTCTAAGTATATCCGAAGCAACTTCCAGCAATCCGAAGCGAGCAGCGAGAAGTTCAAAGCGCGTGATCTTGTGCAAAGTCAAGTTACCTCTATCTAATCATCCGAGTCCAAGTAAGTTTACTTGTCTCGTCTTATGATTAAATTATCTCTGTTGTCTTTCATCTTCAAGTTACTCGGATGCATGCTTATGATGTGTAGTATAGTTGATAACCAATACGTACTTGATGTTGACTAACCGCGAATAAGCGTAGTACTGACTCCGAACTAACTTCGTCGAGTAAAGCCGCTAGTGTTGGCTTTGAACTGACCACTTTAATATACATAAACGACCTCTCGGACTGCCATCTTGAAGCTTACGAAATTGCTTTCTCCTTTCCCTAGGATGTCCGAGAGTGATAGCCAAAATCGATCCGAGGCTGAGGGATATGACTCCGAGGCGATATCTTTAACCGATAGCTCTGAGGAAATTGAGATCGTAGATGACGATGAAGTATTGGAGGTGGAACAAGTGCCCCATCCGAGCTGGGAAGAACCCGAGGTAAGTTCCTTACTTCGGTTAGTTGTTCCGGATTCTGGTCCCCCGAGGCGTCAGGATTACCTGCGAGTGTCCCATGTGCAGGTTATTGTAGCGGCTCAAGAGACAAGTTCGCGAGTTGTAGGAACTCGTCGCCCGGGTCGGGCTGGCCAAGAATCCGAACTTCCGGTAGAGATTCGATCTTTAATTCGCAACCTTGGTTATAATTTTAGGAGTAATCCTAATCGAGTCCCGTTCGATCCGGATCCGCAGGCGCTCATCGAGGAAGTTCATGATACCTCGGAAGTACCTCCCACTTTGGGCATCTTCGAAGAGGGTGAGGAGGATCGTGTGCAAGTCGCTGCGCCTCTTCAGACTGTCGTAGAGTTAGCGTCCTCATCCGAGGAAGATGAGGCAGAGGAAGGTGTGCGGGGCCAAGATTCTGGTTCCGAAGAGGAAGAAGGTGTAGGGCCATCCGCTCATATGCTCCGTGTGGAATCTGCTGGGCAAGCAGGGCCGAGTCGGCAGATGGCTGAGGAAGAGCGTCCGGAAAGGGTGAGGAAGGGTGAGGACGTATTCCAAGTATAGTTCCCTCGGTCTAAAGACGAGGTCACTCACCCCGATCCGGAGGGCGAGTTAAATGAAGACGGTACTTTGCCTACCTGTGCCTCAACCATTCGAGCCGATGAAGTGGATGAGCTCCGGAGGAGATATGAGATCCCGGAATGTGTGGAGATTCTCATCCCAGACGAATCTCATGCGTTCTACAATCCGCCTCCGGGATACATGTGTGTCTATGAGATAAGTCTCCATTGCGGGTGGCGCCTGCCCGTATCGTCCGAATTTCTGGAAATTTTGAACAGTATGGGGTTGAGTCCGCACCAGATCATCCCCAACTCCCTCGGAAATCTGATGTGCTTCGGGGTCTTATTAAAATATAAAGGCATCCCGGTCACATTCGATAATTTTCGTAAATTGTTCAACATAAGTGTAAGTAATAGGAACACATGGTTCTATACGTTCGTATGTCGCCAGGCGTACACGTTTTTTGTTGATCCCCTGTCCTCGTTGGGAATCCAATGGTTTAAGAGGTACATTTTTGTCCGTCCGGCTCTGAAGTCCGGGCAATCCGAAGCGGAGAGGCCCAAGTGGCATTTTGAGAAAAAGTTCTTCCGAGGCAAGCTGCCAGATTGGAAGCCACCGGCACGGAACATCCCCTTGTGGATGTAAGCACTCCATCGGAGTCAAGAGCCGGAAAAGTACTTCTTCCGAGGGCTGATATGTCAGCCTCTGCCTTACTTGGCCGGCTTGTCCGAGCCAAGTTTTTGTGACAACATGGAGGATTTGAGTAAGTGGTTTATCTCTACCCCTGGGTGGTTGTCCGATTCGGTTGTCTGTTTGTCGACTATATGATTACCATTTGTAGATTCTTTTGTATTTTGCAACTCATTGTGATTCGGATGTGCAGCTTTTTGGTTCGAGTATATGATGTCGACCATGCGCGAGTTGAAGCGTCAACAAAATCTTTGCAATGAAGGAGTTAGCGAGAGGTTCCGGACCCAAATTATCAAGACTTCCACCGTATTCGATGGGACGAGCCAAGAAATGCTGCCGTGTTCCGAGTGGAGGAATCTCGGAGAGCTGCTGCGGGCGAAGAGGCCCAAACTATCCCTACTCCGGACAAGGGTAAGGTGGTTGGGTCTAAGGGCTCGAAGAAGCCTCCAAGATCCGTGTCCCGAGATCCTCCCGCAAGCGGATCGAGCGCTGCGGCTGCAAAAAAGTGCCCCTTCGAAGGTCAGAATCCTCCCGCCAAAAAAAGCAAGGGGAAGATGAGCGAGGCGCCCGAGCCGAATTCAGATGCTGAAGTTGCTCGGCTGGTTGCTGCCCCGGAGGTGGAGCGGATTTCAGAGTTGGTTGCCGCTCAACGCAAGGTAAGTAAGTGTTTTGGGTATTCTGTTATCTTCCTGCAATTCGGAGATATCTAATCGTTTGTGATATCATCATTTTAGCTTCTTCTTGTGGAAGCTTGCTCCTTGGTAGTCGCTCGAGGCTACCCTAGAAGAGGATTTGGCCAAATTTGCCGAGGCGATTGAAGCGTCGGTTGAACAAGACTCGGGCGCTAAAGAAGGCCATAGCTGCTAAATAGGAGGCCGAGTCGGAGACGACCAAGATGAAAAGTGCCATTCGATCTTTGGAGACCGACTTGAAGGTGCACCAAGATAGTTTGGACGAGTTCGTGGGTGTCTCTCGGACTTTCAAAGATAAGATGCTGAAGGAGCTTAAGGGGGTCCGGACAAGGGCTGCCCAAGATTTCCTTGATTCGGACTCCTGCAAGTTTTTGTTCGAGTCGAAGTATGACGAGGCCCGTCAAGATGGGTTTGATGCAGCTGTGGACCAGTGCCGGAGGAAGGGTTGGATACCGGCTGACTGCGACTTGGAGGCTGAGGGAGTGTCCGCCTTTAAGAATGGAGATGGCTCAGACTTTGCTCCGGAGGGTGTCTTGGACGAAGACCTGCTCAAATGTGAATTTGTGGAGCTGGTCTGCGACGAGTTGGAGGGCAAGAAGTACAACCATGGCGGTCCGTATCTCCCATCCTTCGTCCCTCGGGTGCTTATGTCCAGTGTTTTCGTTCCTTTGGAAGATCACTTGGAACACAATCGAGACTGGCTGACTCTGCCTGGGCCTGTCCATGGCTTTGCTCGCGACCTAGACTTGATGGAGGAGTGTCCGGCCTTCCTGAAAGAGGTTGAGGCTCGGAGAGAACGGAGGTTAGCCCAAGCAGCCCAACAGCAAGGTCAAGCGCCTCCAGAGAAGGATACGGGGGGTCCCTCTGGGTCTCAACCTAGTTCGTCCGAGCGGCGAAGGCAGTGAAGACGGGGTATGCCCCGGGTTTTTTGTAGTAGGGTGCCTCCGGGCCTAAAAACAATGTTGTCTTTTTTGCTCATCATCTTTTTGTAAAACCATATACTTGTCTTGATGAATGTTGTTGGTCCGGGCCCATTGGTGGCTCGGAACTATTCTTGTTGGTGAAATGCTAAATGCTTCTGTTTACATTCTTGCGCGATGAATCCCATATATCTGTTTAGTAAAATCTCATAAACTCGGATAATGGGTTCGGACCCTTGAGATTCAAACCGTCAGAACATTAATTTACCTGATGCAAATTCTTCTGTGCGGGTCTTGGGGGATGATCAACCATTGTGCCCATCCGAATCGGAATCTTTAATAGAAATAAACCGGATCACGAATGGTTCGGAGCCACGTCTTAGAGTGACAAGGCTTGCGAGAAAGAGAATTTCCTTGTATCGTGGTAAGTAGCGTCGATTCGGACGTTGACTTGGCGCGTCATCCCGAGTCATAGGGTGACTCTATGCGAATCACAGTTGCTTCGGATGTTGTTATGTCAGCCCCGAGCTTGATACGTCCGAGTGAGTAACTTAGTCGATATGCCCGACCGTATGGATGGATTATTGGGTTGGGCCAATGGAAGCCGAAGAGCCAGGCCCATGTTCGGCCCAAGCCCATTTCCGGTGAATATGGGACATGTGTCCGCTTCTGATTGGTCCTCTCTTTCTATATATACCCCTGCTTTGTACGGCTTTTTATTAGGACATCTCTCCCTTTTATAGTAACCAAAGGTCTGGAGCTCGAGTCCGAGCGGCTGGTGAGCATGTTTATACCATCACTCTTGCGCGTGATCTTGTCCCAAGGGTTTCTACGATGCTTCGGATGTCTTACCCGGGTTGGTTCACGGTGAGAATTTTGGAAATTAAATTGCTTGGAAAGCCAGCCTCGGATCTTCGAGGATACGGTCCGTGCCGCGTGAGGCCTGAAATTTTTGCCAATTAATTCCTCTGACCGTCGGGCTAATCTTCTTTCTCCGGGGCTGTGGTCTATATCCACGATTTTAGCCCCAGAGAGGTAGATTAGCTGGATGGTTTGGGGATCTTCAAATAGTTGTTTTTTGAACCTCAATGCATCCGAGGCATTCCGCTCTGGGTATGCGCCCGGGGGGCGACAAGTTGGCATAATTGGTTTGGTAGAATCCCTTCCAGTATTTCGTGGTTCGGTCGTAAAGAACCGCCCGAGATGTTGGAAGGCTTTCTACCAATCCTGTTGTGTCTAGTTGTTCATTTCTCGGATTGAGGGAGATGTATCCCTTTTAGTAGGTCTTTTAGCTCGTCCTTGAAGATATGTATCCGAGCAGTTCGGTTCTATTGGTGACTGCGTTTCCAGGATTGAAGGCTCGAGGGAGCTACTTGCAATTTTGGAAAGGAATCCCCAACAGTGCTGAGCTTGTTTGGAGTCGGATCATTGGGGACTTTCGGAAGTAACCTTTTCTGGTAACTCGTTTGTCTTACACCTAAGGTCTTTCATCCGAGCAGCTCGGTTTTGTTGGTGGCTGTGTTCCAGAATTGAAGGCTCGAGGGAGCGACTTACAATTCTGGGACGGAGTTCCTAACAATGCCGGTCTTGTTGGGACTCGGCCCAACGGGAGCCTCCGGAGTGACTTGGGTTAATCCGAGTATCCGGGTTGGTCGCCTTCCAAATATTCTGAATCTGGGATGTATTTATAGTATTTGGTGAGGGGCGGTCCGGATTGTTATAGTGCTTCTTGCTTGCTTCGGAGCTCTGTTTCGTTCAGAAGTGATGAAGTATCCTTTCTGGAAGCATTGAATGGTCTCAGTTATTTCGTCCGGCTGCTGTTAGTCTTTAGATCGTCCGAAGGGGGTTTCGAAATCTTTGTTAGTAAGCAATCAAAGTTGGGAAGGTGGAGTTCCTTCTTCCTTCGGAGCGCCCACAGATACAGTTAATAGTGCTCGGATGGGGTTTGGTTCGGTAGACCAGGGTTAATTGAGAAGCTTCTCTTGTAGAAGTAGAACAGAGATAGAATAGGAGCTTGTTTTTGTAGGCTCGATTAGGGCTCTTCGGACCCTGACTTTGTAATTCTGTACTCCTGTTTTAATAAAAGCGTATAATCCTTTGTCAAGGTCGGACCTTGTCTGATTGTGTTAATCCGATCCGGATCAGTGTATGATCTAGTTTCGGATCGAGTAGTTAATTATCTTCATGGCCTGTTTGAATCATGAGATTCGGAGGACATGATTATCAACAATGTTTATGAAATCACAGTTGTATTAATTTGACGGAAATCGGATTACAACTTGAGGGCTTCGAGGCCTTTTCAAAAAACAAACACAAAAAACAGATCGACAAGATAGAGGAAGGTGACAGTCGTTGCCACACTTCTCTAAGTGTAAAACTTTTGGAGATTCTTGGCATTCCAAGTTCTCTTCAAGGCCCGCCCTTGCTCATCTTCTAGTTCAAAGCTTCCATTAACTCTTGCCCCAGTAACTTTGTACGGTCCTTCCCACTGGGGCTTAAGTTTCCCCACATGACTTAGTATATCGGCTCTTCTGAGGACTAAGTCTCCAACTTGTATATCCTTGGGAAAGACACGTTTATTGTAGGCTCGAGCGGTCATGGCTTGGTACCGAAGGATGTTGGCTAATGCCTTATTGCGCTTGTCTTCAAGGAGCTCAAGGTCATAGATCCTTGCGATCTCATTATCAACTGGGTTGTATTGCTGGATTCTCTGGGTTGCCACCACCGTCTCCGAGGGGATGACCGCCTCGGATCCATAGACCAGGGAGAAAGGTGTTTCTTGTGTGGCAGTCCGGGCTGTTGTTCGATGCGCCCAAAGGACCGCGTCGAGATCATCCGCCCAACTGTCTTGGGAAGTTCTCAACCTTTTCTCCAAAATTTTGACTATGGTCTTGTTAGTGGCTTCCACCTGACCATTGGCTTGGGGGTGGCCAATGGAAGTAAAGCGTTGTTCTATTTTGAGGGACTGAAGCCACTCCTTCAGTCTTGACCCAGAAAATTGTGCTCCATTGTCCGAAACTAGCACTCGTGGGAGTCCAAACCGGCAGATGATGTTCTTCCAGATGAATGTCCGAACCCTGCTTTCTGTGATGGTTGACCCGCTTGACTTGACCACTTAGTGAAGTACTCCTTGCCACTATCAAGAACTTCTTCGATGTGTTCCTCGCGGAAAGGGACCAACTATGTCTATGCCCCATTGATCAAATGGGCATGCTATGATTAACGGAATCATAGGGTTGGTCGGTGTGGTATGTTGGCATAGTATTGGCGATCTTCACGGAGCGGCGATGTTGGCAGCATCCATGTCAATAGTTGGCCAATAATATCCTTGCCTTATGATCTTTTGCGCCAAAGTTCTTCCTCCAGAATGACTTCCACAACTTCCGGCGTGGATTTCTTTCATCACAGTTTTCGCCTCTTGAGGATCTAGGCACCTCAAGTGAGTTCCGCTGTAGGATCTTTTGTAGAGATCTTCTTCCAGAATAAAGTATCTGTTAGCTCGACATTGAATCTTCCTGGCCTCTCTAGGATCCACAGGTAAAGTGCCATCCTTGAGGTAACGGAATATACCAGTCATCCAGTTTCTTTCTGTGCTCAAGAGAAGCATCTGTCCGTTGGGGTTTGCCAGGGAGGATTCCGCGCGGGTCATTAGGATGACACTTCTTGTGTCCAAAGCTCCTAAGGCTGAGGCGTACTTGTAGAGGGCGTCGGCTTTTTCATTCCATTCTCTGTGAAATTGGTCGAGAGTAAATTCTTCAAAGTGCTCAACCTCTTTCTTGAGGAGCTCCAAGTATTTGATCATGTTAGGTCCTTTGGTGGTAAAGGACCCGGAGAACTGGGATTGTACAAGCTGCAAGTCTGTGTAGGCTTTGATCCTTTTTACCTGAAGGGCTTTTCCCATTCTTAGGCCGGTGATAAGTGCTTCATATTCGGCCTCGTTGTTCGTCACCTTAAAATTGAGGGTGATGGCGTATTCTAGCTTGGCTCCTTCAGGACTTTCAAGGAAAATTCCTATTCCTCCCAACCGTCCGGTTGATGATCCGTCCACTTGTAATGTCCAACATTCTTTGTTTCTTTCCTTACCTCCCGAAGTGGGAGTGAGTGCTTTCTCAACCTCCTGCTTCTTGTCGGAAGATGCAGTTGTCGGGGTATTGAGTTCTTCGTCCAAGAGAAACATGTGCCTTACTCTCAGTGAATCATCCATAGGTTGGTGATACTTAGTCATAAGCTGGATGCTACCTCTTTGTGTCTCTTCTGCTTCTTTCTCTTCACTTGATTCCTTGATTTGGGCTATCGCCACATGACTAGCCTTTTCCTGGGAGTTTTCGTTCCCTTCTTCTACTTCTCTGGATAGTCTACCAGGAAGTCGGCCAGAACTTGCGCTTTGTTGGCAGATGGGGCTTGATACCCAATATCATATTCACTTAGCTCGATAGCCCATTTGGACAGGCGTCCTGACTGATCCGGTTTGTCCAAGACATGTTTGAGTGGCTCGTTTGTAAGGACCACAATCCGATGCGACTTGAAGTAAGGCTTCAGTCGCCGTGCAGTGTAAACCAGTGCGAAGGCGAGCTTCTCAACCTTGACATATCTGGCCTCAGGGCCTACAAGAGCTTTGCTCAAATAGTAAATTGGTAAATGCTCGTTGTCTTGTATCCGTACCAGTACAGAACTCATTGCTTCATCAGTGGTGGCCAAATAGAGGTAAAGAGTTTCAGCCTCCATGGGTTTAGACAGAAGGGGCGGCGAGAGGAGATACTTTTTCAAGTTTTCCAGGGCCTCTTCACACTCCTTTGTCCACTCGAACTTATTTCCTTTTCGTAAGATCTTAAAGAAGGGAAGGTTCTTCTCAGCGGATTTTGAGATAAAGCGGCTCAATGCCATCACCTTCCCTAGAAGCTTCTGAACTTCATTGACAGTCTTGGGTTGTGGTAGATCCATGATTGCCTTTATTTTCTCTGGGTTGGCACTGATGCCTCTTTCTGTGACCATGTAACCAAGGAATTTTCCTCCTTTCACCCCGAAAGTGCACTTTTCAGGGTTCAGCTTCATTCCATATTTCCGGAGAATAGAAAAGCAATTGTTGAGGTGTTCGATGTGTTCCTCTCCAGTCTTGCTTTTCACAAGCATGTCATCCACATAGACTTCCATGGTTTTTCCCAATTCTTCCTTGAACATCTTGTTTACCAGCCGTTGGTAAGTAGCTCCTGAATTCTTGAGGCCAAAGGGCATGACCTTGAAGCAATAGACCCCTCCGGCCGCAAAGAATGCCGTTTTCTTGATGTCTTCTTGAGCCATCCTAATTTGGTAGAAGCCTTGATATGCATCCATGAAGCTTAGAAGCGCACATCCTGCAGTGGAATCAACCAGCTGGTCTATCCGTGGCAATGGGTAGGGATCCTTTGGACAAAATTTGTTGAGTCTAGTGAAGTCATTGCACATTCTCCACTTTCCGGGAGCTTTTTCGACGAGGACCACGTTGCAGACCCAATCAGAGTATCTGACTTCTTCGATATGACCTGCTTTCATCAACTTGTCAACCTCCCCTGCTATGATAGCATCCTCAACTGGTCCAAAGTCTTTCCTCTTTTGCCGGATGTGCTTGACCGTAGGATCCATCTTCAGACGGTGAACTGCGATCCTTGGGTCTATCCCCTTGAGATCATCTGTGCTCCAAGCAAAGATGTCGCGATTGTCACGAAGGCAAGTGATGAGCTTCAGCTCTACTTCCGTACTTATCTTCGTTCCAATCCGAGTTGTTCTTTCCGGATTTCCTTCGACCAGTTGGACCTCTTTCAAGGCTTCATGGGATTCTATTCTAGCTGTCTTGGGGAACTTTTCTCTGAGCGATCCAATACCGATTTCTTCCTTTGGTGGCGTTAGAGTAATGGAAGAATGGTTATGGGGACCCTTAGTGACCGAAAGGACAGGTACTGTGGCCCCTCTAGTTGACATGATGTAGCACTCCCAGGCTTCTCTAACGTTGCCCATTTCTTCCCCCACGCCATTCGGGGTTGGAAACTTTACCCTGTTGTGTAAGGGAGAAGCAATTGCTCTGAATTGGTTAAGTCCCGGGCGGCCCAAGATCACATTATAGTCGAAGGTGCTATCTACTACCACAAAGAGGATAGTCTTGGTCACTCTTGTCGGAAAAGTTCCCATGGAGACTTGTAGTGGTATACTTCCAATGGGGCGTACTACAGACCCTCCAAAACCTACCAATGAAGTGTATACTCGTCCATATTGTATTTGCCTCAGGTGCATTTGCTCCACGGTCCTTTTGGATATGACATTGGAGGAGCTTCCTGTGTCGATTAGTACCTTGTTGACCTTGTAAGTGGCAATCACTAGAGAAACAACCAAAGGGACATCAGGGTCCTTGAGATCTCCTCCGCCAGACGTTGGTGGGGGGATCTCGCTATCGTCAAAGGTAATTGCATTTGTGCCTTTCAAGGCTGGTGGACCGTAAGCTCTGTCGTTGTTTCTCAAGTGTTGCGCGGTCCTTTCCCTTGCATTTCTGCTATCTCCCCCTGTTGGTCCTCCTGCAATGGCGTTGATAACTCCACTGTAAGGGAGGTTCTCCATTTCTGTATCTTCGCGGTACCCTTGATATCTTTGGGCATGCCGAGGTGGAATTTCCGCTGGAGGAGGTGGTAAAGATCCTGTCGGAGGTTCAGAATCACGCTCCTCTCTTCTTTGCTCATTCTTTCTATGCCTGGAGGGTTCTTCTTCGCCTGTTGGTTCTTTCAACTTCCCACTTCTCACTAGTCTTTCGATTGCCTTTAGTGGATGCAATCCACAATGGGTGACCTTTCGCTTGTGGAACCCTACGGAGTCTTTAGAAAATTTACTCTTCTTGCTTTGCTCTTGAGGTTTAGGCCATTGTATATCTAAGTCCTTCTCAACAATAGAAGCCAAGATGTCGGATCTTGATGCATTGGCGAGTATACTCGGCGTATCTCCTAGGTGGAGTTCTTTCTCTAAGGAATTCTTTTATGTCCCTGAGATCTCTTTTTTGCTCGAACTTCCCCTGACGAGGAGGAAGTTCCTGTCGTACTTGTTCTTTCCCCTTCTTTATCCCTGCTCTTATCGGGACATTTCTTCGGTAATCTTCTCCATACAAGACTCCTTCGCAGATATCTTCCAGGTACTTTTCAGTGGTGATTTCTTCGTTGGAAAGCTTCCTTCTAAGCTCATCATTATAAGTGTTAGCATATAGGTGTCGGACCCGCTCTTTGATGCTATGAGGCTCTACCTGTCCTACTTCAGCGTTGAAGCGGTCAAGGAAGGTTCTAAGGTCCTCATGCTCTTTCTGGATTATGCCTGCCAGGTGCTCAACTGACCTCTTCCTTCTCTTTGCTTTCTCAAACCTTTTCAAGAAAAGGGAGGCGACGTCCGCATAAGATTTGATGGAACCATTAGGTAGTGAGGTCCACCAATCCATTGCTTCTCCAAAGAGTGTGGTGGAAAAGTTGAGAGCTTTCATGTTGTCGTTGAGTCCATTGCTTTCCATCTTACTTTCGTATCTAGTAAGATGCCCTACAGGGCAAGTATCTCCATAGTAATGCTCAAGGTTTGGGATAACACAGTCGGGGCGCTTTCTTTCTCTTCTGATCTCGTCGCACAGAGGGTTGGGAGTTTTAACTACCACCTTCTCATGTGCTTTGACCATCTTGCTCAAGGTGGCAATTTGTTCCAAAGCCTTCATTGAGGTAGATACGCTTTCACCGTGTCTTTCACCGATTCGGGGTTGTGACTACATCTGGAGGAAGATCACCGATTGGAACTATCGGGGTGCTTTCCGCCATTTGATCTCTAGGCGCTTGTTGTTGAGCTCCTCGCCGACTGGTTCCCACTTCGTCTACTCGTGGCACTTCTGGACTTCTCCCTCGTTGTTCATGAGAAGCAGCGGCTCTTCTATTGAGAAGATGTCTCAGGTCTTCTGGTTGAGCTTGTTCCCCCAGCCTTTGTTGGATAGGACGGTGCTCATTTCTTGATTGAGCGGGTTCAGCTTGCCTTGGGACCGGTGTAGGCGGGGTGGGCTGAGGAGGCTGGAGGTTGTTTGATCCAAAGCATCCTTGAATAGTGGTGAGTAGAAGGCCAAACTGATTCTCATTCATCCCGAACTCACTAGGACGAATGATCTGACCATTCGGGAGGGTAAAGTTTCTTCCTGGAGGAGGACCATGTGTTCCTGACGGAGGAACCTGTCCTTCGTCTCCAAGTGTCTGGATCCTTACTGGTGGATTAATGGCTCTTTCCTCGCCAGAAGAAAGACTAGCGGTATAACCATCACTTGGATCATCCACTACTTCTCTTATTGAAACTCTTGCTACCCCACCTCTTCTAGTGAGAGGTCTTCCCCTTTGTCTTGGAGCAGGCGTACCAATGGCAGTGGCGTTGGTTCTTGTGGACCTTCTTGTTCTTGCCATTACTGAAGAGAACGGGACTTTTTGTAAAGTTTCCCACAGACGGCGCCAAAATGTTGAGGGTGTAACTCCCCAACTACTTAGATTTTATTTAACTCCACTAATGGGTGCCAAGGTAAGAAACTCCTTGCTAGGTGAGGACCAAGGCATAAAAAACCAGCGACCAACTACTTCGGTGAGGACCTGCACACTTGAGTGGGAGGGGGGGGGGTTAGTGCCCGGTTTGCTAAGTGTCAAACCGGGATGAGACTTTACTCGAGAGTGACTGATGATCAACTCTGTATAATGCTCGGGATTGGGGTTGTGATGTGACTTGTAAGATAATAGGATGGCAATGTGACTTACTTGTTGGGATGTGTGCCTTATTTATAGGCTATCATCAAAATGGAAGGCCTTGCTAGGATTGCGCCATGTGTACGGCCAGGATTGAGCCACCAATGCTAATATGAGGCCCATGGCCCAATAATGAAACTTTAGCCCATGCCATCTTGGGCTTTAGGGGTAGTTTGGTCATTATTGGGAGAGTTCTTGAGGATGTGACTAGTTCTGCCGAGTTCCCAGGTTCGGAGAGATGGGTCCGGACGATTGGCCCGGACCATATTTGGTTGTCAGCTAAGGAAGTTCTCCTGCCTGTCCAACTCTTCTGATTCGGAGCTCCTAGGTTCGGACACCTCACTCTTTGGTGCCCATTTGCTTGGTTGCTTTATGAGATGGTCATGCTGGATCCGAGTTGACATCCGTATCGGAGTCCTTGGGTCGGAGAGGGTACTGACTTAGCACTATCCTCCTTTCCCAGAGAGGCTCGGACCAAGGTGGGTCGGACCTGTGGTTCCGGGTCGGGCCTTGTAGGTCCAAATCCTTCGTCCCTTTCTTTTAGGGTGGGTCGGACCATGGATGGTCAGCCGGATCGGACCATTGGCTCGGACTAAAGTGTCTCGGATCCATTGGATGACTTAGGACGCCTTAGGATTCGTTCCTAGGTCCTTTATGACGGATTGGACATATTTCCGTATCAACATTTTGCAAGATCAAAAGGTTTTGAAACACGTTTATCATAAGAGGAAGAAACAAAAGTTTTATTTCTATTGAACTTTTTGACAAGATTATTGTAATCCTTTTGATACGCAACAAGAGACAAATCCTCACTATCACTCACATCTTATTCTACACTTTGCTTTCCGTTGGAAGCTGTATACAAGGAAATGGCTTTGTTCTTATGACTCTTTTGTTTCTCTAAACTCATTTAATAGTTTTGAGGTTGTTCATTAGAGCATTGAAGTCAATAGTAGCCAAATGCTTAGTATCTTCAATCACAGTTCGCTTGGTTTCAAATTTTGAAGGCAAAGTTCTAACAGCTTTATAGACAAGCTGTTTGTTAGAGATAGGCTCACCAAGTAGTTGGCATTCATGAGAGATTGTCCTGAGTTTTTCGAAATAGGTTGTGATGGATTCATCTTCACCCATTCTTAACTGCTCATACTGGCTCAGAAGCAATCTAGCTTTGCTCTCGTTAACACTTTGATCTCCCTCACAATGAGTTTGTAGGATTTCCCAAGCTTTCTTAGCAGTGCTACAATTTTGGATCAGCATGAACATGTGGAGTCTACATAGACGAAAATAGCATTGAGTGCCTTTTCATTATATGCAGAGTCAGTCCATTCATCTACATTCCATTGACTTTCAGGTTTCGGTACTACATCACCATCAGCATCTGGTGGTAGCATCGGAAACTGGTACCCTTCCAAGAGCGTACATCAATTGATTTCATGTGAGTTCTTAGTCTGGTTTTTCAATACAAATAGTGTTAGGAATATCTGTTTAGATTTTGATCAGCAACCTAATGACTTACCTTAGCTCAGAAAGGTGCTTAGTACTCTTGGTTCACTTGAACATTGTAAAAGAGGAAAATTCATGTGTCAATATCAATGTTCTAAATTTATTTTAAGCCAAGAGATAATCCTCAACACTACGAAAACCTGTAGTGTAGTGGAGTTAAGCCCGAGGTCAGTCTCGAAGGACTTAACTAAGCTGAGTCTTGTTTACGAATAGTAATTACAGTGAAGAAAGTAGTAAAAGAGTTTTTTGATTCGGCAGCGAATTTGTTCTATATTATCTATCTACTTAAGCAATCTAACTAGAAAACATATTTATCTAAACAACAATGATATGATTAAGGATAATTATGGAGCAGTAACGTGAAACAAGCTAGCTAGCAGGATACATCCGATTCACTTGATAGATTACGCAAGTTGTCACAATCTTGAATTCAAAAACGAATAGCACTAGTGGAGGCGTCAATTCCACCAGGCTACAACCAATCTAGATAATCCTACTATTACTGTTTTCAACTAACTGTTAGATTGAAGCAAGACGGAAAACATTTGGGTGTATTGATTAAATGCTTAATGTAACAGTGATATTGACGGATTGCGCATCAAACGTAATAGCAAGATATGCGATTAATCTAAAAAGCACAAGTAATCGAATCCCGATGCACTTCGAATCACATGACCCCTAGCTAGCAAGCATTGAATCAGTCACCACCCCATAATCGGGGTGTTTAGCTACTCAAATTATGCAAAGTCATAATCAATATTGAAACAAACATGCTCCAAACATAATCTAAAGCAATAAACAAAGATTCGAACGAATTGATACAATTTACCCTTCGTTGTCAAAACCCTAGGTAGAATTGAAGAACTGAAACGAATCGATGCAAAAAGCTATATAGATAATCTCCCAATCAATGTCAATCGTCGGATTACAAGATAAACGGTTCAATTACCTCCAATAATAGGTAGGTAATTTCCTTGGAAAGTATCTAAGTCTATGTTAAATGCTCTGGAGAATGAAACTTAGATTCTTTATCTTTTGATTCAACTCCTTCACAGATAGCAATGCTTGTTAAGGACCAGGACACTTAGAACTTTCGTGCTACTTAGAATTCAAGAGCTTGGTCGCAACAGTAAGCTAGTGAATAAGTAGATTGAAGGCTTGTATGCTTGAAAGAATAAGTTCGTAGATGTAAGTTCTTGGTGTGTGTTTCAAGCATTCCAAGTGTTGATATTTATAGTTGAAAATCATGCCGTTTGAATAGTATCCGTTAGGCATAATGAAATTCAAACTATTAATATCTGTAAATAGTACTGCAGAAGACGTTGTCTCTTCTCAGAGATTTCCTCTTTTGTTCAGATGTCTCTGTCTGCGCATTTATTGCATTGTACTATATTTGTCCTGTAGTGCCAACGGAACTATGCACGCTTTCTGAAGCATTGCATGTCCATTTCCAGAGACCTTCACATCTCCAAATACCAGTTGAAACATTGTTTCCCAGAAACATAGTTTTATCCAAGGTATCTTAGTGTAGATATCTGTGGGCACTTTTCCTCGTCCAGAAACATTGTGTTCTCAGATATCTTTTGCAAAACTTGTTTATTAAAAAAACACTCGTTTATTTAAGATATCTGGACATAGGTACCTGATGACCTTCGTCTTCAGCAATCTTGTGCAGTCTTCAAAACTTCAAAATTTGTTGAACTCTCCTGCTGGATGCCTTCTTCTTGGTCTTCTTCAAAGATATAAAAATTACATTCAGAGACCTAACATCCTATACAAGATTTGCTAGACTAACATACTTAGTGATGTTCCTCTTTTACAGTGTTCAAGTTAACCAAGAGTACTAACCACCTTTCTGAGCTAAGATAAGTCATTAGGTTGCTGATCAAAATCTAAATAGATATTCCTAACAAAAAGACACGACACAGACACACATATGTGGATAAGTATAAGAAAGCTACCTCCTCCCCAAACCTAGACTAGAGATGGTCCCCAGCGAATAGGCTAGAAAGAAAAAAAGCTAAAACTGTACTTCCCTGAAACATGTGGCTGCTGCTATCCATTATCGAACGGGAACGAATCCCTTGCATCCTTCGAGCCTAATTCAGCGATTTGGGAGCCATCGTTAGCTCCTCTTCTCCTGTTTTTTCATGATTCCCTGCAAACTAAAATAAGGTAAATCAAAAACTAAAATAAAACTAAGGGGATCAGGGGGAAAGTAAAAATGAAGAATTAGATCAAAACTCCCTTTGTCTAAGTCCGCACTGTGGCTTTGTAGGGCGAACATATCCTGAACGTGGATGGCTACTTGAATAGCAGCTAGGCAAGTGGGTGGTGAAGCATCTTCAGGAATCTCGTCTTTAGATACCTCCTCTACGCACTCTCCATCAGCCTCAAGAGTAAACGAGTCAGATTCAGGTGTCATTGAAGTGTATGGAATTCAAGCTCTACAACTATCTCATCACCAGAACTCTTCTTGGGCTCCACTGACTCAGCTGGGATCTCTGGTGGAGGAGTAGTGAAATGGGAAGTCCATCTTCCAGAACTGGGGGAAATCCAATCAATGAAAGAGTTTGCTATCTCACTCCACGTAGTCAATGACCCCGCAGGTTGACTAAAACTCCATTGTCTAGCAGTTCCTTCCAATGCTCCATTGAACATCCTTACGCAAAGTTGTTGATTCATAAGGTAAGCCCCTTCTTTGTTTGCCTTAGGGAGTATAAACACTCCATCTTCAAATGCCGCCAAGAATTCCCGAGCATCGCCATACCCATTAAACTTGGTAGTAACTGAGTAGTACTCTGGTTTTACCCAATAATCCTTTGCTTCTTCATCTAGCTTTATGAAAGGTCCTTTTGGTATAGAATAGAATGACTTGAAGTAATCTCCCATAGTCTCTCCCATCTTTGAACACTCCCATAAGGACTAACTCTGCGCACAAAAAGATAAATCCAAGGAGCAGAATCCACAAGAAAACAAAATCAAAAAGGAAAACAAGAACATGAACTTAACTAATATATACAACTGAAAAATTACAATTCGTAAACTTAACAAAGGAGTTAAGTCCCCGACAGCGGCACCAAAAACTTGATGTGTCAATATCAAAGTTCTAAATTTGTTTTAAGCCAAGAGTTAATCCGCAACACTACGAAAACCTGTAGTGTAGTGGAGTTAACCCCCAGGTCGGTCTCGAAGGACTTGACTAAGCTGAGTCTTGTTTACGAATAGTAATTACAGTGAAGAAAGCAGTAAAAGAGTTTTTTTTGCTTCCGCAGCGAATTTGTTCTATATTATCTATCTACTTAAGCAATCTAACTAGAAAACAGATTTATCTAAACGACAATGATATGATTAAGGAGAATTATGGAGTAGTAACATGAAACAAGCTAGCTAGCAGGATACATACGATTCACAAGATAGATTACGCAAGTTGTCACAATCTTGAGTTCAAAAATGTAACGCACTAGTGGAGGCGTCAATTCAGAAGGCTACAACCAGCAATCTAGCTAATCCTACTATTACTGTTTGCAACTAACTGTTAGATTGAAGCACGACGGAAAACATTTGGGTGTATTGATTTAATGCTTAATCTAACAGTGATATTGATGGATTGCGCATCAAACGTAATAGCAAGATATGCGATTAATCTAAAAAACACAAGTAATCGAATCCCGATGCACTTCGAATCACTTGAACCCTAGCTAGCAAGCATTGAATCAGTCACCACCCCATAATCAGGGTGTTTAGCTACTCAAATTATGCAAAGTCATAATCAATATTGTAACGAACAGGCTCCAAACATAATCTAAAACAAGAAATAAAGATTTGAATGAATTGATACAATTTACCATTCGTTGTCACAAGCCCTAGGTTGATTTGAAGAACTGAAATGAATCGATGCGAAAAGCTATATAGATAATCTCCCAATCAATGTCAGTCATCGGATTACAAGATAAACGGTTCAATTACCTCCAATAATAGGTAGGTAATTGCCTTGGAAAGGTTGTAGGTCGAAAAGGAAAAAGAAGAGAAGAATAATAATGAAGTTATGTCTAAAAGATCAAGAAAATAGGTTACATATAGTGAAAAAACCCTCAAAATCCCGTTCTGGGCCGATAACGGGCCAAAACGCCTAAAGAACAATGGCGTGCCATTAGTAAATCGCATCGCCGATCACTTCTGAAACAATCTGGCGGGCCTTGATTTCTTCTTGGCGTCGCCGATTTCCTCCGCTTTTTTTGTGCCTTTTTGGTCCTCTAAACTTCGGAATCTGGAGATGGTTCCTTCTTTAAAGTTGTAGCTCTTGGATCTCTTGAATCAATTTGCTTGGATCTTTCCGCCATTCAGTCCCCCTCTTTGCATGGTGTGCAAGATGTGGAACCTTTACCATTGTGTATCCGGTATCACCTGAAGAAATTCAAATATGCTAGGTTCAATGGGAAAATGTTTCCATTTGACTTGGCACTGGCAGAGTCCATTTTGAAGAATGCGAAAAGCCTCGAGATGGTAATTATGTCTGGATATAACGAGGAAGAAACAATACTGCAACATGAGTTTTCAAAACTAATTCCTCAAGGCTCTACTTGTGCTTTTCGGACGGAATACTATGATTTTAATGCCTACCTAAGAAATTATATGGCACAGTGATTTTTTGAACCTTTTTTTGGTTTTTTGCAGTGTCATTTGTGTTTTTGAACCTTACTTTAGAATGATCTTGTGTATTACTGGTCTCACTGGATAAGTTGGTATCATTGTTTGTTTGCTTCTTTGTTTGGTTGCTTGTATAAGTTTTTTTGAAGAAAGTTATCATACTATGTGGCATAGGACCAAAAACGAGCACCGAACTCAGTGTTTTATGGCGATTTAGGACCGTATTTGCAAATTTGGACTTTCATAGGACCGTACTGCCCTGGACTTCGAGATAGAGGACCAAAAATGTAATTGACCCTACCCCAAACAACAAGGTTAATCTCACTTACTTGTATCAATATACGGCGATTTCTCCTAACAGCATATCCCTCCCTTGAATACAATATCTGACACTAAGAACTGATTCATTTCACAAACATTTCAAATTGCCGGTGTTAATTATTTACTTGTACTCAGAGTCACCTTCTTCTTGCGGGTGTAACTTATACAACAAGAGATGTTCATTTCAGAAGACAATATGAGTTTGAACACAAGTTGGACACTTGACACAATTTTGTTGGAATTTCTGTAGAAGAGTGGCAATGTATTGAAGATATATATAAATGAAGTAACATGTAAGAGAACAAATTAAGGACTGTTGTGGTGAGAGTTGGCTCTCGGTCCTTAAGACAAATTTGTCCCGCTTAGATGCCTACGGTTGCAATTAGCAAAATGTCTCCCAAGATTACACAGCAGGTGAATCTGTAAGCTGGCACTTGAAATCACAGATTCGAGTGGACTACTGCAATATGGAAAGACATGCTTAAAAGAAGAAGAGAAGAAAGAAGGAGAGAATTGGATATCTCTTGTTATGTGTATAAAATTCAACTATGGACCTCTATTTATAGTTTTGTAAAGTTGTGACCAAAAGATGCAATTGTTGAACAAAAGGCTTCTGGTACCGAATAGATATGTACTTTCGTAAGATACAATCATTCACCAAACGACATATTCTAATGGCAACACTTGCCACTTTAGGCGCCCAGGTCATGGGTTTGACACCCACCTGCACTAGCTTTTCAGTATTTTTGCATCTTTTCGTGTACAAATGCACCCCTTGCAAATTATACACTTCAACTCACATTCTTTCACAAAAGCTACATAGCCCAACTGGAAAGGTGCATCTATTGGACGAAATTGGTCATGGGATCGACAGCCCTTTAAACTATTTTCTCCAATTTTTCACCTTTTCACCTATTCTAGCTCCTTCTTAATTTTAGCTATGTGGAAGTATTTCCACTCCAACTCTTTGATTTTCCATAACTAGTACATCAACCAACACACTTTGACCATTAATTAGTCTTTCACAATTGAATTTTAGTAATATTTGTTCAAGTGTCTTCTACTATTATAGTAGACAATGCATGTTCCAGAAACCTCAGTTTTCGACGTGTGGGGCCCCATTTGGCTTAGATACAAAGTCATAGACAAACCACTCTTGGTTAGCTAAAATTCCAACTATCCCCACATGAAAGAGAATTGATGCTCACAGTACATCGGAGTGCTCCAGCCTCGAATTTCCAACGTAAAACTCATTGCATCGAGAACGATAGCTTTCGCCTTGAATCTTCCCCTAGTAGAGTACCATCAGATTTACTTGCCAACCGGTGAACGCGATGTCTTGAACTAGTCGGCGTTTTGTGTAAACCAAGACAATGATACCTACACAATAATTCCCCTTATTGTTTCGTTCCAGGTTTGTCTGTCCATTAAAGGCCTTGGACACCCTTGGATTCTTAAGTGTTTCAGTTGAAGCGGCCAAACTTCATACACTTAAATAGGTGATCTCCTTCTAAGATCATTGATGAGTCGCTTTTACATCGTCTCATATGGTCTTTTTTACCGTCTTTTTGTTATCCTTAAGTATAGTTTTAGTAGTTTTCCTAGAGTCTTTTTACTTGTTTTGTTCTTTGTGAGTTTTGCACGTATTTGGTTAAACCGCGCTAATTGAAGGCAGAAAAAGGGTGTATTTTACATGCATCTGGAAGATATGGAGTTCAAATGCTTCGTATGGTTGCTAGAAGTGGAGCAGGGAGGCCAAAATACCAAGAATCGAAGTTAAAAAGGAGCAAAATCGAGCAAGAAGGACAAGAAGGGCAAAATCGTCATTTTGTCGAAGAGTCAGCGAACGCCAGTAAGAAGATTGGCGTCCGCCAATTCAATCCAGAATGAATTGGCAGACGCCAAAGTTAGTACTGGCGGACGCCATGTACATATTTTGGCGTCCGTCAGCTATGTTTTGGCGTCCGCCAACTCTCATACATGGCGGACGCCAACCCTTCTGTCGCGCGAATTTTGTCTAAGTTAGCGAGATTTCTCCTAATTCATCGAGACTTAGTTTTATTTTTTCTATTAGTTAGAAAAAATATTATTACTTTGAGAATGGATCTATTGTCAAGTATTCAGACATTGCTCTCAAGCTAGACCTATTTTCCAAGGCAATTACCCGTTTTAAGGTAATTGAACTGGTTTTCACCTTGTAATCTGACGATTGTGATTGATTGGGAGCATAATCTACATACTATCTTGCATCGATTCGATTAAGGTTCTTCAATTCTATCTAGGGTTTGTGACAACGAAAGGTAAATTGTATTAATTGTTCGATTCTTCATTTCTAGTATTAGATTATGTGTGTTGATTGTTTAATTGCTTTATTGATTTGCCTTCGCATAACATGAGTAGCTAAACACCCTGATTATGGGGTGGTGACGAATTCATGCATGCTAGTTAGGGTTTATGCGATTATATATATATACAGGTCGCGATTACTATGAGCTCTTTAGATTAATTGTGTATTCTGCTATTATGTTTGATGTGCGTTCCGTCAATATCACTGTTAGATTAAGCATTTGATCTTTAGAAACCAAAACCTTTTCGTCTTGCTTCAATCTAACAGTTAGTTGCAAACACTAGTAGGATTAGCTTAATTGATTGTAGCGTAGTGAAATTGACGCCTTCACTAATGCTATTCATTTTCTGAAATCAAGTAGTGACAACTTGAGAGTAATCGTTTTCCTATTGATCGCATATTTCCTGCTAGCTAGCTTGTCTTCAACTCACCACTTCATAATTCTCCTCATTCATATATTAATCTCGTTAAGTGTCAACCTATCACTAGTTTTGTCTGCTTAGTTGTTTACTTCTACACTAGTTAATCATCTTGTTGCCCAAGCAAACAAGCATTTACTGCTTTCCATATTGAATCTACTATTCGTAAACCCAAACTCAGCCTAGTTAAGTCCTTCGAGACCGACCTCGGGGTTAACTTCATTGCACTGCAAGTTTTCGTACTGTTGAGAATTAACTCTTGGCTAAGTAAACAAATACAAAACTCTGATTTGACACATCAAGTTTTTGGCACTGCTATCGGGGACTTAACTCCTTGGTTAAGTTTACGAATTCTAGTTACAATATTTTTGTTATTTCTTTTTCCAGTTATTATTTTTATTTTTGTTAGTCTTTTTCCCTTGTTACCTTTGTGTTTCTCGTCTTGAGCGCTTGTTTTAACTAACGGGTACTTACGTTTGTGAAGTTCTGGTGTTGTGTCTGTCTTGTAGCACAAGTTCGTAGTTATGACTATGGCAGAGCAACCTTCTATGCACACACTTCTCCTACATGTGCAAGCTGGTGCACATCATCCAACTATAGTCATACCAGCTAATGTGCGAGGTCTCGAGATTAAGGAGCATCTCCTCCGACAGCTTCCGAGATTCTATGGAGTCAGAAACGAAGACGTCATGGGTTTCTATAGAGAAATTGAGCATTTTATATCTGGATTGGGGAAACCTGACGGGGTAGAGGACGATGACTTGAGGCTCAAGATTTTCTCTATGTGTCTCTTTGGTAAGGCACAAAATTGGATGAATGGCCTAACAGAGGGAAGCATAGCTACTTGGGACAAAGCTTTCCAAACCTTTATGGGCAAATACTACCCCATATCGATGACTACGAGCTTCAGAGCGTAGATTAGTGAGTTTAAGTAGCGACAAGGAGAACCCTTCTTCGAAGCATGGGAGAGATTCGGTGATTAACAACATCAGTGCCCCCATCACTGTTTTGGTACTGCAGATTTAAACCAGTTCTTCTTTGATAGGCTTGAGGAGTCTTCACAAGTGCTGGTTGATATGGCGTGTGGAGGATGGATGGGGGAGAGCACCCCTGTCGGATTAAGTGTTGTATTCGAGAGGATAGCAAAAAAGCTCAGAGCATAGGAGCAAGCGTGCTAAGCTTAGTGGCTCTAATTGTCCGGAACGCCGCCAACCTGAATCACAACTTCAAGAAGGTTTTTTGGAGGAGCTGAGTGGGTTTGTGAAAAGCTGTCATGCCGCCATGCAACACTCAACCATGATACATGTAGCTACCGCTGAGAGGTTGGATGCATTAGAAGCCGCAGTTCAAAGATTGGAAAGGGACAGCGGCCAGATCAAAGGTACCCTCTAGCAACTGGTAGAGAAGGACCAAGAAAGGGAAATGGGTAAATTCCTTAATACTTTTAAGAGAGAAATGGCTATAAGAGTGATTACATAAGTACCCGTTGAAGTGACTATTTCGGAGAATGAAACCCGTGTTGAGGTTTCAAAACAAGTTTGCTCAGCTTGCGGGTGTGCTTCGTCAGTCTCGACTGCCATTGAAATAATAGTAGAAGAGAATATAACTACCGATATATATGCTGAGGATTTGGTTTCTGCATAAGAGGAGGATCTTCCGGTTAGATTGAGAACTCCAGAAATTGGGGTAGTTGAAGTTCCTGCCAAGGAAGAGGAACTCGCAGAAAACGTGAAAGACATCCTCTCAGTAAGAGGAGTTTTAACATCGTAGTTGGGATGGGAAATTTAAAAGTCATTACGACTTTAGATACATGATCTACATGTAATTTGATCCCCTACAGTCTGTTTAAGGCATGTGGCCTTACAGGTTTGGAAGAGATGAAAGCTCGAGTTCTAATGGCAGATGGGTCGCATAGAAGACCCGTTGGATTTGCAAAGGGTGTCGCAGTTAAATTGAATGGTGAGACCGTTATCACCAATTTTGTTGTTATGAAAGACATCCGAGAAGACCATAAGACATGACCCGATACGATCCTCCTTGGTTGGCCATTTTTATTCACCTCCAGAATGGACATTAGCGTATTTAGATGCACAACAACATATGAGGTGAATGGTAAGGTTGGAATAGTGAAGGCATTAGATTATTTACCTAAGGATTTTATCTACAAGGATTATTCTGCGGGGTATGTTGGACCCCTTTATATCTATTCGCAGGCACAAGGGAGGAGGAATTCGAGCATGGGGAAGTCTAGTACCCACCATCGTAAATGAATACCAGCAGGTTAGTTGAGGTAAGTAGTTTAGCTTAGTTTTTGTTTTTTCTTTTTATTCTAGTGGTTTTGTTATTTTTCGTTGGGTTTAGTTGAGCTAGAAGGCTTAAAAGTACGCAAAAATTGGGCAAACATCGATTCGGGGCCATCAAGATCGACTGGCGCCTGCCAAGTTACAAATTGGCGGATGCCAGATCGATCCAGTATCGATTCGCAGACGCCAATTTCTTACTTGGCGGACGCCAATGCCTACTGACCCTGATTGGCATCTGTCAGTTTCAAAACTGGCCAGTTTCAAAACTGGCGCCTGCCAATCGGGGGTTGGCGTCCGCCAAATACTTGGCGAACGCCAAAGAAGCATGTTGGCGCCCGCCAGAACCCAAATTGGCGGATGCCAATTTGGTTTCTGGTGGGCACCGGTTGCTTTCCTCGCTCCCCTTTGCCGATTTTTGCATTCTTTTTGCCCGCTAGTTCGATTTTTTGTTTTTCTAACATTCTACTTGAGTCTCAGGTCATTCTCCTCAGTCTTCTACACATCTTGGAAACCTTCAATCAGTGAAGCCTCTTCATATCAACTCTCTACTTTTCTCTTTTCACTCGTTAGCTCAAGGGTGAGCACGAGTTCAGGTTTGGGGAGGGGAGTTTTGAGTTTTGATCTGCTTTAGGCTTCTTGCTTGCATGTTTTCGGATGTGTTTCGTTCTGTATTTCTTATTCGAGTCCGTCTGTTGAGTCTAAGTCTGTCTTCCAAGTCGAGCGTCTATTGCATGTACTAAACCTGTTTAATGCTTTTGTTTTGGCTGATCCTTGACTATTAGCAATTTGCGTGTTCAAGTTTACTAAGTTCGTTTCTGCTGTAAATAGAAAGTCTGTTCTAATTCTGTAGTCCAAAAAACTTGTGAGCATGCTTAAGAGCCGAGGAATAGTGAATTATTGATACCGGCATTATTGATCTTGTGAGAATTCTCGGGAAGTAAAAACTCTTGTTTGCACCTCATCATTCTCATGTGTATTCTGTGTAAGTTAAGTATGACGAACGACATGTTTTACATTCTTATTTTCTAATGGTAGGTGCTTATTCCGAACCGGGGCAAGAAAAGGCTTAGATTGTGGCTTTGTTAAATCTGGTGTTAAATCAACAATTATAGCAAATCTCCAGTACTAAAAATAAAAGATTTTCTGCTTAAAAATAGTGGAGACAAAAGTAGAGAATTTGAAAATCTTACTTTCGAAAAACTCTCAGTATCATGATTCGAGCGACAAACTGGAATTCAAATAGCTATTGTTGAAATAAAGGTGTCTTTAGCCTAAACACGGATGAACTTGACAAGTACACAAGCAAACAAGCAAACAACTACTCCCCCTCAATCAAAAACCATTAACTCACACTAAGACTCATTAAAAACGGTAGAATAGACAATTAAGTCATGCAGTATCTCATTTTGATGAGATAATACTTGGCCTAGAAACACTGATTCTTCAACTTACCCAAAGCACATAGAGGGAGAAGAGAAGAGATGGGCACATAACTTGCAGATTCATTAAAAATAGCAAGTGTTGGGCTCTGTATAAGTTTCCAAGAAGGTGACTCAATGTAGTCTTAGAGAGTCAAAATTCCAAGATTTAAGGAACTGTGGTAAACTCAGAGATTGCCAACAAATATAAAGTAAAATATGCCTCCATTGGGCTCTTTTTCCATTTGGCCAACTTTGGGCTCTTTTGCATTGGCCTCCATTTGGCTCTTTTTCCATCTTGTTTTGCTTCCATAACAAGTAAACTGCAGTAAGGCAAACGAGAGAAAGAAATGTGCTGACACCAGTAATAAGAATCAAAGTCTTTCCAAGTAATCTACTACAAGCAAGATGCAAGACTCTTTTTGTTAAAAATCTATCTAAAAAAAAAAAAAGATAAGCATGAAACACACATCACAAACAAAAATGCACTGTTGGACTGTGAAGTTAAGTCAACAGTGCAAACAACCTGTCTAATCAATTTGTGCACAAAGTGAGAGATTCTTGAGGACCAAAAAAAAAACTCTCACACCCTAGTGACTTACCAAGTTGTTTTTGGGAATCTGTATACTGGGTATCAACAACTTGTGGTTTACTTGGATAACTACTGGAATGACACCTTAAGGTAGGATTTATGATGATAGTACTGTGGTTATCACAAATCATTAGGATATGGTCACTCATGCCAACTAAATCAGTTATCAAGTAATTCACACATGGAAATTGAGTGACACAATTACTAGAGATCACACATTAAAGTTCAACAATAGATATGTAAACAACAATTCATTCTCTACTTAACCATTATACCAAGTTTCTTTCTAGGGAAAACAGACCATCACTTGTATGTAGATGAAACTCACTTGTCCAACTGCAAATACTATTCTCAGTAGTATTTCTTTCATTTGAAAAACATGAAACAGGTTTTGTAGTGCTGGAGACATACTCAATAGAAGATTCAACCTCATAGAAATGAGGGATTATAGAGTCAACATGTCTAAGGGTTGAAGTAACAGTGTCATCAACACATCTAGTACTTGGGTTTGATCCAGTTACCTATTCATCAAACTGAGCACACTCACTATGGTCTTTCAATATAGGTTCAAGAGATTTATCAACCATGGAGTCTGAGGTATTTGTCCTGTCCTTAGAGCCACTTTCATTCCAAATTCCTGCATTGTTAGAAGAGATAGCAAACACTACCATATGACAGACCAACTCAGTTCTCTGTTTTCAAACCATTCTGGTTCTTTTCTTAGATTTCACAGAAAATGTTGACTCAATAGTTGTTTTAGCTTTCAAAACTCTAGATCCTGAAGCTTCTCCATTTGTTTCCTTAGTTTGCTCAACTGCTTCTGAACACAATTCAGTGTTTGAATTCTGAGTCTTAACCAAAGATTATTTGTAAAGGTAACAAAAAGGTTTCTTATGTCCTATTCTTAAGCAGAATTGATAAACAAAAGTTTTCTTTTGAGCTTTAACCTTTTCAACACTTTCTTTCACAAAAATGGGAGCATCTTTCAAGAACCTAAAACTTTTTGTCTTGTCTTTAGTACAATTATTATCAACACCGGTTACATAAGAAAGTTTTTGATAGCCCAAACCTGTTGTTCCTTCATTACCTTGACAAATTAGCTCACTGAGTTTGGAAGAACTCGAGTTCCACTTTTCAATTAGCTCACTGAGATTTGTAGCTTTGTTCACCCTTGTCAAATGTTTCTCAACATCTTCTTCTCTCCTGGTGAGTGCACTCCAGGTGAACAATGGTTTGTTTCAACTGATTGTTCTCTCTTACCAGTGGTTTCACAGATCTCTTCATCTATTTGAATTTATCAATCAGCTCTTCATACATCTTTGTCAGTTCCTCAATCATCTATTCTTGAGTAAGTCCTTCATGGGAGTAATCTGCATTAGAAACAAGAGAACCTACAAAGCATCTCAAATTATGGTCAGAGACACAGTTAGTACTTAAATCATCCACACAGTCAGAGTCATCATAATCAAGATAGACAGTTTGATCCAGTGTGTTGTTGATCTCACTGTTGAACCAACACTGATCATTTTCATTGATGACAGTCGACAAAGACATGACTTGTCTAGTACCAGACCTAGAGGATTTATCAGTCTGTTCTTCCTCACTCCTCATTATCACTCATGCTCACAAAGTACATTTTTCCAACATTTGTCAAAGCGTTAACACACTCATGCTTGTAATGACCCCATCCTTCGCATTCAAAGCATTGTACCGTTTCAAGATTTTTAGTATCATTTTTTGCAAGATCAAAAGGTTTTGAAACACGTTTATCATAAGAGGAAGAAACAAAAGGTTTATTTCTATTGAACTTTTTGACAAGATTATTGTAATCCTTCTGATACGCAACAAGAGACAAATCCTCACTATCACTCACATCTTATTCTACACTTTGCTTTCTGTTGGAAGCTGTATACAAGGAAATGGCTTTGTTCTTATGACTCTTTCGTTTCTCTAAACTCATTTAATAGTTTTTGAGGTTGTTCATTAGAGCATTGAAGTCAATAGTAGCCAAAGGCTTAGTATCTTCAATCACATTTCTCTTGGTTTCAAATTTTGAAGGCAAAGTTCTAACAGCTTTATAGACAAGCTGTTTGTTAGAGATAGTCTCACCAAGTAATGCACTAGTGGAGGCGTCAATTCAGAAGGCTACAACCAACAATCTAGCTAATCCTACTATTACTGGTTGCAACTAACTGTTAGATTGAAGCAAGACGGAAAACATTTGGGTGTATTGATTAAATGCTTAATGTAACAGTGATATTGACGGATTGCGCATCAAACGTAATAGCAAGATATGTGATTAATCTAAAAAGCACAAGTAATCGAATCCCGATGCACTTCGAATCACATGAACCCTAGCTAGCAAGCATTGAATCAGTCACCACCCCATAATCGGGGTGTTTAGCTACTCAAATTATGCAAAGTCATAATCAATATTGTAACAAACATGCTCTAAACATAATCTAAAGCATGAAACAAAGATTCGAACGAATTGATACAATTTACCCTTCGTTGTCACAAGCCCTAGGTAGAATTGAAGAACTCAAACGAATCGATGCAAAAAGCTATATAGATAATCTCCCAATCAATGTCAATCGTCGGATTACAAGATAAACGGTTCAATTACCTCCAATAATAGGTAGGTAATTGCCTTGGAAAGTATCTAGGTCTATGTTAAATGTTCTGGAGAATGAAACTTAGATACTTTATCTTTTGATTCAACTCCTTCACAGATAGCAATATGCTTGTTAAGGACCAGGACACTTAGAACTTTCGTGCTACTTAGAATTCAAGAGCTTGGTCGCAACAGTAAGCTAGTGAATAAGTAGATTGAAGGCTTGTATGCTTGAAAGAATAAGTTCGTAGATGTAAGTTCTTGGTGTGTGTTTCAAGCATTCCAAGTGTTGATATTTATAGTTGAAAATCATGCCGTTTGAATAGTATCCATTAGGCATAATGAAATTCAAACTATTAATATTTGTAAATAGTACTACAGAAGACGTTGTCTCTTCTCAGAGATTTCATCTTTTGCTCAGATGTCTCTGTCTGCGCATTTATTGCATTGTACTATATTTGTCCTGTAGTGCCAACGGAACTATGCACGATTTCTGAAGCATTGCATGTCCATTTCCAGAGACCTTCACATCTCCAAATACCAGTTGAAACATTGTTTCCCAGAAACATAGTTTTATCCAAGGTATCTTAGTGTAGATATCCGTGGGCACTTTTCCTCGTTCAGAAACATTATGTTCTCAGATATCTTTTGCAAAAATTGTTTATTAAAAAAACACTCGTTTATTTAAGATATCTGGACATAGGAACCTGATGACCTTCGTCTTCAGCAATCTTGTGCAGTCTTCAAAACTTCAAAATTTGTTGAACTCTCCTGCTGGATGCCTTCTTCTTGGTCTTCTTCAAAGATATAAAAATTACATTCAGAGACCTAACATCCTATACAAGATTTGCTAGACTAATATACTTAGTGATTTTCCTCTTTTACAGTGTTCAAGTGAACCAAGAGTACTAACCACCTTTTTGAGCTAAGATAAGTCATTAGGTTGCTGATCAAAATCTAAATAGATATTCCTAACAAAAAGACACGACACAGACACACATATGTGGATAAGTATAAGAAAGCTACCTCCTCCCCAAACCTAGACTAGAGATGGTCCCCAGCGAATAGGCTAGAAAGAAAAAAAAGCTAAAACTGTACTTCCCTGAAACATGTGGCTGCTGCTATCCATTATCGAACGGGAACGAATCCCTTGCATCCTTCAAGCCTAATTCAGCGATTTGGGAGCCAACGTTAGCTCCTCTTCTCCTGTTTTTCATGATTCCCTGCAAACTAAAATAAGGTAAATCAAAAACTAAAATAAAACTAAGGGGATCAGGGGGAAAGTAAAAATGAAGAATTAGATCAAAACTCCCTTTGTCTAAGTCCGCACTGTGGCTCTGTAGGGCGAACATATCCTGAATGTGGATGGCTACTTGAATAGCAGCTAGGCAAGTGGGTGGTGAAGCATCTTCAGGAATCTCGTCTTTAGATACCTCCTCTATGCACTCTCCATCAGCCTCAAGAGTAAACGAGTCAGATTCAGGAGTCGTTGAAGTGTATGGCAATTCAAGCTCTACAACTATCTCATCACCAGAACTCTTCTTGGGCTCCACTGACTCAGCTGGGATCTCTGGTGGAGGAGTAGTGAAATGGGAAGTCCATCTTCCAGAACCGGGGGAAATCCAATCAATGAAAGAGTTTTCTATCTCACTCCATGTAGTCAATGACCCCGCAGGTTGACTAAAACTCCATTGTCTAGCAGTTCCTTCCAATGATCCATTGAACATCCTCACACAAAGTTGTTGATTCATAAGGTAAACCCCTTCTTCCTTTGCCTTAGGGAGTATAAACACTCTATCTTCAAATGCCGCCAAGAATTCCCGAGCATCGCCATACCCATTAAACTTGGTAGTAACTGAGTAGTACTCTGGTTTTACCCAATAATCCTTTGCTTCTTCATCTAGCTTTATGCAACGTCCTTTTGGTATAGAATAGAATGACTTGAAGTAATCTCCCATAGTCACTCCCATCTTGGAACACTCCCAGAAGGACTAACTCTGCGCACAAAAAGACAAATCCAAGGAGCAGAATCCACAAGAACACAAAATCAAAAAGGAAAACAAGAACATGAACTTAACTAATATATACAACTGAAAAATTACAATTCGTAAACTTAACAAAGGAGGTAAGTCCCCGACAGCGGCACCAAAAACTTGATGTGTCAATATCAAAGTTCTAAATTTGTTTTAAGCCAAGAGTTAATCCGCAACACTACGAAAACCTGTAGTGTAGTGGAGTTAACCCCGAGGTCGGTCTCGAAGGACTTGACTAAGCTGAGTCTTGTTTACGAATAGTAATTACAGTGAAGAAAGCAGTAAAAGAGTTTTTTTTGCTTCCGCAGCGAATTTGTTCTATATTATCTATCTACTTAAGCAATCTAACTAGAAAACAGATTTATCTAAACGACATTGATATGATTAAGGAGAATTATGGAGCAGTAACATGAAACAAGCTAGCTAGCAGGATACATACGATTCACAGGATAGATTACGCAAGTTGTCACAATCTTGAGTTCAAAAACGTATTGCACTAGTGGAGGCGTCAATTCAGAAGGCTACAACCAACAATCTAGCTTATCCTACTATTACTGTTTGCAACTAACTGTTAGATTGAAGCACGATGTAAAATATTTGGGTGTATTGATTAAATGCTTAATCTAACAGTGATATTGATGGATTGCGCATCAAATGTAATAGCAAGATATGCGATTAATCTAAAAAACACAAGTAATCGAATCCCGATGCACTTCGAATCACTTGAACCCTAGCTAGCAAGCATTGAATCAGTCACCACCCCATAATCAGGGTGTTTAGCTACTCAAATTATGCAAAGTCATAATCAATATTGTAACAAACAGGCTCAAAACATAATCTAAAACAAGAAATAAAGATTTGAACGAATTGATACAATTTACCATTCGTTGTCACAAGCCCTAGGTTGATTTGAAGAACTGAAATGAATCGATGCGAAAAGCTATATAGATAATCTCCCAATCAATGTCAGTCATCGGATTACAAGATAAACGGTTCAATTACCTCCAATAATAGGTAGGTAATTGCCTTGGAAAGGTTCTAGGTCGACAAGCAAAAAGAAGAGAAGAATAATAATGAAGTTATTTCTAAAAGATCAATAAAATAGGTTACATATAGTGAAAAACCCTCAAAATCACGTTCTAGGCCGATAACGGTCCAAAAACGGCCCTAAGAGGCAATCGCGCCGCCAAATACTTCTGAAACATTCGCGGACGCCAGATTTTCGCGACGCCTTGATTTACTTCTGGCATCGCCAGTTTCCTTCTGCACCGGTTTTTTGACTTTTTGATCTGCTAAACTTCCGAATCTGGAGATGGTTCCTTCTTATCTATGCGTGGACATCAATATCAGGTCAATCGGAGTTCATATACAAAAGTTATGGCCAAAATGCCGAAGCTGCTCCATTGTAGTTCGAACTCCGAATCTCTAAAATCTTCGTCCGAACTCCGAATCCACTTCTGTTTCAACCGATCAACTCCTTTCTCAACGACCTTTTAGGTCCATAAACTTCCATGCTTCCATTAATGCATTAAATGCACTGGTTTAGCCCTTGTTTTAATGCGTTTTCACCAAACACCTACAAAACACAAAAAACACAAAAACGTAACAAAACACTAATAAAAGACATAAGAACTATACTTGAGAATGGAAATAAGATGGTAAAAAAGACCGAATGAGACGATGTAAAATCGACTCATCAAAAATCACTAAGTATGTTAGTCTAGCAAATCTTGTATAGGATGTTAGGTCTCTGAATGTAATTTTTATTTATTTGAAGAAGATCAAGAAGGAAGCATCCAAGCAAAGGAACTCATTTCCAGAAGACTGAAGTTTGCTCAAGATTGCTGAAGACTAAGGAGAAAAGTCTCCTCAGATACTTATGTCCAGAAACCTTGAGTTAATAAGTGTTTTGATTAAACAAGTTACTCAAAGGATATCTGAGAACACAAGTGTATTGAGTAAGGAATGTGTCAAGTCTCTGAAAGCTTCACGTATTCGTTGAGACAATAGGACAAATATAGTACAATGCATTTATTGCTCGGACAGAAATGTCTGCACAAAAGCAGAAGTCTCTGAAGAAGAAGACAAAGAACTCTGCAGTACTGTATACATATATCAATAGTTTGAATTTGAATTGAGCTTAACGGATACTATTTAACAGGCTTCAAATTCAACTATAAATATCACCACTTAGAATGCTTGAAAACACACTAAGAACTTACACTGAAACTATACACAAACTTTCAACTTACTGAATATCTTCAAGTGATCTCTCAAGCATACAAACTTTCTTACTACTTACCTTCTAGCTTTCTGTTGCGACTAAAGCTCTAGAACTCTAAGTAGTATACACGTTCTAAGTGTCCTGATCCTTAACAAGCATTGCTATCTGTAAAGGAGATTGAATCAAAAGATCAAGTATCTGAGATTCATTCTCTAGAACATTTAACAAAGACTTGGGTCAGTAAAGAACAAGTTACCATACATTATGAGTGTATTAAGTAATCTTGATTCTATAGAGCCTTCTGAAATAACTGTGTAAGTTATAAAGAAGCTCACCTGACAAACTACCTTTACCACACACCAACAGGCGTGGAGTACAGGAAGTACTTAGTTTGGGAAACTAAGGAACAACTCCAAGGTTACTGACTACAGGAAGTACTTAGTTTTGGAAACTAAGGAGTAGCTCAAATGATTCTGAGTAGAGGAAGTACTTGGCTCAGATAGCTGGGGAACAAGTCAGGGGGAAACATTTGGTTGGGAACCAAGTGTTGCAGGAATCGAGAGATAGGATATTTGTAAGGGTACCTCATTTATCTATCTTAGTGGATTCTAGGTCTGAGAAAGGCCGAAGTGGATTAGTTGAAGGATTACGCCACCTTCAGATACCACTATAATTTGTTGTGTTATTTACTTACTGCATTTACCGTGCTTTATTCATCTTGTTAAGTATTTACACACTTTCACTTTGCTGAGCATGAGAACTTATCACAGAAAGTCTTCCGCTCTCTGAAAATAAGTATTAGATATCTTCATAGATATTTGAGAAACTGTGTCAGATATCTTCACAGATATCTTAGAAACTGTGTTTATCGACAAAAGTTTTAAAAGACTATTCACCCCCTCCCTCTCTAGTCTTTTACTTTGCCATTATCTGGACCAACAAGTGGTATTAGAGCAGGAGGTTCCCAAGCCTTCTGCACTGAACCTAGATCCCAGATAAGTTCCCACTAAGTTTTTTCTACACCTACACTTGATTCGTTTGTTTAGTGTGTTTGCTACAGGATGTCTTTGAGCGATGCACCCGTCCTCAAGCCAGAAAACTACGAAAAATGGAAGAACAACATGTTGTTGCATCTAGAAGCCATAAGTGACGAAATGATACATATTATCAAGAATGGCCCTATAGTCATTCGACAGCTCAAACAAGTCATAGGAGTTTCAGATGGAAGAGACAAAACACCAGCCGACAAGGGTGATGAAAGCAGTGGCTCCTCCACACCAGAAACTGGGAGAGTCATCGGTCGAATAGAATATGAAGATAAGCCCTGAGAGCTCTGGACATCAGAAGATGCCAAGAGACATAGGCTGGATGGACAAGCTCGTAACATCATCATACGTTCTACTCCAGAGCACATAAAATGTAAACTGTGAGGTGCAAAAATAGCTAAAGTTTTCTGGCAATTGATTGAAGAAATCTCTCTCGACACTGAGAAAACTAAAGAAAACAAGTTCGAAGTTTTGAAGCTCAAATTCCAAAACTCCAAACAAGGTCCTACAGAGACACTTGAAGAACTTGACTTTTGGTTCACAACACTAATGAGTGAAATGGTTGCACTTGGAGAAAGTGATAGATACACTAATTCTGAAAAGGTTAAGACTATTGTGAGAAGTCTAAACCAAAACTGGGAACATACTCAGTACTTCTACTTCAACTAAGGAATGCCTAACATCACTCCAGTGGAACTCTTCTCCCACTTGACAACTGTCAACTATGAGACAACTCAGAGAGGACATGCAACTACTAAAAAGTCGCTTAATGTTGCTCTCTTAACTCAAGGTACTTCTGAAAAGAAGGAAACCAAGGAAGTGACTGAAGAAAATGTTCTTGTTGTAAAACACATGAAAAGATTTGTGCGTCAAGAGATTGAAAGGAGAAAATCCAAAGAGAAGCTGAAAAAGCATCTAGAATCAAACTACCATCAGTACAAAAACATACAAAACAGCTCGCTAAACAAGCCTGCTAAGCAATCTGTAAGTACTGATGTTGCAGAAATTGGAAATGATATCTGCTTCAAACTGTCAGAAACCTAGTCCCTTCAAAAGAGATTGTCCTACGTTCAACAAGCTAAAGATAGGTGACAAAAAGGAGAGAAGAAACTTCAAGAGAAGTCAGAGAGCTTTGCTCACTGAAGAATGGAAAAAGATTCAAATCCAATTGGATGCTCTTGACATTGAGTCAGAATCTAAAGATGAAGATTCAGATGACTCCAAGCTACCTTCACCAGAGTTATGTGGCATAACTCACGATTTGGTTGACTTTGGTCAAAAGAAGAAAGAAATGTGTGGAGTTGCTGAGGAGATCTTTCTAGATTTCTCCAACATCGAACCATGTCTAATGGATGATGAGGTAACCAACATTTCTCAGTTCTTAAATTATGAAAGTGATGAGGAAGGTATAAAAGATCTAGAACATCTAAAAAAGGAGCTTGACCTTTATGAAAGAGAATTCTTAGTAGTCCAATCAAGAACTAAGTTTCTGGAAGAAGAAAATAAATCTCTTGAAAAGAAGATTTTAGAGCTGACCAAGATATCTGAAACAAAGGATGCTGATAATGCATTTCTAAAGGCTCAGATATCTGAGACAGAGAAATAACACAAAAAGGCTTTGAACGTGCTTCAAAGGAAATATGAAGATATTCTTTCTGAAAATGAGGAACTCAAATAGAAAGAACTATCCTTTCAATCCTATGCCAAAGCCAGTGATACTCTTACTGAAGTATAATCTTATCTAAGAGATCCTTCAGAAAAGGGAGGACTTGGGCTTGACACATAAACCTCTAACTCCACTCCTCTGAAAAAGGGCGATGATAGAATGACGTTTGTAAGAAGTAAAAAAGATGGCTCCCAAACAACCTATAGCATTGGTAAGCTAAGGCTGTTAACAAAGGTAAGGAAGTTGCGACCCAACCTTTGAGGGAGAAACAAGTCTCGAAAAAAGAATGTGGAAAAGGTTTCTGAGAAGAAACAACACACTGGAAAGTGCAACCATCCACATTGCTATGTCTCTCGAAAAGGAAAAATTGTAGGAGCTGGCAACTTTCCTAACGTATCATTTTTCGGAAGAAATAATGATCCAGAGACTAGTAAAGCTGCTGAGAACATACCTCAGATAGCTAAAAGGGATCAAAATGGCATTGGCTATAGAGCCACCGGGAAACAACTTGCTCTGGAACATAAGCAAGAGCAAGAACGATGGATGAAAGCTAGGATTGCTAAAAGTAATCATCAGAAGTGGAAGAACGAACAAATCCCTGAAAATCTGAATGCCAGGGCTAGAAGAAATCTAGCAAGGAAGGCTAAGTTTGCTGACAAGCAGACTCAGCAACCTGACAGGTATCTGAAAGCACCACAAGGAGCACCTAGGAACACACCAAGAAGGAAAATTGTTTTAGATAGCAATAATACTTGTCATTTACACAAAGTTCCTCCTTATTTTCCCAGTAGACAAAAGCATGTTCCAAAGAATTACATACTGAAATGGATTCCTACAGGAAGATTGTTTAGTCTAAATGGTTCCATTATTGAAATGAGAACCAAACTCCTATTTCATGTTTTGTGCAGAACACTCCAAAGAAGAAACCAACTTGGATTTTTGATAGTGGATGTGGGAAGCACATGACAGGAGATAAAGCAAATCTGGTCAACTACAATGTTTGCAATAATGGACCAGATATCAGATTTGCTGGAGGAGAATTAAATCCTACGCTAGGATTTGGAGATCTGAAATTGGGAGCACTTACAATTTCTGCTGTTTTATATGTAGAGGGATTGAAATATAATCTCTTAAGCATGAGCCAGTTTGCAGATAAAGGTCATTCTGTGAAGATAAAATCAAAACTCTGCAAACTAATTGACAATGAGTCAAAGCAGACAATCTTGGTTGCTAGTGGAAAGGAAGTCTCTATGTTGCTGACTGGGCATCTGCCACAACTGAAGAATGTCTCATGGTGAGTCAATCTGGCCACACTGAATAAAATTGGCTATGGCATAAAAGAATGTGTCACCTGAACTTCAAAACTCTAAACAAGCTAGCCAAGAAAGAGTTGGTGGTTGGATTACCCAAAATGGCATATAGAAAAGATGGTGTATGCTCAGCTTGCCCAATGGGAAAACAATCCAAAACATCTTTCAAGTCTAAAACTAGACACTCCAGTGAAAGGCCACTACAAATGTTACATATGGATCTTTTTGAATCCTCTGTAACTAGCTATACAGGAAAGAAGTATGGTCTAGTTGTTGTTGATGATTACTCAAGATTCACTTAGGTTTTATTTCTCAAACAAAAATCTGATGCAAGGGTTGAAATACCCAACTTGCTAAATAAGCTTGAAGTCGTGAAAAATGACAAGGTAATCAGAATCGTATGACTAGTATCGAAGTTTGAACCAGTAGATAAAAGAGTTTTGTACCTGCAAAGGTATACAACATCAACTATCTTCAGTAAGTACACCACAACAAAATGGTGTTCCTGAAAGGAAGAATAGGACCCTAAAATAAGCAGCAAGAACAATGCTTGCTGACACTGAAATAAGTGAAATCTATTGGGTTGAAGCTGTTAACATAGCCTGCGACACTCAAAATAGATGTTTGATCAACAAACACCATGACAAAACACCTTATGAACTTTTGATTGGTAGACCCCTAGTATCAAACATCTAAGGGTATTTGGTTGCAGATGTTTTGTTCTTAACAATGGAAAAGAATACTTGAGAAAATTTAAACCAAAAGCAGATGAAGGAGTATTTCTTGGTTATTCTCTGAATAGCAAAGCATACAGAATCTACAACAAAAGATCATAAAAGATTGAAGAATCTGTTCATGTAGTTTTTTCTATGAAAGGAACAAGAAAGTACCCTTGCATGAAGAACTCTCAGATAGGTTCAAAGAACTAATGATTAAAGATTCTGAAGAAAAATCCTCAAAAGGAAACAATTCTATCATTCACTTAGAGGATGACTCTGACGATGAAAAGCAACCATTGCTTAGTAACAAGATGACTCTAGGACATGATGAAGAATTTCCTATCAGAAATGAAACAAGTTACTGAGAACCTTCATCATGAAGAGGTTTCTAAGAATGAGATTGCTAAAAATCCAATGCCATATATCTCTAACACTGAAAAAGTGTCAGATATCTATGCACTTCCCGTGTGCTAGATATCTCAAATACTGAACAAGTATCTTGTCAAGATCATAATGATTCACATTCAGATCAAAATGATATTGATCCTACTAGTTCAAAACCATTATAAAATGGATAAGAGATCATCCTGCCAAGGATGTGATTGGTCCTTTAGACCAAGGAGTTAGGACTAGGAGAGCAATTGCTGGAAATGCAGATTCTCTCTATGGATGTTTCATCTCAAACATTGAACCTAAAACTATAGAAGAAGCATTGAAGGATCAAGACATCTATAATGCAAGAAGAGTTGGATCAATTTGAGAGAAACAAAGTCTGGAAACTGGTTCCATTTGTTGATGGAATATCTGTAATTGGAACCAAGTGGGTTTTCAGGAACAAAATGAATGAGTCTGGTGAAATAACTAGAAACAAAGCAAGGTTGGTTGCCAAGGGATTCACCCAGACTGAAGGACTAGATTTTGATGAGTCATATGCTCCAGTTGCAAGATTGGATGCAATTAGACTATTTCTAGCCTTTGCAGCTTATAATGACTTTAAAGTTTATCAAATGGATGTCAAAAGTGCATTCTTAAATGGTGAACTTGCTGAGGAAGTCTATGTTGAACAACCACCAGGCTTTAAGGTTTCAACAGAAAGTAGAATGGTCTATAAGCTTCAGAAAGCTCTGTATGAACTGAAACAGGCTCCAAGAGCATCGTATGATACTTTAGCCAAATACTTGATGGAAAGTGGCTTCAAGAAAGGAGATGTTGATAAAACACTCTTTACTTTGAACCATGAAGGAAAATTACTTTTAGTTTAAGTATATGTTAATGACATTATATTTGGATCTAAAGACAAGCAACTTTGTGAAGATTTTGCTGAGCTCATGAAAAGTAAATTTGAGATGAGCATGATGGGAGAATTGAACTATTTCCTAGGGTTGCAAGTCAAGCAACTTAATGATGGAATATTCATTAGTCAAACAAAGTATGCAAAAGATATGCTCAACTAGTTTAATCTAAAGCCTTCTAAAAAGAATGCTAAGATACCTATGAGCATTGGAACCAAAATGACCTATACTGAATCTGACAAGAGTGTTGAAGAACACAAGTATAGGAAATTGATTGGGTCTCTATTGTACCTCACTGCAAGTAGATATGCAGTTGGAGTGTGTGCTAGATTTCAGACAAATCCAATGCAATCCCACTACAACATTGCTATGAAAATATTAAGGTATGTAAAGGGTACTGTAGAAGTTGAGTTGTGGTATCCAAAAGACAGTGGATTGAGTTTAGTTGGCTATTTTGATGCTGACTATGTTGGATCATTGCTTGATAGAAAAAGCACTTCAAGAACTTGTCAATTTTTTGGTGCCTGATTAATATCATGGTTCAACAAGAAATAAAACTCAATTGCCACATCTACAACATAGGCTGAATATATTGCTGCTGGATGTTGTGCTTCACAGATATTGTGGATACAACAACAACTCAGAGACTATGAGATCAATGAAGAGAAAACTCCTATTTTATGTGACAACACAAGTGCTATTGCCAGAACTCAAAATCCTAAATTTCATGCAAGAACAAAGCACGTTGATGTTAGACACCACTTCATTAGAGATCATGTTGAAAAAGGTAATATAGAGATACTCAAGATTGGTACTGAAGACCAAATTGTAGATATCTTTACAAAGCCTTTGCCAGAAAGCAGGTTCTTAACCTTGAGACATAGTCTTGGGTTAATGGAGCTACCGAAGGAATTGAAAAGTTCTAATCTAATCTACGGGAACTCGGAAGGAGAAAAGATATCCGAACGGGTATTCGATATCTAAAAAAAAAAAAAAAAACTAACCAAAAAGGTATCCGAGACGGGAACTCATAGGGATGGGTAAAATGTCTTTCAAAGATTTCGAAATTTGAGTACTCAGATATCGTGAGATCACAATGAGGGGAAACAAAAAGAGAAATGTGGTACAATCAGATTCACCAACCATCTCATGTTTCGATCTTTCCATTTATATTATTATATACGTTACATAATTAAGTCCAAAAGACTGTCCCTTAGTCACAGAAAAGAGATGTGATTCAGAAAGCCATTCGCCAAATTTCATTAATTGGGCACAATTACAACTATTGAATGTGATCATTGCTGAAGAAGCAATCGCAACCCTTGATGAAATGGGCATTTGATCTTAACGGACAAGATTAATTCTCGGTAAATTAGTGGACTGTGAAAACACAGACGTGACCCACTAGCATTTAATGCAAAACGTTTTTTTTTTTACCCACGCCTACCTGCATTTGCACATATACATATGTACAAAATTAATTTGTATGTATATGTCTACTGAGAGTACAATGCTATATATATATAGGATTTTGGCAAACGAATTGACTTTTGCTTAATCCAACATTTTATCTTGCACAAAAACATAAATTTCTCTCTAAGTTTTTTCTGCAAATCTACTGCATCTCTCTTAGTTTTTCTGAAAAGAACAACTAATCTCCCCTGATAATCTCTTCTCTTGTTTTCAAAAACCTTCTATTTAAAGAGATGGCTCCAAAACGTGCTGCTACTAAGGATACCAGTGCTACTACTTCTACTACTGCTGAAAAGCAAGCACCAGTGTTAGTGATAGCAAACAATCGTCTCTTAGGCGATTTTAATTCTGAGAATTGGACTTCAAACCACAAAATGATTTGGGGTGGTTCTATGATTGAGCAACACCTTTATGCTGTAATCATAGAACAAGCAGATAGGAAGGCTATCCTTGGTATGCTTGAAAAGGCACAAATAAAGGGTTTTCTCTCCGCTCTTCCCAGTGGATGCTCTTCACTGGATGTACTTGAGTTTTATAATAACTCTCGTGTTATTACCAGTAGTACTAATGGCATTGAAGAAATGTCCATTAAAACCAATGTTCAAGGAAAAGAAATTTTCCTTAACTGCCAAAGATTCTGTGATATCTTTGGTCTTCGAAATCAAGGAATTGATTTCGAGATTAACACCAAGGATGAAACTCTCCTTGAAGGTGTTAAGACCCTGTACAGTAATGTGTGCAACATGGACAAGCCAGATACTCCTCTTGAGTTCAAACTTGTTGATATCAGGACCAGACATCTATACATTCATTGGGATGTCTTGGCTTGCCTCCTTCACAGATGCTTTGATGGTCTACAAGGTGGAGCTGACCAAATAAGCTTGGAACGGTGGATGATGATGTTCCTGATGAAGGAAGAACTAACTAGGTCGGAAAACCTTTTTAACTGGGAAAAGTACGCCTATATGAAGTTTGTGAAGCGAATCCAAGGCTTTGAGCCAAAGATTGTCAAAGGCCTTGCTGAGTCTAAGAATACAATGAGTTATGGATTGAAGATATGATTCTTGCTGGAGAAGCTTGAAGTACCACTCAGAGAATAGGCTAAAATAGCCACTAGCAACGTACTTTACCAATTTGAGTACACTAACATGATGAAAAAGGTTGCTAAAAAACAAAAGAAAAGAAAATCTGATGACAAATCTGAGGGGTCAATTGCGATAAAAAAGCCCAGAACTTCACGAAAGAAGTCTGCTGACAAATCAGAAGGCATACCCATTGTGGATGTTGACTCTCAGATATCTACCGCCACTGCTGATGAACTCAACAATGAAGATGAACTCATCAATGCTGCAAAAGATACAACTGCTGATGAACGCATCAATGCTACCAAGGAATGCCTTGCTGATGAACCCATTGGTAAAAATGAGAGTAGTGGCAGGTATCAAGCCCTATCTGCAGAAACCGCAGGGATTATGGACCAATAAGTTCCTAATGTTGATGAGAGCTCTGATGATGATGATGATGATGATGTTTTTGTCATCTCTCAAGTCCTACAGAAATGAAAAAGGGCTAAGGTTGCTGAAAAAGCAACAAGTTCAAAGGATGCTATAAAAGAAAAAAGTGTAGAGGTATCTGAAGAAGAACCTACACCACATGTTGCTGAGAAAGCACCCATTACTAAGGTTGCTGGAGAAGCACTTAGTACAGAGGTTCCTAAGATAGCACCTAAGTCCAAGGAATCTGGACAAGATACACTCAAGCTGGTAGAAGAAGCTTTAAGGAGTGGTTATATAGTGATGGAGGATTCTGACATTGCCTCCACACTATACAAACTATCACAAAAGGATCAGGATGAGCCTCACTTTGCTTCACCTTCCAGATCCAATTCACATGATTCACTAGATGATAATGAAGCCATGGTGAATGAATTGCAGTTTGACATACCAGCACTTCTGATTGCTGAAGAAAATCCTGCAAATGAGCGGGTTCCCCAACTCAATGAGAGGGATCAAACTGAGACCCCTACTCAAAAAGATCAAACAGGGGAGGCAACTGAGTCCCACACTCAGGAAAGGTCTGAAGTACCTGAAATTTCAAACAAAGAAGTAGCCATTGAACAACAAGACCCTGACATGGGATCTTCACCAGGACCTGAGACCAATTAGCCTGATAATGTTCAGGTAGCTGAGTGGTTCAACTCTACACTTGTGATATTTATGTCTTCTATATCTTGTTACTTATATGCATTCTTTGTTACAGGCTATATTAGAGACACAAGCACAGGAGGGAGCTGCAAAGCATACCTCAGAAAATGAGAATGAGGGTCCCACAACCTCAACACTTGTCGAAACTTAGCATGTTTTACAGGTAGACTTAGTTTCTGAGACAAGAAATTTATTCTCAACTTTGCTTCAAATATCATATTTATCTAATCTGGTGTTTGTCTCTAATAGGATCCAACTAAGAAAGAAGAAGATAAGGCAGAAATGCCAGATCGGACCCAGAAACTGTCAAAGTTTCTGAAGAAAATGTTGCTGAGCCTTCTAGTGTGAAGGTATATAAAAATCAGTGATAAAAATTCTTCATTATGGGTTAATATGAATTCTTCTCTAATTACTCAATACTTTCTACTTACAGGCTCATTCAGAAGTAGAAGTGCAAGGGGAAAGAGTTGCGACCTCCCCTGCACCCATGCAAATTGATGAAGCCCCCAAGGCAACATCACCAGAAAGAACACCAGAAACCGAGAAGGTTTCTGAGAAAAATGATTCTGAGCCTCCTATATGGAGGTAAGTGAAAAACTCAAAGATCATTGAAGCTTCATTGCATAAATTCTTTCATGACAATTTCCTAAGTATTTTGATAATTTTAATTCTCAGGTTCAAGCAGAAAGAAAGGTTGATGAGGACCAGACTCCTAAGTCTCCACCTCATAACAAGATATCTGAGGTACCCCTGCCTCAGTAGTACAAGTCTCTGAGCCTGATGTACTTATTCAGGTAACTCAGAAACCTAACTACACTAGTACTCAAATATCTACACAATTTTTGAATCTAACTCAAAATTCTTTCTTTCAGGCTCAAACAAGTGTACCAAAGGTTTCTGCATTCTCAACAGAAGACCTTCTTCCATTCTTCAAATACCACACTCTCAAGAAACACCTCAAGTGTTTCAGAAAGTGGCAAAAGCTCAGAAGCTCAGATCTGACTGAACTAACAAAGGTGACTGATCACCAATTGAGAAGAGTCAGTGCTTTTGACTTGGAGAATTATGTCCATGCTATGTTCCCTACAGAGCAGTACACTTTTGCTACTCTGATGCATAAGGACTTTATCAAAGAAGCTGCACACAAGCTCATAGAAGCTTTTGAGAAGGCTGATGATCAGACCAGAATGGAGATGGCATTCAAGCCTCCATTGCCGAAGTCCCTACAGTGCATACCATCTAAACAAGAGGAAGTAAATGGGCAATTGGTCACACTCCCTGAAGTGATCAATCTGGTTTCTGAAGATGAGGAGGAAACATATGAGAATGATTTTGAAGAACCTCCTTCTGATCATCACAAGGATGATGATGACAAAAAGGATGATGATGACAAAAAGGATGATGATGATGCCCCTGCACCAGGGATATGAGGGATTGCACAAGGTAATAATACCCCAGTTGCTGAAAAGCACACTGAGAGGACTTCACCGAATTCCCCTCCTCCATCTCCTCAGAAGTCTACACATCCCTCTCCCCAACAAAAAGACACTACTGAACAGGTAGTTGATCACTCTGAGGATAACACTGAGAAGATATTGGATGCACAAGCCAGAGTTGCTCAACTCAAACAATTGTTGGAGGAAGAACAACAGCTAAATCTTCATCTGGAAGAAAAGATAGCTGAATTTAAAGCAAAGCTCCAAAAGATTGAAGATCTTACTATCAAGGAAATGGAAGCTTATGCTGAGATGAAAGAACTCCAACTTGCTGTTCAGGCAATTGCTGAGGAATTAGATACTGAACAAGTATCTGAAGACAAGCATGATGCTAAGGCTTCATTACCAAAAGATGTACCATCCTCCTCCCCGCTAAAAGGAAAGAAGCCCATGACAGAAATGGTTGCTGGGCTGGACAGGGTAGATGAAGATGTCCAAGAGGATGAAGATTTCTGGGATGGTGACTCCTAAGATGAAGAAGATAGAACCTTGCAAGACCACAAAAACCAGCATATGGTTGTTTCTCATTTGAAAAGAAAATTGATAGCTCCCATTAGCTTCAGTAAGATACCCAATACCCTGTCTGATGCTGAGTATATGGAAAGGTACAAGGTTCTTGCTGCACTCAGAAATGAGTTGAATGAGCAGAACAAAGAAGTCATTGAATCAGTCCCAGCCAATTTGAAGAAATTTGCTGAATTGTTCACTCAGAGAACAACAAGCATGATCTTGTCTCAGAAAGACCTTGGAATGGTCAGGGATAATGACTTTGACATTGCTCAGAAAGCCCTCAATGAGGAAAACTTTGCTGCAGGCAAGGAAGAGGCATTGCATGGCCCACTCAGAGCTCACCAATGAGGAAACTAGCATCCTCAAGAAAAATGAAGATCTAAAGGCTGAGCTGCAGAAGCTGATTGCTGCCTATAACTATCAGCAAGGCAACTTTGAATCACTGCAAGAAGCCTATGTGATTTTGAGTCAGCAAACAATGACTAAGGGGGAAGGATCTCAGAGAAGAAAAGGAAGAGAAAACAGGAGGAAAGAAATACCTCTTAGGATTTCTGAACCCTCCTCTAGTCAACCTCAGAAAACAGCAACCTCATACTAGAGTTCTGAAAATGGTCGGATCACAAGATCCAAAACACAGAAACCTCTAAGGGGAACCAAGTCCCCAGGGAATGTGAAAGAGCCTGAAGAAGAAGAAGAAGGTCATATCAAAGTCAATGAAGATAGCTGCAAATCACCCCTCCAGAACTTCAACTTTAATGATGATGAGGATGAATCTGATCATGATGAGAAGCCTCTCCACAGGAGAAGGGTAGATGATGAGACGATAATTTAGAGTCTCATTTGTTCCTTTTTAGCGGTCTTTGTTAGTCTTTATTTAAGGTTTTATAGTGTCTTTGTGCGTTTTTATGCTTTGGTGCTTTGTTTGTGTTTTGTAGGATTTTTGTGTCCCAAAGGTGAAAATCGGAGTGGAAACTTTGGTTCTAGATCTTTGAATGTAGAGTAGCTGGGTGAAAACGGAAGTGGATTCAGAGTTCGGACGAAGATTTGAGAGCCGTTTTAGCGAAGCTTGAGTTTTACGGAGCAGTCTAGCCATTTTAGCCATAACTCTCTCATATGATGTTCGATTGACCTGATCTCGGTGGCCATGGAAATAAAATTCAAAGTGCTACAACTTTCGTTCCAGAAGCATAGCATAATTCCTCGTTCAGAAAAATACACAGACGTCAGAAGAACTGGCAACGCCAGTTATCAAACTGGCGTGTGCCAGTAACTTACTGTTTGATTGGCGGACCAAACTGGCGACGCTAGTTTCTTCTTTTGCTTGTTTTTTTGTGCGATTTACTTCCTAATTCACCCAGACTTAGTTTTTATGATGTTATATATTAGACATTCATTCTATTGGAAAGAGAACACTTTGCCCTAGAGCAAAACCTAGTTCATAGAAAAGCTCCATATTCTTTGACATTGAGACATATCTTGGAGCTTGGTTTTATCCTTGATTGATTTATCGATATCGAATTCCTAATCACTGTGGTAATTCTCTATTGTTTATCTCTTTACAATTCGTTCTTGTTCTTGTTTGTCGAATTGTATGAGCTTGCACACGATTATCATTATGTTTATGTTTATCATGAGCAATATCTTGAAGTCTTTTATCTTTCAATCTATCATGAGTAGCTAAACCACTCCAAACACGGTAGTGATGTGACGGTGATTGAGTATTCGCCTCTAGGGTTACAATTCGTTCATATAGGTTCGTCCAGTTCAAATATCTTTGTAAAAACCTTTCAATCCAATAAGCTTGTTCAAAGATTTTCAAAATCGTTTTCAGTTAAGGATCATGGATTGACGAAACACGATTACTCTAGTTCAAAGATTTTCAAATAATGTTTGGTTGAATTGGATTGAATGTTTTAAGTACACTGACCGTGTGACAAGTATGAACGATTTCCCTAGAGCGAATTGACATCACTCGATCTACCTACTGTGTTCTCTTCCCTCTCATATTTGAAACAATTATCTGCTTTTCTATTTTCTAGTTATTAGTAGTTCACAACTCAAACAATTCAAACAGTTTACGCAAGTGATTATTTGCTTTTAATTGCTTGGTTGCTTAATTGTTTCCTAAGCGAATGACTCTGTGGTTAGCTTTGCTTATTCTACAACAACTGCTTGCTACTTGTTTCTAAGTATCAATTTGAGCACATCAAATTTGGCGCCGCTGCCGGAGAATCAATTCCTACTGTAGCGCTTGATCGCAAATTTTCACTTGTTTTCCAACCTACCTGAAGTTTAGTGCACTAACAGAAACTAAGGATATTTCGAGGTTTTCTTGTTGTGTAGCTCTAACAACAGGTTTATCAGAAGGAAACTCCAATGGCCCAGCTAACCTATGGAGCCTACATGCAACCCGGCGAGGTTATGACCGGGAAAGCGGAAATCGTACTGTCTAATGAGGCGAGGAATTTGGAACTCAAAGCTCACCACTTCCATAATCTTCCCAAGTTCTACGGAATGGCCAACGAGGATGTGATAAGGTTCCTCAAGGAGTTTGAAGTATTAATTGCAGGGATTCCATTGACAGCCGGAGGAGTAACAGTTTCAGATGGAGAGATAAGGAAGAAGGTTTTTCCAATGTGCTTGCAGGATAAAGCTAGGAACTGGCTGTTGAACCAGCCTGGGGGTTCTCTACCTACTTGGGATTCTCTCTACAAAGCTTTCGTGAATAAATTTTACCCTCCTGAGAGAACGCAGCAACTTCGTGCCCAGATAATGCAATTTTAGCAGATGCATGATGAGACCTTCTATGAAGCTCGGGACCATTTTTTGTAGTTATTGGACCAATGCCCTCAGCACAGGATAGACAATATGAGCTTATGTGTCCGATTTTATGAAGGCCTGGATTGGGAATATCAAAATATGGTCGATGTGAGCTGTAAAAACTCCTTCCTGGAAGCATCCACTGATGAATTGAACAGTGTTTTCGAGAAGCTGGCAGTGACATCGCAACTTAAGGGAGCAAGAGATAGGGCTAGGAGAGTGGTAGCTAGAGCAGTGGAAGAGACTCCAGGGCCGTGTATTACCGAGCTAGAAAAAGCAATCAAGAACCATATGGAGAGGTCTGAGCAGAAAATTCAGGAAAATAATAACCAGAGGTTTGACAGTATTGAGCAATAGCAAAGAAGGCTGGAACATATATTGGGTGACTTAGTTGGGAAATTACAGCTCATGGAGAAAGGTAGACACCCAACAATCCCAGAAAACATTAGATTTCTGGCAATTGAGATAAATTTTGAAGAACCAGGGAAGGTTACATCTGTTGTTGCCACCTGTACCAATGACATTGAGAACTCTGCACCAGACGAGGGAACTCCATCAACGGGTCAAGTGACCCATGTACTGACAGCGGAGCAGACTAAAGACGTAGCCATTGTTGTATCAACGGGGGATGAAGTCGAGGAAACGAGTTCCGTGATTCCAGAAGAGGAGGCGAATGCGGAACAAGAGACTGCTGAAATCGACCCACCCCCCACCATAGTCATTCCTAAGGCAGAAAAGAGTATAAGCGACTCCGATAGCTTTGATTTATTGGTAGGCATTGGGTGTTCAACTCAGGTTACCGGAATAGTCGACACTGGTGCTAGTTGCAACTTGATGTCTTTTGACACCTATTAAGACTTAGGCTTAAAAGGATTGGAGTTGCGCTGATGCTTTATGACTCTTGCTGGTGGAACCCGAAGCAGATGCATGGGGATTGTGGAAGATGTTCCGGTTAAGCTGGATGGTATAACAGTGATGACAGATTTTGTGGTAGTGGAATCACCGAGAGTGAAGGGGAAAGAAATGGAAAAAGATATGCTACTTCTAGGGAGACCCTTCATCCGCTCAACTCTCATGCTGGTGAATTTACATGCCCGAACCTGCACAATTGAGGTGCAAGGCAAGCTACGCGAACTGAAGGCCTATTCTGCTCCATCATATTCTGTTTCGCAGGTTGATAGCAGGAAATTCATAGGAGCATACACTGGACCCTTATATATAAATACTTATCAACAAGGAAGAACAAGAGATGCACCAACAGGAAGAGCCAAGAACCTCCAGAGTACCCGTTAGCCAACACGGAAGAGTCTTGTACATGACTGTAAAGGTACACCAGCTGACAAGTCACTATAGCTCCCATTCTCTTTTCTTTTTCACTCTACGCTTGAGGATATGCTTGAGTTTAGGTTTAGGGAGGGGGGATTTGCTCTCTAGTGTCTTGTCTACATTTTTCTCTGATTATATGTGTCTTTAGAGTCTTTCGTCTTTACTTCTTTATATTCTATTCTATTGTGTGTCATGTGACCTTTCTCTATTACAGTTTCTTTGTCAGTCTACGTCTAGTTAATTTCCCTTTAAGTACTTTCGTGGTGGGTCTGAGTCTTTTACCAAGTCGAACGTCCATTGTAGATGATAAATCCACCTGCTGGTTACGTTTTGTTTGATGATTAGCTGGAAGTAAGACAGTGTATTTTTAATCCTGCAAGGTCGTTTCTGTTTTAAATAGCAAGTTTGTTTCGCTCCTTGGTCCAAAAAGCCTGTGAGAAGCCTGACAGCCGATGAAAATTTTTTGTACCGGCAAATGTATTGTGTGGTTTCGTGGGTTGTGCAAGTTTTTACATATTACTTGTGCCTTTTCATACTTATGTGTACTTAGTCTTGTTAGGGAAGATGAACGGCATGCTCTTTTTTAAACCCTTCCCCCTATTCCAAGGAACAGGTTTGGGGAGAGAACTGTTATCTTGCGACTTATATGTGTTGTTTTGCGTTATTGCAGAAAAGCTTGTTTACTGCTCCATAAGGCTTATTGATATTTGAATCTCGGGGTGGATCTATGGTATTCATTGACCACCGTTAGTCGTGTTACGCATGTTTCAAATACTACCTATATACCGGCGTGGACTTAAAAAGCCATATGTCCGTGAGGGTTGATGGCACGTACACCAAACTGACACGCACAAAAGTGCGGACTTTCGGTAAAACAGACACCTATAAAAATTTGAGATTAAAAGAGCCCAATGCGGCCATGCACTGAATTCAGTGAAGTATTACGAGATCTGATGTTGTTTTCAATTGAGTAGGGGGAGCAGTTTCAACTTTTGTTTTTTGAAAAATTGAATCGCCTGTTAAGTCCCTTTCGATCTAATGAGACGAGTACAAAAGCATAAGATATTTTAGGCACCTTTGTGACGCAAGTCACCTTCCCAGTTTATTTTTGAGCTTATACCCCATTTGGATACTTCCAAGAGAGTGAGAGATACACTACATTCACCTGTGAGGGACTAGCGAGCTACACATAAGTGCTATTTGTTTGGGAAACGATTGTGTTTGATTTTCTGTACACTGTTTTGCCAAAGTTGGTTCGATGACAAAATTTTTGCATCTCGTGGACTTACTGTTCACAAGGGTAGATTCGGTCACTTGGGACCTTGACTCTTGTCTGTTTTCGTGGTTTGAGTCTAGTTCTTGTTTAGGTTGTTTGTTTGCTCGAGGACGAGAAAAGGTTCGGTTTGGGGAGTTTGATGAGACGATAATTTAGAGTCTCATTTGGTCCTTTTAGCAGTCTTTGTTAGTCTTTGTTTATGGTTTTATAGTGTCTTTGTACGTATTTATGCTTTGGTGCTTTGTTTGTGTCTTGTAGGATTTTTGTGTCCCAAAGGTGAAAATCGGAGTGGAAAATTTGCTTCTAGATTCTTGAATGTAGAGTAGCTGGGCGAAACCGGAAGTGGATTCGGAGTTCGGACGAAGATTTGAGAGCCGTTTTAGCGAAGCTTGCAGAAGTGAAGTTTTACGGAGCAGTCTAGCCATTTTGGCCATAACTTTCTCATATGATGTTAAATTGACCTGATATCGGTGTCCATGGAAATATATTTCAAAGGGCTACAACTTTTGTTCCAGAAGCATAGCCAAATTCATCCTGCAGAAAAAGATACAAACGTCAGAAGAACTGGCAACACCAGTTATCAAACTGGCGTGCGCCAGTAACTTACTGTTTGATTGGCGGACCAAACTGGCGACGCCAGTTTCTTCTTTTGCCCTTTTTTGTGTGATTTCCTTCATAATTAAGCCAGACTTAGTTTTTCAGATGTTATATATTAGACATTCATTCTATTGGAAAGAGAACACTTTGCCCTAGAGCAAAACCTAGTTCATAGAAAAGCTCCATATTCTTTGACATTGAGACATATCTTGGAGCTTGGTTTTATCCTTAATTGATTTATCGATATTGAATTCCTGATCACTGTGGTAATTCTCTACTGTTTATCTCTTCACAATTCGTTCTTGCTCTTATTTGTCAAATTGTATGAGCTTGCGTGTGATTATCATTATGTTTATGTTTATCATGAGCAATATCTTGAAGTCTTTTATCTTTCAATATATCATGAGTAGCTAAACCACTCCGAACATGGTAGTGATGTGACGGTGATTGCGTATTCGCTTCTAGGTTAGGATTCGTTCATATAGGTTCGTCTAGTTCAAATATCTTCGTAAAAACCTTTCAATCCAATAAGCTAGTTCAAAGATTCTCAAAATCCTTTTCGGTTAAGGATCGTGGATTGACGACCCACGATCATTCTAGTTCTAAGATTTTCAAATAACGTTTGGTTGAATTGGATTGAATGTTTTAAGTACACCGACCGTGTGACAAGTTTGAACGATTTCCCTAGAGCGAATTGACATCACTCGGTCTGCCTACTGTGTTCTCTTCCTTCTCATATTTGAAACATTTATCTACTTTTCTATTTTCTAGTTATCTGGAACTAAAGCATCTACTAGTAAATGAAAAATTCTCAGTTAGTATATGTGAACAACTGATGGCATGGAGAAAAGACAAGCCAGTACTGATAAATCCAAGGCATGGCTGGATTTTGAAGTCTCCATAAGGACTGAAGCCATGGAAAAGGACCTCTCCTTTGATTGTCCTTATGGGAAACCAGAGGATGTGCACAGAATTCCCAAGATGACTGGAACAGGCACAAGGCCAAGACTGGGTGTTGAACCTTATGAGTCATTCTACATGACTAAGGAACAATATCTGAATGACATTGAATATCTGAAGATCATTTATGAGTATTTTAAACTCTCTGATCTCAAAATTGAGCATGCCTGGGTATGGGGAAGATATCTGTGGGTCAAGCACTTTGCCAGAAAGAATCCCACCAAGACCTACAAAGAAGTTTGTGGATTTGCCAGAGACACAGAGATGTTAGTCAGAACACTGCTTTATGATTATGTTGATGACATCAAAAGGCTTGGAGTTAGGTGTTGATACGGATATATGTCCAATCCGTTAAGGGCGCCATAGAGCGTGTTCTAGAGCGCATCAAGGCTAAAATAGCCAATTAAGTACTTATCCGATCTTGTCTATCCGCCTTAAGGAAAGCCTTCTGGGTCAATCAGTATGCTCAAGTCAATACACCTCTTCAGCTGGTCCGACCTAGCTAGGTGCACGACTTCCGAACCTGACAAGAGGTCACATGGTCTCACCAAGTACCACACACTGTCAGTCCTAGGATGCCAAACAGACCGGACGAGATAAACTTGGACGCTACCTTAACAATAAGACCAAACGTATACACTGGAACCTCCAAGATACTTCCGAGCGGCTAGTATCTCGGACCGTCACTGAGCTACCTAGGAACAGACCAACTCAACAGAGCTCGGATCATTCTAAAGGGTCTCACACGGACCCATCAGCGGGAATAGTACTCTGAGGGGAAAAACGACCAATCTACCCTCCCAGACCCATCTAATAGTGTTGGACCCTCACATACTATTGGGCCATGGGCCAAGGGAGCATTGTTGTCGAAATCCTGAACATATACTTGGCATCATCTTATGAACCTCTTCACAAGTACATGATAACTATAAATATAGCACAAGGTCCAAGACCTTAAGGTAAGTGTTTTTGACATTATAAGCTTCCTCATAACAACTACATTGAGGGCCTTCCTCTCTCTCTCTCTATTTAGTAAAGTCTCTTCCCGGTTTGACACCTAGCAAACCGGGTTACCTATCTAACCGCCCACTTAATCTTTTCAGGTGCTCCGGCTCGGACCAAGTCACCCGGTCAGACTTCAAGTTGGAGGCAGACCTTAGATTAGGGACTTGTAGTAGTTTAGTTAGTGTTTGAGGCTCAACCCCTCAACCTTTGGCGCCGTATGTGGGAAACCTTACAAAAGAGCTGAGTTGATGGCAAGAACGAGACGGACATCACGGACCAGTGCCGTTGGCATCAGGAGTCCACCTCCACGCCCTCACGGACGCCCACCTAACAGAGGACGGAGGGCCACTGTAGCAGAAAGGAATGCTGAGGGAAGGAGATATCTGAGCGATGGTCACACAGCAAGCCCATCCTCCGATGACAGAAGAGATGTTCCATCCAAGGGAGTTCGTAATGTTCCTGAGAATGTTGTGCTTGAAAATCACGGAGAAGTGGCCGCTCAAGTTCCTCCGGCAGTGACACAAGGTCCTCCTCCCAGTCAACACACTTTACCATGCCAGATGGTCGTATAGTCCGCACTAGTGACTTCAGATTAAGTGAGAATCAATTTGGTCGACTGCTCACGATAATCCAAGGTTATCTTGGGTCTAACAATGTCCAACCCAGCAAGTCACTCTTCCAGTGGCTAATCCGTGGCAAGCAAAGCCCGCTTTATCAAGGAACGAGCAATGTCCGATCCAACAGAGGTTGGGGAATCAGCTACCACAGGAGGATTTGCAGAATCTCTTAGACAGGAGAGCCTCTGCTTCCCAGGCTCGACGAGAAGGAAGCCCAAATGGGCAGAGAGTGTATCAAGAAGACGGAAATAGACAACCTAGAGCTCCGCAACATATACCTCCGCGGGATAGAGATCTCGTAGCGGAAACCATTCCAAAGGTCCATTTAGATGAACTTTCCTGCGGATGTAGCAGTTCATCCAAGAACGGGAGAGATGACGAATGCGGAAGAAATCTATGCTCAACAAAAAGCCTTGGAAGCTCAGATTCTCAATCTCGGACGCTTGGTGAAGGATCATGAGCAAATAGCTACTAGTGCACCGAATCCTTTGTGTGATGATATCATGAAAGAAAAAGAAAGACACAAGAGCTTGGATCAAGTGATTCCAAACTTGGAATACTACTACGGAGATACTTGTCCTGTGGGTCACTTGACAAGGTACAACAACAAGATGGATTCCAAAGGGATGAGTGATAATAAAAAAGCTCTCACTTTCTCATCCACTCTCTTCAGAATAGCCATGGATTGTTACACTGCATTGCCAAACAAGTCAGTAAGATCCTATGCAGACCTCTCTTCCAAGTTCCTGAGACGATTTAGAAAGTCGATAAGAAGGAAGCGGACTGTGGAGCACCAGGCAGAAGTTATACAAAGAGAACAGGAGGATCTTAGGACTTTCCTAGATCGCTTCAATGCGGAGGTCCTCCGAGTTGAGCCTCACAACATTAAGGAATGGGTCCGTCACCTGTATGCTAATACTTACAGCGCAGAACTCCGCAGGAAACATTCTAGCCAAGAAGTGAGAAGTGAAAAGCATTTGGATGACATTTATGGAGAGGTAATGTATGAAGAGGAGTACCGAAGGAATGTTCCAGTGAGAGCTGGTTCCAAGAAAGGAAAAGAGCCAATGAAGCAAGAGCAACGCTATGGAAAGTTCGATCCGAAGAAGGATTATAGAGATAAAGGTTTCAACAGGGAAAGGAGTCTGCCAAGAAGATATGCGGATTATACCCGTCTCAATAAACCAAGATCCGACATCTTGGCCACCATTATTGAGAAAACGTTGGATGTTCAATGGCCAAAGCCGTCTCTCAATAACCGGAAGAACAAGAATACCAAAGGGTATTGTAAGTTTCACAAGAGTCGTGGCCATGAGACGGATGACTGTATTCAACTGAAAACTGAGGTTGAGCACTTAATAAGAGAGGGAAATTTGAAGGAGCATGTCTACACGGACGAGCCTTCTAGGCATGATAGGACGGAACAAGAAGGGAGGACAGAAATGCAGAACCGCAATCATATCCGCTATCCTTGCCTCCTCCGCCAACCAATCACCCACCTCAGACAGATCATCACCAGTACAAGTATGATGATGATATTGAAATGGAGAATCTTCCATATAGTGGAGTGATCAATACCATAGCAGGAGGACCGACTGGTGGCGATAGCAGGAACGCAAGAGAACGGACGGCTCAGAATTTGCGAAACAATGATAGATCCTACGCTACTTCGGCAATCCGTGGAACCAACATTATATCCTTTGATGACAGTGAGATTCCCCCTCCTACGGCAAGAGGTGAGGACATAGATGATTCGGATGTTCCACTGGTGATCTCATTAACCATAGCAACTTATCGAGTGAAGAAGATCCTGGTAGATACAGGGAGTTCCTCGAACATCATTGCCAAAAGAAGAATAGATCAGATGAACCTGGGAAGAATTCGATACGAGAGATTCAATACCTCCATACTAGGGTTTGGAGGAGGAACTGTCCGCCCTCTAGGAAGCATCATGCTTCATATGTCGTTGGGGACACATCCCGCGAGAGTGACATAGCTGGTCCGTTTTGTAGTGGTGGATCGAACTTTTGACTACAATGCCATCTTTGGTCGCCCGGGGCTCAATCAATTCTGAGCTATGCCTTCCACCCTCCATAATATAATGAAGTTTCCAACTCCATGTGGAATTGGAGAAGAAGTAGGAAACATCCGAGAAGCTTGGGAGTGTTACATCATGTCTACCAGGAGAGCATCCGCTCCCGTGTTAGCAGTATCTTTGACTTCCGATCTGCAAATTATTCTCCCACCAAAAAAGGAGGATCCCAACATTGGGGTAGGGAGTCAGAAGGACAAGTTTCCCAAAACAGCACGGATCGAACCTCATGAGACTCTCAAGGATGTTGAACTTGTTGTTGGAAGCCCGGACAAGAAAACTAGAATCGGAACGGAGATGAATGCGGAAGTGGAGATGAAGCTCATTGCTTGTCTCTGAGACAACATCAATGTCTTTGCTTGGAGTAATGACGATCTCAAGGGGATAGATCCGAGGGTCGCTGTTCACCGTCTAAACATGGACCCCTCGATTAAATATATCCGTCAGAAGAGAAAAGATTTTGGTCCAATCAAGGATGCCATCATATCCACGAAAGTTGACCGACTCATGAAGGCCGGACACATCGAAGAGGTCCGTTATTCCGATTGGGTTTCCAACGTTGTCCTAGTTGAGAAATCGCCATGTAAAAGGCGGATGTGCAATGATTTCACCAGACTGAATAAGTTTTGCCCAAAGGATCCATACCCTTTGTCGCGGATTGACCAATTGGTTGATTCTACGGTTGGATGTGCGTTACTGAGTTTCATGGATGTGTATCAAGGCTTTTACCAGATTCAGATTGCCAAGGAGGATATTAAGAAAACAACTTTCTTTGCAGCGGGAGGGGTGTATTGCTTTAAAGTGATGCCCTTCGGATTGAAAAATGCTGGAGCTACTTACCAACGGCTGGTAAATCAAATGTTTAGGGAAGAAATCGGCAAAACCATAGAGGTGTACGTGGATGACATGCTTGTTAAAAGCAAAACTGAGGAACAACATATAGAGCACTTGAATAAATGCTTTTCAATCCTTAGGAAGTACGGAATGAAACTCAATCCAGAAAAGTGCACCTTCGGAGTTAAAGGCGGGAAGTTCTTAGGCTACATGGTCACAGAAAGGGGAATAAGTGCAAATCCTGTCAAGATAAATGCCCTCCTTGACCTGCCCCATCCGAAGAAACTCAATGAGGTACAACAGCTTATCGGACGCCTCATGTCCTTAAGTCGTTTTATTTCGCGATCCGCGGAGAAGAATCTTCCATTCTTCAAAATCCTTCGGAAAGGAGAGAACTTTGAGTGGACTGCGGAATGTTCCGAGGCTTTTTGAAAACTTGAAAAAGTACCTCCATTCCCCTCCACAGCTCTCCAAACTCGTAGAAGGAGAACCACTCTACCTCTACCTAGCCGTTACGGAAGAGGCAATGAGTTCCGTACTAGTACGGATGCAGGCTAATGATCACATGCCAATCTACTATCTTAGTAAAGCCCTTGCCGGGGCAGAGACGAGATACGTAAAGATTGAGAAATTTGCATATGTTTTGGTTTATACCGCAAGGCGGTTAAAACCTTATTTCAAATCTCATAAGATATTGGTCCTAAATACGGAACCTTTGAAACAGGTCCTTGGAAAGCCCGACCAATCCGAATGACTCTCTAAGTGGACAATTGAGCTGAGCGAATACGACATTAGCTATTAGGCTCCGACATCCAAAAAAGCTCAAGTTATTGCTGACTTCCTAGTGGAGTACCCTGAAACGGAGTCAGATAAAGTCTCGGATAAACAGACATTTGAGTGCTTGATTACCAAGCAGATCAAACGCATGTCAGTTCCGCCAATGATCAACCCAGATAACCTTGAAGATGCTCAGTTCATCAATCATTCTCGGACTGCGTCATAGGAGGAAACCCGGATCAACCACATGTTCCTACTTGATGATATCTCAAGTGAATCAAAAATTGATAACTCCGACCGGGATATTCAGAAGGAGGAGGAGCAAAGGTTAAAAATTCAGGAACTTATAGAAGATCCCCAAACCAAGGAACAGCCCACTGATGTTTGGACATTGGAAGTGGATGGTTCATCCACCAGAAGAGTGGGAGGCATTGGGATCTATCTTAAGAGCCCTAATGGCGCGGAACTCGGTTATGTGATATCCTTGGACTTCAAGGTTACAAACAATGAAGCTGAATATGAAGCACTGTTGGTCGGACTACGCATAGTCAAGTCCCTACAAGTCCGAAAACTCAAAGCTTACACGGATTCACAGTTGGTTGAAGCCCAGTTTTCTGGTGCTTTCGCCACGAAAGGCCCTTCAATGATCAAGTATCTTAAGCTACTGAAGCAAGAAGTGAATCTCTTTGAAGAGTTTACCATGGAAAAATTTAATAGGAAATGGAATGAAAGAGCGGACACTCTGGCAACGTATGCATCCGCAACAGCTACTTTGGATACGAGGAGAGTCATTCTACTCACAATTAAGAACTCATCCGTCATGAGTCCTACTCCAACCATTATGGTCACTGGAAGAGGATGAAATTGGATGACATATATCTTTAGTTACCTCAAGGATCGATCATTACCTGCTGATCCAAAGGAGTCAAGGAGCGTACAGTGCCGAGCAAACATGTATTTCATACTTGGGGACGATTTGTATAAGAAATCCTTCGCCGGGACCCATATGAGATGTTTGGATCCACAAGAAGCGAGGACGGTGCTTGAGGAAATTCACAGCGACAGCTGCGAAAGTCATTCTGGTGGGCGGACTCTCGCTCAAAGGATCATCCGACAAGGTTACTATTGACCTACCATCGACAAGGATTCTACGAGCTTTGCCCGGAATTGTCCTGATTGTCAGTAATATGCCAACGTCCCCCATTGTCCCGATCTTGCCGTGTACGGACCTTCATTTGGAAGAACATCATTTGTCACTTTTGCTTACCAAGAATTCTTATCTCGGATAATGTTGCTCAATTTTTGGGCAACAGACTCAAGGAATGGTTGGCCTCTTTCAAGATTGATCAATGCTTCACATCTATCGGATATCCACAGGCTAATGAATAAGCTGAATCCACGAACAAGACAATTGTTAAGATCCTGAAAAAGCGGCTGAGGACCTCTCAGGATAGTTGGGCGGATGACCTAGACGGTGTACTCTGGGCTCACCGCACCACAGCACGGACTGCAACTAGGGAGACCCCATTTGCTCTGGTTTATGGCACGGAAGCAGTCATACCAGCGGAGATTGCAGTCGAAACAATGAGGATCCAAGAATTCCATGATTCCACCAATCAGGAAGCTCGGATATATGACCTAGATATACTAGAACATAAGAGGACCGAGGCATTGGCTAATATCCATAGATATCAAGCAACTGCAGCCCGGGCCTACAATAAGAATATCCAAGCTAAAGACTTACAGGTCGGAGACCTAGTGCTCCGCAGAGCTGATATCATGAGCAATATTGGGAAACTCAAGCCCAAGTGGGAAGGACCTTGCAAGATCGTCGATGGGAGAGTGAATGGAAGTTATGAACTAGAGGACGAGCACGAACACCCACTCAAGCATACTTGGAATGCCAAGAACCTTGAAAATTTCTATGCTTAGGATTTGTCACACGGAACTCCGTCAGTTGTTTTGACATTCTAGGTTTAAACCGTTTGTTACGCGGAACTCCGTCAGTTCTATTTTTGTTACTCTTTTGTCATTGGCCATGCAGCCCACAAGTTGTAATCGAATTTATGGCAAATCAATACAACTTTCATCTTTTGATTCAAAATGAAATTGTACATAGCAAAGAGATTCTAACAACAATCTTGTTTGTACAAATAATCAAAGGTGCACACAATCTCCTTTGTACGTGCTACGATCCGATATATCTATACGGATCCGTACAATGTCTACACTACAACGGAAAAGCCTATCCTATTCTCCGAGATATACCATAACTTCACCAAATGATCTCTCAAGCAAAGGGTCCATTAGCACACCAACAACATCAATCCTTCCTTAAACAACGAGTAGTGGGGTGTACCTGTAACACGGACAAATCAAGAATCAGTCTCCGGACATTAAGATTCTTCAACGCATCCATTCGTTTGAATCCAAAAAACGGATCTGACGAATTGATTGTATCATGACCCATCCGCCAGCAGCTTCTCGAATAGGACAAGCTCCTACCGGGTGGAGCACACATACGACCGAAGGGGTCGTCCGTCGGCTTAGTCAGATCGGAAAATTTTCCAAGATCTACGTTTCCTAACAACAGATCTCGAGCAATATATCCCTCTAGACCCATGCCACTCTCAAACTCAAAACAATACATGCCAATTTGAGAGTGGACGGGAGTCTCGAGGGGGAGACTAGTCAAGAAATCGTCTTCCTATTGAGACCACTAGGCTCAAACTGCAAGATCAGTCCGAGCTTGAGGAAGAAGAAAGAAATTTTCAACAAAATGGAGTTTAGAATCAGTTTATACGTTCAATGCAGTGGGGAACTCGGGTATTTATAGTTAGGACGAACCAATCAGTGTTCGCCACATAAGAAAATTGACGTCGACGATGGGCTTGGGCCATCTGTAAGGGCCAAACGCTATTAGATCGTTTGGGCTTACCCATCTGATCATATTGAGCCCATGTTTTTAATTTTCCTATAAAAGCATCTGAGTATTCACTCATCAACAAGTCCGACAAACTTCATTTGCGGAAACACCCGAAGGAAAAGATCAACAAGTTAATAGTTTGATTGTCTTATTCAAAAGTTGTTCAAAGTGATCCGCTCTTGCAAGAGATATATATTTATGCAGACTACTAAGACTATGCATATCAGGACGGATCAAGGAAGCATAGTGTTGGTCCAGATAACGGCAAAGTAAAAGACTAGAAGGGGGGGGGGGGGGGGGTGAATAGTCTTTTAAAACTTTTATCGATAAAAACTATTTCTCAGATATCTGATACTTAGAATCAGAGCGTGGAAGACTTGATAAAGATAAGTGCAGAAACAGTTAAAGTGTGTGTGTGTGTTGCTGAAATGTAAATACAGAAAGGTAAATAACACAGCAAGTATAGTGGTATCTGGAGGTGGCGTAATCCTCCAACTAATCCACTTCGGTCTTCCAGAGACCTAGAATTCACTAGAATAGATAATTGAGTTCTCCTTACAAAAATCCTATTCTAAGATTCCTTTAAACAAATGGTTCCCAACCAAATGTTCCCCTGAGTTGTTCCCTGCTTTCCAAGTACTTCCTGTACTCAGAAACCTTTTGAGTTATTCCCTAGCTTCCCAAGCTAAGTACTTTCTATACTCAATAACCTTGGAGTTATTCCTTAGTTTCCCAAATCAAGTACTTCCTATACTCCGGTAACCTTGGAGTTATTCCCTGATTTTTCAAACTAAGTACTTCCTGTACTCCACGCCAGTTATGGTGTTGGTTTTGGTTTGAGTTGTCAGATGAGCTTCTTTAATAACTTATTCAGTTATTCAGATAGCTCTGTGAATCAAGTATACTTAATAGACTTTTCAATGTATGGTATCTTGTTCTTTTTACTGACCCAAGTCTTAGATAAATGTTCAAGAGAATGAATCTCAGATACTTGATCTTTCGTTTCAACTCTTTCACAGATAGCTGTGCTTGTTTAGGATCAGGACACTTAGAACTTCAGTGTTACTCAAGATCAAAAGCTTTGGTCGCAACAGAAAGCTTGGAGGATAAGTAAGTTGCTTTGAGAGAGTAAGATGTTCAGGGTTTTCAAAGTGTGTCGTGTGTCTTCAAGCAGTCTAAGTGTTGATATTTATAGATGAATTTGAGTGCCGTTTGAATAGTATCTGTTAGGGTCAAATTCAAACTATTGATATCTGTGTAGTATCTTGAAATGCTTTGTCTTCTTCTTGAAGCTCATTGCTTTTATTCAGACATCTCTGTCCGTGCATTAAATGCATTGTACTATACTTTTTGTCCTGTAGTGCCAACGGAACTATGCTTTGTATCAGAGACTAGTGTTATCTGATTCTTTGCACGTCCTTATCTTCAATCTTCAGATACCACTATTTATTGAAACAACTTTGTTTGCAATATATATATTTCTTTTTCAGAAATGTGGTTAATGCTCAAGGTATCTGAGAAAAGATATCCGTGGACACTTTCCTTGTTTTCAGATAGGCCTCTTATTTCTCAGATATCTCTTGTGACACAGTTTGTCTAAAACTATTCGTGTCTTCAAGATATCTGGCTAAGATATCTGAAAAACAGTTTCAGTAATCTTGTGCAGTTTCTTCAAGTCTTCAATGTCGTTGAGCTTGTTCTGCTTGGATGTCTTCTTCTTGGTCTTCTCTTCATAATAAAAATTACATTTTGAGACCTAACATCCTATACAAGATTAGCTAGACTATCATACTTAGTGAGTTTCCTCTTTTACAATGTTCAAGTGAACCAAGAGTACTCATCACCTTTCTGAGACTAAGATAAGTCATCATGTTGCTGATCAAAATCTAAACAGATATTTCTAACATTACAAAAAATCTTGTCTGTAGCGACGGATAGATCTGTCGCTACGGACCATCTATCCGTCGCCCCAGCTCTGGCGACGGATAGAAATTTCGTCGCCCCGCTGGAGCTGTGGCGACGGATAATAATCCGTCGTCCAATTCGCGACGGATTGGACGACGGTTTTGACCTTTTTTTTTTAAAATTGATGATGGGGCGACGGATAGATTCTATCCGTCGCCCCATTTCTATTTTTTAAAAAAAAAATAAAATCCGTATTCGAATTTTTATATTCGTATACAGATTAATTCGTATACGAGATATTGATTTGTATTCGTATATGGATTAATTTGTATTCGTATACGGATTAATTTGTATTCGAATTTTTATATTCGTATCCAATTTGTATTCGTACGGTGCGGTGGTGGTGGGAGGAGAAAGATGGTGCGGTGGTGGCAGTGGTGGTGCGGTGGTGGCAGGGTGGTGGTGGTGCGGTGGTGGTGGGAGGAGGAAAGGTGGTGGTGGTGGTGGAGGAGATGGTGGTGGTGGCAGGGTGGTAGTGCGGTGGTGGTGGGAGGAGAGAGGTGGTGGTGGTGGAGTTGGTGGTGGTGCGGTGGTGGTGGGAGGAGAGAGGTGGTGGTGGTGGTGGTGGAGGAGGAGGAGAGGTGGTGGAAGGAAAGGAGGTGGTGGAGGAGATGGTGGTGGTGGAGGATGGTGGTGGAGGAGATGGTGCTGGAAGGATGGTGGTGGAGGAGATGGTGGTGGAGTATGGTGGTGGATGGTGGTGGTGGAGGAGATGGTGGTGGAAGGAAAGGAGGTGGTGGGAGGAGAAAGGTGGTGGTGGGAGGAGGAGGAGAGGAGAAATGGAGAAGTGGTGGAGGAAAGGAGGTGGTGGAGGATAAGTTTTATCCGTCGCCAAACGGGGCGACGGATTCCGTCACTGATGACGGATAAAATCGTCGCCTTTCTTTCTTCTACAATGTAATTCTTGTAGTGTAACAAAATATCTAACAAAATTCCTAACAAATTTCCCAACAAATTTCCCAACACATAGAAACAGAAGCATTGATATATCGAAAAAAGGATAATGTTCTAACAATACTTTACAGGACAAAAGGAGAATCATTGTACTTGGCATCCGAGCCATCAAAAATTAATATTCAAAATTTATAGAATTTCTACGGGGCATACCCCAGACTTCTCATTGAGGAGGGGGCCGGCTTGGGCCGGCTTCATCAGTTCCAGGCGGATTAGTGGAGGACAGATTGGCAGTCGAGGTGCCCATGAGTGACTCAGCAACAGCATCAAAGGAAGCCTTTATGCTTTCGAACAAGTTATAGTCCGCGTCACGGCCAACGATCCGGGAAGGCATGAAGTACCAATTCTTCAAATAGTTCATGTTGTCATGGAAAGGCATGAAGCATACCTTCCCTAGAGCCTTCGGGACACATTTGGGAAGAAAAGGTCCGCCGTTGTTAATATCAATTTCACCTTCCTTGGTGACCACCTCCGTGAACTCACATGCCGCCAACCGCTCATCCGGGATGATTTCCACTGGGATCTCCACTCCACTAGCGCCCGCAGACGGATCCAATCCTTCCCTCTTCCAATCAAAGTTCGGAGGCACCAACCCCTTTGCTTGCAACTGGCGGATGAGAACCCCTCCAGGTGGAGAGCATCGGCTTTATCCGCCATGAAGAATTTGAAGGAATCAGACTTCATAAGGTCTTTAACAAGTTCAAGGCGGGCGAACTGGAGATCTACGAGGAGCGCATCCTTGGACTCCAAGAACGACTTCATTGACCCGTCAATGAAGTTCTCCTGCCACTCCACGTCCGACTTTACTTGCTCCCAGCTAGCCTTCAGCTTAGCGATGAGCGTATCCTTCTTCTTCAATTGGGCCTCCGCCCGCTTAACACTCTCCGCCTCCTCCGCTGATGCAGATCCTCCTCAATAGTGGCCCGCTCACTGGCCTTCCACTGCATGGCCTTGATCATGCATCCGAGCTACAAGAAGTCCGCACAGTCAGAAGTTATATTTATAACACAAAAGCTGAAAACAAAGAAAGAAAAACACACGGGAGTCACTTATCCTTTGGTGCAGCTCGTGGATCTCTCCGACCCGTTCAACCTCAGGGAGTCCGCGACTCCGTTCATACTCCGCGTCAAGGGCCGCTTGGTCGGATAACGACAGAACAACGGAGAAAAACTGCCTCTTCGATGCAGGAGAAGCATCTGAGGTCACACACCTTTTCTTGCCAGAGACGATGTCATCCCGCATCAACACGTCCCACGGAGGTGTGGACGCTGCAGAACCACCAGGTCCAAAAGTCCTCGGAGCACCTGAGGTTGGTGGCCTCGACGCAGTGGCACTACGGGTCGCAGGACCTTTGCCCTTGTCGGGTACCTCCAAGATCTGCGGATATTCACCCGCCTTCTTCTGCCTCTCCTCTCAGCAGCAAATAGGGCCACATTTTTGGGGTCCGTCATAGGCAAACCCGCGGAGTGTTAATGATCTTGACCCTCTGGCCAGTGGCAAGCTCAAGGGCTTGCTGCTCCCTCTGTTGCTTCTTCTTTTCACGGAGGGTCGACATTATATATACTCGAACCAGTAAGCTACGGAAGGAACAAACAATGTCAGATACGGACCTATAAAACTACGAACATCAGTCTCATATGACAATCATATATGACACTTGAATGACAGAAAGAAAACATGAATCCTAAAGAATCCTTACAGAGTCGGTCCCTCCGACCTCAACGATGTCAGTCAGTCCGCAAAAGTAAGGTGCACGACTTCCGAACCTGACAACAGGTCACATGGTCTCACCAAGTACCACACACTATCAGTCCTAGGATGCCAAACGAACCGGACGAGATAAACTCGGACGCCACCTTAACAATAAGACCAAACGTATACACTGGAACCTCCAAGATACTTCCGAGCAGCTAGTATCTCGGACCGTCGCTGAGCTACCTAGGAACAGACCAACTCAATAGAGCTCGGATCATTCTAAAGGATCTCACACGGACCCATCAGCGGGAATAGTACTCTGAGAGGAAAAAGGACCAATCTAACCTCCCAGGCCCATCTAATAGTGTTGGACCCTCACATACTATTGGGCCATGGGCCAAGGGAGCATTGTTGTCCAAATCCTGAACATATACTTGGCATCATCTTATGAACCTCTTCACAAGTACATGATAACTATAAATATAGCACAAGGTCCAAGACCTTAAGGTAAGTGTTTTTGACATTATAACCTTCCTCATAACTACTACACTGAGAGCCTTCCTCTCTCTATTGAGTAAAGTTTCTTCCGAGTTTGATACCTATCGAACCGGGTTACCTATCTAACCCTCCCCCCCCCCCCCCCACTTAATCTTTTCAGGTGCTCCGGCTCGGACCAAGTCACCAAGTCAGACTTCAAGTTGGAGGCGGGCCTTAGATTAGGTACTTGTAGTAGTTTAGTTAGTGTTTGAGGCTCAACCCCTCAACATTAGGGAATTTTCCAATTGAGTCATAGAGATTGCTGAAAACTTGAGGTTGCTGAGAACATGAAGTGTTTTTGAAGACTTCAAGACTTGTCATTTAGAATGTTCACTTGGAGCTTGGTTACTCTTGTTGTTCTATTTGATTAAGTAGTTTTTGTGATTTTGCTGATTGTACTTTTCTGTTAAATCTTTTAAAAGTTATCTATGTTCTGTAATTGTTCTAATATCTGATGAACCTACTCTCAGATATCTTTTATAAAAGATGACTTGTCAGCAAAGATCACACCTTGTGACTTGGTTGATATTTACATTATGCACCTAATTAAAATCATTTGAAGATCATAAAAAATGATTAAGTAGTGGATTGTGTTCTCTTCCGGATTGTAATAGGACCTTAAATATAATCATAGTTAACTGATCAAAAAGGGGGAAATTTGTTAGGAATATCTGTTTAGATTTTGATCAGCAACCTAATGACTTATCTTAGCTCACAAAGGTGCTTAGTACTCTTGGTTCACTTGAACATTGTAAAAGAGGAAAATCACTATGTATGTTAGTCTAGCAAATCTTGTATAGGATGTTAGGTCTCTGAATGTCATTTTTATTTATTTGAAGAAGATCAAGAAGGAAGCATCCAAGCAAAGGAACTCATTTCCAGAAGACTGAAGTTTTCTCAAGATTGCTGAAGACTAAGGAGAAAAGTCTCCTCAGATACTTATATCCAGAAACCTTGAGTTAATAAGTGTTTTGATTAAACAAATTACTCAAAGGATATCTGAGAACACAAGTGTATTGAGTAAGGAACGTGTCAAGTCTCTGAAAGCTTCACGTATCCATTGAGACAATAGGACAAATATAGTACAATGCATTTATTGCTCGGACAGAAATATCTGCACAAAAGCAGAAGTCTCTGAAGAAGAAGACAAAGAACTCTGCAGTACTGTATACAGATATCAATAGTTTGAATTTGAATTGAGCTTAACGGATACTATTTAACAGGCTTCAAATTCAACTATAAATATCACCACTTAGAATGCTTGAAAACACACCAAGAACTTACACTGAAACTACAGACGAACTTTCAACTTACTGAATATCTTCAAGTGATCTCTCAAGCATACAAGCTTTCTTACTACTTATCGTCTAGCTTTCTGTTGCGACTAAAGCTCTAGAACTCTAAGTAGTATACAAGTTCTAAGTGTCCTGATCCTTAACAAGCATCGCTATCTGTAAAGGAGATTGAATCAAAAGATCAAGTATCTTAGATTCATTATCTAGAACATTTAACAAAGACCTGGGTCAATAAAGAACAAGTTAACATACATTGTGAAGTGTATTAAGTAATCTTGATTCTAAAGAGCATTCTGAAATAACTGTGTAAGTTATAAAGAAGCTCACCTGACAAACTACCTTAACCACACACCAACAGGTGTGGAGTACATGAAGTACTTAGTTTGTGAAACTAAGGAACAATTCCAAGGTTACTGAGCAAAGGAAGTACTGGAATAGCTCAAAGGATTCTGAGTAGAGGAAGTACTTGACTCAGATAGCTGGGAAACAACTCAGGGGGGAACATTTGGTTGGGAACCAAGTGTTGCAGGAATCGAGAGATAGGATATTTGTAAGGGTACCTCATTTGTCTATCTTAGTGGATTCCAGGTCTGAGAAAGGCCGAAGTGGATTGGTTGAAGGATTACGCCACCTTCAGATACCACTATAATTTGCTGTGTTATTTACTTACTACATTTACCGTGCTTTATTAACCTTGTTAAGTATTTACACACTTTCACTTTGCTGAGCACGTACACTTATCATATAAGTCTTTCGCTCTCTAAAAATAAGTATCATATATCTTCACAGATATCTGAGAAACTGTGTCTGATATCTTCACAGATATCTGAGAAACTATTTTTTATCGACAAAAGTTTTAAAAGACTATTCACCCCCTCCCCTCTAGTCTTTTACTTTGCTGTTATCTGGACCAACAAATAGTTAGTGCTATCTAGAATTGGCAGTCTATTTGCAATTGGATTGAAGTTATCCATAACTAGTACAAAATCCACACACTTATTGATTAAGTGCTTGGCTCTGATACCAATTGAAAGAATATAAGGACCGGAACTTTGTAGTAAATTGTATTCACAGAATAGTTAATATCACCAATGATATAACTGTTAATGTAACAGCTAACCCTCAAACAGAAAAACAAACACCGCGGAATAATTTGGCAAATACATAGATGTTTTTCTGAACTGTTGTACTCTAACTTGTTGTAACGATAGTGTTGATATCAATGTTGAGTCAACAGTTGGTGTAACAGAGACTGACGAACAAGTAAACTGAAAATAAGTGAATTTAGGAAAATAAGATTCAAGGTTTCACAAGTCGAAACCTTAAACTTCAAAAACTAAACAACTTAGAATAGTGCTACCTATTCTATGGTTGACAGATCTAGACCAACTCTAGATAATCAAGCAACCTATCCCTATTAAAAGCCAACCGCAAAGTCTAGTAAATTACAAAGTAACTTTGAATATATCTTTGAAAGTAAGTACTATGTTCTCGTTACTTTGCATCCATCATTGATCTTTTATATATAGTGTCATTCTTCACTCAAGGACAGATCTTCCAGAATTTCCTTTCCATTCTTATCATATCTTCACTTGTTCAACCCAAAGATTTTATTATTCCCGAATCTCTTCTTTTGATCTCTTTCCTGAAATACTCCAAGCTAAGTTGAGCTCCTTTGTTTCTTCTCAATCTCCGAAATCTACAGCCTGTTTACACCGATAAATCACAACTGTCGAACTAGGTTAAAGATGAGTGCAGGAAAGGCAATATTACATAAAAGCCCTACAATACACAAAAGAGATATTAAGTAAACTGTTGATGTAACACTGTACATAAAACAATGAACTCTCAATGTAACCTCCGCCACAGGAACGACCGAGCAGCACGTCCGACACGTGCCCGCATCAGACTCCTATAATGTGTATCCAAAAGGGGATCCAACATCTTAAGAATACGGAGATTCCGGACAATCCTTCGGAAACACTCTTATAGTGTATATCCAAAAGGTGACCTGGCATCCCAACACCCCTCGTAACTCCCATAAAGGTACGGAGCTCCTAAGATTCTGGATCACCTTCGGATACAGACTATAAGTCTCCGAAGGGAGGACTCTGGAACATGACACGAAACTTTTGGCTGATAACCAAAAATAGAAAAGTGGATAGTGACATTGTGGGATGTACGATTGGGCCTATTCATAGATAACCACGGCCAATTACTCTTCGACACGTGGTGAATATCAACAGTCACAGTGGGGTTGGGCCGTTATTGGGCCTGGATAACCAATTTTTTCTCAAAAGAGTGCCGACCCATCTACATTTTTATCCCCCGGAAAAACGTCCGCTTCGGACGTCACATTGAATTATGAAATAAAGGGATGGCCACTTGGTCTAAAAAGTTACTTTGATCCAAAGTTACTTTGAACCACAGTATTATTGTTCTGTCGGAACGGATGAATTGGTTAGTCTGACACTACCAATTTCCCTATAAAAATACAAGTATTTATTTTAGTTCTCTCAATCCGAATTCCTTCTTCATTAAGGTCGGATACATTGGTTAGTCCGACACTACCAATTTCCTCGTGAAAAATACAAGTATTTATTTTATTTATCACAATTGAAATCCCTTTCTTGTGAAAAGTCAGATCTGTTGGATAGTCCGACACTTTCAACCTCTCTGTATACTTATTATGGAACTACTTTGCTTATTCAAGTGAATACTTGATAATCGGCTACAAATCGAACTAAGCGAGTCTGACACTCCTATTTATGCTTCGGATAATTCGATCGAACAATCTGACATCTACTTTTGATAGACTACTTATCCAGCACAACTTGGATGTTTCTCAGACAAGTTAAAAGAGAGGTGAATCAAGCAAACCAGAATAATGAAATATTAGAAAAAGAACATTGTTCGAACAAAAATAAGATAATCCAGAAATTGAAACAAGCATTGTCTTAATGTTACAACATTACTCGGGGCATACCCCGAATCATCACCAAGGCTCTGGCTTAAGCCTGCTCACTACGGCTCCGACTACCAGACCCAGCTCCATTTTCTTCCAAGGACCTGCCATGGGCTTTCGCCTTTTCCAGAGCCTTAACTCTTAGCCGCTCAGCCCGCATAAGCTCATCGAGATCAAAACTTGCCAGACGCGAGTACGGGTCCGGGCAAGCTAAACCAACGTCGGTTGAAAGTAGAGAATTCCTCAAAGGGTTTCAACGAAATCCCATCCATTACTTCCGGAACAAAGGCCGGGAGGAACGGACCCCCATTGTTGAAATGGACCTTGTTGCCCCTAACAACCAAGGGAGCGAACTCTCGTCCCGCAAGTTCCAAATCGAAACCCCGGGCTTCGCCATCGGGGTCCCATCCATGCACCGGTTTGAGTTAATGCCAACCGCTTTGGGGTCAAACTCGGGTGGCAGGAATCCCTTGACCATCATCACCTCGATTGCATGAGCAAACATGTTCGAACGGAGCTCATCCCAAAATAACTCGTCCGAGAACGTACACGAGACATAATCTTTATAGTTCTCCGCAGCTTCCAGACGAGTCTTCTGAAGTTTGGACATCAACTGATCCTTGAACTCGACAAACATCATGAGCATGTCGTTCACAAAGGTGTTCCGGTTCACATAGCTCGCCCTGGACTTCGCGAGTGCATCCGCAAGCCTGACCCTTTCTTCTTCCGAGGCCTTGAGCTTCGCCTCCGGCTCCTTCACCTTTTCGGACTCATCAGCCCGACTTACCTCTGCCAGGTAGTGATCAGCATCGGCAGTGGCCCTCTCGCCGGCCTTCTCCCGCACAACCTCGATCACATATCTGAGCTATCAAAAAAACGGAGAAAGTTTATGTTACAAAGGACAACGATTATATGAACAATATTCAAAGCCACCATCATTTTTAGCAACTCACCTTTTGGTACAGCTCGGACAATGCGCAAACACGATCAATATTCGAAAGGTCCGCATACTTGCGCACCTCAGCCGCAGCATCAGATCCGATACCGGATCAGCCCCCTGGTCCTTTTTGCCTCAGGATTTGACGTTGGCTCGGCTGGCCTCTTCCCACCCCGAATTGCCCGACGAAGGTCATTATCCGGAACATTGGTACCCGAGTACGTAGTAGTCCTGATGTTCTGATCTTGCACAGTAGTCACCGACTCGGACTGAGCGGCCGAGGAAGCCCTAAACAAGGTGGCATTCTTTGGCTCCGCCATAGGAAAAGAGACGGGAGCATTCTTTATCCTCTCACAGACCCCGACTATCAGTTGGGCTTCCTGTTCTTCCTGCTGTTGTTGCTGCATCTTGTGGAGAGTCGACAAGATATACTCAAACCAAAACGCTGCAAATAAAGCAACAAAACCAGTTAGACGTATACAAAACGAAGCAGACCAAGAGAAGCAATTTTGCATAATTGTACGGATAACACATCCTATAAGAGTATCTATCTAACAAAAGTCATGATGGTCCCCGTATGGGACTTCACCAGTCATAAGGCAAGGGCTGGAAAAATCAAACTGTGAAAGAGGTATCGAGGCGTATTGTTTTTCCTATCCATCCTATCTATCCAAGAAGGAACCGGCCCACGGGGCGGCGTAAGAATTGGAAGCTTCCCGCAACAAAATCTCATGAGCAAGCCCCACTCCTCACGATCGTCTTCGAATTGGCCAGGTCTCAAGGCAATCCGGATAAAGACAAACCTCTCCCAACACTTCAGTTCTATAGAAGCGATAGGATCTTCTATGAAAGCATATTTCTACCTCGGAACTAGTGAGTAGAAGAACGGATTTCTGGTACTTGACCCAACCCGGAATAAATGGTGGAAATGATCCACATTTACATCCGCACAGTGCAACTTGCAGATCATCACAAAGAATATTAAGTTGCCAAGAGTATTAGGCACTTGGCTTGGACCAATCCCAAGATAGTTCAGGATGTCTTTCAGTTCCGAAGCAATGGGCAAACGCCAACAACACTGCAGTGCCGCTTCATGAACGCACAAGTATCCCTCAGGAGGATTATAGAATGCATGTCCCGGAGTAGGGATAATGATTTCAACGGAATCCGAAATTTCGTATTTTCAGCGCAGCTCCGGAATCTCGGTGACTGTTATCTTTGATCCGCAAGTAGGCAACCTCCCATCTTTATTCAATTCGCCATGCGGATCTAGACAGACGACTGCAGTTTCCGGACGAGGATACTTGACCTGAACCGACTTATAAGCCCTTCTTTGAGCATCTCCACCTTGGGACACACTAGCCAGTTCTCCGCTCGGCCTGAAAACACGTTGAGGGAACATGAAGGGATGTTGTCCGTCATCCTCCTACTCATCACTATCTATGGTCACCAAGGTAGATAAGTGTAACCGCATGGATGACGAAGCATAGGAACTAAACGTTTGGACAGGCCAAACACTATCCTCAACTCCAGGATCAAAGATGGATACGTCCGCAGGCTCACGGCTAGTATCGGACATGCTTTCCGACAGAGTATCCTGAGATTCCTAAACATAGCGTATTAGACTATACAATTCTTGCTACTAATTTCGACACACAAATGAGGAAATGGTTAAGGTACCAGAGTATAGGCAGGAGAGATCGCTCCGATCACACGTGTTTCAACACTAACACGCGGTTGTCGCTCGGGGAAATTCGACCCCGGAATAACCAGTTCCGAGAGAGACGATAATGGCGAAACGACCAAATTCCTAACGAATGGGTCCGACAAGTTCACAAGGTCGTCGATGTCATATACTATGACGGAGTTCTCAGAAACCGCGCCTAGCAACGGCGAGCCACGAGTGGAACTCGTTGAGTTTGCCACAACACTCGACCCGGACCCATAATCCCTATTCGCACGACGGTTCTGACTATCACTCTTGGACATCCTAGGGTGACAGAAAACGAAACAACTTAGACTTCGGATTGCTGATTGTCCGAGAGTTAGTTTAAGTATCTTATTAAGCAGAAAAACGACGCAAGTTAAAAAAAGACTTGTCCCCACCAACGTGGTCACACAATCCGATCCAAAGGATCCGTACGCACATTCTCCTATGGACAGCTATGGTTCTGTCCTATTCTAAGGTAAATTATGATTTACTACAATTCCGAGCTACTTATGTGAGCTACAGTCCGGATCTTATTACTTTCAACAAAAGAAGAAATTGACAAGTATGACAATCAACACACAAGACAACATGCAACATACAGTAACAAAGCAGCAACGGAGAGCGGAAAAAAATAAAGAAGTCCGTAACGAAAAACTTACTTGACAAGTAAAATTCGAAGTGGAACGACTGAAGGCGACTGACAACGACAAATAACACTCGGATCAGCTTGCTCTTGCTTCGGACTCAATTGCACAAATTCTCTCTCTAAGCGATGTGCAAATGACGCTAAAAGTGGCTTTATATAGAAAGGCCATATCGGGAAGCCGAACAGTCGCATCGATCAGAACTCAATCCTAGCCGTTCATCTCGATCGATCCAATGGCCAGATTCGCACCACTTGGTGAAAAGACGTCTCGCCCCATTATTTTCCTAGTAAAAAAATACCTCGGTGGAGATTTTTACAATCCATGGGCCGCCAAAGCACTGTTCATGGCCCAACCCATTATGCAAGTAGGGGCCTAGTGGTCCCGACACACAGCTGACTATACTCTTCGGATATGCAAACTCCGTCAGCTTGTATAATAGGGACATCAACCATCTTTCGGATCACCTCGCTACGACAGCCCCAGATCCGATCCAAATCAACTTAATTGGTGCTAATATCCAGTCTCGCTTACAAATACCTCTTTTCCAAAAGTCCGAGTCAGCCGAGTCACTCTGACTCGGACTGAAAGAAAAGAGTGGGTGGGGTGGGGGGGAGATGGGAAAAGCATCAAGTATTTTCCCCACCAGGGACGCGGACCACAAGATTTTTTCTTTCCGACGAAACGGATTGAATGGACATCACAAAAAGCTCTCCCACACTTCATTTTAATAGTTCCACAACTATCTTCTACAAAGATACTTGGAAACTAGGGGGACATATGTTGATACGGAACAATGTCCAATCCGTTTAAGACGTTCTAAGACGAATCCTCAGGCGAATTAGTCTAACACTCACTCAGAAGCTCGACCAGTCGGTCCGACACCACTGGTCCGACCCTCTCAAAGAATACCCGGACTCTGGTTCTAAGAAGGCCTCGGACCATCTTTTACAAGTATCAATGTAAATAAGACTAGCCTCGGATCGTCTAAGCTAAGGAACGGACGTCTCGTCGTCCGAAGACCAAGTGTACCGCGCTATAGCAATTAGCCTCCTCCGACCCGAACCGTAAAACCTACCAGGAAGTCCGATCAAGACTGAGAAATACCAATTATGCCCTTGTATAAGCCCAGCCAAACTATGGGTTAAAATTATCATATGGGATTTTTAGCCCATTAAAGCATTGATGGCACACACTTGGCACAATTTTGTGAGGTCCTCTATCCAAGGCACATATCTATAAATATGGCACAGATCTCCATACTACAATAAGTCACCATTCCCCATAATCACACTTATACAGAGTAGACTTTCAATCTCTCTCAAGTAAAGTCTTAGTCCGGTTTGACCCTAAGCAAACCGGACCTGCCTTTCTAAACTCCCCCCCCCTCCCCGAGTCCGTGTGCATGTCCGAAGGTGCAATCTGAGTCGACGAGGATTCATCAGGAGGATCTGGGCTAGCAACTAGGGTCAGAAAGAAGACTCGGAATACACTTAGTAGGTGTCGCGGATTTACTCCCCGACAGTCTTTTCAAACTTTTGATGATAAAACAGTTTCTCAGATACTTGTGAAGGTATCTGATACTTAGTCTCAGAGAGCGGAAGTCTTTTAAGATAAGTGCACGTGCGCAGCAAGCTATAAGTATGTAAATACTCAGCAAGTAATAATAAATACAGAAAGTAAGTGCAGTAAATAAATGACACAATGTTTTATAGTGGTATCTGAAGGTGGCGTAATTCTTCAACTAATCCACTTGCCCTTTCTCAGGACTTGAATCCACTAAGATAAGATGATGAGTTCCCCTTACAAGATCCTATCTCTTCATCCCTTTAACACTCGGTTCCCAACCAAGTGTTCCCCCGGAGTTGTTCCCTAGCTATCTGAGCAAAGTACTTCCTCTATCAGTAACCTTTGAGCTATTCCTTAGTTTCCCAAACTACGTACTTCCTATGCTCAACGCCTGTGTGGTGTTGGTTATGGTAGTTTGTCAGGTGAACACGCTCTAAATAACTTTTACAATTATGTAGGAGTGCTCTGTAGAATAAAGATTACTTAATACACTTTTCAATGTATGGTAACTTGTTCTTTACTGACCCAAGTCTTGATGTTGTTCAAGAGAATGAATCACATATATGAGTCGCAAATAAATCTTCTAGATTCAACTCCTTCACAATATACAATTCTTGTTAAGGATCAAGACACTTAGAACTTTCGTGCTACTTAGAATTCAAGAGCTTTTGTCGCAACAGTTCGCTAGAGAGTAAGTAGGTAAAAGACTTGTATGCTGGAGTGTAAGATAAGTTCAATGTAGTTCAAAGTATAAGTTCTGTGTGTGTTCTCAAGCATTCTAAGTGGTGATATTTATAGTTGAAAATCAGGCCGTTTGAATTACTATCTGTTAGGCTCAATGAAATTCAAACTAACGATATCTGACGTTAGTACGGCAGTGAGCTTTGTCTCTTTTCAGAGATTTTCTCTTTTGCTCAGACATCTATGTCTGCGTACTTAATACATTGTACCAACTTTTTTCTTGTAGTGTCAACAGAACAATGCAGGCTATCTGAGGCTTTGCAATTCCTTTCACAGTGACCTATAGTGCTTCAGATACTTATTGAAACATTTGTCTCTCATACACTTAGTTTCTACAAGGTATCTGAGCCAAGGTATCTGAGGACACAATTTTCCTTAGTCTTCAACAATCTTGTGCAGTCTTCTGATCTTCAATAAAAGAGTTCTTTCTACTGGATGCTTCCTTCTTGGTCTTCTTTAAAGATATAAAAATTACGTTCAGAGACCTAACATCATATACAAGATTTGCTAGACTAACATACTCAGTAAGCTTCCTCTCTTACAATGTTCAAGTGAACTAAGAGTACTAGTTACCTTTCTGAGCTATAAGTCATTATGGTTTACTGATCAAAATCTAAACAGATATTCCTAACAATCTCCACAAAGTGCATCCAAAACCTTGCCCTTTTGATGTGTCAAAATCAAAGTTTTAATATTTGTTTAAGAGCCAAGAGTTAATCCCCAACACTGCGAAAACCTGTAGTGTAGTGGAGTTAACCCCAAGGTCGGTCTCGAAGGAATTAACTAGGCGGAGTCTTGTTTACAAATAAAAGCAACAATATGAAAAGCAGTAAAAGTTGGTTTGCCTTGGTGGCGAGATAATAGACTAAAGCGAATAACTACTTGCAACTACTAGAAACCGAATTGATAGTAATGAGATTGAAATATAAAATTTTGTAGTGGTAACGTCAACAAGCTAGCTAGCAGGATATATGTGATTCACGGGATTGATTACGCAAGTTGTCACATACTTGAGTTCAAAAATGAATAGCACTAGTGGAGCCGTCAATTCCACTAGGTTACAATCAATCTAGCTAATCCTACTATTACTGTTTGCAACTAACTGTTAGATTGAAGCAAGACGTAAAACATTTGGGTGTATTGATTAAATGATAAATCTAGTAGTGATATTGACGGATTGCGCATCAAACGTAATAGCAAGATATGCGATTAATCTAAAAAGCAAAAGTAATTGAATCCCGATGCACTTTGAATCACATAAACCCTAGCTAGCATGCATTGAATTAGTCACCACCCCATAATAGGAGTGTTCATACTAGCAATAAACATAATCTCAAGCACCAAAATAAAGATTCGAGAGAATTGATACAATTTTATCCTTCATTGTCACAAACCCTAGGTAGAAATTGAAGAACGAAAACGAATCGATGCCAAAGTTGTGTAGATAATCTCCCAGTCATGTTAATCTTCGAATTACAAAGGAAAACGGTTCAATTACTCGATTTTGAGGTAATTGCCTTGAAAACTAGGTATAGCTGTAGAGCAAGGTATTGTTCTTCACAATAGAATGAATATGAAAAGTAAATCTCGATGTTTTCTAATACCAGGAAAAGAAAACAAAGTCTGAAACGAATTAGGAAACAAAATCGCAGAAGGAACGAAAAAGAGAAATCGGCCGCTATTAATTAAAATCGTCGCCAGTTTTTTCTCAAGTGAAATAAAGTTGTCATGACGCCGCTTTTGATAATCGCCGCCAGCTTCTTCTGAATTGACTATTTTGCCCTTCGACGCCTTTTTGACTCCAATTCTCGATATTTTGGCCTTCCCGCTCCACTTCTAGCATCCATACGAGGCATTGGAACTCCATAACTTGTAGATGCATATAAAATACATCATTTTACCTTCCATTAGCACGTTTTAGCCAAATATCTACAAAACACACAAAGAACAAAACAAGTAAAAATACTCTAGGAAAACTAAATAAAACTATACTCAAGGATGACAAAAAGACGGTAAAAAAGACCAAATGAGACGGTATAAAACCGACTCATCAAACTCCCCAAACTGAACCCTTGCTTGGCCTCAAGCAACAGACTCGCTAAAAAACCTAGAAAAACAAAAAACACATAGACACAAAATAAAGTCTAGCTCCCAAGCTGCCGAGTCTATGATTGCAAGTAACAAGCCCAAGAAATGCAAAAGCTTTGACATCACACTGACATTCACAGAATAACGTGCACAAGTTCAAAAAGTTAGTTTCCGAAGTAAATAGAACTTAAGTCTAAAACAACAGTCCCTCACAAGTGGATCCTATGCATCTATTCTCTCACACTCCTGGAAGTGTCCAGTAGGGGCAATCACTCAAGAATATAAAGAGATAAGGAAGGTGACTTGCGTCACAAAGATGCCTCAAATACCTCATGCAATGTACTCAATCAGTTAAGTTGGAAGGGACTTTTTTGTAGCTTTGTAACAATCAGCAGTAGACTCATAAAAAGGCAATCATTCTCTCTTTTTTTCAATATATATATTTTTTCATTTTTTGCATACTCTTTTTTGCAGTCTTATATTTTGACCCATATGCTTATATATTTTTTCTGTCTCAATTTTTTGGTAGTGTCTGTTTTACCGAAAGTCGGCACTTTTGTGCGTGCTGGTTTGGTGTACACACCATCACCCCTCACAGACATATAGCTTTTGAGGGCCACGCCGGTATATAGGTAGTATCTAAAATGTGTCCAACACGACTAACGGTGGTAACTAGTACCATAGATCCACTCCGAGACTTTTTTTATTTTTTTATTTTTGAGAGAACGAAAACCCTGAACACAGTCTTTATCAATACAAGTAGGGCACATAAACCTCCTCCCCAAACCTGTTCTTGGAACGGGTTTGGCATAAGTAAATAAGAATGTAAAACATGTCATTCGTCATACTTAACTTACACAGAGTACACATGAGAATGATGAGGCGTAAACAAGGGAGTTTGCACTTCCCAAATTAAATCACACAGGCGCCGGTACAATTTTTTTTCATTGGCTAAGGTCTACTCACAGGCTTTTTTGGACTATAGAATTAGAACAGACTTTCTATTTACAACAGAAATGAACTTAGAAAACTTAAATATGCAAACTGCTAATAGTCAAGGATCAGTCAAAGCAAAAACATTAATCAGGTTTAGTACATGCAATAGACGCTCAACTTGGGAGACAGACATAGACTCAACAGACTGACAGACTGACATACTCAAAAAAGAAATACAGAAAGAAACACATCCGAAAACATGCAAGTAAGAAGCCTAAAGCAGATCAAGACTCGAAACACCCCTCCCCAAACCTGAACTCGTGCTCGCCCTCGAGCAAACGAGTGAAAAGAGAAAAAGTAGAGAGTTGATAAGACAGAGGCTTCCCTAATTGAAGGTTTCCAAGATGTGTAGAAGACTGGTGGTGTTCATTTGCGATGGTGGGTACTAGACTTCCCCATGCTCGAATTCCTCTGCACTTGCACCTGCAAATATATATAAAGGGGTCCAACATACCCCACAGAATAATCCTTGCAGATAAAATCCTTAAGCAAATAATCCAATGCCTTCACCATGCCGACCTTACCATTCACCTCGTATGTTGCAGTTCATCTAAATACGCTAATATCCATTCTAGAGGCGAATAAAAATGGCCAGCCAAGGAGGATTGTATTGGGTCCTGTCTTCTGATCTTCCCGGACATCCTTCATGTTGGTCCAGATAACGGCAAAGTAAAAGACTAGAGGGGGGGGTGAATAGTCTTTTAAACTTTTGTTGATAAACACAATTTCTCAGAAACCTGGGGGTTTCTGATACTTAGATTCAGAGCGTGGAAGACTTTAAGATAGATAAGTGTAGAAACAATAAGTATGTGTGTGTGTGCTTTGCTGAGATGTAAATACAGAAAGGTAAATGATACAGCAAGTATAGTGGTATCTGGAGGTGGCGTAATCCTCCAACTAATCCACTTCGGTCTTTCTGAGACCTAGAATTCACTAGAACAGATAATTGAGTTCACCTTACAATAATCCTATTCTAAGATTCTTAAACAAATGGTTCCCTACCAAATATTCCCCCTGAGTTATTCCCTAGCTACTAGAGCTAAGTACTTCCTCTACTCAGATAACCTTGGAGTTATTCCCTGATTTCCCAAATCAAGTACTTCCTCTACTCCACGCCTTGTTGGTGTTTGGTTATATGAGTTTTGTCAGAGAGGCTTCTCGTATAACTTTTCAGTTATGTTTTCAGAGAGCCTGATAGAACAAGACTACTTAATACACTTGTTCAGTGGATGGCAGTCTGCTCTTTTACTGACACAAGTAATTGATGTCCGTTCTGGAGAATGAGCTTCAGAAAGGGTATCTGACAGTTCAACTCTTTCACGGATAACAATCTCTTGGTAAGGTTCAGGACAACTTAGAACTACAAGTGATTCTTTAAGCAATCAGAAAGCTTTCAAAAAGGGTAGTAGAGTGCTTGAGAGAATACTTTGCTTGATGGTAAGTTTGCAAGATAGAGCGTTCTAAGGTGTGTTTCTCAGCATCTAAGTTTGTGATATATATAGATAAATTTGAGAGGCGTTTGAATTATATCCGTTGTGCTCTCTATCAAATTATATCCGTTTATATCTTGAACTATGTACTCAGAAGTCACTATCTCATTTTTCAGAGAGGACTTGCTTTCTGTGGCAATTCTGCCAATGCATTTAATGCATAGTACTGTTCATTGTCCTTTAGTCCAACGGATACATGAGCCTTTCTGATGGCTAGCATGCTCCTTACTCATGATGTCATATGTTCATAACCTTATTTCAAATGTAAGTAAATACACTTAATTGAGGATTAAGAACATAGTCTTTCCGAGTTAGACTGAACCATGATGTCTTTGTAATAACTTAAGATCCCAGATTGGTACTTGGAGCTGGAACAACAGACAATGTTGCCAACAATGTTGTTCAACAATGTCTACAGTAAACAGATAGCAGCGGATGAACAATAATGAAACTTCTATTACCAAGCCAATATATAGAAAAATATATTGGCAGCGCCTTTAGGCAAAATATCTACTGACAGGAAAAGTAGATCTAATCAACTAGGTTTAATACAATCACAAACGATTGATTAAACAACCAAAACTAGCCCTAGAAGAACCAACAGTAAAAGCTATTCTAGGTCGATGTTTGAAAGAGTTATTCTAACAATGAATACTCTTAGACAAACTCTAAAGCTAGCAGAAAACAAGAAGCCTAAAATCTCTATTGATCTTTTCAAAAAGCTCAAACATTGCTTTGCTGAATCCTTGCATATATATACTTGAGATGTCGACCTCTTCCATCTATGTCGAAAGACACTAGGATCTTAGCAAAGGCAATTTTTCCTTTTACTTGTTTTCTTCAAGATGCGCATAGAAGAAAATTTCCATATTTCAATTCTTCATAAAATATTCCTTCTTGCTTTCACCACACGCTGTTGTTTTTCCTTAAATCAATTCTTGTTCGATTTGTCAATAGTTCCAGTCCAAGCATCCTGTCGAATGTGCTTTGTCTTCAGTGTCTGCGGCAATGCTATATCTTCAATGTTATGCCAACATTGAATTCTATCCTGTCACAGTGTTATACAACATTGATAATCCTGCAGCTTCACAAACAACAACAAACACAAACTTGGAACTGATTATTGAAAGACAAGATTATCCAAATATAAGTGCATACTGCACTTTCAATCTCCCCCTTAATCTTAGTCTTTCATCACAAAACAGAACAAGAGATCATAGAAACAACTCAGAACTACTAAAGATCTATTCTCCCCCTTAACTAGACAGCTTAAGAAATATTCAAGAGAATTTAAAATATTACAGACCCAAAAAAATTATAATTGTTCAACACAGAATAGAGAAGAATGGTGAACTCAAGTTATCTATTCTCCCCCTTTTTGTGAGGAAAGAAAAGAGACTAGAGTACTTCTAAACTTCAGATTGTTTCAGATCTGCTCATCAAGCCCTTTGATTTGCTCCAGAATCAGCTTGTCCTGTTCAGTTAAAAAACCTGCAGACAGAGTTTCAATGTTAGGAGACAATGTTGTACCAACATGTAAGCCAACATTGGAACGTTGAGCAGCAACTACAGAGCTTTCTGGTGCATCAGTTTTGCCAGTAGAAAGAGGCATATTCTCTTCCACATCCATGTTCACAGAAACATCAGGATCTACCCAAGGAAGATCACAGATCCTGTCATGTGTTTCCAGCAGTTGTTTGGTGACTGTGATGGATTTGAAGTTTGAATGATAGACATCATTGGCTTTGACCTCAATACCCTGCATCTGAAGGACAGCAAATATAGTGGATGGGAGAATCAAATGGCCTCTGATCCCTCTATTCTTAGAATTTTCTAGATGCTTGAGAATCCTTTCTCCCAGATTGACATTGTATCCCATTTTAATCAGAAGCAACATGGTCTCTTGTGAGCTTGTTGTTATTGGAAGATGCCACCAACAGACAGATCCTGGCAAGAACAGATACTAGAGAACAACAATATTTCAGATCTAGAGTTCCAGAGGCCAAGATTTTAATTTTCCTCAGCTAGCTCTAGCAATCTCATCCATAGTTACCTCCACAGAGTCTCAATCTCATCCCTATTTCTATGCAAAGACAAGATTGATATCCTTAGAAGTCAAGAAGAATACATCACCTCTCAAATACACACAGTGATGCTTACCATGCCCTTCACTACCAAAATTCTCAGATAAATGGGCATAGAATTCTCTTATGATTTCAGGAACAAAGGCAGCATATTAAGTAACAGCATAATAGAGATTCCTTTTCTTCAGATAGGCAACCAAGTTATACTCTTTAAATGAGTCCTCTTTAATTATCTTCTCAACATCTATAGCATTATTTTTGATTTTCTCATATTTTTCTAGATTCTTGTTATCATAGAACAAATGAGAAACTGCATCTTCATCCCAATCAGAACCATCTGTAAACACAGGTTCAGAGGATAGATCATTTACCTCAGGGTCTTCAATCTGGTCTTCTCCAAGAATGACATCCTCATCATCCAGTGATTCTTCTTCAGATTCATCCTCTGTCTCAGCCTCATAATCTTCAGAGTCATCTGAGCTTTCATCTGAGTTACTCAGTTCTTCTTCATCAACCATTGACTCATCCTTAGAGTCATCTTCAGTTTCTGGCTCATAATCCTCCATATCATCAGAGCTTTCATCATTGTTATCATCATGAGCAACTGATGTTGCAACAACATCCTCATCTATATTCATTGGATCACTTTTAGTTTTCTCTGAGTCATCTGACTGCCAATCTTCCACCTCAACTGGTTCAATCGTAGGCTCATCTGCGGGTTTCTCAACATTTTCAGAGTGCATGCTTGTTTGATTCTCATCATTCAGGCCATCAGTAGCCGTTTCCCCTGTTTTGTCAGGTTGTTGTACATCATCTTCTTCAACAGATGCAGGGTTTTGGGGGTTTTCTCTCAGATCTGCATGTTGAATTTCAGGATGTCCAACATCTTTCCCAGCATCCTCCATGGGGGCATCTTTCTCTATCCCCATTGGGCTTTCATAATCATCCCTCAGATCTTGTGGCAAGTCGACTGGCATGTTTCCCAATTTAACAAGGGTTTCTGCAGCAAATTGAGAGGGGTTTGATGGTGATGACTCTGTTTGGGTTTTTGGAGATGGTGGTTTTGGTACAGGAGATGAGAGTTTTTCAGCACTATCTTCCGAATCCTCACTTATCTCATAGACTGGAATCTCAAAATCGGCAGGTTCGGTACGGATGGGAAGAGGATAAGCTTGCTCCCCCTCAGGTGTTTGCAACGAAACTCCGGGCAAGACGGGTTTTGTCGGAGACGACATTGTTTGGATCGTGAAGGCAGAGTTGCAGGAGAAAGAGCGGGAGAGCGGTTTTGTTTGAGAGTGACAAGAGAGTAAAGTGAGGGGAAGGTGAAGAGTTTGGGAGTAAAAAGTAAATAAAGGGAAAGGATTTTTTTTTTTTTTTTTTTTTTTTGAAAGAGTGTGGTTTGGAAAGATGGCAGTTTTTGAGTGGTGGAGAAGTGGCCTAAAGAGAGAAGGTAATATGGTTGAAGTAGTGTTTTTGGTTGGTTTGCGTCAAAGATCATAACCATATATATCAAAGCACAAACCAAGATCTGTACACAGCTGTTAATATGAGATTAAGGAGAGCAAATGACCACTGTATCAATTAGGTCAAAAATGAAGAAGATTCTCAAAACTCAACCTAGGGAGGTACATTTGTGTTTTAGGAAACAAATCAAGGTCAGATAAGAGTAAGATACTTTACCAGATTACCCAAGACACACAAGCAAGACACAAAATTACTCCCCCTCAAACCCAACCCAAAACACAGAAGGAGCACACAAAAACACAGCAAAGAAAGTACTTCAAGTACATGCAATGTTGACCAGGATGTTGGCTCAACATTGATGACAACATCGGGAAATCAGACCATTCTTAATGTAAGTCAGCCAGGAAACTAAGTCTCAAGATGTGCAGATTCGATTAACACCACTGATGCTGCAGGCAAAAACAGAAATAGAAAGGAATACCAAAGAAACACACTCAACATTGCCTCAAAAAGTAAATTGAACAATTAACAGAAGTGTGAGTGGGGGTGACCATGAGACTGTGAACCATGTCAAATAATTGGAACACGTATGAATCCGCTCCAAAGCCGAAGCCTATGCGGAGTTAGGCAAACACACGTCTCATGGCATAGAGATCACTCATTTTACCACATTGGGTGACTTGGTACTCAGATAGTGAACCAGCAGCATTACGAGAATCGGCACTTTTGTGCGTGTCGGTTTCCAGTACAGGCCATCAACCCTCACGACATATGACACATTGGCCACGTCGATATTTGGATAGTATTTGGAACCTGCCCAACACGATCCTCGACGGAAACACTTCGAGCCCTTTTTATCATAATTCATTAGATTTATTAAGAACAAAGAGCAGGAGGCAAAATCAAGTGCAAGTCAAGGTACGAGAAAAAAATAGCCAAAAAGTAGCAAAAGTGGGTTTTACATAAAGCCAACACACAGGAGACTCGATACCTTTCAACTTTGGTTTCAAACAGCCTTTCAAAACCTAAGCATCACCACTGTAAGCTACAAATCTGGAACAGCCATTGACCAGCACAGAAGCACAAAAAACACATTGACACACAAGAAGAAGAAAGAGAAAAGACTAAATGAATAAAAGAAAGATAACACTAGGTAGACATAGAAGACAATGTTGACCAGGATGTTATGACAACATTGCTTGCAGCAAATCCTATCAAATAGTGCAAAGGCCAAGAGACCTTCTCAAACTGAAGAATCTCTCTTTATCAAGGGGCTTTGTGAAAATGTCAGCTAACTGATTTGTGGTATCAATGTGTTGTATGTAAATAATTTGTTTGGAGACTAGATCTCTAAGAAAATGATGTCGAATGTCTATATGCTTGGTGCGTGAGTGTTGAACAGGGTTCTTGGATATGTGAATGGCACTAAGGTTATCACAAAACAGCAAAAGTGTGTCACTTTGAAACCCATATTCATGCAGCATATTGTTCAGCCAAATTAGTTGAGACACACAACTCCCAGCCGCTACATATTCGGATTCAGCAGTAGAGAGAGACACACAATTTTGTTTCTTACTATACCATGACACAAGATTTGGTCCAAGATAAAAACAACCTCCACTAGTTGATTTTCGATCATCTAAGTCACCAAATTTCAATCGTAATCACTAAATCCCAACATATTAGTGTTTGAATCACATGCATACCATAATCCAAGATTAACAGTTCCTGATATATATCTAATGATTCTTTTGACAGCAGTTAAGTGAGATATTTTGGGTTTGGATTGATACAGCACACACACAACAGAGAACATGATGTCGTGTCCGTATTTGATACAAGAGACTTCCAATCATTGATCTGTACAATGTTGGGTCAACATCGTCCCTAACATCGGTTTTGCTTAGTTTCAGAGATGTAGCCATGGGAGTGCTGCAAGGTTTGGCATTTTCCAGACCAAATTTTTTGATAAGATTCTTGGCATATTTCTCTTGAGAGATAAAGAGACCTTCCTGTTTCTGCTGTATCTGGAGCCCCAAGAAGAAACTGAGTTCACCAATCATACTCATCTCAAAGGTTCCTGTCATGGCTTGAACAAACTTATCTAGCAAGGAGAGGTTAGTAGCACCAAAGACAATATCATCAACATAGATTTGAGCAATGCAGATGTCTTTTCCTTTCCTGAGAATAAACAGAGTTTGATCTCCCTCACCTCTTTTAAATCCTAACCCAACTAGGAATTCTGTCAACCTAGCATACCAAGCGCGTGGGGCTTGTTTCAAACCATACAAGGCTTTTCTTAGTTTAAAAACATGGTCAGGATAAAAATGATCTTCAAACCCTCTAGGTTGTTCAACATACACTTCTTTGTCAATGTAACCATTCAAGAAAGCTCCTTTAACATCCATTTGGTTGAGTTTTATGTTAAGACAACAAGCTAAGGCTAGGAGCAAGCGAATGGACTCTAATCTAGCAACAGGAGCGAAGGTCTCATCAAAATCAATGCCTTCCACTTGGGTGTAACCTTGAGCAACCAATCTGGCTTTGTTTTTTACAACTACCCCGTTTTCATCACTCTTATTTTTGAATATCCACTTGGTGCCTATGACATTTATATTATGGGGGCGGGGAACAAGAGTCCAAACTTCATTTGTTTGGAATTGACGAAGTTCATCTTGCATTGCTTCTATCCAAAAATCATCAGCAAGAGATTCATTCACATTTTTAGGTTCAGTTAACGAAACAAAGCAGGATGAACTTACAGAGTGACATATTTCAGCAAATCTGAGTGTTTCCTTGTAATTTTTGCGTGTGTTTCCCCTCAATGTCCTTCCTCCTGGATTTCCAATTACTTGGGAACTGGGATGATCTTTGCGAATTCTAGGAGGAGGATCCTTTCGTGAGTCAGGAGACATAGGTGCAGCATTAATGCTGGATGGATTGTCGATTCATTTCGTCTCATTATGAGGATCAGCTTGTTCTTCATCATGAGTGTAAATCTGGGATGTTGAATTTAATGTTGAGTCATCATTGCACAGAGGGGATGTTGGTACAACATTGCCCACATCATGAGTTCTTTCATTATGATCAGCAGCAGGAGTCACAGTTTCTGGTACGTTATCACCTGTAGAAGTGTCAGGGGTTGAGTTAATAACCTGTTCATCATCTGCAGAGATCTTCTTCTGGGCATAGGGTTTAGAGTCATCAAAGGAAACATTCACAGATTCTTGTATAGTCTGCAATCTAGGATTGTATATTCTATATGCTTGACTATTTTGAGAGTATCCTACAAAGATTCCTTTGTCACTTTTAGCATCAAACTTCCCTAGATGTTCTCTATCATTGAGTATGTAACACACACATCCAAATACATGAAAGTACTTAAGATTGGGTTTTCTACCTTTCAACATCAGGGAGTGGTCAAAGAACCTGGACGAAGATAGACACGATTGATTATGTGACAAGCAGTGTTCACAGCTTCAGCCCACAACCTTTTTGATAGGTTCATTGAGCTCAACATCACTCTGGCCATTTCTTGAAGAGTCCTGTTTTTCCTTTCAGCTACACCATTTTGTTGTGGTGTCTTAGGAGCTGAGTATTCATGCATGATTCCTTTCTTTTCATAGTACTTATCAAAGAATTGATTCTCAAATTCTTTACCATGGTCAGATCGAATTCTTTGAACAAGAGTAGAGTACTGATTACAACATTTTGTATGCCAGTTTTTAAAAGATTCAAAAGTTTCTGATTTTTCTTTCAAAAAATTGACCCAAGTGTATCTAGAAAAATCATCAACTATAACATAGATATACCAGGCACCTCCTAAACTTTTAGCTTCTATAGGACCCATGAGATCCATATGCACGAGTTCAAAGCAGTTAAAAGTACCTCTTTGTTGTCCTTCAATCAGAAGTGGCTGATGTGTCACCTTGGTTTGTTTTCCCATAAGACAGTCGCCACACACATGTTTCCCTACATTGGTAAGCTTTGGCACTCCTGTCACCACATTGTTTTTGATGATCTTCTCCAGATTTCTGTAATTGACATGTCCTAATTTCTTATGCCACAATGTTGCATCATCATGTTGAGCAACATTGCATTTGAGAGGAATGTCCATCACATAGTAGTTGTCATGTGATCTCACACCTGTCATTACAGTTAATTTGTCCACACAAGTATAAACTTTGCAAGAACGTTTATCAAACTTGACTTTCAGATCATCATCACACAGGTGGCTTATACTAACAAGATTAGCCGTTAACCCTTCAACTAGAAGAACATTTGAGAGTTTCGGATATGCTTTAAGGCACAGTGTTCCCCTTCCAAGTATTTTGCTTTGGTATCCTCCTCCATATGTTACCGTACCTGTCTTTTGAGCTACAAAATTTGACAAACGGGTTACCGGTCATGTGCCTAGAACAACCACTGTCGAAGTACCATTTTCCAGCATTGTTAGGGGAAGTAGCAACAGAAAAAGCAACATTGCAAGTATATTTTTCTTTAGCTACCCAAACATGTTTAGAAACACTCTTGTGTTTGCTTATCTGTTCTGGAGATTTGCCTTGTTTAGGAGAACTAGGAACGAACTTCAGAGTCTTAAGATTACATCTTTCAGTCTCTGTTGAAGTGGATGTTGTCACAACATTGCAGCTAGCATCACTGTTTTGTCTGCTAGAAACTGGATGGGAGGGAATTGTGGAGAGATTACTGAGGTTGGAGGTTTCAACATGTTCCCTTTTTAAGTCCTTTTGGTACTTGAAACAGTAAGGCTTTTTGTGACCAGATTTATGACAATAAGTGCACACAAACAAATCTTTTTCTTTTACAAAAGTAGGACCTTTTATGAGCTCAGAAAGAGGTTTGACAACTTTTGGGGTATCAGTGTTGACAGTGTCATTCATGTTGCACCCAAATTCATCATAACTACTGGTGTACCCTAAACTAGTGGTCCTATCATTGTTCACATCAAGCATCTCATTAAGTCTAGAAGTAGAAGAATTCCATTTTGCAATTACCTTCTTTTCATTATCTAGCTCAGAGATTACCTTGAACAGTTCAGAGTCCTTCTTTGTTAATTCAGCTTCTAGTTTGACAATGGTGTCTTTCAGATTGTAGTTCTCCTTCTCAGTTTTCTTGAGGAGTTTCCTGAGAGTCTTCCATTCACCGAAGAGTTTCTCATACATCTGTTGCAGATCCTTCACCATTTGATCTGCATTAACTTCCTCTTCTGAAGGACTATCTATATCAAAATCCACAGAACCATGTAGACATAAAACATTAGAGATTCCTGACTTCTCAGGTTTGGTTAGTGCCAAATATTCACAGTTCTCAGAGTCATCATAGTCAAAGAAGATTTCTATTCCTGATGTTGTCTCGACAATGTTGTCCCAACATTGGTCATCAACATTGTAAGTGGATGAGCGGAGAGCTCTGGCATTGGTAGTTGAATCATCTTCTTTTTCTTCTTCTTCCTGTTCTTCATCTGAGTCATCACTGAGACAAGCAAGAAGATTCTTTTTCTCTTTTCTGAGATTGTTAGCACATTCATTTTGATAATGACCCCACCCTTGGCATTCAAAACATCTAATCTTACTAAGAGGAGTGCGATCGAAATCAGATTCGGAGATAGTTTTGGAAGCAGAACCAGTTTTGAAAGTATTGGTTTTCTTTTTGAAAGTTTTAGTTCCACTTGAGGATCCTTGACCAGAGTTCTTCCTAAATCTAAGTTTGTTGAACTTCCTCACAAGATTGTTGAAGGCTTCCTCAGTCATATTGTCAGACTCATCACTACTACTATCAGGCTTTGAAGATTTAGCTTTAGAAACAGAGTGAAGGGAGATACTATGAGTTTTCATACCTTGTCTCTCATTTTCATTTAGTTCAAATTTTTTCAAGTTGTTCAACAGGGTATGAAAATCCATAGTTGCCAAGTTATGAGTGTCTTCAAAGATAGTGACTTTGGTATTAAATCTTGAGGAAAGAGATCGAACAGCTTTGGAAACAAGTTGCCTATTAGAAATAGCTTCTCCCAGTCTTTGGACTTCATTTGAGAGAGTCAAAAGTTTTTCGAAATAGGAGTCAATGGTTTCTTCCTCCGCCATTCTTAGATTTTCAAATTGAGACCAAAGCATTCTAAGTTTAGTTTGTTTGACACTAGCATCCCCTTCACAATGACTCTGAAGTAATTCCCAAGCTTGTTTTGCAGTAGTACAGTTTTGAATGATTTTAAACATATGAGAATCTACATGACCAAAGATAGAATTTAAAGCTTTTTCATTATAAGAGCTAAGAAGTATGTCACCTGCAGAGAAGCGTTCTTCAGGAATGGGGACAATGTCACCATCAGCATCAGGTCCTTCAGTTGGCCAGGTGTATCCTTCGAGAATGGATCTCCAAGCACGGCCATCAAGGGATTTGATGTATGTCCTCATCCGGATTTGCCAGTAATGGTAGTTGGACCCATCAAGCACAGGAGGTCTATTATAGTTTGCATCCATTGTAGTAGTACCAAATCCAGACACCAGTAGTTAGGTGGCTGGCTCTGATGCCACTTGTAATAACTTAAGATCCCGGATTGCTACTTGGAGCTGGAACAACAGACAATGTTGCCAACAATGTTGTTCAACAATGTCTACAGTAAACAGATAGCAGCGGATGAACAATAATGAAACTTCTATTACCAAGCCAATATATAGAAAAATATATTGGCAGCGCCTTTAGGCAAAATATCTACTGACAGGAAAAGTAGATCTAATCAACTAGGTTTAATACAATCACAAACGATTGATTAAACAACCAAAACTAGCCCTAGAAGAACCAACAGTAAAAGCTATTCTAGGTCGATGTTTGAAAGAGTTATTCTAACAATGAATACTCTTAGACAAACTCTAAAGCTAGCAGAAAACAAGAAGCCTAAAATCTCTATTGATCTTTTCAAAAAGCTCAAACATTGCTTTGCTGAATCCTTGCATATATATACTTGAGATGTCGACCTCTTCCATCTATGTCGAAAGACACTAGGATCTTAGCAAAGGCAATTTTTCCTTTTACTTGTTTTCTTCAAGATTCGCATAGAAGGAAATTTTCATATTTCAATTCTTCATAAAATATATTCCTTCTTGCTTTCACCACACGCTTTTCTTTTTCCTTAAATCAATTCTTGTTCGATTTGTCAATACTTCCAGTCAAGCATCACATCGATGTGCTTTGTCTTGATGTCATGTAATGCTATATCTTCAATGTTATGCCAACATTGAATTCTATCCTGTCACAATGTTATACAACATTGATAATCCTGCAGCTTCACAAACAACAACAAACACAAACTTGGAACTGATTATTGAAAGACAAGATTATCCAAATATAAGTGCATACTGCACTTTCAATCTCCCCCTTAAATCTTGTGCAATCTTCAGTCTTCTAATCTTCAGATAAGCTCCATTGCTAGGATTGATCTTCATGGTCTTCTTGAAATAAAAATTACACTCAGAGACCTATAATCCTAATACAAGATTTACTAGACTACTCATACTCAGTGATTTCCAATTTTACAATGTTCAAGTGAACCAAGAGTACTTAATCACCTTTCTGGCTAAGATAAGAACATGTTATGAATGATCAAAATACTAACATATATTCCTAACAAATTTCCCCCTTTTTGATCAGTCATCCATGACTATCTTTTAGGTCCTATTACAAATTTGTAATCCTGGAAGAGAAAACAATCCGCCACTTAATCATTTCAAATGATATTCAATTTTAGTTGAATTAAGTGCAGAAAGTAAGCATCAACCAAATCACAAGAAGTGATCTTTGCTGATAAGTTGTCATCTATTATAATGTTTCTGAGAGTATGATCTTCAGAAAGGTACAGTTTACAGAACAAGATGCAACTTTTACAGATAGAGTAAAATTAGAAACAATCAGCAAGATTACAAAAAGTAACAAAACACACTAAGTAAATTAGAATAAGGAGGATCCAAGCTCCAAGAGAATATTCTAAAATTACTAGTCTTCAAGTCTTCAGAAATGTAACTTGGGTTTAGATACCTCAAGCTCTTCAGCATCCTTTCTGGATCAGTTGGCATGTGCATCCACTTTTCTGCATTCTTGGGCATAGTCATAAAGAGTCCTTCTGACAGAGAGTTCTGTCTTTCTGGACAAATCACATATTTCTTGGTAACTCTTGCCAAGTTTATGATTTTTCCTCAGAAAATGTTTGACCCAGAAGTATTTTCTCCAGACCCAGGCATGGTCTACTTGCAGCTGAGATAGGTTGAAATATTTGTATATTTCTTCCAGATAGTGTATATCATCTAGGTATTCATCCAATGTCATATAAAATGACTCATAGGTTGAAACTCCTAGTTTGTTCTTCTTGTTGTAGCTACCATCCATTTTTCGTACCTTGTGTACATCATCGGGCTTTGGGTAAGGACAGGCAAAGGAGAGATCCATCTTTCTGGCTTGGTTTCTCTTCTCTACTTCAAAGTTTAGCCAGGCATGAAGGTGCTCAGATTTTAGCAATTCTGGCTTGCCTTCTTTCCATTTCAGTATCTGGTTGAGGATGGAAGTTGGAAACTTATCATTGACAAGTAAATGTTGTAGTTCCAGAATCCAATACCCTCTCTTGTTTAGAATGCACCTATATGAAGACTCTTCATTACTCGTCTTCACATATTCAATGTGGGCATCAGTTGGCTTTTCTTGAACAATTTCTCTGTTTGTTACCTGGCTGGAATCCTTCTTTTTACATTGGGTGGCCTTCTGTCAGGAGATCCTCTAACCCTTTATTCCTGCCTTGGGGCTGTGTTGATGGAAGTTCCTTGTATTGACTTGGTATTTCCAGAAGGAGTTCTGGCTGCCAAAGGCATTGCTGCCAGAGGGGGTTGTGAGGTGTTTGCTTGCCTTCTTATCTTGTGAAGTGGATGTTCATCTGTATCAGATTCATCCTCATCATCATCATTGAAGTTCAATAATGGAGGCTTGCAGCTTTCTTGGCCTCTCACTTCTCCTTCTTGGTCTTCTCCTTTTTCAGGATTATTCTGGTTGTTCCTTTCTGAGATAATGGCATAAGCTTCAGAGACCATACTTTCTAGTGACCATACTTCTCAGCCTTCTGGCTGGTTGATCTGGAACAACTTCTTCAACAGGGGCATCTGCGGTGTTCTTGATAACTAGTTGACTTGAGGAGGGAGGCATAGATTGTTTTCTCTTTCTTCCTCTGCCTTTCTGAGGCATCTCTTCTTCTTCCCCCTTAGTCATGAATGACGGACTCATAATGGCATAAGCTTCAAAGAGTGAGTCAATGTTTTTCAGGAGATTATTGTGCACCCTGACCAATTCTTGGATTTCTTTCTTCAGCTCTTGGTTCTGCTTAACCAGTTCCTTCTCCTTTCTGTTGAGCTCTTCAAGTGGCCTAAGAATGGCGTTGACTTGCAGAACATCATGGCTGGCTTCATTGAATGTTGCATTTGCATTGTTGCAATCCTCATCCCTGACCAACCCTAGGTCTTTCTGAGAGAGAGCTATGACGGTTGCTCTGTTGAGTAACGCAGTAGCCAATGGCTTCATCTCTTCTAGGACGGATTTTAGCACTTCTGTGTCTTGAGCAATTAGTGTCTTTCTGAGTTCCAAAAAGATACTATTTCTGGCACGGTGCTCTTCACTTCTTGAACTACTTGGTGTAGAGAATATATGAGGAGCAAGTAGAGCTTTCTTATGTTGAGTGACAAGTCTCTCATCTTCTGCGTCAGTAATCAAGTTTTGGTTGTTTTCAGCATCACTCTTACTATCCTTTTCTTGAATAGTTTGCAGATTGACAACCTTTTTCTACTTTCCATTAAGTGTGCTGGCTTTCTGAGAATATGTAGAAGGTCTTTCCGATGCAGTCTCAGCATCATCTTCTTCATCATCATTGTCATCCATGGCATCTATTTCAGCAGCTGTGACAACAATGGCATCTTTCAGGTTTCTTTGCTCATCTAGGAGCGCCAATTCCTGGGTATTAGCTTCTTTGAGATTTTGAATTTTGGCTTCCTTTTCATCAACAAGAGCTTGGCACTCTAAGTTGACTCTCTTCTCTTCTTCCAACACCTTTCTGAATTGTTCAATCCTGAACTCAGCGGCAGATATCTCTTCAAGTATATCATTTTGTTCTGCCTGTTGGGTTTTCTGATGAGATTTTGAAGGTGATGAAGATGGGGCTTTCTGAGCATTGGAAGGAGTGGCCTTGTCTTTACTTCCTTTGCTAGCCTTCTGAATCCCGCCTTGTCCAGGTTGGGGATCAGCATTCTGATCATTATCATCATCATCCTTCTTGTTTTCTTGACTTAGATGCTCAGAAGGGGGTTCTTGATAATCATTCTCGTCCATCTCTTCTTCATCTTCTGAAATCAAGTTGATCATATTTGGGAATGTAATCATTCTCCCATTCACTTCTTCTTGCTCAGCTGGGTAAGTAGTGAGCTTACTAGGCAAGGCAGGATGGGTGACCATCTGCTCTTGGGTTTGAGCATCCGCAGTTTTGAAATCTGCTAGAAGTTTTTGTGCTACTTCATGAGTGAAGTCTTCATGCATCAGAGTGGCAAAAGAATAGGACTCTGTTGGGAACAATGCATGGATGTAGTCTTCCAGATTTAGGGCTATTGCTCTCTTTTCTGGGACGTCGATTACTCGTGCTATTTCAGAAAGGTCAGCCTTTCTGAGTTTACCATTAATCAAGCACTTTAGATGTTTCTTGTGAGTGTGCTTCTGGAAAGCCTTGAGTAAATCAACTGGCACAAAACTTTGAGCCTGAAAGAAAGGGATCAAGTTAGTTTTGTTCAAACCACTTGAGTTGGTATCTGTGTGCAAGAGTAAGCTTTCTGAGCATACCTGTGTAGAAACACCAGGCTCATTTGCTTGGACTGTCGCTTGTTTTGGCACAGAGGCCTCAGATACCTTGTTGTGAGGAGAAGTTTGATCCTCAACAACCTTTCTTTCTGCTTGAGCCTGAGAAACAAAATCAAGTATGTTTAGAAACTGTTATCAGAAAAGATAAATAGAGAAATGCTTTCTGAGACTTCACTTACGTCCAAGTGAGGAAGCTCAGTTGCATCTTTCTCAGAAACCTTGGGGGTTTCTGACACCTTTTCTGCAGATACTGCTTGTTCAGCAGTTTCAGTTTCTATTGGAGGAGTTAGCAAGAATTTTTCTCCTTCCAATTGTTCTTCTGACTGAGCCTGTAAGAACAAACATAAGAGATTTAGTAGTGGGATTTCCAGAGCATTCTTGAAGAAGATTATTACTGAGTACTTACCTTCTCAACAGAAGGCTCAGTAAATGCGTGAAACAAAATGAAGCTTATGAGTAACAAGTTAACATTGAAATGTTGACAAGTTAGATATAAACTACTTTTGCTACCTAAAAAGAGTCAGGCTGATCATTGATCTCTTGGACTTGTGGTGAATCCACAGTCTCTTTGTGCTCATTGTTGTTCTCCTCTGTAGTATCATTCTGAGTCTCCATCTCAGTTTGATCCCTTTCTGAGAGTTGAGCTCTCTCAGAAGGTTGAGGAACCTGTTCAAGAACAGGGTTTTCTTCAGCAATATTGAGTGCTGGTATTGTGAATGTGGAAGCAATGTCAGTAACTTCCATCATTCTATCTTCCTCACCCAGGCCTTCTTCTTGTTGTTGGGCAGAGGGGCTCTTATCTTTCTGAAGAGCTAAGTTTGATGCTCCTCCTTGGGTCTCAAGCTTATATCTTTTGAGCACTGTTGCGATTACTTCATCGTCCTCAGAATCACTGTTCTGTGTTGGCGCAGACCCATCTATGATATTTCTATCATCTCTGGAGAGTTCTGGAGCAGTCTGTTTCAGGATTCTTGGGGCTTTCTGGAACTGCCTTTCTGGGCGAACAACATCTTCTGAGACCTTGTCTCCAGAAGGTTGTGCCTCTTGAATGTTTATGGACTTGGAGGTCCTTTTGCCTTGAGCCCTTTTCCTTTTGGCAGCTGGAGGTTGTGCTTGTTCAGAAACCTCCTCACCTTGCTGTGTAGTTTCTTCAACCTTTCTGAGTACTTGTTCAGCAGCAATTCTCTCCTTTTCTTCAAAGGCGTGTCTGAAAAGGGAGTTGGTGACTGGGATTTCTTGTTTCTCTCTGAGAGTAATCCCCATAGTTTCCAGATTGTGACATATCCTGAGACCAAAGTGCATATTGGCTTTTGGCTCAGCAAGGCCATTGATGATTTTGGGCTCAAATTCCTCAATATGTCCAAGGAATTTGTTGAAGGCGTACTTCCCCCGATTGAAGTCTGTTTCCTGCCCTTCATTCTTCTGGTTCAGAAGATGCATCATCATCCATCTCTCCATGCTTATCTGGTCTACTCCACCTTTGTTGCCATCAAAGCAACGGACCAGGATGAGAGCCAAAGTACTCCAGTGTTTCTGAAGATGACTTGTTCTGATAGCTTTCAGAATGAAGTCTCTTGGGCAACCTTTTGCATTTTCCAACTGGATTGCCTCAAAAAGCTCTTTGACGCCTTGAATCATTGAGGCGTCCTTGATGTTGATATCTTCAATATTTCCTCGATTTTTCAGTCGGAACAATTTGCAGAAAGCCTTGCAGTCAAGAATAATTTCTTGTCCTTGGACTTCAGTCTGCATGTACTTTTCTTCTTTATCATTCACAACCTTTGTGAAGATTTTGGAGTTGTTGTAGAACTCCAGTACGTCCAGTGTGGATAGGACCTTTGGTGCGTGAGATAAAACACATAGATATGGGAATTCTTCAACATCCCCAATATCAGTTTCCTTTCTGGTTTTGAAGGAATAACTGCTGGTACATATTTCTTCACTAAGAATGCTCCCCAATTCATTTTATGACTAGGGTTCCAGTCCGAAGGGGTGAATTCTCCCAGAAGGCGTTTATTCAACACCTTAAGTTCTTTTCCTCCTTGCTTTTCAGCAGGAGTAGATGATCCGGCCTTAGGGTTCTTAGTGGTCATCTTCTTGGGTGCCATCTCTTTATATAAAGTTTTGAATAAGTGGTTTTGCAGAAGGATTTTGCACAAGTAATTGAGATTAGTCTATCTTTTCAGAAGACTAAGCACAAAAATTTGAGTTTGCAGAAGGGGGTTTGCAGAAATCTTGAGTGATTTTGCTATTTTGATGCAAGTTTGAAATTTCGGAATTGGTAAGAGTGTTTGTCTTTTACCCAATTCCTATATATATAGCAGATAAAATGTATAGAGATACAACATACATACATCTAAATATGTATGCGTGTCTTTATATCTGCATAGGCGTGGTACGTCCTTTGTACTTCAATAAATGCGTAGTGGGTCATGTCTGTACTTTTCAACAGACATTACTTGCTTTGTTTTAATCTCAACCATTGAGATCTAACATTTATTCATCAAGGCTTATATTGAATATCTTGTAATCAACAAATGGTAATGTGCCGACTTGATGGATTTTTAATATGCTACATTCATTGTGTCACTAAGTAGAGAGTGAGAACACTTTGATCGTTTGAGCTTATCATTCTGAATGTCAAGTCCTTATCTATATATTTTATCATGAAAATGGTAAAGATACAGGACGTTGGACTAGTTTGACTTTCAGAACATAAACCTTTTCGGGCTTTGTGTGTCTTTTCTCTTTATAGCTTTCTGAGTTCAAGTGTCAGAAGCTTCAGTTGTTTGAATGTATTTGACCCACTTTCTGTAAGTAAGTTCTAGTCTTATTTACTTACAGAATGTGTACCAACCTTTGCCTTTCTGGATACCCGTTCCAGAAATGTTTTGCCTTTCTGAGTATTGCTACTCAGAAACCTTTGCATCACCTCTTATCAACTTGGCTTTCTGAGAACGTGTTCTCAGAGGCCTACTTCTTTTCTCCCCTACTTATTCTGACTTTAGAGATTCAGGACATTTTTCAGTCCTTAGGCAACTCCATTAATCTAAGATTATATCTTAGGGTCAAGAACCGGCTTTCTTGGAGGGGCTTGGTGAAGATATCTGCAAGTTGGTCTTCTGTACCAATCTTGAGTATCTCTATATTGCCTTTCTCAACATGGTCTCTTATGAAGTGGTGTCTAACATCAATGTGCTTTGTTCTGGCATGGAACTTTGGGTTCTGTGTGATTGCAATAGCACTTGTGTTATCACAGAAAATGGGAGTTTTCTCTTCAATGAGTCCATAATCTCTGAGTTGTTGTTGAATCCACAGAATTTGTGTTGCACAACAACCAGCAGCAATATATTCAGCCTCTGTGGTAGAAGTTGCAATTGAGTTTTGCTTCTTACTAAACCGTGAGATAAGTCTAGTTCCTAGAAACTGACAAGTTCCAGAGGTACTTTTCCTATCAAGCATTGATCCAGCATAATCAGCATCTGAGTAGCCAACCAAACACAATCCACTTTATTTTGGATACCACAAACCTATATCTACAGTACCTTTTACATACCTTAATATTTTCATAGCAATGTTGTAGTGTGATTGCATTGGATTTGTTAGAAATCAAGCACACACTCCAACTTCATATTGAATATCAGGTCTACTTGCAGTAAGGTAGAGTAGTGAACCTATCAACTTCCTATACTTGTGCTCATCAACACTCTTATCTGATTCAGTATAGGTCATCTTGTTTCCTATGCTCATAGGTATCTTAGCATTCTTTTCAGAAGGTTTCAGATTGAATTTTCAGAAGGCTTCAGATATTCCTAACACTTCAGAACAACAAAATTGGTGATAATAGTTTCACCATTCAGTTTAACCGCGACACCCTTTGCCAATCCAACTGGTCTTTTATGTGACCCATCCGCCATTAGGAGTCGAGCTTTCATCTCTTCCAAGCCTGTAAAGCCACATCCTTTAAACAGACTGTATGGGATTGTATTACATGTAACTCCTGTATCTAAAGTCGCAATGACTTTTGAATTTCCCATCCCAACTACGATGTTAAAGCTCCTTTTACTGAGACGATGCTCCTTCACATTTTCTGCTAACTCTTCTTCCTTAGCAGGAACTTCAACTGCTCCAATTTCCGGGGTGCTCACTATAACTGTAGAATCTTCCTCTTTTGCAAAACCCCTTTCTTCAATGGAAACGGTTGGATCTTCCTCTTGTTCCGGGGTCAACTCCTCAACAGATTTACCGGGGGTTATCACCTCTTCTACTGCTGCTTCTCCAGCAATCAGAATCAACGATGCACACCCACAAGATGCGCAAATCTGTTTTGAAACCTCAACACGGGTCTCATTTTCCGAGAAAGTCACCTCAACCGGTGTTTCTGTGATCACCTTAATAGCCATAACTCTCTCAGAAGTATTAAGGAATTTACCCCTTCCCCTTTCTTGGTTTTTCACTACCAGCTGCAGGAGGGTACCTTTGATCTGGTAGCTGTCCCTTTCCAATCTTTGAACTGTGGCTTCTAATGCATCCAACCTCTCAGCGGTAGTGCATGTATCATCGCTGTGTGTTGCATGGTGGCATGGCAACTTTTCACAAACCCTCTCAGATCCTTCAAAAAACCTTCTGGAAGTTGTGATTCGGGAAGGCGACGTTCTGGGCAATTAGAGCCGCTAAGCTTAACACGCTTACTCCTATGCTCTAAGCTTTTTGCCAGCCTCTTGAACACAACACTTAATCCGACATGGGTGCTCTCCCCCATCCATCCTCCACATGCCATATTAACCAACACTTGTGAAGACTCTTCAAGCCCATCAAAGAAGAACTGGTTTAAATCTACTGTACCAAAACGGTGATAGGGGCACTGACGCTGTAAATCACGGAATCTCTCCCATGCTTCGAAGAAGGGTTCTCCTTGTCGCTGCTTAAACTCACTAATCTACACTCTGAAGCTCGTAGTCATCGATACAGGGTAGTATTTGCCCATAAAGGTTTGGAAAGCTTTATCCCAAGTAGTGATGCTTCCTTCTTCCAGACCGTTCATCCAAGTTCGTGCCTTGCCAAAGAGACACATAGGGAAGATCCCGAGCCTCAAATAATCATACTTAAACCCTTCGGGTTTCTCCAATCCAGAGATGAAATGCTCAATTTCTCTTAAGAAACCCATGACGTCCTCATTCTCGACTCCATAGAACCTCAGAAGTTGTTGGAGGAGATGCTTCTTAACCTCGAGACCTCGCACATTAGATGGTAGGACCATGGTTGGGCGACATATAAAAGGAGTGTGTACATTGAAGGTTGCTCCACGGTAGCCATATCTGCGACCCTGTGCTATAAGACAAACACAACACCAAAACTACGCAAACGTAAGCACCCATTAGTTAAAACAAGCACTCAATACGAAGAACACAAAGGTAACAAAGCAAAAAGACTCACAAAAGCAAAAACTAGAAAAAGAAAAAAAATAAAAATACTGTAACTAAAATTCATAAACTTAACAAAGGAGTTAAGTCCCCAGCACCGGCGCCAAAAACTTGATGTGTAAAAATCAAAGTTTTAATATTTGTGTAAGAGCCAAGAGTTAATCCTCAACACTACGAAAACCTATAGTGTAGTTGAGTTAACCCCGAGGTCGGTCTCGAAGGACTTAACTAGGCTGAGCCTTGTTTACGAATAGAAGCAACAATATGAAAAGCAGTAGAAGTTGGTTTGCCTCGGCGGCGAGATAATAGACTAAAGCGAATAACTACTTGCAACTACTAGAAACCAAATTGATAGTAATGAGATTGAAATATGAATGGGAAAATTATGGAATGGTAACGTCAACATGCTAGGTAGTAGGATAAATGTGATTCACGGGATTGATTACGCAAGTTCACATACTTGAGTTAAAAAATGAATAGCACTAGTGGAAGCGTCAATTCCACTAGGCTACAATCAATCTAGCTAATCCTACTATTACTGTTTGCAACTAACTGTTAGATTGAAGCAAGACGGAAAACATTTGGGTGTATTTGTGACGCCCTATCACCTTCACAGATAATTACCGACAGTAAAAATTATAATTTAGACACGCGGAAGCTTTAAACAGAAGTACTTTGACCACATTTACATTTGCATGCCAGCAAAATACATTTTCAGAAGCTTTATGCAGTAAATAAGCTTTTACAGAACGAAAGTATTTTCATGAATGATATGCGGACGACGATTCGAGGGAAAAGGATTGGAAGTAAGCCGGCTGACCCTTGATGCATGTCTTAACATCTTTTCCGCTAAGGCGTGCCTTTGCCTGAATATCTATAAAAATATCATCGCATTTTGAATGAGTTGCGAATCTCAATAAGTATAATCAGTAACTGATCATTTAATAACCAGTAAAATAACCAGGCAACAAGCTATTTAACACCTCGTAAGCACATCAATTTCAGTCACATATATTCACATCAATTTACAATCAGCATATGACTTCCATTTCCTTCACAGTTTCAAAATCACATCAGTTCACTTCCCATTCCACCAGATCAGCTATAAACATTTAACATCATTCACATTTATATAATAATGCACACGTGCTTAGTCATTTTCTTTGTCTTCTATGGCTCTGTTACAACCAGGAGTAATTCGTAATCACGATAACAGAGGAGTTCAGTGAACCCAACAGAGTCCAGCCATGCTGGAAATTCATATTTCATACAGAGTCCAACCGTACCTGAAATTTCATATTTCATACAGAGTCCATCCAATGATGGACATCCAGACAAGCTGGAAAACACATGACTCAAGGTCATCAGCAGCCATAACAGAATCCTCTTATCTCTTATGAATGCATTTCACATAATCATGTTTATAAATATATACGACTAATACTTTATCAGAAAATAGTATGTTTTCAGATAAGAACTGCACGTATCCCATCCGTACATGGAGCAATTGATCATTTCATCAATCAAGCACTTTAATATTCCACGTATATAGCACACCACGGTAACACCATATCAATAATATCAAGAATAATACGTATTTGTCAAACAACAAGTTACCGAAAATTATTTACAATAAACTAAATAACGAGTTACTAAATACACTTACAGTTCACCTCCAAAACCGTTACCAACATCTCTAGGTGCTAAAAGACCGTCTGACCTTCAAAAATCTATCGGTTGCTATAGCATCCTTGTCCATGGCTACCGAATTTCATACATACGGTTTCTATCCCCTTTTCACCTTCTCTCCAGCATCATTTTTTTCTTTCTTTTTATTTTTGGTTTCGTTCTCAACCATATACCCTTTTCCGTTCTTGTTGCTAATGAGTTTGAAACAAAAGTAAAGGGTGTGTGCAGTGTGCACATGGACTGTAGAAATGGTTTCTGAGTGTGTACGTGTGATGAAATAACCTGGAAGAAACTTAATTGTGAAGGGATAAAGTATCAAAAATGAGTCGGTGAAGATTGAGGCTGTGGAACTAAAACCAGATAAACACAAGTTAATTGAAGTGAAGGAGTAGTGACACGTTGGCTGGTGATGAACACACGTAATTAATCACATACATCTTAGTGTAACTAAGTACTTTGGCCGTGGAGAATGCATATTAACATATATAGTTATATTATTTCTTTAATCATCGAATTATTTGCACCAGCCTGCTTAATTCGGTTTTACAAAGATGATTTGAAAGTCAAAGAGATACATCGAACAAATACTATAAATCCATACGGTTCATATTACGGTGTCCGTTCTTTCATAGGCCCTCGTTTGGATGTAAAACGGTAAAAATTAAAATTAATAACAAGCCGGACCCAAAACTATATAAAACAACGATAACAATTATACTTCAAAAACTCACGTAATATCAATTCATTTAACATCAAATTTCACATAGCACAAATATATCACAACACGTTATATAATTTAATTTTTCACAAATACGGCCACGTATATAAGACATTAAAATATTAAAAATTTGCTTAAAAACATATTTAAACATGCTTATGAGGTGAAAAAGGTCAGGGGCGTGACAATTCTCACCCACTAAAAGAAATTTCGTCCCCGATTTTTCGCGTAAAAGACATTTACGTACTTTCAAGTAACAAAGTTTTCATTCAACACGTACACTACAGCAACACTTTAAAACATATATGCACTTTTTCAACAATTAAGCAGATCATAACTCACCTAGCTTCAAATAAGATACACGTGAATGACGCTGGCACAACTGCTCCTTCCCTCACAAAAACATTTGGCTCGTTATGATATGCATATTAATGCTTTAGAAATGACAGAACTTGTAACGTATGCTCACACAGAAAATGAGATTGTGATGCATGTGTCATGGAAGCTGTCTACAGAACCCTTACCTAATACACGTATCATGCAATCTATTAGCAGAACCCCTACCTGGGGCTCTGATACCAGTAAACTTGTGACGCCCTATCACCTCTGTCACCTTTACAGATAATTACCGATAGTAAAATTATAATTTAGACACGTAGAAGCTTTAAACAGATGTACTTTGACCACATTTACATTTGCATGCCAGCAAAATACATTTTCAGAAGCTTTATGCAGTAAATAAGCTTTTACAGAACGAAAGTCTTTTCATAAATAAGCCGGCCGACCCTTGATGCATGTCTTAACATCTATTCCGCTAAGGCCTGCCTTTCCCTCAATATCTATAAAAATATCATCGCATTTTAAATGAGTTGCGGATCTCAATGAGTATAATCAGTAACTGGTCATTTAATAACTAGTAAAATAACCAGGCAAAAAGCTATTTAACACCTGGTAAGCACAACACTTTCAGTCACATATATTCACATCGATTTACAATCAGCATATGACTTCCATTTCTTTCACAGTTTCAAAATCACATCAGTTCACTTCCCATTCCAACAGATCAGCTATAAACATGTAACATCATTCACATTTATATAATAATGCACACGTGCTTAGTCATTTTTTTTGTCTGGCTCTGTTACGACCAGGAGTAATTCGTGATCACGATAACAGAGGAGTTCAGTGAACCCAACAGAGTCCAGCCATGCTGGAAATTCATATTTCATACAGAGTCCAACCTGGAATTTCATATTTTGTACATCCAGTGAAGATATCCAAACAAGCTCGAAAACACATTACTCAATCATCAGAAGCCATAACAGAATCCTCATATATCTTATGAATGCAATTCACATAATCATGTTTATAAATATATACGACTAATACTTTATCAGAAAATAGTATGTTTTCAGATAACAACTTCACGTATCCCATCCGTACATGGGAGCAATTGATCATTTCATCAATCAAGCACTTTAAACTTTTCATCGTATTCAGAATGGAACATTCCACATGTATAGCACACCACCACGGTATATTTTCACATTTCATATCAACACTTCCACAATATAATTCACACATATTCATAGTCATAAGCAAGAACCATATCAATAATATCAAAAATAACACGTATTTGTCAAACAACAATTTGTCAAACAACAAATTACCGAAAATTATTTATAAGAAACTAAATAACAAGTTACTAAATACACTTACAGTTCACCTCCAAAACCGTTACCAACATCTCTAGCTGCTAAAAGACCGTCTGACCTTCACAAATCTATTCGGTTGCTATAGCATCCTTGTCCATGGCTCCCCAATTTCATACATGCAGTTTCTATCCCCTTTTCACCTTCTCTCCAGCATCATTTTTTTCTTTCTTTTTATTTTTGGTTTCGTTCTCAACCATATACCCTTTTCCGTTGTTGTTGCTAACGAGTTTGAAACAAAACTAAAGGGTGTGTGCAGTGTGCACATGGACTGTAGAAATGGTTTCTGACTGTGTACGTGTGATGAAATAACCAATAACCAGGAAGAAACTTAATTGTGAAGGGATAAAGTATCAAAAATGAGTCGGTGAAGATTGAGGCTGTGGAACTAAAACCAGATAAACACAACTTAATTGAAGTGAAGCACAAATGTTAAACGCAACACCTTTTTGGCCAAACGCAGCACCAATTATTTGTGTACTTACCAAAAATGCCCCTAACTCAAAAAAAACTTTAAAAATGAACGTAAAATCGAAATAACTCGTTTACACAAACACAATAACATTAACATGCACGATTGAATACAAATTTCAACAATAAAAACATCGAAAAATTTTCAATTTTTTTTTTTTTTGGTGTAAAGTGTAAAAAGTTGAAAAATTGGGGGGAGAAAAAATTAAAAGTTGCTGGCAGCTAAAAAAAAAAAAAAAAAAAAAAATTTAACGCATGAAATGGCCGGTTCTCAAAACCGGCCATTTCAAAAATGGCCGGTTTTGAGAACCGGCCATTTCCGTTTTTTTTTTTCAGTTTTTAAATTTTTTTTTTCCCAATTAAAATGGCCCGTTTGACCGACAATGTTTTTTTTAAATTTAAATTTATTTATTTTGAATTTGCAACTTTAACTTTAATTCGAACTTAAATCGAAATGCTTCCGAATAAAAGGTTACAATTTGAACACGAACGAACTTGAATAGAAAACTATTCTTTTAACAATTATTTATTTATTTATTGTACATAAAGAACTATTTCAGTAAAAGTGGAATCATATTTATTTTAATTACGACAACATGAATTTTCACTCATTTCACTATAAATACGTAACACAACATAAAATTGAAAGCATAAACTAGAACAAAAACCATTGGCGTAGCCGAACGGAATAATGTTGTATCCAATGGCTTATTCTTTCCTCTCTAGCAGATTCCCATGACATCCATAATGGTGGAAGTGGGCATTCATCTATCACGCGCAACCTAATATAGTGATTGTTATCAACGAATCCCATTGTCCACTCTTCATCTGTCAATGGAGGGTCCGGAGATGGTGAGTCCATCTGTGAACGACACTCCAATGGAAAATATGTAAGACTCCCAGTCTTTGCATAGCAGCTCAAGACCCGTTGGTACGTTGTAGCTGTAAGAAAGCCCATATCCGGGAGTGTATACCACCATGGGTTGTTACATGGGCCTGCAAACCAGTTCAAACGACTAGTTATTTCTGTGACCCTTTGTTGCCCCATTTCTGCGACGTAAAGCTCCATGTGGTTGTTCAACTCCTCCATAAGTTCCTGCCTGACGTCTGGCCACCGGTCTTGTGACTGGTATTGGAGTTGTGCTATGACCCTAAAACCGCAGTTTCCATCGGAGACGACATTAGTCCAACCTCTAATGAAGTGTACAGTTTGTTGCGGCATTTGACCTTTGGTATTTGAATGATCTACCAAGATTTGCCTTGCGAACTGAACTCGCATTGCTTGGGGTGGAATTCGTCGTGATTGATTCGTGTTGGTGCTCTCCCAAGCAGATGGGATCCTACTCCCTGTTGCTCTAGGTCGCCTACCTCTTCGTTGGTTTACGATTGGCTCCTCGAGGAATGACTGTGACGCACTCGAATCGTCAAAATACGATCTCATTTCCTCCTTCGTGGCGGTCATTGCGGTCCTCGCCCATCAATAAACCGTCCCGTACTCTGCTGCCTAGTTTCAGGTGGTTCCCCCATGTGAAGAGTTCTCCAGAACACGTTTAGATCGTGAACCGGGTGGACGGTCCTCCTGTTTCTCAACTTGACGGCCAATTGACATGCGCACATTAGTCCAAAACTTGTGTGCAATGTGTGATCGCAATCACTAGGATTACCATCGTCCATTTCTTTCACCATTTTGTCAATGGCAAGATGTGAAACCACACCTCCCAGCCTACGAAAGATGTGACTTGTTGTGGAATGAGGCTTAATCGTAAGAGATCTCTCAAACTCTGTGCGGATCGCATCAAAATGCATTTCAAGTAGGCCATGCAGTTTCGGGAATGCCCGGTGAAACTTTTGATTTGAAGGACGCAAATAATTGGTGTTGCGTTTAGCCAGTTTGGTCCTGCGTTTAACAACACCCAAGTGAAGGAGTAGTGACACGTTGGCTGGTGATGAATTACTCAGCAACTCAGCAACACGTGTAATTAAAACAAAGATAACAATTATACTTTAAAAACTCAGTATCAATTCATTTAACATCAAATTTCAGATAACACAAATATATCACATCACGTTATATAATTTAATTTTTCACAAGTACGGCCACGTATATAACACATATTAAAATATTAAAAAATTTCTTAAAAACATATTTAAACATGCTTATGGGGTGAAAAACGTCAGGGGCGTGACAGTATTGATTAAATGCTTACTCTAGCAGTGATATTGACAGATTGCGCATCAAACGTAATAGCAAGATATGCGATTAATCTAAAAAGCACAAGTTATTGAATCCCGATCCACTTCAAATCACATAAATCCTAGCTAGCATGCATTGAATCAGTCACCACCCCATAATAGGGGTGTTTAGCTACTCATGATTAGCGAAAGCACAATTATACTAGCAATAAACATAATCTCAAGCACAAAACAAAGATTCGAGAGAATTGATACAATTTTACCCTTCGTTGTCACAAACCCTAGGTAGAAATTGAAGAACGAAAATCAATTGATGCCAAAGCTGTGTAGATAATCTCCCAGTCAATGTTAATCTTCGAATTACAAGGGAAAACGGTTCAATTACCCGATTTTGAGGTAATTGCCTTAAAAACTAGGTCTAGCTCTAGAGCAAGGTATTGTTCTTCACAATAGAATGAATATGAAAAGTAAATCTCGATGTTTTCTAATACCAGAAAAAGAAAACGAAGTCTTAAACGAATTAGGAAACAAAATCGCAGAAGGAACGGAAAAGAGAAAACTGGCGTCGCCAGTTGGAAAACTAGCATCGCCAGTTAATTAAAACTGGCATCGCCAATTTCTTTCTGCGTGAAACAGAAAGTTGCTGGCATACACCAGTTTGATAACTGGCGTCGCCAGCTTCTTCTGGATTGACTGTTTTGCCCTTCAACGCCTTTTTTGACTCCAATTCTCGATATTTTGGCCTTCCCGCTCCACTTCTAGCATCCATACGAGGCATTGGAACTCCATAAATTGTAGATGAATATAAAATACATCATTTTGCCTTCCATTAGCGCGGTTTAGCCAAATATCTACAAAACACACAAAGAACAAAACAAGTAAAAATACTCTAGGAAAACTAAATAAAACTATACTAAAGGATGACAAAAAGACGGTAAAAAAGACCAAATGAGACGGTATAAAACCGATTCATCACCTTTCGTTGAGTGTAGCCCTTGGAATAGATATTTCTACCACGTCCCCTCTAAATCTTTCTCCAAGTAGCACCTTTGGGATGTTTGGTAGGATATCTTGGTACATCAACTCGTGGTACGCCGGTTCCTTGTATACGCCATGACTGTGCTCCTCGGGGATATTGAAATAGTCATTGATAACTCCCGTTCCAAACATGAACTCCACCACTCGGATGGTGATAGAATGATCTAGAAGTGAGTCCTCCGGCATTTCGATCTTGAGTTGGAAGTATTCCCGGACTACCTCTATGTCATATCCCTTGAGAATGGTAGTGTAGGTTCCCCAAGTATATAGGCTTAAGATGTCGTGTATCCAATTGAGAGCATGATTCATTCCCCATCCGATGTCTATATTCCTCTCGGGGATTACTCCTCGGTCGCTATTGACTAATAGCCAACTCCTATCCTTGCTCGAAAGGGTTGTCGATGCTGCTTTCTTTCCCTTCTTAGCCCTCTTGGTGCTTGGTTCCCCAATGTTAGGAATATCTGTTAGTATTTTGATCATTCATCACATGTTCTTATCTTAGCCAGAAAGGTGATTAAGTACTCTTGGTTCACTTGAACATTGTAAAAGAGGAAATCACTGAGTATGGTTAGTCTAGTAAATCTTGTATTAGGATTATAGGTCTCTGAGTGTAATTTTTATTTCAAGAAGACCATGAAGATCAATCCTAGCAATGGAGCTTATCTGAAGATTAGAAGACTGAAGATTGCACAAGATTTATGAAGACATCATGGTTCAGTCTAACTCAGAAAGACTATGTTCTTAATCCTCAATTAAGTGTATTTACTTACATTTGAAATAAGGTTATGAACATATGACATCATGAGTAAGGAGCATGCTAGCCATCAGAAAGGCTCATGTATCCGTTGGACTAAAGGACAATGAACAATACTATGCATTAAATGCATTGGCAGAATTGCCACAGAAAGAAAGTCCTCTCTGAAAAATGAGATAGTGACTTCTGAGTACATAGTTCAAAATATAAACGGATATAATTTGATAGAGAGCACAACGGATATAATTCAAATGCCTCTCAAATTTATCTATATATATCACAAACTTAGATGCTGAGAATCACACCTTAGAACGCTCTATCTTGCAAACTTACCATCAAGCAAAGTATTCTCTCAAGCACTCTACTACCCTTTCTGAAAGCTTTCCGATTGCTTAAAGAATCACTAGTAGTTCTAAGTTGTCCAGAACCTTAACAAGAGATTGTTTGAACTGTCAGATACCCTTTCTGAAGCTCATTCTCCAGAACGGACATCAATTACTTGGGTCAGTAAAGAGCAGACTGCCATCCACTGAACAAGTGTATTAAGTAGTCTTGTTCTATCAGGCTCTCTGAAAACATAACTGAAAAGTTATACGAGAAGCCTCTCTGACAAAAATCATATAACCAAACACCAACAAAGCGTGGAGTAGAGGAAGTACTTGATTTGGGAAAACAGGGAATAACTCCAAGGTTATCTGAGTAGAGGAAGTACTTAGCTCTAGGAGCTGGGGAATAACTCAGGGGGAATATTTGGTTGGGAACCATTTGTTTAAGAATCTTAGAATAGGATTATTGTAAGGTGAACTCAATTATCTGTTCTAGTGAATTCTAGCTCTCAGAAAGATCGAAGTGGATTAGTTAGAGGATTACGCCACCTCCAGATACCACTATGCTTGCTGTGTCATTTACCTTTCTGGATTTTACATCTCAGCAAAGCACACACACACATACTTATTGTTTCTACACTTATCTATCTTAAAGTCTCCCGCGCTCTGAATCTAAGTATCAGAAACCCCCAGGTTTCTGAGAAATTGTGTTTATCGACAAAAGTTTTAAAAGACTATTCACCCCCCCCCCCTCTCTAGTCTTTTACTTTGCCGTTATCTGGACCAACAAGTGGTATTAGAGCAAGAGGTTCACAAGCCTTCTGCACTGAACCTAGATCCCTAGATAGGTGAAGGAACTTTTTCCCTTTCTGAGGACTATATAATTTGTGTGTTAAGTGTGCAGGTATGTCTCTGAGTGATGCACCCATTCTGAAACCAGAAAACTACGAGAAATGGAAAAACAACATGATGCTCCATCTGGAGGGCATTAGCGACGAGATGATCCATGTCATAAATGAAGGGCCTATCAAAATCAGACAACTGAGACAAGTTACTGAGGTGTCTGATGGAAGAAAAGCCTCAGATAAGGAGGATGGAAGTGAGGATGCAACTGCTAGTGATAGTGGTTATATTGCTCTCTGAAGATGCCAAGAGACATAGATTGGACGGTCAAGCTCGTAATATAATTATCAGATCAACACCTGAGCACATACAGTGTAAAATGTGGGGTTCTAAAACGGCGAAAGTTGCCTGGCAACTGATTGAAGAAATCTGTGCCGGAACTGAGAAAACCAAGGAAAACAAGTTCGAAGTTCTTAAATTGAAATTTCAAAATTTCAAACAAGGTCCCACTGAAACTCTGGAAGAACTTGATTTCAGGTTTACTACACTAATGAATGATATGGCTGCACTTGGTGAAAGCAATAGATACTCTCAGTCAGTAAAGATTAAGACCATTGTCATAAGTCTTAATCACAACTGGGAACACACGAAATTCTTTTATTTTAACCAAGGGATGCCAAGTATTACTCCAGTAGAACTCTTCTCTCATCTTGCAACTGTAGACTATGAGACAACTCAAAGAGAACAAACAGCTGAAAAGCTGCAAAGTGTTGCTCTAGTTTCTCAAGTTACTTCTCAAAAGAAGGATACCAAAGATGCATCTGAAGAAAATGCTCTTGCAGTAAGACACATGAAGAAATTTGTGAGTCAAGAAATTGAGAGAAGAAAAGCTAAAGAAAAGCTGAAAAAGCATCTTGGCCCAAACTATCATCAGTACAAGAACATACAAATGAACACCTCTCTGAACACCCCCATTCAGAAAGGTGTTAGTACTGAAACCGCAGAAATAGGAAATGATATCTGCTTCTATTGTCAAAAGCCTGGTCACTTCAAGAGAGATTGTCCAGCTTTAAATAAGCTCAAGACAGGTGACAAAAAGGACAGAAGAAATTTCAAAAGAAATCAAAGGGCCTTACTGACTGAAGAAAGGAAAAAGATTCAAATTCAACTTGATGCTCTAGACATTGAGACAGATTCTGAAGATTAAGATTCAGATGACTCAAACCTACCATCACCAGAATTGTGTGGAATCACCCACGAAGTAATCGACCTCGGCCTTAAGAAGAAAGAAATGTGTGGAGTTGCTGAGATCGCTGGTCCAGACATCTCCAACATTGAAACATGTCTTATGGCTGATGAGTTAACTAATAATTCACAATTTCTGTACTATGAAAGTGATGATGGAATTGAGGATCTGGAATTAGTCAAAAGTGAATTGGATCGTTATGAGAAAGAATTTCTGGAAGCACAATCTAAAACCAGAATTCTAGAAGAAAGCAAAGAAACTCTTGAGAAAGAGGTTTCTGAGCTAATCAGGGTATCTGAGAGCAAGAACGCTGAAATAGCCTTTCTGAAAGCTCAGATATCTGAGAATGAAAATTCTCACAAACTATCCTTAGACAAACTGAATGAGAAAATGATGGAGCTACTTTCTGAGAATGAATAACTTAGAAAGAAAGAGCTATCTTTCCAATCTTATGCAAAGGCTAGTGACACTCTCACTGAGGTTCAATCCTATCTGAGAGACCCCTCTGAGAAAGGTGGACTTGACGAACAAACAAGTAATTCATCTCCTCTGAAAAAGAGTGATGAAAGGTTGACCTTTGTAAAAAGTCAACAGAATGGTTCTTCAATCACCTACAACATTGGTCAGAAAGCTAAGGTAATTGACAAAGGAAAGGGAGTAGCAACCTAGCCTTTGAAAGAACAACAAGTTCACAAGATACATGTGGATAAGGTTTCTGAAAAGAAACGCAACCCTCAGATTTGCAACCATCCACATTGCTACATTACTAGGAAGGGAAAAATTGCTGGAATAGGCAAATTCTCTACTATACCATTTTATGAAAATAAAGATGGTGCAGAAACTAGTAAGGCTTCTGAAGAACGCATTCAGAAAGCCAAAGGTGTTCGAAATGGCATTGGCTATCGTGCTATTGGAAAAGTCCTTCTGCAACAATATAAGGAAGGACAAGAACAATGGCGCAAGGCTGATATTGCTCGCAGCAATAGACAGAAGTGGAAAAATTTTCAAGCCACTGAAAAACTGAATGCCAGAGCTAGAAGGAACTTGGGCAGAAAAGCTAAGCTTGCTGAAAAGCAATCCAGAAACCCAAGATCCAGAAAGCACCAAGGGGAACAACTAGAAACACTCCAAAAAGGAAAATTGAGATCAAAATTACTGATTTCATTGCATCTCCTTCTGATCAAGCTAGACAAAAACAAACTCCCAAGAAATTCACTAAAATGTGGATTCCTACTGGAAGAATGTTTAGTCTAAGTGGTTCTATCTCTGAAGCAAGAACCTAACTCCTGTTTCCTGTTTTGTGCAGAACGCTTCTTGGACTAAGGCTCAATGGCTATTTGATAGTGGATGCGGAAAGCACATAACAGGAGACAAAGCAAATCTGGTCAACTACAAAGCTTGCATAAATGGACCAGACATCAGATTTGCTGGAGGAGAATTAAATCCCTCTCTGGGATTTGGCAACGTCAAATTGGGATCACTAACAATCACTGACGTACTACATGTTAAGGGTTTGAAATATAATCTATTTAGCATGAGCCAGTTTGCAGACAAAGGCTTCACGGTTAAATTCAAAGCAAAATACTGTAAACTTATTGACAATGAGTCAAGGCAGACAGTCTTGGTTGCTCGGCGGAAAGGTAGTCTTTATGTTGCTGATTGGGCATCTGCCACAACTGAAGAATGTCTCATGGTGAGTCAATCAGGTCACACAGAAGAGCACTGGTTATGGCACAAAAGAATGAGTCATTTGAATTTCAAAACTCTGAACAAACTTGCAAAGAAAGAGTTAGTGGTTGGCCTTCCCAAAACATCTTTCAGAAAGGATGGTATCTGTTCTGCCTGTCAGATGGGGAAACAATCCAAGATCTCTTTCAAGACCAAAACCAGACACTCTAGTGTTAGACCACTGTAACTACTACACATGGATATTTTTGAATCATCTGTAACTAGTTATGCAGGAAAGAAGTATGGTCTAGTTATTGTAGATGACTTCTCAAGATTCACTTGGGTTATCTTTCTGAAGCACAAATCTGATGCCAGGGTGGAGATACCAAACTTGCTGAATAAGCTTGAAGTCATGAAAAATGATAAGGTATCTGCAATCAGAACAGACCATGGTACTGAGTTTGTCAACCAGTACATAAAGGAGTTTTGTACCTGCAAAGGTATACAACACCAACTTTCTTCTGTAAGAACACCTCAACAAAATGGTGTTGCAGAAAGGAAAAATAGAACCCTTAAAGAAGCAGTAAGGACAATGCTAGCTGACACTGAAATAAGTGAAGTTTATTGGGTTGAAGATGTAAACACATCATGCTATACTCAGAACAGATGTTTGATAAACAAACACCATGACAAGACACCGTATGAACTCCTGGTTGGTAGACCCCCAAATATCAAACATCTGAAAGTATTTGGTTGTAGATGTTTTGTTCTTAACAATGGAAAAGATTATCTAAGGACATTTCAACCAAAAGCAGATGAAGGTGTATTTCTTGGTTATTCAATGAATAGCAAAGCATACAGAGTTTATAACAAAAGAACAAAGAAGATTGAAGAATCAGTTCATGTTGTATTCTATGAAGGAAACAAGAAAATGCCTCTTGCTGATGAACTCTCAGAAAGGTTCAAGGAACTAATGTTGAGGGAATCTGAAGAAGAACCCTCAGAAAGGAAAAACATCATTATGGAAAGGGAGGATGACTCTGACGAAGAAAAGCATGAAATGCCTAGTAATAACCAAATGACTCTCAGACATGATGAAGAATTTCCTATGAGAATTCCAGAAACGGAAACTGAAGATGTTCATCAGAAAGCTAACTCTGGAAATGACCTCTCTGACAGGCATGTCCCAGAAAGCTCCTACACTGAACAAGTGTCAGACATTAACCACCCTTCTGAGGTGCAAAATGTCTCAGATACTGAAGAAGTGTCAAGTCATAATCATAGTGATTCACATTCAGATCACATAGATGCTGACCCTACTAGCCCTAAACCCATGATGAGATGGATCAAGGATCATCCCACAAGAAATGTGATTGGACCAATTAATCAAGGTGTTAGGACTAGGAGAGCAATAGCTGAAAATGCTAATTCTCTCTTTGGATGTTTCATCTCAAACATTGAACCTAAAACTATAGAAGAAGCATTAGGAGACCAAGACTGGATCTCTGCAATGCAAGAAGAGTTGGATCAATTTGAGAGAAACAAAGTCTGGAAACTAGTTCCATTTGTAGAAGGAATATCTGTGATTGGTACTAAGTGGGTTTTCAGAAACAAGATGAATGAATCTTGTGAAATAACCAGAAACAAAGCAAGGTTGGTTACCAAGGGATTCACCCAGACTGAAGGCTTAGACTTTGATGAGTCATATGCACCAGTTGACAGATTGGATGCAATAAGACTCTTTCTGGCCTTTGCAGCTCATAAAGACTTTAAAGTTTATCAAATGGATGTCAAAAGTGCATTCTTGAATGGTGAACTTGCTGAGGAAGTTTATGTTGAGCAACCACCTGGCTTTGAAGTTTCCTCAGAAAGTAAAATGGTCTATAAGCTACAAAAAGCTCTATATGGACTGAAACAGGCTCCAAGAGCATGGTATGACACTTTGGCCAAATACCTTCTGAAAAGTGGTTTCAAGAAAGGTGAAGTTGATAAAACTTTATTTACCTTAAATCATGATGGGAAACTACTCTTAGTTCAAGTATATGTTGATGACATTATATTTGGATCTAAAGACAAGCAACTTTGTGATGACTTTGCAAATCTCATAAAAAGTAAGTTTGAGATGAGCATGATGGGAGAATTGAACTATTTCCTAGTATTGCAAGTCAAGCAACTCAATGATGGAATATTCATTAGTCAGACAAAGTATGCAAACGACATGCTCACAAAATTCAATCTGAAGCCTTCTGAAAAGAATGCTAAGATACCTATGAGCATAGGAACCAAGATGACCTATACTGAATCAGATAAGAGTGTTGATGAGCACAAGTATAGGAAGTGGATAGGTTCACTACTCTACCTTACTGCAAGCAGACCTGATATTCAATATGCAGTTGGACTGTGTGCTAGATTTCAAACAAATCCAATGAAATCACACTACAACATTGCTATGAAAATATTAAGGTATGTAAAAGGTACTGTAGATATAGGTTTGTGGTATCCAAAAAAAGTGGATTGAGTTTGGCTGGCTACTCAGATGCTGATTATGCTGGATCAATGCTTGATAGGAAAAGTACCTCTAGAACTTGTCAGTTTCTAGGAACTAGACTTATCTCATGGTTTAGTAAGAAGCAAAACTCAATTACAACTTCTACCACAGAGGCTGAATATATTGCTGCTCGTTGTTGTCCAACACAAATTCTGTAGATTCAACAACAACTCAGAGATTATGGACTCATTGAAGAGAAAACTCCCATTTTATGTGATAACACAAGTGCTATTGCAATCACACAGAACCCAAAGTTCCATGCCAGAACAAAGCACATTGATGTTAGACACCACTTCATAAGAGACCATGTTGAGAAAGGTAATATAGAGATACTCAAGATTGGTACAGAAGACCAACTTGCAGATATCTTCACCAAGCCCCTTCAAGAAAGGCGGTTCTTGACCCTCAGATATAATCTTGGATTAATGGAGTTACCTAAGGACTGAAAAATGTCCTAAATCTCTAAAGTCAGAATTAGTAAGGGAGAAAAGAAGTAGGCCTCTGAGAACACGTTCTTAGAAAGCCAAGTTGATAAGAGGTGATGCAAAGGTTTCTGAGTAGCAATACTCAGAAAGGCAAAACATTTCTGGAACGGGTATCCAGAAAGGCAAAGGTTGGTACACATTCTGTAAGTAAATAAGACTAGAACTTACTTACAGAAAGTGGGTCAAATACATTCAAACAACTGAAGCTTCTGACACTTGAACTCAGAAAGCTATTTAGTCATAAAGAGAAAAGACACACAAAGCCCGAAAAGGTATAAGTTCTGAAAGTCAAACTAGTCCAACGTCTTGTATCTTTACCATTTTCATGATAAAATATATAGATAAGGACTTGACATTCAGAATGATAAGCTCAAACGATGAAAGTGTTCTCACTCTTTACTTAGTGACACAATGAATGTAGCATATTAAAAATCCATCAAGTCGGCACATTACCATTTGTTGATTACAAGATATTCAATATAAGCCCTTGATGAATAAATGTTAGATCTCAATGGTTGAGATTAAAACAAAGCAAGTAATGTCTGTTGAAAAGTACAGACATGACCCACTACGCATTTATTGAAGTACAAAGGACGTACCACGCCTATGCAGATATAAAGACACGCATACATATTTAGATGTATGTATGTTGTATCTCTATACATTTTATCTTCTATATATATATAGGAATTGGGTAAAAGACAAACACTCTTACCAATTCCGAAATTTCAAACTTGCATCAAAATAGCAAAATCTCTCAAGATTTCTGCAAACCCCCTTCTGCAAACTCAACTTTTTGTGCTTATTCTTCTGAAAAGATAGACTAATCTCAATTACTTGTGCAAAATCCTTCTGCAAAACCACTTATTCAAAACTTTATATAAAGAGATGGCACCCAAGAAGATGACCACCAAGAACCCTAAGGCCGGATCATCTACTCCTGCTGAAAAGCAAGGAGGAAAAGAACTTAAGGTGTTGAATAAACGCCTTCTGGGAGAATTCACCCCTTAGGATTGGAACCCTAGTCATAAAATGAATTGGGGAGCATTCTTAGTGAAGAAATATGTACCATCAGTTATTCCTTCAAAACCAGAAAGGAAACTGATATTGGAGATGTTGAAGAATTCCCATATCTACAGGTTTTTATTTGCTGCACCCAGTGGCCTATCCACACTGGACGTACTAGAGTTCTACAAAAACTCCAAAATTTTCACAAAGGTTGTGAATGATAAAGAAGAAAAGTACATGTAGACTGAAGTCCAAGGACAAGAAATTGTTCTTGACTGCAAGGCTTTCTGCAAATTGTTCCGACTGAAAAATCGAGGAACTATTGAAGATATCAACATCAAGGACGCCTCAGTGATTCAAGGCGTCAAAGAACTTTTTGAGGCAATCCAGTTGGAAAATGCAAAAGGTTGCCCAGGAGACTTCATTCCGAAAGCTATCAGAACAAGTCATCTTCAGAAACACTGGAGTACTTTGGCTCTCATCCTGGTCCGTTGCTTTGATGGCAACAAAGGTGGAGTAGACCAGATAAGCATGGAGAGATGGATGATGATGCATCTTCTGAACCAGAAGAATGAAGGGCAGGAAACCCACTTCAATTGGGGGAAGTACGCCTTCAACAAATTCCTTGGACATATTGAGGAATTTGAGCCCAAAATCATCAATGGCCTTGCTGAGCCAAAAGCCAATATGCACTTTGGTCTCAGGATATGTCACATTCTGGAAACCATGGGGATTACTCTAAGAGAGAAACAAGAAATCCCAGTCACCAACTCCCTTTTCAGACACGCCTTTGAAGAAAAGGAGAGAATTGCTCCTGAACAAGTACTCAGAAAGGTTGAAGAAACTACACAGCAAGGTGAGGAGGTTTCTGAACAAGCTCAACCTCCAGCTGCCAAAAGGAAAAGGGCTCAAGGCAAAAGGACCTCCAAGTCCATAAACATTCAAGAGGCACAACCTTCTGGAGACAAGGTCTCAGAAGATGTTGTTCGCCCAGAAAGGCAGTTCCAGAAAGCCCCAAGAATCCTGAAACAGACTGCTCCAGAACTCTCCAGAGATGATAGAAATATCATATATGGGTCTGCGCCAACACAGAACAGTGATTCTGAGGACGATGAAGTAATCGCAACAGTGCTCAAAAGATATAAGTTTGAGACCCAAGGAGGAGCATCAAACTTATCTCTTCAGAAAGATAAGAGCCCCTCTGCCCAGCAAGAAGAAGAAGGCCTGGGTGAGGAAGATAGAATGATGGAAGATACTGACATTGCTTCCACATTCACAATACCAGCACTCAATATTGCTGAAGAAAACCCTGTTCTTGAACAGGTTCCTTAACCTTCTGAGAGAGCTCAACTCTCAGAAAGGGATCCAACTGAGATGGAGACTCAGAATGATACTACAGAGGAGAACAACAATGAGCACAAAGAGACTGTGGATTCACCACAAGTCCAAGAGATCAATGATCAGCCTGACTCTTTTCAGCTAGCAAAAGTAGTTTATATCTAACTTGTCAACATTTCAATGTTAACTTGTTACTCATAAGCTTCATTTTGTTACAGGCCATATTGGAGACAAACTTTCAGGGGGAAGTTAATTTGTCCACCCTTCTGAATGAAGAAGAGGTTTCTCCAACCTCAGAACAACAAGAAGAGCTTGTTCTACAGGTAGCTAAGTTATCTCTGAATAAGAAATAGCTTGCTTGAAAAATTAATATCTTGTGTTCTAAATTTCTTTTTTTCTTAGTTTAGGCTCTAACTGAGGAAGTAGTGGTGGGGGAACCAACATCCCAAAACCAAGAAAATCCAGAAGCTGAAAAGCTTTCTGAAGAAGCATTTAATGAGCCTTCTGTTGAGAAGGTAAGTACTCAGTAATAATCTTCTTCAAGAATGCTCTGGAAATCCCACTACTAAATCTCTTATGTTTGTTCTTACAGGCTCAGTCAGAAGAACAATTGGAAGGAGAAAAATTCTTGCTAACTCCTCCAATAGAAACTGAAACTGCTGAACAAGCAGTATCTGGAGAAAAGGTGTTAGAAACCCCCAAGGTTTCTGAGAAAGATGCAACTGAGCTTCCTCACTTGGATGTAAGTGAAGTCTCAGAAAGCATCTCTCTATTTATCTTTTCTGATAACAGTTTCTAAACATACTTGATTTTGTTTCTCAGGCTCAAGCAGAAAGAAAGGTTGTTAAGGATCAGACTTCTCCTCACAACAAGGTATCTGAGGCCTCTGTGCCAAAACAAGCGACAGTCCAAGCAAATGAGCCTGGTGTTTCTACACAGGTATGCTCAGAAAGCTTACTCTTGCACACAGATACCAACTCAAGTGGTTTGAACAAAACTAACTTGATCCCTTTCTTTCAGGCTCAAAGTTTTGTGCCAGTTGATTTACTCAAGGCTTTCCAGAAGCACACTCTCAAGAAACATCTAAAGTGCTTCAGACAATGGCAGAAACTCAGAAAGGCTGACCTTTCTGAAATAGCACGAGTAATCGACGTCCAGAAAAGAGAGCAATAGCCCTAAATCTGGAAGACTACATCCATGCATTGTTCCCAACAGAGTCCTATTCTTTTGCCAATCTGATGCATGAAGACTTCACTCATGAAGTAGCACAAAAACTTCTAGCAGATTTCAAAACTGCGGATGCTCAAACCCAAGAGCAGATGGTCACCCATCCTGCCTTGCCTAGTAAGCTCACTACTTACCCAGCTGAGCAAGAAGAAGTGAATGGGAGAATGATTACATTCCCAAATGTGATCAACTTGATTTCAGAAGATGAAGAAGAGATGGACGAGAATGATTATCAAGAACCCCCTTATGAGAATCCAAGTCAAGAAAACAAGAAGGATGATGATGATAATGATCAGAATGATGATCCCCAACCTGGACAAGGTGGGATTCAGAAGGCTAGCAAAGGAAGTAAAGACAAGGCCACTCCTTCCAATGCTCAGAAAGCCCCATCTTCATCACCCTCAAAGTCTCATCAGAAAACCCAACAAGCAGAACAGAACGATATACTTGAAGAGATATCTGCCGCTGAGTTCAGGATTGAACAACTCAGAAAGGTGTTGGAAGAAGAGAAGAGAATCAACTTAGAGTGCCAAGCTCTTGTTGATGAAAAGGAAGCCAAAATTCAAAAGCTCAAAGAAGCTAACACCCAGGAATTGGCGCTCCTAGATGAGCAAAGAAATCTGAAAGATGCCATTGTTGTCACAGCTGCTGAAATAGATGCCATTGATGACAATGATGATGATGAAGATGATGCTAAGACTGCATTAGAAAGACCTTCTACATCTTCTCAGAAGGCCAGCACACTTGATGGAAAGCAGAAAAAGGTTGTCAATCTGCAAACTATTCAAGAAAAGGATAATAAGAGTGATGCTGAAAACAACCAAAACTTGAATACTGACGCAGAAGATGAGAGACTTGTCACTCAACACAAGAGAGCTCTACTTGCTCCTCATATATTATCTGCACCAAGTAGTTCAAGAAGTGAAGAGCACCGTGCCAGAAATAGTATCTTTTTGGAACTCAGAAAGACACTAATTGCTCAAGACACAGAAGTGCTAAAATCCATCTCTGAAGAGATGAAGCCATTGGCTGCTGCGTTACTCAACAGAGCAACCAACATAGCTCTCTCTCAGAAAGACCTAGGGTTGGTCAGGGATGAGGATTGCAACAATGCTAATGCAGCACTCAATGAAGCCAGCCATGCTGTTCTGCAAGCCAACGCCATTCTTAGGCCACTTGAAGAGCTCAACAGAAAGGAGCAGGAACTGGTTCAGCAGAACCACGAGCTGAAGAAAGAAATCCAAGAATTGGTCAGGGTGCACAATAATCTCCAGAAAAACTTTGACTCACTCTCTGAAGCTTATGCCATTATGAGTCAGACATTCATGACTAAGGGGGAAGAAGAAGAGATGCCCAGAAAGGCAGAGAAAGAAAGAGAAAACAATCTATGCTCCCTCCTCAAGTCAACTAGTCATCAAGAACACCGGAGACGCCCCTGTTGAAGAAGTTGTTCCAGATCAACCAGCCAGAAGGCTGAGAAGTATGGTCACTAGGGGAACCAAGTCCCTTAGGATCTCAGAAGGGAACAACCAGAATAATCCTGAAAAAGGAGAAGACCAAGAAGAAGGAGAAGTGAGAGGCCAAGAAAGCTGCAAGCCTCAATTGTTGAACTTCAATGATGATGATGAGGATGAATCTGATACAGATGAACATCCACTTCACAAGAGAAGAAGGCAAGCAAACACCTCACAACCCCCTCTGGCAGCAATGCCTTTAGCAGCCGGAACTCCTTCTGGAAATACCAAGTCAATACAAGGAACTTCCATCAAGACAAATTTCAAGGTGAAGAAAGGGTTAGAGGATCTCTGACGTAAGGCCACCCAATGAAAAGCAAGAAGGATTCGGTTTGGCAGAACAAACAGAGAAATTGTTCAAGAAAATCCAACTGATGCCCACATTGAATATGTGAAGACGAGTAATGAAGAGTCTTCATATAGGTGCATTCTGAACAAGAGAGAGTATTGGATTCTGGAACTACAACATTTACTTGTCAATGATAAGTTTCCAACTCCCATCCTCAACCAAATACTGAAATGGAGAGAAGGCAACCCAGAATTGCTAAAATCTGAGCACCTTCATGCCTGGCTAAACTTTGAAGTAGAGAAGAGAAACGAAGCCAGAAAGATGGATCTCTCCTTTGCCTGTCCTTACCCAAAGCCCGATGATGTACACAAGGTACGAAAAATGGATGGTAGCTACAACAAGAAGAACAAACTAGGAGTTTCAACCTATGAGTTATTTTATATGACATTGGATGAATACCTAGATGATATACACTATCTGGAAGAAATATACAAATATTTCAACCTATCTCAGCTGCAAGTAGACCATGCACAGGTCCAGGAAAATACTTCTGGGTTAAACATTTTCTGAGGAAAAATCATAAACTTGGCAAGAGTTACCAAGAAATATGTGATTTGTCCAGAAAGACAGAACTCTCTGTCAGAAGGACTCTTTATGACTATGTCCAAGAATGCAGAAAAGTGGATGCACATGCTAACTGATCCAGAAAGGATACTGAAGAACTTGAGGTATCTAAACCCAAGTTACATTTCTGAAGACTTGAAGACTAGTAATTTTAGAATATTCTCTTGGAGCTTGGATCCTCCTTATTCTAATTTACTTAGTGTGTTTTGTTACTTTTTGTAATCTTGCTGATTGTTTCTAATTTTACTCTATCTGTAAAAGTTGCATCTCGTTCTGTAAACTGTACCTTTCTGAAGATCATACTCTCAGAAACATTATAATAGATGACAACTTCTCAGCAAAGATCACTTCTTGTGATTTGGTTGATGCTTACTTTATGCACTTAATTCAACTAAAATTGAATATCATTTGAAATGATTAAGTGGCGGATTGTTTTCTCTTCCAGGATTACAAATTTGTAATAGGACCTAAAAGATAGTAATGGATGACTGATTAAAAAGGGGGAAATTTGTTAGGAATATCTGTTAGTATTTTGATCATTCATCACATGTTCTTATCTTAGACAGAAAGGTGATTAATTACTCTTGGTTCACTTGAACATTGTAAAAGAGGAAATCACTGAGTATGATTAGTCTAGTAAATCTTGTATTAGGATTATAGGTCTCTGAGTGTAATTTTTATTTCAAGAAGACCATGAAGATCAATCCTAGCAATGGAGCTTATCTGAAGATTAGAAGACTGAAGATTGCACAAGATTTATGAAGACATCATGGTTCAGTCTAACTCAGAACGACTATGTTCTTAATCCTCAATTAAGAGTATTTACTTACATTTGAAATAAGGTTATGAACATATGACATCATGAGTAAGGAGCATGCTAGCCATCAGAAAGGCTCATGTATCCGTTGGACTAAAGGACAATGAACAGTACTATGCATTAAATGCATTGGCAGAATTGCCACAGAAAGAAAGTCCTCTCTGAAAAATGAGATAGTGACTTATGAGTACATAGTTCAAGATATAAACGGATATAATTTGATATAGAGCACAACGGATATAATTCAAATGCCTCTCAAATTTATCTATATATATCACAAACTTAGATGCTGAGAATCACACCTTAGAACGCTCTATCTTGCAAACTTACCATCAAGCAAAGTATTCTCTCAAGCACTCTACTACCCTTTCTGAAAGCTTTCCGATTGCTTAAAGAATCACTAGTAGTTCTAAGTTGTCCAGAACCTTAACAAGAGATTGTTATTCGTGAAAGAGTTGAACTGTCAGATACCCTTTCTGAAGCTCATTCTCCAGAATGGACATCAATTACTTGGGTCAGTAAAGAGCAGACTGCCATCCACTGAACAAGTGTATTAAGTAGTCTTGTTCTATCAGGCTCTCTGATTACATAACTGAAAAGTTATACGAGAAGCCTCTCTGACAAAAATCATATAATTAAACACCAACAAGGCATGGAGTAGAGGAAGTACTTGATCAGGGAATAACTCCAAGGTTATCTGAGTAGAGGAAGTACTTAGCTCTAGGAGCTGGGGAATAACTCAGGGGGAACATTTGGTTGGGAACCATTTGTTTAAGAATCTTAGAATAGGATTATTGTAAGGTGAACTCAATTATCTGTTCTAGTGAATTCTAACTCTTAGAAAGACCGAAGTGGATTAGTTGGAGGATTACGCCACCTCCAGATACCACTATACTTGCTGTGTCATTTACCTTTCTGTATTTACATTTCAGCAAAGCACACACACACATACTTATTGTTTCTACACTTATCTATCTTAAAGTCTCCCGCGCTCTGAATCTAAGTATCAGAAACCCCCAGGTTTCTGAGAAATTGTGTTTATCGACAAAAGTTTTAAAAGACTATTCACCCCCCCCCCCTCTAGTCTTTTACTTTGCCGTTATCTGGACCAACACCCAACGTCTTTTCCTCGATTTCTTCCCAATGTCCCTAGGTCAAAAAAGTGTGTGAGATAGCATGTTTGGAGTTAAATCGATTCTACAGATTACATGCAAATCTATGGGGGTTTCTTCTCCCTCAAACCTATTGTGTGGTACAGTGCATATGCAAAAGGCCTAGATTGTGACAAGATCAATAGCCACCTCAAAATAATGCAAGAACTAGGCATGTAACTCAAGTTTTCAAATTATGTCAAGCATCAAGTTGAAAGGCAAATTGCAATGAAGACTCAATCCTATGAGCATATGACGGTGCAAACATGTTTTCTAAGCATGATTCATCAAGTAAAGATCATGTGAGCATGTAATCAAAGGAGAAAAGGGCCGACATGGGGATTTTGATCTATTGAGGCATTTTATCGAACACATGGTGAGTAAGAACAAAAATCCTCAAATTATCAATCAATTTGTCAAATCTCTACCAAAGAAAGTGTCAATAGAGTCAATACTAGATGTAGGCATGTATCCACATATCTTAAACAAAATTGATTCAATCAATTGAAGCATATAATTGTATAGCACTCAAGAAGCAAGAAGAAAGTGCAAGCAAAAAGGTGAAAGATAGAAAATTGAGATTGAAGATGTAATGAAGATAATGTTGAGTAAAGATCACTTACATGGTGTTATTGATGGATGGGCAAGCTACTAATGCAATGGGTATGATAAAATTGTAGAGGAAATGAAGAAATTTGCAGAGAGAATGAAGTGGGAAGAAGAATTTTCATTCTGGGATTCAAAAGAGGGAAGAGTGAGGCTGTTGCCTCACTGCTTCTCTTTTCGTGAGTTTTTGAATTTTTTTTATTGTTTTATGTTTTTTTTTCGTTTTTTAAATGCAAAAAATTAACCTAAGTAATAAATTAAGAAATTTAAAGAGTTTTAAATTTTTTGAAAAGATGTTTTGGTGCAAAAATCGAGAAAAGACGGAAAAACAAAAATGCAAATGCAAGTGCAAAAATTAAACGTGACCTTGGGTTACCTCCCAAGAAGCTCGACCCCTGTTTATTGGTGACTCAGTTGTTGGGGTGGGACCCCTAATCTCCATCAATGTGAGTAGTCAGTCAATCTTCTATGAAGCTCGGGTCGGTATTCCAATCCTTCACTCCCATGTTGAATCAGTCTCCAACCCTACTAAACTCGAACTACCTTCATTATTGAGTTGGTTTCTAAAACCCTTGTTATTCTTTTAAATTCTCGTAGAATAGTCCCTCGTTTCCCATTCTCCATCTTCTAGTCATCCATTTGTCGAAACATATCTTATACGGTTCTGTTGAGGGTGAAGTCCCCCAACTCTTAGTAAGTTCTTGCTAATTCGTCCTAAGTCCAAACTACTTCAAATCGCCCTAGGTCAAGGTCCAAAGCCGAGGTCCAAAGCTCTCCAAGGTCCAAAGCTCTAAAGAGTAAGAACCTGCGCAAGTAACATTGGAGGGGGGGGGGGGTTAGGACCGTACACCCGGTTTGTTAAGTGTCAAACCGGGCTTAAGACTTCACTTGCGAGAGACTGAAGATCTACTCTGTACAGTGTATGAGACTAGTTTGTAAAGATGATTTTACTTACCTTTTATCATGGGAATGTGTGCCATATTTATAGAGTTTTCCCAAAGCGGATGGACTTTACCAGATCGTGCCAAGTGTAAGGCTCGGATTGCACCAACAATGCTCTACTAAGCCCATGGCCCATTAAGAAGACTAAACCCATTTCCCTTTTGGGCTTTTGAGGGTAGTTTAGTCATTCTTCGAGAGAAATTAGAGACTTCCGAAGTCCGTCTCGAACCTTCGTCCGAGAGAGTAGGTCCGAGGGTCTGGTCCGGGCCGTCATTCTGTTTGTGAGTAACTCTCCTAAACCACAAGGCATAATGGTCCGGACCTTGATTGCCTCGGAACCTGTTCTCTGTCATGGTGCCAGTGCACTTGGTTTCTTATTAGATTAAGGACTTACATCCGAACCGTCATCCGAGTCGGATCTACTATCTTCGAGGTGCATTTCACCGTTACACTCAGGTGGGTCAGACCAGAGGTGGCCTTTGGGTCGGACCTTAAGGCCTTGGACCTTTAGACACCTTGGTACGCCTTAGGATTCGTTCCAAAGGCATCTTATGACGGATTGGACATATTTCTGTATCAACATATATCCCCCTAGTTTCCAAGTATCTTAGTAGAAGATAGTTGTGGAACTATAGTTTAAAGTAGAGAGGGCATTCTTGTTTTTCCGTTCAATCCGTCCCTCATGAGAAAAAGAAGGTGTTAAGTCCGTGCCTTTTGTCGTCCTTATCTTAATCTCTCTCTCCCCTACCCCCTTTTTTCTTACAATCTGAGAGTGTGATCTCGGACTGTAAGTATGAAAAAAGGGGTATTTGTAAGCGAGATTAAGCATAGGTCCGAAAGGCGGAAGGAAGTAACGTTGTTTCAGTCGACTGCCAGGGATTAGCCGACGAGGGGCATCCGTACGGACGGTGTTCGTGTGTGTTTGAGATAAGTTATCTGTCTGTCAGTAAGGTGGGGTTTATCTTGTATTATTAGTCGACTCTTCGGAGGTTCCAAAATAGGACCTACGGGCAATTTCATAGCTCCACACCTGCAAGATATTGAGGACAACCGGACGCACGAGGGTTCGTGTGAAATATCTAGTTGGTTATTCGAGATAAACCATTGTGGGATATCCGAACGGAGGAGAATCCATGTAGATACAAGATCCAAGCAGCCCGTTCGTGAGAAGACTGTTGGTACTGTCTGTATTAATCAACTCTACGGATACAAAAAGGACCTATGGGCGATTTCATAGCTCCACACCCATAAGCAATTAGTGAAATCTGGACGGACTAAGGTCCGCGTGACGGACAATTGATTATTCGATTGAGTCCGATACGACACGTCCGAACGGACAAGGGTCTGGGAAGTTTAAGACTAAAAATAATCGTTGGTCAAAAAGATCGTTTGTCTTGTATTTCACTAATCAAGCCTGCGGAAGTACTATGATGATCCTATGGGCGATTTCATAGCTCCACACCCATAAGCCATCAAGCTTATCCGGATGGACAAAGGTCCATTGTGTCGTACAATGATCTATCTATCCGACCGGGGAAGAGGGATCACCTACGAACGGATGAAAATCCGTCGTTTATGATGATTTATCCATCCGAGTGAGGAAGAGGGATCACCTCTGAACATATAGGAATCCGTGTCATTCATGATGATTTATCCGTCCGAGTGAGGAAGAGGGATCACCTCCGAGCGGATGCGAATCCATGCGATGCATGGTGATTTATCCATTCGAGTGAAGAAGAGATCACCCATGAACGGATGGGCATCCGTGTAATTGTGAGGTAAATCGTCCTTCCTTGTACAAAAGGATAGGGATCCGAGGCAGAGGATGGGCCGACCATCCGAAGGTTGAGTGGTGTCCTTCTTCCGAGAATGGTATCGTAAGGTAATTTTTTTGTACCAATCCGTCATTTCACTTGGTATTGTTGTACTACGCCATTGGATGAATTTTGATCTACGGGTGAGATTTAATCCCGAAAAATGGCGACGGTTGGGCTTACAGATTTAACCTCCTATAAATAGCAGTTTCATCGCTGTCACTTTCAAATTTCTAGAGAGAGGATTTTCATGTTTTAGTGCATCCGAATCAGATTTGAGCAATCCGAAGCGAGTACGAAGAAGTCCGTAGCAAGTTATCTGAGCAAAGTTAGCTGTCGTTGATCCAATCATCCGAGTGCAAGTAAGTTTCCTATTCTCTTCCCTTTTATTCTAAGTTTTTTTGTGCTAACTGTTTGTCCATTTTCAAAATGTTGCATGTTCGGATGTATGTACGTTATCTGTACTCCGTAGTTGGCTACAAGTAGTTTAACGTAGTTTGCTTCGGATATGCTGAGTAGTTAGATCTAACACCGAACTGACTCCATACTAATTCGGAACTAACAGCGTCCAACGTAGTTGTTCCTGCTCCTCCGATCCTAGTTGTAGATGTTTTAACTTTAATCTATATAAATGGCCTCTCGGACTGCAATCTTAAGACTCATAGAACTGCCTTTTCTTTCCCTAGGATGTTTGAGAGTGATAGTTAAAACCGATCTGAATATGCTTCCGAAGCGCCGTCCTTCCTAGAGAGCTCCGAGGAGTTTAATGTTGGCGGTATAGAGGATTTGCAAGAGTTGGATCGTTCTCCTCATCCAAGCCGGGAAGAGCCCGAGGTAAGCTCTTTATTCCGGTTAGTTGTTTCGGGTTCAAGGTATCCGTAGCGTCAGGATTACCGGGAAGTTTCTAATGTGCAGGGTGTCGTCGTTGTTCATGAGATGACTTCTCGGACCATAGGGAATCTTTGTCCGCACCGTGCTGGGAAAGAGTCCGAACTTCCGGTAGAGATTCGATCCTTCATTCGCAACTTAGGTTATAATTTTAGGACTAACCCTAACCAAATGCTGTTCGTGCCGGATCCACAGGAGCCGAATATCGAGGAAGTGCATGATACCTCCGATGCACCACCCGAACTGGGCATGTGGAAAAAGGTGTTGAAGATCGGGTTGGCACTGCGGCCCCTCTTCGGATGGTAATGGAGTTGAGCTCGTCGTCCGGGGAGGAAAAAAGTGAGGAGAAGGATGTTGAAGAGGAGGAGTGTCGGCATGATGGTGTTGGTTCGGAGGGAGATGAGGAGGAGGAAATGATTTCTCCTCATATATTCCGGAGGGAATCGTCCGGGCGAGCAAGACCGAGTCGTCGCAAGACTGAAGATGAGGTTGTGGAGGAGCTATCTGAGGGCAGTAAGAAGGGTGAAGACGTATTCCGGGTGAAGTTTCCTTGGTTAAGGGATGATTAACTCATCCTGATCCGGAGGGCGAGCTTAACAAGGATTGTACATTGCCATTGTGCCCATCTATTATGACGCCCGAGGAGGTGGAGGAGCTTCGGAGGAAGTATGAGATTCCGGAATCCGTGAAAATTCTTATTTCGGATGAGTCACACGCCTTCTACAACCCACCTCCTGGATACATGTGCGTGCATGAGATAAGTCTGCACTGTGGATGGCGTTTGCATGTGTCGTCCGAGTTGATGGACATTTTGAATGATATGGGGTTGAGTCTGCACCAGATCATCCCTAACTCTCTCGGGAACCTGATGTGTTTCGGGGTGATGTGTAAATACAAGGGAATCCCGGTTACTTTCAATAATTTTCGTAAATTGTTTAGTGTAAATTTGAGCAATAGGAACAGATTCTTCTATACGCTGGTATGTCGCCAAGCGTACACGTTTTTGTGAATCCTCTCTCTTCTTTGGGGATCAGCTGGTGGAAGAGATACATCTTCGTCCGGGCCGCTTTAAAGCATGGTCAGTCCGAGACGGAGCGGGTTCAGTGGCGCTTCGAGAGGAAGTTCTTTCGAGGGAGATTGCCGGACTGGAAGCCTCCAGCTCGAAACACTCCACTGTGGATGCAAGCTCTCCACAAGAATAAAGACCCGGAGAAGTATTTTTTCCAGGGTTTAATCTGCTAGCCTCTTCCCTACCTAGTTGGCTTTTCGGAGCCAAGCTTTTGTGATGGGAAGAAGGATTTGAGTAAGTTCTCGTTCGGTCATGTATTTACCTTATCCGAGTCGGTTGTTGCTTTTATTGCCTTTTTTGCAAAAGTTGTGTCTTGCATATAACTTTTTGATCTTCGGATGCACAGATTTTTTGTTCGAGTATATCATGTCGACCATGAGTGAGCTGAAGTGGAAGAAGAATGCCGCACAAAGGAAGGAGATGGCGGAGGGCACTCGGACGCATATTATCAAGACGTCCACCATGCTTCCTATGGACGAGCCCAGGAACGCGGCCACTTTCAGAGTGGAGGAGACTCGGAGGGCTAAGGCGGGCGAAGAGGCTCTGGTGATGCCCACTCCAGATAAGGGCAAGGTGATGAGTCAGTTTTATACCGTATCATTTGGTCTTTTTTACCGTCTTTTTGTCATCCTTGAGTGTAGTTTTAGTTGTTTTCCTAGAGTCTTTTTACTTGTTTTTTTCTTTGTGTGTTTTGTAGATATTTGGCTAGACCACGCTAATTGGAGGCGAAATGGTATATTTTATATGCATCTGCAAGATATGGAGTTCTAATGCCTCGTATGGATTCTAGAAGTGAAGCGGGAAGGCCAAAATATCAAGAATCGGAGTCAAAAGGAGTCAAAAGGGGCAAAACAATAATTCCAGGAGAACTGGCGACTCCAGTTATCAAACTGGTGTACGCCAGTGTTTATCTCATGAGAGGTGAACAATGGCGATGCGATTCCCTAATGGCGACACCGCTTTTTTCTTTTCTTAATCTTTCTATGATTCCGTCTCCCAATTCGCCCAGACCTAGTTTTTCTCCTTTCTATTACTTAAAACAAGAGAGAATCACTGTTCATATTCATTCTATTGCGGAGAACAACACTTTTCCCAAGAGCAAAACCTAGTTCATAAAAAAGCTCCATATTCATATTTTTGACATTGAGACATATCTTGGAGCTTGGTTTTATCCTTGATTGATTTATCGATATCGAATTCCTGATCACCGTGGTAATTCTCTATTGTTTATCTCTTTACAATTCGTTCTTGTTCTTGTTTGTCGAATTGTATGAGCTTGCATGCGATTATCATTATGTTTATGTTTATCATGAGCAATATCTTGAAGTCTTTTATCTTTCAATCTATCATGAGTAGCTAAACCACTCCGAACACGGTAGTGATGTGACGGTGATTGCGTATTCGCTTCTAGGGTTAGGATTCGTTCATATAGGTTAGGCTCGTTCAAATATCTTCGTAAAAACCTTTCAATCCAATAAGCTAGTTCAAAGATTCTCTAAAACGTTTTGGTTAAGGATCGTGGATTGACGACCCAAGATTACTCTAGTTCAAAGATTTTCAAATAACGTTTGGTTGAATTGGATTGAATGTTTTAAGTACACCGACCGTGTGACAAGTATGAACGATTTCCATAGAGCGAATTAGCACCATTCGATCTGACTACTGTGTTCTCTTCTCTCTCATATCTAAATCAGTTATCTGCTTTTCTATTTTTTAGTTATTAGTAGTTAACAACTCAAACCATTCAAACAGTTAACGCAAGTGACTATTTGCTTTCAATTGCTTGGTAGCTTAATTGTTTCCTTAGCGAACGACCCTGTGGTTAGCTTTGTTTATTCTACAATGACTGCTTGCTACTTGTTTCTAAGTATCAATTTGAGCACATCACAAGGTGGCGGGCTCGAAGGGAACAAAGAAATCTCCGAAGGCTGTGTCCTGGGACCCTCCTGCCAGCGGTTTGAGTGCCCTGGTCGGGCAGAAGCGCCCCCTCCGATGGTCCAATTCATCATGCAAAGAAAGGCAAGGGGAAAATTATTAGTGATTCGGACATAGACGCGGAGGTGGCCTGGATGGCTGCTACTCCGGAGCTGGACCAAATTGCGGAGCTATCCGCAATTCACCAGAAGGTACGCATTGATCCGAACCACAGGCTTGCTTGTTGGTTACCATAAAATGTTGCATCTTTCTTTGATTCGGAATCCTCATGGACTTGTATAATATTTGATATCGTAGCTCACTGCCTCTATCCGAGCGTGCGCTGAGGTGGCGGGTCGGAGGGCCACGATGGAGGAGGACCTGACGAAGGCTGAGGCTGCCCAGGAGGTGGAGGCGTCCAAGGTGCTCTCTTTGTCCGAAAGGTTGAAGAAGGCCATTGCCGCGAAGAAGGAGTCTGAGGCGGAGGTGGGGAAGCTGAAAAGTGCTATCTTGTCTCTGGAGAAGGATCTCAGGATGCATCGAGAGAGTGTGGACGAGTACATTGGAATCTCGCGGACTTTCAAAGAGATGATGCTCGATGAGTTGCTGCAGGTCCGGACACGTGATTTCCAAGACTTCTTGGGGTCGGATGCTTGCAAGTTCATGCTCGAGTCCAAGTATGACGAAGCTCATCAGGATGGCTTTGATGCGGCCATAGGGCAGCTCGTGCATAAGGGATTGATCCCGAGTGGCTATGACTTGGATGCTGAAGGTGTTTCTGCATTCAAAGAGGCGGATGGCTTGGACTTTACTCCGGAGGGTGTCTCGGACGATGAATTGCTCAAGTGCGAGTGTGTGGAGCTGGTCTGTGATGAGACCGAGGATAAGAAGTATAATCATGGTGGTCCGTACCTTCCGTCCTTTGTGCCCCATTTATTGATGTCCAATGTCTTTGTCCCCTTGGAAGAACATGTGGAACATAATCAGGACTAGCTTACTCCACCCGGGCTCGTCCGTGGCTTCTCACGTGAGCTGAATTTGGTGAAAGAATGCCTTGCCTTCCTCGAGGAATTGAGGATCCGAAGAGAGAAAAGGTTGGCCCAAGAAGCAAAAGAGAAGAGGCTGGCTAACCTGCAAGCATCCCTGGAGGTCGAGATTGGTGGGCCCGGCGGTCCGTCCGGAACACAGGCTGGCCCGTCTGGGCAGCAGGAGGAATGAAGACGGGGTATGCCCCGGAGAGAATGTAACACTGGTCTTCGGACCGTAAAACAATTGTTGTGTGGCTAATTTCTAATATTCGAACAATGTGTCAAAATTAACTTATTCGATCTCAGATTGATGTTATGCTTGTCCAAACTGATGTCGATTCGGAGTGATGTGTTGCTTCGGATCGGCTCTTATTTATGGTAATGAAATTATGTTCCTTTTGTGCTTTCATCCATACTCCAAGTAAATACATGCATCTTGTACATGTTTGTTTAAAGTATGTCTAGTTCGGTCGGCTGGAAGTACATTCGAGTCGACTCACAAACTTAAACTTGGGGGGACAAACAAACAAATTTAGAGGATCGGTTCGGACTCTTGTAGCTATGGTCCGAGCAGATCATTCGAAACCAATGTATTCACTATCAAAAATAACTGTTTTGAATTATTCCACTCAAGTAATTGTGGCTCGGACCGTTCGTGACAAAATAGGCCAAGTAAACTTTGTTGGTCCGGATACACGTAGGTTCTAGTGTATCGAGCTTGAGCATCCGAATCATAAAGTGTAAACAATGAGTCGTGCCATGAGTTCAGGAGTGGTTCGGAGTAAGAATTTGGTCCGAACCAATAAATTCTGCAGTGGGTCTGAAGTGGAGGTCCAATAGTAAAGGCCCAACTCAGGCCCAAGCCCATAGGTAACGGTACATTGCACGCGTCCCAATGTGATTGGTCGATGGCGTCTATAAATACCTTGACATTGTATGGCTACTTTGTGCTATTTTTTTTTTAAGTAGTGAGAGGTTCGGATCCCTTAGCTCGGATGTCATCGATTGGGTCGATTCCAACGTTCCTATGTGTGATCCGCCTTGTAGGAGTCCTTCATTTGTCCGAGGTGCTGGTATGAGTCGGATCTCACTTGGGACGATGAAATCGGACCAATCGAATATTTTGGAAGTCCTTGGTTTGTTCGGAGGAGCGAATCCTAGACCCGTCGTCTCTTCCACCATTGACCATTTTCTGTGAGTATCTTTCAAACTCGAAAATGGTTATGGTTGAAGAGGTAGATGGTTTGGGGAACTTCATTCGGATTCGTTATTTCGGGAGTGCCAGAAAAATCACACTTCGGTTTGGAAGACCAATTCCTTGATCTGTCCGCCTTTGCAACACTTCAACATTTTTTGTGGGTTACTATCGTCTAACTTTGAAAATGTTGGTGGTTGATATGTCAAATCAAAGTTCTGAATTTGTTTTAAGCCAAGAGTTAATCCTCAACACAACGAAAACCTGTAGTGTAGTGGAGTTAACCCCGAGGTCGGTCTTGAAGGACTTAACTAAGTCGAGTCTTATTTCTGAATAGTAATTACAAGAAAGAAAGCGAGAAAAGGGTTGTTTGCTTGGCAAATAATTTGTTCTATATTATCTACCTACTTATGCAATCTAACTAGAAAACAGATTAATCTAAACAACAATGATATGAATAAGGAGAATTATGGAGCGGTAATGTGAAACAAGCTAGCTAGCCGGATACATACGAGTCACATGATAGATTACGCAAGTTGTCACAATCTTGAGTTAAAACACGAATAGCACTAGTGGAGGCGTCAATTCCACTAGGCTACAATCAATCTCTAGCTAATCCTACTATTACTGTTTGCAATCTAAATTGTTAGATCAAGCAAGACGAAAGATATTTTGGTGTATTGATTAAATGCTTAATCTAACAGTGATTTTGCTGGCATGCTCGACAAATGTAATAGCAAGATATGGGATTAATCTAAAAAGCACAAGTAATCTAAACCCGATGCACTTCGAATCACATGAACCCTAGCTAGCATGCATTGAATCAGTCACCATCCCATAATCGGGGTGTTTAGCTACTCATATTATGCGAAGACATAATCAATATTGTATATAAACAGGCTCCAAACATAATCTAAAGCAAGAAACAAAGATTCGAATGGATTGATACAAATTTACCCTTCGTGTCACAAACCCTAGGTAGAATTGAAGAACCGAAATGAATCGATGCGAAAAACTATGTAGATAATCTCCCAAACAACGTCAATCGTCGGATTACAAGATAAACGGTTCAATTACCTCCAATAATAGGTAGGTAATTGCCTTGGAAAGGTTCTAGGTCGAAAAGCAAAAGGAAGAGAAGAATAATAATGAAGTTGTTTTGTAAAAAGGTTCTTATCTAATATATATAGGTGAAATAATCTAATTCTAAAAGAAATGGGAAAAAGACGGAGAAAATCTGGCCTGAAAAACAAAACTGGCATCGCCAGTAATCAAAACTGGCTGTTGATACGGAAATATGTCCAATCGATCATAGATGCCTTTGGAACGAATCCCAAGGCATCCCAAGTTGTCTATGAGTTCGGGAACTTACAGTCCGACCCTAAGCCCTCGCAAGTCTGACTCACCCAGGTGGAAAGGGACAAGAGGGCCCAAAGGGTAGTAGGCCCGACCCTACCAACGGTCCGTAACCATGGGGTCCGACCCGGACACCCGTCCGGACTCAACACAACAACCTCATAAGCAACCAAGTGAACTAGCACTTGAGAGCATCGAGGTCTGAGTCACACGTCCCGGACTGCCTCCTTCGGACAGTGCATGGACTGTGGAAATCCCCAGTCCAACTTGGTACGGTCCGGACCTTGGGACCGGGCCTACCTCCTCGGACCTCATAGACGGCAGACTGCAACAAGGTCTCCAAACTCTCACATTAATGACTAATCTACCCCTGAAAGCCTAAAAGAGAATGGGTTAGGGAGTCATTAATGGGCCATGGGCCTATTGAGGCATTGTTGGCTCAATTTGAGCCTGACACTTGGCGTGATCCGGGGGTTCCCTCCCATCTTAGGAGAAATCTATTTATATGGCACACATTCCCATAATAAGGGTAAGGCATAATCACTTCTCATTCCCGATAATTATACCGAGTTGATCCTCACTCTCTCAAGTAATGTCTTCTTCGGTTTGACACCACGAACCTGGTATAAGGTTCTAACGCCCCCTCTCCAAGCTACTTGTGCAGGTCCTCACGCGTCGCCTCTTATCAGTACGACGGTTCTTACGAGCTTCTACTGTTTGGTCCTTACAAGCTAGGTGGTTGATGAGACGATAATTTAGAGTCTCATTTGGTCCTTTTTAGCGGTATTTGTTAGTCTTTGTTTATGGTTTTATAGTGTCTTTGTGTGTTTTTATGCTTTGGTGCTTTGTTTGTGTTTTGTAGGATTTTTGTGTCCCAAAGGTGAAAATCGGAGTGGAAACTTTGGCTCTAGATCTTTGAATGTAGAGTAGCTGGGCGAAAACGGAAGTGGATTCGGAGTTCGGACGAAGATTTGAGAGCCGTTTTAGCGAAGCTTGCAGAAGTGAAGTTTTAGGAAGCAGTCTAGCCATTTTGGCCATAACTCTCTCATATGATGTTCGATTGACCTGATCGCGGTGGCTCTGGAAATATAATTCAAGGGTCTACAACTTTCGTTCAAGAAGTATGGTCAAATTCCTCCTGTAGAAAAAGATACAAACGTTAGAAGAACTAGCGACGCCAGTTATCAAACTGGCGTGTGCCAGTAACTTACTGTTTGATTGGCAGACCAAACTGGCGACGACTGTTTCTTCTTTTGCCGTTTTTTGTGCGATTTCCTTCCTAATTCACCCAGACATAGTCTTTCAGACGTTATATATTAGACATTCATTCTATTGGAAAGAGAACACTTTGCCCTAGAGCAAAATCTAGTTCATAGAAAAGCTCCATATTCTTTGACATTGAGACATATCTTGGAGCTTGGTTTTATCCTTGATTGATTTATCGATATCGAATTCCTGATCACTGTGGTAATTCTCTATTGTTTATCTCTTTACAATTCGTTCTTGTTCTTGTTTGTCGAATTGTATGAGCTTGCATGCGATTATCATTATGTTTATGTTTATCATGAGCAATATCTTGAAGTCTTTTATCTTTCAATCTATCATGAGTAGCTAAACCACTCCGAACACGGTAGTGATGTGACGGTGATTGCGTATTCGCTTCTAGGGTTAGGATTCGTTCATATAGGTTCGTCTAGTTCAAATTTCTTCGTAAAAACCTTTCAATCCAATAAGCTAGTTCAAAGATTCTCAAAATCGTTTTCGGTTAAGGATCGTGGATTGACGACCCACGATTACTGTAGTTCAAAGATTTTCAAATGACGTTTGGTTGAATTGGATTGAATGTTTTAAGTACACCGACCGTGTGACAAGTATGAACGATTTCCCTAGAGCGAATTGGCATCACTCGATCTACCTATTGTGTTCTCTTCCCTCTCATATTTGAAACAATTATCTGCTTTTCTATTTTCTAGTTATTAGTAGTTCACAACTCAAACATTTCAAACAGTTTACGCAAGTGTTTATTTGCTTTCAATTGCTTGGTAACTTAATTGTTTTCTTAGCGAACGACTCTGTGGTTAGATTTGTTTATTCTACAAAAACTCCTTGATACTTGTTTCTAAGTATCAATTTGAGCACATCAAATTTGGCGCCGCTGCCGGGGAATCAATTCCTACTGTAGCGCTTGATCGCAAATTTTTACTTGTTTTCCAACCAACATGAAGTTTAGTGCATTAATGATGAGACGATAATTTAGAGTCTCATTTGGTCCTTTTTAGCTGTCTTTGTTAGTCTTCGTTTATGGTTTTTTAGTGTTTTTGTACGTTTTTATGCTTTGGTGCTTTGTTTGTGTTTTGAAGGATTTTTTGTTTTCCGAAGGTGAAAATCGGAGTGAAAATATTGTTTCTAGAACTTTGAATGTAGAGTAACTGGGCGAAAACGGAAGTGGATTCGGTGTTTGGACGAAGATTTGAGAGCCGTTTTAGCGAAGCTTGCAAAAGTGAAGTTTTACGGAGCGGTCTAGGCATTTTTGCAATTACTGTCTCCTATGATGTTCGATTGACCTGAGCTCGGTGGCCACGGAAAGATCAATCAAAGGGTTACAACTTTCGTTTTGGAAGCATGGCCAAATTCTGTCTGCAGCAAAAGTTACAGAGGTCTTAAGTTCGCCGCGGTGAGATTTTACGAGAGTAATTTGGGAGCCTAAACAGTGTCTCGCCGGGGCGAGCTATTTTGCCCGCCGCGGCGAGATTCGTCGAGAATTTTAGAGATTCGGTAGAAAAACTCCTTTTTAGGTCAGTATTAGGTCATCTTTTGCGATAACTTCATATACTCGATATTTACATAGAAAAAGCTCCTAGAACTAGGTTTTGACATTGATTGATTGATCTTTGGAGCTTGGTTTACCTCTTGTATGAACCATCGAGATCGAATTCTTGGTAATCTATTTATAATTATGTATTGTTTTCTTCAATTCGTACTTTTATTGTGTTTATCGAATTGAATGATTTTGCATGCGATTATCACCATGTTTATGCTTAGTGTAATCAGTACCTTGACGTCTTTCATCTTTGCTTCCATCATGAGTAGCTAAATCACTCAGAACACTATAGTTATGTGATAGTATTGTATATTCGTTTCTAGGGTTTTGGATTAATTCATATAGGTTTGTCTAGTTGAAATATTCGTAAAACCTTCAATCCAATAAGCTAGTTTAAATGTTCAAAATCATTTTCGGTTAAGGATCGTGGATTGACAACCCACGATTACTCTAGTTTGAAATATTCAAAGTACGATTGGTTGAATTGGATTGATTGATTTATGTACACCAACCGCGTGACAAATATGAATGATTGCCCTAGAACGAATTAGCATTACTTGATCATTACTACTATGTTCATCTTCTCTCATTGTCATCAACCGTCTATTTACTTTATCTGTTTTCTAGTTATTAGAAGCATTCAAACAAACCAATAAAATTGTTTTCACAAGTGACTATTTGCTTTCAACTGCTTGGTAGCTTAATTGGTTCCTTAGTGAACGATTCTGTGGTTAGCATTGTCTGTTTACAACAACTACTTTCTACTTGTTTTCTAAGTCGTAATTTGAGCACATCAAATTTGGCGCCGCTGCCGGGGAACCAATTCCTATTGTAGCATTTGAGAGTGATTTGTTATTTGTTTGTTTTTTAACCTGAAGTTTAGTGCACTAACAGAAACTAATTATATTTCGAGGCTTTCGAGTTGTGTAGCTTTAACAACAGGTTTGTCAGAAAGGAAATTCCGATGGCTCAGCTTACCTATGGAGCTTACATGCAGCCTGGTGTGGTTAGGGCTGGTAAAGCAGCAATTGTTCTATCTAATGAGGCCAGGAATTTTGAACTCAAGGCTCACCACCTCCACAATCTCCCAAAATTCTGCGGAATGGCAGATGAAGATGTGATAAGGTTTGTCAAGGAATTCGAACTACTGATTTAAGGGATTCCATTGACAAATAAGGTGATTCTTGAGGAGATAAGGAAGAAGGTATTTCCGTATGCAGATAAGGCGAGGAGTTGGCTATTAAACCAACCTGAGGGTTCTCTACTGAATTGGGATTCGCTCTACAGGGCATTCATGAATAAATTCTATCCCCCCAAGAAAACGCAGCAACTTCGTGCCCAAATAATGCAGTTTCAGCAGATGCATGATGAGACCTTTTATGAAGCTCGGGACCATTTTTTGCAGTTAGTAACCCAATGCCCTCACCACAGGATAGACGATATGAGCTTATGCATCCAATTTTATGAAGGCCTGGATTGCGAGTATCAAAACATGGTCGATGTGAGCTGTAAACACTCCTCCCTGGAAGCGTCCGCTAATGAACTGAATAGTGTCTTCGAGAAGCTGGCAGCAGTATCACAGTTTAAAGGGGCAAGAAATAAGGCTAGGAGAGTGGCAGCCAGAGCAGTGGAAGAGATTCCAGGGCTGTGTATTACTGAGCTAGAAAAAGAAATCAGGAGCTATATGGAGAGGTCTGAGAGGTATTTGTTTGAGGTGCAGAAAATTCAGGAAAAAAATAACCTGAGGTTCGACAGTATCGAGCAATCACAATGAAGGCTGGAACAGATATTGGGTGACTTGGTTGGGAAATTATAGCTCATGCAGAATGATAGACCCCCCAGCAGCCCCAGAAAACATTAGAGTCCTGGCGGTTGAGATAAATTTTGAAGAACCAAGAAAGGTTAAGTCTGTTGTTGCCACCTGTACCAACGAGCTTGAGAACTCTGCATCAGATGAGGGAACTCCAGCAACGGTTCAAGTGACCCGTGTATTGACAAATGAAAGGCATCAAGATGTAGCCATTTTTGAATCGGCAGGATGAAGTCAAGGAACCGAAGTTCGTGATTCCGGAAGAGGAGGCGAATGCGAGCAAGAACCTGAACCCGCCCCCCACCATAATAATTCCTAAGGCAGACAAGCGTATCCGCGACTCCGATAGTTTTGATTTACTGGTAGGCATTGGGTGTTCAGCTCAGGTTACCGTTATAGTCGACATTGGTGCTAGTTGCAATTTGATGACTTTTGACACCTATGAAGACTTAGGCTTAAAGGGATTGGAGCAGCGCAAATGCTTTATGACTCTTGCTGGTGGAACCCGAAGCAGATGCATGGGGATTGTGGAAGATGTTCGGTTAAAATTTGGATGTAACGGTGATGACAGATTTTGTGGTAGTGGAATCACCGAGGGTGAAAGGGAAGGAAATGGAAAAAGATATGTTACTTCTAGGGCAACCCTTCATCCGCTCGACTCTCATGGTGGTGAATTTACAGGCTCGAACCTGCACAATCGAGGTGCAAGGCAAGCCACGTGAACTTAAAGCCTATTCTGCTCCATTATATTCTGTTTCGCAGGTTGACAGGAGAAAATTTGTAGGATCGCACACTGGACCCCTATAGATACATACTTATCAACAGGGAAGAAAAAGAGATGCACCAACCGGATGAACCAAGAACTTCCAGAGTACCCATTAGCCAACACGGAAGAGTCTTGTACATGACTATAAAGGTACACCTGCAGCTAAGCCACTGTTGATCCCATTTTCTTTTCATTTTTCAGTCTACGCTTGAGGACATGCTTGAGTTTAGGTTTGGGGAGGGGGAAATGTGCTCTCTAGTGTCTTGTCTGCATTTCTCTATTACCTAAGTCTCTAGAGTCTTTCGTCCTTTCCTTTATGTATGTTTTGGTCATTTTTCTTTTCCGGTCGTTTTTTCTTTTACCCTCTAGAGTCTTTCGTGAGTCGTTCTTCCAAGTTATGAAAGCTTCTATTGTGATTGTTAAATTTGCTTGCTGCTTATGTTTTGTATGATACTTAACTGAGGTGGTATAGTGGATTTAAAAGCGTATAAGTTTGTTTCTCCTGTAAATAGCAAGTCTGTTTAACTCTTTAGTCCAAAAAGCCGGTGAGAAACTTTAAGACGATGAAAAAATATTGTACCGGCGCTTATGTGATCCTTTCGGGAGGTGCAAACCCTCTTGTTTGCGCCTTTTCATTCTCATGTGTACTCAGTTAAGTTAAGTTTGACAAATGACATGCTCTTCATGTTTCATTTTATCAAAACCCAGTACATTGCGAAGAACCGGTTTGGGAAGAAGAAATCGGCTGTGTTGACATGTTTATTATTCATTTTTTGTAATATGTATTACTTCCCCTGATTAGTTGATTCGTCTCGGATTGTAGCCGTGGTGCTTGTCACCACCGTAGTCGTGTTAGGCGTGTTTCAGATACTACCTATATACCGGCGTGGTCTTAAAAAGCCATATGACCGTGAGGGTTGATGGCACGTATACCAAACTGATACGCACAAAAGTGCGGACTTCGATAAAACAGACACTACCAATAAAGTTAGACTAAAAGAGTCCATAGTGGCCAAATTGATTAGCATCTAATTTATTGTATGCAAATATGTGGTGATATGGAAGTTTGGTTGTATGCTCCGACAAGTTGTTGTGCGCAAGGAAAATCCCCTTCTAACTTAACTGATTGAGTACATTGCATGAGGTATTTGAGGCACCTTTTTGACGAAAGTCACCTTCCTTTTCTCTTATTGTTCCTTGAGTGATTAACCTACTGGACACTTCCAGAGTGTGAGAGAGAGAGAGATGTGTAGGATTTCCTTGTGAGGGATTGGAGAGTTAGACTTAAGTGCTATTTACTCGGGAAACTCTCTTACATGATTTTTTGTGCACTATTTCTGTCAAGGTTGGTTGAGTGCAAACCTTTTGCATCTTGTGAACTTAACGCCATAATGGTAGTTGTTCACTTGGAAGTCTGACTCGTTTATGTGTTCTTGTGTGTTGTTGTCTAGAGTCTAGTTGTTTTTATTTTGTTGTGTGTTTGCTCGAGGACGAGCAAAGGTTTGGTTTGGGGAGTTTGATGAGATGATAATTTAAAGTCTCATTTGGTCTTTTTTAGCTGTTTTTGTTAGTCTTTGTTTATGGTTTTTAGTGTTTTTGTACGTTTTTATGCTTTGGTGCTTTGTTTGTGTTTTGTAGGATTTTTTTTGTTTTCTGAAGGTGAAAATCGGAGTGAAAATATTGGTTCTAGAGCTTTGAATGTAGAGTAACTGGGCGAAAACGGAAGTGGATTCGGAGTTCGGACGAAGATTTAAGAGCCGTTTTAGCGAAGCTTCCAAAAGTGAAGTTTTACGCTGCGGTCTAGCCATTTTGGCCATAACTCTCAGATATGATGTTCGATTGACCTGATGTCAGTGTCCACGGAAAGATAATTCAAAGGGCTACAACTTTTATGCTTTACGTTTGGCAAAATTCTGTCTGCAGAAAATGTTACAGAGCTTTTAAGCTCAACATGGCGAGATTTTACGAGAGCAATTTGGGAGTTTAAATGTCTCAAGGCGAAGCTATTTTGCTTTGCCAAGTAGATTCAGCAAGAATTTCCGCAGATTCGCGTAAAAAACTCCTTTTTAGGTCAGGATTAGGTCATCTTTTGCGATAACTTCATATACTCGATATTTACATGGAAAAAGCTCCTAGAACTAGGTTTTGACATTGATTGATTGATCTTTGGAGCTTGGTTTACCTCTTGTAAGAACCATCGGGGTCGAATTCTTGGTAATCTATTGATAATTCTCTATTGTTTATCTTCAATTGCATTTCTATTGTGTTTATCGAATTGAATGATTTTGCATGGGATTATCACCATGTTTATATGCTTAGTGTAATCAAGACTGACGTCTTTCATATTTGCTTCCATCATGAGTAGCGAAATCACTCCGAACACTGTAGTTATGTGATAGTATTGTATATTCATTTCTAGGGTTTTGGATTCATTCATATATAGGTTTGTCTAGTTTGAAATATTCGTAAAACCTTCAATCCCATAAGCTAGTTTTAAATCTTCAAAATCTTTTTCGGTTAAGGATCGTGGATTGACAACCCACGATTACTCTAGTTTGAAATATTCAAAGTACGATTGGTTGAATTGGATTGATTGATTTATTTACACCGACTGCGTGACAAATATGAATGATTGCCCTAGAACGAATTAGCATTACTTGATCATTACTACTGTGTTCACCTTCTCTCATTATCATCAACCGTCTATTTACTTTATCTGTTTTCTTGTTATTAGAAGTATTCAAACAAACCAATCAAATTGTTTTCACAAGTGACTATTTACTTTCAACTGCTTGGTAGCTTAATTGGTTCCTAGCGAATGATTTTGTGGTTAGCATTGTCTGTTTACAACAATCGCTTTCTACTTATTTTCCAAGTAGTAATTTGAGCACACCAACTAACAAAAACTAAGGATATTTTGAGGTTTTCGTGTTGTGTAGCTCTAACAACAGGTTTATCAGAAGGAAATTCCAATGGCCCAACTAACCTATCGAGCCTACATGCAACCCGACGAGGTTAAGACCGGAAAGCGCAATCGCATCGCCTAATGAGGCGAAGAATTTGGAACTCAAAGCTCACCACTTTCATAATCTTCCCAAGTTCTATAGAATGGCCAACGAGTATGTGATAAGGTTCCTCAAGGAGTTTGAAGTACTGATTGCAGGGATTCCGTTGACAGTCGGAGGAATAACAGTTTCAGATGGAGAGATAAGGAATAAGGTTTTTCCAATGTGCCTGCAGGATAAAGTTAGAACCTGTCATGAACCACTGGGGTTCTCTACCCACTGGGATTCTCTCTATAAAGCCTTCGTGAATAAATTTTACCCTCGGAGAGAACGCAACAACTTCGTGCCCAGATAATGCGCCAAGAGATGCATGATGAGACCTTCTATGAAGCTCGGGTCCATTTTTTGCAGTTACTGGCCCAATGCCCTCACCACAGGATAGACGATATGAGCTTATGTGTCCGATTTTATGAAGGCCTGGATTGGGAATATCAAAATATGGTCGATGTGAGCTGTAAAAACTCCTTCCTGGAAGCATCCGCTGATGAATTGAACAATGTTTTGGAGAAGCTGGCAGCGACATCGCAACATAAGGGAGAAAGAGATAGGGCTAGAGAGTGGCAACGAGCATCGAAGTGACTCCGGTACGTGTATTATCGAGCTAGAAAAAGCAATCAAGAACCATATGGAGAGGTCTGAGAGGTACTGGTTTTAGGCGTAGAAAATTCAGGAAAATAATAACCAGAGGTTCGACAGTATTGAGCAATCACAAAGAAGGCTGGAACAGATATTGGGTGACTTGGTTGGGAAATTACAGCTCATGGAGAAAGGTAGACACCCAGTAGTCCCGAAAAACATTAGAGTTCTGGTAGTTGAGATAAATTTTGAAGAACCGGGGAAGGTTACATCTGTTGTTGCCACTTGTACCAATGAGGTTGAGAACTCTGTACCAGATGAGGGAACTACAACAACGGGTCAAGAGACCCATGTACTGACACCGGAGTAGACTAAAGACATAGCCATTGTTGTATCAACGGGGGTTGAAGTCGAGAAAACGAGTTCCGTGATTCCAGAAGAGGAGGTGAATGCGGAACAAGAGACTACTGAAATCGACCCCCCCCCCCCACCATAGTCATTCCTAAGGTAGAAAAGAATATAAGCGAATCTGATAGCTTTGATTTATTTGTAGGCATTGGGTGTTCAACTCAGGTTACCGGATTAGTCGACACTAGTGCTAGTTGCAACTTGATGACTTTTGACACCTACGAAGACTTAGGCTTAAAAGGATTGGAGTTGCGCAGATGCTTTATGACTCTTGCTGGTGGAACCCGAAGCAGATGCATGGGGATTGTGGAAGATGTTCCGGTTAAGTTGGATGGTATAACAGTCATGACAGATTTTGTGGTAGTGGAATCGCCGAGGGTGAAGGGGAAAGAAATGGAAAAAGATATGCTACTTCTAGGGAGACCGTTCATTCGCTCAACTCTCATGGTGGTGAATTTACATGCCCAAACATGCACAATTGAGGTGCAAGGCAAGCCATGTGAACTGAAGACCTATTCTGCTCCATCATATTTTGTTTCGCAGGTTGATAGCAGGAAATTCATAGGAGCACACACTGGACCCTTATATATACATACTTATCAACAAGGAAGAACAAGAGCTGCACCAACCGGAAGAGCCAAGAACCTCCAGAGTACCCGTTAGCCAACACGGAAGAGTCTTGTACATGACTGTAAAGGTACACCAGCAGGCAAGTCACTATAGCTCCCATTCTCTTTTCTTTTTCACTCTACGCTTGAGGATATGATTGAGTTTAGGTTTGGGGAGGGGCAATGTGCTCTCTAGTGTCTTGTCTGCATTTTTCTCTGATTATCTGTGTCTTTAGAGTCTTTCGTCTTTACTTCTTTGTATTCTATTCTATTGTGTGTCATGTGACCTTTCTCTGTTACAGTTTCTTTGTCAGTCTAGGTCTAGTTAATTTCCCTTTAAGTACTTTCGTGGTGAGTCTGAGTCTTTTACCAAGTCGAACATCCATTGTAGATGATAAATCCACCTGCTGCTTACATTTTGTTTGATGATTAGCTGGAAGTAGGATAGTGTATTTTTAATCCTGCAAGGTCGTTTCTGTTTTAAATAGCAAGTTTGTTTAGCTCCTTGGTCCAAAAAGCCTGTGAGAAGCCTGAGAGCCGATGAAATTTTTTTGTACCGGCAAATGTATTGTGTGATTTCGTGGGGTGTGCAAGTTTTACGACATTACTACTTTTCATACTTATGTGTACTCACTTGTTAGGGATGATGAATGGAATGCTCTTTTTAAGCCTTCCCCTGCTCCAAGGAACATGTTTGGGGAGAGAACTGCATTCTGACTTATATGTGTTGTTTTGTGTTATTGCTGAAAAGCTTGTTTACTGCTCCCCAAGGCTTATTGATATTTAAATCTCGGGGTGGATCTATGGTCTTCATTGATCACCGTTAGTCGTGTTAGGCGTGTTTCAAATACTACCTATATACCGGTGTGGTCTTAAAAAGCCATATGTCCGTGAGGGTTGATGGCACGTACACCAAACTGACACGCACAAAAGTGCGAACTTTCGGTAAAATAGACACCTGCAAAAAATTGAGATTAAAAGAGCCCAATGCGGCCACACACTCAATTCAGTGAAGTATTACGAGATCTGATGTTGTTTTGAATTGAATAGGGGGAGCAGTTTCAGCTTTTGTTTTCTGAAAAATTGAGTCGCCTGTTAAGTCCCTTTCGATCTAATGAGACGAGTACAAAAGCATAAGATATTTTAGGCACTTTGTGACGCAAGTCACCTTCCCAGTATATTTTTGAGCTTATACCCCATTTGGATACTTCGAGAGTGAGAGATACACTGCATTCACCTGTGAGGGACTAGCGAGCTACAATTAAGTGTTGTTTGTCTGGGAAACGATTGTGTTTGATTTTATGTACACTATTTTGCCAAAGTTGGTTTGATGACAAAATTTTTGCATCTCGTGGACTTATAGTTTACAAGGGTAGATTCGGTCACTTGGGACCTTGACTCTTGTCTGTTTTCGTGGTTTGAGTCTAGTTCTTGTTTAGGTTGCTTGTTTGCTCAAGGAAGAGCAAAGGTTCGGTTTGGGGAGTTTGATGAGATGATAATTTAGAGTCTCATTTGGTCCTTTTTAGCTGTCTTTGTTTATGGTTTTATAGTGTCTTTGTGCGTTTTTAAGCTTTGGTGCTTTGTTTGTGTTTTGTAGGATTTTTGTGTCCTAAAGGTGAAAATCGGAGTGGAAACTTTGGTTCTAGATCTTTGAATGTAGAGTAGCTGGGCGAAAACAGAAGTGGATTCGGAGTTCGGACGAAGACTTGAGAGCCGTTTTAGCGAAGCTTGCAGAAGTGATGTTTTACGGAGCAGTCTAGCCATTTTGGCCATAACTCTCTCATATGATGTTAGATTGACCTGATCTCGGTGGCCATGGAAAGATAATTCAAAGGTCTACAACGTTAGTTTCATAAGAATAGTCAAATTCCTCATGTAGAAAAAGATACAGACGTCAGAAGAACTGGCAACGCCAGTTATCAAACTGGCATGTGCCAACTTCTTTGATTATGGACCAAACCGACACCAGTTTCTTCTTTTGTTTTTGTGCGATTTCCTTCCTAATTCACCCAGACTTAGTTTTTCAGCCGTTATATATTAGACATTCATTCTATTGGAAAGAGAACACTTTGCCCTAGAGGAAAACCTAGTTCATAGAAAAGCTCCGTATTCTTTGACATTGAGACATATTTTAGAGCTTGGTTTTATCCTTGATTAATTTATCGATATCGAATTCCTGATCACTATGGTAATTCTCTGTTGTTTATCTCTTTTCAATTCGTTCTTGTTCTTGTTTGTCGAATTGTATGAGCTTGCATGCGATTATCATTATGTTTATCATGAGCAATATCTTGAAGTCTTTATCTTTCAATCTATCATGACTAGTCAAACAAATCCGAACACGAGTGATGTGACGGTGATTGTGTATTCGCTTCTAGGGTTAGGATCATTCATATAGGTTCGCCTAGTTCAAATATCTTCGTAAAACCATTCAATCCAAAAGCTAGTTCAAAGATTCTCAAAATTGTTTTCAGTTAAGGATCGTGGATTGATGACCCACGATTACTCTAGTTCAAAGATTTTGAAATAACGTTTGGTTGAATTGGATTGAATGTTTTAAGTACACCAACCGTGTGACAAGTATGAACGATTTCCCTAGAGCGAATTGGCATCACTCGATCTACCTACTGTGTTCTCTTCCCTCTCATATTTGAAACAGTTATCTGCTTTTCTATTTTCTAGTTATTAGTAGTTCACAACTCAAATAATTCAAACAGTTTACGCAAGTGATTATTTGCTTTCAATTGCTTGGTAGATTAATTGTTTCCTTAGGGAACGACTCTGTGGTTAGCTTTGTTTATTCTACAACAACTGCCTGCTACTTGTTTTTAAGTATTAATTTGAGCACATCAGTGGTCTAGGTACTTAGGGTGAAGGAGAGCAAGGGAAATTCATTTAAGTGTTCGGGGGACTTTGCCCTCGACATTTTGGCGTCGTCTGTGGGAATCATTACAAAAAGTTCCGTTCTCTTCTGTAAATGGCAAGACCATGGAGGTCCGTAAGAACCAACACTACTACAGTTGGGACGCACGCCCCAAGGCAAAGAGGCAGGCCTACCACTCGGAGAGGGAGAGTGGCGAGAGCCACTTCAAGAAACACAATGGACTATCCAAGTGACGGCCGCACTTCTAGCCACTCGTCGGAGGAGGAAAGAGCCGTTCATCCTCCAATAAGGACTCAAGTACCCGGAGTTGAAGGACATGTTCCTTCGTCAGGAACACATGGTCCTCCTCCAGGGAGAAACTTCACTCTTCCAAACGGGCAGGTCATTCGCCCAAGTGAATTTGGGATGAGCGAGAACCAGTTTGGCCTCTTACTCACCACTATTCAAGGTTGCTTCGGATCGAACAACCTCCAGCCTCCTCAACCCACTTCTCCGTTGGCAATCTCAAGACAAGCTAAACCCGACAATCAAGGAATGAACATCGTCAATACAACAAAGGTTAGGGGAACCAGTTCAACCAGAGCGTTGGTCCAGATTACGACAAAGTAAAAGACTAGAGGGGGGGGGGGTGAATAGTCTTTTAAATCTTTTGTCGATAAACACAGTTTCTCAGATATCTGTGAAGATATCTGATACTTAATTTCTGAGAGCGGAAGACTTTGTATTGATCTTCAGTCAAGTAGAAGGACTCATAGGGTTCCACAACAAGTCTTGCTCTTGTGCCTGTTCCAGTGATGTTGAGAATTATGTGTACATCATCTGGCTTTCCAAAAGGACATTCATCAGAGAGGTCCTTTTTCAAGGCTTCTATTCTCTTGATTACTTCAAAATCCAACCAGGCTTTGATGTGATTGGTGTTGATCAAGATTGGCTTGTCTTTTCTCCATGCCATGAGCTGTTTATGGATTGGTTCTGGAAATTTGGAGTTTTCCAATAAATGCTTAAGTTCAAAAGTCCAGTAGCCATTCTTCTGATTAATGCACCAGAGATGAGGAGTCACTGTTGGTCTTCACATACTCAATCTTGGCTTCTTCAGGCATGAGTGGTAGTTGAAGTTGTCTTTGTTCATCTCTCAGTTTGTTCCTCCTTTGTCTTGAATTCTCCTTTGGGTTAATGCTTGAAGAACCACCGATAGACTTGGTATTTCCAGGGTGTTATAGCCGCCAAAGGCTTTGCCTATGGGCTTAGTTAGGCTATGAATTTTCTTTTTCTCGTAGAGAGCTTCATCTTCATCCTCTTCATCATCATCCGTATAAATTCTTGTGAGATCTTTGCAGCCTTCTTCATTGCCCGTGGATTTGATTTCGCCTTCTTCTTCTTATTCTTCGTAAGATTCATCAATCCTCTTACCTGTCTTCTCCTTAGAGCCTTGTTACTCCTTGGAGGTTTCTGTGCTTTGGCCCTTGTTATCATTTGTTAGAATGTAGATCCCGGATCGGTACTTGGAACAAGATCAATAGGCAATGTTTCCAACAATGTTGTTCAACAATGTCTTCAACACAATAAATAAAAGGCGCTGGATGAATATGAATGAAACTTCTATTACCAAGCCAACATATATATATTATGGCCACGCCTTTAGGCAAAATATCTACCGACAGAAAAGTAGATCTAATCAACTAGGTTTAATACAATCACAAATGATTGATTAAACAACCAAAACTAGCCCTAGAAGAACTAAAGAAAGCTATTCTAGGTCGATGTTTGAAAGAGTTATTCCAACAATGAATACTCTTAAACAAACTCTAAAGCTAGCGTAAAACAAGAAGCCTAAACTCTTTAATAAAATCATGATAGACCACAAAGAAAGGCATCATGATTGCTCTTCAATCCTTGTATATATACTTGAGATATCGACCGCTTCCATCCAAGTCGAAAGGCAATAGGATCTCAAAGAAAGGCAATTTCTTTTCTTGTTTTCTTCAATATACGCATAGAAGGAATTTTCCATATTTTGATTCTTCATAAAATATATTCCTTCTTGCTTTCACCATAAGTTGTTCTTTTCCTTTAATCGCCTCTTGTTCGATTTGTAAATACTTCCAAATTCAATGTGCTTTGGTCTTGATGTTGACTACAATGTTATATCTTCAATGTTATGCCAGCATTGAATTCTATCCTGTCACAATGTTATACAACATTGGTAGTCCTGCAGCTTCATAAACAACAACAACAAACACAAACTTGGAACTGATTAATGAAAGATAAGATTATCAAAACACAAGTGCATACTGCACTCTCAATCTCCTCCTTAATCTTAGTCTTTCATCAGAAAACAAAACAAGAGGTTAGTAGAAACATTACTAAGAAACGACTTAGGAGCTAATCTCCCTTAATCGCATATCTAAGATAATCTCCCCCTTAATCAGACAGCTAAGATATGTTCTAGAGTATTTAAAATATTACAGACCCAAAATGAATAGAAATTGTTTAGTACTAAAAAAAATTTTAAAAATTTCAAGTATCTATTCTCCCCCTTTTTGTGAGGAAAGAAAAGACACTAAAGTGCTTCTGAACTTCAGATTGTTGGAAATCTGCTCATCAAGTCCTTTGATTTGATCCAGAATCACATGTCTGACCGCTAGGTACCGCAGAAGAGTTTCAATGTTAGGATCAATGTTGAGCCAACATGTAGGCCAACATCGAGCGCTGAAAGGCAGCCGTAACTTTCTGCATCAAGATTGTCAGGAAGAGGAATATTCTCCTCCACATCCATGTCCACAGGAACTTCAGGATCCACCCATGGAAGATCATAGATCCTGTCATGTGTTTCCAGCAGTTGCTTGGTGACTATGATGGATTTGAAGCTGGAATGATAGACATCATTGGCTTTGACCTCAATACCCTGCAACTGATGAACTGCAAAGATGGTTGATGGAAGAATCAAATGTCCTCTGATTCCTCTATTCTTGGAATTCTCCAGGTGCTTGAGAATTCTTTCTCCCAGATTTACATTGTAGCCCATTTGATCCTCAGAGCAACATGGGCCTCCTTGACCGAGCTTGTTGTTGTTGAAGATGGCAATGAGTTGTACAAGCAATCTCGCAAGAAGTAGACTAGAGAACAACAATATTTCAAGTCCAAAGTCCACAAAGAAAAGAGCAAAAAGTACTGGCACAGTCGATATTTACTGAATGTTGACTCAATATTGATGACAACATCGAAATCGCATACCTCTTAATATAAGTCAAACAGCCAGAAACAAGTCTCAAGATGCGATTGACACACCCGCGATCCGCAGTAAAAATGAAGAGAAGGGAATACCAAAGAAACACACGTAGTACTTTCAAAAAGAAAAAGAACAATTAGCATAAGTTTGAGTAGTGACCATGATCGTGAACCATGTCAAATAATTGGAACACATGAACAAGATCCAAAGCCGGGCCTATCGCGGAGTTAGGCAAACCACTACGCCTCATGGCATAAAATCACTCATTTTCCCATTTGGGTATTTGGTTTTCGGAAAGTGAACCAAGTAAAGACATCGAAATCGTACTTTTGTGATGTAGGTTTCGAAAGAAGGCAAATCAACCCTCACGACATATTTTACACGCCGATATCTCGGATAGTATTTGAAACTCGCCCAACATGATCCTCGATTAAACACTTTCGAGCCCTTTTATCATAATTCATTTGATTTATTACATAGTGGACAGGAGGCAACATCAAATGCGAAGTCACGGTAAGTAAAATATCCAAAAACAAAGAAAGAGGGTTTTACATAAAGCAAACACATGAGACTCGATCCCTTTCAACCTTCGTTTCAAATAGCCTTCAACCCTAAAGCATCACAATCGTAAGCTACAAAATGTAACATGCATCAAAGACAGATGTAAGGAGCACGTAAACATAATGAAAAAAGAAAACAAATCAGCAAAAGGACATCACTAGATACACAAGTCAATGTTGACCGGATGTTATGTCAACATTGCTTGCAAACAAATCACATCAAATAGTGCATAGACCAAGATACCTTCTCAAATCAAGAATCTCTCCTTATCAAGAGCTTTGTGAAGATGTCAAACTAACCGATTGTGGTATCAATGTGTCAGATGTCAAGAATTTGTTTGGTGACCAAGTCTCTAAGAAATGATGTCGAATGTCTATATGCTTGTGTGTGAGTGTTGAACATGATTCTTGGAATGTGGATGGCACTTAAGTTATCACAAAACATCAAAAGAGTGTCACTTTGGAACCCATATTCATGCAGCATATTGTTCAACCAAATTAGTTGAGACACACAACTCCCAGTAGCTACATATTCAGATTCAGCAGTTTAGAGAGACACAAAATTTTGTTTCTTACTATACCATGACACAAGATTTGGTCCAAGATAAAAACAACCTCCACTAGTTGATTTTCGATCATCTAAGTCACCACCTAATCGTAATCACTAAATCCCAACAGATTAGTGTTCGATCACTTACGCATACCATAATCAAAGATTAACGCCTCATATATATCTAATGATTCTTTGATGAGTTAAGTGAGGTGTTTTGGTTTGATTGACACCGCACATACACAAAAACAGAACATGATGTCCGGTCCGTGGCCGAGAGATACAGAGACTTCCAATCATTGATTCATACAATGTCAACTAACATCGCCCCCAACATCGCTTTTTGAGTTTCAGCAGAGCTATGGGAGTCCGCAAGGTTTGGCATTTTTCGCACCAAATTTTTTGATCGATTCTCGCATATTTTTCTTGAGAGATAAAGAGGCCATCCTGCTTTTCGTATCTGGCCCCAAGAAGAAACCGAGTTCACCAATCATACTCATCTCAAAGGTTCCGCCATGGCTTGAACAAAAGTTTCTAGCAAAGAGGGGTTAGTGGCAATCAAGACAATATCATCAACATAGATTTGAGCAATGCAAATGTCCTTTCCTTTCCTAAGGATAAACAGAGTTTGATCTCCTCACCCTCTTAAACCCTAATCCAACCGAGAATTCAAATAGCATACCAAGCACGAGGGCTTGTTTCAAACCATACAATGCTTTTCTTAGTTTTAAAACATGGTCGTGGTAAAGAGGATCTTCAAACCCTCCAAAGTTGTTCAATACACTTCTTTGTCAATGTAGCCATTCAAGAAAGCTCCTTTAACATCCATTTGTTTAAGTTTTATTTTAAGACAACATGCTATGGCTAAGAGCGTTTAATGGATTCTAGTCTAGCAACAGAGCTAAGGTTTCATCAAAATCAATGCCTCCTACTGAGTGTAACCTTGAGCAACTAATCAACTTTGCTTTACTACAACTACCCTTTCTCATCACTCTTATTTTTGAAAATCCACTTGGTTCCTAAGACATTTGTGTTATGGGGGCGAGGAACAAGAGTCTAGACTTTATTTGTTTGGAATTGATGAAGTTCATTTTGCATTGCTTCTATCCAAAACTCATCAGTAAGGGCTTCTTTCACATTTTAGGTTCAATTAAAGAAACAAAGCACGAGGAACTTACAGAGTGATGATTTCGAAAGTCCGAGTATCTCCTTGTAGTTTTGCGGTGTGTTTCCCTCAATGTTCTCCCTCCCGGATTTCCAATTCCGTAGAACTGGATGATCTTTGCACTCGAGGAGTATCCTTTATGTGTCAGATGAGGAGAACTCATAGGTACAGATTAATGCCAGAGGCATTATCGATTCAACTGCAGCCTCAACCGGGGATCACTCTTTCTTCATCATCGTGAGGAAATCGATGTTGAACTCGATGTTGAGTCAACATTGCAGGGGATGTCGACACAACATGGCCCTCATCATGGGTTCTTTCACTTTCATCGCCAGCAGGAGTCATAATGTCCGAACGCTCCCATGTAGAAGAGTCAGGTTGTGTCAATAACTTGTTCAAAGCACTGCAGAGATCTTCTTCCGCATAGGGCCAGAGTCATCAAATGAAACATTCATGATTCTGTATAGTTTGCAATCTAGGATTGTATATTCTATACGCATGACTATTTTGTGAGTACCCTACAAAGATTCCTTTGTCACTTTTAGCATCAAACTTCCTTAGATGTTCCTTATCATCGTAGTATGTAACACACACATCCAAAGACATGAAAGTACTTAAGATTGGGTTTTCTACCTTTCAAAATCACATAGGGAGTGGTCAGAGTACCTGGACGAAGATAGACACGGTTGATTATGTGACAAGCAGTGTTTATAGCATCAGCCCACAACCTTTTTGACAGGTTCATTGAGCTCAACATCACTCTGGCCATTTCTTGAAGAGTCCTATTTTTCCTTTTAGCAACACCATTTTGTTGCGGTGTCTTAGGAGCTGAGTATTCATGCATGATCCCTTTCTTTTTCACAGTACTTATCAAAAAATTGATTCTCAAATTCTTTACCATGGTCAGATCGAATTCTTTGGACCATAGTAGAGTACTGATTACAACATTTTACATGCCAGTTTTTGAAGGATTCAAAAGTTTCAGATTTTTCTTTCAAAAAATTGACCCAAGTATATCTAGAGAAATCATCAACTATAACATAGATATACCAGGCTCCTCCCAAACTTTTAGCTTCTACAGGACCCATGAGATCCATATGCAAGAGTTCAAAGCAGTTAAAAGTACCTGCTTTGTCCTTCAACCCTGAGTGGTCAGTACTGCCTTGGTTTGTTTTCCCAGAGGATAGTCACCACACACATGCTTTCCTGCATTGGTAAGCTTCGGCACACCTGTCACCACATTGTGTTTGATGATCTTCTCCAGATTCTTGTAATTGACATGTCCTAATTTCTTGTGCCACAATGTTGCATCATCATGTTGAGCAACATTGCACTTGAGAGGAACTACCATCACATAGCAGTTGTCCCGAGATCTAACACCTGTCATCACAGTTAATTTGTCCACACAAGTATAAACTTTGCAAGAATGTTTATCAAATTTGACTTTCAGATCATCATCACAGTGGCTTATAACCGACAAGATTAGTTAAACCCTCAACAAGAAGAACATTTGAATGTTTAGATATCCTTCAAGGCACAAGGTTCCCTTTCCAAGGATTTTGCTTTGGTATCCTCCTCCATATGTCACTGCACTTCGCCTTTTTCGAGAGACAAAATTTGACAAGTTTGAAGGGTTACCCATGTGCCTAGAGCAACCAATCAGAGAAGTACCATTTTCTCATTGTTAGGAGAAGTAGCAATGTAAAAGCAACATTCCAAGTATGTTTTTCTTTAGCTACCCAAATCACTGTTCAAATCATTCTTCTGCTTTCTTATCGTCTCTAGAGGTTTACCTCATTTAGGAGAACCAGTGTAGACTTGAAAAGTTTAGGTTATTTCCATTGGTCTCGCTGACTTGGATGTTGACACAACATCATGATTGACCGAGATTTACCTCGGTAGAGAAGCAGGATAGTCTTGAGACTTAGGATTACATCTTTCGCCTTCATGAAGTGGATGTTGTCACAACATCGCAATTTAACATCTAATCACTGCTTTGTTTGCTCGAGGCAAGAAAGAAGGGATTCTCGAGGGTCACCGAGGTTGGAGTAATCAGATGTTCCTTTTAAATCCTTTCGTACTTGAAACAAGAAGGTTTTGTGACCAAGTTTGTGACAAGAAGTGCACACAAAATTTCTTTTCTTTGACAAACACAGACCTTTTATGAGCTCGTATGGAGGTTTGACAACATCCTGGGTTTCAGGTTAATAGCAGTTATGTTGCACCCAAGTTTCTTATCAAAAGAAGCATCATAACTACCAGGTACCCTAGACCAAAGAGTCCCATCATTATCCATATCAAGCATATCATTAAGTCTAGAAGTAGAGGAGTTCCACTTTGCAATTACCTTCTTTTCATTAGATAGTTCGTTGGTTACCTTGAATAGCTTCAAATATTCTTCTTTGTCGCCTTCCGCTTGACAATGGTGTCTTTCAGATTGTAATTCTCCTTCTCAGTTTTCTTGAGGAGTTTTTTGAGTGTCTTCCATTCACTGAAGAGTTTCTCATACATTTGTTGCGCATCCTCCACCATTTGTTCCAAGACCGCTTCCTCTTCAAGGACTATCTCAGATTAAAATTCACAGAACCATGTAGACAAACATCGAGATTCCCGATTTCTCGTGGTTGGTTAGTGTCAAAATTTCACAGCTTCGTGAGTCAACATAGTCAAAGAAGATTTCTACTCCTGATGTTGAATTGCCGATGTTGTCCCAACTTTGGTCATCGACATTGTAAGTGGATGAACAGAGAGCTCTGGCATTGGTAGTTGAATCATCTTCTTTTTCTTCATCTTCATGTTCTTCATCCTAAACATCACCGAGACAAGAAGATTCTTTTTCTCTTTTCCGAGATTGTTAGCACATTCATTTTGATAATGACCCACCCTTCGCATTCAAAACATCTAATCTTACTAAGAGGAGTGCGATCAAAATCGATTCGAGCTAGTCTTGGAAGTGAACCAGCTTTGAAAGTATTGGTTTTCTTTTGAAATTTTCGTTCCACTCGAGGATCCTTGACCGTAGTTTTTCTGAATCTAAGTTTGTTGAACTTCCTCACAAGATTGTTGTAAGCTTCCTCACCATATTGTCGACTCATCACTACTACTATCGTGCTCAAGATTTAGCTTTAGACTTAGAGTGAAGGAGATACTATGGGTTTTCATACCTTGTCTCTCATTTTCATTTAGTTCAAATTTTTTTAAATTGTTCAACAAGGTCTGAAAATCCATAGTTGCCAAGTTATGAGTGTCTTCCAAAATAGTGACTTTGGTATTAAATCTTGAGGAAAGAGATCGAACAGCATTGGAAACAAGTTGCCAATTAGAGATAGCTTCTTCCAGTCTTTGGACTTCATTGGAGAGAGTTAAAAGTTTTTCAAAATAAGAGTCAATTGTTTCTTCCTCCGTCATTCTTAGATTTTCAAATTGAGACCAAAGCATTCTAAGTTTAAATTGTTTGACACTAGCATCCACTTCACAATGACTCTGAAGCAAATCCCAAGCTTGTTTTGCAGTAGTGCAGTTTTGAATAATTTTAAACATATGAGCATCTACATGACCAAAAATAGCATTTAAGGCCTTTTCATTGTAAGAGCTAAGATGTATGTCACCGCAAGAAGCGCTTTAGAATGGGGACAATGTCACCATCAGCATCAGGTCCTTCAGTTAGCCAGGTGTATCCTTCCAGAATGGATCTCCAAGCACGGCCATCAAGGGACTTGATGTATGTCCTCATCCGGATTTTCCAGTAATGGTAGTTGGACCCATCAAGCACAGGAGGTCTGTTGTAGTTTGCATCCATTGCAGTAGTACCAAATCCAGACACCAGTAGTTAGGTGGTTGGCTCTGATGCCACTTGTTAGAACGTAGGATCCCGGATTGGTACTTGGAACAAGATCAATAGACAATGTTGCCAACAATGTTGTTCAACAATGTCTTCAACACAGTAAACAAAAGGCAGCGGATGAATATGAATGAAACTTTATTACCAAGCCAACATATATAATTATGTCACACGCCTTTAGCCAAAATATCTACCGACAGAAAAGTAGATCTAATCAATTAGGTTTAATACAATCACAGATGATTGATTAAACAACCAAAACTAGCCCTAGAAGAACTAATAAAGAAAAGCTATTCTAGGTCGATGTTTGAAAGAGTTATTCCAACAATGAATACTCTTAAACAAACTCTAAAGCTAGCAGAAAACAAGATGCCTAAACTCTTTAATAAAATCTTGATAGACCACCAAGAAAGGCATCATGATTGCTCGGCTGAATCCTTGTATATATACTTGAGATATCGACCGCTTCCATCCAAGTCGAAAGGCAATAGGATCTCAGCAAAGGCAATTTCCTTTTTCTTGTTTTCTTCAATATACGCATAGAAGGAATTTTCCATATTTTGATTCTTCATAAAATATATTCCTTCGCTTTCACCATAAGTTGTTCTTTTCCTTAAATCGCCTCTTGTTCGTAAATACTTCCACCAAGTTTCCTATCCAATGTGCTTTGTTCTTGATGTCGACCGTAATGTTATATCTTCAATGTTATGCCAGCATTGAATTCTATCCTGTCACAATGTTATACAACATTGGTAGTCCTGCAGCTTCACAAACAACAACAACAAACACAAACTTGGAACTCATTAATGAAAGATAAGATTATCAAAACACAAGTGCATACTGCACTTTCATCATTGAAGTTCCTTCAGTTGGTTTCTGGGAAGTAGCTACTATTTGCAAAGCAGCTTGACTTGAGGAGGGCTCATTGATTCTGAGTGGTGGCTGGGAAGTTTTCTTGTTTCTTCTTCCTTTCTGAGCAGCACCAGCTCCAGATTTCTTCTTATGTTCTTCTCCTTATTCCCATTCCCTCTGACTTTGAGGTCCAGATTCGTACAATCCTTCCCCCTTAGTCATTGTTGGCTGACTAAGTCTTATAAAGGATTCTGAGAGAGACTCAAAATATCCTTGTAAGCAGTTATAGGCAGTGACCAACTTCTAAAATTCAGCTTTGAGCTCCTAATTTTGTTTGATAAGTCCATTCTCCTTATCAGTGAGCTCTGCCAATGGGCCTAGTATGGCATCCGCTTCCAAAGAAGGTAACTTGCCTCATGAAAAGCTTTTTCAGCTAATGACACATCATCGTCCCTTATCATTCCCAGATCCTTCTGAGCAATGACCATAATGGTTGTTCTCTGAGTGATGAGCTCAGTGAATTTCTTCATATCTGAGGGGACGAAGGCAATTACATCTTTGTTCTGTGAAGACAACTCCTTTTTAAGATGTGCCAAAACTTGGTATCTATTCATGTATTATTGGGAGTGGATAATTGGTAGTTTGTTGAAAACTTCTGGAGCAATTAGCTTCCTTTTCAGATGAGAAACCGCTAAGTGTTCATTGCGGTGTTCTGCCAATGTCTTGTCTTCTTCATCATCTGAGTCATCAGCCCAGTGATCTTCATCCTCTTGGACGTTTTCATCAATGTTGTCTAGTTCAGCAACCATCTCAAAGATGGGCTTTTTCCTTTCAAAGGAGGAGGATGGTATATCTTTTGATGGTGATGCAAATTGAGCATCATGCTTTGCTTTTATACTTCTTCAGTATCGAGTTCCTTAGTAAGAGCATTTACAGCATCCTGGAGCTCTTTGACCTCAAAGTAAGCTACCATTTCTTGTAAGTATTGATCTTGAAGTTGATTCAGCTTATCTCTGGATATGGCTAGCTCTTCTTCCAGCTTGAAGATGGAGTCATGGTTCTTCTTCCAACATTTGTTTGAGTTGAGCAGCTCTGGTTTGTGTATTCAATATCTTCTGAGTTGTTTCCTCGGAGTGCTCAACTATTTGTTCAGTAGTGTCCTTTTGTTGGGTAGTTGGATGGGTAGATTTCTGAGGAGATGGAGGAGGGGATTGTTGTGTTGTCCTCTCAAGCAGTGCTTGTCGCCACTGAGGCATTCTTCCTCTGTGTAATCCCTCATGTCCCTGGTGCAGGGGTATCATCATCATCCTTCTTATTTTTCATTCTTGTGATGGTCAGAAGGAGGATCTTCATAATTGTTTTCATCAGTTTCCTTCTCTTCCTCATCTTCAGAGACCAGATTGATCACTTCTGGAATAGTGATCATTTGCCCATTTACCTCCTCTTGTTCAGAGGGTATGCATTGTAAGGTCTGGGGCAAAGTAGGCTGAATGTCATCTCAGATTCTGTCCCACCATCACCTTCTCAAAAGCTTCTATTAGCTTGTGTGCAATTTCTTTGATAAAGTCCTTATGCATCGAGTAGCAAAGAGTACCGCTCATTGGGAACATAGCATGGACATAATTCTCCAAGTCAAAAGCTCGACTCTTCTCAATTGGTGATCACCACCTTGTTAATTCAATGATCTAAGCTTCTAAGCTTGTGCCACTTTCCTAAACACTTGAGATGTTTCTCGAGTGTCCGGTTCTTAAAGAATGTAAGGTGTCTTCTATCGAGAATGCGTAAAACTTTGGCACACTTGTTCGAGCTCGAAAGAAAGAGTTTTGAGTTAGATTCAAACTAGTGTAGATATCCAGTATTTGTGTAGTTAGGTTTCGAAGTTACCCTAATGATTACATCAGGTTCAGATTGTACTACTGAGGTAGGGGTGCCTCAGATATCTTGTTGTGAGGTGGAGACTTGGGAGTCTGGTCCTCATCAACCTTTCTTTCTACTTGAACCTGAGAATTAAAATTACCACAATACTTAGGAAATTATCATGAAAGAATTTATGCAATGAAGCTTCAATGATTTAAAGTGTTTCACTTACTTCCTCTACAGAGGCTCATAATCATTTTCTCAAACTTTCTCGCTTCGTGTTCTTTCCGTGATGTTGCCTTGGGGGCTTCATCAATTTCCATGGGTGCAGGGGAAGTCGCAACTCTTTCACCTTGCACTTCTACTTCTAAATGACCCTGTAAGTAGAAAGTATTGAGTAATTAGAGAAGAATTTAACCCATGATGAAGAATGTTTATCACTAATTTTTATATACCTTCTCACTAAAAGGCTCAATGACATTTTCTTCGTAACCTCGACGGCCTCGGGTCCTTTTCCGCATTTCGCTTTATCTTCTTCTTTCTCGCTTGAGCCTATTAGAAACATCCACTTAATTAGTTAAGTGTATTAACATATATCTGAAAAGTAATATCTTAAGAAATTTCTATCACCGTAGCATGTGCTCGATTCCTTAAGATGTGAGGTTGTTCAAGCCTCCTTCGGCCTCGAGGCAAGCTTTCCACTTCCTCTTGTTCTTGTGTTTCTAATTCAGCCTGTAACAAAGAAATTTTAGTAACTAACAAGATTAATAAACACAAATGATCACAAGTAGAGAGTTAAACCATTCAGCTACCTGAGCAGTGTCAGGCTGATTGGTCTCTGGAACTTGTGACCCTTCTATGTTTTGGTCTTGTGGTTCCATTTCAGCTTCTTTGTTTGAAGTTTGTACTTCTGCATCTTTCCGAGTATGCAACTCATTGCTTCCCCGTTGATCATTCGGTAGATATCTCGCTTGATCCTCTCATTGAGTTGGGGAACCTGCACTTTTGCAGGATTTTCTTCAGCAATGAAAGATGCTGGTATCTGTAACTCAAGTACCATTTCAGCAGTATTCACATCAGGCTGTTGTGGTTGTTGTGCTTGAGACAAACTGTTGAGTGTTGAAGCAATGGTAGCATCCTCCAACACTGTTATCACTCATCGTAGCATCTTCAATATCTTTCACTTTCTTGCTCGATGGTGTAATTTGTCCAAGGATCTTGGACACGCTTGCTTCTTCAAAGAACCTTTGAAACAGTGCTTGTTCAAGAACCTTTGGTGTAAGTCTTCTTTAGATACCTCTACACCGCCATTTTTTCAAGAATCTTAGCCCTTTTTATTTTTCTAGGACTTGAGAGATGACTAATTCATCATCTTCAACGCCGAGCTCTCATCAAGATTAGAACCGATTGGTCCATAATTCCCGCGATTTCGCAGATAGGGCTTGGTATCTATCACTACTTTCTTTAGCAAGATTTATGAGTTCATCGCCAAGGCTTCAGAATAGTCTTGACATTTCGAAAGCACTTTCTCTTCGAAGTTTATTTGTTCAAAGAGTCGATACCTCTTTGCAAAGATTGATGATTTCATTTGCATTTATGAGTTCATCAGCAACAACTGTAGGTATCTGGGAATTGACAATCTCAATGGATGTGCCTTCTGATTTGCCAGCAGACTTCTTTCGTGAAATTCTGGGATTCTTGGTTGCAATCTTTCCCTCAGATACCTCTTCAAGATTTCGCTTCGAACCTTTCTAAGATCCAAGAACCTTTTTCATCATGTTTGTATACTCATATTTGTAGAGTAGGTTATCGCTGGCTATGTCACCTTTCTCCGAGCTCAATGGCAAGCTTTTCCAAAGAAGTAACATATCTTTAGACCATAGCCATCGTGACCTTTCGCTCGCTCAAGAAGTCCCTTAGCGATTTTAGGCTCAAAGCTCAATCTTCTTCACAAATCATAAAGGCGCATTTCCCCAATTGAAAGGGTTTTCCAAATTTTGTCTTGTTGTTGTAACAAGAACATCATCATCCAGCTTCGCTTATCCGTCAAGACTCTCCTTGTAGACCATCAAAGCAATCGTGAAGAATGCATGCCAACACATTCCAGTGAGCCAGCAGATGTCTGGTTCTAATGTCAGCAAGTTTGAAATCAGTGGGTGTATCTGATTTTTCAAGATCACACACATCACTGTACAATTGTTTTACACCTTCAAGGAGATCATCATCCTTGGTGTCTATTTCAAAATCATTTCCAAGATTTTGATGGTCAAACAACTTGCAGATAGTTGTTAAGTCCAAAAGGATTTCCTTTCCTTGGACTGAAGTTTTTATAGACACTATTGCAGTGCCTTCAGAAATACAGGATATAATCCTGGAGTTATTGTAGAATTCTAACACATCTAGTGAAGAAATTCCACTAGGAAGAGCAGTTAGAAAACCCTTGATTTGTGCCTTTTGAAGCATGTCAACAATCAATTTCCTATTGGCTTGGTTTTCAACAGCAGCCGTGAGGTACTCCTCAATCATGGCACCACCCCAAATCATCGTGTGATTTGAAGTCCAATGATCGGGATTAAAGTCTCCTACCAATCGATTGTTCACTATAACCAACTCTGGTTCTTGCTTTTCAGAAGTACCAGTGGTAGAAGATTGGGGTTTCTGTGTAGACGAACGCTTAGGAGCCATCTCTTTATATAGTGCAAGTGTTTTGAAGGTATGAAAGAGATTTGGGTTAGTGATTCTTTGCAGAAAAACTAACAGAAATTTGCAGTGGTTGAAGAATGGTTTTTTTTTTGCTATTCTTGTGCAAGTCTGTATGTGGGATTAGGCGAAAGTAATTTCTTTTGCCAAAATCCTATATATATAGCAATGTAATTCAGATAAACATATACATACAAATTGGTTTTGTATATACGACGTTGAATTGCGCAGCGTGGGAAAAAGCTTGTTCGAATAAATGCATAGTGGGCCATGTCGTAATTTCAATAACCCACTATTTACCGAGAGTTAATCTCATCAGAAAGATCAATCGCCCATTTCATCAAGGGTCACCATTGCTTTTTCAAAGAATGATCACAATCAACAAATGTAATTGTGCCCATTTAATGAATTTTGGCTATTAGCTATCTGAATCATGTTTCTCTGTGAATGAGAACACTGTTGTATCTGATTCTATCTTATACTCAATATCTGTCCAAGTTTTACACAAAGATAGAAATAATACAAATTTCAAAATAGTAGTTGATCAGACAACAGTATTATTCTCTTTTGTGTTCCTCTCACCGAGTGAACTAGATATCTCAATACCCGCCTGTAAATCTTCAAATAGCCTTTTTACCCTTTAGCCTTTGTTTTCTGGATACTCGTTCTAGATTCCTCTTCTCTGGATACCCATTCTAGATTCCTCTTCTTTCTCCTCTAATATCTTCTTCAGATATCTGAACTTTTTCAGTTCTGAAGGCTGTGTCTTAAGGCTTAGACTCTACTTTCTTGTAGTGGCTTAGTGAAGATATATGCAAGTTGGTCTTCAAAGTACAATATTGAGTATCTCTATATTGCCTTTTTCAACATGGTCTCTGATGAAGTGGTGTCTAACACCCATGTGCTTTGTTCGAGCGTGATACTTAGGATTTTGAGTTATGGCAATAGCACTTGTGATGAAGTGGTGTCTAACACCCATGTGCTTTTTCAACATGGTCTCTGATGAAGTGGTGTCTAACACCCCTGCAGCAATATATTCAGCCTCTGTGGTAGATGTGGCAATTGAATTTTATTTCTTTCTAAACCATGATATCAATCTAGCACCAAGAAAGTGACATGTTCCTGATGTGCTTTTTCTATCAAGCAGTGATCCAGCATAGTCGGCATCTGAGTAGCCAACCAAACTCAATCCACTTTCTTTTGGATATCACAATCCAACTTCTATAGTACCTTTACATATCTCAATATTTTCATAGCAATGTTGTAGTGTGATTATGCTGATTTGTCTCAAATCTAGCACACACTCCAACCGCATATTGAATATCGTGTCTACTTGCAGGAGGTATAGTAGAGATCCAATTAATTTCCTATACTTGTGTTCTTCAACACTTTGTCGATTCAAGATAGGTTAATTTGGTTCCAATGCTCATTGGTATCTTAGCATTCTTTTCGTAATGCTTTAGATTAAACTTGTTGAGCATATCCTTTGCATACTTTGTTCGACTAAAGAATATTCCATCATTGAGTTGCTTGACTTGCAGCCCTAGAAAGTAATTCAATTCTCCCATCATGCTCATCTCAAATTTACATTTCATGAGTTCTGCAAAGTCTTCACAAAGTTGCTTTTCTTTAGATCCAAATATAATGTCATCAACATATACTTGAACTAAAAGTAGTTGGTTCAGTGTGAAGAGTGTTTTATCAACATCTCCTTTCTTGAAACCACTGTCTAGTAGGTATCCGTCAATGTATCATACCATGCTCGAGCTTGTTTCAGCCCATACAGAGCTTTCTGAAGTTTATAGACCATCCTACTTTCTGAGGAAACTTCAAAACCAGGTGGTTGCTCAACATAGACTTCTTCAGCAAGTTCACCATTTAGGAATGCACTCTTGACATCCATTTGATAAACTGTAAAGTCATTATGAGCTGCAAAAGCTAGAAAGAGACTAATTGCATCCAATCTTGCAACTGGTGCATAAGATTCATCAAAATCTAGTCCTTCAGTCTGGGTGTATCCCTTGGCAACCAACCTAGCCTTGTTTCTGGTTATTTCACTAGACTCATTCATTTTGTTTATGAAAACGCACTTGGTTCCGATTACAGATATTCCGTTAACAAATGGAACCAATTTCCAGACTTTGTTTCTCTCAAATTGATCCAACTCTTCTTGCATTGTAGAGATCCAATCTTGATCCTTTAATGCTTCTTCTATAGTCTTTGGTTCAATGTATGAGATGAAACATCCATAGAGACAATCTGCATTTTCAGCGATTGCTCTTCTAGTTCTCACTCCTTGGTCTATGGGACCAATCACATCCTGTTGGTCCAGATAACGGCAAAGTAAAAGACTAGAGGGGGGGGTGGATAGTCTTTTAAAACTTTTGTCGATAAACACAGTTTCTCAGATATCTGATACTTAAATTCAGAGCGCGGAAGACTTTAAGATAGATAAGTGCAGAAACAATAAATGTGTGTGCTTTGCTGAAATGTAAATACAGAAAGATAAATAACACAGTAAGTATAGTGGTATCTGAAGGTGGCATAATCCTTCAACTAATCCACTTCGGTCTTTTTCAGACCTATAATCCACTAAGATAGATAATTGAGTTAACCTTACAAGTATCTTCTCTCGATTCCTAATCACACTAGGTTCCCAACCAAGTGTTCCCCTTGAGTTATTCCCTGACTTTCACAGCCAAGTACTTCATATACTCAGAAACCCTTTTTGGGCTGTTCCTTAGCTTCCCAAGCTAAGTACTTCCTATGCTCAGTAACCTTGGAGTTATTCCTTAGTTTCCCAAACTAAGTACTTCCTGTACTCCACGCCAAATATGGTGTTGGTTTAGGTTTGTTTGTCAGGTGAGCTTCTTTAATAACTTATTCAGTTATTCAGATAGCTATATGAATCAAGTATACTTAACACACTTTGCAATGTATGGTATCTTGTTCTTTACTGACCCAAGTCTATGATAAGTGTTCAAGAGAATGAATCTCAGATACTTGATCTTTTGATTCAACTCCTTCACAGATAGCAATGCTTGTTTAGGATCAGGACACTTAGAACTTTTGTGCTACTTAGAATCAAGAGCTTTGGTCGCAATGTAAAGCTTCAAGGTAAGTAGTTTGCTTGAGAGAGCTTGTGTGAGAGTATTCAATGTAAGTTCAACAGGTGTTCTCAAGGCATCAAGTGTTGATATTTATAAATGAATTTGAGTGCCGCTTGAATAGTATACGCTAGCTCAAATCAAATTCAAACTATTGATATCTCGTATAGTAGTCAGAGGTGTTTGTCTTCTTCGGTTACCGCTTTTTGTTCGTATATCTCTGTCTGCCAAGATTTAATGCATTGTACTATACTTTGTCCTCAGTGCCAACTTAACTATGCTTTGTACCGTAGACCTTAATATCGCCGACATATCTCTGATGCTTTGCACATCCTTTTCCAGAGATTGTCATAGCTTCAGATACCATTTGTTGAAACAACTTTGTTGCAACATATTTCTCTTTCAGAGATATAGTTTAAGTCCAAGGTATCTGAGTGTAGATATCTGTGGGCACTTTCCTTGTTTTCGGTTTTCGTTCTCGACATCTCTTGTAATATAGTTTACTTAAACCATTTGTGTCTTCAAGATATCCGTCATAGGTAATCGAAAACCATTTCAAGAATCTTGTGCAGCCTTCAAATCTTCAAAATCGCTGAACTTGTTCTCACTGGATGTCTTCTTCGTCTTCTTCATAAAATAAAAATTACATTTTGAGACCTAACATCCTATACAAGATTAGCTCGACTATCATACTTAGTGAGTTTCCTCTTTTACAATGTTCAAGTGAACCAAGAGTACTAATCACCTTTCTGAGCTAAGATAAGTCATAAAGTTGTTGATCAAAATCTAAACAGATATTCCTAACAAATTTCCCCCTATTTTGATCAGTCAACGATGACTATCTGTCCTATTACAAATCTGGGTGAGGTGACAATCCACCACTTAATCAAGTGCAGGAAGTAAACATCAACCAAATCACAAGATGTGATCTTTGCTGACAAGTTATCTTTTATAGATGAGGATATCTGAGAGTAAGTTCATCAGATATACTACAGAGAAAGTTTACAGATAACTTTAGTACATAATATGATTCAACTCAGTCAGCAAGATACAACAAAAATACATAGTAAATTAGGACAACAGGAGTAACCAAGCTCCAAGTGAACATCCTAATAGACTAGTCTTCAAGTCTTCGTGTCTTCAAAAGCAGTTCCATGGATCAATCTGCAAATTTCCTATCACCAAACCTTTTGATGTCATCAGAATAGTCATAGAGAAGTGTTCTGACAATCATCTATGTGTCTTTGGCAAAACCACAGACTTCCTTGTAGGTTTTGGTAGGATTTTTCTTGACAAAGTGCTTGACCCACAGATACTTTCCCCATTTCTGCATGCTCGATTCGATATCTTATAGCTTGAAGTATTCATAGATGGTCTTCAGATATCTGATGTCACCCTTGTATTGATCTTCAGTTAAGTAGAACGACTCATAGGGTTCCACAGAAAGTCTTGCTCTTGTGCCTGTTCCTGTGATGTTAAGAATTCTGTGCACATCATCTGGCTTCCCATAAGGACATTCATCAGACAGGTCCTTCTTCATGGCTTCTATTCTCTTGATAACTACAAAATCCAACCAAGCTTTGATATGATTGGTGTTGATCAAGATCGCTTGTCTTTTCTCCATGCCATGAGCTGTTTATGGATTGGTTCTGGAAATCTTGAGTTTACCAGTAGAGGCTTAAGTTCCAGAATCCAATAGCCATTCTTCTGATTAATGCATCTATAGACAGAGGAGTTGTTGTCATTCTTCCCATACTCAATTTTGGCTTCTTCTCGCCTGAGTGGAAGTTGACTTTGTCTTTGTTCAAATTTCTTAGTGCTCTTCTTTGTCTTGAATTCTCTTTTGGAGTATTTCTTGAAGAACCACCCTGGATAGACTTGGTATTTCCAGAGGGTGTTTCAGCTGCTAAAGGCTTTGCAGCTATGGGCTCAGTTAGGCTTTCAATTTTTCTTTTTCTGTGAAGAGGAGCTTCATCTTCATCAGTCTCTTCATCATCATCAAGATTAATTCTTGTGAGAATTTTGCAGCCTTCTTCATTGCCCAGGGATTTGATTTGACCTTGTTCTTCTTCTTCTTCTTCTTCAGAAGATTCATCAATCCCTCTTACTTGTCTTCTCCTTGGAGCCTTGGTACTCCTTGGAGGTTTCTGTGCCATGTCCCTTGTTACCATTGAAGTTCCTTCAGTTGGTTTCTGGGAAGTAGCTACTATTTGCAAAGCAGCTTGACTTGAGGAGGGCTCATTGATTCTGAGTGGTGGCTGGGAAGTTTTCTTATTTCTTCTTCCTCTCTGAGCAGCACCAGCTCCAGATTTATCCTTATTTTCTTCTCCTTCTTCCCATTCCCCCTGACTTTGAGGTCCAGATTTGTACAATCCTTCCCCCTTAGTCATTGTTGGCTGACTAAGTCTCATAAAGGATTCTGAGAGAGAGTCAAAATTCCCTTGTAAGTAGTTATAGGCAGTGACCAACTTCTGAAGTTCAGTTTTGAGCTCCTGATTTTGCTTGATAAGTCCATTTTCCTTATCAGTGAGCTCTACCAATGGGCCGAGTATGGCATCTGCTTTTCCAGCAGTGTAACTTGCCTCTTGAAAAGCTTTTTCAGCTAATGACACATCATCGTCCCTTATCATTCTCAGATCCTTCTGAGCAATGACCATGTCAAGTTGTTCTCTCGAGTGATGAGCTCTGAATTTCTTCATGTTCGAGGGGACGAGGCAATTACTTCTTTGTTTTGTGAAGACAACTCCTTTCTAAGATTTGCCAAAACTTGGTATATGTTCATGTATTCATGGGAGTGGACATTTGGCAGTTTATTGAAGATTTCAGGAGCAATTAGCTTCCTTTTCAGATGAGAAACCGCTAAGTGTTCATTGCGGTGGTCTGCCAAAGTCTTGTCTTCTTCATCATCTGAGTAATCAGCCCAGTGATCTTCATCCTCTTGGACATTTTCATCAATCTTGTCTAGTCCAGCAACCATCTCAGAGATAGTTTTCTTTCCTTTCGTGAGGAGGATGGTACATCTTTTGATGGTGATATAGCCTTACCATCATGCTATGCTTCTTTATACTTCTTCAGTATCGAGTTCCTTAGTTATAGCATTCACAGCATCCTGAAGCTCTTTAACCTCAGAGTAAGCTACCATTTCTTGTAAGTATTGATCTTGTAGTTGATCAAGCTTATCTCTGGATTTAACTAGCTCTTCTTCAAGTTTCAGATGGAGTCGTTGTTCTTCTTCCAACAATTGTTCGAGTTGAGCGCTTTGGTTTGTGTATTTAGTATCTTCGAGTTGTTTCCTCGTAATGCTCAACTACTTGTACGGTAGTATCCTCTTGTTGTTGGGAAGATGGATGAGTAGATTTTGAGGAGATGGAGGTGGAGATTCAGAATGTCCTCTCAAGGTGCTTTTCAAAGCCTAAGGCATTATTTCCTTGTAGAATTCCTCCTAACTCAAAAGTGCAGAGCATCATCATCATCCTTCTTTTCATTATCATCCTTTTATGATGGTCAAAGGATGGTCATCAAAGTTATTCTCGCTTATTTCTTCCTCCTCATCATCTTCGATACAAGATTAATCACTTCAGAATAGTGATCTTCGTCCATTAACCTCTTCTTGTTCGTATGAATAAATTGTAGAGTTTGGGTAATCGCTTCAATGCCATTTGCAATCTTGTCTGACCATCAGCCTGATTAAAGGCTTGAATAAACTTGTGTGCCACTTCTTTGGAGATATCCTTATGCAATAGAGTCGCAACTAGATATTGTTCCGTGGGGAACATTGCATGGATGTAAGTCTCCAAATCAAGAGCTCGTGCTCGTCTTGTAGGTTGATCTGTGATTCTCAATATTTCGTAGAGATCGTAGCACCTTAACCTCTCGCCATTTCTGAAGCATTGAATGTGCTTTGGCAAGGTTTGAGCTTTGAAGAAGGGAAGTAGGTCCTTTTTCTCATCATCAGGAACCTTCATGGTACTTGTTTGAGCCTAAAAGAAAGTGTTTTAATTTAGATTCAAAACTGATGTAGATATCTGAGTACAAGTGTGGTTAGATTTCTGAGGTACCTGAATGATTAAACATGTACTACTGAGGCAGAGGTTGCCTCAGATATCTCGTTGTGAGGTGGAGACATGGATGTCTTGTCCTCATCAACCTTTCTTTCTGCTTGAACCTGAGAATTAAAATTATCACAATACTTAGGAAATTGTCATGAAAGGGTTTAAGAAATTAAGCTTTAATGATTTCTGAGTTTTCCACTTACTTCCTCAACAGGAAGCTCAGTTAAGGATCGTGGATTGACATTCTGTAATTAGCTTCCTCAACAGGAAGCTCAGAATCATTTTTTGCAGAAACTTTCTCAGTTTCTAGTGTTCTTTCCGTGATGTCATTGGGGCTTTATCAATTTCTATAGGTGCAGGGGATGTCGCAACTCTTTCCCCTTGCACTTCTACTTCTAAGTGAGCCTGTAAGTAGAAAGTATTGAGTAATTAGAGAAGAAGTTACAGTAACCCATAATGAAGAATGTTTATCACTGATTTTCATATACCTTATCAGTCTCTGGGTTCTTTTCTGGCATTTCTGCCTTATCTTCTTCTTTCTCAGTTGGAGCCTATTAGAAACATCCATTTAATTAGTTAAGTAAATTAACATATAACTGAAAAGTAATATCTTAAGGAACATGTTCTCACCTGTAGCACAGGCTCAGATTCCTTAAGAGGCAAGGTTGTTGAAGCCTCCTTCTAAGTCTCTGAGGCAAGCTTTCCAGCTTCCTCTTGTTCTTGTGTTTCTAATTCAGACTGTAAGAAAGAAAATTTTCTTTTATAAGTAACAAGATTAATAAGCATAAAATTTCACAAGTAGAGAGTTAAACCATCCAATACTCGAAAGCAAAGGTCAGTCGATTGGTCTCTGAAACTCGTGACCCTTCTATGCTTTGGTCCTCTTGTTCCAGTACAGCTTCTTTGTATGAATTTTCAGGTACTTCACACCTTTCCTGAGTATGCAACTCAGTATCCTCCCCAGGTTGATAATACAGAGTGGGGAACTCAGTTTGATCCCTCTCATTGAGTTCAGAACCCGCTCACAGTAAGATTTTCTTCAAAGATATTGTATTCGGTAAGTCGAAATGGAGTTCATTGACCATTTCATCAAACACTTGTGGCTGTTGTGGTTGTGGTTGTTGTGGTTTTTTGGAAGCAGATGATTTATCATTTGATAGCTCTTCCAGATTTTCAAGTGTGGCGTTGAGATCAGTATCTGCCAACACTAAATCATCACTCATCAAGTCTTCTTGAATTTGTTCATACGAGACTTTCCCTGATGGCGTGTATGCACCAACAACCTTTGCTATAGGTGCTTGTTCAAGAACTCCGTGGTGTGGGTTCTTCTTCAGATATTCTCAACACCGCCACTATTTCAAGAATTTTAGCCCTTTTTGATCTTTCTAGGACTTGAGAGATAACTAGTTCATCATCTTCATCGCCGTAGCTCTCATCGCATTCGAACCATTGGTCCATAATTCCTGCGTTTCAGAGATTGGTCTTGGTATCTTTCACCACTTTTTGGAGCATTAATGAGTTCATCAGCAAGGCTTTCTATATTAGTCTTGACATTTCTGAAAGCACTTTCTCTTGCTGAGTCTACATGTTCAGTAGTCGATACCTCTTTTGCAGCATTGATGAGTTCATCCGCATTAACGAAGTTCATCGAATGACCGCAGTATCCGGAATCGACAACCTCAATGGGTGTTCCTTCCGATTTGCCACAGACTTCTTCGTGAAGTTCGGGCTTCTTGGTCACAACTTTTCCTCGTGATACCTCTTCGCCTTTCGCTTCGAACCTTTCCGAGATCCAAGAACTTTTTCATCATGTTTGAATACTCATATTTGTAGAGCAGTTATCATGGCTATTTCAAGAAGTAGCATATCTTCGCACTATAGCTTACTTTCGCCTTTCGCTCAAGATGTCCCTTAGCGATTTTGGGCTCAAAGCCTTGAATTTTCTTCACAAACTTCATGAAGGCGCATTTTCCCAATTGAAAGGGTTTTCTAGCCTTTTGTCTTGTTCATTCAACAAGAACATCATTATCCAACGCTCGCTTATCCGGTCAAGACCTCCTTATAGACCATCAAAGCACTGCGAAGAATGCATGCTAACACATCCCAAAGGAACCAAAGAGATGTCTAGTTCGATGTCAAGAAGCTTGAACACAAAGGTGTATCGATTTTTCAAGATCACACACGCCATCAGACAGCTTGTTTTACACCTTCAAGGAGATCATCATCCTTGGTGTTTATTTCAAAATCCTTTCCAAGATTTTGAAGGTCAAACAACTTGCGTAAAGTTGTTAAGTCCGTATGATTTCCTTTCCTCGATCAAGTTTTATAGACACTATTACAAAGGTTTTCGTAAATGCAGGATATAATCCTCGAATTATTGTAGAATTCTAACACATCTAGTGAAGAAATTCCACTAGGAAGAGCGTATAGAAAACCCTTGATTTGTGCCTTTCAAGCATGTCAAGAATCAGCTTTCATCGGCTTGGTTCATCGCAGTGAGGTATTCCTCAATCATGGCACCACCCCAAATCATCCTGTGATTTGAAGTCCAATGATCGGGATTGAAATCTCCTACCAATCTATTGTTCACGATAACCAACTCTGGTGCTTGCTTTTCAGCAGTACCAGTAGAAGATTGGGATATCTGTGCAGAAGAACGCTTAGGAGCCATCTGTTTATGTAGTGCAAGATTTTCGATGTTTGAAAGAGATTTGGATTAGGGATTAGTAATTCTTTGCATAAAAACTAACAGAGATTTGTAGAAGTTTGAAGAAATTTGCAGAGAGACAAAGGAAGGGGATTTTGCTATTCTTGTGCAAGTCTGTATTTTGGATTAGGCGAAAGTAATTTCTTTTGCCAAAATCCCATATATATATAGCAATTTGAACTTCAACAGATGTATACATACAAATTGATTTTGTGTATGTATCTGTGAATTGCAGTAAGGCGTTGGTAAAAGCTTGTTCGTCATTAAATGCATAGTGGGCCTTGTCGGAATTTCAACAGTCCACTATTTTCTGAGAGTTAATCTCTGCCATAAAGATCAATCGCCCGATTCATCAAGGGTCACCAAGGTTTCTTCAAAGAATGATCATAATCGACAAATGTAATTGTGCCCATTTAATGAACTTTGGCTAGTAGCTATCTGAGTCACATTTCTCTATGTGACTAAGAACACTGTTTACATCTGAGTCTATCTTACACTTAGTATTTGTCCAAGTTTTGCATAAAGATAGAAAGGATGCAAATTTCAAGAGAGTAGTTGAATGCAAACAGTTGTACTATTCTCTTTTGTGTTCCCTCTCAGTGAGTGATCTAGATATATGAGTACCTGTCTCAGAGATCTTCAAGTAGCCATTTTTACCCTTTAGCCTTTGGTTTCTGGATACTTATATCAGATTCTTCCTTTCTGGATACCGCTCCATTTCTCTTCTTGGATACCGATCCAGATTCTCCTTCTCGATACCTGCTGCATTTCTCTTCTCTGGATACATGTTCCAGATTTCCCTTCTCGATAATTCGCTCTAGATTCCTCTTCTCTTTTCTTTGATATCTTCTTCAGATATCTGAACTTTTTCAATTCTTTCGTAGCTCCATTAGTCCAAGACTATGTCTTAAGGCTAAGAATCTACTTTCTTGTAGTGGCTTAGTGAAGATATCTGCAAGTTGGTCTTCAGTGCCAATCTTGAGTATCTCTATATTCCCTTTTTCAACATGGTCTCTGATGAAGTGGTGTCTAACATCAATGTGCTTTGTTCTGGCATGGAACTTGGGGTTCTGTGTTATTGAAATAGCACTTGTGTTGTCACAGAAAATGGGAGTTTTCTCTTCATTGAGTCCATAGTCTTTGAGTTATTGTTGAATCCACAGAATTTGTGTTGCACAACAACCAGCAGCAATATATTCAGCCTCTGTGGTAGAAGTTGCAATTGAGTTTTACTTCTTGCTAAACCATGAGATAAGTCTAGCTCCCAGAAATTGACAAGTTCCTGAGGTAATTTTCCTATCAAGCATTGATCCAGCATAATCAGCATCTGAGTAACCAGCCAAACTCAATCCACTTTCTTTAGGATACCACAAACCTACATCTACTGTACCTTTTACATACCTTAATATTTTCATAGCAATGTTGTAGTGTGATTGCATTGGATTTGTTTGAAACCTAGCACACATTCCAACTGCATATTGGATATCAGGTGTACTTACAGTAAGGTAAAGTAGTGAACCTATCAATTTCCTATACTTATGTTCTTCAACACTCTTGTCTGATTCAGTATAGTTTATTTTGGTTCCTATGCTCATAGGTATCTTAGCATTCTTTTCAGAATGCTTAAGATTGAACTTTGTGAGCATGTCTTTTGCATACTTTGTCTGAGTAATGAATATTCCATCATTGAGTTGCTTGACTTGCAATCCTAGGAAATAGTTCAATTCTCCCATCATGCCCATCTCAAACTTACTTTTCGTAAGATTTGCAAAGTCATCACAAAGTTGCTTGTCCTTAGATCCAAATATAATGTCATCTACATATACTTGAACTAAGAGTAGTTTCCCACCATGATTTAAGGTAAATAACATTTTATCAACTTCACCTTTCTTAAAACCACTTTCCAGAAGGTATTTGGCCAAAGTGTCATACCATGCTCTTGGAGCTTGTTTCAGCCCATACAGAGCTTTCTGAAGCTTATAGACCATTCTACTTTCTGAGGAAACTTCAAAGCCAGGTGGTTGCTCAACATAGACTTCCTCAGCAAGTTCACCATTCAAGAATGCACTCTTCACATCCATCTGATAAACTTTAAAGTCCTTATGAGCTGCAAAGGCCAGAAAGAGTCTTATTGCATCCAATCTTGCAACTGGTTCATATGACTCATCAAAATCTAGACCTTCAGTCTGGGTGAATCCCTTGGCAACCAATCTTGCTTTTTTTTTGGTTATTTCACCAGACTCAATCATTTTGTTTCTGAAAACCCACTTTGTTCCAATCATAGATATTCCTTCTACAAATGGAACTAGTTTCCAGACATTGTTTCCGTCAAATTGATCCAACTCTTCTTGCATTGCTGAGATCCAGTCTTGGTCTCTTAATGCTTCTTCTATAGTCTTAGGTTCAATGTTTGAGATAAAACATCCAAAGAGAGAATTAGCATTTTCAGCTATTGCTCTCCTAGTCCTAACACCTTGATTAATTGGTCCAATTACATCTTTTACAGGATGATCCTTGATCCATCTCATCATAGGTTTAGTGCTAGTAGGATCAATATCCAAGTGATTTGAATGTGAATCACTAAGATTATGACTTGATACTTTTTCAGTATCTGAGACATTTTGCACCTCAGAAGGGCGGCTAATGTCTGACACTTGCTTAGTGTGAGAGCTTTCTGGAACATGTCTTTCAGAGAGATCATTTCCAGAGTTAGCTTTCTGATGAACATCTTCAGTTTCCATTTCTGGAAATCTCATAGGAAATTCTTCATCATGTCTGAGATTCATCCGTTGTTAGTAGACATTTTATGCTTTTCTTCGTCAGAGTCATCGTCACTCTCCACAATGATGTTTTTTCCTTTTTGAGGGTTCTTCTTCAGAATCCTTTACCATTAGTTCCTTGAACCTTTCTGAGAGTTCATCATCAAGGGATGTTTTCTTGCTTCCTTCATACAATACAACATGAACTGATTCTTCAATCCTTTTTGTTCTTTTGTTGTAAACTCTGTATGCTTTGCTATTCATAGAATAACCAAGAAATACACCTTCATCTGCCTTTGGTTGAAATGTTCTCAGATACTCTTTTCCATTGTTAAGAATAAAACATCTACAACCAAACACTTTCAGATGTTTGATATTAGGGGGTCTACCAACCAAGAGTTCATAAGGGGTCTTGTCATGGTATTTGTTTATCAAACATCTATTCTGAGTGTAGCATGCTGTATTTACAGCTTCAACCCAATAAACTTCACTTATTTCAGTGTCAGCTAGCATTGTCCTTGCTGCTTCTTTAAGGGTTCTATTTTTCCTTTATGTAACACCATTTTGTTGGGGTGTTCTCACAGAGGAAAGTTGGTGTTGTATACCTTTGCTGGTACAAAACTCCTTTATGTACTGGTTGACAAACTCAGTACCTTGGTCTATTCTGATTGCAGATACCTTGTCATTTTTCATGACTTCTAGCTTGTTCAGCAAGTTTGGTATCTCCACCCTAGCATCAGATTTGTGCTTCAGAAAGACAACCCAAGTGAATCTTGAGAAGTCATCAACAACAACCAGACCATACTTCTTTCCTGCATAACTAGTTACAGATGATTCAAAAAGATCTATATGTAAAAGTTGCAGTGGTCTAACACTAGAATGTCTGGTTTTGGACTTGAAAGAGATCTTGGATTGTTTCCATCTGACAAAGTAACATATACCATACTTTCTGAAAGATGTTTTGGGAAGGCCAACCACTAAGTCTTTCTTGGAAAGTTTGTTCAGAGTTTTGAAATTCAAGTGACTCATTCTTTTGTGCCATAACTAGTGCTCTTCTGTGTGATCTGATTGACTCACCATGAGACACTCTTCAGTTGTGGAAGAAACCCAATCGACAACATAAAGAATACCTTTCCGCCGAGCAACCAACACTGTCTGCTTTGACTCATTGTCAATAAGTTTGTAATACTTTGCTTTGAATTTCACAGTGAAACCTTTGTCTGCAAACTGGCTCATGCTAAATAGATTATATTTCAAATCTTTAACATGTAATACGTCAGTGATTGTTAATGATCCCAATTTGACGCTACAAATCCGGAGAGGGATTTAATTCTCCAAAGAACTGATGTCCGTCCAAAGGTTGCAAGCTTTGTAGTCGATGATTTGCTTTGTCTCCTGTCATGTGCTTTCCGCATCCACTATCAAACAGCCATTGGGCCTTAGTCCAAGATCCATTCTGCACACAACAGGAACAGGAGATTAGGTTCTCATACCAATAATGGAACCATCTGGACTAAAAAATCTTCCAGTAGGAATCCATTTTTGAATGAATTACTTAGGAACATTCTTTTGTCTAACAGGAACATAAGGAGGAATTTTAGTTAAATGATTAGTATCATTATTAAGAACTACTTTCTTCCTTGGTGTGTTCCTTGGTGCTTCATTTGGTGCTTTCAGATACCTGTCAGGTTTCTGAGTCTGCTTTTTAGCAAACTTAGCTTTCCTTGCCAGATTTCTTCTAGCCCTGGCATTCAGATTTTCAGTGGTTTGATTCATCTTCCACTTCTGATAATTGTTGTGAGCAATTCTAGCCTTTAGCCATCGTTCTTGCTCTTGCTTGTATTCATGACCAAGGTGTTTCCCGATGTCTTTATAGCCAATACCATTCCGAGCACCTGATGCCATCTGAGTCTTTTCTCAGCGGCTTTGCTAGTCTCTGGTTTGTCAATTTTCTTTCCAGAAAACGTGACATAGGAGAACTTGCCACCCTCGCAATTCTTCCTTTTTGCGAGACATAGCAGTGTGGGTGATTACACTTTTCAGTGTGGCATTTCTTTTCAGAGACGTACCCAACATTTTTTCTATTGACTTGTTTTTCCCACAACGGTTTAGTCGCAACTGCCTTTCCTTTGTCAACAATCTTAGTTTTCTGACCGATACTGTAGATTGTTTGGGAATCACCTAACTGAGCACTGACAAATGTTCTTATTTCCTCGCCTTATTCGTAGTAGTGGAACTTTCTCGTGTGTCCATCCCAAGTCCTTTCTTTTCAAGGATCTCTTAAATAAGATTGTACTTCAAGAAGAGTGTCACTAGCTTCGCATAAGATTGAAAAGATAATTCTTTCTTTTTGAGTTCCTTATTCTCGTAAAGAAGATCTTCACACTTTCTTAGAAGATTAGCCATCGCTTCTTTATGTGACTTTTCAATCTCGTATATCCGAGCCTTGAGAAATGCATTTTCAAAGATCCTTTTCTCGTATATCTTATTTAATTTAGAGTTTTCCTTTACAAGAAAATTCTTTTCTTCTTCAAGATTTTCGCCTCGCCGGACCATTAGAAATTCTCTTCAGAGATATCAAGTTCTTTTCTGAGATTTTCCAGATCTATTATTTCTTCTTCATCACTTTCATAAGTATAACATGAAGTATTTGTTACCTCATCAGCCATAAGACATATTTCAATGTTGGAGATGTCTGGACCGACAATCTCAGCAACTCCACACATTTCATTTTTCTGAAGGCCAAAGTCGATTATATCGTGAGTGACTCCACATAATTCTGGTGATGGTAAAGTTGAGTCATCTGAATCGTCATCTTCAGAATCTGTCTCTATGTCTAGAGCATCCAGTTGAATTTGGATCTTCTTTCTTTCTTCAGTCAGTAGAGCCTTTTGGCTTCTTTTGAAGATTCTTCTATCTTTCTTGTCACCTATCTTTAGTTTGTTGAAGGCAGGACAATCCTTTTTGAAATGACCAGGTTTCTGACAATAGAAACAAATATCGTTTCCAATTTCTGCTTCCTCAGTACTTGATGCTTTATGAGCTGGCTTATTCAGCGAGCTTTGCATATTTTTGTATTGGTGATAGTTTGAGCCTAGATGCTTTTTCAGCTTCTCTTTGGCTTTCTCGACTGACATATTTGCCCATTTGCTTTACAACAAGTGCATCCTCAGTCACTTCTTTGCTTTTCTTCTTTTCAGAAGTTCCTTGACCAACTAGAGCAACATTCTGGAACTTTTCAGTTGTTTGTTCTCTTTGAGTTGTTTCATAGTCAACAGTGGCAAGGTGAGAGAAAATTTCTACTGGAGTGATATTTGGCATCCCTTGGTTGAAATAAAAGAATTTAGTGTGCTTCCAGTTGTGATTAAGACTCCTGACAATAGTCTTAATCTTTTCTGGCTGAGAGTATATGTTGCTTTCACCAAGTGCAGCCATATCGCTCATAAGAGTAGTAAATGTGAAATCAAGTTCTTCCAGAGTTTCAGTGGGACCTTGTTTGGAATTTCAATTTGAGAACTTCGAACTTGTTTTCCTTGGTTTTCTGGCCCGCAGATTTCTTCAATCAGTTGCCAGGCAACTTTCGCCGTTTTAGCATCCCACAGTTTACACTGTATGTGCTCAGGTGTCGATCTGATGATGATATTACGAGCCTGACCATCCAGACAATTTCTCTTGGCATCTTCCGATGTCCAGAGCTCTCTGGGCTTTGGTTCATAAATAACTTGATCGGTGTCTCCCACTAGTCGACGATCGCTTGTGAAGATCCATCGCTTTGATCTCTGTCTCTACCATTAGAAACCTCCATGACTTGCTTGAGTTGTTGAATGACTATTGGGCCATTCTTTATTACGTCGATCATTTCGTCACTTATGGCTTCTAGGTGGAGAATCATGTTATTTTTCCATTTCTCGTAGTTTTCTGGTTTCAAAACGGGTGCATCACTCAGAGACATACCTGCACACTTAACACACAAATTATATAGTCCTTATAAGGGGACAAAGTTCCTTCACCTATCCGGGGATCTAGGTTCAAAGGTGTATGCTTAGAACCTCCCCGCCCGATACCACTTGTTGGTCCAGATAACGGCAAAGTAAAAGACTAGAGGGGGGGGGGTGAATAGTCTTTTAAAACTTTTGTCGATAAACACAGTTTCTCAGATATCTGTGAAATTATCTGATACTTAAATTCAGAGCGCGGAAGACTTTAAGATAGATAACTGCAGAAACAATAAATGTGTGTGTGCTTTGCTGAAATGTAAATACAGAAAGATAAATAACACAGCAAGTATAGTGGTATCTGAAGGTGGCGTAATCCTTCAACTAATCCACTTCGGTCTTTTTCAGACCTAGAATCCACTAAGATAGATAATTGAGTTAACCTTACAAGTATCTTCTCTCGATTCCTAATCACACTAGGTTCCCAACCAAGTTTTCCCCCTGAGTTATTCCCCGACATTCACAGCCAACTACTTCCTATACTCAGAAAACCTTTTTGAGTTGTTCCTTAGCTTCCCAAGCTAAGTCCTTCCTATGCTCAGTAACCTTGGAGTTATTCCTTAGTTTCCCAAACAAAGTACTTCCTGTACTCCACGCCAAATTTGGTGTTGGTTTAGGTTTGTTTGTCAGGTGAGCTTCTTTAATAACTTATTCAGTTATTCAGATAGCTCTATGAATCAAGTGTACTTAATACACTTTGCAATGTATGGTATCTTGTTCTTTACTGACCCAAGTCTATGATAAGTGTTCAAGAGAATGAATCTCAGATACTTGATCTTTTGATTCAACTCTTTCACATATAGCAATGCTTGTTTAGGATCAGGACACTTAGAACTTTTGTGCTACTTAGAGTCAAGAGCTTTGGTCGCAACAGAAAGCTTGAAGGTAAGTAGTTTGCTTGAGAGAGCTTGTGTGAGAGTATTCAATGTAAGTTCAACAGTGTATTCTCAAGCAGTCTAAGTGTTGATATTTATAGATGAATTTGAGTGATGTTTGATAGTATCCGTTAGGCTCAAATCAAATTCAAACTATTGATATCTATGTATAGTACTGTAGCAGGTTTGTCTTCTTCTTCAGAATCTACCATTTTTTTCCAGACATCTCTATCCTTGCATTTAATGCATTGTACTATACTTTGTCCTATAGTGCCAACGGAACTATGATTTGTATCAGAGACCTTAATATCGTCAGATATCTCTGATGCTTTGCACGTCCTTTTCCAGAGATTGTCACAGCTTCAGATACCATTTGTTGAAACAACTTTGTTGCAACATATGTCTCTTTCAGAGATATAGTTTAAGTCCAAGGTATCTGAGTGTAGATATGTGTGGGCACTTTCCTTGTTTTTAGAAACCTTTTGGTTCTCAGATATCTCTTGTAACACAGTTTACTTAAACCATTTCGCCTTCAAGATATCTGGTCATAGGTAACTGGAAAACCATTTCAGTAATCTTGTGCAGTCTTCGAATCTTCAAAATTGTTGAACTTATTCTGCTGGATGTCTTCTTCTTGGTCTTCTTCATAAACTAAAAATTACATTTTGAGACCTAACATCCTATACAAGATTAGCTAGACTATCATACTTAGTGAGTTTCCTCTTTTACAATGTTCATGTGAACCAAGAGTACTAATCACCTTTCTGAGCTAAGATAAGTCATAAAGTTGCTGATCAAAATCTAAACATATATTCCTAACACATCCTTTGCAGGATAATTTCTTATCCACTTCATAATGGGTTTTGAACTAGTATGATCAATATCATTTTGTTTTGAATGTGAATCAATATGATCTTGATGAGATACTTGTGCAGTATCTTAGATATCTGACACATTGGAAATGCCATAGATATCTGACACTTTTTCAGTGTTAGAGATTTCTGGAACTTGCATTTCAGCAGTCTCATTTTCAGATACCTCTTCATGATGAAGATCTTCAGTAACCTGTTCCATTTTTGAAATTCTCATAGGAAATTCTTCATCATGTCTTAGAGTCATCCGTTGTTACTAAGCATGGGTTGCTTTTCATCGTCAGACTCATCCTCTATTTGAATGATAGAATTGTTTCCTTTTGAGGATCCATTTTCAGAATCTTTAATCAATAGTTCTTTGAACTTATCTGAGAGATCATCATTCAAGAGTACTTTCTTGTTTCCTTCATAGAATACTACATGAACAGATTCTTCGATCTATTGCGTTCTTTTGTTGTAGATTCTATAGGCTTTGCTATTCAAAGAATAGCCAAGAAATATTCCTTCATCTGCCTTTGGTTAAAATGTTCTCAAGTATTCTTTTCCATTGTTAAGAATGAAACATCTGCAACCAAATACCCTTAGATGTTTGATATTAGGGGATCTACCAATGAAAAGCTCGTAAGTAGTTTTGTCATGGTGTTTGTTAATCAGACATCTATTTTGAGTGTAGCATGCTGTGTTTACAGATTCAACCCAATAGATTTCACTTATTTCAGTGTCAGCAAGCATTGTTCTTGCTGCTTCTTTCAGGGTCCTATTCTTTCTTTCAGCAACACCATTTTGTTCTGGTGTCCTTACAGAAGATAGTTGATGTTGTATACCTTTGCAGGTACAATACTCTTTGATGTACTGGTTCACAAACTCAATACCATGGTCTGTTCTGATTACAGATACCTTGTCATTTTTCATGACTTCGAGCTTATTCAGCAAGTTAGGTATCTCAGCTCTTGCATAAGATTTGTGTTTGAGAAAGACAACCTAAGTGAATCTTGAGTAGTCATCAACAACAACCAGACCATACTTCTTTCCCCGATAACTAGTTATTGAGGATTCAAACAAATCCATATGTAACATTTGCAGTGGCCTTTCACTGGAATGTCTAGTTTTAGACTTGAAAGATGTTTTGGATTGTTTTCCCATTTGGCAAGCTGAGCATACACCTTCTTTTATATATGCCATTTTGGGTAAACCAACCACTAACTCTTTCTTGGCTAGCTTATTCAGAGTTTTGAAATTCAAGTGACTCATTCTTTTATGCCATAGCCAATTTTCTTCAGTGTGGCCAGATTGACTCACCATGAGACATTCTTCGGCTTTGACGGATGCCCAATCAGCAACATAAAGATTTCCTTTACGCCTTGCAACCAAGACTGTCTGCTTTGACTCATTGTCAATTACTTTACATAGTTTTAACTTGATCTTGACAGTGTACCCTTTGTCTACTAATTGACTCATGCTTAGGAGATTATATTTCAATCCCTTTAAATGTAGTACTTCAGAGATTGTAAGGGCTCCAAACTTCAGATTGCCAAATCTTGTGGTTGGATTTTCATCTCCTCCAGCAAACCTGATAATTGGTCCATCATTGCACTTTTTGTAGTCAATTAGATTTACTTTGTCTCCTGTCATGTGCTTCCCACATCCACTATCAAAATTCCACTTTGAATTAGTCTTTAGAGTGTCCTGCACAAAACAGGAAACATGAGATTAGGTTCTCATACCAACAATGGAACCGTCTGGACTAAAAAATCTTCCAGTAGGAATCCATTTTTGAATGAATTTCTTAGGGACATTCTTTTGTCTAACAGGAACATAAGGAGGAATTCTAATTAAATGATTAGTATCATTGTTGTTAAGAACTACTTTCTTCCTTGGTGTGTTCCTTGGTGCTCCATTTGGTGCTTTCAGACACTGCTCAGTTTCGAAGTCCGCTTCTCAAAGAACTTAGCTTTCCTTGCTAGATTTCTTCTAGCCCTGGCATTCAGATTTTCAGTGGCTTGATTCATCTTCCACTTCTGATAATTGTTGTGAGCAATTCTAGCCTTTCACCATCGTTCTTGCTCTTGTTTGTATTCATGAGCAAGTTGCTTCCCGATGGCTTTATATCCAATACCATTCCGAGCACCTGGTGCCATCTGAGATCTCTTCTCAGCAGCTTTGCTAGTCTCTGGATAGTCTATTTTCCTTCCAGAAAATGTGACATAGGAGAATTTGTCAGCTCTTGCAATTTTTCCTTTTTGAGAGACATAACATTGTGGGTAATTACACTTTTCAGTGTTATGTTTCTTTTCAGAGACATGCCCAACAGTTTTCCTTTGGACTTGTTTTTCCCACAAAGGCTTAGTCGCAACTGCCTTTCCTTTGTCAAAAATCTTATCTTTCTGACCGATACTATAGATTGTTTGGAAATTACTTTGCTGAGCACTAACAAATGTTCGTCTTTCATCACTCTTATTCAGAGTGGTAGAACTATTTATGTCTGTGTCCAGCCCAAGTCCTCTCTTTTCTGAAGGATCTCTTAAATAAGATTGTACTTCAGTAAGAGTGTCACTAGCTTTGGCATAAGATTGAATAGATAATTCTTTCTTTTTGAGTTCCTTATTTTCAGAAAGAAGATCTTCACATTTCTTTTGAAGATTAGCCATTGCTTCTTTATGTGAGTTTTCAGTCTCAGATATCTAAGCCTTGAGAAATGCATTTTCAGCATCCTTTTTCTCAGATATCTTGATTAATTGAGAATTTTCCTTTACAAGAGAAGTCTTTTCTTCTTCACGATTTTTCGCTCTAGCTCGACCATTAGAAATTCTCTTCAGAGAGATGAAGTTCTTTTCCGAGATTTTCCATCTTTGATTCCTTCTTCATCACTTTCATAAGTATAACAGAAGTATGTGTTACCTCATCACCATTAGACAAGGTTCAATGTCGGAGATATCCGAAAGATTTCTTCATTCATTCCACACTTCTTTCTTCCTTTGACCAAAGTAGAAAGCGTGGAATCATCTCAATCCTCATCCTTAGAATCGCACTCAATATCTAGAGCATCCAATGATTTGAATCTTTTTCCTTTCTTCAGTGAGCATAGCTCTCTGACTTCTTTTGAAGATTCTTCTGTCTTTCTTGTCACCTGTCCTTAGATTGTTAAAGGCAGGGCAATCCTTCTTGAATTGACTAGGTTTCTGACAATAGAAAAAGATATTGTTTCCCATTTCTGCTTCCTCAGTACTTGATGCTTTCTAAGCCGACTATTCAGAGAGCTTTGCATATTTTTGTACTGGTGATAGTTTGAGCCTAGATGCTTTTCAAATTTCGCTTTTCTTCTCTCTCAATTTCTCGACTGGCATATTTTCCCATTTGCTTTACAGCAAGCGCATCCTCAGTCACTTCCTTGCTTTTCTTCTTTTCAGAAGTTCCTTGAGCAACTAGAGCAACATTCTGCAACTTTTCAGTTGTTTGTTCTCTTTGAGTTGTCTCATAGTGGCAAGGTGAGAGAAAAGTTCTACACGAGTGATATCTGGCATTCCTCGTTAAAGTAGAAAAACTTTGTGTGCTCCCGCTATGATTTAGACTTCACTATAGTCTTAATCTTTTCGACCGGTATATCTATTACTTTCACCAAGTGCAGCCCATGTCACTCATAAGTGTTGTAAACCGAAATATAGTTCTTCAAGAGTCTCCGTGGACCTTGTTTAAAGTTTTGAATTTGAGCTTCAAAACTTCAACTTATTTTCCTTTGTTTTCAAATTCCAAGACAGATTTCTTCAATCACCGCCTGTGCAACTTTCGCTTTTTGCACCCCATATTTTACATCAGTATGTGTTCGAGTAGAACGATGATGATATCACGAGCGACCATCCAAATGATTTCTCTTGGCATCTTCGATGTGCGTAGCTCTTCGGCTTTGGTTTGTAAATAACTTGACCGGCGTGTCTCCCAATCGTCGACGATCTGCTTGTGAAGTCCCATCACTTTGTTCGCTTCTACCATTAGAAACCTCCATGACTTGCTTGAGTTGATGAATGACTATCGGGCCATTCTTTATTACTTCGATCATTTCGTCACTGATGGCTTCTAGGTGGAGCATCATGTTGTTCTTCCATTTTTCATAATTTTCTGGCTTGAGAATTGGGGCGTCATTTAAAGACATCCTGCAGCAAACACATTAAACAAACAAATCAAGTGTAGGTGAAAAGTAGTTAGTGAGCACTTATCTAGGATCTAGGTTCAAAGTGTATGCTTGAAACCTCCCCGCCTCGATACCACTTGTCGTCCAGATAACGCAAAGTAAAAGACTAGAGGGGTGGTGAATAGTCTTTTAAAACTTTTGTCAATAAACACAGTTTCTCAGATATCTGAGAAGATATCTGATACTTAATTTCAGAGAGCGGAAGACTTTTCTGGGATAAGTGCACGTGCTCAGCAAGATAAGTGTAAGTACTTTGCAAGATAAGTAAAGAAAGTAATATACTGCAAAACGTAAATAATATAAGTCTTTTATAGTGGTATCCAAGGTATGAATCCTTCAACTATTCCACTTCGCCTTTCTCGCACCTAGAATCCACTAAGACAAATAATCGAGTTAACCTTACAAATATCTTCTCTTGATTCCTAAATACACCAGTTCCCAACCAAGTGCCCCGAAGTTATTCCCGGCTTTCACACCAAGTACTTCAGACTGTAAACCTTTTGAGCTATTCCTTAGTTTCCCAAACTAAGTACTTCCTGTGCTTAATACCCTTGGAGTTATTCCTTAGTTTCCCAAACTAAGTATTTCAGACTCCACCGATAATGGTGTCAAGTTAAGGTAAGTTGTCAGGTGAGCTTCTTTAACAACTTATTCAGTTACTCAGATAGCTCTATGAATCAAGTATACTTAATACACTTTGCAATGTATGGTATCTTGTTCTTTACTTACCCAAGTCTATGATAAGTGTTCAAGAGAATGAATTTCAGATATGAAATCTTAGTTCAACTCTTTTACAAATAACAATGCTTGTTAAGGATCAGGACACTTAGGACTTTTGTGCTACTTAGAATCAAGAGCTTTGGTCGCAACAGAAAGCTTGAAGGTAAGTAGTATGCTTGAGAAAACTTGTGTGAGTATTCAATATAAGTTCAGTGATCTAAGGTGTTCAGTGTGTTCTCAAGCGCCTAAGTGTTGATATTTATAGATGAATTTGAGTGCCGCTTGAATAGTATTCGTTAGGCTTAAATCAAATTTAAACTATTGATATCTGAGTATAGTACAGTAGTATGTTTGTCTTCTTCTTCAGAAGCTACCGTTTTTGTTCAGACATCTCTGTCCGCGCATTTAATGCTTTGTACTATACTTTGTCTCAGAGTGCCAACGGAACTATGCATTGTATCAGAGACCTTATATTATCAGATTTCTCTGAAGCTTTGCACGTCCTTTTCAGAAATTATCACAACTTCAGAAACCATTTGTTGAAACAACTTGTTATAATATATTTCTTTTCGAAAACATAGTTTGTGTTCAAGGTATCTGAGTGTAGATATCTGTGAGCATTTTCCTCGTTTCAGAAACCACTTATTCTCATATACCGTTTGCAACACTTGTGTTTCGAAACACTTGTTTCTTCAAGATATCTGGACATAGGTATCTGAAAAACCATTGTCTTCAAGAATCTTGCGCCTTCAAATCTTCAAACTGCTGAACTTTTCCTCATTGATGCCTTCTTCTTGGTCTTCTTCAGAAAATAAAAATTACATTTCGAGACCAAACATCCTATACAAGATTTGCTAGACTATCATACTTAGTGAGTTTCCTCTTTTACAGTGTTCAAGTGAACCAAGAGTACTAATCACCTTTATGAGCTAAGATAAGTCATTAGGTTGCTGATCAAAATCTAAACAGATATTCCTAACACAGAGGACCTAAGGAACCTTCTCAATAGGAGAGCCACTGCTTCTCACGAACACTGAGAAAGAAGTTCGGTGAGACCCCGAGTAGATGAAGCTGGAACTAATCAAAGAGTGGCCCTTCATCCTGGGGAAAAAGACCACATGGCGGAAAGCATCTCAATAGTTCCCATTGATGATCTTCCTCCAGATGTGGCAATCAACCCAAGGACGGGCGAGAGGCTAACCGCCGAACAAATTTATGTCCAACAGAAGGCCTTAGAAACTCAAATTGCTACTTTGAGCAAGATGGTGAAGGCACATGAAAAGGTGACTCTTAGAGCTCCCAACCCTTTATGTGAAGAAATTAGAAGGGAGAGGAAGCGCCCTGACTCCACCATCCCAAATCTTGAGCACTATTATGGGGATACTTGTCCCTTGGGGCACCTTACTGGGTATGAGAGCAAGATGGAGACCAACGGTCTGAATAACAACATGAAGGCCCTTAACTTCTCCAGTACTTTCTTTGGAGAAGCAACGGATTGGTGGACTTCTCTGCCCAATGGCTCCATCAAGTCTTACGTGGATATCACCTCTCTCTTCCTAAAAAGGTTTGAGAAAGCAAAGAACCGGAAGAGACCAGTGGAGCACTTAGCAGGTGTAATCCAGAGAGAACACGAGGACCTTAGAACCTTCCTTGACCGCTTCAACGCCGAAGTACGCCAGGTGAAACCTCACAGCATCAAAGAACGGGTACACTTGTATGCTAACACTTACAATGACGATCTGGGAAAGAAGCTTTCCAATGAAGAAATCACAACCGAAAAATACTTGGAAGATATCTGTGAAGGAGTATTGTATGGTGAGGAGTACCGAAGAAATGTCCCAATAAGAGACGGGGCCAAAAAGGGGAAAGAACCAATGAAACAGGAATCCCCTCCCCGTCTGGAAAGTTCGAACAGAATAAGGAATCTAGAGATAAGATGGAGTTTTATAGGGAGAGAACCCCTCTAAGAAGATATGCTGAGTATACTCGCCACAATGGACCAAGATCCGACATCTTGACCTCTATTGTTGAGAAGAACTTAGATATACAATGGCCAAAACCTATGAGGAGCAGTAAGAAGAACAAGGCTTTAAAGGAATATTGTAGGTTTCACAAGCAGAAAGGCCACTCAACTGAAGATTGCATCCAGTTGAAAACATAAATAGAAGAAAAGCCCTCTAGGCACCAGAAGAATGAATGAAGAAGGGAGGAGCGTGGCTCGGAACCTCCGACAGGATCCTTGCCGCCACCTCCTGCAGAAACTCCACCCCAACATTCCCAAAGGTACCGCGGGTACCCTGGAGATATGGAAATGGAGAACCTTCCCTATAGCAGGGTTATTAATGCCATAGCAGGAGGCCCAGCTGGAGGAGATAGCCGAAACGCAAGGGAAAGGACCGCGCAACATCTGAGAAATAATGATAGAGTCTATGCTCCACCGAATCTGAAAGGAACATATGCTATCACTTTCGATGATAGTGAAATTCCCCCACCAACGTCTGAGGGAGGAGATATTAAAGACCCTGATGTTCCTTTGGTCGTCTCTCTAGTCATCGCCACTTATAGAGTCAACAAAGTACTTGTTGACACAGGGAGTTCCTCCAACGTCATCTCCAAGAGAACTGTGGAACAGATGCACTTGGGCAATATTCAATACAGGAGAGTCTACACTTCCTTAGTAGGATTCGGGGGCTCTACAGTTCGCCCAATTGGAAGTATACCCTTACAAGTCTCTATGGGAACCTTCCCGGCAAGAGTAACGAAAACGATTCTCTTCGTGGTGGTCGACAACGTGTTCGACTATAATGTGATCTTGGGACGCCCAGGACTTAACCAATTCAAAGCAATTGCATCTCCCCTGCACAATAGACTGAAATTCCCTACTCCAAATGGGGTGGGAGAAGAAGTGGGAAATATTTGGGAAGCATGGCAATGTTACATCATGTCAACAAGTGGAGCCTCAGCACCCGTTCTTTCGGTCGCTAAAAGACCCGGGAGTCCTCCCCCTGCGCCTCTCACTCCAGTAAGGGAAGAAATTGGGGAAGGAGCACACAAGGAGAAGTTCCCCAAGACTGCAAGGATTGAGCCCCACGAAGCCTTAAGAGAAGTTCCATTGATTGAGGGAGATCCAGAGAAGATAACCCGGATCGAAACAGAGATGAGCGTTGAGGTAGAGCTGAAGCTCATTACCTGCCTTTGGGATAACCGTGATGTCTTCGCCTGGGGCACTAACGACCTTAAGGGGATATACCCAAGGATCGCAGTTCACCGTCTGAACATGGATCCTACGGTAAAACATATCCGCCAAAAGAGAAAGGACTTCGGGCCTGTTGAAGATGCTATCATAGCAGGAGAAGTGGAAAGGTTAATGAAGGCAGGACACATCGAAGAAGTTAGATACTCCGACTGGAATCACAAAATCGGCCGGTTCTGCACAGATGGGGAGAGGGTATGCTTGCTCCCCCTCAGGTGTTTGCAAAGAAAATTCGGGCAAGACGGGTTTTGTTGGAGAAGACATTGTCTAGATTAGTGAGTGCAGAGATGAAGGAGGATGAGCGGGAGAGGAATTGTTTAAGAGTGACAGGTGAATTGTGTGTGGAAGGTGAAGAGTTTTTGTTTTAACCAAGGCTTGGGAGTAGTAAAAAAAAACTACTTTTTGGTTTTTGGATGTAATGATTGTGGTTTAGGTGGGCGGCAGTTTTAATGAGTGGTGGAGAAGTGGGCTAATGAGAGGGAGTAATATGGTTGGAGGATTGTGTTTTTGGTTTGGTTTGGCTTGCTTCATAGATCATAAACATATATATCAAAGCACAAACCAAGATCTGTACACAACTGTTAATACGAGATTAAGGACAGCAAATGAAAACCGTATCAATTAGGTCAATCATGAAGAATATTCTCAACACTCAACTTAGGGAGGTACATTTTTGGTTTGGGAAACAAATCAAGATCAAGTATGAGTAAGAAACCTAACAGATTCCCAAAAAATGACGGATGAAAGAGACAAGTACTCCCCCTCAAACCAACCCAAAAACACATAGAGAGCACAAAAAAAAAAACACAGCAAAAGAGCAAAAAGTACTTTAAGCACAAATAATGTCAGATCAATGTTGACTCAACATTGATGACACCATCGGGAAATTAGACCACTCTTAATATAAGTCAGCCAGGAAACCAAGTCTCAAGATGTGCAGATTCGATTAACACCACTGATGCTGCAAGAAAAGACAGAAAGAGAAGGGAATACCAAAGAAACACACTCAACAATGCCTAAAAAAAAATGAACAATTAGCATAAGTTTGAGTGGGGGTGACCATGAGACCGTGAACCATGTCAAATAATTGGAACACGTATGAATTCGCTCCAAAGCTGAAGCCTATGCGGAGTTAGGCAAACACATGTCTCATGGCATAAAATCACTCATTTGACCACATTGGGTAATTTGGTACTCAGAAAGTGAACCAGCAGCATTATGAGAATCGGCACTTTTGTGCGTGTCGGTTTCTAGTACAGGCCATCAATCCTCACGACATATGACACATTGGCCACGTCGATATCTGGATAGTATTTGAAACCTGCCCAACACGATCCTCGACGGAAACACTTCGAGCACTTTTTATCATAATTCATTAGATTTATTTAGCATAATGGACAGGAGGCAACATCAAGTGCGAGTCAAGGTACGAGTAAAAATAGCCAAAAAAATAGCAAAAGAGGGTTTTACATAAAGCAAACACACATGAGACTCGATCCCTTTCAACCTTGGTTTCAAATAGCCTTTCAAACCCTCAGCATCATCACTGTAAGCTACAAACAGAAACAGCCATAGACCAGTACAGAAGCACAGGTGTAATGCCCCGACTTTTGGGTTTTTAAAAGGAGTGAATTTCAATGGACGTCAGCAAAACAGAGTCAAACGCTTAGGGAAACATTCGGTTACGATAAACTGCTTGAAGTTGCTAGAATAAAAATATATTTTATTCAGCAAATAAAACCACAAGATTTTCAACATTAATTCTTATCTTTAAAAGATACACAATAACTAGAAATGACATGAGGTTTTGATATACACAAAAGCACATTATTTTCATTGACAAAAATCCCAAATCCCAACCACTCTCTTAGTTTGTTGAGTTTATCGGTCGTTCATTCTTCGTGCCATCTCACCTACAAGGAAGGGAATAGAAACAAGTGTGAGAAAAACCTCAATGAGTGTTCGAAGATTTTTGTGTGAAACTTTCATTAAAATCATAACAATAAACATTGAAAAACATAAAATAGAAAATACTTTCAATAACATGTACTTTTCGAAAAAACATTATTTCATGCCGCTCCTTATAACCCCACAGTAAAACAGGCCTTATGTCTCCCTGATAGTCGATCAAACTATCCAACAGACCTCGCCATGGTACAGGGGTAGAATTCTACGACCCAACTAAATCAGTGAAGGCTTCTATCACTCGATTTAAAGGGAATGGGCAAAGGAAACCGACAAGTAGCTCGCCAGACACAACTGACCAAACTAGAAGCTAATTAACCTGAACCAAACGTACATATCTTTCTTGAATCGTCAATCAAAACAAAATAAAAATCATGTATAAAAAAAATATATATAAATTTTTCAAAATCAGCAAGCATGCTAAAACTCTTTCGTGATTTGGTTTTTGTGCAATAGAACGTGCGTTTTGGAAAGCATGCATTACTTATATATAAGTTGAAAACATATTAAAATACCTTCCAGGTTTTGAAAATAATACATATATATAGTTTTGTAGAACACTCACATTTGAAGGTTAGGAAGAGCTAGCAAGAACTATGAAAGTACTTGCAAGAACAACAAGCTACAAACTTGAAAGAAAAAGACAATAGTACTTGAAGACTTTTTTGAAGAAAATGCCCAAAACATTTTTACACAAATGAGGGCTGGAAAAAGAGGGTATTTATAGGGTGGATTGAGTGAAGATCAAAGGGTTGAAGAGCTAAAAATAAATGGCAATTTAAATGGCTTAAATTGCACTTAAAACTCATTTTAAAACCAACAATAAAGGTGCAAAATTAAGAGAGACCTTTCACATTTTTTTTCCAAACATTTAAAAACAATAACTAATGATAAATTATCATATTTTAATCGGGAAAAGCTCAAAACGTTTTTGGCATGACATAGGTCATTTGTACACAAAATAAAATGTGACACCAAAAGAATGCAACAATTAGAGGAATTAAATTGAACTCACAATCACACATGCATATGCAACAATTAAACTTAAAATATTGAACATGCATAGGCAATATTACACTTAGGCATGCATAAGTAACATGAAAATAAACATAAAAGATTAATGAAAAGAAAGTCAGAAGGTCGATCGAAACATAGCTGAAACATAGCATGTAACATTCGACATTACAAGCGACCTTTCGTACCGTAACATGAAAATAAATAAAAATATTTTATTCATTAAAGAAGCCTCAAGTTTCCAAACTCTTCTATTTTAAAATATATGAATATAAAATAACACTTTAATTTCTAAACATTAAGAGAGCCACACACACATAAGGACATGCATGTACATTACATAATTCAAAAGTGACTCTTCACATTATAAATCAATCAAAGAACATATATAATTAGCTTGTATTGAATTAGTTAATTAAAAGGAAGACTCTTCACATAAATCATCAATAAAGCACATACATAAAGACTTGTATTCATTAGAGAATTAACACTTCACATTATTCATCAATAAAGCACATACATAAAGACTTACATTTAAATAAGATAATTAAAAAGACTCTTAGACTTCTTCTAACTTAACTAATATTAATATAACATATAATGAACTCACATGAAGGCAATTGAAGTTAATCTTTAAATCTAATCAAGCCACACAAATAATGACATACGTTAAAATACATAATTAAAATGGCACTCTTCACATTATACATCATTCAAAGCAAACAAATAAAGTATTGAATTAAGCTAGACAATTAAAAAGAAGTTTTGTCACATTAATGATTCATAAAGATAAATTTAAGAGATGACTATCAAATTATTTTCAAATAATTACACCACAAATTAAAGGATAAAATAATCATATTTTTTGAGTAGAAAAATACACCAAAAATAATTTCTCTTCTTTAAAAAGTACAAAATAAATAACCACATATTACAAATTGACAAGTTACATAGACTTTTAAAACAAATAATAAACATCTAAAACAAAACAAAATCAAATTAAAATAATTCAAATATATTTTCATACAAATACATTAACACAAGTAAAAGCATGCAAGGACAAAATACTAAGATATCAAACTGGGTGTCACACTCACCCCTCCTTAAAAGAATTTGGTCCCCAAATTCACACTTCAAAATTTTCTAAAACATTTTCGCACAAATAAACACAGTTTTAACAAATCATACAAGACCCAAAAATACCAAGTTAACTTAAAAACTGGGGTATTACACTCACCCCTCCTTAAAAGAATTTGGTCCCCAAATTCAAACCGTTAAAACAATTTACTTACATAAGAAAAGATTTGAAAAAATTGAAGTTTTCCATGCAAAGAACACATTGAACATGAAACTATAAAATAAAGCCTTTCGACTTCTTTTGTTTAAAGTGAAACGAAAAGTAGTCGGAACGTCAATAGAAACATCAAAACACGTGCAAAATTACCGCTTTCTTTCATGCATCAATGAGGAAAAAAAAAGTGATACCAACTTAAGAGACCATGTTGGAAGTTCATGCACATGTGACCACCAAATAACAAGAATCTTAACTATTCAAATAACAAAAGTTGAAGCATATGTAATCAAATAAAAGCAACTAGTAAAAAAATTGTGACAATTAAGCAAGTTCAACTTTTGCATATTACAATTAAACTCAAGAACAAGAATGACAAGTAAGAGAAAAACAATGCAAAAGGTCAATTCTAAGTGTTTGATGCCTTTGAAACAATGATCATTAAAATGAAAAGTAGATGAGGAGTAGGAGGAAAAAATCGACTCACATGTATGAAAAAAGAATAAAAGGAAATTCAAGTAAGAATGTAAGAAAAGGTACTTGAAATGCGAAAAGAACGCTCAACCGCAACTCAAAGAACTTCTCACCAATTCCAAAAGTCCAAGACTTATCTCGCATAGCCTAAGAAAAAATCTTAGGCTCGATACCATTTGTAACGCCTCGACTTTTGGGTTTTTAAAAGGAGTGAATTTCAGTCGGGACGTCGGGCAAAAACAAAGCCGAAACGTTTAGGGAAACATTCGAAGTTACAGACAAACTTTCGTTTGAAGTTGCTAGAATAAAAATATATTTTATTCAGCAAATAAAACCACAAGATTTTCAACATTAATTCTTATATTTAAAAGATACACAATAACTAGAAATGACATGAGTTTTTGATATACACAAAAGCACATTATTTTCATTGACAAAAATCCCAAATCCCAACCACTCTCTTAGTTTGCTGAGTTTATCGGTCGTTCATTCTTCGTGCCATCTCACCTACAAGGAAGGGAATAGAAACAAGTGTGAGAAAAACCTCAATGAGTGTTCGAAGATTTTCGTGTGAAACTTTCATTAAAATCATAACAATAAACATTGAAAAACATAAAATAGAAAATACTTTCAATAACATGTACTTTTCGAAAAAACATTATTTCATGCCGCTCCTTATAACCCCACAGTAAAACAGGCCTTATGTCTCCCTGATAGTCGATCAAACTATCCAACAGACCTCGCCATGGTATTGGGTAGAATTCTACGACCAACTAAATCAAGAAGGCTTCTATCACCGATTTAAAGGAATGGGCAAAGGAAACCGACAAGTAGCTCGCTGCACAATAACCACCAAACTAGAAGCCAATTAACTCAACCAAACGTATATATCTTTCTTGAATCGCCAATCAAAACAAAATAAAAATCATGTATAAAAAAATATATATAAATTTTTCAAAATCACTAAGCATGCTAAAACTCTTCGTGATTTGGTTTTTATGCAATAGAACGTATGCTTTGGAAAGCATGCATTACTTATATATAAGTTGAAAACATATTAAAATACCTTCCAGGTTTTGAAAATAATACATATATATAGTTTTGTAGAACACTCACATTTGAAGGTTAGGAAGAGCTAGCAAGAACTTTGAAAGTACTTGCAAGAACAACAAGCTACAAACTTGAAAGAAAAAGACAATAGTACTTGAAGACTTTTTTGAAGAAAATGCCCAAAACATTTTTACACAAATGAGGGCTGGAAAAGAGGGTATTTATAGGTGGATTGAGTGAAGATCAAAGGGTTGAAGAGCTAAAATAAATGGCAATTTAAATGGCTTAAATTGCACTTAAAACTCATTTTAAAACCAACAATAAAGGTGCAAAATTAAGAGAGACCTTTCACATTTTTTTTCCAAACATTTAAAAACAATAACTAATGATAAATTATCATATTTTAATCGGGAAAAAGCTCAAAAACGTTTTTGGCATGACGTAGGGTCATTTGTACACAAAAATAAAATGTGACACCAAAAGAATGCAACAATTAGAGGAATTAAATTGAACTCACAATCACACATGCATATGCAACAATTAAACTTAAAATATTGAACATGCATAGGCAATATTACACTTAGGCATGCATAAGTAACATGAAAATAAACATAAAAGATTAATGAAAAGAAAGTCAGAAGGTCGATCGAAACATAGCTGAAACATAGCATGTAACATTCGACATTACAAGCGTTTACCTTTCGATCAGAATATGAAAATAAATAAAATATTTTATTCATTAAAGAAGCCTCAAGTTTCCAAACTCTTCTATTTTAAAATATATGAATATAAAATAACACTTTAATTTCTAAACATTAAGAGAGCCACACACACATAAGGACATGCATGTACATTACATAATTCAAAAGTGACTCTTCACATTATAAATCAATCAAAGAACATATATAATTAGCTTGTATTGAATTAGTTAATTAAAAGGAAGACTCTTCACATAAATCATCAATAAAGCACATACATAAAGACTTGTATTCATTAGAGAATTAACACTTCACATTATTCATCAATAAAGCACATACATAAAGACTTACATTTAAATAAGATAATTAAAAAGACTCTTAGACTTCTTCTAACTTAACTAATATTAATATAACATATAATGAACTCACATGAAGGCAATTGAAGTTAATCTTTAAATCTAATCAAGCCACACAAATAATGACATACGTTAAAATACATAATTAAAATGGCACTCTTCACATTATACATCATTCAAAGCAAACAAATAAAGTATTGAATTAAGCTAGACAATTAAAAAGAAGTTTTGTCACATTAATGATTCATAAAGATAAATTTAAGAGATGACTATCAAATTATTTTCAAATAATTACACCACAAATTAAAGGATAAAATAATCATATTTTTTGAGTAGAAAAATACACCAAAAATAATTTCTCTTCTTTAAAAAAGTACAAAATAAATAACCACACATATTACAAATTGACAAGTTACATAGACTTTTAAAACAAATAATAAACATCTAAAACAAAAACACAATCAAATTAAAATAATTCAAATATATTTTCATACAAATACATTAACACAAGTAAAAGCATGCAAGGACAAAAATACTAAGGTACGTCGAAATCTGGGGTGTCACACTCACCCCTCCTTAAAAGAATTTGGTCCCCAAATTCACACTTCAAAATTTTCTAAAACATTTTCGCACAAATAAACACAGTTTTAACAAATCATACAAGACCCAAAAATACCAAGTTAACTTAAAAACTGGGGTATTACACTCACCCCTCCTTAAAAGAATTTGGTCCCCAAATTCAAACCGTTAAAACAATTTACTTACATAAGAAAAAGATTTGAAAAATTGAAGTTTTCCATGCAAAGAACACATTGAACATGAAACTATAAAATAAAGCCTTTTGACTTCTTTGTTTAAAGTGAAACGAAAAGTAGTCGGAACGTCAATAGAAACATCAAAAACACGTGCAAAATTACTGTCTTTCTTTCATGCATCAATGAGGAAAAAAAAAGTGATACCAACTTAAGAGACCATGTTGGAAGTTCATGCACATGTGACCACCAAATAACAAGAATCTTAACTATTCAAATAACAAAAGTTGAAGCATATGTAATCAAATAAAAGCAACTAGTAAAAAAATTGTGACAATTAAGCAAGTTCAACTTTTGCATATTACAATTAAACTCAAGAACAAGAATGACAAGTAAGAGAAAAACAATGCAAAAGGTCAATTCTAAGTGTTTGATGCCTTTGAAATAATGATCATTAAAATGAAAAGTAGATGAGGAGTAGGAGGAAAAAAATCGACTCACACAGAAGGAAAAAAAGAATAAAAGGAAATTCAAGTAAGAATGTAAGAAAAGGTACTTCGAAAATGCGAAAAGAACGTTCAACCGGCAACTCAGCAAACTTCTCACTCAATTCCCCCAAAAGTCCGAAGACCCTATCCTGGCTTAGCCTAAGAAAATCTTTAGCTCGATACCATTTGTAACGCCGACTTTTTGTTTTAAAAGGAGTGAATTTCAAATGACGTTCAACAAATCTTAGGGAAACATTCGGTTACGTATAAACTGCTTGAAGTTGCTAGAATAAAATATATTTTATTCAGCAAATAAAACCACAAGATTTTCAACATTAATTTTATCTTTAAAAGATACACAATAACTAGAAATGACATGAGTTTTTGATATACAAAAGCACATTATTTTCATCGACAAAATCCCAAATCCCAACCACTCTCTTAGTTTGCTGAGTTTATCGGTCGTTCATTCTTCGTGCCATCTCACCTACAAGGAAGGGAATAGAAACAAGTGTGAGAAAAACCTCAATGAATGTTCGAAGATTTTCGTGTGAAACTTTCATTAAAATCATAACAATAAACATTGAAAACATAAAATAGAAAATACTTTCAATAACATGTACTTTTCAAAAACATTATTTCATGCCGCTCCTTATAACCCCACAGTAAAACAGGCCTTATGTCTCCCTGATAGTCTATCAAACTATCCAGTCAGGACCCTGCCATGGTACAGGGGTATAATTCTACGACCCAACTAAATCAAGAAGGCTTCTATCACTCCATTTAAAGGGAATGGGCAAAAGAAACCGACAAGTAGCTCGCCAGACACAACTGACCAAACTAGAAGCCAATTAACCTGAACCAAACGTACGTATCTTTCTTGAACCGTCAATCAAAACAAAATAAAAATCATGTATAAAAAATATATAAATTTTTCAAAATCAAATAAGCATGCTAAAACTCTTCGTGATTTGGTTTTATGCAATAGAACGTATGCTTTTGGAAAACATGCATTACTTATATATAAGTTGAAAACATATTAAAATACCTTCCAGGTTTTGAAAATAATACATATATATAGTTTTGTAGAACACTCACATTTGAAGGTTAGGAAGAGCTAGCAAGAACTATGAAAGTACTTGCAAGAACAACAAGCTACGAACTTGAAAGAAAAAGACAATAGTACTTGAAGACTTTTTTGAAGAAAATGCCCAAAACATTTTTACACAAATGAGGGCTGGAAAAAGAGGGTATTTATAGGGTGGATTGAGTGAAGATCAAAGGGTTGAAGAGCTAAAAATAAATGGCAATTTAAATGGCTTAAATTGCACTTAAAACTCATTTTAAAACCAACAATAAAGGTGCAAAATTAAGAGAGACCTTTCACATTTTTTTCCAAACATTTAAAAACAATAACTAATGATAAATTATCATATTTTAATTGGGAAAAAGCTCAAAAACGTTTTTGGCATGACGTAGGGTCATTTGTACACAAAAATAAAATGTGACACCAAAAAAATGCAACAATTAGAGGAATTAAATTGAACTCACAATCACACATGCATATGCAACAATTAAACTTAAAATATTGAACATGCATAGGCAATATTACACTTAGGCATGCATAAGTAACATGAAAATAAACATAAAAGATTAATGAAAAGAAAGTCAGAAGGTCGATCGAAACATAGCTGAAACATAGCATGTAACATTCGACATTACAAGCGACCTTTCGTACCGTAACATGAAAATAAATAAAAATATTTTATTCATAAAAGAAGCCTCAAGTTTCCAAACTCTTCTATTTTAAAATATATGAATATAAAATAACACTTTAATTTCTAAACATTAAGAGAGCCACACACACATAAGGACATGCATGTACATTACATAATTCAAAAGTGACTCTTCACATTATAAATCAATCAAAGAACATATATAATTAGCTTGTATTGAATTAGTTAATTAAAAGGAAGATTCTTCACATAAATCATCAATAAAGCACATACATAAAGACTTGTATTCATTAGAGAATTAACACTTCACATTATTCATCAATAAAGCACATACATAAAGACTTACATTTAAATAAGATAATTAAAAAGACTCTTAGATTTCTTCTAACTTAACTAATATTAATATTACATATAATGAACTCACATGAAGGCAATTGAAGTTAATCTTTAAATCTAATCAAGCCACACAAATAATGACATACGTTAAAATACATAATTAAAATGGCACTCTTCACATTATACATCATTCAAAGCAAACAAATAAAGTATTGAATTAAGCTAGACAATTAAAAAGAAGTTTTGTCACATTAATGATTCATAAAGATAAATTTAAGAGATGACTATCAAATTATTTTCAAATAATTACACCACAAATTAAAGGATAAAATAATCATATTTTTTGAGTAGAAAAATACACCAAAAATAATTTCTCTTCTTTAAAAAAGTACAAAATAAATAACCACACATAGTACAAATTGACAAGTTACATAGACTTTTAAAACAAATAATAAACATCTAAAACAAAAACACAATCAAATTAAAATAATTCAAATATATTTTCATACAAATACATTAACACAAGTAAAAGCATGCAAGGACAAAAATACTAAGGTACGTCGAAATCTGGGGTGTCACAACAGGAGCACAGAAACATAATGAAAAAAGAAAAAACAAATCAGCAAAAGGACATCACTAGATACACACAGAAGTCAATGTTGACCGTGATGTTATGTCAACATTGCTTGCAACAAATCACATGAAATAGTTCATAGACCAAGAGACCTTCTCAAACTGAAGAATCTCTCCTTATCAAGAGGCTTTGTGAAGATGTCAGCTAACTGATTTGTGGTATCAATGTGTTGTATGTCAATAATTTGTTTGGTGACCAAGTCTCTAAGAAAATGATCTTGAATGTCTATATGCTTGGTGCGTGAGTGTTGAACAGGATTCTTGGAAATGTGTATGGCACTTAAGTTATCACCAAACATCAAAAGAGTGTCACTTTGGAACCCATATTCATGCAGCATATTGTTCAACCAAATTAGTTGAGACACACAACTCCCCGCAGCTACATATTAAGATTCAGCAGTTGAGTGAGACACACAATTTTGTTTCTTACTATACCATGACACAAGATTTGGTCCAAGATAAAAACAACCTCCACTAGTTGATTTTCGATCATCTAAGTCACCAGCCCAATCAGAATCACTAAATCCCAACAGATTAGTGTTTGGATCACTTGCATACCATAATCCAAGATTAACAGTTCCTGATATATATCTAATGATTCTTTTGACAGCAGTTAAGTGAGGTGTTTTGGGTTTGATTGATACTGCACATACACAAACAGAGAACATGATGTCCTATTCTGTGGTCAGAGATACAGAGACTTCCAATCATTGATCTATACAATGTCAATCAACATCATCCCCAACATCAGCTTTTTGAGTTTCAGAGCAAGCAAGAGTGCTGCAAGGTTTGGCATTTTCCAGACCAAATTTTTTGATCAGATTCTTGGCATATTTATCCTGAGAGATAAAGAGGCCATCCTGTTTCTGTTGTATCTGAAGCCCCAAGAAGAAACTCAGTTCACCAATCATACTCATCTCAAAGGTTCCTGTCATGGCTTGAACAAAAGTTTCTAGCAAAGAGGGGTTAGTGGCACCGAAGACAATATCATCAACATAGATTTGAGCAATGCAAATGTCCTTTCCTTTCCTAAGGATAAATAGAGTTTGATCTCCCTCACCCCTCTTAAACCCTAATCCAACTAAGAATTCAGACAGTCTAGCATACCAAGCACGAGGGGCTTGTTTCAAACCATACAATGCTTTTCTTAGTTTAAAAACATGGTCACGGAAAGAGGATCTTCAAACCCTCCAGGTTGTTCAACATACACTTCTTTGTCAATGTATCCATTCAAGAAAGCTCCTTTAACATCCATTTGTTTGAGTTTCATTTTAAGACAACATGCTATGGCTAAGAGCAAGCGAATGGATTCTAGTCTAGCAACAGGAGCGAAGGTTTCATCAAAATAAATGCCTTCTACTTGAGTGTAACCTTGAGCAACTAATCTGGCTTTGTTCTTTACAACTACCCCTTTCTCATCACTCTTATTTTTGAAAATCCACTTGGTTCCTATGACATTTATGTTATGGGGGCGGGGAACAAGAGTCCAAACTTTATTTGTTTGGAATTGATGAAGTTCATTTTGCATTGCTTCTATCCAAAAATCATGAGTAAGGGCTTCTTTCACATTTTTAGGTTCAATTAAAGAAACAAAGCACGAGGAACTTACAGAGTGATAGATTTCAGCAAGTCTGAGTATCTCCTTGTAGTTTTTGCGTGTGTTTCCCCTCAGTGTTCTCCCTCCTGGATTTCCAATTACCTGTGAGCTGGGATGATCTTTGTGAATTCTGGGAGGAGGATCCTTACATGAGTCAGGTTGAGGAGAACCTTGCGGCATAGGTGCAGCATTAATGCCAGAGGCATTATCAGATTCAACCTCAGTCTCACTATGGGGATCAGCTCGTTCTTCATCCTCAGGAGTGGAAATCTGGGACGTTGAACTGGATGTTGAGTCAACATTGCACAGGGGGGATGTTGACACAACATGGCTCTCATCATGGGTTCTTTCACTTTGATCAACAGCAGGAGTCATAATGTCTGGAACGTTCCCATGTGTAGAAGAGTCAGGGGTTGTGTCAATAACCTGTTCAGCACCTGCAGAAACATTCACAGATTCTTGTATAGTTTGCAATCTAGGATTGTATATTATATACGCATGACTATTTTGAGAGTACCCTACAAAGATTCCTTTGTCACTTTTAGCATCAAACTTCCCTAGATGTTCCCTATCATTGAGTATGTAACACACACATCCAAAGACATGAAAGTACTTAAGATTGGGTTTTCTACCTTTCAAAATCTCATAGGGAGTGGTCAGAGTACCTTGACGAAGATAGACACGGTTGATTATGTGACAAGAAGTGTTTACAGCATCAGCCCACAACCATTTTGACAGGTTCATTGAGCTCAACATCACTCCGGCCATTTCTTGAAGTGTCCTGTTTTTCCTTTCAGCAACACCATTTTGTTGCGGTGTCTTAGGACCTGAGTATTCATGCATGATTCCTTTCTTTTCACAGTACTTATCAAAAAATTGATTCTCAAATTCTTTACCATGGTCAGATCGAATTCTTTGGACCATAGTAGAGTAATCGACACAACATTTTGCATGCCAGTTTTTGAAGGATTCAAAAGTTTCAGATTTTTGTTTCAAAAAATTGACCCAAGTATATCTAGAGAAATCATCAACTATAACATAGATATACCAGGCTCCTCCCAAACTTTTAGCTTCTACAGGACCCATGAGATCCATATGCAAGAGTTCAAAGCAGTTAAAAGTACCTCGATTTTGTCCTTCAACCTGGAGTGGCTGGTGTATTGCCTTGGTTTGTTTTCCCAGAAGACAGTCACCACACACATGCTTTCCTGCATTGGTAAGCTTCGGCACACCTATCACCACATTGTGTTTGATGATCTTCTCCAAATTCCTGTAATTGAAATGTCCTAATTTCTTATGCTACAATGTTGCATCATCATGTTGAGCAACATTGCACTTGAGAGGAACTGCCATCACATAGCAGTTGTCCTGAGATCTAACACCTGTCATCACAGTTAATTTGTCCACACAAGTATAAACTTTGCAAGAACGTTTATCAAATTTCACTTTCAGATCATCATTACACAGGTGGTTTATACTGACAAGATTAGCCGTTAAACCCTCAACAAGAAGAACATTTGAAAGTTTAGGATATCCTTCAAGGCACAGTGTTCCCTTTCCAAGGATTTTGCTTTGGTATCCTCCTCCATATGTCACTGCACTCGCTTTTGAGAGATAAAATTTGACAAGTTTGAAGGGTTACCAATATGTACCTAGAGCAACCAATCGTCGAAGTACCATTTTCCTGCATTGTTAGGAGAAGTAGCAACAGAAAAAGCAACATTGCAAGTATATTTTTCTTTAGCTACCCAAATCTGGTTCAAATCATTCTTGTGTTTTCTTATCTATCCTGGAGGTTTACCTCGTTTAGGAGAACCAGGTGTAGACTTGAAAAGTTTAAGGTTATTTCCATTGGTCTCTGTTGACTTGGATGTTGACACAACATCATGATTGCCTGGATATTTACCTCATTTAGGAGAACCAGGGATAGACTTCGGAGACTTAGGATTACATCTTTCAGTCTCTGTTGAAGTGGATGTTGTCACAACATCGCAGCTAACATTGGAATCACTGTTTTGTTTGCTAGAGGCAAGAAGGAAGGGATTCTTGGAGGGGTCACTGAGGTTGGAGTAATCAGCATGTTCCCTTTTTAAATCCTTTTGGTACTTGAAACAGTAAGGTTTTTTGTGACCAAGTTTGTGACAGTAAGTGCACACAAAAATTTCTTTTTCCTTGACAAACACAGGACCTTTTATGATTTCAGAAAGAGGTTTGACAACATCTGGGGTTTCAGGGTTAACAGTGCAGTTCATGTTGCACCCAAGTTTCTTATCAAAAGAAGCATCATAACTTCCAATGTACCCTAGACCAGTAGTCCCATCATTATCCATATCAAGCATATCATTAAGTCTAGAAGTAGAGGAGTTCCACTTTGCAATTACCTTCTTTTCATTAGATAGTTCAGTGGTTACCTTGAACAGTTCAGTGTCCTTCTGTGTCGGGCCAAATTTCAGCTTGACAATGGTGTCTTTCGATTGTAATTTCCATCTCGCTTTTCTTGAGGAGTTTTTCGGTGTCTTCCATTCATCAAGAGTTTCTCATACATTTGTTGCGATCCTCCACCATTTGTTCCGCATCGCTTCCTCTTCAAGGACTATCTGATCAAAATTCACGTAACTATGTAGACATAAAACATCAGAGATTCCTGATTTCTCAGGGTTGGTTAGTGTCAAAATTTCACAGTTCTCAGAGTCATCATAGTCAAAGAAGATTTCTACTCCTGATGTTGAATTGCCGATGTTGTCCCAACTTTGGTCATCAACATTGTAAGTGGATGAACGGAGAGCTCTGGCATTGGTAGTTGAATCATCTTCTTTTTCTTCATCTTCATGTTCTTCATCTGAAACATCACTGAGACAAGCAAGAAGATTCTTTTCTTTTCTGAGATTGTTAGCACATTCATTTTGATAATGACCCCACCCTTGGCATTCAAAACATCTAATCTTACTAAGAGGAGTGCGATCAAAATCAGATTCAGAGCTAGTCTTGGAAGCAGAACCAGTTTTTAAAGTATTGGTTTTCTTTTTGAAATTTTTGGTTCCACTCGAGGATCCTTGACCAGATTTTTTTCTGAATCTAAATTTGTTGAACTTCCTCAAAAGATTGTTGTAAGCTTCCTTAGTCATATTGTCAGACTCATCACTACTACTATCATGCTCTGAATATTTAGCTTTAGACTTAGAGTGAAGGGAGATACTATGGGTTTTCATACCTTGTCTCTCATTTTCATTTAGTTCAAATTTTTTTAAATTGTACAACAAGGTGTGAAAATCCATAGTTGCCAAGTTATGAGTGTCTTCCAAAATAGTGACTTTAGTATTAAATCTTGAGGGAAGAAATCGAACAGCTTTGGAAACAAGTTGCCTATTAGAGATAGCTTCTCCCAGTCTTTGGACTTCATTGGAGAGAGTTAAAAGTTTTTCAAAATAAGAGTCAATTGTTTCTTCCTCCGCCATTCTTAGATTTTCAAATTGAGACCAAAGCATTCTAAGTTTAGTTTGTTTGACACTAGCATCCCCTTCACAATGAATCTGAAGCAAATCCTAAGATTGTTTTGCAGTAGTGCAGTTTTGAATAATTTTAAACATATGAGCATCTACATGACCAAAAATAGCATTTAAGGCCTTTTCATTGTAAGAGCTAAGAAGTATGTCACCTGCAGTGAAGCATTCTTCAGGAATGGGGACAATGTCACCATCAGCATCAGGTCCTTCAGTTGGCCAAGTGTATCCTTCAAGAATGGATCTCCAAGCATGGCCATCAAGGGACTTGATGTATGTCCTCATCCGAATTTGCCAGTAAATGGTAGTTGGACCCATCAAGCACAAAAGTTCTCACAGAAGTTTGATCCATTGCGTAGTACCAAATCCGCATACCAAGAGTTAGGTGGCTGGCTCTGATGCCACTTGTTAGAACGTAGGATCCCAGATTGGTACTTGGAACAAGATCAATAGACAATGTTCCCAACAATGTTGTTCAACAATGTCTTTAACACAGTAAACAAAAGGCAGCGGATGAATATGAATGAAACTTCTATTACCAAGCCAACATATATAATTATGTCACACGCCTTTAGGCAAAATATCTACTGACAGGAAAAGTAGATCTAATCAACTAGGTTTAATACAATCACAGATGATTGATTAAACAACCAAAACTAGCCCTAGAAGAACTAACAGTAAAAGCTATTCTAGGTCGATGTTTGAAAGAATTATTCCAACTATAAATACTCTTAAACAAACTCTAAACCTAGCAGAAAACAAGAAGCCTAAACTCTTTAATAAAATCTTGATAGACCACCAAGAAAGGCATCATGATTGCTCGGCTGAATCCTTGTATATATACTTGAGATATCGACCGTTTCCATCCAAGTCGAAAGGCAATAGGATCTCAGCAAAGACAATTTCTTTTTTCTTGTTTTCTTCAATATACGCATAGAAGGAATTTTCCATATTTTGATTCATCATAAAATATATTCCTTCTTGCTTTCACCATTAGTTGTTATTTTTCCTTAAATCGTCTCTTATTCGATTTGTAAATACTTCCAGTCCAAGTTTCCTGTCCAATGTGCTTTGTTCTTGATGTTGACTGCAAAAATGTTATGCCAGCATTGAATTCTATCTTGTCACAATGTTATACAATATTGGTAGTCCTGCAGCTTCACAAACAACAACAACAAGCACAAACTTGGAACTGATTAATGAATGATAAGATTATCAAAACAAAAGTGCATACTGCACTTTCAAGTTACATCTTCCCTTCACCCGGAATACGTCTTCACCCTTCCCATCGCCTCGTGCGCTTCCTCCACACCTCATCCTCGCCTTATGACGACTCGTCCTCGCTGTTCGGATGACTCCCTCCGGAATACATGAGGAGAAATCATTTCTTCATCCTCATCTTCCTCCGAACCAACGCCATCATGATGATCCCCCTCCTCTTCAACATCCCTTTCCTCACTTTTTTCATCCCCGAATGACGAGCTCAACTCCACTACCATCCGAAGGGGGGCAGCAGTGTGAACCCGATCTTCAACACCTTCTTCCAACATGCCCTGCTCGGGCGGTGGATCAGAGGTATCATGCACTTCCTCAATGTTCGGCTCCTGTGGATCCGGAACGAATGGCACTCGGTTAGGGTTAGTCCTAAAATTATAACCTAAGTTCCGCATGAGAGAGCGAATCTCTACCGGGTGTTCGGGGTCCTACCTAGCACGGCGCGGACGAAGACTCACTATGGTTCGAGAAGTCGTCTCATGTACAACACCGACATCCTGCACATTAGAGACTTCCGGGTAATCCTGACGATCCATATACCTTGAACCCGGAACAACTAACCGGAGTAGAGAGCTTACCTTGGGCTCTTCCCGATGCGAATGAGGAGAATGATCCAGCTCTTGCAAATCCTCCGTACCGCCAACGTCAATCTCCTGAGATCTCAGAATAGGGATGTCTTTAAGCATATCCCTCAGCTTCGGATCGGTTTTGACTATCACTCTCGGACATCCTAGGGAAAGAAAAGGTAGTTTTATGAGTTTTAAGATTGAAGTCTGAGAGGCCATTTACGTAGATTAAAATTAAACAATCTATGATCGGAGGAGCAGGAACAACTCTGACGGACGCGGTAAGCTCAGAGTTAGTATGAAGTCAGTACGGTGTTAAATCTAACTACTCAGCATATTCGAAGCAAACTACGTTAAAACTACGTGTAGCCAACTACGGAATACAGCAAACGTACATACGTCCGAATATGTAACATTTTGAAAAATGGACAAAGCACAGTAACTTAGGAGAAAAAAGGAGGTGAACAGGAAACTTACTTGCACTCGGATGGTTGGGTCGAAAGCAGCTAACTTTACTCGGACAACTTGCTATGGACTTCTTCTTACTTGCTTTGGATTGCTCGACTTTACTTCGGATGCAATAAAACTCGAAAATCTTCTCTCCATAAATGTGAAAGTGACAGCGGGGAAACCACTATTTATAGAGGGTTAAAATCGGGAAGCTCAACCGTCGCCATTTTTCGAATTAAATCTCAACCATGGATCAAAATTCATCCAATGGCGTAGTACAACAATACCAAGTGAAATGACGGATTGGTACAAAAAATTTACCTTACGATGACAAAAGAATACAACAAACTTCACCATTCTTGGGAGAAGAACACCACTCAACCTTCGGATGGCCCGCCATCCTCTACCTCGGAACCCTATCCTTTTTTACACGGATGATTTACCTCACAAACACACGGACCCTCATCCGTTCGGATGTTCCTCTTCGGACCATCCCAACCAGGTTAATATATAAAACCCTATCCTTTTTTACAAGGAAGGATAATTTACCTCATAAACACACGGACCCTCGTCCGTTCGGATGTCCCTCTTCGGACCATCCCAACCAGGTTGATAAAGCCCTATCCTTTTTTACAAGGAAGGATAATTTACCTCATAAACACACGGACCCTCGTCCGTTTGGATATCCATCTCTGGATCATCCCCTAACCCACCAAAGGTACGCATCCGACCTTCTTCATTCTACACTTGATCTCGCTTACAAATACCCCTTTTCTTTATTTTTGTTGCAGTCCGAACCTTCATCCTCAGACTGCAACAAAAAGAAACAAAAACAGGGGGGCATTGGGCAGGAAAGAGATTAAATTAAGGGCTACAAGAAGCACGGATTACCCCTTTTTTCTGCTTACGAGGGACGGATTGAACAAAGAAACAAACTGTGCTCCACTTTTAATTATAGTTCCACAACTATCTTCTACTAAGATACTTGGAAACTAGGGGGACATATGTTGATACGGATGTATGTCAAATCCGTCATAGATTCCTTTGGAACGAATCCTAAGGCGTCCCAAGTTGTCTACGAGTCAGGGACCTTACAGTCTGAACCGGAGGTACGACCCTAAGCCCCTGCAAGTCCGACTCACCCAGGTGGAAAGGGACAGGAGGGCCCAAAGGGTAGTAGGTCCGACCCTACCAAAGGTCCGTAACCATGGGGTCCGACCCGGACACCCATTCGGACTCAACACAACAACCTCATAAGCAACCAAGTGAACTGGCACTTGAGAGCATCGAGGTCCGAGTCACACGTCCCGGACCGCCTCCTTCGAGCAGTTCATGGACGGTGGAAATCACTAGTCCAACCTGGTACGGTACGGACCTTGGGACCGGGCCTACCTCCTCGGACCTCATAGACGGCAGACTGCAACAAGGTCTCCAAACTCTCACATTAATGACTAATCTACCCCCGAAAGACAAAAGGGAATGGGTTAGGGAGTCATTAATGGGCCATGGGCCTATTGAGGCATTGTTAGCTCAATGTGAGCCTAACACTTGGCGCAATCCGAGGGTTCCCTCCCATCTTGGGAGAAATCTATTTATATGGCACACATTCCCATAATAAGGGTAAGGCATAATCACTTCTCATTCCCGATAATTATACCGAGTTGAACCTCACTCTCTCGCAAGTAAAGTCTTATTCCGGTTTGACACCATGCAAACCGAGTATAAGGTTCTAACCCCCCCCCTACTTGTGCAGTCCTCACGACGCTTCTTATCGCATTTACGGTTCTTACGGGCTTCTACTCTTTGGTCCTTACAAGCAAGGTGGTCTAGGTACTGTGGTGAAGGAGAGCAAGGAAATTCATTTAAGTGTATGGGGACTTTGCTCTATTAATCGGCGCCAGCTTTCTTAGCGCCCAGACTGAGAGTTACTAGCGTACGCCAGTTTAATAACTAGCGTCGCCAGTTCTTCCTGGAATGACGGTTTTGCCCTTTTGACTCCTTTTGACTCCAATTCTTGATATTTTGGCCTTCCCGCTCCAATTCATAATCACTTCTCATTCCCGATAATTATGCCGAGTTGATCCTCACTCTCTCGCAAGTAAAGTCTTTTTCCGGTTTGACACCACGCAAACCAAGTATAAGGTTCTAACCCCCCCCCCCCTCCAAGCTACTTGTGTAGGTCCTCACGCGTCGCCTCTTATCAGTACGATGGTTCTTACGGGCTTCTACTCTTTGTTCCTTACAAGCTAGGTGGTCTTGGTACTCAGGGTGAAGGAGAGCAAGGGAAATTCATTTAATTGTTTGGGGGACTTTGCCCTCGACACTGGCATCGCCAGTTTCTCAGCGCCCAGACAGAGAGTTACTAGCGTACGCCAGTTTAATAACTAGCGCCGCCAGTTCTTCCTGGAATGACGGTTTTGCCCTTTTGACTGCTTTTGACTCCAATTCTTGATATTTTGGCCTTCCCGCTCCAATTCTAGCATCCATCTGAGGCATTGGAACTCCATATCTTGTAGATGCATATAAAATGCACCATTTTGTCTTCAATTAGTGTGGTTTAGCCAAATACCTACAAAATACACAAAACATGAAAACGTAACAAAACACCAATAAAGCACATAAAAACTATACTTGAGAATGGCAATAAGACGGTAAAAAAGACCAAATGAGATGATGTAAAATCGACTCATCAAACTCCCCAAACCGAACCCTTGCTTGTCCTCAAGCAATAGACTCTCTAAAAAAACCTAGCAAAAGGAAAACACACATAGACACCAAATAAAGTCTAGCTCCCAAGCTACCGAGTCTATGATTGCACACAATAAGCCCAAAAAATGCAGAAGCTTTGACATCACATTGACATTCACTGAATAACATGCACAAGTTCAAAAAGTTCATTTCCAAAGTAAATAGAACTTAAGTCTAACAAGGCAGTCCCTCACAAGTGGATCCTATGCAACTAATCTCTCACACTCCTGGAAATGTCCAGTATGGGTAATCACTCAAGAATATAAAGTGATAAGGAAGGTGACTTGCGTCACAAAGATGCCTCAAATACCTCATGCAATGTACTCAATCGCTAAGTCGGGAGGACTTTTTCATAACTCAGAATAATCAAAGTAGACTCATAAAAAGCAATGTTCTCTTTTTTTTTCAATATTTTTTTCATTTTTTGCATACTCTTTTTTGTATTCTTATATATGACCCATATGCTTATATATTTTTTCCATCTCAATTTTTCGGTAGTGTCTATTTTACCGAAAGTCTGCACTTTTGTGCGTGCTGGTTTGGTGTACACGCCATCAACCATCACGGACATATAGCTTTTAAGGGCCATGCCGGTATATAGGTAGTATCTGAAACGTGCCCGACATGACTAACGGTGGTAACTAGTACTTCCTCTGTCCCGAATCAAGCTTCCCGCTTTGACTTTTTGCGTTCAAATTTTTCCAACTTGATTATTTAATTAATCTTAAACTTCAATTGTAAAATGTTCAATTTTTTTATATAATGAAAATTTAGCCCCTAAAGTTTCATTATATAAAAAAATTTTGATCATTTTACATTTGCAATTTAAGATTAATTCTACGCACCCTCCATCAGCCTCAAGTGGGTGGTGAAGCATCTTCAAGAATCTCATCTTCAGATACCTCCTCTATGCACCCTCCATCAGCCTCAAGAGTAAACGAGTCAGATTCAGGTGTCGTTGAAGAGTATGGAAATTCAATCTCTACAACTATCTCATCACCAAAACTCTTCTTGTGCTCAACCGACTCAGCTGGGATCACTGGTGGAGGAGTAGTGAAACGGGAGGTCTATCTTCCAGAACTGGGGAAAATCCAATCAACGAAAGAGTCCGCTATCTCACTCCACGTAGTCAATGACCCCGCAGGTCGACTAAAACTCCATTGTCTAGCAGTTCCCTCCAATGCTCCATCGAACATCCTCACGCAAAGTTGTTGATTCGTAAGGTAAACCCCTTCTTCGTTTGCCTTAGGGAGTATAAACACTCCATCTTCAAATGCCGCCAAGAATTCCTAAGCATCGCCATACCCATCAAACTTGGTAGTAACTAAGTAGTACTCCGGTTTTACCCAATAATCCTTTGCTTCTTCATCTAGCTTTATGCAAGGTCTTTCTGGCATAGAATAGAATGACCTGAAGTAATCTCCCATAGTCTCTCCCATATTTGAAGACTCCTGTATGACTAACCTTGTGCACAAAGAGACAAATCCAAGGAGCATAATCCACATGAACACAAAATCAAAAAGGAAAACAATAACATGAACTTAACTAATATACACAACTGAAAAATTACAATTCGTAAACTTAACAAAGGAGTTAAGTCCTCGGCAGCTGCGCCAAAAACTTGATGTGTCAAATCAAAGTTCTGAATTTGTTTTAAGCCAAGAGTTAATCCTCAACACTACAAAAACCTGAAGTGTAGTGGAGTTAACCTCGAGGTCGGTCTCGAAGGACTTAACTAAGCTGAGTCTTGTTTATGAATAGTAATTACAATACAGAAAGCAGTAAAAGAGTTGGTTGTTTCGGCAGCGAATTTGTTCTATATTATCTACCTACTTATGCAATCTAACTAGAAAACAGTTTAATCTAAACGACAATGATATGAATAAGGAGAATTATGGAGCGGTAACATGAAACAAGCTAGCTAGCAGGATACATACGATTCACATGATAGATTATGCAAGTTGTCACAATCTTGAGTTCAAAAACGAATAACACTAGTGGAGGCGTCAATTCCACTAGGCTACAATCAATCTAGCTAATCCTACTATTACTGTTTGTAATCTAAACTGTTAGATCAAGCAAGACGAAAGATATTTTCGTGTATTGATTAAATGCTTAATGTAACAGTGATTTTGCTGGCATGCTCGACAAACAGAATAGCAAGATATGCGATTAATCTAAAAAGAACAAGTAATCTAAACCCGATGCACTTCAAATCTCATGAACCCTAGCTAGCATGCATTGAATCAGTCACCACCCCATAATTGGGGTGTTTAGCTACTCATATTATGCGAAGACATAATCAATATTGTATACGAATAGGCTCCAAACATAAACTAAAGCAAGAAACAAAGATTCGAATGGATTGATACAAATTTACCCTTCGTGTCACAAACCCTAGGTAGAATTGAATAACCGAAACGAATCGATGCGAAAAGCTATGTAGATAATCTCCCAAACAGCGTCAATTGTCGGATTACAAGATAAACGGTTCAATTACCTCCAACAATAGGTAGGTAATTGCCTTGGAAAGGTTCTAGGTCGAAAAGCAAAAGGAAGAGAAGAATAATATTGAAGTTGTTTTGTAAAAAGGTTCTTATCTAATATATATAGGTGAAATAATTTAATTCTAAACGAACTGGGAAAAGACATCTGGCGTGAAAAACAAAATCAAGGCCGCCAGCTTAGCGCCTGCAGAGAGTTATCGTGTATGCCGCTTAATAATGGCGCCTCAGCTTCTTCCTGGAATGACGGTTTTGCCCTTTTGACTCCTTTTGACTCCAATTCTTGATATTTTGGCCTTCCCGCTCCACTTCTAGCATACATCCGAGGCATTGGAACTCCATATCTTGTAGATGCATATAAAATGCACCATTTTGCCTTCAATTAGCGCGGTTTAGCCAAATACCTACAAAATACAAAAAACATGAAAACGTAACAAAATACCAATAAAGCACATAAAAACTATACTTGAGAATGGCAATAAGACGGTAAAAAAGACCAAATGAGACGATGTAAAATCGACTCATCAGTGGTTGCAGAGGTAGATTGTCCGAGGAGTACGCCGTTCGGATGTCGGTGTTTTGGACGTAGCAGCCCGCCTTGGATGTGGAGTTTTTTTTTTTTTTTTTTTTTGCGTCAGATCTCTGAGTCCGAGTCTCTGGTTCTTGCGCTTTTGAGCAAGTTGTAAAGCAAATCTTAGGAGTTCGATCCTGTGGTAATTTGTATGGAAAATGGCGATGGCTCGAAACAATAAGTCCGAAGAGTAGAGTTAGGCTTGAGATAGATGTAGTCTAAAAAGATAGAAGTTGTATTGATTTGGCGTAAATTCAATTACAACTAGTGGGCTTCAGGGCCAAAGAGCAAAAACAGGAAAAATTAGGTAACTGACGTTGTTCTTAAGCATAAAACTTCTGATGGTTCTTGGCATTCCAAGTTCTCTTCAAGTCCCTTCCCTGTTCATCTTCTAACTCATAGCTTCCATTGACCCTTTCTCCAATGATCATGTAAGGACCTTCCCATTTTGGTTTGAGCTTTCCAACATTACTGAGCATGTCCAACCTTCTGAGACCTAGATCGCTTACTTGCAAATCCTTAGCATGTACGTGTTTGTTGTAAGCCCGAGCAGCTGTCGCTTGGTATCGGTAGATGTTAGCTAGCGCAGTGTCTCTTTTGTTCTCAAGCAGCTCCAAATCATAGATCCTTGCCGCTTCATTCTCAACGCGTTGATATTGTTGAATCCTATGAGTTTCGACCGTGATTTCTGAAGGAATGACTGCCTCAATGCCATATACTAACGTAAAGAGCGTCTCCTGACTAGCAGTTCTAGCGGTGGTACGGTGAGCCCAAAGTACCCCATCCAAGTCATCTGCCTCTTTTCCAGCATCTTAACGATTGTTTTGTTTGTTGACTCTACCTGGCCATTAGCTTAGGGATAGCCAACTGATGTGAATCGTTGTTCTATCTTGAAGGATTTGCACCATTCCTTGAGTCTAGCTCCGGAGAATTGAGCTCCATTATATGAGACAAGGATTCTTGGTAGTCCAAAGCGGAAAATGATGTTCTTCCAAATGAAAGTTACCACTCGGTTCCCAGTGATGGTGGACACGGCTTCTGCTTCGACGCATTTGGTAAAGTATTCCACAGTGACGATGAGGAACTTCTTTTGGTGAGTACCGCAGGGGAAAGGACCGACTATATCTATTCCCCATTAGTCAAATGGACAAGCTATGATTGACGGAATCATAGGGTTTGTAGGGCGGTGAGGTACGTTGGCATAGTTTTGACAATCATCACATGCGCGAGCAAAGTTTGAAGCATCCTTATAAATTGTTGGCCAGTAATATCCTTGCCTTATGACTTTCTGAGCCAAAGCTCGGCCTCCTGAGTGACTCCCACAACTCCCACTATGAATCTCCTCCAAAACAGTTTTAGCCTCTTGAGGTCCGAGGCATCTCAAGTGAGTGCCACTGAAAGACTTCTTATAGAGATCTTCGCCAAGGATAAAGTATCTAGTGGCTCAGCAAAAAACCCTCCTTGCTTCCTTTGGATCTGAGGGCAAAGACCCATCCTTGAGGTAATTGAAGATGTCTATCATCCAAGTCTGCTCAGTGCTTAAAAGCAAGATGTGCATTTCCAGAGTCATGAGTGAAGAAGTCCTAAGAGTCAATAGGATGATACTTCTAGTGTCCAATGTTCCCGAAGCTGACGTATACTTTGAGAGTGAGTCAGCTTTCTGATTACATTCTCTATCGAACCTTTCCAACGTGAACTCTTCGAAGTCCCCTACCTCTTTTTTGAGCAACTCCAAGTATTTTATCATGTTAGGGCCGTTAGCGGAAAACAACCCTGAGAACTGAGATTCAACTAGTTTTGAGTCAGTGTAAGCTTTGATCTTTCTCACTTGAAGAGATTTCGCCATCTTGATTCCGACAAGAAGTGCCTCATATTCAACTTCATTGTTGGTTACCCTGAAATCAAGCGTGATGGCATAATCCAACTGAGCACCTGTGGGGCTCTGAAGGTGTACTCCAATACCTCCGAGTCAGCCGGTAGAAGATCCATCTACCTACAGTGTCCAAGTGTCTTTTCCTTCTTCTTTGGGTGCCATGGAAGTATCGGTGTTCTTACCTTTTTGAACCTCCTCTTGTATCTTGACGGAAGATGCGAGTACAGGAGTGTTAGGTAATTCATCCAAAAGAAACATGTGTCTCACTCTGAGAGAGTCATCCATAGGTTCAGATGAAAGCCCCCTGAATTGAGCGTCACCATAGGTCTCTTGTTGCACTTCTCTCTTAGTAACTCTCACTTGCTCAGAAGGGCTCATTCCTTGTGTTATCATTAAGCACTCAGCTTCTTTCACCTGATCATTGTCATTTCTTCTTCCTTCTCTGGGTACTCGACTAAGAAGTGAGCGATGATTTGTGCCTTCTTGGCTGATGGAGCTTGATATCCGATATCGTACTCGCTTAGCTCGATTGCCCACTTGGACAGGCGGCCAGATTGATGTGGCTTTCCAAGGACTTGTTTCAACAGTTCACTGGTGAGGACCACAATTCTGTGTGACTTAAAGTAAATCTTTAGCTTCCGAGCAGTGTATACCAAAGCATATGCCAATTTCTCAATCCGAGCATACCTAGTCTCTGCTCCAGCTAGAGCTTTGCTTAGGTAGTAAACAGGCATGTGATCGTTGGCTTCGGTTCGGACTAGCACGGAACTCATAGCCCACTGGTTTGGCCAAGAGTGGTGGTGAGAGGAGATATTCTTTAAGCTGTTGAAGGCTTCTTTACACTCTTTGGTCCACTCGAACTTGTCCCCTTTGCTCAATATCTTAAAGAAGGGTAGGTTCTTTTTCTCACGATCTAGAGATGAAGCGGCTCAAGGACATGACTCGCCCTATTAGCTGTTGAACTTCATTGATGGTTTTTGGTTGTGGTAGGTCTAGTATAGCCTTGATCTTTTTTGGGTTGGCGCTGATGCCCCTCTCCGTTACCATGTAGCCAAGAAACATACCCCCTTTCACTCCGAAGATACATTTCTCGGGGTTCAATTTCATTCCATACTTCCTTAAGATAGAGAAGCAATTGTTGAGGTGGTTGGTATGTTGCTCTCCGCCTTTCTCTTAACCAACATATCATCGACATATACTTCCATGGTTTTGTCAATCTCTTCTTTGAATATTCTATTTACCAGACGTTGGTAAGTAGCTCCTGCATTTTTCAGTCCAAATGGCATAACCTTGAAGCAATAAACTCCTCCAGCCGTAAAGAAGGTTTTGATGTCCTCTTAGACCATTCTAATTTGGTAAAATCCTTGGTAAGCGTCCATGAAGCTTAGAAGAGCACATCCGGCTGTGGAGTCCACCAATTAGTCAATCCGAGGCAAGGGATAAGGATCTTTTGGGCAAAACTTGTTGAACCTGATGAAGTCATTACACATCCTCCACTTCCCGGGAGCTTTTTCGATGAGAACCACATTGCAAACCCAATCTGAATATCTCACTTCTTCGATGTGTCCTGCTTTCATGAGCCTCTCAACTTCTCCGGCTATGATAGCATCTTCAACGGGCCCAAAGTCTTTTCTCTTTTGACGAATATATTTGACCGAAGGATCCATGTTCAGACGGTGAACAACTATCCTTGGATCTATTCCCTTAAGATCGTCAGTGCTCCAAGCAAAGACATCATAGTTGCTTTTTAGACAAGCTATGAGTTTCATCTCAACCTCAATGCTCATCTCGGTCCCGATCCTAGTTTTCTTTTCGGGACTTCCTTCTATCAATTGGATCTCCTTTAGGGTCTCATGAGGTTCAATCCTCGCAGCCTTAGGAAATTTCTATTTGAGCGCTCCACCTCCCATTTCTTCCTTAGGAGGTGTAGGAGGTGCAGGCAAGAGTGAACCGTGCTAGTCAGCGACTGCAAGAACGGGGCTGAGGCATTTCGGGTTGACATAATGTAGCATTCCCATGCTTCCCTAATGTTTCCTACTTCTTCTCCCACCCCATTTGGAGTAGGGAATTTGACCCTGTTGTGTAGTGGAGAAGAAATGGCCTTGAATTGGTTGAGGCCTGGTCATCCTAAGATAACATTGTAGTCAAAGGCACTATCCACAACCACGAAGAGAACTGTCCGAGTCACTCTTGTTGGGAAAGTCCCCATGGAAACTTGTAGAGTGATACTCCCAATTGGACGAATTGTAGAACCTCCAAATCCCACTAATGAAGTATGGACTCTACCATATTCGATCCTCCCCAAGTTCATTTGGTCCACAGTTCTCTTAGAGATAATGTTAGAAGAGCTCAAGTATCAACAAGCACCTTATTGACCTTGTAAGTGGCAATGACTAGGGAGATCACTAGTGGAATGTTCGGATCTCTGAGATCTCCTCCTCCAGACGTTGGGGGAGGTATCTCACTGTCATCAAAAGAGATCAAGTTTGAACCCCTTAAAGAAGATGGAGCGTAGGCTCTGTCGTTGTTCCTAAAATGTTGGGCAGTTCTTTCTCTGGCATTATGACTGTCTCCTCCACTTGGACCTCCAGCTATGGTGTTGATAACTTCGGCCTTTCTCAGACCTAGAATCCACTAAGACAGATAATTGAGTTCACCTTACAAATATCTTCTCTTGATTCCTAAACTCACTACGTTCCCAACCAAGTGTTCCCCCAGAGTTATTCCCCGGCTTTCACAACCAAGTACGTCATGTACTCAGAAACCTTTTGAGCTATTCCTTAGTTTCCCAAACTAAGTACTTCATGTACTCCACCGATAATGGTGTCAAGTTAAGGTAAGTTGTTAGGTGAGCTTCTTTAATAACTTGTTCGGCATCAGATAGCTCTATGAATCAAGTATACTTAATACACTTTGCAATGTATGGTATCTTGTTCTTTATCGACCTAAGTCTATGATAAGTGTTCAAGAGAATGAATTTTATATGAAATCTTAGTTCAACTCTTTCACAAATAACAATGCTTGTTAAGGATCGTGACACTTAGAACTTTTGTGCTACTTAGAATCAAGAGCTTTGGTCACATGTAAAGCTTGAAGGTAAGTAGTATGCTTGAGAGAACTTGTGTGAGTATTCAATATAAGTTCAAAAGATCTAAGGTGTTCAGTGTGTTCTCAAGCAATCTAAGTGTTGATATTTATAGATGAATTTGAGTGCCGCTTGAACAAGATCCGTTAGTTTAAATCAAATTCAAACTATTGATATCCTAGTATAGTACAAGAGTACGCTTATCTTCTTCTTCGGTTACCATTTTTGTTCGTACATCTCCGTCTGCATTTAATGCTTTGTACTATACTTTGTCCTGTAGTGCCAACGGAACTATGCATTTTATCAGAGACCTTATATTATCAGATTTCTCTGAAGCTTTGCATGTCCTTCTCAAAAATTATCACAACTTCAGAAACCGTTTGTTGAAACAACTTGTTATAATATATTTCTTTTCAGAAACATAGTTTGTGTTCAAGGTATCTGAGTGTAGATATCTGTGAGCACTTTCCTCGTTTCAGAAACCACTTATTCACATATATCTTTTGCAACACTTGTGTTTCGAAACACTTGTTTCTTCAAGATATCTGGACATAGGTATCGAAAACCCTTGTCTTCAAAGAATCTTGTGCGCTTTCAAATCTTCAAATCCATTGAACTTTTCCTGCTGGATGCCTTCTTCTTGGTCTTCTTCAGAAAATAAAAATTACATTTCGAGACTAAACATCCTATACAAGATTTTCTAGACTATCATACTTAGTGAGCTTCCTCTTTTACAGTGTTCAAGGGAACCAAGAGTACTAATCACCTTTCTGAGCTAAGATAAGTCATTAGGTTGCTGATCAAAATCTAAACAGATATTCCTAACAAATTTCCCCCATTTTGATCAGTCAACGATGACTATCGACCTATTACAACTGGATGAGGAAACAATCCACCACTTAATCATTTCTTAAGATTTTTAATTCATATAATTATGCGAAGTAAACATCAACCAAATCACAAGGTGTGATCTTTGCTGACAAGTTATCTTTTATAGAAAAAGATATCTGAGAGTAAGTTCATCAGATATATTACAACGAAAGTTCAGAGATAACTTGAATACATAAAATACACTTCAGCTCAGTCAGCAAGATACAAAATACATAGTAAATTAGGACAACAAGAGTAACCAAGCTCCAAGTAAACATCCTAATAAACTAGTCTTCAAGTCTTCAACACTTCAAGTCTTCAAAAATAGTTCCATGGATCAATCTGTAAATTTCCTATCACCAAACCTTTTGATGTCATCAGAGTAGTCACAGAGAAGTGTTCTGACAATCATCTATGTGTCTCTGGCAAAACCACAGACTTCCTTGTAGGTTTTGGTATGATTTTTCTTGGCAAAATGCTTGACCCACAGATACTTTCCCCATTTCCAGGCATGCTCGATTCTGATATCTGATAGCTTGAAGTATTCATAGGTGATCTTCAGATATTTGATGTCACCCTTGTATTGATCTTCAGTCAAGTAGAAGGACTCATAGGGTTCCACAACAAGTCTTGCTCTTGTGCTAGTTCCAGTGATGTTGAGAATTATGTGCACATCATCTGGCTTTCCATAAGGACATTCATTAGAGAGGTCCTTTTTCATGGCTTCTAATCTCTTGATTACTTCAAAATCCAACCAGGCTTTGATGTGATTGGTGTTGATCAAGATTGGCTTGTCTTTTCTCCATGCCATGAGTTGTTTATGGATTGGTTCTGGAAATTTTGAGTTTACTAGTAGATGCTTAAGTTCCAAAATCCAGTAGCCATTCTTCTGATTAATGCACCTGTAGACAGAGGAGTCATTGTTGGTCTTCACATACTCAATCTTCGCTTCTTCAGGCCTGAGTGGTAGTTGAAGTTTTCTTTGTTCAGCTCTCAGTTTGTTTCTCCTTTGTCTAGAATTCTCCTTTGGGGTAATGCTTAGACTTGGTATTTCCAGAGGGTGTTATAGCTGCCAAAGGCTTTGGAGCTATGGGCTTAGTTAGGCTATCAATTTTTCTTTTTATGTGAAGAGGAGCTTCATCTTCATCAGTCTCGTCATCATCATCAAGATTAATTCTTGTGAGATCTTTGCAGCCTTCTTCATTGCCCAGGGATTTGATTTGGCCTTCTTCTTCTTTTTCAGAAGATTCATCAATCCCTCTTACATGTCTTCTCCTTGGAGCCTTGGTACTCCTTGGATGTTTTTGTGCTTTGTCCCTTGTTATCATTGAAGTTCCTTCAGTTGGTTTCTGGGAAGTAGCTACTATTTGCAAAGCAGCTTGACTTGAGGAGGGCTCATTGATTCTGAGTGGTGGCTGGGAAGTTTTCTTGTTTCTTCTTCCTTTCTGAGCAGCACCAGCTCCAGATTTCTTCTTATGTCCTTCTCCTTCTTCCCATTCCCCCTGACTTTGAGGTCCATATGTGTACAATCCTTCCCCCTTAGTCATCGTTGACTAATTAAGTCTGATAAAGGATTCTGAGAAAGACTCAAAATGTCCTTGTAAGCAGTTATAGGCAGTGACCAACTTCTGAAGTTCAGCTTTGAGCTCCTGATTTTGTTTGATAAGTCCATTCTCCTTATCAGGGAGCTCTGCCAATGGGCCTAGTATGGCATCTGCTTCCAAAGAAGTAACTTGCCTCATGAAAAGCTTTTTCAGCTAATGATACATCATCGTCCCTTATCATTCCCAGATCCTTCTGAGCAATGACCATACTAGTTGTTCTCTGAGTGATGAGCTCAGTGAATTTCTTCATATTTGAGGGGACGTAGGAAATTACGTCTTTGTTCTGTGAAGACAACTCCTTTTTAAGATGTGCCAAAACTTGGTATCTATTCATGTATTCTTGGGAGTGGACATTTGGCAGTTTGATGAAAACTTCTGGAGCAATTAGCTTCCTTTTCAAATCAGAAACCGCTAAGTGTTCATTGCGGTGTTCTTCCAATGTCTTGTCTTCTTCATCATCTGAGTCATCAGCCCAGTGATCTTCATCCTCTTGGACGGTTTCATCAATGTTGTCTAGTCCAAAGAACAATCTTTAGATGGGCTTTTTTCCTTTCAGTGAGGAGGATGGTATATCTTTTGATGGTGATGCAGCCTTAGCATCATGCTTTGCTTCAGATACTTCTTCAGTATCGAGTTCCTTAGTAATAGCATTTACAACATCCTAGAGCTCTTTGACCTCAGAGTAAGCTACCATTTCTTGTAAGTATTGATCTTGAAGTTGATTAAGCTTATCTCTGGATATGGCTAGCTCTTCTTCCAGTTGAAGATGGAGCTGTTGTTCTTCTTCCAAGAGTTGTTTGAGTTGAGCAGCTCTGGTTTGTGTATTCAATATCTTCTGAGTTGTTTCCTCGGAGTGCTCAACTATTTGTTCAGTAGTGTCCTTTGTCAGTAGTTGGATGGGTAGATTTCTGAGGAGATGGAGGAGGGGATTGTTGTGTTGTCCTCTCAGTGTGCTTGTCAGCAGCTGAGGCATTCTTCCTCTGTGTAATCCCTCATGTCCCTGGTGCAGGGGCATCATCATCATCCTTCTTATTTTCATCCTTGCGATGGTCAGAAGGAGGATCTTCATAATTGTTTTCATCAATTTCCTTCTCTTCCTCATCTTCAAAGACCAGATTGATCACTTCTGCAATAGTGATCGTTTTCCCATTTACCTCCTCTTGTTCAGAGGGTATGCATTGTAAGGTCTGGGGCAAAGTAGGCTTGAATGTCATCTGCATTCTGGTCTGACCATCAGCCTTCTCAAAAGCTTCTATTAGCTTGTGTGCAGCTTCTTTGATAAAGTCCTTATGCATCAGAGTAGCAAAAGAGTACTGCTCTGTTGGGAACATAGCATGGACATAATTCTCCAAGTCAAAAGCTCTGACTCTTCTCAATTGGTGATCACCACCTTCTAATTCAACAGATCGAGCTTCTGAGCTTTTGCCACTTTCTGAAACACTTGAGATGTTTCTTGAGTGTGTGGTTCTTGAAGAATGTAAGTAGGTCTTCTGTAGATATCTGAGTATTTGAGTATGTAGGTTTCTGAGTTACCTGAATGATTACATCAGGTTCAGAGACTTGTACTACTGAGGTAGGGGTGCCTCAGATATCTTGTTGTGAGGTGGAGACTTGGGAGTCTGGTCCTCATCAACCTTTCTTTCTACTTGAACCTGAGAATTAAAATTACCACAATACTTAGGAAATTGTCATGAAAGAATTTATGCAATGAAGCTTCAATGATTTCTAAGTGTTTCACTTACTTCCTCTACAGGAGGCTCAGAATCATTTTTCTCAGAAACTTTCTCAGTTTCTGGTGTTCTTTCTGGTGATGTTGTCTTGGGGGCTTCATCAATTTCCATCGGTGCAGGGGAAGTCGCAACTCTTTCCCCTTGCACTTGTACTTCTAAATGTGCCTGTAAGTAGAAAGTATTGAGTAATTAGAGAAGAATTTAACCCATGATGAAGAATGTTTATCACTAATTTTTATATACCTTCTCACTAGAAGGCTCAATGACATTTTCTTCAGAAACCTTGACGGTCTCTGGGTCCTTTTCTGGCATTTCTGCCTTATCTTCTTCTTTTTCAGTTGGAGCCTATTAGAAACATTCACTTAATTAGTTAAGTGTATTAACATATATCTGAAAAGTGATATCTTAAGAAATTCTCTATCACCTGTAGCACAGGCTCAGATTCCTTAAGATGTGAGGTTGTTGAAGCTTCCTTCTCAGTCTCTGAGGCAAGCTTTCCAGCTTCCTATTGCTCTTTTGTTTTTAATTTAGCCTGTAACAAAGAAATTTTACTAACTATCAAGATTAATAAACACAAATTATCACAAGTAGAGAGTTAAACCATTCAGCTACCTGAGCAGTGTCAGGCTGATTGGTCTCTGGAACTTGTAACCCTTCTATGTTTTGGTCTTGTGGTTCCATTTCAGCTTCTTTGTTTGAAGTTTCAGGTACTTCAGACCTTTCCTGAGTATCCAACTCAGTTGCCTCCCCTGGTTGATCATTCTGAGTAGATATCTCAGTTTGATTCCTCTCATTGAGTTGGGGAACCTGCACTTTTGCAGGATTTTCTTCAGCAACGAAAGATGTTGGTCTCAAGTACCATTTCAGCAGTATTTACATCAGGTTGTTGTGGTTGTTGTGCTTGAGACAGACTGTTGAGTGTTGAGGCAATGGCAGTATCCTCCAACACCAAGCTATCACTCATCAGAGCATCTTCAATATGTTTCAGTCTTTCTTGCTCTGATGGTGTAATTTGTCCAGTGACCCTGGACACAGTTGCTTCTTCAGCAACCTTTGAAACAAGTGCTTGTTCAGCAACCTTTGGTGTAGGTTCTTCTTTAGATACCTCTACACCAGTTACTTTTTAGGTAACCTTAGCCCTTTTTGATTTTTCTAGGACTTGAGAGATGACTAATTCATCATCTTCATCGTCAGAGCTCTCATCAGCATTAGGAACTGATTGGTCCATAATTCATGCGGTTTCTGCAGATAGGGCTTGGTATCTATCACTACTTTCTTTAGCAGCATTTATGAGTTCATCAGCAAGGCTTTCTGTAATAGTTTTGACATTTCTGAAACCACTTTCTCTTGCTGAGTTTACTTGTTCAGTAGTCGATACCTCTTTTGCAGCATTGATGATTTCATTTGCATTTATGAGTTCATCAGCAACAACTGCAGGTATCTGGGAATTGAAAATCTCAATGGATGTGCCTTCTGATTTGCCAGCAGACTTCTTTCGTGAAGTTCTGGGCTTCTAGGTCGCAATCTTTCCCTCAAATACCTCTTCAGTCTTTCGCTTCTTGGGACCTTTCTGAGATCCAGTAACCTTTTTCATCATGTTCGTATACTCAAATTTGTAGAGGTTACCGTCACTATGTCACCTTCTCTTCTCTCGAGCTCAATGCCAAGCTTTTCCAAAGAAGTAGCATATCTTTAGACCATAGCATCGTGGCCTTTGGCTCAAGAAGTCCCTTAGCGATTTTAGGCTCAAAGCCTCAATCTTCTTCAAAAACTTCATAAAGGCGCATTTTCCCAATTGAAAGGGTTTTCTAGCGCTTTGTCTTGTTGTTGTAACAAGAACATCATCATCCAAGATTCTTGGCTTATCCGTCAGCACCTCCTTGTAGACCATCAAAGCATCAGGAAGAATGCTTGCCAACACATCCCAAAGGAGCCGCAGATGTCCGGTTCGATGTCGAGAAGTTTGAAATCAAGTGTATTTGATTTTTCAAGATCACACATCATCAGCATAATTGTTTTACACCTTCAAGGAGATCATCATCCTTGGTGTCTATTTCAAAATCCTTTCAAGATTTTGAAGGTCAAACAACTTGCGTAGTTGTTAAGTCCGTATGATTTCCTTTCCTCGATCAAGTTTTATAGAAACTATTGCAAGGTTTTCGTAAACACAGATATAATCTCGATTTATTGTAGAATTCTAACACATCTAGTGAAGAAATTCCATCGAAGAGCAGATAGAAAACCCTTGATTTGTGCCTTTTCAAGCATGTCAAGAATCAGTTTCCTATCGGCTTGGTTTTCAACAGCAGTCGTGAGGTACTCCTCAATCATGGCACCACCCCAAATCATCTTGTGAATTGAAGTCCAATGATCGATTAAAGTCTCCTACCAATCGATTGTTCACTATAACCAACTCGTGCTTGCTTTTCAAAGATTGGTAGAAGATTGGGTTTCGTAGACGAACGCTAGAGCCATCTCTTTATATAGTGCAAGTGTTTTGAAGGTTTGAAAGAGATTTCGTTAGTGATTCTTCGTAAAAACCAATGTAAATTTGCAGAGGTTGAAGAATGTTTTTTTTGCAATTCTTGTGCAAGTCTGTATGTTGGATTAGGCAAAAGTAATTTCTTTTCCCAAAATCCTATATATATAGCAATGTAATTCAGATAAACATATACATACAAATTGGTTTTGTATATACGATTCGTGAATTGCAAAGTGGGAAAAAGCTTGTTCGGCAATAAATGCATAGTGGGCCATGTCGGAATTTCAACAATCCACTATTTACCGAGAGTTAATCTCTGCCGTAAAGATCAATCGCCCATTTCATCAAGGGTCACTATTGCTTATTCAGCAATGATCACAATCAACAAATGTAATTGTGCCCATTTAATGAATTTTGGCTATTAGCTATCTGAATCATGTTTCTCTGTGAATGAGAACACTGTTGTATCTGATTCTATCTTATACTCAATATTTGTCCAAGTTTTACACAAAGATAGAAACAATACAAATTTCAAGATAGTAGTCGATCAGAGACAACAGATTATTCTCTTTTGTGTTCCCCCTCACTGAGTGAACTAGATATCTGAATACCCGTCTCAGAAATCTTCAAATAGCCTTTTTACCCTTTAGCCTTTGGTTTCTGGATACTCATTCCAAATTCCTCTTCTCTGGATACCCGTTCCAGATTCCTCTTCTTTCTCCTCTAATATCTTCTTCAGATATCTGAACTTTTTCAGTTCTTAGGTAGCTCCATTAGTCCAAGACTGTGTCTTAAGGCTAAGAATCTACTTTCTTGTAGTGGCTTAGTGAAGATATCTGCAAGTTGGTCTTCAGTGACAATCTTGAGTATCTCTATATTGCCTTTTCAACATGGTCTCTGATGAAGTGGTGTCTAACATCAATGTGCTTTGTTCTAGCGTGAAACTTAGGATTTTGAGTTATGGCAATAGCACTTGTGTTGTCACTGAAAATGGGAGTTTTCTCTTCATTGAGTCCATAGTCTCTAAGTTGTTGTTGTATCCACAATATTTGTGAAGCACAACACCCTGCAGCAATATATTCAGCCTTTGTGGTAGATGTGGCAATTGAATTTTGTTTCTTGCTGAACCATGATATCAATCTAGCACCAAGAAATTGACATGCTCCTGATGTGCTTTTTCTATCAAGCAGTGATCCAGCATAGTCGGCATCTGAGTAGCCAACCAAAAACAATATACTTTCTTTTGGATACCACAATCCAACTTCTACAGTACCTTTTACATATCTCAATATTTTCATAGAAATGGTGCACTGTGATTGCGTTGGATTTGTCTGAAATCTAGCACACACTCCAACTGCATATTGAATATCAGGTCTACTTGTAGTGAGGTATAGTAGAGATCCAATCAATTTTCTTATACTTGTGTTCTTCAACACTCTTGTCAGATTCAGTATACGTTAATTTGGTTCCAATGCTCATTGGTATCTTAGCATTCTTTTCAGAAGGCTTTAGATTAAACTTGTTGAGCATATCATTTGCATACTTTGTTTGACTAAAGAATATTCCATCATTGAGTTGCTTGACTTGCAACCCTAGGAAGTAATTCAATTCTCCCATCATGCTCATCTCAAATTTACATTTCAGGAATTCAGCAAAGTCTTCACAAAGTTGCTTGTCTTTAGATCCAATTATAATGTCATCAACATATACTTGAACTAAAAGTAGTTTCCCATCATGGTTCAGTGTGAAGAGTGTTTTATCAACATCTCCTTTCTTGAAACCATTGTCTAGTAGGTATCTGGCCAATGTAATATACCATGCTCTTGGATCTTGTTTCAGCCCATACAGAGCTTTCTAAAGCTTATAGATCATCCTACTTTCTGAGGAAACTTCAAAACCTGGTGGTTGCTCAACATAGACTTCTTCAGCAAGTTCACCATTTAGGAATGCACTCTTGACATCCATTTGATAAACTGTAAAGTCATTATGAGTTGCAAAGGCTAGAAAGAGTCTAATTGCATCCAATCTTGCAACTGGTGCATAAGATTCATCAAAATCTAGTCCTTCAGTCTGGGTGAATCCCTTGGCAACCAACCTAGCCTTGTTTCTGGTTATTTCACCAGACTCATTCATTTTGTTTCTGAAAACCCACTTGGTTCCGATTACAGATATTTCGTTCACAAATGGAACCAGTTTCCAGACTTTGTTTCTCTCAAATTGATCCAACTCTTCTTGCACTGCAGAGATAGTTGATGTTGTATACCTTTGCAGGTACAAAACTCTTTGATTTACTGGTTCACAAACTCAGTACCATGGTCTGTTCTGATTACAGATACCTTGTCATTTTTCATGACTTCGAGCTTATTCTGCAAGTTAGGTATCTCAGCTCTTGCATCAGATTTGTGTTTGTGAAAGACCACCCAAGTGAATCTTGAGTAGTCATCAACAACAACCAGACCACACTTCTTTCCTGCATAACTAGTTACTGAGGATTCAAACAAATCCATATGTAACATTTGCAGTGGCCTTTCACTGGAATGTCTAGTTTTAGACTTGAAAGATGTTTTGGATTGTTCATATGCCATTTTGGGTAAACCAACCACCAACTCTTTCTTGGCTAGCTTATTCAGAGTTTTGAAATTCAAGTGAATCATTATTTTATGACAAAGCCAATTTTCTTCAGTGTGGCCAGATTGACTCACCATGAGACATTCTTTGGCTGTGGCGATTGCCCAATCAGCAACATAAAGATTTCCTTTACGCCTTGCAACCAATACTGTCTGCTTTGACTCATTGTCAATTACTTTACATAGTTTTGACTTGATCTTGACAGTGTACCCTTTGTCTACTAATTGACTCATGCTTAGGAGATTATATTTCAATCCCTTTACATGTAGTACTTCAGAGATTGTAAGGGCTCCAAACTTCAAATTGCCAAATCCTATGGTTGGATTTTCATCTCCTCCAGCAAACCAGATAATTGGTCCATCATTGCACTTTTTGTAGCCAATCAGATTTGCTTTGTCTCCTGTCATGTGCTTCCCACATCCACTATCAAAATGCCACTTTTAATTAGCCTTTAGAGTGTTCTGCATAAAATGTAAAACAGGATATTAGGTTCTCATACCAACAATGGAACCGTCTGGACTAAAAATTCTTCCAGTAGGAATCCATTTTTGAATGAATTTCTTAGGGACATTCTTTTGTCTAACAGGAACATAAGGAGGAATTCTAGTTAAATGATTAGTATCATTGTTGTTAAGAACTACTTTCTTCCTTGGTGTGTTCCTTGGTGCTTCATTTGGTGCTTTCAAATACCTGTCAGGTTTCTGAGTCTGCTTCTCAGCAAACTTAGCTTTCCTTGCCAGATTTCTTCTAGCCATGGCATTCAGATTTTCAGTGGCTTGATTCATCTTCCACTTCTGATAATTGTTGTGAGCAATTCTAGCCTTGAACCATCGTTCTTGCTCTTGTTTGTATTCATGAGCAAGTTGCTTCCCGATGGCTTTATAGCCAATACCATTCCGAGCACCTGGTGCCATCTGAGATCTCTTCTCAACAGCTTTGCTAGTCTCTGGATAGTCTATTTTCCTTCAGAAAATGTGACATAGGAGAATTTGTCAGCTCCTACAATTTTTCCTTTCTGAGAGACATAGAACTGTGGGTGATTACACTTTTCAGTGCTATGTTTATTTTCAGAGACATGCCCAACAGTTTTCCTTTGGACTTGTTTTTCCCACAAAGGCTTAGTCGCAACTGCCTTTCCTTTGTCAACAATCTTATCTTTCTGACCGATACTATAGATTGTTTGGAAATTACTTTGCTGAGCACTAACAAATGTTCATCTTTCATCACTCTTATTCAGAGTGGTAGAACTATCTGTGTGTGTGTGTCCAGCCCAAGTCCTCTCTTTTCTGAAGGATCTCTTAAATAAGATTGTACTTCAGTAAGAGTGTCACTAGCTTTGGCATAAGATTGAAAAGATAATTCTTTCTTTTTGAGTTCCTTATTTCAGAAAGAAGATCTTCACATTTCTTTTAAATATTAGCCATTGCTTCTTTATGTGACTTTTCGCCTCGTATATCTGAGCCTTGAGAAACGCATTTTCAGCATCCTTTTTCTCAGATATCTTGATTCATTGAGAATTTTCCTTTACAAGAGAATTCTTTTCTTCTTCAAGGTTTTTGGCTCTAGCTCGAACCATTAGAAATTCTCTTTCGTAGAGATCAAGTTCTTTTTCTGAGATTTTCCAGATCTTTGATTCCTTCTTCATCACTTTCATAAGTATAATAGGAAGTATGTGTTACCTCATCAGCCATTAGACAAGGTTCAATTTTGGAGATATCTGGAAAGATTTCTTCAGCCATTCCACACACTTCTTTCTTCTTTTGACCAAAGTCAATTACTTCATGAGAAACTGTTGGGAAATTTGTTGGGAAATTTGTTGGAAAATTTCTTGGGAAATTTGTTAGGAAATTTGTTAGATATTTTGTTAGAAATATCTGTTTAGATTTTGATCAGCAACATGATGACTTATCTTAGTCTCAGAAAGGTGATTAGTACTCTTGGTTCACTTGAACATTGTAAAAGACGAAACCCACTAAGTATGATAGTCTAGCTAATCTTGTATAGGATGTTAGGTCTCAAAATGTAATTTTTATTTTATGAAGAGAAGACCAAGAAGAAGAAATCCAAGCAAAACAAGCTCAACGACATTGAAGACTTGAAGAAACTGCACAAGATTACTAAAACTGATTTTCAGATACCTTAGCCAGATATCTTGAAGACACGAACAGTTTTAAACAAACTGTGTCTGTTGGTCCAGATAACGGCAAAGTAAAAGACTAGAGGGGGGGTGAATAGTCTTTTAAAAACTATTGTCGATAACAACTATTTCTCCGATATCTGAATAGATATATGATACTTAGAATCAGAGCGCGGAAGACTTAATAAAGATAAGTGCGTAAATGCTTAATGTGTGTGTGTGTCAAAAGTAAATACGTAAAGGTAAATACAAAGAAGTATAGTGGTATCTGGAGGTGGCATAATCCTCCAACTAATCCACTTCGGTCTATCAGAGACCTAGAATTCACTAGAACAGATAATTGAGTTCTCCTTACAATAATCCTATTCTAAGATTCTTAACAATTGGTTCCCAACCAAATGTTCCCCCTGAGTTGTCTACTCAGAAACCTTTGAGTTATTCCCTAGCTTCCCAAGCTAAGTACTTCCTATACTCAATAACCTTGGAGTTATTCCTTAGTTTCCCAAATCAAGTACTTCCTATACTCCGGTAACCTTGGAGTTATTCCCTGATTTTTCAAACTAAGTACTTCCGCACTCCACGCCAGCTATGGTGTTGATTTTGGTTCGAGTTGTCGATGAGTGTCTTTATAACTTTTCGCTAATCGATAGCTCTGCGGAACTGTTACTTAATACACTTTACAACAGATGGTATCTTGTTCGATTTATCGATCCAAGTCTTATGATATCTGCTCAAGAGAATGAATCTTTATAGTTGATCTTTTGATTCAACTCCTTCACAGATAGCTTTGCTTGTTTAGGATCAGGACACTTAGAACTTCAGTGTTTACTCAAGATCAAAAGCTTTGGTCGCAACAGAAAGCTTTGAGAGTAAGTAAGTTGCTTTGAGAGAGTAAGATGTTCAGCGTTTGTATGCAGTTCAAGGTGTGTCTAAGGTTCTGTATGTTCTCTCAAGCTGTCTAAGTGCTGATATTTATAGATGAATTTGAGTGCCGTTTGAGTAGTATCCATTAGGCTCAAATTCAAACTATTGATATCTGTGTACAAGATCAGAAAGGTGTTTTGTCTTCTTCTCGGTCGCCGCTGCTTTTATTCGTACATCTCCGTCTGCATTAAATGCATTGTACTATACTTTTGTCTCAGAGTGTCAACGGAACTATGCTTTGTATCAGAGACTAGTGTTATCTGATTCTTTGCACGTCCTTATCTTCAATCTTCAGATACCACTTGTATTTATTGAAACAACTTTGTTTGCAATATATATGTGTCTTTTTCAGAAACGTGGTTAATGCTCAAGGTATCTGAGAATAAATATCTGTGGACACTTTCCTTGTTTTCAGATATGTCTCTTATTTCTCAGATATCTCTTGTGACAGCTTTGTTTGAAACTATTCGTCTTTAAGATATCCGCTAAGATATCCGAACAATGATTCAAGAATCTTGTGCGCTTTTCCAAGTCTTCAATGTCGCTGAGCTTGGATGTCTTCTTCGTCTTCTTCATAAAATAAAAATTACATTTTGAGACCTAACATCCTATACAAGATTAGCTAGACTATCATACTTAGTGGTTTTCCTCTTTTACAATGTTCAAGTGAACCAAGAGTACTAATCACCTTTCTGAGACTAAGATAAGTCATCATGTTGCTGATCAAAACTAAACAGATATTCTTTGCAAAATATCTAACAAAATTCCTAACAAATTTCTCAAGAAATTTCCCAACAAATTTCCCCACAAATTTCCCCCTTTTTGATCAGTCAACGATGACTATCTTCCCTATTACAAATCTGGATGAGGAAACAATCCACCACTTAATAATTTCTTATGATCTTTCAATTCATATAATTATGCGAAGTAAACATCAACCAAATCACAAGGTGTGATCTTTGCTAATAAGTTATCTTTTATAGAATACTATCTGAGAGTAAGTTCTTCAGATAAGTTACAAATAAATATTACAGATAACTTCAATACATGATACAGTTAAGCTCAGTCAGCAAAAATACAAAAACTACATAGTAAATTAGGACAACAGGAGTAACCAAGCTCCACGTAAACATCCTAATAGACTAGTCTTCAAGTCTTCAACAGTATTTCTATGGATCAGTCTGCAAATTTCCTATCTCCAAACCTTTTGATGTCATCAGAATAATCATAGAGAAGAGTTCTGACGAGCATCTCTGTGTCTCCGCAAATCCACGCACCTCTTTGTAGGTTTTGGTAGGATTTTCTCGACAAAATGTTCGACCCACATATACTTTCCCCACTTCCAGCATGCTCTATTCCGATATCAAAGCTTGAAGTATTCAGAGATAATCTTCGATATCCGATGTTACCCTTGTATTGATCTTCGCCGATAGAATGACTCATGTGGTTCCACAAAGTCTTGGTCTTGTGCTCCGTGATATTCGTAATTTTGTGCACATCATCCGCTTTCCATATGGACAATCATCGAGAGGTCCTTCTTCATGACTTCTTCTCTTGACAACTTCAAAATCCAACCATGCTTTGATGTGATTGGTGTTGATCAAGGTAGTTTATCCTTTCTCCATGCCATGAGTTGTTTATGGATTGGTTCGAAATCTTGAATTTACCAATAGATGCTTCAGCCTGTAATCCAATAGCCATTCTTTGATTGATGCACCTATAGACAGAGGAATCATTGTCATACTTCACATACTCTATTTTCGCTTCTTCGCCCGAGTGGAAGTCGACTTTGTCTTTGCTCACTCTCACTGCTCCTTCTCCGTCTCGAATTCTCTTTGGGGTTGTTGTTGAAGAACCACCACCGGATAGACTTGGTATTTCCAGGGTGTTTTAGCTACTAGTGGCTTTGCGCTATGGGCTCAGCTTAGCTTTCAATTTTCCTTTTTCCGTGAAGAGGAGCTTCATCTTCATCGCTTCTCATCATCATCAAGATTAGATCTTGAGAGTTTCATGCCTTCTTCATTGCCTGTGGACTTGATTTGACCTTCTTCTTCTTCAGAAGATTCATCAATCCCTCTAACGTGTCTTCTCCTTGGAGCCTTGGTACTTCTTGGAGGTTTCTGTGCCATGGCCCTTGTTACCATTTTGGTTCCATCAGTGGGTTTCTGGGAAGCAGCTACTATTTGCACAGCGGCTTGGCTTGAGGAGGGTTCGTTGATTCTGAGTAGTGGCTGGGAAGTTTTTCTTCTTCCTTTCTGAGCCGCACCAGCTCCAGATTTCTTCTTGTTTTCATCTCCTTCTTCCCATTCCCCGACTTTGAGGTCCAGATTTGTACTTTCTTTCCCCTTAGTCATTGTCATCGACTCCTCATAAAGGAATCGAGAGAGAGTTGAAGTGCCCTTGTAGATAATTATGGGCACCAACTTCAAGTTCGGCTTTGAGCTCGATTTTGCTTGATAAGTCCATTGTCCTTATCGCTGAGCTCGCCAACGGGCCTAGGGATGGCATCTGCTTCCAAAGGTAACTTGCCTCTTGGAAAGCTTTTTTCACTAAAGACGATCATCGCCCCTTATCATTCCCAGATCTTTCTGAGCAATGACTATGCTAGTTGTTCTCTGAGTGATGAGCTCAGTGAACTTTCTCATTTCAGAGGGGACGGAGGCAATTACTTCCTTGTTCTGTGAAGACATCTCCTTGTTCAGAGTAGCCAGATTGCACTGCTCATGTATTCATGGAGTGGACGTTTCGCGCTTTGTTGAATATTGTAGGAGCAATCAACTTCCTTTTCAAGTGAGAAACCGCTAAATGTTCATGGCGGTGCTCGCCAAAGTCTTGTCTTCTTCATCATCCGAGTGATTAGCCCAGGATCTTCATCCTCTTCGACATTTTCATCGATCAGACGAGTCCAAAGAACCATCTCAGAGATTGGTTTCTTTCCTTTCTGGGAGGAGGATGGTACTTCTTTCAAAGATGATGCAGCCTTAGCATCATGCTTGACTTCAGATACTTCTTCAGTATCGAGTTGTTTGGTGATTTCTTGCACAGCATCCCGTAGCTCTTTAACCTCAGAGTAAGCAATCATTTCTTCTAAGTATAGATCTTGTAGTTAATCAATCTTATCTCTGGATTTAGCTATTTGATCTTCCAGTTGAAGATGGAGTTGTTGTTCTTCTTCCAACAGTTGTCTGAGTTGAGCAGATCTGGTTTGAGTGTTTAGTATTTTCTGATTTGTTTCTTCAGAAAGCTCAACTACTTGTTCAGTAGTAACTGCGTGTTGGTTAGAAGATGGATGAGTAGATTTCTGAGGTGACGAAGACGGAGATTTCTGTGAAGTCTTCCCAGTTTGCTTTTCAGCAGCTGAGGCATTGTTTCTCTGTGAAATTCCTCCAGTTCCTGGTGCAGGGGCATCATCATCATCCTTTTTGTCATTATCATCCTTTTGGTGATGGTCAGTGGGAGGTTCATTAAAGTAATTTTCATTCATTTCTTCCTCCTCATCATCTTCAGATAAAAGATTGATCACTTCCGGGATAGTGATCTTCTGCCCATTAACTTCTTCTTGTTCATAAGGTATAAACTGCAGGTTCAGTGTGACCGGCTTGAATGCCATCTCGTAATCTTGTCCACCATCCGCCTGCTCAAAGGCATGTATCAAACTATGCCACTTCTCCGGAAAAGTCCTTATGTAGTAGTCGAATCAGATATTGTTCTGTAGGGAACATTGCTTGACATATGTTTCTGTGTCAAGAGCTCGTGTCTCGATTGGTTGATCTGTGATTCTCAATATTTCGTAGAGATCAGAGCACCTTAACCTCTCGCCATTTCAAGCATCAATATGCTTTGGCAGGGTGTGAGCTTTGAAGAAGTGAAGTAGGTCCCTTGTTTCTTTAATGGGAACCTGCTTTGCATCTGTTTGAGCCTGAAAGAAGGAGTTTTGAGTGAGTTTCAAAACTTTTGTAGATATCTGAGTATAAGTGTAGTTTTAGTTTCTGAGTTACCTGAGTAAGTACTTTAGGCTCAGAGACTTGTTCTACTGAGACAATTGGTGTCTCAGATATCTTGTTGTGAGGTTGAGACTTGGAAGTCTGGTCCTCATCAACCTTTCTTTCTTGAACCTGAGAGAAATACAATACTTAGGAAATAGTTTGAAAGAATCTATGCATAAATATGCTTTCAATGAATTCTGATTTGTGCTACTTACTTCCTCAAAAGGAAGCTCAGATTCATTTTTCTTAGAAACTTCTGCAGTTTCTGGTGTTCTTTCGAGTGATGTTGCCTTGGGGGCTTCATCAATTTCCATTGATGCAGGGGAAGTCGCAACTTTATCCCCTTGCATTTCTACTTCTGAAATAGCCTGTAAGTAGAAAGTATTGAATATTAGAAGAGATAAAGGATAACCCAAGATGAAGAATACTTGTCACTTGATTGTCATATGCCTTCAAGTTTGAAGGCTCAGTGATGTGTTCTTCGTAAACCTTGTTGGTTTCGGTTTATCTCGCATTTCGCTTTATCTTCTTCCATCTCATTGGAGCCTCGTTAGAAACATTTAATCGTAATGAGCACATAAACATTTTTATCGAAAAATTAGTTCTCTTTAAGAATCATTTACCGTGGCATGTGCTCGATTTCTCAAGAGTCGAGGTTGAAGGGACCTCTTTTCAAGATTCAAGGCAAGCTTCTCACTTCCTCTTGTTTCTGCTTCTAACTCAAATTGTAATAAAGAAATTTTATGAGGAAACAAGATTTATAAGTATAAAATTTTTCACAAGGTAAGAGTTAAACCACCATTTACTCGAAAGCTTCAGTCGATTGGTCTCGAACTTGTGACCTTTCTATACATTGGTGGTCTTGTCCCAAAGCGCTTTCTTTGTTTGAAGTTTCGTACTTCACACCTTTCCCGAGTATGCAACTCGCCATTCTCCCGGTTGATCATTCGAGTAGATGTCTCGCTTGATCCCTCTCATCGAGTTCAGAACCCGCCATTTACGGATTTTCTTCAAAGATAATCAGATTGTCGTTAATTCAAATGGAGTTCATTTACCATTTCATCAACCACTTGTGGTATTGTGGTTGTTGTGTTTGTGGTTGTTGTGGTTGTCTGAAGTAGAAGATTGATCAAGAGAATGTTCTTCCGATTTTTAGATGTGGCATTTCCATCAAGATTCCGCCAAAGACTAAAATACCACTCATCGTGGCTTTTGAAGTTGTGCAAGAGAGACATTCCCGATGATGTGTTTGCACCAACAACCTTTGCTATAATTTCAAAGAAAGGTGTAGGTTCTTCTTCGATATACCTTATCACCGCCATTTTTCAAGAACCTTAGCCCTCTTTGTTCTTTCTAGGACTTGAGAGATGACTAGTTCATCATCTTCATCGTCAGAGCTCTCATCAGCATTGGGAACTGATTGATCCATTACTCCTGTGGTTTCTGCAGATGGGGCTTGGTGCTTTTCACCACTCTTGGCAGCATTTATGAGTTCATCAGCAAGGCTTTCTGCATTAGTCGCAACATTTCTGAAAGCACTTTCTCTTGCTGAGTCTACTTGTTTAGTAGTTGATAACTCTTTTGCACCATTGATGAGTTCATCTGCCATTATCAGTTCATCGGCAATGCCTGCAGATATCTGAGAATTGACAACCTCTTTGGGTGTGTCTTCTGATTTGCCAGCAGACTTCTTTCTTGAAGTTCTGGGCTTCTTGGTCGCAACCTTTTCTTCAGATATCTTTTCAGATTTTCGCTTCTTAGGACCTTTCTGAGACCCAGTAACCTTTTTCATCAAATTTGTATACTCATATTTATAGAGTAAGTTACTGTTGGCTATTTCAACCGTCTCTCTGAGCTCAATGCCAAGCTTTTCCAGCAAGTAGCATATCTTCGCACTATAACCCATCAGGGCCTTTGGCTCACTAGTCCTTTGACAATCTTAGGCTCAAGCCTTCAATCTTCTTCACGAATTTCATGAAGGCGCATTTTCCCCAGCTTAAAAGGGTTTTCTAGCCTTTTGTCTTGTCGATTCAGCAAGAACATCATGATCCATCGCTCTTCGCTTATCCGTCAGACCTCCTTGTAGACCATCAAAGCATCTGTGAAGAATGCAAGCCAGTACATCCCAGTGAACCAACAGATGTCTGGTTCGGATGTCAGCAAGTTTGAACTCAGTGGGTGTATCTGATTTTTCAAGATCACACACGTTACTGTAAAGTTCTTTAACACCTTCAAGGAGTTCATCATCCTTGGTGTTTATTTCAAAACCCTTTCCAAGATTTTGAACCTCAAACAACTTACAGAAAGTTGTTAAGTCCGTAAAGATTTCCTTCCTCGATCGAGGTTTTGATAGACACTATTTCAAAGGTTTTCAGATACACAGAAATAATCCTCGAGTTGTTGTAAAATTCAACACATCGAGTGATGAAATTCCACTTGGAAGCGTATAGAAAACCCTCGATTTGTGCCTTTTCAAGCATGTCAAGAATCAATTTTCGTCATTGGTTTTCTATTGCAGCAGAGGTATTCTCAACCATGGCAACACCCCAAATCATTATGTGACTTGAAGTCCAATGGTCGATTAAAACTCCTACCAATGATTGTTTACAATAACAAACTCGTGCTTGCTTTTCAAGATCAGTGGAGGATTGGGATTTCTGTGTTGAAGTGTTCTTGGAGGCCATCTCTTTATATAGTGTAGGGATTTGAAATTGGTGTTTGAAAGAGATTTGATTCAGTGATTCTTTTCAGAAAAACTTAATCTTGATTTGTAGAGATTGTAGAGGGTTTGCAGAGAATCAAGAGAAGGATTTGCTATTTTTGTGCAAGATGAAATTTCGGATTAGGCAAAAGTGATTTCATTTGCCAAAATCCTATATATATAGCAGTTGAATCCCAACAGACAAATACATACAAATTGATTTTGTGTACGATTCTGTAATTTGCAAACAAAGTGAGCAAAAGCTAGTTCGGCATTAAATGCTTAGTGGACCATGTCCAATTTCAACATTCACTATTTATCGTGGAATTAATTTCCACCGCATGCATCAATCGCCATTTCATCGAGGGTCACCATTGCTTCTTCAGCAAAGATCACAATCAGCAAGTGTAATTAATTGTGCCCATTTAATGAGTTTTGGCGACTTGCTATCTGAATCACAATTCTGTATGACCAAGGACACTGTTCGTGATCTTAATCATTTTATACTTAGGATTTTTCCAAGTTCTTCATCAAGATAGAAATAATGCGAGTTTCAAGAGAGTAGTTGATCGCAGATAGTTATACTATTCTCTTTTGTGTTCCCGCTTATAAAGTGATTCAGATATCGAGTTCCGCCTCGTAGATCTTAAGCTATCTTTTGCTCTTTAGCCTTTTGACTTCCGGATACCTGCTCCAGATTTCTCTTTTCTCTTTTCGGATACCCGCTCAGATACCTCTTCTCTCGATGCCCGCTCAGATACCTCTTCTCTGGTTGCCCGCTCAGATAATTCGAACTCTTCAGCTCATTGGTAGTTCCATTAGTCCAAGACTATGTCTTAAGGCTAAGAATCTACTTTCTTGTAGTGGCTTAGTGAAGATATCGCAAGTTGGTCTTCAGCCAATCTTGAGTATCTCTATATTGCCCTTTTCAACATGGTCTCGGCGAAGTGATGTCTAACATCAATGTGCTTTGTTCGCATGAAATTTAGGATTCGTAATCGCATAGCACTTGTGTTATCACGTAAAATGGGAGTTTTCTCATCGAGTCCATAGTCTTTGAGTTGTTATTGTATCCACAGAATTTGTGTTGCACAACAACCAGCAGCAATATATTCAGCCTCTGTGGTAGAAGTTGCAATTGAGTTTTGCTTCTTGCTAAACCATGAGATAAGTCTAGTACCAAGAAACTGACAAGTTCCTGAGGTGCATTTCCTATCAAGCAATGATTCAAAGATAATCAAAGCCCTGAGTACCCAAATTTAAACTCAATCCACTTTCTTTAGGATACCACAATCCTACATCTATCGTACTTTTACATACCTTAATATTTTCATAGCAATGTTGTAGTGTGTTTGCATTGGATTTGTCTGAAATCTAGCACATACTCCAACGGCATATTGAATATCAGGTCTACTTGCAGTGAGGTAAAGTAGTGAACCTATCAATTTCCTATACTTATGTTCTTTAACACTCTTATCTGATTCAGTATAGGTCATTTTGGTTCCAATGCTCATAGGTATCTTAGCATTCTTTTCAGAAGGCTTAAGATTGAATTTTGTGAGCATATCTTTTGCATACTTTGTTTGACTAATGAATATTCCATCATTGAGTTGCTTGACTTGCAATCCTAGGAAATAATTCATTTCTCCCATCATGCTCATCTCAAACTTGCTTTTCATGAGATTTGCAAAGTCATTACAAAGTTGCTTGTCCTTAGATCCAAATATGATGTCATCAACATATACTTGAACTAAGAGTAGTTTCCCGTCATGATTTAAGGTAAATAAAGTTTTATCAACTTCACCTTTCTTGAAACCATTTTCCAGAAGGTACTTGGCCAAAGTGTCATACCATGCTCGAGCCTGTTTCACCATACAGAGCTTTCAGAGTTTATAGACCATTCTACTTTCTGAGAAAACTTCAAAGCCAGGTGGTTGCTCAACATAAACTTCTTCTGCAAGTTCACCGTTTAAGAATGCACTTTTGACATCCATCTGATAAACTTTGAAATCTTTATGAGTTGCAAAGGCTAGAAAGAGTCTTATTGCATCCAATCTAGCAACTGGTGCATATGACTCGTCAAAATCTAAGCCTTCAGTCTGGGTAAATCCCTTGGCAACCAATCTTGCTTTGTTTCTGGTTATTTCACCAGATTCATTCATCTTGTTTCTGAAAACCCATTTAGTTCCAATCACAGATATTCCTTCTATAAATGGAACTAGTTTCCAGACTTTGTTTCTCTCAAATTGATCCAACTCTTCTTGCATTGCAGAGATCCAGTCTTGGTCTCCTAATGCTTCTTCTATATTTTTAGGTTCAATATTCGAGATGAAACATCCAAAGAGAGATTTAGCATTTTCAGCTACTGATCTCCTAGTCCTAACACCCTGATTAAATGGTCCAATTATATCCTTTATAGGATGATCTTTGATCCATCTAATCATAGGTTTAGTGCTAGTAGGATCAATATCCAAGTGATCTGAATGTGAATCACTAAGATTTTGATTTGATACTTTTTCAACATCTGAGATATCTGACATATGGGAAATGTCATTGATATCTGACACTTTTTCAGTGTTAGAGATATCTGAAACATGCATTTCAGCATTCTTATTTTCAGATACCTCTTCATGATGAAGGTTCTCAAGAACTGCTCCATTTCTGGAAAACTCATAGGAAATTCCTCATCATGTCTGTGAGTCATCTTGTTGTTACTAGGCTTTTCAAGCTTTTCTACGTCAGAGTCATCCTCGCTTTCCATAATGATGTTTCTCCTTTCTGAGGATTCTTCAATAGGAGGTGTTTTCTTATTTCCTTCATAGAATACAACATGAACTTATTCTTCAATTTTCTTTGTTCTTTTGTTGTAAACTCTGTAATCTTTGCTGTTTGTGGAATAGCCAAGAAAAACACCTTCATCTGCCTTTGGTTGAAATGTTCTCAGATAATCTTTCCCATTGTTTAGAACAAAACATCTACAACCAAATACTCTCAGATGTTTGATATTAGGGGGTCTACCAACCAAGATTTCATAGGGAGTCCTGTCATGGTGTTTGTTTATCAAACATCTGTTATGAGTGTAGCAAGCTGTGTTTACAGCTTCAACCCAATAAATTTCACTTATTTCAGTGTCAGCTAGCATTGTCCTTGCAGCTTCTTTAAGGGTTCTGTTTTTCCTTTATGCAACACCATTTTGTTGAGGTGTTCTTACAGAGGAAAGTTGGTGTTGTATACCTTTGCAGGTACAAAACTCCTTTATGTACTAGTTGACAAACTCAAGATCATGGTGCTCGATTGCAGATACCTTGTCATTTTTATGACTTCAAGCTTTTCAGAAGTTTGGTATCTCCACCGGCATCGATTTGTGTTTCGTAAAGACAACCCAAGTGAATCTTGAGAAGTCATCTACAACAACTGCATTCATACTTCTTTCCGCATAACTAGTTACGTATGATTCAAAAAGATCCATGTGTAAAAGTTGCAGTGGTCTAACACTAGAGTGTCTGATTTTGGACTTGAAAGAGATTTTAGATTGTTTCCCCATCGACAAAAAGTGTAACAGATACCATCCTTTCCGAAGATGTTCGAAGGCCAACCACTAACTCTTTCGGAAGTCTATTCAGTTTTGAAGTTCAAGTGACTCATTCTTTTGTGCCATAACCAAGGCTCTTCCAGTGACCAGATTGACTCACCATGAGACATTCTTCAGTTGTGGCAGATGCCCAATCGGCAACATAAAGACTGCCTTTCCGCCGACCAACTAAGACTGTCTGCTTTGACTCATTGTCAATTAGTTTGCAGTATTTAGCTTGTCTGCAAACTGGCTCATGGTAAATAGATTATATTTCAAATCCTTAATATGTAATACGTCAGTGTTTGTTAAAGTCCCCAATTTGATGTTGCCAAATCCCAGAGAGGGATTTAATTCTCCTCAAAGAAATCGATATCGGTCCGTGTTGCAAGCTTTGTAATCAACGATTTGCTTTGTCTCCGTCATGTGCTTTCCGCACTCAAAGATCAAATAGCCATTGTGCTTTCGTCCAGAGGCATTCGCATACAACAGAAACAGAGATTAGGTTCTCATATCTTTGATGGAACCGCTCAATTAAAAGTTCTTCCAGTAGGAATCCATTTTTGAATGAATTTCTTTGAAATATGCTTTTGTCTGACAGGAACGTAAGGAGGAATTCTTTTTGAATGAATGTTATCATTAGTAAGAATTATTTTCTTCCTTGGTGTGTTCCTAGGTGCTCCATATGATGCTTTCAGACACTGTCAGTTTCTCGAGTTTGCTTTTCAAAGAACTTAGCCTTCCTTGCCAGATTTCTTCTAGCCCTGGCATTCAGATTTTCAGTGGCTTGATTTAACTTCCACTTCTGATAATTACTTTGAGCAATTCTAGCTTTCAGCCATCGTTCTTGCTCCTGCTTGTACTCATGAGCAAGTTGTTTTCCGATGCCTTTGTAGCCAATACCGTTTTGAGCACTTGAAGCTATCTGAGATCTTTTCTCGCGCCTTTGCTAGTCTCTGTTGATCCAATTTCTTTCCGTAAAAGTGACATGGGAGAATTTGCTACTCGCAATTCTACCTTTTGAGAGACATAGCACGTGGTGTTTACACTTTTCGTTGTGTTTCTTTTCGTAGACGCACCAACAGTTTTGTTTTTGATTTGTTTTTCCCACAAAGATTTAGTCGCAACTGCCTTTCCTTTGTCAACAATCTTTGTCTTTTCACCGATACTATAGATTGCATGGGAACCATCTTGCTGAGTACTTACAAATGTTCTTTTCTCCTTACTCTTATTCAGAGTGATAGAACAATCATGCTGGTATTCAGCCCAAGTCCTTTCTTTTCCAAGGATCTCTTAAGTAAGATTGTACTTCGAAGAGTGTCACTAGCTTTGGCATAAGATTGAAAAGATAGTTCTTTCTTCTTGAAGTTCCTTGTTTTCGTAAAGAAGATCTTCATAATTCTTCAGAATCTCAACCATTGCTTCTTCATGTGACTTTTCGGCCTAGATATCGAGCTTTGAGAGATGCATTTTCAGATCCTTTCTCTGATTCTTTAACTAATTGAGAATTTTCCTTTCAAGAGAATTCTTTTCTTCTTCATGGTTTTCGCTCTAGCTCGGATCATTAGAAATTCTCTTCATAGATGTCAAGTTCTTTCCCGAGATTTTGTAGATTTTTATTTCCTCTTCATCACTTTCATAAGTGTAGCAAGAAGTATGTGTTACCTCATCACCATAAGACGCTTTTCTATGTTGGAGATGTCCGTCCACAATTTCAAAGAACTCCACACATTTCATTCTTCTTGAGGTCAAGTCGATTATATCATGACTAACTCCACATAATTGGTGATGGTAAGGTTGAGTCATCCGAATTGTCATCTTCGTAATCTGCCTCAACGCCTAGAGCATCCAGCTGAATTTGATTTTCTTTCTTTCTTCGCTAGCAAAGCTTCGCTTCTTCAAGATTCTTCTATCTTTCTTGTCACCGTCCTTAGTTTGTCGAGGCGTGACAATCCTTCTTGAAGTGGCTGTGTTTCGATAATAGAAACAGATATCGCTTCCATTTCGCTTCCTCAAGACATGATGCTTTCTCGAAATGGCTTGTTCAAATGAGCTTTGCATATTTTGTACCGGTGATAGTTTGAGCTAGATGCTTTTTCACTTCTCTTTCGCTTTTCTTCTCTCAATTTCGATCGACAAATTTGCTCATTTGCTTTGCAAAGAAGACCATCCTCGCCTCCTCCTTGCTTTTCTTCTTTTCAAGTTCCTTGAGTAACTAGAGCAACATTCGCAACTTTTCGCTTGTTTGTTCTCTCCGAGTTGTCTCATAGTCAACAAGAGCAAGATGAGAGAAAAGTTCCATCGAGTGATATTTCGCATACCTTGGTTAAAATAAAAGAATTTAGTATGCTCCAGGTTAAGATTTGACAATAGTCTTAATCTTCTCGACCGAGAGTATCTATTGCTTTCCCAAGTGTCGCCATATCACTCATGAGAGTGGTAAACCCGAAATCAAGTTCTTCGTAGTTTCAGTGGGACCTTGTTTGAAATTTTGAAATTTCAACTTTAGAACTTCGAACTTGTTTTCCTTGGTTTTCTCGGCCCGACACGTATTTCTTCAATCGGTTGCAGCAACTTTTGCCGCTTTAGCACCCACGCTTACATCAGATGTGCTCGTGTCGATCGATGATGATGTTACGAGCTTGACCATCCCGACGATTCCTCTTGGCATCTTCCGATGTCCGTAGTTCTCTGCTTTGGTTCGAATAACTCGACCAAGAGATCTTCCACTAGTCGACGCCTGCTTGTGAAGATCCTTCGCTTTGATCTCTGCCTCTTCCACTCAAACCTCCATGACTTGCTTAAGTTGTTGAATGACTATCGGGCCATTCTTTATTACTTCGATCATCTCGCCACTTATGGCTTCAAGGTGGAGCATCATGTTATTTTTCCATTTCTCGTAGTTCTCGGATTGAGAACGGGTGCATCACTCGAGACATACCGCACACTTCACACAAATTAAATAGTCCTCAAAAGTGGACAAAGTTCCTTCACCTATCTGGGATCTAGGTTCAAGGTAAGGTCGGTGAACCTCCCGCTCGATACCACTTGTTGGTCCAGATAACGACAAAGTAAAAGACTAGAGGGGGGTGAATAGTCTTTTAAAACTTTTGTCGATAACAATATTTCTCGAGATATCGAATGGATATCGATACTTAGAATCCGAAAAGGAAGACTTAATAAAGATAAGTGCGTAAACAGCTAATAAGTGTGTGTGTTGTCAAGTATAAATACGTAAACGTAAATGACACAAAGAAGTATAGTGGTATCGGAGGTGGCGAATCCTCCAACTAATCCACTTCGGTCTATCAGAGACCTAGAATTCACTAGAACAGATAATTGAGATTTCCTTACAATAATCCTATTCTAAGATTCTTAACAATTGGTTCCCAACCAAATGTTCCCCCTAAGTTGTTCCCCGGCTTTCACGTACCAAGTACTTCCTATACTCGTAAACCTTTGAGTTATTCCAGCTTCCCAAGCTAAGTACTTCCTATACTCAATAACCTTGAGTTATTCCTTAGTTTCCCAAATCAAGTACTTCCTATACTCTAACCTTGGAGTTATTCCCGATTTTTCAAACAAAGTACTTCATGTACTCCACGCCATTATGGTGTTGGTTTTGGTTCGAGTTGTCGATGAGCGCCTTAATAACTTTTCGCTAATCGATAGCTCAGAACTGTTACTTAATACACTTTACAACAGATGGTATCTTGTTCGATTTTATCGATCAAGTCTTATGATATCTGTTCAAGAGAATGAATCTCAGATAGTTGATCTTTTGATTCAACTCCTTCACAGATAGCTTTGCTTGTTTAGGATCAGGACACTTAGAACTTCAGTGTTTACTCAAGATCAAAAGCCTTGATCGCAACAGAAAGCTTTGAGAGTAAGTACGTTGCTTTGAGAGAGTAAGATGTTCAGTGTTTGTATGCAGTTCAAGGTGTGTCTAAGGTTCTGTGTGTTCTCTCAAGCTGTCTAAGTGTTGATATTTATAGATGAATTTGAGTGCCGTTTGAATAGTATCCGTTAGGCTCAAATTCAAACTATTGATATCTCGTACAAGATCAGAAAGGTGTTTTGTCTTCTTCTCAGAAGTTGCCGTTGCTTTTATTCAGACATCTCTGTCCGTGCATTAAATGCATTGTACTATACTTTTCGTCCTGTAGTATCAACGGAACTATGCTTTGTATCAGAGACTAGTGTTATCTGATTCTTTGCACGTCCTTATCTTCAATCTTCAGATACCACTTGTATTTATTGAAACAACTTTGTTTGCAATATATATGTTTCTTTTTCAGAAACGTGGTTAATGCTCAAGGTATCTGAGAATAGATATCTGTGGACACTTTCCTTGTTTTCAGATGTGTCTCTTATTTCTCAGATATCTCTTGTGACACAGTTTGTTTGAAACTATTCGTGTCTTTAAGATATCCGCTCGTATATCCGAACAATGTATTCAGTAATCTTGTGCAGTTTTCTCCAAGTCTTCAATGTCGTTGAGCTTTCTGCTTGGATATCTTCTTCTTGGTCTTCTCTTCATAAAATAAAAATTACATTTTGAGACCTAACATCCTATACAAGATTAGCTAGACTATCATACTTAGTGGTTTTCCTCTTTTACAATGTTCAAGTGAACCAAGAGTACTAATCACCTTTCTGAGACTAAGATAAGTCATCATGTTGCTGATCAAAATCTAAACAGATATTTCTAACAAAATATCTAACAAATTTCCTAACAAATTTCCCAAGGAATTTCCTAACAAATTTCCCCCTTTTTGATCAGTCAATGATGACTATCTAACCTATTACAAATCTGGATGAGTGAACAATCCAACACTTAATCTTTTCTTAAGATCTTCAATTTATTTAATTAAGTGCAGAAAGTAAACATCAACCAAATCACAAGGTGTGATCTTTGCTGACAAGTTATCTTTTATAGAATATTATCTGAGAGTAAGTTCTTCAGATAAGTTATAAAGAGAGATTACAGATAACTTCAATACATAGAACAAGTTTGGCTCAGTCAGCAAAAATACAAAAACTACATAGTAAATTAGGACAACAGGAGTAACCAAGCTCCAAGTAAACATCCTAAGAAACTAGTCTTCAAGTCTTCAATCTCTTCAAGTCTCCAACAGTATTTCTATGGATCAGTCTGCAAATTTCCTATCTCCAAACCTTTTGATGTCATCAGAATAATCATAGAGAAGTGTTCTGACGAGCATCTCAGTGTCTCTGGCAAATCCACAGACCTCTTTGTAGGTTTTGGTAGGATTTTTCTTGACAAAATGTTTGACCAATATAGAAGAAGCATTAGGAGACCAAGACTGGATCTCTGCAATGCAAGAAGAGTTGGATCAATTTGAGAGAAACAAAGTCTGGAAACTAGTTCAATTTGTAGAAGGAATATCTGTGATTGGAACTAAATGGGTTTTCAGAAACAAGATGAATTGTTAGATATTTTGTTAGAATATCTGTTTAGATTTTGTTCAGCAACATGATGACTTATCTTAGTCTCAGAAAGGTGATTAGTACTCTTGGTTCACTTGAACATTGTAAAAGAGGAAACCCACTAAGTATGATAGTCTAGCTAATCTTGTATAGGATGTTAGGTCTCAAAATGTAATTTTTATTTTATGAAGAGAAGACCAAGAAGAAGACATCCAAGCAGAAAGCTCAACAACATTTGAAGACTTGAAGAAAACTGCACAAGATTACTGAATCTGTTGTTCAGATATCTTAGCCAGATATCTTGTAGACACGAACAGTTTCAAACAAACTGTTTCACAAGAGATATCTGAGAAATGAGATACATATCTGAAAACAAGGAAAGTGTCCACAGATATCTATTCTCAGATACCTTGAGCATTAACCACGTTTCTGAAAGAGAAACATATATTGCAAACAAAGTTGTTTCAATAAATACAAGTGGTATCTGAAGAATGAAGATAAGAACGCAAAGAATCGCATAACAAGTCTAGTCTCGATATAAAGCATAGTTCCGCTGACACTACAGACAAAAATTATAGTACAATGCATTTAATGCACGGATGAGATGTAGATGTCCAATAAAAGCAACGGCAACTTCCGAGAAGAAGACAAAACTCCACATAAGATTATACACAGATATCGATAGTTTGAATTTGAGCCCAACGGATACTATTCAAACGGCACTCAAATTCATCTATAAATATCAACACTTAGACAGCTTGAGAAAAACACACATTGCATACGCTGAAACATAGAACTCTGAACTTCCTACTCTCTCAAAGCAACTTACTTATCCTCAAAGCTTTCTGTTGCGACCAAAGCTTTTGATCTTGAGTAAACACTGAAGTTCTAAGTGTCCTGATCCTAAACAAGCAAAGCTATCTGTGAAGGAGTTGAATCAAAAGATCAACTATCTGAGATTCATTCTCTTGAATGTATATCATAAGACTTCGTCAAGAAATCGAACAAGATACCATACTCAGTAAAGTGTATTAAGTAACTTAGTTCACAGAGCTATCGAGTAACCAAAAGTTATTAAGACGCCATCCGACAACTCAAACCAAAACCAACACCATAATCAAGGTGGAGTACAGAAGTACTTAGTTTGAAAAATCGTGAATAACTCCAAGGTTACCGAGTATAGGAAGTACTTGATTTGGGAAACTAAGGAATAACTCCAAGGTTATTGAGTATAGGAAGTACTTAGCTTGGGAAGCTAGGAATAACTCAAAAGGTTTCGAGTATAGGAAGTACTTGGGTCAGGAAAGCCGGGGAACAACTCAGGGGAAACATTTGGTTGGGAACCAATTGTTAAGAATCTTAGAATAGGATTATTGTAAGGAAATCTCAATTATCTATTCTAGTGAATTCTAGGTCTTTGATAGACCGAAGTGGATTAGTTGGAGGATTACGCCACCTCCAGATACCACTATACTTGTCAGGTCATTTACGCTTTCAGATTTATACTTCAAACACACACACACTTATTAACTGCTTCGCACTTATCTTTATTAAGTCTTCTCGACTGATTTTAAGTATCGATATCCATTCGATATCTCGAGAAATATTTGTTATCGACAAAAGTTTTAAAAGACTATACACCCCCTCTAGTCTTTTACTTTGCCGTTATCCGACCAACAAGTGGTATCAGAGTAGAGGTTCACCACCTTCTCAGACCGAACCTAGATCCCCGTGATAGGTGACGGAACTTTGTCCACTTTTGAGGACTATTTAATTTGTGTGTTAATTGCAGTGTATGTCTCTCGAGTGATGCACCCATTCTCAAACCGTAGAACTACGAGAAATGGAAAATAACATGATGCTCCACCTTGAAGCCATAAGTGACGAGATGATCAAGTAATAAAGAATGGCCCAATAGTCATTCAACAACTTAAGCAAGTCATGGAGGTTTCAAGTGGAAGAGACAGAGATCAAAGCGAAGGATCTTCACAAATGATGCCAACAAGTGGAAGATCTATCGTCACGTTATTTACGTAACCAAAGCCAGAGAACTCGACATCTAAGATGCCAAGAGGAATCGTCTGGATGGTCAAGCTCAGAACATCATCATCGATCGACACTGAGCACATACAAAGGTAAACTGGGTGCTAAACGCGAAAGTTGCTCGCAACTGATTGAAGAAATCTGTGTCGGAACTGAGAAAACCAAGGAAAACAAGTTCGAAGTTTTAAAGTTGAAATTTCAAAATTTCAAACAAGGTCCCACTGAAACTCTGGAAGAACTTGATTTCAGATTTACCACTCTTATGAGTGATATGGCAAGCACTTGGGAAAGCAATAGATACTCACCGAGAAGATTAAGACTATTGTCGTAAGTCTTAACCACAACCGGGAGCATACTAAATTCTTTTATTTTAACCAAGGTATGCCAAATATCACTCCAAAGGAACTTTTCTCTCATCTTGCTATCAGGACTATGAGACAACTCAGAGAGAACAAACAACTGAAAAGTTGCAGAATGTTCCTCTAGTTACTCAAGGAACTTCTGAAAAGAAGAAAAGCAAGGAGGAGACTGAGGATGCTCTTGCTGCAAAGCAAATGAGTAAATTTGTCAGTCGAGAAATTGAGAGAAGAAAAGCCAAAGAGAAGTCAAAAGCATCTAGCTCAAACTATCACCAAGACAAAAATATGCAGAGCTCACGAACAAGCCACCGTAAAGCATCATGTAATCGAGGAAGCGTAAATTGAAACGATATCTGCTTTCTATTGTCGTAAACCCGCCACTTCAAGAAGGATTGTCCTTCCTCAACAAACTAAGGACAGTGACAAGAAAGATAGAAGAATCTTCGTAAGCCGTAAAGCTTTGTTAATCAAGAAAGAAAGAAAATCCAATTTCAACCGGATGCTCTAGACGCTGAGATGATTCAAGATGACAATTCAGATGATTCAACCCTACCATCACCAGAATTATGTGGAGTTACTCATGATATAATCGACTTCGGCCTCAAGAAGAATGAAATGTGTGGAGTTGCTGAGATTGACGGACCAGACATCTCCAACATAGAAAACTGTCTTATGGCTGATGAGGTAACACATACTTCTTGCTACACTTATGAAAGTGATGAAGAGGAAATTAAAAATCTAGAAAATCTCAGGAAAGAACTTGACATCTATGAAAGAGAATTTCTAATGATCCGAGCTAGAGCCGAAAACCTTGAAGAAGAAAAGAATTCTCTTGAAAAGGAAAATTCTCAATTAGTTAAAGAATCTGAGAGAAAGGATGCTGAAAACGCATTTCTCAAAGCTCAGATATCTAAGACTCAAAAGTCACATGAAGAAGCAATGGCTGAGTTACGAAAGAATTATGAAAATCTTCTTTCTGAAAATAAAGAACTCAAAAAGAAAGAACTATCTTTTCAATCTTATCCCAAAGCTAGTGACACTCTTACTGAAGTACAATCTTACTTAAGAGATCCTTTAGAAAAGAAAGGACTTGGGCTGAATACGCAGACAGATTGTTCTATCACTCTGAATAAGAGTAAGGAGAAAAGAACATTTGTAAGTACTCAGCAAGACGGTTCCCATGCAATCTATAGTATCGGTGAAAAGACAAAGATTGTTGACAAAGGAAAGGCAGTTGCGACTAGACCTTTGTGGGAAAAACAAGTCAAAAACAAAACTGTTGGTACGCTCGAAAAGAAACACAACACCGAAAAGTGTAAACACCACAAGGTTATATCTCAAAAAGGTAGAATTGCAGAGCCGCAAATTCTCCCATGTAACTTTTTCTCGAAAGAAATTGATCAACCAGACTAGCAAAGTCACGAGAAAAGATCTCGATAGCTTCAAGTGCTCAAACGGCATCGCTACAAAGGCATCGGAAAACAACTTGCTCATGAGTACAAGCAGAGCAAGAACGATGGTCGAAAGCTAGAATTGCTCAAAGCAATTATCGGCGGAAGTTAAATCAAACCATCGAAAATCAATGCCGTGGCTAGAAGAAATCAAGGAAGGCTAAGTTTGTTGAAAAGCAAACTCGAAACCGACAGTATCCGAAAGCATCATATGGAGCACCTAGAACACACCAAGGAAGAAAATAATTCTTACTAATAATAACTTTCATTCAAAAGAATTCTCCTTACGCTCCTCGACAAAAGCATGTTTCAAAGAAATTCATTCAAAATGGATTCCTACCGAAGAACTTTTGATTCGATTCCATCAAAGATATGAGAACCTAATCTCCTGCTTCTGTGTGCGTAATGCTTCGGACTAAAGCACAATGGCTATTTGATAGTGGATGCGAAAGCACATGACAGAGACAAAGCAACTGTTGACTACAAAGCTTGCAACACGTGACCGTGATATCGATTTGTTGAGGAGAATTAAATCCTCTCTGGGATTTGGCAACGCCAAATTGGGAACTTTAACAATCACCGACGATTACATGTTAAGGATTTGAAATACAATCTATTTAGCATGAGTCATTATGCATAAGGGTTTTACTATAAAATTCAAAGCTAAATCGCAAACTAATTGACAATGAGTCAAAGCGCATACCTTAGTTGGTCGGCGAAAGGCGCCTTTATGTTGCCGATTGGGCATCCGCCACAATCAAGAATGTCTCATGGTGAGTCAATCTGGTCACATGTAAGAGCACCGTTATGGCACAAAAGAATGAGTCACTTGAACTTTAAAACTCAACAGACTTGCCAAGAAAGAGTTAGTGGTTGGTCTTCCTGTAACATCTTTCGTAAAGGATGGTATCTGCAGCTCGCCGATGGGGAAACAATCTAAGATCTCTTTCAAGTCCAAAATCGACACTCTAGTGTTAGACCACCGCAACTTTTACACATGGATCTATTTGAATCATCTCAGAACTAGTTATGCAAGAAAGAAGTATGGTCCGGTTGTCAGAGATGACTTCTCAAGATTCACTGGGTTGTCTTTCTCAAACACAAATGATGCCGTGTGGAGATACCAAACTTGTGAAAAGCTTGAAGTCATGAAAATGACAAGGTATCCGCAATCGTATCAGATCATGGTACCGAAGTTTGTCAACCAAGACATAAAGGAGTTTTGTACCGCAGGTATACAACACCAACTTTCCTCCTAAGGACACCTCAACAAAATGGTGTTGCGTAAAGGAAAACAGAACCTTAAAGAAGCCGCAAGGACAAAGCTAGGCGACATCGAGATAAGTGAAATATATTGGGTTGAAGTCAGAACACAAATTGCTACACTCGTAATGTATGCTTGATAAACAAGCACCATGACAGGACCCCCTATGAAATCTTGGTTGGAAGACCTCCTAATATCAAACATCTGAGAGTATTTGGTTGTAGATGTTTTGTTCTAAACAATGGGAAAGATTATCTGAGAACATTTCAACCAAAGGAAGATGAAGGTGTTTTATTGGCTATTCCTCAAACAGCAAAGCTTACAGAGTTTACAACAAAAGAACAAAGAAAATTGAAGAATCAGTTCATGTTGTATTCTATGAAGGAAGTAAGAAAACACCTCCTATTGATGAACTCTCAGAAAAGTTCAAAGAACTATTACTGAGGGATACTAAAGAAGAATCCTCAGAAAGGAAAAACATCATTATGGAAAGTGAGGATGACTCTGACGTAGAAAAGCTTGAAAATCCTAGTAACAACAAGATGACTCACAAACATGATGAGGAATTTCCTATGAGTTTTCCAGAAATGGAACAGGTTACTGAGAACCTTCATCATGAAGAGGTATCTGAAAATAAGAATGTTGAAATGCATGTCTCAGATATCTCTAACACTGAAAAAGTGTCAGATATCCATGAAATTTCCCATATGTCAGATATCTCAGATACTGAAAAAGTATCAAATCAAAATCTTAGTGATTCACATTCAGATCACCTGGATATTGATCCTACTAGCACTAAACCTATGATGAAATGGATCAAAGATCATCCTACAAAGGATATAATTGGACCAATTAATCAGGGTGTTAGGACTAGGAGAGCAATAGTTGAAAATGCTGATTCTCTCTTTGGATGTTTCATCTCGAATATTGAACCTAAAAGTATAGAAGAAGCATTAGGAGACCAAGACTGGATCTCTGCAATGCAAGAAGAGTTGGATCAATTTGAGAGAAACAGTCCGAAACTAGTTCCATTTATAGAAGGAATATCTGTGATTGGAACTAAATGGGTTTTCGTAAACAAGATGAATGAATCGTGAAATAACTAGAAACAAAGCAAGATTGGTTGCCAAGGATTTACCTGCATCAAGGCTTAGATTTTGATGAGTCATATGCACCAGCTTGCGATTGATGCAATAAGACTCTTTCTAGCCTTGCATTTCATAAAGATTTCAAAGTTTATCGATGGATGTCAAAAGTGCATTCCTAAACGGTGAACTTGCGTAAGAAGTTTATGTTGAGCAACCACCGGCTTTGAAGTTTCCTCGTAAAGTAGAATGGTCTATAAACTACGTAAAGCTCAGATGGATCAAACAGCTCCAAGAGCATGGTATGACACTTTGGCCAAATACCTTCTAGAAAGTGGTTTCAAGAAAGGTGAAGTTGATAAAACTTTATTTACCTTAAATCATGATGGGAAACTACTCTTAGTTCAAGTATATGTTGATGACATCATATTTGGATCTAAGGACAAGCAACTTTGTAATGACTTTGCAAATCTCATGAAAAACAAGTTTGAGATGAGCATGATGGGAGAAATGAATTATTTCCTAGGATTGCAAGTCAAGCAACTCAATGATGGAATATTCATTAGTCAAATAAAGTATGCAAAAGATATGCTCACAAAATTCAATCTTAAGCCTTCTGAAAAGAATGCTAAGATACCTATGAGCATTGGAACCAAAATGACCTATACTGGATCAGATAAGAGTGTTGAAGAACATAAGTATAGGAAGTTGATAGGTTCACTACTTTACCTCACTGCAAGTAGACCTAATATTCAATATGCCGTTGGAGTATGTGCTAGATTTCAGACAAATCCAATGCAAACACACTACAACATTGCTATGAAAATATTAAGGTATGTGAAGGGTATAGTAGATGTAGGATTGTGGTATCCTAAAGAAAGTGGATTGAGTTTGGCTGGGTACTCAGATGCTGATTATGCTGGATCATTGCTTGATAGGAAAAGCACCTCAGGAACTTGTCAGTTTCTGGGCACTAGACTTATCTCATGGTTTAGCAAGAAGCAAAACTCAATTGCAACTTCTACCACAGAGGCTGAATATATTGCTGCTGGTTGTTGTGCAACACAAATTCTGTGGATACAACAACAACTTAAAGACTATGGACTCCATGAAAAGAAAACTCCCATTTTCTGTGACAACACAAGTGCTATTGCAATTACACAAAATCCTAAATTTCATGCCAGAACAAAGCACATTGATGTTAGACATCACTTCATCAGAGACCATGTTGAAAAGGGCAATATAGAGATACTCAAGATTGGCACTGAAGATCAACTTGCAGATATCTTCACCAAGCCACTACAAGAAAGTAGATTCTTAGCCTTAAGACATAGTCTTGGACTAATGGAACTACCAATGAACTGAAAAAGTTCAGGTATCTGGAACGGGCATCCAGAGAAGAGGTATCTGGAACGGGCATCCAGAGAAGAGGTATCTGGAACGGGTATCCAGAAAAGGGAGAAGAGGTATCTGGAACGGGTATCCAGAAGTCAAAAAGGCTAAAGAGAAAAAAGATAGCTTAAGATCTCTGAGACGGGAACTCAGATATCTGAATCACTCTATAAACGGGGAACACAAAAGAGAATAGTATAACTATCTGCATTCAACTACTCTCTTGAAACTCGCATTATTTCTATCTTGATGAAAAACTTGGAAAAATCCTAAGTATAAGACAGATTCAGATGCGAACAGTGTCCTTGCTCAAACAGAATTGTGATTCAGATAGCTATTAGCCAAAATTCATTAAATGGGCACAATTACATTTGTTGATTGTGATCATTGCTGGAAAAGCAATGGTGACCCTTGATGAATTCAAGCACTTGATCTGAACGGCAGAAATTAATTCACAGTAAATAGTGGACTGTAAAAATTCCGACAAAGACCACTTTGCATTTAATGCCGAAGTTACTTTTGATCTTGCCGGCTTGCAAATCACAGATACGTACACACAAAATCAATTTGTATGTATTTGTCTGTTGAGATTCACTTGCTATATATATAGGATTTTGGCAAATGAGATCACTTTTGCCTAATCCAAAATTTCAACTTGCATCAAAACAGCAAAAACCTTCTCCTGATCCTCTGCAACTTCTCTAAATTCTCTGCAAATCTTGATTAAGTTTTTCTGAAAAGAATCACTCAATCGAATCTCTTTCAAACACAAGCTTCAAATCCCTATACTATATAAAGAGATGGCCTCCAAGAACACTTCGACACAGAAATCCCAATCCTCCACTGGTACTGCTGAAAAGCAAGCACCAGAGTTGGTTATTATTAACAATCGACTGGTAGGAGCTTTCAATCCTGATCATTGGACTTCAAGTCACAGAATGATTTGGGGTGGTGCCATGGTTGAGGAATACCTCACGACTGGAATAGAAAACCAAAGCGACAGAAAATTGATTCTTGACATGCTTGAAAAGGCACAAATCAAGGGTTTTTCTATCTGCTCGCCCAAGTGGAATTTCATCACTCGATGTGTTGGAATTTTACAACAACTCCAGGATTATTTCGTATCCAAGGCACCGAAATAGTGTCTATCAAAACCTCGATCAAGGAAAGGAAATCCTTCTGGACTTAACAACTTTCTGTAAGTTGTTTGAGGTTCAAAATCTTGGAAAGGATTTTGAAATAAACACCAAGGATGAGGAACTCCTTGAAGGTGTTAAAGAACTTTACAGTGACGTGTGTGATCTTGAGAAATCAGATACACCCACTGAGTTCAAACTTGCTGACATCCGAACTAGACATCTGTTGGTTCACTGGGATGTACTGGCATGCATTCTTCACAGATGCTTTGATGGTCTACAAGGAGGTGCTGACCAGATAAGCCAAGAATGATGGATCATGATGTTCTTGCTGAATCAACAAGACAAAAGGCTGGAAAACCCTTTTAACTGGGGAAAGTACGCCTTCATGAAATTCGTGAAGAAGATTCAAGGCTTCGAACCTAAGATTGTTAAAGGACTAGCTGAGCCAAAGGCCACAGTAGGTTATGGTCTGAAGATATGCTACTTGCTGGAAAAGCTTGGCATTGAGCTCAGAGACTACGAAATAGCCAACAGTAACTTACTCTACAAGTATGAGTATACAAATCTGATGAAAAAGGTTACAGGGTCTCAGAAAGGTCCTAAGAAGAGAAAATCTGAAAAGATATCTGAAGAAAAGGTTGCGACCAAGAAGCCTAGAATTTCAAGAAAGAAGTCTGCTCGCAAATCAGAAGACACACCCAAAGAGGTTGTCAATTCTCAGATATCTGCAGGCATTGCCGATGAACCGATAATGGCAGATGAACTCATCAATGCTGCAAAAGAGTTATCAACTACTGAACAAGTAGACTCAGCAAGAGAAAGTGCTTTCAGAAATGTTGCGACTAATGCAGAAAGCCTTGCTGATGAACTCATAAATGCTGCCAAGAGTGGTGAAAAACACCAAGCCCCATCTGCAGAAACCGTAGGAGTAATGGACCAATCAGTACCCAATGCTGATGAGAGCTCTGACGATGAAGATGATGAACTAGTCATCTCTCAAGTCCTAGAAAAATCAAAGAGGGCTAAGGTTACTGAAAAAGTAACTGGTGATAAGGTATCTGAAGAAGAACCTACACCACAGGTTGCTGAACCTATAGCAAAGGTTGTTGGTGCAAACACATCATCAGGGAATGACTCTCTTGCACAACTTCACAAAGCCCTGATGAGTGGTATTTTAGTGCTGGCAGATGCTGATGGAAATGCCACATCTAAGAATCTGGAAGAACACTCTACTGATCAATCTTCTGCTTCCAGACAACCACAACAACCACAAACACAACAACCACAACATCCACAAGTGGTTGATGAAATGGTAAATGAACTCCATTTCGAATTACCAGCAATACAGTATGCTGAAGAAAATCCTGTAATTGAGCAGGTTCCCCAACTCAATGAGAGGGATCAAACTGAGACATCTACTCAGAATGATCAACCAGGGGAGGCAACTGAGTTGCATACTCAGGAAAGGTGTGAAGTACCAGAAACTTCAAACAAAGAAACTGAACTGGGACAAGACGACCAATGTATAGAAAGGTCACAAGTTCCAGAGACCAATCAGCCTGAAACTGCTCGGGTAAATGACTGGTTTAACTCTTATCTTGTGAAAAATCTTATAAATCTTGTTACCTTATAAGAATTTCTTTGTTACAGGCTGAGTTAGAAACGCAGAAACAAGAGGAAGCTGAGAAGCTTGCCTCAGATACTGAAAAAGAGGTCCCTTCAACCTCAACTCTTGAGAATTCTGAGCCTGTGCCACAGGTAAATGACTCTTAAAGAGACCTAATTTTTTCAGTAAAAATGTTTGTATGCTCATTCATGATAAATGTTTCTAACAGGCTCCAACTGAGATGGAAGAAGATAAGGCAGAAATGCCAGAGACAAACCCAGAAACCAACAAGGTTTCTGAAGAACACATCACTGAGCCTTCAAACTTGAAGGTATATGACAATCAAGTGACAAGTATTCTTCATCCTGGGTTATCTTTTATCTCTTCTAAAAATCAATACTTTCTACTTACAGGCTATTTCAGAAGTAGAAATGCAAAGGGATGAAGTTGCGACTTCCCCTGCATCAATGGAAATTGATGAAGCCCCCAAGGCAGCATCACTCGAAAGAACACCAGAAACTGCACAAGTTTCTGAGAAAAATGAATCTGAGCTTCCTTATGAGGAAGTAAGTAGCTCAAATCAGAATTCATTAAAAGCATTTTTATGCATAGCTTCTTTCAAACTATTTCCTAAGTATTGTATTTATCTCAGGTTCAAGAAAGAAAGGTTGTTGAGGACCAGACTTCCAAGTCTCCACCTCACAACAAGATATCTGAGACACCAACCGTCTCAGTAGAACAAGTATCTGAGCCTGATGTTCATACTCAGGTAACTCAGAAACCAAACTACACTTCTACTCAGATATCTACAAAAGTTTTGAAACTCACTCAAAACTCTTTCTTTCAGGCTCAAATAGATGCAAAGCAGGTTCCCATTGAAGAAACAAGGGACCTACTTCACTTCTTCAAAGCTCACACCCTGCCAAAACATATTCAATGCTTCAAGAAATGGCAGAAGTTAAGGTGCTTTGATCTCTCTGAAATATTGAGAATAACTGATCAACCAACCAGACGGGCACGAGCTCTTGACCTGGAAACATATGTCCAAGCAATGTTCGCTACAGAACAACATACAGTTGCGACTCTACTACACAAGGACTTTTCCAGAGTAGTGGCGCATAGTTTGATACATGCCTTTGAACAGGCAGATGGTCAGACAAGATTACAGATGGCATTCAAGCCAGTCCTGCCCCAGACTCTGCAATTCATACCTTCTGAACAAGAAGAAGTTAATGGGCAGAAGATCACTATCCCGGAAGTGATCAATCTTGTATCTGAAGATGACGAAGAGGAAGAAATGAATGAAAATTACTTTGATGAACCTCCCACTGACCATCACCAAAAGGATGATAATGACAAAAAGGATGATGATGATGCCCCTGCACCAGGGACCGGAGGAATTTCACAGAGAAACAATACCTCAGTCGCTGAAAAGCAAACTGAGAAGACTTCATAGAAATCTCCGTCTTCATCACCTCAGAAATCTACTCATCCATCTTCTCACCAACACGCAGCTACTACTGTACAAGTAGTTGAGCTCTCTGAGGAAACCAATCAGAAAATATTAAACACTCAGACTAGAAGTGCTCAACTCAGACAACTGTTGGAAGAAGAACAACAGCTCCATCTTCAACTGGAAGATCAAATAGCTCAATCCAGAGAAAGGCTTGATCAACTAGAAGATCAATACCTCAAAGAAATGAATGCTTACTCTGCGGTTGAAGAGCTACGGGATGTTGTGCAAGAGATCGCCAAAGAACTTGATACTGAAGAAGTATCTGAAGTCAAGCATGATGCTAAGGCTGCATCATCTTCGAAAGAAGCACCATCCTCCTCCCAGAAAGGAAAGAAACCAATCTCTGAGATGGTTGCTGGACTTGATACGATTGATGAAAATGTCCAAGAGGATGAAGATCACTGGGCTAATCACTCAGATGATGAAGAAGACAAGACTTTTGCAGGACACCTCCATGAACATCTAGCAGTTTCTCACTTGAAAAGAAAGTTGATTGCCCCTACAATCTTCAACAAACTGCCAAACTTCCACTCCCATGAGTACATGAGCAGGTACCAAGTACTGGCTACTCTGAATAAGGAGATGTCTTCACAGAACAAGGAAGTAATTGCCTCCGTCCCCTCTGAAATGAGAAAGTTCACTGAGCTCATCACTCAGAGAACTACTAGCATGGTCATTGCTCAGAAAGATCTGGGAATGACAAGGGACGATGATATGTCTTTAGCTGAAAAAGCTTTTCAAGAGGCAAGTTACACTGCTGGAAAAGCAGATGCCATCCTAGGCCCATTGGCAGAGCTCACTAATATGGACAATGGACTTATCAAGCAAAATCAGGAGCTCAAAGCCGAACTTCAGAAGTTGGTCACTGCCTACAACTATTTACAAGGGCATTTTGACTCTCTCTCAGATTCCTTTATGAGACTGAGTCAGCCAACAATGACTAAGGGGGAAAGAAAGTACAAATCTGGACCTCAAAGTCTGGGGGAATGGGAAGAAGGAGATGAAAACAAGAAGAAATCTGGAGTTAGTGCGGCTCAGAAAGGAAGAAGAAAAACTTCCCAGCCACCACTCAGAATCTATGAATCCTCCTCAAGCCAAGCTGCTTCCCAGAGACCTACTGAAGGAACTAAAATGGTAACAAGGGCCATGGCACAGAAACCTCCAAGGAGTACCAAGGCTCCAAGGAGAAGACAAGTTAGAGGGATTGATGAATCTTCTGAAGAAGAAGAAGAAGGTCAAATCAAGTCCCAGGGCAATGAAGAAGGCTGCAAAGATCTCACAAGAATTGATCTTGACGATGATGAAGAAACTGATGGAGATGAAGCTCCTCTTCACAGAAAAAGAAAGATTGAAAGCCTAACTGAGCCCATAGCTGCAAAGCCCCTAGCAGCTAAAACACCATCTGCAAATACCAAGTCTATCCAGGGTGGTAGTTCTTCAAGCAACAACCCCAAAGAGAATTCAAGACAGAAAAGGAAATGATCGAGAGTCGAAAGCAAAGACAAAGTCAACTTCCACTCGTGCCGAAGAAGCCAAAATTGAGTATGTGAAGTATGACAATGATTCCTCTGTCTACAGGTGCATCAATCAGAAAAATGGCTATTGGATTCTGGAACTTAAGCATCTATTGGTAAATTCAAGATTTCCAGAACCAATCCTCAAACAACTCATGGCATGGAGAAAGAATAAACCTACCTTGATCAACACCAATCACATCAAAGCATGGTTGGATTTTGAAGTTGTCAAGAGAACTGAAGCCATGAAGAAGGACCTCTCTGATGATTGTCCATATGGAAAGCCAGATGATGTGCACAAAATTCTGAATATCACAGAACAGCACAAGACCAAGACTTGTGGAGCCCTATGAGTCGTTCTATCGACGGTAAGATCAATACAAGGGTGACATCAGATATCTGAAGATTATCTACGAATACTTCAAGCTTTCAGATATCAGAATAGAGCATGCCTGGAAGTGGGGAAAGTACCTATGGGTCAAGCATTTTTCAAAGAAAAATCCTACCAAAACCTACAAAGAAATCTGTGGATTTGCCAGAGAAACAGAGATGCTGGTCAGAACTCTTCTTTATGATTATTCTGATGACATCAAAAGGTTTGGAGATAGGAAATTTGCAGACTGATCCATAGAAACACTGCTGAAGACTTGAAGATTGAAGACTTGAAGACTAGTTCTTTAGGATGTTTACTTGGAGCTTGGTTACTCCTGTTGTCCTAATTTACTAAGTAGTTTTTGTATTTTTGCTGACTGAGCTTAACTATATCATGTATTAAAGTTATCTGTAATCTTTAGTTGCGACTTATCTGAAGAACTTACTCTCAGATAGTATTCTATAAAAGATAACTTGTCAGCAAAGATCACACCTTGTGATTTGGTTGATGTCTACTTTCTGCACTTAATTATATGATTTGAAAGATCTTAAGAAATGATTAAGTGGTGGATTGTTTCCTCATCCAGATTTGTAATAGGGAAGATAGTCATCGTTGACTGATCAAAATGGGGGAAATTTGTTAGATATTTTGTTAGAATATCTGTTTAGATTTTGTTCAGCAACATGATGACTTATCTTAGTCTCAGAAAGGTGATTAGTACTCTTGGTTCACTTGAACATTGTAAAAGAGGAAACCCACTAAGTATGATAGTCTAGCTAATCTTGTATAGGATGTTAGGTCTCAAAATGTAATTTTTATTTTATGAAGAGAAGACCAAGAAGAAGACATCCAAGCAGAAAGCTCAACAACATTTGAAGACTTGAAGAAAACTGCACAAGATTACTGAATCTGTTGTTCAGATATCTTAGCCAGATATCTTGTAGACACGAACAGTATCAAACAAACTGTGTCACAAGAGATATCTGAGAAATGAGATACATATCTGAAAACAAGGAAAGTGTCCACAGATATCTATTCTCAGATACCTTGAGCATTAACCACGTTTCTGAAAGAGAAACATATATTGCAAACAAAGTTGTTTCAATAAATACAAGTGGTATCTGAAGAATGAAGATAAGGACGTGCAAAGAATCAGACTAAGATATTGTATGCAAGTATGATTCCTTCTATTCTCCTTTGAGAATTACAAGTCTAGTCTCTGATACAAAGCATAGTTCCGTTGACACTACAGGACAAAAAGTATAGTACAATGCATTTAATGCACGGACAGAGATGTCTGAATAAAAGCAATGGAACTTCTGAGAAGAAGACAAAACCTGCTACAGTACTATACACAGATATCGATAGTTTGAATTTGAGCCCAACGGATACTATTCAAACGGCACTCAAATTCATCTATAAATATCAACACTTAGACAGCTTGAGAAAAACACACACTGCATACGCTGAAACATAGAACTCTGAACTTCCTACTCTCTCAAAGCAACTTACTTATCCTCAAAGCTTTCTGTTGCGACCAAAGCTTTTGATCTTGAGTAAACACTGAAGTTCTAAGTGTCCTGATCCTAAACAAGCAAAGCTATCTATGAAGGAGTTGAATCAAAAGATCAACTATCTGAGATTCATTCTCTTGAACATATATCATAACACTTGGGTCTGTAAAATCGAACAAGATACCATACGATGTAAAGTGTATTAAGTAACTTAGTTCACAGAGCTATCTGAGTAACTGAAAAGTTATTAAGACGCTCATCTGACAACTCAAACAAAAAACCAACACCATAACTGGCGTGAAGTACAGGAAGTACTTAGTTTGAAAAATCAGGGAATAACTCCAAGGTTACCGGAGTATAGGAAGTACTTGATTTGGGAAACTAAGGAATAACTCCAAGGTTATTGAGTATAGGAAGTACTTAGCTTGGGAAGCTAGGGAATAACTCAAAAGGTTTCTGAGTATAGGAAGTACTTGGTCAGAAAGCCGGGAACAACTCAGGGGGAACATTTGGTTGGGAACCAATTGTTAAGAATCTTAGAATAGGATTATTGTAAGGAAATCTCAATTATCTGTTCTAGTGAATTCTAGGTCTCTGATAGACCGAAGTGGATTAGTTGGAGGATTACGCCACCTCCAGATACCACTATACTTGCTGTGTCATTTTACGTTTCTGTATTTATACTTCAGCAACACACACACACTTATTAACTGTTTCTGCACTTATCTTTATTAAGTCTTCCGCACTCTGATTCTAAGTATCAGATATCTATTCAGATATCTGAGAAATATTTGTTATCGACAAAAGTTTTTAAAAGACTATTCACCCCCCCCCCCCTCTAGACTTTTACTTTGCCGTTATCTGGACCAACATGAATGAATCTGGTGAAATAACCAGAAACAAAGCAAGATTGGTTGCCAAGGGATCTACCCAGACTGAAGGCTTAGATTTTGATGAGTCATATGCACCAGTTGCCAGATTGGATGCGATAAGACTCTTTCTAGCCTTTGCAGCTCATAAATATTTCAAAGTTTATCAGATGGATGTCAAGAGTGCATTCTTGAACGGTGAACTTGCAGAAGAAGTTTATGTTGAGCAACAACCTGGTTTTGAAGTTTCCTCAGAATCTATAAACTACAGAAAGCTCTGTATGGACTGAAACAGGCTCCAAGAGCATGGTATGACACTTTGGCCAAGTACCTTCTGGAAAGTGGTTTCAAGAAAGGTGAAGTTGATAAAACTTTATTTACCTTAAATCATGACGGGAAACTACTCTTAGTTCAAGTATATGTTGATGACATCATATTTGGATCTAAGGACAACCAACTTTGTAATGACTTTGCAAATCTCATGAAAAGAAAGTTTGAGATGAGCATGATGGGAGAAATGAATTATTTTCTAGGATTGCAAGTCAAGCAACTCAATGATGGAATATTCATTAGTCAAACAAAGTATGCAAAAGATATGCTCACAAAATTTAATCTCAAGCCTTCTGAAAAGAATGCTAAGATACCTATGAGCATTGGAACCAAAATGACCTATACTGAATCAGATAAGAGTGTTGAAGAACGTAAGTGTAGGAAATTGATAGGTTCACTGCTTTACCTCACTGCAAGTAGACCTGATATTCAATATGTCATTGGAGTATGTGCTGGATTTCAGACAAATCCAATGCAAACACACTACAACATTGCTATGAAAATATTAAGGTATGTAAAGGGTACAGTAGATGTAGGATTGTGGTATCCTAAAGAAAGTGGATTGAGTTTAGCTGGGTACTCAGACGATTATCTTTGATCATCGCTGATAGGAAAAGCACCTCGTGAACTTGTCACGGGTACTAGACTTATCGAATGGTTTAGCAAGAAGCAAAACTCAATTGCAACTTCTACCACAGAGGCTGAATATATTGTTGCTGGTTGTTGTGCAACACAAATTCTGTGGATACAACAACAACTTAAAGACTATGGACTCCATGAGAAGAAAACTCCCATTTTCTGTGACAACACAAGTGCTATTGCAATTACGTAATCCTAAATTTCATGCCGTAACAAAGCACATTGATGTTAGACATCACTTCGCGAGACCATGTTGAAAAGGGCAATATAGAGATACTCAAGATTGGCACTGAAGACCAACTTGCAGATATCTTCACTAAGCCACTACAAGAAAGTAGATTCTTAGCCTTAAGACATAGTCTTGGACTAATGGAACTACCAATGAACTGAAAGAGTTCAGGTATCTGGAATGGGCATCCAGAGAAGAGGTATCTGGAACGGGCATCCAGAGAAGAGGTATCTGGAACGGGTATCCAGAGAAGAGAAAAGAGAAATCTGGAACGGGTATCCAGAAGTCAAAAAGGCTAAAAAGCAAAAAGATAGCTTAAGATCTCTGAGACGGGAACTCAGATATCTGAATCACTCTATAAACGGGGAACACAAAAGAGAATAGTATAAATATCTGCAGTCAACTGCTCTCTTGAAACTCGCATTATTTCTATCTTGATGAAAAACTTGGAAAAATCCTAAGTATAAGACAGATTCAGATGCAAACAGTGTTCTTGGTCATACAAAAACGTGATTCAGAAAGCTATGAGCCAAAATTCATTAAATGGGCACAATTACACTTGTTGATTGTGATCATTGCTGAAGAAGCAATGGTGACCCTTGATGAAATTAAGCGATTGATCTGTACGGTGGAAATTAATTCACAGAAAATAGTGGACTGTTGAAATTCAGACATGGCCCGCTAAGCATTTAATGCCGAACTAGCTTTTGCTCATGCCTACTCGCAAATCACAGATACTTACACACAAAATCAATTTGTATGTATTTGTCTGTTGGGATTCAACTGCTATATATATAGGATTTTTGCATAGGAAATCACTTTTGCCTAATCCGAAAACTCATCTTGCACAAAAATAGCAAATCCTTCTCTTGATTCTCTGCAAAACTTCTACAATCTCTGCAAATCAAGATTAAGTTTTTTTGCAAAGAATTACCAATCAAATCTCTTTCAAACACCAATTTCAAATCCCTACACTATATAAAGAGATGGCCCTAAAAGTTCAACCACACCGAATCTCAATCCTCCAATGCATCGCTAAAAGCAAGCAAGCACGAGTTGGTTATTGTGAACAACCGACCGGTAGGAGATTTTAATCGACCATTGGACTTCAAATCACGTAATGATTTGGGGTGGTGCCATGGTTGAGGAATACCTTACGGCCGAATAGAGAACTGCCGACGTAAAGCTAATTCTTGACATGCTTGAAAAGGCACAAATCAAGGGCTTTCTATCTTCGACCTAGTGGAATTTCATCACCGATGTGTTGAATTCTACAACAACTCAGATTATTTCGTGTTTCTGAAGGCACTGAAATAGTGTCTGTCAAAAACCTCAATCCAAGGAAAGGAAATCCTTCTGGACTTAACAACTTTCTGTAAGTTGTTTGAGTTTCAAAATCTTGGAAAGGATTTTGAAATAAACACCAAGGATGATGAACTCCTTGAAGGTGTTAAAGAACTTATAGTGACGTGTGATCTTGAAAATCGATACACCGAAGTTCAAGCTTGTCGACATCCGAACCGGACATCCGATGGTTCACCGATGTCTTGGCTTGCATTCTTCACAGATGCTTTGATGGTCTACAAGGAGGTGTCACCAAATAAGCCAAGAACGATGGATCATGATGTTCTTGAATCAACAAGACAAAATGGAAAAACCCTTTTAATCGGGAAAGTACGCCTTCATGAAGTTTGTGAAGAAAATTCAAGGCTTCGAGCCTAAGATTGCCAAAGGACTAGCTGAGCCAAAGGCCACGTGAGGATATGGTCTCAAGATATGCTACTTCGGAGAAGCTTGGCATTGAGCTCGAGAGACGGCCGAATAGCCAATAAAGAACCTACTCTACAAATATGAGTATACAAACTTGATGAAAAAGGTTACCGGGTCTCGTAAAGGTTCTAAGAAGCGAAAGTCAAAAGTTATCTCAAGAAAAGGTTGCGACTAAGAAGCCCGTAACTTCAAGAAAGAAGTCTGGCGGCAAATCGTAAGACACACCCAAAGAGGTTGTCGATTCTCGATATCTGCAGTAATCGCCGATGAACTGATAAAGGCAGATGAAATCATCAATGCTGCAAAAGAGTTATCAACTACTGAACAAGTAGACTCAGGAAGGGAAAGTGCTTTCAGAAATGTTGCGACTAATGCAGAAAGCCTTGCTGATGAACTCATAAATGCTGCCAAAAGTGGTGAAAAACACCAAGCCCTATCTGCAGAAACCGCAGGAGTAATGGACCAATCAGTTCCCAATCCTGATGGGAGTTCTGACGATGAAGGTGATGAACTAGTCATCTCTCAAGTCCTAGAAAGAACAAAGAGGGCTAAGGTGACTGTAACAGTAATGGTGATAAGGTATCTGAAGAAGAACCTACACCACAGGTTGCTGAACCTATAGCCAAGGTTGTTGGTGCAAACACATCATCAGGGAACGTTTCTTACGCACAACTTCAAAAATCCCTAATGAGTGGTATTTTAGTGCTGGCAGATGCTGATGGAAATGCCACATCTAAAAATCTGGAAGAACATTCTACTGATCAATCCTCTGCTTCCAGACAACCACAACAACCACAACAGCCACAAGTGGTTGATGAAATGGTAAATGAACTCCATTTCGAATTACCAGCGATACAGTATGCTGAAGAAAATCCTGCAAAAGAGCAGGTTCCCCAACTCAATGAGAGGGATCAAACTGAGACATCTACTCAGAATGATCAACCAGGGGAGGCAACTGAGTTGCATACTCAGGAAAGGTGTGAAGTACCAGAAACTTCAAGCAAAGAAACTGCACTGGGACAAGAAGACCTAAGTATAGAAAGGTCACAAGTTCCAGAGACCAATCACCAACCGCTTTCGGTAGTCAATCGGTTTAACTCTTATCTTGTGAAAACTTTTATGCTTATACATCTTGTTACTCATAAAATTTCTTTGTTACAGGCTAAGTTAGAAACACAAAAACAAGAGGAAGCTGAAAAGCTTACCTCAGAAACTGAGAAGGAGGTTCCCTCAACCTCGCCTCTTAAGATATCTGGCCCTGTGCCACAGGTAATAATGGATTCTTAAGATAACACTTCTTCAGTTATAAGTTTATGTGCTTAATCATTAAAATAAATGTTTCTAACAGGCTCCAACTGAGAAAGAGGAAGATAAAGTAAATGCGGAAGAAAACCCGTAAACCGAAGGTTTCAAGAATGTATCATTGAGCCTTCCAGTATGAAGGTATATGGTGCTTTCAGAAACCGACAAGGTTTCTGAAATCAATGATAAATATTCTTCACCTTGGGTTAACTAAAACCTTCTCTAAATTATTCAATGCTTTCTACTCACAGGCTCACTCAGAAGTAGAAGTGCAAGGGGACAGAGTTGCGACATCCCCTGCACCTATGGAAATTGATGAGGCATCAAGGCCTTCATCACAAGAAAAGATTCCAGAGACTGCACAAGTCTCTGAGAGACAAGTATCTAAGCCTCCCATGGAGGTAATTGACCTCTTAGATATCTGACTTGTCACTTAAAGTTTTCTTGATAAAATTTCCTAAGTACTGTGATAATGTTAATTCTCAGGTTCAAGAAAGAAAGGTTGATGAGGACCAGACTTCCAAGTCTCCGCCTCACAACAAGATATCTGAGACACCAATTGTCTCAGTAGAACAAGTCTCTGAGCCTGAAGTACTTACTCAGTAACTCGACTAAACTACACTTCTCCTCGATATCTATAAAAGTTTTGAAGCTCACTCAAACTCTTTCTTTCAGCTCAAACAAGTGCCGAAAGGTGCTCCCAATGTTGAGACAAGGGACCTACTTCCCTTCTTCAAAGCTCACACCTTGCCAAAGCACATTAAATGCTTCAAGAAATGGCAAAGGTTAAGGTGCTCTGATCTCTCTGAAATATTGAGAATCACAGATCAACCAAACAGACGAGCACGAGCTCTTGACTTGGAGACATACATCCATGCAATGTTTCCTATCGAACAGTACACAGTTGCGACTCTATTGCATAAGGATTTCTCCAGAGAAGTGGCCCACAGTTTGATACAAGCCTTTGAACAGGCAGATGGTCAGACGAGATTACAAATGGCATTTAAGCCAGTCCTGCCCCAAACTCTGCAATTTATACCTTCTGAACAAGAAGAGGTTTGTTAGAACTTAAGATCTCGGATTGGTACTTGGAACTAGATCAACAGACAATGTTGCCAACAATGTTGTTCAACAATGTCTACAGTAAACAGATAGCAGCGGATGAATAATAATGAAACTTCTATTACCAAGCCAATATATAGAAAAATATATTGGCAGCGCCTTTAGGCAAAATATCTACTGACAGGAAAAGTAGATCTAATCAACTAGGTTTAATACAATCACAAACGATTGATTAAATAACCAAAACTAGCCCTAGAAGAACCAACAGTAAAAGCTATTCTAGGTCGATGTTTGAAAGAGTTATTCCAACAATGAATACTCTTAGACAACCTCTAAAGCTAGCAGAAAACAAGAAGCCTAAACTCTTTAAATCTCAATTGATCTTTTCAAAAAGCTTAACATTGCTTTGCTGAATCCTTGCATATATATACTTGAGATGTCGACCTCTTCCATCTATGTCGAAAGGCAATAGGATCTCAGCAAAGGCAATTTTCCTTTTACTTGTTTTCTTCAAGATGCGCATAGAAGGAAATTTCCATATTTCGATTCTTCATAAAATATATTCCTTCTTGCTTTCACCACAAGCTGTTCTTTTTCCTTAAATCAATTCTTGTTCGATTTGTCAATACTTCCAGTCCAAGTATCCTGTCCAATGTGCTTTGTCTTCGATGTCTGCTGCAATGCTATATCTTCTATGTTATGCCAACATTGAATTCTATCCTGTCACAATGTTATACAACATTGATAATCCCGACTTCACAAACAACAACAAACACAAACTTGGAACTGATTATTGAAAGACAAGATTATCAAAATATAAGTGCATACTGCACTTTCAATCTCCCCCTTAATCTTAGTCTTTCATCACAAAACAAAACAAGAGATTAATAGATTAATAGAAACATAACTAAGAACTACTAAAGATCTATTCTCCCCCTTAACCAGACAGCTTAAGAAATATTCAAGAGAACTTAAAATATTACACTCCACAAAATTATAATTGTTCAACACAGAATCAAGAAGAATGAACTCAAGTTATCAATTCTCCCCCTTTTTGTGAGGAAAGAAAAGAAACTAGAGTACTTCTAAACTTCAGATTGTTTGAGATCTGCTCATCAAGCCCTTTGATTTGCTCCAGAATCAGCTTGTCCTGTTGCTTAAAATACCGCATGTAGTTTCAATGTTAGGAGTCAATGTTGTACCAACATGTAAGTCAACATTGAACGCTGAGCAAAGAACTCTGTAACTTTCGGTGCATCAGTTTTGCCAGTAGAAAGAGGCATATTCTCCTTCACATCCATGTTCACAGAAACATCAGGATCTACCCAAGGAAGATCACAGATCCTGTCATGTGTTTCCAGCAGTTGTTTGGTGACTGTGATGGATTTGAAGTTGGAATGATAGACATCATTGGCTTTGACCTCAATACCCAAAGATCTCAAGGACAAGAAATATAGTGGATGGGAGAATCAAATGGCCTCGATCCTCTATTCTTAGAATTTTCTAGATGCTTGAGAATCCTTTCTCCCAGATTGACATTGTAACCCATTTTAATCCTGTAAAGCAACATGGCTGCCTCTTGACTGAGTTTGTTGTTATTGGAAGATGGCAGCCAGTTGTACAGGCAGATCCTGGCAAGAACAGATACTAGAGAACAACAATATTTCAGATCTAGAGTCCCAGTAGGCCAAGATTTTAATTTTCCTGCAGTTAGCTCTCTAGCAATCTCATCCATAGTTACCTCCACAGGAGTCTCAATCTCATCCCTATTTCTATGCAGCACTGTATTGATGTCCTTAGAAGTCAAGAAGAATACATCACCTCTCAGATACACACAGTGATGCTTACCATGCCCTTCACTACCAAAATTCTCAGATAAATGAGCATAGAATTCTCTTATGATTTCAGGAACAAAAGCAGCATATTGGGTAACAGCATAATAGAGATTCCTTTTCTTCAGATAGGCAACCAAGTTATACTCTTCAAATGAGTCCTCTTTAATTATCTTCTCAACATCTATAGCATTATTTTTTATTTTCTCATATTTTTCTAGATTCTTGTTGTCATAGAACAAATGAGAAACTGCATCTTCATCCCAATCAGAACCATCTGTAAACACAGGTTCAGAGGATAGATCATTTACCTCAGGATCTTCAATCTGGTCTTCTCCAAGAATGACATCCTCATCATCAAGTAATTCTTCATCAGATTCTTCCTCTGTCTCAGCTTCATAATCTTCAGAGTCATCTGAGCTTTCATCTGAGTTACTCAGTTCTTCTTCATCAACCATTGACTCATCCTTAGAGTCATCTTCAGTTTCTGGCTCATAATCCTCCATATCATCAGAGCTTTCATCATTGTTATCATCATGACCAACTGATGTTGCACCAACATCCTCATCCATATTCATTGGGTCACTTTCAGTTTTCTCTGAGTCATCTGACTGCCAATCTTCCACCTCAACTGGTTCAATAGTAGGCTCATCTGCGGGTTTCTCAACATTTTCAGAGTGCATGCTTGTCTGATTCTCATCACCATTCAGGCCATCAGTAGCCGTTTTCCCTGTTTTGTCAGGTTGTTGTACATCATCTTCTTCAACGGATGCAGGGTTTTCGGGGTTTTCTCTCAGATCTGCATGTTGAATTTCGGGATGTCCAACATCTTTCCCAGCATCCTCCATGGGAGCATCTTTCTCTATCCCCATTGGGCTTTCATCATCATCCCTCAGATCTTGTGGCAAGTCGACTGGCATGTTTCCCAATTTAACAAGGGTTTCGCAAAGAAATTGAGAGGGTTTGATGGTGATGACTCTGTTGGGTTTTTGGATGGTGGTTTTGCACAGAGATGAGAGTTTTTCAGCACTATCTTCCGAATCCTCACTTATCTCATAGACTGGAATCTCAAAATCGGCAGGTTCGGCACGGATGGGAAGAGGATAAGCTTGCTCCCCCTCAGGTGTTTGCAATGAAACTCCGGGCAAGACGGGTTTTGATGGAGACGGCATTGTTCGGAAGGCAGAGTTGAAGGAGAAAGAGCGGGAGAGTGGTTTTGGTTGAGAGAGGCAAGAGAGTAAAGTGAGGGGAAGGTGAAGAGTTTGGGAGTAAAAAGTAAGTAAAGGGAAAGGATTTTTTTTTTTTTTTTTTTTTGAAAGAGTGTGGTTTGGAAGGATGGCAGTTTTTGTGAGTGGTGGAGAAGTGGGCTAATGAGAGAAGGTAATATGGTTGAAGTAGTGTTTTTGGTTGGTTTGCTTCAAAGATCATAACCATATATATCAAAACACAAACCAAGATCTGTACACAGCTATTAATATGAGATTAAGGAGAGCAAATGATCACCATATCAATTAGGTCAAAAATGAAGAAGATTCTCAAAACTCAACCTAGGGAGGTACATTTTTGTTTTAGGAAACAAATCAAGGTCAGATAAGAGTAAGATACTTTACCAGATTACCCAAGACACAAAATTACTCCCCCTCAAACCCAACCCAAAACACAGAAGAAGCACACAAAAACACAGCAAAGAAGGTACTTCAAGCACAGGCAATGTTGACCAGGATGTTGGCTCAACATTGATGACAACATCGGGAAATCAGACCATTCTTAATGTAAGTCAGCCAGGAAACCAAGTCTCAAGATGTGCAGATTCGATTAACACCACTGATGCTGCAGGCAAAAACAGAAAGAGAAAGGAATACCAAAGAAACACACCCAACATTGCCTCAAAAAGTAAATTGAATAATTAACAGAAGTCTGAGTGGGGGTGACCATGAGACTGTGAACCATGTCAAATAATTGGAACACGTATGAATCCGCTCCAAAGCCGAAGCCTATGCGGAGTTAGGCAAACACACGTCTCATGGCATAAAGATCACTCATTTGATCACATTGGGTGACTGGGTACTCAGATAGTGAACCAGCAGCATTACGAGAATCGGCACTTTTGTGCGTATCGGTTTCTAGTACAGGCCATCAACCCTCACGACATATGACACATTGGCCACGTCGATATCTGGATAGTATTTGGAACCTGCCCAACACGATCCTCGACGGAAACACTTTGAGCCCTTTTTATCATAATTCATTAGATTTATTAAGCACAAAGAGCAGGAGGCAAAATCAGGTGCAAGTCAAGGTACGAGTAAAAGTAGCCAAAAAGCAGCAAAAGTGGGTTTTTCATAAAGCAAACACACAGGAGACTCGATACCTTTCAACCTTGGTTTCAAACAGCCTTTCAAAACCTAAGCATCACCATTGTAAGCTACAAATCAGAAACAGCCATTGACCAGCACAGAAGCACAAAAAACACATTGACACACAAGAAGAAGAAGAAAAAAAAAACTAAATGAATAAAAGAAAGACAGCAATAGATAAACACAGAAGACAATGTTGACCAGGATGTTATGTCAACATTGATTGCAGCACATCCTATCAAATAGTGCAAAGGCCAAGAGACCTTCTCAAACTGAAGAATCTCTCTTTATCAAGGGGCTTTGTGAAAATGTCAGATAACTGATTTGTGGTATCAATGTGTTGTAAGTCAATAATTTGTTTGGAGACTAGGTCTCTAAGAAAATGATGTCGAATGTCTATACGCTTGGTGCGTGAGTGTTGAACAGGGTTCTTGGATATGTGAATGGCACTAAGGTTATCACAAAACAGCAAAAGAGTGTCACTTTGAAACCCATATTCATGCAGCATATTGTTCAGCCAAATTAGTTGAGACACACAACTCCCAGCCGCTACATATTCGGATTCAGCAGTAGAGAGAGACACACAATTTTATTTCTTACTATACCATGACACAAGATTTGGTCCAAGATAAAAAAAACCTCCACTAGTTGATTTTCGATCATCTAAGTCACCAGCCCAATCAGAATCACTAAATCCCAACAGATTAGTGTTTGAATCACATGCATACCATAATCCAAGTTTAACAGTTCCTAATATATATCTAATGATTCTTTTGACAGCAGTTAAGTGAGATATTTTGGGTTTGGATTGATACCTGGCACACACACAAACAGAGAACATGATGTCGTCCGTGGTCAAAGATACAAGAGACTTCCAATCATTGATCTCAGACAATGTCAGTCAACATCGTCCCCAACATCGGTTTTGCTGAGTTTCAGAGATGTAGCCATGGGAGTGCTGCAAGGTTTGGCATTTTCCAGACCAAATTTTTTGATAAGATTCTTGGCATATTTCTCTTGAGAGATAAAGAGACCTTCCTGTTTCTGCTGTATCTGGAGCCCCAAGAAGAAACTGATTTCACCAATCATACTCATCTCAAAGGTTCCTGTCATGGCTTGAACAAACTTATCTAGCAAGGAGAGGTTAGTAGCACCAAAGACAATATCATCAACATAGATTTGAGCAATGCAGATGTCTTTTCCTTTCCTGAGAATAAACAGAGTTTGATCTCCCTCACCTCTTTTAAATCCTAACCCAACTAGGAATTCTGTCAACCTAGCATACCAAGCGCGTGGGGCTTGTTTCAAACCATACAAGGCTTTTCTTAGTTTAAAAACATGGTCAGGATAAAAAGGATCTTCAAACCCTCTAGGTTGTTCAACATACACTTCTTTGTCAATGTAACCATTCAAGAAAGCTCCTTTAACATCCATTTGGTTGAGTTTTATGTTAAGACAACATGCTAAGGCTAGGAGCAAGCGAATGGACTCTAATCTAGCAACAGGAGCGAAGGTCTCATCAAAATCAATGCCTTCCACTTGAGTGTAACCTTGAGCAACCAATCTGGCTTTGTTTTTTACAACTACCCCCTTTTCATCACTCTTATTTTTGAATATCCACTTGGTGCCTATGACATTTATATTATGGGGGCGGGGAACAAGAGTCCAAACTTCATTTTTTTGGAATTGACGAAGTTCATCTTGCATTGCTTCTATCCAAAAATCATCAGCAAGAGCTTCATTCACATTCTTAGGTTCAGTTAACGAAACAAAGCAGGAGGAACTTACAGAGTGACATATTTCAGCAAGTCTGAGTGTTTCCTTGTAGTTTTTGCGTGTGTTTCCCCTCAATGTCCTTCCACCTGGGTTTCCAATTACTTGGGAACTGGGATGATCTTTGCGAATTCTAGGAGGAGGATCCTTTCGTGAGTCAGGAGACATAGGTGCAGCATTAATGCTTGATGGATTGTCAGATTCAGCCTCAGTCTCATTATGAGGATCAGCTTGTTCTTCATCATGAGTGTAAATCTGGGATGTTGAATTTAATGTTGAGTCATCATTGCACAGAGGGGATGTTGGCACAACATTGCCCACATCATGGGTTCTTTCATTTTGATCAGCAGCAGGAGTCACAGTTTCTGGTACGTTCTCACTTGTAGAAGAGTCAGAGGTTGAGTTAATAACCTGTTCAGCACCTGCAGAGATCTTCTTCTGGGCATAGGGCTCAGATTCATCAAAGGAAACATTCACAGACTCTTGTATAGTCTGCAATCTAGGATTATATATTCTATATGCTTGACTATTTTGAGAGTATCCTACAAAGATTCCTTTGTCACTTTTAGCATCAAACTTCCCTAGATGTTCTCTATCATTGAGTATGTAACACACACATCCAAATACATGAAAGTACTTAAGATTGGGTTTTCTACCTTTCAACATCTCATAGGGAGTGGTCAGAGAACCTGGACGAAGATAGACACGATTGATTATGTGACAAGCAGTGTTCACAGCTTCAGCCCACAACCTTTTTGATAGGTTCATTGAGCTCAACATCACTCTGGCCATTTCTTGAAGAGTCCTGTTTTTCCTTTCAGCAACACCATTTTGTTGTGGTGTCTTAGGAGCTGAGTATTCATGCATGATTCCTTTCTTTTCACAGTACTTATCAAAGAATTGATTCTCGAATTCTTTACCATGGTCAGATCGAATTCTTTGAACAAGAGTAGAGTACTGATTACAACATTTTGTATGCCAGTTTTTGAAGGATTCAAAAGTTTCTGATTTTTCTTTCAAAAAATTGACCCAAGTGTATCTAGAAAAATCATCAACTATAACATAGATATACCAGGCACCTCCTAAACTTTTAGCTTCTATAGGACCCATGAGATCCATATGCAGGAGTTCAAAGCAGTTAAAAGTTCCTCTTTGTTGTCCTTCAATCAGAAGTGACTGATGTGTCACCTTGGTTTGTTTTCCCATAAGACAGTCGCCACACACATGTTTCCCTACATTGGTAAGCTTTGGCACTCCTGTCACCACATTGTTTTTTATGATCTTCTCCAGATTTCTGTAATTTACATGTCCCAATTTCTTATGCCACAATGTTGCATCATCATGTTGAGCAACATTGCATTTGAGAGGAATGTCCATCACATAGCAGTTGTCCTGTGATCTCACACCTGTCATTACAGTTAATTTGTCCACACAAGTATAAACTTTGCAAGAACGTTTATCAAACTTGACTTTCAGATCATCATCACACAGGTGGCTTATACTAACAAGATTAGCCGTTAACCCTTCAACTAGAAGAACATTTGAGAGTTTTGGATATCCTTTAAGGCACAGTGTTCCCTTTCCAAGTATTTTGCTTTGGTATCATCCTCCATATGTTACCGTACCTGTCTTTTGAGCTACAAAATTTGACAAATTTGACGGGTTACCGGTCATGTGCCTAGAACAACCACCGTCAAGTACCATTTTCCAAAGATTGTTAGGGGAAGTAGCAATGTAAAAGCAACATTGCAAGTATATTTTCTTTAGCTACCCAAACATGTTTAGAAACACTCTTGTGTTTTCTTATCATCTGGAGATTTGCCTTGTTTAGGAGAACTAGAGTACTTGAGTCTTAAGATTACATCTTTCACTCGTTGAAGTGGATGTTGTCACAACATTGCAGCTAGCATCACTGTTTTGTTTGCTGGAAACTGGATGGGAGGGAATTGTGGAGAGATTACTGAGGTTGGAGGTTTCAACATGTTCCCTTTTTAAGTCCTTTTGGTACTTGAAACAGTAAGGCTTGTTGTGACCCGATTTATGACAGTACGTGCACACAAACACATCTTTTCTTTTACAAACGAGGACCTTTATGAGCTCGTAAAGAGATTTGACAACTTTTGGGGTATCGGTGTTAGCACAGGTCGCTCATGTTGCACCCAAGTTCATCATAACTATGGTGTACCCTAAACCAAAGGGTCCTATCATTGTTCACATCAAGCATCTCATTAAGTCTAGAAGTAGAAGAGTTCCATTTTGCAATTACCTTCTTTTCATTATCTAGCTCGAGATTACCTTGAGCCTTCGGTCCTTCTTTGTTAATTCAAATTCTAGTTTGACAATGGTGTCTTTCAGATTGTAGTTCTCCTTCTCAGTTTTCTTGAGGAGTTTCCTGAGAGTCTTCCATGCACTGAAGAGTTTCTCATACATCTGTTGCAGATCCTTCACCATTTGATCTGCATTAACTTCCTCTTCTGAAGGACTATCTATATCAAAATCCACAGAACCATGTAGACATAACACATTAGAGATTCCTGACTTCTCAGGTTTGGTTAGTGCCAAATATTCACAGTTCTCAGAGTCATCATAGTCAAAGAAGATTTCTATTTCTGATGTTGTCTCGACAATGTTGTCCCAACATTGGTCATCAACATTGTAAGTGGATGAGCGGAGAGCTCTGGCATTGGTAGTTGAATCATCTTCTTTTTCTTCATCTTCCTGTTCTTCATCTGAGTCATCACTGAGATAAGCAAGAAGATTCTTTTCTCTTTCGAGATTGTTAGCACATTCATTTTGATAATGACCCCACCTTGGCATTCAAAACATCTAATCTTACTAAGAGGAGTGCGATCAATCATTTGAGCTAGTTTTGGAAGCGTAACCGGCTTTGAAGGTATTGGTTTTCTTTTGAAAGTTTTAGTTCCACTTGAGGATCCTTGACCAGTTTTTCCTGAATCTAAGTTTGTTGAACTTCCTCACAAGATTGTTGAAGGCTTCCTCACCATATTGTCGACTCATCACTACTACTATCAGGCTTTGAAGATTTAGCTTTAGAAACAGAGTGAAGGGAGATACTATGAGTTTTCATACCTTGTCTCTCATTTTCATTTAGTTCAAAGTTTTTCAAATTGTTCAACAGGGTATGAAAATCCATAGTTGCCAAGTTATGAGTGTCTTCCAAGATAGTGACTTTGGTATTAAATCTTGAGGAAAGAGATCGAACAGCTTTGGAAACAAGTTGCCTATTAGAAATAGCTTCTCCCAGTCTTTGGACTTCATTTGAGAGAGTCAAAAGTTTTTCGAAATAGGAGTCAATGGTTTCTTCCTCCGCCATTCTTAGATTTTCAAATTGAGACCAAAGCATTCTAAGTTTAGTTTGTTTGACACTAGCATCCCCTTCACAATGACTCTGAAGTAATTCCCAAGCTTGTTTTGCAGTAGTACAGTTTTGAATGATTTTAAACATATGAGAATCTACATGACCAAAGATAGCATTTAACGCTTTTTCATTATAAGAGCTAAGAAGTATGTCACCTGCAGAGAAGCGTTCTTCAAGAATGGGGACAATGTCACCATCAGCATCAGGTCCTTCAGTTGGCCAGGTGTATCCTTCCAGAATGGATCTCCAAGTACGGCCATCAAGGGACTTGATGTATGTCCTCATCCGGATTTGCCAGTAATGGTAGTTGGACCCATCAAGCACAGGAGGTCTATTGTAGTTTGCATCCATTGTAGTAGTACCAAATCCAGACACCAGTAGTTAGGTGGCTGGCTTTGATGCCACTTGTTAGAACTTAAGATCTCGGATTGGTACTTGGAACTAGATCAACAGACAATGTTGCCAACAATGTTGTTCAACAATGTCTACAGTAAACAGATAGCAGCGGATGAATAATAATGAAACTTCTATTACCAAGCCAATATATAGAAAAATATATTGGCAGCGCCTTTAGGCAAAATATCTACTGACAGGAAAAGTAGATCTAATCAACTAGGTTTAATACAATCACAAAAGATTGATTAAACAACCAAAACTAGCCCTAGAAGAACCAACAGTAAAAGCTATTCTAGGTCGATGTTTGAAAGAGTTATTCCAACAATGAATACTCTTAGACAAACTCTAAAGCTAGCAGAAAACAAGAAGCCTAAACTCTTTAAATCTCAATTGTTCTTTTCAAAAAACATTGCTTTTTTTTGAATCATCTATATATATATATACTGAGATGATGTTCTTTCCATCCATCTATGAGCAAAATAAAAGGGATCAAAAAAAAAATTTTCTTTCTTTTTTTTCTCCAAGATGCGAAAGAAAATTTATTCTTTTCATTCTTCATAAAATATATTCCTTCTCTTTTCACCACGTTTTTTTTTTCTTTATTCAATTTATTTTGTTCAATGTCATTTCAATTCCTCAATTCACCAATGTGTTTTGTCTTGCATTGCTGTTTCTTGCTATATTATATCTATATATGATCTATATCAATATCCTTCTCACCTAAAAATCTTTAATTGTTCTTTTTCTTTTCAAAAAGCTTAACATTGCTTTTTATATATATATATTATATATGTCAGATGTTTTCCTCTCTTCCATCTAAGGCGAAAGGCATTAGGATCTCAAAGGAAAATTTTCTTTTTTTTTTTTTTTCAAATATGAGAATATTTAAAATTTTTATTCTTCATCTAAAAAATAAAATTCTTCTTTTTTTTTGTTTTTTTTTTTTTTTTTTTCTCCAATTCAATCGATTTCAATACTTCAAATCAATCATCAATTCGCCCGTTGCTTGTGCTTCTGTGTCTCAATGCTATATCTTCTTATTATATCTCTATAATGTTATACAACATTGATAATCCTGCAGCTTCACAAACAACAATAAACACAAACTTGGAACTGATTATTGAAAGACAAGATTATCAAAATATAAGTGCATACTGCACTTTCAAGGTTAATGGGCAGAAGATCACTATTCCTGAAGTGATCAATCTTGTATCTGAAGATGATGAGGAGGAAGAGATAAACGAAAATGACTTCGATGAACCTCCCACTGACCATCACCAAAAGGATGACACAGACAAAAAGGACTATGATGATGCCCCTGCACCAGGGACCGGAGGAATTTCACTAAGAAATGATGCCTCAGCTGCTGAAAAGCACACTGAGAAGACCTCACAGAAATCTCCGTCTCCATCTCCTCAGAAATCTACTCATCCATCTTCTAACCAACACCCGCCATTACTCTTAACAAGTAGTCGAGCTCTCAAGAAACCAATCGTAAAATATTAAACACTCAAACCAGATCTACTCAACTCAAACAATCGTTGGAAGAAGAACAATACCCATCTTCAATCGGAAGATCAAATAGCTAAATCCAGAGACAAGCTTGATCAACTACAAGATCAATACTTACAAGAAATGATTGCTTACTCGAGGTTAAAGAGCTACGGATGTCAGCATGATATCACCAAAGAACTCGACATCAAGAAGTATTCAAGTCAAGCATGATGCTAAGGCTGCATCATCTTCAAAAGAAGTACCATCCTCCTCCCAGAAAGGAAAGAAACCAATCTCTGAGATGGTTGCTGGACTCGATATAATCGATGAAAATGTCCAAGAGGATGAAGAACACTGGGCTGATTACTCAGATGATGAAGAAGACAAGACTTTAGTAGAGCAATCGCAATGAACATCTAGCGGTTTCACTTGAAAAGGAAGTCGATTGCTCCTACAATTTTCAGCAACCGCCAAATGTCCACTCCAATGAATACATGAACAGTACCAAGTAATCGCTCATCCGAACAAGGAGATGTCTTCACGTAACAAGGAAGTAATTGCCTCATTCCCTCTCGAATGAGAAAGTTCATCGAGCTCATCACCAGAGAACAACTAGCATAGTCATTTCTCGTAAAGATCCGGGAATGATAAGGGATGATGATGCCTTTAATCGAAAATCTTTCCAAGAGGCAAGTTACATCACTGAAAAGCAGATGCCATCCTAGCCCATCAAGTAGCTCACGATAAGGACAATGGACTTATCAAGCAAAATCAGAGCTCAAAGCCAACTTCGGTTGGTCACCGCCTATAATTATTTACAAGGGCACTTTAACTCTCTCGATTCCTTTATGAGACCGAGTCACCAACAATGACTAAGGGGAAAGAATGTACAACCGACCTCAAAGTCGGGGAATGGGAAGAAGGAGAAGAAAACAAGAAGAAATCTGAGTCAAAGGCTGTAAAGGAAGAAGAAACATGAAAACTTCCCACCACTACTCGTAATCAATGAACCCTCCTCAAGCCAAGTCATGCAAATAGTAGCCGCTCGTAAACCCATCAAGGAACTAAAATGATAACAAGGACCATGGCACGAGACCTCCAAGGAGTACCAAGGCTCCAAGGAGAAGACAAGTTAAAGGGATTGATGAATCTTCCAAGAAGAAGAAGAAGGTCAAATCAAGTCCCCGGCAATGAAGAAGGTCAGAAACTCACAAGATTTAATCTTGATGATGATGAAGAAACTGATGAAGATGAAGCCCTCTTCACAAGAAAAGAAAAATTGAAAGCCTAATCGAGCCCATAGTCAAAGCCCTAGCAGCCTAAAAACACCTCCGAAATACCAAGTCTATCCAGGTGGTTCTTCAAGCAACAACCCCAAAGAGAATTCAAGATGAGAAGGAACAGATCGAGAGTCGAAAGCAAAGACAAAGTCAACTTCCACTCAAAGCTAGAAGAAGCCAAAATAGAGTATGTGAAGTATGACAATGATTCCTCCGCTCAGTGCATCAATCGTAAAATGGCTATGGATTCGAACTTAAGCATCTATTGGTAAATTCAAGATTTCCGTAACCAATCCATAAACAACTTATGGCATGGAGAAAAGATAAGCCAACCTTGATCAACACCAATCACATTAAAGCCCGTCGATTTTGAAGTTGTCAAGAGAACTGCCATGAGAAAGGACCTCTCCGATGAATGTCCATATGGAAAGCCGATGACGTGCATGTAATCAATATCACAGAACAGCACAAGAGCAAGACTCATGAGAACCCTATGAATCGCTCTATCTAATCAAGATCAATACAAGGGTGACATCAGATATCTGAGGATTATCTACGAATACTTCAAGCTTTCAGTTATCAGAATAGAGCATGCCTGGAAGTGGGGAAAGTACCTATGGGTCAAACATTTTGTCAAGAAAAATCCTACCAAAACCTATAAAGAGGTATGTGGATTTGCCAGAGACACTGAGATGCTCGTCAGAACACTTCTCTATGATTATTCTGATGACATCAAAAGGTTTGGAGATAGGAAATTTGCAGACTGATCCATAGAAATACTGTTGAAGACTTGAAGAGATTGAAGACTTGAAGACTAGTTTATTAGGATGTTTACTTGGAGCTTGGTTACTCCTGTTGTCCTAATTTACTATGTAGTTTTTGTATTTTTGCTGACTGAGCCAAACTTGTTCTATGTATTGAAGTTATCTGTAATCTCTTTTATAACTTATCTGAAGAACTTACTCTCAGATAATATTCTATAAAAGATAACTTGTCAGCAAAGATCACACCTCGTGATTTGGTTGATGTTTACTTTCTGCACTTAATTAAATAAATTGAAGATCTTAAGAAAATATTAAGTGTTGGATTGTTCACTCATCCAGATTTGTAATAGGTTAGATAGTCATCGTTGACTGATCAAAAAAGGGGAAATTTGTTGGGAAATTTGTTGGGAAATTTGTTAGGAAATTTGTTAGATATTTTGTTAGAAATATCTGTTTAGATTTTGATCAGCAACATGATGACTTATCTTAGTCTCAGAAAGGTGATTAGTACTCTTGGTTCACTTGAACATTGTAAAAGAGGAAACCCACTAAGTATGATAGTCTAGCTAATCTTGTATAGGATGTTAGGTCTCAAAATGTAATTTTTATTTTATGAAGAGAAGACCAAGAAGAAGACATCCAAGCAAAACAAACTCAACGACATTGAAGACTTGAAGAAACTGCACAAGATTACTGAAACTGTTTTTCAGATACCTTAGCCAGATATCTTGAAGACACGAACAGTTTTAAACAAACTGTGTCACAAGAGATATCTGAGAAATAAAAGACCTATCTGAAAACAAGGAAAGTGTCCACAGATATCTATTCTCAGATACCTTGAGCATTAACCACATTTCTGAAAAAGAAATATATATATTGCAAACAAAGTTGTTTCAATAAAAGTGGTATCTGAAGATTGAAGATAAGGACGTGCAAAGAATCGATAACACTAGTCTCTCGACATAAAGCATAGTTTCGCTGGCACTACATGACAAAAGTATAGTACAATGCATTTAATGCACGGACAGAGATGTCCAATAAAAGCAACGATGCTTCAAGAAGAAGACAAAACTCACTAAAGATTATACACAGATATCAATAGTTCGAATTTGAGCCTAACGGATACTATTCAAACGGTACTCAAATTCATCTATAAATATCAACACTTAGACTGCTTGAAGAGACACACGACACACCTTGAAAACGTTGAACATCTTACTCTCTCAAAGCAACTTACTTATCCTCAAAGCTTTATGTTGAGACCAAAGCTTTTGATCTTGAGTAACACTGAAGTTCTAAGTGTCCTGATCCTAAACAAGCACAGCTATCTGTGAAAGAGTTGAAACGAAAGATTAAGTATCTGAGATTCATTCTCTTGAACATTTATCTAAGACTTGGTCAAGAAAAGAACAAGATACCATACATTGAAAAGTGTATTAAGTATACTTGATTCACAGAGCTATCTGAATAACTGAATAAGTTATTAAAGAAGCTCATCTGACAACTCAAACCAAAACCAACACCATAACTGGCGTGGAGTACAGGAAGTACTTAGTTTGAAAAATCAGGGAACAACTCCAAGGTTACCGGAGTATAGGAAGTACTTGATTTGGGAAACTAAAGAATAACTCCAAGGTTATTGAGTATAGGAAGTACTTAGCTTGGGAAGCTAGGGAATAACTCAAAGGTTTCTGAGTACAGGAAGTACTTGGCTGTGAAAGCCGGGGAACAACTCAGGGGGAACATTTGGTTGGGAACCAATTGTTTAAGAATCTTAGAATAGGATTTTTGTAAGGAGAACTCAATTATCTATTCTAGTGAATTCTAGGTCTCTCGTAGACCGAAGTGGATTAGTTGGAGGATTACGCCACCTCCAGATACCACTATACTTGCTGTATTATTTACCTTTCTGTATTTACATTTCAGCAACACACACACACTTTAACTGTTTCTGCACTTATCTTTATTAAGTCTTCCGTGCTCTGATTCTAAGTATCAGATATCTATTCAGATATCTGAGAAATAGTTTTTATCGACAAAAGTTTTAAAAGACTATTCACCCCCCCCCCCCCCCTAGTCTTTTACTTTGCCGTTATCTGGACCAACAGAAACACCGCACATTTCTGGGGAAAGTAGTGTGGAATCATTTGAATCCTCATCCTCAGAATCAGACTCAATATCTTGAGCATCCAGTTGGATTTGAATCATTTTCCTTTCTTCAGTGAGCATAGCTCTCTGACTTCTTTTGAAGATTCTTTTGTCTTTCTTGTCACCTGTCCTTAGATTGTTAAAGGCAGGGCAATCCTTCTTGAAATGGCCAGGTTTCTGACAATAGAAACAGATATTGTTTCCGATTTTTGCTTCCTCAGTACTTGATGCTTTCTGAGCCGGCTTATTCAGCGAGCTTTGCATATTTTTGTACTGGTGATAGTTTGAGCCTAGATGCTTTTTCAGCTTCTCTTTAGCTTTTCTTCTCTCAATTTCTCGACTGACATATTTTCCCATTTGCTTTACAGCAAGCGCATCCTCAGTCACTTCCTTGCTTATCTTCTTTTCAGAAGTTCCTTGAGCAACTAGAGCAACATTCTACAACTTTTCAGTTGTTTGTTCTCTTTGAGTTGTCTCATAGTCAACGGTGGCAAGGTGAGAGAAAAGTTCCACAGGAGTGATATCTGGCATTCCTTGGTTAAAGTAGAAAAACTTTGTGTGCTCCCAGTTATGGTTTAGACTCCTCACTATAGTCTTAATCTTTTCTGATTGGGTATATCTATTACTTTCACCAAGTGCAGCCATGTCACTCATAAGTGTTGTAAACCGGAAATCTAGTTCTTCAAGAGTCTCCGTGGGACCTTGTTTAAAGTTTTGGAATTTGAGCTTCAAAACTTCGAACTAATTTTCCTTTCTTTTCTCAGTGCCGGCACCGATTTCTTCAATCAGTTGTCAGGAAACTTTCGCCGTTTTTGCACCCCATAGTTTACACTGTATGTGTTCTGGAGTAGAACGTATGATGATATTATGAGCCTGACCATCCAGTCGATTTCTCTTGGCATCTTCCGATGTCCAGAGGTCTCTGGGCTTTGGTTCGTAAATAACTTGATCGGTGCCTCCCACCTGGTTTAATCTGTTTGTGAAGACCCATCACTTTGTTCTCTGTCTCTACCATTAGAAACCTCTATGACTTGCTTGAGTTGTTGAATGACTATTGGGCCAATCTTTATTACTTTGATCATTTCATCACTGATGGCTTCTAGGTGGAGCATCATGTTGTTCTTCCATTTTTCATAATTCTCTGGCTTGAGAATTGGGGCGTCACTTAAAGACATCCTGCAGCAAACACACTAAACAAACAAATCAAGTGTAGGTGAAAAGCAGTTAGTAGGATCTAGGTTCAGTGCAGAAGGCTTGGGAAACTCCTGCTCTGATACCACTTGTTGGTCCAGATAACGGCAAAGTAAAAGACTAGGGGGGGGGGAATAGTCTTTTAAAACTTTTATCGATAAACACAGTTTCTCAGATATCTGTGAAGATATCTGATACTTAATTTCAGAGAACGGAAGACTTTTCTGTGATAAGTGCACGTGCTCAGCAAGAAAAGTGTAAGTACTTTGCAAGATAAGTAAAGCAAGTAATAAACTGCAGAAAGTAAATAACACAAGTCTTTTATAGTGGTATCTGAAGGTGGCGTAATCCTTCAACTAATCCACTTCGGCCTTTCTCAGACCTAGAATCCACTAAGACAGATAATTGAGTTCACCTTACAAATATCTTCTCTTGATTCCTAAATACACTAGGTTCCCAACAGAGTGTTCCCCCTGAGTTATTCCCGGGCTTTCACAGCCAAGTACTTCCTGTACTTAGAAACCTTTTGAGCTATTCCTTAGTTTCCCAAACTAAGTACTTCCTATACTCCAGGCCGATAATGGTGTTGGTTAAGGTAAGTTGTCAGGTGAGCTTCTTTAATAACTTGTTCAGTTACTCAGATAGCTCTATTAATCAAGTATACTTAATACACTTTCCAATGTATGGTATCTTGTTCTAAACTGACCCAAGTCTATGATAAGTGTTCAAGAGAATGAATTTCAGATATGAAATCTTAGTTCAACTCTTTCACAAATAACAATGCTTGTTAAGGATCAGGACACTTAGAACTTTTATGCTACTTAGAATTAAGAGCTTTGGTCGCAACAGAAAGCTTGAAGGTAAGTAGTATGCTTGAGAGAACTTGTGTGAGTATTCAATATAAGTTCAGTGCTCTAAGGTGTTCAGTGTGTGTTCTCAAGCAGTCTAAGTGTTGATATTTATAAATGAATTTGAGTGCCGTTTGAATAGTATCCGTTAGGCTTAAATCAAATTCAAACTATTGATATCTGAGTATAGTACAATAGTACGTTTGTCTTCTTCTTCGGTTACCATTTTTGTTCGCATCTCTCGTCTTCGCATTTAATGCATTGTACTATACTTTGTCCTGTAGTGCCAACGTAACTATGCATTGTATCAGAGACCTTATATTATCAGATTTCTCTAAAGCTTTGCACGTCCTTTTCAGAAATTATCACAACTTCAGAAACCATTTGTTGAAACAACTTGTTATAATATATTTCTTTTCAGAAACATAGTTTGTATTCAAGGTATCTGAGTGTAGATATCTATGAGCACTTTCCTCGTTTCAGAAATCACTTATTCTCAGATATCTTTTGCAACACTTGTGTTTCTAAACACTTGTTTCTTCAAGATATCTGGACATAGGTATCTGAAAAACCCTTGTCTTTAGCAATCTTGTGTAGTCTTCAAATCTTCAAATCCGTTGAACTTTTCCTGCTGGATGCCTTCTTCTTGGTCTTCTTCAGAAAATAAAAATTACATTTCGAGACCTAACATCCTATACAAGATTTGCTAGACTATCATACTTAGTGAGTTTCCTATTTTACAGTGTTCAAGTGAACCAAGAGTACTAATCACCTTTCTGAGCTTTGATAAGTCATTAGGTTGCTGATCAAAATCTAAACAGATATTCCTAACATACGTACTTTGCAAGATATGTAAAGCAAGTAATAAACTGCAGAAAGTAAATAACACAAGTCTTTTTATAGTGGTATCTGAAGGTGGCGTAATCCTTCAACTAATCCACTTCGGCCTTTCTCAGACCTAGAATCCACTAAGATAGATAAATGATGTAACCTTACAAATATCTTCTCTTGATTCCTAAATACACTAGGTTCCCAACCGAGTGTTCCCCCTGAGTTATTTCCCGGCTTTCACAGCCAAGTACTTCTCATCGTAAACCTTTTGAGCTATTCCTTAGTTTCCCAAACTAAGTACTTCTTGTGCTCAATAACCTTGGAGTTATTCCTTAGTTTCCCAAACTAAGTACTTCCTGTACTCCACGCCGATTAAGGTGTTGGTCAAGGTAAATTGTCAGGTGAGCTTCTTTAATAACTTGTTCAGTTACTCAGATAGCTCTATGAATCAAGTATACTTAATACACTTTGCAATGTATGTTATCTTGTTCTTTACTGACCCAAGTCTATGATAAGTGTTTAAGAGAATGATACTCAGATATGAAATCTTAGTTCAACTCTTTCACAAATAACAATGCTTGTTAAGGATCAGGACACTTAGAACTTTTGTGCTACTTAGAGTCAAGAGCTTTGGTCGCAACAGAAAGCTTGAAGGTAAGTAGTATGCTTGAGAGAGCTTGTGTGAGTATTCAGTGTTCTTGGTGTAAGTTATGTGTGTTCTAAGGTGTGTTCTCAAGCAGTCTAAGTGTTGATATTTATAGATGAATTTAATTGTCGTTTGAATAGTATCCGTTAGGCTTAAATCAAATTCAAACTATTGATATATGAGTATAGTACAGTAGTATGTTTGTCTTCTTCTTCAGAAGCTACCGTTTTTATTCATACATCTTTGTCCGCGCATTTAATGCATTGTACTATACTTTGTCCTGTAGTGCCAACGGAACTATCATTGTATCAGAGATCTTATACTATCAGATTTCTCTGAAGCTTTGCACGTCCTTTTCAGAAATTATCACAACTTCATATACCATTTGTTGAAACAACTTGTTATAATATATTTCTTTTCAGAAACATAGTTTGTGTTCAAGGTATCTGAGTGTAGATATTTGTGAGCACTTTCCTCGTTTCAGAAACCACTTATTCTCATATATCTTTTGCAACACTTGTGTTTCGAAACACTTGTTTCTTCAAGATATCTGGACATAGGTATCTGAAAAACCCTTGTCTTCAAAGAATCTTGTGCGCTTCAAATCTTCAAATCTGCTGAACTTTTCTGCTGGATGCCTTCTTCTTGGTCTTCTTCAGAAAATAAAAATTAAATTTCGAGACCTAACATCCTATACAAGATTTGCTAGACTATCATACTTAGTGAGTTTCCTCTTTTACAGTGTTCAGGTGAACCAAGAGTACTAATCACCTTTCTGAGCTAAGATAAGTCATTAGGTTGCTGATCAAAATCTAAACAGATATTTCTAACATCGATGTATGCTACACTTTGGGATTGCTCGATGACGACAAAGAATATATCCATGCATGCTATTAGGGAAGCAAGGTTTTGTGGTTCGAGACGCTTACTTTGACATTTGTTCCATACCTTTACAATCTGATAGTATGTTTAGGCATGTTCATGTTTGGAAAAATACATGGGAGTATCGAACTGACGACATCCAGTACATCATGCAAATGAAGTTGAATAATCCTGGTATAAATGTCAATATTCTATTCGAATTAATTTTTTACAATAAAATTTATATATTACTCCCTCCGTTCTTTTTAAAGGTTTACATTTTGCCATTTTGGGTTTTTTTTTAAAGTTTAACGTTTCCTTTTTTGAAAATCCACTATCTACATTTATTAATTTTAAATACTCTTTTTCATACTTTACCTATGATCTCTCTTACTTTTTCTATACTTTCTCTTACTTTTTACAATCTATTTACTATTTTATTCAATTTCCTTAAAATTCACACCAAACCAAAATTTAAACCTTCTAAAAGACCGGAGGAGTATTTAATATGCTAACTTTATTTCTCAAAATTTCAATTTAGGGCTCGAGAATTGAAGAATTTTTCTCTTGCTGAGATTGAAGAGTTCCTTTCTTGGAATGGATTCAGCTTGAGTTAGATTGAAGCTATGCCCATGCCCGACAGTATAGTCAAAGATAATGGTATGAATAATTTGATACTTAAAGAAATGTCGTACGATGTTGATGATATGATTGAGCAACACATCCATTTGTATCCATCTCTCACCGAGGAGCAAAGGACTGTGTACCATACTATATGGATGCAGTCGATTCTGGTAGTGGTGGAGTTTTCTTTCTCTATGGTTACGGTGGCACATGAAAGACATTTTTGTGGAAGACAATGTGTTCTGCATTACGTGGAGACGTGATATTGTTCTCCCAGTTGCATAGAGTGGTATAGATTTTCTACTTCTTCTGGTGGCCGTACTGCACACTCCAGATTCAGTATTCCTTTGTAGGTCGATGAAACTACTACGTGCAGTAGGATAACCCCCGACAACAATCTTACAGGACTCTTGAAGAATGTAAAGTTAATAATTTGGGATGAGGCACCCATGACTAATAAGTTTTGTTTTGTGGCTCTTGACCGCAGTCCAAGGGACATAATGAGATGTCAACATGGTAGAGAATCGAACAAGCCATTTGGTGGATTGGTTGTCGTTTTTTTTTTTTTTTTTTTTTGAGATTTTAGACAGATATTGTCAGTCATACCTAAGGGTAGCAAGCAGGACATAGTCCACGCATCTTTTTGCTCATTGAAGAAGCTTTGGAGTTCGTGTCATGTGTTGAAGCTTACTAAGAACATGTGCCCGCAGGTATTTTTCTAACATTTTATATTAATTATAAGTTTTTAAATACAATTTATATATTTGAAATGCATATGAATTATTTTTTATATTAAGTATGTTTAATTTATTTTATTCAATAACAGTCTGGGCGCTCACATGTTGAGATTGAGAGTGTTAGGGTGTTTGTTGATTGGTTGTTAAAGGTTGGAGATGGTGAAGTTGGTCGTGATAATGATGGTGAGGTAGAATTTAAATTTCCTGATGATATTTTGATTCGTTCTACTGGTGAACCAATTGATGCAATAGTTGAGAGCACTTATCCTAGCATATTAGACCATGTTAGTGATGGTCAGTACTTCCAGGATAGAGTTATTCTTGCTCCGACAATGAGATAGTTCAGGAAGTCAAGGATTATATCATGTCTCTTGGAGATGCCCTTCATGAGTTCAGATAGCATATGCCCTGACGAAGATGATATCGTCAATAGAGAAGTTGAAGTTGTATATTTTATCGAGTTTCTAAACACTATTAGGACTTCTGGAATACCAAATCATATAATTCGACTTAAGGTTGGTTGTCATATAATACTTCTTAGGAACATTAATCAGTCTGTAGAGCTTTGTAATGAAACTAGGTTGATTGTTATTGGAATTGGCAATCACGTTTTTTAGGCGAAGATCTACATGGAAATAACTCTGGAGTAAAGGTTTTTATACCTAGGATGGTACTCACACCTTCGGATCTTACCAAGTTTCCTGTTAGATTTCAGCGAAGGGAATTTCCTATATCAATTTATTATGCAATGACTATATATAAGAGTCAAGGACAATCGTTATCTAATGTTGGAATTTATCTCTCAAACCCTGTTTTCAGTCATGGTCAGCTCCATGTGGCGTTTTCTAGAGTCACGAGCAAGAAAGGTCTCAAGGTTTTAGTCCTAGATGAGGAAGGCAAAATCGAACAAATACGAAGACTAACGTCGTGTACAAAGAGGTGTGTAGAAATCTTTGAGGTATGCTTTATTATATTAAATAACTCTAACTTTAAATTATCAAAATTCAATCATTTTAATTTCAATACTAACTATTTTTTTATATATTGTTTTGTAGTTGGTGATTATTGATATACCTACTGCGATTGTTATACATTGACTCTGCATTAATTCTATTTCAAATAATTCAATGTATTCAACCTTTAAATATTTATATATGACTTATTGTTTATTTGATATGTTTTTTTCTAAACTTATTTCTAATTGAAACTAAATCATATGCCGTGGCAACGCCACAGATAGTACTAGTAAACCATTTAAAATAGATATTATAATTTAAATCTTCAAATTAAAATAATCTTCCATTATATACGAAAACTAAAACCAACATTTGCACGGACCCTAATTTTATTAATCCTAAAACTAAATCCAACATTTCCATTATCTTTCAAAAAGTAAAATCTTTTTACCCAAAAAATGAAGAACCCTAATTTTATTAATCTTCCGTCACATAGCATGACCAGTAAAGAGATTTGCAGGGAAAATAATCTGCAGAACGATTACGATTGAGTCCCCTCTTTGTATTGGCTCCGATCATAGCCTTTGTTTTCTATACTTCTGTTCCACCGTCCATTTAAATGGAAGAGAAAGAAGGAAAAGAGTGGATGGAAGAGCCATAAAGGGATCCAATTCACACAAAATTCACTTGTCCAGCAGATCGAAGACCATCATCATTCTTCATGTTCTTATTGGTTATTACTTTGGTGATGGACAAAATTGATTGAAATTAGAGAAACTCAATGATTAGGGTTCATAATACAATATTGGGGAAATAATGAATATGTTTAAAATAAAAAAGGAACAGTGTGATTGTTAAACGGAAAAGAAATTATGTTAAGATCTTTATTTTAGTTTTAAATTTTAAGAATGAATATATATTAACTAATTTGGATGTAAATGCCATTATAACCATGCTTATATAGTAAATTACAAAATTTGTCATTGTACAATTTTTACAATGATACGGACGGTTAAGATTTAATACAACTTCAATTATTATTAATACAAATGATCTAAGGGCTGTGAATTAGTACAACTGATATGGATGCATGTTAAGCTATTACAGTTGTATTCGGACCATAGACTTGGTGATGAATTGTACTCCCTATGTCCCGCAGAACTTCATACATTTGTCATTTTTAACCGTCCCATAGAACTTTATACATTACTAAAAAAAGAAGCTACCTCACACCCAACAAATAATAAACAATTTCAACTTTACACGTAAATTACACATTTTGCCACTCAAAGTACACTTTCCTCCACCGTTTTCATACTTTATCATTACTTTAAATTTTCGCATAAAACTGCACGTCAACCCTAATGTATCAAGTTCTCCGGAACGGATGGAGTATTAGAAACTATGGAACCTATTCTAAGCTATGAATATGAATTAGGCTTTGTATCGGTCAACGTTAAAATAGGCCTCCTTTAAATACCACCACGTAACAGTTAATTTAATACTCTATTGGTACATTTTTTTTCGGCACTATTTTAAAAAAAAATCAATTGTTTATTATTTGTTGTTGGAAAGAGAAATGATACAGAATGAAAAATATATGAGGGATAAGATATATAATGATAAATAATGAAAAAAAGTAAGAGAGATAGTTAACTTGGTGGGAGTTAGTGTGTGTACTTTTTTGCTATTTTTGTAATGAGACTAAATTCGTGGAACGTCTATAAATGAATATGTGTCCATATTGTCGGGATGGAGGGAGTATGATTCATTTCTAAGATCTAAAGTCAGTTTATCTACAATTGGGATATGATTGATTACATATTAATTTTTTGAATAATTAACATGCCCATAAGATATAAGTTAATTATAATACCATTGTGATAATAACTAATTTTTTATTTATAAAATATATAATAAATAGTTCAACTTCGTAAAAATATGGACATAACCTCTATCTGGGAAGGAAAATCACAGGCATTCGTCCCTAGAAGAATTGACACTACATATAGAAAATATAGAAATATAGCACGATGGCATTATGCAAGCTCAAACTTCTCCCCTTCCTACCCGACAAAGGGCCACTCCCTTTACTAACAAGTACCAACAAGTTCACTAGTAATTAAAACTGCAAATGTACAAACTAACTTGTAAATGGATTCACTAATTAGGCCTTTGTTCCTCTACTCATAAAAATAAATGCAATAAAATGGTCACTGCAAATCTCCTTATCGGCAGTACTAATCTAGACCAATCTGCCTTCTCCTCAACACTTCTGAAACTCTACATCCAAATAGTAAAGATTTTAGTTAGAGACGTGACAAAAGGAACATTGCAGGTAAAACTATAAAGTTTGAAGCGAAATGCATTGCAATTAGAAGATACGCAAACAGAATGCAAATACTTATATGGCCAATTACCTAACTCAGGAGCTCAAGATACAACTTTCAAGAGCATGATTCAGATGATTCAATTCTATTGGCACACAAAAACAATGAGCTTGCAGAAGAGATGTAACATGTCCAACACGCCTCTGATTGTGACTATCCAGACTATACAGACCATTCCAGTAAGAAATAGCAGATTAAATCAAATAAAAGGAGCAGAACAGAAACAGTACAACAACCTCATAAATATTTTAATAACTATCTTCTTAAGCCTAGTGATTCAAACAAAGATTTCAGGCGCGTCATCGACAACTCAGAGATAAAAGCTGTACCAAGTAACCAGTAGAAAGATCAAGAACAATTAAATTCGTCAGCCTTAAAAACTCCATAGCACTTGATCCGAAAACAAAACTACTCAGTTCGAAGCCAATAGTAAGTTACTAACATAAATTCTAGTATTACACACCTCGTGTTTTTCTGACATGATTACGTTTTCCGATGAGAGGTTCGTAATTTTCAGGCCAATCACATCAAAATTGTGGTAGAAAATTTGGGGATTTTGTAGTATCTTCTATAGAGGAGGACAGAACTGGAACAAAGATGTCTAAATCCGATCTGTTGATGCACGCCATGGGAGAAAGAAGTCTTAATGGAGGACTGGTTAGAAGTCCAGAGGAAGAAGGAGAAGGAGAATGGGTAGAAGCATAAATTCGAAGAGCTGAATGAGCCAAACGTTTGAATTTGGGAAGCCGGGATTACAGAATTTCGTAGCCAATCCAATCTGCTGATGCGTGCCATGGTAGAGAGAAGTCTTAAGGAAGGCTTGCGTACAGTGTATTTTGTGTCAGCTGGAACACCATACCCGTTTCTTCGCATTTGATCCTTCTTTTGCAGAACCCATTCTCGTCCCTTCACTTCTTGTTCAGTTTCCATTTTTACTAGGTCTGTTCCTGTTGGCTATGCTGACCTGCAACACAAAAAAAAGGACTCTGCATGATTTCCTGATAGCACGTTCTCACGGAGATTACATTTTAACAAAATCAAGAAAACAAAAGCACCAGGCTATCTTCATGGGGCATAAACTGGTCACTCACTGTATAGTTATCTTCATCCCCACTGATGTCTTCATTGGAGCAACTCTCTCCATCTTCAGCTTTTGCCTTTGGAGTGGCACCACTTAGTGATCGTGGCACACACGTAAGCGCAAGGTATTTTTTTTCTCTTCTTGGGACTGTTTCAACTACGCATATATCTATTTTAGTTTTGATCATACTTTAAAAGGGGTTTTATACAAAATAAACAGAGAAAAGAGAGTGACCATTCATCCAACAATGATTAACTGATCAGAGATTCATATAATTATACTGCAGCCATCACAGCTTTTTGAAATCATACAAGAATCTCTCTCAATGCATCATGTATCCATCAGAAATTCGGGCATTGCGCTCAGCTTCAGCAGATACTTCATCACGAAAGCCATGGCCCTCGACCTTCTTAGGTATGGTGGATGAGGTAATTGCGGACTTTGGGCCGAGGAGCAGCACCAATGGTTAGCCGTCTCCCAAGTCCTCGCCAATCAGATCATCATCCTCCAGTTCTTGACGATACATCTAACCAGCACTTTCTTCGAAACCATCTCCGATTTAGAGTACACGAAAGCATACTTACCCTCCACCTCATTCCGAGAGTCAATTTGCTTAACCTATCACTAAAAGTACAGCAGCAATAAAACTATAACCAGCTATATAGAACTAAACTAATCTCCAGCATCATCCAGATACGAATTGAAGGCTCACATAATACCAATATATACACTTAACACGACACATTGAATGCCAACGAATTTGTACAAGTTTCGAGAAACCTAAAAAACAATTGGTACACAAAATCAGCTAAACATACCACTACTCTGCAACAAAAGCCAGAATACAACTAAAACCTCACATCCTTACCAATATGTACTTGCAAAATATAACCAATTACCATGTCTAAACTTGAACAACAAATTTAGTGAGAAGCGAAAAAAGAATTCGATAATACAATTGCAAGCGAAAAATCGAGTAAATTACCAGGGTAGGAGGCTGGGAGCACAACAGTTGTACCGTGTAATTTCTCGCCTCTTCTAAAAGTTTTAACCCATCCACCTCCATATCTGAAAATCCAATCTCTCTCTTTTATCAACCTTGTCATTCTGTAAACAATTCAATGCATTTCCAATCAAAGCTTCCAACCTCAACTGGTTTTCGATTCTTCGTTCCGTCCAATCGAAACTCTTCCTCGCAAAACCAGTGTGAGAGATGGAACATGAATTGCACACGAGTCTCCATGGAAAGGATTCACAAACGAACTTCTGGAAGATAGCAAATATAGAAATGATTAAAATTGAATGAATGAAGAATAACTAATGAAAATTTTGAGCACTTCATACTTGTGCCCCATAAAAAGGTACAAAAGTGTCTTGTTTTTCCTTAGTTGCTAAATACTTTCAGCAATCTCTAACCAACTCTCCATTAATTTTTGTGATTTAGTTCATTAAGTCAGAGTAACAAATAATTTTGAAAGCTCATAGTAATATGGAGAATCAATTATTCAAGCCCATATAAATAAATCATGATAGTATATCAGAAGACTACAGACTTGCACACTCATTTAGTTTCTTTTAGTAACTCAGCTACTTTCTGCAATGAGCCACTGTTTATGTAATTTGTCTAGTAGAGCCAAACAAAACCAATTCTACATTTCCAACATTTATTTTTTATTTCTCACTGGTATCCACAACATGCGACTAATCCAGCCAGATACTGTTTGGCCCTTTTTTTTAAGGGGGGGAGTTCTCCCAACAGTGTATTTTACATCCACAAAGCTCGAACTCGAGACCTTGCTTAAGTGATCTCAAGTCCCTTATCACTTGAGCCAACAACCGTGGTTTTCCAACATTTATTTAGAATTTTACAAGAAACCAAGGAAAAGATATGCACCCATTAAAAAAAGTTCTACCAGTGTATCCCAAAAGTATCCTAAATCCTAGATATATAGTGATAATGCTACTGCCGGAACATGATTAACAAAATTATGTGGTGAGAAGCATCGCCAAAGTGCATGTTTGTAAAATTATAGTACGGAGGCGTAAAACAGAACAATAGGACACACAAAAACAGTACAGCGTAAAGAATTAAGTGCAGTTGCGTGCGCACATTCATGTTGGCAAACAAATGTTTCTTCAAAGAAATTTGAATTTTCTTCCGAGCATGGGGGCCATGTTTTTGTTCACAAAATGCATTACGATAGATCCTTGATTCATATCCTTCATTACTTCCTCCTTGTTTGTTCGCAGAAAGGCGTTCATTCATTTGATAGTACAACAAAATAAGTTGGAGGGACAGTATATGCAGTACATTAAAGTTGGCAATATATAATCTTTATCACTGGCAAGTTTAAAATAAATTACGTTTAACAACATTTTGGGCACTGCACTTAGCACGGTGAACCATCTCTATATAATACATCCTGGTCATAGACATGAATACTGTTTGCGTTTCTATTCATTTTTAGATAAACAGTTGCACTCCTATCTTATTCCTCGTATGGATAAACAGAACTTCAGAATTCAAGCTCTAGCACAGTTATGGAAAAATTATTGTTGTTATAGATATAAAAGATCATATAATGCATAAATATATAGTGCAGTAAAACACATTGCATATGCAATGTCACAGTAAGAAAATGCTGCAAATGATGGTGTCTATAAGATAGTTACCTGGAAAAGAGTCACCCCTGAGGCTAAAACAATTTAATATCCCACCTATAGATGCACCACCAACACCAGCTGTATCAACATATTTATTTATTACACTGGAAACCCTTCTGTTGAATTGCTGCAAAGGGACACCGGTTACAATCTCATGCAAACCAACAAAAGTTTGATATGGAGTCAGAAAAGGACTGCATACATGTAGTATTGTAGTTTCTCATTAGCTCCCCTCGAAGAGGCATTTCTTTGTGTAGTCTATGGCATGCAATCTTATCCATTCCAGTTGGCCCCTTGCTAGAGGACTTATCAGCAATTCATCCAGCCACATGTTGATAAAAGCCAGAAAAACCAATCAATGCTAGTGCAGTAATCCCTTTATTGGAATTCATTAATATAAACCCATGTACTAATCTGAAAGAGTAACAAATAAAGCATGATAAATGTTGAAAGAGTAACAAAGCAATATGAGTTTCATCTCACCGGCAAAAGTAACAATCAAAATTGAAAACTGGACATGGCTATTCGAAGGAGCTATTGACATAAACCAAAAAATTAGAAAATTGAACATGGATTTCTGAAAGGAACACTTGAGGAAAACTTGACTGAGATGTTGATCTGAACAAGGTAGTAGTTATACAGAAAATCCTTTCCAAAAAAACTCCCAACCAAAGATTCATAAACTTATTATAGTCTATGCATAAGTTTTATCCATGAGTGCAACATGAATTCATTTTCATCCGAATGACTTGTACTTCCTATGTTAAAGCAAGAAATTATTTGAACAGCAATTCTCCCGATTCAACTGCTCAAAACAATAGAACCAAAAGTACAACCGTGAATATTGAATAATAAGAAAGTAACACAAGTAAAAGTATGCTACTTTAGAAATGCAACAAAGATATTGAGTGAAATAGTAATCTCCACACAGAACTGACATTTAATAGGAAAGAAAAAGACAATCCAAGATATGAACTCTACCACACTCTCACAAGTGAGACCTTGGGATGTAATACGTTAACCATGGACAGGAATTGTGTCGTCATCAAACTCTAACTTAAACAACCTTATATTACTATGTTTCCTTAAAACCAGGGTAATATATGGTAAGGTTGACTCCCGAACAATGAGCTTTGATTATCAATACTGGAAACGAGGTGTCATATTCAAAACCTAAGTTCACTGATGGTGTCATCTACACCAGCATACTAACCTTTTGTGAAAGAAATCAAGCTCCAATAATTGTATCATGGTGCAAGAAGGTTGAGAGCATATAACAACTTAAAATTCCGAAAATAATGTAAACAAACTGCAACACTTTCAATAAATACGAACCCAAGTCGTATTTATACCAAAAAAAAACAGAGTAGCTTACCAAATTGAATTTGGAGACATGACAAACCCAGCAAACAACAAATACAATGGACGGACCCAAAACTCATATGAAAATAAGTGAGCACAAGAAAGAGCGAAACTTCTCATTATTTAGCATCCCGAAACAATTAAATCAGTATGCTAACAGTAAAGGTAGATTATCTGGGAGATGGGTTATCCATGACCAACTATCAGATCATGGACTATCAATAAAGGTCAAGGCCAAACGCGGGACCAAGTTCACGACATCTTGAGCATCACACGATTGGTAATCTGGGAAATGTGTTATCCATGATCTGGACTCAGGTGGGATGCTAAGGCTAGTTAGCGAAGGCTATCAATAATACTTTGCAAATAAATGTCAGCAGTAGGACAGTATAAAAAAAAAATTCGTCCATCACCAAAGCCATTACCATACCAAATTTCACCCAAAATGAGAAAGCAAAAATGTGCCACCAGAACATCAACCACATTGTCGAATAACCATTGAATGATAATTCAACTAACCACTGTTAATCATTATGTAGCTAAGACATGAAAAACCCTCAAAAATTAAAAATAAAAGAGACATAGAGAGTAAAGCCAAAATAGATCAATTCAAACCTGGATGGAGAAGAAGATAAGCAAATAAAAGAATCCCCATGAAAAAAGAATTCTATTCGTGTATGATTAGTGATTATATATACCTGAAGATGTGAAGACGAATTCGAAGCCGGCGCTTCATATGATATTGGAATTGGCGATTTGGCTTGGCATACACCAATAATGAACGATCAGTGAGTCCGTAGAGGATAAATCAAAAGGAGGCGCCGGTTGGAGAGGCGTCGCCGTGGGAAAGGGCGGGAGCTGAAGGAAGGCGCCGGTTGAGATGAGTAGCAGCCGTGGAAGAATAAGAAAGAAAAGAGAAACTATGATCTTAATAGTTGTTTTACGCTTTTAATAGTTGCTAAACAAAGTGGGACTTATTATATTGGTTGATACTCTAATATAGATACTAAGTAGGATTTTAATTCATATACATTCTAAATAAACAAAAACCTTTGAAATCAGGACGCCAGGGGATCTCAAATTCATTCCTTCGCTTATCCACATCAGACATATCTAAACAACAAGAAAATATGCAGGTCATAGTTTAGTCCACTGACATTTATTAAACACAGTACACCACACTTCCAAGTGAAAGTCCTAGACATTACAAGAATCACCAGCAGCTACATAACGAAGTCTTTTCTTCATTTTCCTCTTACGTATTTCCGGACTACCAGAGGTATCAGACACAGGAGCTGAAACCTTCATCTTCCTACGGACTAAATGGTTCAAACGTCAAACAACTGTCCAATATTAAATAAATAGGCAAACTGATAGAACCACAAGAAAGCTTACAAATTACCTATTGAAGATGCTTTCCTGAATTTCTTAGCAAGACTAGTATCAATCAGATCATCTGAAATATATACTTGCGTAGTTAAATTTTCTCAGATAATACACTAATTACCTACCAGAAATTAAATGCTCTAACAAAATTCATAACTACTCAAAATTACCACTGGAATAGTTATCATCTGAAGATATAACTTCAATATACTTCTGTTTCCGTTTGTTCTTTGATCCTTCTGTACCTAAAGTGATAAATTAAGATGCATTAACTATATTTACAATAGGAGACTAGCTAAAATTCAACAAATCTCAGCACAGGAAATACCAAGAAAGTAGATCTCAGATTGTACCTATTAATTTGCAAGAAGCAGGTACGTTTCCTCCAGACCCACGTCGCACCCGTTGCTGCAGAACATCTGCTTCCGATAAATTCGATGTCATGCTCAGAAGATTTATCCGACTGAAACTTCACTAAAGCATCTGTAAATTCTATAAAGAAACAAGAATGAAAATAGAAATAGGTGCTTTGATAATGAGAATGGAACAATACAAAACGTGATGCCCACATTGCATAGTACTCAATTATATGTACTTCTATTTAAAATCAGTAAAATACACCAGACATAACATTTGTATAGTGTCAATCATACACCAAATCAACATTGTATAGTATTCGATCATACAGTATTTTCTCTAAAAAGACATCACAAGAGCTATATTGCATATAATCCTCATATACTCAATAATGAGTCTATCATTTGAAGGCTACTCCAGTTGCTGGGGCTGCTGCGCCAGATTTCCACCCCGAAGCATTTGAACCAGTAGAGTCAGATCAGCAGCCAACAATCCTATCTTTGCTTCTATCTGGTCAATTCGTTCCACCAGACCAATATAGTCTGCATGCATTTCCATTGCAACGATGTTGATATGATCCGTGACATCCTTATCCAGCACTTTCGTTTCTTCCACCATTGCAGTCAGCACTTCCGTTACTTCTTCGAGAGCATCAACAATTAATCCAAAATTATTAACCTGTCCATTTTCGCCATCATTAACCTGTCCATTCGTTAATCCATTTTCCATGTTGTAACCTGCAGAAAACATTAGATACACAATAAACAAAATTGAAGCCTCAATAAAATTCACAAACAACTAAACAACCGTATTGTTCCTATCAATCGTACCATATACAAGTCTCAGACTTCAATTAGGTCAAAAAAACAAACAGGAAAGCATAAATTCATCAAAGCGTAGAACAGCACGCACCTTATGGCAGAACTCTGCACAACTGCCAAATTGGGAAAACCGCTTGGAAGAGAAAGGTTTGTTGCTGAAGCTCGGCTATATAAGCCGGATTCAGTAACCGTCGATTCCGTCTCATGGCTCTTCCTCAACGTCGGGGGAAGTGCGAGGTTTAGACGCGGATTGTTACTTTTTACTACGGGAGTAATTTTTAGACGCGGATGCAGCAACTTTGTTGACTCATGGGAACAAGATTTCCCTTTGACTATCTTTTACAAGATCAATTGCCTAGGGTTGTGTTGCGTCCCTAGCAATCTTGACAATATTAATGTAGAAATACTTTCTTCTGTTTCAACTCAACTCTTTTGATCGAATCAACTAAATTATGGCATAAAATATATTTGAACTGAACTAGATGAGTTTACAGACGAAGAGAACAGAGCCTAAAAAGCAACTAAAGAGAAGATGAGAAGGTTTAAACTACAACTATAACAATTCTCATTATAAGAACAAATAAGAATTGTGTTACATACTTATAGGAAAGACAGATACCATAAACGGCTATAAATGTACGGAAAGGTGTTGACACGTCAGGGCACAATACAATCAGATAGAATTAGTGAATCGAATCATCCTTTCATTCAGTGACGTTTTATTATAACTGTAAAGAAGAATTGAAGTGATTTAGCAGCCTTGGATTAAAGGAGCCGTCACAACTTAATCCTTGACTCGACTTTAGCCACGATCTGGACCACGCTCTGGACTGGACGCTCTATCAGTTAGTTGATTAGCGACTTTATCGTTATTTTCAGCGATTTCTCATGTAGCTTTCTTCAAAGGCTTAATGGTGATCTTTACTTCTTCTTTAATGGTTGAATCATAACATTCTCCTCTCCTTGACTTGATTTGTCTCCATACGAATCAAACTCGGAATGATTTTGCCAAGAAGTCGAACTCTTCCCAAGTTGCTTCTGATTCACTTGAGTTTATCCATTGCACTAGCACTTGAGTGACAGTTGTGTTGTTCCTAGGCACCATTCTTCGACTCAAGATTTTGTAGGGATAAACCTTGAAGTTTCCACTTGAGTCAAATTCTGGGAATTGAGTTGATGGAATGTACTTGTCACTAAACTTTTTCTTGAGTAGACTGACATGGAACACTGGGTGGATGCTTGAAGTTGGTGGCAGTTGAAGTTTATAAACCACCTTGCCAATCTTTGCTATCACTTTATAAGGACCATAAGACTATCAACTGTGGTGACCAAAAAATTGGTCGAGTCGCGGGCGACCTCTCCCGCGACCAAAACCTGCCACTGTGGTAGCGGTCGTGGGGTTGGTCGCCGAGATTTTATTTTATTTTTGTAATTTTTTTATTTTTTTTATTTTTTTTAGTTAGAATATTGAAACGACTCGTGAAAATGATGTTTTTATTGAAAGGAAAATGGATTCAAAAGTTACAAACAGCACACGAACAGAAATACAAACACATACACAACTTAACACCTACAAGTAGAACATAATTCAGAATGTTTTCCTATAAATGTGCTCAATCAAATCCTTTTGCAGAGCATAGTGAGTGAACCTATTGTGCATTTGATTTTTGTTGACCATGTACCCTTCTATGGAGTTGATCACCGATCGCCGACGTGTAAACCGAATCTCCTCAAACATATCGTCTTCGACTTCAAAAAGAGTATCTTTGTTGAATTCTTTGATATACTTCTCGTACGTTTTGGCGTTGAGATAAGTATGACTTTCATCCTCCACGATCATGTTATAAAGACAAATACATGTATTCATAATCTTACCAAGCAATGGTATGGAAATGGGCTAATGCTGGGTTGCAAATTATGGCAAAACGTGATTGAAGACATCCAAATGCACGCTCGACATCTTTTCGAACTGGCTCTTGTTTTTGCACAAACTTTGCTACTTTATGAGTTGTAGGATTTTTTATGGACTTCACAAATGTTGCCCACGGTGGATATATTCCATCAGTAAGATAGTATCCCATTGAGTACTGATGACCGTTAACTTCAAACTCAGTGGGAGGCGCAACTCCATTGAGTAGATCATCGAATTCCGGTGAACGTGCAACAACAATAAGATCATTTAACTTACCAGAAACTCCAAAAAAGGAATGCCAGATCAAAGTGTTGTGCGATGCAACAGCTTCTAGCACAAGTGTCGGGGCACCACTCTTGCCTTGGTACTGACCTTTCCATGGCAAAGGGCAGTTCTTCCACTCCCAATGCATACAGTCGATGGATCCATGCATTCCAGGAAAACCTCACCCGCTATTGATGGCGACAAGCTACTTGATGTCTTCCTCGTTGGCCCTCCGCATGTATGTTGGCCCAAACACTGCAAGAACGGAATCACAAAACTTATTTAAAGCTTCGAATGCAGAAGTCTCAATACATCGTGTGTACTCATCGACGGCATCAGCGGCTACACCATATGCAAGCATTCTCATCGCTGCAGTGCACTTTTGCAAGTTTGATAGCAGCTGCCTACCGGTACAATCTGGGCCTGCTGCGAAGAATTTTCAATCATATGCGCTCACACCGTGGACTATCCTCAAGAATAGTGGGCGAGTCATTCTGAACCTTCGGCGGAATTGCTTTGGCGTGAACGTGCATTTATCAGAGAAGTAGTTCTCGACCATGGACTCATGCCACTTCTCCCGCTTGCAGTTGATGTATGTTCGAGCATGCTTCTCCTTCGGTGGGGATTGATGGGAAACATGAGGAAAGGCAATGCTCATGAAGTCCATCACCATCTTCGAACTACTTGAACCCACGGTTGGGAAGCCTTCCATTTCCAAGTCAGAGTCGGGATCCGAATCTTCGTAAAATACATTTTTGTTATGCGAAGACGACATTTTTCGTTTGGCATATGAGAGTGGGAAAGGTTGATTAAGAGTGTTTTGAGTTTAAAAGAGAGAAAGAAGGGTGAAATTTGAGGTGTGAGGAAACATATCAAAACTGATCTCTATTTATAGATCTTGAAAAAATATGGTCGTTGGTATATTTTTTATATTTTTTTAATTTCAAAATTAAAAAAAAAAAGAAAAAACTAAAAACATTGTTCGGTCCAATCAGATCGACAAGTCACCACCAAATGACAGTGGTGACATCGCTATTGGGGCCCAAATCAACGTCATCTACACAAGTCATTTGGCGACTTGGTATTTTGGGAGCAATCGCTCCCACCATTGAGGCGGTCATGGCTGCTCATGATCGATGGCTCACGACCGCCCATAGTGGGCGGTCTAATACTTGTGAGCAAGTTTGAGATTCTTCCTCACAGCTATAGAAGTTTTTCTGTAACGTTGCAATTTAAGGTACACTTCATCTTCAATCTCTAAACTTCTCTCGGTTCTATGTTTATCTACATACACTTTCATCCTATTCTGAGCCACTTGTAAATTGTCCTTCAGCTGCTGGATCAACTTGTTCATTTCCTCCATCCATTGAGCAATTTTCTGGTGCACTGCAAAAAAATAGTTGTTTACCGACGGATAAATCTGTCACTAAACAGCTCCCGATCCGTCACTAATGGATTTGCGATGAATAAATAAGTCGTCGCCATTTTTTGCATCGCAAACTTTTTAGAGACGGATAAATTATCCGTCTCTAATTTAGCGACCGTTAGGGACGGATAAATAGTTGGCCAAGACGTTGTACTTTAGCGACGGATAATTAATTAACGATGAATTTAGTGACGGATAGGTGGATTTTTTGAATTTTTTAAATACATAAATCTGCCCTTTTAGAGACGGATATTTACCCGTCTCTAATTTTGCAGATTATTAATTTTTTTTTAATTTGGATCATGTTTTCAGATTTCACCTGTTTCACAAATATAATCTACAATAATAAACTCAAAATAATTAAATTGTATTAATTAACAGAAAGGGTTCGACAAATACAAATTATATATATTGAAGATCAAATATACGTACAGAAGATTAAATAATGTATCAAGTAGCAGGAAAAAAAAAAACAAGTCCAATGTAACTAACTTGCGGGAGGCGGTGGTGGGTACATGGCTTGTCGTCTGTTGACATCCGCCATCTGCTGCATCAACAAAGCCTGGGACTCCTGGAGTTGCCGGTAATCTTTCTTGTTTTTAACCTTGCTCATCTTCTTCCTATACAACTCTGACCCCAGAGTCTCGAAAACATACCACAACAGGGGAAGCAAGGCGTTGGGAATGAAGTGTGTTTCTACAACAATTCCACACAACATCCAAATTACATAATGTAAATAAAGACAGCAATTTAATAAGATAACACAACAAATTCAATTATGACTAACATATCACCCAATTTTTGTGGCTAACATACCACTCACATATAGTGGCTAACATACCACTCACATTGTCCTAAAATTTACTAACACAATGGTGGCTAACATATCACACCCAAGTTTAGTGGCTAACATACCACTCACATATAGTGCCGTTCATAGCACTCACATTAAAACAACGTATAAAACAACAAATAAAGCACTGTAAAGTTTAAACTTACTTAAAGTTTAAACTTACCCACAACTCATCAAAGTACTATGCCTTCTGCTGGTCCGAGATCTTGGACCACTTCTTGCCGCCCGAGATCTCCCTCTTGTCCTTGATTGCTTCACTTAATTTCTTGGAAGCACCGGCAGGCCAAAACTTGTTATCAATGAACGAATATTAATTAGTATAGACTGAATCCTGCTATTAACAGTGCGACGGTACATCCATGAACGATCGGAATTCATTAGATGATTAACCTGACACGTCTGAATTTATTAGATTTATAACTATACGCATTACATATTGAATTTCATTACAATTTCCCAATTCCCGGTTTATAATTACATTATTAATTATAATATGTTTTAAATTTTCATTTAACTATTAAAATTACAAATTATAGATTAAAATAGTATTAATTCTTTCTAAGTTAATACGAGCCAATTATACCACCAAAATCCCTAGATGGTCTCCAAATACTCAACCAAATCTTCCTAATCCTACTACATGTACGAAAATATATCAAATTAAATACCCTACATACTTACAAACATCCTAACATGATACTAACAATTCAATTTCACAATAAATCTATCAATTGCACAACCTCAAGCTTAACTCACTACTTAATATAAGCTAAACTAGTTAGTAGAGACTAATAATAAACATACAATTGCTCAAATTAGTCGAAATTACAAAAAAAAAATCCCAAATTTAACAAAGTTAGTGTTTTAGACTAATACCTTCAATTACGGAATAAATAGCCGAAGAAGAATAAAATTGAATGGCCACCTGAGTTTCTTGTTCAACGAGCTTCGAAAAGAGTCCAAAATTGACCGGAATGGTGGAGTTTTGATCGGACTTAGAAATAGGCAAAAATGGAGAAGGAAAAGAGAAGAAAAGAGAAACTAAGAAGAAATGGGGAAGAAGAGTCTCCAGCCCGTTATTTAACTGGCTTAGCGACGGATAAAGCTATCCGTCGCTAAATTCAGAGACGGATAGCTTTATCCGTCTCTGAATTTTAATTTTTTTTAATTAAGTCAACGAATTTAGAGAGGAATACTTTATACGTCTCTAATTAGAGATTGATAGGTTTATCCGTCTCATCCTTGGGAGAGCATCTGCAGCTTTATTTTCACTACCCTTCTTGTATAAAATTTCATAATCCAGACCAAGTAATTTAGAAGCACATTTGTGTTGTAATGTTGATGTAATTCTCGGCTCCAATAAGTGCTTCAAGCTTTGCTGGTATGTTTTTATGATAAAGTGATTCCCTTGAAGATAGTGTTTCCATTTTTCCACTACCATAAGTATTGCGAGGAATTCTTTTTCATATGTTGATAGAGCTTAACTCTTAACCCTCAAAGCTTTACTGAGATTGGCTATGGGTCCATTGCCCTAAGTAAGTACAACTCCCACTCCACATCCACATGCATCTGTTTCTATAGTAAATGGCTTAGAAAAATCAGGCAAAGTTAGTACAGGGGCAGTGGTCATAATATGTTTTAGCTTTTGAAAAGCTTCTTCTGCTATGTCACTCCACTTGAATGCACCCTTCCTGAGCAGATCATACAGTGGTTTGCAAATCACTGCATAATTCTTGATAAATTTCATGTAATACCCTGTGAGTCCCAAAATTCCTCTCAACTCTTTAAGAGTTTTAGGACTAGGTGTCACGCCCCAAAACCAAATCACTTTGACGCAACCGGCCGTCTATCGTGAGATGGAGTCACGCCAAGACGAAACCTTACATTAATCCTCAAATACATAAATTATCTCAGAGTGGTACAACAGAGCATCTAAAATCCATTACATAGTCTTTACAACAATTACAAATCCTCAAAAGATAACAACAATCTCAATACTACAAGTCATCCGATACAATACAAATCTCAGAGTACGCAACAACTACTAAACAATCTCCATAGAATCCAGCATCCGTCTACCGGGTTCAACTCCACTGTACCATCAACCAGTGTAACTTCACTAAACATCTGTAAGGGGTGTAAGGGTGAGCTCCTGACACTTTTACCCGGATCAAGTACATATATAAAAAAGTATACATATGTATACACTCCGTTTTATATCAAACATAGTCGAAAATAATTTGCATGGAACACATGTCACAGTAATCACACTTCACATTTAGCTCGATCAAATATACACTATGGTCACACAAACCGTGGTGGCACACAGGGCGTCTTTCACATAACATATCCCCTAACATAATAGGGGTCACACACATAACACTGGGAGTACTCCAAAGCACGACAATCCCCCGAAAGGGTCACAAAAACCGTGGGCATACAATCGGCTTAAATGTACACATAATCCATGCTTTCACAAAATAGCTTTCATAAATCGCACACACAACAAATATATTTTATGGGTACACATACTTGATCCTTTTCGAATAGACTATTATATCAAGTTCCATTCCTTGATATAATAACCATAAGGTGTTTATCAATTCTTAAAACATACATATACATATAACGATAAAAATAGAAGCAAAAGTAAGAGTTCCCCTTACCACAAGGTCGATACGAATCCAACTTAGTAGCCAACCACAAAGCTCCAACTTGCAACTCAAATTCTCCAAAGTTACCTTGACCCTTAAATCCTCCAATAACACCACTTGCTAAGTCCACAAAGCCTCTACTCCAGTTTTAAAAGGTCGAAACTGAGAAAATAGGGTAACAAGGGCAAAACGGTAATTTCTGGAGCTAGGAAAAATAGGAATAAATGGTGGAAAGGTACAATTGTAATTCTGCAATGTCTAGGGGTACAACAGTAATTTCCTGGGCACGAAAGGGGCTTAAAAATAAATATGGTCATGTCAAGGTTCGAACCTGTGCAGTTATACTAAACGCAATACATTTTCAGCTAAATGCAACACAAAATATTTGTAACTTTAACAAATTGCCCAACTCAAAAACAATCTTACAAACTTAACGAAAAATCGAAATAACTCTTATATGCAAGCACAAAAACATTAACATGCACGATCGAACACAAAATAACAACACTAAACATAAATCGGAAAATAATGAATGAAATTTTATTTCCGAAAAATATTTCGTTTATACAAAAGTTTCTAAAAATATAGAATTAATCAAATAAAATTAAAAAAAACCAAATCGGAAATATGATATAAAACCATATCATGATCTGGGGTTCATTAAATAGAGATATGGTTTTTAAAACCGGCCATATCTTCATTTTTTTCTTATTTTTTAAATAATTCTATATTGTTTTTTGCTTTTTAAATTAATTCTATATTTTCAGTTTTTTATTTTTTTATTATTTTAATTTGCACATTTATTATATATATATATATATATATATATATATATATATATATATATATATATATATATATATATATAGTTTTTTTGCCCAAACGGTGCTTCAGTCAATTAGGGAATTGAGATAATGAAAATCATTTTCTATTTTATTAATAGTTGGCATGTTGAATCATATAATATATCTCATATTTGGTTTAGATTGATCCTAACCGGATTTTTTAAATTTTTCTAATTTTTTTCTCTTTTTCTAATTTTTCTATCTATTATATAGAGAGAGTTTGAATAAAATTCTAAGTAGAATGCCCATCCATTTTGCATTCAAATCGTACTATATGAATCATTATGTTCTATAATCTTCACTAGTTTTTATAAAAAATAAAAAAATACATTAAAAAAAAAAAGGCTAGATTTCAATTTTGAATCCTACAACATCGACAATTCCGTAAGCTACGCTTCTTCCGTGTCATAAAGACGCTCTCTCGTGTCGATAGCTATAATCCAAGGAGGTTGCTTCGTGGTGCGTGATACCCATATATTCGAGGCGTGGATCGACAATATCTCATTTTAGGTCCAGGCACTTATTCCTGTGTCGCCATTCAAATAAGAACTAACGGTGATGGATCATTACCACGATGATAGAAGGTTTCTCTATCGGTGTGATGAAACGAGCAGAAAAGTAAAGATAAAGACTAAATAGGAAAAAGATAGAATTCCATAACAAATGCGGGCATCATTTTTGTACATTGCATACGGCTCTCTGACTAAATTGGCTCGACTTTCGATTCCGAAAGATAAAACTAGAATCTATCAGCCCAGTGTTAAATAAAAGATCAAATTGCCACCCTTCTTTTCATGGTTGTTAAAAAATACTATGATGGCTCCGTGCTTTCTATTTTCAAATGGATTCTTTTTTTTGATTGAGCAATCCCAAAGTTTCTTTTGATCCAACTAAAAAGGAAAAATCTTGTTTTTCGCACTCTTTTTAGAACTTAATTTAAGAGCCCTTGATTGTGAAAAAAAAAGTTTGTGACGCTAAACCGGACTTCGGTAGATAAAACAAAATCGAAATACCTTTTATCTCATACTACTCTCGATACCTAATCAAATTTTTTGAAAAAAAACCAATACAAAAATTTTTCATATCGAATTCAAGTGCCATGCTATTATTACTTAATGTTCATATGGCGAAGGCATAGTTTTCTTTTTCTCTCAAATAAAAAACCTCATTGGCGAGCGTGAGGGAATGCTAGACGCGTTTGGTACTTACTCCTCCGCACAATATAAAGATGCCATGGATATGGCGGTTCCTACGATATTGTATGGACGGTCGATCCCTGTTGTTACGAAGCAAAAATAGCTAGCCCACCTATTGCCGATCCGCCATTGGAGTTTATATAACAATGAATAATTTCTTCCTTATTCTCGATGCCGTAAATTGTTATAAGCCCTACGGATGATTCGCGGACTCGGGATCAATATCATCGCCCACAAAAGGAATCGTTGGTGAGAAAGTCGGTTGATTAGGGTCAAATTGGTTCCCTTACACCGTACATGCACCTTTTGATGCATACGGTTCAAGAAAAGAATCAATGTATAGATTCCAAAGCTCTTTCTTTTTTTTTCTATGCTTTTTTCTAGCAAAAGCAAGTTTTTCCAACTTGGAACGAAGGGCTTTTTTAGATTTTTCAATAAAAAATTGACTTATTTCTTCCTTCTAAACTAAAAATAAAAATAAGTCAAAAACTTATTGAATTAACTTCTCATTGATATATTGTTTCATCGAGATTCAATTCAAATCACGATGGGATTTTCTTGTTCTGAATGGGTCTCTTTTATGTTTTTAGGTTTATGCTCTACTCCGGTAAAGATACGCCTTTTTGTGCATATAGGACAAATCTTGTCGTCACCATTTCTTTTTGTTATGACTTTCCAAATAAGAACCGAGAATCGTTTATGATACACGTCGTAATCATAGATCTATTTCAAATTGGGTTTTTCTAAGCGAGTCTGGATACTTCATTTTTGAGTCCAACCAAAGTCAACCATAAATTTTCTAATTGAAAATAGTACTCAATCCCCAACAATGGATTTCACGCTCCACTTTTGGATGATTCCATTTATTTTGCTTGGCGAAAGAAAGGATATCTCGATTAGGAGAGAGAACGGGAAATCCCATAGGACCCAATATATCGACAAGTCGCATCGTAGGTCAACCCAAGAGTCATCCTTCTTGTCGTCTTCGTCTTACATTGTTCCAGAATTAGGAAAGATAGTTGTGGAACACCAACAGCATAATGGAAAGGAAAACGCGGAATATTATCTTTCACTTTGATGTGGAAACGTAAGAATTGTTGTCGTTATAATATTGTCTTTATCGTATTTATTTTTCCAATCTATACATCTGTCTATACAGAGGAAAGATAGACAAATAGTCCCTTCTAATGATAAATACAGATAGACGCATTTACTCATAGAAAATGGTATCAACCCCATTGCATATTGGTGCTTATCGAGTATAGAATAAATCGCTTCTCTTTTTCTCTGAGCGAATAGAATATAACCTAACTCTTGTTAGGAAATAATCCACTTAAGAAGGAGGTCTATAGGATAGTCGGTATAGTCTTTTCCAATGCAATAAAGTTAGTTAGTGTCTATTTTTCTTTGAGAAAGGGTATTTTCCATGGGTTTGCCTTGGTATCGTGTTCATCTTGTTGTATTGAATGATCCCGGCGGTTGCTTGCCGTTCATATAATGCATACTGACTCTGTTTGGTTAAGGGCTCAATGGCTTTGTATGAATTAGCCGTTTTGACCCTTCGACCTCGTTCTTGATCCAATGTGGAGCAGGAATGTTCGTTATACCCTTCATGACTCGTTTAGGAATAACCAATTCACTGGAGGTTGGAGTATTACAGGGGGCTGAACGAATCCGGTATTTGGAGTTACGAGGTGTAGTCAGCACATATTATGTTTTCGCTTATGCTTTTGCGACTATCGGCATTGGGTCTATTGGGATCTAGAAATATTTTCGATGAACGTCTGGAAAACCCTCTTTGGATTTGCCTAAGATCTTTGGAATTCATTTATTTCTCTCAGGGTGGCTTGCTTTGGTTTTGGTGCATTTCATGTCACGGGCTTATACGGTCCTGGAATATGGGTGTCCGATCCTTATGGACTAACCGAACAAGACAACTGTAAATCCGCGTAGGCGTGGAAGGTTTTGACCCTTTTGTTATGGAGGAATAGCTTCTCATCATATTGCAGCCCGATGCGTTGGGCATATTAGCGGGCCTATTCCATCTTAGCGCATTACCGCCACAACGTATATATAAAGGATTGCGTATGGGGAATATTGAAACCGTACTCTCTAGCAAGATCGCTATGTATTTTTTCGACTTTTGTTGTTCTTTGGAACTATGTGGTATGGGTCGCAACTACTCCCATCGAATTGTTTGGGCCCACTCGTTATCAATGGGACCAGGTTACTTTCAAGAAGAGATATATCGAGTTAGTACCGGTCTATCGTAAAATCTAAGTTTCTCGAAGCCCGGTCTAAAATTCCCGAAAAATTAGCTTTTATGATTATATTGGCAATAATCCCAAGGGGGATTATTCAGGCGTGATCCATGGATAATGGAGATGGGATAGCGGTTGGTTGGTTAGGACACCTATCTTTAGAGATAAAGAAGGGCGTGAGCTTTTGTACGTCAGATGCCTACTTTTTTGAAACCTTTCGGTCGTTTTGGTAGATGGTGACGGAATTGTCGAGCCGATGTTCCTTTTAGAAGCAGAATCAAGTATAGTGTTGAACAAGTAGGTGTAACCGTTGAGTTCTACGGTGGCGAACTAAATGGAGTCAACTATAGTGATCCTGCCATCGTTAAAAAATATGCTAGACGCGCTCGTTGGGTGAAAATTTTGAATTAGACCGTGCGACTTTCAAATCCGATGGTGTTTTTCGTAGCAGTCCAAGGGGTTGGTTTACTTTTGGGCATGCTTCATTTGCTTTGCTCTTCTTCTTCGGACACATTTGGCATGGTGCTAGAACCTTGTTCGTAGATGTTTTCCGGTATTGATCCAGATTTGGATACTCAAGTAGAGTTTGGCGCATTCCAAAAGCTTGGAGATCCAACTACAAAACGGCAATGTGGTCCGATACAAGACTACTTTGGGATTTTTCCTCTATTTTCTTTTTTTGGGGGTTTACATACGTAGTAAGTTTGAATTACCGCTTCTTTTATTCTCACTCTTTCATTTCAAGATGATGTGTTCTAAAAAGAAAATAGAATAATAAAAAAATAAAAAACAAATAGGTAGGGAAGTTATAATTGTAAACCACGATCGAATTTATGGAAGCATTGGTTTATACATTCCTTTTAGTATCGACTCTAGGATAATTTTTTCGCTATCTTTTTCGAGAACCACCTAAAATTTCAACTAAAAATAAAATAGAAAATGATTTTCATTATCTCAATTCCCTAATTGACCCGATTACCCGTTTTGGGAACGTCCGATGCCAAAGTCACCGAATGGATAAGTTGCCAATCCTGGACTATGGAATGTACTTTATCCATTTGGGTGACGGGGCATTTTTCAGAGGTTTTGAATCTACCCTTGTGTGATTCTGTTGAAGCATATACTCGGGGGTGGGTGCAAGGACGATTTTAAAGCACTCCCCTTCATTAGATAGAGAAGATCACCAAGGTTTTGTGATCCGTCAAACTTATTCCAATTCCAAGAGCTCGGATCAAATCGGTATATCAATACCGACTCGACCGAGCTCTCTTATTGAATTGCTCATTCAATGAGCATTCTCAATATTCTATTATGCCTTGAAGAGGACTCGAACCTCCACGCTTTTTAGCACGAGATTTTGAGTCTCGCGTGTCTACCATTTCACCACCAAGGCATCTTGAAAGTGCATCCTATTTCATGAATAGGATATCTATCTAGTGTCATCTATTCCATAGATGACAAAGGTGGAATATTTCGATGGATCGGTCATATAAGCTCGAGTTGGACATCCAATTGCTTCGATTTGCATTATCCGGAGAATGCCTTATGTATATATAAAAAAGATGGCCAATCAAACTCATTTTCTTTCTCGATTCAAGAGATTGAATATCTTGAGTTATCTCAATTGAAGTAATGAGCCTCCCAATGTTGGGAGGCTCATTACTCAATTAGTCCCCGTGTTCCTCGAATGGATCTCTTAGTTGTTGAGAAGGTTGAACGAAAGCGGTATATAAGGCGTGCGGTAAAAGTTACAAGTAAACCGATAGAAAGATGGCGACTAGGGTTCTTGCTTCCATATGATATAATATATAATTGCAAGACCTCAACAGATCTATCATAAGATTTTATTTACAATGTAATGGTATACAAAGTCAATGTATCTCAATGAATACAATAGGATTTATGGCTACAAACTGTTGAGAATAGCTTCTAGATCGCCTACCAAAACGAATCGGTATAGGGAGTTTATTAAAACCCTTGAATTGAGAATATGGTAAAGTAGCTCGGTGGGGAACAACTCCTTTAATGGGTATCGCAATGGCTCTATTTATGTATTTCTATCAATTATTTTGGAGATTTATAATTCGTCTGTTTTATTAGATGAAATTTCAATGAATTAAATTTAGAATAAAAGTATTAGTTTTTGAATAAAAAATTAACCAGATTAGAACTTGGATTTCTAGCCTATTCTATTTTGGTAGTTCGATCGTGGAATTTTTTTCTTTTCGTATTTCGAATATGAGTGTGTGACTTGTTATAATTGATTTTATGGATAGTACGAAAATAGACTGTCACCTTGATAGAGATGGTTCTATGTCACGATATTTATTCAAGTATCTGGAACACGAAATATATGAACTAGATTAAGAAATATTTAAACTATGATTCATACTTACTATATTAACCTCGTACCCGGAAGTCCAAAAAAACGTTAAATTCTTTATAAAAAAAGAAAAATATTTCTTTCTTTTTTTTTTTAGTCATTTTTCGAATCTAATTCATGGAATACGTGATGATCCAACGGTTCTTACTCAGGAATCCTTGGCTTAACTTATGATTTTTATTTAATAATGGTGTTTCTAGTTTTAATCTGCGTTTTTAACCTATTAATAGGTTTTTAACAATAAAATTCTTATATAAATAAAATAAAAAACAAAAAAAAAAAAAGCCACATTAGATATAAAAACAAATTCAAAGAAATAGGTAACGAGAGGATTCAAGAGGCCTGTAAGGATCAACATAAAGATGATTGAGCCAACTTGATATTTTGGTATTATCACCACAAAGAAGAGAAGAAGAGCTTTCCCATTTGTTTTATTATTTCGTACATTTAGAGACGATTTAATTGAAAATTAAGAAATGTCAAACTTTCTATTCCATATCCGACTGGGGCGTGTTTTTGCTTGAGTCAGACGAGATGAAAGTCTCATATACGATTCGAGAGGGGATTTTCACCTATCTCAATAAAGTCTATGATTGGTTCAAGAACGCCTCAAATTCAAAGCGATTGCGGATGATATAACTAGTAAATATGTTCCTCCTCATGTCAATATATTTTATTGTTTAGCGGAATTACGCTTACTTGTTTTTAGTACAAGTAGCTACGGGTTTGCTATGACTTTTTACTATCGTCCGATCATTACTAAGCTTTTGCCTGCTCAATACATAATGACGGAAGTTAACTTTGGTTGGTTAATCCGCCAGTTCATCGATGGTCGGCAAGTATGATGGTCCTAATGATGATTCTGCATGTTTTTCGTGTATCTCACCGTGGATTTAAAAACCTCGCGAATTAACTTGGTTATGGGTGGTTTTGGGAGTATTGACGCATCTTTTGGTGTAACTGGTTATTCCTTACCTCGGGACCAAATTGGTTATTGGGCGGTTAAAATTGTAACCGTGCAATTGATGCTATTCCTCTAATAGGTCGCTTTGGTAGAATTATTGCGTGGAAGTGCTAGTGTGGGACAATCCACCTTGACTGCTTTTTATAGTTTACACACTTTTGTATTGCCACTTCTTCATCAGATTTATGTTAATGCATTTTCCAATGATACGTAAACAAGGTATTTACGGTCCTTTATAGTTTATATTATATTATAGAAAATATAATAGTTTATAGAGGGTATAGAATAGATATTTGTAATCAATCATTTATCACTTAGGGAGGCATAATAGGATTTTATTGCTATAAGTATGGATTATTGAAAATAATAAGACATGGATTTGGATATTTCCTCTCAACGATTGTGTCAAATAAAAAATATTGTGGGGTTGGGGAATTCTCCAAAGAGAAAATGGATTATGGGAGTGTGTGACTTGAACTACGATTGGTAGATGTAGATATATGTACACCTTGGAATTCACAAACAAATGTGTCTTTGTTCCAACCAATGCCTAATCCCTAATGTAAGATAGGTCGTTTGCTCAAGAGCATCTTTTCTATGATCGATCTGAATCATGTTATACAATGAGAAGGCTCCGTAAGATCTAGTAGAATTAACACTAGTGGAATTCATTTCATAAGTTGAAAAATAGTATGGAAATGCATGCATTTCCTATGCATTGATAGGAGCGATAATACTATCGGGGTGAAACAAAAGATCTAAAGAAAAGATAGACTAAATTAATAACAAGTAAACCTTTCCGTGGATCTCTAACTATTTTGGAAATAACTAGAGAGAAATAGTAATCGTAAAGTCCGAGACGACCCGAAAGCATTTGATCATATCATGATCCACTTTGTAAGCCAACTTGGGTATTGAGTATTTACTTAGACTTAGAACCAAATTTCTTTGCAATGGATAGTTTCCATTCGGAAAAGAGTCCGTGTTTTATTACATTGACATTCATATATATACTATGTGTAGATATAGCCAACACATATATTTTTTTAGGGATTTCTTTTGTTCTTTTAAGTCTTGCTCGAGCGGATGATAAAAATTCTCATGTCCGGTTCCTTCGGGATGGATCTATAAGAATTCACCTATCCCAATAACAAAAACCCGATTTGAATGATCCTGTATTAAGAGCAAAATTGGCTAAAGGTATGGGTCATAATTATTATGGAGAACCCATGGCCCAATGATCTTTTATATATTTTTCCAAAGAGTTATTTTAGGTACTATTGCATGTAACGTAGGTTTGGCGGTTCTAGAACCATCAATGCTTGGTGAACCAAAGATCCATTTGCAACCCCTTTGGAAATATTACGAATGGTATTTCTTTCCGTATTTCAAATACTTTCAGACAAAGGCCCAATAAATTATTGGGTGTTCTTTTAATGGTTTCAGATCATGGGATTATTAACGGTACCCTTTTAGAAAATGTTAATAAATTCCAAAATCCATTTCACGTCATTCGATGGCGACAACCGCTTTTTTTGATTGGTACCGATTTGCTCTTTGGTTAGGTATTGGTGCAACATTGCCGATTGATAAATCCCTAACTTTAGGTCTTTTTTAATTTGATTCCAATTGTGAAATAATAACGCGTATCTAGGGAATAGTCGCTTAAAGCGAATTCTCCTAGATACATCTATTCCATAAAATTCTTAATTTCTTTCAAATCTATGAATTGTGGTTCTGATTGAAAACCCATTTTCATCTTAATCTTCATTCAAAAATACAAAAAAAAAAATCCAATCGATTAATAGATTTAAAACCTCTTTTTGGTAAATCGATTGTGAAGTGTTTTTCTAGAATCCCCAAGATCTTTTTAGATCTTCTAGCGTAAAATGTTCCATTTTCATAAGATCTTCTTGACTCTTAGTCAAGAAGTCAAATAATGTATATATGTTGGACTTTTGAGGCAATTATAAACTCGGGAGATAATTCAAATTGGTCAATAAAATGGATTGCAATGCTTTTTTTTTTTGTTTTTCTGAATTGATCCAATTTCTCGTGAAAACTAAAAGGAGAAAAGGAAACGTGTCTTGATTATTCTCTAAAGGTAAGTTTTCTTCTTCCTTATGTAAAAGGAATAAATAAATCAATCAAATTCGAGAGGCTTCATGAAGTGCTTCTTTTGGAGTTAAACTCCCATTTGTCCAGATTTCGAGAAAGAGTATTTCTTGTTTTTCATTCCCATAGGAATGAATACTATGATTCACATTTCAATGTGCATGAAGACAAGATCTATAGGATAACTTCTATCTTGAAAGATATGCGGGCTTTTTATAAGATATCCACGACTTCTCTCGATTTCTAATCCAATACAAAAAGAAATCGGTTCGTTAACCTAGCTATATGTTGTGTATTGTCATGATTTCTACAAGGCGGTAAGATGATATCTTGAGTTACATATCCGGGCCCTCGCACAAATAGACGCGCCACAAGTTCCATATAAATTACTTCTCAATACAATTTCTTTTAAATTCATTAAAATTTCAGAACCGATTCTTGAATACCGCTATAGTAGAATATTCATGCGGACGTTCTCGATTTTACACGTGTGATACATGTTCCTTGTATTTCTCCAAGCAAAGCTCTTCGCATTGCAATGCCTATCAGGCTTGGCCTTTCATAAGTGGAGATAACAAAGCGCCCATAATGAAGACGCTTACGTTCTTGATTCGATTCAACATAGCCATCGTAGTGTCCGAGTAGATACTCTTACTTTCTCTCGAACCATAGTAATATTTTTTTATTTGATTGAATTATTTATTTCTCTTGTTTTTCTTGAAATTTCTTCACTTTCATTTCTGTACACGTCTTTTTTGGGGAGGTCTACAGCCATTATGTGGCATAGGGTTACATCTCGTAGAAAAGTCAATCGATACCGCTTGACGAATACCGCGTAATGCTCCGTCTCTTCCTAACCCGGGGCCCTTTATCATGACTCGCGGCTGCATACCTTGATCTCTTCTTGTTTAATAGCATTTTTGCTGCAGTTTCATGCAAAGGGTGTCCCTCTTCTCGGACCCTTAAAGCCGCAAGTACCGACGAGGACCAGAAACCACGCGACCTTTACATCAGAATCGTGACAATAGTATTATTGAAACTTGCTTGAACATGAATAATCCCTTTTGGTATTTTACGACACTCTTACGCGAACCAATACGCCTATTCCTACGTGAACCGACTCTCGCATAGCTTTTGCCATATTTTATCATCTCATAAATATGAATCATATGGATATATCCATTTCAAATCAAAACAGATTCCTTATTTGGACACTGAGTCCTTTAGCAAGTCCGATTAGCCTTGTCTTTGTTTATGTCTCGGGTTGGGACAAATTACTATAATGTGTCCCTTTGCTAATTAGGCGACATTTTTCACAAATTTTACGAACGGATGCTCTTATTTTCATATTTGTCATTCCTCAATCTTCATTCTCAATCTACTTGTTGGTAGAAAATAAGTTTCTTGCATTTTTCATTTCATTTGAATCATATTGCATAAAACCCGCCTAATCTTTTGAATCCGTGTTTTCGAGTCGATAAATTATACGCCTCTGGTTGAATCATAACGACTTACTTCAATTTTGACTTTATCTCCGGCAGATATCCGTATAAAACTACGCCGGATCCTTCCGAAATATACCCTAGGATCAGATCCTCATTATCTAAACGAACCGGAACATGCCGTTGGGAAGCGATTCCGTAATTAAACCTTCATGAATCCATTTTTGTTCTTTCATTTCGTAAAACCTCCTTTTGTATTAACTAATAGAGGAGAAAGGGTATTAGACAATTCACCTCTTTTCTTTATTTTTTTACAAAGATAAAGAGGTTTTGGATCCCATGTAAAAGGATTACCATATATAACACAAGATTTCTCCACGATTCCTTCTAGTCGAGCCTCTCGACATTATTATACCCCAGAAGTAGAAAGAATTACAATCCCCATCCCACCTAAAATTCTAGGGATTCGCTGAGAGTTAGAATAGATTCGAGACCGGTCTATCGATCCGTTTAAATTTAAAAATTTCTATATGGTCTTTTCCTATTCCTTCTATGTCGCAGGTTAAAACCAAAAAGATTTGTTTTTTCTCGATGCTTTCGGAGATTTTCGATAAAACCTTCTCAAGAAGTATTTGAACAATATTTTCGGTAATATTCGTAGATGCTATACTGAACAACTCTTTTTCTATCCATATCCGCGTTTCAGATAGAGGTTAGTATCTCAGAATAGTGTCTCTGCTCATGATGAACTTAAATTTTTGTTTCCTCGAATTTGAATATAATCAACATGTTTTTCTTTGTTTTTTTTATTTATGATTTATGATGATATATGAATTGAAAAAGGTATATCGTGAGACACATTCAACGAATGAATCAAGTTCTTTTCTATTTCTTTCAAATACCCCAAAAGGGATTAAAAAATCAACATCTCATTGTATTTTACAATACCTCGAGCTAATGAAACTATTTTAGTAAAATTGAATTGTCTCAATTCTCGGGGATTGCACCAAAATTCAAGTTCCTTTTGGATTTCCTTCTTGATCAATTACAACCGCAGATTGTCATCATATCAGATATCATCATACATTGCGTTTAAGTTCTTTACAAGTACGAACAATTACAGCTCGGACTACTTCGATTTTTGTAGTGGCATGTTAGGTACAGCTTCTTTGATCACAGCAACAATAACGTCACCAATGTGAGCATATCGACGGTTGCTAGCTCCTATGATTCAATACACATCAATTCTCTAGCCCCAAGTTATCCGCTACATTTAAATGGGTCTGGGTTGAATCATATTAAATTTTGAGTCTATTCTTACGATGCAAAGGATGAAGAAAATAAAAGAAATATTTTTGTCTAAAAAAGAAACCCATGGTTTTGTTTTATCCCCAAGACTCATTTCTCTCCGCTCGTGTTTTTATCCCGAAATAATAAATTGCGTCAGATAGGCATTTTTGATGCTGCTATTAAAATAGCCCTTCTAGCTATATTTTCGTTACCCCACTCATTTCATATAGTATTACCTGGTTTAACAATGACTACCCAATATTCGGGACCCTTTCCCGAACCCATACGTGTTTCGGCAGTCTTATCAGAACGGTTTGTCCGGAAATATACGGACCCATATTTTTCCACCACGGCGTGCATTTCGTGTCATTGCCCGTCGATTCGCTTCAATTTGTCTAGATGTGATCCAAGCAGTTCAAGTGCTCAAGAGCATATTTGCCGAAAGAAATCTGATTACCTCGAAAAGATATTCCTTTCATTCTTCCTCTATGTTGTTTACGGAATCTAGTTCTTTTGGGGTTATAGTTGATGGTTGTTTCGAATTCCATCTCTACTCCAGAACTGGACATGAGAATTTCTTCTCATCCAGCTCCTCATGAAAGAAGTATTCAAAATGGAATTTCAATTAATTTGAATAACTATAACTATTCTAAAATTAGAAATAAATTTTTTTTATAGTGTCCCAATCAATCTTTATTTTCCTTTGTGCTTTATCTAAATCTAACAATAAAAAAAATTCAGGCGAATGTTTACTCTTGCAATCTCGATTTCAGTCTTAACCTCCTATTGGATTTCCGAAAGTTGATGCATTTTTTCCGGTTAATTTCGCCATCCGCACTAGTGAATTAGTAAGATTCATTTGTTCAATAAAAGATTTTGCATTCACAAGTTCCTTCGTTCCCACCGCTTCAGACTTAATGGTTAGGTCCTAATCCTACAATGGAGCTAATAATGCAATTTATTCTCGAGTCAACCTTCTTAGTCTTTATTGACTCGAAGCTCTTTCTTCTTCTATCGAGGATTCATTGACTATTTCATTATGGATGAATCCATTAGTATTGATGCTTTATTACACTGCTTTTTAGGATATGGCCCATAGACCTTACATGTTGGATTTTATAGCATTGCTATTCTTTTCTCTCTTTCTTTCATCCTTCCATTTATCCGCACCTTTTTCTTTTTTTTTTGCTTTAAACTTAGAATTTTGAATATCAAAATCTCAGTTGCTACAAAGATATGACCGATTTATCATATCTTGAGGTTCGTTAGATCCAGATAATCTGAAGTGATGAGTTGGTTTTCATACTACCGAGCTCGTATTTTTTATCCTAACCCTGAAAACCAACGAGTCGCACACTAAGCATAGCAATTATACCGAAAGGTCAATCCAATTTTATTAAACCGTATAGAATTAAATAATGAAAAATTAGAATTGCTTGCTTTGATTGGACAGAAAAGAATTCATGAATTTTCCTATATTTTTATCAATCAATGGATACAAATTCTTCTTCCTTGTCTCTAAAATCCAAATTTTGATACCTAATACCCGTAGATAGTCCGAAATGTATAGGAACAATAATCGATTTTAGCGAATGGTTTGTAGGGAACCCTACCCTCTCGATCCATTCGACACGTGCAATTTCTTTTCCATCGACACGCAATTTGTACTTGAATTCCTTTTGTATCTGCTTCTTCAGATAATTCAATAGCTTTTTTGATTGCTTTTCAAATGAAACTCTATTCTTTAATTGTTCGCTATAAATTCTGCAATAATATTAGGGTTTCCATAAGGTTTTGCAATTCCTTTGATAGAAAGCTTAAGTTTTCGGGTTATATAATGAAATTCTTTTGGAAATTTCTTTTGAATTCTTCAACTCCTTGCGGTCTATTTTCGGTTAATAACTTTGGGAATCCCATAAAGAGTATGACCTCGATCTCCTCTATTCCTTTTTGATCTCTATACGTGCAATTCCCTCGGTCATGAGGATAGTGGTATATTCTTTTGTACATATTTTTTGACAAAATTTCTGAATTTTGATCTTCTTGTAGACCCTCGAATAATTTCTTGGTTGTGCAAACCAAAGGGAATGATGACTTTGGGTTGTCCCAAGTCTGAAACCAAGTGGATTTATTTTTGTCCCATACCCTCCAAAGAATATCCACATCATCGTAAACGGATCGTATACCGGAGTTACATACTTGTTTCTAGATTTTTTATCGCAGGATACTTAGATACTGCTCATATTCATCTAAAGATATATCTTTCACGAAATGCTTATATGACGGTAGTTCTTTTATTGGATAACTACGTCCTCGAGCTCGAGGTTTTAATTTCTTTGCCCTAGTCCCTCGTTAACCTCGACTTTACTAATTATTAAATTGGCTTCGTTGGAACCTATGTCAGAACTAGCATTTGTCACGCAGAATAAACTAATTTAAAATGGGATAACATGCTCTATAGGGCATGAGTTCTAGTATCATAAGTGTTTCCTCATAAGAACGTCATGAATTTGATCAATAACTCTTCGTGCTTTGTCGCCAGATAGAGATATATGACGACCTAACGCGTATACTTTTTTTTTTTTTTTATTATTACTTGTGGGTGAAAAGCCTTTCCTTGGTTGACTTTACCATCTTTAGCATAAGGTTTGTCTCCTACTAATGAAAAAAAAATATCTATCCATATTTTGTTTAAGATAAGATTAACGACGAGATCTAGTATCACTTTTGCATGTCCTTGAAATTTAAAGTAGGTACAAATTCTCCTAATTTATGACCTACCATATAATCATTATATAAATAGGTAAATGTTCTTTACCATTATGAATAGCAATCGTGCCCGATCATTGTGGGTATAATGGTGGATGCACGGACCAAAGTTACTATTATTTCTTTTTACGCTTTTTATTAAGTTTATCAATTTTTTTAATAGATGGTTGGCTACAAAAGGATTTTTGGGGTGAACGATCACACCTGACTCTATTTTTTCTTTTTTTTTTTTGAAATGTAAAGAAGTAAGAAATTCGATTTTTCGCCTATTTCTACTTAGTACGGCGACGAACAATCAAATTATCACTATATTTATTCCTTTTCTACTTCTTCTTCCAAGTGCGTGATAACCCCAAGGGGTTGTGGATTTTTCTACCAATTGGGCTCTCCTTCCCCACCTCCGTGGGGATGGTCTGTGGTTCATAACGACTCCTCTTACTACAGACGCTTACCTAGCCAACGCTTGGATCCGGCTCTACCCAAACTTTTCTGGTTCGCCCAACATTCCCCACTTGTCCGATCTTTGTTGCGAGTTTTGGATATCAAACGGACCTCCCGAAGGTAATTTTAATGTGGCGATTTCTCTTTTGCAATAAGTTTCACAAAGACCATGCTCTAACTAATTGTCCACCCTTTCCAAGTGTGATTTCTATGTTATGTATGGCCGTGCCTAAGGGCATATCGGTTGAAGTAGATTCCTCTTTTGATCAATCAAACCCCTTCCCAAACTGCATAAGCTTCTTCCAAAGCATACGGCTTTACGGATGTAGATGATGAGATCTATACAGATGGATCTTATATATGTCATACAATGAAGCAATGAAGTACCACATGGGTGGATATCTATAGGAATCCAAATCTTCCGAATCACTCATGGTATGATCTTCTACATCCTAGGTCTTCCTGTTCATTATCCGGCTTATGTTCTTCATGTAGCATTCGCATCGAATGACTCTATGAAATTACGTCGATACTTCCACCTATTATGGGTAACGAGGAGACATCTCTATTTTTCCCCGGGAATCTTTAGAATTCCAACGCTTAGCTTTCAATTCGCCTCGACCATCAAATGAAATGTGAATAACCCGTCCTCTTCTCTTTGAAAGAAGGGCGCTTCGATTCTGTCGGTGCTTGAAACAATTTTGTCTTCTCCATATTACTATGTCTCTAGAGTCAATAATTTGATATGAGGAACTACTGAACTCAATCACTTGCTGCCGTTACTCTTCGTTTTCATTGAGGTCTATCCTGTAGAGGTACTCCAATTGGATCGGTGATCGATTGCTAGGTTTTTCGTAAACCTAATTGGTTACTTCCAATTACGTAAATCAATAGTTCAAACCGCACTCAAAGGTAGGGCATTTCCCACTTTTATAGGAACTTCGTATCGTAAACAATGGTATCTCCAGCTATAGCCCTCCGGATGTAAAATATATCTCTTCTCACCATCCCCATAGTGTATGAGACAAATGTATGCATTTGATTAGGGTCATATTCTATGGTTACGATTCTACCATATATGTCTTTTTCATTCCGTCGAAAATCGATTTTACGGTATAGACGCTTATGACCTCCCCTCTATGCCTTGTGGTAATGATTCCTCCGGCATTACGACCTTTACCACAATGATGTCTGTCCATAGATCAAATTATTTCATGGATTGGATTTCACTTGACTGCTCACGGTTCCATTGGTGTGCTCGGGTAGAAGTTTTGTATAAATGTATCGCCATGCTATTAAGTATTTTGATTTAAGTTCTTTTCTTTCTAAGAGGTGGAATAGAATAACCGGTTGAAGCGTAATGATCATACGTCTTTAATGCATTGTATGTCCCATAATAGGTCCCATTCTTCTACCCTTTCCTAAGTCGATGACTATTCATAGCTATTACCTTGACACCAAAGAAGAGTTCACCCAATGCTTTAGTTCTCCTAGTTGATCTGATTCGACATTAAAAGTATATTGATTTTTCCCCAATAACCGAATACTTTTGTCGTAAATACTGCATATTTGATTCCATCCATAAATCTATTTTCTTCCCTATGAGGTCTAGTCTCAATAAAATGCTAGTTCTTACTGTTCATATATTATGATATGAATATAACACATATAATGATAGGAATATACCACAAGAATTCCTTAGGTATGGATGATGAGATTCCATTGATCTGAGCCGATTCCAATAGTCATTGGTTCAATTGTACATAGCCGTCACTCTAGATCTTATATTTTCTATGTATGTAACTAGTACATGTTCCTCGTTGAGGACATCCCGAAGAGCGGGGATTTCGTGACATTTCAATTGGCGTCTTGTATTTCTAATAAGTTGTTTAATAGTTGGCATGTTGAATCATATAATATATCTCATGGGCTTTTAGATTGATCCTAACCGGATTTTTCTCATTTTTCTAGTTCATTTAATGTAATTCTATCTAAATTCTATGTATGTCATTTTTCTAACTAGACTTGCTAGGAAAATCACTCTATTGGAAATCTATCGCTTATTCAAAAATATGTGTCGCTATTAGTCTACGGATATACGTCTAGCTAATAGCTAACCTAAATAATAAAATGCAATTGAAATATTCTATTCAAAATAGTAATATATATAGATAAATAATTCATCTATATAATATTACTATAGAATAATAAAAGAATAATAAAGAATAATAAAGAAAATAATACTAATAAATAATATGACATTCTATAGTAATATATTATTCTCTATTCTTTCTAATTCTCTATTAATGTAATTCTATTCTATCTCTATCTAAATTCTATGTATGTCATTTTTCTCATTTTTCTAGTTCATTTAATGTAATTCTATTCTATCTCTATCTAAATTCTATGTATGTCATTATATCTAAAAAGATTCAAACTTGGAATCATGAATAGACTTATTGGAGGGTCCCATTCACGTGCATCCAGAGGAATTGAACCTACGAATTCGCCAATTATGAGTTAGGCGCTTTAACCATTCAGCCATGGATGCTTAGTGGGGATCCTCGTACATGGTGAATAACCAAATTCAATTGAAATGAAATCTTTCGGATAAATCAATCCAACAAATGGATTTATAGAAATCCATACAACACATGGAGGGTATAATCATGCAAAGGTCTCAACGGAAATTCGAGTGGAGAGAGATATTGAGAGAGATCAAGTTATTTATATTATTCCGTAGAATAATACGGATCCAACCTACAATACAATACACGGAGAGTATAATCATGCAAAGGTCTCAATGGAAATCGGAGTTTTGAGTTGAGAGAGATATTGAGAGAGATCAAGAATTCGCACTATTTCTTAGATTCATGGACGCAATGCAATTCAAGAGGGTCTTTCATTCACATTTTTTCGACCAAGAGCGTTTTCTAAAACTCTTGACCCCTAATTTTTCGCATCTTAGTTTCCGCAATTCAGGGTTCAACAAGGAATCGATATTTCACGATCAAGGGTGTAATACTCTTTTTGTAGTAGCGGTCCTTATATATCGTAGTAACAATCGAAATTTGGTCGAAAGAAAAATCTCTATTTGAGGGGCTTCTTCCTATCCATTCCATTTTCTCTGCTAGATGGTCCGAACTTCATCCGAGTTCGAATCCTATCGAGAGGTCCACTAGAGATCCGAGGTGGTTGAAGAAACAAAAGATTTTCTTTTGTCCCTTGCAGCGATCGGAAAATAAAGAACTGGTAATCTATTCAAGAGAATTATGTATTTACAAAAGACGGTCTCAATTAATCCTATTTCATCCGACCGGGGTGTGATAGGGTTCAAGGATGAACCGGATTTTGATTTATTTTATCTATTCCATGACCGGAAGAGGAAGGATACACGTTAGACCATGATTTTGCATCGGAAGATAGATTTCCGAAATGGCGATCTATTCACTCTATCAATAACCGGATCTGGTGTATCATAAGGGATTTGCCTTTTCTATTGATTCCCGGATTGGATCAAAACCATTCTTGAATGAGGCTAGGGATGAATCGAAAAAGAAATCTTTATTGGTTCTACCTCCTATTTTTCTCAAGAGAATCAATCTTTTCGAAGGATCGTAAAAAAGGTCCGGATCTCCTGGAATGATTTGGATCCAAAACCAAAAAAGTGCTATTTGCTAGGAAGAAAATAATGGAGGCGTGAATCAATATAGATTGATCCGCAACTGATTCAAATCCAATATAGTTCCTATGGGTCCATAAAATGTATTGAATCGATTCTTTTAATGAATCGATCCGACCAATTTCAATATGGAATTCAAAGGCATCAAATAGGACAAATAGGAAAGGATACTCAATCATAGAACTCGAATGAAATATAGGATCAACCAACATTTATCGAATTTGAAAAAGTCGTAAGAAATGGTTCGATCCTCTTATTTTGATTTCTCGAACCGAGACATCGATGAATCGATCTGATGCATATAGACACAAATGGTGCAAGAATTTCCAGGAACATTTGGAAGATTTCGTTCGAAAGAAGAGCCGTTTTCAAATAGTGTTCGATCGATTACGTATTGATCCATATTCGATTGATTGGTCCGAGGTTATCGACGAAAAGATTTGGCTAAGACACTTCGTTTCTTTCTGTCCAAGTCACTTCTTTTTTGTCCAAGTTTATTTTATTTTGTCTAACTCACTTCCTTTTTTACTCTGTGAGTTTCGAATATCCCCATTCATAGGTCCGAGATCGATCTATATGGGTGGAAAGGTCCGTATGATCAACTCGGCATCGTTGTTAGAATCGATAGGTCTTCCAATTGTTCATTTGAAAAATGGAAACCATTTTTATCGACGATCATGATACTTCCGAAAATCGAAATTCTTGGTCAATGGAGGAAAAATAGCACCCTTTTTGTTCAATAAGATACCAAAGTGGATGATTGACCCAAGAAAAATCGCGGAAATCCTTTGATAGTATGGATTCCTATTTCTCAATGATATTCCACAATCAAGACAATTGGTCAATCCGTGAAAACATTTCATCAAGTTCATTGATATCTTCTTTTTATAAAGCAAATCGACTTCGATTCTTGAATAATCCACATCACTTCGCTTCTATTCTAACACAAGATTCCCTTTTCCGTGGAAAAGGCCCATATCCATAATTACGATTTGACATATGGACAATTCCTCAATATCTTGTTCATTCGCAACAAAATATTTTCTTTGCGTCGAATATGCTTTTGGGGAGAGAGACTATTTCACCAATCGAGTCACGGTATCTAACATATTCATACCTAACGATTTTCCACAAAGTGGTGACGAAACGATAACTTGTACAAATCTTTCCATTTTCCAAGTCGATACGATCCCTTCGTCCGTAGAACTAGTTTCTCGATCGCAGACATTTCGAACACCCCTAACAGAGGGACAAAGAGTGCATTTTGAAAGAACTTGTTGTCAACCTCTTTCACTAGGAATCTATCGGATTCGAAGAGAAGAACTTGCATCAAGATCTCAATTCAAACATGGGTTTGATTCCCACTCCATGTTCGAGAAAGATTTACCATGCAAAAGAGGAAAACGCGTCTTTGTCTAAAGAAATGCCTTGCGAAAGGGCGTATGTATAGAACCTTTCAACAAAGGGCTCTTTCAACTCTCTCAAAATCGAATCTATTCCAAACATATATGCCATGGTTCTTGAGTGGTACCGGATATTTGTAGATAATTTTGTAGATACTTTTTCGCACCTATTGCCGATTTCAGATACTTTTCCGAACTATGGCGATACTACGTAATAGTCAAAAATTGGTATCCATAATACGAAGTAGCAGAAAAATTGGTATTCATCTATCGGGATATTAGGCATAGATTGGGTAGATCGTGGCGAATTCTTTGGAAAAAGCGCGTCTTAACTGATAAGTGAGATTTCGAATAAGTGTTTACATAATGTTCTTCTGTCAAGAAATGATTCATCGAAATAATGAGTCACCATTGATATCGACACATCCGAGATCGCCAAGTGTTTGGGAGTTCTTCTATTCAATCCTTTTCCTTCTTGTTGTTCTTGGATA